>JAWZYU010000023.1:2570005-5140010 GCA_038380435.1 Ryuthela nishihirai | reverse complement strand
CCTGGCCATTTAGCCCATGGTGTGCAAAAAAGTGCCGCTCAGAGGTAAAAACAACAGCAACAACAACAACTACACAGTGGGGCGCAGATGTTTCACTTCACGTGACTTTCTTTCTTTATTTTCTGCTTTTGGATGCGATCTTTGGTTGTATGACGTCATTCCCCGTTTATTTACAAGTGAGGGGGGAAATCAATACTTCAAACAATGCTTTCTTTACTCTGATCATTCAGCAGCCGCACAAAAATACTAAACTTTAGCAAGTTCGTTAATACCTAGTGTCCGTTTCATTCTGTCGAGACACTGTATGTGTTGTTCAGGGAACAATAACGGAAATCAGTCTCACTCTGGAAGTGACGTTGTGACTATTTATGATTCGGCGATTTCGCGGTCAATGGCCTCTGTCGTCCGTTTCGTTTGCAGACGCCAATTATGTTTCTAACGCGCAGACGATCGCTGATACGCATCCCACGTGACCCATCACACCTCTGCAATTACGCCTACGCTAATGCACGAGGGAGAAGTTCTCTCACGTCCACAATTACAAGATCTTTATTAAAGAAACTCATCAATTCCTCGACCAAGTTCTTTCACATTTAAAAGGAACTTTGCTCTCTCTTCATTTGCATATCTGTTCCCAATGGTTCACTTTCATCGGCTGCCTCTCTTTATAACAAAGGGCGGGTGACCTTTACGGAGCATTGGAAACTCAAAATTTGTCACCAGGTCACGGGATCATTAACAGTATTTGACATATACGATTGCGTGAGATTACAATGGAGTACGGGAAATCCGACGAACTTGAAATAGGAAGAAGAAAACTTACGAATTAAAATGGTTATAAGTTGAAGAATAGCATAACACCTATGGCTAACTGATCCCTATAAGACAGGGGTTGCTGAGTCAATGCCAGTGTTCCAATTTATCCCCGCTAAACCACCACCCTGTCAGTCAAAACGGGGGATACCCGATGTGCCGATCGCCGTCCGTCGGATGGGACGTTAAGCCGTGACTCCGTGCACGAGGTGAACACGCTGGATGGCCTTCACGGGAGGTTACCATTTGTCACCTAAGAGCTGTTCCAGTGAGGTCCGTCTCCCAACCTTCTCTAAGCCCTTAGGGTCCTTGTGACCTGGCCATTTAGCCCACTGTGTGCAAAAAATCACTGTTCAGAATAAAACAGTCCAATCCTGTAACTTTGCTTCTCCTAATGTTATCTTTTCGTGGGGCAAAAGAACTTCGTTATGCGTGCTATGACTGTACTTTGATGTTCCAGGTGATGCCCACACATTGCAAAGCCACATAAGACGAGAGATCAGTTGGAAAAGGGGATCCACAGGAACAGCTGTTGGGAGACAGATGGAAGCTTTCCGTCAAGACCATCCAGCGTGTTCTTTAACGTGCACAGGGTATGGCTCTCCAGCACACAATGCAACGGCCACAATGAAGGCAGCCTTTCGAAGCCGTCATCTGTATTCTCTTTCTCATCAACGGCAATCTGGGAGTTTAACGGAAAATAGCTCTACACAAGCCCAGTCGGGTTGTTGGGTTGGGTTGCTGTACCTCTGAGCGGCACTTTTATGCACACCATGGGCTAAATGGCCAGGTCACATGGACCCCGAAGGCTCAGAGAAGGTTGGGGGAGGGGACCCACTGGAACAGCTGTTGGGAGACAGATGGTAGCTTCCCGTCAAGGCCATCCAGCGTGTTCTTTAACGTGCACAGGGTATGTCTCTCCCGCACACGGGGCCACGGTTTAACGTCCCATCCGACGGACGGCGTCCTTTACAAGCCCATCGGTGTCCCCTACTGACCGTGGGCAGGGCGGGGAATTTTGCGGAGATAAATCTCAACGCTGACCCAGCTTGGACTCGAACCTAGGAACTACAGATTACGAGCCTGGCGCGCTACCGACTGAGCCACCCCCACCCCAGCCCAGTCGGGACTCGAATCTAGAAACATCAAATTACGAGCCAGGTGACTGAGCCATCCTCTGGATACAATTTCTTCGAAAGATTTTACAAAAATATGTTTTATGGAAAAATTATTTGGAAACGATCTTTTCGGGGAAAATTGGTAGGAAGGGTTCTTTTTTGGGGGAAATCGTTAGGAAAGGAATTTTTTTTTTATTATGAAAGAATCTGTTTCGAAAAAAAATTTTTTTTAGTAGAAACGAATCATTTTTTATTATGAAAGGATCTGTTTTGGAAAATTTAATAGGAAAGAATCTTTTTGAAAAAACATTAATAGGAAAAGATATTTGTCGGGAAAATTATCAGGGAAGGATCTGCTCCTTCCACTCATAACAGAGACATTAATAAGATAAGAGATCAAATAAAACGAACAAAAATAAAACGAATATGTTAAGGCAAATACCCACACGAAGAAAAACCAAATGCACAGAACAGTCAATGTTTAATTAAAACACTCTATAATGAAATGTCAGTGTAACGAAAGTCAGAATAACGAAATTTATTAACAATCATGCCTAATTTACTGTGCAATATCTCTATGTAAAAATGTCTCATTTTAACTCTTTGGAACCTATGTAAAAATGTTTTATTTTATTGAATATCAAATATACAAATATAATAGTTTAACAAAATAAAATGGGCGGGGTGGCTCAGTCGGTAGCGCGCCAGGCTCACAATCTGCAGTTCCCATGTTCGAGTCCGAAGTCTTCGCCATTTCGTAATAGCATGGGAAGATATTCCCGACCTCGGATCTAGGGGAAGGGCAAGGGGTCAATCTCCCCACCCCCTTCAGAATACTCGATAAAAGGTATCTTTAAAGGGTTGGGGTTGGGTTGTTTTACCTGTGAGCGGCACTTTTTTGCACACCACGGGCTAAATGGCCAGGTCACAAGGACCCCGAAGGCTCAGAGAAGGTTGGGGGAGGGGACCCACTGAAACAGCTGTTGGGAGACAGATGGTAGCCTCCCGACAAGGCCATCCAGCGTGCTCTTTAACGTGCACAGGGTATGGCTCTCACGCACACGGGGCCACGGTTTAACGTCCCATCCGACGGACGGCGGCCTTTACAAGCCCATCGGTGTCCCCTACTGACCGTGGGCAGGGCGGGGAATTTTGCGGAGATAAATCTCAACGCTGACCCAGCTGGTACTCGAATTTGGGAACTACAGATTACGAGCCTGGCGCGCTACCGACTGAGCCACCCCCGCCCCCAATTTAAAGGGTAAAAGAGCCAAAAAATTATGAAATTGATTTAAATTTAATGCGTTTTGCAAGTAATTTTTAAAGAATTGTAAAAAGATCGGTGAATTGTTATACTGCATTGGAAATCCAGTCTCTTACCCTCCCTTTCAGCGTTGAGATTTATCTCCGCAAAATTCCCCGCCCTGCCCACGGTCAGTAGGGGACACCGATGGGCTTGGAAAGGCCGCCGTCCGTCGGATGGGACGTTAAGCCGTGGCCCCGTGTGCGGAAGAGACATACCCTGTGCACGTTAAAGAACACGCTGGATGGCCTTGACGGGAGGCTACCATCTGTCTCCCAACAGCTGTTCCAGTGGGTCCCCTCCCCCAACCTTCTCTGAGCCTTCGGGGTCCATGTGACCTGGCCATTTAGCCCATGGTGTGCAAAAAAGTGCCGCTCAGAGGTAAAACAACCCAACCTTACCCTCCCTTTTTTTTTTTATATTTTTCTGACTCGATTGTGTTTCTCCCCTCCCTCCTCCCCCTCGATTTTTTTCTATATCCGGGGATGTTCCTGACAATGTGTTGGAGTGTTGCGACATCATTTAACAATTCAGGGAGAGACTCTTCTTGGAGCAGACAGTTAAAAAAAATTAACAACTTTTTAAGAAGTAACTCTAATACGCGGTAAATTTCTTTCATTTGGATTATTTTGCAGTATGCAACATTCACAGGATTTTTTTAAATTGTATTTCAGTACAACGAAATTTTAATATAACGAATATATTTTGATCGCCTGCTCGATTTCGTTATACTGGCACTTCATTGTATTAGAAAGCGTTTTATTAATTAACATTGTGTGCGCCATGTTGCGAAAATCCTAAATGCGACAATATTACTAAATGGGTCACAATAAATTTTGCCGCCCCCCAAAAAAAATTTTTGCTCTTCCTCAATCAATGTGCATTTTCAGCTCCAAGTAATCTTCTTTTTAAACTGAAAAATTAATAAATTACCCCTCAAGCAGAAACTTGCACACAAAGGTCTGACAGGAGCCTGTTAGTTAATACACAATAGAGACGATCTGTGAGGAGTGGGTTGGGTTGTTTTACCTCTGAGCGGCACTTTTTTGCACACCACGGGCTAAATGGCCAGGTCACATGGACCCCGAAGGCTCAGAGAAGGTTGGGGGAGGGGACCCACTGGAACAGCTGTTGGGAGACAGATGGTAGCCTTCCGTCAAGGCCAGTGTTCTTTAACGTGCACAGGGTATGGCTCTCCCGCACACGGGGTCACGGCTTAACGTCCCATCCGAAGGACGGCAGCCTTTCCAAGCCCATCGGTGTCCCCTACTGACCGAGGGCAGGGCGGGGAATTTTGCGGAGATAAATCTCAACGCTGACCCAGCTGGAACTCGAACCTGGGAACTACAGATTACGAGCCTGGCGCGCTACCGACTGAGTCACCCCGCCCCGATCTGTGAGGAAGGCGAGACCTCAGCAGAAAGATAACACAAGAGAATAATCATCCGTATCTTACCTGGGGGCTTAAATCCAGCCTGCCCACCAGATCATTTGATCTCGCATTTGCAGTCAACCGATTGCATTATTTGCGTTTTAAGCGATTGTACTCTTTTTATGATCTCAAACGATCTTACCAATTTTGAGGCTCTGACTCTACTTTTTTCTTTCTTATTTGAAATAAAGGCCAACTAAGTGAAAAAGAAAGTCAGCGACAGGATTTCAGTCTTACTATGATTGCAAAGACATTTAAAGACCTAATTTACATTTACCTTTTATTATAACTTAAAATTAGAGCAAGCTGCTATAAATAGTAGCATGTTGCTCTTCAAAACGATTTCTTGGACCGACCAAGCGTCTTACCTAAAGCGTCTTACCCATTATACATGGTTGTGCTGTTTACCTCTTAGCGCCACTTTTTTAACACAATGGACTAAATGGCCAGGTCATAAGGACCCCAAGGGTTAAGCGAATTTGGGTTGGTTTACCTCTGACGGCACTTTTTTGCACACCATGGGCTAAATGGCCAGGTCACATGGACCCGAAGGCTCAGAGAAGGTTGGGGGAGGGGACCCACTGGAACAGCTGTTGGGAGACAGATGGTAGCCTCCCGTCAAGGCCATCCAGCGTGTTCTTTAACGTGCACAGGGTATGGCTCTCCCGCACACAGGGCCACGGCTTAACGTCCCATCCGACGGACGGCGGCCTTTCCAAGCTCATCGGTGTCCCCTACTGACCGTGGGCAGGGCGGGGAATTTTGCGGAGATAAATCTCAACGCTGACCCAGCTGGGACTCGAACCTGGGAACTACAGATTACAAGCCTGGCGCCGCTACCGACTGAGCCACCCCTGCCCCTGGGTTCAGCGAAGGTTGAGAGGAAGGGAACCCACTGTAGAGTTGTAAGGAGGCAGATGGGAGCCTCACGAAAGCTTAGGTTCTTTAACATTTACAGAGTATGACTCTCCTGCACACAGAGCCACGGCTTAATGGCACCATCAGAAGGACGTCGACTTTTCCAATCCCATCGATATCACCTGCTGACCGAGGTCAGAACAGGGGTCAGCTAGGAGGAAAGGAATTTCCCCTTTGGCAGATTTCTCTACCGATTACTTAGATCCCTGTCACACGTCAAGTCAATCGTCTGTAAATCGCGTTCCGTTGCAGGTGGGGACTTAAATATTGAATCCCACAAGTGGATTACAGAGGGGAAACCCGCGTGCCGAATTTGAAAGCTGTCAGGCAAGTATCGAGGGAATCAAAGGGCGCCAAAATCTATCGAAAACGGAAATAAAACGTTTTCAACAGTTTTCATTGTTGCACTCGGCAACAATGAGGCATTTAATTCATCCTTTTCGCACTTTAAGTTGAAAAGGGTGTATTTTTTCTCCATTAACAAATGAGATATAGGTTAGAATAGGGGCTCCTTGAAGCAAGTACCTTTATGGGTAAAGAGATCGTAACAGCTTGCCCCAATCTCAAGAATTTTCCTAAATGAAAATATTTAATTTATATATCCTTTACCATTTTTAAATCCACGCTGTTCCTTACATAGTTGTCCATCAACCAAATTAATAATTCTATTAAGAACATTGATGCAAATTACTTTACCTGGAAGAGAAAATAGACTGTTTCCTGGATAATTATCACAAGAACTGAGATCACTTTTTTAAAATTAAGGATAATATTTCCTTATTCTGGTAAAATTCTTATATAATTCTTTATATAATTCTGGTAAAATTCTTAGGAACGATACCTTTACATAAAAAATATTCAAAATTTCAGTCAGCCATGGGAAAAATAGAAACCTTCCCAGCTCTAAACATTTCAGTAATAATTCCATCTACCCCTGGGGACTTATACAGTTAAAATTTTAAAATAGCATCAGTAACTTCAGACTATGATATAGGGCCAACATTAAAGCCAATAATGTATCTATCCTCATTACAAAAAATGGGAGTAGAAATAATCACATTGTTTAGAACATCTCTGAAATTTTCAGCCCACCTAGCCATCATTAAGATCCCCACCCTCAATCTCCTTACCAAGTTTATCCCTCAATCCCTCTTCTTATCATGGCGCATTATGGCCTAGTCGCCCATGCGTCATAAAACCCAAAACAACCAACCAACCAATCTCTTCTTATCCTTCTTCCCACACAAAGCATCTGGTGAGGTCTTTGTTGTCTAGCTACTTTGTCAGCCAAGCTGTCAAACCAAAGATTCTTATCAGCTGTTAACTGATCTTTTATACGTTTATTAAGCTCTTTGTAATGCTATCTGTTATGACTAAAAGGATGTTGCTTCGAATTATTCCTACAGTTCCTTCTTTTAGAAATAAGTTCCGCAGCCTTATCACTCCAACGACTTTGTATCCTCTGTTCCTTTTTTCCCAAAAGAGCACTGTTAGTTCAAGCAAGGCCTGTTTTAATGATACCATTCTTCCTCAACTTCAATAGTAAAGGAGATCACGTTTTGTATATTATTGGTTATTAATTTTATGAGATAAAATTTCCATTTAAATGGATTTTGTTTAAACGAAATCCCTGATCATTTTTCATCATGGTACAAGGATGATAAAGTCACTTTTAAAATGACGTCGTAAATAAGGTCTCCAGACTAAAAACAATCGTTTTCAATGTCACGTGCAGCCTGTGACTGCATATTAGCATTTTAACGATCACTTTTCCACTGCAACAGATGCTTATCTCGTTACTAAAGGCAGGCGGTAACGCTCTGAGATACATGATGTAGCACGTGGCTTGATTTTCTGAGCCTTTTCTGAACAAAGATTCGGTTGGCATCCGTGGAACTGCAATTACTTTTATATTTTCTGTTATAGATTCATCATTAAGATATCGTGAGAAACGCATCATTAAAGTTTGTTTAAATTTTGAAAAACAATACATATATATGATATATATGATTCCCTTAGTAGAGTGATTCTCGAAGGAGACGTTTTAAAAATTTGTGGTAACGTTTTCGCAAATTTCTGCACAAGGTGTTTATTTTAAAACTATTTAAAACTAGTTTTATAGAGGAAAAATTATTTAAACTACACGAAAGGAGCATTTGTTTGGTAAAAGGAAACGTTCAGCTCAAATAGAGACATTCTACTCAAAAAGGTCACGAACCAGGGCCTTAGCATGGACCCTATCCCATGAATTATGAAGGTAAGATGCTTCACCAATTAGCAGTTTTTAGGTTAAAAAGAACCTTTCTAGAACAACTTTAGATTATTGACAATGTTTGTTTTTTTTTTAAGAATATTTAATTTATAATTATTAAAATCATCTTTTGAACGGTAGATAAAAATAATAGGGAACGTACATGTATTTTTTTCTTTATGTAAAGTTGAGTTTCAATGTTGCCAAAATTATGTACTCAAATAATTTGTATGTTAACCTATATGAGTTGAGATGATCTTGGGTTAATTACAAATATATGCTGTTTGTAACCTTATTATTATAATAAACCGATTATGAAAATATACGGATGTTTTAAATATTTCATGTACACAAAGAATTAAGTAGAAAAATCCTCTTGCATAAATCCCATGTTTTCTGTCGATCTTTGATTTTATAAATATCTTTTAAAAACAAGTTAAATTGGCATTAGAAATTATTCGGAATTTCGTTTGCAATTATTATAGAATTTCGGCTATTTTGAATAACCCATTGTCATTTTCCAGTATTTTTCTCACGACAGATATTTAGCTTATAACTGTTATCAAAGAAATCTTTCAACATACAAACTTCTACTATAAGCTTTCAATAGGTAAAACGTTGTACAGTAAACTTTCAATTATCTGGGCACTTTATTGAGATGCACGCTCCATCTATGGGTGGTTGGTTTGGTTGTTTTACCTCTGAGCGGCACTTTTTTGCACACCATGGGCTAAATGGCCAGGTCACATGGACCCCGAAGGCTCAGAGAAGGTTGGGGGAGGGGACCCACTGGAACAGCTGTTGGGAGACAGATGGTAGCCTCCCGTCAAGGCCATCCAGTGTGTTCTTTAACGTGCACAGGATATGGCTCTCCCGCACACGGGGCCACGGCTTAACGTCCCATCCGACGGACGGCGGCCTTTCCAAGCCCATCGGTGTCCCCTACTGACCGTGGGCAGGGCGGGGAATTTTGCGGAGATAAATCTCAACGCTGACCCAGCTGGGACTCGAACCTGGGAACTACAGATCACGAGCCTGGCGCGCTACCGACTGAGCCACCCCCGCCCCTCCATCTATGGGTGAGTACCAAGGTGAGTATACATAAGGTGGCGCCACATGGCTATGTTTTACCAAAGTCATTCGAGTGTCGTTGAGAGGGGGTGTGCCCTATGATGTCAGAGTTGGGAGAGCTCAGCTAATTTCCATTTCTTTACTCTTCGCTTGGTGAAATTCTCTCTCTGTGAAGTCTTTCAGGTAATTTTTGCTTATTTTTATCATGCCGAACTGTGCGGTAATAAATTACATGAGTAATCCTTCGAAGAATAAGGAAAATAATGTTTCATATACGTGCGAATTAGAAGCAAAAAATAGTATGAAGTGAGTTCTGCAGTGTCGGTTTGAAGATAAATTCGATGTGTACATGGGTTGTTTTACCTCTGAGCGGCACTTTTTTGCACACCATGAGCTAAATGGCCAGGTCACATGGACCCCGACGGCTCAGAGAAGGTTGGGGGAGGGGACCCACTGGAACAGCTGTTGAGAGACAGATGGTAGCCTCCCATCAAGACCATCCAGCGTGTTCTTTAACGTGCACAGGGTATGACTCTCCCGCACACGGGGCCACGGCTTAACGTCCCATCCGACGGACGGCGGCCTTTCCAAGTCCGTCGGTGTCCCCTACTGACCGTGAGCAGGGCGGGGAATTTTGCGGAGATAAATCTCAACGCTGACCTAGCTGGGACTCGAACCTGGGAATTACAGATTACGAGCCTGGCGCGCTACCGACTGAGTCACCCCCGCCTCGATGTGCACATACTAAGATATGTGGTAAATATTTTTCAGATGCCTGTTAAGATTGATCGCTTGTAGGATTTATGAAGCAAATTCTTATGACTACCTATTAAACGTAAACTACATGATAATGCATTCCAGATTAAAAAAAACACCTGTCACATAAAAAAATTCAGTTTATTATGATGACCGTTTCTGTTCCGACGAAACAATTATTATCTCGGGAAACATCAAAGTGATTGTTAGAATAAGAAACCGATCGCTCTGAAAACTACGACAGTGTACCCAGTAAAAAAAGCAGCATTATCTCAGGTAACTGATAATTTAAATGCCTTGGCTTATACTCTACTGATTCATGAGAATTAAAACTTATGTTAGTGCGTCATAGTCTATGCATCAGAAAATTACTGTAGCAGTTTGATATGTATGCTATTAAAAACTTAATAAACCGGTGTGGGAAATCTCTGCGTTACAAACAAGATTAAGATCAAAGCAAATGCAGTGGAATAAACATAAATAAAAATGGATACAGCAGAATATAAATTTCAGAATTAAAACAACAGAAAAAAAGCAGACTTTTTGTTGAATAACTGCAAGAAGAAATTTCTTAGTAAACTGAATAATAATAAAATTATTAATAATAATAATATTTTATTGAACATCGTATTTAATGCATAAATAATGACTATGATCCTACGAAGCCAGGGGCTTATATGCAGGAAATTTTATATTATATGGATCAGTATTATTAGATGTAATGAAATAATTTACAATCACAAATTGCACGTTTTTTCACAGAACATAGATAATTATCAAATAAAATAAGTAGAGAAATATGAAAATAAACATTTGTAAAATATAAAAATCGAAATATTAATTTGACATGTTTTCAAATAACATATTTTTGTTTCAGTTTTGATAGTGACATATCTTTTAAGCTGTAATAAATATCGTAGCATTGAATTAAAGATGAATGGTACTTGGTACGTTCGGGTAAAAATACCCGAACGTACCAAGTACACACACAATGGGCTAAATGACCTGACCATTTAGCTCATTGTGTGTTGAAAAGTTCCGCTCAGAGGTAAAGCAACTTACCTTTCTCTGAGACCACGTGATCAGCCATTAAGCCCATTGTGTGCAAAAAAGCTCTGCTCAGAGGAAAAAGAACCCAACCTTCTCTGAGTACTCGGGATCCTTGTGACCTGGCCATTTAGCCCATTATATGCTGAAAAGAGCTTCTAAGAGGTAAAACAAACTAAGCCAACTGTACAAATTGAGTTAAGCAAACATTATTACTGCCGCAGTGATCTCAGCATACAGAACTGCAATGATCTTCATTTGGTGAGTGCTTGCATAGCTCTATATTCAGAGTTGGATTTTTGGGAGGTGTGAAAGACTCTTCCCTTTTTTTGCATGCTTATAAGGGTAATGGTGGGGGGGGGGGGGCAAAGATTATAACACTTGTGCATATTTCACGCATTTTTCATGATTTTCTTTCTTTTTTTGGAAAACTACAACGAAGAGAACAATGTTACACTGCAATGGAAATCTAGGCTCTCGTCTCTTCCCCCCCCCCCTTTAATTTTTTCCCCTATATTCGGTGCTCGCTATATGCATGGGGTTTGTTATTTGCCAATATATATTACGTGTCTTAGTGTTAATTTTGTTACTTCTGTGATATTTCGCATTAAAATTTCTTGTTCCAAAGTAGCTCTTTATCAAAAGGTTCCCCCCCCCCCCGCCATGTGTCGGAAAATCGGGTTGGGGTGTTTAACCTCTGAGCGGCACTTTTTTGCACACCATGGGCTAAATGGCCAGGTCACATGGACCCCGAAGGCTCAGAGAAGGTTGGGGGAGGGGACCCACTGGAACAGCTGTTGGGAGACAGATGATAGCCTCCCGTCAAGGCCATCCAGCGTGTTCTTTAACGTTGGGTTGTTTTACCTCTGAGCGGCACTTTTTTGCACACCATGGGCTAAATGGCCAGGTCACATGGACCCCGAAGGCTCAGAGAAGGTTGGGGGAGGGGACCCACTGGAACAGCTGTTGGGAGACAGATGGTAGCCTCCCGTCAAGGCCATCCAGCGTGTTCTTTAACGTTGGGTTGTTTTACCTCTGAGCGGCACTTTTTTGCACACCATGGGCTAAATGGCCAGGTCACATGGACCCCGAAAGCTCAGAGAAGGTTGGGGGAGGGGACCCACTGGAACAGTTGTTGGGAGACAGATGGTAGCCTCCCGTCAAGGTCATCCAGCGTGTTCTTTAATGTGCACAGGGTATGACTCTCCCGCACACGGGGCCACGGCTTAACGTCCCATCCGACGGACGGCGGCCTTTCCAAGCTCATCGGTGTCCCCTACTGACCGTGGGCAGGGCGGGGAATTTTGCGGAGATAAATCTCAACGCTGACCCAGCTGGGACTCGAACTGGGAATTACAGATTACGAGCCTGGCGCGCTACCGACTGAGCCACCCCCCGCCCGGGAAAATCGGGAATTTAGTATAGAAACCAATTTGATTTGTTCTGCCAGGTCTTTGACAATTTTCTGAGAGGATTTTATTTGTCGCCCATATTTGCGAGCCAGGAGGAATCTCCGTGATCAAAAGGTTCATGGAGGGAAACTCTCGAACCATTGCGCAATGGGACTCGACCCTCAGAACTTCAGGTCGTATAATAGGCTCCGTGTCGACTAGTCTAAGTGGGCGTGGTGTGTGTGCAAGGTCACCTTGATACATTAGGCCTGGACAACCGTTGACTAAAAGAAGGGAAATTCATTATTCATAAAAACGGAAATGATCTAATTTACCTATACTTTAATCAAAAGCTATTTGTTTTTAAACTGCGTAAAATATTATAATTTACTCGTTATGATTTTATTAAAATATTTAAGAATATTTTAAAATAAATTACTATCAGTTTATATTTAGAGATACAATTTTTTAAATTGCTATCTATCTAAAAACTAGTTCTTTTGCTATTGCACTGTCCAACGCCTGGAATAACAAGGAGGCCTGGCTGGTGTGGTGGTAGTACGGGTATGAAAGATTTCCAGGAGTGCAATATTCCACGTGATGAAAGTCTTGGAGGAGTTTTTTAACGAAAAAATAGGGGAAGAAAGGAGGGGGGAAAGAATTGGATGGATGCCAGATTCAACAACGGAGCTCATTTATGAAAGAAGGATCGGAGGGAAGTGGAAAGAGCTCGCGCCACTAATTAGCGAGTCATAGAATGGTTTAATAATAGATTTGTTTTCGGACATTTACATGAAGCTGACTTTTGATGGATCGAGGGGAAAAAACAACAGCTTTATTCAAGAGGAAGTGCGTCATTCAAATTTAAATGAGGGTCGAGTTCCAAAAATAATGACACCTCTAATAGATGGAAATCCCTAAAACATAAGTTGTCAGTGTTTCAGCATTTTAATAGCAGTTACCTCATCGCCGACCGATGGCAGAGAGGGTTTTAAAAAACTCATTTTGGAAATATTCAGGGGTAGCAATCAGTCGGTATGCACCGGGCTTGTAATCTGCAGTTCCCAGGTTTTTTTTATTAAAACCTTTTAAAGTAAATACCCTGTATTTTTACTGACAAAGTCTATTCGTAATCTTTTCCATATTTTGCTTAAACTTTTGCACCCCACATTTTTTTTTGCAACCGACGTAGAACGCTCTAGTTGATATGATCCTACGTTTGGGTTATATTACTTTTTAGTGGTACAGTCGCTCAAAAAAGTATCCGACACTACGGTTGATTTACAGAATTCAGAAAAAATATCTGGCAACGATGTTTTTAGAAATTAGTGATCTTGCAACCTTCGTGTCACGTGATTACAGAATACAGGAAAAATATCTGTAGCGTGTACAGCAACTGTACACGCTCCAGTTACCGTTCACGGCAAACTGGAGCGTGTGCAGTTACTGCACACGCTCCAGTTTGCTGTGAACGGTAACTGCACACGCTCAATATTTCCGTCAGTGAGCCCACACGATCTAGGTCTTTGTGAGCTCACACGATCCAATGTGCTGTGAACATTAACCGCAACCGCTCCAGTTTGCTGTGAACGGTAACTGCACACGCACCATATTCATTGCATTATATATTCATACGCATTATATATATTAAAAAGTATCCGAGCACTACGGTTGATTACAAAATTCAGGAAAAATATCTGGCAACGATTTTTTTTAGAAATTAGTGATCTGGCAACCTTTGTGTCACGTGACACGAAGGTTTCCAGATCACTAATTTCTAAAAAAATCGTTGCCGGATATTTTTTCTGAATTCTGTAATCAACCGTAGTGTTCGGATACTTTTTTGAGCGACTGTACATTCTTCGTTACATTAGACCTGAATAGCCAGGTCACAAAGACCTCAAGATCTCAGACCAGGAACGAGAATCCACTGAACAGCTGTTAGGAATCGTATGTTAACTTTCTGTCACGTTCTGGTCAGCCAGTGCGTTCTTTAGGGTGTATAGGATGTGTGTCTCAGGCACACGGAGCTACGCTTTAAAGTCCCATCCGACAGACTGAGGTCGACTGGTGTTCTGTTTCTCTCCGAGGACACAGTGGGAGGCTTAGGGGAGACAATCTCGAAGCACGCAGTGAGCTTGGGTTGTTTTATCTCGTAGCGGCGGTATTTTTGCATACAGTGTGCGGGGGCGGGGGTGGCTCAGTCGGTAGCGCGCCAGGCTCGTAATCTGTAGTTCACAGGTTCGAGTCCCAGCTGGGTCAGTTTTGAGATTTATCTCCGCTAAATTCCCCGCCCTGCCCACGGTTAGTAGGGGACACCGATGGGCTTGGAAAGGCCGCCTTCCGTCGGATGGGATGTTAAGCCGTGGCCCCATGTGCGGGAGAGCCATACCCTGTGAACGTTAAAGAACACGCTGCATGGCCTTGACGGGAGGCTACCATCTGTCTCCCAACAGCTGTTCCAGTGGGTCCCCTCCCCCAACCTTCTCTGAGCCATTTCTCATGTGACCTGGCCATTTAGCCCATGGTGTGCAAAAAAGTGCCGCTCAGAGGTAAAACAACCCAAACAACACAACGCATACAGTGTGCTAAATGTTCAGGTCACAAGGACCCCAAAGGTTCAGATAAGAAGGTTGGGGAAGGAGAGCCACTGCACAAGGGGACGGGGGTGGTTCAGTCAATAGCGCGCCAGGTTCGTAATCAGTATTTCCCAGGTTCGAATCCCAGCTGGTCCAGCGTTGAGATTATTTCCATGGAACTTCCTGCCCTACCCACGGTCAGTAGGGGACAGAGATGAGATTGAAAAGGCCGCCTTCCGTCGGATGGGACGTTAGGCCGTGGCTACATGTGCGGGAGAGCCATACCCTGTTCACTTTAAAAAACATGATTGATGGCCTTGACGGGAGGCTACCATCTGGTTCCCAATAGCTGTTCCAATGGGTCTCCTCCCCCAACCTTCTCTGAGCCTTCGAAGTCCTCGTGACCTGGCCATTAAGCCCATTGTGTGCAAAAAAAAAAAATGCACATAATGTAAAAAACCACCCAAGGTAAAAGGTAAAGCAACCGAACCGAACCCACTGGACAGATGGAATCCTCCCGTCAAGGCAATCCAGCATGTTCCTTAACGTGCACAGGGTAATTCTCTACTGCTCACGGGGACACGGTTTGACAGATGCCTTTCCAAAAACGCTCCGTGCGTGCAGCAGGGCCATGTCCTGCGTACGTTACAGAGCACCCAACCAAGTCCATCAATAGCTCCTTTCTAACTAATCTGAGTCAGATTGAGGACTTAGAGGAGAAAATATCTCAGTCGTAAATGGGGACTCCAATCTGAGGACATCAGATTGCGAGCGTAACACGCTACTGATTGACCCACCCCATCTGTCAATGATTGTTGTAAAAGTGATTGTAAGGAGGTCCGAATCTAGAGAAAAATTAAAATGACGTAATGTGTGTGTGGGGGTGGGGGTGGCAAAATCTAACAGAAATGGACAGGAATGCCGATTGTTTTCAACAAATTCCTTTTCAGATTTCACTTTTTTAGCATTCTCAAAGCAGAGGGATTCTTCCCCCCCCCCCACCCACCCACAAGACAAAGAAAAATCCGGTCTTGATTTTAGTTAACTTTTTAGCATTGGTAAGGTCACGTTCTTAGGCACATAAAAAATGTGTATTTGTCTTTAACAACGATCTCTGCGAGCAACTCGAATTCCTAAATAGTCAGAACTCGTGATAACTAGAAGGCCGTGTGCTAGAAGAGGGTGTGGTCGGCGTTTGAATGCCGTCATGCACCGCGGGGATATCAGTCAACATGTCAAAAAACTGAAAGAAACAGTAAGATAAGGAACAGATTAAAAAGCAAATAAATTCCATTACTACGGTATTTTCTTCCTGCACCTTTTAAATTAACCAGAGGGGGGGGGGGGCTTTTTCACCTTTTGAAGGTTACTATAGCAACGGGGCTTTTGGAACAGATAAAGTTACAAACACGTTAATGTTCAACCTTGAGATTTTTTTTTTTACTTTTGTGCAGTCAAGTTGAGGAGCAATTGCACGAATTAGTATTTGAGTCGAGTTCTCATTAACATTAAGTGGCCATGGTTTTGGCATTAAATAGTGCTGCACCACTCCGTGGCATTGTGAGATGTTTAATAATGTTCTTGTTCTAACAATGATTCGTACCAGTTAATAGTCGTTTTCCAGATATTTAGTAAAAGTGGGAATAGAAAGTAAAAACATAGAAGGTATTCGCCGATTAGCAAATGTTGCAGTAACTTTCAAAAATTTTTCGGTAAGAAACATATTCCAGGGGATACAGATTATATGTTGAGAAACTAATAAAATATGTTTCTTCCTTTTCATCTGGTACACTCTTTACGTGTTTCACAAGGAGAGGAGATAATTTCAATGAACTTATTTTTAGTAATGTGAATAGAGATGAATGTGCTTAGAGATGTTAATTTTTAATCAGACATGTGCTGACTGAAAATTCACATCTGTAAGAATTTCAATAGCAATTCATCTACCCCTAGGGATAATAATAATAATAAGAAGAAGAAATAGCCAAAATAACTTCTGACCTAGATAAAGAGCCAGTAATTGCATTAAGGCCAATAATGCATCTAGCATCATTGCAAACAATGGTAGTAGAACTAACCAGAGTGTTTAGAACATCACAGAGGGTGATGGTACTGTCGCTCAAAAAAGTATCCGAACATTACGGTTGATTACAAAATTCAGAAAAAATATTTGGCAACGATTTTTTTAGAAATTAGTGATCTGGCAACCTTCGTGTCACGTGATTACAGAATTCAGGAAAAATATCTGGAGCGTGTACAGCAACTGTACACGCTCCAGTTACCGTTCACAGCAAACTGGAGCATGTGCAGTTACTGCACACGCTCCAGTTTGCTGTGAACGGTAACTGCACACGCTCAATATTTCCGTGAGTGAGCCCACACGATCCAGGTCTTTGTGAGCGCACACGATCCAATGTGCTGTGAACATTAACCGCAACCGCTCCAGTTTGCTGTGAACGGTAACTGCACACGCTCCATATTCATTGCATTATATATTCATACGCATTATATATATTAAAAAAATATCCGAACACTATGGTTGATTGCAGAATTCAGAGAAATATCTGGCAACGATTTTTTTAGAAATTAGTGATCTGGCAACCTTCGTGTCACGTGACAAGAAGGTTGGCAGCTGACTAATTTCTAAAATAATCGTTGCCAGATATTTTTTCTGAATTTTGTAATCAACCGTAGTGTTCGGATACTTTTTTGAGCTACAGTACCTGTGATGGCCTCTAATCAGGATTATTCATCAACTGATAAAACATATCATGTGTGTGTGTGTGTGTGTAAACATATCCTAATTCAACCGAAGTTTTCGACTCACAAACAAACAGAAAGCACAGCAGAAGATTTTCCCTCAAGAGTAGCTCACCAGCGCAGCAAATTCAGGATCCATAATCAGGCTCAGAGCCATTATCTAGTCAATATTCTATCTTGTAATATGATATTTTTATTTTAACTTCCAGTAATTAAATATATTCTGATAAATCTTTAAATAAACCTCACTAACATGATTTTGTTTTAAATTTTATTTAAAACAAAATACTCCATTACTCTGGAGTATTTTGTAATAATATTTAATGTAAATTAATTGCTTTAACGCAATATAAATGCAATGAAACGACGCCAGTATTTTAAAAGCCAACCTAATCAATTAGGCTGATGAGATTTCCATTGTGAAATGACTACCCAGGTGAGATTTCATTTATTCTCAGATCACGCAAAACCCCTGCATTGGTTTCTACACTTAATAACTGCATGAACATTCTGCGTTATCAAGAAACCAATGAATTTTTTACTAACGGAAAAAAAATCGCTCCTTATCCCTCTTGATTTTGCATATGCCGACGGCTTGTCTATTCTTTGATAACAGGAGCAGCATTTTAATAACCGATGTTAAAACCCAAGCTACAAGTATTTTGAACTCGTGTAACAATCAGTAACTGCTGCCATCAGACTAGTACCTATAATTTATCTTCCACGGAATTAGAAGAATACGAGATCATCGACCTTCGTTTAACCCGCAAGTAGTCGATTTTGGCACACGCCGTTGCAATGTCTGCTTTCATTAGCGAAATGACACCATCGTCATTTGTCTAAGCTTAGCAGTCTCAAGAACGGGAAACTGCAGCTGAAGAGTTTGTAACTCTGGCAATAGAACTGATGATTCACAGCGCCACCATGCGGTCACTGGAAAAATTTAATAGGCGTTATTTAGATCACGGGTGCACAAATGTTTTTGGCATTGGGCAGAATGGGTTGGGTTGTTTTACCTCTGAGCGGCACTTTTTTGCACACCATGGGCTAAATGGCCAGGTCACATGGACCCCGAAAGCTCAGAGAAGGTTGGGGGAGGGGACCCACTGGAACAGCTGTTGGGAGACGGATGGTAGCCTCCCGTCAAGGCCATCCAGCGTGTTCTTTAACGTGCACAGGGTATGGCTCTCCCGCACACGGGGCCACGGCTTAACGTCCCATCCGACGGACGGCGGCCTTTCCAAGCCCATCGGTGTCCCCTACTGACCGTGGGCAAGGCGGGGAATTTTGCGGAGATAAATCTCAACACTGACCCAGCTGGGTCTCGAACCTATGAACTACAGATTACAAGCCTGGCGCTCTACCGACTGAGCCACCCCCGCCCCACATTGGGCAGAATAAAAAAAAAGTGGGCCTATAATTAGGAGAGGGGAGAGGAGGTGCAATAAAAGGAAAAAAAATACTTTGTTTATTAAATTTTACTTTTCATATGTATCAATATAGAATAATTTTAAAAAAAACTTAATATAAAGTTTATTTTAACGTCAAAACTGAAGACTTCGTTTCGAAGCAATATCTGAGGATGGGACTGGATTCCGGAAATGAGCTTTTGAACATTCCGCTTTAATGACGTTGTTGCTACTTGTATGTTGTTATTTAAATTTATTTCTTATTACAAACTATTCACTTTATATTTCCAATTTTCACGCGGGCAGGAGAAAACGGTAGAAGGGTTGGAATTTCTGCACTCCTAGTTTAGATTTAAATGGAATGTTCCTGTAACATTTCAGTAAAGGCCAATAACTCGTATTCTCACTTCAGCTAGACCATTAAACTGAGAAAATTAGATTATTTAATAGAAAAATATTCATTAAGATTTTAGGACTTGTATTTTGATTTAAAAACAAGAGTTTGATTACTGTGATAAATAAATAATTCTTAATGGATTTTTTTAATAAAATTTATTGAAGATAATTTGAACGGGTGTTTGGAAAAAGATTTCTTGATGAAGTCTTCCAACTGGTTTTAAAGTTGAGACTAGATACGGGCTTGGGCTCAAAACGCTACATACGACTTGGGATAAAAAATAATTTAAGAATATTCAACATTGCTTGTAATTATGAAAAAATAAGTAATGACATGAAATATTTTTTTACTATAATTTCTACTTTTTAATCATTTTTTTAATAATTTAAAATAAGCACCATGCTGCTTTTGATTTTTTTAATGTGTTCTCTATCCATAATATTTCAGAAAGCTTTAACGGAAAAAGTACGTTTGCAGCGATTGTATAACTGCGTCTAGTTTCATTACTTTTGTCTGGAGGGGAGGGGGTGGCTCAGTCGGTAGCGCGCCAGGCTCGTAATCTGTAGTTCCCAGGTTCGAGTCCCAGCTGGGTCAGCGTTGAGATTTATCTCCGCAAAATTCCCCGCCCTGCCCGTGGTCAGTAGGGGAAACCGCTGGGCTTGGAAAGACCACCGTCCGTCGGATGGGACGTTAAGCAGTGGCCCGTGTGCGGGAGAGCCATACCCTGTGCACGTTAAAGAACACGCTGGATATTCTTGACGGGAGGCTACCATCTGTCTCCCAACAGCTGTTCCAGTGGGTCCCCTCCCCCAACCTTCTCTGAGCCTTCGGGGTCCATGTGACCTGGCCATTTAGCCCATGGTGTGCAAAAAAGTGCCGCTCAGAGGTAAAACAACCAACCAAACCTGGAATTATGTCCATTCAGAATGGCAGCACTGATTACCTCATGCTGATCACAAACTATGATTGGCAGACGATGACAAGAATTTCTGGAGCATCGAATTTCTCCAATCAGATATTTAAATTCAAATTGCCAAAGAGTCAATAAATGATGAACGACAGAGAACCAAAGCGACATATAATCCCATTGTTGGGCATTTAGTTCTCAATCGACGAACGGACATTTCAGAATTCACAGGACACCATAATACTACTGCTGACAAAAATCGAACCAGATAACTCACGAGGAATACTATTAACTGAGTTCTTTCGCGATTTATACTCTATACATTTCTATTATTACCTGTCTTCCAGTCCCAGCTGGGTTAGCGTTGAGATTTATCTCTGCAAAATTCCCCGCCCTGCGCACGGTCAGTAGGGGACACCGATGGGCTTGGAAAGACAGCCGTCCGTCGGATGGGACGTTAAGCCGTGGCCCGTATGTGGGAGAGCCATACCCTGTGCACTTTAAAGAACACGATGGATGGCCTTGACGGGAGATTCCAGTGGGTTCAGTGTTCCAGCTGTTCCAGTGGGTCCCCTCCCCCTACCTTCTCTGAGCCTTCGGGGTCCATGTGACCTGGCCATTTAGCTCATGGTGTGCAAAACCCATGGTGTGCAAAAAAGTGACTCTCAGAGGTAAAACAACCCTACCCAACCTATCTTCCGCAAAACTCCCCGCCCTGCCCACGGTCAGTAGGGGACACCGATGGGATTGGAAAGGTCACCGTCCGTCGGATGGGACGTTAAGCCGTGGTCCCATGTGTACCGGAGAGCCATACCCGGTGCATGTTAAAGAACACGCTGGATAGCCTTGACGGGAGGCTACCATCTGCCTCCCAACAGCTGTTCCAGTGGGTCCCCTCCCCCAACCTTCTCTGAGCCCCTCGGCTTCCTTGTGACCTGGCCATTTAGCCCATGGTGTGCCAAAAAAGTGCCGCTCACAGGTAAATCAACCCAAACCCAACCTATCTTCCTATTGCTTTTCACTTTGACATTTGTCGATAGCTCGGTTTGTGGATTTGTCAAAATAGTTGTTTCACCACATCTTCGGAAAGCGATGGAGAAACTTATTGATTTATGTGTCAGATGAAAGCTTGTGACGCGGGAAGTATCATAGGCTATAAAAAAAATGTCCCCATGCTTTCTTTCCCCCTAAAAGGGGAAAATATGGAAAGTATTCTTCTGCTGTAGAACGTGAATGCCGAAAGTAACAAGCTATGAGTCAAACTGAAGCTTCTGACGCGGAGAGTGTCATAGGCTGTAAAAAACTAACCCTCTTGTTTCTCCCTCCCCCTAACATGGTGGAAACATGAAAGGATTGTTCCCCTATATCTCGTGAACGCCAATGCCTGAAAGTGGCAAGCTATGCGTCAAATGAAAATATGTGACTTGTGACGCGGGAGTACCATAGGCTATAAAAAAATCGACATCCTCATGCATTCTTCCCACCTAAAAAAAGGGAAATATGAAAACATTTCTTCTGCTATATCTCCAGAACGCGAATGCCGAAAGTAACAGTTATACGTTATGCCCCGTTATTTCTCCCCCCCCCCCTCTGAAAAGCGGGAAATGTGAAAGTCCTTTTAATATTTCTTCCGAACGCGAGGGCCTTCAATTGAGATTTAGCTGTCGAATGAAAGCTCATATAATGACCGTCGTAAGCTATTTCGACTTTTGCCTTCACTATTATTACGAATACTTCACTATTATACTTGACGTTCGGAAGATATTGCAGAACATCTCTTTTGACAAACACACAAACCGACAAATGTCGAGATAGAAGTAATAAGAAGACATGTAATAAAAAATATAAATTAAAAAAATTGAAAAATATCTATCTTCCTGTACGGGCCCTAAAAAGTAGAAAATAAAACTTAAATATAATCATCATCATCATCATCATCATCCTCAAGCAGCCATGGGCTACGGAGGTCCAACCAGACCATGCAATTTAGTTCTCCAAGCAAGTCTATCCTGAGCTACATCTACTGCATCTGGCCACTGCACACCAATTCTAACAAGGTCCTGTTTGACATTGTCTGCCCACCGCATCCTAGGTCTCCCCTTCTTTCTGAGGCCTTTAGGCACACTGTTCATAACCCTATTCGCCAATCTATAATTATTCATACGGGCAACATGGCCAAACCAACGGAGTCTCTCTCTGCACAATATGCTGCTTAAAGGAGGTTGCAAACTCCTTTTCCTAATCTCATCATTAGTTACAAAGTTGAACCACCTAATGCCCAAGATACTGCGTAAGCATCTGGAATCAAAAGCATCTAGTTTCCTGTTATCTTGTTTACAAAGTGTCCAAGTTTCACTACCATAACTAACCCTAGAAAGAACCAAACTATTATACAGTCTAATTTTAGTCTTTAGGTGTATACGCCTATTTCTCCACACTCTCCATAGATTCTTAAAAGTCCCAGCAGCAATCCCTATTTGTCTGTTAATCTCATGCTGCACATCACCATTATCTGTTACATAGCTCCCAAGATAATTAAACTGTGACACCTGCTCAAGACTGCAACCATTCAGATTAACTGAATCACAGCCTGCCTGACCAATTTTCATCACTTTAGTTTTCTCTCTGTTTATAACCAAACCTACTCTACTACCAGTCTCATCAACAGCTCGAATGAAAGAGTTCATCTCATCAACATCATTTGCCAAAAGGGCTAAATCATCAGCATAATCTAAATCAGAAATTTTCGTATCTCCAGCCCATTTAAGGCCAAAATCTTTCATTTGAAGTGAATTTCGCATAACATAATCAATAACCAAGCTAAAGAGAAAAGGAGACAAAATGCACCCTTGTCGAACACCAGAAGTAATGCTAAACCAATTGCTACAAGCCTTACCAACTCTCACACACGACTCAGTGTTATTATAGAGAGCTTTCATAATGTTAACTAACTTGTCTGGTATACCATATGATCTCACAATCAACCACAAATTATGACGATCAACAGAGTCGAAAGCCTTTTTGAAATCAACAAAGCTAGCAACCAAAGGTTTCTGAAACTCCAAACATTTCTCAAGAATCTGCCTAAGTGAAAATATCTGATCTACACATCCCCTACCACTTCTGAATCCACATTGCTCATCACGCAATTGCCTGTCAACCAGATTCTTAATTCTATTAAGCACAATCATGGAAAGAACTTTACCTGGAACAGAGAGTAGGCTGATACCCCTATAGTTATCACAAGAACTGCGATCACCTTTTTTGAAAATAGGGATAACAATAACTCTGGTAAAATCCTTAGGAACCATGCCTTTATCATAAAAGAGATTCAGAATTTCAGTCATCCAAGTGGTAACCGAAACATTCCCAGCTCTAAGCATTTCCGTAGTAATTTCATCTACCCCTGGGGATTTATGAAGTTTAAGTTTAGAAACAGCCAAACTAACTTCAGATTGTGTTATAGGGCCAACATTAAAGCCACCAATGCATCTATCATCATTGCAAACAATGGGAGTAGAACTAACTACGTTGTTTAGAACATCACTGAAATGCTCAGCCCACCTAGCCATGACAGAATCCTCCCCTTCTATAACCTTACCTTGTTTATCCTTCAATCCTTGTATGCCTGTCCGTTTTCTACCACACAAAACATTAACTATCTGGTACAGCTCTCTGCTGTTGTGCTGTCTAACTGCTTCCTCGGCTTTGTCAGCCAAACCATCAAGCCAAAAATTTTTATCAGCAGCTAACTGATCCTTTACAAGTTTATTAAGGTCTCTATAATGCTTTCTATTAGGACTAGTAGGGTATTGATTAAGGGCATTCCTGCAGTTCTTTCTTTCCGAAATAAGCTCAAGTGCCTTATCACTCAGATAATTTTGCCTCTTCTGCTCCTTTTTTCCTAAAAGAGTACTGTTAGTGTCCAAAAAAGCCTGTTTAAAATGATCCCATTCTTCCTCAACTTCAGTAGTAAGCAAACCATGACTGTCATAATGACTAAGTAACCTATCATGGTAAGCTTTGGCTATAACTGGATCTTTCAGAGCTTCAGTATTAAAAGTAAATTTTTTAACCCTAGCACAACACTTTTTAAGTTTAAGTTGCAACACACTTTTAACAAGGTAATGGTCAGATCCAATTTCAGCTCCCCTATATGCCCTGGTATTCCTAACAGAACTAGTCCATTTGCTGTTAATTAATATGTAATCAATCATATTCTTATGCAGCCCATCAGGTGAAACCCATGTGTACTTATGTATGTCGCGGTGTTTGTAATAAGTGTTAGTTATTTTGAATCCATTGAGTTTACTTACCTGTAGGAGACGTTGCCCATTTCTATTGCAGCTACCAATACCAAAAGGGCCTATTACTCCTCCCCAAAGGTCAGAGTCAGTACCAACTTTGGCATTGAAGTCACCAAGAACAAGGGTAATATCTCCTTTCTTGACAGAATTCAAAATGTCCTGAAGTTGTTCATAAAACCTATCCTTCTCATCCTCATCGGCATCCTCAGTGGGGGCATAACAGCAGATAACATTCAAGTCTTTAACGCTTGTCTGAAATTTTGCTGTAAGAAACCTTTCATTAATGCACTCATATCCTAGAAGAGCATCACTAGCGTGTCTGCTGAGAAGCAGACCCACGCCTTGGTGATGCTTTTTGTCGTCCCTCCCTGAAAAGAGAAATTTAAGATTATTTTTAAGAATCTGACCTTTATCTGTCCATCTGGTCTCTTGCAAGCCGAGAATATCTAAATTATAACGGTGGAATTCTTGTGTGAGGACATCAAGAGAAAAAGCTCTGTGCAGAGTCCTCACATTCCAACTACCTATGGAGAGAAAATGGTTAGTGGGGTGTTTAAAGAAACTATGTTTATTGAGAGAGGGAATGCCGACAATATCAAACAGCCCCCTAATCGCAGACATGGGGCAAAGACCCGTTCCCCCACTACTAAAGGCTGAAGCCATCTACACTGGAAGACTTCCTCCAATGTAGAATTTGACGATGCCAATAGAAGCAAAGAGTTCAGGTGCCTGCGATGACTTCTGCTCAGGATTATCCACCAGCTGATAAACATATCCTGTGGATCTATTCACTTGGGGCTGTCAACCCACAAACAAAAAGAAAACACAGCGGAAGATTTTCCCTCCACAGAAGCCCACCAGTGCAGCAAAAACAGGATCCATAATCAAGCTCAGAGCCATATATCTGTCCAGTCCAGTAGGTTTATATGGTCAGCACCAGGACCCTGTGTGGTTGACCACTCCTCAGCAGGGTAGAAAAAAAGAAAAGTAGCCATAGTTGTCCAGATCAGTAGGCCACACTAATCTGGCAGCCCTCCCCTTCCGTTCATTTCCACAAGAGAGTATCTCTTTTGAAAGTTACTAACGGTCCGCACCACGAGAAGGCGGGGTTGGACATTAGGTGCTAGGCCTGGCCGGTTCTATGCATCATCACAGGGGATTGGTGCATAGCTCTCCTTCCAGTGACTACCTAGCTACCATTTACAGACCTAAATATAATACATATATAATAATAATAGATAGATAGATTTTTTTTTATTCACTACTCTCAACAACAGTACAGTCGCTCAAAAAATTATCCGAACACTATGGTTGATGACAGAATTCAGGAAAAAATATCTGGCAACGATTTTTTTTTAGAAATTAGTGATCCGGCAACCTTCGTGTCACGTGACACGATGGAATGGTGTCACGTGACACGAAGGTTGCCAGATCACTAATTTCTAAAGAAAATCGTTGCCAGATATTTTTTTCTGAATTCTGTCATCAACCATAGTGTTCGGATACTTTTTTGAGCGACTGTACAGTTCAATACAAAAATCCGAAACGAAAAACATACTTTTACATCAATTCTTCCATTTCAAAAGTTCATGCACATGAACTGATTAACATAAATTATATTGTAAAGTATAAATTACAATTTATTTTATAGGACGTTATTTGAACAAAGAAACTGAACAAATACGAAAGAAGTAAATAAATAGAAACACTCCACTTGAGTCCAAGCTCGTGTGTGTGGAGCTCACGAATTTTTTTAACATTTTGTAAACACGTTTACAGAATTGGTTGCAACAGTGTTATAAAAATTAAACATTTAAGCTACAGTTTTATTTATATAAATATTTCTCTATATCACCACAATCCATTAACCAATCCCAAATTAATCTTTTAAAAGCATAAATGTTTCTTTAATTTTTAATGTTAGCCGGCAGAACATTAAAAAGTTTTGGTGCCAGATAAACTTAGTGTTTTTGGATGATAGTTTTTTTAGGATACGGTATGGATAAATGCATAATAGATGATAAACGTGTATATTTTGGAAAGAACATTAGAATCATCCCAATTTTGAATATTGTATACTAATAGATGATAAATGCATAATTTTCTAACTGGTAAGATATTTAATTTTTTTATAATTTTTTTATACTATCAAATTTTTTTTCTTTAGCATACATCTTTTTACGTAATTTTGAGAACCTTGTAATGGTTTCAGATTTGTCTCATATAGACCTCCCCAAGATATAATGCCACGTTTCAAATAGGATTTTATCCACGAATTATAAATAATTTTTAACATTGACAAATCTATTAAATATTCTTATGCAATAACATCTTGAAACCATAACATTTATGTTCTTAATTATATTATTTATATGCGTTTTCCAAAAAAAGTATTTTGTCAAGGTAGACACCCAAATTTCTGAAGCAATCAACACCCTGAATAGCTGAACGTTTACAATGTATCCCATTGCAGTTTAGTTTAGATGGGGCGGGGGTGGCTCAGTCGGTAGCGCGCCAGGCTCGTAATCTGTAGTTCCCAGGTTCGAGTCCCAGCTGGGTAAGCGTTGAGATTTATCTCCGCAAAATTTCCCCGCCCTGCCCACGGTCAGTAGGGGACACCGATGGGCTTGAAAAGGCCGCCGTCCGTCGGATGGGACGTTAAGCCGTGGCCCCGTGTGCGGGAGAGCCATACCCTGTGCACGTTAAAGAACACGCTGGATGGCCTTGACGGGAGACTACCATCTGTCTCCCAACAGCTGTTCCAGTGGGTCCCCTCCCCCAACCTTCTCTGAGCCTTCGGGGTTCATGTGACCTGGCCATTTAGCCCATGGTGTGCAAAAAAGTGCCGCTCAGAGGTAAAACAATCCAATCCAAACCCATTACAGTTTAGATCATGATAGAAGAGTTTATTGAAAGAGTCATCTGTTTGATTTTCTTGTAATTTAAAATTTACGAACTTCGATTTGGCAACATTTAAAACTAATTTATTTTGAATAAACCAATTTTTAATTTTTTTTAGATCATCATTTATTTGCACTATCAATTCCTCAGTTTTGCCTGCATAAGTCAAAGATATATCATCTGCAAAAGTCATATTGCTACCGTACAATTTTAAGTCACAAAGATCATTAAAGTAAATAAGAAAATAATAAAGGACCCAAAACAGATCATTGAGGAACACCGAAATTTATCTTAGCTCAGAAAAATTTATTTTAGCGTTGGAGACTGTAACAGTTTTTATATTTTAACTTTTTGGCTTCTCCTATCAGATAGCTAGAGAGGCAAAATAACATTTCACCTCTCGTTCCAGCTGTTTTCAATTTATGCAATAGAATTGAATGTGGAACAGAGTCAAACGCTTTTTTAACGTCAAAGAATAAAACAACGACTTTAAAATTTTGATTAATGCTTTTATATATGGCTGATGTCATTTTTAAAATTGCATCTTCTGTTCCGTGTTTTTTCGGAAACCATATTGATTTTTAGAAAAGAAATTATATTTATTCAAAAAATTTCACATTTTAGATTTGATATATTTTAGATATTTTTTCTATTATTTTGGAAAAGACAGACAAGATGAATATTAGTCTATAATTTTCTTATCACAGCCATCTTTATACACTGGTATAAATGTGGCATTTTTTAAACAATTAGAGAACATCCTGAAATTAAAGTTTTATTAAAGTACTTAAGATGCCTTTAATACTTCGCCCTATCTTTTTAAGGATAAATACAGAAACGTGGTCTGTGCTCGAGGATTATGCAGAGTTTAAACTCTTAATTCATCAACTTCATTTTCATGTATTTCCTCAACCAAAAACGTATTCGGCAATATCTTCAAATTATGCAAACCACTACAATCATTCTCAGGAATTAATTTTGATATATTCTTTATAAGACTAGTAAAATAATCATTAAATATGCTTGCCAAATCTATTGGATTTTCCCTAACACTGTAGATATGGTTGGTATCTGAAATTATATTTGGAAATTTGGATCGGTTTATATGTTTACCACACATTTTGTTTATGACTTCCCACTGCCTTTTAAATTTTTTTTATTTTTAATAATTGCATCAGTGTAATATCTTCACTTAGATTCTTTAATAATCCTAGTTAGCACATTTCTATACCTTTTATAATATTGTACCAAATTTATATCGGAACTATTACTTTTTTTCAACTTAAAAAATCTATTTCTTTCCTTTATAGAGTTTACTAAAGCATCCGTAATCCAAGGTTTTAATTTTTTTAATTGGGTTTCGGTTTGAGAGAACATAAGATGCTTCTATAATCATCTTATGTAATTCATTTATAAAGCACTCAAAAGAAACATTTACATTAATTTCATTATGCATAAAAGACCAATCTTTGTCACTTAATAATTCCTGTAATTTATTTATAATTACCTTATTTTTATGTTCTTTAAACGTTTTCAATGTTCTCAATATGCATATCGGTGGTGCAATTAGTCACTGAGTTCGTATTCACTTCAAAGAAAGATAGGTTGCCGGCAATCTTGTTGAGTAGGTAAATCGGAACCCTATCTTCCTTTAAAGTGGATACGAACTCGATAACTGATTGAACCATCGATATGTTTTAGGTTCATTTTCTATTTTTTGGGCGCATGTAGTAAAATAAATATTTTTTGATTTATTTACTTTTTTTAAGAACTTATAACGCACGTCCACTGGATGTTATATATTAATAAAATATTTTAAAAACAAGAAATATCTGAATAATTAAATAAATTTGACTTCTTTTTCCCTCTTCTTTATTAGAAAGAAGCTGATCCATTACATGCTGTTGTTGCCACATGTTAGTAAGCATCACATCCTTAGATTTCGTGATCCGATTCCTTAAGTTACGACACTAAAACGAGGCTAAACTCAGCAGCGAGCTACATTACGACTGTCGAGATTTCACCAGCTGTACCTCACGTTGAACCTATCGGGAAAAGGGGGGGGGTTATAAAGAGCGATGGGGGTGCTGGCAATTGAGGAGCCCCACGCGATGTTTCGGGCTCTACTTTCTGCCGCGTAGTTGCGAATCGCAGCAGTCACGCAAAACGAGAAGAAGGGTCGTTCTGCACGTGATGCTAGACGTAGTGAAGTGTCTGCTCTCGTTGGGTTGAGTAAATATTTCTTTTACGGGCAACAAATCTCGGTTGAGGAGAAAGGGAACGTTTTTGCGGTGATCCGATGGGTAATTTCGCAAAAGAAATGCCTCGCAGATCTCTTTACGGAAATGATATCAATATCGGAAACGTTTCCTTTTATTTATCGAAATATTGACACTCGTCGATATTTCTGCTGCTAATCGAGGAAAGTAACATTAAAAAGGGTAAATACTGAGATAAGTCTATTTTGACCAATGAGCTTGATCGAATTTTGTTGTTGGGGAGGTTCGTGTATGTTGTGGGGCATTAAGTAATTGTTAGATCAAACACGTTGCCGATAATTGGACGATTTAGTTGCATTTTTTACCTGTAGGTTGTTTTAGCTCTGAGAAGCACTTTGGACACACAATGGGCCTAAATGGCCAGGTTATAGGGATGAGTAGGGGACTCGATGTACTGTCGCTCAAAAAAGTATCCAAACACTACGGTTGATTACAAAATTCAGAAAAAATATCTGGCAACGATTTTTTAAAAATTAGTGATCTGGCAACCTTCGTGTCACGTGACACGAAGGTTGCCAGATCACTAATTTCGTGTCAAGTGACACAACCCAATCCATCTTATTACACTGGTTTACAAAAATTAAGGAACAATCCTATGTCAATGGGAAGCTTGTTTGCTTTGGAAAATGTGATAGCATATAAATATCTCAATCCAATAAATCAATATCTCATTTTTCAGCAATATTCGTTCAGTATTTAATGAGTTATGGTGCTTTGAATATTTAACAATAACAATACCAGTCTTATGAATTTATTAAAAGAATGATGGGTAGTAAAAGAATTCTGTAGACAAACTTCTAAAATACACACTTAATTTACGAAACATTTTGATAGAAATACTTATTACTAAGTTTAAATTAATATTTGAAATCAGTTTTTGTGACCGCATTGTTCTTGTTAAATATTCTAACTTTCATAATAAAATAAATAATCCCTCAAGCAGTTGCTTGCTACAGAGGTCTGACAAGAGCATGCCAGTTTATACGTCACAGTAGAAGGTCTGCGAGGATGGCGAAACCTCAGTCGAAAGAACTCAAACATGCCTACTTAACCCGGGGCTCTGATCAGTAGCCATTCCGCCACGGAATGAGAGACAAAAAAAAAACGTTAGAGATAATTTACCTTAGCCATCTTATATATATATTAGAAATAAAGATATCTGAATATTTCAGGTTTAGATTATGCTGATGGATAATATTGATTTATTTTGGACCTTTTGGCAATGCTGATGAAATGAAAGCTTTCATTAGAGTTATTGATGAAACTGGTATGGAGAGCATTGAAAAAGTTCTTCACACGTGTCTATAGATTTACACTCGTTCCTCCGAAGCTAACGACCTGCGACTTGTTTGAAAGCTGGTCTAAATTTGTCTTTACGTGTTAAAAACAAAGGCCGTATCATCATTCCTCTGGGACGGGGGTGGCTCAGTCGGTAGCGCGCCAGGCTCGTAATCTGTAGTTCCCAGGTTCGAGTCCCAGCTGGGTCAGCGTTGAGATTTATCTCCGCAAAATTCCCCGCCCTGCCTACGGTCAGTAGGGGACACCGATGGGCTTGTAAAGGCCGCCGTCCGTCGGATGGGACGTTAAGCCGTGGCCCCGTGTGCGGGAGAGCCATACCCTGTGCACGTTAAAGAACACGCTGGATGGCCTTGACGGGAGGCTACCATCTGTCTCCCAACAGCTGTTCCAGTGGGTTCCCTCCCCCAACATTCTCTGAGCCTTCGGGGTCCATGTGACCTGGCCATTTAGCCAATGGTGTGCAAAAAAGTGCCGCTCAGAGGTAAAACAACCCAACCCAACCATCCACAGGCAAATTTACTTTTTTGCCGCCCTCAAATAAATATATCCTTTTGCCCCCCCCCCCCCACGTGGGGCGGGGGTGGCTCAGTCGGTAGCGCGCCAGGCTCGTAATCTGTAGTTCCCAGGTTCGAGTCCCAGCTGGGTCAGCGTTGAGATTTATCTCCGCAAAATTCCCCTCCCTGATTACGGTCAGTAGGGGACACCGATGGGCTTGGAAAGGCCGCCGTCCGTCGGATGGGACGTTAAGCCGTGGCCCCGTGTGCGGGAGAGCCATACCCTGTGCACGTTAAAGAACACGCTGGATGGCCTTGACGGGAGGCTACCATCTGTCTCCCAACAGCTGTTCCAGTGGGTCCCCTCCCCCAACCTTCTCTGAGCCTTCGGGGTCCATGTGACCTGGCCATTTAGCCCATGGTGTGCAAAAAAGTGCCGCTCAGAGGTAACACAACACAACCCATCATTTCTCTCTTTGCTAGCGGAGCATAAAGTTCGGTTTGTGACATCTGTGCGTTGTTGCTGTGGGACCTACCAGAGATTGGCAGAGATTTTACATTTTCTCAAGGATGCAGCTTGGAGACGACGCGAAAAAGATTCATGCCGATTTACCACAAATATATGAGGATCACGCCTGTTCATATGGCACTGTTACGGGATGGAGACGCAAATTCGGAGAAGGACGGCAGAGCTTCGAAGACCTTCCTCGTGCAGGAAGACAGAAGGAGGAATGAACGAGAGAACCATCGCTGCTGTTCGTGAACTCGTGAAGGAAAACCCACACATCACAGTTCAGGTAATAAGTTTAGATGTCAGTGTATCGATTGGCAATGTGGAAACAATTATTCATCAAGTTTCCGAAAGATCTGTTCCAAATAAATATCCTACAAATGAGAGAACAGCAATAAAGGGGTAGAGTCGACTTGTGCAAGGTGATGCTGGCAATGTTTGAACCTAATGGCCCTAAACGGTTAATAGACAATGTCACAGGTGATGAGACGTGATTTTATTTCTATACAACTACCAGAGAGATCGACAACCATGTTTGGGTTGCGGAAGATGAACCGCTGCCCAAAATCCTCCGACGAGACTTTCGCTCAAGGAAGAGGATGCTCACAATTTTTTTTCAATTCCCAAGGAGTGATAGCTAGGATATCTTACCAGAAAAAATGACTATAAATGGCCAACAGTACACTAATACTGTTTTGCCCATAAATGGTTAAGAAGGAGCAGCGTCCAATAACAGGCGTGTCAAGGATTTCATTTCTTCATGAGAATGCCAGGTTCACAAAACCCTTCAAATTATGACCTATGTGGAGCAGAAAAAAATCGAACAGCTACCCATCCTTCATAATCACCCGACACAACGACAACATGCGCAGCCAGGCAATTTTTGGTTTGTTTCCAAAATTTAAAAAGGAACCTGCTGGGGAGCCTTTTTCAAGGTTGCAAGGGTCCGAGTTGAGGAGAATTTCTCAACAGGACTAAGCGTTACAGATTTAGTGTAGATGTCTGCAATTTTGCATAGATGCTGGAGAGATATATTTTTTACCTCGACAAGTTTTGTTGAAGGACGTGCTATGGTTCTTGTTCTGCAGATGCATGTGAAGAATTTTTTTAGTGTCCTTCGTAGTAGAGTAGGTTTGGTTATAAACAGAGAGAAAACTAAAGTGATGAAAATTGGTCAGGCAGGTGTGGTTCAGTTAATCTGAATAGTTGCGCCCTTGAGCAAGTGTCTCAGTTTAATCATCTTGAGAGCTATGTAACAGATACTGGTGATGTGCGAAGATTAACTGAATAAAGATACTGAAGATTAACAGAAGAATAGGGATATCTTCCGAGACTTTTAAGAATCTATGGAGAGTGTGGAGAAATAGGCGTATACACCTAAAGACTAATATTAGACTGTATAACAGTTTGGTTCTTTCTAGGGTTAGTTATGGTAGTGAAACTTGGACACTTTGTAAACAAGATAACAGGAAACGTGATACTTTTGATTCTAGATACTCACGCAGTATCTTGGGCATTGGTGTAAGTAATGATGAGGTTAGGCAAACGAGTCAGCAATATCCTTTGAACAGCATATTAAGCAGAGAGAGACTCCGTTGGTTTGGCCATGTTGCCTTATGCATAACTATAGATTGGCGAATAGGGTTATGAACAGTGTGCCTAAAGGCCTCAGAAAAAGGGGGCGGGGGTGGCTCAGTCGGTAGCGCGCCAGGCTCGTAATCTGTAGTTCCCAGGTTCGAGTCCCAGCTGGGTCAGCGTTGAGATTTATCTCCGCAAAATTCCCCGCCCTACCCACGGTCAGTAGGGGACACCGATGGGCTTGGAAAGGCCGCCGTCCGTCGGATGGGACGTAAAGCCGTAGCCCCGTGTACGGGAGAGCCATGTGCACGGGGCTATGGCTTTACGTGCCCCGTGCACTCTTAGAACCCTTTGAGCTTGTGCCAAATGACCTTCGTAAACTTTCCTCTCGGGGTTGGGTTGGGTTGTTTTACCTCTGAGCGGCACTTTTTTGCACACCATGGGCTAAATGGCCAGGTCACATGGACCCCGAAGGCTCAGAGAAGCTTGGGGGAGGGGACCCACTGGAACAGCTGTTGGGAGACAGATGGTAGCCTCCCGTCAAAGCCATCCAGCGTGTTCTTTAACGTGCACAGGGTATGGCTCTCCCGCACACGGGGCCACGGCTTAACGTCCCATCCGACCGACGGCGGCCTTTCCAAGCCCATCGGTGTCCCCTACTGACCGTGGGCAGGCCGGTAATTTTTGCGGAGATAAATCTGAACGCTGACCCAGCTGGGACTCGAACCTGGGAACTACAGATTACGAGCCTGGGCGCTACCGACTGAGCCACCCCCGCCACTCCTCTCAGGGCATCGACCACATATATACTCATATTAAATGCATCTCAAAAAGGGTTTTTTTTAATGAGGCTGTTAAAGTAATACTAATGAGATTATGATCATAATATTCTTAATAAGTACAAGAGACCTAAAATGATGGCTTTCTCTGAGGAAAGCTACTCGTTTAAGATCTCTTATGCCTGACATATGCTATTTTTAGCTTGTATTTTATGTTAGCCACCCACGGGTGGTGTACTTGTTATATGTTTTTACTTATGCCAACTGGGCTTATTCTCAGATGGAGATGGCAATGGATAATATTTTACATGAAACGTCACATATCCGTACACGATCTACGATCTACGAAACTTTCCTCTCTGAAAGGTCCTGTAAACGACTACGGCAAAAATATTCTAGTTAACTTCCCTGGCCGAATGGTTAGCATGCTTGACTACTGATCAAATGGACCTGGGTTCGAGTCCCGTGTAAGGCATGGATATTTGTGCTGTCTTTCTGCTGAGGTCTCGCTTTCCTCACAGACCTTCTACTGTTGTCATATAAACTGACAGGCTCCTGTCCCACCTCTGTGGTAAGCAGCTGCTTGAGGGGGGATTTATTTTTTATATTCACTTATAAGATATATCCCAAGCAGCTTAGGATAAATTGAACTAAAATTTATCCCAAGCAGCTTAGGATAAATTGAACTAAAATTTATCCCAAGCAGCTTAGGATAAATTGAACTAAAATTTATGAAAGAAATAAACTCTCATTCGTGACGTCACTAAAATTGCTGCCATGAAAGCACCTTGATTTAGCTCGCTTGGTATATAAAGGTACCTTGCTTCGCTAGACAGTCAGAAGTCCCAGGTTTGCAACCTATAAGGTTCCAAATCTGCTTCTCCATTTGTGACAAGGTCCAAATTTCTTCTTCTACTCACGCCCTATTATCTTTAGTAAGAGAGGAAACCGTTTTGTCATCGAAAGGCCCATTCTCCATCTCAAGATTCATTTGAAATTTCGATCTGTATGCACTAAAAATACTACTAAATTCTATCTTTAGCAACAAATATAAAATTTATGTAGAAAGTTTAGGTTTTCCTTCCCCTCGAGCAAACACACATGAAAAAGGTAGTTTTCCCTTCACAATCATGTCGTGAACCAACTTTCCAAACCTTTCATTTTGTTTTAGGATTTAATCAAGTTGACAGCGGCTAAAGTCTCAACATTTAAGCGATCGAAATTGTGAATGTAGGAAATGGCAATTTTGAATAACGCTACAACAGCGCCCACTAGTAGCAGCATTCTGACGTCACATGTTGTCGTACGAAGATGTATCGTGGCTTTCGTCAGCAAGTCCATTGGCTCTGAAAGGAATAGGGTCGATAAATCGTGCGTCTTTTTTTAGCGGTAGCTTGCGCAATAGTTAGGAGAAATCTAATTTGCCTTTGAATCGATCAGAAATAATTTGTTAGGTGGAATAAATGGACAGACCCCAAAACACTGTTACGCAGTTTATTGGAAAAGTGGAGTAATACTACTGGCCGAGAAAGAATTTTTTTTTTTTTTTCAGATATACATAACATTAAAAAAAAGTTTTTTTGAAAACTTCATTAATTGGTTCAGTTGATGTTATCTAAAAAACGAAATGAAAATCTGTGACTTATTATGTAAAACAAAACGTTCTAAAGAATTAAAATATCACATGTGAAAGCCACGAGCTTTTGAAATAACCATCAGCAAAAATAATGCATTACGAATTTAGAAAAAGAGTTTTTCAGGAGCCTTTTATATATATCTTTAATAATTTTCTAATTTTTCCGCAAGATTATTTTCTCTTGAGTATTTTTACGACGGTAATCAATCTTTCTTTTCTTGTTTCAACAGCGAGTCTCTCGGGTGAGTACCGGAAGCAGTTCGAGATGGCATCACTTCCTGTCACAAAGAAGTGGAGGTCCTTCGCCACAGAGAATCTTTTGAAAGAACCTGTTAAATAGAAACAAACAACAATGTGATCTTTATTTAAAAACAAAAAGTTGATTCCAACTTCATAATCAAAAACCTTTAATTGATGAACGAATATTTAGCAAAGAAATCTTTATCACTTTGGATAATTGCATTTTCAGGACTCTTTTTACATTGGAAGAATCCTAGAACAACAGACACAGGTAAAGGAAATAATTCTCTTTTCAATTTTAAGTAACATTTCCATTTTCTCGATTTAAGAAAAGAAAGTACTAATAAAATAATAATTTTTATATGATCCATTACATACGATATAAGCTTTCGATTAATTTCCTTTCATTTTAATTTCTTTTACAAATTAAAGCAATTATCGCTTTCCTTAATAGTGTTGCTTTGCTCGTGTGCTTTTTCTTTTCATCTCCATGCATCTCTGTGCTCTTTATCTCTTCATCTCTTATGAATCCACGTATTTCATCTCTCAATCTGTATGCGTCCACGTGTTTCGTCTCTCAATCTGTATGCATCCACGTGTTTCATCTCTCAATCTATATACATCCACGTGTTTCATCTCTCAATCTATATATATCCACGTGTTTCATTTCTCAATCTGTACATATCCAGGTGTTTCATCTCTCAATCTGTATACATTAACGTGTTTCATCTCTCAATCTGTATACATCCACGTGTTTCATTTCTCAATCTGTACATATCCATATGTTTCATTTCTCAATCTGTACATCTCCAGGTGTTTCATTCAATCTATATGTATCCATATGTTTAACTTCTCAATCTGTACACATTCACGTGTTTCATCTTTCAATCTATAATGCATCCGTGTGTTTCATCTTTTAATCTGTATACATTCATGCGTTTCATCTTTCAATCTTTACATATCCATGGTTTCATCTTTCAATCTGTACATATCCATGTGTTTCATCTCTCAATCTATATGCATTCATGTGTTTCATCTCTCAGCCTGTATACATCCATGTGTTTCATCTCTCAATCTGTATACATCCACATGTTTCATCTTTCAATCTGTTACATTCATGCGTTTCATCTTTCAATCTTTACATATCCATGTGTTTCATCTTTCAATCTGTACATATCCATGTGTTTCATCTCTCAATCTATATGCATTCATGTGTTTCATCTCTCAGCCTGTATACATCCATGTGTTTCATCTCTCAGCCTGTATACATCCACATGTTTCATCTTTCAATCTGTTACATTCATGCGTTTCATCTCCCAATCTGTACATATTCATGTGTTTCATCTATCAATCTGTATTTATCCATGTGTTTCATCTCTCAATCTGTATACATTTACGTGTTTCATCTCAATCTGTACATATCCACTTTTTTCATCTCTCAATCTGTACAAATCCATGTGTTTCATTTCTCAATCTGTATACATCCACGTGTTTCATCTTTCAATCTGTTTACATTCATGTGTTTCATCTTTCAATCTGTACATATCCATGTGTTTAATCACTCAATCTGCACAAATCCATGTGTTTCATCTCCCAATCTGTACATATCCATGCGTTTCATCTCTCAATCTGTACATATCCATGCGTTTCATCTCTCAATCTGTACATATCCATGTGTTTCATCTCTCAATCTATGCACATCCATGTGTTTCATCTCTTAATCTGTATGCATCCATGTGTTTCATCTCTCATCTGTTTACATTCATGTGTTTCATCTCTCATCTGTTTACATTCATGTGTTTCATCTCTCATTTGTTTACATTCATGTGTTTCATCTCATTTTTGGTTACATCCATGTGTTTCATCTCTCAATCAGTATATATCTGTGTTTCATCTGTATCCAACTATGTATCTCAACTGTCAATCTGTGCGCATCTATGTGCTTCATCTGTATGCATCTATGAATTTCATGTCTTCATCCGTAGGCATGGAGTTTTTGTGAAAAATATTCCATGATTTCCTTTTCACTGTTATTCCGAAAAGCCTATCTATTCCGACCTTATTTGATATTTGTGCGTCAATATTATCTTTTCTTTCCAAAAGATGATGTTCTACTGTCTCTACGAGTTTTGTGACACCATTTTAACTGTTAAGCATATTTTAATATCATGTCCAGCTTTTACCTTGACCGCCGTTTGTATTTTCACTTTCTCGATTTTACTTCCGAGCCTCTTACACTCGGACATCTTTTAACTGATGACTCGCTTTTAACTCCTGTTTTTGAATTTTTACGTTTTACTGGTTATTTTATTCCTTTATGAATATGTTTATGAAATAAATATAATGTTTTTAAATGAATACGTTTATGAATACGTTTTTTCCTCGATTTTTTACCTGTTGTTGATTTTACATGGTCCTATACACCCATTGTTATTGTTGACTTATACATTTGTTGATTCTTATTCTTTCTGCAGTTTTACAATCTTATTGTACTTTTTCTTTCCTTGTCTTTGTTTGCCGTTTTTGTGTTTCTTTTAACTTTGGTTGCGGGTTGCTCGGCTTTTTGCCCTTTATTTGTTTTTGTTTGGCGCATTATAGTCATTGTTGTTCTTGCGCCAAAAAAAAACCCCAAACAAGCAACCGTCTCTACGTTTTCGACGCGCCATGTTTTAGACTTCGTTGCATGCTTCTTATTCTATTCCAGGTATTATCATGAATAATTAAGATAACATTATTCGTTTCAGAAAAAGCTACCGCTTTTAACAATCGAATTAGACCATTCAGATTTGCTGCGACTCTTTATAGAACAACATGTAGCGAAAATGATTGCTTTTCCGATATTCTTCCGATATACAGGATTACTCTTTAATCTCAGAATTGAGCTGAATGTTTTCATGGACTCTGTCATTTCATAACACTTTAAGAAGGACTTCATGGATAAAATCAGAAAGGAGTTGAATAATGTAATTTGCGACGTAGAAGTAAAATGAATAATAAAGGATGGCACAGCCAATTGGATCATATCGTCACTGACTTATAAAACAGAGAAATCTGAGAACATCTGAAAAACATTATTGCTGACGAGGTGGAAAAATCCATCCATAAATGGATGGATTTTTAATAGTAACGTTTAAGCGTGATTGACTTCCTCATTAACATCTAAATCATTAGCACCAATTGGAAAGTTACCTCACCTGAAGTATAGATGGCGCAAGGTCCGCCACATCTCAGTGAAAGATTTATAGGTCTTATTCTGGAATATTATTAGCGTCTGATGCGTGGTTTAACGGTAGAGCGCTTTGGCATGTATCTAGAGAATTGGGTTAGGTTGGGTTGTTTTACCTCTGAGCGGCACTTTTTTGCACACCATGGGCTAAATGGCCAGGTCACATGGACCCCGAAGGCTCAGAGAAGGGTGGGGGAGGGGACCCACTGGAACAGCTGTTGGGAGACAGATGGTAGCCTCCCGTCAAGGCCATCCAGCGTGTTCTTTAACGTGCACAGAGTGTGTCTCTCCCGCACACGGGGCCACGGCTTAACGTCCCATCCGACGGACGGCGGCCTTTCCAAGCCCATCGGTGTCCCCTACTGACCGTGGGCAGGGCGGGGAATTTTGCGGAGATGAATCTCAACGCTGACCCAGCTGGGACTCGAACCTGGGAACTACAGATTACGAGTCTGGCGCGCTACCGACTGAGCCACCCCCGCCCCACCAAGAGAGTTGTGGGTTGGATTTCCGCTGCGTGAGCGATAATATTTTTCAGATGTTTTCAATGAATAATTGTTGATGTCTATTTCTACAGGTAATATGTGTATTTGCTACGGAGAGAAATCTTCATTAAGTATTAGAACGCAACTGACGCCATCTGTCGGCAATGATTTTAAATTCGCTACTATTCAAAAGATTTGTCTCGCCCACGTGCAGGATGAATGTCTTCCATTGGAATATAATTGTGCTTTATCGCACGAGGTATCTTCATATTCATATATATCATTTTGGAGATTTCGTGTGGATTATAAATATTAAAACTGAATCAAAATACATTTTTCTAGTAGAATGTTAAGCTAGAATCATTAACCATAAAATAGCACAAGTTTAGGCAGATCCGAAATACAAGTTGAGGCTTGGTTTGTTTTGCCTTTAGTAGTTAGTTTTGTTTCTTTTACCCATTAGTAGGAATTTTTCACACAGTGAGCTAAATGGTCAGGTCAAAAGGACCCCGAGGGTTCAGAGAAGGTGAAGGAATTGCCCTCGAATTCCCCTCAAAGTGGAGGAAGGGGACCCACTGGACACTGGTGTTGGAAGACAGATCATAGCCTCCCATCAAGGTCATTCCAGCGTGTTCTTTAACGTGAACAGGCTATGGCTCTCTCCCGTGCACAGGGCCACGTCTTAACGTCCCATCCGACGGACGGCATCCTTTCCATGCCCATCGGTGTTCCCTACTGACTAAGAGCATGCAGGAAATTTTGTAATTATAAACCATTACAAAAATAATGGGAATAGAACTAACCACATTGTTTAGAACATCACTGAAATGCTCAGCCCACCTAGCCATGGCAGAATACTCACCTTCTATAACCTTATCTTGTTTATCCTTCAATCCCTGCATACCTGTCCGTTTCCTACCACACAAAGCATTAATTGTCTGGTATTACACTGTCTAGTTATTACACTGTCTATCTGCTTCCTCTTCTTTGTCAGCCAAGCTATCAAGCCAAAGATTCTTATAAGTTGTTAACTGATCCTTTACACGTTTATTAAGCTCTCTGTAACGCTTTCTTTTTGAACTAGTAGCATATTGATTAAGGACATTCCTGCAGTTCTTTCTTTCCAAAAGAAGCTTCAGCGCCTTATCAGTCAAATAATTTTGACTCCTCTGCTCACTTTTACCTAAAAGAGTACTGTTGGTTTCATGAAAAGCCTGTTCAAACTGATCCCATTCTTTCTCAACTTTATTAGTAGCAAAGCGCGATTGTCATAATGACTATCATGGTATGCTTTGACTATAAATGACCCAGTGCGTGTTAATTATTCTTAAACTGGATCATCGTTCCAATATCAAGTTTGATTTCCATTTTAGTAGTCTTTAAAAATTTCTTCAAATATGCGAGTAATATTATTTCCTATTCCGGTTACCAAGATTCTCTGAGGAAAGGGTGCATGAAAATCTGAGGATATTGGTCAGTCGAATATATAAATATTTCTATGTATTTAATGAGTTATGGAAGTTAGAAGGCAGACAGGTCAACCAACTATATCAATATCACGATTTTCAACAATATTCTTTCAGTAATGATTGAGTTATGAAATTTTGAATATTTAACAGCAATGCAGTCTTAACTTATACAAAACTGAAGAATAGTGAAAGAATTCTTTACACAAAGTTCTAAAATACAAACTTGTTTTATTAAACACTTTGATACAATACTTATTACTAAGTTTTAATTTGCTTCTGAAGTCAATTTTTGTGGCTGGCACTGTTTTCGTTAAATATTCAAACTTCCATAACTCATTAAATACTGAACGAATATTGTGTTTATTTGATTGAGTTCTTTATATGCAATCACATTTTTCAAAACAAAAAAACTTGTTTTAGAAGTTATAGAGCTTTGACTTTAGCTTCCCATTGACTTAATATAGGGATTTTCCTTAATTTATGGAAACCAATGTATGTATGTATTTAATCAACCAGGGCCGGATCTGGGTCAGGCTAGAGGGCAATGACTCCCCCACGTCACTTTGAAGAATATTAGTAAGAGTAATGGAGGGAAAAATGATTAAACGTGCATATTTCAAGTATTTTTAAAATAAATTCGTAATGAATTCTAAAACTGTAGGGAAAATATTATATTGTAATCGAAATGCAGGCTCTTGCCACCCTTTATTTTGCTTCTAGATTCGGTCCTGTATCTAACAATCTTTCCCCACTTTTGCATACTTTTCTTTCTACTGTTTTTGTGTTGGACAATTTCATTGTCACCGAATATAATATATAAATGTTTACTATTTATTTCCGCCTATGTTCCTGATATTAAAATAGAGAAATTAAAATTAAATGGAGCCCCCCCCCTCCCCCTTTCTAGATGCTGCCCTGATTCCGTTAATTGTCAATCGAGAACCTCTTCCAGTTTGCATCGTCCTCCCTGCATTATAGGTTATTCAGCTTTGAATTTTCTTTGCGATTGAGAAGAGAGAGAAAAGATCCATTTTGTTCGGACATCCTTTCAGTTGATCTCGAAATCTGTTGCTAAACCCTCGTTTTAGTTCCGTCGATGTCTCCCTCATAAAATATGTATCACTGCGCGCTTTCTTCACCACCGACATCGTCATTACCAATGGCGCGCAGCGATGTAGTTCCCTCTCAAGGTCACCTGCGATGTAGTTCCCTCTCAAGGTCACCTGCGATGTAAGTGGGAGATCGAAGTTCTCATTGGCAGGTACTCGATACGATAGAATCGATTATGGATTGAAAGAATTCTCATAGTTGTGGTGACTGATTATGGCTTCGTTTACGTCATATGATGCTTCTTCTTATTTCCATTTGATTTTAGAGAAATAGGGAATTAAGAGAATAGAGTGTTTCTCTTGATTCCAGCAATCAGGGATTATGGAATAAAAACACTGAAGCCTTATTTTTCTTTTTCGTTTTATTTTAATAGCAGAAATATTGAAATATTTCTATTTTTTATATCAATATAAGTAAAGTTGAAAGTTACCGCTGATATGATTATTCCACTACAGTACACTAGATGGCATTTAACGAAAAGAAAAGAAAAGGATTTTAATGATTTCACAATGTGAATAACTCAATATGTGAATTTATACATACACTCTTTGTGGTTGATACAAAAGGAAATTAAAATAAAAAAAACGTATTTAAAGCTTTGCAGAATAAATAGAAATTTGATTTTAGATAAATCGTACTTATAGTTTTAAATTTAATTTATTTATGTAAATGATTTAATTATAACTTAATTAAAATATTACCTATTGGTAGTATTTTAATTAAGTTAATAATATATTTTAATAATGTTAACCTTCTAGTATATAGGGCGGGGGTGGCTCAGTCGGTAGCGCACCAGGCTCGTAATCTGTAGTTCCCAGGTTCGAGTCCCAGCTGGGTCAGCGTTGAGATTTATCTCCGCAAAATTCCCCGCCCTGCCCACGGTCAGTAGTGGACACCGATGGGCTTGGAAAGGCCGACGTCCGTCGGATGGGACGTTAAGCCGTGGCCCCGTGTGCGGGAGAGCCATACCCTGTGCACGTTAAAGAACACGCTGGATGGCCTTGACGGGAGGCTACCATCTGTCTCCCAACAGCTGTTCCAGTGGGTCCCCTCCCCCAACCTTCTCTGAGCCTTCGGGGTCCATGTGACCTGGCCATTTAGCCCATGGTGTGCAAAAATGTGCCGCTCAGAGGTAAAACAACCCAACAACAACCTTCTAGTATATATAACCTTCTCACCACATTTTATCTATCAAACTTTCTAGTATACATTATCTGTTACAAGTAACATTATAGCATAGCACTCATAGTCAAAGGCTCTTTGACCTCTCTTACTGTATGCTGTAGGCGAATGTGGGCATGGAAGACCTGAATCCGCGGCCTGCTGTTCACTTGTCAGGTAAAGGTAATAACTCTGACATTGATAGAGGATAGATGATCGACAGTCAGTGGTCAGAGTACTCTTACATGTCATTAGGAGGATCTCACCCAGCTGAAGGCAATTTTCCTCTATGCCCCCGTGACCTACAGATAATAGTTTCAAAACGTTGTTATATTGCTTATTTGCTGCAATATATTTGTTATAATAATTATTTTTAAAATGCCATTTCGGGGCAAGCGTACTTAGTAGAGATGAGCTCGGGCTTTGTCGGACTCAGAATAATTTGAATTTGAAATATTTTTTGCAAATGCGAAAAATAAAAGTAAAAACCAAAAATACTTTTTGATTATAATTCCTACTTTTTTAATCGGTCTTAGTAATTAAAAATAAGCATTATGCAGTTTTTGATAATTTTTTACGTATTCTGCTTTAATGATAAATGTTTATATGCGTTTATAAACGACGTTACATTATTATTATTACACGAAATTTCATTTTCTACTAGAATTTTTAATATTTTTCTTTCCAAATAATATTAACATTATAATTTTGTAATAAAATAATTAAAATTAATAATATGTGACTAAAATAAATGATTAGCGACTTTCATTTCTGTATATATGTCGTATGATGCGTCAGAGAATATTTTTACTTCCAAATTGGGATCGGACTCAACTGTTGCACAAATGATTCTGGCTCGGCCACAATAATTGTCCAAATGGTTCAGGATCAGGTACAACAATTGTCCAAATAATTCAGGCTCGGCCACAACAATTGTCCAAATGGTTCAGGCTCTTGGACAGCAATTTTTCAAATAGTTCGTTCGGACTCGGGTTCATTAACGTTGGTCTCAAGGGGGGAGGACTCAAAAATTGAACCCGAGCTCATCTTTAGTGTTAAGCTAGAGTGTAAAGAGACCTGGGTGAAAGTCCGCGAATAAAGTATGTACGTTTCATTTCGTGTGTTGTCAGTTTAACTTTCAAACAATCTTTCAACTAAAAGAAAAGCACTTAAACCCATATACTGTAATCTACTAATTGATTTTCTAAAGAACATAGAATGTTTATATTCCTTATAGAAATAAAAAAATTAATATAAAAATTAATATAAAAAAAGAAATGAAAACTATCAAAAGTGCCTGAATGAGTGTTCGGGGAAACGAGGGTTGGGTTGTTTGGGTTGTTTTACCTCTGAGCGGCACTTTTTTGCACACCATGGGCTAAATGGCCAGGTCACATGGACCCCGAAGGCTCAGAGAAGGTTGGGGGAGGGGACCCACTGGAACAGCTGTTGGGAGACAGATGGTAGCCTCCCGTCAAGGCCATCCAGCGTGTTCTTTAACGTGCACAGGGTATGGCTCTCCCGCACACGGAGCCACGGCTTAACGTCCCATCCGATGGACGGCGGCCTTTCCAAGCCCATCGGTGTCCCCTACTGACCGTGAGCAGGTCGGGGAATTTTCTGAGATAAGTCTCAACGCTAACCCAGCTGGGACTCGAACCTGGGAACTACAGATTACGAGCCTGGCGCGCTACCGACTGAGCCACCCCCGCCCCGGGGAAACGAGAGTTGTCCTTAAAGGAATATTCAATTGTTGATATGTGATATGTATGTATGTCTTCCTGCTGAGGTCTCACCTTCCTCACAGACCTCTGACTTATTATACTGAAAGTCTTCTGTTAGATCCGATGGGCTTGGAAAGGCCGCCGTCCGTCGGATGGGACGTTAAGCCGTGGCCCCGTGTGCGGGAGAGTCATATCCTGTGCACGTTAAAGAACACGCTGGATGGCCTTGACGGGAGGCTACCATCTGTCTCCCAACAGCTGTTCCAGTGGGTCCCCTCCCCCAACCTTCTCTGAGACTTCGGGGTCCTTGTGACCTGGCCATTTAGCCCATGGTGTGCAAAAAAGTGCCGCTCAGAGGTAAAACAACCCAACAACCTTCTGTTAGACTTCAATGGAAAGCAGCTGCTAGCGGCGTAATTTATTTTTATTTAAAAATCTGCCACCAACACTTAAAGGAAGTTGGAATCGATGCAGTAATTATTTGAATCTGGCACGACCAAGGATACACAAAAGTCAGTGTCAATCCAGTTTCCGTAATATATTCCCGGTTGATATATACTAATAAGTGTCATTTATTGCTGCAGAACAGACATATCAAACTAATGAGTGCATTAGAGACGAATTTGAAAAACAAACACTTCAAGGTGACCTCCAAAACTGTTTAAACTTTTGCAAATTTGAAAATACAATAAATCCTTTGATGCTTATTTGACATTTAAAAACACTGCGAAAGAGATATATAGTATTTAATTGATTTGAAGTTTTATTTTAAGAAACGTTTAGAATTGAATTTATACTTTTTAACATCAATACTAGTTCAGACTTTTCACATTTTGAATTAATTTACCGATCGTTTTTTGAATTTACTGGCAGATTTTTCTAAAAGTTAAATAAAATGCGTACTCAATTTTTGTAGTCAATTCTCAATTTACTCAAATTTTGTAGTAAATTTTTGTAGTGTCAGTTTCTTTAAGATTGACGAATCTATTTTTAAATTATTAATTTATCGTTATTATCGTTATGATCGTTATTATTAAAAATAACTCTATTATTTAGAGTTATTTTTTGGTGTCTTATTTCTTTCCATAAGAATAAACCATCTATGGAAATCGATCTGCAGATAACTATGAATTGTTTTTGGTACACGAAGGCCACTAACTTAAATAATTGCTGTGACACCGAATTCGACACAGATTGAAACATATAAAGGAACAAGACACTGTCGCATGGTCTGCTCATACAAGTATCAGCAACGGGGAGCCATTTTGGCATGCCTCTTCTAAATTGGAGAAAATATATAAATCCATGAGGTGTTGTTTCATTTTTTATAAGAATAATTTTATTTTGTGACGTAATAATTTGGTAAAATACAAATAATAACCAAGTTTAAATATCAGGGATATAAAGCAAAAATTTCTGAGATCTTATATTCCTCAAATAAATATTGTGCTCTCATGCGACCTCGAAATGTTTTTTAAAGATAATGCAGTTGACGTTACTTTTGAAATAACCTTAGGGACACCTCTAACCCATTACACATGCTTCTGAAAAAATTTAAATCAGACAGAAGAAAAATACCATATCGCCTCTGACGTAAACGGAATTCTCGTTTTCAAAAAGAATGTAGCTTTCCTTTTCTCTCTTAACCCTTTCACGACTAAGGGAAACATTTTTCCCATTTTAAAATTGGTGATTTTCGTATTTAATTTTAACCTTATCTGCATTTTTTTTATACAGAATGTCAAAATAGAACGTATGCCGAACGCAATTACGTAAACGGGAACGTTTAGAAAACAAAAACAGAACTGTCAGGACGCATAATATATGTACTATGTGCAATGTCCATCTTTGCCTCACTACCAAAAGAAATTGCTTCGCAGAATATCATAATTAGCACATCATTTTGTATAGTAATTTTATTTCGTAATTTTGTATTATTTTAGTTAACATTTTGTTCTAATAAACCAATAAATAAAAGACATTGCATAATAAGCCTAACTATAATTTGTGTTACCTTTATAGTCCATTGGGAAAAATATTTCCCATAAAATTCCAAAAAAACTACACATTGTTATGTATTTTTCTTATGATTTTTATTTATTTTACGTCTAAACAAACTAAAATAAACAGTTATATACTAATATTTACTCTTAGAAACCTTATGGTCTTGAAAGGGTTAAGCACCCTCTAACAATGAAATTTCGAGTTAATGAAGCGTTGGGAGAATGACGTTTGTAATATTTCATTGGTACCTGTAAAATCAAAAGGAATGTTTCATTTATCTCTTAAAAGACCTTACCACCCTCCTCCCCCCTTGGAATTAAGGACAAATCATTGCTTCCAATGCAAAATTCTTGACCATCAAACTTTACCACCAAAAAAAATTATAATTTCTACGGTAGGGGTTAGTTAAGTACAAAATTAAATGTGTATATTTATATGTTTTATTTTACCCCCTTTGTTATACTATAACTATAGGGCTATACATACACATTTCCAGGGGGTACGTGAAACATAAAAGGTTGAGAACCACCGGTCTTGCGTAAATAGATCGTTTGCAATATTCCTTTCAAATTTTAGCATTTTTTTTAACTTTCTCCACTACTAGAGGGCGTAATTAAAGGTATTGGAGGATTCGGAAAATGCAAATCGTAATATTTCATCAATACTCATCTAACCCCCAAAATATTTTCATTTATGATTAGAGACAAAAAAGTTGAATGCTTAGAGAGGACAGATAGAAATCATTAACTCATTTTCCCTGATAGAGCACTGAAAACTGTTTTAATAGCTTAAATTATTTCTAAAAGATCTTGAAAATATGCGCCATGTCATCTAAAAATGTGGAAAAATATTCCCAAAAATTGTTAACGCTTTTGTAATGCTAAATGTCATCAAAGAATTGGTTCAGTTATTTCGATAAGTACAAAATATGGTTGTTATGAATTTGGAAATATCTTTCAAACCTTGAAATAACTTTCACGTAACCTTGAATAACTTTCGAACAACTTTGAAAAGGTTTTAAGTTTGAAAGAACCTTCAGATCTCAATGAAATAAAACAAACAGAAACAGTCCGAATGAAATAATTCTGAAATGCGAAAGGTCATCAAAAAGTCTTAAAATGACTTTGATTTGTCTTCCGATAATTTTAGGTCACCTTGAATGACTTTGATCCTTGGGCTAACTTTGAAAAGTCTTGGAAGAATCTTGAAGTGACACTGAAATGACTTTGAAATGCCCTTGGAAAAGATTACTATTTCGAAAATCCTTCAGACTTTCACAAGATGATAGCAAAGGGCGGAAAAAATTCGGATTTGTCATTGAAATAATTTTAGAATGACTTTCAGGTGACCTTAGATATATTTCGAAATGTCCTTGAAGTGACCCTAAAACGACCTCTGCCTTTGAATCAACACAAAAGTGACCTTGATCACTTGAATTCAGAAATTAATGAAACATTTATTATTATTGTATTTACCTCATTCACAAAATAAAACCTTTCCTAAATTATCGGTTTTCGGTATGAACCAAACAAAGATAGATTTTGCGTTGCTTATGTTTGCTTTAAAATAATTCTTAATGGGGTTAAAAGAATCTTTTTTTTTTCTGCCATGTGCATTTTCATCCTGTAGTCTCATACTGCATTTCAGTGTTCAGTGGATAATTGAAGATATTATCTTTTTTTTTGGAAAGAAATTTAAGAAATATCATTATTAATATTTATAGTGGCTTATTCATGGATATGCTATTTGATTCGGCGCTTTTCAAAAATATCAGAAATATGCTCTTTGTATAGTAGCAATTTTAAGAATCAGTCTTTCAGTTTAAAAATATGTCATATTAAAATTGTTAGTTGAATTTAGTATCGAATACATATTTAGCTGCAAACATTTTGGCTATTTTGTTTGTTTTTTGTTTAACTACCCATCGTTTTATTGATTTATATTTTATTTATTTATCTTCGACGAAAAATTACTGCCATCCCTCTTTCGCTACATCTCTCAAATTCGGTGGCAGATCGTAAAATGTTACGTACGGGACGAAACATTGTAACAAGGTCACAAGAGGTTATAGAGATGAATTTGGATTCAAATTTTCCATCTCGGGCGCGAATCATTTCAATAAGTATTGAATCCAGTTAGGAGAAATAAATTCTCTTTCACATTTTAAAGCTACAGAAATGCGTACTTTTAAACTATTTTCTAATCTTTCATATTGCAGGCTGTGACAAAATAACAAAAATTATTTCACGACAAAATTAAAATTTTAATATTATTTGAAGTGAAAAATGCTGCAAATAATTCGTAGAAAGAGAAATTTTCGAAGTAACGTATAACATTGAATAAAATGCTAACAGCAGTTTATTTAGAAAAGAGTGAGAATACCTAAAAAACGAAGACCCAATGATTTTTAATCACTGAAAATTGATTAAAAAGTAAAAATTATAATAATTTTTTTGCAATTAAATACCTTGTGCACCTATACTTTATTTAAGAAAACTTAGAAGAAATTCAAACTATGATTAATTTCAAGCTAGAACTCACTCTAATACGCTACGGAGGATTGCATCTGTGTTAATATCCGTAATAAACTGGAATATTTAACAAATCTTGTTTTGTAAAAATAATTCAAAATTGTCTAATATTTAAATAATAATTTAGCAAATTTCTAAAATATATATATTTATTTTATTAAATGGAGGTCCTGCCATCCTCTCAGACCTTCTACTGTGGCATATAAACTGACAGGCTCCTGTCAGACCTCTGTGGCAAGCAGCTGCTTGAGGTTTTTTTATTTATTTTATTATATTAATGAATATCTATTATTTAAGTTTTATTTACTTTCTGAGGCAAAGTCTTATGACGTATTACCGTTGTGAAGTATTCCAGCTTCCATAACTCTTTAAATGCTGAACGAATATTCTTAAAATCGAGTTTTGAAGAGATTTGATCAGGATCTTTTATTGTCAGTTACATTTTCCTATTAAATGCAAATTTTAGAAGTTATAGAGCGTCAAAGTTAGATTCCAAAGGACATAACATGGAAATTCTCCATTTTCCATCCAAAGGACATAACATGGAAATCCAATATTTTTTTTGCGGGGGGGGGGGGGGAAGGGCAAGAGACTAGATTTCCAATGCAGTATAACATTTTCCCATCCTTTTTACAGAGCTTTAAAAAATTTCTTGGAAAAACGCATGAAATATAACTAAATTTTATATTTTTTCATCTCTTACTCTAATACTCCCTTGTTCACCTCCCCCTCCCCATATCCGGTCCTGCTCAGAGGAAAAGCAGCCCAACGAGTCTTGAACGCAAATGAGAAATCAGAAAAAAATGAGGAAACGATATTTTTTTTACTGCATTTTCTTAATGGCTTATGTCGTTGTGATACGCCCACCTTAAGACCAATAGATAATCTCTGTTATCATAATCCAACATAAAATTGTGATTAAATCCTTGAAGGACGACTCGGGACGCAGAGTGATCGTTGAAGCAAAGTCACCAAGAGCAATCCCTTTTGTTCTGCGGAGAAGAGTCGCCATCAACCTCTGACATATAGTGTGTGAGTGTGGGCATGCGTAAAGAGGAGAGGACGTGATCTCCATCACTCATCACCCCTCCGCTTCAAGTGCCCATGAAGTTCGCTGTCAAGGGTCATGTTCGGCATTCGCACTCTACCTCTCATCCGTACCAGAGAGATGTCACGTGACACACTGCATCAATTTATCACGAAGGTCACATGAACCGATGCAACGGACTTGATCTTTGATTCCCGTTGTTCACATCTCTCCTTTTCTCTACAAATTCGTTTAAAAGAAATATTTCTTCTTTCTCTCAATTGTTTCCATATCTATTTATATGTGTATTTTTTACGTTCTTATTGTCCCCGTATTATAAAACGAGCTGTGGTTTCGCTTTGTCGTTTGTCTGTCTGCCAGTCAGTCGGTCCATCCATCCATCCGTCTGTCGCTCCATCTGTCCAACATCATCCTTCTATCCGTGTCAGTATTTCTGTCCATTGGTCTGTTTGTACATCCATCCATTCTTCCATCCGTCCATCCGTTTTGATTAGAGAGTTTTGAATGATTTTTACAAAACAAGATTTGTTAAATATTCCAGTCTAATATCTGTCAATTCTTCTATACATCCATTTGTCTGTCCGTTCATCTGTCTACCTATCTGTCCATTCATCCACCCATTCTTCTATACATCCATCTGTCTGTCCGTTCATCTGTCTACCTATCTGTCCATTCATCCACCCATTCTTCTATACATCCATCTGTCTACCTATCTGTCCATTCATCCACCCATTCTTCTATACATCCATCTGTCTGTCCGTTCATCTGTCTACCTATCTGTCCATTCATCCACCCATTCTTCTTCCGTCCATTCATCTGTCTACCTATTTGCTCATCCATCCTTCATTCTGTTTACGTGTCATCCATCTATCTGTCTGTCTCTTTGTCTATCTGCCTGTCCATTCATCAGTCTGTCTGTCCGTCCGTCCAACTATCTGTCTGATAGATGTGTTCCCGCCATTCATCCATCTGCCTGTGTGTCTTTCTCTAGACTTTGGACTTTTTTAAAAATATAAATGAAAAAAAAACTTTTTAATTTTGATGAATGTTGACGAAGTAAGCTCAACGGAAAAAAAAAAATTAGTCCTCTCCCGCCGTAAGAGGGCTACATCCGTTCGACAGCAACAGTAATAAATGCATCCTACAAATAGCTGTGCCGTGCGCTACGGGGTTCATACAGTGGCAAGAAGTGGTTGTGTGCCACATGTGTTTTAGTCACTCCGTGAAAATATGTCGCGTCAAAGATGTGAATGGGTGGCAAAAAGGTGTTATTGTGTTTGGCCGAGCCAATGGACATAGTGTACAAGAAGTTGCTGCCTTTGCAGGTGTGTCGAAATGTACTGTCCAAAGGGTCTTCCAGCAGTGACGTACATCGCAGTCCGTCTCTAATCGTCGCCAGAACTGCGGCAGAAAGACTGCTCCCCAATAGGGACCGCTGCAGTGTGTCACGCACTGTTAGGGCAAACCGATTTGCAACAAGGCAGGAATTGCTCCAGTCAGTCAATGAAGGCCTACAACAAGCTGTTGCCAAACGAACTGAAGGGAACTGCATGCCATGGATATCTGGAGCAGAGTACCGCGGAAGAGGTTCATGTTAACAGCTCTGCAAAGGGCTGAACGGCTTACAGTGGGTGCGACGCCACAAAAACTGGACTGTCGACTCTTAGAAGCGTGTGATATGGTCGGATGAGTGGGAGTTTTTGCTTGTACTAGAATGATGCGAGGCGACGCATGAAGCCTTCCATGCGGACTGTGTGCAAGGTTCTGTTCAAGCTGGAGGAGGCTCTGTGATGTTCTGGGGGTGTTTCATGCAAGAGAAAAATGGGCTCCTTGGTTGCGGTGACGTCACACTTGAACCAGAAGGGCTATATGGAGTTAATGGACGACCATATGCTGCCTTTTGTGCAACATTTTCACATTGAACACCAGAAGGATACACCAGTCTTCCAAGACGACAATGTCGCGTGCACAAGGCTCGAAGTGTGTCGGATTGGCACGACGAGCATTCTGAACCCTTCGAATATCTCGACTGTCCCGCCAAATCCCCAGATTTGAATCCCATAGAAAACTTGCAGGATTATTTGGGGCAACGAGTAAAGCGCTGTCCCAACCAATCTGGCAGAACTGCGGCATTTACTGCTGCAAGAGTGGATGAATATTGATGTGCATTACATCCATACACTGGTGGCATCCATGCCAAACAAGATTTCGGCTGTTCGTCGGTTGCACGGAGGCATTACGCGCTATTAGGTGACATTCAGCCAAGGGTGAATAATTTTTTGTCCGGTGAGCTTTTTAAAATTCGTATTTTTCGAGTTTTCCATTAGTTTTAACATCGCCTTCTAGTGGTAGAAATTTTGAAAGATACAAAAATATGAGTTCGTTTGCTTGTCTGCCTATCTGTCTTTCAGTCTGTGGACTTTCCGCCTTATTTTTTGTTTTTAGAGTTTTTAGTTTGTTTTTATATTACGATTTGCATTTTCCGAATTCTCCAATAGCTTTAATAATGCCCTCTAGCGGAGGAAAAGTTTGTAAAATGAAAAATATTTAACGACTGTTATCAATGATCTATTTATTGCTGAAATATGGAGCATGTGGTTTACATTAGAAGCAGTGATTTGACATCTTTTCCTCCGGGGGTGGGAGAAAGCAACGTTTTTATTTTAATGTGTTGTATAGGTACTAATAAAATATTGCTACTTACAATTACCCAATCACTCACTGTTTAAAATTTCCATTATTCAAGAGTGCTAAAAAAAGATAAAATTAAGGCTTCAGTCTCAACGATATGCCCGTCCAATGGTTGAAAGAGTTGGAAAACATCAAATCTTTACATAAATCTTTAAATAATTTATATATGGTAAAAATTAAAGATTTCACTGGTAGATTGTGAAAGTCAAATGGTTTACACTGATAGTAATGATTTGTCCCATTACCCAAGGGGTGGTAAAATGCAATTTTTTTGCTTTAAAGATAAATTAAAAAACTTTTTTAATATATAAGTAGTAATTAAATATTAATATTTTCAATTTCTCAAACACCCATTAATTAGAATTTCTGTTGTTAGAGGTCGCTAAAGGACAAAAGTAAATTTTATTGTTTTGGGAAAGGCGAATTTCATATTCGTCAATATTTCCCACAGAAGTGTTGGGTTATTTCATCTCTTAGCGGCACTTGCAACACACAATGGGCTAAATGACCAGGTCATAAGGGCCCTAAAGACAGAGAAGATTAGGGAAAAAGAGACCGCAAGGATAACTGTTAGGAGCCTCCCGTCAAGACCACCCAGCCTATTTCTTACGTGCATAGGGTATTGCTCTTCTGCCTCCGGGGTTGGGGGGGGGCTCAGTCGGTAGCGTGCCAGATTCGTAATCTGCAGTTCCCAGGTTCGAGTCCCAACTGGACCATCGTTGACTCAATTCAAATATTTTTCGTAAGCCTTGCCACGATGTCGGATAATTCAACTATACAAAAGCAGAAAAGGAAAGCTTATCTCTTTGGATACTAAGATCCAAATTTTAGATCGTCTTGCAACTGGAGAAGGTTCAACATCCGTAGGTAAGTATTTTGGTTTCAACGAAGCTACGGCAAGAACCATCAAGAAAAATGAAGATGCTATTAGAAAATCTGTGCTTTCTGGAACAAAATTGAGCGCTAAAGTTGTCATCGTACACAAGAGATATTGTAAAAGTCAAGATGGAAAAGGCACTAGTAATGTGGATAGAACATAACTCGCAAAAAGGAATACCTCTAGACGGAAATACCATCAAACAGATGGCATTACGAATATATAAGCAGATACAAGAAATGGAACCATCAGCTCAGTTGAACAAAAATTATGAATTTTCTGCAAGTACAAGTTGGCTTGCAGGATTTCTTCAAAGACACGCGTTTCATAATGTAAAAGGTGAAGTTGCATCTGCAGATGAGTCGGCTGCTAAAGAATTTTGTCCAAAATTTGCCCAAATCATTGAAGATGGTGGATACACTCCTGATGAAGTTTGGAATGCAGATGAAACTGAACTTTTTTGGAAAAAAATGCCGAGTAGAACCTACGTAACAAAATCATAAAAAAAACAGTTGGTGGCTTTAAAGCAGCTAAGGATCCTGTAACCTTTCTATTTTGCAGCAACGCTTCAGGAGATAGTATATTAAAACCGCTGCTCATCAATCGATCCCTATGACCACGGTCAATGAAAGGTATAGAATTGAATAAATTGCCAGTGTATTGGATATCAAACAAAAAAAGCCTGGGCTTCAAAAGAATTTTTTATGAATGGTTCCATAAATGTTTTGTTCCAGAAGTTAAAAGCTATTTGAAGGAAAAAAATCTCGAATTTAAAGTTCTATTGATTATAGACAATGCGCCAGGCCATCCTGTTTTGGAACGCCCAAATGGCAATTTTGTTTCCTGCCGCCTAATACGACATCCTTAATACAACCACTACACCAGGGTATAATTGCCACATTTAAAATTTACTACGAAAGAAGAACATTCCAATATATTTTGAATAAATTAGATAAGGATAAAACACTAACAGTTATTGATGTGTGGAAGAAATTTTCTATTTTAGATTGTATCAGACATGCTGGATTGACGTTATCAGAATTAAAACCATCAACATTAACACATGCTGGAAAGCTATTTGGCCAGAATGTGTAAAAAGCAATTATCCTGTAACCTCAAATACGACTGAATATCTTAATATCATCACTTTAGCACATGCAGTTGGTGGAGAAGGATTCCATGATTTATCGTCTGCAGATATTGATGAATTGCTGGTTGACAAAGCTCTTAGCGAAGATGAAATAATAGAAGTTGTCCTTGAGACTCCTGATGAAAAGAAAAAAGTGATGGTGATGAAGAGGCTACACTCACTGCAGGTTTAATTAAAGAAGAGCTTTAAATGGCTATTAAATTGGAAAGTCATTTTCTTACACATGATCCCATTGTCGAAGGAGCTGAGCAGTTTAAACGTGAACTGAAGTCATGAATAGCGCGTTATCAAGAATTATACAAAGATCTAGTCAAAGCATGATCTCAACGATTGATTACAGAGTTCGCCTTCAAAATTAATCAAACTTCAGAATCACTGAAACAAGTGATAATTTGGTTCCCCATGCAACAGAGAGCATTTCACCATTGGAATATGAACACGACGGACAAAATGTTTCAAGCGATGAAAGTGATTTAATTCCAGTCTTACGCAAACGAAGGCGTCTATTGTCAGAAAGTGACAATGAATAAAATCTAGTTAATAAGCATATGTAAGTCATATTTTTTTGCACTTTTGTATTCTTGAATTAGTGACATATTATTTTCTTTATGAAGGATAATTTACTTTATAAAGATAATTATATGTAAATATATAATTTTATAAAATAAGAAATGTGTTTAAATGAATGAAAATCAAATAAAAATTTTATTAAAGATTTTGATATGATTTGTTTGAAAACAACTAATTATTTGTAGTGGGTTTTCACAATTGCAACAAACCTTCTATTTTTTTTTCATAAAAATGTTTTCAAAAAAATTTTTAGACGGTTATTTTTTTTGCACAGATTTTTTCGGAAACCTATCTACCGTATAAAAACAGAATTCGGTGTATATCAATTAATTAAATACTCTAAAAAATGACAAAGGATTGAAATATTTTCTTTTTACTTGAAAGAGTTAATTTTTTTTATGTTATTAACTTTCTCGATTTTTAGTTTCAACAGAATATTTGTAATTACTCTTAGTTTTGCGTCCATATCAAACTTCGTAGAAAAATAATATTGAGATGCGTGGGATACCGAACCGACATGGGGCGGGGGTGGCTCAGTCGGTAGCGCGCCAGGCTCGTAATCTGTAGTTCCCAGGTTCGAGTCCCAGCTGGGTCAGCGTTGAGATTTATCTCCGCAAAATTCCCCGCCCTGCCCACGGTCAGTAGGGGACACCGATGGGCTTGGAAAGGCCGCCGTCAGTCGGATGGGACGTTAAGCCGTGACCCCGTGTGCGGGAGAGCCATACCCTGTGCACATTAAAGAACACGCTGGATGGCCTTGACGGGAGGCTACCATCTGTCTCCTAATAGCAGTTCCAGTGGGTCCCCTCCCCCAACCTTCTCTGAGCCTTCGGGGTCCATGTGACCTGGCCATTTAGCCCATGGTGTGCAAAAAAGTGCCGCTCAGAGGTAAAACAACCCAAACAACCGAACCGACAAAGAGAACATTTTCTATATATGTATTGCTGGTAGGACAGTTAGTGTCATCAAATAGATGAGAGGTTATTCAGAAGTTGGTAGCTCAGTGGGCAGAGCAGTTGATTTGTTATCAGGTGTTGGCAAAGTATCTCACACGGTTCGAGACAAGTTTTTCTCTTAAGTTGATATCGACGAGAAAGCGAGAGTGATTAAATATGTCGTGTTTCAAAAATCGAAATTTTAAATTCAATAAATCCGAAAAGAATTACGGAAAAATATATTTGAATGGAAAGCAAAATTTTTGTGATATGTTCAAGGTATGATATTGAAGAACTACGTGATTCATTATATTGGGTTGTTTTACCTCTGAGCGGCACTTTTTTGCCCACCATGGGCTAAATGGCCAGGTCACATGGACCCCGAAGGCTCAGAGAAGGTTGGGGGAGGGTACCCACTGGAACAGCTGTTGGGAGACAGATGTTAGCCTCCCGTCAAGGCCATCCAGCGTGTTCTTTAACGTGCACAGGGTATGGCTCTCCAGCACACGGGGCCGCGGCTTAACGTCCCATCCGACGGACGGCGGTCTTTCTAAGCCCATCGGTGTCCCCTACTGACCGTGGGCAGGTCGGGGAATTTTGCGGAGATAAATCTCAACGCTGACCCAGCTGAGACTCGAACCTGGGAACTACAGATTACGAGCCTGGCGCGCTACCGATTGAGCCACCCCCGCCCCTTGATTCATTATAAGAATTATACCTAAAATTAATAAATCGTAAGCATGATATGTTTGAAAAGGATACTACTAGTAATCGTTACTTATTTTTGTAACAAAACAATTATTAAATAATGATTTCATATAAAAGCTATGATTAATGCTTCAATTAAATGTTGGACGACAAATTTTGCAATTGTCAGCATTGTCACGAAATTTTCTATCTTACATAAATGCCTACGAATATTATTGAAACATGAAATTTCATAAAGATTTCTAAAGTTTCTAAAGCTAAGTCAGAATTATCTGTATTTTCCTTTCCATTGCCGTAACTTGCAGCTGCTAAGAAGTGAAAGTGGTTCCTTGACACGTGCAGACACCAAAGAACTGAAAGTATATTTTTGGCACATTTATATAGGTGCTAAAAGAATTGGAAGTTCTTTATTTTGTGCAGGTATTGTACATGTACTGAAAGGAGAGAAGGTGGTTCGTTGACACAATACCATGCAGACACCCCCAAAAAAGTAAAAGTGGTTTCTTGCCACAACAACATAGGAGCCGAAGGAGTTTCTTGGTGCAGGAAATGCAGGTGCTAAAAGAATGAAAGTTTCTTTTTTCTTGCATGGAAATGCAGGTGCAGAAAATAAAAGTTATTTTTGTTACACCGCAACGTAGGGTGAAAAAGTGAAAGTGGTTTTTTGGCACAGGAAAATACAGATAGTGAAAGTGATTTCTTGGCACAAGAAATGCAGACGCTTGTAAAGTGAAAGTGATTTCTTGGCACAAGAAATGCAGATCCTTGTAAAGTGAAAGTGGTTTCTCGGCACTATAAAATCCAGATGTTTTATAAAGTGAAAGGGGTTTTTGTCAGATGAAAATGCAAATAAAGTGAAAGTGGTTTTTGTCAGATGAAAATGCAAATAAGTGAAAGTGGTTTTTGTCAGATGAAAATGCAAATAAAGTGAAAGTGGTTTCTTGAGTAGCAATATAGTTGCTGAAAAATGAAACTGGGTCCTTAGTAAAATATCATGCAAGTGGTGAAAGAGGAAAGATAGTCTCTTCGCACAACATCGTGCAGATGGCGAAAACTTTTCCCTACTAAAGTTTTTTTTTTGCTAAAAATATTCCAAAACATTGATTTATTTGAATTTATTTATTTGCAGATGAGAACGAAATCATTAAATTATTTTTGGACCTAGGCATTCAGAATCACTAATTCCACATTAACGCGGTTATTCCTTTCAGTTATTCCAAAGCAATTATTTTTATTTTCGTGCCTGTACGTGCGTGCATTAAGTGTGATTGTTATTAGTTCGTGGCGTGTGCCAGTGACTGCCCTCGTGCGCAATTCGTCTCTCAGAGTTTCGTGGAAACGGACAAACGTTTGTGAAGCTAAATGTGTCACTTAAGGATTAAAGTGTGGCAATTATGATGCACACTGTGAATGCTTTAGGGTGGCGTTTTGCATAGAACTAAATCGTGCATCCTCTCAGACCTATCAATCTTCTCTGCAGTTACGCCCCGAGTGGAGAGGCCACGAACAAATTCGACCTTTTATTTTATACCTGGAGAATATTTATTCGATCCTGGGTGAGGCAAGGGGATGATGAGACACAAACTCCTACAGGCTGAGGTATCTTTAAAGATTTTCTCTTCTATATTTAGATTGCATCATTGAAAACAAAAGGGATTTATATTTCTTGTGGAAGCAAAAGAAAGTGGTTCAAAATATAATAATAAAAAAAGAGCGAACAGGTACTTGAAAAGATTAATGGTGAAATATCATGCACGCGCAAAAATGGATTATGGGAATCGATTTCGAGAGGTCACGGAACAGCTTTTGAGGAAATTTCCGTTTTCTGGTATCGGAATTCATTGTTTTCCCTGTCGATTAAGAGACGCAGAATATCGAGGTCAGTCAAGCAAAAAAAAAAATTCTGGTAGGTGACAAAAATGTGAAGTAGAACAAGGTTGGATAAGTTCATTGACTTTTCAGACAAAAAGTATTTCGAACTGTTCCATAGATTGATTGTTTTCCTTCTGATACTGATGATTCGATAAGTATTAAATGAATTTTTCCATTTAATACTTATCGAAAAAACGGTTCGCTGCTTGTTTCCCTTATCTAAAAATTTTTAAAGAAACTATTTGTTCTAAGAAATATTACGATTTCCAAACTTTCATTAGCCACAATTTTCATCGCTAGAGGGCACTAAAGCAGAGCCACCTGGATCTAAATTTATAAACAATTCCATTCAAATTCTACTGTTGAAAGTCAACTGATTACCACTTTCCTTTTAAAGAAATTTAGTCGATAATTTTAAAATATTAATAAATGTTTTAATAAAGTCAAAATAAGTAAACTTTTTAAATCATTTGAAACTAAATAGAATGGAACTAAATTTTAAAAAATTCACTTACAAATTTTGCATTTCTGTAAATTATTATTTTTTCTCCTTTAGTTCAACATCTGTCGGAGACAGTCTTATTCGATGACCTTCATTAGAATGAAAAACATTTTTTAACGAAATGTTTTCCACTTTGAAAACGAACACCCCATATTCACTAGAGGTGTTCGGTCTTTCGAATTTTTATTTCTTCTAAGCATTCATGTCGCTCGTGTAGATTTTAGATCTGGTCAAATGAAGTATTTTGAGAGTTGTTGGGTTGTTTTACCTCTGAGCGGCACTTTTTGCACACCATGGCCAGGTCACATGGACCCCGAAGGCTCAGAGAAGGTTGGGAGAGGGGACCCACTGGAACAGCTGTTGGGAGACAGATGGTAGCCTCCCGTCAAGGCCATCCAGCGTGTTCTTTAACGTGCACAGAGTATAGCTCTCCCGCACACGGGGGCCACAGCTTAACGTCACATTCGACGGACGGCGGCCTTTCCAAGCCCATCGGTGTCCCCTACTGACCGTGGGCAGGGCGGGGAGTTTTGCGGAGATAAATCTCAACGCTGACCCAGCTGGGACTCGAACCTGGGAACTACAGATTACGAGCCTGACGCGCTACCGACTGAGCCACCCCCGCCCCACTATTTTGAGACTAATATTCCATGTTAAGAAAGATCAGCGTAATGCTCTTTTATTTCAGTCATATGATGTAATTAGAATTTTTTTTCTTTGGTGGGAGTTAATTAAAAACTTTTAAACTAATAAGATGACGTAAAATATTTTTTGTACCACAACAAAAGAAGTATTAATAAATATTGAATAAAATCAACTATACGTTTTCTATCAATCGATGACGTACTACTCTATTGATAACTCCCACCTTTGGTAACGTACTACTCTATTCATAACGCTACCAATCGATGACGTACTACTCCATTGATAACTCTCCCCATCGATGACGTACTAATCCATTGATAATGCTCCTCATCGATAACGTTTGTCCATTTATAACTCTCTTCACGGATAACATACTACTTCATTCATAACTCTCCCCATCGATGGGGCGGGGTGGCTCAGTCGGTAGCGCGCCAGGCTCGTAATCTGTAGTTCCCAGGTTCGAGTCCCAGCTAGGTCAGCGTTGAGATTTATCTCCGCAAAATTCCCCGCCCTGCCCACGGTCAGTAGAGGATACCGATGGGCTTGGAAAGGCCGACGTCCGTCGGATGGGACGTTAAGCCGTGGCCCCGTGTGCGGGAGAGCCATACCCTGTGCACGTTAAAGAACACGCTGGATGGCCTTGACGGGAGGCTACCATCTGTCTCCCAACAGCTGTTCCAGTGGGTCCCCTCCCCCAACCTTCTCTGAGCCTTCGGGGTCCATGTGACATGGCCATTTAGCCCATGGTGTGCAAAAAAGTGCCGCTCAGAGGTAAAACAACCCAGCAACTCCCCATCGATAACGAACTACTCCATTAATAACTCTCCCCTTCGATAACGTTTGTTTATTGGTAATTCTCTTCATTGATAAATGTACTACTCCATTAATAGCTCTCCCCATCGATAATACACTACTCCATTGATAACTACCCCATCAGTGACGTACTGCTCCATTTATAACTGCCCCATCAGTGACGTACTGCTCCATTGATTACTGCCCCATCAGTGACGTACTGCTCCATTGATAACTCCCCTCATCGATACGTTTGTCCAATCATAACTCTCTTCATCGAAAACGTATTACTCCATTGATAATTCTCCCCATAGATAACGTTTGCCCTTGGTAATTCTTTTCATCGAAAACGTACTACTCCGTTAATAACTATCCCGCTTTGTGCACTAATGAACGCCTGAGGCATAAATCCGTCTCTGCTTACTGGTGTAAAATGTTGATATGAAATTAATACTTCTTTTTTATTTCCATAGGAGTATTTGATTTTGAAACATAATTGGCATTACTATATAATGTTAATGTGTTTAAGCTACCGGTAGTTTAGTAGTAAAATGATTTACTAATATTTACTGCTTAACTTTATATAAATTTTCTTTTATGTAATAACAGCTAAAGCTGTCAATATAAGCTCACCGGACTAAAAATTAGTCATCATCCGCGGTAAGAGGGTTACGTCCGTTCACAGCAACAGAGGGTGCACCAGTAATAAACACATCCTACAAATAGCTGTGCCGTGCGCTACGGGGTTCATACAGTGGCAAGAAGTGGTTGTGTGCCACATGTGTTTTAGTCACTCCGTGAAACATGGGTCGTGCCAAAGATGTGAATGAGTGGCAAAAAGGTGTTATTGCATTTGGCCGAGCCAAAGGGCATAGTGTACAAGAAGTTGCTGCCTTTGCAGGTGTGTCGAAATGTACTGTCCAAAGGGTCTTCCAGCAGTGGCGTACATCGCAGTCCGTCGCTAATCGTCGCCAGAACTGCGGCAGAAAGACTGTGCTCACCAATAGGGACCGCTGCAGTGTGTCATGCACTATTAGGGCAAACCGCTTTGCAACAAGGCAGGAATTGCTCCAGTCAGTCAATGAAGGCCTACAACAAGCTGTTTCCGAACGAACACTCTGAAGGGAACTGCATGCCATGGATATCTGGAGCAGAGTACCGCGGAAGAGGTTCATGTTAACAGCTCTGCAAAGGGGGAGTGAACGGCTTACAGTGGGTGCGACGCCACAAAGACTGGACTGTCGACTCTTAGAAGCGTGTGATCTGGTCGGATGAGTGGGAGTTTTTGCTTGTATTAGAATGATGCGAGGCGACGCATGAAGCCTTCCATACGGACTGTGTGCAAGGTTCTGTTCAAGCTGGAGGAGGCTCTGTGATGTTCTGGGGGTGTTTCACGTATGAGAAAAATGGGTTCTTTGGTTGCGGTGACGTCACACTTGAACCAGAAGGGCTATATGGAGTTAATGGACGACCACGTGTTGCCTTTTGTGCAACATCTGCACAGTGAACACCAGAAAAATACCCGTTTTCCAAGACAGTAATTTTCGCGTGCACAGGTCTCATAGCGCATCGGATTGGCATGATAAGCATTCTGAAGCTTTCGAATATCTCGACCGGCCCGCCAAATCCCCGGATTTGAATCCCATAGAAAACTTGTGGGACTATTTTGGACAACGAGTGAAGCGCCGTCCCAGCCATACGGTCAATCTGCGGCATTTGCTGTTGGAAGAATGGATGAATATTGATGTGCACTACATCCGCACACTGGTGGCAACCATGCCAGACAGGATTTGAACTGTTCTTCGGTGCACGGAGGCGTTACGCGCTATTAGGTGACATTCAGCCAATGATGACTAATTTTTGTCCAGTGAGCTTATTTCAACATGTAAAAAGTTCAAGCGATATTTTCTTAATGTTGGTGGAAAACTTTACTATGGGTGTTAAGGTAAATTAACATTGTCTTTATAAAACAAGTAAATCTGAGAGGATGTTAGTGACATGACAACGGAACTTGTTCAACATCCTGCAGTATTTAGAGCACGATGGAAATTTAAATTCATCATCATCCACTAATTAACAACTGACCGGTAGGTAAGACGATGCGAAGTTTTTTTAATAGTGAAAATTCATCACTGTTATCCTTTCCATGCACATCACTCCAAGCGAAATGGCAGAATTAAGCTTATCGTTGCAGGGTTGCCATTACTGTCAGAAAAACGATATTGAATGATTGATGGCATCCTAATATAGTAGCCAATGCCTGTCAATTGATTATACTCCCCCCACCCCGCACTTCCTTCATATCCGTGATTGGCTCAGAGTTACTGATACGGAAATGCCATGAGATATTGAGTAATATCCAAACAGCTTGGGTTTTCTTCAAAGGACATAAAAAGTATGTTTTATTATAAGTAAGAGGGCTCTCAGGATCTCCAGGTTGAAATATAAACCCTGTAGTGATGTGATTGCAGTTTCTTGCATTTTTTTTATTATTTTTCATTTCAGTAAGTTGGGTTGTTTTACTTCTGAGCGGCATATTTTTGCACACCATGGGCTAAATGGCCAGGACACATGGACCACGAAGGCTTAGAAAAGTTTGGGGGAGAGGACCCACCGAAACAGCTGGGGGCGGGGGTGGCTCAGTCGGTAGCGCGCCAGGCTCATAAACTGTAGTTCCCAGGTTCGAGTCCCAGCTGGGTCAGCGTTGAGATTTATCTCCGCAAAATTCCCCGCCCTACCCACGGTCAGTAGGGGACACCAATGGGCTTGGAAAGGCCGCCGTCCGTCGGATGGGACGTTAAGCCGTGGCTCCGTGTGCGGGAGAGCCATACCCTGTGTACATTAAAGAACACGCTGGATGGCCTTGACGGGAGGCTACCATCTGTCTCCCAACAGCTGTTCCAGTGGGTCCCCTCCCCCAACCTTCTCTGAGCCTTCGGAGTCCATGTGACCTGGCCATTTAGCCCATGGTGTGCAAAAAAGTACCGCTCAGAGGTAAAACAACCCAACCCAACCCGAAACAGCTGTTGGGAGACAGGTGGTAGCCTCCCGTCAAGGCCATCCAGAGTGATTTTAAACGTGCACAGGGTATGGCTCTCCCGCACACCGGCCACGGCTTAACGTCCCATCCGACGGACGGCGGCCTTATCCAAGCTCATCGATGTCCCCTACTGACCGTGGGCAGGGCGGGGAATTTTGCGGAGATAAATCTCAACGCTGACCCAGCTGGGACTCGAACCTGGGAACTACAGATTACGAGCCTGGCCAACACCACCTAGAGTTTAACAGTATTATCATATTAACTTATACGAGATATATTTGAACTCTATGGATATATAAATATAGTAATATAACATTAGACTCTGAAACTATCCCAACAAAAGTATCTATTTCTTAACCTACTACTGTAATCTATTAAATAAAAATTCTGGTCACTGTGAAATGTTCTTTTCTATTTAAGCATTTTAACATACGTAAATTCGACATTTAAACTTTTACCTAATAAAAATAACGTCAAATTAATCCATAAAAGATCACTGATATTATATATTTGTATTATACAAGCGTAACATACAATAGTTAAAACGATAATTTTCACTTTAGAAGTTCATAAATAGAAGTTCATAAATAGAATAAATAGAAGTTCAAAAATAGACAACAGATATTAATACAGAATAAAGTTCTCCTTCCCTTCGGTGCTTTCGTTGGGCAGAAGTTTTGCCTTGGTATGGAACGAATCCATTTCTGTCGCAAATCGATATCATCTGGAAATTTAAAAACTGAGAATATTTTTTCCCCGTCGTAATTGCTCCTGCACTGAGGAACGCAGCAGCGCGATGGCATTTCGCTAAAAAAAATTAATGAATTTAATAACAAAATGCTTTGTGCACACACCAAATCAAACGCGGCAAAACAGTTAAATGCTAACTATAGCAAGATGGAGGCGACGCTGCTAGAATACCACGTTCTCCTGTGTTGCCTAAGTCGACTACGGGTCGACTAAAAATGATGTCATCAGAATCGCTTCACCGACTGGTAGGGCCTTCTCCTTTAGGTGGTGTTGGCCTGGCGCGCTACCGACTGAGCCACCATCGTCCCCCCATTTCAGTAAGAGTATTCGCGAGATCATTAATCCTTTGTTTTGGATTGTTTTACCTCTGAGCGGCACTTTTTTGCACATCATGGGCTAAATGGCCAGGTCACATGGACCCCGAAGGCTCAGAGAAGGTTGGGGGAGGGGACCCACTGGAACAGCTGTTGGGAGACAGATGGTAGCCTCCCGTCAAGGCCATCCAGCGTGTTCTTTAACGTGCACAGGGTATGGCTCTCCCGCACACGGGGCCACGGCTTAACGTCCCATCCGACGGACGGCGGCCTTTCCAAGCCCATCGGTGTCCCCTACTGACCGTGGGCAGGGCGTGGAATTTTGCGTAGATAAATCTCAACGCTGACCCAGCTGGGACTCGAACCTGGGAACTACAGATTACGAGCCTGGCGCGCTACCGACTGAGCCACCCCCGCCCCTCATTAATCCTTAGCATAAAATGTTTTGGCAGGAACAGTAAGTATGTAGGATATAACAGCTTCTTTCTTTTGTTTAAAAACATCTAATTCTCGTCAGCTGCTATTTACAGTCATGGCAGGCTGTGGGGGAGGTGTGGCGTTGGGCTATGGAAGCGCCATCTAGATAAGATACCGATCAAAGGGAAGGAAAAGCAAGGAAATTAAAAACATATATAATGTTTGAAAGTTATTTAATTTACCTAAAATTTCATTATAAGCTATAAAATTTAAAATGATGTTAAATAAAATAATTTACTTTGCTAATTTATTAAAATATTACTGAATCTTTTAAAACCAATTTTTATCGCGTGAAATGTAAAGTGCAGCAAGTTGAATTTTAATTTTTTTAAAGCACCAATTAATTTAAATTTGCTTCTTCTGTTAATGAGTTTTTCTGACCTATCTTTTCGACGTTGGCCAAGGCCACCTACTGCATCAGGACTGGACAATATATTAACAGAAAAAGTAAAATGGAAAAATATTGCTATAAATTTAACAGATGGAAATTGAGCGTGAGTTTAAAAATAATATTTAGCAACAATAATTCTAAAATAAGGTAATTTATTACAAAAGTATGAATGAAAACATTTATATAAACTAAATTCAACCAACACAAATCTTCATTAGTATGAAAATAAACCGTCAGAAGAATATAAATAAAAAAAATAAATACTCCCTCAAGCAGCTGCTTGCCACAGAGGTCTGACAGGAGCCTGTCAGTTTATATGCCATAGTAAAAGATCTGAGAGGATGGCAGGACCTCAGCAGAAAAACGACACACACATCCATGCCTAAATCCGGGGCTCGAACCCAGGTCCCTTAGATCAGTAACCAAGCGTGCTAACCACTCGGCCACGGGACGGCCAGAAGAATATAGCACCTTATTAATTATTACTACAAATAGTCGTCTCTTTAGAATTCTGCAATCTCTACTCAAAGCATAAAATAGACTTTTTACAATATTCAACAAATGGCACAATCATATGTGCGAATAAACCTGTAATCTACCTAGAATAATCTTACCAGTTCTTGCAAACAAACTAAAGATGCATCAAATGACTTTCTTCTAGGATTCTACTCTCATAAAGTACTCTAAAACTATAGCTAAACATACAGTCGCTCAAATAAATATCCGAACACTACGGTTGATTACAGAATTCATAAAAAATATCTGGCAACGATTTTTTTTTAGAAATTAGTGGTCTGGCAACCTTCGTGTCACCTGACACGAAGGTTGCCAGATAACTAAATTATAAAAAAAATCGTTTGCCAGATATTTTTTCTGCAATCTGTAATCAACCGTAGTGTTCGGATACTTTTTTGAGCAACTGTACAATAGATCCTATTCACTTATGCAGCTCTGAGCCTTAGGAGGCTTTGTCGCTTAGCCTTTCAGTCCATTGTGAGAGGGGGCGGGGGTGGCTCAGTCGGTAGCGCGCAGGCTCGTAATCTTTATTTCCCAGGCTCCTGTAAGACCTCTGTGGCAAGCAGCTGCTTGCCACAGAGCTGGGTCAGTGTTGAGATTTATCTCCGCAAAAATTCCCCGCCCTGCCCACAGTCAGTAGGGGACACCGATGGGCTTGGAAAGGCCGCCGTCCGTCGGATGGGACGTTAAGCCGTGGCCCCGTGTGCGGGAGAGCCATACCCTGTGCACGTTAAAGAACACGCTGGATGGCCTTGACGGGAGGCTACCATCTGTCTCCCAACAGCTTTTCCAGTGGGTCCCCTCCCCCAACCTTCTCTGAGAATTCGGGGTCCATGTGACCTGGCCATTTAGCCCATGGTGTGCAAAAAAGTGCCGCTCAGAGGTAAAACAACAACACAACCCATTGTGAGAGAAACATAATAAGGTGACAGCCGAGGGTTTCGCCTCTGCAGGGCCACCTAGAGAAGACCGGACTCAGTTGTTGAACAAAAAAAATGAAATTAAGAAAACCTCCTCAAGCAGCTGCTTGCCACAGAGGTCTTACAGGAGCCTTTCCGTTTAATACGCCACAGAGAAGACCTGTGAGGAGGGCGGGACCTCACCAGAAAGACGACACAAACATACATACCTTACCCGGGGCCTTTAGTCAGTAGCCAAGCGCGCTAAACGGTCGGCCACAAATGAAAGGAGGACAATTAGAAGACTAATATCATAATGGGCCTGGACAGAGCACTGACAGGAGAAACAATTTTGAGCTAGTATTCGAGCCCCAAGTATGGCATGGATGTTTGTGTTGTCTTTCTACTAAGATCTTGCTTTCCTCACAGATTCTTCTCTATCAACTTTGTCGCTAAGATTCTGCTTGAGGGAAATTTTTTTTTTTTATTTACTTACTTTAAATTTTAGCTCTTAAAATTAAGCTGGTAAGTATTTATTTTCAAAAATTTGGTAATTAATTTTAAAACATTCATAAATATTTTAACAAACTTGTAAAAACTATTTTATTTCATGCTATTTAAAGAGCTTTTGTTTAAGCTATAGATAAATTAAGTTATTTAATTTTTTACACACATTTGGTATCCTCCTCCTTTTGTTCAACTCCTCCTTTTGTCCGGGGCCGGTGCATTTAGGTGATTCTGATCTGCCTCTTTACCCTTATTAAACTTATCACTTCCTAACTCCGTGGTATGTATCTTGTTAAAGGCGAAACTATTAACTGGCAGTTACAGCGTTGTGCAAAAGTTAATTTTAAAACGGAAAACATTCCTCCAGCAGATTTCCATCGACCAATACTTAACCTTCTTCTATGCCACGCGCTGATTGCTTGTAAAGATCCTTCTGCTCGCAGACGATTAATTTCCAACTTCTTTGGAAGTTCCGACGGGGGGGGGGGGGGGTCACCCAGCCCTCCGTCACTCGTCAGGCGTCTCAAGGAGCTCCAATATGCCACCGCGGAGGCAACTTATGCTTCCGTGTCGTCGAGGTGTCGAGGGTGTGGTCGCTCAATCGCCTCTACCGCGCAGCTCCGTTGCATTCGATGCTACTGGACTTGCACGCGAAGCTAGGCCTTCGATTTAATGAACGTTGCAAGAGACGTAATTATGTTAGAAAAACGAAATTTTGGTGGTGAAGGTCACGAAGTTTTCATGACAACAATGATTTTCACAACAACAATGATTTCATGACAACAATGATTCTCTTACCTCCGAGGGGGACGCATTTTTTAAAGATATAATTGTTTTTAGATATAAAATACAAAATCTTATTGTGTTGGATAGGTTTTGATAAACTATCACGATTTACACTTTTCAAATCACCCGAAAGTTTTAATTATGCCATCTGACGGCAAAATATTTTAAATTTTTAAAACTTTAGAAGAGTATTGCTAACGATCTATTTGGACTCGGTGTTTTAAAGGGGGAGTGTGATGATTAAGGGATTCACATTGGCAGTAATAATTTTCGCCTTCACCCCAAGGGTTGGCGGGAAAATGCAAATTTTTGTTTTAAGCGATTAATGAAAAATGCTTTTGATTAGGTATTAACGAAATATGATTTACAGTCTTTCAAATATTCCAAACGGACTTAATTTATTTTGTTAGATGGCGCTTGATGTAGAAAATTTGAAACTTGAAATAATATTACATACAAACGATAAACTCTTCAGATATCTGCAATATATTTTCATGAAAAAACGCTTTCATATCCATTATTTAATCTCAAAGAAATGTGCCATGAAGTTTATAAATAAAAAAAATAAATACCCGCTCAAGCAGCTGCTTGCCACAGAGGTCTGACAGGAGCCTGTCAGTTTATATGCCACAGTAGAAGATCTGAGAGGATGGCAGGACCTCAGCAGAAAAACAACACACACATCCATGCCTTACCCGGGGCTCGAACCCAGGTCCCTTAGATCAGTAGCCAAGCGCGCTAACCACTATACCATGGGACGGCTAAAAATAAATACCCGCTCAAGCAGCTGCTTGCCACAGAGGTCTGACAGGAGCCTGTCAGTTTATATGCCACAGTAGAAGGTCTGAGAGGATGGCAGGACCTCAGCAGAAAAACAACACACACATCCATGCCTTACCCGGGGCTCGAACCCAGGTCCCTTAGATCAGTAGCCAAGCGCGCTAACCACTATACCATGGGACGGCTAAAAATAAATACCCGCTCAAGCAGCTGCTTGCCACAGAGGTCTGACAGGAGCCTGTCAGTTTATATGCCACAGTAGAAGGTCTGAGAGGATGGCAGGACCTCAGCAGAAAAACAACACACACATCCATGCCTTACCCGGGGCTCGAACCCAGGTCCCTTAGATCAGTAGCCAAGCGCGCTAACCACTCGGCCATGAAGTTTACTCAATAAATATCCCTGGGAAAAAAATGGGGTTACTCCCCTATACTAGAATGTGCTTTTAATCCTTAACTAAAATATGCTTTATGGTCCTTAACTAGAATATGGTTTACAGTACTTAATTAGAATGTACGTTGTAATCCTTAAGGACCTCAAAACACACTGTAATTAATTAGAATGTGCTTTTTGGTCCTTAATTACAATGTGCTTCGTGATACTTATTACGATGTGCCTTATGGTCCTTAATTGGAATGTGTTTTGTGGTCTTTAATTGGATTGTGCTTTGTAGTCCTTAATTAAAATGTGCTTTTCTGGTCTTTAATTACATGTGCTTTGTGGTCCTTAATTGGAGTGTGATTTGTAGTCCCTAATTGGAGTGCGCTTTGTGGTCCCTAATTGGAGTGTGCTTTGTGGTCCCTAATTGGAGTGTGCTTTGTGGTCCCTAATTAGAGTGCGCTTTGTGGTTCTTAATTACTATGTGCTTTGTGGTCTTTAATTGGACTACGCTTTGTTGTTTTTAACTAGAATGTGCCTTACAGTCCTTAACTCTAATGGGGTTTGTAGTTCTTAACCGAAATGTGCCTTGTGTGGTTTGTAGTCCTTAACCGAAATGTGCCTTGTGGGGTTTGTAGTCCTTAACCGAAATGTGCCTTGTGGGGTTTGTAGCCCTTAACCGAAATGTGCCTTGTGGGGTTTGTAGTCCTTAACCGAAATGTGCCTTGTGGGGTTTGTAGTCCTTAACCGAAATGTGCCTTGTGGGGTTTGTAGTCCTTAACCGAAATGTGCCTTGTGGGGTTTGTAGTCCTTAACCGAAATGTGCCTTGTGGGGTTTGTAGTCCTTAACCGAAATGTGCCTTGTGGGGTTTGTAGTCCTTAACCGAAATGTGCCTTGTGGGGTTTGTAGTCCTTAACCGAAATGTGCCTTGTGGGGTTTGTGTATCTCCTGATTCCTTGGACTTGTCCATTTAACCCATTGCGTGCACAGAATTGCCGCTCAGAGATCAACCAATAACGCAACCCTTCAGCTGTAAATGAGACAACCGTTTCCAGTAAGAAATCTCTTTTCCTCGGAATTTTCAGATGTGACATGTTTTAATGCTAATATAACGATCGCAGAAACGACTCGGGAGAGCGATTGATCGCCTCATGCTCGACTTTATATATCAATCTGCGATATCAACGTCATCTGGAGTGAAAACCGTTACGCCGACAGCTCGGCCCACGCACGGCACTCTTTAAGAGAAAGAAATTACGAGGCCTGCAGAAAACGTCACGGAAATCCCTCGCTATTTATTCTGTCGCAACAATGCGTGCGCGAGCAAATTCTATCACCGCACGCATTAATAATGGTTTGGCACTTGTTGTCTTTATTTCATCAAGTTGGGTCAGATTCGTTCTTACTTGAGTTAAGCCTACCGCTTCATATTTTTCTCATTTACTTTATTAAATGCCGCAAACAATCCCTTGACTTTGTGTCTACGCCTTACTTTTAATAACAATAAGCCAATTCAATTACATTATGCTTTCATGTATATGGGTAGAAGCCATTACTCAGAAAATGTTTGATCAAGAAACTTATGACCGACACGAAAACCATCTCCTGTTTGAACATTGCAACCAGCGTTTGTTCCAGCTTATGCCGTCTCTATAGACTTTTAATGCTGTCGTAACAAATTCCGCTCTGCAGTGGGAACTAAGCACGATACATACGGAAAAACAGTGTCTTACTGAGAAACTTTTAGTGTTGTTGGGTTGTTTTACCTCTGAGCGGCACTTTTTTGCACACCATGGGCTAAATGGCCAAGTCACATGGACCCCGAAGGCTCAGAGAAGGTTGGGGGAGGGGACCCACTGGAACAGCTGTTGGGAGACAGATGGTAGCCTCCCGTCAAGGCCATCCAGCGTGTTCTTTAACGTGCACAGGGTATGGTTCTCCCGCACAAGGGGCCACGGCTTAACGTCCCATCCGACGGACGGCGGCCTTTCCAAACCCATCGGTGTCCTCTACTGACCGTGGGCAGAGCGGGGAATTTTTGTGGAACTTTCAGTGATGGGGCTGGGGTGAGTGTGCTTGGGGGTGGACGTGCTAGTGTCTCATTTGCGGAGACTTCCTTAGAAATAAAGTGTGTGTTGAGGTGGGGGGTCATAATCCAACTTCCCTTCCCCCATTATGGTCGTGTTAGTTTCTATTGGAGAGCGGAATCTTTTTCTTATTTATGTAAAGTTGAGAGTCAATGTTGCCAAAATTATGTACCTAAATAATTTGTATGTTAACCTACATGAGCTTAGATGCTCTTGGGTTAATAAGAGTGTTACAAATACGTATATGATGTTTGGAACTCTATTATTATAATAAACTGATGACTGACTGACACACAGTCATTCCAAATTAAAAGAAAAAAGCCGAAGTTCCCTAGAGGCTGTGATTGGCTCAGTCGGTAGCATGCCAGACTCGTAATCTTCAGTTCTCGTGTTTGAGCCCCAACTGGGCCAGTGTCGAGATTTATCTCCGCAAAATTTCCCGCCCTTCCCTCGGTCAGTAGGAACACCGATGGACTTGAAAGGCCGCCCTCTGTCGGATGAGACATTAAGCCGTGGGCTCCGTGTGAAGAAAGTCATACCCTGTTCACTTTAAAGAACACGTTGGATGGCCTTGACGGGAGGCTACCATCTGTCTCCCAACAGCTGTTCCAGTGGACCCTCTCCCTCAACCTTCTCTGAGACCTTGGGATACTTGTGGCCTCGCCATTTAGCCCACTGTGTGCAAAAAGTGCCGCTCAGAGGTAAAACAACCCAATTCGAATTTTCCTGGCTTGAGTTAATACGTCATAGCGTAGTAGGAATGGCAGGGGGAGACTCTGAGACTGCGCAGTTGATGCTCCGGAAGTTCTCAGAGCTGAAAGTTGATTATGTGGATTATTGAAAATACGAGGATTATGGTGGATTACTTGGATTACTGTGGGATTGTTTAATAAAAAAGAAAAGTTCTCCTCAAGCATCTGCTTGCCACACAGGTCTGTCAAATTAGTAATCTGGCAACCTTCGTGTCACGTGACGCGAAGGTTGCCAGATCACTAATTTCTAAAAAAATCGTTGCCAGTTTTTTTTCTGAATTCTGCAATCGACCATAGTGTTCGGATATTTTTTTGAGCAATTGTACTATGTTAACATCCAAGATATTATTAGAAAGAAAATTGTTATTGTAGCTTTACCTCTGAGCGGCATTCATTTTGTACACCATGGGCTAAATGGCCAGGCCACAAGTACCACGAAGACTAAGAGAAAATTGGGAAAAGGGTTCCCATTGGATTGCTGTTAAGAGACAGATGGTAGCCTCCCGTTAAAGCAATCCAGCGTTTTCTTTAACGTGCGCAGGGTATGGCATTTTCTGCTTTTTGGCAAAACATTAGCTATTCAATCGCAAAGTTGCATTTTTTGTTGATTGAGTTTTTTTTATGAGGGTTTGTTTGAGTTGTTTTCCTATGATCTCCACACAAGGGACTAAATGGCCAGGTCACAAGGTCCCCAAGAGCGCAGAGAAGTTAGGAAAGGGATTCATTAGACAGCTGTTAAGGCATTCCAGCTTGTTTTTATCACGCACTGAATATGGCTCTCAAGTACACGACGCCAAGAGTTAACCTCCCATCCGAACGACGGGAGACAGAACAGGAGTTATCGTAGATAAATTTCGAAGCAGGCACAATTGACACTCAAACAGAGTTTAGTGCTATCTCACACATGTTCCAATGGGGTGATGGGGCTCAGCGGTAACACGCCAAGCCAACACCTCCTACAAGAGAAGGTCATAACATCTACGACACAGAAAAATGCCGGTATTTAGAGCCCCTATATGCCAGGCCGACTAGCGACGATCGGCGTTTAGCGACTACGGTAGTCGCCGATCTCGGTATGCCCGCACCGGGAGGCTGAGGGTACGGCCGTCACGATCAAAGTTTGCCGCATGCATATTTTATGATATTAACCAAACTAACTTAATCGTAAACGATGAATGACTACTAACTTAAATGTAGCTATCATTCATTTACATATTACTAATCGATATATCACATATATTAATATTAAAATACTGAACCAATAGTCAGAAGTATATATTAGAGAACGCTGTAAGCCTAATGCACGTTCTCTGTCGAATTCTTTCAACCCACTTTTTTTTTTAAGTTTAATTGGATCAGCCTGGAATTTAAACACTGTGCAATTGTTCCTGTAACTGTTTAAACAATTTGCAGCTGAATATCTTCCGATAATAATTGTTTTTTTATATACTAAGGATTCGAAAAACTGCGGCTCACACGGCGGCGGCTGCATTGACTACAACACTAAGTCACGTCACCAGTTGGCATAAGAATGGCGGATAGGTCGGCCTGGTATTGAGGGGCTCTAGACGTAGGCAGTTTTCTGTGACGTAGTTGTGTGGCCTTCTCTTATAGTAGGTGTTGGCCAGGCTCGTAATAAACAGAGCAAGCTCGGTGGCTTTGATGGGAGGCTACCATCTGTCTCCTAACAGCTGTCTAGTGGATACCCTCGCCCCAGACTTCTCTGAGCCATCGGGATCCATGTGATCTGGCCATTTAGCCCATTCTGTGCCAAAATATGCCTCTCAGAGGTAAAACAACCCAACTCAATAGGTCCAAAACTTCCCTAGGATTTTCAGTGCTTCATATTTTAACATTGTGACGATTGGCCTTGTCACTGACGGGATGGGGCGGGGGTGGCTCAGTCGGTAGCGCGCCAGGCTCGTAATCTGTAGTTCCCAGGTTCGAGTCCCAGCTGGGTCAGCGTTGAGATTTATCTCCGCAAAATTTCTCCGCCCTGCCCACGGTCAGTAGGGGACACCGATGGGCTTGAAAAGGACGCCGTCCGTCGGATGGGACGTTAAGCCGTGGCCCCGTGTGCGGGAGAGCCATACCCTGTGCACGTTAAAGAACACGCTGGATGGCCTTGACGGGAGGCTACCATCTGTCTCCCAACAGCTGTTCCAGTGGGTCCCCTCCCCCAACCTTCTCTGAGCCTTCGGGGTCCTTGTGGCCTGGCCATTTAGCCCATGGTGTGCAAAAAAGTGCCGCTCAGAGGTAAAACAATCCAATCCAATCCACTGACGGGAAAGGTTACTTCATCGATTTAAAGATTAAAGTTTCAAGATAATCTTTGCAGGAAGACTTTCATCGTTCTTGAGCCATTATTGGAAATCTGAAACTATAGCGTTTTACTTTATCTGTCGGCATGATAGAAATTTATCTATTGCAGTCTGTAGCTTTTCATACTGTAAAGAAAATTTCATCTTTTTTCTAAATCTGCTTGATTATTTTTTTTTCAATTTGAGTGTATATTTCAATACCAGAAATCAAATAGTGACTTCGGCATCTCTTTATTTCTAGCACGTCATTGCGACCCCTATTTGACCTTGAAAGCAATGCCAGAACTGAGAATTCCTCTTCTGCCCGAAACAACCCTGTTCACCAATGTGTAGCTCTCCAGCACCGATATATCGAATTTGACCTATGACCTCGAAAGACCCATCGCATCCAAAATTTAGCATGATTTCTAAGATCTACGACTCAAACTACTCCCAGGAACCAATTTTTGCCGCTTTAGCACTGATAGATCTAAATTTGACCTATGACCAAGGGGGCGGGGGTGGCTCAGTCGGTAGCCCGCCAGGCTCGTAATCTGTAGTTCCCAGGTTCGAGTCCCAGCTGGGTCAGCGTTGAGATTTATCTCCGCAAAAATTCCCGCCCTGCCCACGGTCAGTAGGGGACACCGATGGGCTTGGAAAGGCCGCCGTCCGTCGGATGGGACGTTAATCCGTGGCCCCGTGTGCGGGAGAGCCATACCCTGTGCACGTTAAAGAACACGCTGGATGGCCTTGACGGGAGGCTACCATCTGTCTCCCAACAGCTGTTCCAGTGGGTCCCTTCCCCCAACCTTCTCTGAGTCTTCGGGGTCCTTGTGGCCTGGCCATTTAGCCCATGGTGTGCAAAAAAAGTGTCGCTCAGAGGTAAAACAACCCAACCCAACCCTATGACCAAGAAAGATCCCCCCTGATCGGAAATTTCATAACATTTCTGAGATTTGCAACCCGAAACATCCCCAGACACCAATTTTCACGTTTCAGTACTCGCAGATCAAGGTTTGACCTCTATGTGGACTACACCTAGGTGCAAATTTTTCGATCTCGACCATTTCTGCGTCACAGTTAGAATTCGCATGCTCCCCCTGTTAGTCAGTCAGCCGTCAACCAATCACTCACAATCCACTATGTACACAGTCGTATCAGAATAATATGACCACCTACCATAGTATATGTAGGGTAAGTGTTCATATTATTCTGATATGACTGTGCATATAGTAGATGCTGTTTATAAAGATTTTTTGAAATCATTACAATCATTTCTAATCACCTCTATCGTATGATCACCGAAAACGTATGCAACTTCTTGTGAATTATTTTTGTTCGCGAAATGGGAAGGATACTTTAAATGTCATTCACCGATTCTTTTTCCCTTTTAATAAAATAATTGAATTTTGAAACTCAATATTCATTACTGTAGAGTCAATATGATAAACAAATCTCATCGATTGCAATGTCTTTTCATGCCTCTCAACAATTTTGTACCAACAGAAGTTCATTATCGGTTGTTGACTTGGACAATTCATTTCGTAGTTAATAGCAACTTAAATGCCGAAGCCATTCACCCCGAACGAAGCTCACGTCTCTGCGCAGAAGGAAAGGTAACTCACGTGATGGTACTTTCGTGACTTGCAAGAAAGTGGTCGCCCACGTGAGAAATTTATCATCTGTGCTTCAGGTGCAGCATCTGAGATGGTCCAAAACTTCACGGAAAATAGCGGGAATTCTTTCTTTTCCTTTTTGGAACTGTTTATATTAAGAGATTAATTTTTCGTGTCATTATGATACCGTAGATCTCTTGCCATTTCTTATTTGCCGAGATCAGTAGAAGAAAATTTAGGTTTCTGTTCTGTGCAGTGGTTTTAGCTCATTTTGTGACCTAATACATTCCATCTAAGATATACCTAATACATTCCATCTAAGATATACCTCCGTACGAAACTACTTACCTTCCCACAAAATCCCGAAACTTAGTGAGGTGTGGAGGTCCATGGAGACTATGTAACTTAGTTCTCCAAGCAAGTCTGTCCTGAGCTACATCTGATGCATCTGGCCACTGTACAACAATTGTAACAAGGTCCTGTTTGACATTTGTCTGCCCACCGCATCCTAGGTCTCCCCTTCTTTCTGAGGCCTTTAGGTACACTCTTCATAACCCTATTCGCCAATCTATAATTATTCATACGGGCAACATGGCCAAACCAACGGAGTTTCTCTCCGCATAATATGCTGCTCAAAGGAGGTTGCCGACTCCTTTGTCTAACCTCATCATTAGTTACAAAGTTGAACTACCTAATGCCCAAGATACTGCGTAAGCATCTGGAATCAAAAGCATCTAGTTTCCTGTTATCTTGTTTACAAAGGGTCCAAGTTCAGTACTGTACCAAACAGAAAGGACAAAACGATTATGTTCACATTATACGAGGGAAGTCATTTTGAATTTTAAGAACATGGTGACTTCCAGAAAAAATAGTCAAGTTTATTTTCAAATAAAGTACAACAAACAGATTTACTCTGGGATGTTAAGAGTCTTTAACTAAATGAAACTTTTTAAAATATATAGAAAGAGCAAGTTTTAATTTAAGTTACAACACGTTACAATCAATCGTAGTAAAATTTCCTTCCTTGTTTTTTGGAATCAGAAAAAAATGGCCCATGGTACTTCTCATGTCAAAAGTTTTCATTTAACATGGAACTCATTACGATCAACACCCCCCCCCCCCTAGTAAAATTCCCAAAGTATTTATGAAATATTAAACTATATGCATAAATAAATAGTTTCCAGTTTTATTTTAATAAAAAGAAATTTAATTATTTTATCTATATTTACATATATGATCATCAAACTGGTGATTCTCTATGCTTCGTCCATATGGGTGAATATTACACCAACCAATATTCGTAAGATTCAGGTCTTACAGAACAAGATTTCGAGTTGGGTTGTTTTACCTCTGAGCGGCACTTTTTTTGCACACTAGGGCTAAATGGCCAGGTCACATGGACCCCGAAGGTTGGAGGAGGAGGGGACCCACTGGAACAGCTGTTGGGAGACAAATGGTAACCTCCCGTCAATGCCATCTAGTGTGTTCTTTAACGTACACAGGGTATGGCTCTCCCACAGACGGGGCCACGGCTTAACTTCCTATCCGACGGACGACGACGACCTTTCCAAGCCCATCGGTGTCCCCTACTGATCGTGGGCAGAGCGGAGAGTTTTGCGGAGATAAGTCTCAATGCTGACCCAGCTGGGACTCGAACCTGGGAACTGCAGATTACGAGCCTGGCGCGTTACCGACTGAGCCACCTCCTCCCCACAAGATTGTGAGAACTGCGGTCGATGCCCCCTGGTTTGTTACTAACAGACAACTCCATAAAGACCTGGGCATCGACCATATATATATATACACATATAAAACGCACCTCAAAAAGTTTTTTTGAGGCTGTAAACAATAATCTCAATGAGATTATTTCTTCTCTGATTCTTTACGATCATACTGTTTTGAACAAATACAAAAGGCCTAAAACGGTAGCGTTTTCTGAGGAGATCTACCCGTTTTAGGTTTCTTGTATATAAAATTGTATAAAATTATATATAATTTTATTGCTATTTTTAGCTTTTCTTATGTTTGACCTTAGGGGCCCACCTAAGGGTGGTTTACTTATATATTTTGTTCTTTCTCATGCCAAATAGGCATACCTTATGATGGAGATGGTTAGGGGTAAAATTATTACCCGGTACATCGAATATGATTATACGATCTACGATCTATACTGAAATGGGGATGATAATCAGACCGGCGATTCTCTATGCTTCACCCATATGAGCGAATACTACACCCACCAATATTCGTAAGATTCTGGTCTTACAGAACAAGATTTTGAGAACTGCGGTCGATGCCCCCTGGTTTATCACTAAACAGACAACTCCATAAAGACCTGGGCATCGACCATATATATATACACATATAAAACGCACCTCAAAAAGTTTTTTTGAGGCTGTAAGCAATAATCCCAATGAGATTATTTCTTCTCTGATTCTTTACGATCATACTGTTTTGAACAAGTACAAGAGTCCTAAAACGGTAGCGTTCTCTGAGGAGTTTTAGGTTTCTTGTACAATTTTACTGCTATTTTTAGCTTTTCTTATGTTTGCCCTTAGGAGCCCATCTAAGGGTGATTTACTTATATATTTTGTTCTTACTCATACTAAATAGGCATATTTTTATGATGGAGCTGGTTAGGGGTAAAATTATTACCCGGTACATTGAATATGATTATACGATCTACGATATATATATATTTAAATTTCATTCTACTGTTCAAGAAATTCTCCGGGTCCGATATGATATAGGTGGCTCAGGGGCCACTTGACTGCCGATTGGGGAAATGAATAGTCTTCTTCACCTGGAATTGAGATAGTTTACGATAGCTCAGACGAGTGGCAAATGGCATCTGGCATTTCAGGGGGAGGTTGTGGGTTCGAGTTTCACTCGCAAAGAACCTCCATTTTTCCAGCGAGTTATTCAAGTGTTCCGTGATTACTGGACATTTCCTGTGTTTTTCTGGTATCGAAACGAGAATTTTTGCATGAAGTAGTCCTGTTGCTAAGGTCTGGATCTTTTAATAAACCACAATTATTGTCCTCTTGAGGAGAAGGTCAGACATTATGGTGATGTTACTAATGCATGCGCATAGGCCACTCCGTCGGGCGTTTCCTCTGATCGCTGCAAGAATAACAATGCGCATGCAAATGCGAATGCGATCGTTGTTCCAAGGAGGTGCGCGAGGTCACATGAGCATGCGTACTCTCGAAACGCCTCTTGAATCTCATTGCTGACAGCATACGTGATGGCTGCCACGAAACGGTGGCAAAACCCATCGCAGCTCTTCACGGCACGCTCTTTTTGACGTCCAAGTGGGCCGGAAGTAAGATTGCCTTTAATACTTCGTTTCCTGGATACCTTTTCGAAGCTTTAGTCTTGTTTTTTTAAATGTACTTCATGCAGCTGTGAAGTCTCGTACTGAATTCACATGCTAGAGTTGTGTGTGAAGTTGAGAAATCATGCTTAATTACTTGCAACTCAGGAGCGAAATGGTATTCTTTCTCTCCGCAAATAGTACCATAATAACAATAACAAGACCTTGAACAAGTTGATGATTAATTGTATGACAAACTCATAACCCGAACTTTACAACCTACTATGCCGTGGCCGAGTGGTTAGCGCGCTTGGCTACTGATCTACGGGACCTGGGTTCGAGCCCCGGGTAAGGCATGGATATTCGTGTAGTTTTCTGCTGAGGTCCTGCCATCCTCTCAGATCTTCTACTGTGGCATATAAACTGACAGGCTCCTGTCAGACCTCTGTGGCAAGCAGCTGCTTGAGGGGGTATTTATTATTATTTTTTATGAATGTACCGTCTTTTTTCATGACTGCTTAAAAATTACAAAACTGAGGTTGCAATAAAATAATTATATATATATATAAATGATTATTAAAATACCCGTGGTTGGAATGTAAATTACATTTAAATGGAAGATATATATGTATGTATATTATATTGTTTGCTTCTATAATAGCTATAAAAATTCTCCAAAGAGTGAGGAACAATTTTGCCTCTTGATCTGGTCCTGATTTCATATCTAACCCTGAAAATCATTTGTCCATTACATCACTGAACCATTTTGATTTTGAACTCTTGACTTCCCCCCCCCCCCCCAGAATAACTAGATAGCACAGAGAGAGGACTCAAGATCACTTCTTACAGCGCCACCTCTAGTAACAGGCCGAAATTTATCATTTTCCAACTTTCGAATTACGTGGAATCTTGCTTTTCAGTTTGCATTTCACTACTATTTGTTTTGTTCTTTTGTTTTTACAAAAAATGGGAAATTAAAATAAAATTTATATATTAAGATTACATAAGAATATTATAGAATAGTCTAAAGTTAACTGGAGAAAATTTTAGACAATAACACTTACCTGTATAATTTTAAAACTATAATATTCTATTATTATTTAAAAGAAATATTTGAGTGAGTTCTTTTTTGAAGACTATTCTTAATTTGTGATCTACTGTAGGTTTTTATGGAAGCCATCTAACTGTGCTAAATAGTTACTCTGACCTCAACCTACCTCGAATGTAATGCACTCGTTGTAAAAATTATTCGAGTACTGTAATTGATGACATTCAAATATATACTCGCGACCTAAAGAATACAAACACTGAAATTGGAAGAAAAAATCTATGTTTAAGGTGGAAGAATTTAGATTTGACAATGGTGATTAGGCATCACTATAAATCTGACAGTTTCTTTGGTTTCCGTACGTCAAAAATGACCTGGTGACGGATGGTAATAGCACACCTTTTCATAACCCTTAAGAAGTGTCTGATAGTACCATTTTATCTCCAATTTTTTCCTTTTTACAGTATACAGGATATTTTACCAGATTATAATTTTAATCATTTGTAATTTTTTCACCTTCTGCCTAGGTCATTTACACCTGGGCTAGTTTTATCCTTTGTCTCTACTGTATTTATTTATCTACACATTTGTTGTTTTACACCTTACTTTTTATTTCTGTTATATATATATATATCTTGTTGGTTTTAATTTTACCTTTTCCAACATTTGTTTTTTTAATTTTGGTTGAGGAGTATTTGTTTTTTAACATATTTTTACCTTGTTTGGCGCATTATAGCCTGAGTAGCTCATGCGCCATAAAACTCCAAACAACCAACCAACCAACTTAAGAAGTGAATTTCGACTCAGGAATATGGAATAAATGGTTACTAATATATTAGCGCTAATAAGCGAATTCGCACATATTGAGCTCGCGATATGAAGGATTTGCTGATATATAACTGGCAAGGCCCGCCTATAGAGGATCGAGTCCGGGCACTAGTAATAAAAAGTGAAATGTAATTTTATTAAAATTATATATTTTTTTTTATCCTAGTACATGTTCTTATTTCTAAATAGTTAGTAATTAATTTTAAAATGATAAACATTTTTTTTAAAACAATTAATTAAAACAATAATAAAAAAACTTTAATTTTGCACCACTTTTAAACAGCTTGTAGTTAAATTTTAGGCCAATCAAATTATAAATATTTACACATATTAATAAATATTTTTTCCTCTTTCAAAAAGGCCACTGTGCGTCGTGTTAAAGTTAAGCCGAGGCTCCGTGTACAGAAAAATGCCACACCCTGTATACGTTAAAGAACAGTATGATGGCCTTAACGGAATGATTCCATCTGTCTTCTATTAATTGTCCAGTGGATCCCTTTCCCCAACTTTACCTGAATTCTTGGGGTGCTTGTGACCTGACCATTAGTTTCGTTGTGTGCACAAAAGTACAGACATCAGGGATCTTGTAATCTGACCACTTAATTCGGAGACGTACCCAGAGCGGAAGGGGGTGGGGGGACCAGCGAGTCCGGACGCTTCCTCTCCGAAAATCGTGACGTCTTATACGAAATCTCACACTTGTCTATCTGCTTTGAAATCCAAAACAGTTTTGTCTTTATATAATTTTGTTTTAGCCCCATGTTATATGTCAGATATATTAACGAAAAGAAAAAACTGTAAAATTTTATTCCATATAGAATATCATTTTAACCCTTCCTGTCTGGAGGAATATTTTAATATTTTAGTAATTAGGAACTGTAATCCAGTCTTAATCTCAGACCTCACTTCTCCTCCCACGAAAGTAAATCCTCAAATTCTCGAATTTTCCCTGAAACTAAACCCTGGGTACTTGCCTGACCTAGTTGAATGCGTTGTGAAAAGTGCCTCCAATAGATAAAAGAACACAGCCGATGCCTCACAGGTTGGATCGGCTTAGGTTGTTTTACCTCTGAGCGGCAGTTTTTTGCACTCCACGGGCTAAATGGCCAAGTCACATGGACTCCGAAGGCTCAGAGAAGGCTGGGGGAGGGGACCCACTGGAACAGCAGATGGTAGCCTCCCGTCTAGGCCATCCAGCGTGTTCTTTAACGTGCACAGGGTAGGCTCTCCCACACACGGGGCCACGGCTTAACGTCCAATCCGACGGCCGGCGGCCTTTCCAAGCCCATCGGTGTCCCCTACTGACCGTGGGCAGGGCGGGGAATTTTGCGGAGGTGAATCTCAACGCTGACCCAGCTGGAGCTCGAACCTGGGAACTGCAGATTACGAGCCTGGCGCGCTACCAAATGACCACCCCCACCCCACCACAGGTTGGAGGTGACGGTTGCAGTCGATGTTGCGTCGCGGGTGGATCCTTTCCCCTCTTTAGTGTTTTGCAGTCCCGTGAATCAATAATCCAGCTTCTGGTTTCTACATATGTATTTAGCAGACGGGTTTCATTGGCGTGCTAAACATCTGTTGCCAGGTAACGGGCACAACAGCTGTTGTCTCTCCTTCATAAACATTCTAGTCATGTCATCTTGCCATTTCTGCTTCATGTGGTCTCTATGCAAAACACTTCACCTGGAAAAACACCTTTTTTGTCTCAAGGCGGGGGGGGGGGGCCCCGTTTCATTCGGGATCTTTCTTTTCCAGAGCAATGTCCTTCGCATTAGCTGTGCGTGCGACAAAGAAAATGGAGTATGCTGGTAAATATTTTAAAACATAATTACACTATAATTCTAGTGGGCGGTTTTTATATTTCTTGTTTAAAAATAATTAAATTTTCGTTTTATTTCCTACTTTTTATATCGTTTTAAAAAAAAAATAATATTTTCACTTTTCCGTTTTGAGAAAAAAAAATTTAATATTTTTTGTTGGATAGGTACTAAAAACTACTAACATGTTTCACACTTTTCAAATCTTTAGATGGTTTTAATTTACACTGTTAGAGGACGCTAAATATTTAAAAGATAACTTTTAACAAATATTGAAACTGATCTGTTTCTGATGGAAATTTCGGTAAATAGAGTGTCGAGAGATATTCCATTGACCGCAACAATTTGGCCCCTTTTCTCAAAGGAGCAGCTTTTCTATTTCAAGAAATAAACGTTCTCTGTTCCCTTTATTCTAATAAAATTTTGTTATTTCCATTTTCCCTTCCATTCATTACTTAAAACGGAAAGTTAAAACTTTTAAAGAGTGCAAAAGTCAGTAAATAAAACACTTCATTCTGTTTGAAAACGATCTTCCTATATTCGCCAGAGATGACGTGTGTTCTTCTACTGTAGATATAAATTAAAACTTACAATTAAAATAATAAATTTCCACTTAAACATATTATTTTCTACGGTGGTCTGAAAAGATCATGTCAATGTTATACGCCGTGAAGAATATCTGACTCTAAAAACATGCTTTTGCCACAAAGGAATACATAGACAGCTCCCAAGAACCCCAGACTGTGTATGGGATTTATTGGCCAATTGTTAGGAGACAGAAATCTGCTTTTAAGGCCATTCAGTAGATTCTTTAACGTACAAAAAAGGCCCTGCACACGAGTTGGATTGTTTTATCCTCTGTGAGCCACTTGTGTGCACACAGTGGGCTGAAGCTCAGACAATGCAGTAGCAAAAGAGTTAATTTTCAAACGCATAGTGGCATAATAGAATTTTACTTTTTAAAACTAAACTGGTAGTATTATTTTTTTTAATAAATCTGGTATCAGTTTTGAAATATTTCAATATATTGATAATGAATAATTATCCTAATTCATGTAAGCTAAAATAAATTTTAATTTCATTGCAGAAAAATTAAATTATTTAAATATTTTGCATAGGCAATTTTCCTTCCTTCACTCTTTTTGCTCAACGACTGTCCAGCCCCTTGTATCAAAGTGACCTTGGCTAAGTGGACAGGTCACAAATTACCCAAAAGCTCAGAGTTTGGAAAGATCCAATGTACAGCATTTAGTAGACAGATGGACTCCTCCCGTAAAGATCACCCAGTGTGTCCTTTGGCGTATGGCCACCTGAACACGGGACCACCGTTTAAAGGCCCACCAGACGGACTGCAGTCTTTACAAGCCATCGGTGTCTCCTATCTCACCAATCACAGAACAGAGAGCGGGAATAAAACTCAAAGTAGACAAAGTTTGATCTTGAACTTGGAAGCTATAGAGAGCGAGTCTGGCGAGCTGCAGGCTCAGCCTGGGGCGTGAATGGCTCAGTCAGTAGCTCGCAAGGCTCCTAATCTGTAGTTCCCAGGTTCCAGTCCCAGCTGGGTCAGCGTTGAGATTTATCTCTGCAAAATTCCTCGCTCTGCCCACGGTCAGTAGGGGACACCAGTGGTCATTGGAAATGTCGCCGTCCGTCGGATGGGACGTTAAGCCGTGGCCCCGTGTGTGAGAGAGCCTACCCTGTGCACGTTAAAGAACACGCTGGATAGTCTAGACGGGAGGCTACCATCTGCTGTTCCAGTGGGTCCCCTCCCTCAGCCTTCTCTGAGCCTTCGGGGTCCATGTGACCTGGCCATTTAGCCCGTGCAGTGCAAAAAACTGCCGCTCAGAGGTAAAACAACCCAACCCAACAGGCTCGGCCAATGAAAAGGCCTTTTTGGGAAAGTTCATGTGATGTCAGGATTCTTTTGCAACCTTTTTAAAGGTTTAGAATTCGTTTCATTCAACAGAATGAGCTTTCTGACCACAAAAGTTCTGTTCTGCAAGAATTCCTGTTTCGTTGGTATTGGAAGGTCAACGTAGCAGCATTGCCCTGTTGAAATTTATCGCCATTATGATCATTAATGACTTTTACAATTCGAAAATGCTGAAAACTGATTTCTTTTTCCTTTACATGGAGTATTCAGCATAGCAGAAGACGGAAACTTTCTAATCTCAGATGATAAATCATCAAACATTGTAATCATAAGAGTTAATTCAGTGCAAGAGTTAAAACGCTTCCAAAGTTGTCAAATTCTTAAAGTGAGCGGAGGAGCCCTTTTACGTTGGCGGTCGTGTCAGGGTTCATTTTTCGCTGGTAATCAGAAGTTCAAAAACGTGCAAAAACTGGAAACAGTAGGTTCTATACTATAAAACCCCTGAGTAGTTCAAGGTTGGGTTGGGTTGTTTTACCTCTGAGCTGCACTTTTTTTGCACACCATGGGCTAAATGGCCAGGTCACAACGACCCTGAAGGTTCAGAGAAGGTTGGGGGAGGAGACCCACTGGAACAGCTATTGGGAGAAAGATGGTAACCTCCCGTCAAGGCCATCCAGCGTGTTCTTTAACGTACACAGGGAATGGCTCTCCCGCACACGGTACCACGGCTTAACGTCCCATCCGACGGACGGCGGCCTTTCCAAGCCCATCGGTGTCCCCTACTGACGTGGGCAGGGCGGGAAATTTTGCGGAGATAAATCTCAACGCTGACCCAGCTGGGACTCGACCTGAGAACTACAGATTAAGAGCCTGGCACGCTACCGACTGAGCCACCCCCACCCCTCAAGGATGTGAGAAGGTCAAATAAATACACGTGCTTCACGAGAAGCAATACTGGAAGCAGTTACAATCGAAAATCGAACATATAAAGCATTCTTTTTCTTCTAAATAAGCTATTATTCCGGAAATTACTCGGGGCCTTTCGCCCCTCTAGTCCGGAAATTCTGTTAAGAAAGGTCAATGAACTTTGTGGGATAGTCCTAAAAGTCTGGAAAAGCAAAATCATAAAAATGTCAGTAATCTTGTATTGGCGGTCAAGAAAATATTCCAGTGTTTTCTGAAGGAAATTCTGCTAATGCAGAAGCATGATACTCTTTGGGCAGTAAATCAAATTCTGTCCATCAATCTTGCATCCTTTAAAAACTGTAAAATTAATTTAAAAGTACATTTTCTTTTTATCAAAGTCTGGTGTCCCAGTAGGTCTTTGAACGAAAATTCCTTAATTCCAATTTCTTCCAGTGAATGAAACTTTTGCTCTCTCTGAGTATCAAATTTTTTGCCATTAAGCAAAACATGAGTGGATTTGGTGGAACATTGTAATGTGATAAAAATGTGGCGGAACACTCATAAGCATATGCAATACTAAAAGGGGCTGGGGTGGCTCAGTCGGTAGCGCGCCAGGCTCGTAATCTGTAGTTCCCAGGTTCGAGTCCCAGCTGGGTCAGCGTTGAGATTTATCTCCGCAAAAATTCCCCGCCCTGCCCACGGTCAGTAGGGGACACCGATGGGCTTGGAAAGGCCGCCGTTCGTCGGATGGGACGTTAAGCCGTGGCCCCCGTGTGCGGGAGAGTCATACCCTGTGCACGTTAAATAACACGCTGGATGGCCTTGACGGGAGGCTACCATCTGTCTCCCAACAGCTGTTCCAGTGGGTCCCCTCCCCCAACCTTCTCTGAGCGTTCGGGGTCCATGTGACCTGGCTATTTAGCCCATGATGTGCAAAAAAGTGCCGCTCAGAGGTAAAACAACCCAACCCAAATGCAATACTAAAAAGTACAATTCTATACAAAAAATTTGCATTCTGTTGTAAAAAAAAATTATCCTCTTTGGCGCGCAGTGGTATCACGTTGTTTCGCGGTGACATTGTAAATGTTGGGTCCGGTATGATCGCACACAAAATATTAACAAAATAAATATTTGACATCTCAGCTAGGAAAAAATACTTTAACTTACAATTTTATAAAGATAAATTACGTAAAACGTTTAGTGTGAAACTTTTTTGTTTAATTATGATTTGTTAATTATTACAGGGTTTAATTTTTGATGGACTTGGCACCTAGATAAGGATTATCATCCGGAAGAAATCGTCCTTTTTGCAATAAAATTGTAATAGAAAAATCTAATTACCGTTGAAGGATTGGTTATTTTACCTCTGAGGGGTACTTTTTTTGCACACAATGGGCTAAGTGGCCAGGTCACAAGGACCAGACGACTCAGAGAAGGTTGGGGGAGGGGACCCACTGGAACAGCTGTTAGGAGACAGATGGTAGCCTCTCGTCAAGGCCATCCAGTGAGTTCTTTAACGTGCCCAAAACATGGCTCTCCCTCACACGGGGCCATGGCTTTACGTCCATTGGATTAATGGCGGCTATTCCAAGGCCACAGATGCCTCATTCTTACCGAGGGCAGGGTGGTGAGTTTTGCAGAAATAAATTTGAACACTGGCCTTGGTGGGACTAGAACCTGGAACTGCAAATTACGAGCCTAGCGCGCTACCGACTGAAGGAACTCCTGTAAAATATTTGGTAAGGTATTTCACGGAACACTAGTTGAAAAACACTGCATCAGAAAATGCACGTTATTTTTACACTGGGATCGTTAGAAGGGAGGAAGAAAGGGAGACTGGCGAAGATAAGAATCAAGAAAGATTGAATACATCTTGCCTACAAATAGTTTGTATAATGGATGAATGCGTAGAAACCTCTACGATGTGAACAACGTAGAGGTTTCTACGCTATAGATGCTGTAGATGCCATATTCTATGCTATGTTTCTACGCTATAGATGCTGTAGATGACATATTCTATGCTATGTTTCTACGCTATAGATGCTGTAGATGACATATTTTCTATGCTATAGATGACATATATCCTAATGTCGAAAAACATACACTATTTAAAGCCTTTAAAGTAGGAAGCGCTGCTGATTATTTAGATTAGGGGTTCTCAACGTGGGGTATGCGGTAAAATATTTTGGGGTACGCAATGAGAGTTCAAAAGTCGCTGGTTCTAATAACAAAGTAAAAATAACCATTGTTATATTATAACTATAGTTTTATCTATCTAATCAAGGAGTACGCCAGTTACATACACATTTCCAGGGGATACGTGAAGAATAAAAGGCTGAGAACCACTAATTTAGATGTATAAGCTCTGTATACAGTTTTTTATTAATGCGAAAAAATTCATATGATATTTTCAAAAAAATATGGGGCGGGGGGAAGGTTATGTTGTTTTTTTCACTAATTTATCTTTTTTGAGCGTAATAATATGTGTTATCCTTTTTATTATGAAAAGAACCAAAATTCTTTACGTTAATTTAAATGACGACGGAAACAAATAAAATCATGGTTAATTTCCAAATTTCATAATGAAAGTGTGTTTTATTATAAATGTATAATTTTGTTGCTTTTTACATGGATTTAAGAAAATAAAAATATTTTAACATGCTCAAATAAAACTAATCTCTTGAAAGTGAAAAAATAACAATTATGCAAATATTAAAATCTTAAAAAGCATTTATTAAATAATTAATGCTCAATTATTAAAAAAGAACTGTTAAATAATAGGGTCAATTTCAGAAGCAATATTTTGGGGTTAATCTTTCATAGTTTTGGGGTAAATAATCACCAGGCCAGAACTGAAAATGGAAACGCTCATTGAGGATGGAAATACCTGAATGAACGTGTGCCGGTGAAAGTCCTCTCTTGCCTCTAACGTCATCATGTTTTTATTGCGTTTTATGAAATGTCTCCTCACTTACGAAACTTATCGATACAAGACTTTGCACTGTCCCTTTTATAATATTATTAGCTTTTAAATGGCAAAGTCTTGATTTTTCCGTTCAATGGGCTTTTATTTCGGTTGTTTTACCCCTGAGCGACACGTTTTTGCACACAATGGGCTAAATGACCAGGTAGCAAGGATTCCAAAGGCTTAGGAACACACAGGATAATTATTAGGAAACAAATGGAAGCCTCCCGTCTAGGCCACTCAGTGGGTTCTTTAAGTGCACAGGATATCCCGTTAAAGCCATCCAGTGGATTCTTTAATCTTTAACGTGTACAGGGTATCTCATCAAGGCCATACAGAGGGTTCGTCAATGTTCACAGGATATCCCGTCAAGGCCACCCAGTGGATTCTTTAACTTGCACAGGATTCCTGTCAAGGCCATCCAGTGATTATTTAGCGTGCATAAGGTATGGCTCTCCTGCACAGGGAGTCACGGCTTAACGTCCCATCCGATGGGCAGCGGCCATTTTAAGTCCATCGATATCCCTTTTCTCACGAGGGTACTAGGAGAGGGAGGCGTTAACGTACTTAATGAGCCTTTCCGAATTAAAAAAAAATTGCCTGCAGTTGGGCTTATAAGGGAGGTAAATTGATAATTTCGAAACGGAAAAATTTGAAAAAAGGTAAAAAAAGCCAATCACTTGTGTCGATTAGGGAATAATCATTTCAAATAGGAGTTGTGCGTAATATTTCAACTTCGCTCCTTCTAAAAGTTGTAATGCAAATTTTTGCGACATTCGGACGATCTAGTAATATTTTATTAGTACTTATTCAATCCAGAAATAAAATTTCTTCTGTCTCTTAAAAGAAAATATTTCGATATTTACAGATGGACAGACAGACGACTAAACGAAAACAACAGCTCTTTTTGTTTTGGAAATGAGCTAAAAACGAATGAGTGTCGGTAACGACTTGAGACGGAATCGATACAAATGCCGAGATGAACTTTGAGGCACGTGTCTATTATCTGGTTAAGAAATGGACATCATGAACGTCAAACATTTGGTTGACACTCGATCGCCAACGGACGTTGATCTGAAACGATCTCTGTCTGCATAGGAAAGTCGATCTCAGGGACGATATTAGACGGCGCTTTGACAGTAAATCTATAGGTTGGTCTTCTACCGTCTAGCAAGACGATTTCCTTCTGTTGGAACTCCTGCCGACAGTTGAAGAGAAAATTACACGGTTCGCGACAAGTGATAGTAGGGTAAACCATCAAGGGACTGTGTCAGTTGCTTCTTCGCATTTAATATTTAATCAGTGTTTTCTTCTTCCCACTCCTGGTAACATTCCAACGACACACTATACTTAAAGCAGTGGATAATGTTACTTAGCGGAGAACTTATACTTGTGGTATTACCTATGATGTGATGTGATAAAATATGATGGGAAGGTTAGAAACCCTTTATTATTATTACCTATGATAGGTGGCCACTAAATTTATACTATTTTTACTAAAATAAAATACTGGTAGTTCAAAAAATTCTTTATCGATCTAAATTATTACTGAATAAATTTTTACAACTACCTGTAGTAATTTTTATAGTTGGTTTTAAAAAATAATCAAACATGAAAGAGATATATATTATCATTTCCTTGAAACAATGTACGGAACCGAATAGACCTAGCACTTAAAGTTCGACCCGCTTTCTCCTGATGCAGGTTGTTTAGTACTTTTAAGAAAATATTCGTTCTTTTGAATGAAAATGTGAGAATACCAGATCAGTATGGCCTGCGGATTTAGACTTCTGTGGCCGGATTTTTCCTCTTCATTCCACTTCTGCTGAGGGTTGGTCAACTTCGCAGGATCTCAATGCAGACCACTTATACTCACCCGACTGTCTACAACCAGAGATGTACCCAGGATTTTATTTCGTGGGGAGGGGGCGAGAATGCTTTTGGGAGGATCCCGTTTGGAGGGGTTGTCCCCGAGAATTCGTTTGGAGGACGAGAGTCTGTTTCGTTGGGGGGGAGGGGGGTATGAGATTTTAGCTTTGGGAACGGGGTCAGAAAATTTAGTTTCGTAGAAGTTTCGAAGATTTAGTTTCAGAAGGGGTGTCTGAGAATAAGAATTGAGTAGGTTTCCCAATTACAAAAATATTCCACCGGACCGAAGGAAAAATTAAACGGTTAAAATAATATTTCATATATTCTGTAATCTATATGGAACAAATTTTATAGTTGTTATCTAAATCTAATTTTAGGATCGAACGTATACTATGGGGCTAAAATAAAATTTTCCAAATACTACTGTTTTGGACTACAAAGCAGTTAGACAAGTTTGACTTTTCGTATCAGACGACTGGATTTTCTGGGGGGGGGAGGTCTGGACCCCCTGGGTAAGTCTCTGTGAATAACCAATGTTTTTGATTTTCGATTATGGACTTTATGCATTGGTGGGCTTCTGTTGAATTCCGCGTCGTTTCCAAGCTGCATCGTTGCACGTTAACCCTTTCACGACTAAGGGAAACATTTTTCCCATTTTAAAATTGGTGATTGTCGTATTTAATTATAACCTTATCTGCATTTTTTATACAGAATGTCAAAATAGAACGTATGCCGAACGCAATTACGTAAACGGGAACGTTTAGAAAACAAAAACAGAACTGTCAGGACGCATAATATATGTACTATGTGCAATGTCCATCTTTGCCTCACTACCAAAAGAAATTGCTTCGCCGAATATCATAATTAGCACATCATTTTGTATAGTAATTTTATTTCATAATTTTGTATTATTTTAGTTAACATTTTGTTCTAATAAACCAATAAAAAAAAGACATTGCATAATAAGCCTAACTATAATTTGTGTTACCTTTATAGTCCATTGGGAAAAATATTTCCCATAAAATTCCAAAAAAACTACACATTGTTATGTATTTTTCTTATGATTTTTATTTATTTTACGTCTAAACAAACTAAAATAAACAGTTACATACTAATATTTACTCTTAGAGACCTTATGGTCCTGAAAGGGTTAAAGAACACTCTGGATGGCCTAAGCGTGGGTCTGCCATCTGCCTCCTAGCAGCTATCTAGTGGGTCCCTTCACACAATCTTTTTTTTGAGTCTTTGGGGATCTTTGTGACTGGAGATTTAGTCCATTGTGTGAGCAAAAGTGCCGCTCAGAGGTAAATTAACCCAAAACAAACCTGCACTTCTTTGAAACTTTTAACGAATGCAATAGAGGATTAAATCTTTCAAAATGAAATTTCCTTTTATACTTTTTAGGGCAGATAAAGGAAGAGAGATTTTTCGATTTTTTTTTAATTCGCCATTCCACTAACTGTTGCTGCGCACCATCGCAGAGTTGTGACATAGAGACGATTGTCATGGCAACGAGCAAAAGTTATCACATTTCGTTACTTCCGGGCATTCGCGAGACAAGACAACGCGCGACGCTCTCTTTGTTGCAAGGACAACAACGGAATGGTGAGGAATAAAAAGAGAAACCCTTTGTTCGTGGAAACGAAATGGCGTTCATTAGGTTAGTAGGACGTTTGCGACGACTGTGTACTTCCTACTTCTATGCTAGTGATCTTATAACCCTTCTTCGGTCGAAGGGTAGGTCATTTTTTAATGGACATCGGATGAAAGGGTTAAGAGGAAAAATAATGAGAAATGGTTTCTTTTTCACGTAGCTACGTGGTGGGAGGGGAATTAAAAGAACAGTTACTGAGAGTGGTTCGCCGTCAGCAGTTGTTCCTACAGTAGGCAGCAAAATTGCAATTCCTGCCGGGCCATCCCACTTGGGACTACGTTTTCAGTCCTCAAGGATGCTCAAGTATGCGTGTTCGAAATGATGACGTGTTCGAAAGTTGTCTTTGGAAAAAATGAATTTATCCATTGTTTCAATGGGTGCAAGAAATGCTATTGCTTCTAATGTGCAGGATTTGCTGAGTGAATCTTCCGGAGAATATATAAAGAGCGGAAAGGTAGGTGGTTATGCTGTAATTGTGTGAAACAGAAATTTTCTACAACAAAGGAACTCGATGCTGCGCGAGCCACCATGGACACACCACGTGATGCTCCCAATAGCTATGGAGGAGGTCCTCCGCTCAAAGCGACAGACCAAGGTCAATGTAACAGAAGTTCTGCGCGCGGCAGTCTTGTGGCTGACGTGAACGAAATTGCCGCTTGTTACGGGGACTCGCAAGCAGAAATCTCCGTTCAAATCGATTTTCTGTATTGGAAAGGGAGGAGAGTGATTTTGTGTAAAGATCATGGCAAATTTTTTATTATCGTTTACCTCTTCCTCCAGTTGATACAACACGTTTCAGAGTCATTAAGCATAATTTTCACTCTACGTATAACAAAATCATGTGAAATAGAGGAATCCAGAAACGCAGTGTCATCTGCGTACATGACAGTTTTAATTTTGGAATGTTAACAACATAAATACTCAAGTGAGTTGGACCTAGGACAGAGCCTTGTGGTACCCCACCAAAAATGGCAGGATGTTTGAGGAGTCATTACCAATTCGAACCTTAAATTTCCTATTCGTGAAATAGCTCTGTATTAGATAAATGAGATCGACAAGGAACTTGAATTTGATAAGCTTGCAGATGATTCCTTTGGTCCAAACCCTTTCGAAAACCTTTGCGACATCCGAGAAAACAGCAATGGTGGAATCCTTCTTGTTCCTGGCCTCAGAAACCGACTCAACGACTTGCAGCACCTGATGCACGGTTGAGTGCTTTCTTCTGAAGTTAAAGAACTTCGAAGCTCTTTAACTTTTAAAACAAGCATTCTATGAGAAGATATGACCTAAGATACATTAAAGATCTCAGTCAAGTCTATCTAAATCTCGATTTTCATCAACATTTGTTCGGTATTTAAAGTTATGAAATCTTGAATGTATAAATACAGAGATGCCAAACGTTAAAACCTGCCTCAGAACTTGATTGTAATTTGAATAGGAAGCATTATTGGAAACCATTTAATGCACTGAGATATATAGTTAAAAGTTTCTGTAAACAGTTCCTTCGATATTTTTCAATTTTTTTTTTTTGAGATTTCCATTGTAGCTGAAGGAAGAGAATATTTGAGCCCGATTTCTATAAGAGATACTTTTTAAACGATTCAAAACAGCGAATCACGATTGTCAGAATCCTTAACTGCAGGAGAGAATCCTTAACTGCAGAGGAGAAGCGTTCTGTTCAATGATGGCTAAAAAGGCCATCATTGAACAGAACGCTTCTCCTCTGGAGTCAGGTGGCGTTCGTGCAAGACTGTGCTAAGCACGCTGATCGACGCGATGGTGTCGGGGAGAATGGCCACGCCCCCCTTCCGAAGGATGCGTAACGATCATGTTGACACCGTTCGCCGTGTTGAGATCATCGACAACAGCATTTTGCAAGTCAAGGGGAGGTGAAGAAAAATTCCGTTACGACATTTTCTGTGTGGCAACACGGCATCTTCCTCATTTTCGCTCATAAGAGTTGTTGAACACAACATCTGGATGATTAATCATCATGATCTGGATGAACACAACATCTGGATGATTAATCAACATGATCTGGAGTCCGGAAGTGAGGTGGTGATCATTCCTGTCTTTCTGCAGAGAGGTCACTTCCGTTGTACATATCTTCTGGGTTCTTTTCTCAGAATAGATGAATCCAGATTACAATCCACTTCAGATGTACTTTTCAGTAAATTTTATATGCACCAAATATCAAAATGGTGGAGTCAGACCTTTGAGATAACTCTCAAAGGAGATGGAGACAATCAAAAAAAGATGGAGACAATCAACAAATCAGGAAGCAAACGCAGCCACAAACACAAATAAATAACATCTGCACCCACAATCCTACCGCATCCTAGGATGGTTTTACCTCTGAGCGGCACTTTTTTGCACACAACGGGTTAAATAGCCAAGTCACATGGACTCCGAAGGCTCAGAGAAGATTGGGGGAGGGACCCACTGGAACAGCTGTTGGGAGACAAAGGGTAGGCTCCCGTCCAGGACATCCAGCGTGTTCCTTAACGTGCACAGATTATGGCTCTCCCGCACACGGGGCCACGGCTTAACGTCCCATCTGACGGACGGCGGTCTTTTCAAGCCCATCGGTGTCCCCTACTGACCGTGGGCAGGGCGAGGAATTTTGCGTAGATAAATCTCAACGCTGACCCAGCTGTAACTCGAACCTGGGAACTACAGATTACGAACCTGGCGCGCTACTGACTGAGCCATTCCCGCCCCTCAAATATAAGTAAATAAGACAAGCACAAACCATAAGCACAAACAAATCAAACGACAGACCCGCAAGCACAAATTAATAAGAGAAACTCACCCGGAAACGAAATAAATGAAACAAGCACACTTGTAAGGAAAATAACAGAGGTGAAAACCGTAAGCACATATGAATAAAACAAACACACTTATAAATAAAAGTAAATAATACAAGCGCAAACCGTAAGCACACATAAATAAGATAAGCACACTCGTGAATATAAATAAATAACACAAGGACATCCATAACACAACCCCCCCCCCCTCCCCAAAAGCACAAATAAATAGAGCAAACAGCTACAAACGTGAACAAGCAAAAAAGAGTGAAACCCACCCACAACAGAAACAAGAGCAACAAAACAAAAAGACAACCATAAACACAAAATATCGAAAAAGTTCGTAAAATCTGCTACGTTTCATTCGTTCGTTCATTTAAAGCAAGATCTTGAATTTTTTTTTGATTTCATTGAAAAAGCATTCATTTCATGGGGAATGCGAGAAACGTTATCGACTATGTCAGGGTCGATCAATCCAAAATTAACAAAATGAAACATTAAAAATAACCTATATTCTTAAAGTGCCAGAGGAAATATTCTTTATTTAAAAGCAGAATCTTATATTTCTAATAAACAACGAATTGGGGAAAAATAATTAGAGTTTCAAGGAATTGAGAATATAAAATAAATAATATTAAATACCCCCTCAAGCAGCTGCTTGCCACAGAGTCTGACGGGAGCCTGTCAGTTTATACGCCATAGTAAGTTTATAGTTTATACGCCATAGTAAGTTTATAGTTTATACGCCATAGTAAGTTTATAGTTTATACGCCATCTGAGAGGATGGCAGGACCACAGCAGAAAAACGACACATATATCCATGCCTTACATATTCTTTTATAATATTGTATACTTTATGTTGCATACTTTATCATACCCGGAAGCGCAAAAATACACCAAAAAATAATGATAGCCACAAAAAATTATTAAAAAAACCTTAGAGCTGGGCAACCATAGCTAGCGAACTATAAGTTGAAGTAATCTGTCCTTGTGTCGTAAGAAAAGTTACGACTTATAGCTGCGAATTCTGATCTTTCAATGCTAAGAACAGTGATGGGGAAAAGCTCAGTTGTTGGAGGTAGACGAAGCAGAGGAGGGAGATTCTCCCTGCCAAGACATTTAATATGCGCTTTAAAGTGCCTGAGGTACACGCCAGAAGAGGGAAACTTTTTTGGGGGGACTGAAGATGGGAGGGAAAATTTATTTGTAGCCTTTGAAACTTTTCGTTTCATTAGCTCTCGCTTTTTCTTTTCAATTTTTGATCAGACAGATAAATCTTTTATCCTATCCGCAGGTTATAACAGAATAAACAACCAGGCTAATCGGAGCCCCAACAGCTAAAGTGGCATTGCGAATCAACGCGATGCCACTTCACCACGGAGGTTGTTTTACCATCTCTCTTTTTTGAATAGAAATAAATCCTAAATGTTACTTGTTTAGCCTCATGTGAGTGTGGAGAGAGGCGGAAAGGAACTGGAGAGCCATGTCCTGTGCACGTTACAGAACATCCTTGGTGTCCTCGAAAGCAGGTTTCCAACTGCCTTCTAATAGCTACCCAATGGCTCTCCTATCCCAATCTTCTCTGAGTCCTTGTGGCCCTTGTGTCCTGGCCATTTAGTCCATTGTGTGTCCAAAGGAACAGCTCAGAGAGTCAAACAACCCAATCTAATGACCTCAAGGACTCAGAACTATAGACTGTTTAAACTGTGGTTTCCTGAATTGATTGGAGATGCTTATTTTGTACACGTTAAAGAACACACTGAGACGGGAGGCTTCCATATCTCTTAAGAGCTCTTTAGTAAATCCCCTTATCCAGCACTGAACTCTTAGGATCTTTGTGACCTAGCTACTTGGATTATTGTATGGAGAAAAAGTGCCACTTAACGGTTAACCCAACTGAAAAGCTTCATATGATGAACTGACGCAAGCTGAGAATAAAAAAATTATTTTGTTTTAAAAAACCTCTTTCGTTTCGATCTGTTTTTCTGCAAATTTCTCATTTTTTGCCATATTATCTTTCAATAGATTTATGCCTGATCTAATCATTTTACTGTCTCAGTTTCCAAATTGCTACGACGAATTTCATTCTTCCTTACTTATTACGAAATGCACACAGACCCATATTACGAAGAAAAAGGAAACATTTTGCACAACGCACGTCATCCATGAAAAAAGAAATTCGACAAATGCATCGAAAGCAAAACTTGCGTAGGTTGTTGACAATCAAGAGAAAAAGAAATTGAAAGCTCAATAAAACAAATGTGAAAACGAAAATATTTTTGCGTTGGAGGTAAATCGTCGATCAGTATTCGTGTCTGCGTCGGTCTTTCCTAAAACGTCATCATCATTTATTCAACGTTATCTGATTGGATTGTGAGCACAAGTCGCGTGCGCTGCCTCGTGTAAACAAAAGGGTTACCTGTTATGCCTTGAGAGGAGACCGTGCCCCACTTCCACAGAACAGAGGAAATAAGAAGGAAATTTCGACTCAGATATGTTTTTTCTTCTTCGTTGACTAGAAATGTTTTCGTATCGATTGCCATTTCGTCGGGTATCACTTACTTCGTTTCGTCTCTCATTCAAGCTGTGGTTGTAATCAGCAACATTTAAACGAAATCCACAAGGAGACTAAATTATTTATAATAAATTTCTAAAATAAAGTAGCGGTTACTAGGAAAATTTCTTTTTCTCCATTCTTTAATTGATGTAAAATACAAAAAACATATGTACTCACGGCAAAACCATTTTTTTTCAGCTGAATATTTCATAATATACATTAATCATATTCTATTATAAAATATATAAAAGAATGGGCATAAATATAAAAAAATTTTGTTTTGAAAAGCTTTTGATAAAGGTATTTTATTTCTGTTATATATAATTATCAGAGTAGCAGTTTGCTATCCTGAAACCATTACAGACTGCCATGTTTTTTATTCATTTACTAGTTCCTTTGCATTGGAATATTGCAGAAGAGAGTAACAGATCTGTAGAGCAATGCTTACATACTTTTTTGAGGCCACGGTACACTTTTCAGAATTCAAAATTGCCTCTGCACACAAGGAAAAAAAATGTGCATAGCTTCGTTTAAAAAATAATAAAAATTTATGTTATAATATAACGGTTATTATTTTACAATCAACGTAACCAGATAAAACATATATGTATAATTCAATAATATGAAACGAAAACAAAAAATTACTTTAGACATTTTTTTCTTATTTTCAATAAGCTTGACTTTGACGCAATTAATCGTCGTCCTCACACCATCATATGCACAGGAAATGAACAGAGAAACGGAACCATTCGCATACATGTTAAATAAATGACAGAGAGACGGAACCATTCGCATACACGCTAAATAAATGACAGAGAGACGGAACCATTCGCATATATGTTAAATGAATGACAGAGAGACGGAACCATTCGTATAAACGCTAAATACATGACAGTCAAAATCGAAAATCCGTAATTTCTCCAATAAGCATTTTACAGGAAAATAGGACTAGATAAAATTAAAATCTCAATCAAATCTCTCTAAATCTCGATTTTCAATAACATTCGTTCAGTACTGAAAGAATTATAGAATTTTGAAATATTTAACAGCAACAAAGTTAATGCCATAAGAAATTTATGCAAAATTGGCAATTATTGAAAGAATTATTCTCAGAAAATTCTAAAACATACACTTATGTTATTGAATTGTTTGAAATAATATTTTTTTTCAAAAAAGTTTCGATTAACTTCTGAGGTATATATATATTCTTATGACTCACGTCGCTGCCGTTCAATAATCAAACTTCTTTAATTCTTTAAGTGCTGAACGGATATTGTTCAAAATTTAGGTTAAAGAGATCTGAAGAAGGTTTTAATTCATCTAGTGCTATTTTCCAGTAAAATGCTTATTGTAGAAACTACGGATCTCCGAATTTGACATTCCATTAGCTTAACATGAGGAAGTTTCCATTTTCTAGTCCATTACCTGTGTTTTCCTCATAAAGACCTTTTGCTTTGTCTCCATAATATAAATGGAGGAGTATTTCTGCTTTCGATTTACTAAATAAAAAAACTATATTTCACAATGAAGAGAATAGGATGATGAAAGTTTGGCGTAAGCATAAATATTTCACGGCACACCTTATGGCTTTCACGGCACATTTGAGTTCTTTCAAGGCACGCATGGGTTTCTTTCACGGCACAATTTAGGATCTTTCACGGCACACCTGTTGGGAATCATTGCTTCAGGGTAGATCGAAGAGAAACGATTTCTTAACATCCAAAAGAATGTCCTTGAGATGGTCGGTCACATCTCCTTGAGACGTTAAAAAATCATTCCCCTCAAAACTTTGGAGGAATTTCAAAAATGCTTTCAAATATTAAAAGCGAAGTATAGCAAATGTATACAGTCCTATGGTGACCAAATGATTTTTCAAAAGCAAATTTTCAGAAAACAATTTATTTTCTTTTAGAATATTTGTCTCGTTGCTTCTCAGACGCACTTCGTATATGCAGAGCAATGTTTTGAACTGAATGTTTCTGGAATTTAGAGTTGAAAACACTTATTTTTTTTTTTGGGGGGGGGGAATCTTAGTGGCTTAATTACGTCTTTTCTCATGCAGATTTACCACTTTAGCTAAAAGGATTTTTCCGCTTTTTTTTTCCTCTTTTAGTGAAACTTTGGAATGATGGACATGTCGCCTTGAAATAACTGGGGAACAAGAATGGGTATAAATATTCAAATACTTCATATTTGTTTTTCGGCAATTAGTTTCCAATGGAATATGAAAATCATGTTATCATAACTTCTGTTCACATCTTTACAAAGCTTTGAAAAGCTTCGTTTAGTCGATTTAAAATAATCGGAAAAAAATCTCATGGTACCTAAGTAACTACTAAACATTTCAACTTCCAAGTAAAATGTTTGAAGGAAATTTTCCAGTACAGAACAGCCTTGAATAATCATTATGAAGTTTTGAGATTCATCTTTGACTCGTTTTTCAAATAATGAGAGAGAAAAAATCATGTGATGAAGAAAAGAATTAAGCTAATAATTAATCTTTTTTAACATCTTGATCACAGTCGTGAATCTTCATTGAATCTCATGAATCTTCATTGATTAATCAATAATAGAATATATTAATAGAAGAGCTTTTGAAATAGCAAAAAAATTAGATTATTAATATTTTTTAAATAATTAATATTCTAACTTCCGTTAAATACTTTTGAAAAAAAAATTGAAATATATTCGTCTTTTACTGAAGTTCATGTTTCTAAAATTTAAAAACGATTTATCGAATAGTTTGAAAAAACGAAATAATATTAATATTCATTAAATATTTAATATTTCAACTTCCATTAGACAATTTTGAAGAAAAATTGAAAAAACAATTCATTCTATGTATTTTAAAAAGGACGCAACCCTCTATTGTATTTTTCTATTTAGACTTGACAAAAGACACAAATATCAAAAGATGCAAATTAGACATATATCTACTTTTACAAAAGATGTTGAAAGTGATTTCCTGCAACCTGGATGCAGGTTCGTACCCGTTTCATCACATTTGCAGCCACCTTTCGTAATGTTTGTTTTCTTATGTTTAAAATCTCTCCTTCAATGTTATCCTTCAAGTCTTCGGAGGATTATTTTGAAACACTACACATTTGAGACATCCCCAAAGGAAAATCTCTGGAAGAGTAAGATCTTGGAATCTTCGGGACCCACAATTTTTTTGAAATCAAATGATCACCAAAAAAATTCCTACAACATGGTGATTGTGTCATTTGCAGTATGGACGATCGCGCCAACTTGTTGAAACCTACACTTTCGTTCATTCACATCCAATAATACAATAAACTGTTGGATGAGATCACGATAAACTTCACCAGTTACAGTTGAGTCGAAAAATAAAGGCCCTATCACACGACGATGGAAAATTGCACACCAAACACCAATTTTCCGTGTGTGTAGTGGTCGTTCGTGAAAAGTGTGAGGATTTTCACACTGCTCCATATTTGAGTGTTTTGACTCTTCACCTACCCATCCAAGTGAAACCAAGTCTCGTCACTGAAATAAATACTGTCCAACACCTCAGTTCCATTTTCATCAACAAAAGAACGAAACCAATGACAGTACCGTAAGCGTTTTTCGTGATCTGGTTCTTTCAGTTCATGAACGACACCAATGCGGTAGGCATGAAATTTTAATTTCTTTGTAGCCTTGAAAACAGTAGCTGGTGACAGTCCAAACTGTGAAGATAACTTTCTAAGAGATTTTCTGGGTGAGCGAGTTAAACGTTGAGACACATCATCAAGAACTTCGGAAGTTAACAGTAATGGCCGGCCTGGTCTCTTTCGATCCTGTACTGACCCAGTGTCACGAAATTTGCCAATCAAGATATTGTCGACTTGTTGGGAACTGCAGACTGAGGAAACGTCATCTCAAACTCCTCTCTCATACGTTTGTAAAATTTGTACGCACAATAAGTCTCAACAATAAATACACGTTCGTTTTTGGAAAACGACATACCTGACACAACACAAAGGAGTGAGACTAGCTCAGTTGAGTGAGACTAGCGTGTAGCAAGGTCATTTCAACTGCTAAAGGATGTTAATCTTAAGCATAGTAATGCCAACTGACTAATATTATAGCATAAAATGCACATGGGCTAAGTTCTACTCCCTTATATTTAAGGTTGCGTCCTTTTTAAAACAACCTGTATAACTCTTTATAACTTCGTAAAGTTTGAAAGAGATTCGATGAGTAACTTTTGAAATAACAGATAAGAGCAGTTTACGAATAATTTAGAGAATTATCGTCCTATTCAAAGTGCTTTTTTTTAATATGACGATGGTTCTCTGATTTAGCAAACGAACGAATCAATTAATTTCAAATATCTTTCGAAATATTTGTCAAAAAGGAAAGACGAATAAATTAAAACTAAACTAGTCTGCTATTCTTCATTCCTGAGACCCACCTGAACATAAATGCCAAAACCATTTCTTGCAATAAATTCATTAAGATAGCTACCGTATTATTTATTCTAATTATTAAATTCTCTGTTGTTTGCGTTCATTGGTTAACTAACTTTAGGTAGTGACGAGTCAACTTTAACTTTATGAACTTAATGAGCAGTTGATGATACTTTTGCTACTTCAGTATTAAAATTATATATTTCTTGAAACTTTCGGAAATGTCTTTAGAAATGTATGAAACAATCGTTAAAATATTTTGAAACAATATTTGCTAATCAAAATAACGCTTCGACAGAAGAACATTTCATATACGTTTTAACATTTCAAGAACTAAACTGATCATTCACCTACCAAGAGCTCCTAAATTTATTTCATATTTTCTTTTACAGGATGAAGTATGACCTCCGACCTTAAACTGAATCTACCGCCGCTGAAACCAGTGAAATTCGTTGGCTCACAGACCCTTGGCTTGGGCACTCTCCCTACAGTGCAGTAAGTATCCATTTTGAAACCAGTCAAATTCATTGGTTCACAGACCCTTGGCACTCTCCCTACAGTAAGTATACATTGTGAAACCAGTCAAATTCGTTGGCTAGCAGACCCTTGGCTTTGGTACTGACCCTAGAGTGCAGTAAATATTCACTGAGATTTAAGTGGAAGTAGATTTCGAAATAATGAACTGGCAGCACAGGGCGATTTAGATAATGAGATATCGTATTATGGACTCGAAAAAGTGCGGATTTCTCTCTGCCATGTCATGAGCTACAGCAAGAAATATCTTTTTTTTAAGTAAAGTTGTTTTCTCACTGCTCTTGGAAGCTAGAATAACGTGTACAGAATCTCTGAACAGATGTGCACAGAATGCGAGATCCTTTAATCAGTGGATCTTATCAGAAATCGTCTCATTGCCAGGGCAAATCACACAAAATTTCGTCCAATTAAAAGCCTGTAAATCTGTTTTCACACTTTGATGCTAACTCAAAATCTCGTCAAGCCTCTCTCTTTCATTCTTTGCATTTCTTATAAATCAATAAATTTTATTTTATTTTTTTTTACCGAGGGGTTCAGAACGTTGTTGACACGTGTCTGTAAATTTTTACGTTCCTCCGAAGTTAACGAGCTGCGATTTGTTTGAAAGCTTGTCAAAACTTGTCATTAGGTGTTTAAAACGAAGGCCCTACATCATTTCTCTCTTTGCTAGTGGCGCGTAAATTTCGGTCTGCGAAACCTGTGCGTTGTTGCTACGTAGTCTACTAAACATGGAAAAAGATCTTACATTTTCAAAAGGATGTAGCTTGGGGACGACGCGAAAAATATTCAGGCTGATTTATCACAAGTATATGGGGATCATGCCTGTTCACATGGCACTCTTACAGGATGGATGAGCAAGTGCAGGAACACTGAAGGAGGCCGTGCACGAGAGAACCACTGCTGCTTGTTCGTGGTCTCATTAAGGAAATCCCACAGATTACAGTTCAGATAATAAGTTTAGATGTCATTGTATCGATTGGCAGTATGGAAACAATTATTCATCGACATTTAAAGTTCCGAAAGATCTGTGCCAAATGGGTACCCCGCAAACTGACAGAACGGCCAAAAAGAGTTAGAGTCGGCTCATGCAAGGAGATGTATTGTCTTTAGCGATTGAAATCTTTAATTTTTTATAGACAGAAAGAACAGTCAATGATTAAAGTCGCTGCTCAGAAAAACCGTTTAATATACTGCATTGCTTAATTGCATCTATTTGGCTGTATCTGACACAGAAATCCTGTTATCTGCAATTGATGGAGCAGTCAGGCATCCCATCATAGCATTTTAATCTGCAACGTAAACATATATACAGGGGTAGTGTTACTTCGTTTGAAATGAGGATTCTTTTTTAATTGGTGCGAGTTTTAAGCATCATCAAAACAATCCTCAAGTGCAAAATTTTGGTCTCTTTCGATCTGCTATACCAATACGATAGCAAACCTGTATTAACGAGAAAACTCCAATTTCAGAATGTAACTAAAATATTCACACCGGTCAAAATTTAAGGGAAATGTTATAACTAATAAGGATGCACCCGTGACCGAGTGGTTAGCGCGCTTGGCTACTGATCTAAGGGACCTGGGTTCGAGCCCCGGGTAAGGCATGGATGTATGTGTCGTTTTTCTGCTGAGGTCCTGCCATCCTTACAGACCTTCTACTATGGCATATAAACTGACAGGCTCCTGTCAGACCTCTGTGGCAAGCAGCTGCTTGAGGGGGGATTTATTTATTATTTTTTATTAAACGTGAGGAAGGCGAGTTAATAGAATCTGAAGATCACAAGTGAAAAAAATAAAATGATTTTAGGATAGAGGAAAAGAAATGGAAATATTGAGGGAAGAAACAGAAAAAATTTGTTTTGAAAAGTTAAATGAATATAATAAAAATGGCAATATTTTGGAAATAATCGTTTGAAAAGAATATAATTTAACTAAAGATTTGTCTTTAAATTATATCAGTTACATTGATGTAAATTGAGAACGTACGAAATGCTTTGAAGCTTAAGAATATAGTCTGAAATTTTTCTGATTTAGGATATATGCATTTATTATATTGATCGTGTGATCATATAAAGAAAATAAGAGAAAGCAAGTGTGATAAAAAGAAAATTCCTGTGCTAGCAATATTTTACACAATTGATTACAACGTGATTTGCGATTCTGAAATTAGGCGTATTAAGAGAGTTGAGAATTCTTTTTTTTTTAGTTTATATAACACACTTGCCCATTTGCTGTTAATTAATATATAATCAATCATATCCCTATGCAGCCCATCAGTTGAAACCCATGTGTATTTCTAAATGTTCCGGAGTTTGTAGTAAATTTGAGTTATTTTCAAGCCATTAAGTTGACTTACCTGTACTAGACGCTTTCCATTGCTATTGCAACAACCAATGCCCCCTGACCAAAGGTTAGAATCAATACTAATTTTATTACTTAAGTCTAATTTTCTAATTAACTGGAACTGACCTGCCTGAGAAATTAGTAATAAAATTAGTAATAATTTACTAATTTTATTACTAACACAAGAGAAATGCCTCCTTTGTTGACAAAGTTCAAAATATTCTGAAGTTGTCTATAAAAACCTATCTTTTTCCTTCTTATTAGAATCCTCTATGGGGGACATAATAACAGATAACATTCAAGTCTTTAATCATTGTTTTAAATTTAGCTGTAAAAAATCTTTCATTAATACAGTCATATCGTAGAAGAGCATCATTGGCGTGTCTGCTGAGCACCAATCCTAAGCCTTGGAGATGCTTTCCATCCACCCTCTCTGAAAAGCGAAAGTTAAAATCATTTTTAAATATCTGACCTTTACCTATCCATCTGGTCTCTTACAAACACAGAATATCTAGGTTATAACGCTGTAATTCCTGTGTGAGAATGTCAAGAGAATTATCTCTATGCAAAGTCCTCACATTCCACGTACCTGTGGAAAGAAAATGATCAATAGGATTTTTAAAGAAATCAGGTTTATTGAGAGAGGTAGGCCAATAATATCAAATAGCCCCTTATCAAACTCACGTTCCCACACTGTTAAAGGCTTAGTCCACCAATCCTGGTTGAAACTTCAGGTATCACCTCTACAAGTGGACCTTTTCAAGAACCAGAATCTAGATAGGAACTGACCTGCCTGAGACACATTACTCCAGTGTAGGATTGGGTTGGGTTGTTTCACCTCTGAGCGGCACTTTTTTGCACACCATGGGCTAAATGGCCAGGTCACATGGACCCCGAAGGCTCAGAGAAGGTTGGGGGAGGGGACCCACTGGAACAGCTGTTGGGAGACAGATGGTAGCCTCCCGTCAAGGCCATCCAGCGTGTTCTTTAACGTGCACAGGGTATGGCTCTCCCGCACACGGGGCCACGGCTTAACGTCCCATCCGACGGACGGCGGCCTTTCCAAGCCCATCGGTATCCCCTACTGACCGTGGGCAGGGCGGGGAATTTTGCGGAGATAAATCTCAACGCTGACCCAGCTGGGACTCGAACCTGGGAACTACAGATTACGAGCCTGGCGCGCTACCGACTGAGCCACCCCCGCCCCTCCAGTGTAGGATTGGCGATGCCCAACTAGCTCAAGTAAAGGTTCAGGTACCTGGAATTGTCTCTGATCAGGATTATCCACCACCTAATGTAAGGTATCCTGTACTTCTGATCACTTAAGCCTGGCAACCCATAGGTAGATTTTTCCTCAACAGAGACCGACAGAGACCGAGAAGCTAGTTCAGGATCCTAATCAAGCTGAAAGATATCAGCCAATCCAGTGGGTTTAAATGATCAGCACCAGGACCTTGTGAAGTTGACCACTCCTCAGCAGGGCAGAAAAAAAAGGAAAAAAGTGGCCATAGATGACCAGATCAGTAGGCCAACTGATCTGGCAGCCTTCCCCTTCCGTTTCTTCCCAAAAGAGAAGATTTCTCTTTTGAAATGCACTAATGGTCTGCACCACCAGAAAGTGGGATCGGACTTAGGTGTTAGGCATGGCCAGTTCTGGGCATCATCATAGGGGACTGGTACCTAGCTCTCCTTCTAGTAGATAAGATAATTTTTATTTCAGATAATGTTTAACAGCATACAAAAACTTTTGAGGTCTCACTAGAGTAGGCTAGTTAATGCCTAGTTAACATTTACAGAACGCGATAACTAAAGTATTTAAAAAAAATAGCTCTGCTTGTTAACCTTCTAGTGGAATACGTTCGAAGTGATTTCTGGAGTCTAAAAATTCGGTATTCTCTTTTACTGATACTTACTTATTCACTTCATAACATTAATTTAAATTATTTAAATATTCTGATTGATTTGAAATTTTTTGTAATTTCTTTTAATATAAAAATATGTTTCCAATCTGAATCGATTACAACTACCAGCAAAAACATTAAAACTAATTTAATAATAATATATTTACTAGCTATTTACTTAGAACAGTCTCTCGTATGTTAATTAATTGCAGTAAATTTGATACTCATAGAGATCAAATGTTTCACTCAATGGAAGAAATTGGAATTAAGGAATTTACATCAAAGATCTACTCTGACACCAAAATTTCATAAAAAGAAAATATGCTTTTAAATTAATTTAACAATTCTTAAAGGATACTAAATTGATTGACAGCATTTTATTAGTGCCCAAATAGTGCCATGATGTTTCTGTATTAGAAGATCAATCGCTCTTAAATTTTAAATGATGTTAATCAAGAACTTTCAGTTTATATTGAACTACCTCCTTCCTTCAGAAAACTCTGCAATGCTTATGGAATGTTTATTTGACCGCCAATTTAAGATTACTGGCAATTTTATGGTTTTGCTTTTGAAATTTCGGTTTTCCAGACTCAACTGGGAGAACTCTCCGACATAGTGCACGGACCTTAAAAGAATTTCCGGACGAGAGGGGCGAAAGGCCCCGAGTGATTTCCGGAATAACAGTTTATGTTGAAGAAGAAGAAGAATATTTACTTAGAAAAAATTTCTCAGCTATTTACTAACTAAATAAATACGGAAATAAGGGGTTGCTATAGACCCAACTCTCCTGGAGCGAGTTAGGGTAATTAAAAAAGTAAATTAAATAAATATAATGTCTTTCTGTTAATTTTCTAGATGTTACAATGTAATGTAACAATACTTGATTTGATAATCCTGTGTTAACTTCAAATTTTCCAATCTATTGTTGTCCCCAAGTTTTTTATCTGTTCGATCACCTGGATTATATATATATAATTTAAGAGCATTAAGAAAATGTTAATTTTTATAAATTCCATCACGTGATCAAGTTTTCTCAAATTGACAATTGTTCTAATAAGTTAATTTTGCGCATATTTGTATCTTTTATCTGTGCTTTGGTTTTCAGCATCTTGCAACGCTGTGAAATATGTATCCAATCACAACGCCATGAATCGCGTGCCATTTATTGTATATTACGTAGCACTCATTGTTTTGCCGATCTCACTGGGTGGCGTAGATGCTCTCTTACACGTGCAGGCATAATGCTTTAAAGCGGCATTGCCACATTATCCTAACATTAAAGAGGATTTTCAAACTTGGAGCTCTACGCGATTCTGATTGTATTTAACAAATAATGGCAGCAGCGGAGAAAAGTTCTTTCAAAGCAATTCTAATCTGCGCATTTTATTTATCATTCTTTACGTTATTTTTATATTTTTTCGTTATTATAGTTTCAGTTAAGTTCGTTAATTAGTTTATTTTGGTTATTAGCAGCGAATATGGCGCGAAGTCTTCAATATGGCGCAAAGATATTCCTGATAATGTGTTGAGAGTTGAGAAAACATTTAAAAATTTATGAAGAGATGCTTGTTGGAACAAGCAGTTAAAAAATTACCGATTTTTTAAAAACAAGTAAATTCTAATACAAAATAAATTTCTTTCATAATGATTATTTTATAGTACATAACTATCGCAGAACTTTTTCCATTGCACTTGAGTTGGGTTGGGTTGTTTTACCTCTGAGCGGCACTTTTTTGCACACCATGGGCTAAATGGCCAGGTCACATTGACCCCAAAGGCTCAGAGAAGGTTGGGGGAGGGGATCCACTGGAACAGCTGTTGGAAGACAGATGGTAGCCTCCCGTCAAGGCCATCCAGCGTGTTCTTTAACGTGCACAGGGTATGGCTCTCCCACACACGGGGCCATGGCTTAACGTCCCATCCGACGGACGGCGGCCTTTCCAAGCCCATCGGTGTCCCCTACTTGCACTTGAGTATAACAAAATTTCGTCGCTGTTATAGTCGTTATACTGACATTTCCCTATATAGACGACTAGCAGATTTACCCGGCGTTACTTCGATTTGAAACTCTCTAAAACATAGAATAGATTGCACTCACCACATCGCAAGCTCCCATCTAATATATTGTTACAGATTTAGCAATCTTTTCATATCAAAGCTGTGAGTGAATTCGCAATAAACAGACATAAATGAATTATTTAATAACTGAGGCAATTAATTTGCATCAATATCTGAAAATTTAAATATTAATTACTTGAAAAACAATAGGCTAACTGACGAATGACTAATTAATTTTGACATTCATCAAATACCAAATAATAAATGAATACAACAACATTCGAAAACCGAATCATAAAACAATTCAGAGATACGATTCTTACTAATCACCTTTTTCTATTATCTATATACAAAAATGTATGCAGGAAATGACACTTTCTACAATAGCTAAAGATGAACAGTTGTTCAAAATCCTCTGTTAAACAAATATCAACAATTTTTGTTTTCACCGACACAAAACTTTTTTCACTACTACACTAACTCTCTTACTGTATTCTTCTATTTCTTGCGAACAAGCGTTTTAGCTTTGTGGGGCTTAATTTTGTACTAAAAAAGTTATGGAAAAAATAAAAGCAATTATGAATAAATATTAGTGTGTTCCATTCTCCACATGACGTAATCCTCTATATGTGCTATATCACGCATATCACGTAGTGAAACAGTCACGCTTGCATTTTTGTACGTGCAGATTTCTCTACACTATAAAGAGGAATTTTTTTGCGGGGTGGGGGGGTTCTCAGTCGGTAGCGCGACAGGCTCGTAATCTGCAGTTGCCAAGTTCGGATCCCACCTGAGCCAGCGCTGAGTTTTTTTTTTCCGTGAAACTGCCCGCCCTGCCCACTGTCAGTAGGGGCCTTGGTCGATGGCCTTGGAACGTAGCTCTACGCGACGCAGGCTTCCTTCTGTCTCCCAACAGCTATTCAGTGGGTCCCCTTCCCCAGCCTTCTCTGAACCTTAGAGGTCCTTCTGACTTGGCCATTTAACCCATTGTGTACAAAAAAGTGCCTCTCAGAGGTAAAACATCCCAAACACAACAACCCTGTTAGACCTCTGTAGCAAGTTGCTACTTGAGAGGTATTTTTAATTTCTTATATAATTCTTCCTTTTCATTGCACCATTTTCCCTTTCATTTCACTTCAATTACTCCTTTTTATTTTTTTATTCACGTCGATTTCATGAAATGTGAAAAATCAATAGATTTCGTTAAAATATGCGCTCACGAAACGCAATCCAAGCAATCGAATTTCAAGATGGCGTCTGTTGTTGTGGATCCGACGTCGTTGTTTTCGAACTGTCACGAAAACAATAAAAGAGAGAAAATGTTTCGATGATATGGGAGAATCAGTTACGACTGGAAAACAACGACAGTGCAAAACAATGTTACTTGAAAAGTGACCATTTTGGAGGTATGCCTGTACCACAAATCTTTATGTTGACAATCCATTTCGAGTACTGCCTCACGTACGTTTCGATAGTTACTTATATCTCAGCTTACAATGCTTTGATATGCTGCGTTAACAAATGCTTTAATATTCTGGTTACTAACAACCCTTGAATTGAAACTAAAGATCGATTCAAATTATTAGGTGAACAAAAAATCTAACGGTTGCTCTTTCGAACGTTTAACTATCCTAAAGCAGATGGCTCTTTACGTTTATGAAGATGATCAGTTTACCATTGGCAGACGTAAACACACGTTTTTGATAGTTTAAACTAGCATGTTGATAAAGTCAGATTTTGTTATACTTCACGCGAAATATTGGATTTGAAGTATTTTATATCACTGAATTTTTCAGGTAACTTATATTAAATATGAAGTTAATATTTGTTTTTTCAGATATGGCCTTTTTTCGGAAAGGATTCGTCGAACAGCATCCAAAGACTTCCACTGCTCCGTGTTCTGCTCAGGCAAGAAATGCAAATTCGAGGGTCCTTCTTTTTGGGAGCGAGAGGATATGGCCATCGATGGGATCTTCTCACACTGGTGAGCGAAGATCATTCCGCATTTCATTCACAATAATCTCGGTTGGTTCGTTGTGGGAAATTTTCGACAATGAATATATCGAAAACCACAAGCTCATTTATAACATTAATTTTTAATTAGTATATATAGGTATATACTAATATATATATTAGTATTTATCCAAAATTATTTTGCATATTAAAAATTTTGGTAAATAAAATTACCGGTAATTTATTTTAGAAATAAATTACATTAAATATTAACATAAATTTCAGTGACATTTCGTTCTTATTTTCAAACGATTGAAATTGAAAAAATTTATAATGATAAATCGATCTTAATCAGGTAGTGATAAATGATGACTATTTGAATGAAGCCTCAACCACTACTGCATCATTTTATGGGACAGCAACGAAATGACGAATCTGGTTTTGGAATTTCTCGGACCTGCAATGGATCTTTGAAAGTCATTTGCAGAATATTTCTGATGGATCGCTAAACGCCCTTGACCTATCCAATTAAACTTGCAGTTACTGCTAATATTTGAGTTTCAATGTGAATATGAATTTTAGATTGCGAGCCTATTAGTTAATTCAATCTTGGATCGCGAGGTCAATAGGTATTTGGATTTTGGGTCGCGAGCCAAAACATTATCTGAGGTTTGGGTCACGAGGTGAATATTTTATTCGAATTTTGAGTTGCGAGGTCAATAATTATTTGAATTTTAGATCGAGATCCAAATAGTTATTTGAATTTGGGTCGTGAGGGGAATATGTATGTGAAATTTGGGTTCCGGGATGAATGGATATTTGAATTTTGAGTCACTGAACAGGTATTTGAATTTTGGGTCATGACCAAAAACCGTTTGGGAAACACTGTAATAACTATATTAACTCTAAATACTCATTTACTATTTATTCATAGGAGGGAATTTTTTAGCATAACTAAAATCATGAAAACAACTTAATTTATGAAACAATTCACTTTTAAATAATAAAATAAGAACTTTTAACATTTGTCGTATGATCTTCACTTTCTTAATTGTCATTTTCTTTCGTGTCAGGATCACTGACGACATCGTGTCAATGGCCAGACCCTCGACGGAGATTATTGAAAAGTACAAGGTCATCACGCAGTTCCACGAGTAAGTAATCAATCAATCTAACATTACAGTCCATTGCACGTGATTTACTGACAATGTCACTCCACTCTCATTGCTCTAACAAGATGGATTAAATGATAACACTTAGGAAATTGAGAATATCAGTCGGAAAAAATCATGCTTTTTTATCGATTTTTATTTTTCTCTATTATCTACCACTAATAACTTTGAATTATTTTAATATTTTAAAATGATTGGAAATCGTCTGATCCTAAAAGAGTTTTTTTTTTCTATTCTGGTTTTGTTTCCTATTCATAAACTCTGGAACACTTCAATGCATTTTTTTAATTTAAAGAAAAAGAAGAAAATTATGTCTCAAATTTCAAAAAGATTTTTCAACCCATAATTTAACAAACAGAAATCACAATGACAATCAGCGTTCATCCGCAACAAACATTCGCTAAATAATGCGTAAATTTTATTAATGAATTTTGCTTTCGTTTACCATTTCAACCGTGCATTACCAGAGCCACCTACATAGGGCCAGGCCGGATAGTTCAGTAAGAGAACAAATGAAATTAAAGTTTCTAGATGTTTTGTTTAAAATATGTCTATTACAATTTAATTTGTTGTTGTTTTTTATCTGCTTAGAGAAATTTAATTTTGAAATATTCAATAATATTTTAACAAAGTTGTAGTAAATAAATTTTTTAATACTGACTTAACTTAAATAGTTTTTAGTTGGATTTTATAGCAATTATAGTAATAAAGTATCATAGGAAAGCATCTTGTAGACAAGAAACACTCGAAATAAATAGTTGAAAAACACCATTTTTGATCTAACGGTTAGAACACCCGATAGGCTTCTGGGAGGCTTGGGTTCGAATCCCACTCAGGACAACCAGTTTTTTTCAACTAATTATTTCAAGTTATAGCAATTAAAATATTTAGAATATTTCATGTTTTTAAAATCTCTCCTTTTTCACTTCTTTTGCTCGACAGTTGTCTGCGCTAAAGACTCCTATGTTGCATGAAACCTGGACAATGCAATAACAGAAGTTTTAATTTTAAATATACAAATATGTATTTTTAATTAAATATATAATCTTTAAAATCATATGGGTAGTTGTTAATTTGAAAATCAATCAACTTTAAAATATTAATAAAATAAATAAATACCTCTTCAAGCAGCTGCTTAGCCACAGAGGTCTGAAGGAGCCTGTCAGTTTAATACGCCATAGTAGAGGGATCTGTGAGGATGGCGGGTCACCAGCAGATTTTTTGCCATCTTGCACGCGGTGTTCCCAGGTGGTCACCCTCGCAGGTACTGACCTCGCCCAAAGCTGCTTAACTTCGGTGATCGGACGAGAACCGGTGTTTTTAGCTTGGTACTGCCGTTGGCGTAAAATACTAATAAATATTTTAATACATCAGGAAAGAATAAATTATTTTATTTTAGGTAGATGAAAAATAAATAGATATAAATTAAATTTTAGGCAAAATCGCTTATCCTTTTATGCATATTTAATTTCCCTCCTTTGTTCCCTCCTTTTGGTCAATGGTGTATCAAAGTGGCCTTGTCCGGCCCGGTTTTCTCTTGATGGCTCTGTCATTGCTGTTTGTCAAGGCAACAACAGACTGGACTCGATGTGATCTCAGAATTAAGGAATATTAGAACCTCGATTGATCGAGCTGTGAACAGTGTGGAGACAAACTTTCAATTAAATACGTGACATGAATTTCATTTTCCAGACACGGCATCAAGTCCCTCATCAATTTGCAACAACCTGGCGAACATGGATCTTGCGGTGACCCTTTGGAACGGTCTGGCTTCACGTATGACCCTCAAGTGTTTATGGAAAACAAAAGTAAGCGAAAGGATTTCAATTGTACTTTATTGAAATTAAAAGCAGCTTCTGTGCTACCTATATTTTATATTTATTCAAAAATGTTTCTCTATATTTATGTCAAAACCAAATTTTTGTGTCTTCCTGAAAAATAAATGATTCTTTTGTTTCATTTCATGCAAGTCTTTTACTACAATTTTGATTGGTAAGTCGTTTTAAATATCTCATTTTATTTCTTTCAGATTTTTTTTGCCAAATCTAAACTATTTAAAAAGTTAGAACCAATGCCACAGAATATTCGTTATAGTACTGAAATATTGCTTTAATTCATAAAAAATTCCATTTTTTTTCTGCTTTATTCAGAACACCATAAGGGAATCATTATCAGATTTCAATCAACGAGATATTCACCATCCCTTCAATGACCTTTCCGCATCTTTCGGGAGCGGAATTTTTAATTTCATTTTTGTTCCGTTTGAAAACAAAAACTACAAAATCTCTTTCACGTCTCCAGGAAACATGTCTGTTATGCTACCACTACACCACCAATGGCTAACCTTTTCTCAGCTTGTGTGACCTTATAAACTTTCCTGATTTTATTTAGTTGATTCGCACTGTGGCGCCATCTATCCTGGAAGTGGACAACTCTGTTGCCTCAATACAGATGGAATTAATATTTGTCACTCACGCTCAGGGCGTTAAATCATTAAATCAGTAGTAAAAAATCACAGGACATATCCTGTGATTTTTTATGTTATATTTTATATTTTTATATTTTTTATATTTTTTTATTATTTTATATTTTTATGTTATATTTTATATTTTTATTTATTTTTTATTTTTTTTATTATTTATTATTTTTTATTTTTTATTTTTTTACATGTCCTGTAGACATGGAACTCATGAAATAATAAGCTGGGAAAAAATTGGTTTTGCCATGAGTGATCCCACTCAAGACAACACCAATTTTTTTCAGCTTATTATTTGGAGATATTCTGTGATTTATTATTTACAGGACATATTTATTTATTATTATTTATTTGTTATTTTATTGTTATTATTCTTATTATTTTATTATTATTTGTTTATTATTTACAGGACATATCCTGTGATTCTTTACTACTGATTCTCTTTCATGTTTTTTGCGCCAGAAATGTGTGCGCCATCAACATCTTCAGTTTCATTGAATTTGACATGCATGTGATCAGCCATTTTGAAATTCTCTATAATCGAGTATTCCTTACAATCTCCGGATGATCATTTATTTGCATAGAGTTCTGATAATTTAGTCATTTCATCTGAAAGCTACTGAAAACACAGTTTTTTGGGGAGAGGAGCACAATACTCCCCCCCCCCACACACACACAAACCAGTAGTTATTCCCATGGTCACCTGATGACTACTGACTAAGTGGCTCATCCATTATGAAAGATGCATGAGTCCAAAGTGATATACCAGTAAGTTAGGTTCTTTTACCTTCGAACAGTACTTTTTTGCACACAATGGGATAATTTATCTGATCAAATGTACTTTCTCAATCGAATTAATCTATTTGCATAAAGGTACTTCTACTGGGCGGGGCTGGCTCAGTCGGTAGCGCGCCAGGCTCGTAATCTGTAGTTCCCAGGTTCGAGTCCCAGCTGGGTCAGCGTTGAGATTTATCTCCGCAAAATTCCCCGCCCTGCCCACGGTCAGTAGGGGACACCGATGGGTTTGCTAAAGGCCGCCGTCCATCGGATGGGACGTTAAGCTCGTGGCCCCGTGTGTGGGAGAGCCATACCCTCTGCACGTTAAAGAACACGCTGGATGGCCTTGACGGGAGGCTACCATCTGTCTCCCAACAGCTGTTCCAGTGGGTCCCCTCCCCCAACCTTCTCTGAGCCTTCGGGGTCCATGTGACCTGGCCATTTAGCCCATACTGTGGAAAAAAGTGCCGCTCAGAGGTAAAACAACCCAAAGGTAGTTCTAATGACCGCTCCACGGTATAACGCTTATAGCTAACAACAGAACTGTGTGCAAAAAAGTTCCGTTCAGATGAAAATAACCCAACCCAATTCAATAAACTAGGACCATGGGTGCTAACTGATCGGCTTCCGGTAGCTAAGCGGTAGAGCACCTAACATATTATCAAGAGGTTCACGAAGTCGTGCAAATCCACCTAGATAAGACTATGACAACTCAGTAATGAGATAAATTGAAATTTATGCATAGTTTTAAATTTTATTTTTTAAATATAACTGGAGGTGCTTATTTTTGAAAAATTGGAAATTAATTTTAATCTGTTCAATAATATTATAATAAATAAGTAATTAATAAATTGTTTTGCTTTTATTATTAGCAGATTAAATTTTAGACAGATTAAGTAACTTAACAATTTGCACATATTTAAATTTCGTTGTTTTCTTTTTTCGCTATTGTTTGATATCTGTTCAGACTCGCTCTTATCTAGTTGGCCCTGGTCATGGCCACCTTGATGAATACTATTGCCTTGATTCACGAGGTCTGGACAGCCGTTGAGCAAAGGAGGAAAGAAAGGAGGGTAATTAAATATGCATAAAAATTTAACTGAAATCTATTCATGTAAAACTGTAAAAAAATGAAGAAATTTATTAATTACGACTATATTAAAATATTTATAAATATTTTGAAACTGATTACCAGATTTTTAAAAATTAATAGCTACCATTGAATTTTAATAACGAATATTTAATATACAGCTATATACTGTGTGTGTGTGTATATATATATAAGTATATTCAAATGTTAATATTGTTACTACTGCATTGTCCAAGCCTGATATGATATAAAAATCTTTTCCCTGGTTAGTATTCCACCTTCTCTCTATACTTAAGTTAACGAGCATTCGCATTTTTCTTAAAATAGGGTGAACTGAACTTTCTAGTTGTATTTTAAAATTGAGTAAGGAGCACTTTTTTTTAAATGTATTATAAGAGGAACATTGTGTATTTCTTTTGTATTTATCCATCCCAGGAAGGACTACGGATCCATGCCAAAGACCACTTTGCTGGACATGGTGAAAGTTCTCACTTTTGCTCTGACGGAAGGGAAAGTGGCGATCCACAGTCACGCGGGTGTCGGTCGGACAGGAGTGCTCTTAGCATGCTATCTCGTTTACACACTGAGGTGCAAGCCAAACGATGCAGTCACTTTCGTCAGGACAAAAAGGTCAGTGACGTTGCCTTTTGCGCTTTTTGCTCTTGCGGATACAAAGGGAATATAAAAACCGATGCAGAAAAATTCCACGAAAAAATTCGTAGAATGAATCTAATGAATGATGAGCCACATACACTACATGACAAAAGTTTCCGGACACTTCTATATTATCTGAATGAAAACTCTCATTCAAAGCTCCCCCACTTTAAAAATAAAGTTTTTACGGGAAAATGTCATTAGGCATAAATTGAAGATCTCGCTCATATCTTTCTAATTCTCGTTTTAATACTATTCGTGGGATATTTAAAGAGATATTGAGGCTGAAGCATTTAAAAGCAGCTTCAATGATCGTAACAATTTACTCCGATTTTTACTAAAAACCACTTACCAAAATAAATGCAAAACGTCAGTATGATGATTATGTTAATTGCTTTTGAAAATGCTTAAAACGATTATAGCAGCAACGTTTTCTATTAAGCCTTTCCAACTTAAAAACTTTGTAAATATTGAAATAATAATGTTGAAAATCGAGTACTGGAAAGATTTGAGTGAGAGGTATGTTGTTTTACCTCTGAGCGGCACTTTTTTTGCACACAATGGGCAAAATATCCAGGTCAGAAGAACCCAGAGAAGGTTGGGAACCCACTGGACAGCTGTTGGGAGACAGAAGGTAGCGTCCCATCCAGGTCATCCATCGTGTTCTTTAATGTGTACAGGGTATGGCTCTAGAGTACAACGGTGCCACGGCCTAACGCCCCATCCAACGGACGGCAGCCTTTCCAAGCTCATTGATATCCCCTACTAACCGAGGCAGGGAGTTTTGTGGAAATAAATCTCAACACTAGCGTAGGCGGGAAAACGCAGATTAGGAGCCTGCCGTGCTACCAATTGAGGCACCCTCTCAACATTTGAGTCAGAACTTCAATTTATCTCTAATGATGCTTTTTTCGTAAAAAGCTGATTTTTGAAGTAAGGGAACTCTGAACAAGGAGTGTCTAAGGGAAAGAGAGCTAGCTTCCATAGACGTAATGTAAACTTTTCGATTGCAGCGCCCTCTAAACATGGCAAATTCGTGCATTGCAGTGAAGCCACCTAGAGCCAGGGAGAGGAGCGAGTTCCCTGCATTATTTTTTCCCTGCATTATTTTTCCACCGCCGAGCAAAGTTTTCAATTCCTTACACCATGGGACTAATTTTATATACACTTTGACTCTGAAAAATGTTCATTTTCTTCATGAGGTGCAATCACAATTTTCTTTTCATTTAGAAAGAAAATATCAAGAAGAAAAGAAATCATTTTTTTTTAATAAAATCCAATTTTGTAAAACTGGTAGCAGCTGTGCTAAAGAACAAAATTTTAATATTTTGAACAACCTACAGCATTTAGTATATTATAATAAATTGAGATTTATGTGTCAATGCACGATAATATATTCTATATATTTATATTTTATACAATTCTACATATTTTCAATAAATATCATTTCGAGTTTTTTACTTGTATAAATGTTCAACAGATGGCAGCAGGCACTTTCTGTATCAACCATAAAAAAAAGAATTGCACTGTTAGAGCAAAGTGCAGAAACCAATGTACATCGATATGCTCCAGGGAACACAAACCTGCAACATGCATTGACTTATATGTATTCGCAAGATGATTAAATGTATTAATTTACATGTTAATTTTAAAACTTCTGCAAAATTACTCAAAATAAACATACAACGGCTTTTCCAGGTATCGTAAATAGAGCACTAACAAATTCATTCCTATTTAAACTAAGAAAACGCGACTCACTTAACTGTAACTTCTGCAATTCCCCACACACAATTGAACATATTATTTTTGAATATTCTAAATTTGATGCTGAAAGAATAGAATATTTTGACAAACTCAAAAAATTTAATATAACAACCTTTAATCTAAAAAATATTTTAGAACCTCCAAAGATCAATCTGAAGCCCATCTTTTACCCTTTTCTCGTTTCATATTTGAAGAAGATTAATTTATTACATTGTTTTAATATTATATTTAGGCAATAATATGACATCCAAAAAGTTTGAATGAGTCTGCAAGGGTCTTCAGTTTTCCTTGCAGGAATATTCATTTGTTGATTTGTTATGTCATGTCATGTCACTCATTGAATAACTTTAGGGTCAGCTACCACTGTGCCAAACAGCCATGGCTGTTAGACATTTGGAAACACTGGTTAAATCGCAATATATATATATACCAATAGTAAGACAAACCATAGCTGCAGCGGGCTAAAATGATTGCACTGCGCATGCGCAGATCGCCCCTTACAGTTGTTTTTGTACCTGCACATCAATTTGCCACGTTCAGCTTCGGTAAAATCCCGCAAAACGGCGCCACTTACGCTTGTGCAAAACTAGACTTCTTCGACCTTTGCTCTGAATGTGACTTTTCATTAACATGTAAATGGCCATTTGCTTCTTGTAATTAATTGGAAGAATACTATGACTAATTATTGTCACTGGAAAATTTACATAATAAAACCAACGATTTCCAAAGCGGTTGTTGTCGCTGATGAAAAGTTGAATTTGAGCGAATTAAAGTGATTTCATCAGAAATCATATTTGAAACGTGTTAGTTTGAAGAGCAATGATACATCTGAATTACAAATCTACGTCATTTATTCTTAACATACGAAAAACGGTAATTTCCATTTTAACACTTAAAAGGCACTTTTTCTCTTGTAAAGTGTGTGTAAATATTTGCATTCGAGAATTTTAAAAATATCTCTACACCATGATATGCATGACATGGAAACTTAACAATTCCTGCTATTAATTATTATTGAAATTAATTAGCGAGTCTCGGAAGTTTCTTTTCTTCTAAGGTCTCGTCTTTGTCATAGACCTCTTCTGTCGCATTATTATATTGAAAGGATCGTGCCAAACCACTATGTCAAGCACTTGCTTGAGGGGAAATATGGTTTTTATTTTATGAATATCAATGTAATTTTATTTCATAATTTGCAATAGCAATTTAATTTTTAAAATGTGATTGCATATACTGATAATATTAGCATATATGAGCATTATAATATATATATCCCGCGAGGATTGTTTACATATATATATATATATTTAATTGACCGCTAGAATCTTAACGTACATTGCGTTGTACTTTTTTAATCTTAATTTCAATTTTACAATCAGCTTTGACAATCAAAAATTTAGCATTTATTGCAATCTTGGACCACAAACACTTTCACATTATATTTTATAAGCAACATGACTTACATTAAACAATCGTTGTAGTGTAGGCAACATTTGGTGACATTTCATCTGTGACTACTGTAGCATTCTAGGACTCTCTTGGACTCTGTCTCTCGCATACTCATCTCTATGCACAAAACTCTGCGATCGTTTTCTCTAGCAGCCTGTACCTTTCTCTCAAAGATGTCTGTCCCAATTCGGGCATTTCTCCTCACAAAGGTATCTGCCCCTTCCATTGGTCAGCATCAACCAATCAGAAGAAGCAAATATTGATGGGACTTGAGACCTTTTTTTGCCCCCTCTACTACGTGGGTCGCTTCCTTTCCCTGGGATGCTGTGATGCCGTGGTCCTGATTGCCTCCCTGGGGATGCATCAGGTTGTAGGAGGGCTGTTGCAGGGGAAGTTGCCGCCACTTCTACAGTCTCTGGGAAGGTTATCACCGCTTAGCAGAAATCTCCTTTGTTGCAGATAGCAGGTTGAGGCTCTCGACATCTAATGTCTAATGACGAATTGGATTCTAAGATTCAGGTAGAGGCTCTCGCCATCTAATGATGAATTGGATTCTAAGATTAGGTGGAGGCTCTCGCCATCTAATGATGAATTGGATTCTAAGATTCAGGTGGAGGCTCTCGCCATCTAATGATGAATTGGATTCTAAGATTAGGTGGAGGCTCTCGCCATCTAATGTCTAATGACGAATTCTAAGATTCAGGTGGAGGCTCTCGCCATCTAATATCTAATGACGAATTCTAAGATTCAGGTGGAGGCTCTCGCCATCTAATGTCTAATGACGAATTCTAAGATTCAGGTGGAGGCTCTCGCCATCTAATGTCTAATGACGAATTCTAAGATTCAGGTGGAGGCTCTCGCCATCTAATGTCTAATGATGAATTGGATTCTAAGATTCAGGTGGAGGCTCTCGCCATCTAATGTCTAATGATGAATTGGATTCTAAGATTCAGGTGGAGGCTCTCGCCATCTAATGATGAATTGGATTCTAAGATTAGGTGGAGGCTCTCGCCATCTAATGTCTAATGACGAATTCTAAGATTCAGGTGGAGGCTCTCGCCATCTAATATCTAATGACGAATTCTAAGATTCAGGTGGAGGCTCTCGCCATCTAATGTCTAATGACGAATTCTAAGATTCAGGTGGAGGCTCTCGCCATCTAATGTCTAATGATGAATTGGATTCTAAGATTCAGGTGGAGGCTCTCGCCATCTAATGTCTAATGATGAATTGGATTCTAAGATTCAGGTGGAGGCTCTCGCCATCTAATGATGAATTGGATTCTAAGATTAGGTGGAGGCTCTCGCCATCTAATGTCTAATGACGAATTCTAAGATTCAGGTGGAGGCTCTCGCCATCTAATATCTAATGACGAATTCTAAGATTCAGGTGGAGGCTCTCGCCATCTAATGTCTAATGACGAATTCTAAGATTCAGGTGGAGGCTCTCGCCATCTAATGTCTAATGATGAATTGGATTCTAAGATTCAGGTGGAGGCTCTCGCCATCTAATGTCTAATGATGAATTGGATTCTAAGATTCAGGTGGAGGCTCTCGCCATCTAATGTCTAATGACGAATTGGATCAAAGATTTCTGTCCCAATTCGTCAGATAGCAGGTTGAGGCTCTCCCCTCAATCCACGTTTACAGCTGACGTTATAGCGGCTAGCGCAGGCCACACAGAATTTGCCGGAAATGTCTTGCGAGCCTTTGGTCCCTGTGACGACAATGCTTCACAGAGAATAACGGAACACGTTTGATATCATAGACATAGACATTTATTCCCATTGAATAGACAAATTATACATTTCATATAAAGAATTTTGTATAATATATTTTCTAAAATTATGTATTCAACTTATGTATGATTCAATGTCAATTATGTATTCAGAAACATTTGAAATTTTAATGTCAATTATGTATTAAGAATAATTTGACATTATTAATGTTAATTATGTATTCAGGAACATTGAAAATATCCACAAGAGTTCAATTAACTCGCATGTGGGTTTATACAATTTGGTAAAACATTTTGAAAAAGGCAACAAATTTAATACAAAATTTGTAGATGTGATATAATTTTCCATTCTATTTTCCAAATAATGAAAGACAGAAATTCAAAAATACAAAACGTATACCTACCAAAATAATAATTATTAACAATTTTTAAAGAATTTTTTCAGTATCATTATATTCAAAAATCCAGATTTTCAACTTCTTTTTAAAAGAGTGAAGGTTTCTTTCATCTTTAAAATTTCCAGGTAAATTATTAAATAGTTTTGGTGCTAAATATATATAATGTTTTAGCACAATGATTTGTTTTAGGAAGAGGTAAAGTAAGATTTACGTGTTTAGCTATTCTTATATTATAATTTATATGTCTAATATCACTTTCAATCCAGTGTTTTTTAGGCCATATAATGATATTGTATGTATAATTTTCTTAAAGGCAATATATGCAATTCTCTATAAAAATGTCTAACACTATCATATCTTCTTTTCCTTGAAATGCATCTAATTATTCTAATATGAGTTTTAATAAATGGTTTAATATTGCTGTGATATACTCCACCCCAAGAAAGTAACCCATATGTTAAATGAGATTTAACCCATGCATTATAAATTAGTTTTAACAGTGTAATATTTACAAAATTTCTGATAATATAATATTACCACAATTATTTTATAAGTTTTTTTATTAAAGAATCAATGTGTTTATTCCAAGTTAGTTTACTGTCAACATGTACTCCTAAGTATTTATAGCACTCAACCCCTTCTAGTGGCTTTCATGAACAACCACTATCGATGCGTTTAAGTGTATATGATAAAATAATTTCATTTTCAAATTATCCCTTTGATTTTTTCTCAATCGAAAATATACATATTTCATTTTTTCTACATATAGAAACAACTTATTTTTCCTAAACCAATTTCTGATATTCCATAAATCTTGATTTAGTTTTTCAATCAAAATAAAATTCAATTTAATAAAATAAAAGCTAAATGCAATTCCAGATATCGTTCTGCGTATATACGAAATTCTACGCAGAACATATATTACACACACACATGTATTCTATTAAACTTTAGCATTATTTGCGTTTTCATTATGAATTGTGGAGAGTTTCATTTAGAAATTTATCTAAGAATTCTTTAAATTACTTGAATTGCTTGCAAAAAAGTATGAAACGGAAAAAGCATAAACTCAAGCATATGCGTTAAAGTCCATTATTCAAATCTTTCAAATATTAAAATCTGTTTTATAGCCCACCCATATATCAAATTCCGCATTTAGACCATTCAAATATCGTCCCATTTCTAAACTCATTCAAATATCATTTTATTTTTGAACCCTCTTCTCCCCTCCCCCCGAAAAAAAAACATAAGTTGCTATTATAAATCGCTATGTCGCTGTTTGTTACATCCTGATCTTTATACTATTTCCACTGAAACATCACAAATTTTGTCCATTATTATCATCACTTTCAACGATTGAAAAATACAAAGTAGTCAGCAAAATATTCAGGATCTCTAGGATTGATATCGGCAATTGTGCGTTATCTACATATCTGATGTCATGGGAACATTTCATTATTGTGCTTTTATAGCGAAATACTTATTTATTTCTTTTAATCTTTTTGCTAAGTCTGATATGTGTGAATCGGGTCGTTAGAACAAATCGGGTCGTAACCCAGTTACTCAACGGGTCGAGTAACTGGTCGTAACAAGATCAGATTTTCTAGGTCGGAAGACTGTGGTTTTGTCATCTTCTTCTTCTTCTTCTTTAACGTTACACAAAATTGGGAGGTCCTTATTCAGGCTTTCCCAGAACAAGTAAGAAAATTCAAAGAGAAAGCCTCAAGAATCTTACTTGAGGTAATTAAGAAAAAATAAATATTTTTTTTTTCCATATGGTTCATTTTTTTTTATTCATTTTTTATTCATTTTTTATTATTAATTTTTTTTTCATTCATTTTTTTTTTACATATTTTTTTTCATTCATCATTCATTTTTTTTCTTATGTTTATGACTTTTTTTTTTTGTTTATTTATTTATTTATTTATTTATTTTTTTTTTTTTTATAGTTGATTCCAGATATTTGTCTCTTGGAGGAAATTCAATAACAATTGATAAATTTTTTGTTGCATTGAAAAATTAGGGGAATTTAGAATAGCATCTAGAGTAAATTCAGTAATTCCAATGTTCTCAAGTTCATGAAAAAATACATTTCTTTGAAGGTTAAATTTGCCACAATTTAAAAGTATATGGGTAGAATTTTCTTTAAGATTACATAGTGAACAGTTAGGAGTATCAGATAATTTTAAAAGAAATTTTGACTTGTTTAATAATATAGTATCTGTTTTTAATCGAAGAATGGCTCTCATTTCTTGTCTATTAAAATCACTATTTGAGAAGTAATTAATTTTGCTTGAGAGTAGATATCTAAAGTTAGGTTTAAACATAGAGTTAAGTTGAAAGAATTTTTCTGTCAAGGAGAATTCCAAATTTTTAATTTCTCTTTTTGTATTAATATAGAATTTATAAGTTGGAGAGCATATATTAAGGTCATGTGCTGCTTTCGCCATCTTGTCTACTTCTTCATTTTCCTTAATTCCAGTATGTCCTGGTGACCAACTTAGGTGGATTTTATTATTATTTTGAATAAAATTTTCTGTGTTTAGTTTAAGTAGTGAATTAATGTAATATGGATATGTGGAGTATGATTGATCCTGTGTTAATGTGAGAATAGCTCCTTTAGAATCAATAAAAATAACAATAAGTTGATTTTTAGTATTTTGTAAAAGCCATTTTAAGGCAGCCAAAATGGCAAATTTGTCATCCTTTTGCAGTTGTTCAAATATACAAAAAACTTTTTTCCTGAAACTCGTGTCGATTTTATATTTTGACAAACAATAAATTTCATGTCATCGAATGGAAATTACATTTAAAAAGTAAAGATTTCAAAAACGGTTGTTGTCGCTGGTAAAAAAGTTAAGTGATCAAAATAAAATCTACCCCACTTTTCTCCGCTACTGTCATGGATTCCTAACTTTCTTATTCTTTTCCTGCAGGCCGAACTCTGTGCAGACGAAGAGCCAAGTGGAGAGTGTTCAAGGCTTTGCTCAGTTTGTTGTCCCACTCTTCGTCGTGTTTTCCAACGTGTAAGTATCCATTTCTTCTGAGCCATGGTATAGCATCAGTTGGGAGACCATGGGACTGCGCAATTGACGATTTCACCATTCTCATATATCTTAATTTGTTTCCCAAGGGATCGATAGCTCATTCACATGTAATCTATGCGAACTAAGACCGGATTCGCGGAGACAAGAGGGTCATGACCCTCCCCTCCCCCCGAATCGCCTGAAAATACTAGTAAAAGTAATAGAATGAAAAAATTAGCTTTTTAAAGACCTAAAACTGAGGAGAAAATGCTACAATACAATAGAAATCCATTTTCTCTCCCCCCACACTTTTTACGGCTCGATTGGATCCCCCCCCCCTTATTTTTTTATAGATGAAGAACTGCCAAAGGATCAGTTACTCAGTCTCATAGTCCCACCAGCTGACACTCATACTAAGCCATTTTCTCTCATGGGGACGGGAGTGATCAGTCTGTAGTGCACCTGGGTCGTAATCTGCAGTTCCCAGGTTCGAATCTCACTGGGCCAATGTTGAGATTTATCACCGCAAAACTCCCCGCCCTGATCTCGGTCAGTGGGAAACAGAGATGGGCTTGGAAAGGCCTCCGTCCGTCGGATGAGAGGTTAAGCCGTGACCCCGTGTGCAGAAGAGCCATACCTTGTGCACGTTAAAGAACACGCTGGATAGTCTTTACAGCAGACAACCATCTGTCTCCTAACAGTTTTCCAGTAGGTCCCTTTCTCCAACCTCCTCTGAGCCCTCGGGGTCTTTGTGACTCGGCCATTTAACTAATTATGTACAAAAAATGTGCCGCTCAGAGCCTGCATTAGGTTGTATAAAATCGCAAGAATAAAGTTCTGCTCCTCATGCTTTGGATTGAACCTTTTCTCACTTTCAAATTCAGCATGTAAGAGTTGAAATGAAGAACCACAGGGAGAAAAATCACTAATCATTCTCATCTAACTAAAAGATTTGAAAAAACGAAAAATAAAAATTTAAGTTTCTCCCACAAATCCTAATTCCTCAAATGACGATCACGCTACATTCACATCGTCTTAATTCAATTTTCAACCAAACGATGGGTCGCACCTACATAGAACCTACAGTAGATGAACCCCGGAAAAAATTAAAAATTTTCATTAAGCATAACAAGAGATTCCTTTTATTATCGGAATTTTTAATTTGATTTATATTTCATTCGTATAAAAAAATTCAAAATCTCTTTTAAGTTTTTGTCCTAGAATTCCAGCATTTATATTCTCTCCACTGCTAAGTTTCACAATTTTAAATTAGAAAGAAAAGAGTGTTTTTGTGCATAAATTAAAAAAAAAAACATAATTAAGTTTCCTAAAAACTAAAAAACATGTTTCGTCTAAAATTCTTAGCATTTTTATGGACATCTAAAAAACTACGGAAATTTTCTGCCACGGCAAATTTCGGCTAATTTTTACCTACCGTTGCCAATCTTCACAACCTGAATATTTATTCTAAATTATTTATCATCAAATAAAGAAAGAATAATCGGTTATGCTTTGCAGATTCGTTAAAAATTCTTTAATTCTTGGCATCATATATAAATAAACGAAAAGTGTTTAACAGCTTTTAATAAATCCTTAATAAAAAATAAATACCTCCTCAAGTCCCTATTTGCCACACAGGTCAGTTTAATACGATATAAACGAGATCTGTGACGGAGGCGAAACATCAGCAGAAAGAAACACAAACATCCATGCTTTATCCGAAGTTCGAACCCAGGTCCTTTTCATAAGCAGCCAAGCGCGCTAACCACTCAGTTGCATTAATTATCGCCACATCTGTCAAATTTTGACAATATTGAAAGTTTATTTACTGTAACAAATTAATGTTTAAAATAATAACAGCAAATAATATTTTTCTAAAAAATTTATTTTAGATAATATAAATTTCTCATAACCTGAAAGAGTTTGAAGGTTTCTTTGATTGTTCATAGAATTCATTAATGTTTTGTTTTTGTGCTTCGGTTGCTTTTAAAGGCTCTGTCAAATCTTGTGTTTGAAATGTGATGATGTGATGTGATAAAATGTGATGGGAAGGTTAGAAACCCTTCAAAAATGGGCTTCCTGCTATCCCAAACAAAGAATCGGATGTGTAAATCACAATGTAGAAAATAAAAAGAATAGTTTTTCTGAATTTTTTAAAAGTTCCTACTTATGCAGAGTAGACTTTCTGTAATCCAATACTCTTGGATCTTAATTTCTTTTCTTTTTTGAGCCAAAAGAGATTTCAAAAACAAAATTAACACTTCAATCAAGGTATAAAAAAATAACAGTCACAGTTCTTTCTTCAGTTCCACCACAAAAATAACCATGAGGTTATCACTTGAGATACTGGCCACTAGAGAAAGTTTGTAAGCAAAAACACATTTTTCTTGAACAGTCAATATTTCATATTTGTATATTATTAAATTCCTCTTCTTTTTATTTTCGAGAAACGAAAATCCAGCAAAGGATGAATTCAGATTCTGTATAATAAAGAACTTTCCTCCAAGAAACTGAGAATCAGGGTCTGAATTTTAAATCTATTGCATTTACTGAAGCTTCTGCAGAGAAGAGATTTCATTGACAATTCTTCATCAATAATCTTCTTCATCTTTTCCTTCAGAATTTGTCGTTGAAATTGATAGAGAGAACAATGTAAAAAGACATGAGAAACATTTTCTGGAGTTTTACAGATGGCACAAAGTGGAGAGGGTTTTTTGTTAATTTTGAAGAGCTTTTCATTTAAAGCACAGTGATCAAGGTTAATCCTGAAAAGAGCTGTTTCTTGTCTTCTGCTCAGATGAGATGTTTGAAGTTGGGGTGGGGGGCTATTAAAGATGCTGCGATAGAATAGGCCAACATTTTCCCGACTATTTTGAAAAAGTTTAATCCATTCAGAGTGAGTTATTTTATTTTCTCTAATGCAGAAATCTTTGTATGTAATGATGTTAAATATGTTTGCGGTTTTCTGTAAGCTCTCTCTAGCAGTTTTGTCAGCCTCTTCGTTCCCAGTTTGAAAATGTGTGTTGTATTTTGATGATGTAGTATGTATTCTATCTTAAAGCACTGGTGTGTATTCAGTTAGGTTTTACTAAATTTGAATTTATTTCCAGAATCCCGAGGCAATATGGCTCGAGCTTGAATCAGTACCTGCGACGTCAGAGGCATCTTCTGCATGGCTTTGAGGCAAGGCTCTTGAAATACATTCCAAAGGTAGCCACTGATTTCGTTGCTGTTTTGACATCAATTTCTGAAACTCGCTTAATAAGTGGATTTTTGTCACTAGATTATGCTAAAACATGAGAAAAACTCGATGTTTTTTGTAATTTATTAATCATTACACTAAAGATTCATGAAAGAAACACCAAGTTAATTTATTCAAAAACAGTTCCCCCTGCCAGATCCAGAAAAAAATAAGCGGGGGGAGGGGGGAGCATAGAGTGGTTTGCGCCAGAAAATTTAATCCAAAAGACCGGATAGAGCCACTCTACTGTAAAATTTTTCACACCATTTTAGTAGTGTTTAAAATTTTCTAAACTTCGTGATATAAAACTTTCAAATTTAATAAAACTTTTAAATAACTATATATTTAATTATTGTTACGAAAATTATCGTTATATTTCAAAACAACGTATAATAATATTATGCTTAAATTTATGAAATAAAATCCTTGCGCACGCGCGCGCGTGTGTGTGAAAAGTGGTGAAATAACTGTCGTGTCTTTCGTCATCAAGATAGCCTTACCCAAACCCCCTAGGGGGTTCGCAAGCTACTTTTAATATTTCAAAAAGTTTTACCGGAAATAATACATGTACCACGATTAAGTAACAGCTTTAAATTTTATTACTTTTGGTTGGAATTCTGTGAATTCAGTATGGCAACACTGACTCTCTCTCCTGCTTATCACGTGATGAAATTGACTGTTAATGACATACAACTTTCTGGAGCATCGAATTTCTCCACTCAAATATTTAGATTCAAATTTAAAAAAAAAACAATAAATGAACAGCGGACTAGAGATATAATTCAATCTTGGAGCAACTTTTAGGGATTCGTCGTTGCGAGGATCGATATTGTAGTTGAAATGTATCAGGTAATGATGGAAAGATAATTTTCAGAAAGAGTTAGATAGCGTAGGGGTCTAATTCTTTCTGAAAGGGCTTGCGGAAAGATTCAGACTTTGTAAGGGGGGTAGTAGAAAGAATGAGACTTTGTAGGGAGGGTCCGAAGATTTCCTTGTAGGAGGAGGTGGGGGGGGGATTCCGGAGATCTTTGTACATTTTCCCACCTTTCCGCATTTCTACAAACACATCCACATCTAATCTGGAAAGTTTAATCCATTCTAAATTAATTAAAGAATTTCTGGGATTTAAAGACATTAATGAGTTGGGTTGTTTTTCCTATTTTACATAAAATTGGCTTAAATAGCCAGGTTACAAAAAGCCTAAGGGCTGAAGAGAAGGTTGGTGAAATGGGATCCACCAGACAGCTGTCAGGAGATAGATAGGAGCCTCCCATCAAGGCCATCCATCGAGTCCTTTAACGTGGACAAGGCTGGCTCTCTTGCACACGGCTTCGTGTCCCATCTGATATACGAGAGCCTTTCCAAATCCATTACTGGCCCCCTTTGCGACCGAGGGCAGTTTAGCGAATATAAATCTCGAAACTCGAACCTGGGAACTGCAGATTACGATCCCAACGCGTTGCCAAATGAGCCAACCCTGGCTAGGAGGTCCGCGGAAAGAAAGAGACTTCGTAGGGGATATGTGGCGTCGAAAACGTTAGGAATCATTGATTTATGTGACGTCAATATTGATCTTCTGATTTCTGATGTCATCTTAAGTTGAGTAGCATTAGATGTTAATTTCCTCACTAATTCTCTCTCTCTCTCCTGTCCACAGCCGGTGTTCATGTTCTGCGAGAGACTCCTCGCCCTCACCGACAGCCATCGACTCTCGACTGAATCAGGTCTGCACATGTCAGCCATTATGGACAATCCAAATCGCTTCTTGGGCTTCTTCTCCGCTGGATGCCGTCTCGACTACAGGCACCGACTCTCCATGGATCAGTGGACGCTGAAACTTCCTCCGATTTCCAGAGATGCAGCATCCCACATCCGGAAGCAGCAGGAGGAGGAAGGAAAGTCAGCTCCTCCTTCTCCTTCAGAGAGCATCACGGGCGGCACTCGCGCATTCACCGAATCGCCGGACAGTTCGTCGTCGCCAGAGGAGAGTGGTCGTTTAGGAAACCGAATCGGGTGCGCGTTTCGTAATGATGACGACATCTTGGACTTCCCGCTGTCGGAAGATGAAGAACTCGGCATCACCCCCGAGCTCGAATACAGCTCACACTCTCAAAAATCGTCTTCCAGCCATAATAACAATAATGTGAATATTAATAACAATAGTAACAATGACAAAGAGAATGTAGTGAATGAAAATGAGGATGAGGCTGCTGATGAGGATGAAATTGAACATAGGGAGATTGACGATATTATGGAAGAGGTAACCGAGGATAAAGTTGAAGAAGATGAAGATTTAGTGAAAAGCGGAAAAATGTACAAAGATCCAATGGACGATATCAACTCTGAGGAGTGCAACGCCATCATCGACTCCGTCTTACAGGACAGTCCTTTAGATGAGGATATTGTGCGTAGGAGGGTGATTAGGAGGAGGGATGTGTTTGCCAGTAAACAGACTAAAGGCTGTTCGAGTGTCGGGGCCGATTACGAAGGCCAAAGGACGTTCAGTTGTAAGGATATAGCCGATGTTCTGTTGGCTGATCATTATACATTAGATGCTAAGTTTGCTTCGACGCTCAAGAAATATCAGGTGAGTGGTTCAAATTAATTAAAGAATTTCAGGGATGTAAAGATATCAATGAAGATAATCTTAGCAACTTTCCTGATTTTTAGTTGGTAAATAAACTCGAAATACTCTGCTTTATAGAAAGACGTATATCCATTTATTCAAATTGTTTAATTTACGATAACAAATATTTAATATACGATTTTTAATAATGGATTAAATATCTTTTCAGACTTCACCTGTTTAAAATAAACACAAGCTAAGCATCAAAACATTTTGATTTGAAATCGAAGATCCTAAAATAATTTGTTCACGAATCACTTTATGGATTTTTGAGGCAATTAAACAATTCAATAAATGAACACAAATGAGAGTCTCCTTCCCCCAACCTTCTCTGAGCTTTCGGGGTCCTTGTGGCCTGGCCATTTAGTCCATTCTCCTTCCCCCTACCTTCTCTGAGCCTTCGGGGTCCTTAAAAAACTTATAAAAAATATTTATTTTACAATTAAAGGTATCATACGTGCATTTAACAGAGAATAAGCAAATTATATATTAACTCATTAGATAACAATGAATCACCGGGATATGACAACGTACATTTTAAAGAAAACAAAGAAGTATTGACTAAAATTATTTCAGATATCATTAAGTACTATTACAGGAATAATATCGAAAAAACTGAAAACGGCCATTTTAAGGTCTTTGTGTAAAAGTGGTAAGAAAGCAGATTTGAGAAACCGCCGATCTGTTGTAATTTTGTCGTCTATTGCAAAAATACTAGAAAAACACGTCTATACAATTTCCTCTTAAATTATGAAACATTAAATGGAAATCAATATGGATTTCAGAAAAGAAAAAAAAATCCTACACATTTAATTTTTAACTTTGTTCATATGGTAAACAATGCCTTAAATAGGAGAGGAAAAGTAAGTGTTATGTTTTTAGATTTAAATAGCAGATACTGGCATAGTGGTTAGGCAGCTAGCTACTGTTCCAGCAGGGCAAACTTTGTGTGTTGTGTTAGCTCTAACTCAGGCCAGTTGTCAGCAGTGACTTCGGTCTTAATAGGGCATGTCCTTGTATGAGAAGGCCTGTAAAAGCTAGGAGTAGCTTCTAGGATTCTTCTCTGTCCTATATGTCGCAAATAAAAAAAAATATACTTTCGACACCGTAGATCAGGACAATTGCAGATGTGTCCAACTATATCGCTTAATGCTGAGGCAAATATTCCACCTCTCTCTGTAAGAAGACCACATATATTATTTCCACACTTTACTCGAATGATACTTAAATTGGAATATGATCCTGTCACAGACAAGGTCTGGCTTGGATCTAGGAAAAAGAAAGCCATGTTATAACTTCAATTCGGAGTCACCCACTCTTTAAATTAGTAGTTTTGCAAGAACACAGGGTTGATTCAATATCTAAAGAACTTCCTTGGACCTTTTCAAGTCCAAATTACTCATTTTCCATCCCTGGTTTCTCCACTAAAAAAGAAATGGATATTGCGGCTCAAAACATAATTGCTTCAGAATTCATTTACAGTCACTATAAAGATCACGTGAAGATCTTCACGGACGGATCTTTTGAGAGCGGGTTGGGAAGAGCGGCTGCTTGCCTTTTGTGTTCCCGAAGTCTCGCATTTTGAGGCAGTGCGATTCAAAACGTAACAGAAGTTCTCACCTCGGAATTGTATGCCATTGACTTGGCACTTAAATGGTGCATCAAACAGTCACACCAAAAATAGTTTTATTAACAGACAACAGTTTCTCTTTACATTTTCTTGAAGGTGACCTCTGCCGATCCAGCAATAATGGAATTTTTCAGAGCATATTAAAATCCTCAGCAATCATCATGAAAAATGCTGCAGAATTTATACTACAATGGATCCCTGCACATGTGGGGATCCAGGGCAATGAATACGCTGACTTTTTGGCAAAAGCAGCACTCTTGCTTGAAAAATCCCTCTACTCCTACATGGGAAATACACACCTCAAGAAGTTAATCAAGAAAAAAATAAACGAAACTTTTCAACATCATTTTGAGGTATTAACATCTGGGAGATTCAATCATCGAAGCAGGATTGAGAATGAGATTTCTCCCTTTCGAAACTTTGGTTTGACCAGAAGAAATTTTATCTGTATCACAAGGCTCAGAACGGGCTCAACTTTATTAAACGATTCGTTATTCAAAATGAAAAAAGTAAATTCCCCGAACTGTGTCCATTGCAATGTGAAAGAAACAGTGTCACACGTGCTCCGTAATTGTGAAGAATATGAAAATCAAAGGAGAGAATTAATAAACAGTCTAAAAAGAAATAATGTTACTGAATTGAATCTTAAAAGTCCATTAGGCCAAGAAGAACCTTCTATAAGAAGATTTTGTTTTCAAGAAACTTTAAAATTTCTATACAGTTGTGATCTTTTTTAAAGAATTTAAAAGAACTTTGAACTAAGGAGAGGTGTTGCTTTTAAGCAATTGCTCCATTCTTGACGATCTGGAAGAGAGGGACGAAAAGCCCTGAGTTTCCAGTAGTCTAAAGATTTTATTGACTGTCTGACTGACTGACTGACTGAGCTTTCAGAAAAAAAAATAGAAAACTGTGGTGTAAGAGGTACAGTAGCTCAAAAAAGTATCCGAACACTATGGTTGAATAAAAAAATCAGAAAAAATATCTGGCAACGATTTTTTTAGAAATTAGTGATCTGGTAACCTTTGTGTCACGTGACACGAAGGCTGCCAGATCACAAATTTCTAAAAAAATCGTTGCCAGATATTTTTTCTGATTTTTTTAATCAACCATAGTGTTCGGATACTTTTTTGAGCGACTGTACAATGACATAACGGTTTAAAAATTATATAAAACAGACAGAACAAGAATTGCTAAAATGGAAAACTCATACAGAATCACTGAAAATGTAAAATTTTGAGTTCGTCAACGATCAATTTTTGACTTTTGCTATTTTTAGATTTATATAAATGATGAGAAGCCGAGTGGTTACTGATCAAAGGGACCTGGGTTCGAGTCCCGGATAAGGCATGGATGTTCGTGTCGTTCTTCCGCTGAGGTCCCGCCATCCTCACAGACCTTCTACTGTGGCGTATAAACTGACAGGCTCTGGTCAGACCTCTCTGGCAAGCAGCTGCTTGAGGGGGGATTTATTTATTATTTATTTTTTAAACTTGAGGAGCAGAATATATTTGCGTGCAGATGATATTTTGCTTTTTACTAATGGAAACTACATAAACAGTGCATTCAAATTATTCCCCGCCCTGCCCATGGTCAGTAGGGGACACCGATGGGCTTGAAAAGGCCGTCGTCCGTCGGATGGGACGTTAAGCCGTGGCCCCGTGTGCTGTAGAGCCATACTCTGTGCACGTTAAAGAACACGCTGGATGGCCTTGACGGGAGGCTACCATCTGTCTCCCAACAGCTGTTCCAGTGGGTCCCCTCCCCCAACCTTCTCTGAGCCTTCGGGGTCCTTGTGATCTGGCCATTTAGCCCATGGTGTGCAAAAAAGTGCCGCTCAGAGGTAAAACAACCCAAAACCGGATTTTATTTATTTGATTAGACTAGTGGCGCCATCTATCCAGGAAGTGGACAACTCTGTTGCCTCAGTAGAGATGGAATTAATAATTGTCACTCACGCTCAGGGCGTTATTTCAATAAATCAGTAGTAAATAATCACAGGATAAGTCCTGTAGACATGGAACTCATGAAATTCGATGAGCTGAAAAAAATTTGGTTTTGCAATTTTTTTTCCAGCTCATCATTTCATGAGTTCCATGCCTACAGGATTTATCCTGTGATTATTTACTACTGATTTCTTGTATTCTTTTAATTTTATTTAATTCTGTCTTATAGGCTGTCCCATAAACTGTTATCCCATATCTAATTATAGATTCAAAAAGTGCTTTATATACTAAAATAGTTATCTGTGTATCAACAAACAGGTTAAGTTTCCTAATTTTAAATGCAGCAAATCGTAGTCTTGGACACATCCAATCAATATGTTTATTCCATTTCATTTTCGAATTCATTTTCAAACCTAGGTAAATTATTTCGTTTACTTCTTCTATTTTAGGACAATTGCATGTACCAGGTGATAAACCATCCAGCATAGTACAACTTATTCGATGCTTAGTAATTCTTCTATTAAGTGTAGGTTGTTGAGAACCAATACACATAAATTTAGTTTTTTTCTCGTTTACACTCAGTTTGTTAAGAGCAAACCATTTAACTGCTTTATTAACATCATTTTGGAGATTACAAATAGCGTATTCTAAATCAGAGTGCAAGTTTATTAGTACTGTATCATCAGCATACATATATAATTTTCTATCGAAATTAATATGAGCCAAATCATTTATGCATATTTGGAATAGCATAGGGCCGAGAATAGATCCTTGTGGAACTCCAAAATGGATCTGAAATTTATCGCTAAAATTATCATTTATTTTCATAACTCTGTCTCTATGTAATAAGTAGCTTTTAAACCATTCAAAAATATTCCCTCTTGTACCAAATAAATATAATTTCTGTAGCAAGATATCGATGTCAACTGAATCAAATGCCTTATTTAAGTCCATAAATACCGCAACGCATTTCTTTCCTATATTTAAATTAAATTCATATTATTAATAAGATCTTCCAAAAGACTGTGTGTTCCCATACCTTTACGGAACCCAAATTGCTGACTTGACAGAAAATTTATTTTATTCAAAAATTTTTGCAAGCGATCTCCAGCGCATTGTCTTATCAAAAATTCTTATCAAAAATTGTTAATAGAGTGATTGGTCTATAATTATTAATTTTTTTATCCACTTTTATACACCAGACGAATAATTTCAATTTTCATAGCTATTGGGATTTGCGAATTTTCGAAAATTTTATTTATAAGAATTGTTATTACATGAACAAAATTGCATTTGCTTTCCTTTATGTATTTTGGTTTAATATTGTCAAATCCAGGAGATGTGTTACATTTTAAGTGATCTATAATATTGGCAACATCGTAGTTACTAGCTAATGGAAAATGCACAGCATTCTTATTTATGTAACATAATTCGTAAACCTTATCTGACCTAGTATTCATCGTCGCAAATTCTGTTTGCATCTCACTAATAATTGTTACAAAAAACTTAACAAAACTATTTAGAATATCTTTTGGAGTGTTATCTCTAATCAAGTGTCTTTCAACATTTTCGTCGATTGACATCCTTTTTTTTATCATCAATAATATCATTAATTAATTCCCACATTCTAGTATTATTGTCTTTATTAATTGCTAATTTATTTCAATAAAATATGCGTTTTTGTTTCCTTATAATGATGTTTACCCTATTTCTTTCCATTTTATATAAGTCATAATTTTGTTTATTATTAACATTATCTTTATATCTTTTCCATAATTTATCTCTATTTTTAATTGCTGAAATAATGTTATCTGTAATCCATTCTTTCCTTATTCTCTTAGTTTTACAATTATTAATTTGTTTACTACAACAAGAATTTTCCCGAATTTCATCAGTTTTACTTAATGTTTTCTGATATACTAATTCTGTACTCATGTCTTCATCAACTATATCATTCCATTGTGTCATTTGCAATTTTTGAATAATAAGAGTATCATTATAAAATTGTTTAAAACCTAGGTTTGAATCCCCTTTCAAAAATGTAACATCATTAGAGCTAATATTCGTTTTGAAAATCTTAATTAAGATACCATAATGGTCTGCAAATTTATTTCTATATGTTTACTTTTAACATCAAAACTACTTGTTTTAACCAAAACATGATCAAGTAACGTCTTTGTAAATTTAGTTAATGTTTCGTCCTCTCTAGTAAAATCCTTAACGATTTGTTCTAAACAAAATTCAATCAAAATATTTAAATACATATCACAACCATATTATTAGTATTTGCCACATCAATATTAATATCACCAACAATAATTAAAATTTTAATTCCTGCCTTTTTTAATAAATATTCATAAATTTTTTTAGGAACCAGTTAGTATTTTTACTAGGAGATCTATAATATTGCGATGACATTAATTTCAATATTATTAATTAATAATTTAGTAATTATTGCTTCTGTTGATTCTCCAATAGTTTCATCCAGTTGCACTAAATTAATTTTGTTTAGATAAAAAATAATGATCCCACTTTGTTTATTTTCTTTTGCGATATATAGCTAACGAATAATTCCCTTTCAGTTATTATATTGGTGACCATTAAAATAATCATGATTTTTAAAATACTCGTATCATTAAAATTTCAGAATCTCAATCATGCTTTAAAATCTAATTTCTTTATGATATTGTAGAGGGAGCTCAACAACAAATCGTCCACGTGGGAGAAAGTTTCCAAGGAAACGGATCCTCTTCTGCTGGCTGCGTTGCTATGGGGATGGATGGATCAACTGAAGGTAAGGATAAATACCTTAGATCAGGGGTTCTTAACGTGTGGTACGCGGTAAAACTTTTTGGAGTACGCCGTGAGGGCTAAAAATTCACTAGATATATGTTATATATATATATATGGTTTTTTTATTCCCATTGTTATACTATAACTATAGTTTTATCTGTCTATACAAGACGTACGCCAGTTACATACACATTTCCAGGGGGTACAGCCGCTCAAAAAAGTATCCGAACGCTATGGTTGATTACAGAATTCAAAAAAAATATCTGGCAACGATTTTTTTGGAAATTGGTGATCTGGCAACCTTCGTGTCACGTGACACGAAGGTGACACGAAGGTTGCCAGATCACCAATTTCTAAAAAAATGTTGCCAGATATTTTTCCTGAATTCTGTAATCAACCATAGCGTTCGGATACTTTTTTGAGCGACTGTACGTGAAGCATAAAAGGTTGAGAACCACTGCTCTAGATGATGACGCCAACAAAAAAAATTCTTCCTATCCTAACAAGAATCATTATTGATTTTTTTTTTAATTTTTACTTCCCTAATAATCAGAAGATGGTTTTCTTTGCAGTCGCTATCCCTTGCAATTACCACAGAACGCAATCCAAAAACTTAATAGTGAACTTCGCGAATTTTTCATTATTATTAGTGTAATTGATAGTTTGGTCATTGCAATCGAAAATCGTGGATGTCAAAATTTCAATTGAATCTGAAGAGCGATTTTATCCTATACAGCATTGTTTAGCAACATCTGGTCCGTGACAAATTTACTATTGTTCCGTAATCTGAAGGTTCCATTTCGTGGTAGAGTCCGAATACACGTTAACGAGAGCGTATATGTAAGACTCTACGTTAACGAGAGCGTATATGTAAGACTCTACGTTAACGAGAGCGTATATGTAAGACTCTACTCTACTTTTAACATTCACTAGAATTATTTCAAAATCATTAAAACGCTTTTGACTAAACTTAAAATGATACTAATTAAAGTTAACGGTATTAAACGAATTCGAAACCCGAAAGAAAAACCGATAACTCTTATGGGAACGCTCAAGGCCCCATTACATAAACTGTTAATATATGAATGTTAATACAATAAATCTTTTGCTGACGATTTTTACCTCGTTAAAAGGAAACAAACGAAATAACTTTTTACGCTTTTTGACGTCTGCAAACATTCAGCTTTTTCTTTATTTTTAGCGATAAATTAAAAATTCTTTTTGGATTGGAAAGGTATTGATGAAATAATACGAATCACACTTGCGGAATCTCCTAAAAGTTTTAAGTGCGCCATCTAACGGTGGAAAAAGTTTAAAATCGCGAAATTTTAAATATTTCAAACGATGCATTTATCCTTAAAAATTTGACATTTTGTTGGTGGAATACGAAGGTCATGCCGTTGGCATTTGCCAACTTGGGATATTCAACTAAAAGAATATTTTATGCATATATTTTTTTTTAATTTCTTGAACAGATTTCAGAGTTTACTAACATCTAAAAACAGACTTTTTTGTGGAAAAATATTAATGTAGTTAAATTAAAGAGATCAATAAAAAAATTGAAATTTTAATAATGTAATTTTCATTATTAAAAAAATATTGAAGCTAGAATATTTAACAACATCGTGACAGTTTTTCCTAAAAAATCGCTCAAAATTCGTAAAAAATTAAACAATGATTACCCGAATTGCAAAAATGGCATTTATTCGCTTTAATAACGTTTATTATAAAGATTATTCCTTCCGTTTTTAACTTTTTTAAATAAGTTTCCGGAAAAATAATTACAACTGATTAAATGTTTCAGCCTTCATAATTCTTTGAATATAGAACAAATATTGTTGAGAAAGCCGTCCCGTGCCGAGTGGTTAGCGCGCTTGGCTACTGATCTAAGGGATCTGGGTTCGAGCCCCGGGTAAGGCATGGATGTTTGTGTCGTTTTTCTGCTGAGGTCCTGCCATCCTCACAGACCTTCTATTATGGCATATAAACTGACAGGCTCCTGTCAGACCTCTGTGGCAAGCAGCTGCTTGAGGGGGTATTTATTATTGTTGCGAAATCTAAATCGAGCAAGATTTTGATGAGCTCCTTTTTCAGTCACAATTTCTCAATTAAAATTCGGGAATTGTTTCTATTTTTTTCTGTTGTTTATTGATTTTTTTTCCAGAGCCGGATCTGGGAGGAAGGGGGGGGGGGAGAAAAGCGGCAATGCCTCCCCCTCTCCCTCTTCTTTCAGAATGCTAATAAGGGGCAATGGAGGCAAAAAAAATGATTAAACTTAATTATATTTCATGCATTTCTAAAGAAATTTTTCAAAAATCTGTGAAACGGAGGGGGAAAATGTTATGATACTTTGGAAATCCAGCCTCTTGCCATAGCCCCCCCCCCTCCTTTTCCGGCTCGACTGTGCCTCTTTGCTCCCCCCCCCCCCCTAAAAAAAAAAAAAAAAAAAAATTTTTCTAGATCCAGGCCTGTTTGTAGCTTTGCACTATTCGTAAATGGTTGGTGGAAGAATATAAACGCTCCATATAAGCAGAATACAGAGTGGGTCAAAAGTTCCCTAGACAATTTGCAAATTGAATGTAAAGAAGAAGAACCTCTTACTGTACAGACATGATGTACAGTCGCTCAAAAAATATCCAAACACTATGGTTGATTACAGAATTCAGAAAAAAATCTGGCAACGATTTTTTTAGAAATTAGTGATCTGGCAACCTTTGTGTTACGTAACACGAAGGTTAGTGATTGTAAAATAGTTTTGATTGGTAGCAAAATAACTGCGCATCTATATCAGTGTAAATGTTCTCTACCTTCGATTTCTGAATCGGTTTTCGAATATTCTCATTAGTTTATCAGTTAGTTTAGTATTTATGATTGTCAAGATCATTTAATATATAAATAAATAAAATATAAATAAATACCCCCTCAAGCAGCTGCTTGCCACAGAGGTCTGACAGGAGCCTGTCAGTTTATATGCCATAGTAGAAGGTCTGTGAGGATGGCAGGACCTCAGCAAAAAAATAACACATACATCCATGCCTTACCCGGGGCTCGAACCCAGGTCCCTTAGATCAGTATTGAATAGCATATAGCTTTGATTGACTGGTACTGAAATCTGCATATAATTCGTGTAAATTTGTTGTTTTAGTTATTAAATCAGCTTATTTATAATCTGTTTATTTATTGCGAAATCGCGCTCCGTTATGAAATGTTCAAATACAACCAAAAATTTGTAATAATATCTTTAATTCTTCTTGTCCTATGTCTTCCCTAATAAAAGTAAATTTATATTTGTTAAAACTCTATCCCAATGATATTTTTATATGTCGAGTGAACATGTTTTAATATTTTGTTTTTAACAGGAGCCAGTGCTGAACAAGAATGACCTCTCGTGCATTGTGATAAGGGCCGAGAAGCCTTTGGAAATTCTTCAAAAGCTGGATAACGTAAGTTCTATTGTTAACTGTTTTAGCGCCTATGATATTTTTTTTCACATCAAGCCATATTTTTGCGTATCAAGATTTATTTAATTTATTCTTTTTAATGGGATAAACTCCACTAAGGTTGTATTGTTTTACCTCTGAGCGGCACTTTTTTGCACACCATGGGCTAAATGGCCAGGTCACATGGACCCCGAAGTCTCAGAGAAGGTTGGGGGAGGAGACCCACTGGAACAGCTGTTGGAAGACAGATGATAGCCCAAGGCCATCCAGCGTGTTCTTTAACGTGCACAGGATATCCATGGGCTAAATGGCCAGGTCACATGGACCCCGAAGTCTCAGAGAAGGTTGAGGGAGGGGACCCACTGGAACAGATGTTGGAAGACAGATGATAGCCCAAGGCCATCCAGCGTGTTCTTTAACGTGCACAGGATATGGCTCTCTCCCACACACGGGGCCACGGCTTAAAGTCCCATCCGATGGACGGCTTTCTTTCGAAGCCCATCGGTGTCCCCTACTGACCGTGGGCAGGGCGGGAACAATTTTGCGGAGATAAATCTCAACGCTGACCCAGCTGGGACTCGAACCTGGGAACTACAGATTACGAACCTGGCGCGCTACCGACTGAGCCACCCCCGCCCATAAACTCCACTAAAGAAATGATTATAGTGTTTGATTATAACAATCTATTTCACAACCGCTTTATTTTTTTTTACTTAAAGAATTAATAATATTGAAATTAAATTTTCTCCATCTTCTGAATGATTCTAAAAACAAAACTTAAATTCATTTATAACTCACGATAATCTGTTTTCATCCTCTTGTTGATAGACCTTTAATTTCCAACAGATGTAGAGGAAACCTGTTCTTCCTTTAATACCTCTCACCCTTTAATAATACCCATAAATAATTCTCAACCCTTTATGCTTCAATAAATAAATAAAAAATACCCCCACAAGCAGCTGCTTGCCACAGAGGTCTGACAGGAGCCTGTCAGTTTATATGCCAAAGTAAAAGATCTGAGAGGATGGCAGGACCTTCAGTTTATATGCCAAAGTAAAAGATCTGAGAGGATGGCAGGACCTCAGCAGAAAAACAACACATACATCCATGCCTTACCCGGGGCTCAAACCCAGGTCCCGTAAATCAGTAGCCAAGCGTGCTAACCACTCGGCCATGGGACGGCACAATACCCGCTGGAAATGTGTATGTAACTGGTGTACACCTTGTATAGATAGATAAAACTTTAGCTATAATATAACAATGGTTATTTTTACTAGATCTAGCGACTTTTGAGCTCTCACAGCGTACCACAAAAACTTTTACTGCGTACCCCACGTTGAGAAACCGCACTTTAATCTGTCGCAAGGAGGAAGTTGATTTGCTTGAATCCGCTTAGTTCATTCGTACATTACTCCTTTTGCATTTCTTCTTCAGGCGGACGACGCACCTAAATATGTGTTTTGCGACTCTATTTTGACGATCAAACATGTTTTAGTCGAATGTATCGCTTTTAACATTGACAGATGTTTGTTTCTTAACTTTCATGATTTTTAACCTCAGAGCCCCTTACACTCGGGCATCTTTTTTTCTGATGAATCGTTTTTAACTCCTGTCTTTGGTTCGTTTGCGTTTTATTGAGTATTTTAATCGATTGTAATTTTATAGCTATATTGTTTATACTTTTTGTGACCTGGGTCATTTGCACCTCGTTTATTTTCCTATTTACATGTGTCGTTTGCTGTTTTTACACCGTTTTATACTTCTGCTGTTATTAACTTTTGGTTGAGAGGTTATATGACTTTTATCCTTTACCTTTTACAGTGTATTTGGCGCAATATGGCCTTAGTTGTCGTTGCGTCATAAAACGCTAAACAACCAAACCAATCCTTTAATGTGTGGGGGGAGAGGGGTTACTACCTGATGTTTTCAAATTCAAGTCCTCATTGTTCTCTTAGGGCGGGGGTAGCTCAGTCGGTAGCGCGCCAGGCTCGTAATCTGTAGTGCCCAGGTTCGAGTCACAGCTGGGTCAGCGTTGAGATTTGTCGCCGCAAAATTCCCCGCCTGCCCACTGTCAGTAGGGGACACCGATGGGCTTGGAAATGCCGCCGTCCGTCGGATGGGACGTTAAGCCGTGGCCCCGTGTGCAGGAGAGGCATACCCTGTACACGTTAAAGAACACTCTGGATGGCCTTGACGGGAGGCTACCATCTGTCTCCCAACAGCTGTTCCAGTGGGTCCCCTCCCCCAACCTTCTCTGAGCCTTCGGGGTCCATGTGAACTGGCCATTTAGCACATAATGTGCAAAAAAGTGCCGCTCAGAGGTAAAACAACCCAACCCAACGCACAGTGCATCCAGGTGAGAAGGCTTCCGTGGGTAAACGTAACACACGAGCTCATCCGTCCACATGGTGCAACAGAAAACGGGATTCGTCTGACCATGCGACCGTCTTCCAGTCTTCTGTGGTTCCAATATTGATGATTACATGCCCACTGCAAGCGTTGACAACGGTGAACGAATGGGTATGCGGCTGCGGATACCCATATCCAATAACGTACAATGAACTGTGTGTTCGGACACATTGGGCCATTTGCCACAATTGAAATTATGGATAATGTCAGCCACAGTAGCGCTCCTGTTGCTACAGACAAGACGAGATAGCCTGCGCTGACCTCTGGCATTAATGAGGTGTGGCCAGCCCACGCCTTGTCGACGGTGTTCGAAGTGTCACCTGTTTCGAACTATCTTTGATAGGTACTAACTACTGCATAGTGTGAGCAGCTTACCAGCGTCGCTGTTTCGGAGATGCTCTTACCAAGGCATCCTGCCATAATGATCTGGCCTTTGTCCAAATCAGAAAAATCCTTTGCTTTTCCCATGTTGAGACTGCCTGCTGGAACTCCGACCCAGGTATTATATATATCATTAGCGACCTTGGCACGTGACACTGATTAACTGCACGCACGCTTCTTTGCATAACGCAGAGGTAGTTTTAATGTATTAACTGATCAGTGTATACAACCTGAATGGAATTATGGCTCTGAGCTTGATTATGGATCCTGAATTTGCTGCATTGGTGGGCTTCTTCTCTGTGGATAGGAGGAATCTTCCATTGGGTTTTCTGTTTGTTTGTGGGTTGACAAGCCCAAGTGAATAGATTCACAGGATATGTTTTATCAGCTGGTGGATAATCCTGAGCAGAGGTCATCGCAGGCACCTGAACTCTTGCTTTTACTGGCATCGTCAAATTCTACATTGGAGGAAGTCTTCAAGTGTAGATGGCTTCAGCCTTTAGTGGTGGGGGAACGGGTATTTTCCCCATGCCTGTGATCAGGAGGCTGTTTGATATTGTTGGCCCTACCAATGTCAATAAACCTAATTTCTTTAAAAATCCTACTAATCATTTTCTCTCTGCAGGAACGTGGAACGTGATTACATTACATAGAGATTATTCTGTTGATGTCCTCACGCAGGAAATCCAGCGTTATAACCTAGATATTCTAGGCTTGCAAGAGACCAGATGGACAGGTAAAGGTGAGATACTTAAAAATAACTTTAAATTTCTCTTTACAGGGAGGGAGGATGGAAAGCATCACCAAGGCGTAGGTCTGCTGCTCAGCAGACATGCTAGTGATGCTCTTCTAGAATATGAGTGCATTAACGAAAGGTTTCTTACAGCAAAATTTCAGACAAGCATTAAAGACTTGAATGTTATCTGCTGTTATATGTATTGTGCGCCATTTCATTAAAATGAATAATATGACGGAAATTTAATTCCAAATCGTAATCGGAATAACTGTAAAACTGATTTTCTTTTTTCTTGATATTTATTTAAATTTTGGAATTTGAGGTCAAACTGACACTACCTAAAGAATAAAAATTAAGAGTAATTTTTTAAAAATAAACGTTTTCTCTTCTTGATTTTCGTTTGCATTTCCATGCTCTTTCATTTACTCGTTACAGGGGACTCGTTACACTACCGAGTACATGGTTCGTTTCATCGCTCAGTTGAATCCAAAGACTCCGAAATTGCGTGAAGACCTCCTCCGTCGCCTGGTGGCTTCCCTCACCCATCAGAAGCTTGGCATCAAGGGCACCCTCCGACCCGTTGGGATGGAATGGACTAAAATGCGTCAAGGCACCACAGCTGAAGTGATGATCTTCGTGAATAGGCTCTACGAATTGGTCATTGGCGAACCCGTCAAGACAATCCCTTTTTGACTCGGAAACTCACGTGGATACGAGAGAAAGTTGTTGGGTGACCTTGAAACGTATTCGTCTGCCTTGTATCACCTCGTGGCCTTCTACGGTACTTCTTTTCATGATTTCCCGCAGTTCTTAATTCGAATCAAATTCGTTTTAGCCAAGTCTTGGAATGTCGTGAACTTTGGGTTTTCTAGAGACGGAAAAATTTAGAGCTTTTTTCAAATTGAAATGCAGTTGGGAATTTCAAGAAGAAATTTGCGATTTCCATTGGTGTTAGCTTTCAAAAGTTAAAAATATTACAATATTTTTCTTTTAGAAATCTGGAAGCAGTCAAAACTATTGCATGAAGCGCCATCTGTTGAGAAATAGTTTAAGCATAAAGTTCTTATTTTTGTCTTTATTCATTATCATCTGTTAAAATTAGTGACGACAAATACTAAGAACGTTTGTGTAGTGTAAATTGCAAAACTATGAAACTTGATTATTATTACACAGAAACGTTGATTATTCTATCCTGTTGTTGTGATACTGTTATTATTGAAATGATTCATTCATTATAGATTTTAAAAAGCATTATTTGATACAACTTATAATCATATTTTGAGAACACAGCACAACTTAAAATAGTTGAGCAATATAGCATATGTTTTATTTCCTAATAAAATAATTGTTATTTCTCTATTACAGTAGAAGTAATGGCTCTTTTTGCCTAATGTTGAATAAATTTTATTAAGAAATAAAATCATCAGACTATTATGATGCTCAATTGCAAGCTTAATCTTTTAAATTAGTAAAAGCTAATGACTTAAACCAAAATGAAGAATATAAAACGCATTAATCTGGAATTTTTGTATAGATATTTTGCATGCGATTTGCTCACTAGTAATTATTATATTTCCGAACTTATAAAAAACTTATATATCGAATGTAGGCATAAACCTTGGCCTTGGCGTAAACCCTCTAGAGTGGTGTAGACAGGATCTTATTTTTTTTTGAAGTGGTAGGTGAGGATGAAGAATTTTGTTAAAGTAAATTATTTCTTAAAAGCAAAATTCCTTGCCTGAAGAATTTTCTGTGCGAATTAAGCTTTTTTCTCATATGCAGATCATAAATCAATTAATCCCTCAAACAGCTGCTTACTACAGAAATTTGACATTATAATACACTATAAACAATTCTGTGAGGAACCCAAAATCTCACAAAGCTACCTCAATGACCATGACAACGATTAGGACCATGACAACGATTTTGATGACATCAGAAAAACGAATATTATCTAAAATTTTACTATAATGCTACTGCAGGTATCTTTAGCATAAAAGTTATAAACAAATGAATATAATATTTAATATGTTATTTTTGTAGCAATAACGCAAAATAAAAAAGGAAAACTCTGAAATGCCTATGTAGATAATTATCGTTTTCTTCGTTTGTTATCTATATCCAAAAGCAACTGGTAGTAATATTATATTGAAATTTGAAAATGAAATTTATGACATCATATTTCAGTTGCTGCACCTTGGTACACAGAATGTTTGGATTTTTCCGGTATCAAGAAATTAATCAAAGAGCAATCTATAAAATTTTATGAAAATATTAAAAATCACCCTAACCAATTAGTAACTAATCTGATGAACTACGACTACACTTGTGAGCAAAGACACTAACGTCCACGCTCGATATTATTATGAACTATTTTATGTAATCTTCGGGTTCTGGACTTTTCCAGTTTTTCTAGGTGTAACTTAACACTGTGATATATGTGATGCAGAACACTGCCTAATTGACGATGAAGAAAGTTATGGACAAGAATTTTGTTCGGTGCTTCGAAAATCCAGTTAAGGTCTCTGATCACAATCGCTATCATATCCTTCACTATGAAAGTAGCCTTGGATCTTGGCAGATAGACAATCCTTATGACGTGTCCGGGGCTCAAACCCTGGTTCATTTCACCTGCAGTAATTCACTTGACCACTGGTACAGTTAGTTGAATGTGTTGTGCTGTGTTCGGTTTAAGTGATTTTGTCATTGGGTTCTTTAAGTGAGGTTTTTTTAACAGCATCGTTTAATTTATCTGAGTTAGTGTTACCCCAAATAAGAATAATCGACGTTCTGCCATGCAGTGATTTTCATCAGTGTTGTATATAGAACTCTTTTAATTTAGATGATAAAGACAAAACGTGTTGTGAATTTTGTCAAAACGTTAAAATTTCAATTCCAATAACTAAATAATGTTAATAACCATAACGTTATTAACCATTGAAAAATATTTATTAACTAGGAGTCATAACTAGTAGATAAAAGAATTAATAGAGAAAAGCATGATTAATTCTTTTGGAAACGTTATTAATGGTTATTAACATTATGGTTATAACATTATTAACAACCATAATATAATGATAAATTACTATTTTCTGAAATCATAATCATATGTAAATGTAAAGAAAGTGTGAAAAATTACAGACGCCCCCAGGAGAAAATAAAAAGAAAATTTCCCCATTTATTAATTAATAAAAATATAAAATATTAGCCAAAAAAATATTTTGGATCATCCCATTGGAAAAAGACATTTTCATCCCCTTTTCCTGGACAAAATCCTGCAGGCGTCCTTGGTAAGGAAAGTGTAGTACAAAATGTTAACGTAAGAAGAGTCACGATAGATTTAGGAAGAAATTGATTACAGGTGGTATATTTGTAGTGTTACATCTGGAAGTCACATTGAATCACAACTGTTGCAACAAATCTTCACTAACATAAATGTATTATGCGAAGTCTGAGCAACGGTTTTTTCAGTTTTCATCAATTTCGGCGAAAAGAAATGTTTAGCAAGAGTGTGATAACGCCATCTACTGTCAAATGTTCTAGCTTCAATAATTCTTTAAATATTAAGTATTATTGTTGAAAATCTGACACATCTGACAAAACTTGATGGCTACATATCATTGATTTGTATCTATCATTTATTAATGAATGTATGTATATATTCTCTCAAAGTCGTAAACCTACTTTTAAAGCATTATATTAAGACGCTACTGAGATGAGATTTGGGGAGTGTAGTGCCAGTACATGCCTCACTTTTACCCTGACACATCTTGATAGATACCTTATATCAAAATAATAATATTCATTTCTATTAATTGCAAAAACAACACTATGAAAGTTACTACAAAAAATGTTGCTAAACATGAAACAAATTGTAATGTTGTGTAATCAATTCTCTGAGTCGATTTCCTATCTTAATTGACTGTGCAATGATAATATAGCATATTTAGCGTAAATTTTTCTTTTCATAGTGTAGAAGCATAGTCTTAATTTATACATCTATTTTGTGGTTTCGCAAAATTAAAATGATTCAATAAAACTGAATAATGTCATACCATTTTCCAACGATCTTTACTTTGAGGTTCTATTTTTATTTTCATTGATGATAAAAGCACGAGCTTCTGGAAATGGTGCGATAACCCAATACTCATATCAAAATGGCTGTTTGACCTAAATGATAGATTACTGAGAGAAATTAAAGTGAAAAAAACCGTAAAATATTTGTGGTTGTGTAATGTAAATAGAAAAACATGGAAGTTCAAAAGAGTTGGATATCATAACAAATATTTTTTGTTCAGTAAACTTTGGTTGCCAGTGCTGATATAGAAATATTCAAATAAGAATGGTGGTGGTGGAGTGGCGCGGAAGATTTGGCCAATAAGAGAAAAATATGATTATTCTTTTGGAAACGTTATCAGTTGTCAATAATATTGTACTCTGATAACAATTTCTTATTTTCTGCCTTCTTACTATTTTGCTAGTATATCATTTCTGGAATCGGTTGGTATATTGGATAAGATAGCAGGATGAACATAATAGTTCAGGTTAATGCATTAAAGGCATAAACCGAAGCCAATATACATCAGAAATCACGTCCAAGTCATTGGAAGCACATAAGAGAAGTTATAATTGTATCGCATAACTGAAAGTAGTGTGGTAAATAAAGTGGTAATAATTTTGATGTTCATAATACAAATTATAATAGCCGGTAGGTGCACGACAGAATTTATAATATCCAGTAGGAGAACAACCAGGGGCGTAGCGAAGGAGTATGGTTGTGGGGGGGGGGGGGGGAAGAGAAAGAAAAAATTAAAATAAATTTTCCAACTCGAAATTCAAATTTTGCCAACTGAGCAAACTTACTTAAATTTCGATCCGTGTATGTGGGGGGGGGGGGGAATTTTCACATCTCCTGCTGCATTTTGCCATTTGACTTCCAATTTTGCCAAGTAATCGCAATTTGCTATTTAACTTCCAACTTCCAATTACGCCAACCAGCGTAATTGGAAGTTTAAATTAATTTAACAGATTTAATTCCAATATTTACATCTGGTCTGAATCGTAATTTTTTAGTTTTTGTGGATTTTCCCTTCATTTTGCCGCCTATCCTTACTTTCACGAAACTATTCCCAATCTTTACATCTCTCCTAAATTTTCCAAATCACTTTAAACTTTTCAAACTCCCCAAGATTTTGCCAAGTTTTCTCGATTTCAGTCAACTATCCTGAATTACACAACCCTAATCCCAATTATCACAACTCGCCCGTATTTTCCAAGTGGATTCGAATTTTGCCAACTGCCCTACATTCTGTTAAGTTTCCTCAATTTATCCAACACTCTTCAATTTCACAAAACAAATATCTATTTTCACAACTAGCCTATATTTTACCAAGTGGATTCGAATTTTGCCAACTACTCTAGATTTTCCAACTCGCCGTAATTTTAGAGAAAAAAAACGCAATTTTTACATCTTCCCCGAATTTGCCAAGTCATTTCGAATTCCATCAACTCTCCTTAATTGCACAAGAAAAGCACAATTTTCACAACTCCCTTGTATTTTACCAAGTGGCTTCCAATTTTGCCAACTCCCCTAGATTTTCCAAGAGTTCTTGGTTTTTCCAACTCTCCTTAATTTCACAAAACCAATCCCAATTTTTACAACTCGCCTGTACTTTACCAAGTGGTTTCCAGTTTTGCCAATTTCCCTAGATTTTGCCAAGTTGTCTCGATTTTACCATCTCTCCTTATTTTTGCAAAACAATCCCAATTTTTACATTTCTCCTGAATTTGCCAAGTCACATCAAAATTTTCAAACTCTCCAAAATTTTGCCAAGTTTCCCCGATTTTGCCATCTAGCCACAATTTTGGAGAGAAAAAAATTCCAATTTTACATCACACCTGATTTTTGCAAAGTCATTCTGAATTTTGCCAACTCCCCTAGATTTTACAAAGTTTTCTCGATTTTGTCAACTCTCCTTAATTTCAGAAAAACAATCCCAATTTTCACAACTCACCCGTATTTTACCAAGTGGATTCGAATTTTGCCAACTGCCCTAGATTTTGCCAAGTTTCCCCGTTTTTGCCATCTCGCCACAATTTTACAGAAAAAAAAATCCAAATTTTTACATCTTACCTGATTCTTGCAAAGTCACTCTGAATTCTGCCAACTCCCCCAAGATTTGCCAACTCTCCTAGATATTGCAAAGCTGCCTCGATTTTGCCAACATGCCATAATTTTACAGAAAAAAATTGCAATTTTTACATCTCATCTGAATTTTATCAACTCTCCACGATTTTGCCAAGTCACTCCGAATTTTGCCAACTGCCCGTAGATTTTACCAACTCCCCTAGATTTTGCCAACTCGCCATAATTTTACAGGAAAAAAATCCAAATTTTCACATCTCACGTGAATTTTGCCAACTCCCCACGATTATGCCAAGTCACTCCGAATTTTCCCAACTCGCCATAATTTTACAGAAAAAAAATCCTAATTTTTACATCTCACCTGAATTTTGCCAACTCCCCAAGATTTTGTCAAGTCACTCAAAATATTGCCAACTCCCTAAGATTTTACCAAATCACTCCGAATTTTGCCAACTCCCCAAGATTTTACCAAATCACTCCGAATTTTGCCAACTCCCTAAGATTTTACCAAATCACTCCGAATTTTGCCAACTCCCTAAGATTTTGCCAACTCAGTGGCTTCGAATTTTGCCAACCGCTCTAAATTTTTCCTTCTCTCCATTTTCCAAACTGCCCTAGATTTGCCAAGTTACCTCGATTTTGACAACTCGCCTTAATTTTCAAAAAAAAAAAATATTACAAATTTTTACAACTCACCTATATTTTACGAAGTCGCTTCGAATTTTGCCAACTCCGAGTTACTTTGGGGGGAAACCTCCCCCCATCCCCCCATGGCTACGCCCCTGAGAACAACTTATGGCATCCGAGAGGAACATAATATGTAACAAAAAATAACTGAGATGTGAACAGCACAAGTTATAATAATCGGTTATAATAATTAGATGTCAGTGGTAATACAGTCAAATCATGGAAAATGATGGCAAAAATGTATGTTAATGGAATCTAATACGGTGAATTAGTGTTTAGAAATTAACGAATTATTAAATGAATTATGGCGTTTAAGGTTACGGACTTATGCCCCCCCCCCCCCCCCCCAAAACAAACACCTAAATGAAGGAATTTTCATCTACAAAATACATCGCAATAGCAACAAAAATTGATTTCTATTTCTTATCTGGCTGCCAAAGTTGTAAATATCTTCCAAGACTGGTCATTTGTAAAACCTTCGAGTGCCTGCGAAAATCACTAATATCTGCCTTCCATTTTTTTCGCCTTCATCATGTAAATAAAGTGTGTACATATTGTATGTAGAAAATGTTTTTTACTCTCTGCATTTCATCATTTTAATCAAAAAAATAGTTAAATTCATATCATGTCTTTTATCCATAATGAAAAAAATATGTAAATCATTGTCATTTAATCGCTTTTTCTTCTAGACTGATGATAATAATAAATGAAATAACCTCCGCTTAATTTATTCAGCAGGTCATTTATTACCGTCTATCTAATACTGCACATAAAAAAGGAGTTTTCAAACACTATTTTTAATCCTGGAAATTTAGAAGATGTCGTCTCTTCGACCAAGTGGCGTAATATCCCATTCTGGGAGCCAACTAAAGAGGAGTGAAAACTCCTTCACACCGGGGCGGGGGTGGCTCAGTCGGTAGCGCGCCAGGCTCGTAATTTGTAGTTCCCAGGTTCGAGTCCCAGCTGGGTCAGCGTTGAGATTTATCTCCGCAAAATTCCCCGCCCTGCCCACGGTCAGTAGGGGACACCGATGGCCTTGGCAAAGGCCGCCGCCGCCCGTCGGATGGGACGTTAAGCCGTGGCCCCGTGTGTGGGAGAGCCATACCCTGTGCACGTTAAAGAACAATGGGATTGAGTGGATGGCCTTGACGGATGGCCTTGACGGGAGGATGGCCTTGACGGATGGGCTTGATGGATGGCCTTGACGGGAGGCTACCATCTGTCTCCCAACAGCTGTTCCAGTGGGTCCCCTCCCCCAACCTTCTCTGAGCCTTCGGGGTCCATGTGACCTGGCCATTTACGCCCATGTTGTGCAAAAAAAGTGCCGCTCAGAGGTAAAACAACCCAACTCCTTCACACCAACCACTTTTCTCTGTCTCCCCAACTCCTGCTTTGTGAGGTCTTCTTTCGTATAAATCCGATGTTATGCTTTCTTTCTTCCTCAGATGACTCGAATATCTGACCAACAAGAGAAGAAGTGACCGATCTTTCGACTTCTGGTGTGAATGTTCGCGTTAGAATTCTGCCAGTGTTGAGATTTTCTCTGCTAGTCCATGCTCTGACCTCCATGAGAAGGATGAACAATAGTAGACCACGTGATCGGAGGGGACGGGGGTTGGTTTGGTCGGTAGCGCCCCAGGTTCATATTCTGCAGTTCCCAGGTTCGAATCCAACCCGTTCCAGCGTTGAGATTTGTCACCACTAAACCCTCATCCTTTCCTCGATTATTAAGAGACATTGATGGGCTTGGAATGACCGCCATCCGTCAGATGGGACATAAAGCTTTGACCCCCAAGTGTTGGAGAGCCATGACCTGTGCACATTACAGAATATGCCAGATGGCCTTGACGGGAGACTACCATCTGTCTCCTAACAGCTGTCCAGTGGGTTCCCTCCCCCAATTTCTCTGAGCTATTGGGGTCCTTGTGATCTGACCATTTAGTCCATTGTGTATCCATCTGGATTTGGAAAAGCCGCTGTCAGATGGGATATAAAGCTGTGACTCCATGTGTAGGAAAGCCATACGCTGTGCACGTTAAAGCTACGTAAGTACCATACGCTGTGCACACCGGATGGCCTTAATGGGAGGTTTCTATCAGTCTCCTAACAGTTGTCCAGTGCTTCGCTTCCACAGTCTTCTCTGAGGCCTGGGGGGTTGACCTGGTCATTTAGCTCATTGTGTGCAAAATAAGTGTTGCTCAGAGGTAAAATTTATTTTTCAGGTTCAAGTTCTACCAGAGTTCAGATTTTTCTCTTCTAGCCTAAGCTCTGACCTCGATGAGAGAGGTGAACATCAGTAGATTATATTCTCTGAGGGGCAAGGTTTGGCCGGCTTTGGTTTGACTCAGTTAGTATAATGCCAAGATCGCAACTGATGATCCATGGTTTCGAGTCCCCACTGTGCCTGCGTTAATACTTTCTCCACTAAACCTTGCTCTCTCTTCAATGAGAAAAGTAATAGGCTTGGAATGTTCCTAGGATGGGACTTCAAAGCTGTGATCGGTGTGCAGGAGAGCCCATAGGAGAGACCAAACTCTGTTATCGCTGAAGTCATCTAGATATCAAAGAACACGTGGGGTGGTTTTCAGGGCCGTTTTCATCTGCCTACTAACAGCTAGGTCCGCTTCTCTCTGCATGCAGCATGTTCCACCACACCGTCCAACAACTTAGCACCTCGACAGGCCGCCGTCGCTCTTGCACCCAGCCGGATGTCCGATCTGGTCTTTTGCCTCCTCCTCCAGCGAAGTTCAAGCCACAAGTGTCCTCTTTCCTCATCTTGGCCTTCTCTCTTCCCAGCTAAAGGTCACCATCCGTGTTTTCGTGGTGTTCTGTCATTGGCGAGCACGGTCGATGTGCGAATCTTTCTAGCCCCAGATGGTGCTCGTTTACTAGTTTGCAGGTCACGTAGGCTCCCTCATCCAGAGCCCACGCTGACCACGTTGGAATTCCAATGCTGGCAGCGACATCTTCCTTTGTGATCGAAGGCCAAACAAAAGTGGCGGAAATCTGGGCACTGTTAAGTGTAAAAACGGCGGACGGGGTTCGTCCACCACCAGCACGTCGTGTCCACATTTTTACCCAAAATGTGAACACGACAGTAGACTCTGATCTTTCACTTACATCTCTGCCCAGTTCTCTTCCGAACTCTAAGGGGAAAACAATTTAATCTGACCGGAAAACATTGTTTCAATTGCTTTATCTGTGCAACGGCACTTCAATGCACACAATAGGCTAAATAGCCAGATCACAAATGCCAGGTAGAATAAGAGGACCCACTCGACAACTGTTAGGGGACAGATGGGAGCCTACAGTTCAGGCCATCCAGCGTGTTTCTCACATGCACGGAGTATAGCTCTCTCCCATACTCGGAACTAGAAATAAATGGGGGGGGACATGTGACTGGATCGAACTGAGAAAAAATAAGCAGGGGTGCGAATCAACTGGATCGCTATTGCATATAAGAAGTTTCCCCCTATTTTAGTGTTTTTATTTCTTGAAAGTGCTTGTAAATTTATATATATATTTTTCTAAATTCCATTCCGGTAACTAACATTTTCAAAAAACTGGAGGTGAGTCAAAAAAAGGGGATTATTGCCCTTTGGCCCGCTCAAGATCCAGCTCTATTCTCTCCTACGAACTGCCATACTATCGATGCCCCTTTGTTACCTAGGGCGAGCAGGAGTTAGAAAAAAAATTTAGATATGAGGCCCATTCAGGAATCGAACCCGGGAACTGCTTGGATAATAATTACGCCACTTGTAGCGAAGACCATGTATGGAGAATTTTTACCTTAAGCCCAATTAGCTTTATTTTGGTAGCTCACAAACAGTTTAAGCTAGCAATCCAAAATTATTTAAAGTTGATTCTGCAAAACCCTCTTTCAATATTGCCTTGAATGGCAGCAAAATATATTGGCTAAAAAATTAGTGTGTTGCTGATTTAATCTTATTTATGTAATAAGAAATGATATGACAGAGTGTAGCAAAAACTACAATTATGATTTAAAAAAATTGCTATAATAAAAAATATTTTGGTTTTGGTTTTTAAAAAATATGTGCTTATAATCTTCAATATGTGATAAGCATTTACTGCAGATAACAAAACTACACCAAATATTCGTATATTGTGTTTCCTATGTAACATCTCCATAACACTAATTACGTACAAATATTCTTGTGTAATTTCTGTTTGTTTTTTCCTTTGGATTAAATGTTCTCATGTTTGATCAATTGTGTTTTGACTATTTCGCTGTACTTTATTTACAAAGCACTGCTACTCAAAATCTAAAGGATCAAACACAAAATGTTAAATAGCATTCTAATGAACTCCAATAATTTAACCAAATTCATATGTATGAAAAAAAAAAGAAATTCTATCTGATACCCTAAAGCAGTGTTTCCAGTCTCCAGGCAGCTAGGACTGAGGGAGAAAAAAAGGATTGCTTGACAAGAATCTAGGTTTCACACTAAAATAAGAATTTTGTAAAGAATTGGATTGCTTTATCTCTGCGCCCATGATGTGCAATAATGGGCTAAATAGTCAGGTCACAACGACCCTCAGTGCTCAGAGACGTTTGGAGGATTTGGGTTGTTTTATCTCTGAGCGACACTTTTTTGCACACCATGGGCTAAATGGCCAGGTCACATGGACCCCGAAGTCTCAGAGAAGGTTGGGGGAGGGGACCCACTGGAACAGCTGTTGGAAGACAGATGATAGCCCAAGGCCATCCAGCGTGTTCTTTAACGTGCACAGGATATGGCTCTCCCACACACGGGGCCACGGCTTAACGTCCCATCCGACGGACGGCTTTCTTTCGAAGCCCATCGGTGTCCCCTACTGACCGTGGGCAGGGCGGGGACATTTTGCGGAGATAAATCTCAACGCTGACCCAGCTGGGATTCGAATCTGGGAACTACAGATTATGAGCCTGGCGCGTTACCGACTGAGCCACCCCCGCCCAAGGTTGGAGAAAGGGGACCCACTGGATAGCTGGTAGGAGACAGATGGAAGCGTCCCATTAAGACCATCTAGCTTGTTTTTTTAATGTGCACAGAGAATGGCACATCTGCACACGGCTCAGTGTCTCATTGGATGGACGGCGACCAATTCCTAGTCTATCTTCTTACCCAGAGCAGTGTGGGGGTTTAGTGGAGATAAATCTCGACGCTAAAACAGGTGGGACTCGAACCTGGGAACTGTAGATTACTATCCTGGCACGCCACCGACTGAGCTTCGACGTATTCTCGCTTAGCATTCTTTAGGAGAAAGCGAGAAACCAGATGGAGAGCGTGATTTCATCATCCTTGTCAATGTCTGCACAGACCTCCGGATGTTCTCAAAGAAGTATAAGATATCGATATAAAGATATCGATATAAAGGTCTTCAATTTCGATGCTCTCCAGGTCCGGATCTAGGTAAAAATAAAGAGGGGAGAGCCAAGTGACGCAACTGAGGAGGAAAAAGTAAAGAGGGTGAGCAAAAGAGACTAGATTTCCATTGTAATGTAACATTTTCAGCTCATGTAGTGCAGGTTTTTAAAAATTCTTGAAAAATGTGTAAAATAGCACAAGTTTCATAATTTTTAGTCTCCATTGCCCTTACTAGCATTCTCAAGAGGGAGGGGGACACTCATTTTTAGTCTCCACTGCCCTTAAAATCATAATTTTTAGTCACCATTGCCCTTACAAGAATTCTCAAGAGGGAGGGGGACACTAATATTTAGTCTCCATTGCCCTTACAATCATATTTTTTTAGTCTCCATTGCCCTTACAATCATAATTTTAGTCTCCATTGCCCTTACTAGCATTCTCAAGAGGGAGGGGGACACTCATTTTTAGTCTCCATTGCCCTTAAAATCATAATTTTTAGTCTCCATTGCCCTTACTAGCATTCTCAAGAGGGAGGGGGACACTCATTTTTAGTCTCCATTGCCCTTAAAATCATAATTTTTAGTCCCCATTGCCCTTACTAGCATTCTCAAGAGGGAGGGGGACACTCATTTTTAGTCTCCATTGCCCTTACAATCATAATTTTAGTCTCCATTGCCCTTACTAGCATTCTCAAGAGGGAGGGGGACACTCATTTTTAGTCTCCATTGCCCTTACAATCATAATTTTAGTCTCCATTGCCCTTACTAGCATTCTCAAGAGGGAGGGGGACACTCATTTTTAGTCTCCATTGCCCTTAAAATCATAATTTTTAGTCCCCATTGCCCTTACTAGCATTCTCAAGAGGGAGGGGGACACTCATTTTTAGTCTCCATTGCCCTTACAATCATAATTTTTAGTCCCCATTGCCCTTACTAGCATTCTCAAGAGGGAGGGGGACACTCATTTTTTAGTCTCCATTGCCCTTAAAATCATAATTTTTAGTCCCCATTGCCCTTACTAGCATTCTCAAGAGGGAGGGGGACACTCATTTTTAGTCTCCATTGAACTTACAATCCTATTTTTTAGTCTCCATTGCCCTTACTAGCATTCTCAAGAAGGAGGGGGACACTAATTTTTTTAGTCTCCATTGCCTATACAGGGTGAATCTGAAAAAGTGGGCAAAACTTTACGGGTGGTAGAACGCAGCTATACGAGCAGTATTCATCATAGAATGTACGGTCGGAACGCAAGCGGTGAGAAGTTAAAAGGTAGTTTTCCACTGTCACATTTAAAGATTGAACACAAGAAGGAGAGGAGATACTTCAGAAAACATTTTATTAACAGGAATGTAATTGAGGTCCGCACCGTACACAAAGTGCATATCCCCCATTTCGTGGTTAGTATAACCAGCCATCCTCTCGGCAATCCACGGTAGAAATGCCGTTGGGGGCGAGGACTGACCCTTTTATACCATTTCCAACGCCACCTAGCGGCTCACCGTTTGCGTTCCGCCCATACTTTCTATGACGAATATTGCTCGTATAGCTGCGTTCTACCACCCCGTAAAGTTTTGCCCACTTTTTCAGATTCACCCTGTATATATCTCCATTGCCTACACATATTTTTTTAGTCTCCATTGCCCTTAAAATCATAATTTTTAGTCCCCATTGCCCTTATAAGAATTCTCAAGAGGGAGGAGGAACTCATTTTTAGTCTCCATTGCCCTTACTAGCATTCCAAAGAGGTAGGGAGACATCCTCTCTCCCTATATCCGGCCCTGCTAATAGGTATAAAACAAAAGGAATTTTTCAATTATCTCTTAAAACAAATTGCGTGTTTCGACCCATACCTGGGGTTGAGAGAAATCGTTGCTATCAATTTGAAACCTCTGGACCATCACATCCAAAATTTCGAATTTCTATTGTAAAAAGATCGTTTGTAATATTCCTTTAAATTTTGGCCATTTTTCAACTTTCTCCAATGATAAAGGGAGAAAAAACTATTGAGTGATTACGAAAATGCGAATCGTAATTCGTGTTGCTTTTCTGCTGAGGTCCTGCCATCCTCTCAGACCTTCTACTCTGGCATATAAACTGACAGGCTCCTCCTCTGTGGCAAGCAGCTGCTTGACGGGGGCATTTATTTATTTTATTTTTTAATATTTCATTCTTAGATAATAAATAGAGTAGACGGCATTTTCCTGTAGTAACGCCGGGAGTCGAAGCATGCCGATGTCGAAGACTCGTTTGTCACGTGACAGATGGCAAGAGGTATTGGGTTGGGTTGTTTTACCTCTGAGCGGCACTTTTTTGCACACCATGGGCTAAATGGCCAGGTCACATGGACCCCGAAGGCTCAGAGAAGGTTGGGGGAGGGGACCCACTGGAACAGCTGTTGGGAGACAGATGGTAGCCTCCTGTCAAGGCCACCAGCGTGTTCTTTAACGTGCATAAGGGTATGGGCTCTCCCGCACACGGGACCACGGATTAACGTCCCATCCGACGGACGGCGGCCTTTCCAAGCCCATCGGTGTCCCCTACTGACCGTGGGCGAGCCTGGCGCGCTACCGACTGAGCCACCCCCGCCCCTAAGGCAAGAGGTAATCACACAGCATATTGCAAAGGGTTTGACTTGTTTTTCGATTTCCAGTACCAAATTATTTTGATGTGTTATGATATGAACTTATTGGTAAATAAAATGCACACAACGCATCGGATTAAATCATTATTCAAAATGCAATGCAAGAAATAACCTCTTAGTAATATTTACAATAAATGGTCCTCGATTTCTGACTACTCCAGTTTCGTGTCATATGAATAGGAAAGAAATTTTGAATTCCTTTAACTTCTAAAATACGCTTTTTATGAAAAACTGACTGAAGAAAATTTAAAGATCTCAATCAAATCTATTTAAATCTCGATTTTCAATAGCCTGCGTTCAATATTTATAGGGTTATGGGAGCAGAAACATTTGGCAAATTAATCGTTGTTGCAAAAAAAAAATTAAAATAATGAATTTAGTATAGCGATTATTGCCCACGTTTTAACTTGTTTTTAATCAGAGCAATTAAATTGATATTGTTGTTCTTAAACATTCCAAGTTTTGTAACTGTATAAATACTTAATTTGCTTAAAAGCGAGATTTAAATACATTTTTTCATAAATATTTTAGAACCAATAGCTATTCGAAATTTCTCTCCCATTCACCTAATATGCAATAGGGTATCATAATTAAGGATTTGTGGAGTGTCATAGACTATAAACAAATTGTTCCCTACGCATTATTTCCCAGTAAAAAAGTGTGTTATGCGTCAAATGAAAGCTTGTGACATGGAGAGCGTTATACAAGTTTAAATTCCCCCCCCCCCTCTCTCCAAATAAAAGAAGACAAAAATATGTGGATTGTTCTACTCAGCGCCGGATCTAGGGGGGGGAGCAAAGGGGACATGGCCTCCTCACCCTTTCAAAATACTAGTAAGGGGAAAAGAGACAAAAAATTATTCGTCTTATTTACATTTCATGCATTTTTGAAGCAACTTTTTAAAGACCTGTAAAACGGAGGTCGAAACATACTTCAAAGCAAATCCAGTCTCTTTGCCCCTTTTTATATTTTTCTGCCACAGTTTTGCTACTTGCCCACAGCAAGACCCTCGATTTTTTTTCTAGATCCGCGCCTGGTGAATGTTATCGGTCATAAAAATATAACGACCCCCCCCCCCTGCTTTATTCCTCCCTAAAAAAAAAGAGGATGATCCCTTTTGATGAAAGTTACTACATTTTTCGAACACAAAAATCCACATTTACGAGTTAGGTGTCAAATGACAACTCATATGAGGACTGTCATTGCCCCCTCACTGTTCTTCGCTCCTCCAAAAGGGAACCGAAATTTCGCGGAGGTCGACCTTAAAGAGTTATATCTCAAATTAAAGCTTGTGACGTCTTCAATGCTATGGCCTCCTTCAAAACTGACACCAAATAAAGGGGAAGAAAAATGTTGTCCTTGTTTATGAGTATTATGAGTATAATATTCAAAATTATGAATTTTATGAGTATTTTATGAGATTTTTGAATATTATGAGTATAATATTCAAAGTTATGAATTTTATGAGTATTTTATGAGATTTTTGAATATTAAAAAAAAATACCCCCTCAAGCAGCTGCTTGCCACAGAGGTCTGACAGGAGCGTGTCAGTTTATATGCCATAGTAGAAGGTCTGAGAGGATGGCAGGTCCTCAGCAGAATAACGACACATACATCCATGTCTTAACCCGGGGCTCGAACTCAGGTCCCTTAGATTTGCAGCCAAGCGCTCTAACCACTCGGCCACGGGATTTTATGAGTATAATATTCAAAATTATGATTTGTTTGCTCCGCAAGATTTATCAAAGGAGGAACAATTGCATTTCACAGGTGAATGAAGCAATTTTAACTAAGATCGTTATGTCAATTATTTATGACTATTACATATATGACTGAAAAATCCATGAATATTTCTGAAGTGTTTTTATTTGTATTTTTCTTTCTCGCTAAAAACGCCTATCTTCTTATATGCACCCGAAAATGCAAAAAATAAACTTAAAAATATATGGTGCACAGGGATGTACTCCAGAGTGGAGTACACTCCCCCCCCCCCTCCGAGAAAAACAATTTTTTTTGTCTTTCCCATCTGGTGGAAAACTCTACTCAAGTAGTATTCTCCGCCTCCCCTCCCCTCGAAACAAAATTCTCGGAGCTTTCCCGAAACTGAATTCTGCGACCCCCTCCCCACCCTGAAACTAAACCCTGAGTAATAAGAAGAATGTCGCCTACGCAAGAAGATTGCCAGCGCCCTATCTTCCTTTGAAGTGAATACGAATTCCACAATTGATTGCACCACAGATATGTTTTTTGGTTTATTTTCTACTCTTAGGACACAATAGGAATTTAGTAATTTTTCATATTTATATTAGCAGAAAGGAGAAAAATTTATAAGCATATGCATAGAGCGCACAGTTAAATGAAATAAATACAGTATTACTTCAATGATAAAACTCCTGCAACAACATTTATAGGTAATTTCAAACCCTGTTTAACAGAAATAAAAATTCAGCCCCAAAATTAATGCACGATAATAAATGCTAGATGTTTATCAAAAGCTGATTAGAATGCTTACAGAATAAATAATATGAGAAAATAATTCAGTAGTCAATATTTTCATATTTACTGAAATCTGCAGCCATGTTTAAAGTAACGTTGAATTGTTAGATACGAGTAAACAAAAAAAATACCCCCTCAAGCAGCTGCTTGCCACAAAGGTCTGACAGGAGCCTGTCAGTTTATATGCCAAAGTAGAAGGCCTGACAGGATGGCAGGACCTCAGCAGAAAAACGACACACACACATCCATGCCTTACCTGGGGCTTGAACCCAGGTCAGTTGGGTTGTTTTACCACTGAGCGGCTTTTTTGCACACCATGGGCTAAATGGCCAGGTCACATGGACCCCGAAGGCTCAGAGAAGGTTGGGGGAGGGGACCCACTGGAACAGCTGTTGGGAGACAGATGTTAGCCTCCCGTCAAGGCCATCCAGCGTGTTCTTTAACCCGCACACGGGGCCACGACTTAACGTCCCATCCGACGGACGGCGGCCTTTCCAAGCCCATCGGCCCAGGTCAGTTTATATGTATGCCAAAGTAGGCCTGAGAGGATGGCAGCAGCAAAACGTCACACACACACACATCCTTGCCTTACCTGGCATGCCTGGGGCTCGAACCCAGGTCCCTTAGATCAGTAGCCAAGCGTGCTAACCACTCGGCCACGGGAAATGTCTTTTATTTCAAGTAATTTAACAATAACAGTCATAAATAATTGACAATAACGATCTGTTAAAATTGCTTTATTCACCTGTTTGATAAATCTTGCGGAACAAGTAAATCCACATGGCACCATTCCCAAAGCTTTCTTTCCATCAGTCACGTGGGGGCGGGGGTGCTCGGTAGCGCGCCAGGCTCGTAATCTGTAGTTCCCAGGTTCGAGTCCCAGCTGGGTCAGCGTTCAGATTTATCTCCGCAAAATTCCCCGCCCTGCCCACGGTCAGTAGGGGACACCGATGGGCTTGGAAAGGCCGCCGTCCGTCGGATGGGACGTTAAGCCGTGGCCCCGTGTGCGGGAGAGCCATACCCTGTGCACGTTAAAGAACACGCTGGATGGCCTTGACGGGAGGCTACCATCTGTCTCCCAACAGCTGATCCAGTGGGTCCCCTCCCGCAACCATCTCTGAGCCTTCGGGGTCCATGTGACCTGGCCATTTAGCCCATGGTATGCAAAAAAGTGCCGCTCAGAGGTAAAACAACAACCCAACCCATCAGTCACGTGATACTACAGCTATAATGCCTATACTTATAGGCACTATACTACAACTTTCAAATGTTGGGCGTTGCAACGTCACGAGTATACACCGTCTACTCTATTTATGGTCTAAGATTTCATCAATCCCTAACCAATCTTAAAAGAATTTTATCTCTAAAAGTTGAATTTCTGTAGACGGACAGGGATTTTACAAAATGAAGATATTTACCAATTTTTTTCGCAAACGTTTCAAAAATTGTATATAGAAGCATAATGCAACCAAATGCAATTTTTTTTAAATGTTGAGAGTTACGCATGTTCTTCAAATAACTTTTTAATGTTATAAAGCATTCGTGAAATTTAAAACCTTTTTCGGCTGAAAAATGAAATATTTCTCGGAACGTCTTGCGAATTACCCGCAGATCACCAGTTCAGCTATACATATATTGCTATTCAGAGGATTGCGTTTGCTCAGAAGCCACGCTGAACTGGGTTGTGTTACCTCTGAGCGGCACTTTTTTGCACACCATGGGCTAAATGGCCAGGTCACACGGACCCCGAAGGCTCAGAGAAGGTTGGGGGAGGGGACCCACTGGAACAGCTGTTGGAAGACGGTAGCCTCCCGTCAAGGCCATCCAGCGTGTTCTTTAACGTGCACAGGGTATGGCTCTCCCGCACACGGAGTCACGGCTTAACGTCCCATCCGACGGACGGCGGCCTTTACCACGCCCATCGGTGTCCCCCTACTGACCGTGGGCAGGGCGGGAAATATTGCGGAGATAAATCTCAACGCTGATCCAGCTGGGACTCGAACCTGGGAACTACAGATTACAAGCCTGGCGCGCTACCGTCTGAGCCACCCCCGCTGAACTGCGGTCTGTCATTATTAAGGAGGGAGGGGATTGACTCATAATCTACAATTCACAGATTAGAGTTCCATTTCTGCTAGCATTGATATATATATATCTCCGTCTAACAACCATCCTTTTCTCGCCGAGATGGGAACAACGATGGTCTTGAAAATACAGCCGTCCGTCAGATGGAACGGTAAGCCATGGACAGTGTGCAGGAGAGCTAAAAGCATGTTCGACTATGTAATTATTACATCATGTGACAGGTTAGCTGCCTATTCCTGATCATAGGTGACATCACTAGAGACAGGGTTGGGATGGTTCATAGTCCCATTTCACCAAATGAGCTTGTTACGATAGTTCAAAGCTAGAACATCTGGCATGTTATCAGGTGGTCGTGAATTCGTATCCTACGCTTCGACATAATGAATTTTTCAGTTTATTTATGAATCCCATGTTTACAGGAAATTCTTGTGATACTCTACTATTAAATTGATATAAAAGAGTTTCTTGTCCAATCATCGTCTGACAACATGCCAGAGCACCTCACATGTTATCAGGAGGTCGTGAATTCAGATCCACCCGGCTAATGACAGTTTTCTTCTCTATTACTACCAGGTGTGTATATCTGTGAGATCCTATTATTTCAACAGTAATGCTCAGGCTCGATACTCGGGGGGGGGGGGGGGGGGGGGGCTCAGTCGGTAGCGCGCCAGGCTCGTAATCTGCAGTTCCCAGGTTCGAGTCCCAGCTGGGTCAGCATTGAGATTTATCTTCGCTAAAACTCCCCGCCCTGCCCACGATCAGTAGGGGACACCGATGGGCTTGAAAAGTCCGCCGTCCGTCGGATGGGACGTTAAGCCGTGGCCCCGTGTGCGGGAGAGACATACCCTGTGCACGTTAAAGAACACGTTGGATGGCCTTGACGGGAGGCTACCATCTGTCTCCCAACAGCTGTTCCAGTGGGTCCCCACCCCCAACCTTCTCTGAGCTTTCGGGGTCCATGTGACCTGGCCATTTACGCCCATGGTGTGCAAAAAAGTGCCGCTCAGAGGTAAAACAACCCAACTCGATACTCGGCGTGTTGGCTTAAAAAAATACCATGCCGCTCGACTTGGGCTGGCCGCGTGCACTAAACTGAAAAGTGCCTTCTGCACCAGTCTGCAATTACAGTCACCTACATTTCCAATCACTAATTCTATGGTATAATGCTTATAGCCACTAATAGAGGATGATTGTTCAGTGGCTGGAAGCTCAGCTGCCAGAACACCTGACATGTTATCAGGAGGTCGTGGATTTAGTTTCCATAAGGCTAATGACAATTTTTCGTCTTCATTTATCTAATGTAAAATCTTGAAGAAGATAAAAACATCGAAGATGTTTCCACTAGTCACTGCCATTTCAGGGGCGGGGGTGGCTCAGTCGGTAGCGCGCCAGGCTCGTAATCTGTAGTTCCTAGGTTCGAGTCCCAGCTGGGTCAGCTTGAGATTTATCTCCGCAAAATTCCCCGCCCTGCCCACGGTCAGTAGGGGACACCGATGGGCTTGGAAAGGCCGCCGTCCGTCGGATGGGACGTTAAGCCGTGGCCCCGTGTGCGGGAGAGCCATACCCTGTACACGTTAAAGAACACGCTGGATGGCCTTGACGGGAGGCTACCATCTGTCTCCCAACAGCTGTTCCAGTGGGTCCCCTCCCCCAACCTTCTCTGAGCCTTCGGGGTCCATGTGACCTGGCCATTTAGCCCATGGTGTGCAAAAAAGTGCCGCTCAGAGGTAAAACAACCCAACTGCCACTTCACGTTTTTAAAATAGCAAAACTGGAGGATTCTGTTCCGTTTCGATTGCACCCAAAAACACTGGCACAGAATACAAAGTAAATCGCCAACAATTTTATTTATTTACACATTGGAAAACAACGTAATGAAAAACAGGAAACACATCAGTCCACCTTTTGTTGTGCATATATCATTAGTGGCTTAGCACTGATGCTTAGGAATATACGTATATATACACTACTAAAGCAGATTGAAGATCCTTCTACAATTTTTTGCTCCTTTAGTCCATTGAATAATAGACCACATAGTCATTGCAACAGTCTGGGTTAAGTAGACATTAAAAATATTGAAACGAACAAATCACAAAAAAATGGAATGTTTCAAGATATGTTAAGATTAATTGTATAATGCATTTAAATATAAGTAGAAAATTAATTCACAAGTATATCACACTTCTTTTATGTCAGTATTTCAAGAGGGAGTATTTAATATTTGCTTGGTCTTTGCATTGTCTAACAACACAGTTCTTCGAATGAAAACCAAATTTTGCTTTCAGCTACAAGAGCAAATGAACAGAAAGTTTTGAATCTTAATTCCACGATACTATGTCATTTACAATGTAAATGATATATATATTTATACTAGTTGCTTTTCATGAAATTCCAATTGCTTTGAATTATTTTGATTATTCTGTGTGTGTATGGGATTTGGGTTGGGTTGTTTTACCTCTGAGCGGCACTTTTTTGCACACCATGGGCTAAATGGCCAGGTCACATGGACCCCGAAGGCTCAGAGAAGGTTGGGGGAGGGGACCCACTGGAACAGCTGTTGGGAGACAGATGGTAGTCTCCCGTCAAGGCCATTCAGCGTGTTCTTTAATGTTGGGTTGTTTTACCTCTGAGCGGCACTTTTTTGTACACCATGGGCTAAATGGCCAGGTCACATGGACCCCGAAGGTTCAGAGAAGGTTGGGTGAGGGGACTCACTGGAACAGCTGTTGGGAGACAGATGGTAGCCTCCCGTCAAGGCCATCCAGCGTGTTCTTTAATGTTGGGTTGTTTTACCTCTGAGCGGCACTTTTTTGCACACCATGGGCTAAATGGCCAGGTCACATGGACCCCTAAGCTCAGAGAAGGTTAGGGGAGGGGACCCACTGGAACAGCTGTTGGGAGACAGATGGTAGCCTCCCGTCAAGACCATCCAGCGTGTTCTTTAACGTGCACAGGGTATGGCTCTCCCGCACACGGGGCCACGGCTTAACGTCCCATCCGACGGACGGCGGCATTTCCAAGCCCATCGGTGTCCCCTACTGACCGTGGGCAGGGCGGGGAATTTTGCGGAGATAAATCTCAACGCTGACCCAGCTGGGACTCGAACCTGGGAACTACAGATTACGAGTCTGGCGCGCTACCGACTGAGCCACCCCCGCCCCCTGTGTGCATGGGAAATTAAGGATTTGTTGTTAATAATCCGACACAACTTTGGTGGTATATTTGAGCTAGATTTTGGCAGCCTCCTATTTTTGGGTGTTCCCAGTGCTGTGATGGCAATTAACATCTTTCTATATGTAATACACGGAGATCGTAAAAAAAAACATTTGTATGTTTAATGAGCCTAATTGAAGTCTATTAAATTTGTTGGGTTGTTTTACCTCTGAGCGGCACTTTTTTTGCACACCATGGGCTAAATGGCCAGGCCACAAGGACCCCGAAGGCTCAGAGAAGGTTGGGGGAGGGGACCCACTGGAACAGCTGTTGGGAGACAGACGGTAGCCTCCCGTCAAGGCCATCCAGCGTGTTCTTTAACGTGCACAGGGTATGGCTCTCCCGCACACGGGGCCACAGCTTAACGTCCCATCCGACGGACGGCGGCCTTTTCAAGCCCATCGGTGTTCCCTACTGACCGTGGACAGGGCGGGGAATTTTGCGGAGATAAATCTCAATGCCAACCCAGCTGGGACTCGAACTTGGGAACTACAGATTACGAGCCTGGCGCGCTACCGACTGAGTCACCCCCGCCCCTTCCCTATTAAATGTGTCGAAAAAATATACTATTTGTTCAGTTCAATATTTATTACAAAATATTGTTACGCTTAACATTTTGATTAAATACGCAACGAAAGAACATGCTCTGGTAAACAACAGCCAAAGCCTTTGGCAGCACACCTCTTGTATGGTCCCAATAAATAATTAGTCAACATATAGGCATTGGCCATGTTATTAAATTACATATTGAATTGGGATTGAGATTGTTGATTGAGGCTATTACAAGCTTTTTTACTAACAATTGTAATGCCAATGAGTACTTTTCATGTTCCAGGGGTTACAGTATCGTGTGCATAGTGGTGCTAGGTGTATAGATAATAATCATGCAAAACATTGAGTCATAGTTGTAGCTATGGGTATCAGCAAGGAGAAAATAGGTGTCGAAAATACGCCGAAGAGCCAAAAACATTATCAGTGCATCTTTATGCAAATCGAAGCAACTGTGGGTAAACGACGGCGTGTGTGACGGTCATGAAATGATATAAATAACACCTGATACTGAACTCTGTTAAGCAGTGTTATTCTTGTTCTTCAGATTGGAAAGGCAGCGGACTTAAGTGAGTTTGACAAAGGCCAAATTGTAATGGCCAGAAGACTGGGTCAGAGCATTTTCGCGACGGCAAGGCTTGTGGGGTGCTCACGGTCAGCCGTGGTTACTACCTTCAAAAATTGGTGAGAAAGGAAGAAAAACCACAAACCAACAGCAAGGTGTGGGCCGACCATGGCTCATCGACGCTAAAGGTGAGCGAAGGCTATCCTGTATGGTACGAGCCAACAGAAGGGATATTGTGGTGCAACTTGCCTGTAATTTGAATGCTGGTGGCAGGAGTAATGTGTCACAACACACAGTACATCAAACGCTGCTGAAAATGGGGCTGCGTAGCCACAGGCCACTCTGAGTGCCCATGCTAACCTCGGTTCACCTACGTAAGAGCCCACAATGGGTGCGAACATCAAAACTGGACCTTGAATGATTGGAAGAAGGTCGTCTGGTCCAATGAATCTCGTTTCCTGTTGTACCATGTGGACGGCTGGATACGTGTGTGTCGTTTACCTGGGGAGATGTTGGCAATGGATGCACCCTGGGGCAAAAACTAGCTGGTGGAGGATGTGTAATGCTTTTGGTGGAGGAAGTGTAATGCTTTTGGTGGAGGAAGTATAATGCTTTTGGTGGAGGAAGTATAATGCTTTGGGCAATGTTCTGCTGGGAAACCCTGGGTCCAGTCATTCATGTGCAGGAAACTATGATGTCTAACGCCTACCTAAGTATCATTGCAGACCAGGTACATCCTTTCATGGCAACAGTAATTTCCTCTACTAGTGCCTTCTTTCATCAGGATAATGCGCCATGTCACACTGCCCGGATTGTTCGAGAATGGTTAACGGTACACAAGGAAGACTTCCATGTATTGCCCTGGCCTCCAAATTCCCCACACATCAATCCAATTGAACATCTGTGGTTTGTGTTGGAACAGCATATCTGATCTGCAGTGGCTCAACCACGTAATTTACAAGAGTTAAAGGATCTGCTGATAATGTGTTGGTACAGTCGCTCAAAAAAGTATCCGAACACTATGGTTGATTACAGAATTCAAAAAAAATATCTGGCAACGATTTTTTCAGAAATTAGTGACCTGGTAACCTTCGTGTCATGTGACACGATGGTTGCCAGGTCACTAATTTCTAAAAAAAATCGTTGCCAGATATTTTTTTAAATTTTGTAATCAATCATAGTGTTCGGATACTTTTTTGAGTGACTGTACCAGATATCACAAGCCACCTTTAGAAATCTTGTAGCGTCCATACCTTGCTGGATAAGAGTGTTTTGGCAGCTACTTTCACGTCAGGTGGAGGACCAACATTATATTAGGCAGGTGGTCATAATGTTTTAGCTCTTAGGTGTATATCCTCACTGGCAATACGAAATGAGCATATTTGTAGTACCCGTTAGAAATACTTATAAGCACTTTGCTCCTTTCCCCCTGTAAATTTTTTTAAGATTAATATTTTTCTCTCCCCATCATGGAAATACATAAAATGAACATTTAATATAGCTGTGAAAAGTTTTCTGTGGTGGGAAAAAATGGCCCTGTACACCAGGTATTGCAAATCATTTGAACTCTAGTTTAATAATTAGACCCAGTGGTGTACAAAAAAAAAGGCGGGGGAGGGGTAAATAACCTCTATTACACTTAAAAATAAATGTGAACCTCCCATTTGATTTAAAACATGTCAATTCTCCCCCCCCCCCCACACACACACTCATCAGTGCAAAAATTGTTATTCCTATAACTATTTTTCCTATAATAAAGTGAATCTGTCTTGATACAAATATGTGGATATTTGCCAGATGAATAATAAGACCATTTGTATTAGGAGTATAATGCATGAGTTTCAAAATATTTTTGTGGTTGAATCTTGCAAGGTGTGCTATATATACTTTATTCAAAAATAGTATTTCAACTATATTAATTTTGTTCTGCTCTGACCACTGAAAACACAATTTGATTGTTTTTCTGGGATAATAAAATTTACAAGAGAAAAGGTGATTCAACAAGCTGAGACTTTCGAGTATTTGCTGTCAGGAACATTATTAGAAAATTCATTACAAGGAGCATGAATACCAATGATAGAATGAAGATATGAATTTATGATCAAATATCATGTTGTATTAATTCTTATTGTAAATAATTAAATATATCAACTTTAAAGTAGACAGTCACACAAACATGCAGCGCTATATTGATAGCTGCCTGTGTAGCAATATTTCTTGAGTTGCCTTTTGTTAAGACCTGAATTACTAATACCCTCAACCAAAGAACTTCACTGATCAATTCGAAAAAAAAAAAAAAAAATCATGAAAAGTATCTTATTACAAGTAGATTCCCTGAATATAATTAATTGCTGTTCTATTAAAAAATATTGTGAGAATAATCAATTTTGCATTGCACAAAGGATAAATGTATTTAAATATGCTCAATTACAAGTATTTAATATTGATATGTTTAAAAGAACGGCATTTTACATTAACTATTACTCAACAGACTGACATGACAGATTGGATTGACAATCATCTCGTTTATTTGAGCAAGATTCTGAGAAAACTTATCATCTTATTATCTTTATCACTATACTTCAATTTTGACGAACTTTGAAATTCATCTCCCACAATGCTCTCATTAATTCATTCATATTTCATATTTCTTTCTCTTACGTTTAAAAAAACAAATTTTCCTCATTGTGTTCGTTGAATTTTCGCCTTAAAATAATTAATAATCTTGTAAGTAAATTTATTAAGCAAAATTCTCCACTCTTACTTCATTGACTTTATTTAATTAGTTTAATATATTAATTTCTTTTAATTGTAATAAATCTGTAGTTTACGTTTAGTAATAATCTGGACTCAATGCCACGACTGCTGACAAGTTGTTGAAGGGGGGGGGGGGGATGCAAAACGAAAATTGGACAGGAAATAATTATGTGTAATATATATAGCCTGAACAATTTCAAATAACTATGTTGCACACAAAGTTCTGTTTGAGATTAATATTACATTTTCAACACTAATTTTTTTTTTTTTGGTTTAGGGCCTCATTTTTCTGGTTGCACAGGGGTCCAGAATTTGTGGTAGCAGTCCTACTCAATGCTTCATCCTCAACCAAATAGAAGTTTGCCATTACAGGTCTAAAACTGTAAGATGAGTTACCAGTTACTTTTTTTTAACTCAGTAAAGCATATTCAGAGATGTTGCATCACCTTTCCTGACCTTAATCATAAAACGATTTGAATTTTAGAACTGTCAGTATTAAAAAGGCCATTAATGGTTTACATAATAACAATACACAGTCGTATCAGAATAATATGGCCACCTACCACAGTATATGTATGGTAGGTGGTCATATTATTCTGATACGACTGTGTATATATACAGCATGGGTGCTGGCAAAAACATTTTCATGGGGGGGTGGAACAAGGGCAAATGGCCTTTTACAATGTTTTCAATGCAACTGAGAGTTTCCACAGGTAAATGAATAACTTTGCTCCTCTTCTTACCAGCACCCATAAATACATACATCAAAATGAATTAACACCTTTTAATATCAGTATATCTGCAAAACCCAAAATTTAAATAATGTATAAATGAAAATATCAACTTTCACATGAAAATGGTAAAGATTGAAAATACAAATAATTTAAATGTTTAAATAAAAAATGAACATGAACTGATGCAATTTTTCTATTTTAAAAGTAAAAAACAAAATGCACATATCATTTGTATTACTTCACAGTACCTTTAGTTGTGAGGATGCTATGAAAATGTATTTCGGTGTAAAGCTGATGCATTTTAGTTAGCACTCTCTACATGTGAAAATGTGCATGTTTACAGGGTGAGGTTTGGCACTATAATCTTTTCAAATGGAATGCATCACTTTAATGTATGATTTCTACAACCTAAGACTGTATTTTTATCTATACAATAAACAAGGTTAAAACATTCTTTAAAACATATTCACATACTCTATGAAATCTTTTCGCATAGTGCTTCACATGTTCCTACAGTACTGTTTAAATGCTGACACGTTCATCTGTTTTGGGCTGTTCACATCTGACATCACTCTTGTCACTCTGAAAACTTCTGAAATTTATGTCTGCTTGGACTGGATTCTTTTCAGAAAAAAAATTTTTTTTCAGAATTTTAGTCTTTTTTCCATTCAGGGTTGAACTCAGAATACTCTTTTAAATATTTCTAAAGACAAAAACATTATGAGCCACAAATTTGAAATGGGTTAATATATACAGTTTTAAGGTTTCACATGATCTAAAAAAAATAATAAATCACTCCTCAAATAGCTGCTTGCCACAGAGGTGTGAAGGGATCCTGTCAGTATCATACACCATTAAGAATCTGAGAGGAAGGGAAAACCACAGCAGATATATAACACAAAGAAAGAAACCTCCATGCTTTATCCAGGGTTTGAACCCAGTCCCATTGATCAGTGCCAAATGTACTATGGATTTTATTAAAACCTCTGATTTATGAATACAGTAAAGTCAGAAGACAAACGAAAACCATTTGAAGCTTGGATAACGAGTTTAAAAATAAATTTTTACATTTTATGCTTCTCATATACAGGAGTGTGTTTTCAAAAAGAAATAAAAGCACTATAAATACTGTAGTAAGATATACACTAAAACCAAGTCTACACAACAGTCCACAAAATGGCAAAAGTCATGCCAAGTAAATAGTAGCAGACATATTCCAAATCAATGTTAAACAGTCTTTCAAACGAAATAAATGAAGTTGATAAGAATGTTAAATTCCATTGTACAGAAGTTTCTGCTCATAGTTAGTGAACTGCTTAATGTCAGTTTTAAAATCACAGACATGGTTTTCATGTAATAATATCAGAAGTGAGTTTTAAATTAGTATGGAATACGAGTTTTGTTTTGGCAGCTATGAAGGAATGTTGCTCTTGTGGAAAAAGACAATGATTTACAGAAAACGCTTTGCATCATTGAACATTAAGGAACTATGTATATGTAGAATACATGCAGTGAGCATTTTTCTTTCATAATTTCAACTTCAATTTTTATTCATTAGGAAATACTATGGTGTTATAAATATAAGTCTGTAGTTTCGAAATTCAAATTAATGCAGAGAAACTGTAATGCTAAAACTGTTTCTAAAGTAAAAAAGGAACAAGCAGTTACTCCCATTATTAATTAAAATTTCAACTAATGTCCTGTGTTTCACTCCCATTTTTTTCTCAATTACATATTGCAAAATATCTTAAAATCAAATTTCAAGTTAATAACTATTGTATATTTTTGAAGAAACATTTTACTTTTCATATCATATAGTTAATATAATTCATTGTTAAGAATATTTTGCAATTTAAAAAAGAAATCTGTTCAACCATTGATGAAAAATCCCTTGTCATGCACCAAAAACATTGCAATTTAACAGGAAGGTGTAAAAGATAAGAACTTTGCACATGTGAAACTTTTGATCAAAGCCTTGTGGCAAGGCAAATGGGCCTTATGGCAAGGGGCCTTGTGGCAAGGCAATGGTGTGTAATGGGTCTTGTGGCAAGGCAAATGGGCCTTATGTGATCTACAAAACTTTTCATTCTTTGTGTGCTAAACTCGTTTTATTTTTCATGCTTGCACATTTCCAATAACAGACAATCCTTTTGGAGTGGGGGATGACTAAACAAAACTTGGTAAAAATCATATTGATGATATCACAACTTTGTGTCTAAGTATTTGTCTAATGGAATACCAACTGCTCTTACTCTTTCCAAACTATCAATGGGTCCAAAAATTCAATTTGGCAAGATTCTTTGAATCTCTAAATGAGCTCTGGCAATGCTAATTTTTTTTACTCATCTGTATAATAATAGTCAGCATACATCTCATCCTCTTTATTGTTTATAATAGATTGTATTTTCAAAATCTTCTTAAACACCTTTTAACTCTAGTTTTTCCTCTTAAATATCTGCCATTCTGACATATCTGAACCACCACTACCCCCTACAAAGGTGTTTATTGAGATTCTACTCTATGCCCAATGATTAAATTATTACACTGTTGTTGACCCTTAGTTGACTTTAGGGTATCTTTTCAGATATCTAGTTCACTGGCAGTGTTGGCAAACACTAAAATGTTTTGGATAATATTTTGAATAAGTTATATCAAAATATTTTGGCCACTGGTCAGGTAATATTATTTACCCTTTACAGCCACATTTCTGAAGAAAACTAGGCATTGTTTACATTTGCCTGTCAGAGAACCAATGACTAAGGCATTGATAAACATTTCAATATTGGCCAATCATCAATATATGACTTTAATAATTGGCTGCAAGGTTTTGATACAGTATAATGGAATACCAATTCCACATTAAAATGCATATAATATTAGTACTACTGTTCAGGTAGTAGACAAAGGATGATGGAGGCATATATTTTTAACTGAAAGTTCTTGTTATATTATTAAACTACTCAGCATCATTATAATATTAGAGAATCAGTTTAAATAATCCTTAAATATAAAAAGAAAAAGTTTTTGAACTTCCCAGCTTAAAAGCCCATTACAATCAATACTTATTTAATGCAAGTCAAAGTCCCATATTTTACTTCAATAACTATATACCTAATAGCATGCTACGTTTCAAGAGCTTGTAATATATATTTATTGTAACTTAATAATTCCATATGCCCTAACAATTATCCAATTTATTTAATTACTTTTTAGGGGAAAATTGACGAATAGTAAAATTTTCTTATACTTTTACATATGTATATATGTATTGTCATTGTTAACAGTATCTTAATACATTCAACCATGTCATAAAATAAGTAGCAAAAATCTTTTTTTACATTGTATATATTGCTACAGATGATTGATATAAAGCATCCATCTTTTTATAAGCATTATTGTGACAATTGATCAACAAATAATTTGGCAAAATTTATGATAAATTAGTGGAATTTTAATGTAATTTTATTATTTTATCAAAGAAACAATTTTTTTAACAATAGGTAATTTCAGTAAAAATATTCTATAATATTTTTAATGGAAAAATCACATGAATTTTTTTTTAACTTGTAGCTTACAACTGAGAATATTTCTTAAAAACATAAGAAGACAAAAGATATTTCACATTAATAATTTACAAGTAGTTATTTCTTATTGAATATCCCTCAGAATAATTTAAAGCTCTATATTGTAAAGTAAAACTGAATCTTACAATCAAATTACAAAAAATGTCCACTATGCTAATCATTTCATTCCATTATTTCTTAGAAATGTCAATCTTTTAACAGCTTCTAAACTTGAGGCCAATATCAACACTTGAGGCAAATCCTGTGTAATGCTGAAAAGCAATCCATAGGACACTAAGTGGCATACGAAATACAGAAAAGGAGGATATGAACATTGGACAGCTATGTACACTTTGCCCTCTTGCTTTAAACAAACTTCTATCTGGATCCTAGCTCTTTGTGTCTAAGTATTTGTCTAATTACAATACCTTACTGGGAGTCTGATTATTGTGGCATTTGGCAGTCATCTTGCCAGCACAACATGGAATGTATGTTATAAAACTTCAAGCAACTTTCACTGGATTCTTTTTTTTATCACACTGAAGTCTCATTACTTTCCCTGTAAGAATATTAACAATAAAATCATTTATACTTCAAGCATTCATCTTATTACTACATAAATATATTGTTAGAAAGTAAAAGCAAAATGGCCAAATATGAACTTCATTTGCCAAATGATGTCAATGACAAGAAATCATAAGTAAAAGAAAATTAATAAAAAAACTTTACTACAAAAATTTAAACAAGCAAGAAAGTCTGTATATTCAAGATACTTATATCTACATTTACAGTATTAAAATTACAAATAGTTATTAACCGCAAAATATCATATTGCCAATTATAACAAATTCAGGAAATTATTATAAATCATTTATCTTAATGTTAAAATTAAATAAATGATACTAATAAGTCATTCCATAAGGAATATACATTCTTCCTTCGGTGACATTGCATATGACTTGACAGTTTTCCAATAGGGTATGTGCTCAGTGTTGGAAAGTTTTTATCTCTGACTCCCCCCTCCCCCTCCATAATTTCTCAAATACTTGATAACCCTGATCCCAAATTTTACATGCAGAATTTCCTTTTTTCTGGCCTCCTAATTCAGATTTCTTGTGTCACATAGCCCTAATGAAGCAGTTTTTAACATTTTAGTGGTGGCATATCTTAACAATTATACAATACTTGCATTCTCTAATGTAATAAATTGCCATGTGTCAAGTGAAAGATTTCTCATAGTTCTAGTAAAACGTATGTTATTCAGTATTACTGGATTTTTCTTGTATATCTCCAAATGAATGCTAAGGTATTCCTGGGAGTTCATATACCATCAATGGAGAAACACCATAATAGATTAATACTATTCAAAAAGTTACTGTATTCCTGTCACTCCTCTGACAGCTTATTATTATAATTATTGCTACTCCTTAAAAGTAAGAGAATTTATTGAATTGGGTACTGTTCTGATTGGCAAGTTTTCAAAGCTAAAAAGAAGTGACAAAAAGCAAATGCTAAAGGAAAGCATAACAGTTCTATAATGAAAATCTCTTAACTTACCTCATCTTTATACCCAAAAGGATGAATGAAAAAAATATTGATAGCATTAGAAAAAGTTTACCATTACTATTTAAAAATTATTATGAACATTAAAACTATAAAAGCATAAATAAAAACAGTCTTTTAATACGATTTTATATCTACTAACACTTTATTTGTGTACACTTTAATGAAATTGTATTCATTTATCATCTGAAAAAAATTACTAACAAATTATTTTACTTGTTCTTCAAATGTATAAATTATTCAAAATTAACATTAAAAGAAAGCAATCAAAAGCTAATATGTTTACCTATAAAGATACATATTGGCAAAATAATGTTTACATGTGCATTATTTTTAAAATTATTAATACAATTAAAAAGCAGCTGTTGTAACATTGACACTTAGTTCTAATATTAATGCTGAAATGCCACTAGCTATTAATATTTTAAGGTATTGTTTGTCCCATAGGATATTTGTATTTAAAACATTATCGAGCATTAAATCATTCAATTAATTATCAAGAAGAAGAAAACATCATTCTAAATCTCTGCAAAGTGCATTTTTTAAAGGTGAACAACCAAAAACTCCAAATATTAATATATAATAATAATATATATTAAGGAAGTTATGATCATCACTGAATTGCATTTCATGCTTGCTAATTTGAAAATCTCAGTGCTAAAATTTTAATATATGTAGAATAATTATGGAATAAAAGTGTATTGAATGATGGGTGTTTACATAGTAAGAAAACCTTCAGTACCAGCAAAATTTGGACCCTATACATGCTACAAATGAACATGACAGAAATTTAATAAGAATAACATCATACCAAACCTTGATGAAGTGCTTAAAAGGAAATAAAAAGTGAAACTTTTCACGAACTAACAATCAAAGATTGCATGAAACTTAGAATTTTCAATAAGAGAAACAATGACAATCTTATTCATGGATGAAATATACAGGGTGAATCTGAAAAAGTGGGCAAAACTTTACGGGGTGGTAGAACGCAGCTATACGAGCAATATTTGTCATAGAAAGTATGGGCGGAACGCAAACGGCGAGCCGCTAGGTGGTGTTGGAAATGGTATAAAAGGGTCGGTCCTCGCACCCAACGGCATTTCTACCGTGGATTGCTGAGAGGATGGCTGGTTATACTAACCACAAAATGGCGGATATGCACTTTGTGTATGGTGCAGATCGGTGTACGGATTTGTGTACGGTGCTAGTCGCCAGGATCGCCGTTGTTGCCGGTGATATTCGGGAAATGCCTGGTGTCTTCGCAAATGTGCGTCGGTCCCTATCCCGCAGGTGTGAAGCCTGCATTACAGCTGGTGGCAGCTCTTTTGAGCAATTTCTTTGAGCATGTACCTCAATTACATTCCTGTTAATAAAATGTTTTCTGAAGTATCTCCTCTCCTTCTTGTGTTCATTCTTTAAATGTGACAGTGGAAAACTACCTTTTAACTTCTCACTGCTTTCGTTCCGACCATACATTCTATGACGAATATTGCTCGTATAGCTGCGTTCTACCACCCCGTAAAGTTTTGCCCACTTTTTCAGATTCACCCTGTATATATATTCAGCCAGGGGCAGACTGGCACATTTCTTCCAGGGATGCAGCTGTAGCATGGGAACCTAGGCTGCAATAAAAAATTTGATTTCTTTTTCAGGATTTCAATACTTAATCTTTTGAGAGTTCATACATTAAGCTTTAAAATAGCTTTTCCACAATTCTGTAGAATTTGTGTAAAATAGTAATTATTAAAATTATTCTGCTCCTATGAGGTCCCAGAACTCTAAGGGCTCGGGACATTACAGCACCCCTTATCAGTCTGTGCCTATATTCAGTACTGGATTTCCCATAAGGCACAATAGAAATTTGACTAAGAGCACCAGTATTCAAAGTTATATTTCATTTATTCAAGTAAAAAAAAATAATCTTTTTTAACTTTTACAAAAGTAAAAAAAAATTGCTTGCAATTAAAGAGAGTTTAAATGCACTCTCTCTATTGACAATCGAAGTAGATATGAATTATGAGAATATATTTTGTTCATTCACAGAGCAAGAAACAACGTAGAAAAATATTTCAAAATCAATGCATTGATTGATATATGTTACTCCATATTGAATGCTTTAAGTTGTATATCATATTACATTAATTTTTATGGAATTTGATTACAAAATCACATTATTCATTTTCATTAGAATCCCATATAAATTTCCATTACATTTGTTTCTTTATTTATGATTACAAAATAAATAAAGGTTTTTTTTTTTATCTACTAATTTTATTTATGCAACAATACAAGGAGATATCTTCTTCTACTGAACACTTCCAGAAAAATTTAAATATTATTTACTACCTTTATGATGGTTATATTTTTTGAGCCAAATTTTGGAATATACGGTCCCTAAAAAAGTTTTTTTTTCTGATATGACTTTATTTGTATAAAAAGCAGTGGAGGCTCATGATTAAAATTTTTGGTGGGGTACTTCGACTACTACAGGCAGGGCCTAGATGTAAGAAAAAATTGGGGATATAGTTGATATTCATTTGAACTCAATAAGACTAAAAATATGTTTCATAATTTCATAATTCTTCCTTTCAGCTATTCTCAAAGCACATTATTTACCAAAAATCTTCAGAAATAAACAAACTCAAAAAGGTGTTCTTGCCCTTTTTATTTCAATTTAGTATTTTGCCACACCACTGTAATAATTACCTATAAGTATATATATTTTTCCTCTCTGCTCTAATAATATTTTAGAAAACTGTTTGTGAAAAGTATGTCTAATATATACATTTACTATTTTTCGGGTTGGGTTGTTTCACCTCTGAGCAGCACTTTTTTGCACACCATGGGCTAAATGGCCAGGTCACATGGACCCCGAAGGCTCAGAGAAGGTTGGGGGAGGGGACCCACTGGAACACCTGTTGGGAGACAGATGGTAGCCTCTCATCAAGGCCATCCAGCGTGTTCTTTAACGTGCACAGGGTATGGCTCTCCCGCACACGGGGCCATGGCTTAACGTCCTATCCGACGGACGGCGGCCTTTCCAAGCCCATCGGTGTTCCCTACTGACCATGGGCAGGGTGGGGAATTTTGCGGAGATAAATCTCAACGCTGACCCAGCTGGGACTCGAACCTGGGAACTACAGATTACGAGCCGGGCACGCTACTGACTGAGTCACCCCCACCCCACTATTTTTTGACTCTGTTCCAATTATTATTGAAAATTAATTGAAAAGTTTTCTATTTTGGCTATTCTTAATTTACAATATTAATTTATTATATATATATATTATTTCATATATTAATTTATTTTAAAGAATTGTAAAAAAAAAGTGGCATGGTTAAAAAGACTGAAAAAAAATCTAGAATGAGAGCAGCTGGGATTGAACTGTTTACCTGTATGTTGCAAGTCCAAAAAAGAGACACTGCATTTAGCTAATTTATCTTTGCATTGCTACAAGATGTTACATTAAAATATAATAATAGCATTCTCAGGACTGGAGATATCATCTAAAGAAATAGAATGTATGTTCAATGTCTGATTATCTCAAACAATACTTGACTGCTCATCCAAACTTAATTTTTCAACTAACTATTCAAATCTTCTACGATACCAAGATATTTATCTTCTTTTTCATTAAATTGCTGATGACATTGGATTATCATGTGTGACTATAATGTTCAACAAATTTTAAGTTTTCATATCTAATGTTGTTCTTAAATACTTTTCATATAATTATCCTTCTTTGGCAAAATAAAAAGTTGGTAATCCAGTTCAAGCACATCACAAAAGTTTAGGTTTGTTGAGCTTGCCACAGTCAAATGAATATATTTGCTAAGTAACAAGATCTTCGATTATTGGTTGGACTGGTAGAATCAGACAATCAAGTGTCATGGGCCACTACAATATGGTGACCCACCTCCTGCAGTTCAGTGCTGTTATATTTCAGTGCAAGCACATTTGTGTGCTACAATTGTCTATGTAAAGCTACAGTTGTCTATGTAACATGGCAAATAATTATTTTAAAATGAATATAAAAATGGTATTGATTTAGATATAACAAATCACAAATTGAAACTCATTTATTTTATTTATTTTTTGTGATTATTTTTGGTAGGGCAGTGCTCCAGGTGGCCTAATCGATGAACAGTCCCTAATACAAAGTCCTAGAAAATTTAACAAAATATATTTAAATATTATGTGTGCATCGCTGGAAGCAATATTTCTTGAATTGTGATTCTACATCCTTTTAGCTCTCAATCTTGTGATCTTTGAACTTATACTTTATTGTAAAGCTTACTGACTTGCTTCATTCACTTACTAATTACTAGGGGCGGGGGTGGCTCAGTCAGTAGCGCGCCAGGCTCGTAATCTGTAGTTCCCAGGTTCGAGTCCCAGCTGGGTCAGCGTTGAGATTTATCTCCGCAAAATTTCCCCGCCCTGCCCACGGTCAGTAGGGGACACCAGTGGGCTTGGAAAGGCCGCCGTCTGTCGGATGGGACGTTAAGACGTGGCCCCGTGTGTGGGAGAGCCATACCCTGTGCACGTTAAAGAACACGCTGGATGGCCTTGACGGGAGGCTACCATCTGTCTCCCAACAGCTGTTCCAGTGGGTCCCCTCCCCCAACCTTCTCTGAGCCTTCGGGGTCCATGTGACCTGGCCATTTAGCCCATGGTGTGCAAAAAAGTGCCGCTCAGAGGTAAAACAACCCAACCCAATACTAATTACTAGCATATTAGAATTTCCGAATATTTTGATGGGTTATGGGGACAATGGGACAGAATCCTTTAAAGCTGGACTTGAAATTTTTGGGACATTTGAGTCACTATAACTATACCAATATCCATAGGATCATGTTTAGACATTTTTGGGTCCTAGGCACATGCCTAGTTTGCCTTTGCCAAAACATGGTTGTTGTCACCAGAAACTTTTATTTATTTATTTTTTTTTTTGGGGGGGGGGGGGACTAAAAACAAATCATTGTTTCAAAATAGATATCTTTAGATTGAGTTGTTCATTAATGAGGGAAGCTTTAATTACAACAATAATGCTTACATCATACCATAATACACTAAAGCTCCCCAAAAACGAAATGGAAGGGGAAACTTATTATTGAAAATCCATATAGAATATTTTTCGTATTAATAAATAAAATTAAATAATATGCTTCCAAAAACATAAAAAATATTATAGTTCATTAGAAAAATCACAATTGTTGATATATCTGATATTATTCCACATAATTTTTTTTATCAGCTTTTCCAGGGGTGGACTACCCCACCCCTTTCTGATGCCCATAAACATGGCCCTGAGTATTCTCCCTCAAAACATATAAAACTAGTTTCCCTTTTGTAAATTCATCTACCACTGGTAGTGACTACATTGTATTAATAACTTAAATTTATAATCTGGAAGAATACATTGTAAAATTTGTACTGAACTTACTCTGATTCTGAAGAGACCTCTGCTGCTGTCATAGGAGGTATTACCATCCTTTGGCCTTCAAGAGCAGAAGAAATATTACTTGAATCTTTACCACCCTCCAATTTACTTTCGCCAGGTAAATTGTTGGTATTTAGGTTATTATTTACACTATTTATGTTAGATGGCAGGCTATCTGCTCTCTCTGGAACTGGCAGTTGTTCAGGACTGGAGATATCATCTAAAGAAATAGAATGTATGTTCAATGTCTGATTATCTCAAACAATACTTGACTGCTCATCCAAACTTAATTTTTCAACTAACTATTCAAATCTTCTACGATACCAAGATATTTATCTTCTTTTTCATTAAATTACTGATGACATTGGATTATCATGTGTGACTATAAAAAGAACATTTTTCTCTGAACACTTGTGTCTAGGGTTGCCACCTTTTCAACTCAAGCAATTCGGACATACTTGAAACCAGTTGCTCCTAGTCCAGAGATATTTCGAAAGATCAGCAGTTCCCAAAGTTTTTGAGCACAATGCCTTCCCTTTTCTTTAATTGTTTTTGGATTTTCAAAATACAGGACAGAAAAGGGTCCTAGAAACTATTCCTAGTTTATACAGCCCTCTCATACAAGAACATGCCCTACAAAGACTGAAGTCACTGCTGACCACTCCTCAGTTAGAGCAAACACAATACACAAAGCGTGCCTGCTGGAACAGTAGCAAACTCCCTAACCACTATACAAGATGAGCCCTGAGTATTATTTTACCAAGTATTATTTTCTAATGCCACCCTTTACCAAGAATTATTTTCCAATTTGAAATTAAATTAAAACTAAATCTTTTCCCATGTAAAAATAGCAGAAAATTAAAAGTTTAAAAGTTGGTGGTGCCTGTTATTGATTGGACAAACCATTGGGTTAGATGTATCAACAGAAGATCAAATCTGAAAATGGTGTTAATAATGCAATGCTAATTTTTTTAAATAAAAAATAAATATTTTTGCTTATTTCTATTTGAGACTATACAAATTTTTTTATTACTTTAGAAGTATAATGCTAACAGTAAGACAGTTATAATAATTAAAGCACCAATTTTGATTATTGATTAACAAGACAACAGTTTGCAATTCTACTAACAATTATTGGAAAACAATCTTTTTTTGCCTAATCTACTTTCACCTGCTCAAGACAGTGAAATCAAGAAATTCTGACAACTAGTATCAAAATTTAGTTTAGTTCAATGTTCAGCCTTGCAATCTACTGTCATTTGATTTCTTCCTGAGAAAATTCTCTCAATGCATGCATTACTTGTGACAGTAAAAAGGATTTAATCCCCAAGTTTCATTAGTCATTTTTAAATCAATCTGTGCTTGAGAAATCCCACTTACATTTTCAAAAAGAAAATTAGTGAAAAAAATGAAATCTATATACTTATACAGTATGCCATAACTGAAGCAGATAATTAATAATTCAATTAGAAACCTGGAGATGACTTTCCAAAATCCAGACACTTTGAATAAAAACTGAAGAGGTGGCAACTCTAACCATATGTGAAATTTAATTATTTAGTAAGTTGTCAACTTACTGAATAATATAATTGTTAATAAATAATATTACTAAATAATATACTAATAATATAAATAATAATAATATACAATTTACTAAATAATATAATTAAGTAAGTAAGTTGTCAACTTACTAATTTAATACTGATTTGACAGAACTTGCCCTAAAGTGCTTTAGGGCATGTTCTGTCACATCGATATTAAATTAAGAATTAAAACTTTTTCTATAAGATGGTAAATTCATGACAAATTCTAGTTGATGAATGAGCCTCACATCCAGAGAATTTAGATCAAACACAAAGGGGTAGTAACTCTAGTTGTGTACCATTACCAATCAATATATGTTCAAAGTTATCCCAGATTGTGCAATTATCTTCACAGTTTATTATTAGCTGAAGATTAAAAGATGCCCGGACAACTCAATAGGTTAAAACATCTGATTCTGAAAGATCATGAAGTCATTCTGAACATTGATATCAAGTTTATGGGAAAAACTGTCTTGAGCCAGACGGGATATGAATCCTCGACCTTCTGATAATACTCAGGTGCTCTGACCACTGTACTACTGAAAGTCAATCATGATTTTGTTTATTTAATGATATGAATTATTTTACTTGCAGTACAGAACTCAAATATTCATGTCACTGGAAGAATGTCTTCTCTGCTTCTAAACAGCATCCTGAAGTAAATGGCAATGTATGTCACGAGTATACTCAATTGATTATTCAGTAAATTTCTTGATATCAGGAAATCATGGGTTCTTATCCCATCAAGCTCAATATAAATTTTCCACTAAATTTATTATCAATCTTAAGCATGACTTTAACCTTTCAACTGAAGAAATATTAAGAAATTTATTAAGTAATTAATAATGTACCTGACATTTACAGGAGTTTGTGGGTTTAGATCTCATGCCCCAAAAAATTAATTTTTTCCAGTAACTCTTCAATTGTCTTAGAATAATCGGACTTATTATTTCGTGTAATTAGTACTATTGAACCAAATCTTCAACAACAATAAATCTACATGTTATGAATGCTTTCTGAAATTTTGTGTTAATTATATGACATATTCTGTACATATACATTCAATTCTAATTAAAATTCCATATGGGTCCAGGGGGTAAACCTCCAGATGCCAGTAATTATGTTTTCTAGACAGTACTTTCTTCTTTCTTTCTCTATCTTCACTTAACTTCTTTCCTCTTATTGCACTAAATTTCTCCTATTTATCCTAAATAAAATTTGTATATTTTTCTTTCATTTTATCACACTACTATCCTACATCCAGCTACTCTTCTAAGTATTTAGAGCACTACATTAAATTTATGTCTCAATGAAATTTAAAAGTTTAAATTTTTATCACCAAAACTTACCTAATAATTCTGGAGTAAAATTAGGATCAAGATATGAAGATATATCTTGAAGCCTGTGTGGTACTGTATTTTCACCACTAACTGCTCCTCTACTCCAAGGCATTATAGGATCCCTTGGTGGAAGGCCAACCCTGAGGGACAATCCCTCACTACCTGTGGTTGCTAATGGAGTGGAGACATTACGAGGCACTCCCCAGGAACTGGTATACTGAGCATAAGGAGAAATGTTTGCTCCTATACTTCCTGGTGATGTTATTGGAGGCAAATTAAAACCTTTGCTTGGGGCTGTTAAAAAACATCAACAATGAACAACAACAAAAAAGCAGATAAAAATAATTATTATACACTCAAGTGTAAAAATTAAGGTATAACCTATGCTATGTGGATGGGAAGCTTACTTCGAAATTCTAGTGCTTCAAAAATAAACTCTTTATGAGAGAATGTGAGTGAATATCAAATAAAGATCTAAATAAGAGCTATTTGAACTTCGAATTTCAACAATATTTATTTGATATTTAATGAGTTCTGAAAGTTTTGAAATTTTGCAACAATGATGGCAGTCAAGAATTTTCCTCAAAAATTAATTAGCCTTAAATGATAAACATTATTCTGAACTGTTTAATTGAAACAAGTGTATAATTTAAAAGCTTTTGTAAACAATTCTTCCAATTTTGTGAATTTTATACATGTTTGTTAGAATGGGTTAGGATGCATTGTTTTACCTCTGAGTGGCACTTTTTGCACAAAATGTGCTAAACATTTTGCACAAAATGTGCACTTTTTGCACAAAATGTGCCATAAGAACCATAAAAGCTCAGAGTAGGTTAAGGAAGAGGATTCACTGAACAGCTGTTAGAAAACAGACAGTAGCTTCCTGTCAAGGCCATCCAGCATGCTCTTTAAGATGCACGGGGTATGGCTCACATACATATGAGTCCTAAGCTGAATGCTCCATCCGATGGATGATGACCTTTCCCAAAGTCCATCAAGACCTCCTTTCTCTTTGAAGACAGAGTGGGCATTAGAGGAGATAAATCTCAATGCTAGCATAGCTGGGACTTGAACCTGGGAACTGATAATTATGTGTTGGTGACTGACTAAATACCCCCTCCCCCCATCTAGGAGTAGCCTTGGTAATGTTAAATATTGCAGTTTCCATAACTCTTTACATAATTAGCTACTATTGCTGAAAATGGAAATTTATAGATATCTGAACGTTATAGAGCTTCAAATTTAACTTCCCATTTATATATCATGGAGTTAATTTTTGCACGTCCTTGCATCTTATATAAAATTCACATTTTTCATTCATGTGTTTATTATTGTAAACATTCCTGTTTAAATAACATTTTGTTATATTTGAATTTTTAAAAGCTATTTCAGTCTCTTCTGTTTAGAAAAAAATATCTTTACAATTGATAAAAAGTACCAACATATTGGTATTGCATTGCATTATATCTCTGAAAGAAAAATTATTATTAGAATATAGACTTCAATAGAGAGTGGTTCAAAAAAAAAAAACCCCGGAAAACTCTACAGATTTGGCCTTCAAAAACAACATGGAAAACTTGCAAAAAGCTGGACAAAAACCCAAATGGAAGATTACCTTTTTCAGTGAAAAATCTTCTTGGTGTCCAGGTGTGAGATGTCAAAAAACAAGTGTGTGTTCTTCTGAAGAATTTTTTTTCTCTTTCTCTATCTTCTTGTTATTCTAATTAATCTCTTTATTTTTTATTCCTATTAAACCTCTTGTTGGACCAAATTTTGTTCAATTTCAAACTCTGCCAGCTTCGCAATTTATCTCCACTGACCCCTTGTCCTCATTCACAAAGGGAACACTGATGGGCTTTTGGAGAGGTTGCTATCCATTGGATGGGATGTTAAGCCATGACCCCATGTGCAGAAGAGCTATACTCTGCGCACAATAAAGAATATTAAAAATACAAAATTTCTATATTACATGTTTTTCTTGAAGCATTCTTTAAAATACTACATGAACAGAGAGAAAAAAATACATATATATGGGAAATTATCATAGGAGAGGGGGAAATGCTGAAATGAGCTGGAAAGGACAGGAACACTTTTCTGAGTTTTTTTTTCCCCCTGAAAATTTTCCCTATATGATGTTTGATTTGCTAGATAACCTTGAAGGAATCTTCCACCTGTCTCCTAAGAGCTGTTCAGTGTGTCCCCGTCCCCTAACAACATAAGCCCTTGGGTCCTTGTGACCTGGCCATTTAGCCAGTTGTGTGCACAAAAGTGCTGCTTAGGGGTCAAACAACAAAAAAGTCACTAAGTTTCACTTATGTATCCTACAGTGGTGGGTTGTGACTAAAATATTTGATGGGCACTTTGATTAGTGTAAGCAGAGACAAGATGTAGGAAAACTTTTGGAGAGAAGCCTGATATTTAATTGAATTGTATCAGGCTGGAACAATGTTCCATAAAACATATATTCTTTTGTCTCAGCTATCTCGAAACGCATTCAGGGAAAATTTTCAGGGGAAAAAAACAAACTCGGAAAAGCGTTTCTATCCTTTCCAGTTCATTTCAGCTTTTCCCCCTCCCCTATCATAATCACCAATATATAAGTATTTTTTTCTCTCTATTCATGTAGTATTTTAAATAATGCTTCATGGAAAAGGTGTAATATAGAAATTTTGTATTTTTTTTAACTTCATTCCTATTATAAAATAATATTTAATTATTTTAAACTGAATTATTTGTTGTAAATTACCATTTGAACAGTTGTCTTTTTTGGTTATAATAATTAATTTATAATATTTATTATATATTATTAAATATATTTATTGTAAAATAAATTGTAAAACAGTGACTGAAAAAAAAAACCATTGAAAAGGCCACTGCTGGTATTGAACAAGAAATCTTAGTATTGCAAGTCAAATGACAATGCACTCTACTAAACATCATCAGTGGAATATTTTGTTCAAATATGTTATTATTATTCCATTATATATCAAATGTTCAATACATTATTCTATTTTCATTTTTAAATGTCTTTCCTAAACTGTTCATATCTAAATGTCCTCTCTGGCTAAATAAAAAGTTGGCAATCCTATTGGTAAGTCAAATGAAGATTTTTAGTTAAGTAAACAGATTTTTGTACTATTTGGTGCATTGGTTGAATTAGCCAATCAAGTATAATGAGCCAATCTGAATAATAGTAATCAGTCAATCTAGTGACATGGGTCACTCTAAAATAGATATATATCTTCTGCAGTTCATCGCTGTTGCATTTCAGTGCACATACATTTGTATAATCACTATAGTAGATAATGCTACAATTCTGGGTGATAACCATAATGGATAAATTTGTAATGTATAAACTAAACAATGTAGCACTGATTTGCAAAGTGAATACTATGTTCTATATAACACATCATATAATGTTTACAAAACAAATATAAAAATTATATTTTGACAAAAAATTAACACTAAATTTGAAATTAATTTATTACTTTTTGTAATTATTTTTGATGCAGCAGTGCCCTGGGTGGACTAATGGATGAGCTATCCCTGGTATCCTGCATAAATAATGGGCATTCTTCCTTCATTTTACCAAATTACTCTTTGCAACAATCTATTCTTCTAAGTACTTGCAGAACCATGTGAAATCTTAACTTCAACTGGTAATGTGGTATGCTACTACTATGAATTCTGCATTGATTTCTTCAATTAATTCTCCATACTCCTTTGCAGCGCAAAGTCGGGATCATTCTTTCAGTTTTTATTAACAGCATAAATAATGAACTATATATGTATTTACTGTATTAATGTGTTTTTTTAACTCATTAAAAAACAACAAGCTATTGTTAGTTCTAACTGTAGGTTTCCTAACTATTGGTCTTTTTCAGAAAACCAGTCGAAATATAGCTTATCAATAAGCAACATTGGCAGTGATATCACTAAGAGTTCTTATCGTGCATGTTGTGAGATCTTATTAGGTTTCGAATTCAGGAAAACATAAACGACATTCGATTTGGGTTTCTCTTTTGCCAAATGTGATTAAACTGGTCCTTTTCTCTATTTACTTCTCTGTTTCTACAAGGTAAATGATGTCACTCACACACAAATGAGTGTGAAAATTAACTGATTAACATGCTGAGCCAAATATTGAATACTTAAAGGAACATAAAATATTACCTGTAACTGTTCCATGTGATGCAACATCACCAATTATATTAGGCTTAGGTGGCACTTCTGAAATGAGATATATTTTTATTCATATTGTCACTTGTTAATTGAAAATAATATAACATAGAGAAACTTATTTGGAAAGATGTTGCAATACAGTATTTATTTATATATAAGCAAATTCTCAAATTAAATACTTGAAAAGAAACAATAATACATCTGTTAAATTAATTTCATTTATTGTTTATTCCTTTTGCTATTTTAAAAGTTTCAAAACTAATTTATTTTCTAATATTACTTGTTAAACTTCCAGGTCTTGAATTCCTGTTCACATGCTCATGTACCTTATGACAGCCCATCATTGTTTTAGACCAGTGGCCATCAACCAGAGGCATAATGATGGTAAGGCACAGCAAGGCATTGGCTTGGGGTCCCAGTCCCAAGAGACCTCAAGAAGTCATAATTTTATATTGCATGTATGTATATTTTTATTTAATTTCTTTATGTGGGCTTCATTTTAATCTTTTGCTTTGGGGGTCCTAAAACTGAAGTTATGCCTCTGTCATCAACCTACCTTTCAAGATCACGTGTGGCTACCAAAATCACTTTATGTGGCCCTCATCCCTCTAGCAAAATTATTTTTTAGAGTTTTTCAAAAGTGGTCTTTAATAAGTTATTATCAAGTGTTAAGTAAGAGTAAATCAGAAAGTGAGAGAAAGGGGTAATGGGAGAGGAAGTGATTCATGGAGAGAGAGAGAGATTAGTTCCACTATTCACTAAGGATCATATTAAAATATAAGTAAAATTATATAGTTTTCATTTTTTTAACATCTGTTCTAGTTAATAGATTGAAATGATGTTCTTTAAAAAATTTCCAGTATGTTGAAGTATTAAAATATTTACAAAAACTACATTAAAATTCCCCTGGACTTTTGGTTTTAAAGTGCAGTAATTCTCATACATTAAACCCTTAAAGTTTTGGAAGCTGATTAATCAGTTTTTAAAAATCACTACAAATGAAACTACAACATGTTTTTTTTTTATGTTTATCTACCATTTTTTTTTATTTTTAGGGTTTTTGTTTAGAATTAAATGCTATTTCCTTTGATATGTAATGTGAACTATTTCATTCATTAGTTGTTTCATAATAATGCTCAGAAGGTGAGTTGTTGAAGAAACGAAACTTGGCATTGTAAGGATTAATAACTCAATGTAGCCCACCTATACAAAACGTTTGAGAACCATTGATTTAGAGCATTTTTTAAAATCATAAGTGCAGCATTTGGTAGCTACATTTAAAAAATTAGCATTGCCTAAGCCAAAAAAATTAGCATTGCCTAAGCCAAAAAAATCAATAATGTGTTATAAAAGTTTTAAAGCAAAATTTTTGATATTTGAATTTGAAAAACACTTTATATTTTCCAAAAAGTGAAAATTTGCAGGGAATTTTTATGGATTTAAAACTCATATGAAGGAAACATAAAAAAAAAACGAGAATGTTTAATGAATATAATTCATTCGTTCATCATTAAAAAAATTTTTCAAATAATAAATTAAAAGAAGGGAAAAAGATTGTAGATTTTGAAGTTTCATGGGTAACTGAATTTAGTTTCTTTCTTAAAGTTTATATAACAACTGCACACCATTTCAAATGTTTCAATCAATATTGCATATATATATATTATCCATAAATAAAACTGCTGTAAAATTCATATACATTATATATAACCTTGAAACTTCAAAATTAAATAACCCTCACCTGGAGGTTTTTTATTAGTTTTCTTCCTTTTCCATGTCTCCCCATTATATTCATCTTCATCTGAAGAGTGGCTTGATGCTAAGTCCAGAGATGCATGATCTAATGACAGATCACTCTCAGAATCTGAATCTTTAGCTCTTCGCCTACTCACTTCACCTGTGTCAGGATCTAGGAAAACGAAAAACCAAAGAACATTCCTTCTTCATTCATTTCTCAGGGCCTTCAGAAAACCATATGTGTCAAAACTTATTTCTTTTTAGCTAGGCAATAAATTACAATGTTCGTTTACACACATTCACAACCTATTAAAAATAATCATAACCCAGCTTAAAATAGTCTACTAAGTTTTGTTTTTTCATGGTTTTTCATGATTGCTAGATCATGGTTAAACACTAGCAAAGTGCTAAAATTTAATACTTGATCTTAATAATTGCTTAAAAACTGGATCAAGCACTCCAAATATAGTTCCTTGGAACTTATTGCAAACTACTAGAATTACCCAATGTTTCTCGGGTCTGAAACTATCTAAAGTATAGAGTAGATGATACTCCCAATGTCACAAGCTTCTTTGTAGCATAAAATTCATTACAATTGTTTCTTACTTCCCCCCTTTCCACAACCCTCTGTTAAAAATTTCTACTGGGGAATTCTCTTGAGGAGGTCTGAAACTTTCTTAAGGTATATAGTAAATTGTACTACCCATGCCAGAAGCTTTCATTTGACATAAAATTCATCACAATTGTTCCAACACCCCCCTCCCCATTCAATGAAATTTCATCCCCTTTTAGGTGAGTTCTGAAACTTTCTAAAGTATGCAGTAGATGAGACTCTGCACTAGAAGCTTTGATTTGGCGCAAAACTCGTTATGATTGTTCAACCTCACTCTCTGCCACCCACCCACCCCCCTTGATAAAAATTTTATCATCCTCTTTTAGTGGAAGTCAGAAACTCTCTAAAGTATATAGTAGATGGTACTCCCAACCGGAAGCTTCCATTTGAAATGGAACTTATTACAATTGTTTATCCTCCCTTCCTCCCTATCCTCTGCTTTCACAGGAGGTCTGAAACCCTCTAGAGTATGTAGTAGATGGCATTCCCCATATCAGAAGCTTTCATTTGGCATAGAACTTATTATGATCATTTATTCCCTCTCTCCCAATATAAAAATTTCATCCCCCACTTTTATGGGAGGTTTCAAAGTCTCTAGGATATATAGTAGATACTGCTCCACACTCCAGAAGTTTTCATGTGGCATAAAACTCACTAAGCTTTATGCCACATGAAAGCTTTTGGGGGAGGGTTTGGGGGGAGGGTTTGATCGTTCAACCCCCCCCCCCCAAAAAAAAAATCATCATCCTCTTATATAGTAGATAGCACGCCCCACTCCAAAGCTTTCATGTGGCATAAAGCTCACCAAGATCACTCAATACACCCCTATGCTTCCCCCACCCCTCATAAAAAGTTCATCATTCTCTTTTAGGGGAGGTCTGAAACTCTAAGGTAATGGTTTAAGTCACAGTGCTGATTTAAAATTATTAAAATTTTCTCTACATCACTATAATTATCACAAGAAAAAACCAAGGTAAATCCCTAGATATTATTTCCATCTAATTATCTCAGTTTTTCCAATAATTACATTGATAGGAGAATATATTAATGATCCCTCTAATTAATAATCCCTCTAAGTTATATAGTAGATTGTACTCCTAATGCCAGAAGCTTTCATTTGGCATAAAACTCATTAAAATTTATTTTCCGCCCTCTCCCACAGTACAATTTTTCTCCTTATTTTTAAGGCAAGACTGGATAAATTCTAAAATTATAGTACGTAGATGGTACTTCCCATGTGATTATGAATAACTGCCAATGCTAAGTCTATGAGAGACACCAGTTTTTAACCAATAATGTTAAGTCCATGGGGATTTTGAGAAATTCACACCTGTCCAACCCATTTTTGATTCACCCCGATGAGTTCACACATAGATTATATTCTTCCCCTGGGTGAAGGGAACGTTCATGCAAAGTTTGGTGCCCCTAGCTGTTCTGGAGGTTGAGTGTATAAGCTGACAAACACACACACACACACAAACAAACAAACAAGCAAACTTTCTTCTTTATATATTGGTTACAAATAAATATACTTATAAAAACATATTGTGATAAAATTTAGAGTTCTAACAGAAATATTGCAAATGTATAACATTTTGTATTTTCAACTATAATGAAGTTTTTATGGTTATGTTTTTAATTCTTAAAAAGCATAAATCATTCTGGGTTATATAATTTAACTTTAATATTTAACACTGTTGCTAGTCCTTAATTTCAAGAATTTGAAATCAATTTTCTATGTGAACTAAAGTACTAACTTAAAAAAAGCTGTCAACTAGATGAAAATGCATCAATTCATCAGAATAATACATGATGGTATTTATTATGAAATATTCTACTTTCTTAGATTTAGAGAAGAATCTAGTGATAGAGTAAGTACTAGAAATGTACATTAAAAGCAAACGAACATTAATTTAGACTTTATCATAATTTACTAAAAACTCACCTTGAACTTAGTTAAAAAAGAGAATAATACTTACCATCAACTATTCGATGTTTATGTCTATGCCTGCCATACAAGTAGCTCTTACGAGATGTTCTTCTATGCGGTTCAGATCCAGCATGAGATGTAGAAGTGGAGGTATTCCTGAGATGAGTATCAGACCGATATGGACTGCTGGAGGTTTTTGTAGTTGATCTACTTGTTGTAGATGATGTTGAGATACCAATGTTGCGCTGAAGAACGTCAAAAGATGAATTGTGGTATGCTAGAGCCGAGCGCTGCAATGCCAATAGACATATTAATCACACAAAGCAAATTTGCAGACAAACAGGATATTCTTTTGAACAGTAGCTTGATAATTAAATACAAAAGTCAGAAATCAAGTTCTATATATTGATAAAGTTTACATATATATAGTGTGTCCAAAAGTTGAGCTAGAATACAAATTCTGGAAGATCTCAAAAATGCAACAATGGAATGCTTTGAGATCTGAAATAGCAATATATTGTTATACTAGAAATCAATCAATGCTTTCAGCACCTCTGGATTTCTAGACCATCACTCCTGCCCCTATTTGACCTTGAATATGACACTAAATCTGAAAATTCCTCTTATTTCTGAGTTCTACTACCTAAAATAGCCCTATTCAGCAATTTTTAACTCTCCAGCACCATTATATTGAAATTTGACTTTTTACCTCAAAGTACCTTACCATCATTGCATCTAAAATTTGACAAAATTTCTGATATCTATGGCCCAAAATACCTCCAAGCACCAATTTTTAGCACTCTAGCACCAGTAGATCTGTATTTGAGTTTAAAGGATCCATTGCATCCAAAATTTCACATTTGAGATATCTAGTCTAAAACACCTCCAGACACCAATTTTCACATTTCTAGCAGTTGTAGATCAAGGTTTCACCTCTACTTGACCTCTGTTTGATCTTTTACCAGTTCTTTTTTCCGTTTTGGATTTTTCCCCAGATCTAATGACCTGGATTACCCTTAGATGCAAATTTTCAGAGCTCTACCATTTCTGCATCACAGTTAGAATTAGTGTGATTCCCTGTAAGCCATCAATCACTCACAATTGTCTATATATATATATCAGATAATGCAATAAATGTATGGCATAAAGCAAAACAACTGCATAATTTCCATCAATAATGATCCCTCTGAGAATGCTAATAAAGGTAATGGAGGGAAAAAATTGTTAAACTTGTGTATATTTCATGCCTTTTTCAAAAATTTTGATAAAGACCTCTAAATGTTATACTGAAATAGAATTCTAGTCTCTTGTTCTTTCCTTCCCCCCCCCACCCCTTTACTCTTATATGCTTTGTGTCTATTGACCACTCCCATTTTACTTTTTAATGGCTTGATCAAGTCACTTGCCCATCCAGCTATTTTTTTCTAGATTTACGCCTAGTTATGGAAATGACCAATCACTCTCAATCATCTAATATGCATTAGACTAGCAGAATTGCAGGCTGTTTCTAGAGCCTTAATAAAATAACTCAAAATAGGAAACTTCCAAGCATATTCTGAACGTGTTTACATCATTTCATCTTTACATCAGGGGTGAAGTCACTGATGATGGAAGTCTTTGGCTCCCTGTAAGTCCACAAGTACTTGACCACTTGCTTTTGGCTGAAAATATGTCAATTCAGTATGTCAAGGCTGGATATCTATGCTGATCACAAGCTGTGATTTGCTGTTGACAAAATATTTCTGGCATATCAAATTTTTCCATTTAACTGTTTAGATTTAAATAGCAAATTAGTCAATAAATGAACAGCAGATAAAGAACTAAAGATGCAATCTATTCTTGGGACTTTAAGGAGTCCTCTTTGCAAATATCTATATTTCAGTTAAACAAAATGTGTTTAAGCAATGGTGAAAAGACAATCTGCAAAAAGAGCGAGCCTTCATAGGAGGTGAACAGGAAAAATGACACTTCATAGGGGTCTGTGGCTTCTTCATAGGGGTCTGTTGGGAACCCCTGCTCTATGATTCAATTACGACATGAACTCATTTCAAAACAAATACAAGGTGTTAAAATTATAAAGTGTTTTTGTTCTTTTAGTGCAGACCTTCTTCTCCTTCTTCTGTTTAAAACAAAATCACATTATTGGTGTAGGATAGGGTGTATCTGTACCTGTTATGTGTTGCTCTTTCTTCTGTGTTCCTTCTCTTCCTTCTTCTGTGTAAAACAAAATCACATTATTGGTAGTAGGATAGGGTGTATCTGTACCTGTTATGTGTTGCTCCTTCTTCTGTGTTCCTTCTCTTCCTTCTTCTGTGTAAAACAAAATCACATTATTGGTAGTAGGATAGGGTGTATCTGTACCTGTTATGTGTTGCTGCATGTTTACCCATATATTTTTGTCAATAATAATCAATGAGTGAACAAATAGTTCCTTCAGCAGTTACTCAGAGCATTATTGTGAAATTTTTAACCAACCAAATTCTGACCAGACTCAGAGCATGAATCATAAATGCAGCATATTATTACAACTTCTTTAATTAACAGTAAAGCTGTCTTTCTGTTCAAAAATATACGGTTAATTAATCAGAAGTGTCTGTTTCCTCCAAGACATTGCACATCCTCATACCTCTGCCGTGACAGCAAGAACATTGGAGAAAATGTATTGGGAAGTACTGCACATTTTCCTATAGTCCTGATCTAGCATCAAGTGATTTTCATTTGTTTGTTCCCTCAAAGAAGCCCTAGGAGGAAAAAGATTTAGAACTGACAACCCTGCTGTAGGACTCAGGTCCAGAGAACAGGCTGGCCACTCCATCTGCTGAATATCTTCACTTTCAAGGAATTGATTGATTCAGAACCCTATGAGGCTGGGCATTATCATCCCCGCTGGAGCCAACAGCATCCCTGAAAAGCATCACACAGGGCTGAAGGACATTGTTCTTATGCCTCAAACCAGTCAGACTATTTCTGGCAAAGATATAGAGCTGTATGCTTCCATTTGACATAATGATGCCCTGAATTATCAAACCACCACCCACCATAGTGGTGTTGTTCTCTGAATGTGACAAATCTCTGAATGTTAAATGGCTGGCAATAAGAATCTCTCTGGATCAAAACACACCAAGAATCAGTCTGAAGACTGAATAGTGATTTGTTTCTGAAGAGTACATGTGTCATTGGTTTGGTGTCCAATCATTACTTGTCTGCACTCTGTTAGTCAGGCTCTCTTGTGGAAGGGATTGAGATGAATACAAATCATCTGTTGTCTGGCATAGAGCTCTCCAGTGAAGCCTTCTGTAAACAGTTTACTTTGAAACTGACCTCACAATGGCTGCAGAGTTACATGGATCACATCGGCCTTTGACATCAGGTTGTCACCTCAAAATGGCAGTTACCTCGAGCTATTGTCATTTTTTGACAATCGCCCACACATCTATGGCTAACATCTTCCATCTGTTGGAACCACTCCAAATTCTTGAAAGCACTGATTGGAGGACATCTTAGCCATACTGATCTATGAACAGCTGGATTCTAACATACTGACTGCTCTGCCATGTGTAAAAGCATCCATATGATGTCTCTGTATCATACTGTTATTACTAAATGCTCTAACATCATAAACACAATACTTACTCAATGGGAAATTGTGGTCAAAATAAAGAGCCAGCTTTTATAACATCCAAGATTTGCTTTTGAGTCACATATGCAAATTTTTTCCAGTCAATGATATTTGGGAGATGTACAATTTTCTCATATTTCACTGACCCACAAAATGTAATATTAAGAAATATTAATATATGCTACACTATTCACCCATTATGCTGGAAACCAACTGTGGTAATCACTTATTTACATCATTTCCACCATAGTTAGAGATCTTCTCCTTGTATATCAAGCACAGATGGTTAGTAGATGTTGTTGGTGGGGCTGCACTCATTGTTGTTATTCAATGGCTCCAACACAACTTCCAGGCACTTCAGTTTTAATGATCACTTATTAACACAGTCTTCTTATACATGATAGAACTAGGGAGTAGATAAAACGATTACTGCATATTAAATTTATCTACTCTCTTGTTACTATCATGTACAAGAAGACTGTGTTATCATTAAAAGCTGGATTGCCAGAAAGCTCTGCTGGAGCCATCAGATAACGAGTACAGTGGAGGATGCATCATCAACAACATCCATTAGCCATTTGTGCTTGATATAGGAGAGATCCCTAATCATGGTAAAAATGATGTAAGTGGTTACCCAGTAGGTTTCCTACATGATGGATGAATAGTGTACAACATATTAATAAGGAACTCCATGACATAACTGTTAATATTACTGTAATGTTAATAATTTCGGTTGTTTTTAAGATATTTAAGTTTGTGAATTATACTTTTGGGCATTAATACAAGATATGATCACGAAAAACAAAATTAAATAAGTAAATGATGTATATCATTAACACAATCTATGAATGGGATGAGTCATTAGAAAGTAAATATAAATATTAATACTTTGACAGTCTTCAATGGCATATAAGTGTGTTTTATAAGCTATGGTTGCCAGAAAATTTTATATATGATTTCTTAGTTAAAGGCAAAATGTAGTAAGCACATGCCAAAATCTACTACTTACAGATACAACAGTAGTTCTAGTTCCACTCAAACTTTCATCATAAGGCACCTTCTTTCCTCTGAGATGAGCCCATGTGTGATGTAGCTGCTGCCGCACCTAGGCAATCAATGTGTTAAGGAACTTGTTTTTTGAAGTAAATAAATATTTTATAGACTTACTAAATTAATTTGCATGATATTTCAAACGTTATTTGCATTAAAATAATGAAAAGAACATCTTAGCTAAATTTTTCTAAAGATTTTAGAGCTGATGATAAAAAACTTAATCTGAAACTAACTATTAATTATTTCATCTTAATGAATTAAAATAGCATCTTCTAAAATTAGATACAAAAAAATTTTGTTTCTGTATCTCAACAAACATTCTTAACAAATACAGTAAACTGCCTTCCTGAAATGAAAATAACATGTTAAACTTAAGAAATACAAGTGAAGAAAATAAGGGAACGTGTTAATAAGAAGCAGTTTTATTTATATTATCTTTAATTCAGGACTACAGTTCATTACGTATAATTACTATATAAGCTGAAATTTACCAGCAAATTTTGACTAAATCTTGTTTAAATAAACCTTTAGGTTTGCCTTACCTATGATAAGAAACAAAATTTAAACAACAAATTCCAATCATCTCTGGCAAATACACATTCATATCATCATTTCCAAAGAGAAAAGGTTTGTCATTTTCCAAATTTTCTATCCTCTAATGGTAGAAATTTAATACAATAGCAGATTCAGAAAATGTGAATAGTAATATTTTTGCTATACCTGTTTTAAAAAATTTACGCCTCAAGCATAAGTTTGCCATAAGTTTGCCATAGCCTGTAAGTCAACAATATGCCATAGAGAAGATCTGTGATGAAGGCGAGACCTCATAAAAAAACTGTGGATGAGCCTGGTATCGAACTGGAAACCTTTGTTTTATGAGTTAAGTGACACTACTGATTACCTGAGGTTAGCATAGTGACACGATTAAGTGGCATTATGCAAACCCCAGAATAATTTCTCATTTATCCCTTGAAAAAAAAAACTACTGCACTTTTCTTACTATCACCCCCCCCCCCCCTCAGCAGGTAGGGGCAAGTCACTACTATCAATATAAGTATATACCCCTTGACCACCACATCTTATGAACGAAATTACAAATTTATAGCATGAATATACTCTTTACAATATACATTTATAGCTTGCTATTTCCCAACTCTAGCGACCTATAATGGTTGAAATTAAAACTAATGAAAGATTTAGTAAAAGCGAATCATAATTTTATTAATTGTTATCTAACCAAAAAGAATTTTTTTGTTCATTTCTTGAAAACTAAAGCTACAATCCTCACCGAAAAAAGTACCTCATGCAGAAGGAATGCCATGCGTATGATACAAAGTGATGTGCTAAAAGGCAGTAAAGTAACAAATGATCACATTTACAGCCTATTTGGTAAGGTACATACATGGATATTATGGTAACATCAGTATGAGGTGTGGACACCTTTTACAGCAATACAAGCATTAATATAATTAGGAGTGAGTAACAAAGGTTCCTAATAATATTCTGCTCTATGATTCTACAGATTTTTTGCACTTGCACCTGAAGATCCATCATGTTATGTGCTGGAGTCAATTCTGTTCTCAGATTTCAGTTCAGGACATCCCAAATGAGCTCAATCGGTGATAGATCTGGAAACTGGACTGACGATGGTAGCACAGGAATTGCCAGTATACAGTGTTGAGCAATATTTGTGGTGTGTGGTCTGACATTATTGTGCTGGAATGTGGTATTTAGCATGCTCTATAAAGTGGTAAGGCCACAGGGCTGAGAACAGTATCCATATATCACAGGGTGATTATATTATCCTCGATGACTATGAGAAATAACAACCTCCTGGTGTGGGGGGTGACTTATAACTAACTGTCATAAGACACCCCACACCAGGATCATAGCAATGGGCACTGTATGGTGCTCAATGATACATGAAGTGGAAACTCTTTCACCAGTATGCAGCCATCATTCTGCTCCAGACAGATGTGACTCTCATAACTGAAGATGATTATTACCATTCAACACATCACTCTGCTCATTCATTGCACCACTACAATTTGACATGCCTATGGCTTCAAATGAGGAGCATGCAGAGGAGAGGGTGCCTCCCTAGCATAACAATTTCATGCAGGTGTCGATGAATGGTACTGACAGATACTGGCCTATCAGTTGTTCTGTCACTGGATATATGTCGAACAGTCACTTTTCAGGTACTGACAGCCATCTGGTAAATCTGCTGATCATCTTGATCCAAAGTCACTTTAGGGTAATCTGATCCTGAGTGATGATATGAAACACCAACCTGTGTCCACTGCTGCCAGCAGGGGCCAAATGTTCATGCATCACATCCCAATGCACTGCAATTCCTTGCCTAAACCATCCTGTTTCACATAGACCTATGATGTGTCACTCAAACTCACCGAGTTGATTAAACATCTGTCAGCATACAAATGGCATTACCCTTTGATGGTAACCAGACTAACAGGCCAGATTCAGTTTCTTTAATCTACACTGCCCACTTTTCCCTAATGATCACCTTCCCTACAACTAAATGGAATCTATGTCATCTCCTTCATTTCAAATGAAGCCAAACCTGTGATTTTTCGTTCATTTGCATATATCACTGTCCTGCACTTCCACCTAATTTGCATAAGTATATTCTACTTCCTCTGGATAGGCAATTATATTTTATGAGGAGTGTAAATATTTATAGACTGACAAGGTAAAAAAGTAAAAACATTGGCTAGTCTTTTAAAATAAAGAAAAAACAATGCACAATTTTTTTTTCATCATATTTGCATATTTTCTATTAAACAATGAGGGAAATACATATCCATATGTTTATGCTTCAAACTTGCAAAGCATTTGCATACAATAACCTATGCAAACATACACTATTTAAAGATTTTTCCCCAGTCTATGCATTTCCCTTTCAATTTTTCAAGCAAAGGAGAATATGATTTAAAATTTAATCCAGAAACTAGACATATTTTAGACGGAAAAAAAGTGCATTTTCACAAAACTTTAAAACCATTTCTTTTAATCAGACTGTATTTCCAAGTTATTATTCTTTGAGTTATGTATAAGAAGGGTTTACATTTAGTATAATTACTTTTTTTAATATGAATCCATGGATAGCTGCAGCCTGGATAGCTCAGATGTCAGAGCACCTGACATAATATCAGGAAAAATGAGTTTGTATCCTACCTGGATGAAGTCAATTTTTCCTCTAAATTTTATACTGATATTAAGAGGGACTTCATGACTTCAAACACTTCCCATGTTACAAAATCTCTACAGCTCAGTTCTAGATTTCTTTATTCTGGGTGTAAAAATTAATATTAAGAATGCTCATTGGAGAAGTTCTTACCTTTTTATTGATGATACAGTAACCTACAAAGATGTATGTCCCAGTCAAACAACAAAAGATCGAAAAGATATAATGTAGCACCTCTAAAGATTCATTTACAGAGAGGATGGCTAATACCCATGTAGCTCCCAGAAGTGGCAAAAGGACAATTCCTAACCACAGAACTGTTCTGTAAAAACAATAAAAATATTACTGTTTGTTATTTTTTTAGATTTGTGAACATTATAAAATCAGTATAGTTTATGAGCATTTTTATACAAGGTAATTTTTTCAGAGAATATGTGCAGTTTTCAATATGCTTTGATCAGTGCCATAGCTAGGCTTTTGGTGCACAGGACAAAACTTTTTGGCTCAATGTCCTTCTTGTGAAAAATTGACATTTTGCTTTTTTTCCACATATGCTATTGGCATTACTGGCAACTACTCCAATATATCATTGACTTTTATGTTTTGAACAGAAACTTGCAAATTCATAATTTAATACCTCAAATTCAAATCTGGGAAGTAACTGGCATGTTTTTTCCCCCATACTTCTCTATTCTTGATTCATATCATTGCTCAGTTAATTGTGAATTTCTCACTTCTGATAAACAGTTTGTTAAATAATCATTTATGTTTTTTTGATAACTGTAGCTTCAATTCTAACTTGATACACTGACAGTCAAAAACGTTACATTCCAAAAAAGCACTGTGGTTATTTCGTTGGTTGTTTTACCTCTGAGCAGCATTTTTTGCACACAATGGGCTAAATGAACAAGGACCCCAAAATCTCAGAGAATGTTGGGGGAGGGGACCCACTGGGCAGGTTAGAAACAGATGGCAGCCTCCCGTCAAGACCATTCAACATGTTCTTTAATGTGCAGAGGGTATGGCTCTCCCACACACAGGCCATGGCTTAAGATCCCAACTGATGGACAGTGAGCTTTCCAAGCCCATCAGTGTCCATACTGACTGAGGGCATGGCAAGAAGTTATGCAAAGATAAATCTCAATGCTGGCCCAGCTGGAACTCAAACCTAGGAACTGCAGATTGCAAGCCTGGCAGCTACTTTGGTAGCAGAACAAATGATGATGTGCTCATTAGCTTAAGGACAGTATTTTAGGAAGGGAGGCAATGAAATAACAAAATTGAATTCCAAAATTGAATTCCAATTTTAGGAAGGGAGGCAATGAAATTAAAAATGAATTCCTTTCAGTAGCCCTCTATCATATGTCAAAGAATTCTATCAAAGATACGTTGGATATTATTTTTCAGTATTTTATTCCATACTGATTCTTATGTTTTCCTGCACATAGGGGCAAGGGCCACAGTTCAGTGTCCTATCAAACAGACTGGTTGTGAGGAAGATTGTATTTATGCATATTAAAGAACACCACATTGATGACCTCAGTGAATATTAAATTTTTCCTGAGAGTAATCCAATAAGTTCCCTTCACCAATCCTAAGCCTTGGAGAATTGAATAAAATTACCCCTAAAGAAACCACTTGCCACAGAGATCTACCAGGAGCCTGTCAGTATAATACACCATAGAGATTTGTGAGGAAGACCTCAGCAGAAAGACAACACAGAAAAGAAACATCCGTACCTTAGATGGAGTTTGAACCCAGATCCCTTTGATCAGTAACTAGGTATGTTAATTACTCGACCACTGGGATGTTTTTGAAGCACATCAATTATCATCACTGTGCTGCAAAAAAACTGCTCATGGTTAAAAGAATCAAGTACAAACTCCCCTTCTGAAGAGTGTCAGACTGTCTGGTTGCAACGATTACTGGATGGATGCTCCCTTTGCCAGAAATGTTGATATACAACACTGTTTTTCTCTAAGAGCAGAAATAAATATTATTACTACTGATAAATAAAGTAGTATAATACAATCTTCAAGCAAAGTTCCAAAGCCATGAAAATGTGGGTGACCAGCTTACATATTTTGCTGAAAACACTCAATAAGATAATTAGCTACAAACAAAATTTAATTGTTTTTAAATATAAAATTTCAAGCTTGTATATTTATGTCTATATTAAAAAAGAGACATTTAAGAGCTCATAAATAATACTAACATTCTTAATTTATTCATCAATTTAATGGATCAGAAAATAATAAATCTTTCCAATTCTTCCATCTGCCATTATCACAGTCCAAAATACAGTGGTGGTGCTGTTGCTCATGTTCATTTACAGCCAACAGGCCAAGCCACCTGCACCTGCCAGCAAAGCATTTACTTGTTTACATCAGATTCACCCTTGAGTGTTTTCAATTAAATAGGAAGTTTCTCGAGGAGTTGCAGTTTTTCTAACCTTTAGTATAAAAGTGCAGTCAGACTTTTTTCTTTCATTACAATATACTAGCAGATTTACTCGGCATTGCTCGGGTCTGAGAGTTTCTAAAACATAGAGAAGATGGTACTCCCCATGTAGCAAGCTTTCGTTTGGCATAAAAATCATTACAATCAATCCTCTCCAGTTTAATTTTTCTCCTTCTCTTTTAGGGAAGGAAACAAACTGACATATTTCAAAGTACCATATGGTACTCCCCACATCAGAAGCTTCTAAACCAAAAAATGGAATTGCCTCACTCAGATAATCAAACTTTTCAAATTATTTCATACCCACCTGAGTCCCTCAGATAGTTTGCCAGATATATGTAACTTTATTGAAAAAGAAAATTAAATATGGTCTGAGATCACAAAAAAATATAGGTACTATGAAAAAATTATTGTTATTGAAAAACGTTATTTATTACTTAAAATATTAAAACTTTTATAAATTAACATGAGATATACATTTATTAAATAATAAATAAATAAATACCCCCTCAAGCAACTGCTTGCCACAAAGGTCTGACAGGAGCCTGTCAGTTTATATGCCACAGTAGAAGATCTGAGAGGATGGCAGGACCTCTGCAGAAAACAACACGAACATCCATGCCTTACCCGGGGCTCGAACCCAGGTCCCGTAGATCAGTAGCCAGGCGCGCTAACCACTAGGCCACGGGACGGCACATTTATTAACTTTTACATATTTTTTAATTAAGTTAATGATTTTAATTTCCAATAAGAATTCTTAGTTTTTGAAGCTTTCCTTTCAACAAAGAGTCTCATGTCCTGCTTGTGCTTAATTAGAATGATTTCAATTTCCACAGAAATGCTTGTGCTCTTTACCTAACAAACTGAACAATGACTATCACATGAAATCAGAAAGCGATTAGTTTGATGCATTCCATCTTTCAAATTTATTAACAATTATTTTGGAATAACTTTTGACTGTTAATGTTAAGTCTACGAAATTTTGAGAAATTCAAACCCATCCACCAAAATTTTGGTTGAACACAGTAGGTTTGGACATAGCCTATATTCTTCCCCTGAGTGAAGGGAATGTTCATGTGAAATTTGATGCCTCTAACTCTTCTTTACATATTAGATTTTCTAATTTAATACTGTTTCAATGTTTCTACTTTATTTTTAATTTTATCAGATATATCTTATGAAGGGAAAAGAAATCGATTTTTTTTAACAAGTGATAGATATGTAATTGTGACGAATGCTTGGTTCAGATTTAAAACTTGGTGCGTTTGTGAATGTGCAGTTCAAAGGATATTAAGATAATTGCATAGTGTTGAACAAGTATTGAATCTTTTGGGTATATTTGGTTGTGTTTTTTTATTAATTTCTCATTTCTCATTTACAAATTGTAATCAAAATATTTTTAAAAAATCTTCCAATGGCATGTTTTGAATAAAGCTGATGAGGATTTTTTCTGGAAATATTTTGTTGATTCTGATAATGAATCAGATGAATTTTTAGGATTTGCTACTTCTCGAGTTTTTTTTACTGATCCTCAAAAATTAAATTATTTTGAAACTTGACCAAAAACAAAATTATTATGTATGTCCATTACCTCAAATGGCTGCTGCCTTAGCATTACAGATTTAATTAGAGAATTCGTTTTTTAAAAGACAGGATTTATTTTAGTGTTGTTTCTCATTAAATTGAGAGTAATTTCATAACTAGTATTAAGAAATTGTAATTTTTCAAATGAATTTTTTGCCATTGTTGTGAAGTTCAACTTTTACATAGCAAAACCTAATATATAATAAATTGATCTGGAATGGTTCAGTCACAATTTCAGTGGTTAAATTAAACTCTATATCCTTTAAAATATATTTTTATCTAATGTTTTCTCAGTTTTTAGCTCATTTTAGTTACATATTTTTCAATTATTATTTAAATTCTCATTTTTAAAGCAAAATAAATTTTTGTGCTGCTCCTACAGTAGTCTTAGAGTTTGCTGATTGCCAAAAATCCAAGCATATACATTATGAATTGCTACATAAATCATTATAAAATTTAGAAAAAAACAACAAAAGAAAAAAAATTAAAATTTTAAATAATAGTAAAAGTATTATGTTATTTACATTACACTAAGGAAGTACGTTGGAAAAGATGGCAATATTTTTAAAATTTTAATAAAATTCAAATGGAAAAAAACGGGAAAAAATGCAATTTAAATAAAACTGTTTATAAAGTTATATTCATTCTTATTTTCTATATTTTTTCCATTTTATAAAATAAAATTAAATGCTTTTTCTTTTGGTGTGTAACATGACCTCTTTCTGTTGATTGGTTACCTGACAAAAAATTCTTATATTGTATCACTGAGGACAAAATTATAGAAAAGAGTAATTTTCTTATTTGAAGTAAAAATTTATTTTCCTATTATTCCCCTAACTTTATTATTACTACCTTATTCATATAAAGATAAAGAAACTTCCATTCTATTTATAAATGTTTGGACCATTGGTGTTTTAAAATAAATTTTTATTTTCATAGCCAGTTTTTTCCTTACATTACCTTCACAACGTTTTAAGTTATATATCTCATTTCCATGATATATTTATTTTTGCATTATCCAGATTTAAATGCTTTTTAATTAGTAGGTAACATGTCTTATTTCCTTTCTACATTTATTTGGCCAAAAAAGGTCTAAAGTACACTTAAAAAAAATTGTGTTCTAAAATACACTTGGAGAAAACCATGGTGGTCAGGCATTTTTTCAAATGTGCTCAAAATGCTGAACACCTTTGTTCACCTGGCCACAAGGAATAATTCAGTTATCCAGGTCTGTCTGTCACTGCAAAAGTTGTAATAGTAAAAAAAAAGGAGTGCTATAAAAAAAGAAGTGCTAATAATCAATATTTTTTTCATAGCAGTGACAACTCTATCATGGACAGTCTGACTACTTCTCTGAATTTCTGAATTCAAGAACATTAATTTTTTTAATCAATTGTGGTTATTCTTCTTGATCAGTTCTGCTTGTTGTATGGAAAAGATATTTTCAATTGTTCTGTACCAGCGGTGCATTTTGTTCATTTAGCTCTCATACCACCTTTGCTTGACATGCATATAGTTAATTTGCAAATGCAAGCCTTCACAAACTCATATGCAAAATTTCTCAATCTGTTATCTTGATGATGGAACCTTAGTCATTGCAACATCATTCACATGACATTAGAAGGTGAAATTATGAGTTGATGGCAGTAACATTACATCAAGATTTATAATGTATGCAGTCATGGAATCGACATGCTATTTCTTGTATTACATGACAAATATTAACATTAACAACTATTTGTTACAAGTGAAATTTTTATGCAAATGATTGCTACACTAACCTAAGATTTCCAAAATCCATAACTGTATCTTTGATTTGAACACTTGCTCTAATTGCCATTGCAAAAACTCCAAGGTTAAGCTATAGTAAAGAAAAATAAGTATGATTATATTCCTTTATTTAAAAACAAAACTTTAGATATTTAATGTATTATATTTATATATTATAATAATAATTATTATTACATTTTATATAGGTTACTAGAATTCAGAGCTAAATTTTTTGTTGGGACAAGGGTACATATGCTCTGAGATTGCTAGTAAGGATAAGAGAGTCAAAAAATTATTAAACTTGGGTATATATCATACATTTTTCAAAAATTTTAGTCCTAAAATGGTAGTGAAAATGCTATACTGCAATGGAAATCCAATCTCATGCCCTCCCCCCCCCCTACCTTTTAGACAACTAGCTTGAGACACTTGCCCCTCTTTAATTTTTTCCAGATCCTGGCCTGCTAAAATTCAAATTGAGAAAATGAGAAATCATCTTCTGACACACAGATTATGCACTCTTTTGTCTTTCCTACAGCTTTTTTATACTGTGCTATTTTACCATATTTTGAAGAGATAAGTTTTAAATTGCTTTCATAATAAAAAACAATAATAAACAGAATTTAGGTATACAATATGTGTTGTCACTACAAGTTACTTCAAGTGGAAAAAAAAAAATGTTTACTCATGATTTCAAGTTTTAATTATAATATTTACTCTGGGGTTTTGAGGATTCCAGTGTGCCGTAATGGAAATTAAATTATATGCTTATGAATGCAGTTATAAAATATTACTGAAAGAAAATTCTGATTCATTAGCATTTTGGCATATACTGGAATTTAAGCTCACAAATGCATTTTCAAAGAAGTTGCCTGTGAGTTATTAATGTTGAGGGTGAGGCATACTAAATATTATTACTTACCACCACTACAAAGCAAATTGGGCCAACTAGACTCCACACTACACTTTCATAGATTGAAAGCCAACAACTGTAAATAATAATTTTAATTATTTTATTATAAACACTATGGAATGACATGCACAACTTAACTTTAACATATATTATGCAATACAGAAGTTATCGATTTTAAAATTATTGTAAAACTAGCAGTATTGAAATATAGGTGAAACTAACAGTATTGAAATATAGGTTATATATTATCTAAGAACATCCAAATACACTGTGACAGTAGCAATGTATTTTGGATGTTAAGATGTTAAGAAAATAACATACTGTATTATGTTTCAAATAATGTTTTTTTTTTTTAAATCAATTTTTCTTAAACTCTATATTTTAAATAGACACTGAGATTCAGAGCTATTCTTAGGTTAATAATATTTAACAGACTTAAACATAATAATCATCAAATTATTGTCTGAGTAATAAATGAAACAGCTAATAAAGCTAGCAATAAATAAAAAATCATTATGATAGAAAAATGATTATCATTAATAAAACTTAAAAATACACATATATCTTGATTTTTTTTTTTTTTTTTGCAAAACAGATGAATTTCAGTTAGTCACATGTAAATAGCAAAAAAATAATTATGCATATATTAGCAACTCTATCTGCTTGCAAAACTTTTCACTTTCTAAGTTAAATTTTTCCTGATTAGTTTAACTTTCAACATGATTGCTATAAGGGTTTTAGTTTTTATGATATATATATTTATAATGTTTATAATAGTACATTAATGCAGATACTTACAAAAAGTAATTTCCATATTGATCTGCTCGAACACCTACAGATAGCCCAACTACTATTGCTGGAGCACCTATAAAGATATAGAACAGTAAAAACTTATAGCTACTGCCAAAATAATAAATAAATGGTAAACTTAAGATATCTCCTTCCTTTAAGTAAGATTTATGAAAAGTAATTAACCATTGAATTACTGATGAGTTAAGGACTATTCCATTTCCATACTTTAACCTGATAACTATTAAACACCTCAGTGAGGCTAGAGTTTATAAAATATTAATGAAATAATGTTTTACTAATAACAGAATATAAGAAATATAAATATTAAAATGAATAGGCATATTTTTAAAGTAACAAAAGTAATGATTTTAATTTCCATGTGGTAAAAGTCAATGAAACACATAAGTTAATGTAATTAATGTTTTATTTTTAACTGTACTGAAGAAAAAGCAACAAAAAATTGCTATTTTTTGTTATGATTGTTTGTTTATTGACTAAAATTATTAAATTTAATGATATACCTAATGCACAAATATATTATTGTAAGCAATTTTATTTTTAACTTTACTGTACTGAGTAGGCTCTTAAAGAGTCCAAATGAGTTATACAATTTTTCAGCTCATAGTAGTAGCTAGTTTTACATAATTTTTAAAATTTAAAAATGCAGAGAAAAAAAAAGTACCATATCCAATAGAATAATAGAAACGCATCTGGCCATGGTTTATGTCTCTCATTTCTGTTAACATTCGATACAAATGCACTGCTTCTAAGAACATCCAGGAGAATACACAAAGGAATATGTAATGAAGCATAATAGCCACTACTTTGCAGGGGAACTGTGGCAATGAAAAAAAAAATAATAGAAGATAAAATTATTTGTTAAAATATTTCAAATTTAGAACAAATATAATTTATATAATAACAAAAATATTTAATGTTTTCATGGAATAATATAAACAGTAAATTAGTGAAATTATAAAAATTAACTCACTGACATTTTATTTACATTTATTAGCACATTATAATACTACTTGCAACTCACCGAGATTCAATGGTCGAAAAATTAAAATTCTAAATAGACGAAAAAGAAAAGAATGAAGAAAAGTATTGGTTCCATTTTGAAATTCAGTTTTATTATAGGTCTTCACAGGGTTGTGGATTAGCATTTCAATGCCTGTAGCAATATTATATAATGACACCTTTGAAGGGAGGGGAATAAATCATGAGGAAAGGTTTGAGCTCTCATTTTAATAAAAACGGTGTTTTGCAAATATTTAGAGCTTTTCAGTTTTTAGTAAGTTCCATAAAAAAAAAGAAGAAAAGGCTTATTCATGGTCGCATTTTTGCACCCCTCCCCATCATAGAGTTCATCATGAGAGACATCATCATTGTCATTACATGTCTTATTTTTTACCTTGATCTGAATAATCAGTTCTCCAATGCTGAAATGGCAGCCATTCATTTCATTTATAGATGAGTGGACACTTTTGCAACCATTCATCAGCGTTTTTGACAGAGAGGATCCATTTTTCCTGTTACTGCAGATTGGTGGCATACCAGACATGTCCAAACACCTGCTTTAGAGGAACAGGTGCTGGATATGGCTATGGAGGATACTGGGACTAGCATGTGGAGTGTAGCAGCAGATGTAGGTATTCAACACTCAGCTATATGGAGAATTTGTTGCCAGGATCAGGTGGCCATTTCGAATATTTGCTCTAATTTTGATTTACGTAATTGTTCTTGTCAATCACTTGAAGGGCGCATGATATAAACTGATGAACTTCACAGGCTTCCTTACTTGAAGTCTCAAAATGTAATATAACTTGGAGGGGAAGCATTTCTGGACTAATGTTCATAAGAACACTTTTCATCGCTATGTGCATTAGAACACATTCCCAAGTTTAACTACACCTTTTGGAAATACCCTGCATATTAGATGCAAAGAAAAAGTTGAAAGCATAGTTTTGAAGTAGAATATCCTGAAATATACACGTTCATTAAAATTTTATTAACTGCCTTATGCATTCTATCATACTGTCATAATTCCCATTCAAACTGGTTAAGTTCACAGGTTTCAACTGAGTAGTTGAAACCTGTGAACTTAACCAGTTTTTGGATAAAACATAACTTTGATTAAATTTGATCCAACATTACTTACCTCTTGTTGTATTAGGGGCCGACGCATTTTTAGTGCAATCAAAAACAGCAATTCTGCAATAAATATACATGCTACCAAATTTTTGTGAATAGTATTGCTATTTGTTTGAGGGCCACGTAGCAAGCAGAATACAAGGAATGCTCCTAGTAACATGATGAGCGAAATGATAATTCCAAAATATGATACTACATCTTGAGCTGTTGATTCTTCCATGAAATACTGCAAATAGAATTACACAAATGATAGTATTATTAAATACAATTAAAATTACCTTGATTATTATGTAATGTTTTAAAAGATACTTAAATATATTGAAAACTAATTTTTATAAATGCAATAAAATAAATAAAATAAATACCCCCTCAAGCAGCTGCTTGCCACAGATAGAGATACCTGATATATACTAGAAAAAAATTGGCACACGAGGACTGCATCGTGTTTTAAAAATCAGTTCTCCAATGCCTTTGCTATATATATTTCGTAAATTTGAAATATATATAACAAAGGCACAAAAAGAGAACATTTTCTCTTTTTTTCCCCAATAAATAGGTGAACGTTTTTTTTTTTACTTTTTGAAAATGTAAAAAAATCTTGTCAGGAAATGTTTATTTTTAAAAACTATTTCCTAAGTTTGATAATTACCAAAGAGAATAGCTGAATTCATCATATGACATGATTACAAAAACTTCAAGAGTAAATTTATGAACTATTAATACTGAAAGAAAAATTGGTACCTTGATTCAAATGATTTGTAAATTTTCTGTCTTACTTCCACACTATGAACAATTAAAATGGTTGTTGGTCTTCTAAAAGGTTGAAACCAAATATGCAACTATTTTACATTTCAGTGATTTATTTGAAACTTGGTTTATATAATTTTTTGATGAAATTTAACACTTGAACTAGTTTTAACCTTTTTGACCATATACCACATTAGGAAATAAATGTTAAAAATAAATGCATTAGAAAATAATGTTGGATATGACAATTTGAATAGAATTCCGTCTTCAGAGATTCTGTGTAATTATCATGATTCATTCAGTAATTTTAATTTTTTTTTAACTTTTTCTAAAGTATTAACATATTTTTGCATTGCTAAATTTTTTAGAATTAAAAAATAATAAAAAGAGAGTGCAAATATCCAAACTAAAAAAGAGGATGTTTCCTTTAAAAGAGACCTACTGACCACCATAGACAGAACGAGAGTTGAGAAAGTAAAAACAACATTTTATTTTTTTTAACAGGAACTAAAAATATAATGTCTGTAACAGACTTACACATCAGTACTCTTAGGAATATAAGATAATGCTAGTGTCTGCTCATAATGAGTTAGCAATATATACAAAAAATTCTGTTCATTAAAATAAACAGATAAATGCAATAAATACTTAAAACTGTTCAAAAGTAAGCCTTTAAATAGAGAATTTTAACTTCAGTGCTCAGCAAAAAATATGGATTTGATGTATGACTCATAAACATCGACCATATTTTACCTCCCTTCTGGAGTTGTGTTTGAGGTAGCTCATATCATTGTAGATGTCACATTCTACAATTTGAGATATGACTCATTAAGGTTGAACACCACAAAAATCCATTCCCCCGTTTCACCAGGGGGAGAGAATAATGGGGAAAAATTCGAAATAGTTTTTGACTTCATTATATGAGCTTTCATTTGACATCTAATTCATAACTGTAGGACCTTGCAATCAGAAGATATAGTAGAACGACTATCACATTTTCTGTTTTTTAGGGGGGAAGAAAGCATGGGTGGTCAATTTTTAATAGCCTATGACACTCCCTGCATCAGAAGCTTTCATTTAACATATAGCTTGCTACTTTCCACAGATATAACAAAACAATTGTTTTCATTTTTCCCCTTTTTTAGAGAGGAAGAAAATTGGGGTCTTTTTGTATAGAACATGACACTCCCCACATCATAAACTTTCATTTGACACATAGCTTGTTACTTTCAACACTCTTGTTCAGGAGATATAGGTGAACAATGGTTTTCAAATTTCTTTCTTTGGGGGAAGAAAGCATGGGGATCAATTTTTTTACACTTCCTGCATCAAAAGCTTTCATTTGATGGATAGCTTGTTGCTTTTGGCATGTGTTCTGGAGATATAGCAGAATAGTTTTCATATTTCCCCCTTTTAGGGGAAGGAAGATTGGGGGGGTCACTTTTTTATAGCCTATGACACTCTTCGTTTCAGAAGCTTGTTACTTTTGGCACTCATGTTATGGAAATATAGTGGAAGAATAGTTTTCATGTTTCCCCTTTTTTTTAGAAAGCTAGGGGTCACTTTTTTATAGCCTACATCACTCTCCATGTCAGAAGCTTTCATTTTATGCAAGCTTGTTACTTTCAGCACTTGTGTTCTGGAGATACAGCAGAAGAATGACTTTCATATTTCCCCTTTTTTAGTAGGAAGAAAGCATTGGGAGGGGTCAATTTTTTAGAGTTTATGAACTCCCTGCATTACAAGCTTTCTTTGACATTTAAATCTTTAAGTTACTCAATTGTGTTTGAATGATATGATGGAACAACTGTCTTGACAAATCCACAAACTGACAAACTGACAAACCAACAAATGTCAAGCAAAAAGCAATAGGAAGATAGATAAAAATGGTGGTGGGACCTGTGAACCCTAACAATGTGCCACCCCTATCTGATCCACTCTTCTCCTGTACATATTACATGAAGATATGCTATATATATTGCATCATGTATATATATCGCATGCAGTGTACTAGCCAACAGTTTTTGTTCAATGGTTGATATTTAAACTTGCATCTATTATATACGAATATTTGATAATTTATGATGCTGAAAAGAATGATCTGAAACATACTTTATAGCAATGATGTGTAGCAGTATGCTGTGACATAGAGAATGCATTTGTACTTAAACCTAACATTGCCTTCAGCACTAGTTTCTTATTCTTAGTGCAGGGGATTAAGGTAATTTCTCTTTCAGTTGCACTTTTCCTCCCATGGAGTACTCAGTTCGGTCAGGGGAAGCCTCATCTCAGTAAAATGTGTTCTTCTCTTTAAGTGGAATCACTAAGTCTGATTAGCCTATAAGCACGGTTGCTCAGAGTTTCGAATGGATTTCTTTCATACAAATGTTAATAATTCAAAATCAACAACATTTGAATTCAGATGTTGGTTCCTGGCTCTGTGCCTAGATGGCAGTATAAATAAAGAGTTAAAAAAATGGGAACTAAAAGAAAATAGCAAAATAAGATGGCAACATGGGTGAAGGTACACAACATGATATAAGATGAATATTAATTGAAATAAATTTAATTTTTTTAAAAGGGAAGAAGACAGAGATAATCTAGAAGCTTTACGTAGCGAGTCGTGGTCTAGTAGTCAGGTATGCTAACTACTAGACCAGGTAGAAGATTGTAAATAAATATAAGATGAAAGATAAATAACACTTCTAAATCCTTCTTCAGAGAAGATGTCACAAGGAAGTTGGCAGTCACAAAGCAGTTCCCAAATGGTCAGTAGTACAGTTATAGGTTTTCCACGTCTCCCTCCATTTTTACAGAAAAAAATTGAACTGGTCATCAGCATAAGAAGAGTGTTGGCTGTAGGAACTGAGGTGAGTGTCACAGATAGATCTATTAGGCATGAAAAGGGCACTGATGAGAGCCAAAACATTTTGACTAGTGCGTCTTTATTCATATTGAAGCAACTGCAGGTAAACAACAGCATATGTGAAGGTCATAAATGGTATAAATAACACCTGATACTGAGATCTGTTGATCAGTGTTATTCTTGTTCTTCAGATGGGAAAGGCAGCAGACTTAAGTGAATTTGACAAAGGTCAAATTATAGCGGCCAGATGACTGGGTCAGATTTTTGAGACGGTAAGGCTTGTGAGGTGCTCATGTCAGCCATGGTTAGTACCTTCAAAAAGTGGTCCTAGGAGGGATAAATTACAGCCAGCAAGGCGTGAGCCCACCATGGCTCACTGATGCTAGAGGTGAGAGAAAAGCTGTCCCGTATGGTACAAGTCAACAGAAGGGATACTGTGGTGCAACTTGCCCGTAATTTGAATGCTGGTGATGGGAGTAATGTATTACAACACACAGTACATCAAACCCTGTTGAAAATGGGGCTGCATAGCCACAGGTATATTTCAATAAAAATCCAGGCCATCAGTGGCCTGGATCAATTAAAAATAAAAATACTAAGATTCAAACAACATTAAAATTAAAAAATTGCAATAAAGTTGATATCCTGTAGTTAAAAATTATTGATTCTTTTTATACATACTTCTTTATCAGTGATATCCATTAAAACACCAAAACTTGTCAGATGTCCACAAGAACAATTAACATAAGGATAACTTCCATGGCCACTAATGTAATTAGTACCTTGGGTAACACAGCCCTTGGTTGACCATTTTCCTCGCTCACTAAAAAAAAAGAAAGCTATTTGTATATCTTTTTTATAATACAGAAATTAAATAATAAAGCTTCATATATTTTAAATTTGAGAAAATATTTTATGTGCTGATAAATTACATAATGTCATGGTTAAGAATTTGAATTCCATTTCTTAGCAGTAAAACAAATGGGTTCTTTAAACTCTTTCAAATTTTCCCTTGTAAATGATACCTATTGCTAATGAAGAAAAAGGTCATAGTGTCAATTAGTTTGAAATTGAATTTGTAAGAAAATATCTCTTTAATCAGTAACATAACCACCTCTTCATCAAAATATAGCATCTAACAGCAGGGCTGAATTATGGTACTTGCATGCCCTAGGCTGGTTGGTTGGTTGTTTTACCTCTGATCGACACTTTTTTTGTACACCGTGGGCTAAATGGCCAGGTCACATGGACCGAAGGCTCAGAGAAGGTTGGGGGAGGGGACACACTGGAACAACTGTTGGGAGACAGATGGTAGCCTCCCGACAAGGCCATCCAGCATGTTCATGCACACATATTGATTTGTATGAAAAACTACACACTCCTGTTGGGTGGGGCAATTTCAGTGTTGAGCAGTGTACTAGTTTATTGTTTTTGACTCACTTGATATATTTCAAATGTTGCAAAAACCTCAGTTGCAAAAAACTACAGATATTAAGCATTTGGTGCATCCTATGGGTTTTTATTTCATAAACAAGATTTTGATGTTTCAGAAAAAATATTTTAGCTCTGCTTGCAGTTTTCTTATTTTGTAATCTATGTTGGGTTGTTTTATTTTTCAGTAGCATTTTTGTGCACACAATGGGTTAAATGGCCAGATCACAAAGAGTAAAGAGTTGAGTATGGGAAGTGGACTCACTGGGCAGCTGACAAGAGATTGATTAAGTCTCAGGTCAAGGAAATCCAACATTTTCTTTAATGTGTTCATGGTATGGCTCTCCTGCACACAGTACCATGCTTAATAACTCACGTAACAGGTGGCAGCCTTTCAACTCCATCAGCTTCCTCTTACAGAGGGCAAGGTGGCAATTAGCTATGATAAATCTCAATGTTGGCACAGTTGGTGCTCAAACATAGGAACATCAGATTGTAAATCTGATGAGCCCACTCCACTTCTGTAATCTATAAGATTTTAAAGTTAGCCAATCAGGAAAATGTATGCAATGGAAACAAAAGTTCAGTCTAATGCAAATTGTGGTCATAAAAATATCAAAGAATAATAAATTATTATTTTAGAAGGAGTTACTATTCAAAGCTAGCAGTTCATATAACAGCATGTATTATAAGAAATATAATACATAATAGAATATATGTTCATATAACAGCAGCATTATAAAAAAATATATTATCCAATATTTTTCCTCATTAATTGGGATTTCATTTGAGATTAACATGGTAAAATTATTCATGAAGTAAGCATTTAAACAAAAAAAGAAAAGAAAAGGAAAAAAAAGGTAATGATGAAGTTTAATTCACCAGTTTAAACATTATGATGAATTCATGGCCAGGTTTCGTTTTTGTTTAAATGCTTACTTCGTGAATAATTTTACCATGTTTAATCTCAAATGAAATCCCAATTAATGAGGAAAAATATTGGATAATATATTTTCTTATAATAACATAAATTTCTGTGGTTCTTTTAAACTGATACAAAAGATAATATATCTTCACAGAGTCAAAATCATACACTTATGAACATCAGTAGAATAATGCACAAACACCAACAGGTATTATGTAGTATTTCAGGACTGTGATGTAACTTTCTTACACAGGCCCAGATCTAGAAAAAAATTAAGGAGGGTGGGGGGGACACAAAATTAAGAGCTAGAAAAAGGTAAAGGCAGGAGAGAGAGCAAGAGACTGGGTTTCATTATCCACTAGCATTCTCAATGGGAGGGCATTCTCCTAGATCTGGCCTTGCTCTTACATATGAATAATGTGTTCTTACATCTGTATACATGCAACTAGCACTGATTGTACACACAACTGGTATGGAACATTTACCCACCTTAAATTCTGAACAGAGTTTACATTTTAGAAATTAAATTAATAGCATGATGAATGGAAGAAATATTATCATGCACATTGTTATAACATATATATTATAGGCCTGGATCTAGAAAAATTAAGTGGGGAGGGGGGGGAGAAAGTCAATCAAGCCAGAGAAAAGTATTATGAAAGGCTATGAATTTAACAATTTTTTTGCCTGTATTACCCTTACTAACATTCTCAGGAGGGAGGCATGGCCCCTTGCCCCCCTCCCTCTATATCTGGCCTTGATATCTATCAACCTTTTCATTATTGCTGGTACAGCATCTTTACCACATGCATGAGCCAAGAGAAACATGGCACTGGTACAAATTTTGTACCACAGGTTTGGTTTCCTCATCATTAGCAGTTAATTGCTTTTGTTGCGAAGCAAGAAGCCTAATGATATGTCCATTAGCATATCACATATCCCAAATCCTTGTAGATACACTCTTCCCCACTATTCTCTTCTAATCAGATTAAACTGTCAATCACCTCCAGATCTGCTATTCTTAGATCCATGGCCTGTCCAAGGTCACCTCTACCAAGTCTAGGGAGTGTTTTCAGGGACTAAGGCAAATGCTAACCACATGCAGAATGCATAGCAGGAGTGACTGGTAGTTTTAATTTCAGGAAGAGAGGGGGTGGAATTGAAATAATACTTTGCCATTTTTCGGAGCAAATGAGTTTTGAAACACCAGTCTAAATTTTAATAAGCAACGAAATCAAGAAATGGGCTATAGTGTAGCTAGTCGTAAACTGGAAGGAGAGCTGTGTACCAATCCCCAGTGATGATGCACAGAACCGGTCAGGTCTAGCACCTAATGTCCGACCCCGCCTTCTCGTGGTGCAGGCCGTTAGTACCTTTCAAAAGAGATATTCTCTTTTGGAAGGGAACGGAAGGGGAGGGCTGCCAGTTCAGTATGGCCTACTGATCTGGTCATCTATGGCCACTTTTTTCTTTTTTTTCAACCCTGCTGAGGAGTGGTCAACTTCACAGGGTCCTGGTGCTGACCATTTATACCTACTAGACTGGACTTGTTTATGGATTTGAGCTTGATTATGGATCCTGGACTTGCTGCACTGGTGGGCCTCTGTTGAGGGAGAGTCTGCCACTGTGTTTTCTGTTTGCTTCTGGGTTGCCAGCTCTAAGTGAACAGAGGCATGGGATACCTTATATCAGCTGGTGGATAATCCTAATCAGAGGCCATCGCAGGTACCTGAACCTTACTTAGCTAGTTGGGCATCGTCAAGCCTAAACTGGAGTAATGTGTCTCAGGCAGGCCATATGGTTCTTGAAAAAGTCCACTTGAAAAGGTGGTGCCTGAAGTTCCTACCAGCATCGGTGACTTCAGCCTTTAGCAGAGGAGGAACAGGTCTTTGCCCCATGCCTGCGATCAGGGGGCTGTTTGATATTGTTGGCCCTACCAATCTCAATAAACCTAATTTCTTTAAAAATCCTACTAATCATTTTCTCTCTGCAGGAACGTGGAACGTGAGGACATTACATAGAGATTATTCTCTTGATGTCCTCATGCAGGAATTCCAGCGCTATAACCTAGATATTCTAGGCTTGCAAGAGCCCAGATGGACAGGTAAAGGTGAGATACTTAAAAATAACTTTAAATTTCTCTTTACAGGGAGGGAGGATGGAAAGCATCACCAAGGCATGGGTCTGCTGCTCAGCAGACATGCTAGTGATGCTCTTCTAGGATATGAGTGCATTAATGAAAGGTTTCTTACAGCAAAATTTCAGACAAGCATTAAAGACTTGAATGTTATCTGCTGTTATGCCCCCACTGAGGATTCTGATGAGGATGAGAAGGATAGGTTTTACAGACAACTTCAGGATATTTTGAATTCTGTCAAGAAAGGAGATATTACCCTTGTTCTTGGTGACTTCAATGCCAAAGTTGGTACCGACTCTGACCTTTGGGGAGGAGTAATAGGCCCTTTTGGTATTGGTAGCTGCAATGGCAATGGGCAACGTCTCCTACAGGTAAGTAAACTCAATGGTTTCAGAATAACTAACACATATTACAAACACCGCGACATACATAAATAAATACACATGGGTTTCACCTGATGGGCTGCATAAGAATATGATTGATTATATATTAATTAACAGCAAATGGGCTAGTTCTGTTAGAAATACCAGGGCATATAGGGGAGCTGAAATTGGATCTGACCATTACCTTGTTAAAAGTGTCTTGCAACTTAAACTTAAAAAGTGTTGTGTTAAGGTTAAAAAATTTACCTTTAATACTGAAGCTCTGAAAGATCCAGTTATAGCTAAAGCTTACCATGATAGGTTACTAAGTCACTATGACAGTCATGGTTTGCTTAATACTGAAGTTGAGGAAGAATGGGGCCATTTTAAACAGGCTTTTTTGGAAACTAACAGTACTCTTTTAGGGAAAAAAGAGCAGAGGAGGCAGAATTATTTCAGTGATAAGGCACTTGAGCTTATTTCAGAAAGAAGGAACTGCAGGAATGTCCTTAATCAGTACCCTACTAGTCCTAATAGAAAGGATTACAGAGAGCTTAATAAACATGTAAAGGATCAGTTAGCTACTGATAAGAATCTTTGGCTTGATGGCCTTGCTGACAAAGCTGAGGAAGCAGTTAGACAGCACAACAGCAGAGAGCTGTACCAGATAGTTAATGTTTCGTGTGGTAGAAAACGAACAGGTATACAGAGATTGAAGGATAAACAAGGCAAGGTTATAGAAGGTGAGGATTCTGTCATGGCTAGGTGGGCTGAGCATTTCAGTGATGTTCTAAACAATGTGGTTAGTTCTACTCTCATTGTTTGCAATGATGATAGATGCATTGGTGGCTTTAATGTTGGCCCTATAACACAATCTGAAGTTAGTTTGGCTATTTCTAAACTTAAACTTCATAAATCCCCAGGGGTGGATGAAATTACTACGGAAATGCTTAGAGCTGGGAATGTTTCAGTTACCATTTGGATGACTGAAATTTTGAATAACTTTTATGATAAAGGCATGGTTCCTAAAGATTTTACCAGAGCTATTATTATCCCTATTTTCAAAAAAGGTGATCGCAGTTCTTGTGATAACTATAGGGGTATCAGCCTACTCTCTGTTCCAGGTAAAGTTCTTTCAATGATTGTGCTTAATAGAATTAAGAATCTGGTTGACCGGCAATTGCGTGATGAGCAATGTGGATTCAGAAGTGGTAGGGGATGTGTAGATCAGATATTTTCACTTAGGCAGATTCTTGAGAAATGTTTCGAGTTTCAGAAACCTTTGGTTGCTAGCTTTGTTGATTTCAAAAAGGCTTTCGACTCTGTTGATCATCATAATTTGTGGTTGATTGTGAGATCATATGGTATACCAGACAAGTTAGTTAACATAATGAAAGCTCTCTATAATAACACTGAGTCATGTGTGAGGGTTGGTAAGTCTTATAGCAATTGGTTTAGCATTACTTCTGGTGTTCGACAAGGGTGCATTTTGTCTCCTTTTCTCTTTAGTTTGGTTGTTGATTATGTTATGCGAAATTCACTTCAAGGGAAAGCTTTTGGCCTTAAATGGGCTGGAGATACGAAAATTTCTGATTTAGATTATGCTGATGATTTAGCGCTTTTGGCAAATGATGTTGATGAGATGAACTCTTTCATTCGAGCCGTTGATGAGACTGGTAGTATAGTAGGTTTGGTTATAAACAGAGAGAAAACTAAAGTGATGAAAATTGGTCAGGCAGGTTGTGATTCAGTTAATCTGAATGTCTGCAGTCTTGAGCAGGTGTCACAGTTTAATTATCTTGGGAGCTGCGTAACTGATACTGGTGATATGCGGCATGAGATTAACAGACGAATAGGTATTGCTGCCGGGACTTTTAAGAATCTATGGAGATTGTGGAGAAATAGGTGTATACACCTAAAGACTAAAATTAGACTGTATAATAGTTTGGTTCTTTCTAGGGTTAGTTATGGTAGTGAAACTTGGACGCTGTGTAAGCAAGATAACAGGAAACTAGATGCTTTTGATTCTAGATGCTTACGCAGTATCTTGGGTATTAGGTGGTTTAACTTTTTAACTAATGATGAGGTTAGGCAAAGGAGTCTGCAACCTCCTTTGAGCAGCATATTGTGCAGAGAGAGACTCCGCTGGTTTGGCCATGTTGCCCGTATGGATAATTATAGATTGGCGAATAGGGTTATGAACAGTGTGCCTAGAGGCCTCAGAAGGAGGGGGAGACCTAGGATGCGGTGGGCAGACAATGTCAAACAGGACCTTGTTAGAATTGGTGTACAGTGGCCGGATGCAGCAGATGTAGCTCAGGACAGATATGCTTGGAGAATTAAACTGCACGGTCTGGTTGGACCTCCGTAGCCCATGGCTGCTTGAGGATGATGATGATGATGATAACATACATGCATTATAAAAACTGATATACATCCTCCTTTTCCTCAAGCAGCCATGGGCTACGGAGGTCCAACCAGATCATACAATTTAGTTCTCCAAGTACAACTGTCCTGAGCTATATCTGCTGCATATCACTACTGCACACCATTTCTAACAAGGTCCTGTTTGACATTGTCTGCCGACCACATCCTAGGTCTCCCCCTCTTTCTGAGTCCTTTAGGCACACTGTTCACAACTCTATTCACTAACCTATAATTATCCATACGGCCAACATGGCCAAACCAACGGAGTCTCTCTCTACACAATATACTGCTCAGAGGAGGTTGCTGACTCCTTTGCCTAACCTCTTCATTGCTTACAAAGTTGAACCACCTAATACCCAAAATAATGCATAAGCATCTAGAATCAAAAGCATCAAGTTTCCTGTTATCTTGTTTACAAAGCGTCCACGTTTCACTACCATAACTAACCCTAGAAAGAACCAAACTATTACACAGTCTAATTTTAGTCTTTGGGTATATATGCCTATTTCTCTACTTTCTCCATAGATTCCTAAAAGTCCCAGAGACAATCCCTATTCACCTGTTAATCTCATGCCACACATCACCATTATCTGTTATATAAATCCTAAGATAATTAAACTGAGACACTTGTCAAGGACACAACCATTCAGAGTGACTGAAGCACCAACTGCCTGACCAATTTTCATCACTTTAGTTTTCTCTCTGTATATAACCAAACCTACTCTACTACCAGTCTCATCAACAGACCTAATGAAAGAAGTCATCTCATCAACATCATTAGCCAACAAGGCCAAATCATCTGCATAATCTAAAAATCAGAAATTTTAAAACCTCTAGACCATTTAGGGCCAAAATCTTTCCCTTGCAAAGAATTTTGCAAAACATAATCAATAACCAAACTAAAGAACAAAAGGGACAAAATGCACCCTGTCGATATTCAGAAGCAATGCTAAACCAATTGCTACAAGCTTTACCAACTCTCACACATGACTCAGTGTTATTATAGAGAGCTTTCATTATGTTAACTAACTTGCCTGGTATGCCATACAATCTTACAATCAACCACAAATTATGACGATCAACAGAATTGAAAGCCTTTTTGAAATCAACAAAGCTAGCAACCAAAGGCTTCTGAAACTCTAAACATTTCTCAAGAATTTGCCTGAGTGAAAATATCTGATCTATACATCCTCTATCACTTCTGATTCCACATTGCTCATCATGCAATTGCCTGTCAACCAGATTCTAAATTCTATTAAGCACAATCATGCAAAGAACTTTCCCTGGAACAGAGAGTAGGCTGATACCCCTATAGTTATCACAAGAACTCCAATCACCTTTTTTAAAAATAGAGATAATAATTGCTTTGGTAAGAACCTTAGGAACAATGCCTTTATCATAAAAGATATTCAAAATTACAGTCAACCATGTGGTAACCGAAACATTCCCAGCTCTAAGCATTTCCGTAGTAATTTCATCTACCCCTGGGGATTTATGTAGTTTAAGTTTAGAAACAGCCAAAATAACTTCAGACTGTGTAATAGGGCCAACATTAAAGCCATCAAAGCATCTATCATCATTGCAAACAATGGGAGTAGAACTAACCACATTGTTTAGAACATCACTGAAATGCACAGTCCACCTAGGCATGACAGAATTCCCACCTTCTATAACTTTACCTTGCTTATACTTCAATCCCTGTATACCTGTCCGTTTTCTACCACACAAAACATTAACTATCTGGTACAGCTCTCTGCTGTTGTGCTGTCTAACTGCTTCCTCAGCTTTGTCAGCAAGGCCATCAAGCCAAAGATTTTTATCAGCAGCTAACTGATCTTTTACATGTTTATTAAGTTCTCTGTAATGCTTTCTATTAGGACTAGTAGGGTATTGATTAAGAACATTCCTGTAGTTCTTTCTTTCTGAAATAAGCTCAAGTGCCTTACTTATCACTCAAATAATTCCGCTTCCTCTGCTCCTTTTTCCCTAAAAGAGTATTGTTAGTTTCCGAAAAAGCCTGTTCAAAATGGTCCCATTCTTCCTCAACTTCAGTAGTAAGCAAACCACGACTGTCATAATGACTAAATAACCTATCATGGCAAGCTTTAGATATAACTGGGTCTTTTAGAGCTTCAGTATTAAAGGTAAATTTTTTAACCTTAGCACAACACTTTTTAAGTTTAAGTTACAAGACACTTTTAACAAGGTAATGGTCAGCCCAATTTCAGCTCCCCTATATGCCCTGGTATTCCTAACAGAACTAGCCCATTTGCTGTTAATAAATATATAATCAATCATACTCTTATGCAGTCCATAAGGTGAAACTCATGTGTACTTATGTATGTTGTGGTGTTTGTAATAAGTGTTAGTTATTCTGACACTTGAAACCATTAAGTTTACTTACCTGTAAGAGACATTGCCCATTGCCATTGCAGCTACCAATACCAAAAGGACCTATCACCCCTCCCCAAAGGTCAGAGTAAGTACCAACTTTGGCATTGAAGTTACCTAGAACAAGGGTAATATCTCCTTTCTTAACAGAATTCAAAATATCCGTGAAACCTATCCTTATCATCCTCATCGTCATTCTCAATGGGGGCATAATAGCAGAAAACAATCAAGTCTTTAATGCTTGTGTGGAATTTTGCTGTAAGAAACATTTCGTTAATGCACTCATATCCTAGAAGGGCATCACTGGCATGTCTGCTGAGAAGCAGACCTACACCTTGGCGATGCTTATTATCGTCCATCCATGAAAAGAGAAATTTAAGATTATTTTTAAGAATCTGACCTTTATCTGTCCATCTGGTCTCTTGCAAGCCGAAAATATCTAAATTATAACAGCAGAATTCTTGTGTTAGGACATCAAGAGAATAAGCTCTGTGCAGAGTCCTCACATTCCAATTACCTATGGGGAGTAAATGGTTAGTGGGATGTTTAAAGAAACTATGTTTATTGAGAGAGGGGATGCAGACAATATCAAACAGCCCCCTAATCTCAATTGTGGGGTAAAGACCCGTCCCCCCCCCCACCTCTAAATGCTGAGCCATCTACACTGGAAGACTTCCTCCAATGTAGAATTTGACGATGGCAATAGAAGCAAGAGTTCAGGTGCCTGCAATGACCTCTACTCAGGATTATCCAACAGCTGATAAAACATATCCTGTGAATCTATCACTTGGAGTTGTCATCCCACAAACAAACAGAAAACCCAATGGAAAATTTTTCGTCTACAGAAGCCCATCAATGCAGCAAATTCAGGATCCATAATCAAGCTCAGAGCCTTAATTCAGTCCAGTAAGTTTATAAGATCAGTACCAGAACCCTGTGTGGTTGATCACTCCTCAGCAGGGTAGAAAAAAAAAGTAGCCATAGTTGTCGAGATCAGTAGGCCACACTGATGTGGAAGCTGTCCCATTCCTTTCACTTCCATAAGAAAGTATCTCTTTTGGAAAGTACTAATGGCCTGCACAGCGAGAAGGTAGGATCAGACATTAGGTGATAGGCCTCGCCAGTTCTATGCATCATCACAGGGGATTGGTGCATAGCTCTCTTTCCAGTGACTATCTAGTTACCATTTACAGACCACTGATATACACATATGTGAACTATCCAATGTACTTAGATAATATTGTTCTTACTGTCTTCAGAACAGTTATATTAAAACGATTCATACAAAATATATCACAATAATAAATTTTGATTACATTACAGATATTTTAGCAGTGTTAATAGCATATATTGAATAAACTTTAAAATATTACAAGTATTTCATAGATTACTGACTAAATAGCTACTGAAACATGAATTCATCATACCCTGCAGCAAAGTTCCAATAAACACATTGAGGACTTGTATGTTCTGCTACATCTAATACTTTGAATCTCAGGCGAAGGTTATAAACTAAGTTATTACTTAATGAGATGCTGCTATTAACTGGTTGAGCAATTACTGTCATCACTGGTGTATTTGATGCTAATGTAATTCCAAATCGTTGTCTATAAACAGAAAAGAGCAAATCTTAAATTTTTAACAGTGTTCATTTCAGTAGTCAAAAGAAATAATTTTTCTTATAAAAATATAGAGCATAGTGTATTATATATATTACATATACAGTTCTCTTTTACAATCCTAATGAGAACACAATACTTCAAATTTATATAGTAATAATATACTTCCTTATGATAAATATGATTGCATTTGAACAGTCATTATATGATTTTAGTTAACAAAAAGAAAGGTGATTATTCAGAGCTGTATCTATAAAAATATCACAATTATGTGAAAGTATGAAAGCAAGGTAAAATATCTTACCATTAACAAAGATTTTAAAAGAAATTGCTAAATGTAAATTCAGAGGCAAATGAATGCTAAACATGATAAAGTTAAATAAACCGTTACAACATTATCGGGCTCAACTATCTTCAGTAAAGATAATCCTAAATGCAACAATCTATTTTCATTACCTGATTCAGCATTTGTTAAATTACACTAACAGTTTAATGAAAATATCTTAATAAACAAACTGTTGCAATCCTAACATTCCAGTAATTCATGCATGTTGGAAAAATAATACTTGAAAGGTTTTGCCAAAATATTTATATATATATATTAGGAAGCTTAATGAATAACACACATCACATTATAAGACTTAACATGAACTAATTTTAACACAAATGTTCAACAATAAATTCACACCACATGACAACCATTTCAGGTGAGAGTAATACCTAAAGACAATAACAAATGCACCCTGCCCACAGTCAGTAAGGACACATGGGCTTGGAAAGGCTGCTATCCATTGGATGGGACACTATAAGTCATGGCCCCATGTGCAGAAGAGCAATACCCTGTGCACGTTAAAGAACATGCTTGATGGCCTTGATGGGAGGCTACTGTCTGTCTCCCAACAGCTATTCCAGTGAATCCCCAACCTTCTTTGAGCACTCAGGGTCCTTACGACCTGGCCATTTAGCCCATTCTGTGCAAAAAAAGTGCTGTCCGGAGGTAGCCCAACCCAATAACAAGTGCTCTCTATTTAGTGGTGTATCTAGAAAGTATAATGATATGGGGTTAATGATATATGGCTGGCATGTTTGATTCTCCACTTTTCAGAGGCTGCCTTAAAAAATGTATGCTACCCAAGCTGTTAAGGGAGGTTAAACTCCACCTGGGTATGACGTGGTTATAATACTCTTAAGCAAAAAAATATATATATATGTTACATAGAACATCATAGGTTGGGTTGTTTTACCTCTGAGTGGCACTTTTTTGCACACCATGGGCTAAATGGCCAGGTCACATGGACCCCGAAGGCTCAGAGAAGGTTGGGGGAGGGGACCCACTGGAACAGCTGTTGGGAGACAGATGGTAGCTCCCGTCAAGGCCATCCAGCATGTTCTTTAACGTGCACAGGGTATGTCTCTCCCGCACACGGGGCCACGGCTTAATGTCCCATCCGACGGACGCGGCCTTTCCAAGCCCATCGGTGTCCCCTACTGACCGTGGGCAGGGCGGGGAATTTTGAACATCATAGCCTTTGACCATAAACCATCTTAGTTGTCAATCAGAACATAGATTTTAATAAACCTAATATTATAATTGTTTTTATATTTAATGCTAAGTTGTTAAATTATTTTCAGTTTCCAAATTTTCCCTGTGATATTTCTTCCATAATGAAGCACAAAATAAATATTTTTTCTTATTTAAGATGACATAATGACCCTCTTCAAGTACAATCACATTCTTCCACAAATATCCCAATATAATTATCTAATTGTGAACAGATTATTCCATAAATATAAACAAACATAATACACACACACACACACACACACACAATATTTATATTTACAAAAATAACTGGTTAAAAATACAAAATATCATACTGATAAATACAATGGACTCCAATTATTAACCTTTAGAGAAGTAACACAAATTCTTACCATAAAATTTACAAGTTAGTTTGCTGTAAACACAACTTTTAAGCACTATGACAGGAATAAGTTCAAATCACATATTGCTTAACAAATCTTAATAAAGTAAATAAAAATAAATACTCCCTCAAGCAGCTGCTTGTTAAGAGGTCTGACAGGAGTCTGTCAGTTTATATGCCATGCCTTACCCAGGGCTCAAACCCAGATCCCTTAGATCAGTAGCCAAGCCCACTAACCACTCAACCACAGGACGGTAACAAATCTTAAGACATTGCTAATTATAAATTGCATGACAAGATCTCTGAACAATAGTAATGACTTCTTAGCTCATTTATCTCATTATGTTGAATGATCAATATTTTTCCAATCATTACATTGTTACTCCTGTATCTGGAACCATAGCACCACAAAAGTCACATTTTGCTTATTAATTAAACAGAATATGGCAATACTTAAATCATTGTTTACAAATACTGTTTATCTAATGTTGTTTTTCATTTTTATTGTTTAGTACTCGAAATACAGAGAACTATGTACTTATGAATTTAGTGACTAATGTGTTTTGTCATTTGGCTATAAACGTGTAAATGTCAGGAAGAAGTATACTAATTTAAATAATATAATTCATAACATATATCTGTTTAGAAAAAGCATAATTACCTAACAGAACCATCATAGAAATTTGGTAGCATCTCCCCAATTGTTGGATATATGGCATAAGCTATCACAGCAGTATCTTTTGGGAGTTGGAAACCACTACGCTGTTTCTGACTTTTATTATCTAGAAATTTTGAACATGAAAATTATTACAAACAATATAGTAAATACCTTCTTTTATTTACATCACAAATTACAGGCAAGAATTAAATATTTGTTTGCAATACAAAATAATTAATAAATTTTTAAACCTGTGTACTTTTCATTAATATTTTTTCAAACTGCCATAAGTTCTGCCTCTAATTCCACTGGAATTTAATTTAGTCAATAATAAGGAATAAGGAAAAGCTTTTTTTTTTTAATCCACAAATATAACCACCGATTTTTGGTTTCAATTAATATTTTCATGTATGATAGAAGTCAATTCTAAAATATATAAAGTAAAATAACCTCTGTACTCACACCCTTCCAAAAGCCAAATTGACTGTTATGGTAAAATATATTTTTTTATATTGTGAAAATTAAAAATGCACAGCAGTTGTAATTTACTGTACTCTGAGAGAGAGAGCCATATTTCATTAACTAATAATTATAATTAGAAATAGAAATATTGCATATAAATATCACAAAGCAGTCTTACAGCCTAAGAAATGCAGTTATTTCATATAAATAATATTTTCCTTAAAAGCATTTTTGTATAATTAAAATATACGTAATTAAAAAACAAAATTACAAATTATTATTTTTAATCTATACACTTTTTCACTTAAAAAACAATAATTTTTTTAATATATATATGAAGGAAATTTAATATTTTTCAGTGGATAATGCATTTTAATCATTACTGGTGGAAAATGCAATAAAAATTCTTTAGATGGCCATAAAATGGGAGCACTAAAAACATAAGATCCATATATGTGTGTGTGTGTGTAATGCACATACAGTTATATTTAATAGTAATGATACAAACCATCAGCCATTCTCACACCAAGAGTTTTAAGAGGTATTATTGCACGTGTTATCTCATCGACATATTGCTTCCGGACAGGATAGTTGTTATACTTGGGAATCACTACAGCTGGGCCTTCTTCTGCAGCTAAAGCAAAATCAAGGAATGCTGAAGGTTCTGGAGAAGTTGTTGAATTAGAAACAAAATCTTGAATTGGTGGATAACCCCATAGTTCTATAGTTGATACTGTGTCCAGTCCAAACACTGTTAAAATAGGGGTTATAGCTTATATTAGACAAAAATATAATTCTCAACAAATAATATATTAACTGCTGAAAATATGAAAATTTACCAGCATGATGGTAAAAAAATGGTCTTAAACGACAGGTCAAATATTTTTAAGACTTCTTGCTTAACAAATCTCTTAAATAAACATTTTGTATCTTTTTTTAGAGAAGCAATCAAAATTTTTTTAAAGTTTAATATAGTATCCTTTAATATAAAACTAGCATTATTAAATACAAATATATAACACAGTGCTACACAATTATAAGATATATAACACAGTGCTACACAATTAGAAGATATATAAACATGTATTACAATTATACTATAAAGTCCATCTTTTTGCAATTGTTGCTGTCCATGCAAATGAAAGTTCTACTGTTCAATTTCCACCAGAATCATCACTAGCAAAGGAGTAAGACTAATTAATATTCATAAAATTATTATGCAGAGTGATACTTATGCTTTGGGCGATCCGCTTACTCCGTCCATGCTTCCAGCAGTTGTTTACTGGTGTTCACTTGTGTTGAGTCGTTTGATGATTGTCTTTTGGCAGTCACTTTTGACTCTGCAGGTTCATGGAATTAGTCTGCAGAGTGAAAAGTGACTCCCTTATGCCAAAAGGCAATCAGCAAATGACCAGACACAAGTGAACACCAGTAAACAACTGCTGGAAGTGTGGACGGAGTAAGCAGTAGCCCAAAACATAAGTATCACTCTGCATAAATTATGAATATTAATTAGCCTTATACTTTTGCTATTGACGACTCAGGTGGAAATTGAACAACAGAACTTTCATTTGCACGGACAGTAACAATTTCAAAAAGAAGGACTTACAGTGTAATAGTGATACATGTTAATATATCTCCTAATAGCATTAATAAGTTTCATATCACTGTTTGCATTTAAAATAAATAGATATTTGTTTTATAATTAGATATTTCATTAAACAATTATATTTTTGCATTTACCTATAGAGATATCATAAAAATCCTTTCATTCTTAAAATATTTTTAGCCATCATATTTAGATCTCATACTTTATTTCATGTGAAGCTATGCTTTCAAAATGGATGCAGTAACACAACATTGCAATCAGTGGATAATTCAACAAATGAATAAAAAATTTATAATCTTATTGATGCTATCAAATATTAATCATTTCTCAGTATAGTTTAAAAGATAATGAAATTTATTATCTTTTAAACTAATTTTGAATAGATAAATTCCACAAAATGAATAACCCATAATTCTACAGTTGATACTGTGTAATGTATTTTGTCAATAATAATCATTTTAAAAAAAAGTAGTTATCATTGATGAAAGAGTAAAATATGATAGCATAGTGACTATGGTAGTATATTACTAAGCCAATAATAGTAATTCAAAGATGCAAAATACTTCAATGAAGAATGATTAACTATAACTTAGGTATATAATAGTTTTGCATCTATTTATTCATTCTTTCACATTTACATTTCATTTTTTAATGTATTAACAATAAATTCAAATGAGCATTTTTTTTCAAACAATATAAGATAAAAAATAAGCAAAAAAAATGTCAAAACTCAAACATTTTTATCATCATATAATTTCGATATAAATTGATGAGAGAAAAGATTATACATGCAAACCATCTACTTACTCATGTTTTTTGCAGCTACTTCAAATGGCTCCGTAAATGTATCCACTTGGTTTTGTATAAGAGTTTTACCATATTTCTCAAACATAAACAACAAATGTTCTGGTCCAGTTCCAGTAAAGGTGGCAATTCTTTCCCACATTTCTGTGTATCTAGGCTCTAAGATATGGCTGGCTGCATACACTAAGTTCTGAATTTAAAAGAAAAAGAAAACTCATCAATTTAAAGTTCATTTGGATTCCAAAAATATATATCTCTAGTTTATATACACAAAATGTATATTTATTACAAGTGCTTTTGCAAATACAGGGATTGTTTCATTTCCATAGGCTACTCAATATATTTACCTTTAGTGTAAAATTAAAATGTTGTCTGAATTATGTTTGATCTAAATTGTTGGATTACATTGAATAATTTTGTACTGCAGACTAAGACAAATTATGGTCTTTTCATTCAATTTGCTTTTAGTCTCTAATTTTTTTTTTTTTTTGGAAATATAGTAAGTAATAACATACAGAAGAATCCTTAAAACTACTTTGCAATCTGAATATAAAAAGTTTTGCACAACTGTTAATCATTTAACTTCATAAAGGGATTTGTTCACATTTCAGGCAAAATCGATTATTATGGTGGATGCTTTGTTTATTAGTTCAATTACTGTTCACATTTTTACACTTTAGCAATTCATAATACACTAAAATAATATTTTTTTTTTATTTCAATATAATATAGTAAATAAAAAGATGTACTACCATCCCCTACCACTTCTGCTCATCACGAAATTGTTGGTCAACCAGATCCTTAATTCTATTAAGCACAATAATATAAAACACTTTACCTAGAACAGAAAGTAGGCTGATACCACTATAGTTATTACAAGAATTGTGATCACCTTTTTTTAAAAATAGGGATAATAATAGTCATGGTAAAATCCTTAGGAACAATGCCTTTATCCTAAAGCATATTCAAAATTTCAGTCAGCCATGTGGTAACAGAAACATTCCCAGCTCTAGGCATTTCAGTAGTAATTTCATCTACCCCTGGGGATTTATTTAGTTTAAGTTTAGAAACAGCCAAAATAACTTCAGACTGTGATATAAGGCCAACATTAAAGCCAGTAATGCATCTATTATCATTACAAACAATGGGAGTAGAATTAACCATATTGTTTAGAATGTCACAGAAATGCTCAGCCCACCTAGCCATGACAGAATCCTCACCTTCTATAACCTTACCTTGTTTATCCTTCAATCCCTGTATACCTGTCCGTTTTTTACCATACAAAATATTAACAATTTGGTACAGCTCTCTGCTGTTGTGCTGTGTAACTGATTCCTCGACTTTGTCAGCCAAGCCATCAAACCAAAGATTCTTATCAGTTGCTAACCTGTCCTTTACACGTTTATTAAGCTCTGTAATGCTTTCTATTAGGACTAACAGGGTATTGATTAAGGATATTTCTGCAATTCTTTCTTTCCAAAATAAGATCCAGTACCTTATACTTAAATAATTTTCCTTCCTCTGTTCCTTTTTACCCAAAAGAGTATTGCTAGTTTCAAGAAAAACCTGTTTAAAACATTCCCATTCTTCCTCAACTTTAGTAGTAAGTACACCATGACTGTCATGACTAAGTAACCATCATGGTAAGCTTTAGCTATAACAGAGTCTTTCAGAGATTCATTGTTAAACGTAACATTTTTAACCTTGGCACAACACTTCTTAAGTTTAACTTGCAACACACTTTTAACAAAGTAATGGTCAGTCCAATTTCAGCTCCCATATGACCAGGTATTCCTAACAGAACTAGTATATTTCCTGTTAATTACTATATAATTAATAATATTATTATGCAGCCCATCTGGTGAAACTCATGTGTACTTATGTATGTTGCAGTGTTTGTTATTCTCAAACCATTAACTTACCTGTAGGAGATGTTTCCAATTGCCATTGCAGCTACCAATACCAAAGGAGAACGCAAAATTTTTTCATAGTTTGGTCTCAGAAATATTACATACTAGCTGAATGTACCCAGCGCTGCCAGGGTGTCACTTTTAACCTGTAAATTCTTATTTTCATTGCACTGCAGGTAAATTTTGTAAGTGCCCACCCCCACCCCCCTGACACTTTAGCACAGATTTTCAACAGGAAGAAATCTGCCCGGTGTTGGCTTGGGTTGTTGTTGATGTCAGTGAGTTCTCTCATAGCCCATGGCTTAGTTTCTGCATAAGCTATCGAGATTTTTACTTCTGTTACCACAGATTTTGCTGCCCTATGGCTCGCACGATATTCATTCACATGGTCCAAATTTCCTGCACAACGACCCCTGTGTGCCCCGGTGATTGGTTTAAAAATCAGATTCCCACTTGGCCTGTGGCTTCATTTCTACACAAATTGTGACAGCTCATATATCATTTTAATCTGAATATTTTGTTGTTTCCTGCATTAATGGTTAGTTTTGTGAGTATCCCCCTCTGACATTTTATCACAGTTTGAACACTAAGAATTTCCCAGTGTTGCAAAGGTCATTGCTGACTCAGCACGCACTCACAGAGCCTGTGGCAAATGATAGAGATATTTATTTCGTCAGATTTTGGCATTCTGTAATTCCTGACGCACTTCACCGAAAGGTCCCAAATTTCGTAGGTGGGTTCCCCATGCCTGACCCCATGTTTGGTTAAAAAATCAAGTCCCTAGCTGCAATGGAACGCCTAAATAATGCTTTTGGAAATGTGGGGAATCTGGCAATGGCAGCAGATTTATAGCAGAAGATTTAAATGCTATTTTAACTCTTTACTTTAACAGTTAGGGTGCAATAAATGGCAACAGTAAATTTGACAGCAATTCTCTTTCCCATAGGAATAGCATGGTAAAATATTTTTCCTTCTAGCAAGCCCCCCTTTTGGACTTTTCACCTGAAATTTGGCACTGCAATCCAGACCACAACCAGAAACATTGTCTGAAAATTTGGAGCATGTATGTTGATTTCCTGATGAGTTATGGCTGCCACAGACAGACAGACAGACAGACATCTTCTTTTATTATATAGATATATATGATTGTTTCAGAATTACATTTTGCAATTTTTGAGCAATTCCACTTTGAAAGACTGTTTTGCTCAATACAATTGTTAAATTAAATATATTTAAAACAAGAAATTTATTCAGAATAAGAATTTTTTTCCACCAATTTACACTGATAAACTCATAGAATTCCTAAAGAAATATGTTTTCAAATCATAAAAAATAGAACATTTGAATAGAAAGACCAATAATGAATCAGTTACCTGTATAAAATCTCTATCTTGCCTATGAGTCAGATTCAGACCTCCTTGGTGAGTTTCATAATTCAGAACATGATGCAGTAAGCGATCAACTATTAATATGTCACTACCATACAGCTCATGTGTAAGATTGGTGGCTTTCTGAAGATCAGAAGATATTTTCACTGAAAGATATGTACTTAATGGGAGTTTATCCCTTTCAATTACTGCAAGCTAAAATAGAAGGAAGCATACATTATTGTGTCAAACAAATTTTAACAGCACAATTATAAAACATTTCATATTTAATGTTTAATCACATATGATATATAATATTAAAACATATATTGCATTTCAATTCATTTACTTGCAACACAAGGGACAGAGAAGTATTGTATAAGCTACTCCTAGCTTTTACAGGCCTTCTCACACTAGGACATGCCCTAGTGAGACAGAAATCACTGCTGACCATTGCCTCAGTTAGAGATATTACAATTTAGAAAGTCTGACTTGCTGGAACAGTCACTAGCTCCCTAACCACTATGCAAGTTAAGGCCATATATAAAGATGTAGTACTAAGGTTAGTTATACTTTAATTATCCAAATCAATTCATAATATAATTCAATATTAGGGCAATGCTGTAATTAAAAACACTGCAGTACCTGAGTGCACCATTATGTCCTTACTGGGCATACATAAATCTGCTCAAAATAAATTTTAGAGCACCCCTAATTTAGATTCCCCATAATTTGAGAAAATTAGTATATTGCCGATAAAAATAAATTTTGAGAAAATTAGCATATTAGGCTCCAATATCACGTAATTGCTATACCCTTTTTATACTAGGTGACTTAATCCTATACCTTTCATAATCATGAAGGTTAAGAAGTCTATTTCACAGTACTTTAAGTTGTAGAGTTAGTAATTACCAGATAGCTCACTTGTTGTTGCTGTAGCTGTTGGTTTTCTGACGGATGCCAGTCATGGTTCAAGGCACATAAAGAAGCAATGTTATCCCTAGTTTGCCATGCTGTTCTTGAATTACAACTCCATGCTGCCTGAAGGTTGTTTTCGGTGTCCTGCGGGCTCTTAACACTCAGATTTCAACAATGCCAAGGTGATGTCACCTTCACTGAGTTGTATGGGGTCCCAACTGCTTCTTATTAATCGATTCTGGGCACTTTTGCAGATTATCCTCATAATGTGGCAACCACGCCTACATTTAACTTATAACTTTAAAAGAAAGTTTTAACACTACATGTATTAGAAGTTAAAAGCAGCACATTTCATCCTAACACTTGTGGAGCTTTTACAGGTAAGATCGAAGATTAATACATGAGTTTATATATTCCGGGCACCCTAGCAGTATTGTAACTAGTTCACTCTTAGGATCTTACTTACATAACAGAAGATTCCAAGTTGCTGGAAGAGAAGCTATGTCAGTGTTATATTGTTTTTATTCAAATTGATTAATATATTTTCAAGATAATTTAGTTTAAATTTTGTTGGGGGTGCTGCTAATATTTTAAAAGGTAAATTTGTTATTTCTAACTTATTTTCTATTATAGTTTATGTAACTGGATTACTGTAATTGATGTCTTTGATGTTCTGCTATTCTTTCAGTAGCCATTCGATATGTTCTACCATATACAGGGTGTTTCAAAACTCTCTGCACAAATTTTAATGGGAAATAGGGAACACCAAGACAAACCTTTTTTGTCTATGAATGTATGTCCACTGACATAACCCTTTGGTGCGAGAGGGCACTGGACAGCAGCTCTTCCATTTCCATTGGCAGCCCCATATGCCAGATGCATGCCAGCTATCTCAGCAGTCATGAAACACTCCATGTTACACATAATGTGTCTGTTTTACAAATGCTGACAGCAAACACAAGTTGATTCCCACTTCGCCCCTCTAGCCAATTGCAGCATCACCAAACAGCACCCTCTAGCACCAAAGGGTTATTGTCAGTGGACATACATTCATGGACAAAAAAGGTTTGTCTTGGTGTTCCTTATCGCCCATTGAAATTTCTACAGAGAGTTTTGAAACACCCTGTATATGGCCATCCTTCCCTTGTAGTTTGTTTTCTGAGTCATCTATTTGTATTCGATATACTCCCCCCATTAATGGTAATTTATCTCCATCATTAATTACTAAATTTTTTATATTACTAGTTATATTAAACAGAACAACTAAATTTAATTTTGCTAAAATTGCCTTTAATGAATGCTAGAAATTCTCCCCATAAAGTATACTTATTATATATTGATTGCAGTTTATCCCTTTTACTTTACTGTGCTCCTTGAATTGAGTGTCTTTCTGAGTTTGGAACTTTGCTTTCCAGGAAATGCTACTTAAGGTATTTTTAGAATAACTTGCCTGTTGACTTATATCATGCAATAGTTTAATTCTTCTTTAAGTAAATGGAGAATTGAGCAATATCTATATGATCATATCATATAGACCAATAAACAACCATTTCATAATTCATTCTTTGTAGGGTTATCCATATATCTAACTATGATAATTGACCAACTTTTTCCAGTTCATATGTAAATTTTATGGAAGGGAGTATACTATTAAAAGTTAAAATTAACTCCTTTAATTCATTTCCCCCAATAATTTGAGAAAAATTAGTATATTGTTGATATATTGCAAATATAATGCAGGTTTTAATTTTGCTTTTTCCAAAGCTTTACTTTGCCACCATTAAGCCAGAGAGAGGGGACCCATAGGGATGCCCTCCCCCATTAATCAAGAACCAATTAGAATGTGTTGCCAAGTTGTTGGGAGCCCATACAACTCAGTGAAGGTGATGTCACCTCCACATTGCTGGAATTCGAACGTTGAGCTTGTGGGACAGCAAAAATAATCTTTAGCCAGCATGGAGTTGTAATTCAAGAACAGCATGACAACCAAAGAATAACATCACTTTTGTTATGTGCATTAAACCAGGACTGGCATCTATCAGAAAACAAACAGTTATAGCAATGAGAAGTGAGCCAGCAGGTAATTAACAACTCTACAGCTTAAAGTACTGTGAAATAGACTTGTTCACCTTCATGATTGTGAAAGGTATAGAATTAAATTGGCCAGTATGAAAAGGGCATAGCACTTACATGACATTTGAGCCCAGTATGCTAAAATTTATTGCTAGCAGATTTATGCATGTACAGTAAGGACATAATGGTGCAACTCAGATACTGCAGTGTTTTTAATTACAGCATAATCATGATATTAAATTATAGTAAATTTCTCTAAGTTACCTAAATATTTAAAAAATTCATAATTATTCCTTGTTTAAACATTCAAATTTTAACAACTCCATAATTATTTTTATGTATTTTTCCTCCATTATACTTAAAACTGAAATTAAGAAATATTTATAAAATGTTTATTTCACCTGGTCAGCAAGTTCAAGGAATGTTTCTGATGTGCACTTAAAAAGGTCAGGTTTCTCCCATCCAGTATCTTGATTACAATACCTTGAGGCTTTACCTGTAGTAAATATTCACAATGAAACACATTTCAGAACAAAATGTGAAACATTTTATTTTCAGCAATTTTTTATGCATAATACAATCTAGTAGTCTGAAAAAAAAAATTTGCATTTAATATATGCCCATGCTATTAAAAAATATTTTATTTTATGGACTGAATATGCTACTGTTATGGTTCAACTCAGTTGCAAATAGTTAACAATAATAAATAGCAATAGGAGTTTATATATACATGTACTACATGGTGACACATCATAAAAATAATTTCTTCTTCATCGCAGGAAGTATTAAAGAGCACTCAATTGTGTTCACTTAGATTTAAAGTGAATATGATCTTATAAAACTAAATGTACAAAAAAGTGATTAATTATTTAATAAATTTCATGGCATTAATTAGTTTTTATCAGTCACTGTTAGTTTTTAGCTTCTGTGAGTATGTAAGTTTTCATGAATGTTATTTATACACTGAGATGTCAGTTTATTAGGTACACCATTCTTCATCACATTTGTTAGGTATGCCATCCTTCATCACATAAATGGTTCATTCCAACACGTAATATGCCATTTGACCATAGTGTGTAGTATAAATCAGGCACACCATCTCTTTGAGCATCAGTTAGAGTTGGATTGAACATCAGAGTGGGCAAAACGAGCAGCCTGAATGATTTTGAATGTGGTATGCTGGTTCTAGCATATCTCAGATGGCTGTCCTCCTGGGCTATGAAGCTATGAATATGAGAGTTATGAACAGTGTGCCTAAAGGCATGATGCAGTGGGCAGACAATGTCAAACAGGACCTTGTTAGAATTGGTGTGCAGTGGCCAGATGCAGTAGATGTAGCTCAGGACAGACTTGCTTGGAGAACTAAATTGCACGGTCTGGTTGGACCTCTGTAGCCCATGGCTGCTTGAGGATGATGAAGATAGATGAAAACAGCTTGTGGATTAGAGGGGTTGAAAGAGATTGACTCGAATCATGCAAACGAACAGACAGGCTACAACCAGGCAAATCTCAGCAGAATTAAACATTAGTGTGCAGAAAGTGATCTCTGAATGCACTATGTATTAGACCTTGTCATACATGGGTTACAACAGCTGCTGACCATATCAAGTACCGATGTTGTCAGCAAAGAATACGAAAGCAGGTCTCCAGTGGGTGCAGGAGCATTGACACTGGACTGTTGAGGACTGGAAAAGAGTAGCCTGGTTGGATGATTCAAGGTTACTTTTGCATCATGCTGATGGGAGAATCAGAATTTGGTGCATGTAACAAGAGCCCATGGAACCATCTGTCTGGTGTTAACAGTAAAGGCCAGTGATGGCATGGGGAATATTTTCCTGGCACATATTAGGACCCCTGACACCCATCAAAAAACCTCTGAACACCATGGCATACTTGAACATCGTTATTCACCAAGGTCATCCCTTGATGGCTACAGTTTATCCTTATTTGGATGGATACATTCAACATGATGATGCACTGACTCACAAGGCACGTATCGTCACCGAATGGTTCCAGGAACATGCTGACGAGTTTTTCTTCCTTCATTGGTCTGCAAAGTTCCCAGATGTAAACCCTATTGAGCATCTTTGGGATGAGGTGGAAAGGGCTGTTCGCAGCAAGGCTGCACCACTATCCAATTTACAGCAATTGTGCAACACAATCATTTCAGCATGATACAACATTCCTACACAACACATCCAGCATCTTTTAAGTTCCATGCCCCAACGAATCTGCTGTTCTGAAGGCCAAAAGAGTAACAACACGCTACTAGGTAGGTGTACCTAATAAACTGACATCTCAGTGTATATCAAAAACTGAGACATGGAACAGACTGAATGAAACTGATAAAACTGAATAACTATGTAAAAAATCAAACATTGAAAATTTAGAAAAAGTTAATCATTAGGTATTGAATATTAATTTACATAAAATAGAAATATAGGTATTCCTGACACAATCCTAATGTACTGTGATCACTAATGAGGAAGTCTTTTCTAAATGCTAATTGAGAAAAGACCAGCATGGGTTGATTTTCTTTTTAGAACCAGAGTCGGGTTTAAAATAAATAAAACTAATGTTTGAAAATGACACACTGGTGTTCATGAATTAGTAGGTTAATTTCTGCAAAGGGAAAGAGTGTTCATTTCTGCCCAAGTTCCAACTGTTTTTTGCTCTTCCTTTGTTTGTTTGTTTGTTTGGGGATTTATCAAAAGAGTTATTTCACCATATCTTTCAAATGCAATGGACAAACTTAATGATTTTTATGTCAAATGAAAGCTTGTGACATGGGGTGTGTCATAGACTATAAAAAACTGACCCCATGCTTTCTCCCTCCCTCCCTCTGGAAAAGGGAAAATATAAAAATAATTGTTCTGCTCTATCTCCAGAAAGCGAGTACCAAAAATAACAAGCTATGCTTTCTTCCCCTAAAAAAAGGGGAAATATGAAAACGATTGTTCCACCATATCTTTGGAATGTGAGGATTGAGATCTCAAATGACATTGTATCTCAAATGAAAGCTTGTGATTCAAAGAATGTTGTGGGCAATAAAAATATACCCCCCCTCCCAAGTTCTTCCCTAATAAAAAAAGGGAAATGTGAAAATCATTCTTCTATTATATCTTCCAAATGCGAGGACCTATAGTTACGAGTTAGGTATCAAATGAAAGTTCATATGAGACAGTGATAGGCTACTTCGAATTATGCCCCCATCACCACCATTCTCCTAAAAGTGGATGGAAATTTAGGATGTGTGTCAACCTATTGAGTTATATCTCAAATTAAAGCTTGTGACATGTCCAATGTCATGGACTACCTTAAACATCACTCCAAAAAAAGGGGAAGGAAAAATGTGGTTGATGTTTATGAGTCATATATCAAATGAAAGTTTCTGAAGGTAGTTATTTTTAGTAACAAAGAAAAGAAATTTAAAAAAATACCTAAAATATGCCCCTAAATAAAAATACTCCTAAAAATTAGAAAATAAAACTAAAGTACACTGATGCTAGAGTCACTGAATTCCTATTCACTTCAAAGGAAGCCATGGCACTGATTTACTTACTCAACAAGATTGTCAGCACCTTATCTTCCTTTGAAGTGAAAACGAATTAAGTGACTGATTGCATAATTTGTATGCTTTAAGTTTATTTTCTACTTTTTGGGATGCATATAGGAAGATAGGTATTTTTTTAATTAATACACCCTTATATTTATCAATATTTTTCACCTTCCCTTTGTTATTTCCAAGATTTTTAGTCAGAGATTGATGAAAAAATATGTGATTGCATGGTTCACTAACAACAGAGCCCTCTGAATTTATTACAGGTTTACTTTGTTATATCAGTGATGAACTAACTTCAAAGACCAATAACTTCTAAACTACACTTTGCTTGAAAAAATGTAACTGAAGATAAATTAAAGATCTCAATCAAATCTATCCAAATCTCAATTTTTCGATAATGTTCATTCACTATTTGTAGAGTTATAGAAGCCAGAATTCTAGGGCAAATTTTTATGAATGGTATTATTCTTGTTCAACATGCCATCTTCCCTCATTCTAAATAGTGAACAAATTATGTTGAAAAATCAAGATTTGGATAGATTTGGTTTAAAATTTATCATCAGTAATATTTTTTCATACAAAAGAATAATTTAGAAATTATAGATCTATGAAGTAATTTTTCCATTGATATAACATGGAAATTTCTAATAAATTGGTGGGGCTCTGTACATTGTAGTCATTATTCTAATACATATCATAATCTTAATATTAATAAATATGTGCTTATGCTTTTTGGTATATAAGGTGCATCCAGATTTGGAACTTTTATCTTCAACTTCTTAAATTAAATAGACATAGTAGTATAATGAAATATCTAGTGAGCTTTCCTCATTACATATTATACTCTTTTCATGCAAAAATATACAAACCTAAAGAGCCTTTTGGGCATTGGTGAACTGCTTCATGGTCAAATAAAGTTCTGTCCCACCATATTCCATCGCTAAATGACTGCGGACATCCATCGTAGACAACTGCAACATATCAAGATAATTCTTTTCGAAAAATGAATTTCAGCTATTAACTATTTTCAATGTCAGAATAAAGTTAACTGTTTACACCATCTGATTCTAGTGATCCAATAATTGTTAACTGTTCTTAACCAGTCCATAGCACAAAGTTGTAATTATTTTAACAAACTCTGAAAACAGTGTTGTAACAATAAGGTGGCATTAGTGACAAAATGCTTCCTCAATCTTCTGGGGCTCACTCAAACTCATTCCACATCAAAAAGATATATATTATCCCTATTGTGATAATTTGTCTCTTTTTGATCATACAGATTACAGTGAACTCAATGAAATTATTGATCATTTTGTGGAAGGGAAAGCACTGAAGAGAGATATTTAGAATTTCAATATATTTTATGAATATTAGTAATATTTATTTTGTTTGCATATTTTATTAAATTATTATCCTTCATCTAATAGTCATTAACTATCTAATAGTCTATATCTATCTAATAGTAATCTAATAGTTATTAATCTAATAGTCATTATGCACTTTGATAAAAGATTTCAGGCTTTCAGATCAATCATAAAACATCTGAAATAGAGGGGTAGGAATAAATTTTGTCTTGAGTCCTTTTGCTCCTCTCAACCAATTATTATTGGATACTTCCTAAGAGATCTGATAGATAGCTTCAAGTAGATATCAGATCTACTCAGTTTTCTAAGTACAATAAATTCTAAACACAAAAGGAAAATTTATAGTACTGATCTTACAATTATGTATTAAATATGTATGTAAATATAGAGTAAATTTCTCTATAATATTGAGTTTCTATCTCAAACAAAATCTAAAGTTTGAGTCTTTACCTAAAATATTTAAAAAGAAAAACAGACATTGCACTTTTGAGTCTTTAAAAAATAAAAAAGGCAGCACATTTATTTATCAACAGATGACTCAAAAATATTCAGGGGCAGTTCAGAAATAATGGCACTCAAATCTATACCAAATTCTTGAGCAACTTTTCTTTCAGAAATGCCTTCTTTGAACTGTTCTATCACTTTCAACAATAGTTAATTAAAAAGATAATCAACAACACTGAACACTCCAAATGAAACATGCTTGTTGAGCAATAACATCTGTCCATCAATCTGGATTAGTTGCATCCAGACTAGCAAGGATTTATTGTACATGTGCTGGCAGGCTCCTGTTAGACCTCTGTGTCAAACAGATTTTTCAAGGTGAATTTATTTTTATATAAAGTCCTAATTACCTTATATAGAATAATATGCAACATCGAAATGTACTGGATATCTATAAGAGATCATATGGATATCCATAAGTAGTTGTTTCTTAGATGATAAAGAAAAGTTTGTCAAAATATATGATATGCTCTCAAGAGAGCCGATATATTTTATACATATGCTGTCAGGCTACAGTCAGATGTCTGTGTCAAACACCTGCTTCAAGGGGAATTTTTATATAAAAAAGATGAGATTATCCCTAAAATATGTTCTAAGTATCCCTCCAAAAGATCTTATGATACCCATATATATTTGATCCTTGGGTGATAAAAAGATTCATGGATATCTTAATTTTATAAGTACATATAATGGACAGGCTCCTGTTTGAACTCTGTAGAAAACAGCTTATGGATATCCTCCCTAAGAGATATTCCTCAAAATGAAAACTATACAAAAAGGGGGATATCCTCCTATTGATCTTATAAGTTCTCTTAGGAGAGAATTCAATTACTATCCTAAGATATTTTATGGATCTTATAAGATATATAACATTTCCTTATCACTTAAAGATCTTATTAACATTATTATACACTTCTCCTCTAGGAGATCTTATGGATATCCTTCATGAGAGATCTAATGAATATTGCCCTGACATATAGGCACCTCCCATGAGATTTTATGGATATCCCCCTTAAGAGATATTCTGGTTAACTAAGAGATTTCCCACATGAGATACAGAAGGAAGTTATCAACCTCTAAACCTTATAAGAATCATAAGCTCTCTTACAGGAGGTTATATTATTATTTATTACCCTTTTTTTTATCACTTATGATTCTATTAATTTTAATATTATTATCTATTTCTCCCCTAAGAGAGCTTACAAATATTATCCCTATGAGATCTTATGCATAACCTATAAAAAATAAATAAATAAATACCCCTCAAGCAGCTGCTTGCCACAGAGGTCTGACAGGAGCCTGTCAGTTTATATGCCACAGTAACCTACCTAAGAGATTTTATGAATATCTTCCATAGGAGATCTTACAGATATTCCCACAAGAGTTTTTACAAATATCATCTCAAGAGAACTTATGGTTATGCTTCCTAAAAGATCTTATGAATATACTCTCTATGAAGTATAGGATGATATCATACTAATAAATCTTACAAGAAAAAGATCTCATAGGGGAGGTATTATTATTATTATCCAAAGGGATTTTATAAATATTATAAAATATATAACATCTCTTTGTCACCTGTACAGCCTGTTCTACTATTATTATCTATTTCTATCCTGAAATATTAAGGATATCCTATGTAGATCCCCCCTCCCCCCAAATCTTATGGATTCTTAATATCATGTCCTCAGACCTCTAGGTATCATTGTAAACAAGGTCTGCAAGCTTTTTTTAAACATTTTTTAAGCCATTAATGGAAATGATGCATTTATCACAATTACATAACCAAGTTATATTTTAGTGCTTTTGTCTGGAATTTGGTATGGCAATACTGGCTAACTCATGCTGATCATAAGATGAAATTGGCTATTGATAACTTATCAATTTCTGGAACATTGAATTTCTCCCTCAAAACCTGTAAAACAGCAATAAATGAAAAGTGATAAAAAAAAACTAAATATATAACACTTTTTTTTTGCATGGGTGGGTGGGTTAAGGAGTTCTTGTTGCAAGGATGGGGCATTGTCAATTGCATTGGTGTCAAATATTGTGCCACTTCCCTGTACTTTAATAGGCCAAAACTATCATTTTTAATACTACTCAGATAGTTAATTTTTTTAATTTACTCTTCTTTTACCTCTTTGTTCCAAAATTTTTGCAATTACTTAAAAATCAAATAAAATTAATTGAAAACAAATATTTAAAAAAAGGAATCCCCTGCAATGCATTGAAAATCATGCAACTGGATGATTCCTTCTGTAAAACACCTCAAAACATAAAACTTAGAAACGGTGAAACTCACAAAAGTATCAGCTAACTTCAATAATAATATAAATGTCAAAACTGAAAGTTGATTTAGAAATTTTACATAAGTAGGTTATATTACCTTCACAGCCTCTTAGAGTAACTTCAGAAAATGGGTTTGAACAGGAATCGCAGCGTCGACCAATAACCCCAGCTCTACACTTACACTGTCCTGTTAATGGGTCACAACGGTTACCAAATGATCCAGTAGCATAACAGTCACAATCGAAACAGATATCACTGTGAGGTGGTTGAAAATGTTTATCCTGAAAATTTGATATCAGAAGAGTTGTCTTTTTTTTTTTGAATAACATTATGCCAGTACATTTATCTAATAGTTTCAATCAATGCAATAACAATTCAATCAAATAATTAAACATTACAAAAGTTTAAAAAAATGTCCCACTCTACAGTACTTTAGTCAAAAGTAAAAAATGTATACACACATTTTAAAAGCATTTGAATTTTTTGCAAAATGTTTTTGTCCTTTTAAATAGCAAGAAGTCAATACCATTGCATATTAAGTACAAAATTAAGTACAATCGATGGATTTGGTTTTAAATTAGTGCTAAAGATTATTCAGTATTAGTCAAATTGAGCAGTAGTTTCAAATATATTCATAAACGAAACTGTTACTTTATATTCCTAAAAGATAAATTTCATAATTATTAATATCAATATTTCAAATGATTGATGAGTTGTCAATGACACTAAGAACATTCTACATAAAGAGATAAATTTGAATTTGTCTGTATGCCCTGCAAACAGGAAGAAAAGAAAATTAAATGCATGTCCTGAAAAAGAAAAAAAGAAAAAAACTCAAAGAAGAATGCTTAATTTTACTTAACCAAATGGGAATTAATGATTAGAGATATATGAAAAATTTGTTAATGTTAACCAAGCAATGTTGCCAATTTACACATAAGAAAATAAGCTAGAACAAGTTCTCAAAAAAATCATTGTGGAAAAGCATGGAAAAAAAATTAAATTTAGACACTACTGCCAAGTCTTACACCCTATATTCAATTACAAACATTGCCACATCCTTCACTCTGATAATAAAGTGTTTCCTATTCCCAAGATTTTCAAAGCTAAGTATGATGAAACTTCTTTTGCCTTTCAAGCAACCTCAACTTGGAACTCTCTACAGAGCAATTCACTTCTTTAAATTCTAAAATAAAATTACTTCACTCCTATTAGAATATTGAAACGTTTGACCAACAATATCTCCTCACCCCTTTACCACTCCCTATCTTTTCTCTTTGTCTGGATTATCTGCAATATTCCCCCCCCCCCCCCCCCCTATTCATTCATTTAATATTACTCTCTGTTGTTTTAAACCTTCTTTTTCTTCCCCCTAAGTTTATTATGTTTCTTATCATATTTCATATTATATGTTTGTCTTCGTCTATCAACTTGTCATTTTGTTTATATGTATCAAGTAATTATGCAATTCTTGTGAACATGTTTGTATTTTTGTACTATCCTTAATATTTATTTTTAATTTCTCAAATGTAATGGGGCATCAAGCCACTTGAACATTTAAATTAATATCCAAAATTACCTGTACCTTGGCTTTACTGTAACCTCATGCATGGAATAAATTATTATTATTATTAACTTAAGTGCACTTCCAGCATTACCAGTTGTTTTACACTTTATTTTCCCTTACACTTTTTTTCCCACACTGAAAGAAAATCAACTCAAAACTAAAACTAAAATAAAAATGTACAGCAAAATACCAGTCCTACTTATGGTTTGTAGGTGTTAACTAATAATAATACTGGCTAACTCATATCAATACTGGCTAATTTGTTAACTTGTAGCTGCCAGAAAATGCACTATGCAGTCCTTTTTACTTCGATGTTAGCTGAAGCTTGTAACACAACATAAAATTCACTCCACTTCAAAAAAATTCACTGATCCTTTACTATTTACACTTAACAATATTTTGCACACATTATAAAGCAAAATACATAAAAAATTCTTGCTTACACATTTCAGGCCTCACAGTGCCCATTATCAAAGCATTTTTATTTAGTAGATACAGTACTGTTCTTTCCAACTTTTCTGGTCATGATGTCTACATTGGCTAAAATGCTTCCGTTTTTGATTCCATCTGGTACCACTTTTTATTATATATTTATCATGCACTGTCTTCTAATTTTCTTTTTGCTTTTTATTGGCCTGCACTCAAAAGTAATCTTTAAGGAAGGGGAATTTTAGCAATTTCATCATTAATACATTGCGCTTTACTCTTATATATATAGTTAAACTTTCTGCTATTTGTAGTTGGTATTATGTTTTTGGAGCTGCTGTAATTATAGCTTGTTGAAAGATGGTATATATTTACCTTCTTGAACTTTCTATGCCAATTTGATTGTTTTTTTTTTGTGTCAAAATTATTTTTCTGTTGGCAAGAAAAAAAAAGAAATTCAGAAGATAGTTCATGACAAATCTATATAATAAAAGGTGTCTGTGTGTGTGTGATACTTTCGGTGAAGTATGTCAGGAATTACAGAATGCCAAAATCTAACGAAATAAATATCTCAATCATTTGCCATGGGCTCTGAAAGCATGTGCCGGGTCAGCAATGACCTTTGAAACACTGGAAAATTCTTTGTGTTCAAACTGTTCTAAAATGTTGGGGAGGGGGATACTCACAAAACTAACCATTAGTGCAGGAAACAGCAGAATATGTACGTTAAAAGTGATACACAAGCTGTCACAATTTGTGTAGAAACAAAGCAATGGGCCAAGTGGGAACCTTAATTTTTAACCAATCACTAGGACACACGGAGGATGCTGTGCAGGAAATTTGGACCACGCGGACAAATATAACGGGAGCTACAGGGCAGCAAAATCTGTGGTAACGGAAATAAAAATTTTGATAGCTTAAGCAGAAACTAATCCACAGGCTATGAGAGAGCTTGCTGACATCAACAATGATCCAAGCCAACACTGGCAAATTTTCTGTTAAAAATCTATGCTAAAGTGTCCGGGGGGGGGGGGGGGGGGGGTGTAAAATTTACCTTTAAGGAAGTGAAAATAAGAATATACAGATTAAAAGTGATACTCTGGCAGTTCCAGGTACCATTCAGCTAGTATACAATAAAAAGTGGTACCAAATGGCACTCAATGATGGAAGCATTTCAGCCAATGTAGACATCAAGACCAGAAAAGTTGAAAAAGACAGCAATGAATCTAACAAATAAATTTAATGCTTTGATAATGGGCTCATACTATGAGGCCTGAAATGCATAAGCAAGAATTTTTATGTATTTTGTAATAGTGTGTGCAAAATATCATTAAATGTAAATAGTAAAGGATCAGTGCATATTTTTTCTGAAGTGGAGTGAATTTTATGTTGTGTTACAAGCTTCAGCTAACATAAAAGTAAAAAGGACTGCATGGTGCATTTTCTGGCAGCTGCAAATTATCAAGAAGGTTATCACCTACAAGCCACAAGCAGGACTGGTATTTTGCAGTACATTTTTATTTTTTTAATTTCGATTTCAAGTTCATTTTGCATTCATGTGGAAAAGTTATTCATTTTGCAGTGGATCATTTTTCAGACATGTGGAAAAGTCTGTAAAGGAAAACAGACCAACAACTTGTCACGCTGAAAGTACACTTAACAAGTGACAGTGGAAATTAGCAGTAATATTTTAGGTATATCAAAAATTCTGTGTACAAGAACTATAGTAATGGAACGAAAATAAAATATTTTTTATTGTTTGAGAAACAACATTTTCTTCAGATTGCAACTTCCGTTGTGCAATGAAGCTTATATTCAAGTTTTGGGTAGGTACCAATATCATTATTTTGTAAAAATTGGAACATTATTTAAAAGTTAAATATGATAAAACAGATGGACTAGTGGTCGAAGTGAATCTTTCCTTGTGAAAGCTCTAGTCTGTGCTCTGCTGGGTAAGCATAAGTAATTCATAGAACCAACATACAGGGTTTATCAAAATAATGGAAACACGTACTGTTTGTGAAGAACATTTTATTAATAAGCTGCAAGTCCACCTCAGGCATTCAGAACAGATGTAATTCGATGTGGAATACACTTATACAAGTCTTGCACATACAGTAATGGAATGTGGGACCATTCTTCCTGTAAAATATGGCCCAACTGTGCCAGTGATGCTGTAGGTGGAAAGTGTGATTTGATTTTGTGCTCCAGATATTTCCACAAATGTTCAATAATATTGAGGTGGTCAGGGCAGCTGCTGTACCTCATCCTCATGCTCTGCAAACCAAAACTTGACACATTTTGCACAATGCACAGGTGCATTACCTGCTTGAAACCAGGAACGGTCATTAGGGAACAATGCCTGCAACATTGAGTGCAGGTGGTCCCCGAGAATGGATTTGTATATTGTGGATGTGACATGACCCTTAAGAATAACTAATGGCTCTAAGGAATGTCATGATATGGCACCCCACAGCATCAGGGATCCACCTCCATGTTTCACAGTCAGAACCAAACAGTCAGGGTGGTACACTTCTACAGGTTTTCACCAACATACACTCTACCAGTGGTGGGAAACAATGTATAGCACAATTGATCAAATCAGATGACAGATTGCCAGTCTTTAGCATCCCAGTTTTGCAACAAACTTTACACTTTTCGTTACACTGATGTTGGTAAGCAGATGTTTGTAGATTGCAGCATGGCCATAAATACTAACATGATGAAGTTACGGACAAACTGTTATGATGGAAACAGGATCATTCTGACTGGTGTTAAACTCTGTTGCTATTTGCGGTGCCGTGATCTTGTGGTTCCATTGTACAATCTGCGCTAATGTTCACCTATCCCTATCTGACAACTTTGTATGGCATCCATAATTTGCACATTTGGAGGCAAGGCCCTCTCCTTTTTGACAGGTAGTCATAATCTTTGATACAGTTCCTCATATTACACCTACAGTTTCCACTGTTCTGGTTACTGAAGCTCCTGCAAGACGCACACCAATGATCATACCTTTTTGGAAGTCACCGAGATCTGACATTGTCAACTATTACACAACCGCTCTTTCACCTGCACCTTTGGCACTGCTACATGATAGCCAACATTGTATTTCTCCCTTTTATATACCTTACACCATGGGTGACATGGTCCTTGTGAAATGCATATGGCGCATTGCATGTACTCCAGTTGCCGACTGTGTTTTCATTATTTTGATAAACACCTGTAAGTGCACGTTTCAAGTAAACTTTCAATCTTGATTAGAAACACACAAATAAAATTAACTATTGAGTTTAACTATTATTTTACTATAAAAATGGCTCTGAGTGGTTGTCTAACTGGAATAACAGCAGACAATAATTGTATTTCTCCCTTTTATATACCTTACACCATGGGTGACATGGTCCTTGTGAAATGCATATGGCGCATTGCATGTACTCCAGTTGCCGACTGTGTTTTCATTATTTTGATAAACACCTGTAAGTGCACGTTTCAAGTAAACTTTCAATCTTGATTAGAAACACACAAATAAAATTAACTATTGAGTTTAACTATTATTTTACTATAAAAATGGCTCTGAGTGGTTGTCTAACTGGAATAACAGCAGACAATAATTACTGGCATGGCAATTCCTGACAAAAATGTTTTAATCTTAGGCAAAGTGCCTTCAATTTTTATAAATGTTTTGATTACTACAAAAAAAAAATATTTGATAATAAAATTACCAGTTGCTGCATGTCTTATCAAATGCAATCCCCGTTTTTATAACGAATTATAGAAAGGGTTCACCATCACTAGCAATATCAATGAGGAAAAGTGTTTTACTCTAAAGTAACGTTGCATTGTTAAATACATTTAGAGAAAAATTTATACATTAAATGATTACAGAAAGTGTTTAATTCTAAGTCTCACACATTAGTAGATTTGTTATTCTTGCTTGTGGGAACAATATAAAAAAAAATATACAAAAAACTACAAAATCTTAGCAACCGCTGAACTAATAACTCTAAATTCAAAACTTTCTAACCTCACAAGTACATTCTCCAGTTGTTTTATTACAATCAGCATCATAACCTTTGCTTGCATCACAGTGGCATGGTCCACAAATTGGGTAGCCCCACCAATTGGATGGGCAGGGATGATCGAGTGGAATCTCACAGTATTCCCCAGAGTGAAGTGAGTCACATTCACAGTGATATCCCCAGCTGTGTGCATCATGGTTAATTCCACTTTCTGCAACCTGGCAAACAGATCCTAGTGCACAAGGATTGAGGTCACATACTGGAAGACACTGCTGTCCTACAAATCCTGCAAAAATGAAACGAAATAAACACGATTTATTAGTTGGGGAATACTTTTTAGGTGTAAGTTGTAGTACATAAAGTTTTAGGTATTATAGTATCAACAAGAAAAACGTCTTGGCATTAAAAGAATAATATTGGATTTAAACTTCCACATGTGATTGTGGGTTCTTTTGGAGGTATGTTACTGTTGACTCTCATGAATAATTAGCCCTCCATTAGTCACATTGGGTCTTACAGACCCAGGTGATTTTGTATCTTTTAATATTTTTAAACAACACTAGATAGGACCAATTCCTTTTCAGTAAACATTCACTCCACTCCTTTACTATATATTAGGAAATTTTGCTGAGATGTGCCCATTAGTTGTTGTTATATTACAACTTTTTCAGGGGAAGAAACTTTACAACTTTTATATATATGTTACTTTACAACTTTTTCAGGGGGAAAACATTTGGGGGGGTCGATCCCATACTTTGGTCAAAGTTATGATTAGAGGAAACTGCATAGTAAGTTTGGAAGCTCTAGCTCTTACCATTTAGAACCAATTCCTACCACTATTTAAAGGGGGGGGGGATTAATTCTTTGGAGGAGGAAAAAGGTTTGGGAGTCCAAACCTTTACATTGGTCTAAATTAAGATTAAATAAAATAAAATAAATACCCCCTCAAGCAGCTGCTTGCCACAGAGGTCAGACAGGAGCCTGTCAGTTTATATGCCATAGTAGAAGGTCTGTGAGGATGGCAGGCCCTCAGCAGAAAAACGACACAAACAGCCATGCCTTACCCGGGACTCGAACCCAGGTCCCTTAGATCAGTAGCCAAGCGTGCTAACCACTCGGCAGAGAAAGAATTATACTGAGTTAGGTGGTTCTAGATTTTACCATTTCGCAGCTGTTCCTACAGCTATTGAAATGGGTTTGAGTGAAGGAAAATTTTGGTCTGAACCCTTATATTGCTCTAAGTTGTGGTTAGAGGAAGTTGTATACTGAATTTGATGATTCTAGCTTTTATCATTTACACACAGTTTATACCACTTTTCAAGGGGGGAGGTAATTTTTTTCAGGGGGAAGAAAAATAATGGTTATAACTTAGACCCATTCATTGATCTAAGTTATGATCATTTAGAATCTGTTCTACCACTTTTTCAGGGGGGAGTAATTTTTTAGGGGGGGGATTTTTGGAGGTACGATCCTCTAATATTGGTCTGAGTTACATTTAAAAGAAACTGCAGAACTAAGTTTGGCAGTTCTAGGGCTTACCATTTAGATCCAGTTCCTACCGCTATTTAAAATGGAGGGTTATTCTTTTGGGGGGATAATTTTGGGGGTCCAAACCCTTACATTAGTCTAAGTTATGATTAGAGGAAGCAAGATAATGCGTTTAGCAGTTCCAGTGCTTACCATTTAGTAGCAATTCTTGCCATTTTTTACAGTGGGTTGGGAGGTAATATTTTTTGGGGGGAGGAAATATTTTGGGGGTTTGAAAACAGTGAAACAGAAAAATGAAAACAGACAGGCAGACCCGCTCAGATATATAGCAGATTCTTTTCTTTTCTCGTATTTAGAAAAGTTTTAATGTCATTCACAAGTATAAAACTATGACATACTGATTATTGAAAGAAAAAAAAATAGGATATTATTTATGGCCTAAATTAGATTAATATGTATATCAATGATAAGAAAACGTTTCAAATTAGAAAGAAATTATGTTTAATAAAAAAAACGACATTAAGGTGTTTAATATTAAGAAACATACCACGGATCAGTCAGACACAGTGCAATCATCTGTGTTAGAAAACAAGGTGCCACCAATGATGGGTTAATCACTTATACAGCAAATAATAAATATATTGCTTTCTTTTAAAGTTACAACAAGATCAAACAAAAAAAACTGCTATAGGCAAGTATATTCATACCAGTGGCATATATATGATTTTCTTATGGAGGAGGAAGTCTAAAATATTCCTTTTCAACTTAACACATTTGGGAGGTAATATTTTTTGGGGGGAGGAAATATTTTGGGGGTTTGAAAACAGTGAAACAGAAAAATGAAAACAGACAGGCAGACCCGCTCAGATATATAGCAGATTCTTTTCTTTTCTCGTATTTAGAAAAGTTTTAATGTCATTCACAAGTGGTGGTGACTAAAATAAACTTTTTACAAATCTGATTTTATGAGTAAAATTAAATATTGCACAAATAATTCTTCATACAGTTTATTAAAGATACATTTAATGCCAATAAAAATTATTATCTATCTTCCTTTTTACTTGTCCTTTATCTGGTTTGTCAGTTGTGGATTTGTCAAAAAGAGTTGTTCCACCATATCTTCAAATGCAACAGAAAAAATTTAATGATTTATATGTCAAATGAAAGTTTGTGACATGGGGAATGTCATAGGCTATAAAAAATTGATCCCCATACTTTCTTCCCCCATCCCCTAAAAATGGGAAATATGAAAACAATTGTTTTATCATATCTCCAGAAAGTAAGTGCCAAAAGTAATAAGATATGCATCAATGAAAGCTTGTGATGCAGGGAGCATCATAGGATATTAAAATTGACCTTCCATGCTTTCTTCCCCCTTAAAAAAGGGGAAATATGAAAATAATTGTTCTGCTATATCTTTGAAACACAAATGCTGAAAGTAACAAATTGAATGTCAAATGAAAGCTTGTGACAGGGAATGTTGTAGGCAATAAAAATGTATCCCCTCCTTGAGTACTTCCCCCATCAAAAAAGGGAAATATGAAAGTCATTCTTCTATTATACTTCCAAATGTGAAGGCCTGCAGTTACAAGTTAGATGTCAAATGAAAGCTCATATGAGGACCATCAGGGACTACTTTGAATTATTCCCTTCCATCCCTCTCCCCTTCCACAAAAGGAGACGGAAATTTGGGAGAGGGTCAACTAATGTGTTTTATCTCAAATTAAATCTTGTGATGTGTCCAATGTCATGTGCTACCTTAGCACTTCCATGGTCCAGCCTTAAGGTTTACATCCAGAGGCCAAGCTATTTTTTCATATGCTTAGCCAAGAAAAATAAATTAACTTTAGAACTTTTTTGCTAAATAACTATTGAAAGAAATTATAACATGTTATATGCCAAATTAATCAGCATTTGATTCTAGATTTTCTGAAAATAAAATATTGAACAAAAAAAGACAGTAGTTTTATTTTAAGTTTTTTTTAAGAGTTATGCAATTAAAATGTATCTGGCAAATGCAAATAAAATTTATTTAAAAAACTAATAATTTATTAATTATTTAATAAAAACTAATTTATAGCATTATAATGCATATGAATAGAAAGGCTATTTATTCCTGAATAACATAGAAATAATGTTTTACTTGAAACAAGAATATTATTCTCTTTCTATAATTTTTTTCTCAATATCATACCTTGAGAAAAATCCAGGATTGTTGGAAGTCAAATAAACAAGTCAACTTCAGAATATTTTTAACAAACAACTAATCAACAAAAATAGGTCATGTTATATATATATACCAAATAAAACAGAATTTAATTTGAAATTTTATTAAAATTAAAAATTTGAACAAATGTGGAAACATTAATTTTAATAAAACTTTTTATAGTGATATAGTGAAAAAAATAGGTATATACTTCAAAATTACTTCCAAAATCGTCCATTTTTTTGAAACTAGCAGCTATTTGTTAATTTTCAGGAGATTTTCAAAACTTTTTTTTAAGGAAAAATTTGTTGATAATAGTTCAAATCAAACTTGTGAGCTTAAATCAGTGAATTGCTTCAGCATAGAGTAATGTTATTAAACAAATTGGCAATAAAGTATATTGCTTCTAAGAAATGGCAATCAGATTGCTTTAACAAATTATTCATGTCATAGTTTAATAACATATGCATCAAATAGAAAAAAAGTATTATTTTTCAAGCATCAATAATGCATTTTTATAAGATTTTCAAATTAGAAGAAATTAGTTAGAAAATTTTCAATTGTCAATTTTTTTTTAAATGTTAAAGTTTCAGGTATAGTACAAAAAAAACTGATATAGGTGTGCTTGGTCTCTCATTTCAGATGTTGGCCCTGGAAGTTAAACACCACTCCAAAAAAAGGGGAAGGAAAAATATGGTCAATGTTTATCAGTTATATATCAAATGAAAGTTTCTGAAGGTAAGTGATTTTAATAACAAAAAATTAATTAAAAAAAAAACCCTATCTTCCTATATGCCATAAAAAGTAGAAAAAAAAAACCCCTAAAACATATTGATGGTGTAATCAGTCATCGTATTCATTTCAAAGGAAGATAGGATGTCGATTTACCTACTGAACAAGATTGCCTGAGCCCTATCTTCCTTTGAAGTGAATACAAATTCAGTGCCTGATTTACACCATTGATATGTTCAGGTTTATTTTATACTTTTAGGACACATATAGGAAGATATGTATTTTTTAAAGTTTTAATTTATTACACAACTATGATTAACACATTTATTATTTGTTAATGATAGGTTATTTTTCTACCCATTCTTCATCTTATCAAGAAAATGTACTATATTTTTAAGGGGGTGGGTCCAGTACTCATAGACCCCCCCCCCCTCCCATATATCACTGATTCATACATATATGCATTTTCCATTTTTGTATTATAATTTATTCTATTTTATTTCATGAAAAGTGAATGAATAAATAGAGGCATTTACCCATTTCACAGTGACATTCATAGTGATCCCAAAGGTCTATGCATTGGCTGTTAGGAGGGCAAGGATTAGCATGGCAAGGATTTTGCATTCTGCAGCCTTCACGTACATTGCTTTCTAGGGATGGCCTCAACCATGCATCTCTACTGGTACCAACTCTAACATCCTATGTGAAGAAACAAAGTGAATTTATACATTTCATTTGAAAAAGTTTTTGATACACACAAAATAAAATTAGGTGAAAGCATAATATCAAGAAGCAGTGTTTAAAGAATATGCCAGTTGTTGGTTTTAGATTATAACATTAGTATTATTACAGGTAAAGCTAATAGAACATGTCTGGGATGCTCTAAGGAGATGGTTTGCTCCCCTGAATCCCACTCCTGCAAATTTCCTGGAGCTTTCAACTGCTTTGGAGGACAATAGAGATTACTACCCACAGCACAGCTGGACAGTCTTTTCAACAGCACGAGGCATTGCTCCAAGGCCTGCATAGTGGTAAGAGGTGACCACACTCCATATTGAACCACTTGGGCTGTCTCAGTTGATCTTCAACTTTTCACTATATATTAATTAATTAAAGGTCTTAATTACATAGTGATACGGTATATTAAATAACCATACGAGTAAAAATGCACATTTTAAATACAGTGATACAGTATATTATATCCCTAATCTTATTCCTGCAAATTCTGTGCATCCTATAAAATACAAAAGAGCCACTTTTAATACATATTTTTATGAGCCTACCAATACTGTTCTACACCTCAACTTTTAGATAGTGAATTAAAATTCATACATGATATAGGCACTCAAGCCAGATATTCTAAACATTTCATAAGAACAAGTCAAAATCAAAATAAATATAAACTTCTAAATACGCAAATCACATCTGCCCAAAACATTGAGAATAATTTAACTAAATATACTATAAGTTTTCCATATCTTAATAGATTTTCACACATTATTAATAAAATACTAAAACCATGTAAGTTAACAGTACCAAGCACATTAACAATACCATAAAAATGTTAACAATAAATGACTGCAATAAAATAACCCCTTCCAGAGGAATACACTTAATTCAATTAGATGACACTTCGAATATCTTGGGAAATAAAAATAAATATATAGGACGTACATATAGGACAATAGAAGAAAGAATTTCTGAACATGAACAAGATATTCAGCATCAATACGGTCACACAGCACTATCTCAAACTATCATTCAAAACCAATTACCTGTGTATAAATTAAACTATAAAATAATCGCCTCCCCAACTACAAAATTCCGGTTAAATTTTATGGAGAATCTGTTGATAAATTTGCATCATGAAACATTATGTAACAAAGACATGACCTCCCTGTCGGCTGCATGGAACATCCTCATGCATAATTACCAGATGGGAAACGTCACTCACTGCTAGAGTCAGCCTTATATATATAGCTTACTTCAGTTTGTTGCTGCTTGACAAAGACATAAAATGATATATGTTGAAACAAGTTGCAGTAGGAAAGGTGGCAGTTTTTAACTGTAAATATGTTTATAAACGTTAGTTTAAATGTATTAAGTTGAAACTTCACTTTTTTTAATTCAAATGCCTTTAAATTTAAACTATGCTCTTAAAATTAAAGCTGCTTTATATAAGTTCTGCTATTGATAATCCATCAAGTAAGAAGTTGCAAACTTAAAACCTGGACTCAATAACTTGACCATCAGTGACTACAGATCCTGAAATGGAATAATGGCCCAACTGCAATACAGGATTTAAGACAACAAGAATTCAACATCAACAAGTGCATCGCAAATAAAAGGACTGTTTTCTCCACCAAGTGTGTCGAGTGTACCAGCCTGATTTTGCAACAAGTCTATTGCACGATATACCATCTAAATGCAACTGTCTTGTGAGTATATAACTAAGAACTTTAAATATTCGAATTATAAGCAGAATATAGGATGTAGATCTTCCCTAGAGGAACATCCTATGTGATTATAGCAATAAGCTAATAACTCTTACATGTTGTTGAATACAATGATGAAGTGTAGAATATGCTTTAGAGCAGTGGTTCTCAACCTTTTATGCTTCACATACCGCCTGGAAATGTGTATGTAACTGGTGTACTCCTTGTATAGATAGATCAAACTATAGTTATAGTATAACAATGGGAATAAAATAAAACATATATATACAAATTAAATTTTGTATTCATGAATTACATTTATTGATAAACACAAAAAATTTAACAAATCTTATAACATTATAAATATTTTACTGGGTAATCAGTGAAATGGACTTGTTACTAGATCTAGAGACTTTTGAGCTCTCACGGCGTACCCAAAAAAATTTTACCGTGTACCCCATGTTGAGAACCCCTACTTTAGAGCATTAAGGTATTTGATTTTAACAGTGTAGATTATGATTAAATTTTTATTTAATATTATTAATTAAATAATTAATTAAATAATTAACAGTATTTATATATAATTTTGCAAATTAAAAGTGCTATTCCATTTTTCAACTGCTATTCTAATGCACAATATTTATATACACCTATCTTCAGATTCACATTCAGCAAATCCAATGGGTTTTCAAGAAAAACTGTTTTTAGGTTCTGTAATTTATGAAAACTAGTGTACATGCATTGCTTCTGGTCAATATTTTAGTAAACTTTTGGTTTCAAAAATGATTCCTTTTTATTTTACTCCTTCTAGAATTTATTTATTTACTTTTTTTTCCCCTAAAATATATACTGTGACTGAAAAGGACAATAGTTATTTTGAAACAGCCGAAAACGAAACTAGATTTATATATCAAATTTTGCTTCTCAGTCAATAATGAATTACAAAAAAATGCATTTTTTTAAAGGTAGGGCTAAAATTAGTGCTATTTTTAACTATGTTGTAACTTTGCATAATAATATGCATTAAGAAATTGAATGTTTCCATAAAATTTTGCCATTATTTCAAAATTATACTTTTTTGTAGCAATAATACAGCTTTATCTGGAAAAAAATATACTTTGAAATATTTTTAGTTTTTTTACATGCTTTATTTTTACATGTATTTTACAGTTTTTATTTATTTAGTATTGTTATTTAGTATTATTTAGTATTTAGTATTATTATATTAGTAGTTGTATTTTACAGTTTAAATTTTTTTTGTACAACTTCTTTAGTCTTACAGTTTGCTGATTGCCAAACATTGCTTCTTATACATTAAGAATTTCATAAAAGTTGAGTTACCTACTTGTCTAACAGTAAAAAACTCAAGAGTTTTATTTTTGTTAATATTACTGCAATACAGAATTCATTAATATTACCTTAATATATAATTTATTGATAATATTACCTCAATGCAGCCATTAAAAAACACAAGACCATCTGGACCCTCAGAAGGTTGAATTCCCCCAACCATTACTTTGCCAACATATAATCCCCTGATATGACCTTCCAAGTCTTTTGTAACCTGTAAGAAATATGTATATAAAATATATATCACTAAATTTAATCCAATTCAAAAAAATAATAAAAAAAACTTAGGGTGATAGTTTAAGAGATTATTAATTGATGGATATCTGAGTTTAACCATGAAAACATTGTTTTTATTGCAGTACTAGTATTTTTGCTGAAATTAATCTATCAACTTTAACAATAACTTCTAAGAAAAACAGGAGAGACATATATAATAAGAAACAGTGAAGATAATCTCTTAGATATAAATATGCAATAAGGTTTGACTTTTGGAATACGCAAGATTTTGACTTTCCCAGTTTAAATTAATCATTAATATATGTACTTTTCATACATATTAAGATGCAAGAATAGTAAATAATTATACAGAAGAAATGCAACAAATAAAAACAATAAGAGAATACTGCAAATCCAAAATTAATAAATAATAAGTACAAGAAATCAATTGCTGCCTATTGATTTCTTGACTACTCCCTGACCCCTATTTGGCATTGAAAGTGGCATTGGATCTAAAAAATTTTAACATTTCTGAGATTTACAACCTGAAGTATCTCTATGCACCAAATCTTTTCTTTCTGACAGAGGTGAATCAAAATTTGACCTTTGACTTTGAAAGATTTGCAAGATCCCAATTTTCACATTTCTGAAATCTATACATTTCATTTCTAAGATCTATTCTGAGACCAAAAATATTCTTAGGCACCAGTTTTTAGTTCTCTACCATCAGTAGCATAGAATTTGGCCTTTGCTTTCAAAGGACCCATTGAATCCAAAATTCATCAAGTTTCTGAAGTCCACAACCTGAAATATTTCTAAGTACCAATTTTCATGTTTCTAGCATTTGTAGATCAAGGATTGAATTCTACAAGACCTCTATTTGACCTTAATGAACACATTGAAGGTCGAAATTCGGATTTTTCCCTGATATCTGCAACTAGGATTATCCCTAAGTACAAATTTCTAGAGCTCTACCACTTCTGCATCATAGTTTTATCCCCTCCCTGTGTTATTAGACTGTTACCCACCCACCTACTCACTCACTCACTCACTGTGATGTCCCTCATTCACTTTTACTTTACCTTAACCAGTTTTGCTTAATTTACGTTATATTTATCATTTTAGGGATTTTTATTTCATTTTTGGCATCACAGCGCTCGTTTCCAAGAGTTAGGAGTTGCGCATGTGCAACTCTGAACTTTCGATTATCACCTGCTAAAGAGCATGTACAAGGACATGCCCACTCTTGCATCATAGCTTTCACCATTCGTCAATTTATGCAAATGTCTTTCCCGGCATGCAACATGACACGTGCTGGCTCTGTAACCTCTTGTTATAACCTGGTGACACGTTAGTCACAGTCAGTGGAGAGTTGTTGGAGTTTTGTTGAAGAGTTTGTAATGAGTTTGAAATGATGTATTATCTTCTTCATTGAAGTTTTGGTGAGTGATTTTTGGAAATAAATTTGTTTTGTTATTTAAACCTTTTTGAGTCTTTACTGATTTTTTTCTCTTGAGCAACGTTAATTATTTTGATTAGAATTAATCTTTAAATTTTGACAATCATTTAATATTTTTGAATTCTTACTCATTAACGCCCGCTGGTATTTCGAACCCTAATTAAACTTTATTTTTTGGCAATTTGTTAATTATTGCCTGGCGCCCAACTCAGCTATCCGGAGCATGAAAATAATTGGATCAGACAAAGGGTCCAAAACTTAATAAACTTTAAAAGTATATAATTCTTTGGAGCGTTACATCACAATCAGCTATATATATTTGATTGGATTCATTCAATCCAAACTTAATGAAAAATTACTAAGAAAAAATTATATTCTTAAAGAGCTGCAGGAAAAATTCTCTAAAAACCAATGCATACATTTCTAATAAGTAATGAATTGGGGAATAAAACTATATTTTTTAGGAATCAAGAAATTATCTTGATTAAAAAGCAAAATATACATTATTATTGAGTATTATGAATTTGCAAAATTGCTTAGTTATGCACCTAAAAATATTTGGTTAAACAAAATGGAAGAAATGAGCCAGATTCATTATATTGTTTGTTTGTTTTATGAGCTGCAAGTTCTATGTAAACGAGCCATGAGTTGGATGGGCCTGGTTTACATATTCCTTTCACATGCCATTCAGAAATGTAGAGAGAGTTAATTGCAAGTATTGCAAATGATATAAATCACCACTTTATCATTAATTGGTGCCAGAATTCCTTGATAGTGAGCTTATTATCTGCATCCCATTCCTTGATAAGCCTTACAAGATAAAATGGTCTTATGAAAATTAAGTTTTTAAAATTTTTGATTCATAGGTTGGAAGAGTGATGTGGTGGAGGATGAAAGTAACAATGACCAAGAATTTGAACTGAGCTGAGTAACATTTGGTTCATAACCAAGAGAACCATTAACCAAAACATTGTGATTTTGAAAGGAATCTTCTTTTCATAATAGGTCTTCTTTGCTGTAATGAGATTGTGAATATGTGAAAATAGATGATGGAAGTGCATGTAACAAAAGTCAACTCTACTTTCGACCAAAATCCCCAATTTTATTTGGAGTTTTTGCCATTTCACATTTGCGAGTTTAGTTCTTGCACATAAACTCTGCAATGGTTGGCTCAATAATTTTGTTTCTGATGCACATAACTTTTATATAAAGTTCATTCGAATTTAAAAAAAATGCACTACATTCATTTGTTACTAAAAAAAATAGTGGCGATACAATTGGGCATTATTTATCAATCACAGAAAAAAAATTCTGAATTCTAAACCAATAGGTTAATGATATATCCTGCAAATGATTTTCAGTATATTTTGCTATGTTAATATTTCACATAAAATATTACAATATCTTATCAAATAGGCAACTTATCAACATTTATGGTGTAGATTAATATTTATATTTTTATGAGTTTTTTTGGTTGTGACTGGCAGAAATTTTGTTCTGTCATTTGTTTTAAAAACTTGTAATATGCTATTATTATTATTTCCTTACTAACCAGTTTCATATCAGTGCTCACCAAATCATTAATGCAATAATAATAAACAAAGGATAATAACTTGTCTAACTAAAGTCTCATTTAGCCTGACACTATCATCCATTATGCTAAGTTGCATTTCTCATAAGAGTGCAGTTGTTGTCATCGATTCCTAGTGTGTTGGAATATTTGGATGATTTACAGAAATTTTACAGATCCAGGCACATTAAGGACTCAATATATCTCAAAAGCTGCAAACTAAGAGATAAGGTACGAGTTATAGACCATGTCAGGAAAGAAAAGTGTGGAGTTTGTAAGTTAGCTGAATATTTCAAAATATGCAAAATATCAGCAGCATTAATAACTAAAAATCAAGAGATTTTCTTTTGAAATGAATTACATGAAACTCTTATGCAGTGAAAGTTTTATGAAAAGCATGATGCAAAAAATTTAGTCAAAAATTCTAATCAATGTAGTGTTTCTCAGAAATGTTAAAAATCCTTACAGGCTACATTAAATAATAATTGACTTATGTGACATGCATACTCTTAGAACCTACTTTATTTTGCCCATTGTACTCTGTCTTCTACCTACACTTCAATGGTAATGTGATTCAGTAGTAGACAATCATGTAGTTGCATTAATAATTCTAAAGTAAAAACTTTTCAAATTCAACAGATGAATGTACATTCAAAAATATTTTAGAACTTTTGTCTGAAAACAATTTTAAAAGAAAGAAAAACTAACCTCATATTGCCCATAATCAAGATTCATCCAAACACCAGCAGACATCCACTTTGCTTCAATATTGTGCCATTTGCCATCATCAACCATGACATCAGTGAGTATTAAAGTCTGTTCATTAAATCTGTACTTCAAGTAGCCGTTGACAATCTAAAATGTTTATCGTTTAATTTATTAGTAATGCATATAATATATACTGCATATACCCACTACATTATAATTAATAATTGTTATTTAGTTTAAAATGTGCCTAAATTACATTGTTAATTAATACTAAAACACACCAAAATTACATTGTCAATTATGTGTAAAAAAAACAGTTAGAAGTTATTATAAAATCATTTTTAAATTTTTAGAACTGACTGCAAGGAATTAGCAGCCTAACAAACATTGATAATAAAAAATATTTTATAGTTGCTTTTAATCACTATTTTTTTTATTCTTCCCTATTTGTTTGCTGCTCTTATATTCTGCAATAGAGGGGGAAATGAATCATATTCAAATAATTTAATTGAAACTATGTAAACTTTTTAATGCAAATTTTGTTTATGCCCATCTGAAAACAACTGAAGCAATATTTTATGAAGAAAGCTGCGAAAATAATTCCTTCTAAAATGTTGAATTATATATTATGAAAATTGAAATATATGTCAAATATTTATCAAGTATATTTTCAAAAAGTTAAACTTTGAGTGCATGATATTGCACATTAAATGCAACAAAAGGGGTTCCCATGGCATTTATTGCAGGGGGATGATTTTCTGGTATGCCACTGTATAAGATGGATTCCTTTCTTAACTGGAGCATTTTCTCCACATCACCAACTAAAACAATAAAATTTCTCTTATTCACAGACACAAAATGAAAAATTAATATACAAACTCTTGTTTTATTCTAATCTTTGTTCTTGACACCCAGAAGGGAAAAATTAGATGGACTTCAATTTTCTCTAGTATGTGTGGAAGATACTACAGAATAAACAAAGATGTCCCAATGAAAGGAAAAAAGAAATTTATTAGGGAGCAGGGAATGACTCTAGATTAAATAATTGCTTGCTCATACAAAACTGACTTTTTTAATGGCTATGACAGATAAGGAATGTAAACTTGCAAAAGGCTCATCATTCCATAATCCTCTGACAAATGAACAGCACCATTAGGTAGAAGGGTCATAGCTACAGCTGCTACAAGAAGGGTCGGGTTTTTTTTAAGATGTAGCAACTGAGGTTAATTCAAGGGAACTGGAAATAAAATTTACATTAAAAGGTTTACAGAGTTTCAATTAAATTATTTGAATATGATTCAGCATAGCTACAGCTGCTACAAGAAGGGTCGGGATTTTTTGAAGATGTAGCAACTGAGTTAATTCAAGGGAACGGGAAATAAAATTTACATTAAAAGGTTTACAGAGTTTCAATTAAATTATTTGAATATGATTCATTTCCCCCCTCTATGTTGGAGTGTATATATATATATATACCAAATCCTCACATGATGGGGGTGACTCAGTCAGTAGTATGTCAGGCTTGTAATATGTAGTTCCTAGGTTCAAGTCCCAGATGGGTCAGTGTTGAGATTTACATCAAACATTAATTAATGGATTCTGAAAAAAATTCATCACCACCATGGCGGGAATCGAACCCGCATATCTCCAGATTCATGCCCCAATGTGTGGTGCAATGGTAGCGCGCTCTGGCATGAATCTGGAGAGATGCGGGTTTGATTCCCGCCGTGGCGGCGATGATTTTTTTTCAGAATTCATTAATTAATGTTTTATGTCTATCTTAACAGGGAATACTGTGCATTCACTTTGGATTGATTTTTAGTTGAGATTTATCTCCGCAAAACTCCCCACCCTGCCCACGGTCAATAGGGGGACACTGATGGGCTTGAAAAGGCCACTGTCCATCAGATGGGACAATAAGCCTTGGCCCCATGTACAGGAGAGACATACACTGTGCATGTTAAAGAACACGCTTGATGGCCTTGACAGGAGGCTACCCTGTCTCCCAACAGCTGTTCCAGTGGGTCTCCTCCACCAACTTTCTCTGAGCCTTTGGGGTCCTTGCAACCTGGCCATTTAGCCCATTGTGTTCAAAAAAGTGCCACTCAGAGGTAAAACAACCCAACCCAACAAAATCCTCAAGTAACCATGGATTATAGAGGTTCAACTGGACTGTGCAATTTCATTACCATACATGTCTATCCTGAGTTACTGCCATTGTACTTGGACACTGCTGGGGCCAATTCCAATAATGTCCTATTTGATGTTATTCATCCATTGCATTCTAAATCTCCCCCTTTTTCAAAAGAAAAAAAAACGAGTGCAAATCGAAAAAATGTTTTAAGCTTTCAGAATTAAGTCAAAGTTGTTGAAACCAATGAAAAAAAAAGAGTTAGTACAGACAAGAAATGTAACAGTGGAATTTAACTAGGGTAAAAAATTATTTATGACATCTTAAAATAAATATATGACATTCAAAAAGAATGGCACAATTAAGTAGTCCAAAATAGAAATGAAACTGGACTGGTTTGTCAGTGCTAGATTTTGAATTGAAGCATGAAATTTTATCTTTTTGCATTGTGTTAAAAGTTACTTACTTACACTTTTTTTGGTTCTCTTTCTTTTTTTTTTTTCAAAGGTCAATATTTGGTCATCAAAACATATGAAAATTGTATACATCATAGAAAAGAAATGGAAATGCAACCTTTAACATAAAGGTATTATCAAAATGTGAATGCATGTGTTACGTGAATTATAGTTATAACTGCCAATATTTCTTAAGTGTTTGTTTATGAATTCTCGAAAAATACTATATCTGAAATTAACTTCCACACAAAAGGCAGAGAGAAGTAGCTTATTTTAGTGTACACAGCTTTTCATAGGCAAACATGTTCACTGCATAATGGTAAGGTTGTCTTAAAAGAATGTACACAAAATTATGGAAGCTTTCAATGCTATGCAAATAGATAGTCAAATGAAAATTGAAGCACTTTAAATTCTACAATAAACCTTTTATGCAACATAGTCATCCCAATGGCTGAATGCCTCGCATGCTTGGCTACTGATCAAAGGGACCAGGGTTCAAGCACCAGATAAGGTATGGATGTTTCTTTTCATGTTTTGTCCATCTGCTGAGGATGTTTTGTCCACCTTCATCACAGATCTCATCTATGAAGTATTATACTAGCAGACTCCTTTCAGACCTCTGTGGAAAGCAGTTGCTTGAGGAGCGATTTTTTTTATGTCTGAAGGAAAGTTAAAAGAACTCAATCAAATTTCTTTGAACTTGGATTTCAACAATATTTGTTGTTTCTAAATTATAAGAGTTATAGAATTTATTAAAGAATAAATAAAAAATATTGTAACAAACCATTATTATATTGCGTATTTTTAAGCATATGTAATGTTGCTTTTAGTTGTCAGTAATTTTGGAGAAAATATTTAGCCTTAATAATGCCTTTAGTTCTAGATCTTATTTAGGGAGGGGGTGACAGCCAGCCAATCCCCTCCATTCTTGAGAATTTTAATAACCAAACTTGTGGTGAAAAAAATTAAACTTATATATTCATAAATATTTTGAACTATTAAAATGGCCACTAAAATGGAAGTAAAAAAATGGACAACAGAACGATGTCTGTGTTTTCCAGTTGAACCCAGTCACTTGTCCTTCTTTCCCACTAATTTTTTCTGCATCAGGCTCTGATGACATTTGACTGTCCAGTTCCCATCATGCCACCAATACTGATTGAATATTAATGAAAATTGGGTTTGAGACTTAAAACAGAACTTTAGTTTAACATCTCGCAATTTGCACAAAATAATTTTATTTTTAGGAGTTGAAGAGTTTCAAATTCAGCTTTACATTGGCATAGCATTGAAGTTTTCTACTATTTAGCCCACACTCTGAATATGAATAATAGTCAGCATCAGAAAGTACTTACCTCCAACACCACATAGCTTGTTTGACCCAGTTGAACCCGTATAAGTAGACCATTTTTTTGTCGAGTTCTAAATGACAGACTGACTAGCCATGGTAGGTGTATTGGACGTAGATGAGGTGTAAAGGTTAAGAAACCATCACCCAAGAAGTGACGAACTGGTTCAACACCTATAAACCAAAAAGATACTGCTTTGACATTGCAGAACACTGAGATAACACAAAGAAGTATTCTACAACATTTACTTTTGGAATGCCAAAACAAGGAACACCTGTTAATGAATAGAAACTATGAATTTTGCATTTCTATTGTTTAAATATTGTGTATTTTAATAAATGGTTATTGACATTAAAGTCAACAGGTAACTCTGTGGATATTATTTATTTATGTATTTTAATATATCAACTTGTAAAAGTGTCAAAAAAATAAATTACAGATATAATATCCTTACCTATCTACAAATAATTTCAAGAATGATTGCAACATTTGTGAGCAAATACTGTCCTGCTGAAAAATAGCATTTGGGATTAAGTATAGACAAGGCAGAAACATGAATGACTAATTGTAGCTAATGGCTGCCCATATCATAATTCTGTGTGTTGGCCCAGTATGACTGTTTTCATGCAGACTGTCTCTGTGTAACACCCAAAAGTATATTAAATTTCTTCTCTTTAGACCTTTTGATTGATCCAAATTAAACTAAACTTCCAGATAGTATTGGGCAGCAGGCAGTTAATCTTGCCAAATAAAGTGAAATGAGGGTTCATTAAGTATATGGGTATTACTTATTGAGTAGGAAATCAAAAGATTATCAAATTATTAAAGTTAAATCATCATCATCATCCTCAAGCAGCCATGGGTTATGGAGGTCCAACCAGACCATGCAGTTTAATTCCCCAAGCATATCTGTCCTGGAACACTGTTCATAACCCTATTTGCCAATCTATAATTATCCATACGGGCAACATGGCAAAACCAACGGAGTCTCTCTATGCATAATATACTGCTCAGAAGAGGTTGCTGACTCCTTTGTCTAACCTCATTATTAATTACAAAGTTGAACCACCTAATGCCCAAGATACTGCGTAAGCATCTAGAATCAAAAGCATCTAGTTTCCTGTTATCTTGTTTACAAAGTGTCCAAGTTTCACTACCATAACTAACCATAGAAAGAACCAAACTATTATACAGTCTAATTTTAGTCTTTAGGTGTATACGCCTATTTTCCCACACTCTCCAAAGATTCTTAACATACCATAAAACTAGAAAAAAATTATATTTGCTAGCATGATATTTGCACTTCTGAAAACCAGAGATGCAACTTATATTACACATACGTACTTATATACACATGGTACTTATGTTACACAAAAATTAGGATTCTCATGTATAGTTCTAATATGAAGTACCTAAAGTAGAAGTTTGTCAAAATGTATCTAAATATTCATGATCAAATGCTTTCTCCATACAATGTATAAGTAAAAAACTTATCAAAACATTAAGTAGCATCATAATAGCCCTTTACTGACATAGTTATTAGGAAGCTACTGATCCATTAAAGCAAACTTTGTGTATTGTGTTGGCTCTGACAGAGATAGTAGTCAGCACTGACTTCATCTTGGGCATGTCCTTGCATGAGAAAGTCTATAAAAATTAGGAGTAATTTCTAGTATCCTTCTTTGTCATATGTGTTGCAAAAAAAAAGATGCTCCTTCTCTTCATTATTCAACAAATGAAACAAAGAATAAGCTTAACTGTTTACTGGAATTTATATTACAATTCAGTATTTTTAACTTCATCATCATCCTTGAGCAGCCATGGGCTACGGAGGTCCAACCAGACCGCGCAGTTTAATTCTCCAAGCATATCTGTCCTGAGCTACATCTGCTGCATCCGGCCACTGTACACCAATTCAAACAAGGTCCTGTTTGACATTGTCTGCCCACTGCATCCTAGGTCTCCCCCTCCTTCTGAGGCCTCTAGGCACACTGTTCATAACCCTATTCGCCAATCTATAATTATCCATACGGGCAACATGGCCAAACCAGAGGAGTCTCTCTCTGCACAATATGCTGCTTAAAGGAGGTTGCAGACTCCTTTGCCTAACCTCATCATTTGTTACAAAGTTAAACCACCTAATACCCAAGATACTGCGTAAGCATCTAGAATCAAAAGCATCTAGTTTCCTGTTATCTTGTTTACACAGCATCCAAGTTTCACTACCATAACTAACCCTAGAAAGAACCAAACTATTATACAGTTTAATTTTAGTCTTTAGGTGTATAGCCTATTTCTCCACAATCTCCATAGATTCTTAAAAGTCCCGGCAGCAATACCTATTCGTCTGTTAATCTCATGCCGCACATCACCAGTATCAGTTACGTAGCTCCCGAGGTAATTAAACTGTGACACTTGCTCAAGACTGCAACCATTCAGATTAACTGAATCACAACCTGCCTGACCAATTTTCATCACTTTAGTTTTCTCTCTGTTTATAACCAAACCTACTGTACTACCAGTCTCATCAACAGCTCGAATGAAAGAGTTCATCTCATCAACATCATTTGCCAAAAGGGCTAAATCATCAGCATAATCTAAATCAGAAATTTTCGTACCTCCAGCCCATTTAAGGCCAAAAGCTTTCCCTTGAAGTGAATTTCGCATAACATAATCCACAACCAAACTAAAGAGAAAAGGAGACAAAATGCACCATTGTCGAACACCAGAAGTAATGCTAAACCAATTGCTACAAGACTTACCAACTCTCACACATGACTCAGTGTTATTATAGAGAGCTTTCATTATGTTAACTAACTTGTCTGGTATACCATATGATCTTACAATCAACCACAAATTATGACGATCAACAAAGTCGAAAGCCTTTTTGAAATCAACAAAGCTAGCAACCAAAGGTTTCTGAAACTCTAAACATTTCTCAAGAATCTGCCTAAGTGAAAATATCTGATTTAGATTTTGATTATATTGATTTTAACTTAAACCTTATAAAAGCACTATAATACAGCTCCTCATATTAAATTTATTAGTCTTTGAGAAGATCTTGGGTATAATATCACTGAGGGTTAAATCTTGAAGGTGTAGAAACAGATATTATTTAAAAATTCTTTCTCTTGAAGTTCTTGATTAAATTTTGGTGTGTAGTTGTTACATGCAGTCAATTATGTAGTTCGAACTACAGGGTATTTTCCACAAAATATCTTTAGAATACTATTTCAAAGATATTTTTTACCATGCAAAATTTGAAGTTTTCATATATTTTAGTAGTAATTCCTTCAAAATTTATTTTATCTCAATGCTTGGATAAATTCAAAACAATTTTGTTTTTATTTTTATTTTCCTATTACTATTTCAATGGAAACTGTTCTATGACACTTACCTCGCTCTAGATGCCTCCATAAGTCTGGTTGTTTATAGAAAATAAATATACGAACCTTAATAATTAAATCTTAATATAAATTGTCTATATATAATACTTAAATAACATGGATAGCAAAACTTCTATGCATAGTAATTAATAAAGTAGTAAAATCATGTGATACAGCTAAAAATTAAACCCAGAATCACACAGAGGAATTAATAACTAAAAAAATTTTGAAAATTTTTTATACTTATTTTAAAACAGTTGAATAATTTTCAAGCAATTTCACCAATGTGCCCTAATGTACAAAATTATTGTGTGAAACAAAACCAATTTAAAATTTTCTAAATTCTACTCAAATACAATAGATGACATCTCACCGAGAAGGCAAAAGCATTTTTCTCCTTTGTTTATTCTTTACAAAATTTTATTAATGACATAGCCCAGATCTATAAAGAAATAATAGTGAAGACCAAGTGATGCAATTAAGTCGGAAAAAAATAAAAATCTAGGAGGTGAAGGGGCTGGATTTCCATTCCAATAAAACATTTCCCCCCTCCATTTTAGAGGTCTTAAAATAATAAATATCTTGAAAAAGTGCATAAAATACACACAGGTTTATAATTTTTTGCCTCCATTACTCTTACCAGCATTCTCAAAGGGCTAGTAAGGGAGGAAGTTAGTTGGACGAGTCAGGGAGAAAATGGGTATGTCTCCTTCCCACGTTAAATATCTAGCCTTGCCATTGGTGATATATACGATGAAATAGCTTATACACTATATTATCAAAAGTATCTGGACACTCGCTCATCCACAATCTCCCAGTAATAGGAAAGGGATTAATATTGCATTGGTCCACCCTTTGCTGCTATCACAGCCTCCACTCTGCAGAGAAGGCTTCCCACTAGATTTTGGTACATTGCTGCAGGAATTGCCTGCCTCTGCCACAAGAGCATTAATGGAGCCAGTCACTGATGTCAGGCAGTTTGGCCTGTCTTGCAGTCAGCATTCCAATTCATCCCAAAGGTGTTCCATGGAGTTGAGATCAGGGCTCTGTGCAGGCCAGTCAAGTTCTCCCACACCCATCTCATCAAGCCATTCCTGCATGGTTATCACTTTGTGGATGGGGCATTATCATGTTGGTAGAGGAAAGGGTTTTTACTGAACTGTTGCCATAAAGCTGGGAGCACAGAATTGTTGAGAATGTCATTATAGGCCGTGACATTCAGAATCCCTTTCACTGAAACTAGGGTGCCCAGAGCATGATGCCTCCTCCACCAAACTTCACAATTGGCACAAACAGTCAGGCAGGTAGCTTTCACCTGGTATCTTCCACACTCAGATTCATCCATCATCAGACTGCCTGATGGTGAAGTGTAATTGATCACTCCAGAGAAGGTGATTCCACTGCACAAGAGTTCACTGGTGCTATGCTTTACACCACTCCAACCAATGCTTAGCGCTGATCTTGTTGATGTTAGGCTTGTGTGTGGCTGTTCAGCCATGGAAACCTATTTCCTGCAGCTTGTGATAAATTGTTATGGTGCTGGCATTGTTTCCAGAGGCATTTTGGAACTCGGTGGTTGTTGCAACCAAGGACAAGTGATTTTGTCACACCTTCCGCTTCAGCACTCAGGAGCACTGCTCTGTCATTTTATGTGGCCTACCAGGTCATGATTATGCTGTAGTTGCTCCTAGGCATTTTCATTTCACAATAACATCATTTACAATTGATCAGGGCAGCTGCAGCAGGACCAAAATGTCCCAAACTGACTTGTTGCTAAGTTGGCATCCTATGACCATGCTACATTGAAAGTCACTGAGTTTAAATAAAATATCATCTGCTTCTTAGAGTAACATAGTTATGCATACTTTATTGGACAGAAAAATCTTTACATTTCATGGATCAAAATATACATAAATTTGCATACAGAGTAAATATTTTTTTCAACTAGTTTTGTACAGGAAAAATTATTTGATTTCCAAATAATACATGGCAAAAGAGGCATTCAGACCAAAAACCTTTGGAACTACTGATTTAGACAATAGTTTCACTAATTCTCATAATGATTAGCTTTAAAGCATCTTCTAAACCTCTAAAGAACACCCTCTCCTCATCCTCAGTAGTGAATGGGGGATCAATATTTTCATAACTCCACTTAAAAACAAGCAAAAATTTATATGTTTTAAATATAATTAAAGTTTCTTTTACTATCGGTTTGAATATAATTTTATTCTTTAATTTATAATAGCAATTTAATTTTTACAATTTCACACATGGATAACATTAGTAAGCCGTCCTGTGGCCAAGTGGTTAGCATGCTTGGCTACTGATCTAAGTGACCTAGGTTCAAGCTTGGGTAAGAATGGATGTTTGTGTTGCTTTTCTGCTGAGGTCCAGTCATCCTCACAGACCTTCTACTATGGCAGAAAAACTGACAGGTTCCTGTCAGACCTCTGTGGCAAGCAGCTGCTTGAGGGGAGTATTTATTTATTTATTAACATTACTGTAAATAAATACTTTATAATTCATTAAACTTCATATTATTTGGGATTTTTTAATATAAATTTTGAAGAGCTTCATAAATAAAATAAATAAATAAATACCCCCTCAAGCAGCTGCTTGCCACAGAGGTCTGACAGGAGCCTGTCAGTTTATATGCCATAGTAACAGCTTCATACAATAGTGTAATTAAGATTTCTTTAAAGTGCATAAATTGTTTGTAAGAATGTGTGAAAAACAAAAAGTATAAATTAAATTGTTCAAGTTTCATTATTAAGCTCCTTCCAATACCTAAGTTATAATTTTACGCTTCTCAAATAGTCAGTTTCAATTTAGCCACCCTTCCCAGAATCAGGTATGCTTTAACGCCCCCCCCCCCCAAAAAAAAAAAATAAATCTAGTACCACTTTTTAATTTCCTCCTTTGTAGGGCCATTTCTTATCCCCCCCCCCCCCCAAACATTTTGAATTTCTATGCGACTGTCAAGATTTTATTCTAATATCAATTACCAATTGACTCAGAGAAAATAGCATTGACTCATCAAAATGCATACAAGTACAGGTTGTAAAAGCTCAAATAAACATTCACTTTTTGAACTAACCTTGAATTTTTGGAATTTGTTAAGTAGTGTCACTAAGTATTGAATTTTATATATCAATGATGTACCTAGAAACTTCCAACAGGAGTTTTGACATATGTCTTATGGGGTGGGTGGAAGGGCTGGGTGGGTTGATGCGCTCCAATGTCAGATTTTCGAAGATTATCTTAGAAAACCTAAGCTATTGAAAGCCTTCAAAGAGGGAAGGGGTGCTATAACATCAATTCCCACCCCAACCACTTTGGTATATCACTGCCATATCCATCTCTTGCTAGTTATGTTTCATATCATTATCTATCCAACCATTATGCACATATTTATCAATTTCAAGAATATGCATCACAGAAGTGAGTTTTGCTTTATATGGTGTAGCAATTAGATAAGCTGAGTACTAGACCAATGGGAATATATTCTTCATGTGTGTATTTTTAGGTTGTGTGAGAAACCAGATCAAGCTCAAAAAAGCTTTTAGGCTATCTTCATGTTTTGTGTTTATAAGCATCTCTTTTTCATCTACAATTTCCTAAACAAAAATTAAAAGTATTGATAATCATAATGAACTCAGGCATATGGATTTAATCAATTAATATTAACTTCTGTATATTCATTTATTTCTTAGTTTAAATCATATAGTTGAAAAACATACCTGCACTACAGTCTTTGTCTCCAAATCCTGATGGACAATGACAGACAAACGAACCCCAGCCTTCCTCACAGGTGCCTCCATTTTGACATGGCTGTGAATGACAAAAGCCTTTCTTTTCAGGACAACCTACCAAAGTTCCATTATCTGCTACAAACCTAGATAGATTATAACAATAAATATAGACAACAGAGAGTACAGGTCCCTTTTTTATAACTGAAGATGACCAAAAAATATAATTACAGTTATTCAGATTAAATTTTACTATTATTTATTTTAAAGTTATCATTAAATTTATTAATTAATTATTCATATATTAAATTTATTAATTTATTTAGACTCTGGGTCCCAAGGGTATTCCAAGAATAATAATATTGTCAACAGAAAATCAACTGAAAGCATAAATTTCTCCTGAGGTTGCTTCAGATATTCTTTAAATTTTAACTTATTTTAGCAAATATTATGAAATGAATGTATGCAAGAAATAATAAAAATATTGTTTACAAATATTCACAATACATATATGTATTTATATATATATATTGCATAAAAAATTATTGCTATAAAAGGGCTTACGTATTAAGGTCAACCATTTTGTGATCAATGTACAAGTCCATGATGCAACCTACAAAGTCTTTGTTTTTAATTTGGAAATCTGATGGAAGGGCTGGGAGACCTCCAATTTGAAGTGGTCCTGTGACGTCTAAAAATCTATAGCAAGTCTGCATTAGGTCTGCACATCTAAACAATTGAAAAACATAATTGTATAATTATCAACATATCTAATTTTATTCTTTATACATTCAATACTCAGCCATTCTATTTGTATATTGGCAAAAAAGAATGAGACTATATCAATAAAACTTTTAATATTGAAAAGATTACAGATATCAAAGTTTATCTGCATCATTTTTTGGCCCTAACAAACACCTATAACAGAATGCACTGTAACTAATTTATGATGTCAGTATAAGTAGTCCTAACAGGACAATGAGTAAGGGAAAAATTGCAGCCTCCTATCTTAATATGTAGTTCTAAAATCTAGATATTCCTTTATACTTATTTCTATTAATATTACTGGCGTACATTTATACTAATGTTTATTTATGAATATACATTATTTAGGAAAACACTATTTGTATGTATTAGTGTTATGATAATGCTAATAAATATGAAAAATTTCCCTTCTAAAAAAAGGCATATTTGTAAATAAATATTAGTATAAAGATTAGTCCTGCCTGACAACGAGCCAAAATGGATGGCACAAAACACAATGCAATGCCTCGTCACAACATCTCATATAAGCAACCAGCTTAGCACACTAATAGGAGTGCAAAGTTTAGAATGAGACCCAGTGACACCATACCATAGAGGCAGCAAAGTGCAACACCATGGCACATAAGAACTCTACACCAAGTGAGGCAACAATACCGGACCTGTGAAAAATTAGCTACCAAGAGTAGCACATAACCCGGAATTGTCTTCCTTGAACAACCAACAAGCTACCTCGAGAAGAATGAAGAAAATGCAGGTATGACATTTAACCTAAACTTCACCGTGATCTACAACCATTAATTATCATATTATTGTCAATGAGCTGATTGTTTGTCACAATAACACGTGACTAGTCCAGTACCTACAGTGTTTATAGAGTTAACTTAATCTACCTTTAGATTAATATTCAATTACACCAGTAATAGAAATAAATGTTTAAGAAATGTCTAGATTTTTTGGACTACTTTATGGCATCATACCTTAGTTGTATGGCTTTCTGTTATAGGAAGTGTTGTCCTAACACACTTCTCTAATCTTGTGTACCACACTTTCAAACATTTTTGAAAGTCCTCTTTGGTAATGCTTTTTAGGTAAGCTGTTATAAGCCACTTAATGGTATTCCCCATCACCAAAATGCATTTCTTCATTAAGATTTTATTCTTTTTTTTTTATTTGGTTTTGAGCCACAGAAATTCTTCACTGATAATGCTGAATGAGAAGCTGTGATGAACACATTACATTCAATCACATATTACCCAACAAGACAATGCACGCAACACAAAAGCTATTCACCTGATTCGGCAAGGCAAGCAGTTGTTAGAAACAGAAAAGACCAACCTAAACAGGTGTTGAATGTTTGATTGATGAGGGAGTATTACTTAAGCTATAAATGCAATCTTGTTTCATTTTTCCCATACCTCAAAGCATCAGAAAGTAAAAAAAAAAACACTGAAAAGTTCAGCTTTTGAAACTTTTATAAATCTGACAATAAAAATAAATTATCATTAAACTGCATGAAATACTTCATTTTTTTTTTTTACTCTGTAGACCTTATACATATCATGAAAAGGGTAGGTATCATAATAAAGAAAAACAAATATTCAGGCACTAATTCCAATGAAAAGTACTCTTATTATAATACAATTTTCAAAAGGATAAAATAATTAAATAGCTATTCCATAACCATCTTAACACTCTAACTGGTCACTAAATCATCACTTTCAGATTCCTTTTGACACTTTTTTATGCTGGCCATCATTAATCAAAAATGTTTTTTTTTTACACAAAACATATTATTATTTCAGTTCTAAGCCACTATTCAAAGAATCTGTACCACCAGTAGAGTATATGAACTATTTAGTTTTTTTCTTTGCTCATGATTTACTTATGGTATCTTTTCATATTTCCTTAAAGTTTTATACTTAAAAAAAGTAAAGCTTGAACATTTTATTTACTTCTATAAAATTTTTCTTATAGAAATATAGGGGCAAAATTATAAGTTGGGAACATAATTCCTCATTTTAACATGTAGTTAATGGGCAAAATACAGACTGGATTGCATGGCCATTTCCATGAATGCATGTAAAAGTATAGTGCAAAAGTAAGGGATGGATGACTTTCGAATAAATCTGAGAATAGCAATGCTATTTATGGCTGAAATAGAGTTTGATTATCTCAGTCCTAAAGGATGCATTCAAATAAATCCTGTGATGGGAGCCAATTTAAATTGTACACAAGCAGGCCCGAATCCAGGGGGGGACAAGGGGTCACAACCTTTACTCCCCCTTGAGAATGCTAATAATCAAAATCGAGGCAAAATAATGTTAAACATATGTATATTATTATGTATTTTTGTCATTTTTTAAAGACCACATAACAGAAAAAAATATTTTAACACTAGAAAGGCAATCCAGTTAATTGTCCTTTCCATCATCCCCTAATTCCTCCTCCCTAGATCTGAGCCTCTAAGTATATGCATTTTTCAATAATTTTTTTGAAGACCATTAAAATGGAAAGAAACATTTTATACTAAAGCAGCAATCCAGTCATTTGGCTCTTCTCTCATTTTTTTTTTTTTTTTTGGTGTGGTTTGGTCTGCTTTTTGTTATTTTTTATAAATCCATGCCTTTACCCAAGTCCAAATAATGCACCTTCATCTAGTGCAGGAATATGGCTTCCAGTAGGATTTCAGGTTTAATCGATATTTTTTCCCCATTCACATATTTAAACCTAACCCCTGGAAATGAATACAGTAACTTCAAATAATATACCGTGGTTCCAAGATGTTTGTCACTGAATTTGCACATTTGTATACAAGCTGATCTCCAAATCTGATGGCTACTCCAGTATCACAGTGGTCGACAGTCAGAGTTGCAGTCTGCAAAAAAATAAAATCATAAAAATTGTTTTCCTCTAGCTTTATAAATATATTTTTTTTTACCAAACTGAGCTTTTCAAATACATTTTAAGGAAATTTCCATATTATCAACTTTACACTTACTTTGTTTACTATATTATAAAGTTATTAGTAATTACATTGTTCTCTTCTGTTTCTCTCATTGTTAAAGTTTAAAATCAATCAGGATCATTAAGAAACAAATGAAATAAAAAAAAGTAATAACTATTAAAATTTTCAGGTTTCATGATTGTAGTAGAGAAAGAAGAGCAGAAATAATAGATAAAGAAAGGTACAATAAAAGAGAATTTGAAAAGAAGAATAATACAAATAATGAATAGTTGAAGTATAATACAAGGGATTGAAAGTTAAAATTTACATAAATGAGAGATAACCATGGATATATAATAATGGATCAAAAGGGCCAGCTTGAAAAATTATGAAGTACCCAGTGCAAAGAGTTTACAAAATTTACGTAACGATATTTTAGCCATGGCATGCCCACCCACCCTCCTTGGGCTACAGATATAACACTCCATATTTTTTTAAAAACTAACCAATGAACAGAAAGAGGTTATGTTATATATCAAAACAAAGAACATTTACTTGGGTTAAGAAAAAGACAAATTAAAAAAAAGACAGGAAAATAAATTTTTAAAGGCTTTTTTTAAGAAAATTGTAAGTGTATTTTTCTAACTATTTTTGAAAATTAAAACTGTTTATTTACTGTATTTTTTGCATTTTAAACTGTTAAAAAATAAAAAAATTATTTTGCTGTATTTTCTGAAATATTTCATTACCTATATATATATAATTCGTAATATTTCCATCATTACTTAAATCTTTAATTCTTTACCAAAGTATTTGGTCATTAATGTAAACAACATACAATACCGATTTTGTCCCACTCGGCAAACTCTAAGATTAAGGTAGCAGTATTACAAAAATTTATTTTTGCTTTAAAACAAGATTATTCAAATAAAAACTGAAAAATAAATGACTAAAAAGAGATAAAGAGTTATGAAGAAATGAAATAAAAATATTTCAAAGCAAATATAGTTTGCTTTAACCACTGAAATTTCAGATCCTTGCATATCAATTTGCATTACATACTCCCTACTACGGAAAATCTAAACTTTATGAAACGGCATAGGCTTGACTTAAAAATTACTAATTCTTAATGCTAACTACGAAATTACTGCAATTTAATTAAAAAAGGACTAAAAAGTCCTAACATTTAAATTTTTTTTTTGTTATAATGTCCTAATCAGACATCTCCTAAAGTACCTACCATTTTAAGATACATATGCCTAGTATGGTTTAATTTTCGGTCAAGGTTCAAATAATTATTCTTTCTAATTGCAATATATATTTGAGAAGCAATATAAATAATTCTAGAAGTAGTGAAATCGATATCCCCCTCCTAAATCTGCGAAAAGTCACAACTGATCTGAATCAGTTGTGACTTTTCTCAGTCAAATGACTCATCGAAATATTTTACCAAAAAATCACGATTTACCGGTTCAACTTCTAATATCCATTAGTTTTATCCTTCGAAAACTATATTTCATCAGCAAAACAAAACGCAAACACAGTTCGGTACTTTCTGAACGCAATATAAATGTCCAATCTGTACATCTAACATGCGCACTAAATTTGAAATCAAAACCATGTTTGCCGATCGAGAACAATATCAAAGAAATATCGTTTTTTTTCACCTTCGTATTCCTTTCGAAAAAGATATCCGATAATAGACAAAGTAACTTAGAAACGCTGAAATAGTTTTTAATTGCAAAATATACTAAAATAATGCAAAAACATATACGACTGTATTTTCGAACAAATCACTGAAAACCTACAATAAAAAAATGTGCCCTTGGCATCTGAGTTAGTCTTATTGAGTGCACAGATGATCGGATATCACTAGAGTTTTTCTGGTAGGCACTGGGGGAGTTCTAAATATAGAAGAGCAGCTATCAATATAGTGTAATCTGGATTTTGTTAATAGAAGTTTCAGTAAGAGAAAGAGCTTTTTATTTTCTAACACATCAAGTTACGGAATAAGTCGAAAAAAATTAGCATTTTATAGGAGCTCTAAAATGTCTATTTTACATGCACATATAAATGAAGAGTTAGTTATAGGCACTTAATTTCAAACTATAATATTTAAAACGAAAATTAATTTTCTTATGATGCTAAAGATTGAGTTTAGGATGATACCACCAGCTGATATAACGTATTCAGTGCCTCCGATTATTTAAGGCTGGCAACAGGGGCGTAGGTATGGGGAGATGATTCTCTCCCCCAAAGTAACTCGGATTTGGCCAAATTCGAAGCGACTTCGTAAAATCTAAGTGAGTTGCGAAAATTTGTAATCTTTTTTTTGTAAAATTAAGGGCAGTTGTCAAAATCGAGGCAACTTGGCAAATCTAGGGCAGTAGGTAAAGTCCTTTCCATGATTGTGCTTCATAGAATTAAGAATCTGGTTGACAGTCAATTGCGTGATGAGCAATGTGGATTCAGAAGTGGTAGAGGATGTGTGGATCAGATATTTTCACTTAGGCAGATTCTTGAGAAACGTTTAGAGTTTCAGAAACCTTTGGTTGCTTGCTTTGTTGATTTCAAAAAGGCTTTCGACTCTGTTGATCGTCATAATTTGTGGTTGATTGTGAGATCATATGGTATACCTGACAAGTTAGTTAACATAATGAAAGCTCTCTATAATAACACTGAGTCGTGTGTGAGAGTTGGTAAGGCTTGTAGCAATTGGTTTAGCATTACTTCTGGTGTTCGACAAGGGTGCATTTTGTCTTCTTTTCTCTTTAGTTTGGTTATTGATTATGGTATGCGAAATTCACTTCAAGGGAAAGATTTTGGCCTTAAATGGACTGGAGATACGAAAATTTCTGATTTAGATTATGCTGATGATTTAGCCCTTTAGGCAAATGATGTTGATGAGATGAACTCTTTCATTTGAGCTGTTGATGAGATGAACTCTTTCATTCGAGCTGTTGATGAAACTGGTAGTAGAATAGGTTTGGTAATAAACAGAGAAAAAACTAAAGTGATGAAAATTGGTCAGGCAGGCTGTTATTCAGTTCATCTGAATGGTTGCAGTCTTAAGCTGGTGTCACAGTTTAATAATCTTGGGAGCTATGTAACAGATAATGGTGATGTGCGGCATGAGATTAACAGACGAATAGGGATTGCTGCCGGGACTTTTAAGAAAAATATGGAGATTGTGGAGAAATAGGCATATACACCTAAACTCTAAAATTAGACTGTATAATAGTTTGGTTCTTTCTAGGGTTAGTTATGGTAGTGAAACTTGGACACTTTGTGAACAGGATAACAGGAAACTAGGTGCTTTTGATTCCAGATGCTTACGCAGTATCTTGGGCATTAGGTGGTTCAACTTTGTAACTAATGATGAGGTTAGGCGAAGGAGTTTGCAATCTCCTTTAAGCAGCATATTGTGCAGAGAGAGACTCCGTTGGTTTGGCCATGTTGCCCATATGGATAATTATAGATTGGCGAATAGGGTCATGAACAGTGTGCCTAAAGGCCTCAGAAAGAAGGGGAGACCTAGGATGCGGTGGGCAGACAATGTCAAACAGGACCTTGTTAGAATTGGTGTGCAGTGGCCAGATGCAGTAGATGTAGCTCAGGATAGACTTGCTTGGAGAACTAAATTGCACGTCTGGTTGGACCTCCGTATCCCATGGCTGCTTGAGGATGATGATGATGATGATGAAAATCTTGGGGAGTTGACAAAATTCAGGTGAGATGTAAAAATTGGGATTTTTTTTCTATAAAATTATGGCGAGTTGGCAAAATCTAGGAGAGTTGGCAAAACTTGGGAAGTTGGCAAAATCGTGGGGAGTTGGCAAAATCCAGGTGAGATGTAAAAATTGGAATTTTTTTCTGTAAAATTATAGCGAGTTGGCAAAATCTAGAGGTAGTTGTCAAAATTCGGAGTGACTTGGCAAAATCGTGGGGAGTTGGCAAAATTCAGGTGAGATGTAAAAATTGCAATCTTTTTTCTGTAAAATTATGGGAATGTTGGCAAAATCGAAGCAACTTCGCAATATCCAAGAAAGTTGGCAAATCTTAGGGGAGTTGGCAAAATTCAGAGTGACTTTGCAAAAATCAGGCGAGATGTAAAAAGTGGGATTTTTTCTGTAAAATTGTGGCGAATTGGCAAAATCGAGGAAACTTGTCAAAATCTAGTGCAGTTGGCAAAATTCGAATCCACTTGGTAAAATACGGGCGAGTTGTGAAAATTGGGATTGTTTTTGTGAAATTAAAAAGAGTTGACAAAATCGAGAAAACATTTTTGGGAGTTTGAAATTTTTAAAATGACCTGGCAACTTCAGGAGAGATGTAAAAATTGGGATTGTTTTTGCGAAATTAAGGAGAGGTGGTAAAATCCAGGCAACTTGGCGAAATCTAGGGGATTGGCAAAACTGGAAACCACTTGTTAAAGCACAGGTGAGTTCTAAAAATTGGGATTGGTTTTGTGAAATTAAGAAGAGTTGGAAAAATCGAGAACTCTTGAAAAAAAACGAGAATTTGTTTCTTGGCAAAATATAGGGGAGTTGGCAAAATTCGAAGCCACTTGGTAAAATACAAGGGATTGTGAAAATTGTGCCTTTCTTGTGCAATTAAGGAGAGTTGATAAAATTCGAAGTGACTTGGCAAATTCAGGGAAGATGTAGATATTGCGATTTTTTTCTGTAAAATTACGGCGAGTTGGGAAAATCAGGTGTACAAAAAAAATATTTTTTCATTAAAGAAATGTAAATTTTGGAGTACTTTTTTCCTTTTGTTTTGTTGTCGGAAATATTTTATTTATTTTATGATGGTAAAAAAAAAAACTTTTTTTTACGTGTATTTTCAATAATAAGTTTTTTTTCGCTTTCTGCTATTTTTTGTTTATTTATGGTATGAAGTATGCAGAGCTTGACTTTGACCATTTGAGCCATCATATAACGCAATGTAATACAATCACTAAGTCTCTTCTCGAGGTGTTAAGCAATATATTGACGACCCTCTAGGCTAGGGGTTCTCAAAGTGGGGTACTCGGTAAAAATTTTTAGGGTACGCCGTGAGAGCTCAAAAAGTCAATGTTTTATTTTATTCCCATTGTTATACTATAACTATAGTTTTATTTATCTATACAAGGGGTACGCAAGTTACATACACATTTCCAGGGGGTACGTGAAGCATAAAAGGTTGAGAACCACTGCTCTAGGCTTATCGAAACGAACAAAAAGACTTATCTTACTTTTGCGAAAAACCGTCTCGCTACACTCCATAACTTTTAAGGATGAGAGATAATGAGAGCATTTAAAAAAACAAAAAAACTTTACGAATCTCAAATGTAATGGAGATTCGTAGGTAGGAGAGATTTTTTCTTCAGGTAGTGGAGATACTACCTGAAGAAAAAATTTTCTTCAGGTAGTATATTTCACACTACTTTAATATAATATTATAATTATTAATAATTAATAAATTAATATAATAGTGGTCAACGTTTATACTGACTAACAGATTTCGATTTTTCCTTTTTTTTCCCTTAATTTCTCGGGAATAAAATAAAACCAAAAAACTAAATCTTTTTAGCAAACTATAATATTGTTTAATTTGGGTGGTAGATCAGTAGCCAAGCGCACTAACCACTTGGCCATGGGACGGCTACGCCCCTTTAAGAGAAACAAAATTTAAAATTTAAAAAAGTTTTCATACCCCAGTTTTCCTTTAATAAATAAAAATAAATAAATTCCTCTCATACATCTGCTTGCCACAAAGGTCTGACAGGAAAACAAACTGAATTTAAAAAATTCAAATTTCACTGTTTAACCTCACACTTGGAGAAAATAATTAGTTTCCTCCGGATAGTTCAATGGCCAGCTTGATTCACACGTGCTTTAAAGGTTAATGACAGTCCTTCAGCTCCACGCCTTCTCTCGCAACACTCCAACTCATCACATAACCTCCCATGAACCATGAAGTCATTGAAAGTCACATTATATTTATCCCTGCTGTTGAGAAAACGTCCCCCATCAAGGAAACCAATTTCTGGAAATTGAAGCCTACTATTAAGTGGAATCAAGTTGTCATTCAAAATTAAAGGGAACTGCTATCGACAACCGAACGAGAAAATGTGCTGTGGATATCTCAGGCAACGATCAGTGTTCGTCAAACAACATCGTGGTTGCATCTTGTCATAAAATAATCTACTAAATCACTTTCCCACTTAGCCAACCGTTCTCCGCATGTTTAAATGATTCCCAAGGAGTAATTGTGATCTAAGGGACCTGGGTTCGAGCCCCGGGTAAGCCACGGATGTTCGTGTTGTTTTCTGCTGAGGTCCTGCCATCCTCTCAGATCTTCTATTGTGGCATATAAACTGGCAGGCTCCTGTCAGACCTCTGTGGCAAGCAGCTGCTTGAGGGGGTATTTATTTTATTTATTTTAATTGTAACACATCTGAGTTTTTAAATCCATGAAAGATGATCGCTCTCTTCCCACATTTTCAACCCATTGAAATTACCGTATTTGTTCTTCTACAGGGTTTATCGTGTCCCCTCTGATTATATTTGTTTTATCCCTATTTGCAGCTCCTGTAATGGCCATCACGTCTCCATATCCTAGAACTTTAATTACTAAGAGGGTGATGTTTTCTGAATGCTCTGCGGAGGCAAACTCTGGACTGCATTGTTTGCCGTTGAAAGAAAACTAAAATGTATGTGATTTATAAAGATGAAACAGAAATAGATATTATTGAATAAAAAGCTTACAAAAAGTTTTCATAAGTCGAACAATGATATATTTCAATATAATATTCTTACTCTATTAAGATAGCTTAGTTCCGCTTCATGCCATTGGCCATCACTAACACCTCCTGGAACTTCCGCTGATACATGAGATACATTCACTCCCAGAGAAAATGATGCTACCAATTGAGAGTCCACAATTTCCAAGGCTATGAAGTCATGTTTATCGTTATATCTGCCGTTGTATAAAATCAATGCATTCCTCTGTCTTGTAGCAAACCTGAAAATTAAAAAGAATTCTCTTAATGAAATACATTCTGATAATTCGTATACAATGATGGTTACTTTTTTAATCAATTTGTAATTATTGTTTGTAATTTTCCTCTGAGTTCAGATGATATCAATACATTCATAACACAGTTCATAACAATATCATTTTTAAATTTAAAGACCAAAATTTACCTGTGTGTTTTCTAGATTGGATTTACCTTTGAAGTACTCTTTGAACCTTTAAGTCCTTGTGAACATTTAAGACCATTTGCATTTTTTAACCTTTGAACTACCCTTTCGTGCATGCAATGGACTGAGTGGGCAGGTCACAAGGACTCCAAGAAATCAGAGATGAATGCGGGAAAGGGATTTACAGGGAAGCTGCTATGAGACAGATGAAATTGTCCCATTAAGATTTTTCTGAGTTTTCTTTAACATGTACAGGATATGACTTTGCTGCATACGGGACCACGGCCTAACGACCTATTCAAGAGATTGTGATTTTTCCAAATCCATCGGTGTTCTCTTTGTCACTGACGTCACAGCTAGGATTAGAGGAGAAATCTGAATGTAGGCACAGTGGGAACTCCAACCTCGAAACATGTGGGGGAAGGGGAAGGGGAAAGAAACTGGATTTCTATTACAGTATAATATTTCCCCCTCCATTTAAGAAGTCTTTATTTTTTATTTATTTATTTATCTTGAAAAAATGCATGGAATATACATAAGTTTAATAACCGTTTTTGATTCTATTATCCTTACTAGCATTCTGACGGGGGGAAGGAATGATTGCATCATTATCATCATCAAGCAGCCATGGGCTACGGAGTTTCAACCAGACCGTGCAATTTTGCAGTCAATATTTAACTTGTTCCTTTCATCAGAGAGGTGAAGATGCGAACAGAAATGCTTTTAAAACCATTACAAATTTTCAACATGGAGAACTCTTGATGGTGAAGAACATCAGGTGCTCTCGAAAAAACACATTTCTTTACGTATGAAAAACATTTAACAATATTTGAAAGAATTAAATATGGAACTCTGTAATCGTAAAAGAAGTTTATGGTGAATGTAATTGATTCATGCAAAGATTGCAGCAACAACTCGATTACAGAAGGTGTCGAGTCTTCCACCACATTGATGGGCAACCTAGGCAACGAACGTAATTAGTTGTGAAAGGATGGCTAACAGAAACATTCCGGTACACACAACACTGCTGGCTGTCAGTGCAATGAAGAGGGCAGGGAACGGATGAGTCAATGTGCGAGGGTTGGGGGGTGTGTGCCTTTGCTTCAGCACTTGATGCTTTTACTTGCTGGGATCATTATTTGTGAGCCACTGAGTCTGCTATGTAGTTGCTGCTATGGTCGTCGCTAGACAATTGCCCTAACGAATTTACGATATAGTGGGGGAGGTGGCATGTTCAAATTTATACACATACCTGATGAACAGTACAACGTTCGTGCAACGCACTGATAGAGCCAGGCCATTTAATTAATAAATAACCAAAGTTTCTATCGTAGTGGTACTGAATTCTAAATAAACAATGTCATGCCAGACTATAACTCTCCGGACTGATAATATGTCAACAGACATTGGGCCAAAGAATGTATAAGGAGAAATAAAGCTTTAGGTAAGGGACGTGGCACTGACTGTAGGATTTTTGGCAAATCTGATCGTGGAAAAAATTCAAAGTTTAAAAAAAAGCGACTGTTTAGCGCTCTCAGAAGTATTTAAATATATTAGATGATTTTATAGAAATATATCATTATATAAACAAACAACCTCTATTAAAATATAAAAATAATTTAATAATTATATTAGAAAGTGCCGAAGTGTTTTCATAACCTATTTTTTTCTTCCATTTAGTACGATTAATTTTTCTAAAATATTTATTATATTAACGACTAAAATACATTTTTTAAAACGTTAAGATTAAGGATTAAATATTTTATCATTGTAAATGAAATTTTGCCTTGCTAACATTAGCGTATAAAAATATTAATTCAGCAAATAAAGAGGAAAGGCATAGAATTTGACCCTCTATTATGCATAGAACAACTAACTAACACAGTTAGATGACTCAATACCACTGCTAGCAGCGCCACCTTTACCAGCCGCCAGTAATTCTCATTTACCAACTAGCTTTCAAACTGGGTGAGAAACTTGCTCCGCAGTTTGTATCTATTATTTGCTATTTTTTGTGTTTTAGAAAAAATGTAAAATAGAAAAATTTATTTATTAAGACTATATAAGAATATTATAGAACAATCTGAAATTAACTGTTGACTTTCTTAAAATAAGAGCTACTTGTACGTTTTTAAAATTATAATAGTCTATTATTATTATTTGCAACAAAAATTAGTTAAACCGTTGCTCCGTAGAAGTGTTAGCATCGATTTTGTGCTGAATTGGGCTTCTACTATACTAGATACTTCTTAACTGGGAATTGCTACGTTTAGAGGGCGTTGCAGTCGCACAGTTTATACATATTGCGTCTATGGAAACTTGCAGGCTACCCCCTTAGACGCTCTTTTCATTGCTCTTCTCTCTTAGACACTCCTTGATTGGGCGATCAATTTCGAAAGAGCGTTAGCTTTAGCGAGAAGTGGAGTTAGTAATTGCGAGATATATTTACGATGATATTTTCTTGCATAGTAAAAAAAAGTATTCAGTGTTGTTTTGAAATCAAGTAAAATGCAGATAATTTTTTGGCAAAACTATGTCGTTAAATATAGCTTGACTAGAAATGATCTCTTTAAATTATTATATTATCGTTAATTATCACTTTATGAAATGTTTATCTGTAAATAAATAAAATTCCTTGTAGCTTCATGATTAAAAAGTAGGATTTATTTTAAGTGATGTGTACTGGTATGCATTTCTATACATTTTGTACATAGCTGTGCACGTACATTCTGTGGAATAAATGGAATGTTTAATGACGATTTGAAACTAGCTCTTATTACATCAATATTTAAATCAAATAAATAAAAAATTATATATAAGGCTATATCAGGAAGAGTTCTTCAAGCAGCTGCTTGTCCCAGAGGTTTGACAGGAGCCAATTAAAACGCTATAGTAGAAAGCCTGTGAGAATGGCAGGACTTCGCAGAAAGTCAAACATGCATGCCTTATCTGGGGCTCGAACCCAGTCCAGTTAATCAGTAGGTAAGCGCGCTAATCATTCGGCCATGGGTCGGCTGTTAAAAATTGCCAACTGCACGTGGTGTTCCCAGGTGGTCACTCTCCTAAGTACTAACCGCGCCCAAAGCTACTATATAACTTCGGGGATCGGACGATAATCGATGTTTTCAGCTTGGTATGGCCGTTGGCATATTATGTTATTAGCCGTCCCGTGGCCGAGTGGTTAACGCGCTTGGCTACTTGATCTGGACCTGGGTTCGAACCCCGGATAAGGCATGGACGTTTTTGATGTTTTTCTGCTGAGGTCCCGCCATCCTCTCAGACCTTCTACTGTGGCGTATAAACTGACAGGCTCCTATCAGACCTCTGTGACAACTTTTTAGCAAGCAGCTACTTCAGGGGGTATTTATTTATTTTTATTTATATTTGTTATTATTACCAATTTTTTTTTCAAAAGCGATTGAAAACGTAACGAAAAATAGAGTGAAAATTTTTACAAAAAGACAATTTTTTTCCATGACATTTGGTTTAGATTCAGAGAAAACAGCAACACTGAAAACGCGATATTGGGTTACAAAAAAGATTTATGCTGGAATTAACGATAATAATAGAAAAAAGCTGTGTTTTTCTTAGATATTTGAAAAAGCATTTGATTCCGTTGATCAAGCAATTTTGCTGAAAAAACTGTATAATAGTGGAATAAGAGGAATTTGTTATACTTGGTTTAAAAGTTATTTCTCAAGTAGAAAACAAGAAATAAGACTGAATGGAGAAATTAACAACTATTTGATTATAGAAACCAATGTTTCTCGAGGATCTTTTTAGGACCGTTTTCATTTTTGATTTATTGAAGGATTGGGTTGGGATGCTTTACCTCTGAGCGGCACTTTTTTGCACACCATGGGCTAAATGGCCACGTCACATGGACCCCGAAGGCTCAGAGAAGGTTGGGGGAGGGGACCCACTGGAGCAGCTGTTGGGAGACAGATGGTAGCCTCCCGTCAAGGCCATCCAGCGTGTTCTATTAACGTGCACAGGGTATGGCTCTCCCACACACGGGGCCACGGCTTAACGTACCATCCGACGGACGGCGGCCTTTCCAAGCCCATCGGTGTCCCCTACTGACCGTGGGCAGGGCGGGGAATTTTGCGGAGATAAATCTCAACGCTGACCCAGCTGGGACTCGAACCTGGGAACTACAGATTACGAGCCTGGCGCACTACCGACTGAGCCACCCCCCGCCCCCTTTTTATTGAAGGATATCTGTCATTTAAATTTGGAGGGTTTATTAATTTGTTTTGCAGATGATGCAGCAATAGTTTTTAATGTTAATAATTTTAAACAGTTAAGATATTATATCGTATCTGATTTATTGAAATGTTCACTAGGAAAAATACAGAAAAAACTAAATTTACATATTTTGAATTAGTAAAGTGTTAATCACCAGTACTGTTATTGTCCTATTTTGGGAAGAATTAAATCTTACAAGTGTTTAGGAATGCTTTTGGATGAAAACTCAAAATAAAAAACTCATGCACCTGAATTAACAAAAAGGCTAAGATATGTTTTATACATATTTTATTGCTTAAAGAAAATAGTGTGAAAACAATGCAAAAATATTTTGTATTATTCATAGGTTTATTTTTCCTTGTCGCAGTATGGTATATATGTTTGGCGAGATATATGGAAATAATTTGCATAAATTTTTCGCTGTTCGTAAGAAAATTTATAAGTAGCATTTTAATGTATAAACATTTACAGATAGAAAATTATTGGGAATTCATCATGTTTACAACCTAAGACAGATTTGTTTTATGAAATTTTAATATTTTCCTTTATGAATAAGCATTGGATACCTAACATATATCAACTTAGGTTATGAGACACATAAATGTAATGTTCCTCTGCCACATAAAACTATATTGAGATGTCATTTTGTAAACACAGCACCAAAATTATATAACAGCTTAGAACTAAATAGAGATAGATCTAAATCTTGTTATCCGGCATTTATGGGAAATGGAGGTTGCCGGTCAGAGAATCTGCCCGTTGCATGAGAAATAGTTTTAAAGAAACCAAATAAAGTAAGTATAATCTTGCATTCAAACCTTGGTTGAAAAAAAAGTACAGTTAAAACAACGATAATGAAAGTGAACTATAATGCCCTTAACACAAATGTTAAACGTTCAAGATATAATTGTTTTTAGAGCGTCATAAAATGAATGTAACAATGCGTGAAAGACGATGCCAACGCCAGTGGCACCCGGGAGAACTACCGCGTGCATTGAAATTTCCCTTAACAAATTCAAACGTTCAATTTGAAACTTGTGCAGGTTTCATGAGAATTCTGGATACTTGAGTACCGGATAATCAGGAGTTTACTGTACGAGAATGGGAGCTAATCTATCAAAATTTAGAGAAAATATTTGGGAATTTATTTTTATGTTAAATAGTTATGAAGAAATATTCAGATTGTAACATTATGTAGCTATTTTGTATAGTGTAAGTTTCATAATTACTCTATTAATATTATGTTGAATTACTATATAAGGTTACGTTTCGCCATAAAATGTAAACGTAGAAATTCATTCTGAAATCTGGGCGAGTACTTTGATACTCCTTGGATTCTATAGGAACTGTTTATTGTTATTTTCAGAAATTGTGTTGTTTTATTTTGTTATGTTATGAAACTTATGGTTCAGTTTCATTGTATTACTTATTTGTGTGTGTGTTTTTTTTATCAAAAATGAATCTCATTTCTTGTGTGTTACTTTTGCTAATTGATGTCTTTTTAATATTGGCAAAAATTTGCATGGTAAATAAATTTGATTTTACAAATTTAGTGAGTCCCTGACTACTCAATAGGCCCATCAGGCTCGGGCCTAAGTCACCTTATTCCTGGGGGACCCTAAATTCTATAGATAATATAATTTATTTCATTAATCATTGCATTAGAAAAAGGTTTGGATCAGTGCAATTGGGTATGTTTAACTTTCACTTAATTTTTTTTGCCTTGTTTTCAACTACAAAATAATAATAATAAATACCCCCTCAAGCAGCTGCTTGCCACAGAGGTCTGACAGGAGCCTGTCAGTTTATGTGCCATAGTAGAAGGTCTGAGAGGATGGCAGGACCTCAGCAGAAAAACGACACATACATCCATGCCTTACCCGGGGCTCGAACCCAGGTCCCTTAGATCAGTAGCCAAGCGCGCTAACCACTCGGCCATGGGACAAGCCATAATTAAATTCAAAAACCTGTTTAGACTGATTTAGTTTAGAATAGTCTCGAACATTTGATATAGTGTAAAAGTGTAGAGAACTGTGTAATATTAGAGGACGAAGAGAAACAACTATATTTGGAAGTCAGAATAATCTCCTAGGTTATATTTGGAAGTCAGAACATCTGGCCTCCTAGGAGCCCTATAAGCATACTGTGCTTAGTAGTAAACAGCTAATTTAGTTACTTACTTAACTTAGTAGTAGCAGTAGTATGATACCTATTATTGATATTAACCTGCTTAAGGTTTAGGGGGCCCTGAAACCTTAAGCAAGCCTTGAATTCAGCTACATTATGTTCTAATATTTTTTATTATTAGATATACGTGAAGCATTCCAACTACTACTTGCCTGTCACTTCCTCGTTTTATTGGATCATGAGTACAAACGAATCATTAATTACTCGATTAATAAATACACAACGGTTCTGTTTTAAAAACTGCTTGGAAAAGAACCTTTATTTACCTCAGTTTAATGTGTAACCGATGACGTTGCCGTAGAGATGGAAATGTCAGAAACGAACCACGAGAGAAACTTCGAGCGCGTAATTCACATAATCTCGTGCTCCACGAGGCGTGCGAGCAGTTCTCGCAACTGAATCCTCCATCGCCGAGGGTAGCACATTGGGAATCTCCTTGGCACACTCCAGAGATGCATCTATCCTCCCACAAATTGATCTCACAGTTCTTTCCTGAAATCAAGATAGATCATTTAATCATCACACATCTTGAAATCGGTGTTGCCAACTTCTTTTTCAAAATCACGGAAGAATAATAATAATATATTTACATATCAGTTTAGTTGGGTTGTTTTACCTCTGAGCGGCACTTTTTTGCGCACAATGGGATAAATGATCAGGTGACAAGGACCGCGGAGGCTTAGAGAGGGTTGGGGGGAGGAGACCCACTGGGCAGCTATTAGGAGACAGATGGTAGCTTCCATTCTAGGCCATCCAGCGTATTCTTTAACAATGGCCCTCCTGCACGAAGAACCACAGCTTAACGTCCCATCTGACAGACGGTGGCATTTCCAAGCCCATCGGTGTCCCCTACTGACCGCAGGCAAGGAGGGGAGTTTTGCTGAGATAAATCTCAAAGCTGGCCCAGAAGGGACTCGAACCTGTGAAACGTAGATTACGTGTATGGCGCGCTACCGACTGAGTACTCCCGCCCCTAGAGAGTAGATTTCGTGATAAACAGAGAGAAAATTGAAGTGATGAAAATTGGTAAGGCAGATTGTGCTTCAGTTATTTTGAATGGTTGCACCCTTGAGCAAGTGTCTAAGTTTAATTAACGTCTAGGTTAAATTAGTTTAGTTAAGTCTCAGCGGCAGGGATTGACAGAGACTGACCATTTTCAGATGACAGAGATGAGCATATTTATTATATTTTCACTTACAATTAACTAATGCTGAATTGGGTTGCAAATAAAGTGTACAAAAATGAAGATCCTTGCAAAAAGAAAAGTGTTTACCCAACACAAAGGGAAGAGAGTTCGGAAAAAGAGTCAAGCGAAATTATACAGGAAAGAGGGTGAACTCAAATGTTTCTAAAACGCAATTTATTGACGACCCCAAAATATATACTTGGTTATAAATATGTTTAGCTCCCTGTATCGTATGTGTACTTCGCTGATCGTCCCGTGGTATCTATTCACGAAGTCTGCATAATTTCCTGCAGAGAGTGCATTTATGTGTTTTCGTTTCCGAGTTAGAATGCAGGAGACAGCACGAGTGAAAATTTTATCTTCTGCTTGAACAAAGAGGATGTGACATGCTCTGAAATGGTCTTGGATGCAGCCACAGATGGCATTCATGTCATCTTCCTGAAGATATGAAAAGCACGGCGCGTGTGCTTCATTTCCAGGCGATCGGAGAGGAGCGATTGAAGCCCCAGCCCATCTGCTCGCCGAGAGGTGTTTAAAGATTCTGGAGGAAGGTGTTGCAACGGGAGGAGGAGGCCTTTAATCCCCGTCGCCCCCGTGAGAAATCGATGTTGACGGCTGTCAAGAACAGAAGTTTACGCTCTTCCGGATCCTTCATTTGCGCCCGAATCGTTTCTACGATATCGTAAGCCTTTAGGCAGATTTTTTTTTTATTTCTTTCCAGTTTTCTTTCTCACCTTTGGTGCTTATTCCCCAATATTTTTTCCTTCCATTTCAGATATTTTTGCAACTCGGACGCATGAACATAGAATATACCGTTTATTATGTAAATCGCATTTTTATATTATTTTTTTCAGATATTTTAATTAAATTCTGTTTGTTAATTTGGATATAGATCAGGAATGGATTTATTTAAAAAAATAAATTTTAAATTGTTACTGGTAGCATTCTCTAGAAATTTTTTTTTCTCCAATGCTGAATATTAAACATGAGTTTTGATGTTTACTTTCTAATTTCTCTATTAACTTGCTGTTTTTGCCGGGAGTGACTGAACGCGAAACACGAATGACGAAAATAAAATCAATTTTGGCGAGGCAGAAAATATCTAGTCCATGGCACTCTGTAGAAGTCTCTCTTCAGCTAGATGAAATGATGCACCTTAAGCAAATGTATCCTAAAGAGCTGCACCAAGTGAAGTTCAATAAATGTTTTGATATATTTTTCTGCAGTCCTCGACGAATGAATGCCGTTTTTACAGTTGTTGTTTGGGTTGTTTTACCTCTGAGCGGCACTTTTTTGCACACCATGGGCTAAATGGCCAGGTCACATGGACCCCGAAGGCTCAGAGAAGGTTGGGGGAGGGGACCCACTGGAACAGCTGTTGGGAGACAGATGGTAGCCTCCCGTCAAGGCCATCCAGAGTGTTCTTTAACGTGCACAGGGTATGGCTCTCCCGCACACGGGGCCACGGCTTAACATCCCATCCGACGGACGGCGGCCTTTCCAAGCCCATCGGTGTCCCCTACTGACCGTGGGCAGGGCGGGGAGTTTTTGCGGAGATAAATCTCAATGCTGACCCAGCTGGGACTCGAGCCTGGGAACTACAGATTACGAGCCTGGCGCGCTACCGACTGAGCCTCCCCCGCCCGGCCGTTTCTACAGTCAGAATAACGACGGCAAATTAAAACCAAACTTCTGTTAAACTTTCTTTAAACAAGCTTCCGGTGGCGTTCTCTTTGATGTTATCTTGAGTCGATTGTATTTCATAAAGAAATTTCTTATGATACCTATTATTGATGTTATTTTTACTTCTTTGAGTGTTTTGAACAATGTCACAGAAGACTTATTGGAATGGGGATGGAGTGCAAAGAATTAAAATTCAGCTACATTCACTCGCGTATAAAAAAGTTAGTTACAGTTGTTCTATTACTTTTTTTGACATTCTCGTTCATTTATTAGCAGAAAGAGAATGTTTCTAGTAGAAATATATCATGTAAGGGATAATAGCATCACCTACCTTCCATTATATCCCTGGCGTTGAACCCTTGGCAAAAGGATTGAAATTAGAGTACTTGCCAAGAGTTTAAAATAATAAATAAATAAATACCCCCTCAAGCAGCTGCTTGCCACAGAGGTCTGACAGGAGCCTGTCAGTTTAATACATAGTAGAAGGTATGTGAGGGTGGCGAGACCTCAGCAGAAAACAACACGGACATCCAGCCTTACCCGCGGCTCGAACCCAGGTCACTTGCCAAGCGCGCTAACCACTCGGCGGGGCTCGAACCCAGGTCACTTGCCAAGCGCGCTAACCACTCGGCGGGGCTCGAACCCAGGTCACTTAGATCAGTAGCCAAGCGCGCTAACCACTCTGCGGGGGGCTCGAACCCAGGTCACTTAGATCAGTAGCCAAGCGCGCTAACCACTCGGCGGGGCTCGAACCCAGGTCACTTAGATCAGTAGCCAAGCGCGCTAACCACTCGTCCACGGGACGGCATCCAAGGAAAGAACGGAAAAAATACTTTTTTTGTTTGAAATGTTCTCTTTTGAAATATTTCTTACCTAAGCTATTTGTTTTTCAATTTTTTATCTTTTTTTTTTGTTTCACTAGCGAGCATTTATTAATAGCCGAAGCATCAATCGGGCCAAATTTCAATAATTGATGCCACTTAATCAATATTAATACTCAATACTCATCCAGTTGTACGGCATTTTTCAAATAAGGGCATTACTTCCTTTTCTGACGTGAAAACGAAGTTGGCTGGTCACATTTGTGAATCGTGGAGGAAACAGATTATATCTGCAACGTATTGATTTTGTGTGTCAGAAGCATTTCTACAATATAAACTGCTTTTAAATGAATGCCAATACCCAACCACACGAAAGTATTAAGACTCTCCAAAGCAAGTATAAGATACGAGAAGGAACAGCGAAAAAAACCGTTAAGGGCGCCCTCGTGCGGCAAATTTCACTTGAGGGTTCAAACCGTAATGCAGAGAAACTGACTATAAGGAGCTTGCATAAAATATTAAAACACTTGAAATTTCAAAATAAAGAGTAAAATATTACATTAAAATTTAATTTTTCAGTTGTATACTAGTGTTTTTCAAATATAAAAATATTATTGTGAGGCTATAAGTAGCAAGCTTAACTATAAGCTTTAAAAATTTCACACAAGTATTATCTTAAAAATACCACTATTAATATTGCTGATAAGATTTCAAATATTTAAGATGCTTTTCGTTGGTGAAATAATGAAATGCGCTAGTTTCTAATGTAAGTTTTCTGTGTAACTGAAAGTTATTCAATACTTTTCTAGCTAAAGGATAGGAAATAAGCTGTCATAAGTGTAATAGCGCCCTCTGTTGGCAGTTGACCATTTTCAGTTGAGGGTCAGATAGTAATGCAACGGAGCAAACGTCCACGGGTATGATCATACATCCTTTCTATGGAGCTGTCCACTCTTGGTAACTTATACATTCTTTGAACCCGATCTGGCCAGAACTAATACCTTCTACAAAACAGAAAGCCAGAGAACTAAATTCATGACGTCAAATAAAGTGGTTTTAGCCTCCTGGTTTGTCACTAACAGACAACTCCATAAGACCTGGGCATCCACCATATATACTGCTCACAAAAATTAGGGGGTATGTTATCGCTTCATATTCATTTTGAAATATTCCCTAATTTTTGTGAGCAGTATATATATACACACACATATAAAACGCACCTCAAAAAGATTTTTTGAGGCTGTAAGCAATAATCCCAATGAGATTATTTCTTCTCTGATTCTTTACGATCATACTGTTTTGAAACAAGTACAAGAGGCCTAAAACGGTAGCGTTCTCTGAGGAGACCTACTCGTTTTAGGTTTCTTATACAATTTTACTGCTATTTTTAGCTTTTCTTATGTTTGCCCTTAGGGGCCCACCTAAAGATGGTTTACTTATATATTTTGTTCTTACTCATGCCAAATAGGGATATCTATACGATGGAGATGGTTAGGGGTAAACTTATTACCTGGTACATCGAATATGTTTATACGATCTATGATCTAAAGTTGTTTTGCCATATAAAAAACTCTTATATTTTGGTTTTAAAGCTTTTTTTTTAACTTAATGTTTTTAATTTAAAAAAATACTAAAACGCAAATTTTACATTTAAAAATTAGTTTTAAAGGCTAAAATTGACCAAAAACTTATTATTCAAGTCGACAATAAATAACTAGCTGCAGTGCCGGAAATATACTAAATGGCGCCTTAAGTGTGATGCATTGAAGCAAATAATATTTTGGAAAACAAATATTTTGTAACTTCAGAAATCTATTTTGTTCTATAATTAATATTGATATATTAACTAGATCTCATTAGTGAAAGCTATAGAGCTGAACAGTAAAAAAACAACAACACTGGAGCGGGAAAAATGAGCATCGAAATGGTCAAACGAGCAGAAAAGCGGGAAGAAGGATACAAAGAAAGTGCGAAAAGAAGAGGCAAGCAATTGGTGCGACTCTTTGATGCTCTTGAGTCCCATCTGCGACGGCATTGGCCCGTCTAATCAGCCATCACATAAGAGAGGAAGGCTCGGCAACGGTTGCCTCTCTTTCGCCACAAAGGTGAGGACATCTTTGCGTGCCAGCTGGAAGCCACCCATCGCAGCTGGGACCGAGGAGCGAGCACAGCTGGGGACCGTGTACCTCTCTGCGTGCAACATCCCTGCGGAACGATGTGGGGATGCAATGGAGCGAATCAGCGCTGCGACCAGGCTTAACGTTCTCTCTTTTCCTGGATGAATCGGTCGCTTTTTTTTTCTAGGTGGCATGATGAACACAGCCACCTGGGCTTAATGCTGTGCTTTCGATGCTCTCACACCCACACACGGTGGCATCAGTTTTCTTAAGCAGTCAGTTGACCTCAATCATTCGTGTCCGTGTTTATGCTTTTAATTTCGTCCCGTCTCTCGGAGAGGATTGTTTCAGTCGGTAATGCATAATGCTCGTAATATGGTTAAAGGTATTTATGGTTAAAGGTATTTAGTCACAATTACGCGGTTGATGTTTAATTGGGTAGAGAGAAAAATTTGTCTTGAGCCTGGTGGGATCTGAACCACGACCTCCTGTAATCTCGTGCTCCAAGATTCGGGACCTGCATGCATTGTGATTTTATCTGCTAACCCACCCCCCCTCCCGTGAAAAATGTGGATAATGATGAGCTTGGAAAAAATCGCCATTCTTCGGATGGTAAGTTTGTGTGTGAAAAAAAGTTGTGCCCCATGCACATAAACGAATATGCAGAATATCATTGAGGGGCGGATTCGATCTGTCTCTTGATAGCTGTTTTGTGGAACTCTTTCACCTATCTATTTCTGACCTTAGAGTCCTTCTCACCTGACCATGATGTCAACTGTGTACGCAAAAACGCCGTTTAGAGGTAAAACAATCCAACAGAGTTCATTGTTATAATTAATTTCAGCCCCCCCCCCCCGAGAATTTGGGTTGTTTCACCTCTAAGCAGCACTTTGTTTTTTATACAATGGGCTAAATGGCCAGGTCGCTAAGACCCCGTAGGCTCAGAGAAGGTTGGGGTGGAGTACCCACTGGAACAGCTGTTGGGAGGCAAATGGTAGCCTCCTGTCTAGGCCATTCAGCGTGTTCTTTAACGCGCACAGGGTATGGTTCTCCCGCACACGGAACCACGGCTTAACGTCCCATCAGACGGAGGGCGGCTGACCGTGGGCAGGGAGTTTTGCGGAGATAAATCTCAACGCTGGCCCAGCTGGGACTCGAACCTGGGAACTGCAGATTACGAGCCTGGCGCGCTACCGACTGAGCCCCCTCTCCCTCAAATTCTAGTAAGATTAATGGAGAGGGAAAAGTTATTAAACTCATGTATGTATTTGATGCGTTTTTCAAGAAAGGTTTTAAATACTTCTAAATCGAAGAGGAAAATATTATACTGCAATGCAATTCCAGTCTCTTCTTGCCTCCCCCTCCCCCTCCCCCCTTCCATTTACTTTTTCCCCTTCTGGATCGCATTAAATGACCTGTCCTTTCTGTTTTTCTAAATCCGCGCCTGATTACTGTAGCGTTATTCCAAAGTTATAAAGTTACGGAAAATGATGACGATATTAATAATTCTCTTCAATATAAGTAACCTTTGTCCACCTGAAAATATTTGGAGCATTATAGTCTCCCCTGTTAATGCGCCATAAAACCCCAAAAATCCAAAACTGAAAATATTCCTGCTGACGTCCGATGTGTATTGGAGGGGGGGGGGGCTCAGTTGGTAGCGCGCCAGTCCTTTGCGTACAAAAAAGTGCCACCCAGAGGTAAAACAACCCAACCTATCGCTAGAATAAACAGTTAAGCCTAAGTGCAGTCAGTGTACAGTGGATGTGCCTGTTAGAGCTTCTTTGCAGTAAGGATTGTAATCTTGCGTCAGTTAGCGTTGTAATTCCTATTTTCTTGTTACTGGCTAAATCTAAATTGCAAATAACCTTGATATTAATATTTTTTGCCTCATTTCTGTAAAAATATGCATTCCGTCTACCTTCCGGGTGAAAAAAAGAAGCAGGCAGAGTGTATTAATGCCTCTAAATCAGTGGAAACGAAGTCTCGTGTAGGAAGATCGGGGGGTGTGAAAGTCATATTTTGAAAAATTGTGCGATGGTAAAAATGAGATGATTATTTAACATAAAATAATGTAACTTAAGACAATTTACTTAGTAATGCTTTACTATAATATTATTAAATATTTTAAAATAAATCATTAACATTTTAAAATAAATACAATTAATTTTATTTCAAAGAAAAAAGTGTAATTTAATACACCTATTTATACGAATTAACTTTCATTAGTGATCTCTGTGACAAGTTTCTGCCATAGCATGATATGACAGTCTTTTTTCTTCCTTAAAGTAAGCGGAAGTCACATATCCGCAAGTTGGGTTGGGTTGTTTTACCTCTGAGCGGTAGTTTTTTGCACACCATGGGCTAAATGGCCAGGTCACATGGACCCGAAGGCTCAGAGAAGGTTGGGGGAGGGGACCCACTGGAACAGCTGTTGGGAGACAGATGTTAGTCTCCCGTCAAGGCCATCCAGCGTGTTCTTTAACGTGCACAGGGTATGGCTCTCCCCACACGGGGCCACGGCTTAACGTCCCATCCGACGGACGGCGGCCTTTCCAAGCCCATCGGTGTCCCCTACTGACCGTGGGCAGGGCGGGGAATTTTTGCGGAGATAAATCTCAACGCTGACCCAGCTGGGACTCGAACCTGGGAACTACAGATTACGAGCCTGGCGCACTACCGACTGAGCCACCCCCGCCCCAATATAAGCAAGGAAGTGTCATATATCTGGTGAGTATAAGCAAGCAAGTGTCATATAGCTAGTAAGTTTAATAAGCAAGCGTCATATAGCTGGTGAATTTAATAAGCAAGTGTCATATAGCATATAGCTGGTGAGTTTAATAAGCAAGTGTCATATAGGAAAATCCGAGTGACTGTCAAGTAAGCGAAAGACAAATAGACGTTTAGCAAGTCCTCTTCCATCTGGTCCTTTCTCTTCTCATAGAAATCAACTGCAGAAGAAATCAGAGCAAGAAACAAATGGCTCCTGTCCAGAAACGAAGGAAAGACAGAAGTGGTCTTGATCCACAGTTATGAGACACAGCCTACGGAAAGAGGTAGGCGGAGAGAAGGAATGAGGAAGGAGAGAGAAAGAGATCCCTTAACGGTTCAATGAGAGCATCTCTCGCAACACTAAGAGAGGAAAAAAGATGGAGCTGAAGAAGAAGAAGAAGAGGGAGGAAGATAAGACTCCCCATTCTGCCGAGAAGATAGAAGATGCCAAGAAAAAGTAAGCAATAAAAATGGCACCCATTTCCCATGACCACTGGCGAGGTATCTGGTGTTCGGAAGAGGTTGTAATAATCCCCAGTGATTTGCTGGGAGCGGAGAACTCCTGCAGAGATGACAAAAACATTCAGGGGAAACTGCCGCAGATAGCGGATATACGAATGGAGAAGGGAAAATACAATATCACTCTGTGGACCCTGGAAGGTTTTTTCGGGGCCTTACAATCAACGCGTTTTGATGGATGGTCAGCAGAGATCATGAGCGCTACTAGAGTTTTGTTTCTTTTCTTGGATGTGGATGATAATAATAAAAAGAAAAACTTACAGGAGGAGTGTAGACATGTTTTCACAGAGCACGCCTGTTTTGGCGCGATAACAGAAATTGTTTATGTAAACAGTTTTTCTCTTTTTTTTTTGTTGTTCGAGCTGACACTTGCAAAGAATAAACAATACAGAAAATTTTTACTTCATAAATGCGACTCTATGTTCAGGCACGTATCCAGGAATTAGTTTCGCGGCGGGGGTCCGAGAATTTAGTTTTGGGGAGGGTTCAAGAATTTAGTTTCAAGGAGGGAAGGTTAGAGGATTCAGTTTCGTGGGGAGGGGAGGGGGATCTGAGAATAAGACTTGAGTAGGGTTTCCGAATTACTAAATTATTCCACCGGACGAAAAATATTCAAATGATACTATATATAGTATTTCGAATAATATTTAATAGTTGTTTTTTAAATCTATTTTTAGTGTCGGATATATACATATACTATGGAGATAAAATACAATTATGCAAAGGCATCTGTTTTGGATTTCGAAGCGGGTAGACAGGTTTAAGATTTCGTATAAGATGATAGGATTTTCAGGGGTGGGCTCGGACTGCCTATATTTATTTGAGTTGTGCGGTTGTTTTACATGTGAGCGGCACTTTTGTGTAAATAATGGAATAAATAACCAGTTAGCAAGGATTCAGAGTTCGATAGGGTGGAATTGTTTTGCCTAAGAACGGTGCATTTTTTGTTTCGTATAATGTGATAAATGACTGCTCCCCAAATTTAGGTACCGTGATAAAAGAACTTCAGGTGTGCTGCGGAATATTAATGTTTATGCAAAAATTTTCCTCGACCTATTCTATATCAAAAATTATCTATATATGTTTTTCCAGGTTCGAGTCCCAGCTGGGTCAGTGTTGAGATTTATCTCCGCAAAGCTCTCCCGCCATGCCCACGATCGGTAGGAGACACCGATGGACTTGGAAAGGCCGTCGTCCGTCGGATGGGACGTTAAGCCGTGGCTCCATGTGCGTGAGAGCCATACCCTGTGCACGTTAAAGAACACGCTGGATGGCCTTGACGGAAGACTACCATCTATCTCCCAACAGCTGTTCCAGTGGGTCCCCTCCCCCAACCTTCTCTGAGCGTTCGGGGTCCTTGTGACCTGGTCATTTAGCCCATGGTGTGCCAAAAAGTGGTACTAAGAGGTAAAACAACCCAATCCACACCCGTAGTTACTTTATTTTATGATGTTTTCTACATTTTTGCGGTGTCCCTTGGCCACTAGATCCCATTCCCCACTTCGTTAGTTACAGATTTGATAACGTTGGAGCCAGATTCTTACCAGTTGAAACTACATTTTTTTCCCAATTATCTTAAGACTTCCATGGTGGCGCCATCTGTTGTCGATTGGAGGCGGCTCTAAAATCAGGAGTTTTGCAGCAGATATAACGTGAAGGGTTAAAAAATATAACCCCAATTCCAAAGAGTTGATTTTGCGTGTAACCTCTTAACACGAAATGAAAGCGGTAGAGAAACATCCAAACTAATTAAAGAAATAAATAAGCTTCATTCCTTTTCGTGGATTCGCCTAAATCATGACGGTATGAATATAATCTTTTTCTTCTCATTTTTAATTCTCTTTCCAGTCGATGCGAATAAAAATAAGTTTCTTCTCATTATAACTTTGGTAAACTTTAAAAGTTTCACCACGAACATTAATGGAAGCTTTAAGACCATTTTTACAACAGAAGTTACCGTTATTAAAACGAGAGTGAATTTATTAATCTCTTTGTAGCTCTGACGCGACTGATGGAAAGAAATGAAAAAGCAAAAAGGCAGAAGACGATGGGGAGCGGAGAGGAAAATCTAAGAAGAGAAGGATTATTAGAGGCAACTTCTGAGCAACGTACACAAACTTCAGAGGAGTCGATCTTTCTCCCGGGAAGGATTAATGAGGGGCGACTAACGCCGCCTTTCAGTGAGCGGCTCAGTCCGGTCACGTGGAATTAATCCCTCGAAGGGATTAAGGCGGCGTCAGTGCATGCGGGGACGAAAGGAGGAGGACTGGCGGGCCACAACTGAGTAATGGTTTCCGGCGGGACTGCGCTCCGCTGAGCGGTGCGCAAGAGAGAATGTCACGTGACTTGCGATCCGCCTCAGAGGATACTGACTACGGTGGGACAGGAGGAGCTATAAAAGGAGCTCCTTTTTGTTGACTAAGTCGCTCTTGAGGCTCCGAAGAGAAAAAGGGACACGTAGAAAAAGGATTTCTTTTCCTTTTCGCGGTTATTGTTGGTCGGATCGGAGTGGTCAAGCTAACGCGACCCTTGAAAATTATGGTCAGTCTTTCAGTGCCTTTTTTATTCAACTATGGAGCTAATAAAGAAAGACTAAATAGGTAGAGAAAGCATTTGCGTAAACAAACTATACATTATTTGCTTTACTTTAGCAAATTTTCACGATGCTCACATTAATAATCTATTCTGGGAGTAGGTGGTATCTATAATAAATACCCCCTCAAGCAGCTGCTTGCCACAGAAGTCTGACAGGAGCCTGTCAGTTTATATGCCATAGAAGATGGTCTGTGAGGATGGCAGGACCTCAGTAGAAAAACAACATACACAACCATGTCTTAACCGGGGTCGAACCCAGGTCTCTTAGATCATCAGCGGGGCTCGAACCCAGGTCCCTTAGATCATCAGCGGGGCTCGAACCCAGGTACCTTAGATCATCAGCGGGGCTCGAACCCAGGTACCTTAGATCATCAGCGGGGGACCAAACCCAGGTCCCTTAGATCAGCCAATGGAACGATACAATGAATAAAGTAAATGTTGATGAACTTGGGTCTATAGTACCTAGGACCATAACCAGAAGACGACAGGGGCAATCCCACGAGCCCTCTCTTAGTGCATTTGAATGTTTGAAAATTTTAAAGTTTACTATTTAACAATGCAAGGATTCGTTTACATTGGCAATGCCGAAGCAAAGATTTGAGACTGTCATAGGCTTAGAGGCAGAGTTCTTATTTTTAATTCTTTGGTCGGCCACTCCTGCGAATAATAAAACCTCCCACCCCTCTTTAGTTTTCAGTTGGTTACGAGCCTTCATGTCCCAGAAGGAAAATGCATATGTCATTGAACTATAGCTACAGACATTTCGATGAAACCCCATTCTTCTCAGTTTTTTTTATCAAGATAACTAACTCCTTGTAACAGCTGAAATCCTTTTATTATTTGATTTCATATAATGATGTCTTTCAAAATTTTTCCACTGTTTTCGAGTAATATTTGTGTTACAATCAAACTGAACAGGATTCAAGAGATATGCGATTTTTAATTTTTTTAAAGTGTACTTCAAAGGGGTAATATGTTTTACTACATTTTACTCTTTACAAATAGCTACCTACCCATTTCCTTTTTATCTAAGTCTATTTGATTAATTTAACTACAGCAGCATTTACAACACTTCTCTTCAATTGTCAGTTGTTGTGGTATAAACTGGAAATATCATTTACCATGAACATAGACAGTTTCTATGCAGAAATATTCATTTTGGAGTGTTTTGTAATGTTATACGTTTACCATGAGCAGTATAAACTATACCTGTGTTAAAGCCGCGATACAATCGCCTATAGCTTACCGGGTGCAGCAAATAATATTTATTCTATCTGCGGTTTATAAGTAAGAGGAAAAAGAATACTTATTCTTTTCTATTTACAGCATAAAAACCTGAGGTGAAAGATTCTTATCTTTTCCGCCTACAGCTCAAAAGTTAGAGACAACAGATACTTATTATTTTCTGTATATCGCGTATATGCCTCTAGTAAAGGGAACGTATTCCATTCCACTTACAGGTTAAGAAGTAGAGTTAATGGATACTTATTCTTTTCGATCTACATTTTGCCAGCTGAAGGCAAAGAAGACTTATTCTTTTCGATCTACAGCTTACAAACCTAAAGTAAATGATACATATTGTTTTCAGTTTACAGCTTAAAAAATAATTCATTTGCTTTTGATAGTAAAATAATCATTTCGACATAGCTGTTCAGAATACAAATTGCGATTCTAAAAGTAGAAGACGAGTTGGGTTGTTTTACCTCTGAGAGGCAATTTTTTGCACACAACGAGCAAAATGGACAGATCAGAAAAATTCCAAAGGATCAAAGAAGGTTGGAGGAAAGGAATCCACTGCACAGTTGTTAGGAGACAAATGGAAGCCTGAACTCAAACTTATGAATATCAGATACCGAGCTTGGTACGCAACGACTGAGCCACGTGTACAGCCCCTGCCTTATATCTTCAGTGTACCTCTCACTTAGCATATCGAAATGATTGCGCTATGATTCGCATATCATATTGACATGCTTTTTTCTTTTCGTATTAACCCTCACTATCATTAATATAAAGTAATCAACATATGACAGGAGTGGTGCCGGAGTAAGAGACAAATAAAGTTTATTTCACTAAAGACCATAAATTAATTATTGTGAAAAAAACATACGAAAATTTTTTTACCAGTCAAATCTTTCTTTTTATTTCCTGTAATATGCACTTTCACTTTTTGCATGATTTTGAGTGTTTCGTTTTCATTCTCTTAGAACGAAATTGCAGAAAACGAAACTTTTCAAAAATGTGTCTCTGGTTTTAAGTAAAAATTACTCGTATCAGTACTTTTGATTATATGTTAATTTTCAATTAATATTTGTCATTAACATGTAATTTTAAACAACCGCTATTTTATTAAGCAAAGAGTAACATATATTTAATTTATTTTTTTCTGACAAAAATCGATTTAGTTGATACTAATATAAAATTTGCTACTGAAGTGTTTTATGAGGCGTTCGAACATTCTACTTGTTCCTTAACCTTTATCTCCCTCCTTTGACCCTCGCGTTTTCTCTCAGTTCCCAATTCAGCCATTACGAACCGTTCGCCGACGTGGCCCGCGTTGTGCTGATGATTGGCTCCGACTTGTGTCGAAATACGGTTGCCAGCTCCACTCCAACACGTGTTCCTCGCATCCTTTTAACAATGTCGATTGGGTGGCCGTTTGCAGCCGTCGCCTAGGTAACGCCGCTCCCAGCAGGCCTTGCGCTAACGGTTGTTTTCTCCAGATTACGAGCGCGCATGCCGTGAAGCAAGGTTGGCAGGATAGGAAGAAGAAGAAAAATGGAGGGGGGGGGAGGCATTCTCGCCTCTCTGGTCGTTATGTACCGCCTCTGCCCACACATCCGTTCGCTCAGCGGCACTGGTGGTGGTGGTGGGACCAGGGGGTAACAATTCCGCGCAGAACTAAAGAGCGGAAGACATCCAGATTTTACGCGGCTCTTGTTGACAACAACCTTTATATCTATCCTCCCCCCAATACCACCCCTCCCCAGCTTTACCCCCTTCGGCAGTGGGAAGCTTGAAAGGGGAATGTTGAATGTTTGGCGAAGCCTTTTATGCGAAGTTTTCTCTTTTGCGGGCTGGATAAAGAGGAGCATTACGTTGAACGGCGCGACGCAATTTTCCAAATTTACTGTCCAACTGCTGCCAGATGCCTGCAAGAAAGAGAAAGTGTCAGAATTTAGATCTCCCCAGTTAACGTTTGTCGGCGGCAGACTTTCCAATTTACAGCCGACGTTGCAATAATAACGCAAGACGGCACATTTCCAAAAGCACGGCATTCGCCTATAACAAGGAAGACTTACGAAGCATTTTTATCTTAAAAAACTTTTAGATACTTCATAGAATTAAAATAATTTTCTTCGTTCTGGTTTAATAAGTGGAGTCGAAGCGATAAAAATGAGATTTAATTAATCTCAACTTAACCATAAAGATAATGAAGATTCAACAATATCCAAACAACGTGGTTTATTTCTAAGAAATGAGAAAAACTACTAGAAAGGAACTTTGCAAAATGTCTGTAATAGTTTCTTCGAAAATCGTCGGGCATTTAAATAACGGCTTCTTATTAATTGTCTGGTTTTTAATCTTAGAGAAGATTAGTTCTTTTACTTAAATACAACAGCAATTGCTTTATCTATTATCTAAATACAACAGCAGTTGCCTTCTCTGTTATCAAAATACAACAGCAATTGCTTTCTCTGTTATCAAAATACAACAGCAGTTGCTTTCTCTGTTATCGAAATACAATAGCAAATGCTTTCTCTGTTATCTAAATATAGCAGCAGTTGCTTTCTCTGTTATCAAAGTAATAATACAAATGCTTTCTCTGTTATCTAAATACAACAGCAGTTGCTTTCTCTGTTATCGAAATACAATAGCAAATGCTTTCTCTGTTATCTAAATACAGCAGCAGTTGCTTTCTCTGTTATCAAAGTAATAATACAAATGCTTTCTCTGTTATCAAAATACAACAGCAGTTGCTTTCTCTGTTATCGAAATACAATAGCAAATGCTTTCTCTGTTATCTAAATACAGCAGCAGTTGCTTTCTCTGTTATCAAAGTAATAATACAAATGCTTTCTCTGTTATCAAAATACAACAGCAGTTGCTTTCTCTGTTATCAAAATACAATAGCAAATGCTTTCTCTGTTATCTAAATACAGCAGCAATTTCTTTCTCTGTTATCAAAGTAATAATACAGATGCTTTCTCTGTTATCTAAATACAGCAGCAATTTCTTTCTCTGTTATCAAAGTAATAATACAAATGCTTTCTCTGTTATCTAAATACAACAGCAATTGTCTCCTAATGTTGAAATATTTTTTCCCAAATGAACAGAACGAACAACCATTGCCTTTATTCCTAAGGCCGCCACAGCAAACAGTCTGAAAGCATTCCTCGTAGGTCACTTCCAAGAGAGATGACCTGACAACCGTCACATGAGATCATAACTTAAAAGCATAATTATCACACATATCCTGGCCAAATTATTTTTAAAACTTACCTAATACTTCGTCGCATGCTGAGTTGTTGGGTTGTTTTATCTCTGAGCGACATTTTTTTTTGCACACAATGGCCTAAATGGCCAGGTCACAAGGACTCCGAAGATTCAGAGAAGGTTGGGGGAGGGGACCTCCCTACAGATGGAGCCTCCCGTCAAGGCCATCCAGCGTGTTCTTTAACGTGCACAAGGTATGGCTCTCTCTCATACAAGAAACACGACTTAACGTTCCATCCGACAGACGGTGGCTTTTTTGTCGTATGTATTGTACTACAGCTCCCAAATTTAAAAGTTTTAAATTTCCTGAGCACATATCTTATCGAAATGGGTTTTGAAGGACAGCTAGCGGTCATCTCTCTCAGCTGATGAACTGCAGCTATTATTACAGCCTAATTTTAGTCTTCAGGTATCTCTTCTGTTACATAGCTGCCAAGATAATTAAATTAAGACACTTGCTCAAGAGTGCAACCATTCAGATTAATTGAACCACAACCTGCCTCACACGTTTTCATCACTTTAGTTTTCTCTCTGTTTATCACCAAACCTACTCTACTACCAGTCTCATCAACAGATCGAATGAAAGAGTTCATCTCATCAATATCATTTGCCAAACTAAATCAGAAATTTTCAGATCTCCAGCCCATTTAAATCCAAAATCTTTCCCTTGCAGTGAATTTCGCATAACATAATCAATAACCAAACTAAAGAGAAAAGGAGACAAAATGCAACCTTGTCGAACACCAGAAGTAATGCTAAACCAATTGCTACAAGACTTACCAACTCTCACACACGACTCAGTGTTAATTATAGAGAGCTTTCATTATGTTAACTAACTTATCAAATATGCCATACGATCTCATGATCAACAAAGACAAAAGCTTTTCAAAATCTATAAAGCTACTAACCACAGTTTTTTGAAACTCTAAACATATCTCAAGAATCTACCTAACTGAAAAAATCTGATCTACACATCCCCTACCACTTCTGAATCCACACTGCTCACCAAGCAAATGTTCATCAATCGGATTCTTAATTCTATTAAGTATAATCATGCAAAACACTTTACCTGGAACAGAAAGTAGGCTGATACCCTATAGTTATCACAAGAACTGCGATCGCCTTTTTAAAATAGAGATAACAATAGCTTTTGTAAAATCCTTAGGAACAACACCTTTATCATAAAAAATATTCAAAATTTCCGTCAACCATGTGACAACACAAACGTTCCCAGGTCTAAGTATTTCAGCACTAATTTCATTTAATCCTGGGGATTTATGCAGTTTTAATTTAGAGATAGCTAAAGTAACTTCCAAGTGTAATATAGTGCCAACATTAAAGTCAGTAATGCATCTATCCTCATTACAAATAATGGGAGTAGAACCAACCACATTATTTAAAACATCACTGAAATGCTTAGCCCCCATAGCCATGACAGAATCCTAACTTTCAATAACCTTACTATGTTTATCCTTCAATCCCTGTTTATCTGTCCGTTTCTTCCTACAAAAAACATTAACTCTCTGGTGAGCTCTCTACTGTTACGTTGTGTAGCTGCTTCCTTTGCTTTGTCAGCCAAACTAACAAGGCAAAGATTCCTATCAGCTGTCATCTGCAGTAGAGCCATACGCTGTGCACATTAAAGAATAAGCAGAGATTACTTTTTAATGCTGAGAATAATCATGCGGATTCTTGACATCAGACTTCTGTGTCAAGAATCCGCATGAAGGGTAATTTATTATTTTACGCATCTATTCGTTTTAGACTTTGGTTTATTAAAAACAAGTTTTGATTTGTGTATATTAGTAAACAAATGATTTTTTTCTTTGTAGCAACATCCAAGAAAGTGCTAAACTCGAGACAAAAATGAAATGAAAAAAAAATATATCTCTTAATTTCTGTTTCTTTTGCATCTGTTTCCTTGTGCTCCCCTACGTCATACTTCACGAGCCAACGAACAATGCGCCTTGACCAGTGTCCACCATCCTTCAGATGCCTAGAGAGAGGAAGACTAAATAAACTGGACCTCCTCAACTGCACCATTACCATGGCGACGGCGTCAGACACACGAGAGCGAGAGCAGCATCCGCGAGACTAGAAAGAAGATGAGGAAGAGGAGAGGAAAGGTGGGAGGGAGAGGGAGGAGATGAGGAAAAGAAAACGAGGAGGTGTAGGACGGAAGAAGATGTCAGCATCAGTCTTCGGTCCGAATCGGACGTCGCTGCAGATAAGGTGACAGCTGACCACAACACAAAGGCTGCTGCTCACGCCTCCCGGCCTGCACTGCGCGCTGGCCTAATCTCTGACATGGGCCTGCGCGCCGCGTGGCATGCAGGGAAAAGATTACCAGTCCGATAATGAGAGAAGACAGATCGGGCGAAGTCAGCTTTCCCCCCTCCCTTCACTTCCTTCTTTCTTTCCTTTCTGTTCATCCCTGGAGGCACATCGGCCTCAGAGGTCAGGAGTCAGCATGTAGCTCTCTCTTCTCTCTTGGAAGGAGCACAGGGTGACGACAAATCGCGCGAGAATGCTTACGTCAGTGCTTGCTAATCTGGGGGCCAGATGGCGACGTGTTGACAGGCATCACAATGGCGCTCGAGAAACGACAAGGGAATGCAAGAAACGTGTTGACATGCAAGCAACGAAGAGATGCGGAGATCCCTCGGCTTTATTTAACTGACTTAGACAAGCTTTAAGAATGTCATTCAAATGGCAGAGGATCGAAAGAGATACCTCGCTCTTGTGGGACAGAAAAGAAACTGAAAAGGAATTTTTTTTTTTTTAAATTTTTATTCGCAGAAACCAGATCAGAATTTTTTTTTGCTTTTTCAAGATCAGATTGAATGCAATTATAAGTGAAAAGTTTTTAATGATTCTTAACACGTGAGCCTCTGCACTCGGTTAGCGGCCACGGGTGTTTCATACCTTCCATTTGCCATGCTTGCAACGTCCCCCATTGGAATTGCGTTCCGAAGATAGCAACATCCAATTACTGCCTGTGACTACATTTCGTAATACTAGCAGCAACAAAGTTTTTCCCTCAGAGAGAAAGGCGATGTTAGCAGAGGTCTTAGCTGCCATACTGGGAAGGCTAAGCTGTAGGGAAAATGTCCACTTAATTATTAAAAGATTAGATTATTTTTACCTCTGAGAGGGCTCGTAATCTGCAATTCCCAGATTCGAGTCCCACTAGGACAGCGTTGAGATTTATGTCCGCAAAACTCCCCATCCTGCTCTCGGCCAGTAGGGTACACCGATGGGCTTGGAATGGCCGCCGTCTGTCTGATGGGACGTTAAGCCGTGCGCTGGAGACCTGTGCAGTTAAAGAACGCGCTGGAGGCCTGTGCAGGGTAAAGAACGCGCTGGATGGCCTTGACTGGAGGCTACCATCTGTCTGTCAACAGCTGTTCCAGTGAATCCCTCTCTCCCCTCAACCTTCTCTGAGCCCTCGGGGTTCTTGTGACCTGGCCATTTAGACAATTTTATGCAAAAAAAAAGCCGCTTTCAACCCAAACACAACTGAGATTCAATTCTAGGAACAGTTGATAACGATCCTGGCACATTACCGATTCAGTAAAACCACACACTCAGCTACAAAAGTCTAAAGCAAACCAAAAGAATCGTTATACAAAATCAGCACCATCTAGGCCTTACTCAGCTGTCCCAGGATTGTCCCGCTTTATCCAGGATTTATCTGATGTATATAATCGAGTGTCTTTTCCACTCAGTTACGAAGCTGTAAGAGCTCAAAAACCACGATGAGCAAATGCGATATCTTTTCTCAGAATTACAAACAATAACAAAGCTAAGAGGAAGGCAAAAACAATAAACTTAAAAGCTTTTTATTATGATAAAGCTCTTTCGGACCCATAAATTTATAACAAAGGACTAGAAAAACCAGATGGCCATTCCTCATTTTTCGTTGAAGAGCAAAAAAAATACTTTTATTCGCACGTGAGAGTTGGAATATCAGGAATTCTACGCGTTAGCAACGAGCACCTGCGCCACTCAACACGAAAAGACAATGCCTCGCGACCTTTAAACGAAGTATGCATAAATATATATTTATCTTTTTTTCCCCTGAAAACCGGCACTTCTGGGAACAAGCTAAGAGCAAAAGCAGGACACGTCTGGGTATTTTCTTGGTTGCATGAAAAGCACTAGCACCTAAATCGAAAAGCGCCAGTTTACTTTAAAAGGCACTAAATAAATTTACGTGCTCATAAAAATTCGATCAAATGCTCTTTAGGGGGGCTATAATACATTAAAATATTCTGCTTCAACCGGAAGATTATCCTTTTTGGCTCACTATTTTCTTATCTGCAACGCACCTTAAAAGTTTCCCAATGTATTATTGCATGCAACTTGAAGAACGAAAGCATTTTTTTTTTTGCTTTTGAAACAACTTTCTTGCGTTTACATTTTTGGTCATTCATAAGAATTTGAAAATTAAGCGGTAGATGCCTTTACCTATGGGAAGAAAATTGATCAAAGTGAATCAAATTTTGGTAGAACCATAGAAGCAAAGAAAGCGAATCGAAGAAATTGTTTACCTTTTTTCATGTTCCCCATTCGCGATATGTTTACAGTTTTCATTTTTTGGTTCTGCTAGAGTTTTGAAAATTTAATAGTGTTGTCACGCAAGAACAAACTTTCAGTAGAGTGTCGTTTTTTTTTTTCTGTTGCTTTTAGAGGCCTCTGTTGTTTTATGAATCAGTTATTCAAACGTTTTTCCCTTCTTTTAGAATAACCAAGCCATCACAGAATATTTTCGCCTTACTCTTTCATCCACATTTCGTTTCTTTATTCGTCAACTCTTACGTCCTTTCTCATCCTTTAGGGCATGAATTCCTGTATTCAACGCATGACAGCCAAGATCGGCAGAAGTTATTTTAAGGATAAAGAAAAGCTAAAATTTTAATATCTAAAATTGAAACAAATGGGATGAAAAACACAAGGCGGATTTTTTTTATCATATACAGGGTGTCACAAAAATATAGGTACAAACTTTTAGAGGAGGTAAATAACATCTAAAGGAATGAGAATTGCATAGGAACCCATAACCGGAAACGTCATGGGAAAGTGGTAGCAGAGGTACAAGATCTGAAAGGACACAAGACAGTGATTAATGGGAAAACATTTATTGGACACAATTATTACAAATCGCGTACTAGATGATACATTTCATAATGTTACAGCAGATGCTCGAAGTTTCCACCATGAGACGCGATGCATGCGTGACAAACAAACGGTGGCCCGGTACATGTCTGTGTGGGAAGCGTTCTTGATACATTCGTTGAGCGGCTCGTCCGTTGCCCTCAGCTATTCCATACACTAAGCGCATGTCTGCCAGCTCCCTGTTCGAATACCTTTGCATGCTCTTCGTCAGCCGACTACCGCTCGAATGAGGAAATCCGAAATTTCCCCTCTAGCGCACTGATGAACAGCGCCGCCTATTGACTTACGGTGACGTTTCCGGTTATGGTTTCCTATGCAATTCTCATTCCTTTAGATGTTATCTACCTCCCCTAAAAGTTTGTACCTATATTTTTGAGACACCCTGTATATCGCTATTTACAGGTTTAAATTATTATTTAGGCTCTAACTCCGACTTTTTTTTTACTCCCTAGAAGACATAAATGTGAATTGCAAAACTTTTAAAGATTTGTACAAATCCAGAGTGTCGACACACGTACTTTTTGGAAGTCAACCAGGGCGTGATCTGGGGGCAAGGGGGACAATCCCCCCATTCAGAATGCGAGTAAGGGGAAAAGGGGAAAAGGGGAAAAAATTTATTAAACTTACTTATATTTGATGCATTTTTCAAAAAAAAGTTTTAAACCCGTAAAACCGAGGGGGAAATATATTGCATTGTAACTCACTCTTGCCTCCCCTCCCCTCCATCCAATTTTTTTTCTAAATTCGGACCTTTATGCAACAATAAGTACTGCAGAAATTTAATTTGATGCGCTTTGGTGTTTATTTACAGGTGGCCGTTTTTATAGAGATCTGATGCACATTTAAAAATAAAGAAATAAAAAATAAATTATCTCTCAAGCAGCTCTATCCACAGAGATCTGACAGGAGTCTGTCAGTTTAATTCGCCATAGAAAAGACTTGTTGGAAGGAGAGAACTCAGCAGAAAGACAACAACATGGAAGAAATATCCGTATCTTATCCAAGGTTAAAGAGCCTTCTGTGGTCTTCTATGGTATCTTGAAGCGCAGTCATGCTCGCTAGCCACTTGACCACCAGAGCTTTTGTAAAAAAAATTTAATGGACTACACAGGCCCAGTTATACGAAACAGAAAATTAAGTTTTGATAGTTATAGAGATGATTAAAACAATCAGTGCATAATAAAAAAAGACTGATTTTTTATGAACAAATATCATTGGTGATGTGTCAACAACGATATTTGCCTATAAAAAAAATCGCAATTAAATCTCTTTAACAATCGATTTTCAACCGTTTTCGGTCAATATTTAAACAGTTTTGGAAGTTTAAAACATTTAACAATGACTTTATAAACCATAAGAATAAATAAGACAGATGGTAGCCCTTTAATTAATTCTTATGGTTTATAAAGTCATTGTTAAATCAGTAAAGCTGAAGTAGTTTTGTCATTGTTAAATCAGTAAAACTGAAGTTTATATAAACTTCAGCTTTACTGATTTTTTTTTAAACTTTGAAAATAGGCATTTAATGCCACTGCCGTTAAATTGGCGATCTGAATGCAATTCATCGAAATTTCAATTTTTTGATAATTATGATATAACATTTAAAGTGGTAGGAAATCAGAACATTTAACAGTAGTGTTAATAGCCGTAAAAATTTATTTCCTGATATCATTAAACAGAGATAATAACGGTTGAAATAAATGTAATTTTAGAGATCTGTCTAACTTCTTCTTAGAATGATCGCAAATCGTGAAAATGTTTAATACGAACATAATATCAGCGCCTATTGTTAAGATTCCAGCTTCGTTCAAATAAAAAATGGAAAGTCATAAACGAAGCGTAAATTATTTATTGATTCTGTTCAAATTCGCCACGCCGATTGAGGCATCTCTCTCAACATGAAATTAGCAACATGATATCTTCTTTCTTAGAGTGACTTTAACTGTTGCAGCATTTCTTTGTTCGACTTCGGTTTCCTTCATTTCATGGAGTTTTCTAGAAGTTCAAATATGTGAAAATCTAATAGAGGAGATGCCAGGGCTATAGGGGTGATGTTCCATCCGTTCCCAACCATACAGTAGCTCAAAAAAGTATCCGAACACTATGGTTGATATATATTGGTTACTTGGGCAGTATTGGAGCGGACGTCGTCATGCAACAAAACACTGAAAAGCCCTCAGCGCTTCGACTTTATTGCCTGCCTTCAAATGTCCATAGTTTCATAATATTTGGTCATGGTCCAGAAACCCAATCAAATAGTGAGCCCTGATAATCAATTTAATCCTTTCAAACCAGAATTTTTGTTTCTTAGAAGAAACAAACATTTCTTTTTAAATATGATTTATTTATCAGCCAAAGGACTCGAATACACAAGCGGTTATTTGCCTCTGAATCTGGTGTTGATGGGTTGTGTTGTTTTGCCTATGAACAGCACTTTTTGCACACAATGGGCTAAATGGCAAGGTCACAAGGACTCCGAAGACTCAGAGAAGGTTGGTGAGAGGGGGGCCACTGGACAGCTGTTGGGAGACAGATGGTAGCCTCCCGTCAAGGCCATCCAGTGTGTTCTTTAACGTGCACAGGGTATGGCTCTCCCACATATGGAGTCACGGCTTAATATCCCATCCGGCGGACGGCGGACTTTCTGGGCCCATCGGTGCCCCCCTACTAATCGTGGGCAGGGCATTTTGCGAAGATAAATCTCAAAACTCACCCAGCTGCTGGGAGTCGAAGGGAACTACAGATTCCTGCTTTAGTTGGTAGCCTGGCGTGCTACCAACTAAGCCACCCCCGCTTCATGGTGTTGACGAGTTCCTTCTATGTATAAACATTTACCTGTGTGCTGAAGCAAAAGGTTCACTCTGTACATTACTCAGATATCGAGATTGTTCATTTTCCATTTGAACGGCCCTTATGTATATATATATGTAAATAACTATAATATTGTTTAAAATCGAGATTTAGAGAAAATGAGAGACATCATCAACTTATCTCTTCGTAAAAAGCTTACTTTTTGAAGTCACAGAGTTTGCATGCAGCATTCGATTGGCAAAACATGGAAGTGGTAATTTAGATGGAATAAGAATAAAAATATCGATAAAGTAAAAGCAATGTTTTGGACTTCGAAAAGACAAAGTTAGAAAATAAATTTTCCTAAAAAAATATGCACTTCCTGCTCTTTGGGAAAAAGGTGATAAATTTCAAGCTACCCACATATATTTAGTATATAATGGTCACAAAAGAGTAAATGTAGTCCGTTAAGGTCTGCATAATCTTGAATTGACATGTTAAACAATTGTTCATAAAAGAAAGCGAGAAACCGGCAACTGCTAGGAATGCCAATATCCCCCCATTGGCGACACTCGACGCAGAAATCGACATATTTCGTTGCTTGGTGCCATAGGCTTGGCGGTTTCATTACACGCTACGACAACTCTGTTGAGGTTAGTCGTGCTCTGTTGGAGCGGCCGAGCCTTGTTTTTGAAGCCAAGTCTTGCCCTTGCCTGACTCCGTTACTGGACGGCGCATAATCCACCTCATTAATCCCCATACACGGAACGAGTCGCAGTCTTAAAGGTTATTTTACCACCCCCTTGCCAGCCCCCTCCCCTCAGCATGCCCCACTTCGAGCTCGCCTCTTCTGCTCGCTCTACCTTAACTAGTGCTGCGTCATCCAACGCACGACACGTGATTTACAAACGATAAAAGGTGGTGACGCAGCCCCACATCCCCCGGACTATTTCACGCGTGCGATCTTATGCCTCCACGACCAGGAAACGAGTTGTCTCCAGTCAACTCTTCTGGTAGTCGATGCAATTATTGACAACTTCAACGAGTTTTAAACTTCATGCATGGGATGTTGTTGTCAAAAATGGAAATGCACAATCTTGTAACACGCGTTTCCATTCAATGCTACCAACAGCTTAGAACGTCACCCTCGAGAGCTGACTTGTGAGGGGCCATTATTAAACTGGCCCAGCGCGGAAAATACATGGTGATGCAGTAGATGGTCATTTATTCGGTTTCACTTCGATAAAAAAAAAGGAAATCTTTGCATATCATACAAAAACATGTTTATATATATATACGCACACATAAATATATAAATTTCAAAATAAATATAATAAATTAAAACTATAAATAAATGAACAGAAACAGGATGACGAATAATGAGGCAGATGTTGAAATATCAAACAAAAAGGGAAATTGTATTATGGAGTATTAACTCTTAAAGTGTTGAAAGCTACGTAATATTTTCGTTTTTTAATTAGACTTCAGTAGCCTTTATTAAAAATTGAATTTCTGTGAGAATGGAATACTCATTCATTTTGCTATGCAACATGACCGATAGAAATCTGTTAGTCACTGAAACATAAAGTTCTAAAATTGTTTCTTCTTTTGCTGAAAAAAAGTTTAAAAAATTAACTTGGAAACAAATATGCGCATTGGGTGAAACCTGACACTAAGGTTAATAAAAATAAATAAATACCCCCTCAAGCAGCTGCTTGCCACAGAGGTCTGACAGGAGCCTGTCAGTTTATATGCCACAGTAGGAGATCTGAGAAGGTTGCCAAAGAAAAAAACCATAACATTACTCAGGCCCAGATTTTTAAAAAATCGAGGGAGGAGGGGAAGAGGGGGGCAAGAAACACAAACGAGCCTGAAAATGCGAAAGGGGGGAGGGGCGGGAGAGCAAGAGATTGGATTTCCTATTCAGTGTAACATTTCCTCCTCCGTTTTACAGGTCGTTAAAAATGTCTTGAAACATGCATCAAATATAAACAAGTTTAATAATTTTTTGCTTGTATTACCTTTATTGGCATTCTGAAAAAGAGGGATCATAACCTCCTTATTCCTCCCCGCCGCCTAGATCTGGCCCTGACTAGTAAAATATGCGAAAGAAGAAATCGTACAACAGTAAAAAGTTACGCGTGGTCGAAGTTCTTTCACAGGATTACGAAAACAAGCAGCAACATCAACTGTAATGAAGGAAATTAAGAAAACAAATAGCAAATTGTCCCTCGAGCAGCTGTTTGTCGCAGAGATCTGACAGAAGAATATTAGCACAATACGCCATCGAGCAGATCTGGGAGGAAGGCAAAGGTTCAGCAGAAAGACATTGCAAACAAGCATCCATGCCTTACCCGGAGCTCGAACCCAGGTCCCTTTCATCAGTAGTCAAGCACGCTAACCACTCAGCTACCGCGAAGGCGTAACATGATGCAAGAAATTAATTAATAACAATTCTTTGTGGTAATTTTTATTGTCAATTACTGCTGAACCGACATTGTCGACTTGTCAAATAAGAGTCTAACATCCTTCTTTAAAAACTGGACCATTTTGTAAAAGGGACTTTGGCCCCTTTATCATCTGGTCTAACTGCCAAATAAGAGGAAAGAATAAATCAATTGTAGGGAAAAAAATCCCTTGCAGTTTTATCGCCAAGAAAATTTACAGGCGATTTTTCAGAGTAATACCTAACAAACAGACCATTTGAAATAGGTGAGACTTCAGCAGAAAACAATATGCATTCACTCGTGGCTTAGACCAGTTAGCGTTCTTTTACTCCACAGCTAAATACGCTTTTGTCACTCGAGGTTCTCCTCACTCATGTGAGGGGCGGGGGTGGCTCAGTCGGTAGCGCGCCAGGCTCGTAATCTGTAGTTCCCAGGTTCGAGTCCCAGCTGGGTCAGCGTTGAGATTTATCTCCGCAAAACTCCCCGCCCTGCCCACGGTCAGTAGGGGACACCGATGGGCTTGGAAAGGCTGCCGTCCTTCGGATGGGACGTTAAACCGTGGCCCCGTGTGCGGGAGAGCCATACCCTGTGCACGTTAAAGAACACGCTGGATGGCCTTGACGGGAGGCTACCATCTGTCTCCCAACAGCTATTCCAGTGGGTCCCCTCCCCCAACCTTCTCTGAGCCTTCGGGGTCCATGTGACCTGGCCATTTAGCTCATGGTGTGCAAAAAAGTGCCGCTCAGAGGTAAAACAACCCAACCCAAATTACTCATGTGACCCAAAACGGCCGCTACAAGTTAGCCATGGCCATCTTACAACTGGGTGTGTAATATAAAACACAAAAATGTGAATCATTACACTCAGAGAAACCTTTTATATCTCTCTAGTAATCATTCGACTTCTTCCAATACATATTTCCAGATCACCTCATCTTAGGCACCTCATCTATCCCTGTCTACAGTTTCTCTTACCCTATGAACCATTCCACCTAATTATATGTATATTTACGACTTTGCATTTTCCCCTATTCTAAGGTATCTTTTCACCACTCAATAAACATCATTTCCATCTGTTTCATGCATCTCTTTAACTCTCCTTACGCTTTCTACCTATCCCTATACACCTTTCCACCTATCCCTATGTATCATCCCATCTTGCCATCCTTCATCTAGCCCTATAAATATTTACTTTTTGCCACATACATCTTTTTCACCTCTGCTTATCCATCTTTCGACTTCTTGCTGTGCATCGCTTCCAACTTTCCCTATACACTATTTATACTTCTCCTTATGCATCGCTACCGCCTCTCCTCACTCTTCTTCATTCTACTTCTTCCTACACATCTCTACACTCCTCTCTATGTATCATCCCATCTTCACATCCTTCATCTTGCCCCATGCATCGTTTCCCCTTCCTAAGCATCTTTTTCACCTCTCCTTATCTGTACTCTCGATTTCCAAGGTATCTTTTTACTCCTCCTTATGCATCGTTTTCCCCTTCTCCGTGAACATCTGTCCACTTTTACCAGTGTCCCATTCCCAGCTAACTTTCCACATCACCCTTTGCCTCGCTACCATCTTCTCCTAGGACAGACTTTTTTCACTTTTACCTCTGCATCTGTTCATCCCTCCCTACGCATCGTTTTCACCTATCCTTCTGTATCTTTCATCGCTCCTTATTCATTGTTCAACTTCTCCCTATGAAATACTTTTACTGAAAAACTCTTAAAATATAAAACAGCGAAAAAAAAACCCAAATACGTAATCAGTTAATCGTCATCATATCTGAATTCCATTATTAGTCAGCCACTGAAGCTCCTCCCCCCCTTCCCACCTCCCCCCACTTCAGAGCACGTCTTTCTGATGCATTAGATAAGGCCGCAAACTCTCCATAATTATGAGAATGACGCTCTGCAACTTTATAACAACATTCCGAAAATAGCCTCCGAAAAGCAATAACGAAGTAAAAGAGGCTGAATCCATTCTACACCGGCCTTCGGAGCTTCATGGCAGGTGGAGGGAGGGTTGTGGGGGGGGGGGGAGAAGAGAAATAAGGAGGGTCTGAAATCAAGAGAAATCGATAAAAGCATTATCGCTAATCCTCAGGGAGTATTAAGGTCCCTCGTTCCAGCGACGTAATAGTTCGCGAACTGCCATGATGAAGATTGTTCAGCTGTATTGCTCGGAACCAACTCAGTTAGGGCGAGCAGTTGATGAGGATAATTTCTTCTGTCGCAACTCTCTTCAAGGTTTGGCTAAGGAGCTATCAATTTTAGGAACTTTAGGGTTCAGATGGAGAGATAGCTGTTTCCTTCTACTGTCTTTTGGGATCCTTAGAGGTAACCAAATCAACGCTCATATCATTGACACGTGGTCAGTTTAGAAAAAGTGGACTAGCCTATCACGACGACGGAGGTATCAGAAATTCGAGAAAATTACTTTTGAAATCTAACGGACAACAACCATTGCCAAAAATGCTCTGTTCAGAATTTTCTTTTTTCCTTTTAAACAAAATCGAATGTCTAAAATATAATTGAAGTGTAATTTAGCAATTAATTTTACTTCCTTTAATTATATCATTTGTTTTTCGTTCAGAAATTCATGCCTCAGTATGCACTTTCGTGCATATTGAAGAACGATCAGCCAATCAATTCACAGATGAGATGCCATTGCCATGGGTGCAACAACATCTCACTCAGTTCGTTCGCACTCTTCCAGAAATTTCAAAAAAGAAATGAGAATATTCTTGAATGCACTGGCAACAAGGTGTAAACTTTCCAAGGCAGTCGCTGACGCTTTGGACAACTCGCAAATAATAAATAACATAAAAAATAAGCATTTTTATCAAGTGAACTAAAATACTTTCGTTTTCATAAAATAAAAAAATAAAACTGGAATAGCAATTATTATATAAGAATTTATTATATTTATCATTTTTAGTTCTCTAGAATTACCAGTATTTTATAAAAGTAAATATTTATTTAAAAAGCACTCTCTCTCTCTATTTATATATATTTTTATATCCAGGAGGATTAGTTAATTTATAAATGGCTGTTTTGTGCGCATAAAGAGCCACAAGCCAAAGAACAAAGCCAAAAAACATAGAAGTTCAGATTCGACATGGCGAGTTCAAATTGTGTTTCAATTGGCATTGTGTCCTTCATATCGCAGGAAAACAAACAATACGTGGCAAACGAATATCTTCCTTAATATATTAATGTTTCAATAGAATTAAAACTGCACTCTGAATTCGCAAAACGAAAGTATAATTTTCTCAGTTGGATAATTTCTTCATTGGAAATCTTTTTTTTTTTGTTGAATCAGTCGCTGTGGATGCTCTCCGTTTTGTACCGTTCGTTCCAAGAGAAATTTACGAAACTGAAACAGATAGAACATTTCTGTTTTCAATCCCACTGAGGAATCAGAATCAGACGAGGCATTTCGAAAAAATAAATAACAAAGATAATTCTTCTTATTGACGATATTATCACAAACGGCTGAAATGCATAATATAAAATAGATTTTATGGCTCTACATGAGCTAACTGCAAACACTACTCAGTCTAATCATCGCACGAGTTTACACTCCGCTCTTACGGTTCGCTGATATCCCAAATTTCCTGCAAAATTCCCACTAAAGGGTTCGAACCTAGGTGTCGGGAATCTATAGGGTCTTATTTAAAGTGGGGGCTTGAGGGGTTCAATCCCTCAAAATCTAGATGCTTCATTTTTTTTTTTTTTTCGTATTTTCTACATACGTTGGAAACTTCACTCATAAATCGTGTTTGGATATGCGATGTTCCAGGTAAAATACCCATTACCATCTCCATCTGAGAATATGCCCAGTTGGCATAAGTAAAAACATTTAACAATAAACCACCCGTGGGTGGGCCCCTAGAGGCTAACATAAAACACAAGCTAAAAATAGCATATATCATGCACAAGAGACCTAAAACGAGTAGCTTTCCTCAGAGAAATCCATTATTTTAGGACTCTTGTACTTATTAAGAACCTTATGATCATAATTAAGCAAAGAGGAAATATAGGATTATTTTTAATAGCCTCAAAAAACCTTTTTGAGATGCATTTAATATGAGTATATATGTGGTCGATGCTCAAGTCTTTATGAAGTTGTCTGTTAATAACAAACCAAGGGGCATCGACAGCAGGTCTCAATATTTTGTTTTGCAAGACCTGAATCTTGCGTATATTCGTGGAGGTGGTGTTCGCCCATATGGGGGACGCATAAGTTATTATCGAACCAATGTCCATGTTGTACAATAATAATTTATGGTCAATCATCAAGATAGCATTTCTCTGAAGGAGAAGTCCTTAGTTGACATCTCACTGTATTGACTTTAGTGATGATATCATGAATACGAGGGTCCCATTTGATCTTTTGATGTAGGGTTATACCCAAGTATTTGATGGTCTTTTGCCATTCAATTGGTTTATTTAAAAAATTTAAACATTTTGGAGAAAGCTAGGAGAGAGCCTTGGGGTATTCCAACGTCCCTTACTCTCTTTGTACATAGAAAGGTTTAAACTTTCACTTGAAAAGTTCTCTTTGACAAATATGACTGTAAAATACCGGTAAGACCCGAAGGTGCACCGATCTTAATTAACTCGTAAATGAAACCATCCGTTCAGACGCGGTCAAAAGCTTTGGCCACGTCTAGAAAGACAGCAGCAACAGTTTCTTTCTTATTCAAAGATTCCGCGACTTTATCAACGATTTTATCAACTCTCCACGATTTTGCCAAGTCACTCCGAATTTTGCCAACTTCCCCTAGATTTTGCCAACTCCCTAAATTTTACTAATTTAGGGAGTTGGCAAAATCCCTAAATTAAATTTTAAAAAAATCCAAATTTTTACATCTCACCTGAATTTTGCCAACTCCTTACGATTTTGCCAAGTCACTCCGAATTTTGGCAACTCCCCAAGATTTTGCCAACTCACCTGTATTTTACTAAGTGGCTTCGAATTTTGCCAACTGCTTTAAATTTTTCCTTCTTTCCATTTTCCAAACTGCCCTAGATTTGCCAAGTTGCCTCGATTTTGACAACTCCCCTTATTTTTCAAAAAAAAAAAGATTGCAAATTTTCACAACTCATCTAGATTTTACGAAGTCGCTTCGAATTTTGCCAACTCCGAGTTACTTTGGGGGGGAGCTCCCCCCCATCCCCACGCCCCTGACAGTCATTCACTGTCTACCGCCGAATTAAGCTTTAACACCGATACGTGTCCGTCAAGATCCCCTTTATCTTTATATGATTTTTTTTTTTTATTTTTTTATATGCAACTCACAAATAAAATGCAATAGACAAAATAAAACTTTTATTGAATAGATACTTAAGCGGAAAAAATGAGTTTTGGCGACAGCGCATGAGAATCTAAAGAGACGTGGGTTCGCGTCCCGCGCTGTCGACAAAATGTATTATTCCGCATAAAAATTTATTGAATTTTTCATCAACAGATAATCTGTGTATTTGCTATAGATTAAAGTTTTATTGTTCTTCTTATTACACCTCCCTTCTCAACTACTAACTGGCCCGCAGCAAACATAATATTTTTCTATTCTGCCCGATGCTAAAAAAGTTTGGGTATCCCTGTTTTAGATCGATACATATTTAATTATTGTTCTTAATTACTGTTTTATTCATTTGTTAGATATCCTAAAGCAGCTTACAGTACTAACATTTATAAAAGTTATCCATCCGTTTATGACATCACGGAAATCGCTTCGTAGCCTGAAGTGTAAAGGTTAGACTTGGCTGAGTTCATCCTTCACTTCTCTGTTGAAGTTTGCGCAAAACATTTCGAAACTTAATTGATTAGTTTTGAATATCAATCGGAAGACATTCAACTGCTGTGTGGATGGTTGAGAGATGGAAATCCACGAGAGTGTACTTAATCAGCTTTCTAACGGGAATTGTGCTACAGACTGGTATGAGACAACTCCATCCGTAGAGGCGTAGAGGAGAATGTTCAAAGAAACAGTTCTGGTAATTCATTTGAAAGGAGGTTTATTAAAACTAAACTATTAAAATTCAAGTGGTAGCTATTTATTTTTGAAAAGTTAATAAATTAATTTCAAAATACTCAATAGCTTATTATATAGTTTTATATCTAATAATATTTATTTTATGTAGTTTTATATCAAATAATATGTAGTTAAATTTTAGAGAAATGAAATCACTTAAAAACTTTACACAATATTTTTATTCGACAGCTATGCAGTCCAGTCTTATCTAGGTATCCATGGCTATTAATGATTCTCTTTCTTCTTGGGCGGCATGTGTACACACAATTCTTTTCTCAGTTCAAGGAGATATGGCTTACTTTGTAATTCAGCTCACACTCCTTGCTAGCAATAGCGAAACATGAAACTACCCGGCTACAGAGAGCAAAAAAAAAAGTCTGCGCTTCCAAAGAAATAATGATTTCTTTTTTTATTATGGTTGTTATTATTTCCTGGGCTCCCACATACTTCACGGGAACGCCAGCAGGAGGGAGAGAAGAAATGGAAAAGAGGGGGGGGGAATAGAAGTGTGCTGGTCTTCTTTTAATTTCCATGTAAATGTCCATCGCGACGCGAGCATCCTCTGAGGAAGAGCAAGAGATAGAGAGGCAAGAGTGATGGCTCGTGACTCTGGGAGGAAAGAAGATGAGTTAGCTCTCGGGCCCATTTCTATTCACTGGGAGTACCAGGAGGCCATCTGCACACAGACTTCCCTCTTCCATCTTCCCTCAAACCCCTCCTTTTCGAGAGCAAACATTCATCGCATGCTCTTCAGTTTCCTCTTTCTATCCCTCTGTGAGCAGACGTGTTTCGTAAGGGACGACATTTTCCCTTTCTGTGACCATTCTCCACACGCACACTGCCACCAGACATTTCCAACACTTGCCGATGCTATCTGTGACGTCAACAAAGGGAGGAGGAAACTGGACAACAATAGCAGATCGGTCAGAACATCTCTCCTGACTCTTAAGCAAACAGATGCTCTTTGAATTTTTCTTTTCTTCTTTGCACCTCGGGATTCTATCTCTCACTAACATCAGGGAACAGATATATAGTCACCCCCCCCCCCAGGAAAAGTCCAACAAATATTATTATAAATAATACAATTACAGATAATATAATAATTGTTATTGTTATTTCATTCCCATCTCCATTCACTAGGTAGGCGACGGGAGCGCCCCCTGCAATTTGGGATACTTTTCGAGGGATCACACCTAGCTAGGAATCCGATCTGTTACCTCAACAGGGTTAGAACTAAGCGGAAACATCCCATCTGAATTGGGGCCGATCGCTCAGGTACCCGCGGAATCACGTGGAAATTGCCAATTTTTGCCACCGATGACGTCATACTTGTCTCCTCCCCCTTCCGTTCGCCCGGAATTATATTTTTATATAATATAATGATATTTACAGAAGTTCCTATAAGTTGTTACATTTACATTCTTTAAATAAATAAATGATTTTAAATAAATCTATACAAATATGTTGGTTGCTCGATTCCCGACATAGATGGCGCCAGGAGCGAATCAACAAAAATGTGCAAGAATGTCGATGCCACATTATTGAAAAAAATGGTTAGTCGTTGATGGTGTAATGGTTATCATACTCGCCATGTTTCTAGTAAGACGTGGGTTCGAATCCCATTCAGAGCAAAAGTAAATTTTTTTTCACCTATTTATTTCAAGTGTTTCTTGTGTACAGGGTATTTTCCAGTGATACTCAGTTAGTAGTATACTTAATCCTTTATCAGATAAAGGATTACGATAAAGATACTTAACCCTTTGGTTGTGGGTTGGGTTGTTTTACGTCTGAGCTGCACTTTTTTGCACACAATGGCCAAGTCACAAGGACCCCGAAGGCTCAGAGAAAGTTGGGGGGAGAGAACTCACTGGACAGCTGTTGGAAGACAGATGGTAGCCTCCCGTCAAAGCCATCCAGCGTGTTCTTTAAAGTGCACATGGAATGGCTCTCCCGCACACGAGGTCACAGTTTAACGTCCCATCCCACGGACGGCGATCTTTCTAAACCCATCGGTGTCCCTTATTGACTGAGGGCAGGGCGAAGAGTTTTTGAGGAAATAAATCCCCCCCCTCCCTTCTGAAATTGTGACCTAGCTATCTAGCCTTTCATTGTAGCAAATAAAGTGCCACTCAGAGGCTGCTTTTTTTTTATGTACAACCAAAAGTATTTTCTACATTTTTAAGGCTCTATTTTAAAGTGCTGTCTAAACTTTTCAGTGGGCATTTTACCTTGCCTAAGTGTAAAACTTTGTACACTGACAGAGGGCGAAAAACGCAATAAAAACAAAAGAGAGAGAGAGGGGGGGGGGGGAAGTATGGATACTCATTGATGCCCCAAATGTCAAGGATTTAAAAGTCTCATTTTGTAACAACTTGATGTATTGTCACTACACAGTCACTACACAAATGCTTCAGAGCACACCGACACAAAAATAAATACGAAAAGAAAGTTGGATCTTTCGCTGCTTAGTGATTTCTTACTCGTCACTTCCACGAAGAAGTTCATGTAAGTTGTTTCAGCGCAAACAGAACGGCTTCTGTGAAAGGTGTCGACGAGTAGAATCAGTCCGTTCCGAATTCCTCCAGGGGATAGTTGGAAAGAAGCATTGAATAGTTACGAGAAGGGATAATTTCCGGCGAGTTTCTTTTTAGTTCAGTGTTGTCAGCGGAAAAGTATACGAAAAATTAAAAGTTGAAATGAAACAAAAATCTGAAGATATTAATAGAACAGTCAGAGATATTGAATCTGCTGTCTCATGAATTTCATTGCTGTGAGTGTAAGAACTCGATGTCAAGTTCGGCACTTCCTTCCCTCCCCCTCAACTCTCTCTATATATATATACAGGGTGGTAGAACGCAGCTATACGAGCAATATTCGTCATAGAAAGTATGGGCGGAACGCAAACGGCGAGCCGCTAGGTGGCGTTGGAAATGGTATAAAAGGGTCGCCTGGTGTCTTCGCAAATGTGCGTCGGTCCCTATCCCGCAGGTGTGAAGCCTGCATTACAGCTGGCGGCAGCTATTTTGAGCAATTTCTTTGAGCATGTACCTCAATTGCATTCCTGTTAATAAAATGTTTTCTGAAGTATCTCCTCTCCTTCTTGTGTTCATTCTTTAAATGTGACAGTGGAAAACTACCTTTTAACTTCTCACCGCTTGCGTTCCGACCATACATTCTATGACGAATATTGCTCGTATAGCTGCGTTCTACCACCCCGTAAAGTTTTGCCCACTTTTTCAGATTCACCCTGTATATCAACGTATTGATGCGTTTTCTTACAATGTGAATGGAAGTGACCTCCCGTGACGTCGATGAGATTTCTTCAGCATTTTTACTGCAATCAGCTTTATTTGGGGAGAGGGGGGGGGTCTTGCTACTTGACAATTTTTTGTTCTTTTCAATAGTAAAAAAAATTCACGGTGAGGAAATCATAGCAGGAATGAAACTGAATTTTGCTGCAAAATATTTATTTCTTTCATTATCATTTCTATCCAATAACAAAGAAAATTTTTGTTGGATTTGATTTAAATCTGTGGCCACTCCCTTTTTCATTTCTCCGCCAATCCAGTTCTTAGGCCGTTCAATACGGCCTAAGAATATTCTACCAGAATGAAACTGAACGGTCTTTTACATGCCACAATGTGCATTATGGGGGGGGGGGGAGTCTTTCAGAGCTTCAGTATTAAAGGTAAAATTTTTAACCCTAGCACAACACTTCTTAAGTTTAAGTTGCAAGACACTTTTAACAAGGTAATGGTCAGATCCAATTTCAGCTCCCCTATATGCCCTGGTATTCCTAACAGAACTAGCCCATTTGCTGTTAATTAATATATAATCAATCATATTCCTATGCAGCCCATCAGGTGAAATCCATGTGTACTTATGTATGTCGCGGTGTTTGTAATAAGTGTTATTTATTCTGAATCCATTGAGATTACTTACCTGTAGGAGACGTTGCCCATTGCCATTGCAGCTACCAATACCAAAAGGGCCTATCACCCCTCCCCAAAGTTTAGAGTCAGTACCAACTTTGGCATTGAAGTTACCTAGAACAAGGGTAATATCTCCTTTCTTAGCAGAATTCAAAATATCCGTGAAACCTATCCTTCTCATCCTCCTCGCCATCCTCAATGGGGGCATCGAGTCAGTCGAGACCCCCATTGATAAAGAAACCTTTCATAAAACAATCAAGTCTTTAATGCTTGTCTGGAATTTTTCTGTAAGAAACCTTTCATTAAATCACTCATATACTAGAAGAGCATTACTGGCATGTCTGCTGAGAAGCAGACCTACACCTTGGTGATGCTTATTATCGTCCCTCCCTGAAAAGAGAAATTTAAGATTATTTTTAAGAATCTGACCTTTATCTGTCCATCTGGTCTCTTGCAAGCCGAAAATATCTAAATTATAACAGCATAATTCTTGTGTGAGGACATCAAGAGAAAAAGCTCTGTTCAGAGTCCTCACATTCCAACTACCTATAGAGAGAAAATGGTTGGTGGGATGTTTAAAGAAACTATGTTTATTGAGAGAGGGAATGCCGACAATATCAAACAGCCCCCTAATCGCAGACATGGGGCGAAGACCCGTTCCCCCACCACTAAAGGCTGAAGCCATCTACACTGGAAGACTTCCTCCAATGTAGAATTTAACGATGCCAATAGAAGCAAAGAGTTCAGGTGCCTGCGATGACCTCTGCTCAGGATTATCCACCAGCTGATAAACATGTCCTGTGAATCTATTCACTTGGGGCTGTCGACCTACAAACTAACAGAAAACACAGCGGAAGATTTTCCCTCCACAGAAGCCCACCAGTGCATCAAAATCAGGATCCATAATCAAGCTCAGAGGCATATTTCAGTCCAGTGCAGTAAGTTTACATGGTCAGCACAAGGACCCTTTTTTATTTTAAGTATATTGAAACACCATTTCATTTAATACCAAAGCTAGCTTTGGCATTAAATGAAATGGTGTTTCAATATACTTAAAATAAAAACTAAATCATTTACTGTTCAATAAGCTTCTTCCTACGCGAAATTAATTTTAGCAAGAAGTTTCCCATTCTGAATCACAACCCAGGATTTGAAAACTGATGCTTTTTTTAATTACTGCAGTGTACATTTCAAATCGCTCTTGACTGACTTTGAAACATTTTGATTCTGTGTTTCCAAACCTGATCCAGTGGATAACTGTTCTTGAAGTATCCATGGGACATAACTTCATTCAAAAGACCTCTTAACGGGTTTAAAGTTAACGCTCATCATGGTCAAATTGATAATTATTCTGGAAACATCCATGGGCAACAATAACTTCCAAGAGACAAATCTTCTCTCTCAGCGTTATATTTTCAACCCGATTGTGCGTTGTTTTGGGTTGTTTTACCTCTGAGCGGCACTTTTTTGCACACCATGGACTAAATGGCCAGGTCACATGGACCCCGAAGGCTCAGAGAAGGTTGGGGGTAGGGGACCCACTGGAACAGCTGTTGGGAGACAGATGGTAGCCTCCCGTCAAGGCCATCCAGCGTGTTCTTTAACGTGCACAGAGTATGGCTCTCCCGCACACGGGGCCATGGCTTAACGTCCCATCCGACGGACGGTGGCCTTTCCAAGCCCATCGGTGTCCCCTACTGACCGTGGGCAGGGCGGGGAATTTTGCGGAGATAAATCTCAACGCTGACCCAGCTGGGATTCGAACCTGGGAACTACAGATTACGAGTCTGGCGCGCTACCGACTGAGCCCCCCCCACCCGATTGTGCAGCAGCTCTAATTCTCTCAAAGGAGAATATTTTTATCGATTTTGAATGAATCAGAACTGGGCCTTCAAAGTTCTTAAAATTTTTCTTTCGAAGAGGTATGAAGGGATTTTTCCTATCTTACGCTTTGCGGCCGAGGGACACTCCCTAAAAGACCAAATACTAAAAAGGGTTGGAACTGCAAGGTTCGTAACGCTAATCAACAGCACCTTGTGTGTTACTTAGTTGATGAGATTCGAACCCCAGCCATTCGAAACTTTGGTTGACATAATATAAAATGTTTAATAGAACTCATCTATAGAATTTATGGAAGTTAACGGAAGACACAGACATCGCAGATGTTTCAACACTCAGGCGTTGAAGACGGAAAAATTTCACTAACGAGATTCGATTGCTTTATTGAATTTTATTGAAACACCATTTACTCGATTACAGAGAGTGTGACTAATTGAGATTGGAATTGCATGGAATAATATGTTTTTCACTAAAGGATAGATGCATTGAGTTAAACAGAATGTTAGTGTTTGTTAGTTATGGCACAGATTTGTAAAATAGCGGATGTTTTCTATATTATTTCTGTGCAGACGTGCTCAATATTTGAAATCGTTCCTTTCATTTCTTTTGAAAATAGTTTGTCCTCTGATTCGGAAAAACTTTGTTCTATAAACATTTTTATTTAAAATATATTTCTTTTACGTTTTCTTATAGAGAGACAAAATTAAAAATAAATCAATTAAATATGAGAATAAATTGGCAGTATTATTTTAGTGTTGCCTTTTATATCAAATTATTTCGCTGTTGATTCCGGATAAGCAAATCTGTTATTAAATTAGAACTATGAATTGGCGACCCTTTTAATTCGGCGGTGCTAGATAGACCCTTTTAATTCGGCGGCGATAGATAGATAGATAGATTAGGCGGCGCTAGATAGACCTAAATTAGACTGCTCAGATAGACCATTAACAGAAAGAGGAATATTCGAAAGGTCAATAGAGAGGTATAGATATCTAAAATTCAACGAATTGATATTTCTTGCAGAAAATGAAAGTGAGTAATTAATTTTAAATTATTGAATAACATTTTAATACAATGGTGATGAATCAATTATTGTATTTCACATGCTTTTGAAATAAATAATTTGTAATCAAACTTTAGACAAATTAAATCGCTTACATACCTTATACATCATTAAATGCTTAATACTCCTTTTCCCTCCATTTGTTCGAAAGCTGTACAGACCCAGTCTTATCTAGGTAGTGGGGCTTCGCTATCTTAGGTCTAAATCTAATCCTTATCACTAGGGTGCTCCGAAAGCTAATCGTCTAAGAGCTCTTTTAGCGAAGCCATCGACTCTCCTGCAAGAATCGACTCATGTGCAAATGCTCCCTCCTCTTCAGTTCTCTATGCAAACTTTCCAGCAAAACTCGTCGATCGAGGAGAGGCCTTAGGTGCAAATTGTTAAGCAATCGTTCAATTGGCGATTTGGACTCTCGACACGATGTTCCTTTTCAGTCCCCCCGGCCGTACTCCCTTTTCCCTTTTGCTCCTGGGAGGCGTGAAGACGAATGACTCCCTTTCCTCCCATCACGTGAGGGTGCAGGGAACAGCAGGAGCAAGGGGTAGAGTGGTAGACAGCTCACTGCCTTCGTTGCTCATCAGTCACGGGCACGTGCCCAACTGGAAAGCCGTAACCGAGAGGTCACGACAAGCGACATTAACGTGGGGGTCGATGTTGTCGTCAACCGAGAAAGGGGAGAGATGGGGGGAGAAGTAGAAAAGTATGCAACAGAGAGTTGGCTGCGCGTTCCTGCATAGGGCGGATGACACATCGGAGGCATTAGAGAACGTATCACTTCAAGCAATGCAGTGGATTGGTTTATTTGGCTGAGAAGGAACGAGATCACGTTTGAATTTCGGATAAGGTATAGATGTTTTAATGCTGAGTCCTAGCCTTAAAGTATTATATTCTAAAAAAAGACTCCTCAAGACCTCTGTGTCGCATTAAGTTTTGAAAGGCTCGCCTAAGACGTCTGGGGAAGTGGGGAGGATGAGTAGAAATTTACTACATCGCAAGTTTAAAAGTGAGATCTGTTTGAAACTGGAAGTTGATATGGCCGAGTGGTTAGCGTGCTTGGCTACTGATCTAAGGTACCTGGGTTCGATCCCCGGGTAAGGCATGGACGTTTGTGTTGTTTTTCTGCTGAGGTCCCGCCATCCTCTCAGACCTTCTACTATGGCGTATTAAACTGACAGGCTCCTGTCAGACCTCTGTGGCAAGCAGCTGCTTGAGGTTTTTTTTTAATTTTATTTAATGTCCACTAAGTAGAAGGCAATGATTAGCAATCAATACGTTTTTTTTTCCTACTAATAATATCATCAAGGCACCTCCTTGAGTGCTGTGCTACAAGACTAAAAGTTTCATCTTTCGACAAATAGGACACATGTTGTTCAATTAGTTTTTAATTTATATTTCTAAACTGAAATATCCGAAATTGAAATCATCTTAAATACATTTTATTTTTCTTTCATAATGTTGATCAAATTTCTGATTATACAGACAATACATAGAAATTGCTTTTCATACTGACACCTAAGAGCGATTGCTAGATACCATTTCTATGGCTTCTACATAGCAGAAAATTATTTTTTTCTCTACGATTATTCTCTTGATACTTCCTAATTCCATTGATGGCAACAAGTAAATCACTTGGCTAATATATTACCAATTTTTTTTAATTTGATATACCAAATGTGTCTCCCTAAAATTTGATTAAAGAAGATAGGTAAATTCATTTCAGCTAAATGTCACCGCAGACGAAGCTACGGTGTCATTTATCCAGGAATGATCTTCCATCTACAACTCTCTTAATCAACTGCAACCACACTTCCATGTCTCGCTAACAGGACCAAATTTAACAATCTATCACGTCCGAAAGATAAATGTGTTGCTCTAAGCATATTTACTCTTTCATCTCCCATCAGGCGAATGACACTTCCTCCCAGATGACTCGCAGACAATTTCTTCGTTAAACTGTTGGGGAAAGGGGGGGGAGGAAGTGCAACATTAGTAACAGCGCCACCAAGAGTTCGAAGGCGGTCGGCACTCTGCCGGTGTCATAGCACAAAACTTCCTTTGAAAACCGATACTGCTCGAAAAATGCGTCTGTCCTCTCGGGACGCGGCCCGCCAGTTATACGATCCTTGCAGGATCAAGTCAGCAGCAATCTGTCTTCCCTCCGGTTTCTGGTCGATTGCTGATAACTCTCCTGGGCTTAGTCACGCTCGGCTGATGGCGCCTTCAACGGTAGCTCTCGTAACTAGAGCTGACATTGCCCAGTTTATCGTGAAAAGAAAAAAAGATAATTCTAAAAACTTTGGTGATGGTTCTTCTTGTATGAATCTTCATTGCGAAGCATTGACAGTGGGTCACAAAAAGAATTTTCGTCCTTTTTCCATTTTCCTTTTTTATTTTCCTGGTTATTTACGTCCAACCGTTGCTTTTTCTTTTAAATATACCTTCCGTTTTTTTTTTACGTTTCAAATATTTTAAGTACTATAAAAAGCAGCGGTTGCTTTAGTTGGTTATATTTTCGGCGTGCCATTTTTCTTGCATTTTGCATGATTTGAAGATTCTGGAGCTTCAGGTTGTGAGTCGTGGGAAGTGACGCATTCACCTATAGGCTATCTAAGCTCAAACCCAGAGCCGGAAATTTTTAGGGACGCCAGTTAAAAAAATTTTGGGCAACAAAAAAAATAATAATGATAAATGTCAACTAGAAAAACATATCGTCTCTGGCCAATATGGAACGTTCGTCCTCAAAGAGAAGGAAGTTCGTCATTTTACGATTTTAGCGTCCTCCAATCCTGTTAATCTCGAACTAAAAGATGATTTGTAAAATACAAAGAGCAATAGTCCCTTAGCAGCCCAAACAAATTTTTCATTTATCCCTTACAAGAAAAAAAAAATTCATTTTACCCTCTCTCTCCTGGGGATAAGGGGGATAAGTCACTGCTGTCAACCATCACGTTCTACCACCAAAAAATTCAAATTTGAATATTAAAGGAAACGGAAAACTAAATAAAAATTCGTTCAATCGGATTCAAATTAATATCAATCAACCACTTACGTTGAAAATAATCAGTTCGTTTGCTGAAAGGAAAGCGAGACGTCGTGTTTCATAATTCCCGACTTTCAAGTAAATTCTAAATTTTGTTAAATAATAAAAAAAAACCTCTTCAAGCAGTTGCTTACCATAGAGGTCTGACAGGAGGCTTTGGGTTTGGATTGTTTTACCTCTGAGCGGCACTTTTTTGCAACACCATGGGCTAAATGGCCAGGTCACATGGACCCCGAAGGCTCAGAGAAGGTTGGGGGAGGGGACCCACTGGAACAGCTGTTGGGAGACAGATGGTAGCCTCCCGTCAAGGCCATCCAGCGTGTTCTTTAACGTGCACAGGGTATGGCTCTCCCGCACACGGGGCCATGGCTTAACGTCCCATCCGACGGACGGCGGCCTTTTCAAACCCATCGGTGTCCCCTACTGACCGTGGGTAGGGCGGGGAATTTTGCGGAGCTGGACTCGACTGGACCCAGCTGGAACCTGGGAAAGGACCTGGGAACCTGGGAACTCTCGAATCTGGGAACCTGAGAACTCTCGAACCTGGGAAATTGACAAGAGGCTGTCAGGTTAATACGCCACGAAGGAGATCACTGAGGAATGGGAGACATGAGCAGAAAGACAACACAAACATCCACGCTTTACCTGGGCTCGAACCCAGATTCCTTTGATCAATAGCCAAGCACATTAACCATTCGACCACAGCACTAAATAAGCTTTAAATGATTATTTTTATGAAATATAATAATTTTAAAATAATAAAATCATAAGAACGGCAGCACGTTTAAAGCCTACAGGTGGCAAAATGATAAATGAAACTCTGGTCGTAACAAAATAGATAGCTCTCATAAGCAGAATGACAGTTGCACAATCGAGAAAGAGGAAGATCAATTTAAAGAAATCAAATATTTCTCTTTAATTAAAGTGCTTATAATTGTGTAATAACATTTATATTAATATTAATTAGTATGTGGCCGAGTGGTTAGCGCGATTGGCTACTGATCTAAGGGACCTGGGTTCGAGCCCCGGATAAGGCATGGATGTATGTGTCGTTTTTCTGCTGAGGTCCTGCCATCCTCTCAGACCTTCTGCTATGGCATATAAACTGACAGGCTCCTGTCAGACCTCTGTGGCAAGCAGCTGCTTGAGGGGGTATTTATTTATTTTATTTTATGTATTATGTTAATATTTTATACTATTATGCAAGATGCACGATTTTTATAAAACTGCTAGTACTTATATGATTAAGTAAATTTAATTACAGTTTAAAACTTTATTAAAGTTAATGGCATTTATTAAAGCCATTCATGAAAGTAACTTGGGTGTGCCTTTTCAAAGCCCCCAAATATGTCTTTATTTTTACAACGGCTTATCTTCTAATATGAGTGGAGTCTATTTAAGCAGTTTTCTTCACTTCATTTTCTCTCAACCAGAAGAGAAGGAAGTGGTAGAGCTTAGTGAGCAGCGCGCCTCATTCGTAAACTGATGTTTCTTGAACCTTGAACCTGTGAGGTCTCTGATGTGCTTTGTAAATGTGACATCCGTCGCATGCGACGTTAAACCATGGTTCCGTGTGCATGAGAGTTCCATCTATATCCCATATATGCTACAGAGCACGTTGCATAGTTTGACCGGTTGCTTCCATCTAATAGCTGTTCTGTGGGTTCCCTATCACCGTCATCTAAGATCATTTTTTTTCTGCGTGCCACATATTATGTTGGAAATGTGTCGGGAGTCGCTGAAATAATAGCACCAGGCTGCCCACCCTGATCTAGTTAGTATCTGGCCTCAACCGGCTCGGAGAGCCGTTGAATGAAAGGAAGGGGGAAAAAATGTGAAAAGGTGTAAATGATGTAATTTATCGAATATTTAACTAAAAGTTATTGTTTCTAAAGAGTAGTAAATAAAACTATTATTTTTATGACGTATTTTAAATATTATTTATAAATATTTTAGAACAAATGACAAAATTTTTAAAATAAGCTACCAGTTGAAATTTAACAAATTAATTTAATAAAATTGCTTATTTAACACTTTTTTGTGCATTTAAATAAAATATTTATTATTAAAATTCAAATGGCAGTTAATTATCTTTCAAGCATTACTACGTAATTCTGATTTCATTAAATAAAGTCATAATAAATAATATTGCTTGATATGATATAGCTTTTAGGTAAACTTTAGGCATATATCGCTAACAAATTTTAAACATATTTCTCTTCTTTTTCTCTCCTGTTCGACAGCTGTCTGGATCGGGTCTTATCTCTAAGTTGCCTTTCCTTTATCCACTGCTGAGCGCTTGGGATCTTTGTAACTTGGTCATTTAAATCCACGATGTGCTCAAAGGTATAACAGCGGAAAAGAGATGGGTGGGAAAATTTCAATGTTGAGCAGAGTGGATCTCGAACCGAAAATCCTTCAAATAACATAAAACAACTCTTTAGGCATGGAGATCTGACGGCAGACTGCCTGTACCCAGTATTTGATTTCGAGAGGGGTGGGGGGGGGGAGAAATAAATATCTTAAATACTAGAAAAAGTAGAGTTTGCTTTAGTTGCTTAATTCTTTGGCATATCATTTTTCCTGCATTTTGCATGAATTGAAGAATCTGGAGCTTCAGGTTGTGAGTCGTGGGAAGTGACGGATTCACCTATAGTCTATGCAAGTTCAAGCCCAGTGCGAGAGGGTTAAGTCGAGAATTTAGCGTCGGGGAGGGAGAGAATCTGAGAATTTAGTTCCGGGGGGGGGGGTCTGAGAATAAGCCTTGAGTAGGATTTCTCAATTACTAAAATATTGCATTGGACAGGAAAGATTAAAATGATATTCTATACGGAGTAAAATTTTAAAATTTATTTTTTAATCTTTTCTTTTTAGTATCGGACATATACTATGATGCTAAAATAAAACTGTGCAAAGCCAACTGCTTTCGATGTCAAAGCAGGTAGACAGACAAGTTTGAGATTTCGCAAGAGACAACCGGATTTTCGGGGGAGGGCTGACCCCCCGGTCCCCCCCCCCCCCCCCCCCCCCCCCCCCGCCGGGGTACGTCCCTGATCTGTATGCCATTGAGAAGATCTGTGAGGAAGACGATAGCACAACAGAAAGGCAACATGCAAAAGAAGTAAACACTCACGACTTATGAAGGATTCGAACCCAAGTCTCTTTGCAGCCAAGAACGCTAACCACTGAACCACTAAGTTAGGAATATTACAAGCTTGCTAACTAGCTTGCATATAAGGAAATGAAGCATCAATATTTAGTGCGTTGCTGCTTTGAATAAATTGCTATTTTTTTTTAATTTAAGATGGCCTTCTTTATTTCGCTTTTCACTTTGATAGAACCTAATTCATCTTCTATACTAAATGTGGATGTCGTCATGTTTAAGCAATTCACTAGATATCAAGATACCGCAAAAAAATATTACATTTTCTCAGACAATAAAGTTCAGATATTTCAAAATTACTTAGCTGAGGAACAATAAAAAACAATCAGCAAAACATTCTTCTAACAAGAAATTCTTCACTTTTTATGCAGATTTAAATTGATGAATGTAAATTAGATTGAAAAAATCCCGTTAGAAAAAAATTACTTCTTTAACAAGAAAACATGCTAATGAGCTTGTTTTTGCTCTGAAAGTATTATCAAAAATTATCGTTAAGAAAATAAAATTATTTTCCGATTTATATTACCCGTAACCATGCCAGTGTGCTAAAACATTTATCTGAAGGTAACCTGGGTCTTTCTTGTTATTTTCGTCTGCAGTTGTAAATTAACTTAAATTGAAGGCATCTACATCGAGTGAAAAATTCGTAACACAAGTGCAATCTTGGACGCAGGCGAGATTATCAGCGTAATTGCTGAAGATGGAGTAATTTGATTCGCATCTTTGAAAGATCTTCCGCTTCATTTATTTCGCTTCCGTTTCGGAAACTTCCCGGCTATTTCTCTTCCACTTTCTAATGCATACAAGGAGCCTGTTCATCATGAATATTTGCAGAGTCTATTAACTCGTTTGAGAACACTACAGGAATTTACAAACTGCATTTTTGCTTTTTCTTTCAAATTTTAAGGTGTTTGGACTGTTGCCAGAAAGAGTGTAATAAATAATGCATTATTTTGCTTCGAATATTTGAAGCTTCTAGAAGGAGGTAAAAAACAGTACTACCGCTAATTATATTTTCTAAAATATTATATAACAGATCTTTAGAAGTTTTAAAAAACTTTTAAGACGGTCTTTTAACTCTATGAAATATTGTTTCCAAGAAAATTTGATAGCAAAAGAACCATTTTCATACGGGTTGTTTTAAACATTAAATATGTTCTAATTTGGTATCTTGAAACAGAATCGAAAGAAAGAATATTGTTGTGTTGCTGACCAACGGTCAGAGGTATAGCCACTGAATCAGATTATAATCATTCTGTTGTTTTTAGCATCATTTACTAAGATAGTAAGACTTAAGAAATTCTTTTTTTCTCCAACTTTCAAAGGTCACAAAATTTTTACCGTCTTCATTAAAGCCCTAAATTATGCAATTCAAACCCTCCCACGTGACCAGTCCAAAAGTCGCCGTCTATAACGAACGATGATTTCCAAGCTAAAGTCCAGAAAATCACATAGTGAGCCACTCCCCCCCCCCACCTTAGGGTTATCGATTCATTTTGAGGCGTAAATATGAAACTTTAAAAATGTGAAGTAAACGAAAGAAAAATTCCAACGGTATATTTTTAGCTATTGGAGTAATATTTATAAAACCATATACCTTAAAAAAAAAAAGCAATTAAAAAAAAAAGCAATAACATTAATAATAATTGTTCTTATGTTATTTTTTTTGCAACCTGGAGTTTCGTGAAAAATCTCTAACTATCTGAAAGAGATTTAAAACACCTTCATAAAAAATCTCCAAGAACTAAATAAATGGGAATTGTATAATAATGATGCAGTCAAATGTTTAAATATTACTTAGTGATTTAAATTTCAAAGCTTTATGGTTTAATTAATTCCATTTATGTGATTTGATGCACGGATTGTTTGTAAGGTTCTCTCAATATTGATTCATTAATTACTGTATTAGCGCCACAACCAAGGTTATTTAAGGTAACTTTGAAAAAGCTTTCGGCATTTAAAGCAATCTTTGATGTTTCAAAGATTCATTAATTATTCTCATTCCTCTGAAAGTCGTCTCCATTATCCATGATTTAATTTTCAGTTCGCAATCACCCAGTTACAGTTGCCAACGGACGGTCTAACCAAAGAAAGTATGTCACCAAGAGGTGACAGCTCCATAGAACTAATGCAAGATCATATCCCTGAACGTTTGCTTCTCTACATTACTGTTTCAACCCTCAAGTGAAATTGGCCGAAAGAGGGCGCTTTCACACTTTCAGATGCTTATTTCCTATTGTTTTAAAAAGTGGAATTGGATATTTTTTACATAAACAATAAAGGAATTACATATATATATATTTAAATATAGTAAATAATATAAATAGCGGTAATGAGTGCATTAATGAAAGGTTTCTTACAGCAAAATTTCAGACAAGCGTTAAAGACTTGAATGTTATCTGCTGTTATGCCCACACTGAGGATGCCGATGAGGATAAGAAGGATAGGTGTTACGAACAACTTCAGGATATTTTGAATTCTGTCAAGAAAGGAGATATTACCCTTGTTCTTGGTGACTTCAATGCCAAAGTTGGTACTGACTCTGACCTTTGGGGAGGAGTAATAGGCTCTTTTGGTATTGGTAGCTGCAATGGCAATGGGCAACGTCTCCTACAGGTAAGTAAACTCAATGGTTTCAGAATAACTAACACATATTACAAACACCGTGACATACATAAATACACATGGGTTTCACCTGATGGGCTGCATAGGAATATGATTGATTATATATTAATTAACAGCAAATGGGCTAGTTCTGTTAGAAATACTAGGGCATATAGGGGAGCTGAAATTGGATCTGACCATTACCTTGTTAAAAGTGTCTTGCAACTTAAACTTAAAAAGTGTTGTGCTGGGGTTAAAAAATTTACCTTTAATACCGAAGCTCTGAAAGACCCAGTTATAATGCATTATTACTACGGAAAAATTACTACGGAAAATTACTACGGAAAGCCAGTTATAGCTAAAGCTTACCATGAAAGGTTACTTAGTCATTATGACAGTCATGGTTTGCTTAATACTGAAGTTGAGGAAGAATGGGGCCATCTTAAACAGGCTTTTTTGGAAGCTAACAGTACTCTTTTAGGAAAAAAGGAGCAGAGGAGACAGAATTATCTGAGTGATAAGGCACTTGAGCTTATTTCGGAGAGAAAGAACTGCAGGAATGTCTTTAATCAATACCCTATCACTACTAGTCCTAATAGAAAGCATTACAGAGAACTTAATAAACGTGTAAAAGATCAGTTAGCTGCTGATAAGAATCTTTGGCTTGATGACTTGGCTGACAAAGCCGAGGAAGCAGTTAGAGAGCACAACAGGAGATAGCTTACCAGATAGTTCATGTTTTATGTGGTAGAAAACGAACAGGTATACACGGATTGAAGGATAAACAAGGCAAGGTTATAGAAGGGGGGGATTCTGTCATGGCTAGGTGGGCTGAGCTTTTCAGTGATGTTCTAAACAATGTGGTTTGTTATACTCCCATTGTTTGTAATGATAATAATGCATTGGTGGCTTTAATGTTGGCCCTATAACACAATCTGAAGTTATTGTGGCTGTTTCTAAACTTAAACTTCATAAATTCCCAGGGGTAGATGAAATTACTACGGAAATGCTTAGAGCTGGGAATGTTTCGGTTACCACTTGGATGACTGAAATTCTGAATATCTTTTATGATAAAGGCATGGTTTTCAAAGATTTTACCAGAGCTATTATTATCCCTATTTTCAAAAAAGGTGATCGCAGTTCTTGTGATAACTATAGGGGTATCAGCCTACTCTCTGTTCCAGGTAAAGTTCTTTCCATGATTGTGCTTAATAGAATTAAGAATCTGGTTGACAGTCAATTGCGCGATGAGCAATGTGGATTCAGAAGTGGTAGGGGATGTGTGGATCAGATATTTTCACTTAGGCAGATTCTTGAGGAATGTTTAGAGTTTCAGAAACCTTTGGTTGCTAGCACTGTTGATTTAAAAAAGGCTTTCGACTCTGTTGATCGTCATATTTTGTGGTTGATTGTGAGATAATATGGTATACCAGACAAGTTAGTTAACATAATGAAAGCTCTCTATAATAACACTGAGTCGTGTGTGAGAGTTGGTAAGGCTTGTAGCAATTGGTTTAGCATTACTTCTGGTGTTCGACAAGGGTGCATTTTGTCTCCTTTTCTCTTTAGCTTGATTATTGATTATGTTATGCAATATTCACTTCACGGGAAAGATTTTGGCCTTAAATGGGCTGGAGATATGAAAATTTCTGATTTAGATTATGCTGATGATTTAGCACTTTTGGCAAATGATGTTGATGAGATGAACTCTTTGATTCGAGCTGTTGATGAGACTGGTAGTAGAGTAGGTTTGGTAATAAACAGAGAAAAAACTAAAGCGATGAAAATTGGTCAGCCAGGCTGTGATTCAGTTCATCTGAATGGTTGCAGTCTTGAGCAGGTGTCACAGTTTAATTATCTTGGGAGCTATGTAACAGATAATGGTGATGTGCAGCATGAGATTAACAGACGAATAGGGATTGCTGCCGGGACTTTTAAGAAAAATATGGAGATTGTGGAGAAATAGGCGTATACACCTAAAGACTAAAATTAGACTATAATAGTTTGGTTCTTTCTAGGGTTAGTTATGGTAGTGAAACTTGGACACTTTGTAAACAAGATAACAGGAAACTAGATTCTTTTGATTCCAGATGCTTACTCAGTATCTTGGGAATTCGGTGGTTCAACTTTTTAACTAATGATGAGATTAGGCAAAGGAGTTTGCAACCTCCTTTAAGCAGCATATTGTGCAGAGAGAGACTCCGTTGGTTTGGCCATGTTGCCCGTATGAATAATTATAGATTGGCGAATAGGGTTATGAACAGTGTGCCTAAAGGCCTCAGAAAGAAGGGGAGACCTAGGATGCGGTGGGCAGACAATGTCAAACAGGACCTTGTTAGAATTGGTGTGCAGTGGCCAGATACAACAGATGTAGCTCAGGACAGACTTTCTTGGAGAACTAAATTGCACGGTCTGGTTGGACCTCCGTAGCCCATGGCTGCTTGAGGATGATGATGATGATGAGTTTTAAAATAATGCATATATTGCATTTTTAAAGCGTTAGTTGCTATTCCTTCTTATAATTCAGAATAATATTTTTACAACCACTAGCATACAACTAAAAAAAGAATAATTTAATAAAAGATTTGGTGATATGTTTTGAACTTTAATTGCTTTAATGCTGTGTGCAATCCCCTAAAAGTAAGCTCTTCTGCATTATTCTTTCAACCTCAAGTGAAATTTGCAGCAAGAGGGCGCTCATTACAGTTTTGCTCGCTGTTCCTTCTTGCCAATTATATACGTTCTTTGGTCTAACTGCACTAAAGTTACTAACGGAATTATGGCAAAGCATAATTAAAGATTGAATTGTTTCTTTTAAGAATTTAGAGTTCTCTTTCTCGTCTTTATTACATTATCTCGTCTTTGAACATTTTTTGTGTTAGGTTAAATCACATCGATCTTTCCCATTTCTGCTTTACTTTAAACTTTAATGTCACGATTTCATTATATTTTCGATTGTATTTTATGATTGTAGTCATTGATACCTAACATATTTTAGGTCTTACTGATCATTTGCGATCACATCCAATTAAAACCATTTTTATTAAAAACAAAAGCTTTTAATATACCTTTTTTTTTCCAAATTAAAGTTTGTTACATTTACATATACACTGGCGGAAATTGAAAAAAGAACACCTAGAAGGAAGTCCATTAGTAAAGTCATATTATAATATGTTAAGGGAAGCAGAAACCGTGATCCAAGATTGAAAGTCATTGGATGAAATAATGACGTCACTGAGAACAACATGCAAATGCACGCAGCGCGTGTTTAAGGACTAGGGCGTGAAGAAAGAAGTTATTCGTCTCGTGTCGTCTTGTTCAGTTCTCTTTGAAGAAGCCACCATGCCTGGACGACGCAGGCGCGCAACTTTGTTCAGTTAGCGAAGTTTGAGCAAGGTCGTATAGTGGGTCTTTGAGAAGCAGATTGGTCTTTTCGTCAAATTACACAAATTACACGAGAGGTATCGCCAGTGGTACGATGGGGGCATCGACGGTCAGGAGAGCATTCGCATACTTGCAGACGTGTTTCCGGGCAACACAGAATTAATGGACGCACGAGAGGATCACGAGGCAAGAGGGCGGCAGTGGCAGAGTGCATGGCTACGGCGTCTCTTTTGTGAAGCAGGACTATGAGCACGGTTACCAATGCCACCTCGTCACTGTCGAGCACGGTTATCAATGTCACCTCGTCACTGTCGAGCACGTTTGCAGTGGTATCAAGAACGAGTTCATTGGAAGGAAGAATGGCAGTCTGTGATCTTCAGTGATGAAAGCTGATTGTGCTTAGGAGCGTCCGAAGGTGATCAGGTGGCGGATTCTTCCACATGCATCCGCCAGCGACACACAGAACCCACGCCGGGCATCATGGTGTAGGGAGCGATTAGCTATCATTCTTGTACGTGTCTGGTGTTTGTACAGGGTACACTGAATAGCATTAAGTTCGTCAGCGACATCGTACATCCGGTCGTCCTGCCATATTTGAGTGTAATCCCAAATGCGATATTCCAGCAGGATAATGCTCGCCCACTCTCCATCCGGGCAACTCAACATGCTCTTCGGGCAGTGCACCAACTCCCCTGGCCAGCACGCTCTCCGGACGTTTCTCCAATCGAGCACTCTGGGACTGGATCGGGCAAAGACCCCTCCGCGGACCGTGGCAGGCAACGACCATCTCTGAATTACGCGTCCAAGTTGAAAGCGCATGGATTGGTATCAACCAGCGTGATATCCAGTATTTGTACGACCGATTGCATGTCAGATTGGAAGGTTGCATAGCTGCTCGTGGAAGTTCAACACCTTATTAAAATGTGCCTTCTGTAAAATGTAATACTTATAAATAAAATAAATACCCCCTCAAGCAGCTGCTTGCCACAGAGGTCTGACAGGAGCCTGTCAGTTTATATGCAGGAGTAGAAGGTCTGTGAGGATGGCAGGACCTCAGCAGGAAAAACGACAAGAACATCCATGCCTTAACTCCGGGGCTCGAACCTTAGATCAGCAGCCAACCACTCGATCACGGGACGGCTTATTAAAAGGTAAAATAAACATTGAATCACTTCACACGTGTGATCACTGTCCTTTCTCAACAAGTGGTTTCTACTAAATAAATCTCACAGATTACGCTTCAATTGCTAATAGTGTTCTTTTTTCAACGTAATATTTTTCGTACATTAATTAATACAGAAGAACAATGTATTCATATATTTGCTTGTGGAGTGATATTTATAATCCAAAAGTTATGGCTCGTCTAGGTTAAAATAGTGAGTATTAAACTTTATCTTTATGGCAACAGTAAATATATATAAATTTAATTTCTTGAGACAAAAGAAAATAATTAGATGAATTTTAAGTCATTCTAAAATAGCGAGAAAGTGTTCTACATCGCTAATATTTTAAAGATGATCCTTCAGTAGACACTTAAAATGATATGCATTTCATTCCTTTAGTACAGCACATAGAGGTAATGAATTAAAAATTTTTGGTTTAAGAAAGTAGAAGTGCTTATGCTTAATTTCTTTTTTCATGATTGGAATTAACATATCTTAAGCCACTAAATTTATTATTATAATTACTTTACACTGGCCAATGAACTGTTAGAGTAGAAAAAAATTAGCATTCTTAAAATGCATAAATGTCTAAGTGAAAAAATGCCTCAATTATAATATTTTTCAAATTGCATTAAATTTCTCTCATTACTCCTTTTTTTTATTTCTATCATTACTATTTGTTTACAAAGAGCAGTAACTTTATGAACTACACCAAAATATGAAAAGCCTTTCTTTGAAGTTCGATTTAATTTTGCAAGCTTTTCAATTTCTGGTTACGTCAATTCCCATTATCTTTTTAAGCCTAGTCATCTTCTAGCAAAGAACACGAGATTTTACGATCTTTTTCGTCTCGAGAAGGAATGCCTCCCTCCCACGGTCAGCTGCGTGACGGATGACTCAACTTCCACGAAGTGAACACGAACCAATATGGCCGCCGTTCGCCATCGTAGCAGGAGCCCCAGTGTGTCACACCCAATCAGTTCCGCTCCGCAGCGGAAGAGAGGTCGGATTTACTTTCAACCACCTTTTGCAGCTCATCTCTTCGTACAAGAAAAAAAAAAATGAGAAATAAAAGTATAACTATGGATCATGCGCTTTCTACACAATGACGTCACTCCAAAGAGGTTTAAACGCATATTTATATTTGACTTTATAAAGAACAAATTTTAGTAGCTGTAACAAATGCGTTTTTGGACATTCTTTCGATAATAATCGCTTTTGGATATTCTCTGAGTCATACACAAATCTAAAAATAAATTTTGAAGGGGACGGGAGCACGTGGCTGGAATGAACCAGAACACACCAGAATGCCGTCCGGTATATTTTTTTCTCCTAAAAGTGAAATATATAATCATCTCGTTCTATGGAGCGAGGACGACTCAGCCGGTAGCGCGCCAGGCTCGTAATCATCAATTCGCAAGTTCAAGCCCCAGCAGGGCAAGAGTTGAGATTACTAACTCCTACAGTCGCTCAGAAAAGTATCCGAACACTGGTTGATTACAGAATTCAGAAAAAATATCTGGCAACGATATTTTTAGAAATTAGTGACCTGGCAACCTTCGTGTCACGTGACTCGAATATCGTTGCCAGATATTTTTTCCGAATTCTGTAATCAACCAATGTTCGGATACTTTTTTGAGCGACTGTACCTTGCTGTCAGTAAGAAAAAGGACAACGATGGTCTTGGGAAGGTTGAATGGGACGTTCATAAGCCCGACCAGTATGCAAGAGAGCCATACCCAATGCGCATTAAAGAACACGTTGGACAGCCTTAAATGAATGCTTGCATCTTAACTGTTATCTAATGAATCCCCTCCCAAACTTTCTCCGAGACTTTGGAATCTTTGTGTTGTTGGGTTGTTTTACCTCTGAGCGGCACTTTTTGCACACCATGGGCTAAATGGCCAGGTCACAAGGACCCCGAAGGCTCAGAGAAGGTTGGGGGAGGGAACCCACTGGAAGAGCTGTTGGGAGACAGATGGTAGCCTCCCGTCAAGGACATCCAGCGTGTTCTTTAACGTGCACAGGGTATGGCTCTCCCGCACACGGGGCAACGGCTTAACGTCCCATCCGACGGACGGCGGCCTTTCCAAGCCCATCGGTGTCCCCTATTGACCGTGGGCAGGGCGGGGAATTTTTCGGAGATAAATCTCAACGCTAACCCAGCTGGTACTCGAACCTGGGAACTACAGATTACGAGCCTGGCGCGCTACCGACTGAGCCACCCCCGCCCCTAGGAGTCTTTGTGACCTGGCCATTTAGTCCATTTCTTTGCACAAAAGTGTCGCTGAAAAAAAATTCCAATGCTTTTAGCTTAAATTAATGGAAAGTTGGAAAATGTTAGTAACACATAAAAAAGAGCAGTGTCTATAATAAAAAAAAAAATTAAAAATTTCATTGCTACCATGCCAAGTAAGAAAATGTAAAAAAAACGTTTGATCCCGGTTATTACGGAATTCAGTTTTTTAATACGTGGCCAAATGCAATTAAACAGATAAATAACAGAATTAATGCTTGTTAAAAAATTTAAAAAAAGTGGTTTATGGTTATAAAAGTTGGTATTGTAAAAATGAAAAACGATTAAATGCAATGTTACCAGTTCCTAAAGATGAAATTCTCCCTACCTGCTCAGACGGCAGAATTTATATGCCGTTACGACTCTTTTATTTTCATAGAGAAAATGACAACAACGGATTTGATCATGCATCGTTTCGCGTAGGAATAGGCAGGGTAAATAATATTTCCTTCTAAAAAGTCCCTTTTTTGGAATTTCGACTTGAAATTAAGCCACTACAATTTGGACAACAACCAAAAGCACTCAGTCAAATTTTGAAGCTTCTATCATGATTTTCCGATGAGTAATACCTGCCGAAGGCAGACAGATAGATATCTCCTTTCCTTATTAAAAGTCTATTAAAACAGAAAGGTGCGTTTTACCATTCTTTGGGGGTAAGAGGGGCAATTTGCTACAAATATCCGAGTGGGTTGGGTTGTTTTACCTCTGAGCGGCACTTTTTTGCACACCATGGGCTAAATGGCCAGGTCACATGGACCCCGAAGGCTCAGAGAAGGTTGGGGGAGGGGACCCACTGGAACAGCTGTTGGGAGACGGTAGCCTCCCGTCAAGGCCATCCAGCGTGTTCTTTAACGTGCACAGGGTATGGCTCTCCCGCACACGGGGCCACGGTTTAACGTCCCATCCGACGGACGGCGGCCTTTCCAAGCCCATCGGTGTCCCCTACTGACCGTGGGCAGGGCGGGGAGTTTTGCGGAGATAAATCTCAACGCTGATCCAACTGGGGCTCGAACCTGGGAATTACAGGTTACGAGCCTGGCGCGCTACCGACTGAGCCACCTCCCCCCCCCCCCCAATATCCGAGTGGTTAGCGCTCTTGGCTACTGATCAAAGGGACCTGGGTTTGAGCCCAGGGTGTGCTGTCTTTCTGCTGAGGTCCCGCCATCCTCACAGACCTTCTACTGTGGTGTATAAACCGGCAGGCTCTGTCAGACCACTGTGGCAAGCAGCTGCTTGAGGGGGTATTTATTTTTTTTTTTGCGTAAGCTCCTTGACTATCGCACTCCACCATCCAGATTTCAAATTTCTAGCGTGAATAAATCGCTTACAATATTCGTTTAAAATTTTCCCAGTTTTCAAATTTATGGTCTGTAGAAATTCCAATCAGTGGAGGATTTAAAAAATGCGAAACGTAAGATTGTATTAGTTCCTGTTTAGTCCAGAAGGATCGATAGTTGAACTGTATGCGGTCTCACTTTTAAGATGCAATTTGTTTATTCTCTAAATCAGGCACGGACTGGTAAGGGATGCTGAACGCTGTAGAGTCCCGGTCTCTCAGAGTCGTGGGGCCTCTGGGACCCCATAAGAGCAGGATTTTTTAAATAAATTTTATTTTAAAGAAATTCCATAGAATTGGGGAAAACCTATTTTAAGCTTCACGTACGAACTCTCAAAAGAATAAACATCGAAATCTTGAAAAGGAAACCTACTTTTTTAAATCGGAGTTCGGGGGGGGGGGGGGGGCTTGCTACAGCTGCATCCTGAAAAAAAGTTTCTGTTCATCCCTGTTCTAAACATGTATTCCAATATATGTATTTCTCTAAAATTATACTTTATTTAGCTCTATCACATAATTTTAGAGCCTCTATCACGATTTGCACAGGAGTTATGTCCGCCACAGACACACACACATCTCCTTTTATTATCAAAAGAATGAATAAATTATGCTGTGTTTCTCACAATGCATATTTGCATATGTAGGTTGCGAGTGTAGTAGGATCTATATCGGGAATAAAAACTTCCCCTTTGTTTTGATTCACGCAACAGTTCTGTTCACATTAGCAACATTCTTTCGAAAGTCAAGTGTTAAAGAACCATTGCCAGATTTCCAGAGCATAATCCATACAATTAATCTCAGACGATTGCAAACAATGGCCGGATGGTTAGCTTTTTGCCCTTCACCTCAACGCCAAGCGCTGTCCGATGGTTAGCTTTTCCCCTTCACCTCAACGTCAAGTGTTGTCCAATGGTTAGCTTTTTTCCTCTTCACCTCAACGCCAAGCGCTGTCCGATGGTTAACTTTTTGCCCTTCACCTCAACGCCAAGCGCTGTCCGATGGTTAACTCTTTTGCCCTTCACCTCAACGCCAAGCGCTGTCCGATGGTTAACTCTTTTGCCCTTCACCTCAACGCCAAGCGCTGTCCGATGGTTAACTCTTTTGCCCTTCACCTCAACGCCAAGCGCTGTCCGATGGTTAGCTTTTCCCCTTCACCTCAACGTCAAGTGTTGCCAATGGTTAGCTTTTTTCCTCTTCACCTCAACGCCAAGCGCTGTCCGATGGTTAACTTTTTGCCCTTCACCTCAACGCCAAGCGCTGTCCGATGGTTAGTTTTTCCCCTTCACCTCAACGCCAAGCGCTGTCCGATGGTTAACTCTTTTGCCCTTCACCTCAACGCCAAGCGCTGTCCGATGGTTAGCTTTTCCCCTTCACCTCAACGTCAAGTGTTGTCCAATGGTTAGCTTTTTCCTCTTCACCTCAACGCCAAGCGCTGTCCGATGGTTAGCTTTTCCCCTTCACCTCAACGTCAAGTGTTGCCAATGGTTAGCTTTTTTCCTCTTCACCTCAACGCCAAGCGCTGTCCGATGGTTAACTTTTTGCCCTTCACCTCAACGCCAAGCACTGTCCGATGGTTAGTTTTTCCCCTTCACCTCAACGCCAAGCGCTGTCCGATGGTTAACTCTTTTGCCCTTCACCTCAACGCCAAGCGCTGTCCGATGGTTAGCTTTTCCCCTTCACCTCAACGTCAAGTGTTGTCCAATGGTTAGCTTTTTCCTCTTCACCTCAACGCCAAGCGCTGTCCGATGGTTAGCTTTTCCCCTTCACCTCAACGTCAAGTGTTGCCAATGGTTAGCTTTTTTCCTCTTCACCTCAACGCCAAGCGCTGTCCGATGGTTAACTTTTTGCCCTTCACCTCAACGCCAAGCACTGTCCGATGGTTAGTTTTTCCCCTTCACCTCAACGCCAAGCGCTGTCCGATGGTTAACTCTTTTGCCCTTCACCTCAACGCCAAGCGCTGTCCGATGGTTAGCTTTTCCCCTTCACCTCAACGTCAAGTGTTGTCCAATGGTTAGCTTTTTCCTCTTCACCTCAACGCCAAGCGCTGTCCGATGGTTAGCTTTTCCCCTTCACCTCAACGTCAAGTGTTGCCAATGGTTAGCTTTTTTCCTCTTCACCTCAACGCCAAGCGCTGTCCGATGGTTAACTTTTTGCCCTTCACCTCAACGCCAAGCACTGTCCGATGGTTAGTTTTTCCCCTTCACCTCAACGCCAAGCGCTGTCCGATGGTTAACTCTTTTGCCCTTCACCTCAACGCCAAGCGCTGTCCGATGGTTAGCTTTTCCCCTTCACCTCAACGTCAAGTGTTGTCCAATGGTTAGCTTTTTCCTCTTCACCTCAACGCCAAGCGCTGTCCGATGGTTAGCTTTTCCCCTTCACCTCAACGTCAAGTGTTGCCAATGGTTAGCTTTTTTCCTCTTCACCTCAACGCCAAGCGCTGTCCGATGGTTAACTTTTTGCCCTTCACCTCAACGCCAAGCACTGTCCGATGGTTAGTTTTTCCCCTTCACCTCAACGCCAAGCGCTGTCCGATGGTTAACTCTTTTGCCCTTCACCTCAACGCCAAGCGCTGTCCGATGGTTAGCTTTTCCCCTTCACCTCAACGTCAAGTGTTGTCCAATGGTTAGCTTTTTCCTCTTCACCTCAACGCCAAGCGCTGTCCGATGGTTAGCTTTTCCCCTTCACCTCAACGTCAAGTGTTGCCAATGGTTAGCTTTTTTCCTCTTCACCTCAACGCCAAGCGCTGTCCGATGGTTAACTTTTTGCCCTTCACCTCAACGCCAAGCACTGTCCGATGGTTAGTTTTTCCCCTTCACCTCAACGCCAAGCGCTGTCCGATGGTTAACTCTTTTCCCCTTCACCTCAACGTCAAGTGTTGTCCAATGGTTAGCTTTTTCCTCTTCACCTCAACGCCAAGCGCTGTCCGATGGTTAGCTTTTCCCCTTCACCTCAACGTCAAGTGTTGTCCAATGGTTAGCTTTTTCCTCTTCACCTCAACACCAAGCGCTGTCCGATGGTTAACTTTTTGCCCTTCACCTCAACGCCAAGCGCTGCCCAGAGCATTAGGTTAATGAAGAGTTCAGAGAGCAAATTCACTGTGTGCGGCGATCAGAGCAGAACAATGGGATAATGTCGAGCAAGCACAGCGGCTTAACTAGTTAACAGTTCAACTGCTCCCCAAACACAAATGCTTTCAACCTTATGCATACACTGAAACAATGGTGCGAATTTATCGCTCTTGGAAGGATTTATGTCTCGTGCTGTGTGGTTTTGTTAGACTTTTTCTTCGCTTAATGTTGGCCAATGCAAAGGTTAAGATTTGGAAAAAGTTTTAAAAGGGAAGAAAGTTATATTAAAACGAAAGAACAGACCAAACAAGCAGCCTGGATATATTCTTTTCAGAATTATATTTATTTCATACTCTCACGAAACATTTTTTTCTTCCTTAACAAGTATTGAGTCAATGATTCGTCTGTTCCCATGGCAGAGTGGTTAGCGCGCTTGGCTACTGATCTAAGGGACCTGGTTCGAGTCACGGGTAAGGTAGGGTTGTTTCTCTGCTGAGGTCCCGTCATCCTCACAGACCTTCTAACATAGAACATTATTTCAAACATATATATATATACTAATATATTTATTGCCTGTCCCATGGCCAAGTGGTTAGCACGCTTGGCTACTGATCTAAGGGACCTGGGTTCGAGCCCGGGTTTTCTGCTGAGGTCCTGCCATCCTCTCAGACCTTCTACTATGGCATATAAACTGACAGGCTCCTGTCAGACCTCTGTGGCAAGCAGCTGCTTGAGGGGGTATTTATTTATATTTACTACTATCTCTTTGGCTTCTGTTCTAGTTATTAAAATTCGTTTCGGGTGCTGTGTTCCTGTCCACACTCAGTCCCTCGAATACGTCCGATTCGATAAAGAGATCAGAGGAATGTTTTATTATAATTTTTGTTTTTTCCATTTTCATCATCACATTCGATATTTAATCTGACATTAAAATTCCCACCTTAAAGCGAATTCAGTCACGTATCTTTTACCTGAAACTTCTTAAAAATATAACATTAAAAGAATTTTATTTATCCAATAAACGGATTGCTAAGGATTATTTAGAAAACTTTGGAATTTCAAACTAGCACGAGACGAAAGCTTTAAAAGCTAACAAATTTCTGAACAAGACACAACTTTGTTAATTAATTGCAAATAAAAAAAAATAATCAACGGTAGCTACAGTTCTAATTAAGTAATCAAAGACAACACTTCGTTAAGGATTATTTAGTTTTGAAATCTCTGCTTATTATGACCGAGAATATTATACAGAAACAACAGATGAAACACAGTTGCTAACTTCTTTGCTTTTAAGTACAAAAAACTTACTGAAAACGTTGTATAATTAATCGGTGTAATTTGTAAAGAAAAATCAGTAAAACAATAAAATACTCAAGAAATTAGAATTAAGTACTACAATTCACGGAGAGGTACAATGGGAAGTAATTATACTAACAGCTAATTTAAATAACTACCACGCTTTCAGAAAATAACAGTTTAATCAAATATCGCACAGTACAGCAGATACATTAGAGATATTGCTTTTATTTAATCTTTTGAAACGCTCTTAAAATGTTTGTTTAGGCAATTTTCAGCATGTATCTGTTTGGTATGGCAGTAGAACTTCAACTCTGTCGATAACAGGAAGCATGAGCTTTTAAATACAAATGTTTACACAGCATTTTGTGCATTAGATTGTATTACAAATCCTCTAAAGCCATGGGCTACAGAAGTCCAACCAGAGTGTGCAATTTTGTTCTCCAAACACCTATGTCCTGATCTACAGTCACTGTAGTCCAATCCTGACAAAGTCCTGTTCAACATTATCTGCCCGTTGTATCCTAGATCTGCCCCATTTCGTGCGGCCTTTAGGCGTACTATTCATAAACCTAATTGCCGATCTACAGCTATACATACGGGAAATGGCCAAACCAATACAGTCTCTCTTTGCAATCAGCGTTGAGATTTATCTTCGCAAAATTTCCCGCCCTGCCCGCGGTCAGTAGGGGACAACGATGGGCTTGGAAAGGCCACCGTCCGTCGGATGGCACGTTAAGCCGTGGCCCCGTGTGCTGTAGAGCCATACCCTGTGCACGTTAAAGAACACACTGGATGGCCTTGACGGGAGGTTACCATCTGTGTCCCAACAGCTGTTCCAGTGGGTCCCCTCCCCCAACCTTCTCTGAGCATTCGCGGTTCATGTGGCCTGGCCATTTAGCCCATGGTGTGCAAAAAAGTGCCGCTCAGAGGTAAAACAACCCAACCAACCCAACTCTCTTTGCACAATATGCTGCTCAAAAGAGGTTGGTGACTCCTTTGTCTAACCTCATCATTACTTACAAATTCGAACTACCTAATGCTCAATATACTGTTTAAGCATCTGGAATCAAAGGCATCAAGTTTCCTCTTATCTTGCTTATAAATGGTGCAAGTTTCACTGCCATAACTAATCTTAGAAAGAATTTACTATATACAGCCTAATTTATAAATAAGCTACATAGAACATACATAGCTATATAGAAATGAATAAAGCTATATAGAAATTATTATACAGCCTAATTTTAGTCTTTAGGTGTATAACCTATTTTTCCACACTTTTCACAGATTCCTAAAGTTGTTTGCAGCAATTCCTATTCTATTTATCTCGTGCAGCACATCACCAGTATCTGTTACATAGCTCCCAAGATAATTAAACTGAGACACTTGCTCAAGAGTGCAACCGTTCAAAGCAACTGAAGCACTATCTGCCTGACCAATTTTCATCACTTTAGTTTTCTCTCTGTTTATAATCAGACTTTACTACCAGTCTCATCAACAGCGCTAATGAACGAGTTCATCTCATCAACATCATTAGCCAACAGGGCCAAATCATTCGCATAATCTAAATCGAAATTCTATAAATCTCTAGACCATTTTAAGAAGTTGGTATTATTCCATGAATAATGATGAGATTAATCGAAGTCATCAACCAACTTTAATCAGCATCATGTAGAGAGAGAAATTGCATTGCTTTCTCCATGTACAAATTGGCAAATAGTGTTATGAAAAATGGGTCAAATAGATTAAGTTGATCAAAACGAGTTGGATGGACTATTTCGCAGCAGGACTACATGCAACAATTACTAACACAATCAACGTATTTGAATGACACAATCAACGTATTTGAATGACTAATTCGCACAATCGTTGTGTCAGTCCTTCATAACTTTTAGCTGCTTCAGTTGGTTGGGTTGTTTAACCTCTGAAGGCACTTTTTTTTTGCACGCAATGGTCTAAATGGCCAGGTCACAAGGACCCCGAGGGTTAAGAGAAGGTTGAAGGAAGGTGACCCATTGGACGCTGTTAGGAGACAAATTGTAGTCTCCCATCAAGGCCATCCAGCGTATTTTTTAGGGTATAGAGGGTACGGCTTTCTTCCGCATACAAGACCACAGATTAATGTCCCATCTGATGGACGGCGGCCTGTCCAAGTACATCTATGTTCCCTACTAACCTCAAAACTGCTCGAAGTGGAACTCGAACCTGGGAACTGCATATTACGAGCCTGGGACGCTACCGACTGAGCCACCCCTTCCCAGCTGCTTTATTAGTTTGTTTGCATGTTTTTTTTTCAGTTATACAACAACAAATTCTGAGAAACTTGTTCTCATCTTTTGAGGTCTTCGAAGCCTGCATAACTTTGAAAGACTTCTTAATTCTGAATTGCCAACTAGGGGAAAGACCTCGTCGTCATAGAAGCCCCATTTCTAATTTGGACAGAACGAGACATCAAAAGCCCACGAGTTGCTTCTTCTAATTCTGAATGGCTCATTACGTGGAAGGTCAAGAGGTCATCGAAAGCGAATCTGTTGATAGATGAGCCTGATGAGTCTTCGTCGAATTCAGAAAGTCTGCTATCACCTTTAATGAGCGAAATTAGGTCGACACACCGAAAATCAGAAGCTATTGAACCCGCAGACAAGCCCTCGAATTCGTGATCGCACTCAGGAGCATGTCAAGGTCGGGAATTATGGATATCGGTTTCGCGCCTCAATTGTAACTGAGGGAAACTTTCTTAATTTCTCTCTCTGTTGCCATCTCTTTCATCAACTCTGTGAGTGGGAGTTGGCTCACTCTGTAGCTCATCAGACTCGTAAACTGATGCCTTCAGGGTCCAGTTTTCTATGCTAAACCCAAGTTCACCTTGATAATACAGGCTCTGACAACTATTTTGACGATATTACATATGGAGGAAAATATTTTACATATTTAGTTATAATGTTAGCGCAAATTGCTTTCGGGCATTCATAATAAATCAATAAATAATGATAAATAACAATAATTATTGTAAAATAATTATAAAGAAGAAAATAATTCATTTGCTACCTATATCCGAAACTACCTGCAATAATATTATATCTAAATTTATAATTGAATTTCCCTCATATTTCTTCCTTACTAGGGGCTTGGTGGGGCGGGAGTGGCTCAGTCGGTAGCGCGCCAGGCTCGTAATCTGTAGTTCCCAGGTTCGAGTCCCAGCTGGGTCAGCGTTGAGATTTATCTCCGCAAAATTCCCCGCCCTGCCCACGGTCAGTAGGGGACACCGATGGGCTTGGAAAGGCCGCCGTCCGTCGGATGGGACGTTAAGCCGTGGCCCCGTGTGCAGGAGAGCCATACCCTGTGCACGTTAAAGAACACGCTGGATGGCCTTGACGGGAGGCTACCATCTGTCTCCCAACAGCTGTTCCAGTGGGTCCCCTCCCCCAACCTTCTCTGAGCCTTCGGGGTCCATGTGACCTGGCCATTTAGCCCATGGTGTGCAAAAAAGTGCCGCTCAGAGGTAAAACAACCCAACCCAAACAACAACGGGCTTGGTACAACAAATAGTTAATCCAGGCTGCTAATTTTCCCTGACTTCTGTTATGTAACATTAAAGTAGTTGTTATGGCTTTAAGCATCGAGGAGCCTTGGCTAAACCCCATTTTGCCTTCATATGGACACTCCTTGATATGGACTCACTTGTGGGTAGGGGAAGAGAGTCTAGTTAACATCTGTTAGGAGACATGGAAGCCTCCCGTCAAGCAGCGTATTCTCTAAAGTACAGAAGAAATGGTTCCATGACATCAGGGTCACGGCTTAACGACCCATTTAACGGACGACAATTTTTGAAACCCCATCAGGAGAGTAGGAACCTTATATAAATCGTTTGCTTAATGCTTTACCCCAGTTCGACCCTTCCGTGACAAAAAGCAACACAGATGGTTTCGGATATACGTTCGCCTCGGATGAGACGTTAAGCCGTAGGTCAGTGTACAACAGAGCCATACCCTGTACACGTTACAAATCACACTGAATGGCTTAGACGGAAGACTTCCATCTGTCTCCTAACAGATGCCCAGTGGATCGTTTTTCCCGACAACTGGGGGCTCTTTCTGAGACACGGATTTTTATTACCTCAAAGTGTGCAGAGAAAAAAGTGGCTCAGAACTAAAACAACTTAACTCAACTCATCAACTCTTTCTAAGGGTGCGGATTTGGCTCGTAATCTGCAGTTCCCAAGTTCGAGTGACACCCTATGCCTTCGTTGAAAAATTTCTCTGCTAACTCTTGCCGTTGGTGAGAAAGGTACAATGCTAAGCTTTGAAACTGCCGTCTGTCGGATAGGACGTTAAGTCGGGGTCCCATATGCAAGAAAGCCATCTCTGTGCATTTTAAAAAGTATTCTGGATGGCCTTGATGAGAAGATTTATCTTTCTTCCAGCAGCTGTCCAGTGTTCAGCTGCTCAGCTGAGCACTGGACAGTGTTCACTGCTCAGGTGTTCAGCTGTCCAAGTTTCACCAACCTTTTTTGAGCCTTTGCAGACCTTGTAACTTGGCCATTTAGCCCATTGTAATGCAAAAGAAAAGAAGCGCCGCTCAGAGGTAAAGCATTCCAACTCTGAGGCTTGTGTTCTCCTTGATTTATGATCTGGCCTTTTAACCTATTCTGGAACAAAGAATTTCAATCCCACAAAAATAAAACAGGATAAAAATCTTTCTGTCTCAGAGATTAAAAGTAATGAAAAACCCAATAAAAGTTATTTGCAAAGAAATAATAAATACTTTTACGTATTTTTTATTTTATCTTCTGAGAATTTCTTTGATTTCATCAAAAGAGGGATACTGAATTCGTGAATTCTCCGGGAACATAATCCCCCCCCCCCCCAGAAACCCAAAGAAGTTTACAATTTCATCCCCTAAGCACTTTTCCTCGTGCTTGCGTCTCACGCAACGTCCTCTTCTCTTCAGATCGGGATACCTGCTGACTGATGCTGCTCGAGATGCTGCCGGAGATGGAGCTTCCTCTTCCTTTGTCTCAGGACTTCCCAAGTTTAGCTTCTCTCAGCAGATTTCCTCGAGCGCACACTCCTTGCCTTATCGCTGCCTCTTATCCGCATAAATCTACCTCTCGGCGTCGTAAAGGAGGCGGGAGAGGAGTTTTATTCGTTTCCACTCTCGGTTGCCAAGGACACTCCATCCTGATAGCAAAAAAGTCTCTTCTCTTTTAAATTGTAAGGCAACTTAATCTTCTGCTGCACTCTCACGTGTTCGCTTCGGAAGTTGATTATTTAAGTGAAAACAATGGAAGACAAGAAGAGTTCGTTTCGAAATTTCATTTAAGTGAAAACAATAGCAAGAGCATCGCTGTTCTTCAAACAAGAATGTTATGCTAAATAATTTCTAAAATATATTTATACATAACTTTTATATTTTTTAAAAAATTATTCCTTTCAGTTAATATTTTGAAGCTAACCAGTAAAAAAATTATGTTTGATTGCTTAACTAAAAAATCGTCAATCTGCAGATTCCTCCTAAAACAGCGAAATATCAACATTCCATTCTTTAGCATACAACGCAGAAAATTTCATTTTGGGTTTTTCGTGTACAGCTTGACTAGGTTGTGTAGTTATGTTTTCATAAATTGCTCTCTTCGTACTGTTTTAAAATTTAAATCTTCCCAAAATGCATTTGATGATTTTATAGGAAATCGATTTGATGCTTTCGATGATCATTTCACAAGGAGTTCAGATGCATTAAGAAGTCTTCAAGTTCATTTCGAAGACTTAAGGAGATTAAGGAAGAATATTCAGTGAAATTATTCTTTGAAACAGATACCAATCTCTGGATCAGATCGGGGCGGGGGTGGCTCAGTCGGTAGCGCGCCAGGCTCGTAATCTGTAGTTCCCAGGTTCGAGTCCCAGCTGGGTCAGCGTTGAGATTTATCTCCGCAAAATTCCCCGCCCTGCCCACGGTCAGTAGGGGACACCGATGGGCTTGGAAAGGCCGCCGTCCGTCGGATGGGACGTTAAGCCGTGGCCCCGTGTGCGGGAGAGCCATACCCTGTGCACGTTAAAGAACACGCTGGATGGCCTTGACGGGAGGCTACCATCTGTCTCCCAACAGCTGTTCCAGTGGGTTCCCTCCCCCAACCTTCTCTGAGCCTTCGGGGTCCATGTGACCTGGCCATTTAGCCCATGGTGTGCAAAAAAGTGCCGCTCAGAGGTAAAACAACCCAACCCAACTGGATCAGATCTCTGGAAAACTTGCACGTTTTCCAGAAAATTCTTTTAAATCAGTGATGCGTGAAGTGTAAACACTCTCGAATGAAGAAGGATTTGGGTTGGGTTGTTTTACCTCTGAGCGGCACTTTTTTGCACACCATGGGCTAAATGGCCAGGTCACATGGACCCCGAAGGCTCAGAGAAGGTTGGGGGAGGGGACCCACTGGAACAGCTGTTGGGAGACAGATGGTAGTCTCCCGTCAAGGCCATCCAGCGTGTTCTTTAACGTGCACAAGGTATGGCTCTCCCGCACACGGGGCCACGGCTTAACGTCCCATCCGACGGACGGCGGCCTTTCCAAGCCCATCGGTGTCCCCTACTGACCGTGGGCAGGGCGGAGAATTTTGCGGTGATAAATCTCAACGCTGACCCAGCTGGGACTCGAACCTGGGAACTACAGATTACGAGCCTGGCGCGCTACCGACTCAGCCACCCCCGCTCAGTGAAAGAAGGAAAGCGATGACAACCTAGTGCAAGTGCGCTACGAATTTTTGCATACTTTGGTGAATTATTTGCTGATTTAAATAATTTCTAAGCGATTCCGTTATGCAGTTTATCTGATATGATGTAAACAGTTTCTTAACCTTAAAAGATCAGTTTTTGGCTGATATCGTCTTCAGCTGGGTGATTCTTCAGAACAGTTGCAGAACAATACTTTAAAGAAACTCAATTCTCACTCTGATTTCGCGGATGTACTGAAACAACAATTGTACGTGAAAGGAGCGTTCTCTTGTGGCCGCCATTGTCTTTCCAGTTGATTCATTAGCGAAATTTCGTTTGTGGAGAGAAAGATAATTACATATTCGGATGCTGATGTTTGCTGTTGGCAACATCTTTCTGCCAGTCGTGATCGTCTGCTTCCAAGAGAAAACTGTTTCTTCAGTGAAGGAGGGAGCAGGGAGGGGGGGAGAGAGATTTGTAAATCATCGCGAAGAACAAAACGCAATCATAGATATCGCAAGATTGCCAAAGGGGTCGGGGAGATACCTGGTGGGGATGAGAAGAAAGGAAATCGTCATGCTTTGCGAGATGGTGTTTTCTCTTCGCTTTGCAATCAAAGATTCAAATGAATCAAAGATAAAATGATTGCCGCCATCAATCGAAAGAATCTCAGATCAGTTATTCTCTCGTTCCATTCTTCGTGACTGGGCTCATTATGGCCTTCGTTCGCTTTCATCAGACCACCTTTCATCAGACCACCGACGTTGCCTCGATGAGTTTCTCGAAGGTTCCTTCGTTGCAGAGTTGAAATTCCACAGTCCCGGCCCCCTTCCTTTTTTTTTACTTCTGTTTTTAACTTATAATTAGCAGGAAAATTGGGTCCAAGAGTGACCTAATTTGAGTTGTTTATGCGTAAATGTGACCCTGATTTAAAGACTGACATTGTGCACACGAATCAATCTTTATTTAGAGGAAAATGAAAGAGTTTTGAAACAATGGAAGAGTGAGAATTTATCAGTCGTAATAAAGTTTAATAGCGAGCACAAAAAATATATGTAATGATCGAATAATTGCATATTGCCAAACAATGCAATTACGTGTTTATATAACTAATTAACAAAAGTGAAAGATTGTTGTTTTTTTTTTACTTGTTTATTAATCTCCTTCGCCCCTCTCCCCGTTTTATCCAGAAAGATCTTCCAGAATCGTTCGTGAAATATCTCGGAGTGCGCATTGTTATGTAACTATGGTATTAGAATTGTTGTTTGATTGGTTAGTTGCTGGCCAATTTCACTACAGTGTTGGAAGATAAAAAATTTTAAACTGCAAAAAAAAAATCATGTCGGTGTACTGTGTTAATTCCGAATATCATTTAGAGAAGCAGATGCAAACAATTATTGTCTGTCGAGATTGAAAACATTTATTAAACTGAAAGAAAAATAACTTTTTTTTTTTTGTTTTCGGTATGACGACTCAATGCTTAGGTTGAATTCAACGTTTCGTATTCTGTACACAAAATCTGAGTTGGGTTGTTTTACCTCTGAGCGGCCATTTTTTGCACACCATGTGCTAAATGGCCAGGTCACAAGGACTCCAAAGGCTCAGAGAAGGTCGAGGAGAAGTGACCCACTGGAACAGCTGTTGGGAGACAGATGGTAGCCTCCCGTCACGCCATCCAGCGTGTTCTTTAACATGCATAGAGTATGGCTCTCCCGAACACGGAGCCACGGATTAACGTCCCATCCGACGGACGGCGATCTTTCCAAGCCAATCGGTCTCCCCTAACCGTGCGCAGGGAGGAGAGTTTTGCGAAGATAAATCTAAACGCTGACACAGGTGGGACTCGAACCTGGGAACTGCAGATTACGAGCCTGGCACGCTATCGACTGAGTCACCTCCGCTGCTCACACAATCTGAATACGTTCATGTTATCATAACGTTTAAAATTTAAATGAAATTATTTCAAGGTTTTTTTAAGAAATAAAAATTTGATTCATCGATATTTTACTCCGTTTGAGCTAATGAGGTGGGGTGGCTCAGTCGGTAGCCCGCCTAGCGCGTAAACTGCGGTAGCCAGGTTCGAGTTCCAGCTTGGCCAGCGTTGATATTTATCTACGCACAACTTGGGTGCATAAACATATAATTATAATATTTTATTATAATTATACTGTATAATAATTAATAAATATATAATTATAATATTTTATTATAATTATATATTTTTCGTATGTTAATAATATTAGTAATATTTTTAACATACGAAATAGCTTTACACTCACCGTTATTTTAATAATTCAATTACTTAATAATATCCTATTTAGTTCTATTGATGTTACAGCTAAAGTTGGCATTAAAATGCCCTGCAGCAGATGCATTAATTATCATAAAGTAGCGGAATAAAGAAAGAATAAGGAATGAAAAACACATTCAAAGCCCTCTGACTTTGAAAAGAAACGTTTTACAGGAAGATATCATCGCAGATATATCGAAGATCTCACTCAAATCTCTCTAATTTCAAATTTTCAAAAATATTCATTTAATATCTAGAGTTTTCGAAGTTGGAAGATAGAGCAGCGGAAATTGTTCTTACACTCGTCCTAAACCCTTTCCTTCAGAACGGAGGGGGGAAAAACTGAAAGAATTTCTGTATAAATTCTAAATTTTTGTTCACTTTAATGTACAGTCGCTCAAAAAAATATCGAACACTATGGTTGATTACAGAATTCAGAAAAAATATCTGGCAACGATTTTTTTTAGAAATTAGTGATCTGGCAACCTTCGTGTCACGTGACAAGAAATTTCTAAAAAAATACGTTGCCAGATATTTTTTCTGAATTCTGTAATCAACCATAGTGTTCGGATATTTTTTTGAGCGACTGTACGAATTACTATAAAAGTTTTCACTTGTGTTTTAATTAACTTTTCGAGAAATTTCTTATGATTGGCAAACTACCGTTAAAAGTTCTGACTTCAATGACTCTTTAAACATGAATTTTGAAAATTGAGATTTTGATAACTTTTATTTAGAAAAGTTTCATTTTCATCGTTATTTTTCCATAAAAAAATCTAATTTTCAAATTTAAAGAGCTTTGGAAGTGGTTTTCATTCTCATAACCTGAAAGTGTTCCTATACATTTGGTAGTATAGTGTATTTGTTCTGCAGAGGAGGGAGCAATGATCCATTCGACAGATTGTAGCCTTTCCCACTACACAGTGAAATTTCGGTATAACGAACGTCAGAATAACGAAATATTCAGTGTAACGAATTTTTTCCCGACCCCTGCCAATTTACTATCTCTAAGGGGAAAATATTTGTTTAAACGAATACCAGTATAACAAAAATATCGGTTTAATGAAATTTTAAAAAATTAAATCCTTAAAGAATATGTACAATGCACATTTTTCTATATTTATGTGATTTGGTTTTTAGCAACGCTGTGCAATATCTGTCCAATCACAGCGCTGTAAATCACGTGCTATTTATTGTGTATCTAACGGCACGCATTTTTGCCTATATCACTGCGTGGCATAGAGGCTCTCTACACGTGCCGGCATAATGCTTTAAAGCAACTTTGCCACATTTCCTAGCATAAAAAGCGGATTTTGAAACTTGGAGATCTACACTATTCTGATTGTATTGCGAAAAGTTCTTTCAAATCAGTCCCAATCCATGCATTATGTTTTATCATTCGTTAAAATCAAGTCATTGTTATATCTGTTGTTGCTTTTATTGTTCTAGTTACGTTTGTTAATTTGAGAGAATCTCTCTTGACAATGTGTTGGAGTGTTGCGACATCACTGAACAATTCGCGGAGAGAGGATTATTGGAACAGAGAGTTAAAAAAATAAAGAATAAGTATAAAATGAAACAAAGTATAAGATAAAGAATAATAATAATAAATAATCCATTCAATACCGACGTTTTAAGAAGAAAATTTTCATACTAGGTAAATTTCTTTCTTTGGGATTATTTTACAGTATGTAACCATAATAGCACTTTTTTTTTTAATTGCATTTCAGTATAACAAATATATCTTTGTTACCCACTCGATTTTGTTAAACTAACATTTCGCTGTAGTAAGACTAGGATTAAAATTAGAAAAGTGAAAGTCACAAATCCAAGCTACAGCAATGTCACTTCTTTTAGTTTCTGGTAGGGAACATAAGAAATTAATAAAACGATATCCAGTATCATTGATCCCTTTCAAGCTCCTTCTTACATCGTCCTCTGTCTTTTTTTTTTCATCGTCCTTTTGCTACTCCGTATGTTAAAAATATTGCTAATATTATTAACATACGAAAAATATATAATTATAATAAAATATTATAATTATATATTTAATTATAATAAAATATTATTATTATATATTTAATTATAATAAAATATTATTATTATATATTTATGCACCCAAGTTGTGCGTAGATAAATATCAACGCTGGCCCAGCTGGAACTCGAACCTGGCTACTGCAGATTACGAGCCAGGCCGCTATACCGACTGAGCCACCCCCACCTCATTAGCTCAAGCAGAGTAAAATATCAAGGAATCAATTTTATGCTTCTTTAAAAAAAAAACTTGAAATAGTTTCTTTTAAATTTTAACTGACATAATTTTCTTTACCCTTTGTTCTTGTGATCGAAGCGTCGCATAACATTCATCGTAGCGACCGTAACAGCCAATTCTCTCGTGTCAGCGACGGTCGGGATTGTTCCTGAGCTTCCCTTGCTGCGGGGGAACACAACAACATCACATTTGAATAAACATCCCGGAACGATTGATTGCCAGAGTCGGACTCTTCGGCGACTTCCTTTTTTCTCTCTCTCGCTTTTCTTTTCTCTGGGACACGGAGGAGAAAAGGAAGAAAATTGGAAGAAAAAAAAATATTAGACGTTCCTCATTTGCTTTTCATGAAATCACGTCATCCAAGACGATCCTCATCATAAAGAAATGATGATGTCTCCCAGCAGGAAGCCGAAATGCTTTTTCTTTTTTTTCCTTTAGTATTTTGCTTTGCTGTTTGTTCGGTGTATTTGACGTACAGATGTGGGGATATCATAAAATATAGATCTAATCGACGCCAGCAATGGTTGTGGTTTACAGAGCAACGAAATGGTGAAAATAGTTAAGAGAAAACTACGTCGGAATAGAGAAAACTGCAAAAAAAAACTCCATTTTATTTCGTCGAATGTTGTTGGTAAGGAAGCGCAAAGCAGAGGGAACATTCCTCTGGTGATTGATGCGTCCTTAGAGATGCACACACCATCCCCAAGATGTTTTTCAGATGCAGAGAGGCCAAATCTGTATGACATCCTTATGATTAATGGATGCAAGTTTTATAAACCAAGCTTTGCAAAAGAACAAAATTATGTTTGACTTTGTCTGTGCATGTTATTCGTAGTTTTATCCAGAAATGCAGATCTTCAGATTCATCCTAAATATTAGTCATGCAAAGATCCAAAATACCAGCGAAATATGGAAATGGAAGTCATTTGTTATGAAACAACGCTATTTCTGTGAGCGTACTGAGACTCTACGGAACGCAAACGAATACTTCCACGTGATGTGAATAGCAAACTAAAGAGAAAAAGCTTTTAATTCTTGATATAAATTATCTTACAGTAGCACGTAGCCCGCGAGCAGCAATTTTTCAAAGCAACGACAGGATGACAACAATTTTCCTTTGAGGATTCGTATTCTAACGCAAGTGTTGCCTTTCATTTTCAAAATTCGTACTTTTCGACTGCACAATATACGAAATGTCAAGGTCTACAAAAAAAAAAAGCCATAAGAACCAGGGCAGGACTTTGTTAGAAGACTTATTAAACAGTTGCAAATGAGTAATAGGATTTTTCAACTTTCCCTTATGGCTTTTTAACAAGTATAAGGTTAACACATAATCTGAATTATATGATAAAATGAGAGAATTTCCTTATTATTTTAATAGGAAGCTAACTTCGAAGATTCTATTACTTCTATAATAACTTTTTTTTAACTGTTTATGAGATAAATTAAAAATATATATCATGCTTAAATTTTAGTAATATCCATTAGAACATTATCGGGATTTGAATGTTTAATAAGAGCAATGACAATTATAAGAAAAGTTAATTCCTAACAATAAGTTATATTTCAAATCGTTTAATATAATAATATGCATTTTAGAAATTTTCATAAACAATTATTTCAGTATTCATCAAATGCGTTCCCAAAGATACATCGCTACTCTTAAATAATTCAACTTCCAGAACTCTTTTAATACTGAACAAATGATGTTGAAATTTAAGAATCTGATAGAATTGGTGAAGAACCCTTTTTTTTTTATTATGTAGCCCTTTTTTTTTAAGTTAAAGGGCTTCAGAATTAGCTTATTATTGATGTTATAGCATAGAAATTCTCTATTTCTTTTTATATACCGTGCATGTTTCTTAACAGGGTCCAGCATGAACATTATTATTATTTTTTTTTTGCCTACTTAGTGAATGCTTCTTAAACCAGCACAGGATATGGATCTCTCCAGCAGGAACTCTGTGTTTCTTTAAAGTGCACAGGATATGGCTTTCTAGCACGAACATTATATTTTTTTAATGTGAATAGGATATGCTTTCCTTTTTAAAAAACGAGCACAGAGGATGACTATCTAACCTGAACGTTAACATGATCCTAATTTAGAATCAAAGATGTTGTGTCAAAATGGCCACTGAAAGGCTGAAAACACAAAAGAGACCGTTGGAAAGATGATTGGATAAAATTTGGGATTATATTTGGAGGAGATTGGCACGAAATCAACAACAGTGGTGAGGATCGACAGAGACCTTTGTCGTGCAGTCAAAGGGCTATTGTTGGTGAAGAAACGAAAAACCAAAGTTGAGTTTGTACAGCAAAACGTTTTCGTTATTATTACTAGTTTTGAAAAATAAACGTTCGGAGAAAAATTAGTTCTCATTACTCCACCTTTCCCAGTAAGATGTCATTCGATACTTGCTGAATATTAAATTATCCGAAGTAATCGAGATTTATTTTTTTACTAAATATGATGCACATCATCTACAGCAACAAAAGGTAATGAAGGGTGAGTGCAGATTTTTTTTTTTTTTTGCACTCACCCTTACTATTGTCCAACGCATATTGCCATGATAAATGGATCAAATATAGAAGAGGTATTCTTGTCATAAAATTTATGAAATTGCAAACTTATTTATGATTATGAAATTCAATAGATAAGAAAAAAGATCCTTTTCTTCGTATCTTGTCTTTCTTTCTTCAGAACATATGAATTCCGTCTGAAACCAAATTGTGTTTCAAGCAAGACAGGGTGCAGGGAGAGAAAATCGTCCAGTCTGGTCAGAATGATTCGCTCAAACAGCTTTTCCAAGCAAGAGAGCAAGCTGATTGGGCGATAACTCAGAGGAAATGTTCGGTTCTTTCCCGGCTTTTGGATAAGCCGAACAAAGGCATTTTTACAAATATCAGGAAAAGTATGGTTTTTAAGTATGTTAAAAATAGAACAAAATTTTGTTATGGCTTTCTTGGGAAGATGCCTCAACATACTATTCGATATCTTGTTAGGAGCAGTAGCTTTGTTTAATTTAAGCTTCTTGATAGCCTGAATAAATTCCTGAGGAGAGGTAAATGAAATTTTTGATCTTTGTGTCTGATTAAAACGTAAAAGTTCATCTTCTATCTCCTCGCAGGTTTCATGGCCTGAAAGGTCAAAATTCTCTTGAAATTGTAGCTCAAGAGCATCTGCAAATGCCTCCGATTTATCTTCTTCACTACAACACATTCCTGATTCCCTATGAATGGGAGGGTAATATAGGTGAGGGTTTTTCAATACCCTCACCATCTTCCAAATGGAGTTATCATGCCTAGAGAGTGAAGAGACCTTTTTATTCCAGGAGTTACTTCTATGTTCCTGGAGTTTCTGTTTCACCTCTGTCTTGAGGGAGTAATAAAACTCTTCATCAGATTTATTCCGAGTTCTTTGCCATGCATGGTCGGGCTCTCTTCTTCTCTTTGATGTGACAGGAGAGATGCGATGGAAGATCTGTCTCACCTCTGTCTTGAGGGAGTAATAAAACTCTTTATCATATTTATTCCGAGTCCTTTGCCATGCATGTCGGGCTCTGTTCTTCTCTTTGATGAGACAGGAGAGATGAGATGGAAGATCTGTCTCACCTCTGTCTTGAGGGAGTAATAAAACTCTTTACCAGATTTATTCCGAGTTCTTTGCCATGCATGTCGGGCTCTGTTCTTCTCTTTGATGTGACAGGAGAGATGAGATGGAAGATCTGTCTCACCTCTGTCTTGAGGGAGTAATAAAACTCTTTATCAGATTTATTCCGAGTCCTTTGCCATGCATGTCGGGCTCTATTCTTCTCTTTGATGAGACAGGAGAGATGCGATGGAAGATCTGTCTCACCTCTGTCTTGAGGGAGTAATAAAACTCTTTATCAGATTTATTCCGAGTTCTTTGCCATGCATGTCGGACTCTGTTCTTCTCTTTGATGAGACAGGAGAGATGCGATGGAAGATCTGTCTCACCTGTCTTAAGGGAGTAATAAAACTTTATCATATTTATTCCGAGTTCTTTGCCATGCATGTCGGGCTCTGTTCTTCTCTTTGATGAGACAGGAGAGATGCGATGGAAGATCTGTCTCACCTCTGTCTTGAGGGAGTAATAAAACTCTTTATCATATTTATTCCGAGTTCTTTGCCATGCATGTCGGACTCTGTTCTTCTCTTTGATGAGACAGGAGAGATGCGATGGAAGATCTGTCTCACCTCTGTCTTGAGGGAGTAATAAAACTCTTTATCAGATTTATTCCGAGTTCTTTGCCATGCATTTCGGACTCTGTTCTTCTCTTTGATGAGACAGGAGTGATGCGATGGAAGATCTATCTCACCTCTGTCTTGAGGGAGTAATAAAACTCTTTATCAGATTTATTTCGAGTCATTTGCCATGCATGTCGGGCTCTGTTCTTCTCTTTGATGTGACAGGAGAGATGAGATGGAAGATCTGTCTCACCTCTGTCTTGAGGGAGTAATAAAACTCTTTATCAGATTTATTTCGAGTCATTTGCCATGCATGTCGGGCTCTGTTCTTCTCTTTGATGTGACAGGAGAGATGAGATGGAAGATCTGTCTCACCTCTGTCTTGAGGGAGTAATAAAACTCTTTATCAGATTTATTTCGAGTCATTTGCCATGCATGTCGGGCTCTGTTCTTCTCTTTGATGAGACAGGAGAGATGCGATGGAGATCTGTCTCACCTCTGTCTTGAGGGAGTAATAAAACTCTTTATCAGATTTATTTCGAGTCATTTGCCATGCATGTCGGGCTCTGTTCTTCTCTTTGATGTGACAGGAGAGATGAGATGGAAGATCTGTCTCACCTCTGTCTTGAGGGAGTAATAAAACTCTTTATCAGATTTATTTCGAGTCATTTGCCATGCATGTCGGGCTCTGTTCTTCTCTTTGATGAGACAGGAGAGATGCGATGGAGATCTGTCTCACCTCTGTCTTGAGGGAGTAATAAAACTCTTTATCAGATTTATTTCGAGTCATTTGCCATGCATGTCGGGCTCTGTTCTTCTCTTTGATGAGACAGGAGAGATGAGATGGAAGATCTGTCTCACCTCTGTCTTGAGGGAGTAATAAAACTCTTTATCAGATTTATTCCGAGTTCTTTGCCATGCATGTCGGGCTCTGTTCTTCTCTTTGATGTGACAGGAGAGATGAGATGGAAGATCTGTCTCACCTCTGTCTTGAGGGAGTAATAAAACTCTTTATCAGATTTATTCCGAGTCCTTTGCCATGCATGTCGGGCTCTATTCTTCTCTTTGATGAGACAGGAGAGATGCGATGGAAGATCTGTCTCACCTCTGTCTTGAGGGAGTAATAAAACTCTTTATCAGATTTATTCCGAGTTCTTTGCCATGCATGTCGGACTCTGTTCTTCTCTTTGATGAGACATGAGAGATGCGATGGAAGATCTGTCTCACCTGTCTTAAGGGAGTAATAAAACTCTTTATCATATTTATTCCGAGTTCTTTGCCATGCATGTCGGGCTCTGTTCTTCTCTTTGATGAGACAGGAGAGATGCGATGGAAGATCTGTCTCACCTCTGTCTTGAGGGAGTAATAAAACTCTTTATCAGATTTATTCCGAGTTCTTTGCCATGCATGTCGGACTCTGTTCTTCTCTTTGATGAGACAGGAGAGATGCGATGGAAGATCTGTCTCACCTGTCTTAAGGGAGTAATAAAACTCTTTATCATATTTATTCCGAGTTCTTTGCCATGCATGTCGGGCTCTGTTCTTCTCTTTGATGAGACAGGAGAGATGCGATGGAAGATCTGTCTCACCTCTGTCTTGAGGGAGTAATAAAACTCTTTATCATATTTATTCCGAGTTCTTTGCCATGCATGTCGGACTCTGTTCTTCTCTTTGATGAGACAGGAGAGATGCGATGGAAGATCTGTCTCACCTCTGTCTTGAGGGAGTAATAAAACTCTTTATCAGATTTATTCCGAGTTCTTTGCCATGCATGTCGGACTCTGTTCTTCTCTTTGATGAGACAGGAGAGATGCGATGGAAGATCTGTCTCACCTCTGTCTTGAGGGAGTAATAAAACTCTTTATCATATTTATTCCGAGTTCTTTGCCATGCATGTCGGGCTCTGTTCTTCTCTTTGATGAGACAGGAGAGATGCGATGGAAGATCTGTCTCACCTCTGTCTTGAGGGAGTAATAAAACTCTTTATCAGATTTATTCCGAGTTCTTTGCCATGCATGTCGGACTCTGTTCTTCTCTTTGATGAGACAGGAGAGATGCGATGGAAGATCTGTCTCACCTCTGTCTTGAGGGAGTAATAAATCTCTTTATCATATTTATTCCGAGTTCTTTGCCATGCATGTCGGGCTCTGTTCTTCTCTTTGATGAGACAGGAGAGATGCGATGGAAGATCTGTCTCACCTCTGTCTTGAGGGAGTAATAAAACTCTTTATCATATTTATTCCGAGTTCTTTGCCATGCATGTCGGACTCTGTTCTTCTCTTTGATGAGACAGGAGAGATGCGATGGAAGATCTGTCTCACCTGTCTTAAGGGAGTAATAAAACTCTTTATCATATTTATTCCGAGTTCTTTGCCATGCATGTCGGGCTCTGTTCTTCTCTTTGATGAGACAGGAGAGATGCGATGGAAGATCTGTCTCACCTCTGTCTTGAGGGAGTAATAAAACTCTTTATCAGATTTATTCCGAGTTCTTTGCCATGCATGTCGGGCTCTGTTCTTCTCTTTGATGAGACAGGAGAGATGCGATGGAAGATCTGTCTCACCTCTGTCTTGAGGGAGTAATAAAACTCTTTATCAGATTTATTCCGAGTTTTTTGCCATGCATGTCGGACTCTGTTCTTCTCTTTGATGAGACAGGAGAGATGCGATGGAAGATCTGTCTCACCTCTGTCTTGAGGGAGTAATAAAACTCTTTATCATATTTATTCCGAGTTCTTTGCCATGCATGTCGGGCTCTGTTCTTCTCTTTGATGAGACAGGAGAGATGCGATGGAAGATCTGTCTCACCTCTGTCTTGAGGGAGTAATAAAACTCTTTATCAGATTTATTCCGAGTTTTTTGCCATGCATGTCGGACTCTGTTCTTCTCTTTGATGAGACAGGAGAGATGCGATGGAAGAATGTCAAAATCTTTCTTGGGTGTTATTTCAGTACTGGCTTCAATTCTTGAGTCATGCAACAGATTAGTGAAGTCCGAAAGGGAATCGTTAATAGATCTGAATATTTATTAAGTTTAAATGCTTTATATATATGCACATTCTTAATAACTGAATTTACAAAGGTGGTTGCATAAACTAGGTAGTATATTTTATTTATAATGATATTATATTGATGTTTATGTAAATAAATATTTATAAATGCTAGTATTGCTGTTTAGTTCTTTATGACTTCACGTGTAATAGGAAAACAAACTTTATCGGAGTTCAGCTGCCATGGTGAAATGCAGTAATTTGTTTATTCAAGGTAGATATGTAACGAGAACTAAATTACACAACCTGGATGGGCTTCCGTATTCAAAATTATGTATGTATAGATATATTTATGGTTTCTTACAAAGAAACAAAAATGTGAAAACCGGAATGTTTAGAATTCCTTGCCCATCGTAAAAATTTTGTTTCAAAATTGAAATAAAATGAAAATCGCAGTAAATTATTCTGATATATGTGTAATGCAAAAGAAAAAAAATTTGCTAAATCACCGCTACTTTCTTCATTTAAGTAAATATATATTATTAAAACATCGTGCTATCTGTGAGAAGACTAAAAATTTCTGTTAAAAGCTTTCTGTATGCATTCATCTCCGAAACTCAGAACATCAATACCAAAAGTCTTCTAAGTATAGAATTTTCTAGGAAAAAATACTTCGAATCGCATTTCATGCACCAAAGAACATCTTCAGGTACATCATTAAACATGATTTTCAATGCACGGCTGTCCTCGTTCGTATTGGCTATTACTGGGACCTTTTAGCCCCTCTGCTTCTTTTTTTTATTTCATGATTATCCTTTCAGTCTGATCAGTAACACACGCAAAGCCTCGCTCCTAAATCAGTCCTCCGATAGGGAAGGAAACGTCTTTTAGCTAATCTTGTTACGTGTTCCTTATCGATCTTCGGAAGCACCGCGAAGACCGGAAGTTTACGTTAATGACCCGCACGCGCCACCATGGCGACAGGAGTGACATCATCCCTCGCCTAACAACGAAGAGTTTCGGGGTGGAAAGAAAAGGGAGATTGGGTGGTAGGAGACGCAAAAAAAAGGAAGATAATCATAAGGAAGACAAAAGGAAGGCTGAATTTGGAAGAGGAACGGAAGGATGTTTAGAAAGGAATAGTTATCGGAATAAAAAAGGAGCAAGGTAAAGGAAGGCAGCGCTAGGGAAAAGAAAAAAAAAACTAAATGGCTGCAAAGTAAACGGAAATTTGAGAAAAGGAATAGGAAGAATACTTTAGAAACGGGCGATGCTTCCAAGGGACGGACAATGAAATGAATTCACGTGCGATGGGAGAACCGAAACCCAGTTCGAAACTTCATTTCTTCCTTCTAAAAGTGGAATCAAAGGAAATAAAGCACTCGGAAAAGCAAGGAAATTTATTTTGTTGATATTCCTTTCTTGAAAATATTCTTTCGGTATTTAAGAAATTACGGAAGCGGGAGCAATTAAGAGCAGTAAGGAGTCGTAATAATTTTTATCGAAATTCGGTTGAACGTGAAAAAAAGCTTTTATTCGCTTTGCTGTTTTCTTTATTAATTCGGGAAATGATTATTTCATTTTTTTTTTTTTGGAAGAGCGACCTTTGCTGTTAACTCTTTCAATCGCTTTAACAATACTTGTATACATTAACTTTTAATCTGAAGTTGTACAAAATATAACAGAGCGGACAATGTTTTTTCAATCATTCATCGCATATGTTCGGTCCATTCTTGTATACGCATCTCCGGTATGCTTCCTTTACCGTGTGTGTGATATTGAAACTGTGGAAAAAGCTCAGAGATCTTTTATAAAAAACGCTATTGGCTTACAAATCGTATCAACAAAGACTAAATGAACTATCTCTGCACTCTCTGGGATGAAGACGACTTGAGTATGATTTAATCACATGCTACAAAATCATCATAGACTTTCTACTTTAATTCGGAACAACCTTTCTTTCACATAATTAATAATAGGAATGTACTTGCTGTGTATTGACATACCATTGGAAAGAAGAGATTCCAAATACTATTTCTTTGTTTGTAGAGCATGGTATGATATTCCGGAGGAGGTAGTCATCTCTCCTTACCGTGGCCGTTTTTTAAGATAAGCATTTACGAAGCATGAAAACATCTCAAATGCTATCAGTTTTAGATCTTCAACTGCCTCCATCTCAATATTACCAAAGGATTCATTTAGCTGTAGTCTATTTCTTATATGTAATGTTGTATATAATCATTCAATTCATTTTATGCATGTACTGCTGTATATGTTTGTTAATTATCCCAAATGGAATCAGTGTAAATAATATTTACTTTCCATTTCTTGCTATTAAATTATTACACCTAAAAATAACATGTCATTACGTTCGGACCAGTACTGTTTATGGCAGAAAAATGTCAAATATATAGACAATAATCTAAATACTTTTGCGAGAAATATTTTCCACTTACTTTAGTAAAAGGGGCATTCGAAATTTTTATCTAAATTTATTGAATATTTATGCTATAAATCACTTATTATTCTTTGTTTCTCAACATAGCTTGAAAGGCAGGACAATTGAGTAAAGCTGCTGAAATCAGTTTTTCGTTTCATATACTCATTTTTTCCTATTTTAAATGCATTTCATATCATAAATCACAATGCATTTTATTCTACATATCAATACATGAAAATTTTCCACGCATTTCTGCGAACTCATCTGAATTATTTGTAGAGTTTGAGTTAGTTGATGGAAATCAGTGACGTGATAAAGTGATGCTGGCCATTGTGCGAAATTTCTTTACCTGTGGCCTCCTTCCCCTCCTTAAAATATTTTTTGGAAAATAGTTAAGAAGATAAAAAAGGGCCCATGGCTCGCACCTTTTTTTTTGTCGACTGGCTACTAAAGTTGGGTTGGGTTGTTTTACCTCTGAGCGGCACACCATGGGCTAAATGGCCAGGTCACATTTACCTCTGAGCGGCACACCATGGGCTAAATGGCCATGGCACTTTTTGCACACCATGGGCTAAATGGCCAGGTCACATGGACCCCGAAGGCTCGGAGAAGGTTGGGGGAGGGGACCCACTGGAACAGTTGTTGGGAGACAGATGGTAGCCTCCCGTCAAGGCCATCCAGCGTGTTCTTTAACGTGCACAGGGTATGGCTCTCCCGCACACGGGGCCACGGTTTAACGTCCCATCCGACGAACGGCGGCCTTTCGAAGCCCATCGGTGTCCCCTACTAACCGTGGGCAGGGCGGGGAATTTTGCGGAGATAAATCTCAACGCTGACCCAGCTGCGACTCGAACCTGGGAACTACAGATTACGAGCCTGGCGCGCTACCGACTGAGCCACCCCGCCCCGGCTACTAAAGAACCAACCACAATAAACAATAAAGAAACGCTTCTAGAAAATATCGGTTTGAGCACTTGTTCAACTGAACCACAGAAACCATGGCAGCTACACCACGGGTGGCGATATTTTAAAGTTGCAACATATTCCCCCATTTCCTCGGCAATGGGGGAAACAGAGCACGGATAATACAAACCAAGAAACCCAAAAGAAAGAAGAAAAACCGATCATGCAAAGCACACAAAAAAACCAAAAATTTGAAATGCAGATTTCTCATCAAATGTATTTAAAAGCCGTACATCAATGAGCCATAAGAGCGATATCTCCTCTAACAATAAAAATGGGTTTGGCAAATAAAAAAAAATAACCGATGATGTCGCAGCTTTCAGCTCTGAATAATCAGGTGCTCGGCGAGAAGAAAAGACGGCGCCTAGACCTAGTCACTTTCAGCTGTTCAGAAAACCTCTTGCTTTGCAGTCTGACCAATGCGTTGCTTTTACCTGAGTGTTGAAGGCCTGTTGCTGAAGGCTCTTTCTTTACTTCGGCACTCCCCCCCCCCCTCCATCCCCATCCCTCCGAACTTCATTGACTGCCTCTAATCGCCTTATACTCGGCCGTAATTTGTGTTTTCTTCAATAAAAGAAGCTGGCTTAAGGTAATTTGCTCCTGCACCTTGCGTGTAGAAGCACACCATAGGAGTTGCAGCAGTTCAACTTCCTTTTCTTCTTTGCATTTTACCGTCAACAGAAGAAGAAGATCCTGGGCTAAATCAATAAATGTACTCTGAAGAAAGAATTCTTAATTCTCAACAAGAAATGGCTATTGATCCTTAAAATGCTTTGGACGACGAAATGCTTATACTTAATGAATACATTTTCTTTGCGGAGGTAAACTGCAAGAGGTGGGATAATTTATTGATTAAAAAATTTTTCTCTTTGCTTCGCTATTTTTCTTTCTATGCTCTCTGTTTGATAAAGTCTCGTTTCAAAAGATTATTTCTTTTTTTATTTTTTCCCATCTTTAGAAAAGCACATCTTTAATTATGCGTGGAGTTGGTTTTTATAGAAATGCCATGCGCACATAGTGTGTGACCTTATGAAGGTGGGCGCGAAAAGTGCGAAGTGTGTGTGTGTGTGCAGGAGCTCCGTGAAATCCCTGCGCGATGAAGAACAAAAATGCAGCAAATTAATAGTTCGATATTTCTTCAACTAGCTTGATGCATAATGTTGTCTCTTTTTCCCGTCGGGTTTATTAGTCTTAAAAACAAAGGACACATTTTAAATTTCAGAAAAATAAGTGCATTAGGGGATGTCGTTATCCAATATTAATGAAGATGCCAAAATATGTGGCAGAAAATTCAATTGCTTAACGATATTATTCCATTGCCAAAAATTTGAAAAAAAAATATTTATAATACTGTAAAATTATTTCAAATTAATATTTAAAAAAATAACGGTTGTCTATTTTAATCAACAGTTTTAATATAATAGATGAAGCGATGCGAATACAAATATGTCATTCGACTTTTATCTAGTTTTCATAGATGTGTTGTTTTCATGTTACCGTCTGTCCGTTTGAAAGTTTTTTTTTTGTTTTAAGAAAAAGATGAAACATTATTTGGGAGTTGGACACGTACTAATTGAAACGCTACTCAGACTCTTCCATTAATTTGAATTTCCATCATTAGAAGACATTAAATTTAAAAAATGACAAACTTTATTCTCTTTGAAAATAAGTATTCTACAGCGCATGTTCCCACACAGGCAAATAGTCTTTAGAGTTGTTTACTTCATAAAACAATATTTGCAAAGCTTGAAAGCATAAGAGTCGCTTTATAGCGTTCCAGAATCATAAACTGAAATTTTCAGGCTTCTGGATTCACAATAGTTCGTCTTCCTTGTTCACGTCATATTCATGAGGAAGGGATCACTGATTTTATTGGAATGGAGGCTGTTTACCAGATGATACTTTTGAGCCTTGGTACCGTGTGCCAAAGTGATCAAAATTCACGCAGGATTACCCGGACGAGAAGTTTCATCTGCCACAGACACCTAGACAGGACTGACCCAAGCCACCTCTTATCCCACCTAACCAGGACAATGCACTAACAAACAAATTAATTTCTAAATATGTTTAATTATTTATTTTATAATTCTACTGGTAGCTATTTATTTTTAATAATTAAATAAATAATTTTAAAATATTCAAAAATATATTATAATTTATTTATATATCAAAAATGTAAATAAATCATTATATAATATTTAAATATTGTCTGCAATTAAACTTTATAAAAAGTAAATCCCCTTAATCTATAAGCATATTTAAATTTCTTCTCTTTTTATGGTAGTCCTCTCATGTATGGCCCTGCTAAGGGGCACCTATATATACCGGGCACGGACTGTTAACAAAAGAAGGGGAAATGAAATATGCTTCAATATCAGATAATTTATTTTGTCTAAAATTTAACTGTAAACTATATGTTTTAAATAAAATATAACAGAATAATTTATTTATTATTATTATTACCAATATTTATGAATATTTCGATGTTTGTCAAATTTTAAAAGTTAATATTTACCAGTTGAATTTTAAGAGATATAATTTTAATTGAAATACATATTCAAAGCTGCTTCTCTGTTAATGCATTTTCTGTGTCAGGTATGATAAAAGAGGCTCTATCCTGCCTCTACCAACTCTAAACTAGAGGTTCTCAATATGGGTGGGGTACGTCATGAGATCTCAAAAGTCGCTAGATCTAGAAACAAAGTTAGTGTTTTATTTTATTCCCATTGTTATAACTATAGTTTTATCTATCTATACAAGGGGTACGCCAGTTACATACACATTTCCAGGGGGTACGTGAAACATAACAGGTTGAGAACCACTGCTCTAAACAATGGTGAATTGGATATATTGCTGATGGTAAACTGTCTATACTAATGATGGTAAGGAGACTTTTGATGGTGAATTGCCTACATCGATGATGGCGAAGAGACTTTTGATGGTGAATTGGATATACCGATGATGGCAAAGTGACTTTTGATGGTGAACTGACTACACCGATGATGGCGAAGAGACTTTTGATGGTGAATTGGATATACTGATGATGGCAAAGTGACTTTTGATGGTGAATTGACTACACTGATGATGGCGAAGAAACTTTTGATGATGAGTTGGATATACTGATGATGGCAAAGTGACTTTTGATGGTGAATTGGATATACTGATGATGGCAAAGTGATTTTTGATGGTGAATTTCCTACATCGATGATGGCGAAGAGACTTTTGATGGTGAATTGGATATACCGATGATGGCGACGAGACTTTTGATGGTGAATTGGATATACTGATGATGGCAAAGTGACTTTTGATGGTGAATTGCCTACATCGATGATGGCGAAGAGACTTTTGATAGTGAATTGGATATACTGATGATGGCAAAGTGACTTCTGATGGTGAATTGGATATACTGATGATGGCAAAGGGACTTTTGATGGTGAATTGACTACACTGATGATGGCGACGAGACTTTTGATGGTAAATTGGATATACTGATGATGGCGAAGGGACTTTTGATGGTGAATTGACTACACTGATGATGGCGAAGAAACTTTTGATGGTAAATTGACTTCACTGATGATGCTAAGGGCCTTTAGGTGGTGAATTGGATATATTGATAATGGTGAATTGGCAATATCGATGATGGTAAACTAGCTGTACTGATGATGGTGAATTGGCTATTTTGATGATGGAAAAGAGACTTTGATGGTGAATTGGATATACTGATGATGGCAAAGTGACTTTTGATGGTGAATTGGATATACTGATGATGGCAAAGTGACTTTTGATGGTGAATTGACTACACTGATGATGGCGAAGAAACTTTTGATGATGAATTGGATATACTGATGATGGCAAAGTGTCTTTTGATGGTGAATTGGATATACTGATGATGGCAAAGTGATTTTTGATGGTGAATTTCCTACATCGATGATGGCGAAGAGACTTTTGATGGTGAATTGGATATACCGATGATGGCGACGAGACTTTTGATGGTGAATTGGATATACTGATGATGGCAAAGTGACTTTTGATGGTGAATTGCCTACATCGATGATGGCGAAGAGACTTTTGATGGTGAATTGGATATACTGATGATGGCAAAGTGACTTTTGATGGTGAATTGGATATACTGATGATGGCAAAGTGACTTTTGATGGTGAATTGACTACACTGATGATGGCGAAGAAACTTTTGATGATGAATTGGATATACTGATGATGGCAAAGTGTCTTTTGATGGTGAATTGGATATACTGATGATGGCAAAGTGATTTTTGATGGTGAATTTCCTACATCGATGATGGCGAAGAGACTTTTGATGGTGAATTGGATATACCGATGATGGCGACGAGACTTTTGATGGTGAATTGGATATACTGATGATGGCAAAGTGACTTTTGATGGTGAATTGCCTACATCGATGATGGCGAAGAGACTTTTGATGGTGAATTGGATATACTGATGATGGCAAAGTGACTTTTGATGGTGAATTGGATATACTGATGATGGCAAAGGGACTTTTGATGGTGAATTGACTACACTGATGATGGCGACGAGACTTTTGATGGTAAATTGGATATACTGATGATGGCGAAGGGACTTTTGATGGTGAATTGACTACACTGATGATAGCGAAGAAACTTTTGATGGTAAATTGACTTCACTGATGATGCTAAGGGCCTTTAGGTGGTGAATTGGATATATTGATAATGGTGAATTGGCAATATCGATGATGGTAAACTAGCTGTACTGATGATGGTGAATTGGCTATTTTGATGATGGAAAAGAGACTTTGATGGTGAATTGGATATACTGATGATGGCAAAGAGACTTTTGATGGTGAATTGACTACACTGATGATGGCGAAGAAACTTTTGATGGTAAATTGACTATACTGATTATGTAAAGAGATTTTAGATGGTGAATTGGATATACTGATGATGGCAAAGTGACTTTTGATGGTGAATTGACTACACTGATGATGGCGAAGAAACTTTTGATGGTAAATTGACTACACTGATTATGTGAAGAGACTTTAAATGGTGAATTGGATATATTGATGATGGTGAATTGGCTACATCAATTATGGTAAAGTGACTACACTGATGATGGTGAGTTTGTTATATTGATAACGGTGAATTGGATATATTGATGATGGCAAAGAGAATTTTGATGATAAATTCACTACACTGATGATGGCGAAGAGACTTTTGATGGTAAATTGACTATACTGATGATGTGAAGAGACTTAAGATGGTGAACTGGATATATTGATTATGGTGAATTGGCTATATTGATGATGGTGAATTAGGTATACTGAGGATGGCAAAGAGACTTTAGGCGGTGAATTGGCTATATTGATAATGATGAATTGGCTATATTGATGATGGTGAAGAGTCTTTAGATGATGAATTGATTACAGAAATGTTGGTGAAGAGACTTTAGATGATAAATTGGCTATAAATGTGATTGAATCACATTATAGCCAATTTATCATCTAAAGTCTTTTTCATAATTCTGTTAATAAAAGTTTTTTCATAATTCTGGACTCTGGCATCAAGCCAAGAGTCCAGAATTATGAAATTTACGTTAATAAATAGGCTTATTAGAGACTTAATTGGTTAAGTCCAAACTTTCGATACTTCTGTTTTTACTTTTAGATCAAAAGCAGAATATTTTCTGAATTTTACAGTGCATTTGTTTGAACATACGTACTGCCTAATTCAATTGCTAAGTAAGAAATATTTTTAATTGGAGATTTAATTGATAATAGTTTAAGAATGAATTTTGTGTCAGTGTGGACTTATCGGTTTAGTTTCTGATAAGTCGAAATGAGATGGAGGTAGAGACTTATTGGCGCGCAAATCTCTCTTCATTAAACGTTTTAAGAGCATTGCTTCGCTCAGTTGCTAGAACGTAACACATCTCATAAGCAAAGCAGGCTTCTCAGAAGGAAATTTTTTTTCAGGAGGATTATATTTATTCATGGAAAAAATCACTAAAGAATTGAAGCTTATGTTTTCGTCCGTCGCAAAGTGGCTAAAACGTGAAGTTATCTTTTCATCGTATGCTTGCTTCACAGCAGCAGATGGTGTTTCGGGGGAGGGGGAGAGGGTTCGTGCACAAGGATCAGTGACAGTGATAGAGAGAATGGAAGCTGCGGAGGGGGAATGAATGAATGGTGGCTCTCTTCTTCATTTCCCCATCCGCTCTGCAACGACCGTCTCTTTCGATCCCTCTCTCTGTTGCCAGAGAGAGGGACTCACCGTCAGGTTCGACAAAAGCGAACTGTCTGCTCAGCTTTCCGTTTGGAGCAGACTTAAGCCTTTAACTGGCTTTAGTCGGCCTCGGGCTCTCTCGTTCGCTTTATTTCCGTTCTGAGGAAAAGAAAAAGAGTAGAAAAGAGGAAAAGATTAACAGACAATGAATGGCCGACAAAGGAGGAGGAAATCCAAGATTACTTATCACATTAAATTCATCTGTCAATAACAGTAAAAAAATTGGTATTAACCACCACTAAGTAAATTGTATTTGAAAATATATAAATTTTCGTCGGCAGGTTTATCTAATCCTACAATTGTATCAGGTATTGGTTATTTAAATCTTCAGATGCACTCTCTGTCTCCCTAAGACACGAGGGTCACCTAAGGTCGGGAACGGAATTGGCAGATAGGAGATTTCCGAGCAAAGAAATCATACTCCAGAGGATCTCGACTTTGTGTCGCGGCAGGGGATGCTACAAGATTAGGCTTCTCAAAAGAGGCTACAGGAATTGTTCCATAGCATTCATTTATAAGAATAATGCTAAATTGCAATATAAACGAATTCTCAATGTATTATATTTGTATCCTTTGTTGAATTTTGGACTACTCCCACTGCAATATATGTCTCACGACCCTTTAACAAAATAACAAATCTTATTGTCAGGTTGAGGAACCTGAAACATTTTAAGCTTACAAAAATTGTGTGTATTTCCAACTGTGCATTCCGTTTCATTTGCTTTGCTTCTCACTGTGACAAGAGCAATGGAAACCACAAGAATAATCAGTTGACCAGATGGACGACTCCATACCACTGCTTGCAAGCGCCACCTTTAGCAGCCGAATGTAATTTTCCTTTTCCCACTCACTTCAAAATGTGTGGATATCTTGCTTTACGGTTCTGTATCCGATTATTATTAACTTTTACCAAAAATATGAAATACAAAAATTTATTCATTAATATTATATAAGAATATTATAGAATGATCTAAAATTAACGCCTAACATTTAGAATAAAATAGCTACTGGTTAAATTTTAAAACTATAGTTATTAATATATAGAACAAAATTGATCTAAAATTTGACAGGACAGATAGATAGATATAGAAATATATCCATCTATCTGTCCTGTCAAAATATTATAGGATGTATATTACCTCCTATAATAGAAGGTACCAAATTTTGACTTCACTTATATTTTTTATTCTAATATTACTGGTGGACTCTTGTGTTAAACTTTATACTAATTGTTGATCTATAAATATATTTTATTTAGAAAGAAAATTATTCGCATTTATTATCAAATATAATGATGCTAATTAATAAAATAAATTTTCTTCTAAATAAAATATTTTTATAGACAAACATTAGTATAAAAATTAGCACATAATCTACCAATAATAATATTAGAATAAAAAATATAAGAGGTATCTATATGGTACTTAAGCTGATGTCAGAAATTTATTCCTATGGCTTTCTGCTGTAGGAGGTGTTGGATGGCATCGGTTTTGTGCTACAGTATGGAAGTCATCTATTTGTGCTAGATACTTGGCGTGTGGTTGAAGTTAGAGAATAGGAAATTTTTAAGTTTGTTTGTCTTAAGTATCCAACGTTTATTTCTGTCCATATACAATCTTTATCTCTCTTCACTGTGACCTTTGGATTTAATAAGTTTAAACAGTTTAACTAAATGAACATAAATGCAATTTTTTATTCTTTCTTAAAAATAAATACATGATTTATTCCTTTATTGACAGTAATTTAATCCTCCATGTAGATGAAAATATAATTCTCAAAAATGTGCACAACTTTGTCTCAAACTTTGTTAAATCCAAGCTTTATTAAATAAAGAGGGATCAATGAGGCTTGATACAAAAAAAGGCAAGCAATCACAAAAAATTCCTCTCATCTTTTGCATTTGCAACAGACACTGAGCTTTGTCTCCATTGAGTCTCAGTGAGAAGTAAAGCAGACGAAATGGAATGCGCATTTGTTATCGAACAGGAGTTTTTTGATCGTTAAATGTTTCCGGTTCTTCTATCACTTACAGTGGCACCTTTTATCGGTGTTTTAACTGTTAAAGATAGTAGGATACCAACAGCCCAGAATCTGTTTCCTATCAGCTCCCCCAACCTTCTCTGACCCCTCGGGGTGCTTGTGACCTCGCTTTTAGCCGGATGTGTTCACTAAGAGACAAAACGGAACTCATAAACTTTGAAGCGGAATTTTCAGCAAGAAATACAAATTTTTGACTCAGATTGCTCCATAAGTGTCGAAACATACTCAGAATCATATTCTCTAAGTAACACAATCATAATCTTTCTTTATGGCATTTTTATTACGTTTACAACAAAGGAATTAAAAGTATCTTTAAGTGATATTCTGAACTCACTTTTTTTACTTTTAAGAATATCAGCTATTAAGCATTCTTCTTTAGGGTTGCCACAATAGAAACACGAGTATTATAATTTATTATAATTTATTCCATGCAGGGGGTTACAGTAAAGCCAAGGTACAGGAAATTTTGGATATCAATTTAAATGTTCAAGTGGCTTGATACGTCAGCCTTGATGTTATTTGGGATCAAGAGATTTGGAAAAGGAATATTCTTGAATAAGTGAGATGAAATAATCCGTTAGGTTATACATTAAATTATACTAATCATATTATAAGAATTTAATTTAAATTCTAATGAAAAGATCAACCAAAACATGGTTATTTCTTTATTGAGAACATTTACGTGCAATAGTTGTTTTAATAAAAGTAAAATAAATTTGTTTTATGGTTAAATTCCTTCCTCCTCGCAAAATCTTTCTTCCCATTTTTTTAGATATTACTGATTGTATGCTTTTAGCATGAAAAGCGATATTTTTTCCAGAACAGCTTTTCAATGCAAACAAAAAAATAAGCGTGAAAAATTATTTATTCAATAAGACGAAAAGTTCATTCCTGCGAACTAGAATAAACAAATCCCCATCAAATTAGATAATACAGTTGTAAAATGGATATACAGTTGCTTCAATAGACACCCAACTCAATAAGAAACAAACGTAATGACAAAATGCAACCTCCCCCCCTCCCGTTTACACCCAGCATACTGATTTCTTCTCTTCGGTACAAGAACCGTCGAAGTGAGCAGCGAATCCTGCTGAAGTAGCAGTTTTGAGCTTGTTCCAAAGTCTGTTATAAACTTTCCAATACTTGAGGATACAGCGTCAGCAAAATATATCCGAAAAACAATGCCTCTTCTGTCTCGGCATGCCATTCGCTTTTATACTCGTTAGATAAAAAAGCAGTAAATAGGATAACAGGAGCCAGGGAAAACTCGCAGCCTGGATTGGCTACTTTTTATCCCAACTTAAGAAGTGAACATCATGATGCTAATTTAAAGAAATTTATAATTTACTAAATTAGCGGTAACTATTAGTAATTAAATATTAACTTAAATACATTACAATATCAAATATACGATATTTATATGTTTTAATCGAAATTTTGTTTCAAAACTTTGTAACTCGATAAAATATGCATTTTTTTTGTTTGAAAACTTTCACTAGAGTTAAAGATTAGAATGAAATTTATCAAAAAACTTAAGCGTCAAAGATATTTTTTGGTTCTTAAAAAATGGAAATTAAAGAATTATTAGAGAAACATTTTAACCATTTTTGTTCTTCCAAAGAAATTTGCTTCAGAACTGATCAAATGTGTAAAACTAATACTAACGAATTTCTGAAAAATTAATTTTCGGACAAAAAAAACTCATACCTGGCAGCAATTAAATAACAGAATTAAATTATATTATGATGATATAATAACAATTTATGCTGAAATTTTTGAATATTACTATTTAATGACAATTAAATGATATAACTAATTATCAGTGAAACTAGCATGTTTGAGAACTCTCTATACATGCTAATCTAATTATCAGTGAAACTAGCATGTTGGAGAACGCTCTATACATGCTAGTTTCACGAATATCTTTTACAGTACATGCATATTCAATTATTGTATGATTTATTTAATACGTTTTATATTCATATTTACAAATATATATATATTAAATTTTAAAAAATTACCGGTAATTTAAAAATTGAAGGCAATTGAAGTTTTTAACCTAAACTATTTAATTTAGTTAACTGTTCGTTTCACAATTTTTCCCCTGCTTTCTGCCTTCTTGAAACAAATTAATCGATAGCTGTTACCTGCTAAACTTAAGGAAACACCTTGAAAACACTACAAATCGAAATTTGTGTTCTTTTCCTTCCCTTTGTTCTCTGCCTATAAATAGCTCAAAAGGTCAGACGCGAAGACATAAAAGTCAAGAGCAAAAACTATGGAAATGCGTTGAGTGCTGATGGTGGGCGGTGGAAACAATTAACCAAAGAATGAAACAGATACATGATCAGTTAACGAGTATCATTTCACGATGTTTGCTACTAATAATAACTGTATTAATCCTTCAAGAATACAAAAGCATGTCGCGCATCCGCGCGGGCGAGGGTGGCTCAGTCGGTAGTGCGCCAGGCTCATAATCTGTGGTTCCCAGGTTCGAGTCCCACTTGGGCCAGCATTGAGATTTTTCTCCTGAAACTCCCCGCCCTGCCCTCGGTCAGTAGAGGACAGCGTGGGCTTTAAAGGCACGGCATCCATCGGATAGGACGTTAAGCCGTGGTTCCATTTACGTGAAAGAAAGAACACACTAGATGGCCTTGGCGGGAGGCTACCATCTGTCTCCTAGCAGCTGTTCATTGGCTCCTCTTCCCCAATCTTCTCTGAGCCCTCGAGGTACTTGTGACCTGGCATTTAGCCCATTGTGTACAAAAAAGAAACAACAAAAAAGTACTGCTCAAAAGTAAAACAACCCAACGAAAACCCTTCTTCGTGTTATTGGGGTGGGTGGGGAGCAATATTGCCTTTTTTTTATCTCTTTATCATTTGCTTTTCCTTAATTTTTTTTCTTCATTCCTCAGAACAAACTTTAGCCCCATACGGTCCCATAACGATAGAAAAGGCAAATTTGTTTCCGATCTGAGCCGAGCCGAGGAATTTCCTTCGAGATATCGCATGTCAAGCGCGCGCCTAATGAATAAAATTCGGTCATCGGAAACGTCTTCATCCGCAAAGCGAAGGCGGAAGTGTTTCCCGTAAGGGCATTGGACAACACATCGGAAGATTTAATCATCCGATGACTGAACTGCGATGTTGCCTATTGAGTGGAAGAGAGTCGAGTTTTGAAATGCTCGCCAATATTCATGTTAATGAAACGCTGAATGGGGAAACACAGCGGAACGAAATTAATATTGAATGCTGAGAGTGTTTGTGCACTTGGAAATGGAAAGTGATCAAATCTCGCCTTTGCAAACACAGACTCAGTGGATAGGTCGACCAAAGTTATTACTCTCTACAAAGTCAAGATTTAAATGTTTTAACAGCGGGAAAATGGACATATTTACTTATATCGGGAAGGGCCAATGAGGAGCCTGCCGGCCGTCTGCTGTCTTTGTAGATGAGATATTATTTCCGAAAATATTTTATACTTGTGGTTCATATTCTTTCATTATAATGATATAGAGGTAAACTTTTATTATTTTTAAAGCCAAGGATCAAACCTACTGGAAAATATAATATAAGCTTCTTATAGGAAAATAGGACAATATAATTTTTTTAAATATATATTGTTTGGTTTTTAATAAAGGGGGACGGTACTGATTAATTAAATATGAATTATGAATATTAATAAGGGGGGCTTTTGAAGGGGGCGGAAGGGTGTGGCCGGTGACGTCGGTAACTGCTATGGGTGTTGGTGGAAATTACGATTGAGTTGTTATCCAATATCATCTATTATATGTCCATTATTACCTCTAATTCAACTGGATAATACAATTTCAGATTAATACATCACTGGAGGGAGGTATTCTTTTCAATATTACCTAACTTCCGCCTTAAAACAATGAGAGTTCTGAGCAATGTGATTGATAATGACCCACCACCAGCTTGAAACACATGGGTGGCGGGTCCCATAGGATTAACATTGACCCGCCACTGAGTTAGAACTCTCATTTTCCCCCTACTGACCCTTCTCTTCAGATTACAGGTGAATCGCCAGCCCATCCACCTTTGATCGATACGGGCTGTCAAAATGCCAACTGCGCAGTCTCCCCAGTTGCCACTCGCGTTACATCAATCTGGTATATAGATTTTTATTCAAAATTTGGAGCTGGAAATGTACAGTCGCTCAAAAAAAATATCCGAACACTATGATGGGAACATTATAGTGTTCCACCATAGTGTTCCGAACACTATCTGGCAACCTTTGTGTACTGTACACGAAGGTTGTCAGATCACTAATTTCTAAAAAAATCGTTGCCAGATATTTTTTCTGAATTCTGTAATCAACCATAGTGTTCGGATATTTTTTTGAGCGACTGTACTCATCCAAAAGTAGCTGTGAGGTGTTATTTAGAAATATTAAAGAATTTCAGTTTTGAAGATAAGATAATTAATTATCTAAATGGTAAAAAATAATTGAACGTAGATGTTGGATAAAAAAAATTCATTCATCTTTAAAAAAAGAACTCATTTCGTTTCAAACTAAAGAGTCAATGAAATGATGGGAAAACTTACCCGTGAATCCTTCCCTGCAGAGGCACGTGTAGCCTCCTTCCTTCCTGATGCACGTGCCATTGGGACCACAAGGGCTCGAGTAGCAAAGATTCACTTCTGTGTCGCATTCATATTTGTGTTTCATTCCTGGAGAGATATTAAAAGAAAAATTTTTTTCTTTCCCTTATCAGAAAAAAAGCTCATTTTTATCTTAATTTTATTTTTCATTTTTTTACACCCAGTTATATTCAGTTACACAAATATGTACCACATGTGAAATCAATTAAAAATAAAAAATAAATACCCACTCAAGCAGCTGCTTGCCACAGAGGTTTGACAGGAGCCTGTCAGTTTATATGCCATAGTAGAAGGTCTATGAGGCAGGACCTCAGCAGGACCTCAGCAGATGGCAGGACCTCAGCAGAAAAACAACATTGATGACTTACCTCCATGACTTATCGGGGCTCGAACTCACGTCCCTTAGATCAGTATCTGCCTCTTAATTTATCGATTGCCACTCAGATTCCTACTTGACATTGAACGCCACATCGAATATGAAATTTCGCATGTTTTCTGAGCTCTGCGACCCGGATTATCGTGGTGGGGATTGACTCAGTCGGTAGCGCGCCAGGCTCGTAATCTGCAGTTCCCAGGTTCGAGACCCAGCTGGACCAGCGTCGAGATTTATCTGCGCAAAACTCCCCCCCTCCCCCTGCCCACGGTCAGTAAGGGACATCGATGGGCTTGGAAAGGCGCCGTCTATCGGATGGGACGTTAAGCCGTGCCCCTGTACGAGAGAGAAAGAACACACTGGATGCTCTTGAAGAGAGGCTACCATCTGTTTCCTAACAGCAACCCATTGAATCCCCTCCCCCAACCTTCTCCCCCCCCCCCCGAGAGGGAACCACCTTGTCGTGGTGAGGGGGCTAGAGGGCCTTTGTGACGTTGAGGGTTCTGCTGACTAGTATTGGGGAGTATCTGGTCGGACGGGGTCCCGATAGAACAACTGGGCCTTGGTGAAGTTGAGGGTTCTGCTGGCTGGTATTGGGGGGGTACCTTGGTCGGACGGGGCCCCGATGGAGAGTCCTGGGAAGGCCGGACGAAGAGTTCCCACCACGGGAGCCGAGGCAACTTAGATCTATATATCTTTGTTTGTGGCTAACCGGAGCGCAGATTAAATTTAGGTTTTGACCGATGGATGAACTTCACTTCTATAGTTACTGTTCGTCATAGGTAGTCGTGGGCGCGAGCTATATGGTGTTGTCTTGCCCTCGACGTAGGTAATGGAGATTTGGCATTATCCCTATAGATGTATTGCAGTCCATGTATTGCGGAGCATATGGGTTTTGTCATCATCATAAATTTCCCCTAACCCTCTCTGAGCCTTCGGGGTCCTTGTGACTCATCCATTCAATACACTGTGTGCGAAAAAAAGTGCCATTCAGCGGTAAAAACAACCCATCCCTTTTTCATTCACTCACTCACTCACAATCAGGTAAACATACTTTGCTAATGGGATGAAATGTTAAAAATATGAATGTGTGCAAGTTTTACCTTATGAGAGGAGTTCTTATGAATTCAGAATGGAATGAAACGGTTGGGTCACAGGATCCCCACGGCTCCGAGCTGCTAAGGATCCACTGGGCAGATAGAAATGTCCCTTCAAGACCATCCAGCGTGTTCTCTAATGCAGTACAGTCACTCAAAAAAAAAAAAATCCGAACACTATGGTTGATTACAGAATTCCTAAAAAATATTTGGCAACGATTTTTTTAGAGATTAGTGATCTGGCGTGTCACGTGACACGAAGGTTGCCAGATCACTAATTTCTAAAAAAAAAAAAAAACGTTGCCAGATATTTTTCCTGAGTTCTGTAATCAACCATAGTGTTCGGATATTTTTTAATATATATATATAATGCGTATGAATATATAATGCAATGAATATGGAGCGTGTGCAGTTACCGTTCACAGCAAACTGGAGCGGTTGCGGTTAATGTTCACAGCACATTCGATCGTGTGAGCTCACAAAGACCTGGATCGTGTGGGCTCACTCACGGAAATATTGAGCGTGTGCAGTTACCGTTCACAGCAAACTGTAGCGTGTGCAGTAACTGCACACGCTCCAGTTTGCTGTGAACGGTAACTGGAGCGTGTACAGTTGCTGTACACGCTAGAGATATTTTTCCTGAATTCTGTAATCACGTGACATGAAGGTTGCCAGATCACTAATCTCTAAAAAAATCAATGCCAGATATTTTTTCTGAATTCTGTAATCAACCATAGTGTTCGGATACGATTTTGAGCGACTGTAGGTGGTCACATAATTTTGATACTAGATCGTGTGGGCTCACTCACGGAAATATTGAGCGTGTGCAGTTACCGTTCACAGCAAACTGGAGCGTGTGCAGTAACTGCACACGCTCCAGTTTGCTGTGAATGGTAACTGGAACGTGTACAGTTGCTGTACGCGCTCCAGATATTTTTCCTGAATTCTGTAATCACGTGACACGAAGGTTGCCAGATCACTAATTTCTAAAAAAAAAAATCGTTGCCAGATATTTTTTCTGAATTCTGTAATCAACCATAAAATAAAATAATATAAAGCCCCCTCAAGCAGCTGCTTGCCACAGAGGTCTGACAGGAGCCTGTCAGTTTATATGCCAGAGTAGAAGGTCTGAGAGGCTGGCAGGAGCTCAGCAGAAAAACGACACATACATCCATGCCTTACCCAGGGCTCGAACCCAGGTCCCTTAGAGTGTTCGGATATTTTTTTTGAACGACTGTACTTCTCAAACTTTCAATTTTCTTTAGTGGCCCAGACAAATCATGTGGATTTTGAGCTTACTCGTATTTTCTTTGTAAATTGCATATGATGATGTAATAACATTGATTGATTGATTGATTGCATATGGGAGACCAGCGGACAGGCAGGAAACTGCTTCTAAGATGCGTTGGCCATGCATGCACCTGGAGCTTCTGCTCTTGTGTTGCCTAACAAACATATATTTAATGAACTCAGGAATAAAAAAAATATAGTAATAAAAAAAAATCGTTGCCAGATATTTTTTCATCTAGAATAATCTAGAATAATCATTGCTCGGCTATGATGAAAGCGGGATTCAGAAGGCGGGATTCTGAGGTTCAGCAGATCTAGATGAACCATGAGCAATGATTATTCTAGATATTTCGGCAATTTACAGAACTCAGGAAAAAATATAGCAATGATACTGAACCATGAGCAATGATTCTCACTCCGCTTGACATGACGTCATCTGCAGTGTTGGAACGTGAGTTATGCTATGGCATAACAATGTTATGTTTCTAAAAATTATTTCGTTCCTCGCAGCTCGCTGCGGACCATCACTTTGAGAAGCACTGCTGATGCACAGAGGGTGGCTGTCCTGTAAACTACTCAGAATTAAAAGGCTTACAATTTGATGCTGTTAACCCTAACGAGGGCTTGTGAGGTTCACCACAATGAGTAAGTTGATCACAAGGCGGGATTCTGAGGTTCACCAGATCTAGGGCTCGTGAGGTTCACCACAATGAGGAAGTTGATCACAAGGTGGGATTCTGAGGTTCAGCAGATCTAGGGCTCGTGAGGTTCACCACAATGAGGAAGTTGATCACAAGGCGGGATTCTGAGGTTCACCAGATCCAGGGCTCGTGAGGTTCACCACAATGAGGAAGTTGATCACAAGGCGGGATTCTGAGGTTCACCAGATCTAGGGCTCGTGAGGTTCACCACAATGAGGAAGTTGATCACAAGGCGAGAACTGAGGTTCACCAGATCTAGGGCTCGTGAGGTTCACCACAATGAGGAAGTTGATCACAAGGCGGGATTCTGAGGTTCACCAGATCTAGGGCTCGTGAGGTTCACCACAATGAGGAAGTGTATCAAAAGGCGGGATTCTGAGGTTCACCAGATCCAGGGCTTGTGAGGTTCACCACAATGAGGAAGTGGCTCACAAGGTGGGATTCTGAGGTTCACCAGATCCAGTGCTCGTGAGGTTCACCACAATGAGGAAGTGGATCACAAGGCGGGATTCTGAGGTTCACCAGATCCAGGGCTCGTGAGGTTCACCACAATGAGGAAGTGGATCACAAGGCGGGATTCTGAGGTTCACCTGATCTAGGGCTCGTGAGGTTCACCACAATGAGGAAGTTGATCACAAGGCGGGATTCTGAGGTTCAGCAGATCTAGAGCTCGTGAGGTTCACCACAATGAGGAAGTGGATCACAAGGCGGGATTCTGAGGTTCACCAGATCCAGGGCTCGTGAGGTTTACCACAATGAGGAAGTGGATCACAAGGCGGGATTCTGAGGTTCACCAGATCTAGGGCTCGTGAGGTTCACCACAATGAGGAAGTTGATCACAAGGCGGGATTCTGAGGTTCAGCAGATCTAGAGCTCGTGAGGTTCACCACAATGAGGAAGTTGATCACAAGGCGGGATTCTGAGGTTCACCAGATCCAGGGCTCGTGAGGTTCACCACAATGAGGAAGTGGATCACAAGGCGGGATTCTGAAATTTACCAGATCCAGGGCTCGTGAGTTTCACCACAATGAGGAAGTGGATCACAAGGCAGGATTCTGAGGTTCACCAGATCCAGTGCTCGTGAGGTTCACCACAATGAGGAAGTGGATCACAAGGCGGGATTCTGAGGTTCAGCAGATCTAGGGCTCGTGAGGTTCACCACAATGAGGAAGTTGATCACAAGGCGGGATTCTGAGGTTCAGCAGATCTAGAGCTCGTGAGGTTCACCACAATGAGGAAGTTGATCACAAAGCGGGATTCTGAGGTTCACCAGATCCAGGGCTCGTGAGGTTCACCACAGTGAGGAAGTGGATCACAAGGCGGGATTCTGAGGTTCACCAGATCTAGGGCTCGTGAGGTTCACCACAATGAGGAAGTTGATCACAAGGCGGGATTCTGAGGTTCACCAGATCTAGGGCTCGTGAGCTTCACCACAACGAGGATTTGTGAGGTTCACCGCAACGAAGGCTCACGAGGCTCAGCACATCAAAAGCTCGTGAAGTTCACGACAAAGAGGGCATACGAGAACTTATAAAAAAAGGCAACATTAACATCGTTCTGGAATTTCAGTCCGGCTCCCTTTTGTTATTTTACGAAATGAGCTAACTGAGAAAATTCTGGAACATTAAAGATAGAACTATCCGAGCTCCCGACTGGAGAATGATTACTCACGAGGTGCCAAATGTAAGGATATTTTGTTACCTAAAGATGACCACATCGTGAGCGCATTCGCAAATGGAAACAGAATAACGGACGATGTTCAGCTTTGACTGCAAAAGAGGCAACAGATCTTCATTTGGGATGAAGAGGATATTAAATTTCCCAAACCATTATTACCAAGATACTTTCGGGGGGGGGGGGGGATCTATAGCGCGTGCGTGTGTTGCATTTCATAGAAAAGTCGGTTCCGTTTGCCTCTTCGACGAAGCTTCCGGACAATAAATGCCATGCTGGGAAAACGTTCAGCGGGGGTTGTAATCATTACTTAACCCGTGGCTTTGGTGATAGATGGCAGTCGTACCCTGGAGGAGAGAGTTCGCAGCTAACGCCATGCCTGGGGAGCAGAACCCAGGCAAGATCATTATTCATTGAGTTCGGCTGCCTCTTTCCTATCTCCGCAGGAAACCTCCTCACCCCCCCCCCTCTCTCTCTCTCTCCCCCTCCCCTTTCTCTTCCCGATGATAAATGCAAGGTCTGCTTGTCTAAAGTATAGAGACAGACTTAATGTCTCTTGCCGGGAGAGCGTGCCTTTTTTATCAAGAAATGAACACTGCGGTCGTATAAAGTGGTCTTTTCTAAGAAGGTATTGGAGGGGGGGGGGAGAATATGGATCGCATACACAGCCCTGTTAAAAATACAGAAACTTCAGTAATTCTACGAGAAATAAATATTTTTCTTTTAATAATGATTTTTTTTTATGTAAAAAAGAAGAAAGAGGGAGAATGGAGTGCCCCGAAACTTCATGAAGTTCTTTCAAGCAAAATTTTATTTTAAAATTACGGGTTGGGTTGTTTTACCTCTGAGCGGCACTTTTTTGCACACCATGGGCTAAATGGCCAGGTCACATGGACCCCGAAGGCTCAGAGAAGGTTGGGGGAGGGGACCCACTGGAACAGCTGTTGGGAGACAGATGGTAGCCTCCCGTCAAGGCCATCCAGCGTGTTCTTTAATGTGCACAGGGTATGGCTCTCCCGCACACGGGGCCACGGCTTAACGTCCCATCCGACGGACGGCAGCCTTTCCAAGCCCATCGGTGTCCCCTACTGACCGTGGGCAGGGCGGGAAATTTTGCGGAGATAAATCTCAACGCTGACCCAGCTTGGACTCGAACCTGGGTACTACAGATTACGAGCCTGGCGCGCTACCGACTGAGCCACCCCCGCCCCTTACCTCTGAGCGGCACTTTTTTTGCACACCATGAGCTAAATGGCCAGGTCACAAGGATCCCAAAGGCCCAGAGAAGATTGAGGAAGGGGATCCACTGGAACTGCTGTTGGGAGACAGATGGTAATCTCCCGTCGAGGCCATCCAGCGTTAAGTTCTTTAACGTACACAGGATATGGATCTCCAGTACACGGGACCACGGTTTAATGTCCCATCCGACTGTCTTTTCAAGCCCATCGGTGTCCCCTACTGACCCTGGACAGGCGGAGATAAATCTCAACGCTGACCCAGTTGGGACTCGAACCTGGAACTACAGATTACGAGCCTGGCACGCTACCGACTGAACCACCCCGCTCCTTAAAAATAAGTTTGATGGTTGTATATAGCATAATGCTTAGTTGATATTTATATATATAATGGTGGCCATTCAAATGAAAAGTGGACAACTCCTGTGTCTGTGTAATAGACTGTGTGATCTTTGTGCCTCATCACACAGGGAAACGTGTACACCTAGAAGTAACTCATAAACCCCAATGGTTGCCACTGATTCAAGTTGATACTTGCCACTGATTTCCTTGCACACGGGAAATCAGTGGCCTCATCACACAGAAGAAACTCATCAACTCCAATGGTTGCCACTGATTCAAGCTGATACTTGCCACTGATTTCCTTGCACACAGGAAATCAGTGGCCTCATCACACAGAAGAAACTCATCAGCTCCAATGGTTGCCACTGATTCAAGTTGATACTTGCCACTGATTTCCTTGCACACAGGAAATCAGTGGCCTCATCACACAGAAGAAATTCATCAGCTCCAATGGTTGCCACTGATTGAAGCTGATACTTGCCACTGATTTCCTTGCACACAGGAAATCAGTGGCCTCATCACACAGAAGAAACTCACCAACTCCAATGGTTGCCACTGATTGAAGCTGATACTTGCCACTGATTTCCTTGCACACGGGAAATCAGTGGCCTCATCACACAGAAGAAACTCATCAGCTCCAATGGTTGCCACTGATTCAAGTTGATACTTGCCACTGATTTCCTTGCACACAGGAAATCAGTGGCCTCATCACACAGAAGAAACTCACCAACTCCAATGGTTGCCACTGATTGAAGCTGATACTTGCCACTGATTTCCTTGCACACAGGAAATCAGTGGCCTCATCACACAGAAGAAACTCATCAGCTCCAATGGTTGCCACTGATTCAAGTTGATACTTGCCACTGATTTCCTTGCACACGGGAAATCAGTGGCCTCATCACACAGAAGAAACTCATCAGCTCCAATGGTTGCCACTGATTCAAGTTGATACTTGCCACTGATTTCCTTGCACACAGGAAATCAGTGGCCTCATCACACAGAAGAAACTCATCAACTCCAATGGTTGCCACTGATTCAAGTTGATACTTGCCACTGATTTCCTTGCACACGGGAAATCAGTGGCCTCATCACACAGAAGAAACTCATCAGCTCCAATGGTTGCCACTGATTCAAGTTGATACTTGCCACTGATTTCCTTGCACACGGGAAATCAGTGGCCTCATCACACAGAAGAAACTCATCAGCTCCAATGGTTGCCACTGATTCAAGTTGATACTTGCCACTGATTTCCTTGCACACGGGAAATCAGTGGCCTCATCACACAGAAGAAACTCATCAACTCCAATGGTTGCCACTGATTCAAGTTGATACTTGCCACTGATTTCCTTGCACACGGGAAATCAGTGGCCTCATCACACAGAAGAAACTCATCAACTCCAATGGTTGCCACTGATTCAAGCTGATACTTGCCACTGATTTCCTTGCACACGGGAAATCAGTGGCCTCATCACACAGAAGAAACTCATCAGCTCCAATGGTTGCCACTGATTCAAGTTGATACTTGTCACTGATTTCCTTGCACACGGGAAATCAGTGGCCTCATCACACAGAAGAAACTCATCAGCTCCAATGGTTGCCACTGATTCAAGTTGATACTTGCCACTGATTTCCTTGCACACGGGAAATCAGTGGCCTCATCACACAGAAGAAACTCATCAACTCCAATGGTTGCCACTGATTCAAGTTGATACTTGCCACTGATTTCCTTGCACACGGGAAATCAGTGGCCTCATCACACAGAAGAAACTCATCAGCTCCAATGGTTGCCACTGATTCAAGTTGATACTTGCCACTGATTTCCTTGCACACGGGAAATCAGTGGCCTCATCACACAGAAGAAACTCATCAGCTCCAATGGTTGCCACTGATTCAAGTTGATACTTGCCACTGATTTCCTTGCACACGGGAAATCAGTGGCCTCATCACACAGAAGAAACTCATCAGCTCCAATGGTTGCCACTGATTCAAGTTGATACTTGCCACTGATTTCCTTGCACACAGGAAATCAGTGGCCTCATCACACAGAAGAAACTCATCAACTCCAATGGTTGCCACTGATTCAAGTTGATACTTGCCACTGATTTCCTTCCACACGGGAAATCAGTGGCCTCATCACACAGAAGAAACTCATCAGCTCCAATGGTTGCCACTGATTCAAGTTGATACTTGCCACTGATTTCCTTGCACACAGGAAATCAGTGGCCTCATCACACAGAAGAAACTCATCAACTCCAATGGTTGCCACTGATTCAAGTTGATACTTGCCACTGATTTCCTTCCACACGGGAAATCAGTGGCCTCATCACACAGAAGAAACTCACCAACTCCAATGGTTGCCACTGATTGAAGCTGATACTTGCCACTGATTCACCATGGCCCAAAAAGCCCATGGTGTGCAGAATCAGTGGCAAATACCAGCTTGAATGTGATAGACTATGTGTGGATTTTATACACCCCGCATGGAAGCGTTCAAAGTTAAGCAATGTGAGGAATGCTGATGTTTTAATATGACTCTCAGGGTTCGCTATTGATTGAATTTCTGGTCCTTGGTGATATCAACTCAAAACAATATTACGAAACTATGGATCATAGTCTCCACCCACGCGAGTGTGCCAAGATGCCAAAACAGAAATTAAAAATAAAAGCTACTTCTTAGGAAATAATCCTTCGTGGAATTAAAATTCTGGTTTCAGAAACCTCCTAATGCAGAGGAGAAAAAAGTAACCAAATAAATTGCGAATTAGAACACTTCTTAGTTTTGCAACAGAAACAAAATTCATTAATCTGCTTTTGTTTTTAATGCTTAAAAAACAAAAAGTTTTTTTTTTATCTGTTAGAGGGAAAAGATAAACGTTTGCTTTTTTAATTAAACCACAAGTTTATTGTATGCAAATGCGTGGCTTTAATCTCGAGGGACCAGTTGCGCTAATTAACTGCTATGTTTATCTCCGTTACAAAAATTAAACCCGCATATTTGCGAGTCCATTAAATCTATACAGAGTTCACGAAGCGAACATTTCTAGTTTTCGTATTTATAATTACTGAGACCACTAAGCGGTTTACTCTATTTACGAAAGAAATGAGCATTATTGCTGTTTCTTAAGAGTAATTAAGGTAAGTTGTCTTTTTCTTTTTTTATCAAATGAAGATCTTATTTAATATACAGTCAAGTTACTTTGAGATGAGTGGCTTTAACAGAACATAAAAATAAGTAAAAAACATTTCCCTATAACAGAAATTCCCCTTTTTCATTGCTTAAAAGAAATATGTAAGAGCAAGATTTTATTTTCGCATATTCGTAATAGTACAACAAAATATTTTTTATATTCAATAGAAATTGATAAACTCCGATATTTAACCTTTTCAGATTGCATAACAGAATAAGCATAGTGGTACGCATCTAGTGTATCATAGAAAACTTGGGGCGGGGTGGCTCAGTCGGTAGCGCGCCAGGCTCGTAATCTGTAGTTCCCAGGTTGGAGTCCCAGCTGGGTCAGCGTTGAGATTTATCTCCGCAAAATTCCCCGTCCTGCCCACGGTCAGTAGGGGACACCGATGGGCTTGGAAAGGCCGTTGTCCATCGGATGGGACGTTAAGCCATGGCCCCGTGTGTTGGAGAGCCCTACCCTGTGCACGTTAAAGAACACGCTGGATGGCCTTGACGGGAGGCTACCATCTGTCTCCCAACAGCTGTTCCAGTGGGTCCCCTCCCCCAACCTTCTCTGAGCCTTCGGGGTCCATGTGACCTGGCCATTTAGACCATGGTGTGCAAAAAAGTGCCGCTCAGAGGTAAAACAACCCAACTCATAGCAAACTTTGAATTTGTATGTATGGGCTCGTTTAACTTCTAGTGGTCTTGCATCTTAAAGGAATAAGTACATCAAGGGATGTTTTTTCGCTGTCCCCTTCATATGAGTATTATACGAAAAATCAGTGGCCGTTCTCTTGATTTCTCAGCCATCAACGCCGATCTCTATTTTACATTGAAGAACGCCAAGGATCCAAAATTTCATGACGTATCTGAGACGAACGAGGGGATTATTTTTTAAAAATTGCAATGCAAAATCATTTCACGTTACTTTAGGATATTCATAAAAAAATTAATATAACATTTTCACAGCAATAGCACAAAATAAAAAAAAAGTGTTAAAACTGTTAGATCGGTATATATTTAAATAATGCTAACTACTGAAATTACTTTTTGTTTTATTCCTTTTTCAGAAATATATTTAAGCAAACTGCAAAAATATTATACTAAAGTTTATATTAAAATATTCCTCCACAGTAGTATAGTCGCAGTATACGAATTCCCCACAGTGCTTTCCCCCTATGACGTCACCGGCCACGCCCCTTAATTATGAATTATGAATATTGATAAGAGGCGTGGCCGGTGACGTCATAGGGGGAAGCACTGTGGGGGGGTCCGTCATAGAGGGAAGCACTGTGGCTTCCATGAGCTTATGTATCAAGGAACTGATAATGCTCAAACGATTGATTTGCATTAATAGGCATTAAAATTTTGAATTTTCAACCTGTCCACCGTTAGAAGGCGCAAGTATAGCTTTTGAAATATTTGAGAAGTGCGCATCGTAATATTTCACCAACACCTATCCAATACAAAAATCATTTTTAATTTTCTCTACTAAAAACAAAAAAGTTCGATGTCTACAGACGAAGAGACTTTTTATTTTTATAAATGATAAAAAATTGGCTAAAAGGAAGTTTCGAATCCAGACGACTCCTACCTGTAAATCCAGCTGGGCATCTGCAAGCGAAAGTGTTAACAGGATAGATGGGCCTGAAGAGCAGAGTATGGGAAGAGATGAATCCCGAGGCGTTGCCAAACTTCAGCACCGAGAGACATTCCTCGAAATTGACACAGGGCTCGCGGACACAGAGGTTGTCGTCAAAGGGAAGGACCTGAAATAAGAGCAATGCCGTGAGATGCTGCTTCGGAAACAATCTGAATGCATCGACACTGAAATGTTAGAGAATGTTCATCGTATGCCAATGAGGATCTACTTCTAAAATATGCAGCGAATGGAAAATGTGACTGAAGATGAAGATCAGAGTCACATCTGGATGTTGAAAAATATTCTATAGAGCTAGAATATTTACTTCAGAAATTAATCAGAAAATAGAAACTTAATAAGAAATAGGTATATCTTCTTCAGAAGTGCCTTGTATAGCGCTATTCGTCTCAGAAATATTTTGATATTTAATATACAGGGTGAATCTGAAAAAGTGGGCAAAACTTTACTGGGTGCTAGAACGCAGCTATACGAGCAATATTCGTCATAGAATGTATGGTCGGAACGCAAACGGCGAGCCGCTAGGTGGCGTTGGAAATGTTATAAAAGGGTCGGTCCTCGCACCCAACGCCATAAAAATAACGTACACAAAGTGCATATCCGCCATTTCGTGGTTAGTATAACCAGCCATCCTCTCGGCAATCCATGGTAAAAATGCCGTTGGGTGCGAGGACCGACCCTTTTATACCATTTCCAACGCCATCTAGCGGCTCGCCGTTTGCGTTCCGACCATACATTCTATGACGAATATTGCTCGTATAGCTGCGTTCTACCACCCCGTAAAGTTTTGCCCACTTTTTCAGATTCACCCTGTATATAAATCTATTTCAGTGTTGAAGAGTGCGTTTAATATATTTTTTTCTCATGGCTGGTCAGCCAGTACAGTAGGGTGGGTGTTATTTATCGTACGCTTTCAGCCATTTAGATAGAGCTAGCGCGGCACTCTACATACTGTACGATCTCAGGCAATGCCATGCTGTGCTCTCCTCAGTTTGAGTAGCTCTCACAATCTGTTTACTCCGCCGCGGTCTCTCTTTCTGTTCTTATTGCATGTTTTGGTGAACACTTTTGACCCATGGATCTGGAATCTCCACTTTTGACCCATTGATCTGGAACATGGATCTGGAATCTCCACTTTTGACCCATGGATCTGGAACATGGATCTGGAATCTCCACTTTTGACCCATTGATCTGGAACATGGATCTGGAATCTCCACTTTTGACCCATGGATCTGGAACATGAATCTGGAATCTCCACTTTTGACCCATTGATCTGGAACATGGATCTGGAATCTCCACTTTTGACCCATGGATCTGGAACATGGATCTGGAATCTCCACTTTTGACCCATGGATCTAGAACATGGATCTGGAATCTCCACTTTTGACCCATTGATCTGGAACATGGATCTGGAATCTCCACTTTTGACCCATGGATCTGGAACATGGATCTGGAATCTCCACTTTTGACCCATGGATCTGGAATCTCCACTTTTGACCCATGGATCTGGAACATGAATCTGGAATCTCCACTTTTGACCCATGGATCTGGAACATGGATCTGGAATCTCCACTTTTGACCCATTGATCTGGAACATGGATCTGGAATCTCCACTTTTGACCCATGGATCTGGAATCTCCACTTTTGACCCATGGATCTGGAACATGGATCTGGAATCTCCACTTTTGACCCATTGATCTGGAATATGGATCTGGAATCTCCACTTTTGACCCATGGATCTGGAACATGAATCTGGAATCTTCACTTTTGCCCATTGATCTGGAACATGGATCTGGAATCTCCACTTTTGACCCATGGATCTGGAACATGGATCTGGAATCTCCACTTTTGACCCATGGATCTAGAACATGGATCTGGAATCTCCACTTTTGACCCATTGATCTGGAACATGGATCTGGAATCTCCACTTTTGACCCATGGATCTGGAACATGGATCTGGAATCTCCACTTTTGACCCATGGATCTGGAATCTCCACTTTTGACCCATGGATCTGGAACATGGATCTGGAATCTCCACTTTTGACCCATTGATCTGGAATATGGATCTGGAATCTCCACTTTTGACCCATGGATCTGGAACATGAATCTGGAATCTCCACTTTTGACCCATTGATCTGGAACATGGATCTGGAATCTCCACTTTTGACCCATGGATCTGGAACATGGATCTGGAATCTCCACTTTTGACCCATGGATCTGGAATCTCCACTTTTGACCCATGGATCTGGAACATGAATCTGGAATCTCCACTTTTGACCCATGGATCTGGAACATGGATCTGGAATCTCCACTTTTGACCCATTGATCTGGAACATGGATCTGGAATCTCCACTTTTGACCCATGGATCTGGAATCTCCACTTTTGACCCATGGATCTGGAACATGGATCTGGAATCTCCACTTTTGACCCATTGATCTGGAATATGGATCTGGAATCTCCACTTTTGACCCATGGATCTGGAACATGAATCTGGAATCTCCACTTTTGACCCATTGATCTGGAACATGGATCTGGAATCTCCACTTTTGACCCATGGATCTGGAACATGGATCTGGAATCTCCACTTTTGACCCATGGATCTAGAACATGGATCTGGAATCTCCACTTTTGACCCATTGATCTGGAACATGGATCTGGAATCTCCACTTTTGACCCATGGATCTGGAACATGGATCTGGAATCTCCACTTTTGACCCATGGATCTGGAATCTCCACTTTTGACCCATGGATCTGGAACATGGATCTGGAATCTCCACTTTTGACCCATTGATCTGGAATATGGATCTGGAATCTCCACTTTTGACCCATGGATCTGGAACATGAATCTGGAATCTCCACTTTTGACCCATTGATCTGGAACATGGATCTGGAATCTCCACTTTTGACCCATGGATCTGGAACATGGATCTGGAATCTCCACTTTTGACCCATGGATCTAGAACATGGATCTGGAATCTCCACTTTTGACCCATGGATCTGGAACATGAATCTGGAATCTCCACTTTTGACCCATGGATCTGGAACATGGATCTGGAATCTCCACTTTTGACCCATGGATCTGGAATCTCCACTTTTGACCCATGGATCTGGAACATGGATCTGGAATCTCCACTTTTGACCCATTGATCTGGAATATGGATCTGGAATCTCCACTTTTGACCCATTGATCTGGAACATGAATCTGGAATCTCCACTTTTGACCCATTGATCTGGAACATGGATCTGGAATCTCCACTTTTGACCCATGGATCTGGAACATGGATCTGGAATCTCCACTTTTGACCCATGGATCTAGAACATGGATCTGGAATCTCCACTTTTGACCCATTGATCTGGAACATGGATCTGGAATCTCCACTTTTGACCCATGGATCTGGAACATGGATCTGGAATCTCCACTTTTGACCCATGGATCTGGAACATGAATCTGGAATCTCCACTTTTGACCCATGGATCTGGAACATGGATCTGGAATCTCCACTTTTGACCCATTGATCTGGAACATGGATCTGGAATCTCCACTTTTGACCCATGGATCTGGAATCTCCTCGCTGAAAATGACGCGCAGATTCTGACAGCAGCACAACAGTGAAGAAAATAGTTGTCGATGCCAACTTCCTGCTGCAAAGAAATGCTCCGGTAGAAGAAGTTTCGGGCAAGGCAGTCAGCCCTTGATTCCTTCTTCAAGAAGCAGAATGTGACACAACTTGTCCTATCTTCCCGCCAGTAACTCCCATTTTGTTACACTTTAACTTTCTTTATTAAACACTTCTTTCATTATTGATCATTTGACAGTACAGAATGTTTGTAAAAAAATCATGTTTTTCATCTGTATTATTGTTTCAGTAACCGAATAAACCCCCAATATGTTGAACGTACGGAGGCCATGATCTAAAAAAGAGAGGCGGGGGGGGGGCAAGAAAAACACAATTGAGCAGAAAAAATAGGAAGAGATTTAAATTCCAATGCACTGTCCCGTGGCCGAGTGGTTAGCGCGCTTGGCTACTGATCTAAGGTCTAAGGGACCTGGGTTCGAGACCCGGATAAGGCATGGATATGTGTGTTGTTTTTCTGCTGAGGTCCTGCCATCCTCACAGACCTTCTACTATGGCATATAAACTGACAGGCTCCTGTCAGACCTCTGTGGGAAGCAGCTGCTTGAGGGGGTATTTATTATTTATTTATTATTTTTTTTTATTATAACATTTACACCATGGCTTTACGTTTTTTTAAAAAATTCTTGAAAAACGCATAATAAAATATAAATAAGTTAAATTTTTGCCTCTTTTACCCTTACTAACATTCTGAAGGGGAAGGGACATGTCCCCCCCGCCCCCTAGATCCGGCCCTGATCGTAGGTAATAAAATTGCAATTTCGAGAACTCATCTCCTTAGGGACTATAATATAAAAACCCCTAATACCTCTGATTCAGTTGACGCTACTATTTTCAGGAACGCATGTCTCCCCCCCCCTCCCCCACTACCCGTGCTAAACCAGGCACATCTGTATTATTTTAAAACTTTAATAAAATATACATTTTAGGAGTTTTTGTAAGATTATTTTAATATTATTCAATTACGGATTTTTTTTTATAAAACAAGATTATTTATCCTTAAATATTAGAGCTTTCGTAACTTCTTAAGATCCGAACGAATATTGTTAACTGGATTTAAATAGAGTTGATTATGATCTTTAATTTATCTTCAGTCACATTTTTCGTTAAATGTATATTTCAGGACCTATAGAGCTTCGAGGTTAGATTCCCATTGACATAACATGGGAATTTCCTAATATTTCTGTATGGCAGTGTACATGTATGTGGTAGCAGAATTCTACTCCGTCCGTTAGGGGTTTGATAGTTCGTAAGTGCTCTGCTAGGGGAAGTTTGTATTCTTCACCAATACATTTAACAGCACGAAAACACAAGAAAGTGCCAGTACCAGTTCCCTCCATTCATGACGTCACCAAAATCTTAAGCATCGAGGATCCTTCGGCTTCTAAGATCTATCATTATTTGGAACAGAAATTATATATTTTCCAACCTTTGCAACGTTCCGAATTAGTAACGCGAATGAAATATACACTGAAGTGCCATTGAATTAGAGATAACAACTTAGTAACGTGTTGGACCCCCTCTGGTCTTGATAACGGCCGCCACACGTCGAGGCAAGGACTCTACAAGTTTGCGTAAATATTCCACAGATATGACAACCCATGCATCCTCCAGAGCTGTCCACAATTCTCTCAAGGTCGCCGTTGATGGGACACGAGCATGAACACTCTGTTCGATGGTATCCCAAAGATTTTCGATGGAATTTAAATCTGGACTTCTAAGTGGCCAATTCATTATTTCAAAGTCAGCAGAATGATCAGCAGAATGATCCTGCCGTTGAATGAAATTAAACGTTCAGATGGAAGGTGATTTCAGAAAATGTCAGGCCCCTATCGGTCTGGACGATACAGACCGTGAAGCCCGTGATCATTCAAGGCTGGTTGTCCTTTTCCAGTTTGTCCGAGTGCTTGTTTTTTTGCCGGAATTTTAATATTCCCGGAACACTCTTGAAACTGTCGTACGAGAAAATCCAAGTTCGTTGACAATTTCGGAGATCGAGTGTCCCATCCGCCGAGCACCTACGATCTGCCCTCTGTCAAATGCATGTAAATCCCACGCCTTTCCCATTACGCTTCTCACGACGAATGCTTGGGGAAGCCAAAGCTGACAGCTATATATGACCAGAGTTTCAGCCACGCATGCGCACAAATGCGGTACTTGCGGTACTGAATTTGGATAACGTCTCCTATCCCTAAATCAATGGCACTTCAGTGTAATCGCTACTATTAACTGATAAAATTGAGTCTACAACTATTAAGCTTAGCGAATATTTTTGTTACTTGGTAAATTATTAAGAATATTCATTCTAGGTGGGGCATCTGTTGAATATTCGACAGCTGAGATAGTTCTTAAAGTGCTGCGCGAGACATATTTTCTTCCAGAAAGAAGTTTCTGTGATGAACAACAAAAAGCACCTAGAGCACCTAGACTAGAGTGGTTAGAAGTCCAAACATTCGTCTAACGGTAGTTTGAAGTAAATATATCGTAAAACATACATAAATATTTCTAATAAATATTTAGAGTATTTATACTGTCGCTTCTAGAGTTAAGTGACTTAGAAGTAGAATTAAAAAATTACACTATAAATCAAAGAAGGGTGGAAAACTTAAAGAAGATTTTGCTAAGCTAAATAAATATAGTTTTTTTCATTGTTTTTTTATTAATTTAAACATTGATTTACTTAAAATCCTTTTCTATTAGCAGAAGGGGCTCTAAAATTCTTGCTTTCCAAATCCCAGTATTGCTGGATCTGTCTGGCTGTATACTTTTGAAAGCAATTAACCAATACAAATAAACGATTCTGCATGAAAAATAGACTTACCTGATGTACTCAGCGATAGCTAATGTAAATAGACACCATATTATGAAAATTATTCTATCAGTTCTATGTTATGGGAATGGAAATCCACATTCAAAGCTTCCCAAAATTTAAAAATAAGTTTGTTTGTTTTTTTACGGGAAAATGTCATTGAATCTAAACAGAATATCTAATGGAAAACTTTCTAAATCTGAACTATTAGTAACATTCGTTAATACTTAAAAAGTTATCTGAGCTAAAACATTTAACAGAAGGGTTGCTGACTTCATGAATTCACTTAAAATGTTGAATAAAAATACGAAAAACTTAAAAGAAATATCTCACTAAAATAAATGCAATTTTAGAAGTTTGTTTCAGTTTATCGTAATTTAAAAACGTTCCAAAAAAATACCCCCTCAAGCAGCTGCTTGCCACAGAGGTCTGAGGGCCTATCAGTTTACATGCCATAGTAGGTCTGTGAGGATGGCAGAACCTCAGCAGAAAAACAACACGAACATCCATGTCTTACCCGGAACTCCCAGGAACTTACCAGGTCCCTTACATCAATAGCCAAGCGCGCTAACCACTCGGCCATGTGGCGGCTAAAACATTTTTTTTTTGCCATAAAGCTTGGGGATAATGTTTTTTAGTAGCCTATGACCTCTCCGCGTCACAAGCTTTCATTTGATGCATAAATCGTTAAGTTTCTGCATTGCGTTTGAAAGATCTGGTGGAACAAAAGTTTTCAGAAATCTACAAACTGACAAACAGATAAATGAGGACATGCCTTTAATTAACACTCAAACAGCAACTTTAATAATTGCTCTGCATGGAACTAATGCACTAGAAACGAAAAAAAAAAATAGATATGGAAAAGCTATGGTTTCAAAACTAAGAGAAGTTTTCAGATATGGCTGTGCTGGAAGATGTGAAAGATAATTTCCCTTTCGTAATTACAAGAACAACTTAATAAGAATAGTTGATTATTTGTTTCGATGGGAAATTGGCAAAATTTATTCAGAAAGAATAAAAGAAAAAAATTGCACAATTTTCTTCAAAGAAAGCCAAAACAGAAATAGAAACATTTGAGAGAAATATTTATATTTTTCAATTCCATATATTTCTTCATAAGTTAACAATAAAGTGAAAAAAGCTTATTTTCGAAGTTATGAATGAGTTGAGTCTTTTTACCTCTGAGCGACACTTTTTCTAACACAATGGGCTAAATGGCCAGGTTACAAGGACACTGAGGGCTCAGAGAAGGTTGGGGGAGGAGACCCGCTGGAAAAGCTGTTAGGAAATAGAGTAGCCTCCCGTCAAGGCCATCCAGCGTATTCTTTAACGTACACAGGGTATGGCTCTCACGCACACGGGGTATAAGTTAGGAGAAATATACATAGAATAAAAAAAAAATATAAGAAGAAAATTTTCTGTTTCCATTCAGAGAAACGTTCGATCACTTTTCGCAATATATTGTGCGACTAAAGGCTTCGTCTGCAAACTAAAATAGATTACCGACAACAAAGAACTTCATAAGAAAAAATGACATAAACAAACAGAAAATTTGTGAACTCAAATATTTGGCGAAATGGCACACAAAGCTTTCATTTCTTTATCCAATGCAATTGTTTGCTTGCTGTAGAAACGGATTCTAGAGAAACTGATTCCTATAGTTCCTTATGCTAGTAATTTAATCGACAAGAAAATATAGTTCACTGTGCAATATTTGAAATATTCGACACAAAAGGACATTGCGAATAATGCAAATGAGACAATTTCTATTCAATGTTTTATAAACAGTGAAAAATAAACTGCAGTAATTAACTACCGCTGGAAAAACATTTGAAATTGTTTTATATTTAACAAAAGTTTTTTTTTATATATATAATTAACAGTTTTTAATGTATTTAACCGTGATAGTACAGTAACCACAATTTCTTACTTAAAAAAACCATATTCATTTGTAATTTGAGTTTTTATTTTAACTTTTGTAATTGTAAAGCTGTTCGTGGTATCATTCTTTGTGATACCTAAAAAACCAAAAGAAAATTAAAAATTTTCATACGCAAACAATCGGTTTATTGTTCATTGCGAACGTTAATGATCTCAAGTGCTGCTCCTTTACGAACTGATTTTGGACAAAAGAAAGTCAGATTTGTAAAAATGCAACCGAAACATTTGGGTTCCATTCCTCGCTTCAATTAGTATCGATTTGGCAACTTCGGTTCTTGAAAAATGGCTCTAAGAAGAAATTCCTGAGTGACAAGAAAATAGTACTATAAAAATACATATCGCTTCTGCAGAATATGGGATATCTGTTTTCAAACAGAATTAAGCTTCTCGTTTGCAGAGTTTTGCAATTTTTTTAATTGCGCAAAAGTGGTAATTCGAACTAATGGATGATTGCAAAAATGCAAATAGAAATATTTTATTGATAATTAGGCAACATAAAAAAATTATCATTTGCCCCTTAAAATGATATAGTTGCGTTTCCTCCCCCTCCTCCTGTGAGAAAAGGGGGCAAATCATTGCTATCATGTTAATATCATTTCACACTCTACCACTGATATTTTAAATTTTTGACTTAAATAAATCGCTGGAAATATTCGTTTAAAGTTTCGCATTTTTGAATATGTACCACCCTCTAATGTTAGAAATTAAAACTACCCGAGCATTTAAAAAAAATGGAAATTCTAATATTTTATTAGTACCTATCCAACTGCAAATAAATTTTCAATTATCTCTTAAATCAAAAAAATTGAGTTTTCCCACCCACTCGTGGGTAAAGGGGCAAATCATTTTTATCCATTCAAACTTCACGAACCTCACCCTCCACCACCAAAATTTCTAACATAAATACATCGTTTGCAATTTTCAACTCTTTCAGCTGTTAGAGGGCGCAATGAAAACTTTTGGAAGAATTAAGGAAGTGCAAATCGCAATATTTCATCCATCATATCCAACCATAAAATAATTTTTAATTTATCACTAAAAGCAAAAAAAGTTGAATATCTACAACAAAACAGATAGACGACAAATTGGAAATATTCATTTTGTTTAAAAAAAAGAGCTAAAAACCAAACGTCTTCCTCTTTGTACCTGCACGTTGGCCAGCCTCGCGAGAATGGCTCTGTTCAGGTAAACCCTCTCCTGCAGATAATGCGGACTGTAGTATTCATCCGGATTTCGAGAATCGGGTCGTCGAGCAGAAAAGCTGACGTTCAGGATTTTGGCATCGACGTCCGTGTCATCCTGGAAAGTAAAAATATATCAAACAAATTAAAACAAGCTCAATCGATTTCTTCACAAAATGAAGCAAGAAAATCTTATAAACTAGGAATGAGTCTTGTACCAACATCCCCTGCGAAATTCAAAAATTACTTTGTATCAGTGGCAACAGGGGAAACTATGAGTTTGCGCATTGATGCTTTGACAGGTCCCGTCGACCCTTGCGTGGCAAGTGACGGATACGTCACTGACCTATGATGACACTGCGCCTGGATAGCAATATAATAAAGGAGGGAAAAAAAGTAGGGAAATTAAATATGCGTAAGGTAATTTCTCTAAAATTTAACTATAATATGTTCAATTTATAACAGCGTAGGATATGATAAATTTCTTTCTATAAGTTTATTAAAACGTTATTAAATTATTTGGAATTAATTTCTAAATACTTAAAAATAATTATTTACCAGAAGAATTTTAAGATTTTTTTAATTAAAATACTTGCATGTTTAAACATTACTTCTTCGTACACAGTTCAGGGTTCTTGTAATTGGGCCACCTTACCAATGATCTATAAGAGCCATCGAAGTGTCAATTGCGCAGTCTCATAGTTTCCCCATAATCTCAACAGTTTCTATACCATTGGTTAATATAACTTTGAATCTATTTGAGTACTATAATTGCTTTATCTATTATTTAATGGCATTGCTTAATGACAGTAATTTCAGTCTCAGCAAAGTTAAACGAAATTTGCCCCCCAAAAAATATCATAAATACGAGGGAATGTCAAAAAGTAACGCTCCTAGTTCGTTCCCCATCAAAGAAACTTTTGAGACTGTGCCTCCATCTAGTAAAACAGCTTCACCAAAGAACTTTAATTAAGTAGTAACCGTCCTCACTGTTACACACTCGTGCTGTGAGGTGCAGAGTCGGAGCGAACATAACGAAGATACCGCACATGTATACGAAGGCGGAGATTTGGACAGTGATTCGGATTCTATGGGCACAGAAGACCCATCCAGTGAAAATGCACCGACAGCTTGTGGCACTGTATTGCTGGAATGTCATATCAGTATAAAAAAAAAATAAATACCCCCTCAAGCAGCTGCTTGCCACAGAGGTCTGACAGGAGCCTGTCAGTTTATATGCCACAGTAGAAGATCTGAGAGGATGGCAGGACCTCAGCAGAAAAACGACACATACATCCATGCCTTACCCGGGACTCGAACCCAGGTCCCGTAGATCATTAGCCAAGCGTGCTAACCACTCGGCCACAAACGTGTGAGTAAATGGTGCCACGAGTTCGAAAATGGTCATGTGACTAAAGTGGATTAGGATCTATGCATCTGGCTATGGGCAACCGTTTCACCTCTCATCACGCAATCCAGATTTGAAAGAACTGCAATGCTGTTGCAACATTGTTCTTCCCTTCATTTCAATGGTGTTTAAAACCTTCCTTGAAATATACCTTTAGTATACATGTTTAATTATTTTTCGTCTCCATTCGGATTATTGGCATTCTCAAAGGGAGTAAGTCATTGCCCCCTCCGTAGATTTAAGTCTGCCACCAAAGCATGCTTTTCGATGACGGGACGGGGCGGGGGTGGCTCAGTCGGTAGCGCGCCAGGCTCGTAATCTGTAGTTCCCAGGTTCGAGTCCCAGCTGGGTCAGCGTTGAGATTTATCTCCGCAAAATTCCCCGCCCTGCCCACGGTCAGTAGGGGACACCGATGGGCTTGGAAAGACCGCCGTCCGTCGGATGGGACGTTAAGCCGTGGCCCCGTATGCGGGAGAGCCATACCCTGTGCACGTTAAAGAACACGCTGGATGACCTTGACGGAAGGCTATCATCTATCTCCCAACAGCTGTTCCAGTGGGTCTCCTCCCCCAACCTTCTCTGAGTCTTCGGGGTCCATGTGACCTGGCCATTTAGCCCATGGTGTGCAAAAAAGTGCCGCTCAGAGGTAAAACTACCCTACCCTACCCCATGACGGGACAGTGTCTTGGCCAATAAACTGGTACAATTATCGGGTTAAGTTCAAACGAAGCCGTTATATTTTTCGTAGAGACATCTATCGGCTGTGAGTTTTTGGATCTAGCATTACTGGAAACTTACAGGCTCACCCTTTCTTATCTATTGGTTCTTTGTCTTTGCATATGGGTCTCAAGTTTAAGATAAATAACCTATGACTCGATCAGATCATTATGAACACCCTATATATATATTTAAACATCATTCCTTAGAAATATTCGGATTCATCTCTATCTATCTCACGTAGGCTCTCCCCTATCACACGTTTTTTCTATCAGGCATCAGGGTTATTCCTCATCCTAATAAAGAGCAAAACATTAATTCCATCAATTAATGAATGGGTTGGATTGTCTTACCTCTGAGCGGCACTTTTTTGCACACAATGGGATAAATAGACAGGTCACAAAAACCCCAAAAGCTCAGAGGAGGTTGGAGGATGGGACCCACTGGGCAGGAGATAGGTGGCAGCCTCCCATCAAGGCCATCCAGTGTGTTCTTTAACATGCACAGGGTATGGCTCTCAGGAACACGGAGCCATGGCTTAGCATTGGTTCTACACCTGAGCTTCTTCATCTTAAAAAATTGCTGACCTAGAGCAGAGCGGTGAGTTTTGCGGAGATAAATCTCAACGCTAGACCAGCTGGGACTCGAATCTTGGCACCGAGTCTGGTGCGCTATCGACTGAGCCATCCCCGCCCCAATTAATGAATGAGTGGAAGAGAAAAAAAAAAGTCATCTCTAACATCATCCTCATCACGAAACGTTCTTAAGGACTCAATATTTCAATTCGTGCGGATTTAGAATAGTTGATCGTAGAAGCTTTGTTTTGGTCGTCGCTGTTGGGTTGTTTTACCTCTGAGCGGCACTTTTTTGCACACCATGGGCTAAATGGCCAGGTCACATGGACCCCGAAGGCTCAGAGAAGGTTGGGGGAGGGGACCCACTGGAATAGCTGTTGGGAGACATATGGTAGCCTCCCGTCAAGGCCATCCAGCGTGTTCTTTAACGTGCACAGGGTATGGCTCTCCCGCACACGGGATCACGGCTTAACGTCCCATCCGACGGACGGCGGCCTTTCCAAGTCCATCGGTGTCCCCTACTGACCGTGGGCAGGGCGTGGAGTTTTGCGGAGATAAATCTCAACGCTGACCCAGCTGGGACTCGAACCTGGGAATTACAGATTACGAGCCTGGTGCGCTACCTACTGAGCCACCCCCGCCCCTGAATTGTCCAGGGAAAAGATGAAACAAACTACAGAATTTCTGAAGAAAGTCTCAGGTGGCAGCAAAAAAAATTTGAAAAGTTCAACAAAAAGAAAGAAGAATTGTTGATTTAAAGGTAAGGATAGAAAGGAATGCCCACGTGGTACGAGGAGCATCTGGCACGAAAGAAAATAATGACTTGCAGCATCGGGAGGATGGGGAGCATTGCAGCGGAGGATGCAAGGGAGCGAGAGGCGGGAAAAATGACCTCTGAGACAACACTGTGAGCGAGTTTCCTCCCCTGAGTTGAAGCGAGCAGCTCCTGAGATGCTGGGGAAGATGTTGATCGAGATCACTCCGGTGATGCCTTCTGGAGCAATAGATGAAGGAAGCAGAGGTTTTTCCTTTTTTTAATGATGAAGAAGCTCAGGTGTAGAAGAGATGGCTGCAGAAGCAAACCTTTCGGAGAAGAGTATATAATAAATACTATTTTAGCTATTCCTTATATATGCATAAACGCAGTTCGTTGAACCAAATGTTTTACATTTGCATTTTGGCAACAACTTTGCTGAGAACTGCTGTGGCGATTCTGATGACTCATATAGTGGAGAGCGAAGATTGAGTTTCTCCTTGGATAATTTTAATAACTGGAGCGAAGAAAGGAAAATAAATAATAAAAAATAAATACCCCCTCAAGCAGCTGCTTGCCACAGAGGTCCGATAAGAAACTGTGTGTTTTATAGTTTTCTCCCCTGAGTTGTCTGTATTTTATACGCCATAGTAGAAGGTCCGTGAAGATGGCGGGACCTGAGCAGAAAAGCAACACAAACATCCATGCTTCCTTACCCGGGGCTCGAACCCAGGTCCCGTTGATCGCTGGCCAATCGCGCTAGCCACTAGTAAACAAATTTTCGTACCTTGAAGTCGGTTGAAAAAAAGGCAGAAGTATGTTTAAATTTGGATATTCAAAAGATATACAATGTCATGATGTTTTGAAAACTATCAGTGTGTTTCTCTGCAGATTGCTGGTGGGTGTTATTTGAACACAAAATGTGGCTGACACTTGTGTTCCTTTTTCCTGTGGTTGAAATCTTCTTGAAAAATAGCCAGAGTAGAAGGTCTCTGAGGATGGCAGGAACCCAGCAGAAAAACGACACGAATAATATCCATGTCTTATCTGCGGCTCGAACCCGGGTCCTTTAGATTCGGTTGGGTTGCTTCACCCCTGAGCGGCACTTTTTTGCACACCATGGTCTAAATGGCCAGGTCACATGGACCCCGAAGGCTCAGAGAAGGTTGGGGGAGGGGATCCACTGGAACAGCTGTTAAGGAGACAGATGGTAGCCTCCCGTCAAGGCCATCCAGCGTGTTCTTTAACGTGCACAGGTTATAAACTTTAACCCCACACAGGGGGCCACGGCTGAACGTCCCATCCGACGGACGGCAGTCTTTCCAAGCCCATCGGTGTCCCCTACTGACCGTGGTCAGGGCGGGGAATTTTGCGGAGATAAATCTCAACGCTGACCCAGCTGGGGCTCGAACCTGGGAACTATAGATTACGAACCTGGCGCGCTACCGACTAAGCCACCCCCGGGTCCCTTAGATAAGTCGCAACATAATTTCAAAAATATTTTTATAAACCACACTACAAATCAGGCACGGAATGGTTAAAATCGGATTAAATCGTCTACTTCCTCTCCATCGCCAAATTAAAAATATGTTTTCTAAATCCCGAATTATTCGAATGGTAGGTACATATTACACTACAGAGTTTAACCATAAAATTCTTCAACATTCTTTATTCGTTAAATGCCAAGAGTTGTAAATAAATCTAATAATATTACACAAAATATTTATTAATAAGATTAATACACATGGATCACTCTGCATGCAGAAAAATTAAAGATTTTTAACGTATTTAATTAATATATAGTTTGGAAAAATCATCAAATAAATCCCGTATATAAAGTCGCTGAAAATGTCAACCAGATCCCCTACAAAAGGAGGTCTTTCACAGGGTTGGATTACCTCTGAGCGGCACTTTTTTTGCACATCATGGGCTAAATGGCCAGGTCACATGGACCCCGAAGGCTCAGAGAAGGTTGGGGGAGGGAACCCACTGGAACAGCTGTTGGGAGACAGATGGTAGCCTCCCGTCAAGGCCATCCAGCGTGTTCTGTAACGTGCACAGTGTATGGCTCTCCTGCACACGGCTTAACGTCCCATCCGACGGACGACGGTTTTTCCAAGCCCATTGGTGTTCCCTACTGACCGTGGGCAGGGCGGGAAGTTTTGCGGAGATAAATCTCAACGCTGACCCAGCTGGGACTCGAACCTGGGAACTACAGATTACGAGCCTGGCGCGCTACCGACTGAGCCACCCCCGCCCCGAGGTCTTTCACAGACGCTTAATCATTTCCAACTGAAACGCTTTCAGTCCGGAATAGCCGATTGCTTTTGATGCCTCAAAGGAAACGCCCAGATGACTCAAAACGATGAAGAGATGTTAAAAGTTAGAGGGTGGTCAAACAATCACAGAAGTGGTCATATTCTTTGGTGTCCACCATTCTATTATCTCAAGGCTTTGGCAACAATTCTAAGCCCCACCTGGGCCTGCGTTCAGATTTAGCTCTACAAAACTCTTTGCCCTCGGTCAGTAGGGGACACCAATGGGATTGGAAAGGCTGCGTTGGATGAGGCATTAATCCATGGGGATGGGTGCATAAGAGCCTTACCTTATGCATGCTAAAATACACGCTGGGTGGCCTTGACAGGAGGCTACCACCTGTCTCCTAACACTGTCCCTTCCCCTCCTTTTCTGAGTCCTCGGGGTCCCTGTGACCTGGCTATTTAGCCCATTGGGTGCAAAAAATGTGCTAAAACAACCCAACAATTCCATACCACCCAAACAGTTATCAGAAGCTTATTCAAGGGTGTCCTAAGGTTACAAAGATGATGGCAACATTGGATTGTTGTCTTGTTGTTTCTTGACATTTGTCTCTTGTCTTTTGCAACCACATGAAAGCAAGTATCTATTTCCTCCATGAAGAAAGCCCCAGAAAGTCGGACATCCGTCGTATGCGTTTATTTAACCATCACACAGAGCAAGGCATTTGAAATGGTGTCACGATTTTGCAATCTGAACCCGAGAGCAATTGAGCCACTTTGTTTCAAGAAGGACTCAAGATTTTCTCTACAATCGGGTAGTAGACATGTACTAATCATACGAGAGAGTTGGGTGAGGTTGTTTTACCTCTGAGCGGCACTTTTTTTTGCACACAATGAGCTAAATGATCAGGTCACAAGGACCCCTAAGGCTCAGAGAAGGTTGAGGGAGGGGACAGATGTTGCCTCCCATCATGTCCATCCAGCGTATTCTTTAACGTGCACAGGGTATGGCTCTCCCACACATAGACCACGGCTTAACTTCCCATCCAACGAAAGGCGCCTTTCCAAACCCATCAGTGTCCCCTACTGACTGAGGACAGGGTGTTTGCAGAGATAAATCTCAACGCTGACCTAGTCAATATTCGAACCTGTGAACTGTAGATTACGAGCCTGACAGGCATTGACTGATCTATCCTTGCCCTCACGAGAGAGCACGTGGAGGTCTGACTGGGAGAAGCGGATTGCCATTGGGTGGCCGTAACGATTTCCATGCGTTTGATAACCACCAGGTTTTGAGAATGCTCTGAGATATCGGGATAAGATCCTTGATCCCTATATGAAACCCAAGCTTGAGAGATAAATATCTCGAATAAGGCATTCAATGAGGGGAGTGGCCTTGCATTCTCTCCGAAACTTATCCTCATAGAACATCTATGAGATGCCCTAGGGAAATGTCTTACCAATCTTCAACCCCCTCACTAAACCCTAACAGGACTACTCTTATTGCTCACTTCGCAATATCGGAATTATCATTATAGTGAGCATGAAGGGACGCTGTCAGGCATGCATTAATGCCAGAGGAGGTTGGGTTGCTTCACCTATGGGTGTCACTTTTTCTTTGCACACAGTGGGCTAAATTACCAGGTTTTAAGGACCCCGAGGGCTCAGAGAAGGTTGGACGAAGGAGCCTGCTGGAGAAAGGGGCCTTCATTGCTGAATCCTGTAGTCCACTGGACAACTGTTGGGAGACAGATGGTAGCCTCCAGACAGTGGAGATTGTCGTGTTTATAATATACGGTATCATTTTACTGTTGAACGGACTATTTGCAATTTCATTTCTGAAAATCTCTCACCTGAACATTGAATATATAGATGTTTTCCTTCGGGCAAGGCACGATGGCAGCTAATCCGTCGACGAAATAATCGAACAATGGCGAAAGGAAATTCGTCTGTGTCATGTCATTGAGCCGCACTGTGGCGCTGTTAAAGAGCATCGCTTCTGTGACGAGTCGGACTTTCAGTTGGCATTCGGCCAGCACCTCGTTGATGCCATCTGGAAGAAAAAAAATCGGATGCGTGAATGCTCATCGCAAAATCATTCACTTCGCAAAACCCAAGAATGAAAACGAAAATAAAAAACAAAATATGAAGAGATTTAAAATGATCGTGTAGAACAACACAAAAAATTTAAACTACACAAAAAATTTAAACTACACATAAAATTTTTAAAATTTTAAAACAAATTTACATATTTTTTTCTCAAAATCCTCGATTAATCTTTATTTAAGTAAATAAAAATATATTAATCTAATAATAATAATAAAATTGTAAGAGGTTTTGCAAGTTTAGATAGCATTTTGGAAATTACGAGAAAATTAGTCGACAGAGCACTTTGTTTCAAATTTTTAGTACATTTTATGAAAGAATTTTCGTTCGGTAGTAAACAATTCATAATATGTATCAGAATCTCGCCTTTCTTTCTCAAATCTGATTTTTATTCATCAGCGGAACCCCATTGTTTTAAATGACCAAAATCATAAAGTTGGGTTGTATCGCTTTTTCTTGAGGCCGTGATTTGACTAACCATGGGACATTACAAATTATAACCATGGGACATTATAAGCAACTCTGAGGTGCAAATGAATTAAGAAGACCCCAGATAGATGACAGAGCTGAGATAAACTCCCATCATGTCAGTCAACCGTGCTTTTCAAAATATTTAGTTCAAATCCAAATCTAGTGGGGGGGATTTTAGGGGGGAGAGGAGCAAACGACTGGATTGAACAGGAAAGGTCCAAACGCCTTTCTGATAAAAAAATATTTTCATTATTTTCTCGTTCAATACCGAAATTTATGTATTTTCAGTGATTTGCATTTATTTTTCCTTCATTCCAGTTATTAAAGGTGTCTAATCCACCACCCTCACCACTCTCGTTGACTTAGTTATATGGAGAACACCGACAGCAATAAGACGTTCGTTGCATAAAAAGAACACGGAACAAATTAAAACAACTGGTTGGAAGAATGCAATTCTCAACGTGACATTGCAAATAATAATATAAAAAAAAGAGTATTTCTGAGTAGTGGTTATTTATCTAAGTTTATAAATATTCAGAATTTTTGGAGTGTAGATAATTGTCAAAAATATTAGGTTTCTAGTGGAAAAAACCTCACTCGATTTCAAAGTGTATTTTATGTCATAAACCTCTACTCTAGTACAGGTTTGGGAAAACTTTTTTAGCTGAAAGATCGTAGAGAAAACTGAAATGAAATGGCGAGTTGTAGAGAAAACCGAAATGAAATAGCGGGTCATATAGAAAACTGAAATGAAAATCCGGGTCGCATAGTAAACTGAAATGAAATGGCGAGTCACATAGAAAACTGAAATGAAAATCCGGGTCGCATAGAAAACTGAAATGAAATGGCGAGTCACATAGAAAACTGAAATGAAATAGCGAGTCACATAGAAAACTGAAATGAAATGGCGGGTCGCATAGAAAACTAAAATGAAATGACGGGTCGCATAGAAAACTGAAATGATATGGCGGGTCGCATAGAAAACTGAAATGAAATGACGGGTCGCATAGAAAACTGAAATGAAATGATGGGTCGCATAGAAAACTGAAATGAAATGACAGGTCGCATAGAAAACTGAAATGAAATGACGGGTCGCATAGAAAACTGAAATGAAATGGCGGGTCGCATAGAAAACTGAAATGAAATGACGGGTCGCATAGAAAACTGAAATGAAATGGCGGGTCGCATAGAAAACTGAAATGAAATGGCGGGTCACATAGAAAACTAAAATGAAATGACGGGTCGCATAGAAAACTGAAATGATATGGCGAGTCACATAGAAAACAGAAATGAAATGGCGGGTCGCATAGAAAACTAAAATGAAATGACGGGTCGCATAGAAAACTGAAATGAAATGGCGAGTCACATAGAAAACTGAAATGAAATGACGGGTCGCATAGAAAACTGAAATGAAATGACGGGTCGCATAGAAAACTGAAATGAAATGGCGGGTCATATAGAAAACTGAAATGAAAATCCGGGTCGCATAGAAAACTGAAATGAAATGGCGAGTCACATAGAAAACTGAAATGAAAATCCGGGTCGCATAGAAAACTGAAATGAAATGGCGAGTCACATAGAAAACTGAAATGAAATGGCAGGTCGCATAGAAAACTGAAATGAAATGGCGAGTCGTAGAGAAAACTGAAATGAAATAGCGGGTCATATAGAAAACTGAAATGAAAATCCGGGTCGCATAGAAAACTGAAATGAAATGGCGAGTCACATAGAAAACTGAAATGAAATGGCGGGTGGCATAGAAAACTAAAATGAAATGACGGGTCGCATAGAAAACTGAAATGAAATGGCGAGTCACATAGAAAACTGAAATGAAATGACGGGTCGCATAGAAAACTGAAATGAAATGACGGGTCGCATAGAAAACTGAAATGAAATGACGGGTCGCATAGAAAACTGAAATGAAATGGCGAGTCGTAGAGAAAACTCAAATGAAATAGCGGGTCATATAGAAAACTGAAATGAAAATCCGGGTCGCATAGAAAACTGAAATGAAATGGCGAGTCACATAGAAAACTGAAATGAAATGGCGGGTCGCATAGAAAACTAAAATGAAATGACGGGTCGCATAGAAAACTGAAATGAAATGGCGAGTCGTAGAGAAAACTGAAATGAAATGGCGAGTCGTAGAGAAAACTGAAATGAAATGGCGAGTTGTAGAAAAAAAACTGAAATGAAATAGCGGGTCATATAGAAAACTGAAATGAAAATCCGGGTCGCATAGAAAAGTGAAATGAAATGACGGGTCGCATAGAAAACTGAAATGAAATGGCGGGTCGCATAGAAAACTGAAATGAAATGACGGGTCGCATAGAAAACTGAAATGAAATGGCGAGTCGTAGAGAAAACTGAAATGAAATGGCGAGTCACATAGAAAACTGAAATGAAATGGCGGGTCGCATAGAAAACTAAAATGAAATGACGGGTCGCATAGAAAACTGAAATGAAATGGCGAGTCGTAGAGAAAACTGAAATGAAATGGCGAGTTGTAGAAAAAAACTGAAATGAAATAGCGGGTCATATAGAAAACTGAAATGAAAATCCGGGTCGCATAGAAAAGTGAAATGAAATGACGGGTCGCATAGAAAACTGAAATGAAATGGCGGGTCGCATAGAAAACTGAAATGAAATGACGGGTCGCATAGAAAACTGAAATGAAATGGCGAGTCGTAGAGAAAACTGAAATGAAATGGCGGGTCACATAGAAAACTGAAATGAAATGGCGGGTCGCATAGAAAACTAAAATGAAATGACGGGTCGCATAGAAAACTGAAATGAAATGGCGAGTCACATAGAAAACTGAAATGAAATGACGGGTCGCATAGAAAACTGAAATTAAATGGCGAGTCGTAGAGAAAACTGAAATGAAATAGCGGGTCATATAGAAAACTGAAATGAAAATCCGGGTCGCATAGAAAACTGAAATGAAATGGCGAGTCACATAGAAAACTGAAATGAAATGGCGGGTCGCATAGAAAACTAAAATGAAATGACGGGTCGCATAGAAAACTGAAATGAAATGGCGAGTCGTAGAGAAAACTGAAATGAAATGGCGAGTTGTAGAAAAAAACTGAAATGAAATAGTGGGTCATATAGAAAACTGAAATGAAAATCCGGGTCGCATAGAAAAGTGAAATGAAATGACGGGTCGCATAGAAAACTGAAATGAAATGACGAGTCGTAGAGAAAACTGAAATGAAATAGCGGGTCATATAGAAAACTGAAAAGAAAATCCGGGTCGCATAGAAAACTGAAATGAAATGACGAGTCATAGAGAAAACTGAAATGAAACAGCGGGTCATATAGAAAACTGAAATGAAAATCCGGGTCGCATAGAAAACTGGAATGAAATGGCGAGTCGCATAGAAAACTGAAATGAAATAGCGGGTCATATAGAAAACTGAAATGAAAATCCGGGTTGCATAGAAAACTGAAATGAAATGACGGGTCGCATAGAAAACTGAAATGAAATGACGGGTCGCATAGAAACTGAAATGAAATGACGGGTCGCATAGAAAACTGAAATGAAAATCCGGATCGCATAGAAAACTGAAATGAAATGACGGGTCGCATAGAAAACTGAAATGACGGGTCGCATAGAAAACTGAAATGACGGGTCGCATAGAAAACTGAAATGAAAATCCGGATCGCATAGAAAACTGAAATGAAATGACGGGTCGCATAGAAAACTGAAATGATATGGCGGGTCGCATAGAAAACTGAAACGGAATGGCAGGCCGCCAAAGATGTATACATCAATAGCATATGTATAATCAACCCAAAGAAAAAAAAATTATAATGGAACTTTGAAATAAAATTTTATTAGCATTAATTGTTTAAAATATAAATTTTTTCTCCGAAGCTGGGCTTCTTGCCCTCTATAGGCTCTTTTTCTCTTTTGCATATTTATTTCTCACCAGTAGCTCGGGTGACGCACAAAAAAGAGACGGCTGGCCGTTGTTTGCACAGACAGGTCTGCTCTACGTATTCTGACAATGAAATTCCATTTGAAAAGGGTAACACCGCTGAGCACTCAACCCTTTTGTCTCTGAAGACGGGATGAGGGCCAGAAGCTAGTGACATCTAGTGTCCAACTTGTGAACGGCTAATTACGCTCTACTAAGCCGGGCCCGGACAATGCAATAAGTTGTTGTGTTGTTTTACTTCTGAGCGGCACTTTTCTTGCACACTTCGAAGTAAATGGCCAGGTCACAAGAATCCCTAAGGCTCAAAGACAGTTGGGTGGAGTGGACCCACTGGACAGCTGTTAGAGAACAGATGGTAGCCTCCCGTCAAGGCCATCCAGCGTGTTCTTTAACGTGCACAGAGTATGACTCTCTTCCGCACTCGGGGACACGGCTTAACGTCCCATCCGACGGACGGCGGCCTTTCCAAGCCCATCGGTGTCCCCTAATTACCGAGAGCAGGGCGGAAGGAGTTTTGCGGAGAAAAATCTCAACGCTGGCCCAGCTGGGGCTCGAACCTGCAGATTATGAGCCTGGCGCGCTACCGACTGAGCCAACCACTTCCCCCACAGTGCAACCAGTACCAATCGTATAATAAATAATATTATATTCTTATTTAGTGCGAAATAAAGAAATAATTGTAATGCCTTGAGGCTAAATGGCATATGCTCAGAACGAATTTTAAAATAAGCAATAAATGAAAACCGGAACTTATGCTTCTCTTTAATATTTCATGTGTAACGAAATTTAAAAGTAATTGCTGAAAGAAAGAGGAAAGGAAAAGAGAAGAATCTAATCTTTCTCTTATCCTTCGTTTGACAGACGCACTTCTTCAAAAATCGTGAATTACCGCGTGCGAGGTTGATGGCCTTCCTCACTTGATGCATGAACTTCTTCGGTAATTGGCGACAGTCTCTTCGGATGTTGACAACAAATGGAAGCATCCGCGAATCTAGCAAAAGAAACCGGATGACATTAAGGATTCCAACAGTTAGGACTAATAATGCCTTTAACTCATTCAAGAGCACGATTATCTGGAAGATGGGTCATCGCCCATGCAAAGTAAATGGGGCAAAAGAAACCTGAGGCACATAAAGAAATCCAAAATCTTCAAGGACATCGTCACACATAGGATGTCAACTGTTTTGTCATGCAAGCAAGCTGACACAATATCTCTCACATCGGAGTTTCTGTTAGACTGAGATCAGTGATTCTAAAATGTTTTTTTGCTCGCGGCACACTATTTTTCGCCGTCAACACTCGCGACACACTGAAAATTTAAGTTGGTAACACTACGGGTGACTCACGCATGCGCCGTTTGCCATCAATAGTTTGTGGCGGGGGTGGCTCAGTCGGTAGCGCGCCAGGCTCGTAATCTGTAGTTTCCAGGTTCGAGTCCCAGCTGGGTCAGCGTTGAGATTTATCTCCGCAAAATTCCCCGCCCTTCCCACGGTCAGTAGGGGACACCGATGGACTTGGAAAGGCCGCCGTCCGTCGGATGGGACGTTAAGCCGTGGCCCCGTGTGCGGGAGAGCCATACCCTGTGCACGTTAAAGAACACGCTGGATGGCCTTGACGGGAGAATACCATCTGTCTCCGAACAGCTGTTCCAGTGGGTCCCCTCCCCCAACCTTCTCTGAGCCTTCGGGGTCCATGTGACCTGGCCATTTAGCCCATGGTGTGCAAAAAAGTGCCGCTCAGAGGTAAAACAACAACCCAATCCATCAATAGTAGCCATTTCTGTGGAGTCGTTTGTAAACGTGGAACTATTCTGTTCAAATTCTGACGTCTATTGAGGTTAGTGCGTATGCCGTACATGTTATGGGCATGTTTTGAGTACATTTTGGTTTTCTCATTGAGATTGAATAAGGATAAATTTTTGTTTAAACGAAAAAATATTAAATGAACAATCAGTGGTAAAAAGTAACAACAAAATGGTTTACAAATTTCTTACTTTTTTTAAGGAAGAAGGTACTTCCCTACACAAAGGACGGAGATAATCCAGGAGTTATATTCGGCTTGTCCTGGTTTCTCATACAACATTACAAACACACAGGGACATGCCCCGCTGATGCTAAACGCTACATACAGCTAATGCAAAAACAACTATCGGGTTCGGATCTGTTTCCTCAAGGTCATTTGTTCTAGGATTACTTATTAAAAAGTAGTAGCTTTATGAGTTTCATTTTAAATGTACAAAAATAAACATTCATGCAAATATTTTTTTCAAAAAAAAATTCTTTTTTTTTTTGTTGCATTCTTAATTTTGAAGTTGAAAATACTCGTTCCCTAGCGCGAGTTTTGCAAATGGAAGTCTTAACTGCGCATGCGTCTGGTAGGCGTTAAGTCGTCCCTCCGTCTGTAAGAGAATTTTGCCCTGTTTATAAGTCGTCATTCATTTGCCCTTATCAATTGTTCACCGAGTCCCGGCTAGTCATTGTCCTATGAGCATTGGTGTCCTTGTGAACTAGACTTTTGAAAATGAAAAGTACAGTCGCTCAAAAAAGTATCCGACATAATGTTCGGATACTTTTTTGAGCGACTGTACCTCCCAGATATTACAAGTCCGCACCTAACGCCGTTCTGGCAATTCCAATTTCAGTACGAAGTGCAGTAAACAGAAACAAAAGTAAATAATTAGCTTTCAAATTATCGGCTATCTTTGTTTAGATTTATCGCTTGCAAATTATGCATCTCCTCTTGTGATTACATATTTATGCCTGCTAATAAATAAGAGCCTGTGTCAACTCATAGTGCTCGCGTTCCATTCTAATTAATCTCGCCCCAGAAGACGCCATGCTTCAGCCCTGCCATTGGTGTGTTTGCAGCGCATGCGTCGTGGCGTCCCACCTGTCACAAGTGAAATATGGCGTCGCAAACTGCTAATGTCTTAATTACATTCTGTTCTGCCCAGAGAGGAAAGTAATGAAAAATTACGTCCTCCGCAATACCGTTCGGCCGTCTTTATACTCTCCTACGGAGAGTGCAGACAAAATGGAGAAAGCAGAACACCAATTCTGTTGCATATCATGCACGTATCATATTTACAACTTTTGATGCCTCTGCTCGAAGTTCGTGAAGTTTGTATAAATAACAAAGGTTTCCGAACACGCAACGTATAATTTTCGACCTTCACTTTTTAATTTTTTAACAGATAAGCACCGTCAACAGATTTACTGATAATGACTCCGAGGAGTTATGTTATTATTCCGAGGAGTTATATTAGTATCGTTAAACCGAAACCAAAATCTTTTTTTTTTAATTTTATTTTGGAATTTTTCATCTAGTGGTGTAATAAGGAATAAAAATTCGTCTCTGCAAACTAAATCATGACTCATTAAACAATTCTTCGTGAATTCTCTCTTTGCCTGTAAGGAACTGGTGTTGGAATTAATGGTAAGGTCTGCTTAGAGATTGTGCAGTGTAAAAGTGGAAAGTAGGCGCCATTGATAATTAAAGCCTTATTCTCCAAAAGCAATTTATAAAACAAGGATATTTTAACGATTCTCCATTAATTGCGAGCGTTGTTGAGATTGCAATTTTCCTTCAGATTAATGATTGTGCTTAATAATTATCAAGTTGGTTAAGAGATACGTAAAGAGAATGTTGGTAAATATTTGGTTGGCATGAAATACACTCTATATTACACACTCTATATTATTATGATTAACTTATTAAATTCAATTTGGGGAAGTTGATCCGTATTTGACTTCAAAAGGCGCATTTATCATTTGTCAGTTTCGAAAGACACCGTCGTCATGACGACGTGGAGCTGTCTTCGAGGATTGCGAAGTGACACTCGTGGCCCATCACTTACGTCACGATGTCATACGAAGTAAGTGCTGAAGAAGTGGAACCGTTCAGAGTAGGCTCTACAAAAGGATCGAGGTGTGAGTTCAGGAGGATGTAGAGCTCCAGCCTCTTCTGATCCCACTCTCTCTCTGACAGTAGAGTTGTCGCGAATGGTAGCACCCATGCAGTGAGCCCTCGGGTGGGGTGGAGGCGTATAAAGGAAGAGATTGGGGACACAGCGAGGAGGCTTCTGTCAGTGGAAGAAGTGCTGATGCTTTTTCTGCGAGGATCACTGGGTCCCCTGGGACGCTAAGAGGCGGGAGTTGAAGGCGACAGTGTGTCTCTCTCTTGGGAGGAGACAGGGCGGAAGGACATGTAGTGGACAAGTCGCTCTCTGGCACTTTCGAGTGGGGGGGTCTTGTCACCTGAAGGAATGACCAAAGAGAAGTGTTGCTTAATCAACTCCTCGAATTCGGATAAGGCATTGATTTATGATTACAACTTCTTATATCAGAGCAGCTAACCTTTGATAGGAGAAAACCTTTCTTTCTTTTCAGGATGAAGTAAAGGAAATATTTTCTATCCGTTTTAATTTAGAGTATGTCGATTTTGGTGTCGTCTCCAATAAATATACATAAATATATATATTCAGGCATGGGCGTCCGCAGAAAATTTTATAAAGGGGGGGGGGGGGGGCAAAGCTTAGAGACAAATAATTGCATCAATAATTTTTTATTTAATTATTTAATTTTTTAGGGATTTTTTTTCCCAAGTAGATTATAGAATACAGTATTGCATCAATACAAAAACACATACATAATGCATATAAATTAATTACGTTTAAATTGTTACGACTATAATTTGTGGAATTTTTTACTCGATCTATGGGGGGCAAGTGCCCCCCCCCTCCCCCCCGCCCTCTGCGGACGTCCATGTATAAAGGTAGTAGACGAAAAAAATGGTAACACTTCATTGTTATATGATTCATCATCATCATCATCATCATCCTCAAGCAGCCATGGGCTACGGAGGTCCAACCAGACGGCGCAGTTTAATTCTCCAAGCATATCTGTCCTGAGCTACATCTGCTGCATCCGGCCACTGTACACCAATTCTAACAAGGTCCTGTTTGACATTGTCTGCCCACCGCATCCTAGGTCTCCCCCTCCTTCTGAGGCCTCCAGGCACACTGTTCATAACCCTATTCGCCAATCTATAATTATCCATACGGGCAACATGGCCAAACCAGGGGAGTCTCTCTCTGCACAATATGCTGCTTAAAGGAGGTTGCAGACTCCTTTGCCTAACCTCATCATTAGTTACAAAGTTAAACCACCTAATACCCAAGATACTGCGTAAGCATCTAGAATCAAAAGCATCTAGTTTCCTGTTATCTTGCTTACACAGCGTCCAAGTTTCACTACCATAATTAACCCTAGAAAGAACCAAACTATTATACAGTCTAATTTTAGTCTTTAGGTGTATACGCCTATTTCTCCACAATCTCCATAGATTCTTAAAAGTCCCGGCAGCAATACCTATTCGTCTGATAATCTCATGCCGCACATCACCAGTATCAGTTACGCAGCTCCCAAGGTAATTAAACTGTGACACCTGCTCAAGACTGCAACCATTCAGATTAACTGAATCACAACCTGCCTGACCAATTTTCATCACTTTAGTTTTCTCTCTGTTTATAACCAAACCTACTGTACTACCAGTCTCATCAACAGTTCGAATGAAAGAGTTCATCTCATCAACATCATTTGCCAAAAGGGCTAAATCATCAGCATAATCTAAATCAGAAATTTTCGCATCTCCAGTCCATTTAAGGCCAAAAGCTTTCCCTTGAAGTGAATTTCGCATAACATAATCAACAACCAAACTAAAGAGAAAAGGAGACAAAATGCACCCTTGTCGAACACCAGAAGTAATGCTAAACCAATTGCTACAAGCCTTACCAACTCTCACACATGACTCAGTGTTATTATAGAGAGCTTTCATTATGTTAACTAACTTGTCTGGTATACCATATGATCTCACAATCAACCACAAATTATGACGATCAACAGAGTCGAAAGCCTTTTTGAAATCAACAAAGCTAGCAACCAAAGGTTTCTGAAACTCTAAACATTTCTCAAGAATCTGCCTAAGTGAAAATATCTGATCTACACATCCCCTAACATTTCTGAATCCACATTGCTCATCACGCAATTGCCTGTCAACCAGATTCTTAATTCTATTAAGCACAATCATGGAAAGAACTTTACCTGGAACGGAGAGTAGGCTGATACCCCTATAGTTATCACAAGAACTGCGATCACCTTTTTTGAAAATAGGGATAATAATAGCTCTGGTAAAATCTTTAGGAACCATGCCTTTATCATAAAAGTTATTCAAAATTTCAGTCATCCAAATGGTAACAGAAACATTCCCAGCTCTAAGCATTTCCGTAGTAATTTCATCCACCCCTGGGGATTTATGAAGTTTAAGTTTAGAAATAGCCAAACTAACTTCAGATTGTGTTATAGGGCCAACATTAAAGCCAACAATGCATCTATCATCATTGCAAACAATGGGAGTAGAACTAACCACATTGTTTAGAACATCACTGAAATGCTCAGCCCACCTAGCCATGACAGAATCCTCACCTTCTATAACCTTGCCTTGTTTATCCTTCAATCCCTGTATACCTGTTCGTTTTCTACTACACAAAACATTAACTATCTGGTACAGCTCTCTGCTGTTGTGCTGTCTAACTGCTTCCTCAGCTTTGTCAGCAAGGCCATCAAGACAAAGATTCTTATCAGTAGCTAACTGATTCTTTACACGTTTATTAAGTTCTTTGTAATGCTTTCTATTAGGACTAGTAGGGTACTGATTAAGGACATTCCTGCAGTTCCTTCTTTCTGAAATAAGCTCAAGTGCCTTATCACTTAAATAATTCTGCCTCCTCTGCTCCTTTTTCCCTAAAAGAGTACTGTTAGTTTCCAAAAAAGCCTGTTTAAAATGGCCCCATTCTTCCTCAACTTCAGTATTAAGCAAACCATGACTGTCATAATGACTAAGTAACCTATCATGGTAAGCTTTAGCTATAACTAGGTCTTTCAGAGCTTCAGTATTAAAGGTAAATTTTTTAACCCAGCACAACACTTTTTAAGTTTAAGTTGCAAGACACTTTTAACAAGGTAATGGTCAGATCCCATTTCAGCTCCCCTATATGCCCTGGTATTTCTAACAGAACTAGCCTATTTGCTGTTAATTAATATATAATCAATCATATTCTTATGCAGCCCATCAGGTGAAACCCATGTGTATTTATGTATGTCCTGGTGTTTGTAATATGTGTTAGTTATTCTGAAACCATTTAGTTTACTTACCTGTAGGAGACGTTGCCCATTGCCATTGCAGCTACCAATACCAAAAGGGCCTATTACTCCTCCCCAAAGGTCAGAGTCGGTACCAACTTTGGCATTGAAGTCACCAAGAACAAGGGTAATATCTCCTTTCTTGACAGAATTCAAAATATCCTGAAGTTGTCTGTAAAACCTATCCTTCTCATCCTCATCAGAATCCTCAGTGGGGGCATAACAGCAGATAACATTCAAGTCTTTAATGCTTGTCTGAAATTTTGCTGTAAGAAACCTTTCATTAATGCACTCATATCCTAGAAGAGCATCACTAGCATGTCTGCTGAGCAGCAGACCCACGCCTTGGTGATGCTTTCCATCCTCCCTCTCTGTAAAGAGAAATTTAAAGTTATTTTTAAGTATCTCACCTTTACCTGTCCATCTGGTCTCTTGCAAGCCTAGAATATCTAGGTTATAGCGCTGGAATTCCTGCATGAGGACATCAAGAGAATAATCTCTATGTAATGTCCTCACGTTCCACGTTCCTGCAGAGAGAAAATGATTAGTAGGATTTTTAAAGAAATTTTTTGTCAAAATGTAAACGAAGATAAATTAAAGATCTTAATTAATCAAATAAATCAAAATCTCGATTTTCAAAAATATTTGTTCAATATTTAAAAAATTCTAAAAGTGAGAATATTTAGCAAACAGCAACATTCTCCAAAAAAATTTCAAAACCGATCAAAATTAAAATAATCATTACACAAAATATGATTATGCATTTTTGTAAATTTTAACATAAAGTTTATTGCTTTCATAATCACTTCTCTAAATCAACTTTTCAGATTATTTATTTTAATTTGGTTCCACTTTTGATAAGTCTGGTCATCAAACAATTATTGTTGAGAATCGGGATCAAGATACATTTCATTGAGATCTTTTTCTTGTCACATTTTTACATAAAAATCGTATTAAGGACATTTTTGAGCTCTGGATTTTCTCTCCCTATTGGCATAACAGGGAACTGCTTCCGTCCTGTTCCTCCATATCAGAGGCCTCCATATGTTGCTGCATCAAGAGCCCTTTTGATTTTTAAGAAACATTCACTTCCTCCCCATCTCTTATTTATTTTCAGCCAGCTGCCCTGTTAAGAACAATTTTGATTCATAATTAAAAATAAGCACATCCTCACGTTCTCCTTGGAATGTCTTCCCGTTCCCAGTTTATGAGCTCCTGCTCTATATTTTTATCAGGGAAGCAAAAATTGATGTTGCTTAATTCAAGTGACACAGGATAAGTGCAGAGGACTTCACTTTGCCTGCTTTTTCAATTGATTGTGCTAATGTTGAATAAATGTTTGCAATCTTAGTATGAATTTAAAGATAAATTTATGTTGATAGGAATATAATTATTTGTTTTTCTACTGGTAGTTATTAATTTTAAATAGCTACTTGAAAATGAAAGTTAATATATTTTGATTTCACAATTTAATACCTCTGAGAAATCGTAAGTAAAACTGTCATCATTATTTTTGAAAAAAAAAAAATTCGAAATATTTCAATTGTTAAGCTGTTGGATTAGAACGACAGCAGTTACAGTTAATTTGCAACTCATCAGCGCACTTGTGACGGCTATTGCACTGATTCAATATTATTAATTCTCGCATTCGTGACAGCGTAACGGAAACCGTTTCAACATTTCATTAAATTGGAATGGCAAATTGTATTTCCAGTTTTAACAGTGGAAACAGTTCTTTAAGAAAACGGCTGCTAAAAAACGCACATCGATAGTGAATCATACAGGAAATGAGAAAAAAAAACTAGGAAGGAGACGGGAAAAGCGAGGGGGAAAAATGCATCAAAAGAAATACGAATGAGGAGGCGGGAGGGGGGGGGAGGAGGGGGATGTTACTGAAGTAAGAAAAAATTGGCGATCGGACGATGCCATTGAAACTACTCTTCCTGAGAGGTTAGTCGGCAAGATCCTGGGGAATTGCTTTAGCACTAGGAGAATACACTGATTGGAAATTGATCGCTAACCTTTCGATCTGTGCGTCCCCCTCAATCCCTCCCCTTCCATCTCCACTGCCTGTGTGTCGCTTTCCCCCACGTGCAGGTGTTGCCACCAGAGAGTCGCCGAAACTGTCAGCAGCTGGTGGGCTGGCCTCGGGTAATGGTTACGGGGAGGGGGGGGGGCAGCGGTGAAGGTGAGTCGTCAGCTGAGCAGGAATGATGCCGGATGTCGTCATGGAGATGGAAGGGATGACAAACTGAGATGAAAATATACGGAGGGGAAGACGTGTAAGATTTTTTCTGTTAGACTAACTCATCAGTGTCCCAGATTTTGCTCACTTCGAATTTCTTCTCTATAGCAACCGTTCGGTTTTCATTTTCAGCAGTACACTTTTTTTTTTATCTGCTGCGTAATTCAATTGCTAAGTCACAAAGACCCCAAGGGCTTAGAGATGGGATGGTGAACGGTCCCACTCTTAGAGCACAGATGGAAATCTCTCGTCGATGCCTCCTAATGTGTAGAAGGTATGCTTTTCCCTGCACACAGGATCCCCATCTGAAGGAAAAATCAATCCGCATTCCCTTTCTCACTGAGGACAGAACAAGTGTTAACGGAGGAAATCTCGATGTAGGCAAGCTGGAACTGTAATCAAAAAACATCCCGTTGCAAGCCTGACATGCTATCGATTGGCCAAACCCAACCTCCAAAAGCTGAGCACCGTTATGAACGGGGAATCCGATGGAGAACTGCTACTTACGCATAAGCTAACTAAGCTGTAGCTTAAGGGTCTCGCGATAGGAGGGGCCTAAAAAAGAATGCATTTCAAATTTAACTATGGAACAGTTGTCAATGTGTGTTAGTAGTTTTAAATGGCGAGTCAGAGGTGGATTGGGCCGCTTCATGCAACACTTTTTCTGGCTTATAAAAGCGTTTCCTAAGTTTTTTGCTATTAATATCCATTTTTTTTATCTTCGCAAAACTTACGCACATTTTAAGTTTTCTTTCGACAGCAAACAATACAGTTCAGAGTTTGCCTCCGAGTAGCATTAAAAAATCAACCTCTTTGAAATTCAAGTTTTCGGGGATACGAAGACGTGGTGGCCATAAAGGAACTGCAATGATATAATCGGAGAGGACACGATAACCCTGAAGAAGAACAAATGCAAGTCTCAATAGATTGAAAATGAGAACAAAGCGGTAGGCTTTCACGGATTTAAAATCACAGATTTGTATGAGTACTTCTTGGGAATCATGCAAACATAGGGAGAGACTTGTTAGATTGTTTTATGACAGAATGCGAAACACAATTTTGTTTGAGGAACAATGATCGTTGTCAAAGTGAAATGTTGATTGCGGATCCCTTTAATCTTGAATGGCCAGGTGATTTCAGTAAATGGAAGACTTCAAATTTCCAGAAATTACTTCCTTGATGGCGGCCATTTTCTTAACAGCTAGCAAAGGACAGAGATAGTGATGACGACTTTCAGTGAATGGTTATTCACGGCCAATGAAAGGCTGTGATGGGAGTTGCGTGTGATGCAGAAGCCCGCTTGGGGGTTGGGTAGGTGTCATTAACCCTTAAGATACGTGTGAAATAGCATAACAATCTTTCAGTTGTGGTCAGCTGCATTTAACATATTGTGAATCGTAAAACAGTGGGTCATTCAATGTTACACAAGAGAGATAATCCTGTAATTAGACAATGAGAATTACAAAAAAAAAATTCGTTGCCAGATATTTTTTCTGAATTCTGTAATCAATTATATAGTGTTCGGATATTTTTCTGAGCGACTGTAAATCAACGTAAGTAATATATATACATTTTTTATAAAGAATCTTTCTTGCGCTATAATAGGCCGAAAAAAAATCGATTGACTAAAAATCTTGAAATATACCAGATCAAAACTCCTCTTAGTGAGTTCGTTTTACTAACTCCGGGACTTAGCCACAAAGGGATGGATCAAGTCTCTCATCTTCGAAATTGCAATATGGCTAAAAAGTACGATTAATATTTTATGAATTTTTGTGTAATGACTTATTTTCGTCTTGTTTGTTGGGTTGTTTTAGCTATGAGTGACACTTTTCTCGCACAAAATGTGCTAAATGAACAGATTTACGGGGGCCACGAGGACTCAGAGAAGATTGGGGGGAAGGGGGCTCCACTGGATAGCTTTACGAGACAGATGGAGCCTCTCGTCAAGGCTATCCAACATGTTCTTTAACGTGCACAGGTATTTATTTCCCGCACACGGGGCCATGGCTTAACGTCCCATCCGATGAACAGCGGCCTTTCCAAGCTCATTAGCATCACTAAGGACAAAGTGTCGGTTTTAGAAGAGATAAATCTCACCCTTCGCGGCAGAGGTGAGACTCGAACCTGAGAACTATAGATTACGAATCTGGTGGACTACCGACTAAGCCATCTCTCGCCCCCTATCTTGTTTGTTATTCTATTGGATGCTCTCTAAAATATTACTAGAAATAAATAAAAAAAACTGCACCTGTACTTTTCATTTTACATTGTCATTTATTAAATTTTTTTTTTTTGCTTCTGAAATATCTCTTGCTATGTGCTTGTTCGGAGTTTTACCCTTTGATGCAAAAGGTAAGGAACAAATAGGAAACATCAGTTTTTTAACTGTTTATGAACTCTATTAATCCACTGATCTCGTTTCATTTAAATCCACTGATTCAATTCTTTATGAGGGAAACATCATCTCGAAGTTGGTAAAAAAAAAAACATGGTAACAGCCATTTTCAGATTCCAATCTCAGTAATAGGAATTAAATGCAAATATTTAAAAAATCCTCTGAAAAATCGTACGATGTACCCTAGCTAAAGTATCAGTTTTGAGTTTCAGCCTGTTTTAGTGTTAAATAATTCTAAATTGCCTGAAAATAACTAAGTACAAGCATATAAACTCAAAATTCCCTAAAAAGGGTTGAATTCTTGTGATATTTTCGCTTGTCTTTCCAAAATTCTTTTTATGTGATATTCTTGCTTCACATGGTTTGCTCGAAAATGTGGTTTTACTCTACATTAAAATAGAATGCAAAATCCGAATTTCTTAGATGTCTTAAATTGGTTAAATCTGTAACAAGCCAGAAATATAAAACTACACAGCAAAGCAAAGAAAATGCAAGTTCTATTTTTTTTTTAAATTAACCGATTTTACTGAAATTGGAGTCTAAAAGCACCTTTTCTACATTTCCCACATGAATATTTTACGTATTTTTTTTAATTCTTACGTTTTGAAAGCAAGAGAAATTGACAGGGCTGCTAAATTAGTAGCAAAGCGAGTTACAAATTCATTATTAGGAAGAAAAGCATTATTTGCTCTAAGAATGAGGTTGAGCATAAACTGGTAATATTTTCAAATTCAAACATTTAAAGCCTAATTAATTTTTTCAAAATTTTGACAAACATTTTTAGGTACATAACTAAACTCTTTGGCCATTTCATAGTACTCAATAAAAGTGCATAATTTTGTTTTTTAATTAAGATATTTCCTTGATTCTTTAAAAATATAGTTTTCTTTTTTTCAAATTCATTACTCATTAGAAACGTGTGTTTTCGCTTTTAAGAAGATAATGTTTCCTGCTGCTCGTTAAGAATATATTTTCCTTCCTAGTGGTTTTTTTATAAGTTTGCGTTGGACGAACTTGCAGTAAACAACACACTTACTCCAGTAAGAGTAGAACAAAGGGAAGTTAAAAAAATGTCTTAAAATTTTTAAATTTAACTCTTTGACTGAAAATAAGATGTGCAAATGACTCTTTATTATATTTTTTCCAAGTTCTAGATGAAGTTTTCAACCAGAATATTTTAAACCATCCAAATTAAATAATACCAGAGTTCGAGAAAAAAGATTTAATGCTTTAGTTTTATTTCATTTCGCAGAAATAAGAAACAAATATTAGAAACTAGATAAAAAAGTATTCGAATTTTTTTCCTTATAGTAGGGTACAGTCGCTCAAAAAAGTATCCAAACACTATGGTTGATTTCAGAATTGATAAAAAATATCTGGCAACGATATTTTTAGAAATTAGTGATCTGGCAACCTTTGTGTCACGTGATTACAGAATTCAGGAAAAATATCTGGCAACGATTTTTTTAGAAATTAGTGATCTGGCAACCTTCGTGTCACGTGATTACAGAATTCAGGAAAAATATCTGGAGCGTGTACAGCAACTGTACACGCTCCAGTTTCCGTTCACGGCAAACTGGAGCGTGTGCAGTTACTGCACACGCTCCAGTTTGCTGTGAACGGTAACTGCACACGCTCAATATTTACGTGAGTGAGCCCACACGATCCAGGTCTTTGTGAGCTCACACGATCCAATGTGCTGTGAATATTAACCGCAACCGCTCCAGTTTGCTGTGAACGGTAACTGCACACGCTCCATATTAATTGCATTATACATTCATACGCATTATATATATTAAAAAAGTAACCGAACACTATGATTGATTACAGAATTCAGAAAAAATATCTGGCAACGATTTTTTTTAGCAAATTAGTGATCTGGCAACCTTCGTGTCACGTGACACGAAGGTTGCCAGATCGCTAATTTCTAAAAAAAACGTTGCCAGATATTTTATTTAGTGGTGAAACAGTTTGTCAGAAAAATAAGATGTATCTATTTCTGTTCATTGTGATAAGGGTCGAGTCATCAAAATATTGCCCAACATCTCGAAAAATCGAGGAGAGGTTTAGTCATTTTATTTCGTCACGTTCCATGAGTGTAGAGTTAGTATCAAGCAACGCTAAAAACAATTTTTTTTTTCAATTAGTAATTTATTTATATTTTGCAATGAAAAATTCGTTAACATGGTGTATCATCAATTATAAATTTAACTGCTACTAATACTCTAATACAATCTACGCTAATTACCAAACTAAAAGTGAAGATTCTTACAAAAAATGAAAATGTTACATACGTTGAACTGGGGGAAAGAGTTTCAGCAAACCAAATGTGGTGTCGTGACCGAGAGTAGGCATTAAAATTCCACTAAAACAGCAATGTATATTTTATAGGGGTTTTCCCCCTAGCACGAAAAATACGCTACGCACATTAATGATTGAGCTTCTAGCGTTGCTGAGAGGCTTCCATCTGTCTCGTAACAGCTGTCCACTGTGTCCCCTTCCCCGACCCAATTCTGAACCCTCGTCGGGGCGGGGGTGGCTCAGTCGGTAGCGCGCCAGGCTCGTAATCTGTAGTTCCCAGGTTCGAGTCCCAGCTGGGTCAGCGTTGATCGCAAAATTCCCCGCCCTGCCCACGGTCAGTAGGGGACACCGATGGGCTTGGAAAGACCGCCGTCCGTCGGATGGGACGTTAAGCCGTGGCCCCGTGTGTGGGAGAGTCATACCCTGTGCACGTTAAAGAACACACTGGATGGCCTTGACGGGAGGCTACCATCTGTCTCCCAACAGCTGTTCCAGTGGGTCCCCTCCTCCAACCTTCTCTGAGCCTTCGGGGTCCTTGTGACCTGGCCATTTAGCCCATGGTGTGCAAAAAGGTGCCGCTCAGAGGTAAAACAACCCAACCCAACCCTGAACCCTCGTCATGTGGCCATTTAGCCCATTGTATGCAATAGCTATCCCATCAGCACCCTGCAAGAAGTTGCGCATGTCTGATTTAAACTAATCACTTTGTAATAGTTATGTTTCATTCCATTGCTTAACCAACTTTAAAGAAAATTTTTACAGTAGATGTAAATTTCGCATATTGATCTATTTTATTAATACCTGAAATATTTTTATGAGATTAAATTTTAAAATATGTTATTACTATGTGCCGTCCCGTGGCCGAGTGGTTAGCACGCTTGGCTACTGATCTGAGGGACCTGGGTTGATCTGAGGGACCTGGGTTGATCTGAGGGACCTGGGTTCGAGCCCCGGATTAGGCATGGATGTGTGTGTCGTTTTTCTGCTGAGGTCCTGCCATCATCTCAGATCTCTTACTGTGGCATATTAAACTGACAGGTTCCTGTCAGACCTCTGTGGCAAGCAGCTGCTTGAGGGGGTATTTATTTATTACTATTAGATTCTCTTCTTATGATATTTGCAGAGATATTTAAAGTTCATGTTTAAATAAATAGATGTATATGAGCATTATTATATAACAGATGTATATTCTTTCCCACAAAGAATAAACATTTGTTTTATGTAACATCGAATGGCGATAAGCATATATTTTCTGAGCCCCCCCCCCCACCTCTCGACTTTTTCCTTTCCCCTACTGATCAAATAGTCACATATGGTGTTCGCAGTTTTATTTTTATCCATTTCTTAACGTTTAATGTCTTCCCCCATTTTAGCCCATTCTTGATGTAACACTGCTGTTAATATTTTTTAATGCGCATATACTTTTGCTTTCAGACAACGTTGTTCAATTCTATTGAAGATTTCATATATATATTTTTAGTCACCTCAGAGATCAGAGATCATAAACAGATGAAATGGAGCATCGGACTTTTTGCAAGTCATTATCTCCTCCATCTGAAGTGAACCTGTGGCATTGAAGTTGAAATGTAAAGAGGCATAAACTGAAAAGGATCAGAGCCCTAAGGCTATTTCTGGATTTTCAAGATGAACTGAAGAAAAAAAAATAACTAGAATTGATCTGATACCAGGATGGATCTTGGCTTCTTAAACTTTTGCTGGCAGTGGTAATCGTACTTAACAGCTCCTGAAATGAGAAGATTCTGATGATCCATAGCATTTTCAAAAAACTGAATTGCAGCATCTTTAATGCAGTCCCGAACAGAAGGGATGCAAAGATCCCTTTGGATGATGGAATTAAGTACGAACCAAGGTGCGCCGACAATCGAAAGGACTTCAATTATATATATATATATTTATAGAGAATTTTATTTACTCTTCAGAAGACGTTGGGATGTTCACAATGGGTTCTCCCTTATTAGTATTTCATCCTTCACTCATAACCAACTGTTTCCTTCTCGTGGCACAAAGCAAAATGCAGATCAAATGACTGAGTCAAAACTTTGCCAATATTCTCAAGTGATCCATCAAACATGTGTGGCGAGTGGATCCTGAGTCATTGATTCGGTGGAACAGCTTTTCTCTTCTTCCTCCGTGGGAGGGAAATTAAAAACGAGAGATGAGGGGAGCACGTGACGACGGAGTGGATCCATGCGAGAGGAACTGGAAAGGGAAGAGTTTTTTTCCATCCTTGTGCATTCGCCGGAAGAGAGGAATAGAGTGAAGGGATCACCATCAGTTACTCTAGCGGTCGATGATTCATGTAATGAACACTGACCCTTGACCTTACACAATGGAGTGGGAGGGGGATTCAAACAGATTAAAGCACTTGTTGGAAGTACCTAATGAATAAAGGGTATGAAAAAACATGCTTGTTTTAAAAAATAATTAGTTTTTAGAACTAAAGCAGAAGATATTGTTTTTCCCTCTTTTTTTTATCTCTCGAGACCAAGAGAATATGTTTAAAATCTCCATCAGCTCATGAGTTAACTCTCCTTGGCAATGCATTTAGATTTTGCGTAATTATTTTATTGTCTTTCGAACGGGGCTAATTTTTAGTTGAAATGAGGTGAATTTTTCGCCTGCTATTTGTTCAGATTTTGTTCGTGTTAGTTTACCCAACATTCCCTCGTCATTTTTATGGGTATTGGAAATACTGCGCGTGCTTAATTTGTTATACATTCCAAGCACAGACAATATCCTACCGAAAGAATTCAACTGAGAGAACAATTTCTGACAACTTGGAGGTAGATAAATGTGAGTTTTTCTCTCTTTCAGGGGGGGGGGATTAAATGAAGTATTTTGACCTGTCAGATTAATAAATTGCTTTTTTCTTGCCTTTATTAATCATCAGGAATACGCTCCACTTCCGTTATAGGTTCCAGAAATAGGTAACAGCCATTAATTATATCGCCCCTCAATTACGAGAAGCGGCTTTTTTCCCCTTCGGTTTTTGCCTCTCCGTTTCTTTCTTTTTCCAACTCATTCCACTTGAGTGATTAGCTGGCTTCTCATTTAGCGTGCTGTGTGTGGCCATTGATGCCAAGGATACGATACGAGCGCCCTCTCTTTCAGATATGAAAATTCCCTGAAATAGGAATCTAACGATTCAGCAAGAAAGGTTTCGCTTATCTTTTCCTACACGTTGTTTCTTCACTGCGAAAAGTATTCAAGGGCAACATTCGGCTTGCGAATAATAAAAATGCAATAAAAGTGTGTGATTCTTAACTCTTTTATTATTTCGGAGATGAAAGTCTAGGACACCTAGATGAGACCGATCCCAGATAGATGCTCGAATAAAAGGAGGCAAATTAAATATACGTAGAGTTTTTAAATGAACTAATTTGTCTTAAATTTAATCGAAAATTATTTGGTAAAAATAATATAATATAAAACAATTTATTTATATGCTCGTTAAAATATTATTGCATATTTCAAAACTAATTACTAACGGTTTGAAAAGAACTAACATTAAATTGAATTTTAAAATAAAATTTTTAACGTATTTCTGTGTGTGTGTATATATATAATTCCAAATTTTAGTTCTGTTAGTGAGATCCCAAGGACTTTGTACTGTTCCGATGGAAATCGTCTGTCACAAATTTCAGCGAAATGTTACAAAAAATAATTCAGCCTATCCAAACCAAAAAGAATTTTTTTCTCTATAATCAAAACAGTTGGATGTCTACACAAAGACAGACAGATGATAAAATGGAAACATTAGCTCGTGTTTTTCTGAAAACGAGATAAAATTAGTAAAACTCTTAGATGTATACTATTTTATCATTGTTATTAATCTTACTCATTTAATACAAATATATTCCATAGCAACCTGCAATGATGTTATTCTAAAATTAATCTTAAAATTATCCCTCTGTTAATGACGTCATAGAAATAGCTGTAAAAGCATTCATTCCCTGCGTTTAGATGTGTACAAACGTTTTTTGATATCGGGTCGAACAGAAAAAAAAATATTACGTTTACTCCCAATAGATGGTTTGCAATAAAAGGAACCGAAAAATTAAAAATAAATATTAATAGAAAGTTTGTTTTAAAGTCATAAATGAAGTTGGCTTTTCAAAGCAGTAAATGAAGGACGGTACTGGATCCCAGCTCCTGAACGTTCGGCTTCAATGACGTTGCAGCTACTTGTGTGCCGGTATTCAAATTTCCGTCTTTCGACCTATCGAAACACCATTCACTTCAGTAGAGTCAGAATTTAAAAAAAAATGCATTTATGCTTTCCAATTTTCACGCTGTCAGGATAAAATTGCTAAAGGGGCCGGATAGAGGTGGTCCCATTATCCTACCATCTATTCGAAGGAATTCGCATAGGAATATGGCCATAGGGATGCAAAGAGAATTGAGAAATCCCCATAAAGATATTGAAGAAATTGAACAATGTGCAATAGGGATTCAAAATAAATAAATACCTCCTCAACTAGCTGCTTGCCACAGAGATCTGACAAGAGCCTGTCAGTTTAATACGCCATAGTAGAAGGATCTGTGAGGATGGCGGGTCCTCAGCAGATTTTTTTGATCAACTAGCACGCGGTGTTCCCAGGTGTTCTCCCTTCCAAGTACTGACCGCGCCCAAAGCTGCTTAACTTCGGTGATCGTATTAGAACTGATGTTTTCAGCTTGCTACTGCCATTGGCTAGGAATTCAAAGGAAATTGTAAATTCCAATAGGGATGCAAATAGAAATGTAAAGAGAACTGCAGAAATTTTAATAAGGGAAAAAGAATTGCAAAATCTTCGTAGAAATGAAAACAGAATTATAAAATATTCATGGGAATATAGAGTTTAACGTACAATTTCCATTGAAATAGAAAGAAAAATTATTGAATGTTGATAGGAATGCAGATGGATTTTCAGTATCTCCATAGCAATGCAGAAAGAATTAGAGAATATTCATGGGTATGTAGAGGGAATCGCAGAATTCGTATACAAATGGAAGAATTGTAGGATATTCATAAGGATGCAGCGGAAATTTTAGGATCACCATAGGAATGCAAAGAGAATTGTAGAATACACATAGGATGCAGAGGGAATTTTAGAATTCCATAGGAGCAGTGTGGAAATTGTAGAATGTCACTGCAGAATTTCGATATGGATGTTGAGGGATTATAAAATGTCCTTAGTTATATGGTGAAAATTAAAGCTTTTGGTCTACAGAGTTACCAATGCTGAAAGTTTAGGTACTACCGCGTTAGTCTTAATGTTAACGATAGAAATTTTAATGGAAGAAGTTTCAACATATTTGGGTTCAGTTCTAATTCAAATCACAACATGATTAACGTTGATGTGTGGTGTGGTCCCTTCTCTAATTAGAATTCTGTCTATCAGTCTGTCTGCGGAGGGATTTTTTTCTCTTCAAAATTCTCATGCAATTTACCGAAGTTTCGATACATGAAACAGAACTGAATTATTGCTTGACCTCAGATTCCAAGTTTCCTTTCAGTTGCCGGCATAACTGCCCATCCCCCGTCAATTCCCCCGAATACAAAAAGAAAAAAGATAAGAAGATAAAAGACAACTCGATTTGCCTCTTTCCTCTTCCTGCTTCCATTTTCACCTAATACGTCTCTCGCCAGCAGAGGAGCTCCTCTTCCTGTCTCCTAGCATCCCTAACCGATCGTTCAGGAGCACAGAGAGACTCGGACAGCTCCGGTTATCTCGGGCCAAATCGCACGTGACGCGAATAAACGTTGCCGCGCGCTCTCCCACCCCCCTCTTCCTCCTGGTGCGCAAGCGCGGAGTTTCGCCACTGGAGAGAGAAAGAAGGATGCTGGCCGAGCGCGTGCGAACCGTCTTGTTTGCATGTAAATGAAAGAAGTAATATAGTAGGAGCGCTGGGAGCAGAGTGGGAAGATGCGGCACGATGTTATCACTAAGATGGGCTGAAGAGGAAACACTGGGGAGATTTGATATTGGGCAAGGAAGACTCCTTTGTGGCGTTTATGCTGCCACTGGAATCCATGGCGCTTCTTTGTAGTGCGCCTCTTGTCAGCTGATGCTTATGTGCTCACTTCCTTTAGCTTCTTTGTCGATTTCTTCTTTCTTCTCTGCACTCGAACCCTTTCATTTTTTCTTACAATTTTTTTCTCATATTTTTTCTTTCGACCTCTGTTTTGTCTTTCTTTCTTTATTTTTTCTTCTCCTTCTTCACTTTAAAGAGTAAGAAAGAAAACAGAATTCTATTGAAAGTAAAAAAAAAAGTTTTTTTCTCAGTAGGTGGATTGGGAAAGAGAAAAAGAATATCGACTACAAATAATGGACTGTTAATTGGTAATATTTATTTCCATTTAAATGCTCCATTAATATTTCTGTGGAGTTTGAATGAAAATGTCTTTTAAGCCCTCTTCAAATGAGGGGAGATTTTGTCGATTTCATCCTCTTAGTTAACGTTTAAATATGAGAAGAATATGCTACTGAAGATTTACTAAGTTATATATTCAGGAATATACCAAAGTACAAGAACTCATGCACAAATATCAAATTGCAGGAACTAGTTACAAAATATCAAAAATTTTAGAATTTGTACACAAATACCAAAATACAAGAAACCATACATAATTATCAAAGCGCAAGAAACTATACATAAATATTCAAATACAAGGAAAAATACCTAACAAAGTTATAGATAAAGAGAATAGTATGAGAATCTACAAATGGCAAGTTACCGGTAACTATATAAAACGGAAATACAAACCTATGCCTATATTTACCGTTTATTCGCGTCACGTGCGATCAGTGTCAATTGCTATATTATATTACTTCTTTCATTTACATGTAAACAAGACGGTTCGCACGCGCTCGGCCAGCATCCATCTTTCTCTCTCTAGTGGCGAAACTCAGCGATGGCGCACCAGGAGGAAGAGGGGGGGAGCGCGCGACAACGTTTATTCGCGTCACGTGCGATTTGACCCGTCCAAAAGTACGGATGGCAAATAGAAAAACATAGTATGAGGGACAATATCAAAAGCGCGAGGAACGATATATAATAAATTAATGCAAATTAAACATAGCAAAAATATGAGAAGTACCAGAAAACTATAAAATAAATAAAATAAATCCCCCCCTCAAGCAGCTGCTTGCCACAGAGGTCTGACAGGAGCCTGTCAGTTTATATGCCATAGTAGAAGGTCTGAGAGGATGGCAGGACCTCAGCAGAAAAACGACACAAACAACCATGCCTTACCCGGGGCTCGAACCCAGGTCCCTGTGATCAGTAGCCAAGCGCGCTAACCACTCGGCCATGGTACGGCTAGAAAACTATACATACAAGCATATAACAAAGAACGAAAACAAAAAGAATACGAAGAAGAAAGAAAGAACGAGAAACCACAGATAATATAGCAATAGACACTAATCATAACAAAGTACGAGAAAGAGCATCTCCCACTCTATCTTCCGAACTCGCAGCCCGTTCTTAGCGAGTTAGGAAGTGTCTTAGGTTATAAAAATCAGAATTTTCTTCCGTCACCGAGAAAGGGATAGTGTGCACATGGCTGCTTTGTTTCACTTCCCACCAGAAGAGGTAATCGTAGCGAGTTATTTGTCAAATAAAGCTTATGTCACAGGTTATAAAATATGTCTCCTTCTTTACCTTCCCCCAAAAGGAGGAAACTTTTTTAATGCTGTTCCACTACAGTTCCCAAAACAGAGGTCAATCGTAAGGAGCTATAAATTAAAGAAAGCATGGCTAAAGATAAAATCAAAGGGTATAAAATATTTGCCGTCTTGTTCCCTCCACCTACAACGAAAAGGAAAGAGAATTCGCAAACTGTTATTCTCCTGTATTCCCGAATACCGAAATCGACGGTATTAAATTATATGCCGAAAAAGATCTTATAATGTAGCGTCACACAATGCCAAAATATCGTCCCTGGGTTTTCATCTTGCTAAAAGAGAATGAACTTTGTAATGGTTGTTCCCCTATTTCAGTGGCTTCCAATGGGAGGAGCCACTGATCCTTAGAAGGTAGAGGTCCTATGTAATAAGCGGTTGGCAAATGAAGTCGGCAGGCGCCATGTTTATGCTCTTTGTCAGCAGGAATGTGTTTCGAAAAATTGATTGCCTTGCTTCTGTATTCTCTTATAGTGTGAAAGTAGCCTTAGAAACTTTTTCAAATTAAAATTTTGTTACTTTAAGAAAATTTAAATTGCCCTATATCCCTTACGGTTTGATTTTTTGATTTGTGACATATAGAACAGAGAAGTATCATAGTAGTTACTCCTACATTTTACAGGTCTTCTCATACAAGGACATCCGATGTCACTGCTGACCACTGCCTCAGTTAGAGCTAACACAGCACACAAAGTTTGCCTTGCTGGAATAGTGACTAGCTCCCTAAACACTAGGCCAGTTAAGGTTTAGAAAATACCAGAAAATGCTGAAACAAAGTTGTGCCCCTTACACTCATCGATTGAACGATCTTCGACGATTATCTTCACCGATCAGTTACCAAACAAAAACATGGAAACAATGAGCTCTGTTTACCATCTTCTGACTATATAGGATGTTTACTATGCGTCATTTTAGAAATTTGTCAGTGTGTTTACTTGAATGCTTCTCTGAAAATGATTAAACGGAATATCCAATACTTCTTAGATTAACTTAGTTATGAATGTTTTATTTCGATAGAAAAACCTTTGAAATTCTTCGATCAAAATACTCGTAAATTTATATACAAGGAGAATATTTTCTCAAGTAGTTTCGAAGAGGAAAAATGATTTAATTTCCATGAAATGGACATCAGATGATAATACCTTTTAAGCGGAGATCTTCGGACCAAAAAGGTTGGGAACAACAACTTCGCAAGAATAGGCTGATATAGTAAGAACTTAAGTGGGGAAAAAAGTCAGTTTGCAGAAAATGCCCTACAAAGATTCTGTTTTTACGATTTTCCACTTTTAGTTATATTTGCTTTTATTTTTCAGCAATGGAATCATGGTAGAAAATCCATTTCTGCATCAGACTCTCCGTTGGCAGTTTAATCCTTTCCGCTCTCATTATTTGATGATGAAGCTAATAACATCGAATAATTTACTTATAAAAACAATCACATTTGACTTGTTATAATCAATCTGCAGCTAATTCTAATTCTATTCTATACTCGATATAGATCGAAACTGAAATGATGGATCCAGTCTGACATACGAGTGAAAAATGATTAACGGTCATTTTTAATTTTATCTGATTTGAGATTTTATCAATTACAACTTTTTTGCAACAATTGATTCACAGCTTCCCAACGTAGAAGGCCAATAGCTACCACTTATAAATCTAATCAAACTTTATAATGAGGGAAGGGGTTAAACTCTTCAAATAAAAAGCAAAATTGTCAAGCCTGGATTTTTCCAACTTGTAACTCTACTTGATATATACTTGATATTATCTACCCCATTCTCCCGAGTTGGGTAGATAATGATGAGTTCATATATCAAATGAAAGATTCTGATGAGAAAAGAACAAAAAATATGAAATATCTGTCCACCATTTTCCACAACACTTTCACGAATCAAAAGGGATAGTGCGTAACCTGTGGTTCGCTATATTGCCCCAGACAGGGTTTGGGTTGGGTTGTTTTACCTCTGAGCGGCACTTTTTTGCACACCATGGGCTAAATGGCCAGGTCACATGGACCCCGAAGGCTCAGCGAAGGTTGGGGGAGGGGACCCACTGGAACAGCTGTTGGGAGACAGATGGTAGCCTCCCGTCAAGGCCATCCAGCGTGTTCTTTAACGTGCACAGGGTATGGCTCTCCCGCATACGGGGCCACGGCTTAACGTCCCATCCGACGGACGGCGGTCTTTCCAAGCCCATCGGTGTCCCCTACTGACCGTGGGCAGGGCGGGGAAATTTGCGGAGATAAATCTCAACGCTGACCCAGCTGGGACTCGAACCTTGGAACTACAGATTACGAGCCTGACTGAGCCCCCCCCCCCCCCCCCCCCCGACAGGGAAGCCAATTATAACAAGTTACAAACCAAATCAAAGTGGAGTGTCAATGGCTAGAAATATTTTTAAAAACTTGCACCTGAAAAAAAGGGTGCGAGATTGTAAATCGTTGTTCAGCATTATCGCTCCAATTCTGAGGAAGAAACAGATCACGGCTTATTTTCAGCTCATAAGAGAAAAAGATCTCAATTTAACTTCAACTTATTAACAAAGAGACTCAATTTATCTTCAATTTAGCTTATGAGAGAAAAGATCTCAGTTTATCATCAGTTTACGAGAGAAAAATATCTCAGCTTAACTCCAGCTTATGAGGGAAAATGATCTCAGCTTATCTTTAAGAGAGAAAAAGATCTCAGGTAATCTTTAAGAGAGAAAAAGATCTCAGGTAATCTTTAAGAGAGAAAAATATCTCAGATAGTCTTTAAGAGAGAAAAAGACCTCAGATAACTTTTACCTTATGAGAGAACATGATCTGTTTATTTTTAGCTTATGACAGAAAAAAGATCTCAGATTATCTTAAATTTATGGGAGAAAAAGATCTCAACATATCTTCAGTTTATGATATCCCCTTAGTGCAGAACTAGAACGAAGATAGTGTTATCTGTAGTGTTGCCAATTAAAATTTATCTATCTCTGTGTTATGTGCTAAAAAAAATAAAATTCGAATGATGAAATATTTTACTTAGTTTTTGTAAAATAGAGTTGAGTTGATATGAACTTAAAAGAAAAAACCAAGAAGTGATGTTCTTTTTCTGATGCGAAAAGAAATCGTTTTCGATGTTCTGTCTTAGTTTGAAATTAATATCATTTAGGTGTTAATTTGCTTAATCTCTTCTACCCTTTTATGGGACATAATAATAACACACATTTTTCAAATTTCATTCATTTTTTTTTATTTGAGTACGCTTTATTTTAATAAAAGAAAATGGGGGAAAACACATTTTTCTACTAGTTGGCTTTTACCCAGTCCAATAAAAATCACTATATTTCAAAGTAAAAACAAAATACAAGCACATCTATATATATTTGTTATCGCAATTTTCAATTTTTTTTCCATTTACCTTATTTCTGTTTTGCCCTTTTCAAACTGAAGAAAAAAAAACCAACAGATAAATAGCTTAATGCTCATAAAATGCCGTTTTCCCTTCCACTGCAACACATCATCGACTCTCTTTTCTTCGAGATCTCCCAGTCCTCCTTCCCCCTTTTCCATCCGAATATGGGTTTACATTCGTCTTATTAAACGAGAGTTTCACCCCCCCCCCCCCACTCTCAACCAACAGAAAGCGTTTTTTCTTCTCGCGAATGCAACAGACGGCGCTCACACCTCGCACGAGACCCATCCATCGCATTCGTCGCTCGCGATTTCGGAGCGCTTCGCACTGAACTTTGCTTATGTCACGTGTGCGCTCTGTTGGAGCGTGATTGGTTGGCTCCCAAGGCCCTAATGTTACTGATACATGGTGCGGCTATTTGCTCCTTCCGATCATGATGGATATCCAAAGGGGCAGTAGACGCTTACGTGGAATCACGGCTTACTATCTTTATTTCTTTTCCACTCCTACGAGATCGTTTCCAGATAAAAAGCATCATTTTCTTTTCCTTTTCTTTGAGTATCTTTCTATTCTTTACAGATAGAATAATTTCTTTTTTTACTTATATTCAGCCACCTTTCTGTGAAATGTTAGAAATGCTGCATTTGGTTGCAGACTATTCGTTTCAATGTTTCATTTTCAAGAACAATCCTTTTGCTATTGCATTAGGAACTCCCTATTTAAAAAAACAGAAATAAACATTTAAGTGGTTGCAAATGCGAAACTATTCATCTATTTTCGCTGTTCCTTGATTCATTGAAGCATCAAATAAAGAAAAAGAGAAGAAAAAAAAGCAATCTGTTGGAACTTAAACAACATATTTAAAGTTCAATCTTTTTTCCCAAACTCACGTATGCTCAGGCATTTTTTCATAATAAGGTGTAATAACAGTCACCGAAAATCCTGCTATTGAAGAAGTGAAACTGATAGTCTGCGCCTTGCTGGTTGAAATGTGAAGCGTTATTTAACAACATATAATTCACTCTATGGGATCTGTCCGAGAGAACAGCACTGAAATTGGCATGGAAATTTTGCGGGTGCTCTTTGAATATTATTTTTTTCCCGAGTGAAAAATTTTAAATATTTTGATAGCACTCATGAAAGTTTCACTCACAGAAAACTAAACATTAGTAATGAAGTATCACAAGAAAATGTCCGGTAGGCAAATAACACTTGAAATAATTTGCTGAAAAATATCCAAAGGGATTTTTCTTGAAAATGAAATTGACCTTGAATAAAAAAAAATTAATTTACCACCACATGATAGTCTAGTGATTATGACGCCTGGCATGCTTATGGGAGACGTGGGTTCGAATCCCACTCAGGGCAACCAAATTTTTTAAACTAATTATTTCAAATCGACACTAAATCTTTTTAGCTAAGTGATTCATGAATCCCATGTCTACAGAATTTTTTTGTGATATTCTAATACTGAATCTTCATTATGCTTTTTTTTTTCTATTTTTTATTCATCGCTGTTTTCATAACTTGCAGAAAGCAAAATTAAATTAAGACAACTATTAAAATGCTTTATTTAAAATTTTTTGAAGTTGAAAAGAGGTGCAGGGTTTGAAATTTGTCTTGGCGCCAAAATTCTTCTGACCGCTCCCGTAACAAAATCGCAAGTGAAAACTAAACACCTAAATGCAAGTGAAATGAACGCTTTTTTGGTTCATTAGACACAAAATGGGGCACATAACGTTTATGGTAATATACATGTAGAAAAAAAAAGTATGTTATAATCTTAATAAAAAACATTAAATCCATTTGATAATTTATTTCAGACATGATCATCGTGGTCCGTTATCATTGTTTTCTATTCGAGGTTTCGATATAATTTAGGCTCGAAGATTTCATCAATCTCAGTTTTCAATTGTGATCCTGATCATAAATTGTTTCTTAAACGAATATTCGGAATTAGGGCTTAAGATTTCATTTCGGTTGTTTCTAGAGGTAAAAGAAATATTTCTAGAATATTCATTAGTAATAAATTAATTTCTGGCGTTACTTCCTATGTCTTAAGTGTTTTTCTTTTTCATTTTCAATAGTGATCAAACAAGAACTATTATCAAAAAAAAATGCAGGAAGTGGAAAGATTGCATGTAAGAGAGAATCTTGCTGCTTACTCTCGAAGGAATTAAAAGCCGACCCAATTATAAAAGCAATCACGTTTCAGAGGCAGTAATCTTATCTTTGATGCAGAGAAAAGAGCGTCGGTCCATCTTCTGAGCACACAGCAGTGATTACATCCATTCAGTTTAGCTCTTCGAACGAATATTCCAAGGAAACGTAATCTCGAGAAATGAGACTCAAATAAGATTCAATACTTGCTCACGTGGAGCAGCGCCAAGGATCTTTATGCATCGCAACGAAAAGACAAGCTCGCTGCTTATTCGCCCGTGCGACATTCAAATAAAGAGCACAAAGTAATGAGAGAAGAAAATGATCAGCTCTGACCAACGAAATGAGGTGAAACCACTTTCTAAATTTATAAGGTATTAATTTCTTAGCGGTGATTACAATGGGTAATTGCGAAGACTCTTGCATTTGCAGTTTCGGACAATTTTTTATCCATTGATTTAAGTTTTATCCAAAGATATTCATTTCATATTACATGCATTTGGAAAAGGATTTTACTCTGAACTAGGCAAATATTTTAGACTAACGAGCAAATCGCACACAGAAAACTTCACAACTTCCCAGCAGAAAGTCTTCAATATTTGCTATCGTTGACTGTTCAATGTTATGATCTGCAGTGACCATAACGCTAATTTTTACAGTCCTAATTCTCAATGTGTTCAAAAACCCAGTAAAAGCAGAAAAAAAAAAACGGATTGAATTAAATTTATTAGATACTTTATGTTTTGTAGTGAGTTACCACAATTTGTAAAGTGTGGCTGGAAATAGTATTGCTACCGCTTTAGTTTTCGTAATCACGAAAATGTCCATGGAACTCGAATTGTCCCCGAGATTTAATAAGATTACCATTAAAAGTAGTCCATCATTCATTCTATATAATCTGCCCATTGCCCGCACCCCAAATGCGTTTTACAATAGGGTGAGTCCTTTTCTCCTTAACCTCTGATCATGTCCGGATCTAGAAAACAATAAAAGGGAGGAGGGGGGGGGGAATCGAGCTGGAATGAACGGGAACGCTGTTCCCGTACACACTTTCCCTCTCTTTAATTGCTTTTTTACAAATTTCCTGAAAAATATATGCGCAGTTATGCTTCTTTCCGTGGATATTTAATCAAATTTACAATTCTTAGAGATTTTTAGGTTTTTAAATGAAGTATGTGAAGTCTCCTGTCAGACCTCTTTGGCAAGCAGCTGCTTGAGGGGGTATTTATTTATTTATTTTATTTATGTGAAGTTTCTTCTGAAGCGTATACATTTAATACGCCACTGATTCCATTTCAGACTCACATGCTTAAACACAGCCAAAATCACTTATCCAACCACAAAACTCATTGGCAATTTCCTGGGTTTCAGTTCTAATTTTTTTTCATTGGCAATTTCTTTGGTTTCAGTTCTCATTTTCAAGTTTCAACTTGAAGAATGCGCCGCATTCACTGGTTTATGTCACACCCTAAGTGTCCTCGTATGAAACTATCTCCTCCCTTCATTCGCTGCACAGAGACATTGGCTTGAGATCTCTAAAACTAGTCCTCTTTGTTCATCATACGTCTCATTTCTACTGCGTTTCTAGTCTCCATGATTCCATCAAACTTCGGTCTCTCACCTGATGTTTTGCTCTTCTCGGTGGTTCATATGGGGGGGGGGACTAACAAAAATATTTTAGGCTAAAAATTTTAGAACAAACTCTGCTATTCTTTTTTGCGTGCATTTATCAGTCTTTAGACCATTTATTTTTACTACATAGAATTATATATTTCACTATTAGTAAATTACAAATAATACACCTATCTCAAATATTTTCCTTTTTTTAAGGGGGGGGGGGAGGGGGCTCCCTTAAGACATCTTGCTTTCTCCCTCCTTGAAAATATTTTTAGACCTGTGCTTTATTGACAATAAAATTTGGTTATCGTTAGTTTCGCATTCAATATTGTGGGGAAAAGGTTGAAGTCTCTATGAGATACATTTTAAGAATCTGTTTTGTAAAGTGAATAACGACACCTGGTGTATCAGTCTATAGCCACAAAACGTTTAGTGTCAATTTTTTTAGCGCAGAAATAGTAGTTTAGATTTAAAACTACTTCTTTGTATCATCTGCACAAAGTATTTTTACTCAGCGCAGTGTACAGAAGCAAACGCTTAAACTCGTTAATTTTCCTTTCTCATATTAAACAAAGAGTTAAAAAGATCATCCTTTCATGGCGCAAAAGAAATCGTTCCTGTGACTTTTCGCTCGCGCTGTCGTGCGAAAGTGCTCGGTTCCGCGGTTCTACTTGGTTGGCTGACATCACGGAGGAGCAGGCTGCACGACATGACCACAACAAATGAGGAGCGACCATTACACGACCTAGGTTGCCTCGAGGTCTTGCGTTCGGAGGCGAGCAAAGATTTATGAGCAACAAGGAAGAAAAATCTCTTTTGATTTGTCTCTGTGTGTGCTGTGGGTGGGCAGGCGGGTGGATGGAGGTGTTCGCATGGTGGGCTCTCTTCCATGCTCGGGCGGACTGGGGAAAGAAGTTTTCGCCTGGCAGGGGAGGGAATGCAGTAACCTATGGATGAGAGGAGAGCAAAAACATTGAAGACCTTCAACAAACATTCGAACTCCGAATAGTGGATGGAGGGAGGGGGGGAGATGATCGATCAGTCGCTTCAAAGTAAGCTAGTTCTGTTTTTTAGGGGGGGAGGTTGTTCAGCAGAGGAATAGTTTTATTTAATCTTCATTTTATTGAGACATAAAGCATCGGGGAATGCTTTTGTCAGGGAGGAAGAGCCTCACCAAAAGATACAAAGGAAAACATTCGACGACGAAAAAAGCAAACGAATTTGGAATTGGGATAAAAGAAATTTTTTTATTGCTGTTTTACGCAGAAAGGAATAAATTGGGGGATGAAGAGACAAAGCAACTTCCGTTTTGCCTTTCAGTTTTTGAGCGCCAAAAGGAAAGACTCTAAAAGAAAAAAGTAAATTTCGTAGCAAACATTTTAAAGGTAAAATGTTGGAAATTTACTGTAAATAAAATTTTCTACATTGGGAAAGTGCAAAGTGGAGAAGAAGTATCTGTTTCAAGATGTTTGTGCGATCCAATTCAATGCTATATGGAGAGATAACTTTGATATGAAAGTTTCATTGCTGTGCAGAGCATCTCTAAGTACTGGGCACATTTAAAGAGAAATATCTTTCACATCTGTTTATCTTATTTAACATCTGAGAGGCACACCTTAAAGCAGGAGGACATCATCATTGAGGACAGAGTTGGAAACGATGATTAATGTAACGCCATAAACAAAGGTTAGATATCAATTGCTGGAAAAGATTATATAGAGCGAAGGGGAGATTCGGCTCTGAAATACAGCAAGAACGGTACATGTGTTGCTTATGTACAGCGATGGTGAGATATGAATTTCTTTGCATAAAACTATGGCGACATATCAATTACTTTGCATAAATCTATACTGAGATATCAATTGCTTTGCATAAATCTATACTGAGATATCAATTACTTTGCATAAAGCTATAGTGCGATATCAATTGCTTTGCATAAATCTATAGTGAGGTATCAAATGCTTTGCATAAAGCTGTAGTGAGATATCAATTGCTATACAAAAAGCTATGGAGATATACCAATTGCTTTGCATAAAGCTATAGTGAGATTATCTATTGCTACAAAAAGCTATGGCAAGATATCAATCGCTTTGCATAAAGCAATGGCGAGATATCAACTGCCGTTGTAAAGCGATCGTGAGAATCAGCTGCCGGTGAAAAGAGATGGTGAGAATAAATTGCTGCTGGAGTGATATTAAATGAAGATTAGATATAAAGCTGGTGTACTGGTATAGAACGAAAGTGAAGTAACATCTGGGATTGAAATTAAAAACCCGGGTTGTGTGTTTGCGATTGTCCGCTACCAGTAATATTTTTAAAATGAGATTAATTTTAAAGTGAATGCAATAAAATTAAACTTCAGGTATCAAAATAAAATCGTGAATTTGATTTTTCTTTACTGAATTCTCATCATTACTTAAATATTAAAAATAGATAAATATTTTTTGCCAGTGCATTTTGGGCGGCACTTTTTTCCCTTCATACAATTGGCTAAATGACCAGGTCAAAGAGCCACCAAGGGTTCGAATAAGGTTTGAGAAAGACTGGGTTGCAATGTTTTTACTTTTGAGCTGCACTTTTGCGCATACAATGAGTTAAATAGCCAGGTCACAAGGACCTCAAAGTCTCAGAGATGGGTACAAAAAAGACAACTATTAGAAGGCAGATGGATGCCTCCAGTCAAGGCTATCTAGTGTGTTCTTGTTACGTTCACAGGTAAGGTTTTAACATCCCATTCGATGGGCGTCGATCTTTCCAAACGCATCGCCCTTCCTTTGCTCATCGACAGTTAGGTTGGATTGTTTTACCTCTGAGAGGAATATTTTTTGCGGACTAAATGACCAATCACAAGGACTCAGAGTAGGTTGAAGGGAGCCCCCTCCCATCCATGGTAGCCTCCCGTCAAGGCCATTCAGTGTGTTCTTTAACGTGCATAGGATATGGCTTTCCCGCACCCGGGCAATGGTTTAACGTCCCATCCGACGGACGGCGGCCTTTCCAACTCCATCAGTGTTCCCTACTAACCGAGAGCATGCAGGGAGTTTTCAAGAAATAAATCTCAACGCTGTCCCAGCTGGGACTCAGCTAAGACTCGAACCTGAGAACTGCTAGTCTGGCGCGCTACCGACTGAGCCACCCCCGCTCCTCTCGTCGACAGTAGATTGAGGGTTAAAGGCAAAAATCTGAATGCAGGCACAGTGAGGACTCGAATCTGAGATTACGTGATCGACACTCCCCGACTGAGCCAACTCGTATCAATGTTTCTTTCTTTCTTTGAAATAAATGATGAGATCCCAAGAGTTGCAACACAGCAGAGAGTCAAGCGGAACTCTTCCTCGTCAGGATCCTTTCGACCAGAAGAAGGCGAAATCATCAAAAAACTCGAAATCGATTTCTTTTCCGATCAGACTTTTTCTATACTTACTACGAGATGGTAAAAAAAAGCCTGTAATTCAAAGATAACGACACTATTTCGCTGGCGAAAGCAAACACTGTTGCTTCTATTTTCTACAACGCCCCCTCCTCCCACGCACGTACAAAAATCCTCCCTATTTTTTTTTCTCCGCTTTTTGATGGTCAATGGTGTTTTGATGACGTCATCGAGCATTTTTTCAGCTCGTCTCGAATCATGGACTTTGGGCCAAATAACGGTGATCACGTGTTGCTCGCTCCCTTCGCTCTTGCCTCGTTCTCACGTTTCATGATCCTGAATTCGCTCAAGTTATTATTGTTATTACGTTTATTTTGCTCCTCTTTTGAGATAATCGATTCCGTTCTTCCTGCTATTTTCGCACTTGGAACTACCAGTTTTGTTTATTTTTTCCCGTTCCTCAGCACTTCGTTTTCATAAAATAACAAAAATGAAACCGAATAGCATACAAATGTACTTTCAAAGCTCTTACAAAATGTAAAAATTACCACAAAATATTTTAAATCTATAATAATACAATATTTCCTTCATAAAAAAAAAACCATATTTGAAAAACATTGCTCTAGCTCAGTGGGCATAAATATTCCTTGGAAAATTTGCAGAAATCTATAATCTAAAACTCGCCTGTGGAATTTATTAAAATTAATAGTGAGTAATCATTTTTGACAACGAATAATCTAAACGTATTAACCATTTTAAAGTAATCAAAGAACAAAATAATTTGAGCAAAAAAGTTTGAAGAACAATCAAAAAACGTAAAATTATGTTACAAAAAAAAATAACTCAATATTATCGATATGTAGTAGCCATTTATTAAGATTTGAAGTAAAGCTATGAATTTTTTTCCCCATTTTTGTGCTGTCTAGCAAAAATTAAATAATTTTGGTGCAAGGTAAATGTAATGTTTTTTTAACCACAGTTCTCCTAGGTAAGAATTCAACGAGATTAACAGAGTTACTGTATATTGTGTTATAATCAGCAAATTTTATATTTTGGTCGAACCATTTTTTAAACACATGTTTTAATATTCAATGAACATATAATTTTCTTAATCGTTAAAATATCAACATCTTTATATAAGTTTTTAACACTTTTATATTTTCTTTTCTTTAATATGCATTTTATAATTCTACTTTGAGTTACAATTAATCTGTTAATATTAGTATACTATGTGCCACCCAAGAAGCATTTCCATATTGTAAATGCGATTTAACCCAACAATTATATATCATCTTTAAAAAATATCTAAATAAGTACTAAAATTATTTTAATTTCATGAAAACTGAAATGAGAAAGTGTAAATTTCTTTTCACAACATACGAGTTTGCTGTAGAGACATTTTGTGTGCTAGATGGTTTGAATAAAGGTCATAAGGACCACAAGCACAGTGCTGTAAGCTGCCAATATAAAATAATAGATTAAAAGGAGATAAAATAAAAATGTTCTTTATCAATATCAAGTTATCTTTCTAATGAGATCTCGCCATCCTCATAGATCTTCTCTATGGTGCATTATGTGACAAGCAGCTGCTTGAGGGATAATTCATTTATTATTATATATTTATTAATTTGTATCAATTTAATGTTACTAAATATCGTATTGTCTGTAAATGGTAGCTCGGCATAAACTAGAAGGAGAACTTTGTACCAATTCCCAGTGATGATGCACAGAACCGGCCAGGCCTAGCACCAAATGTCCGACTCCGCCTTCTCGTGGTGCAAGACTTTAGTGATAAGGCTATGGAGCTTATTTCTGAAAAAAGGAAGTACAGGAATAATTGAACTAACACTCTACTAGTCCTAATAGACGGCATTACATTCCTTGACGGGAGGCTACCAACAGCTGTCCAGTAGGTACTCTCTCCCCAACCTTCTCTGAGCCCTCGGGGTCTTTGTGACCTGGTCATTTAGTTCATTGCTGCAAAAAAGTGCCGCTCAGATGTTAGTTATTTCACCCAAACATACATATATTGGTACATAAAACAAAGACACGTTCACAGATGAAAAAGGAGAACATAATAAGCCGTAGCTTTTCAAGAAATGTTTCCTGAAATGCGCTTAAATTTAAAACATTACAGGTGGTCTTAATTTATACATTTATATGAGCACGTGAATTTTTGCGGTATGCATTTTTTTAACACAGCATTTTTTGCAGAAGAGATGATATTTCTAATATAATGATTTTACGTAGGTTCAGATTCAAATTCAAATTGTCTTTTATGCACATTAGGCTTAGTAGAATCTTCGATCAACTGAGATCCATTTTGGACTCTTTTTTTTATTTTGGTTCTTGTTTTTTTTTTTTCGGAATGAAAATTGTCTAATTTTCAAAGTCATGCTTTTTATCTCGTTTTCAAAGAAAACGAGAAAATAGTTTTTTCTGTAGACATCGAGCTTTTTTGTTTATAAAGATAAATTTTCTTTCTGTGTTGGATAAGTATTGATGAAATATTACAATATTCATTTTCCAAATCTCCCTAAAGCTATAACTGCGCCCTCTAATGGTGTAAAAATTTTAAAATTTCAAAATTTCAAACGAATATTACAAACGATGTATTTATGCTAGAGATTTGAAATTTTGATGGTGGAATGTGAAGCTCACGAAGTTTCCATTGTCAACAATAATTTGACTCCTTAGACCCATAGGGGGTGGGAAATAAGCCTTTTCAGTTTTAGCTGATAATTTTTGTTTTTAGAGACAAATGAAAAATTCTTTTTTGGGTTAGATAGGAATTGATGAAATATTATGACTCACACTTTTTAAATTCTCCAAAAACTATAATTGCGCCCTCTAACGGTGGAAAAATTGGCAAATTCCAAAAATTTCAAACGAATATTGCAGACGACATTTTTAAATGTAAAATTTTGGTGATGGAATGTGAACGTCATGAAGTTTCCATTGTTAACAATGAATTGACCTCTTAGACCGAGGGTGGGCGAGAATACGCGACTTTTTTGTTTTAAAAGATAATTGTTTGTTTATAAAGGTAAATCAAAAATTCTTTTTAGGTTGGATAGGTATTGATGAAATATTACGATTTGCACTTTCCGAATATTCCAAAAGCTAAGATTGCGCTCTCTAATGGTGGAAAATTTTAAACGAATATTGCAAACGATGTATTTATGCTAGAAATCTGAAATTTTGATAGTGGAATGTGAAAGTTACCAAGTTTTTACTGATAACGATAAAGTGATAATTGGAAAACTCATTTACTTGGATTGGTACTAATGAAATAATATAATTCACATTTTTAAATATTTAAGCAATTAGAAATTCATATTGTTACATATCACTAAATGTAGAAAAAGTAAACGCACCAATGACCTGTACAAATATCTTGTATATAATAAAAATTTGAAATTTCGGTGGTAGCTTTTTAAGAGATATTACGCTGAAGTAATAATGTATCTATTCTTCTCAGGGGTGTGTGGTGAATGGAACTTTATAAACTTAAGAAATAAAAGACAAATTCTTTTTACGTTCTGCAATTACTAATAAAATACTATTTGCATTTTCCCACCATTCGTTAGCTTACATTAAAACTTTTAAGGAGTGAAAAAGTAGTTTTTGAAAACGAGATTTCCATATGCGCCAGAAGCGATATGCGTTCTTCTAGTTTTTTTAAAAAAAGTACATTTTTATAAAATAATTTAAACATTGATTCTTAATCATAATATCCATGTTTGAATAAGTTAAATAGATAAAAAAAACTATGTTTGATCTTCCAAAGGTTAACCACTAAACAAACATTTAACTAGTATTTGGTTTGAAAGATGAAAAATTCCTATTTCCTTAACATATGTTGCATTGGATTCGTCATTGAACTTAATACTATATTTAAATGTGTATTAGTTCCTTTGTTTATTTGACTAAAATTAAATTTTTAATGAGATTTTTCATATTATTTAACTATACATTCTTGTAAAACTACATTTTCAAGCTACATCTGCAATAAGATTTCTTTCAGAGGTGCAGAGCATCCTTATCTATTCACAAAGTTTCAATAAAAATTATCATTGCATTCGATAATCAGCATCGAGAAAGCTATAGCGATGAAAATCGAAAAACTGGAAACCGCCATCAGCATCAGATCTGTTGCCTCATCATTGTATTGACTATTTTTTAATTGCCTTTCCCCTTTCGATCGCTTTCAAACGAAAATAGGAGATAAAAGCGGGACGAAGAGAGAGACAAAACCCTTTTGACTTTGTCCGAACATTCCGATAAAAAGGAGGTCGAAAAAAGAAGGCAGAACAGTAAACGAAGTACAAAGGCTCAAGAAGCGTTAACATTCCAATTACTTCCCGCGATGTGAAGACGTGACTTAAGTGGTGCGGTGAGCGGCGTTGCGAAACCTCCATGCAAGATCCTTTCCTCTCTGCCGTGGAAATGGAAGAAGATGTGTGATTTTCAGAAGGGAGAAGAAATTTCACGGAAATTAAGCACCAAAACTCGAGCACGTTTTCCGCTTCATCAAACTTTGATGAATGTGGCGAAACATAAATAGCTTTTCCGTGTAATTCTCCTTCTGTCGACGAATCAAAGGAAAGAACGGAGGGAGGAGCATCAGGGCATCTTCCTCGCTTTCGCGCCACCACCAAAACCCCCAAGAGAGCTCTCACGCGCTTTTTCCCCCAACATTAAACTTTCAGCGTTTGTCGAAGCAGAAAGTACGCGAGCGTTTTTATTCCTTTGCGGGGATCCTTTTCCGAATGTAACTCGAGTCTGTTATAAAACTCTCTTTGGCACTTTTGTCAGATTCCCTTTTTTTTTATCTTTGGTAACGTAAATCGTTTTTTTACAGCGAGGTTTTTATCGTCAGGAGAGGCAGACTGGGCAGATTTAGCGAAAGATTAGAGATGGCTTCTAGTTTATTCCTTCGAAATGTCTCTTAAAGTATTCACTTCTCGTCCAACTTTTTTCTTTTCCTTTTTTCGTGTCCCTAATGTTTGAAAACATTGTCGTCATAGTCAGTGCAAACGTATGCTCTGAATTCTAAAAGATTTCTGCTTCTTTTTTGGTTCTGATAATCAAGGGACTTAAAACCATGAAGCACTCTGAATATTCTTTATTAATATTTAATAAAGTAAAAATAATTTAATATTAGTGATGGTAACAATCATTCCTTTGCAATCTATAAATATATTATTTCAAAATTCTAATGAATCTTTTCTGGAAGAAATAATTTCTACTTACGTACTTATGTAAAAACAGTTAAATAAGTTCAGAAAACAATTTCCCACCTATGAGCAGAATAAAAATAAAATAAATACCCCCTCAAGCAGCTGCTTGCCACAGAGGTCTGACAGGAGCCTGTCAGTTTATATGCCACAGTAGGAGATCTGAGAGGATGGCAGGACCTCAGCAGAAAACCGACACACACATCCATGCCTAATCCGGGGCTCGAACCCAGGTCCCTTAGATCAGTAGCCAAGCGTGCTAACCACTCGGCCACGGAACGGTTTGATGAGCAGAATAATGTTTAAAAATAAAAATATTTATTTAAAATTCGTAAAATTATCAGTTATCTCTTTTGTAACAGAATAATAACAGATTACTTTAGCTAGGAGTTGTGCCGTGGATTTTTCGATATTTATAACCATATTTGAAGATCTTTCCTTCAAGTAAAACAAATATAAACTTCAATGTTTTTGTAATCAACTCGTCTAGCTAACTATAAAGGTTAAAAAAAATTTCCTTCTCAACAGGAAAATGTACACTTATGATTGAAAAATTTCAAATGAAGATTAGCAAGCCTAATAAAAGAAAAATGCATTTATATTAGCGTAGAATTAGTAAATCATTTTCAGCATGAACACTTCGATTCTGTATCAACAGAGAGTCAGACTCAGAGTAGTCATTTCTTATTATGGGTAAATGTGACTAACATTAAGATCTCAATCAAATTCGTCGAATCCTCATTTTTTCAACGGTAGTCGTTCAGTTTTTCAAAAGTAATGAAAACTGGGATATTTGTTAACAACTTCTTGGTTTTACATGAAACATAGATAATAAAATGCCTTAATACGGTACCAGGATATGATTAGCCCATACATGCTCCAGCGAATTTGTGCCAAAGGCTATGATGATAATAAATAAAATAAACCAGAAAGAAAACTGGTGCAAGAATGCAGCAAACGAAGAAATCCCAAAAGCGCATTTGAGACATTAAATCAGGTGTATCAAATGAGGTGTTGAATCAGGTAAATCAAATTAGATCAGGTAAATCAAATGAGGTGTTGAAAACACGGAGATGTATTGCCATCCGTGAAGCGAGGATCGTCTGTCATATAGCATCCACAGTTCCCGGTGAGGGTTCGAACAAATCATTCCAATTCATCCCACAAATTCTCAATGGGGTTGATGTCCGGCGTTCGAGGGGACCATTCGAGTGTAGTAAACTCACTTGAATGCTCCTGGAGCCAATTGGTTGCCACTCGGGAAGTATGCTTTATGGCGTTGTCCTGTTGAAAGATTGCGTCATGGTGCGGAAAGAGAATCGTTACGAACGGGTTTAGATGGTCGGCGAGGATGTTCACATACCTAGTGCCGGTGACAGAGGTCTCGACGGGTACGAGGGGCCCCCAAGGAAGCCCATGTAAATGCACTCCAGACTGTTCCACTGCCGCCACCTGCCTGTATGACCCCAGCTTAGCAAACTGGATCTATCACTGCGTGTGCTTTACGCCACACGCGCACCCTCCCATCGGTGTGATAGAGTTGAAAACGTGATCCGTCAGACCAGATGACGTGATTCCTGTCCTCCGCACTTCAGTTGCGATAGGCCTTAGCAAACTGCAGTCTAATCTTTCGGTGCCTTGCAGTCAACAAGGGAACACGTTGTGGATATCGACTGCTATAATCTATTTTTTTTTTCATGATACTGCGGACAGTCTTTGCATAAGTTTGTGGACGTGCCCTCATTCAATTCCGACGTTATCAATTCCACGATAGTCGTGCGATTCCTTGCGAACAGTCTGCACTCACTTCAATTGCATGTTTATGTCCACATTTCTCCCTCTGGATGAAAGTTTTGTCATATTTCACGTAGTCTCGGTATACAGGTGCAAAGGTCTGACGTGGACATCCCACCAGGTCAGCAGTTGTGGTGATTGAACAACAGGCCTCCTTCGCACCTACTCTCTGGACTCACTTACGTCTCTGCCTTTACCCATGATTACTTCTCAGTGACTTGTTTCCAATGCGTAGAGACCTGCTCTATTTATAGGCATTACCAGTTTCCGCTTCCCACGTGACTGGACACCGATACTCCTGCTTTGCATATTGTTATCAGAGTGTATATAACAATTTGTCCATTCAGTTTAATTTGTAGCGTTTGATATAAGAGAAGTTTGGTGACAATTTACATTCTAAAAGAAACTAATGGCTTTCATTTTAAAACTATCTTCTATAGGCATGACACTGAGGTCAAGTTGTATGACTCTGTTTCGGACAAACAAGGAGCTACCACAACTGATCACAACATCTTATTTTGAAATAGGTGAAGTTTTTGAATGGACGTCTTGCTACAGTACCCCCTTACTGGGGCTGCATGCAAGAAAATGGGTTTTTATATCCTTGTTATAACTAAGAAGCTTGTTGAAACTTGATAGAGTCGATTTCTTGGACCTAAGAGTGAATAATCTATATAGTGTAGGATAAGCCTTATTAAGAACATCTGTAACATGGAAGTTCTAATCAAAATTTTCATAGATTATTACACCCAAATACTAGCTGATTCCTCCCATACAGTTTATTCGTCGAATATTTCAAAGTTCTAGACATGACGTAAGTCTTTTGTGAGTGCTTAACACAGATACAATTTTATCTGTGTTAATCTTTGTTCTCCATCTAGTAGACCATTCTTCGCATAGTGAAAGCGTGTTTTCCATTCTTTTGCATGCGAATAGTGTGGATATCGATGATGTCAGGAAGGCTGTGTCATCTGCATATAGTGCGGAGACAATTCTTTCCATCTTAGGTCAGCGTTGAGATTTATCTCCGCAAAATTTTCCCCCCTGTTCGCGGTCAGTAGGAGACACCGATGGGCTTGGAAAGGCTGTCGTCTGTTGGATGGGACGTTAAGCCGTGGCCCCTTGTGCGGGAGAGACATACCCTGTGCACGCTAAAGAACACGCTCGATGGCCTTGACGGGAGGCTACCATCTGTCTCCCAACAGCTGTTCCAGTGGGTCCCTTCCCGAAACCTTCTCTGAGCCTTCGGGGTCCATGTGACCTGGCCATTTAGGACATGGTGTGCAAAAAAGTGCCACTCAGAGGTAAAACAACCTAAAAAACAGCCCACCTTGGGTATATCACCAACACAAATGTTGATCGAGTGGGACCGAGGCGCGAGCCCCGGGGCGCTCTAGCAGAAATCGACTTCATTGTAGACAGGAAACACCGGAATGAAACATCAGATATATCGGATATAGTAATGTGATAGAATTAAATACCGGACACGAGGACCCCTAGAGAAGGTTGGGGGAGAGGACTTATTAGACAAGCTGGGAGATAGATGGTAGCCTCCCATCAAGGCCATCCAGCGTGTTCTTTAACGTGCACAGGGTATGGCTCTCCTGCACTAGTACCATGGCTTAACGAACCAACCTTCTCTAGGGGTCCCCCAACAGCTGTTGGGAGACAGATGGTAGCCTCCTGTCAAGGCCATCGACCCCTAGAGAATCTCCCCCAACCTTCTCTAGGGGTCCTCGTGTCCTGCCCATTTAGCCCACTGTGTGCAAAAAAAGTGCAGCTCAGAGGTAAAACAACCCAACCCATTAGTGGGTGCAGTGTGATCGATGAGGTTGAGGGTTGGATAAACCGACAGCTGCCTTTCCAAGCCCATCGTTGTTCCCTACTGATCCTGAGGTAGGGCGGGGACCCACTAATGGCACTTTAAATTTTTTCATGTGTCCTGAATGACAACTAGCTAAACCACATTTTTATATGGGCTTGAGGAACCATTTTCACTTTCCCCAAAGGACATCGGACTGTTTCCTAATTAATGCGAACACGATAGGGTCAAAAGGCACTAATGAAAAACTATCTTAATTAGAAGAAAAATGAACTTATGTCTTATTATCCAAAATAGACCTGAGTCACTTGACTATTGGATGAAAGATATGATTTGTAGTCAGGAAATTTTTGAATAAACTCATATGGATTGTTTCCATTAACTTTGAAAAGATATGAAATATCGTAGATCGTGTATGGATATGCGATGTTCCATGTAAAAACATTACCCATTATCATCTCCATCTGAGAATATGCCCAGTTGGCATAAGTAAAAACATTTAACAAGTAAACCACCCGTGGGTGGGCCCCTAGAGGCTGACATAAAACACAAACTAAAAATAGCATATATCATGCACAAGAGACCTAAAACGAGTAGCTTTCCTCAGAGAAAGCCATCATTTCAGACCTCTTGTACTTATTAAGAACATTATGATCATAATTAAGCTAAGAAGAAATAATCTCATTAGAATTATTTTTAAAAGCCTCAAAAACCTTTTTGAGATGCATTTAATATGAGTATATATGTGGTCGATGCTCAAGTCTTTATGAAGTTGTCTTTTAGTAACAAACCAAGGGGCATTGACAGCATATCTTAATATTTTGTTTTGCAAGACCTGAATCTTGCGTATATTCGTGGAGGTGGTGTTCGCCGTTATAAGGGAAGCATAAGTTATTATCAGACAGACATGAAATATTCTGAAATCTTGAAATAATTTTTGAGCTCCAAGCCTAGGGCTGGAGTCTAACTCCAGAAGTCTAAAAACTCACGAAGTCAAAAAATAGTGCCAATTTAAAATACATAAACCCCAAATGGGACACAAGGGCAAATCTCTTCAAGGACTGAGCTCGAAGTCCACATTAAATGTCTTAAGTTGCTAAAATAATTAATATAATTATTATATGAAAAATATTACGGTAGTTTTTTCGTCATAAATATTTGATTTAAATTCTTAAACAGTTTAGCTTACAAAACTATTTAAATACTGGACAAATCTTAGTGTAAAATTGAGAATTAGAGAGCTATGATCTTTGTCTTCAATCAGTATTCCCCTTAGCAGCTTATTTCATTTGTTTCTAAGCTCTGAATATGATGCCATATTAAACAGCAGGGAAGTTTTTCCATTAAAATAACTACAGAGTGTATATTTGCACAACATAAAATTAATTCTTTATAAAAATGATGAGCTGATACTTTACGTTTCTGCTTTTTTGACATTAGCTTTAGCAGCAATTGATTGTCTCACGTGGAGAGTTCATCAATTGAAGGACGTGATCGATTCAACAGACGATGCATCATCATTCGAGCCACGGAAACTCATTGTTATTCATCGGATGTTCAGAAGACGAGGTACTTTGTCAAAAGGTTTCTGATCCAGCCCCGAAGGTGTGAAGCCAACGATCTCTAAATCGCGATCTCACTCCTCTTCAGCGATGACCTTTCACCGACGGCGTCGCATGAAGTGCTTGTCAGCTTCGCGGCGTAAGCAGGTGAAGAGATTAATTACCCTCATCCACATCATATGGGCTGAGTGCGACACAGAAGCGGACCTGGGGGTCATTTCAAAGCAGCGAAGAGGGAAATGACCTTTGCTCATACAACTGACGTCGAAAGTGGCAGGAAAAATAAATGAAAACGAAAATGAGACAGGGTTGGTTGGTTGTTTGTTTGGGGTTTCATGGCGCACTGTCAACTAAGGTCAAAATGGGCTAAGCGAGATAAATAAGAGAATGAAAGACACAGACACCACAACCAACGTTAAAAGTCAATGAAATAAAAGGTAAAGGACAAAACCAACAGATATATATATACACAAAAGAAGGTAAAACAACTCGGATATAAAGAATCTAGTTTGTAAAAGGTACAAAGTACAAAGCCATAAAATCACAATCTGTTAAAATAACCTGTTTAATGTAAAAATACAGAGACAAGGAGTACGAAAAGAATTTATCGGTTAAAAGATGTCCGAGTGTAAGGGGCTCGGACTTTAAAATCATGAAAGTTAAAATATAATCGGCGTTCAAGGTTAAAAGCAGTACATTCTATTCAAATATGCTCAACGGTTAAAATGGTGTCACACAGCGACATTAAACGAAGATTTTGCGATGAGAGATGCAAAGTTATGAAATGTTTTTTTTCCTTACAAGACCATAATTATGTCATGTTCAATTCATGTTCCTCCGAGGGAACTTTGAGATGTTTTCCCCTTCATTGTTCAAAATGTCCTGCAAATGCAGGCATATCAACACTGAAAGTAAAATCTGATGATAGGAACGCATGTTTCTATCATCAGATTATTTTTGTTAAAATTATATTATTTTAGATTATTGTTAAATATTATTTTTGAACTCACGCTCAGTTTTTTCATCGCTTTAATTCATAACAATATTTTCTAGACAATGTTGTCCCGTGGCCGAGTGGCTAGCGCGCTTGGCTACTGATCAAATGGACCTGGGTTCGAATCCCGGATAACACACGGATGGTTATGTTGTTTTCCTGCTTAGGCCTCGCCTTCCTCACAGACATTCTCTATGGCGTATAAACTGTCAAATTCCTCTTACACCTCAGGGGCGGGGGTGGCTCAGTCGGTAGCGCGCCAGGCTCGTAATCTGCAGTTCCCAGGTTCGAGTCCCAGCTGGCTCAACGTTGAGATTTATCTCCGCAAAATTTCTCCGCCCTGCCCACGGTCAGTAGGGGACACCGATGGGCTTGAAAAGGCCGCCGTCCGTCGGATGGGACGTTAAGCCGTGGCCCCGTGTGCGGGAGAGCCATACCCTGTGCACATTAAAGAACACGCTGGATGGCCTTGACGGGAGGCTACCATCTGTCTCCCAACAGCTGTTCCAGTGGGTCCCCTTCCCCAACCTTCTCTGAGCCTTCGGGGTCCATGTGACCTGGCCATTTAGCCCATGGTGTGCAAAAAAGTGCCGCTCTGAGGTAAAACAATCCAATCCAATCCTCTTACACCTCTGTGGCAAGCTGCTTGAGGGGGTATCATCTGGAGTACAGGATGCTTTGCATCCATACCTTCTTCATCTCAAAAGGGCTATTGGCTCCAGATGATATGCTAGTGCAACAATAAGAAAATAAATCAAAACGTAATGTGTCACAAGAAAATTTATGCATAGAGAACAAAAAAAAATCTTTACTCAAGAGCAGTATGTCTGGATGTAAGTTCAACCTTCAAGCTGCAAGAAAAGGGTCAAGCTCTAAAAAAAATAAAATAAAAAAAAGCGGGGGTGGCTCAGTCGGTAGCGCGCCAGGCTCGTAATCTGTAGTTCCCAGGTTCGAGTCCCAGCTGGGTCAGCGTTGAGATTTATCTCCGCAAAATTCCCCGCCCTGCCCACGGTCAGTAGTGGACACCGATGGGCTTGGAAAGGCCGCCGTCCGTCGGATGGGACGTTAAGACGTGGCCCCGTGTGCGGGAGAGACATACCCTGTGCACGTTAAAGAACACGCTGGATGGCCTTGACGGGAGACTACCATCTGTCTCCCAACAGCTGTTCCAGTGGGTCCCCTCCCCCAACCTTCTCTGAGCCTTCGGGGTCTATGTGACCTGGCCATTTAGCCCATGGTGTGCAAAAAAGTGCCGCTCAGAGGTAAAACAACCCAACCCTAAAAAAAAGTAAGGGCCTAGGCCTCTTGAATTTCTGTTTACATTCATGAGTCATAATAGAGTTCAGTGATGGCCAGATTTCGATGTGATTCGATCTTCGGGAAAATGTTTACCGAAGTCGTTTTAACAAACTTTTTGACAGAATCGAATTTGAGGTCTTTATGTAAATTACTATTCTTTACGAACGAATCACGGTTATGAGGCAACATTTCTGAGTGCTTCTGAGTGATTGATTACATTACGGGTATATTGGGAATTCCTTGTTCAGACTTTCCCACAACAGCAGTTTGTTGAATGTTTTTGAGTGAGTTAACGTTATTTAATATTCATATCATAAAAAGGTATTGTTATTAAATTAACGATTGCTCATAAAAACTTCCTTCTGCAATATATTTCAGAGAGTTTATCTTTTTGATCAAGAACTTCTGAAGAGTAATAACTAACACCGTCAAATTTACTATAAGACTTCTTAGCATATATTAAAGCAATCGAAAAGTTCAGCCCCCTACACTTTCTCCTCCTCTCCCCCCTTCCAAAGCAAAGGGAAAAATGGACAGTTGCCAAGCTTAACGAGTTATATAATTGAAGCGAAAAATTATGATGTGGGGAATAATGTCGTTCAAATTATTGGAACATTTTAGTAGGGATGAGAATTTCCGTTACTTTCAGATACGACGTCACTTGTTCGGAAGTTAATATTGATTCTTGATCAAGATTCGATAAGAGGCAAATATGCTCTTTAAGGGCCTTGATTAGCATAATTTATGTGCAAAACAGCTTTCGGGATAAAAAGAAACTTACCGATATAAACATTTTTATTCAAAAAACTCTCTTCGTAGACTATTTTTAAAAATATAAAAACTTAAAAAAAAACTCTCGAAAGGAAAATAACATTTATATGTTTTTCTGATGCTACCAATACAGATATAAAAATTAAAATTTTTAAAAATCGATTTTGGTTAATGTGCATTTGTTAAAAGCAAGTTCGATACTTTCATGATTTTTTTGCACTCCTTGGCCAAATTGGAATGAACACTTAGTTAAGAACTTTGTTGTAGGTTTCGTGGTACAATTCCCAAATTTCAACTCTGCCCATAGTTATCAATAGAAGTGGATTTTGAAGTACTGCTAGCTTTTATCTCTCTAAGCCGATGAACTGTAGCAGTTCTGTTTTTTACTGTACAGTTCGCATCTGTCAGGGCCTTTTTCCTTCCGCATTTGCCACAGTTAGCGGACGCTTTTTGAAACTGATGCCATTCTCCAAGCACTTGGGACTGCCTGATTGCTTCATCCCATCGTGCTCCACCGTTGAGCCCCCTTTCGAAGTCAGTCAGATCAGCCTTTTTGTCCATGTCGCGCGTCACTTTGCTTTCCACGAAGCCTTTACGGGTTTGTTGGGTTGTTTTACCTCTGAGCGGCACTTTTTTGCACACCATGGGCTAAATGGCCAGGTCACATGGACCCCGAAGGCTCAGAGAAGGTTGGGGGAGGGGACCCACTGGAACAGCTGTTGGGAGACAGATGGTAGACTCCCGTCAAGGCTATCCAGCGTGTTCTTTAACGTGCACAGGGTATGGCTCTCCTGCACACGTGGCCACGGCTTAACGTCCCATCCGACGGACGGCGGTCTTTCCAAGCCCATCGGTGTCCCCTACTGACGGTGGGCAGGGCGGGGAATTTTGCGGAGATAAATCTCAACGCTGACCCAGCTGGGACTCGAACCTGGGAACTACAGATTAAGAGCCTGACGCGCTACCGACTGAGCCACCCCCGCCCCAAGCCTTTAAGGTTTTTATAGGACTTCGTAGAAACGTACAATACTTAAATAAGAAATTTCGCATACATTGGCATATTTCATGGTACTTCGCCCACGATGAAAAGTCAAGGCAGTGTATGTATGTATGCTAAGAAAAATAAGTTTTAAGTTTTCTGATGCAAATGCTTTGATTTTTCTGTCTCAATTGGTAGCAGCAAAAAAAAAGAAAACTTTTTTTTTTCTAAATCATTACAGTTTTTAAATTTTTTTCCTGAAATTGAAGAACAGAATTTTAACTTTTGTATTTTAAAAATGCCTCAGCGTCCAATCAATCTCCATTCCATCTGCTGTACTCCAAACTAATTAGTTTTCGCTGTCTGTACACAGATGGCATCAGCTGTCACTGCATCTAGCATCCAGCGAAACGTTTAGTAAAGGAAAAGGAACAGCGAAGATGGGCATCAGTCAGCATCCCTTTGGCGACAACCCCGCTCTGCATACTTGATCTTTGGTTGAAGAGACATCCCAGTGCTCAAGCGAAGCAAAAAAAAGGGAGGAGGAGGAGAGGTCATCACTGCAGTTGGGGAGAGAGGAGTGCAACGCAAATACGACATCGCAGAGATTTATTTGTTGTTGATGCGGAGACGAAGACTTTGGCATTGCTGAGCAAACCGACCCCGGGCTCATCCAATGCATCATCTATGATCACAACAGACGAGACGAATTTTGTTGCTCGCATCACTTTACATCTCCACAGAAAGTTAAAATGGTTTGCTGTTTGTGTTGTTTGGGGGTAAGTGAGGAGGTGAGATTTAAGTTTAAAAAAAAATGGGTGAGCCTCGTCAATGAAATGGGTCGTTTTTAGTTAGTGTTATAAGACCTACTATCATATTCAGAGAAATAAATATAAATGTTTGGTATAAGTAAGCTCTAATTATCAAGGAATAATATAAAAAATAATATCATAAAATGGCTTTCAGTTTCACTGCAAATATTATACAAGACTTTTTTTAGAGTGTGAATTAATTGCCCTCCCAACAGCATCGTATTACTTTTTTTTTTCATTAAAAGTTGCAGTTAACTATTATTAAAAAGTGAGGTTACACAAGAAGGAATTTTCCAACATAATTTTTGTTGATGAGTCGATCCTAACATCGCTTAGACATATTATATGCAAGCCTATGATGAAATTTACTTTACACACTTGCATAAGGGAATTTACCTTATATACCTGCAGTGCTTTGATGCTGTGCTTCTGAATAATCCAAATGATATTAATATTTGATTTCTGATTATAAAGGCTTAGTGCATCATCGAATAGAAACAGCGCATGCATGGCCTGAAACTTTGAATGAAAATTTAGAGCAGGCAAGGTCACCTTGATAAATCAGGCCTGGATGGTAGTTCAAAAGAAGGAAAGAAATTAAACATGCATAAAAATATTTAGTGCTTTGATTTATCTAAAATTTAAAAGCACTGCAGGTATATATAAAATCTATTTATTTATAAACTATATAAAGTAAAATAACTTATCCATTATGACAATATTAAAATATTTATGAATATTTTTTAAAACTAAATAACTACCAGCTGCATTTATCAATCGATTTAAAACTAAAACGAGGTCATTGGAATGCACAAAAATATTGTTGGCGCTAGAGTAACACTAACTAAACACTAATATATGGTAAAACTTAGTCAGTTAACAGCTGTGGAAATGCCAGTAGTCGGAAAGAAGTGGCATCTATCAATGCTGACTGCTCTAACCGAATTAAAGAAATGACCCCGAGACCTCTGTCAAATCCTGTGATTAACAAACTAGAAAAATACAACAAGAAATACCACATCATCCTTGGCTAATGTGGAATGATCGTTTTCAGAGAGGATAGTTCTTTTTCTTTCGTCTTTTGCACCTTCTAACAGTGGAAATTTGGAATAAGGAATAACTGGCAAATTGTAATATCTTATTAGTGTCTATGCAACACAAAAAGTATTTTTCATTTTTATCTTAAATAAGGTTATATTTTCATGATCATGGTAAGGGACCAAATCATTGGTGCATTCATTGCAAACCTCCTTATATTTATATTCCACCACAGAAATTTTTAATTTTACTATAAACTGATTATTAGTAATATTCGTTTACAGTTTTGCATTTTCAAAAAATTTTCCACCGTTAGAGAGCGCTATTAAAGCTATTGGGAGATTGTGATTCGCAATATTTCCTTAATACTACTCCAACCCAAAAATAAATTTTGATTTTTATCTCTAAAAATATAGACTAGTTGAATGTCTACAGATAGACGGATACACAATACAAATTGAAAATATTAGGTCGTTTTCAAAACGGGTTAAAAATAATCCTCTTATAGGGTAAATTCCCCTTAGTTTTTTATAGTGGGGTTAAATTGACCTTACTTAAAAGTCATGAAAATAGCATCACCTAATCGCGGTATTTCAATGAAACCTATTACACAGGAAACAACTTAACTTTCTAAATTATTTTAAAATGTAATTAGAGAAACGGAAGTTGTAACAAATATTTGCAATTAACCCGTAACATATATTTAAAGTTATTTAATTACTTTTCAAACTTCGCATGTTAGTCATCACTCAACTGATGAGCTAACTTTCCAGTCTTTTTCTTTTCTTCCTTTTTATCTGTTTACTTGATTACTTTTTGTCCTCAGTGCATGAATGAATTCTTTCTTCCCTTTCGTCTTCTTTGCTCCGGAGAAGCCCTTAACCTTTAACAACTTCCTCCAAAGTGGCCATTTCGTCCTCCACACTCTCTATCACTGTTCCCAAATGAACACCTTCCTCGTTCCATTCATTAGTGAGAGACAAGCCTCTGCATACTGATGCCACACTTCATCCTCATCCCGAGTCACCAAACACAGCAGTTCGAGAATATTAAATAGCTTTAATTTATGTTTCAAGAGAAGATGTTTCAAGTATTTACATCGAAGAAACAGAAAGAATCTTTTTTTTTTCATTCTCGCCTGTTTATTCTTCCTCTTATTCTTTTCGCAAATCCATTGCGATTGATTAAAAGAGATTCTCCCCTGAATCAAAGCTTCGTCTTTTGTGAAAATGTTCAACGGATAACGATGAAATATAAATGGATGTTCAGTTGACTTCAGTGAGAACTGTTAAAGAGCTGCGGGGGGGGGGGGAAGTGTATTTGTTTGTTCTTGGTTTTTATTTATTTATTTATTGCAACTCTTTTCAAGGTTGAATTAAACGTGCAGAACCGAAAACATGAAGATACAGTTAAACATTTTAGGGAATTGAAAACAGGACAGATATAATAAAGTTGGTTGCATTCATGAAAGCACACCACCGATGCCAATCCAAGCGCACCAAAGATATCAATAGAGTTGAATGTAAGCAGCCAAGTATCCAAATGAGACCAAAAAAAATTTTTTTAAATATTATTAGGATTAGAAATTTTTGCGAAAATAATTAGTAAATAATAAGATACGTGTTCGAATCTAGAGAAAAACTAGGAGGGAAGTAAGTGTCTTGATCGAACAAGAAAGAATAGGGGACTTGGGGGGGGGGGGGCGGAAGGTATGACTGGATCGCCGTTACAGTACAAATTTTTGTTTTAGAGTCTTTAAAAAAAGTTCTTGAAAAATTTATTCCACTTTGTGCAATACAGTGCGTAATAATATTTTTTAGATTCACATTATAATATTTTACAGGAATTACAGATATACTGCACACTCTTAAGTAATTACATTAATTGATTCACGCGAGTAGACTCATTTGTGGGATTAACATCAATGATTCAAATCGCCTCGTTACAGATGAGGCTTACACCATCGCATGTGAAATGCACGTAATATACAGTCGCTCAAAAAATATCCGAAAACTATGGTTGATTACAGAATTCAGAAAAATATCTGAAACGATTTTTTTTAGAAATTAGTGATCTGTTAAATTAAAACAAAAATTAGTATTCTGTTAACTTTCGTGTACGAACACTAATTCTCAAAAAATCGTTGCCAGATATTTTTTCTAAATTCTGTAATCAACCATAGTGTTTGAATATTTTTTTGAGCGACTGTACGTATGTTTAATATTTTTCCGCCTTCATCCGGTTACTAGCATTCTTAGTGGGGGCATGCCCCCTCCCCCTTGTTACCCCTCCTACCTAGATCCTGGCCTGATAAGATATATGAAGAGCAAATCTTTTCTTATTATACAACGAGAATATTTTCAGCTGCAAACGAGATTACAGCAAAACAAATGGTGCAGTCCCTGCACCAATATTATTGTTAAAATGTATCAGTGTTTTATTTTCATTCATTTCCTCTGCTTCTCTGTTTGTTACTGTTTTCTTCTTAACTCTACTCCTCGTGAGAGTAAGCGAAAGCTGGATCATGTTCAACATCTGCTAATTAATTGTTATCCTGATGGAGAGAAAACAACAGCAGAGGAAAACCACCAACTACACCTCTCCTGCCTTGGCAGAATCCCCTCATCTGGGGGCATCCGTCGGTCGATTTTGTTGGAGGGGTCAGCCCGAGGCGCCATCTGTTGTTGGCACGCGTCATTAGTCACTGGAGTAATCTCGTCCTGCAGTAAGTTCCATCGGCCAATTACGCCAAGTCAATAAAAAGCACCTTCACTCGATTAGGCGAAGCACCTAAACAAACGGCCTGCTATCGTTGTTGTTGTTGGTATTGTTGGGGCACCGATTCGGTATTACAACTCTGATAACAGAAGTCCATCTATCGGGATGGGGATTAGGGGAACGATCCCAACGGAGGAGATAAGCAGATGAAAACACTGCAGGGAAAACAGATCGAAACGCCAGTGATGCTAAAAGTGCAACAGGTTACCAGGTAGAGAGAAGAGCACATTAATTACTAATTTGTAATATGAAATTTAGACTTTAAAGGTCATCTGCGTTGCACGGGACAGTGTTTTCTGCTCTTATCTACTGCTTGCTGAGCTTAATTTTGTCAACAAAATTAAAAAGTTTTGATTTATTAACTCTCGATGATGAATAACTTTCTTATGGGCAAATTATGATTTATTTTGTGATACGTGTATCGCATTTAAGTGAGAGAAAGAAAATGCAATCAATTTTCTTTACTTGCAACTTGACTTCTACTTTATTTCAAAAAAGTTTACCTAATTTGAATTTCATTTTTAATGAATGGCTCAGTTGCTTTTGGTGCAATTTAAAAATAATTAAATTTCCCCTATGATACACTGAATTTATTATGTATTAATAAACATTTCATAATAATAGTTTGTAATAATATATTTTAGTATTTAATATTAATAAAATGTTGATAGCTACCGGTAGTTTATTTATATAATTCATGTAAGTAGTAAATTCATATATTTTACCTGTTTGAGGCCCTCCTGGGAGAGGATTGAGATTTATCTTCGCAAAACTTTTCACTTTGCCCTATATTAATAAGGGCCTCCGATGGGCTTGGAAAGGTGCGCGGGAGAATCCGCTATATGGCCTTGATGGGAGGCTACCATCTGTTTCCTAACAGCTGTCCAATTGATATTCTTCTCCCAACCTCGTTGAGCACTTGGGATCCTTATGACCTGGCCATTGTGTACAAAAGTGCCGCTCAGAGATAAAGTAACCCATGGCCGAGTGGTTAGCACGCTTGGCTACTGATCTAAGGGACCTGAGTTCGAGCCCCGGGTAAGGCATGGATGTGTGTGTGTTGTTTTTCTGCTGAGGTCCTGCCATCCTCACAGACCTTCTACTATGGCATATAAACAGACAGGTTCCTATCAGACCTCTGTGGCAAGCAGCTGCTTGAGGGGGTATTTATTCCATTTTGAAATCCTTGAACGATGTTTTAAATGAATTCAAGAAGTAAGTAGACAAGTTGACACCTCTATGTCCAACACAACGAATACGTATATTTATTCATAAGAATTTAAAACTAAAAGAATTTTGTTGAATGGATGAGTGCTTCCCAACCGATGTGCTGTAAAACAACTTAAGATGAGCCACGAAATATTTATGTTTACGTAAAATTTTCGTCACTCTGTTCTTTCATATTAAATTTGGTCTCCTCAGGTAAATATAAAATGCGAATAATAAATAATTGATTTTAAAATAATAATCTGTTATATTAACTAATAAAATAAATTATTATTTTTGAAAACTTTTTGCGTCGTGATGTGCAGCGGCAATTTTTTACTCTCAAAAGTGTATTCAAAAAGGTTGGAAAACAATGGAATACGTAAGGAATTAACTTTCTATAAATGTAGTTTTAAATATAAATGTGACTTTGAAATTATTAAAGCAGCTAAAAGCTAAATTAGAATTTTCATAATGTATCAATATTACTTCCAAGTAACTTTGTGTTAAGATCAAAATCATGATTTTATGATACATGTTTTAAAAAATCTAATAAAATTCCACATGTAAAAAAATTAAAATTTCTATTCTTCTACTTTGGCATATAAATTGACAGGCTCCTGTCAGACCTCTGTGGCAAGCAGCTGCTTGAGGGGGTATTTATTTTATTTATTTATTGTTAAAGTAGTATTTGATGATGTACCAAAGTGAATATTATACGTAACTTCGTAAAGAGGAGCTATTAGCTCTGTGGGATTGTGTGAAATGGTTATAAAATAATTAAAAAAATTTTCGTAAAAAAAATGCATCAAAAGAAGGTAAAATGTTAATGTGAGAGAAGGTAAGAATCAAAGAGATGCTTAAGATTCTAATCCCGAAGAAAACAGTTATTATTTTATTACGTTTAAGAAGTTCCGCACAAGTGCTACATAAGTGATTATAATTAAGGATTACAATTTCGTAAATATAACTAAGGATTACATTTTTCGTAACGTTTTATACGTACATAAAATATACTTAATATATATTTTCATGAATTTACTCCTCTTAAGTGATCAAAGTTATCCCCTTATCGTCTAACGCTCATGGATTTTTTTTTAAATTTAATATAAAAACTTAAGAAGTTAATTTATATCCTGGTAGGTATAAATTTTAAACCAAGAATCTAATTAGAGATCTCTTGTTTAAGGCAAAAAAAAAGATGATCTTTTAGAGAAACGTTTGCCTCGGATCTGTATGTTGTGTTTCCCACATGACTATAAAGACTGCGGTGGAAACAACAGCACAATAATTAACTTCATCATACAGCTGCTAATCGATGATGTGTCAACTTGGTAAAGAAGAGGAAAAGAAAAGTGCCCTTACAACAATAAAGCTCGGTGTCAGCTTGGAGACTTTGTTTGAGATCCTCTTTGAGAAGATTGCTTCTATGTTTTAACAAATTCCCTTTTGGAAGCTGGCTAAAAGCATCAGAGTGTTAAAAAGAAAGACAAAGACACCGTTGAATATGAGAGCAAAGGAAATATTGTCATTACCCATAACGAAAATGATTTCGTCACCACTGCATTTTCTTGGTTATAAAAACACCTACAATGATATTTGCAATGCACCACATGTGTTAGCTTAAACTGCGTTTGATGCAACAAAAATAATTTAACATGCTCGCTACTGCAGAGTATTTTGGATTCTGGTCTCGGGTGTGTCGCTAGTCACCGGTGACTCCTGCTTGTTTAATCCCCGTGCGACGCCAATTCTTAGTTCTTTTATTGTACTGCGGAGCTGATATTTTAAGAATGCAGACGAATACTTTTATGACGAAGATATACAAAGAGTCACTCAAAAAGTAATGTCCCAATTTTCTTAAAATTAGTATTTATTTTACGGCATTCTTACTTGTTCAGAGCAAAGGTACATCCTTCCCACTGCTTTCCATAATTACCTTGTCTTCCCACAGGTCGCGCTGCTGTGGCATTAATCAAACATGGCAGCTCTCATGGGCATCGGTCGAAGCAATGTGATGCTATTCTTGGTGTGGGAGGAGAGACTGTTAGAAACATCAACAAGGGACCTGGTGTAGAAAGCCTCTTATTGGAGACTAATTTCACCATGATCTTACTATACCTTGAACTTTGAACGCAATGGACTGCAGAATGTGTATGAGGTTGATTCTTTTGACTGAAACACAATTCATCGGTGGGCCACACAGACATCTCCGAAAGATAGACATTATGACCTTCACAATTACCATACAGACTCTTGTTCTGAGGTGGTGCAAGACAGTTGATCATAAAGAGAAATAGAATTCTCCTAGATGATCTACTTGCATACTCTACAGGTAATAATACCGCAGAATAATACTTATCTGCAAAGAAATTGTGGAGCATCAATTTCTGACTGACACTAGTATTGTGATCTACGTGAAAAGAAGAAGTTTTTTTGCTTTAACCGAGTTACGGGCGTAGTATAAAACATGGACTACCTATTTATTTTTGACTAGTCACTGTATGTCTTAGAATAAAAAACAGGAAAAAATAATATTGCCTCTATTTTTTGGAACTTCCAAGTTCGCATAGAATATAATCGCATTATTTTTATGTAGATAAATAAAGCACGAACATTGTGAGATATAAAACTAAATCCCAGGTATTTAATATCAATTTCTATTTTCTGTTAAACGAAATGCGTAACGCTTTCTTCGTCCTGCATGTGTCGAAATATCTTCCCATTGTGTGATGTAATATCCGAAGAATGAGCTCCTGAATTGATAACTTCTTCTCGTAAAAGGAATTCACACTAACCCTCGTGATGCACGCCAGAGAAGTCACTAGAGAGCCACGTGTGCTTCGTGACATACAATGGGCGAGAAATTCTAAATAACTGCCGCAACTTGGGTGGGATAAGAACGAGACACCCGTCGCTCCTGATGCAACGAACGTGTTAATGAACTTTTGAAAAACATCCCTGTGGTGATGAGGTGGAAAAGTTGAACGGCAATTGCATGAAATCAAATTTCAGGGGAGAAGCATGAAAATGGAATTTCAAATCTCAGGTGAGAAAATGGTGCTGAGCTTTCCCTTCCACTGGAATCACTACATTTAATTATTAATATATAGTAGTTTAGCACATTTATTGTTAGAAAGCATATTTATTGCATAAATAATACATATATATACACACACACACACACACACTTTTGGTATGTATTTAAACGCCCTGTAATATCTAATAAATCAAATAATAATAATAATAATAAATACAGATTAATAGCCTGGAATGACTACTAATCTGTATTTTCTTTTTAAATATACACAGTCGTATCAGAATAATATGACCACCTACCATACATATACTATGGTAGGTGGTCATATTATTCTGATACGACTGTGTATGTAGAAACGGTCTTGAGCATTACTCAATGCTGTCTGTAATGGTAGTTATCTGACCTCATGAAGTACAGGTCTTTGTTATCCGTAGTTAATTGGGACCGAAAAAAGTCACTGAAAGTGAATCCCCTTTGAGCGAAGAATTTCCGCTCATAAAAAATAATGTAAATAAGAGTTAATAGGGATCAGATCCTCTGATTAAACATTTTATTACACTTTTTAAAGAAATTACCTTGTCATCACTTTATATAAGTTACTAATCGATTTATCTTAAAAAATAAAACGCTAATTTTACGTTCTGTGTGCTTTCCTATGAGCATGAATATGTTCATTTGAGTACTTAAATTATTCTTTAAAAAAAATTCAATTAGACCGTGAACAATTTGTTTTTAAAAATTGTTTTAATATATCAGTGATTTTTATTACCTGCAAAAGTAGAGTTGTTGGGCTTGATTGGAAAGATGGAGATTGATCGAGATAATTAGACGGTGATGGTGGCAGGAGATGCAGGATATTGGGGGGGGGGGGGGGGGTAAGAGGGATCATCTTCTGACATCTCCTGATCCCCTCCTCGGGATGTCGGATGAAAACTGGAAGAACCCGGAAATGAAAATACTACTCCTACCTTCCTAACGTTGAGACGCTTGACAGGTTTGTGTTTTGTAAAGAATGAGTCTAAAGTTGTTTGGGTTTCTGTTTGTATTTTTACTTTTAGCATGAAAAAAACTTCTAGAAGCTGACGTTCAACTTTCGCAAAATGATCACAGAAAAGATCATGGCTCCTAAAATAATCCACAGCTTCATTAGAAGGCTTCGCTTGAACGTCTACTAAGTATTTTATTCTGAAATAACGTTATGGTCATCATTTGTGGTTCACGGATGTAATCCTTGGAAGTGCGGGGAATTTTTACGTAGATTTCCTCAATAATTTTTTCCCGTATATGGCGGGAAACGGATAACGGGGACCTCTTGTTCTTGTTCTTCTGGCACAAGGAGTCTAACAATATATGTTTCAAAAGCAAATGTTGATTACAAAAGACAAGAAGAAAAAACCTAAATCGCTACCAGTATTATAATAATAAAAAAATTACAACTTCGCTTTATTCTCGTTTGCAACAAAGAGTTCGCGAGCAAAGAACGTACTATATCAATAGTAGAGAAAAAATTAGAGGTAATTTTCCTGTACGCATAATACCTCATGAAGAGTTTGCAAAAAAAATGAGTTTCGCTTCTAATGGATTAGGAATCTAGGTCTTCCTGATAATATGCCAGAGCACCAGGCAACGTATCGCACTCAATGCGAAATTCATTTTTTTCAATAACCTTTCAAAAGGTACTATATCAATTTCCTTCCAGAAAAATCTTAAATTTCCTTCGATTTCATGATTCAAAGACAAAGAATAGGGATCGTTAAACACATTCCTGTTCTTCAGCATATCTATTGTCATTTTTAATGATTTTTCCTACCCATTCCGCCGTTTGGTGAATATAATGTTAAGCATTTGCTCCGTGTGCAGGAGGGCCATACCTGCGCATGTTAAAACCTTGCTAGGGTGCCTTAATGTGGTGTTTCCATCTAGCACATTAGGAACAAAAAACTCTGAGGTAAAATTTTCCCAACTTTAGCGAACTAATTTACCCATTTTTTTTATTATAGTTGCTGTTATAAATAATGGTTATGATTTAAAATTCTTAACGGTAGGTAAAATCTAGAATCAAATTTTTCTGCAAATAAATTTTTAGTCAAGAGCCGAAGCTTAACTGATTAATTTTAACCCCATGCCACCATCTATATGGCCACTACAACCGTAGCTCTCGTCTGCTTAAATATTTAACAGCCGGATTAGAACGAGAGACAAATTCCCGCTACATTTCGATCGCTTCAAGAGACAGATGAAACCGCCTATCTTATGAAGCTCGAAAGGAGATCACTCTCCCCCCCCCCCCATCTCAGACCTCTAGCTTCCTCAAAGAGAAATTCGTGCAATTTAAATTAAACCTCCGAAGAAAAGTCGCGAGCTTTCCTGATCGTAATCAAACGGGAAGAAGCCAAGAGCAACACAGCCACAGTAAGAGAGAAATGCCATTTGGAAGCCGAGCAACAAGTATTGAAGAACGATGCTCTCTTCTCCGCCATCAGCCTCTCACCATCAACGGAGTAGATATAGACGGAGCATCTCTCTCTTGCTGCTCCTCCCGCATCTTTGTCTCTAATTATCTCTCGCGCAAAGTTATGTCGCCGAGCCTGGAGCGTTAATTTTCCCGATTCTCCGCTAATTAACCAGCTCTCACCGTTATGTATCTGTAGTTCATTAGCTGGGAAGAAGAAATGGGACTCAAAAGATATCTCGGCATCCGAAGGAGATGGTTAGAGACCAAAGGAAGAGGAAGAGACACACTTCATCCTTTTGCTTATCTTCTTCGTCTCTGGCGTAGGGATGCGACGGAGGCCTCGAGGCGGAGGATATGGTCGGAATATCCGCAGATGGGAAATAAGAGAGGATTTCTAATGAAGGAGTGAATAACGCTCACCTCGAGGGAAAGGGAGCGCGAGAAACGAATCAACAATCTCTGAGACGTAAACAAGAAAAGAGTTCGACTCTCCGTCGTGCGAAAGAAAACACGAGGATTTAAATTAATCAACATTTCCTCGTTTCTTTTCCGTTTCTGTTATTTCGGTACTATTCCTGTCATGTCGGTTGGATAATAACAGAAACCGGTGGTACGGTTTCTGTTATTTCGGTAGCAATGGGGAGACGAACAGAGTGACGGAGGGGAGAACACGTAATTGATGTAATGCACGAATTTTTGGATGTATATGAAAACAAGACGCCAAACAGATTAAAGCGTGCAAAGGAAATGTTGTTTTCTAGATGGAGGCATTGGACTAATTGAATTATGCGTTGGGTGTTTTTGTTCATTTGTTGGCTATTTTGAAGTTGGTGTAAATGTCAAAATAGCGCGAGGAATTTCCAGAGGGAAACTAGCTTGTCTTGGGATTTTATATTCGAAGAAGTAAAATGAGTTATAACTTCTTTTTGAATCGTTTAAGTTTTTAATTACAAGTGTAATTTCCGAAACAGATAATCTTTTGTGATAAAAATCACTAAATTTTAACCAAACCCTACATTAAAAAAATATTTCAAAGTATTTTTTATTTAGGTTTTTTTTTTAATGTTTCACGTTAACTAAAAACTTTCGAATTTTCATGTTATATTCCCTTTCGATTTAAATTCATCACTACGAGTTCTTCCTCATGGAGAAAAATAGAAAATGCAATGCACTCTCTTTTATCTGTGGTATTAGGATGGAACATTAATAAGTATTTTGTTAGCTACTAAGAAAATTATTATGTTAGCCACTAAGAAAATGATTATGTTAGCCACTGATTTAAAAACTGTTATTTATCACTCATATAATAAAGTCCTAAATAGGTCACCGCTATTTTTAAACATTATTTTTAAATTATGAAACGTAATAGCTAGTACTTATTTAAATACTTTATTTCCACATCTACATTTCTATCATCAAGCAAGTTTAAAGAAAATGTTTCGTTCCTTTTGATATTATGTCGTATTCAAAAATAGTTTCTGCTCATTTTCGGAGCTTTACATGCCCAATTCATTATTCGAGGTGCATTCTGATCGTCATAGTGATTAGCTTCGAGAAGCAGCCTTCCAATCCCAGGCAACACGTGGCCGTTCCATCGGATGAGGTGCGCGAACTGCGTCCATTACGCGAGCTGTTCTCCTGGTCGCGCAGGGTGTGCCCTCGAGGACCGAAGCTGTGGGTATTAGAGTCCGTGTTTAGTGGAATCGATCTTCGTGCGCTTCGTTATGAGCGCGTGCAGAGGAGCCGAAATGGGCTCCGGCGATCCCTGCGCGCTCGAGGATTATGATGTACCGCCGACAAGAGTTAGTTCCTGAATTAAACTGGAATCAACGTGGCAAATCATAAATCAACGCATCAGATTCGAAATGGCCATTAAAGTCGCCAAATCTTAATTGATTTGAGAAGAGAGGAAATTCGCTCCAAATATTTCACTTGTTGATCACTTCAGAGAAGTCTCTGGCAATGGGCAGCAGGAAGAGCTCATTGAGCTAGATTGCTTGACTCTGAGCCGCGCTTTTTCTCTTTTCTTTATCTTAAATACAAAATGGCAATGTCACAAAGACCCAAAAGATGAAAGCAGAATATGGAACGTGGATCCCTTAGATAAGAGACGGATGAGACCACGTGCAGTGTATGGTTGGCTGGCTCTCCTGCACACTGTACAGTCGCTCAAAAAAGTATCCGAACGCTATAGTTGATTACAAAATTCAGAAGAAATATCTGGCAACGATTTTTTTAGAAATTAGTAAATGGCAGCCTTCGAATACGTACACGAAGGTTGCCAGATCATTAATTTCTAAAAAACCGTTGCCAGATATTTTTTTCTCAATTCTGTAATCAACCGTAGCGTTCGGATACTTTTTTGAGCGACTGTACCAGGACATAACATCCCATCCAAAGGACTTTCAAAGCCATTCGGTTTCAACTTAGTCAATGAAACTAGAGCAAGGAAGAGTGGAGAAAATCTCAAAGCATGCACAGTTGGGGCTCTAATCAGATTTGGGTTGGTTTGTTTTATCTCTGAACCTTAAAGGGCCCTGAGGGCTCAGAGAGAATTCGGGTGAGGAAACTCACTGGACAGCTGCTGGAAGACAGATGGTAGCCTCTCGTCAACATCATCCAGAGTATTCTTTAACTCGCACACGGGGCTACGGCTTAAAGTTCCATCCGATGAACGGTGTCCTTTACAAGCCCATCAGTGTCCCCTACCGACCGTTGGGAGCTTTGGGGAAAAAAAACTCAAAGCTGACATAGGCGGGACTCGAACCTGGGAACTGTAGTTTACGAGCCTGGCGCACTACCGACTGAGCAGACCCCGCCCCACCTCGAATCTGGGAGCAACAGATGAATTTCTACCGACACTTCATTGTGCCGCGTGCGAACACATATTTTGTGAAATGAAGAAAAAATGTTTTTGTTTTATCGTTACCTGAGGAGCTAGTCGGAGAAAGAGAGAGTTGAAAAGACAATGCCAAGAGATGAAGTGCAAGAAACATTCTTCAGCGAAGAGTCATCTCCAACAGTTCGATGCATTCCCAACGAATCAGTAAGCAACGAAGTTGATCCATTTCTCGAACATTTTCTTTCCATTATGATAGGAACACAACCTTACACTACAGGAAGAGAGAACTGAATTTTTGATGGCATGAAACAAACAGAAATCAATTAGGGAGCAAAGCCTCGAGGGAGATATCTTCCGTCTTGGTTCGAGTCCCAGCTGGGTCAACATTGAGATTTATCTCCGCAAAATTCCCGCCCTACCCACGGTCAGTAGGGGACACCGATGGGCTTGGAAAGGCCGCCGTCCGTCGGATGGGACGTTAAGCCGTGGCCCCGTGTGCGGGAGAGCCATACCCTGTACACGTTAAAGAGCACGCTGGATGGCCTTGACGGGAGGCTACCATCTGTCTCCCAACAGCTGTTCCAGTGGGTCCCCTCCCCCAACCTTCTCTGAGCCTTCGGGGTCCATGTGACCTGGCCATTTAGCCCATGGTGTGCAAAAAAGTGCCGCTCAGAGGTAAAACAACCCAAACAACTTCCGTCTTGTGTCATGCATTTGCAGTTTTAATACACGATGAGTATAAATTTTTGTAAAGCAAAAGTCCAAAAAGCTTAATTACTTTCACAGCATAGTTATGGACTTGTGTGTCATTTTAGTGCGCAACTGCTATTGATATCCAATCGCACGTCTGTTTAGAAAAATAATTTCCTTAAACTTTCCAACGTGCAAGTCCAAGCTGGAGTATCATACATCGTGCAACTGACTTTTTAGAGCATCAAAAACATCCATCATCTGATGACTTAGTCATTATGAGAGCGGGTGACCAAATCACTTTTGTATGTGGAACCACGCCATGGTGGGCCCTGACGGACATCAATGCAAGGAGATTTCTTAAGTAAGGAACTTCCCGTTTAGGAGAACAAGTCCTTAGATTTTTTCAAGATATCTCGTGAAGAGACTCTAATAAAACTCTACGCGGTTTTTTGACCTTAGATTTGATTGTATGGCCATATGGATTTTCATGGAAATCCATATGGATTACCATATGGAATCCACATGGATTACCATATGGATTTCATGGAATGGATTTCCATGAAAATGAAATTTTCCTGAAAATGAAATCCATACAATCCCATAAGGGATTGTATGGATTTCATTTTCAGAATCTCCCAATAATTTCAACTTCCACCGCTAGAGGGTGCTGAATTTTAGAAAAAAAAACTCTAAACATCTGTTGTAAACGATCCAGTCATCCAGATATTTATTTGAAATTTTTGTGGTAGAATGTAGTGGTCAAGGGTTTGGCATTCGCAGCAGCAATTCGACTTTTTATTTTTAACAGATAATGAAAACTACTCTTCTGAGTTGTAAAGGCATCATCATCATCATCATCATCAAGCAGCCATGGGCTACGAAGGCCCAATCAGATTATACAGTTTAGTTCTCCAAGCACATCTCTTCTGAGCTATATCTGCTGCATCTTCCCAGTGTAGAACAATTCTAACAACCCTGTGGGACAAAACCTAAAATTGTCTGCCCACCGATCCTAGGTCCTATTCCCCAATCTATAATTATCCATACCGGCAACATGGCCAAACCAACGGAGTCTCTCTCTGCACAATATGCTGCTCAGAAGAGGTTGCCGACTCCTTTGTCTAACCTCATCATTAATTACAAAGTTGAACCACCTAATGCCCAAGATACTGCGTAAGCATCTGGAATCAAAAGCATCTAGTTTCCTGTTATCTTGTTTACAAAGCGTGTACGTTTTACTACCATAACTAACCCTAGAAAGAACCAAACTATTATACAGTCTAATTTTAGTCTTTAGGTGTATACGCCTATTTCTCCACACTCTCCATAGATTCTTAAAAGTCCCGGCAGCAATCCCTATTCGTCTGTTAATCTCATGCCGTACATCACCAGTATCTGTTACATAGCTCCCAAGGTAATTAAACTGTGACACCTGCTCAAGAGTGTACATTTCAAAGGAACTGAAGCACCATCTGCCTGACCAATTTTCATCACATCACTTTCTTCTCTGTTTATAACCAAACTTACTCTATTACCAGTCTCATGAACAGCTCGAATGAGAGTTCATCTCATCATCATTTACCAAAAGGGCTAAATTATCAGCATAATCTAAATCAGAAATTTTCGCATCTCCAGCCCATTTAAGCCCAAAAATTTTCCCTTAATATTACTATATGCAGTTTCCGAATGATTCAATAGTTCCAATTCCCACCGTTAGAGGGTGCAAGCAATCAAAAAATGACAAGTCATAATGAAGGCGAGTGTTCCATATTCACCAGAGACGTTCTTCAAGTTTTGATTTAGTCTAATTAGTACTATAGAGAGAGTAAGTATTGCTAAAAAAGATATTATATTCTCCTGGTGGTATTAAATTTGTTGTCCAGCCAGAAATCTATTTCGTCAGGCTTCAGCAATAATCTTTCCATTGTGTTTTCTGCTGCACTTGAATTTGATCATTAGTTTGTTACTGCTAATACGTTAATATTTAAACATCAATTTCAGCCCAATTATTAATAAATTTTTATTTGATATACAGGAAAAATTAAAATTAATTTATAATGTCTATGTGCTGTATATTTTGAATGGGGTTAGGTGCGATTACCAAATAAGGAGCAAGTCACGCAGATATACGCCAAAATTAAATCATAAGTGGTTTTGACAGGAGATGAAATGCATTTTCTGATAAACGTAAGGAAATACCTAAACAAATATGTTCCCCAATACCTGTATTGCCGTGGAGGCTCCATTAGCGAATAGGCCACAACGTTCAACTGATTCAATCTTACCCTTTGTGCTCCTATGGAGGTTATACAAAGGATCAGGTACTAATATCACTACTAATGACGCTAACCGATTTGAAATACAAGACTACTGTTGAAGACAAGGATTTCTAGGCCTTGTGGGAACTTCTGTGTCTATGTGTAGAATATGTATCGGGCCATTTTGGTAAGTCATAATGAACACTAAGGATCATTCTACTTAGTGAATGACATGTGAGCCATATCCACCCTAAGTGGTCATTACTTCACAACCTCCTATCACCATTCAAACTGTACATGGAAACTATAGATTAGATTTTACTCAATACTGAATGTAGCTTTGAAATCGGATAAGATGGGTGTATGAGTTATTATTGGGAGAATCTCATGCATCTCTTCAAAGTTCCTATATTGGAGTCCCACCTGGGCTTGTGCATGTCATATTGGCCTAGACAGTGCACTAACAGAAGAATTACCTTTCAAATAGTTAAAATGCAACTGGTATTTAATTATTTTTAAAGCATAATAATTAATTTTAAAATATTCATAAATATTTTAATAATGTCGTCACGAAGAAATTATTATATTTTATACTGTTTAAAAATGGTTTTTAATTAAACTTGGAGAAATTAAATCCCATAAATCTTTATTAAGAATTTTTACGTCAGAGGATAAATCTTTATCCTTATTTAATTTCCCTCCTTTTGTTGAACGGCTGTCCGGGCGAGGTGTAGCTAAGTGGCCTAGTTCAAGGTCACTTAAATAAGACTGGGCCCGGACAGCTTCGAACAAAAGGAGAGAAATTAATTATGTCAAAAGATTACAAATGATTTGATTTGTACAAAAATTGATTTCAAATTATTTACGATGAAACAATTTTTTTAATACTACTCTATTAAAGTGTTATTAAAAATTTTTACCATTACTTCCTTTTTTTTTTTTTAGAAGCAAATAACTACCAGTTTTATTTAATGCATAGGGTGTTAATAAATCTATAAATTCCAAATTTTGGTCATCTTTAGTGAATTGCTCAAATTGTATCTTATCCAAGGAGTGTCTAAGGGAGACCTTCTTTGTCTTATCTACGTAGCTTTAGTCAGAGCCAAGATTTTTTTCTTCACTTACTCAATCTCTGTCTACCGTAAGAGAGCTAGAAGTTAACGCTGTCATTTTGATCGGAAATTGAATCGTGATTCAGTGAGCACCGGAGACAAAAGATGCGAGCCCTAACTGGTGCATGGAAAGTTCCCTTTATCTTCTGGGTCCTTGTGCTGGAAAAAGTGTCTCTCAAGGACAGAGCAATCCTATTCATCTGCCATAGTTGCCTTACCAGTAAATCAAAGATGCATTTTTTTTTTTTCTAATATTTTATAAGTTGGCCAAAGTTGGTACTGACTCTGACCTTTGGGGAGGAGTAATAGGCCCTTTTGGTATTGGTAGCAGCAATGACAATGGGCAACGTCTCCTACGGGTAAGTAAACTCAATGGATTCAGAATAACTAACACTTATTACAAACACCGCGACATACATAAGTACACATGGGTTTCACCCGATGGGCTGCATAAAAATATGATTGATTATATATTAATTAACAGCAAATGGGCTAGTTCTGTTAGGAATACCAGGTCATATAGGGGAGCTGAAATTGGATCTGACCATTACCTTGTTAAAAGTGTCTTGCAACTTAAACTTAAAAAGTGTTGTGCTAAGGTTAAAAAATTTACCTTTAACAATGAAGCTCTGAAAGACCCAGTTATAGCCAAAGCTTACCATGATAGGTTACTTAGTCATTATGACAGTCATAGTATGCTTACTACTGAAGTTGAGGAAGAATGGGATCATTTTAAACAGGCTTTTTTGGACACTAACAGTACTCTTTTATAAAAAAAAAAAGGAGCAGAGGAGACAGAATAATCTGAGTGATAAGGCACTTGAGCTTATTTCGGAAAGAAAGAACTGCAGGAATGTCTTTAATCAACACCCTACTAGTCCTAATAGAAAGTATTACAGAGAGCTTAATAAACGTGTAAAGGATCAGTTAGCTGCTGATAAGAATCTTTGGCTTGATGGCTTGGCTGACAAAGCCGAGAAAGCAGTTAGACAGCACAACAGCAGAGAGCTGTACCAGATAGTTAATGTTTTGTGTGGTGGAAAACGAACAGGTATTGAAGGATTGAACAGGTATTGAAGGATTGAAGGATAAACAAGGTAATCATTGTTTATCCTTCAATCTTGTATTATTATATGTACTTGTTATTATTATATTCAACCTTGTATTATACAAGGATTGAAGGATAAACAGTATACAGGATTGAAGGATAAACAAGGTAAGGTTATAGAAGGGGAGGATTCTATCATGGCTAGGTGGGCTGAACATTTCAGTGATGTTCTAAGCAATGTGGTTAGTTCTACTCCCATTGTTTGAAATGATGATAGATGCATTGGTGGCTTTAATGTTGGACCTATAACTCAATCTGAAGATATTTTGGCTATTTCTAAACTTAAACTTCATAAATCTCCAGGGGTAGATGAAATTTCTACGGAAATGCTTAGAGCTGGGAATGTTTCGGTTACCACTTGGATGACTGAAATTTTGAATATCTTTTATGATAAAGGCATGGTTCCTAAGGATTTTACCAGAGCTATTTTTATCCCTGTTTTCAAAAAAGGTGATCGCAGTTCTTGTGATAACTATAGGGGTATCAGCCTACTCTCTGTTCCAGGTAAAATTCTTTCCATGATTGTGCTTAATAGAATTAAGAATCTGGTTGAGAGTCAATTGCGTGATGAGCAATGTGGATTCATAAATGGTAGGGGATGTGTGGATCAGATATTTTCACTTAGCAGATTCTTGAGAAATGTTTAGAGTTTCAGAAACCTTTGGTTGCTAGCTTTGTTGATTTCAAAAAGGTTTCGACTCTGTTGATCGTCATAATTTGTGGTTGATTGTCAGATCATATGGTATACCAGACAAGTTAGTTAACCTAATGAAAGCTTTCTATAATAACATTGAGTCGTGTGTCAGAGTTGGTAAGGCTTGTAACAATTGGTTTAGCATTACTTCTAGTGTTCGACAAGGGTGCATTTTGTCTCCTTTTCTCTTTAGCTTGGTTATTGATTATGTTATGCGAAATTCACTTCAAGGGAAAGATTTTGGCCTTAAATGTGCTGGAGATACGAAAATTTCTGATTTAGATTATGCTGATGATTTAGCCCTTTTGGAAAATGATGTTGATGAGATGAACTCTTTCATTCGAGCTGTTGATGACACTGGTAGTAAAGTAGGTTTGGTTATAAACAGAGAGAAAACTAAAGTGATTAAAATTGGTCAGGCAGGCTGTGATTCAGTTCATCTGAATGGTTGCAGTCTTGAGCAGGTGTCACAGTTTTATTATCTTGGGAGCTATGTAACAGATACTGGTGATGTGCGGCATGAGATTAACAGACGAATAGGGATTGCTGCCGGGACTTTTAAGAATCTATGGAGAATGTGGAGAAATAGGCGTATACAGCTAAAGACTAAAATTAAACTGTATAATAGTTTGGTTCTTTCTAGGGTTAGTTATGGTAGTAAAACGTGGACGCTTTGTAAACAAGATAACAGGAAACTAGATGCTTTTGATTCCAGATGCTTACGCAGTATCTTGGGCATTAGGTGGTTCAACTTTATAATTAATAATGAGATTAGGCAAAGGAGTTTGCAACCTCCTTTAAGCAGCATATTGTGCAGAGAGAGACTCCGTTGGTTTGGCCATGTTGCCCGTATGAATAATTATAGATTGGCGAATAGGGTTATGAACAGTGTGCCTAAAGGCTTCAGAAAGAGGGGGAGACCTAGGATGCGGTGGGCAGACAATGTCAAACAGGACCTTTTTAGAATTGGTGTGCAGTGTCCAGATGCAGTAGATGTAGCTCAGGATAGACTGGCTTGGAGAACTAAATTGCACGGTCTGGTTGGACCTCCGTAGCCCATGGCTGCTTGAGAATGATGATGATGATGGCTTCAAAAATATTATAGTTATATAATATGACAAACCTACTTTTGAAAGAATAATTATTTCCTATAATAATTTACTACCACTAAATTTTTCTTATTTTAGTATTATTTATTTGTGAATATTTATTGTGTTTGTTTACACCCGCGTTTCTTGCTTCCCCATATATGAAGTTCAGTCAGTTGTCAATTATTACAGAACAAAATATTTGAGTCTCATTAGTGAGCGAAGTAAAATAATATCTGTTTAAATGTCGGATAAATAATCCCGTACTCAGTTCTATCATATTACGATATCCGATATGTTCGGTGATATCCATCATCTAATTTTCTGAAACTTTCTACAAGCACCTCCTCAATGAAAGAAAGTTGTTTTAGCATCAGTTCCTTTCCCGGATCACAATCTTTCTCATCTCTTAACCTCCTCCCTCTTATTTCAGTTAACGATGCTCTTCCAGCAAGGAGCATCCCCACACACCCATCCGAGAGAGGCTGCCCTCGCATTCTTTGTTTCTTGTTCGGCTATAAAGAATGATGAGTCGGAGCATCTTTCGCCATCTTCTCTCTACCCATCTAATCACCCCACGAGAAGAACAAACCCACGCAGTCGCCATTGCCTCCAGGAAGAGGACGTCACCGTCAACAGCAGCGCCCCGGTAACGAGATTACGGCTGACGGAGATCTCATTTGGGAATGGCACTTCGCTAATTGCTGGACCCGCCGCTGGGGGCGCTTCCAGCACCACTGGTTCTACCTGGAATAATTACTAAGTGGTGGCAGAATATGTAGACATTTCCAATTACAATATTTCACCGAAGCATTCTCTGGTTGCCGTAATGGGGTTGATGAAGTGTGATCCCGTGACGTCACTACTCAATTTTCTATTCTGGGGAAATGGGGCAAAAACATTTGTATCGAAATAGGTTAAGAAAAATGGATATTTTTCTCAGCCAAGGTGATGGACATTCACATCTCTAGTTTCCTGTTTATACTATACTGTGTTATGGTAGAAATTATAGGCATAATGGAAAGGTATTATGCCTATTATTATAGCTCATAAACTATACGATAATATTATACATTAAAATATCAAAAGTCTACAGGTATTGGTCAGCTCTCTTGCGTTGATATTTATATTGTGTGACAATATCATGATCTACAGTATTGAGGGATGAAAATAGCACTATATTGAAGACGAAGTTTCTGCCTCAGCTGCGTTGGGTTGTTTTATATCTGAGGGACATTTTGTGCATACAATAGTCCAAATGGCCAGGTCACAAGGACCACGAAGGCTCAGATAAATATGAGGGAAGGGAACCCATTGGACAACTGTTAGGAGACAGGGTAGCCTCCCGTCAAACACCAGAATATCTACGCAGTTTAATTCTCCAAACAATAGTCCAAATACGCAGTTTAATTCTCCTAACAATAGTCCAAATGGCCAGGTCACAAGGACCACGAAGGCTCAGAGAAATATGAGGGAAGGGAACCCATTGGACAACTGTTAGGAGACAGGGTAGCCTCCCGTCGAACACCAGAATATCTGCGCAGTTTAATTCTCCAAGCATGCAGTTTAACATGCACAGGGTATAGCTCTCTCGCACACGGAGCCACTGCTTTACGTCCCATCCGACGGATGGCGGCTTTTCCAAGCCCATCGGTGTCCCCTACTCACCCTGGGCAGGGCAGGGAGTTTTGCGACGGTGAATCTCAACGCTGGCCCTGCTGAGACTAGAATCTGGAAGCTGCAGATTACGATCCTGGCGTGCTACCGACTGAGCCACTCCTGCCCCACTGTCTTAGCTAGATGGTTTGAGCTTTGCGTTGCACATCCGTGATAAAGTGTTTGTTTCTCAGGATTTTACAAGAGGTATTATTAATCCTATTTACAAGACAGGTGATCGCACTTGTGTGATAATTGTAAGTTGATCAGCCTATTCTCCGTTTCAAGTAAACTATTGTTTATTATTGTGCCTAACAGAATTTAAAGTTTGGTTGATGGACAACTTCGGGATGAACAAAGTGGGGTGAGATGTGGTAGGGACTGCATAATTCAAATTTTTTTCACTTAGACTTAATGGATTTTTACAATTTTAAACACCTATTATTATTTGCTTTGTATATTTCAAACAGGCCTTTGACTCTATTGGCTACTCTAATTTGTGACTGACTGTCAGATCATATAGTATTCTTGATAAGTAAGTTAACATAATGATGACTCTCTATAGTAACAAACTGAATCATGCGTCAGATTTGGTAAAGTTTGCAGTGATTGGTTTAGCATTGCTTCTGATGCTCGACAAGGGTGCATTTTGTCTCCTTTTCTCTTTAGTTGGGTTACTGATTATGTTATGCGAAACTCACTGCAAGGGAAAGATTTTGGGCTAAATAGTCTTGAGATTTGAAAATTTCTGATTTAGATTATGCAGATGATTTAGCCCTTTTGGCAAATGATGATGAGATGAACTCTTTCATTCGAGTTGTTGATGAGACTGGTTGTAGAGTAGGTCTGGTTATAAACAGAGAGAAAACTAAAGTGATGAAAATTGGTCAGGCAGGCTGTGATTCAGTTAATCTGAATGGTTGCAATCTTGAACAGGTGTCACAGTTTAATTATCTTGGTAGCTACGTAACAGATACTTGTGATGTGCCACATGAGATTAATAGACGAATAATGATTGCTGCCGGGAACTTTTAAGAATCTATGGAGAGTGTGGAGAAATAGGCGTATACACCTAAAGACTAAAATTAGGCTGCATAATAGTTTAAAATAAAAATAAATGAATACCCTCTCAAGTCGCTCCGTGCCACAGAAGTCTGACAGGAGCTTGTGTAAGTAGTATGCCATAGATAAGGTCTGTGAGGAAGGTGAGACCTCAGGATAAAGACAACACTAACATCCATGCCTTACCAGGGCTTGAACCCAGGTTCCTTTGATCAGTAGCCAAGCACGCTAACCACTCGGCCATGGGACAGCTTATAATAGTTCAGTCGTTTGTAAAGTTTGCTCTTATTATTGCTACTTGACATACGAGGAGAGTTCATTGGTTGGTCATGTTATTGGAATGCTGAACAGCAAATTAGCTGATATAGATGCAAACAGTGTTAGAGGCCTAAAGCAGTGTCTCGCAAACTTTTTTACTCTGCGGCACACTGAATCTAATTTTTTTTCCGCGGCACACCTAAAAAAGAATTTTTGATGGTTAACTAAGAAGAGGAAAATTGAAGTTTCGTTAAATGCATTTTATTTAAAATAAATATAATAATAAATATAATTAATCATAACTCGGTGTTTGTTTTAAATATTTGTCCATTCTATGGCTTGAAATAATCAAAAATTAATACCAAAATTTGGAAAAAGCTTGATAAATACTTACAAGATCCCAGTTGATAAAATCTGAAAGATTTTTATTAAAGCACGTCGATAACACAAGTCAAGTCAAAACGAAATCTTTGGAATATCTAGTGTCAATTTGAAAATCTCTCGCGGCATACTACTGTGCCGTGGCACACAGTTTGCGAGACACTGGCCTAAAGAAACAAGATAATCTTAAAATGTGACTAGTGGATAATAATAAAAAAAATAAATACCCCCTCAAGCAGCTGCTTGCCACAGAGGTCTGACAGGAGCCTGATCAAGCAAAAAGTTTAAATGAAAAATAGAAAATTTCTATAATTTCCATTATTTTAATGATAAAAACTCATTACTTTTTTTTTTCCAAAGAAAAAGTAGCTATCCCAGCGAGGATGCGGATATTCGCATTTAAAAACTCTCGGCGGATAAAAGATTAACATTAACGCTGATAAAAAAAAATTGATGTTAAAGCGGATGGCGGATAAAGTCTCGTATTGATAAGAAATGCAGAAACATGAACAAACATTATCGATGGCTGACATGAGTTAAAAAAAGCAAACTACTTCATACAATATTAAAAGAAACGTGATTTGAAAATTCAATGATGATATTCACTCTTAAAAAAAAGTCCATTACGATAAAGCCACAAGTTGAAAAATTTATCCTACATGAAAGGACTACTACATCTTTTTGCTGCAAAAGCAAAATATAAATTCAAAAAATTACTGTATGTTATGCAGAAAACGGTCGTATGAACGTCATTACCTAGAAATGAGTCGAATGAAAATTTCCGTCGTAGAGATCACGAAGCTTTAGAGGAGAGTTACTGGGTAATAAAAAGGAATGTCTTCTTATAATCGCCGATAACTGCATTCAAAAGAGCAAAATTAATTCAGAAGAATTTGAAAAATTAGAATTAAGAATTTTTTTTCTAAATTTAGTAAAGCATATTTTACTAACAAAAGGCTTTTTTATTTTTCAATTATTAATTAGTCATTAATAAATCATTAGAATGGATTCTTTTACTCGCAAACATTTATCAGATTTCAAGCATTTGCAAAATATCAACAGTTATTAAGTGGGAAGTATACGTGGATGCTGATAAAATTTTGCGGGTGCAGATAAGACTTTAAGGATGCGGATGCAGATAGGACTTCCGCTATCTCCGTAGGGCTGTAGGCAAAGATAGGCGACTCAATACCATTGCTTTGCAGCGCCACCTTTAGCATCCGGCAGTGGTTTTCATTTTTCCATTAATTTTTAAGGTCTGCGCACATCTTGCTTTGCTGTTCCGTATCTAATCATTATTTGTCTTTTTTATTTCCTTTTATAAGAAAGTATGGAATACAAAAATTTATTTTTTAAGATTATGTAAGAATGTTATGAAATAATCTAAAATTAATTATTTGGTTTAAAAAACATATCTGCCTGCCTAATTTTAAATTCATAGTTATATAGTATTAATTTTTGAAACCAAATTAGGTAAGACTTACTTTCCCATCTCACTTTAATATATCTTTAGCCGCTGCTCAATAGGAGTGTTAGCATCACTTTTGTGCTATAATGTGGTTATATGGAAGTCATCTATCTGTGCTAGATAATCTGTGATTTATCTATGCACCTTGCACTATGTATTAATGTATTATCAGGTATTAGTGCCTTTTTTCAAGTTAAGAAATATGCTCAGGTGATAGCCTCGGTGCAGATAATTGTTTGTCCCTTAAAAGAATTCCGGTAGTCTATGGCGCATTTTTTTTTTATCATTTGATATTTTTTATTAAATAAGAACAACGAAAAAAATACTCTTTCCAGACAAATATCTGAATGAAAAATACTAAAAGGAAGATAACGTCCACATTCCTGTTAACAAACAAAAACTCTCTCAAGAAAAGTTCACAAAAATGGGTTTCAAAGCCCAAACCATAACCGAAGATAAAATCGAAAGCCGAAATAAACCTGAGAGCCAAACAGATGGGATAAAATGAGCTAGATGAAGCCCCTTTTTATATCATCCATTCCCTACACGAGCAACAAAGGAATCTCATGTTCTGTAGCCGGAAGTGTGGGAACATTGCATTTCCGTTTCGGCGCAGTAGAGGCGTCAGGAGAAAAGAGCCTATCGTCCAGCAGCAGATGCGTTTGCTCTCAATCCTATTCCTTGGGCTGAATAAAACATTGCAATAGGCTTCCGCTGTCAGCAATGCGAGCGAGCCACCCTTCAAGGGGCTTCAGTGTCCACATGTCATGCATTAAGGGAAGCAATGTCAACAAACGTGCCTCTTTCGATGGGAAGCGGCGGCGTCGCCATCAACGACATCAGGCAATGGGAAGATTACGATCAGGTTTTGGCCCTTCGCTAAATATAACATGCGCAGTCACGGGGGGTTACTAATGTCCCTTTGATGCGATTGGAATAAGGAATCGCACCAACTGCTTACACGCCATAATGTGGACGGAGAGGTTTTATCTATGATGGGAAGTTTTCTCTTTACACACTCAAAAGGAGCGTTTTCCTCCGGGAATATTTATCGAAAGTATGGAGTGACAAAAAAAATTTAAACTCAGCAGGATTTTTATAACTTTAGAAAGGAAGATTTAAAATGTACAGTTCCTTTGGCCAAAACAGAAATTGCTCATAAGCATTATTCATATATCGCACCTAAAAATTAGTTGACTCTTGAAATAAGAAATGAAAAAAAAATTTATATGTTTAAACAGAACTTAAAGAGCATCTTATTTCTCTTTGGATGATGTTGCACATATTTTGAATAACCTAGTGTAAAGTATAAATTTATTTTTATATTTCGGAAAAATGACACATATTGTTTGACCTATATAGTAAGTCGTTATTGATTTTAGTATTAATTTCCTTTAGTGGCCCAGACAAACCATGTGGTTTTTGGGTTCACTCATATTTATTTTTTAATCTGCAGTTCCCAGGTTCGAGTCGCAGCTGGGTCAGCGTTGAGATTTATCTCCGCCCTGTCCACGGTCAGTACGGGACACCGATGGGTTTGGAAAGGCCGTCCGTCAGTCGGATTGGACGTTAAGCCGTGGCCCCGTGAGCGGAAGAGTGTTAAAGAACCTGTGCACGTTAAAGAACACGCTGGATGGCATTGACGGGAGGCTACCATCTATCTCCCAACAACTATTCCAGTGGGTCTCCTCCCCCAACCTTCTCTGAGCCTTCGGGGTCCTTGTGACCTGGTCATTTAGCCCATGGTGTGCAAAAAAGTACCGCTCAGAGGTAAAACAACCCAACATTAAAGAACACGCTGGATGGCATTGACGGGAGGCTACCATCTATCTCCCAACAGCTATTCCAGTGGGTTTCCTCCCCCAACCTTCTCTGAGCCTTCGGGGTCCTTGTGACCTGGTCATTTAGCCCATGGTGTGCAAAAAAGTACCGCTCAGAGGTAAAACAACCCAACGTTAAAGAACACGCTGGATGGCATTGACGGGAGGCTACCATCTATCTCCCAACAGCTATTCCAGTGGGTCTCCTCCCCCAACCTTCTCTGAGCCTTCGGGGTCCTTGTGACCTGGTCATTTAGCCCATGGTGTGCAAAAAAGTACCGCTCAGAGGTAAAACAACCCAACGTTAAAGAACACGCTGGATGGCATTGACGGGAGGCTACCATCTATCTCCCAACAGCTATTCCAGTGGGTTTCCTCCCCCAACCTTCTCTGAGCCTTCGGGGTCCTTGTGACCTGGTCATTTAGCCCATGGTGTGCAAAAAAGTACCGCTCAGAGGTAAAACAACCCAACGTTAAAGAACACGCTGGATGGCATTGACGGGAGGCTACCATCTATCTCCCAACAGCTATTTAAGTGGGTTTCCTCCCCCAACCTTCTCTGAGCCTTCGGGGTCCTTGTGACCTGGTCATTTAGCCCATGGTGTGCAGAAAAGTACCGCTCAGAGGTAAAACAACCCAACATTAAAGAATTCGCTGGATGGCATTGACGGGAGGCTACCATCTATCTCCCAACAGCTATTCCAGTGGGTTTCCTCCCCCAACCTTCTCTGAGCCTTCGGGGTCCTTGTGACCTGGTCATTTAGCCCATGGTGGGCAAAAAAGTACCGCTCAGAGGTAAAACAACCCAACGTTAAAGAACACGCTGGATGGCATTGACGGGAGGCTACCATCTATCTCCCAACAGTTATTCCAGTGGGTCTCCTCCCCCAACCTTCTCTGAGCCTTCGGGGTCCTTGTGACCTGGTCATTTAGCCCATGGTGTGCAAAAAAGTACCGCTCAGAGGTAAAACAACCCAACTCAACAACTCATATTTTTCTGTATTGCAACTGTATACATTTCAGTTGTATATATATATTGATGATGAAATAAAATTGATTGATTGATTAGAGAGTATGAATATCCCTGTTTAAATGATAACAAAATCGAGATCCCAAATAAGCTGGCAGGGTGAAAGGGGTGGGGGTGGAAGGGTAAAAAGACATTTATAGTTCATCGGATACTTTTCAGTCTCGGATCTAAGCCATCTAGCGTGTTTAAGCAAAAACATCATGCTGAAGCTAAACTGAAACCAAGTATACATTTTTTTCCATAAGTTGTGGGTTGTTTTACCTCTGAGCGGCAGTTTTTTATTGCACACAGTGAGCTAAATAAGCAGGACTAAAGGACTCCAACCGCTCAGAGTGCCTACTAAATAGCTGTTAGGAGACGCAGAGTAACCGCCCGTCAAGGCCATCCAGCGTGTTCTTTAACGTGCATATGGTATGGCTCTGATGAACTTTCAGCCACGGTTTAACAACCCAACTAATGGACGTCGGCGTTTCCAAGCCCATCAGTGTCGCTTTCTCACCGATGGCAGTCTCGAGGTTAGGGGAGTAAACTTTAACGCAGGCGCAATTGAGACGGGAACACGGGAACGTCAGATCGTAATTTTGAGGTGCCTCAATACTTTCAATACAGGATATTAGAGTTGGATTTCTCATACATTCGGATTAACCTTGGGTTGAGTTGTTTCACCTATGAACAGCACTTTTTGCACACAATGGGATAAATGGCAAGGTCACAAGGACCCCGAAGACTCAGAGAAGGTTGGTGAGAGGGGGGCCACTGGACAGCTGATGGTAGCCTCTCGTCAAGGCCATCCAGTGTGTTCTTTAACGTGCACAGAGTATGAGCTCACCGCAAACGGGACCACGGCTTAACTTCCCGTCCGAAGGGCGGCGGCCTTTCCAAGCCCATCGGTGTCCTCTACTGACCGTGGGCAGGGCGGGGAATTTTGCGGAGATAAATCTCAACGCTGACCCAGTTGGGACTCGAACCTGGGAACTGCAGATTATGAGACTGGCGCGCTACCGCTCAGCCACCCCCGCCCCTCGGATTAACCTTGAAAAGAATATCTATGAAAAAATAAACATTTAAGCAAACAATTCTCTAATGTGCTTTGGAACAAGCAGTAATACTAACTTATTAATACGTTTTGTTACTAATGCAATTACAGCAAAACTTCATTTTCTCATATGGAATTTTCGTTCCAAGATATATTTTCCACGTTTTAACAAGTATCAATATGAAATCATAGCATTCCTTGGTAAATGAAAAGTGACGTGGACTATATATAGGCAATTGTTCGTTTTTCTATTCCTTTTTATGTAGATATAACAATTGCCATTTGTGCTTTGAGAAACTTTTGAAACGAATTCGTCAGAACTCCAAAGCTGATCTTAAACATTTTACATTACGTAGTTATTTTCGAAAACCAATATTTATTTAGATCTGAATGAGCGGTTGTTTTTTTTTTCCCCAACAAATACCACCCGTCTCATTTTTTGGAATTAGGGAATTTTGAAATAACTCTTCTAATTATACGAAAGCTGGTCTGATTACTTCGCAACCTAAGTAAACCCTTACCTAAGACCCCTTACCTAAAGTAAAGGATCTGATTACTTCGAAACCGCAGTAAACCTTTACCCAAGACTCCTTACCTAAAGTAAAGGATCTGATTACTTCGAAACCTAAGTAAACCCTTACCCAAGACTCCTTACCTAAAGTAAAGAGTGTGATTACTTCGAAACCTAAGTAATCCCTTACTCAAGATCCCTTATTTAAAGTAAAGGATCTGATTACTTCGGAACTTAAGTAAACCCTTACCCAAGATCCCTTACCTAAAGTAAACGGTGTGATTACTTTAGGTAACACAATGTAATTTCGTCGACAGAATGAAAGACCTTTAATTCTCAAAAATTGCATCGGAGCGCACAAAATGAAAACTAAAATTGCTAACGTTGTTGAGGAACATTTCCTTTATCGAAAATCTTAACAGTTTAGTTATTTAAGAGATGCTTTAGCGTTATTTCCCCCCACCCACTTCTTTCCTATTCTTAGACTGTCAAATCCTATCCATTCAAATGCAATAGGATGGCGTCGAAATCCCTGAGTCCGAGGCCCTCGCCGCATTTGTGTCGCCGTCGCCGCAGATAGAAAGTAACCTCCGACCATCCCCGGTGCACGTCCGGGTCATGTTCGAAAGTCACCTCGCTGGCCGCGTTACTATGACGACCATGTATTTAATCAGCCGGCCATTGTTACGGCCGCTCCCGGAGAAAATGGAGCGGCCGAGGGGCGAACTATCCAGCGGGAGATGATGGGTAATGCGCCCGCTATTCCGGGAGCTCAATTTCCGGTGCTATGTTCTCCCTGCGGAGTTATGAAGTTAGATCTGCACTACGTCATTACACGGCGAGGATCCGGCTGCACGGACAGGCATGTCGTCATTTCCGGTCGAAGACGTCCTCTTCCGGTGGCTTTCTAAGTGCTCTCGAGCAAGGCGGGCGGAGGAGAGCGTGGGAGGGAAGGAAAGGGGATGGGGGGGGGGGGCAGAGTGCATTGCAAACAAACGGAGCAGCACTGCATGAAGTCGCTTGTCTTGGCACGTGGAGGAATAGAAGACGACGCGTGCTGTGCAGAAGGAAACGCGTGAATTTAATGCTAGCAAATGATGAACATTAGGGATTGCGACCAAAAGATGATGAAGAGGAAGATGACTACGACGAGTGGTGCTAAACGAAAAACTAAAGTCAATTTATCACTTGAAGGGAGGGGGGGGGGTATCGAGATTATCATAATTTTCAAATGCCCCGAGGCATCATTGAGGATTATCGGAATTTATGAAAATATCAGTTCGAATTCGAGTGCGTTGACGATAATTGACGAATGTGCTAAAGTTTAAAATGTCCTAAACATGTTTATTTCAGACTGTGATGGTCAAAATTTAAAAAAAGAGTTCGGATCAAATTTTGAGAGGGAACAAATTACACCTTTGAGATTTGTTGATTATTTTTACGCATTAGGCCAAATAAATTTACTATTGGGAGTTAAGGAACTGCACTATCAATGTGTAGCATGGCGTAAACAGAAAGATGGGCAGTTGCTGCTAGAACTTTTAAGACGCTCTGGAGATTTTGGGGAAATTGGTGGATAAACCTAAAGAGTAAAATTAGGCTGCATAATGATTCAGTCATTTATAAAGTTTGTTACGGTTGTGAAACTTGGATCTTTTATAAGCAAAATAACAGGAAAAATTGATGTCTTTGATTCTAGATGCTTGCACAGTATCTTGGGCATTAGGTGGTTTCACTTTGTAAGTTGGGTTGTTTTACCACTGAGCGACACTTTTTTGCACACAATGGGCTAAATGGCCAGGTCACAAGGGCCCCCTAGAGCTCAAAGACGGTTGGGGGAAGGGAAATCACTGGTCAGCTGTTAGGAGACAGATGGAAACCTCCCGTCAAGGACATCCAGCGTGTTCTGTAACGTGCACAGGGTATGGCTCTCCAGCACACGGAGCCACGGCTTAACAACCCATCCGACTAGCCCATTGGTGCTTCCTACTGACTAAGGACAGGGTGGGGAGTTTTGCGGAGATAAATTTCAATGCTGGCACAGGTGGGACTCGAACCTGGGAACTGCAGATTACGAGTATGGCGTACTACCGAGTCCTCCCCCCCCCCTCTTGTAAGTAATGATGTGGTTAGGCAAAGGAGTATACAATCTCCTTTGAGCAACATTTTGTGTGTAGAGAGACTGCATTGGTTTGGCCACGTTGCCCGAACGCATAACTATAGATTAATGAGTAGATTTATGAAGAGCGTATGAAAAGGCCACAGAAAAATAAGTAGATCTAGAATGCAATGGGTGAATAATGTCAAACAGGTCTTTGTTACAATTAGCCTGCAGTAGCCAAATGCAGAAACTGTAGCTCTGGACAAATTTATAGGGCGAACTAAATTGGCCACTCTATATAGAAGTTTTTTTTTTTCAATCTTTTTCATTTGGTGGCACACTTCTGAAAGAGTCCAATTTCCGCGACACACCTGCGGCAAAAAGTTAACTTTGTTTTTACATCTTAAAATTTAATTTATTTAAACAAAAACACATATTAACTCAACATTTGACAAAAAAAACTATAAAATCATATAAAAAATTAAAAATTGCAATAAAACTACTCTAGTATAAATTGTTACGTAGCATTATTACTTCTTTTTTAACCTTTCGCGACACTGCTCTGTAAAATAAGAGCAACACGCTAAAAAAAAAAACACATTTCCGAGATAATCACAGCTACTAAGTAAAACCAGTATATTATCATTATCAAGCTGTATTTAGATATAAAAATCATAAAGATGTGGTTACCAATCATTCGACACACTTTTTAAAGAATGTAAATATTGATTCCACAATGGAAGTCCTTGTGATTCTGCAATATTGTTAATGTCCATTACGAGTGTCTGCAATTCTAGTTTCGTCTTTCCAGTGGTAATAGTTTGCAACGCAATCTTCAGTTAAGAACACACTGCAGTAGGTGATCCACACTGTAGGTCTTGTGCACGGTCTTGTGCACGGTCTTGGGATGGGTGTACATCTGATAAAATTACGTTACTCAATAAGTTTCATCTGCTGGGAAGCCTTCCTTAGAAGAATCCGTGGCCCAGTTGCGGAAACTTGTTAAGTAAGGATAATTTATTTTGTTCATTTTTATCGGATATACACCCATCCGAAGACTCTGCATGAAACTTAGTACAATGTCATTCTCAACTAAAGATGACGCTGCAAACTATCATCAGTGGAAACACAAAACTGGATTTGTGGACACTCTTATGGACATATCATCATCATCATCCTCAAGCATCCATGGGCTACGGATGTCCAACCAGACCGTGCAATTTAGTTCTCCAAGCAAGTCTCTCCTGAGCTACATCTGCTGCATCTGGCCACTGCACACCAATTCTAACAAGGTTCTGTTTGACATTGTCTGCCCACCCCATCCTAGGTCTCCCCCTCTTTCTGAAGGCTTTAGGCAAACAGTTCATAACCCTATTCGCCAATCTATAATTATCCATACGGGCAATATGGATAAGCCAACGGAGTCTCTCTCTGCACAATATGCTGCTTAAAGGAGGTTGCAAACTCCTTTGCCTAACCTCATCATTAGTTACAAAGTTGAACCACCTAATGCCCATGATACTGCGTAAGCATCTGGAATCAAAATCATCTAGTTTCCTGTTATCTTGTTTACAAAGTGTCCAAGTTTCACTACCATAACTAACCCTAGAAAGAACCAAACTATTATACAGTCTAATTTTAGTCTTTAGGTGTATACGCCTATTTCTTCACACTCTCCCTAGATTCTTAAAAGTCTCGGCAGCAATCCCTATTCGTCTGTTAATCTCATGCCGCACATCACCATTATCTGTTACATAGCTCCCAAGATAATTAAACTGTGACTCCTGCTCAAGACTGCAACCATTCAGATGAACTGAATCACAGCCTGCCTGACCAATTTTCATCACTTTAGTTTTCTCTCTGTTTATAACCAAACCTACTCTACTACCAGTCTCATCAACAGCTCGAATGAAAGAGTTCATCTCATCAACATCATTTGCCAAAAGGGCTAAATCATCAGCATAATCTAAATCAGAAATTTTCGTATCTTCAGTCCATTTAAGGCCAAAATCTTTCCCTTGAAGGGAATTTCGCGTAACATAATCAATAACCAAGCTAAAGAGAAAAGGAGACAAAATGCACCCTTGTCGAACACCAGAAGTAATGCTAAAACAATTGCTACAAGCCTTACCAACTCTCACACACGACTCAGTGTTATTATAGAGAGCTTTCATTACGTTAAGTAACTTGTCTGGTATACCATATGATTTCACAATCAACCACAAATTATGACGATCAACGGAGTCGAAAGCCTTTTTGAAATCAACAAAGCTAGCAACCAAAGGTTTCTGAAGCTCTAAACATTTCTCAGCCGAGTGGTTAGCGTCGTGGCCGAGTGGTTAGCGCGCTTGGCTACTGATCTATGAGACCTGGGTTCGAGCCCCGGATAAGGCATGGATGTATGTGTCGTTTATTCTGCTGAGGTCCTGCCATCCTCTCAGACCTTCTACTATGGCATATAAACTGACAGGCTCCTGTCAGACCTCTGTGGCAAGCAGCTGCTTGAGGGGGTATTTATTTATTTATTTAAACATTTCTCAAGAATCTGCCTAAATGAAAATATCTGATCCACACATCCCCTACCACTTCTGAATCCACATTGCTCATCACACAATTGACTGTCAACCAGATTCTTAATTCTATTAAGCACAATCATGGAAAGAACTTTACCTGGAACAGAGAGTACGCAGATACCCCTATAGTTATCACAAGAACTGCGATCACCTTTTTTGAAAATAGGGATAACAATAGCTCTGGTAAAATCCTTAGGAACCATGCCTTTATCATAAAAGATATTCAGAATTTCAGTCATCCAAGTGGTAACAGAAACATTCCCAGCTCTAACTAAACATTTCCGCATTAATTTCATCTACCCCTGGGGATTTATGAATTTTAAGTTTAGAGATAGCCAAACCAACTTCAGATTGTGTTATAGGGCCAACATTAAAGCCACCAATGCATCTATCATCATTTCAAACAATGGGAGTAGAACTAACCACATTGCTTAGAACATCACTGAAATGTTCAGCCCACCTAGCCATGATAGAATCCTCCCCTTCTATAACCTTACCTTGTTTATCCTTCAATCCCTGTATACCTGTTCGTTTTCCACCACACAAAACATTAACTATCTGGTACAGTTCTCTGCTGTTGTGCTGCCTAACTGCTTCCTCGACTTTGTCAGCCAAACCATCAAGCTAAAGATTCTTATCAGCAGCTAACTAATCTTTTACACGTTTATTAAGTTCTCTGTAATGCTTTCTATTAGGACTAGTAGGGTATTGATTAAGGACATTCCTGCAGCTCTTTCTTTCCGAAATTAGCTCAAGTAGCTTATCACTCAGATAATTCTGTCCCCTCTGCTCCTTTTTTCCTAAAAGAGTACTGTTAGTGTGCAAAAAAGCCTGTTTAAAATGATTCCATTCTTCCTCAACTTCAGTAGTAAGCATACCATGACTGTCATAACGACTAAGTAATCTATCATGGTAAGCTTTGGCTATAACTGGGTCTTTCAGAGCTTCGGTACTAAAAGTAAATTTTTTCACCCTAGCACAACACTTTTTAAGTTTATGTTGCAAGACACTTTTAACAAGGTAATGGTCAGATATAATTTCAGCTCCCCTATATGACCCGGTATTCCTAACAGAATTAGCCCATTTGCTGTTAATTAATATATAATCAATCATATTCTTATGCAGCCCATCAGGTGAAACCCATGTGTACTTATGTATGTCGCGGTGTTTATAATAATTGTTAGTTATTCTGAATCCACTAAGTTTACTTACCCGTAGGAGACGTTGCCCATTGCCATTGCAGCTACCAATACCAAAAGGGCCAATCACCCCTACCCAAAGGTCAGAGTCAGTACCAACTTTGGCATTGAAGTCACCAAGAACAAGGGTAATATCTCCTTTCTTGACAGAATTCAAAATATCCTGAAGTTGTTCATAAAACCTATCCTTCTCATCCTCATCGGCATCCTCAGTGGGAGCATAACAGCAGATAACATTCAAGTCTTTAATGCTTGTCTGAAATTTTGCTGTAAGAAACCTTTCATTAATGCACTCATATCCTAGAAGAGCATCACTAGCGTGTCTGCTGAGAAGCAGACCCACGCCTTGGTGATGCTTATTGTCGTCCCTCCCTGAAAAGAAAAATTTAAGATTATTTTTAAGAATCTGACCTTTATCTGTCCATCTGGTCTCTTGCAAGCCGAGAATATCTAAATTATAATGGTGGAATTCTTGTGTGAGGACATCAAGAGAAAAAGCTCTGTGCAGAGTCTTCACATTCCAACTACCTATGGAGAGAAAATGGTTAGTGGGATGTTTAAAGAAACTATGTTTATTGAGAGAGGGAATGCCGACAATATCAAACAGCCCCCTAATCGCAGACATGGGGCAAAGACCCGTTCCCCCACCACTAAATGCTGAAGCCATCTACACTGGAAGACTTCCTCCAATGTAGAATTTGACGATGCCAATAGAAGCAAAGAGTTCAGGTGCCTGCGATGACCTCTGCTCAGGATTATCCACCAGCTGATAAACATATCCTGTGAATCTATTTACTTGGGGCTGTCAACCCACAAACAAAGAGAAAACACAGCGGAAGATTTTCCGTCCACAGAAGCCGCCAGTGCAGCAAAATCAGGATCTATGATCAAGCTCAGAGCCATATATCTGTCCAGTCCAGTGGGTTTATATGGTCAGCACCAGGACCCTGTGTGGTTGACCACTTATCAGCAGGGTAGAAAAAAAAAGAAAAGTAGCCACAGATGTCCAGATCAGTAGGCCACACTAATCTGGCAGCCCTCCCCTTCCGTTCACTTCCACAAGAGAGTATCTCTTTTGAAAGGTACTAACGGTCTGCACCACGAGAAGGCGGGGTCGGACATTAGGTGCTAGGCCTGGCCGGTTCTATGCATCATCACAGGGGATTGATGCATAGCTCTCCTTCCAGTGACTATCTAGCTACCATTTATAGACCTTATGGACATAACATCATTGCAAAATCACAAGGACTTCCGTTGTAGAATCAAGATTTACATCCTTTTAAAATTGTGTAAACGTTATCATACGATGCGTTGATAACCATATCTTGTCGTATCATCTCTAAGCTACTGAACACAATTCACATCTACGTAGCTGCACATAATTCACCTCAACATATTTAAACATAAATCACCTCAACGTAGCTAAACATAATTCTCTCTCTGGTAGGGGGAATTATGTACAGCTATGTCTTTATAATACATTTTCCGACCCTATGCACAAAGGTGTATCCGGGCCTCTTGCACCCTCCTGAACCCTAATCTGAAAGGCCGTTGTCGACCCTACGCACGTACCTAGTTTGCCTTTGCCAAGGCATGCCGCGATCTCTACGTAGCCGCACTTTTTAAGCTAGTAGTCCGCGGCGAAGCAAGCACCAGCTTAATCCAACCATCTCGTTCATCTGCAGTTCAATGGCTCCTGCTCCTCGTCGGTGCCTTTCTTTTGCGCCTCGAGACATCTGCTGCACGTGCAAGTGACGCGAGGCAGCACGAGAAAGAAAAAAAATAATCCCAACGATCAACTAAGATCTTCGAATGCTTTATCCATCGAAAGTGGGGGTTGGGGGGTAGCGGGAAGGGAGGGAAGAAGCGTTGCATTCCACGCAAATGGTATCCGGAAGTAGTGGTGGTGTTTTTCCCTCCCCTCGAGGTACGAATCTCAATATTTCACAGTTCCGCGTGAGAGCCACTTCTGCCGAACATCCCTTCCGTGTCTTGTTTCCATAAGAGGAAGAGGTCTGCGTCATCCAGTGAAATTCGCTCGCCTGCAGAGTTTTCCCAACGGTCCGCGCTGTTTCGCTTGCAACGAACCTCGAGGCTCTCCTCGCTACTAATGGTGGAGTGATTAGAGAGTCATTACGATGATCGCCTTCCTGCCTTCTTACAGATGATCTATAGGTCTCCCTTTTTTTTCTCTCTCTAAGGTTTTGTGCTTAAGCTTCAGGTGAGTTATCTTTCTCCAATCTCCCTCATTTTCTATCTGCTCTATGAGAAGAATCGCTGAAGGAAATTAACATTTGAATTATTCTGCTACAAGTGGTTTTTCGAAAGAAGATAGTGGTTGCAAAGTTTTATTCCATTGAGTTAAATGGTTGGGTTGTTTTACCTCTGAGCGGCACTTTTTTTGCACACCATGTGTTAAATGGCCAGGTCACAAGGATCCCGAAGGTTCAGAGAAAGTTGGGGGAAGGGACCCACTTGCTGTGGGGAGACAGATGATAGCCTCCCGTCAAGGCCATCCAGCGTGTTCTTTAACGTGCATAGGGTATGGCTCTCCCGCACACGGAGCCACGGCTTAACGCCCCATCCGACAGACGGCGGCCTTACCAAACCCATCGGTGTCCCCTACTGACCGTAGGCAGGGCGGGGAGTTTTGAGGAGTTGGAGAGAGTTGCAAGCCTCCTGTCAAGGTCATGCACTGTGTCCTTTAATGTGCAATAACGCGTTGTCATAATTGTCATTAAATGTGCAATAATCAGAGTTGTCTCTTCCGACAGACGGCCCCATCCAATCCCATCGATATGCCCTTTATCATCGAGAACAGAGTAGGATTCGAACCTGGAGCGCTACTCTAACAATCAACACCTCGATAGAATATATTTGGACACAACTGCATTGTTTCTAAATAAACGTTGAAATCTCAGCATTGAGCCTCAAATCTTGAACCTTATGGTTCACAATCTATTTCAATCAGATCACAAGAAGAAAATGCTTCAAATATTACACCGATCAGTAAACTAGTTCTCAATTTGTCAATATTTTAAATTTTTTTAAGTAAATTATTTTGCTATTTTATGTATGTGCCAATGATTATAATATATTTTTGAATAAAAAAAATTGCTATTTTTACACTGTTTATCTCTCACTTGGCCGTTTATGACCACATATCTACAAATTGTGAAATTCAGCAGGCTGTTAGATACCGGTGGTCATATTATTAGAAACTGTTTATGAAAACAAGCTGTTGAAGTTAGAGATTAGTTTTTTTAAAATTATTTTTTACAAAATGCATGCCCTATGATAAAGATCTAAACTTGGGACAGCAAGTAGCCAATCCAGGCTTCTAATTTTTCCTTATTTCCGTTATCCTGTTTAAAAGATCCAAATCAACAGTTATGAAGCAAGAACATTCAACAATAGCCAATCCAATTATAATAATTGATTTGGAAAATTAATTCAGTTCAATGCGAAAGCAATATTCATTAATTTTTACTAAAATGTAGAAGCACATTTGTAGCAGTTTGTGTATTATTCAATTTTTAAAAATTTTCAGCGATGTTTTTAGAAGGAGCTGAAACGTTATTAAATGTTTCAGGAGCCTACTGAACAGCGGTTGGAGACAGATGATAGCCTCCTGTGAAGGCCATCCAGCGCGTTCTTTAACGCGCACATAGTATAAGCTCTCCCGCATACGGAACCACGGCTTTACGTCTCACGGCATCACGTCCTTTTCTCACCGAAAACAGAACCAAGTTATCGGACAAAATTCTCAGCGCAGGTGAAGTTGGAACTTGAATCTGGGGAACTACAGATTACGAGCATGGCGCGCTACCGACTGAGCCAACTCCCCCCCCCCCCCGCACACATTTACTTTGGGAAGTGATTCATAGACAAGTAATATATATTACTGCTCGACCAAAGTAAAGCTGTGAGAATAACTTTTTACTTGACCTGAGTGGAATTATTTACTTCACATGAGAGGGACTCTTTAATATACCTGGAGGGGGTCTCTTTGTTTCACCCGAGGGAGGACTCTTTGTTTTAATCGAGGGGGACTCTTTGTTTCACCTGAGACGGGACTCTTTGTTTCACCTGGGAGGGGACATTTGTTTCACCTGAGGGGGGACTTTGTTTCACTTGAGGGGGGCTCTTTGCTTCACCTGAGGGGGAACTCTTTGTTTCACCTGAAAGGGGACTCTTTGTTTCACCAGAGGGGAACTCTTTGCTTCAGCTGAGAGGGGACTCTTTGTTTCACCTTACCAGAGAGGACCATTTGTTTTATCGGAGAGGAGGGGGGGTGGGTCTCGTGATGCGAACATTTCTTTCGCTCCAGAGTACCCACTGAGTCTAAAGATATATTTCGTTCTTTTCTCTGAACATCAAAAGCTAATCAGATGGATGATAAAAACAACATATGATAGTCTCGTGTGGATGATTGTGGTGATGATGATGGCAGTGACCGCTTCTTGATGACAAGATTCAATCACTAGCGAAATCATGTTTTCATTTTTTAGTCTTATTGAACGTCTTCATCATCGTTCGCAAGTGATGATGGTCACGAGATGATCATTTCTTGACCACAACACGCGCCTGAGATGCTTTATGGCTTTTGCGAGCACGACTATTCTCCGAGGAGATCCGAGTGCAGCATCCCCAAACAGCCACGATAACCACCGCATCAATCCCCCATCAAATCAACCAAAGCTGGGAGGGAGTATCGGGAGATGTGGAAGCTCCATGCTTTCCTAGGTTCGTGTCTCATGGGTTTCCCCACCCAACCTACGACATCCCCTAATGGCCTCTCTATTACTGCTTACAACGTAGTTACCATAATTGTCTTAGGTATCCCGCTGATGAGGTCCCGGACACGCTGCGCACGTGCCCGTCGCCATGGCAACGACTAAAACTCCCCCCTCCCCCCAAGCCTTCTCGAGACTCACGTAGATTCGCCGCGAAAGTAGGTGTTCGCGAATCTGTGACCAGTTCGTCTCCTGTTCGGTATGTTGGCGAAACACGTGCCGTCGATGCCGTTGCCTTGGAAACGAAGCCTCGAAACAGGGAGGCTTGTTGCGAGCCACACACAGAGAGTTCCAAATTAAACCTCTGCAACACGCTGAACTTCAAATCTTCGTAGTTTTAACTCGTTTCCCAATATCTCTTTTTGCTGATTTCCTGCATTCCACACACTCTTCTTCTGCTGGAAGGAAGCTCGTGCTCTTGAAGAACGAACATTTGAGACCTCTCTAATTTCGAGAGACTTTATTATGATTTCCTGAAGCGAAAGTCTTCCCGTGAGACTTTTGAAAACAACTTGAAATTGTCTGCAGTTTAAAAGAAAAAGAGCTAAGAATGTTTCTCGCAGTTCACACTTTTTTGTCGCTATGCGATTTTCCAACAACGAAACCAAATTCTTCTTCTTTTTAAGGAGCAGCCCACGTCAGTTAGCGCACTTGGCTGCTAATCGAAGGGATAAGTTGGGTTGGGTTGTTTTACCTCTGAGCGGCACTTTTTTGCACACCTTGGGCTAAATGGCCAGGTCACATGGACCCCGAAGGCTCAGAGAAGGTTGGGGGAGGGGACCCACTGGAACAGCTGTTGGGAGACAGATGGTAGCCTCCCGTCAAGGCCATCCAGCGTATTCTTTAACGTGCACAGGGTATGGCTCTCCCGCACACGGGGCCACGGCTTAACGTCCCATCCGACGGCGGCGGCCTTTCCAAGCCCATCGGTGTCCCCTACTGACCGTGGGCAGGGCGAGGAATTTTGCGGAGATAAATCTCAACGCTGACCCAGCTGGGACTCGAACCTGAGAACTAGAAGATTACGAGCCTGGCGCGCTACCGACTGAACCACCCCCGGCCCCCCGAAGGGATCAGGGTTCGAGCCACGGATGAAGTATGGAAATCTTGATGGAAGTGACATCACATGCTTTGCTGTAAACGTCATCAGTAAGTTCAAACTCAACCTCTGTGCCTTAATCAACAAAAGAAAATTTTTCCTCAGAAAATAAAAAGTAAATTTAAAGTAAGACTTGAAGGCGGCGAATTTAAAATGTCTCGCCATTTTAATTCCGTCACTTTTGAAATGCACTCACCAATTTTAATTTGCCAAAAGCAAGCGATATTTTTAACTTGAAATTAAATAATAATATTGCAACAAAAATTTATATCAAATGTTGTGGATATCTAGTAGTATATTTATAGAATATACACTGCTCGACATTGAAATTGCTCCACCTAAAAGGACATGTCGTACAAACATGCAAATAGAAGGGTGGGTGTCGCAGTTGAAATATTCAAATGATGATAATCCGGAGCCAATGACGTGTGTGGCTCAAGAGATAAAAGGTGCAAGAAGGAACAGGGATGGTATTGTGTTTATGAAGGTGGAAGTCGTGCGAATGGTTGAGATTAGGTGGTTCCGCCTGGAAATTGTTCAGTGAAGGCCGAAAATGCCCGGTACACGCCATTGGCAGGTTTATTGTCATTTGGATGCTTTTGAGAGAGGAAGAATTATAGGCCTATGTGAAGTTGGATGGACTACACATTGTGTCGCTGCCCATGTTCATCGGGATGCACAAACTGTTGGCAACAGTAGCGAAATGAAGGTTCTAGCATGTGTCGCATAAGGAATGGTGCCGTCCGATAGACATCAGCGTGGCTTGATAGGCGCGTGGTTCGACATGCTCGTTCGTCACCACAGAGCACTGCAGGCAATATTCGACGGTCTGTGTCAGCAGCCATGGACGTCCCCATAACGACCCGAACGGTAAACCGAAGGTTGCATAAGGCACACCTGTGCTCTAGGCCAGTGTTTTCCAACCTCTGGTCTGCGAACCACTTGTGGTCCGTGACTGCAGTGCCAATAATATAAAAATTTTCATCTTTAGTTCTCAACCACCGCTGCCGACTACTGAGCATAGAGAAGATAAAGTTGGGACCGAAAGGCGAACTGCTGCATGTGTGAGAGTGGGGAAACCAATCGCAAAACGACAACACATCTATCACGTGATAATGTTTGTTAACTTCTAGTCCGTCTTGCAAATAAGTAGACTTTAGTTATTGTGGATGGTTTTAGTAGGGGACTCTTTTTTACACATTATTTTTTATCCCTTCCATTGAAAATGAATAAGCAAATTAAACTGTTGGATATTTTAAAAAGAAAACTTGTTGATGACAATGAAAGATGTGCAACCGGGGGCCGAGTGGCGTTGAAGTTGAGAGTGTATCAATTGGACAAAAATGTAGGTGAAAAATGCTGCGAACCGCATGTACAGTTCAGAATACATTAAGTATGGTTTCACATATGTTGAAGATGCAAACGTTCAGCTGCCTCAATGTGTAATATGTGCTGAAATTCTAAGCAATGAAGCTATGAAGCCGGCCAAATTGTTCCGTCATTTTGGCGTCAATGTGGTCTTCTGGTGTAAAAAGGTTGGGAACCACTGCTATGGGCAACCGTTACGTCGACTGCCATTGACTGCAAACCAACGCAGCACTCGTCTGGCTTGGTGCCGAAGTCGTGCGAACTGAGGTCATTTATTTATATTATTATCATATTTTGCTAAGTTTCCTGGATTTGTCCAACACTCCTTAATTTCACAAAACTAATCCCAATTTTCACAACTCGCCTATATTTTACCAAAAAAAAATACCCCCTCAAGCAGCTGCTTGCCACAGAGGTCTGACAGGAGCCTGTCAGTTTATATGCCACAGTAGGAGATCTGAGAGAATGGCAGGACCTCAGCAGAAAAACGACACACACATCCATGCCTACTCCGGGGCTCGAACCCAGGTCCCTTAGATCAGTAGCCAGGCGTACTAACCACTCGGCCACGGGACGGCCATATTTTACCAAGTGGATTCAAATTTTGCCAACTACCCTAGACTTTGCCAAGTTGCCTCGATTTTACCAACTCTCCTGGATTTTGCCAACTCGCCGTAATTTTACAGAAAAAAATGCAATTTTTACATCTTCCCTGAATTTGCCAAGTCACTTCGAATTTTATCAACTCTCCTTAATTGCACAATAAAGGCACAATTTTCACAACTCCCTGTATTTTACCAAATGGCTTCGAATTTTGCCAACTCCCCTGTATTTTGCCAAGAGTTTTCGATTTTTCCAACACTCTTTAATTTTGCAAAAGGGTTGGGTTGTTTTACCTCTGAGCGGCACTCTTTTGCACACAATGGGCTAAATGGCCAGTCACATGGACCCCGAAGGCTCAGAGAAGGTTGGGGGAGGGGACCCACTGGAACAGCTGTTGGGAGACAGGTGGTAGCCTCCCGTCAAGGCCATCCAGCGTGTTCTTTAAAGTGCACAGGGTATGTCTCTCCCGCACACGGGGCCACGGCTTAACGTCCCATCCGACGGACGGCGGCCTTTTCAATCCCGGCGTTGTCCCCTACTAACCGTGGGCAGGGCGGGGAATTTTTGCGGAGATAAATCTCAACGCTGACCCAGCTGGGACTCGAACTGGGAACTTTGCAAAAGCAATCCCAATTTTTACATCTCTTCTGAATTTGCCAAGTCACTTCAAATTTTTCATATTCCCCAAAATTGCGAAGTTTTCTCGATTTTGTCAACTCTCCCTAATTTTATAAAAACAATCCCAATTTTCACAACTCGCACTTATTTTACAAAGTGGATTCGAAATTTACCAACTGCCCTAGATGTTGCCAAGTTTCCTGGATTTTGCCAGCTCGCCACAATTTTACAGAAAAAAAACCCAATTTTTACATCTCGCCTGATTTTTGCAAAGTCACTCGGAATTTTGCCAACTCTTCTAGATTTTACGAAGTTGCCTCGATTTTGCCAACACGCTATAATTTTACAGAAAAAAGGTTCCAATTTTTACATCTCACCTGAATTTTGCCAGCTCCCCACGATTTTGCCAACACGCTATAATTTTACAGAAAAAAGGTTCCAATTTTTACATCTCACCTGAATTTTGCCAGCTCCCCACGATTTTGCCAAGTCACTCCGAATTTTGCCAACTCCCCAAGATTTTGCCAAGTTTCCTCAATTTCGCCAGCTCACCATTACTTTACAGAAAAAATAACCAATTTTTACATCTCACCTGATTTTTGCAGTCACTCAGAATTTTGCCAACTCCTAATATTTGTCATCTCTCCTAGATTTTGCCAACTCACCATAATTTTACAGAAAAAAATCCCAATTTTTACATTTCACCTGAATTTTGCCAACTCCCCACGATTTTGCCAAGTCACTCCGAATTTTGTCAACTCCCCAAAAATTTACCAAGTCACTCCGAATTTCACCAACTTCCCAAGCTTTTACCAAGTTGTTCCGATTTTGCCAACTCACCTGTATTTTACTACGTGGCTTCGAATTTTACCAATAGCTCTAGATTTTGCCATTTCCATTTTCTCAACTGCCCTAGATTTTCCCATTTTCCCAACTGCCCTAGATTTTCCAAGTTGCCTCGATTTTGACAACTACCTTTGCCAAGTTGTATAGATTTCGCTAACTCTCTTAATTTTACAAAAAAAATTACAAATTTTCACAAACTCACCTAGATTTTACGAAGTCGCTTCGAATTTTGCCAACTCCGAGATATTTTTGTGGGGAGCCTCCCCCCCCCCTCCATAGCTACGCCCCTGTTTATTTCTAAACAAGAGTACATTTTAACGGGTACTGACGGGTGAAAAATATATGCGTATATAAAATTCCGCCTTATTGGTTAAAATTTTTAACTTTTCATGCGTCGAGTAGCAACGCTTTTAAACATCACTTAAATCATCTTCGTCACTCGACAATAATTTTTAAAACAATCATTTTCTCTTTTTCAATCTTCATGACTCGACAACCATTTATACTTACCATGTATTAAAATTAAATCTGCATTTAATCTTTTTTGCTTCCGTTATCTTTATCGTTGGTTCTTTTCTGTACAAATAAAGCATTAATCAAAACACTAATAAAAGTAGTCATATCAAAGAAACAAATATATGTCAATCAGGTCAGACTTTTAGAACACATCACCCCCCACCTCCCTCCAATTTACATTATGATAAATTCGCATCCAACGAACACGATTTCACCTTACACGAATTTTTGAAGGGCGTATCTTTCATGTTATTCGGGAACTGGGTGTATTTGTTATATGTGTTACCGGCAATGTATGAAAAGCCGGCATTCTATAGAATACCCGGCGTTTTTAGGCAATGTATGAAATATGAGAATTATTACATACTTTCCCTAGGCATTGTATAGAATACCTAGGCATTATATAGAATGACAAATACTATTTCGGCAAAGTATGAAAAAGGCTTTTATTGAAAAGATGCATGTGAAAATGTAAGAAGTATAAAATATAAGATACGGGATTTTTCTACAAAAAGAGAAAAATACCATTGCTGAACTACCGCCAGAAATATTAACATCATAACCTGTAATGAATCTGTCGTCCGCATTATAAAAAACGCCTCAAATGAGGTAAAGCCAAGTGAGAACGAATCAGTAAATATTCGAAGTTTGCAATTCGAGTTAGGATACTCGTATTTCACTTTACTACTTGTCAAATCCATTTCAGTGGAGTTCGAGATGAGATGCCTGTGATATGTCGTTTTTTGATGACTTTTTTTAATCTGTTTTTTTACCTTTACTCTCTTTCTATGGAAGCTAGGATTCTCAAACTTTGGGATCCCTATTGAGGCAACCCTCTTTTACACTCTTACAACGCTAGGGGGCGCTTTTCCGAATGGAAGGGTGTCTTTTTGGTGTCCAAAGTGACCAACTACGGCGCTCTTTTTTACCGAAACTAGGGACTGGCGGATCTGGCAATCAGGGTGAGCCTATAGGGGACCCAGGGGAACATTTACTGGTCAATTCGAATTGGACTGAGTGCTCTGGCTCTCTGTTTGAGGCGAGCGTCGAGAGTCACGTGACTCGCATTGCGACATCAAACACCACTGCCGGGAGTATTTTATACTTTGCCGATTTGCCTTTTGGCATTCTATAGAATGCCTAGGAAATGTGTGAAATATGAATCGTTTCATACATTGCCGGCTAGTTTTAGGCATTATATACAATGCCTAGGCATTCTATAGAATGCCGGATTTCAAACTTTGCCGGTGACATATGCACTGCTCATAGATTTTTCGCTTTGTGTTTTGCTAAAACGATATCGCTTCCAGATCTCGTTATGAAACATTATTATCATTTTTTTTATACAATTTTAGAATTTATTTATCTGATTTCAGTCATTCTTTCATATAAGTACCATAAAATAATTCATTAACGCAATACTATATTTTTGCCATTAAAATTTGGATTTCATTAAAAAAAATTGTCTTTATATGTATAAGTTAGATTTGAGTATTTGCCCTCTTCACTCTGCAGCTAAAATCTCTAACTGCACCAACATTGCGATAATTGAATATATTACTATTAATTAATAAAAACGTCATAAATGGTGGAACAGACTTATGGAATTTATTTCTACTTTTAAAAATAATTCTATTTCGTCAATATATTATTTTTATTAACTGATTATTCACCGTTTATTTATTTTATCTTTAAGACTCTGCCACTAAATAAGCATCAAGTGACGAAAAAGAAACAAACATGAGTGGGATTAAACAAATTGTGTATAGTAAATTAACCGATTTGTGTGGCGGAAGTTTCGTCGCCTGTTAAGCTAATGCCTCTGCGAAATGAGTTCGAAGAGAAAAATCCAATCATCTTCGTGGCAGAAGAGGAGCCGAATATTCGTGATGTCGACGTAAGAGCAGACTTGCTGACCGTTGCTGAAGGGGCAAGGGGATGAAACGGAGGAGGGGGGGAGGCTGACTGGGCTGGCAGGAGATGGACGTAATGGGATTTAAGAGGCAGGTGTCGGCGGCAAAGATGTGAGCAGAAAGGATGCGAAGAGATATGAGACACATACAGATGATGACGCCCTGCCAACACTGATCTTGTTACAAGCAGCAGCAGGGAGATTTGGTTTTTTCCTCCCTTACGGAGAGATCTCTGCATATGACATAGTCAAAGCTCCCTGCTGCTGCAGGAAAAAACAATACGTTACGTAAAGAATTAAAGAGATTTGTGAGTCCTGCATTTGAACTCCATTGTTCCCATATTTCTACTGCAGTAAAATTTAATTGTAATCATAATTACCTAAGATAAATTCCATCTAATACGCTCTATTCCAGTAACAAAGGAATGTTGTTTAAAAAGAAAAGGAAGAATTAAGTATAGATCACCAATTCTTTATTTCTGTACCGGTAGCTGTAATTTATATTTTTCTTTTGCTAATATAAATATCAATATAAAACTCATAGAATACCTACGAGGTAAATGCCAAGAGCTATAAAGCTTTCACATTAAAACCATTTTAGTGGCACTCACATTGAAGTAACTGCTAAATTTTCGATATCAGTGATGTTTACAGAAATGCAAGATTATTCTCGATATGGCACTATCGACTATTCAATTAACGTCAAACCTTAACCTCGACCACAGACATCCTCATAATTTATGCATTCTAAACTTTGTATTGTCATTCTGATATTGAATTCATATTCATCAATCTTCCTTTCATTAAATAACACAAAGTCCAAGTGACATTTCTATGTTATCTTTCTGCCTGGGAGCATCAAATGGGTTGTTGCTCTAGCTCCTTCTTAACGTGCACAGGGTATGGCTCTCCCGCACACAGAACCACGGCTTTACGCCCTATGCGAGGAGCGGCGACCTTTCCAAGCCCATCTGTGTCCCCTATTAACCGAGAGCAGGGCGGGGAGTTGTGCAGAGATAAATCTCAAGCTGACCCATCTGGGACTCGAGTCGTGCACTACCGATTGATTCCCACCCCCCCCCCCAAAAAAAATATATATATATATATGGGAAAAATGGACAGTTGTAGCTTTAAAAAAATCGGCATCAATATCAATATTTATTACTATACTGTAATTGTCCAATAGCGCCGTGGCTACAATATACGATTTCTTGTTTGTACCCGCTACAAATTTACACATAACCTCAATATCCAGAATACATCCATAAGATATCTAATATGACCAGTGAATGTCTACTGGTCATCTTAGATATCTTGTGGATGTATAATGGATATCGTGGTTGTGTAGATTGCGGTTTCTTGTTTGTACCCAGCTACAAATTACGATTTCTTGTTCCCAAGATAATTAAACTGAGACACTTGCTCAAGGGTAGAGCCATTCAAAATAACTGAAGCACCATCTGCCTGGTCAATTTTCATCACTTTAGTTTGTTTCTCTGTTTACCACCAAACCTACTCTATTACCAGTCTCATCAACAGCCCTAAATGAACGAATTCGTCTCATCAACATCAGTAGCTAACAGGGCCAAATCATCTGCATAATCTAAATAAAAACTATTCAGATTTCCAGACCATTTAAAGCCAAAATCTTTCCTTTGCAGTGAATTTCGCACAACATAATCAATAACTAAAGAGAAAAGGAAGCAAAATGCACCTTTGTGTAACTCACTAGCAAAGCAGTTTTTTGAAATTCTTAACGTTTCTCAAGTATCTGCCTTAGTGAAAATATTTGATCTATACATCTCCTACCAATTCTGAATACACACTAATAATTATGCAGTTGTCCATCAACCAAATTCTTAATTCTATTAAGTATAATCATGAATAATTTGCCTATTGATCTATAATTGATCTTTGCAAGCAAAGAACTTTGCCTGGAACAGAAAGTAAACTAATTCCCCTATAATTATCACACGAACTACGATCACCTGTTTTCAAAAATAGGGATAATAATTGCTCTAATAAAATCCTTAGAACAACACCTTTATCAAAAAAAATATTCAAATTTTCAGTGAACCATGTGACAACACAAATGTTCCCAGCTGTAAGCATTTCTGTGGTGATTTCGTTCCACCCTGGGGATTTATGCAGTTTTAATTTAGAGATAGCCAAAGCGACTTCAGAATGTGATATAGGGCCAATATTAAAGCCAATAATGCATCTATCCTCATTGCAAAAATGGGACTAGAAATAATCATATTGTTTAGAACATCTCTGAAATGTTCGGCCCAACTAGTCATAACAGAATCTTCACCTTCAACCACCTTACCATGTTTATCTCTCAATCCCTGTATACCTAACAGTTTATTCCCACACAAAAGATTATCTGTTTGGTACAACTCCTCCCACACAAAAGATTAACTCCTTGCTGTTGTAGGTCTAGCTGCTTCCTCTGCTTTATTAGCCAAGCTATCGAGCCAAAGATTCTTATCGGCTGTTAACGGATCCTTTAGACGTTTATTAAACTCTTTGTAATGCTGTCCATTAGGATTAGTAGGGCGTTGATTCACATTATTCCTGTACTTTCTTCTTTTAGAAATAAGTTCCATAACCTTATCACTCATATAATTTTGTTTCCTCTGTTCCCTTTTACCCAAAACAGTACTGTTGGTTTCAATAAAAGCCTATATCAACTGATCCCATTCCTTCTCAACTTCAGCAGTAAGCAAACCACGATTGTCATAATGACTGAGTAGCCTCTCATAGTATGTTTTGATTATATCTAGATTTTTCAGAACCTCAGTGTGATAAGTAATTGTTTTAACCTTAACACAACAGTTCTTAAACTTCAGTTGTAAAACACTTTTGGCCAGAACATTTTTCCTAACACATTCCTAACCGAACTATCCCATTTACTCTTAATTAATACATAGTCAATCATATTCCTATGCAATCCATCAGGCAATTGTCCTTCTTCCCAGGTATTATGTCTTCTATAGAGTTCTTTGGCAAAATCCACTGGCAGGATCCTGTTGGACATATCTCCATAGCAAGTGAATGATTGAGCAATAATCTTTCGTATTTTGAACTTCTACGTATCAGATGAAGACGAATCGCTATCATAATGGAGGAAACTCTTTGATATGTTTGAAATGATGTAGAAGAAAACCTAAAAGATTTCCTTCTATTTGGAAAGGGTGATGAGCTAACGCGGGATTTCCTTCCTTGACTTTTTCCATTTCTCAGCGAAGATTCGGATCACAGAAGAAGGCCTGTGCAATCCACGATGGATTTCTACTATCTCTCTCTGTCCTATAAGCTGCAATTCAAAATAGGGGGGAATGGAGTCGATCTCGACCCCTTCTCAGGGATATCGATCTAACTTCAGATTTGTACAATCCAGGAGAACAGAACAAAGTGGGCTCGACTGATTTCTTTTCTTCTGGTAATAAGTTGTTTCAGCTTCTCGGTAATTTTATTACCCATTCAAGCTTATTGAAACAAAGGTATCAGAATTAACTAATTGGTTAGCTGCTTGATACACTATACCTTAATAAATACCAGGAAGCTATTGACTTGAATGAAATGGTGAAAGAATTCTTTTCCAATGCTTCGCTATACCTTTAAAGCATTATCGCTGCACTTCTAGTATATGGTAGAATTCCATATATCTTATGCTACTGAAGATGAGATTAGATTTTTCGAAAGTTATCCACACTTTGCATGGGTTTTGGTCACAGTCAATTTGCATCGAAGCAGTCTCGACTCCCTTCAACGAAAGATTCTAGGTGGATAACGATGACAATAGCAGAAGAAAAAAAAACTGATTCTTTTCTTTGTATTTTGAAATCTAAAATGAGATGTACCAACCGATAATAATTTCTCCAGCCATAATTTCTAACTATAAAACTTCCCCTTAGAAACTTTAGATAGAGGAAGGCTATTTTCCATCCGTTCTTTGTTGCTAAGGACATTTAGCTTTAAATCCTCCTGTCTAACGGACTTTAAAGCCATCTCGTCTAACCTCAAGGGACAAAGAGGCCCGGGATGCAGAAGAGGCAGGAGATGGACGTAATAAGATTTAAGAGGCAGGTGTCGGCGGTTGCAATGCGAAACGGAAGGATGCGCACGAGTTATGACAGCAAACGTGGAAGCTGGAAGGGGGACAGAGGATGTTGCTCTCTATGCATTGATCTTGTTACAACGAAACACCATGTCAACTTTATGCATCGCTTCATTACACGCCGCTGGTGCCTCTAATGCTGGTTTATCTTCGTACTAACTCAGTTAATTCTAAAAAGCAACGTAATTACTTCAAGAAAAATGCTAAAATAGAGGTAGTTTTATAATTCTTTTACAGTTTTCAGTTTCTGATAATACCTGTTCTTGTAATCTATGGCTTTTAATCTATTTTATTTAGAACCTGAAACTCTGTCGGGATATCCAACTTGTTTAATTAAAAAATCTGTTGAAAACAGTTTTTGTTTTAATCAAAAGATAAAACTCCTAAAATATTTAATATCTACGAGAAAATCTTTGATATTTTGCAAAACTTTAAAAATGGATTATGAGTGGGTTTCGATTTAGGCGACTCATATCTAGAAATACTAGAAATCAATCGCTATCTTTGGTTTCTAGTCCGTCACTCCGACCCCTATTTGATCTCGAATGCGACACCTGATCTGAAAATTTCCCTTATTTTTGTTGCCGGAAATAGCCCTATTCACAAATTTTTAGCTCTCCGACGCCGGTATATCGGAATTCGACCTTCGACCTCGAAGGAGTCATCGCATTCAAAAATTTGGCACAATTTCGGAGATCTACGACTTAAAATACCCCCAGGCACCAATTTTTAACCCTCTACCATCAGCATATCTATAATTGACCTTTGACATCGAAGGACTCATCGCAACCAAAATTTGACATTTCTGTGACCCGGATTACCTCCAGGAACCAATTTTCAGCTCTCTAGCATCGATAGATCTAAATTTGACCTTTTACCTCGAAGGACCATACGAATCGGAAATTTCTTAACGTTCACTACACCATCTACAGCCCGAAACATTTCCAGATCCCATTTTTTAACGTTTTTAGCACTAGTAGATCAAGATTTGATCTCTATAGGACCACCATTTGGCCTTGAAGGACACGTTGAAGGTCAAATTTCGGATTTTTCCCGAGATCTACGAACCGGATTATTCCTTGATGCAAATTTTCAGAGCTCTATCGTTTCTTCATCATCATTAGAATTAGCGTGTTATGAGTGTTGCCAACTCATGGGAAATCTATCGTATCCTTCCCAAGATGACAAATAATAAGACCCTTGTATTGTTTTTCCAGACGCTTCCTGAGTGAACGTAACTGAAAAGTTAAAAATTTCCAAGGAGAAGAAATAGGAAACACGGAGAAGTGGCTTCAGTACGAATTGGAGCTAGGTGATGAACGTATAAGTCCGTCAAGAGGGGACAGCTCCATAGAACTAATACAAGATCCGTGCCCCTGGACGTTTGCTTCTTTATATTACTGCTCGAACCCTCAAGTGATATTAGCCAACAGAGGGCGCTTTCGATAGCTTCTTTTCATTTGCATTTTAAAAATTTTAGATTTAATAAATAATATCATTAGCGGTAGTTTTAAGATAATACATATATCACATTTTTAAAGCATATAGGTGATATTTCTTTCTATAATTCACAATAACTTTTTACAGTCACTAGCATGCAATTAAAAGAAAGGAAAACTTAATATAAGATTTGGTGATTTTTTTTTTACTTTTAATTGTTTAATGTTGTATGTAAGCCGTTAAAAGTAAGCTTTTCGGCATTACTGTTTGAACCCTCAAATGAGGTTTGCCGCAAGAGGGGCTCATTACGGTTTTGCTCGCTCTCTTCTTGTCAATTATACATTCCTTGGACAAGGTCGCCTTGAAACATCAAGCCTGGACACTCATTGAGCAAAAGGAAGAAAAATTGAATATGCATCAAAATTAAGTGAATTAAAAACTATTGTTTTTAAGTCACTGAAAATAAAATAATTTATTCATTACTACTTTATTAAAATATTTAAGAATATTTTTAATAATGATTATTACCAGTTTAATTTTCAGAGATAAATATATAATAAAAACTGCTACAGATTTAAAAATAAATTTCCTTTTTACTGTACTGTCCAAACTTGCTGTATCAAAGTGCTTTGGCCAATGAAGACAAATGTAGAGAAAAGGAAAACTAGAAGAATGGCATTCTGGGAGGTGAGAAGAAATAAATATCAAATATGGGACGAATGAAGAGCAACAAAAGGGAAGAACGGAGAGAAGATCATTGCAGATAAAAGAAAAAATGGCAAAGGACAAAAAACAGATGAGAAAGAAATGGGAGTAAAAGGGGATCGTCTAGACATGGAGACAGAGTCTGGAACATCAATTATGAGAAGGGGATATGATTGAACATCAATTAGGACAAGGGGAAGAAGTTAAGCCTAATGTAAGAACCGAAAAATGGGAATAGTAATGTTTTGTTATCATTCATCGAACCAAAAGTGGATTCTTCATTTATGTCTTGAAAAGAACAGACATGCGACACAGTGACAACAATAGCGAGGTTTTTTAGACAAGTAAAAAAGGATAATTCAGTGATATAAAATGTGGTAGAAATAAACCAAGCAAAAAAGTAGAAAATGAACAAATAAACAAAGAGGAAAATATTTTTTAGAAATAAACTTGTGTCAAAATATACTGGTAATGAATGGAGGTATATATATACATATACACTGGCGGAAATTGAAAAAAGAACACCATTAACAATTGAAGCGTAATCTGTGAGATATATTCAGTAGAAACAACTTTGTTGAGAAAGGACAGTGATCACACGTGTGAAGTGATTCAATGTTTATTTTAACTTTTACTGAGTATTACATTTTACAGAAGGCACATTTTAATAAGGTGTTCAACCTCCTCGAGCAGCAATACAAGCATCCAACTGGCATGTAATCGGTCGTACAAATACTGGATATCACGCTGGTTGATACCAATCCATGCGCTTTCAATTTGGACGCGTAATTCAGCGAAGGTCGTTGCCTGCCACGGTCCGCGGAAGACTCTTTGCCCGATCCAGTCCCAGACAAGTCCGGAGAGCGTGCTGGCCAAGGGAGTTGGTGCTCTGTCTGAAGAGCATGTTGAGTTGCCCAGGCGGAGGGTGGACGGGCATTATCCTGCTGGAATATCGCATTTGGGATTACACTCAAATATGACAGGATGACGGCTGTACAATGTCGCTGATGTACATATTGCTATTCAATGTACCCTGTACAAACACCATACATGTACGAGAATGATAGCTAATCACTCCACACACCATAATGCCCTGCATGGGCCCTATGTGTTGCTGGCAGATGCACGATGGAAAAAGCCGCTCACCTTGTCGCCTATGGACGCGTAAACGACTATAAGACACCACTAAGCAGAATTGGCTTTCATCACTGAAGACTACTGATTGCCATTCTTCCCACCAATGAACTCATTCTTCACACCACTTGCAAACGTGCTCGACAATGACGAGGTGACAATGGTAACCATGCCAGCAACACGCGTGCCCATAGTACTGCTTCCAAAAGATGATTGAATATCGTTCTTTTAGACACCCTAGATACGACAGAGGATCGAATTTGTGACGCCGTTGCCATCCGTCCTGTCACTGCCGCCCTCCTGATACGCCGATCCTCTCGTGTGTTCATATACTCTATTGCCTGGAACCATGCCTGCGAGTGTGCGAATGCTCTCCTGATTGTCAATACCCCCATCGTACCACTGGTGATACCTCTCGTTCAATGCGGTGTGTAATTTGACGAAAAGACCAATCTGCTTCCCGAAGACCCACTATACGACCTCGCTCAAACTCCGCTAACTGAACAAATGTTGCGCGCCTCATCGTCCAGACATGATAGCTTTTTCAAAGAGCACCGAACAACACAACACGAATGACTTCTTTCTTCACGCCCTAGTCCTTAAATACGCGTGGCGTACATTTACATGTTGTCGTCCTCAGTGACGTCATTGTTTCATCCAATGACTTTCAATCTTGGATCACGATTTCTGTTGCCCTTAACTTTAACATATTATAATATGATGTTCCTAAAGGAATTCCTTCTGGGTGTTCTTTTTTCAATTTCCGCCAGTGTATATATACATATGATATATGTATATCCTAAATAGCTGATATCGTTCAAAATAACCACGAGAAATTCCTTTTATAAATTCTTCCCGCTTATAATTAGTGCATTATAACAATTGACCACCCGCCTACTATCATAGAATAATCATTAAACTTGGTGACACGTATGCTACTCAATGTTTGCATTCAAATAAGATTTCCTTTACCAAACATTGATTTTTAGTTTGGGTGTATTGGGAAACTGCTCTATGATAATAGGTAATAAAATGGCGCATGCGCATTTCTCTCCTATTTCTCTCAGTATGGACTTTCCTTAAGGCCCATATCACACTTATAAATAGCCTCATACATAATACATTGCGGGCTATTATTACGTGAGTAGTTCCCCAGAGCCTTTGGGTATGGAGTTGTAGTCGAAGACTCTAACAACAAACTCTAACACTTCCAAACAAAATTAAGACAAGTCTCCCGAAACAGGAACGCAAATGGAGCCATCTTAAGAATGCTTTGCTGCGAAATGTATGCAAAGAGCAACGCTCGCGGGGGGAACCATCACTGGCCGAGAGCAATTTTCTGAAAGCCAAACAGAGGAGGAACACCGGAGATGATAATTAGAAACTTTTAATGGACAAATTAGGAAATTCCCCAACACACCATCAAAGTTATTAATTCGCCAGCCAACGACATTTGCAAATGAAGTCGACCATCGAGGCCACTTAATACTAGTCTTAATGCAGAGGCCCTCTTAATAGGGTAAGAGACGAAGGCGCCACCTAGCAGCGTAATTGCCAATTTCACTCATTTCCGCTCACTGATGCCCGGAAACGAGGGCAGAAGGAGAAATTGAAACGGAATTGTGGGAGCAAGCCTTCATATCAGATCGAGTGGCCACATAAGTCGTACAGATGGATCACATTCTGAAACTTCAAAGGCAACGGTACCGTGTACCAATCGCGGTTTCTGATCGGAAACTGGTATGACTACCGTATAAGAAGCGGTATCGGTAGCGATCATTAAATGCTGTGGAGGATGTTTAACAGAGTTTGAGCGATCAGAAACTTCAATGGCGCGGGTACGGTGTACAAAATGAATCACTACTGCTCGGAGGAAATTGAGTGGTTGCTGTATAACAATCAGTAATGATTGGTAAATGCTGTGGATGACATTTAACAATATGTAGGTTTCGGTGATTAGTAAACAGATAAACAATTGATGTTCTGAAGTTCAGATAATTGTTGGAGTGATAATAGCAATCCCATCGCAAAGATTCGCTAACTAAGATCAAGTCGGAACTTCGTCCAGTTTAAATTTTCCCCTCTGTTTTAGTGGTCTTTAAAAAAATTGATTGAAAAAAATACATGTAATACGTTAGAGAATACGTCTTTTTAATATTCTCCCCCCATAAAAAGAAGAACTATACATTATCAATCAAATAATAATATAAACATAAACTAATATATGTTTCGTATTTTCACGTACTAACATTTTAAAGTGTCGCTATTTTTAAAAAAATCCTCTCAAACAGCTGCTTGCCACAAAGGTCTGACAGGAGTCATTTCCTAAATGCCTCTTATTTATCCTTTGACAGCAAGAAGTTAAATCAAAGGTCAAATTAAGTTGTAGTACAAAATTTTAAGTTTTTATTGATCATATTATTCGTTTCAATAAATAACAATTCCCAGAAAAAAATATAAATACATCTTTTTTCTTTTCATTTTCTGTAATATATAACACCAATAAAAGCTCTCTAATTTTGGAAACAAGCTTTTACAGAAAAAAATGTTACTAGAGATAAATTTTAGATTTCGCTCGAATCTTTTTATACCTCTATTTTCAGAAATATTCGTTTAATATTTGAAGAGTTATTAGACATTTCTCAGACATTTCGGTTACTCTGGTTACAAATTATAGTGTAAACAATTAATGTTTTATTTAATTTTTAGGTACATTTTTATGATTGTCAACCCTGTTTCATCCCAATACTTTTCGCAATAGTGTGGATACGGCTATAATAAATATAATACAACTGTATTTCCCTACCTAGTCTAGTGATTGTCGATGCTGACTGATGACTGCGAAAAGTATTAAATGTAGTACATAAGCCACTGAGTGTGCCCTTCTGTAAGTCCTTCGAATGATTGTACATTCTACAAGAAATTCTTTCTTTCATATGAAATTACTGGTAGTTCCATAAAAAAGGTCATTATGGCATTTTCAGTATATTTATTGGCTATTTTCTTTATAAATAAATATGACTTTTATTACCTATCACAGTATACGTGTACTGAAAATGTCGTTTACCTTTTTGTGCAAACAATTATTTACAATTTTAAAAGCAAAGTCCTTTGCAGACTACAAGGTTGACCGTTGCATGAGAAATCAGAACAAGTTCTGAGGTTTTGAGTTAACGTCATCCTTTTACCTTGGAGAGACATCTGCCTTTCAAATTTTTTTTTTTTTCTTTTTCCTATTATTTACGTCATTATTTATATACTTTAATATTCCTTTTATTATCATTTATTGCAATCAATTATTACATACTATTTAAAATTTTAAACCACCACTAACTTTTCTGCTCTTTTGAATTAAAGATGAGAATCATCACTGTCCTCTTACACTAACGACACTGCATTTAATTACTTCTTAAACACTTCCTCCAGCAAAAGGCGACTCCTCCTTTGGTAGTTGTTGCTGCTATCAGCAACATAAAGGGTGATCACAGGGAATTTCCTAAATTACCTTTGGGCTGGCTAAATGTGGCTCATGCAACGATTTCTCCTTAGGTGTAATGCGCACAGCCGTTGATTCTATTTAAGCGCCCCACAGGAATAAGGTTGAAATATTTATGACTTGAAAACGGAAGGATTGTTCGGCTTCGTTCCCAGAGGAGATTCTGCATGAGCTTTCACGTGCTGCCTCCGTCGCCCTGTCGTCGTTATAATTATGATCATTGTTTACAGTAATTGGCATATGTGGCAGAATCCTCAATTCAGTTATTCGACTGCAAAGCGCCGCTGTTCGTCAATTCCGGTGCTGCTTATAATTCATTAGTGTTGCCATTCTTTCGACTGAGTAGCCTCTTAAAACGACGATTCCTTGCTAGAGATGCGCATCACACCACAGCGAGGAGAAATGAAAAAATAATTGCCAATATTTTCAACTAAAGACGCAGGAACATGCTACATTATTTCGGTACATTTCGTATTTATCATTTTTAGCGTGCAACAGAAGCTAAGAAACCCATCTTTAATCTGCTTCGTAAATATTGTTGCAGATTCTAAAATTTAAATTCCGTGGATCTCCTAAGAATCAAAATTCTGATAAACTCTAGCAAAAAAAATTAACATTCTCGTATAACAGATTTAACACAGCTCTCGTGTTTCCAATCTGCAAAAGCTATATCTAATCTCAATTCCTACCTTTCTCGATTAGATTTTGGAGACCTATTTCATTACAGATAAAACTACTCACTCGAACATTAGACTGATACTTCTTGAGATTCCGTGTTTGTATATCTGATGAAATACTAGGATTACGGATAATGTGGTTTTAATTCTTTTGCAATCTACAAACGTGTCCCCATTTCTTTTGGCTGTCTTCTCCTGAGACTTTTTGACCTTTTGAACTTTTCCTGCCAAACTACGATTAAGGGATGCTGGAGGCCCATAGAAGCTAGGATTGGGTTGTTTTACCTCTGAGCGGCACTGTTTTGCACACCATGGGCTAAATGGCCAGGTCACAAGGACCCCGAAGATTCAGAGAAGGTTGGTGAGAGGAGGGCCACTGGACAGCTGTTGGGAGACGGTACCCTCCCGTCAATTTGATTCTCACTTTGATGTAATTGGTAAAAAGCGAGCTTGCAGTGTCGAAACTGCCCCATGACCCAGATATTCTTGTTCCTACCATGAGCGGACGATACATCTAATCTTAATATTTAAACAAGGTCACACGAGATGGGCTATTTTCAGTCAATCTACACCTTGAGACGTTTGGCGAATAGAGGCAAGTAATAAACCTGTAATCTTATTAAATTCTGCAATTAAGCACATGCGTCGACAACACACCCAAGGTACATTAATAACATCTTACGTATCTCGTTACTACAATGACGACTCTTCGGGAAAGTCTATCTTTAGCTTCAAGACAACTCGCATACTTTACAATCTTATAATAACTCTAAAATTCATTACAAATAGTTAACTTTACCCATTAATACAAACTCACCAGTAAAACAATAGCACTTTCTTGTGTGAGAATTGTGAAATTTTCATTTCTTGTCATCCTTCATATTCACCTCAGCATCCATCAAGGGAATCCTTTCTTTTATCTTTGCCACCCCTTTCTCCTCGCTATGGCTCGATCTCCCTCTTTAAGCCCCCCCCCCCCCCCAAGCATAAAGACAAACGCCGAAGAACTCATTTCCATCAAAGCAGGCTTTTCTTCTTCACGCGCGCAGAAGAGAAACCCGTTACACGTTCAGTGTCACCCGCAACCGCGCGCTGGCAAACAAGCTCAGATACCATCAATAATTTATGGAGAAATAAGCTCCGAGTATCTGGCAACGACGTCGAGAAAGTCGCGCCCGGGCACCACTGGACGCGAAACGCCACAAAACCCCATCCATAACACCGCTGCCGCCGTCGTCCAAGGTTCTGTCTTATCTAAGAATATTACTCTACCTCCAGGGTGATAAAAGGAAATTTCTTTTCTTTTTGCCTCCTTCCTTTTTTTTTTCATCCGCGGTGATTTTTTTTCTCTCTCTCTCCTACCCTTTTCTTTTTAAACTTTCTTTACTCATGTTCCCTAATAGTTGCCTAATGGTCTTTGAAGATCAATCGCCGCATACAATTAACTCTGCATTAAAGCAAAATCTTGCTACTCTTGACGACAACAATATTGGACATATTAATTATAACAGGTTTCACGTAATTTATGCAGGGCGGTAAATTTATATTTTTTTTGTCCTTTTTTTTTTGCCCTTTATAGCAAACTGACGATTTATATTGACAAAGATTTTTTTTTCGCTATGTTAACTACTTTTTTTTCCAAACTCTTTAAAGTGTACATAAATCAAATATCACAATGTCCTTTAATGCAGTTTCGTATCTGTTATGAACAAACAAAATTTTATTTCTTTTTGCCTCATTGGATTCCTCAGTGTGTTTATATTTTATACGGAGTTACATAAATATCAAGGAATATATAAGCAGCTTTTAATCGGTAAGAAGGAATAAATTTTATCCGTTTTACTGTAGCTTTTGCCGTTTATCCAAATTTGCTGACGATTACACAGGGTTGGGTAGCTTTTACCTCTGAGTGATACTTTTTTGCACACAATGGGCTAAATGGAAAGGTCACAAGGACCTCGAAGGCTCAGAGAAGGTTTGGGGAGGGGAACCACTGGAACAGCTGTTGGGAGACAGGTCGTAGCCTCCTGTCAAGGCCATCCAGCGTGTTCTTTAACGTGCGCAGGGTATGGCTCTCCTGCACACGGGGCCACGGATTAACGTCCCATCCGACGGACGGTGTCCTTTCCAATCCCATCGGTGTCCCCTACTGACCGTGGGCAGGGCGAGGAATTTTGCGGAGATAAATCTCAACGCTGATCCAGCTGGAACTCGAACCTGGGAACTACAGATTACGAGCCTGGCGCGCATATTTCTAAGGGATCCAAACCCAGGTAGCTCTACTTCCCATTACAAGCTATCGAGCTAATCCCTTTGTCGAATTCTTATCAAGCATACATAGCGTTAAAAGATGTTTACCAAAAAAAAATGCATTTGAAACTTTCAATTTGCAACACTGAATGATTATAAATCAACTTACCCAACCAAGATATTCCAACTCCACAAAATATTCAATGTCTCAAGAGTAAAGAAATTTCCACTTACCTAAAAGAAAATAAGAAAAGGAAAAAAAATATTTTACTTTTAAATTTTATTTATTTTTTTTATACATCTTAATCACTACCACTTAATATACGAGGATCTTACCAGAGCAATGCCTTCAAGGCTATATTACTTAACACAATAGATAAGTGTTTATGTACTTTGCAAGTCATATAAGTTGCACCTTCTTATATCTTTCGCATCGTCCTTCCCAACAGATTGGGGCGGGGGTGGCTCAGTCGGTAGCGCGCCAGGCTCGTAATCTGTAGTTCCCAGGTTCGAGTCCCAGCTGGATCAGCGTTGAGATTTATCTCCGCAAAATTCCCCGCCCTGCCCACGGTCAGTAGGGGACACCGATGGGCTTGGAAAGGCCGCCGTCCGTCGGATGGGACGTTAAGCCGTGGCTCCGTGTACCGGAGAGCCATACCCTGTGCACGTTAAAGAATACACTGGATGGCCTTGACGGGAGGCCACCATCTGTCTCCCAACAGCTGTTCCAGTGGGTCCCCTCCCCCAACCTTCTCTGAGCCTTCGGGGTCCATGTGACCTGGCCATTTAGCCCATGGTGTGCAAAAAAGTGCCGCTCAGAGGTAAAACAACCCAACCCAAATCCCAACAGATCGATGTTAATCAGTCATGGATGCGGAGCTAGAACAAAGAGATACCATCGAGTTTCTGAGGAAGGTGGGCTGCAGCGATTCCAACATTCATGGGTTGTTTTGCCTACGAGTGGCACTTTTTGCACACAATGGGCTAAATGGCCAGGTCACAAGGACCCCGAAGTCTCAGAGAAAGTTGGGGGGAAGGGGACCCACTGGACAGGTGTGAGAACACAGATGGTAGCCTCTAGTCAAGGTCATCCAGCGTGTTCTTTAATGTGCAAAGGGTATGACTTTCCCCCACACACGGCCTACGGCTAAACTTCCCATCCAACGAAAGTTCAGTAATAAATTATCACAGGAAAAGTGCTGTAGACAAGGAACACTAATTTCAAAAAAGGCGGTAAAGGCTTTTAAGGTCGGATCCCTTAAAAAAAAAACTATCCCATCCAAAGAAAGGCGCCTTTCCAAGCCCATCGGTGTCCCCGCCCTCCCTGAAGGCAGGGCGAGGAATTTTGCGGAGACCAAGGGGGACTCGAACTCAGTGAATGCAGATTACGAGCAATTACGAGATTATTATCTTTGTATAATTTTATTTTAGCTCCATGGTATATGTCCGACACTTAAAAAAAATACAGTAGACTTAAAAAAAAACCTAAAATTTTATTTCATACAGAATATCGTAATAACCTTTGTTAGTGTAATTTGTAATTAGTAAATGGGAAACCTTACTGAAGTCTTTTTCTCAGATGTCCCCCCCCATCCTCCGAACCCCCCCCCCCCCCCCATCCTCCGAAACAAGTGAAATTCTTTAACCCTCCCTTAGAGAACAGGAAAATCAAACGAAAGAGCAGCTGAATCACAATGGACCCTCGTTTACAATTACCGGGGGGGGGGGGGGGGGAATGGGTTTTGAGAGAGATATTGTCAAAATCTGTTTAGGTACGGAGATATTAAATATTCTACGAGATTCATCTCTTTGCTATTTACAAATAAATGTTGAATTTTAACCTGCAAATGGCTCAAACCAAAGCGTAATGGACAGACAGACATTCGCACATTTGTGACTTTCATCAGACCCATCACTAGAATACGCCTCACCTGCATGGACACCTCGTCTAATATCAGACATCAAAAATCTTGAACGCACCCAGAGATGGTTTACAAAAAGACTACGTGGATTTTATAATATTAGCAAAGGTTGAAAAGGTTGAAAAAATTGTCATTATAATATTGATATTCCGATGTTCAACCTTGTCAACAGAAGAACAAGAGGTCATCCTCTTACGATCGACGTGCCTTTTGCTCGAAAGACCTGTACCATTTCTTTGTGTGTGCCGTATTGGAAGAGTACGGAACTCCCTTCCCAGAGAGATTGTCACTTCTCCAATTATTGACACATTTCTTTTTAAATCGAAAAGATTTGAATTATCAACATTTCTCAAATGTTTCGTTTTTTGATGTACTTTTTCATGTCCGGTGTCATGCTAATATTGTACCTCCCAGTCATTTCTGTAATAATAATCTATGTAAAAGGAAAGATTTTATAAATGTATATAGAGTGTATCCTTGGTTCTAAACAGTGAAGTGATGACAATTGAAAGAAAACACTCTTGACCATTGTCACGCATCACTTTGTGTTATTGCATAACAGAATTAATGCCTTTGTTGCGGAACTGCTTTGAATCGGGGCCTGATGATGTCGACAAGTCTTGTCGTGGTTACAATGGCCGTCCAAATACTGTTGTTGCCACTTGCATCTGAGGAAATACAATGGCTGACAGCAGTGTACGTGTATGCACAGAAACTTACAACAAGCTCATGCTTTGTTGATGCAACACTGAAGAGGATTCCAAAACTGTAAGACATTGAACCATTTCACGTGGAGCAAATAAGACCTGATTGTTTGCATTACAGGTGGCAAGGCGAAGGAGAAAAAATAAATTTATTTTGAAACGTTAATGCTTATGAAATAGATGGAAAAAAATGTTTTTCGGCTAACTATTTCATGAGTTAATGTCTACAGGAATCTCCTGTAAAACATTACTACTAAATTAACGCTTATATATACATTATTTTTTTTATTTTAAAAAGGTCAGGGATGTGGTTGGATCTCTCAGTAAGGTACCAGGGTCGTAATCTGCAATTCTCAGGTTCGAGCCACAACTGTGCCACGTGTTGAGATTTATCTCCACTAACCTCCAGCCTGCCCTCAGTGAGAATGGGATCGCCTCGTATGTAAGAGAGCCATATCAGCATTACAGGTAAGAAAAAGGTGGGATCGACTTGACTGGAGGCATTCATTTGTGTTCTTAACAACTGTCCACTGAGGCTGCGACTTGCCATCTAGCCCATAGTGTACAACATATACCGTTCAGAAATTAATTATCATCATCATCATTATCATCCTCAAGCAGCAGCCATTGGCTACGGAGGTCCAACCAGACCGCGTAATTTAGTTCTCCAAGCATATTCTGTCCTGAGTTACATCTGCTGCATCTGGACACTACACACTAATTCTAACAAGGTCCTGTTTGACATTGTCTGCCCACCGCATCCTAGGTCACCCCCTCTTTCTGAGGCCTTTAGGCACACTGTTCATAACCCTATTCGCCAATCTATAATTATTCATAAGGGCAACATGGCCAAACCAACGGAGTCTCTCTCTGCACAATATGCTGCTTAAAGGAGGTTGCAAACTCCTTTGCCTAACCTCATCATTAGTTACAAATTTAAACCACCTAATGCCCAAGATACTGCGTAAGCATCTGGAATCAAAAGCATCTAGTTTCCTGTTATCTTGTTTACACAGCGTCCAAGTTTCACTACCATAACTAACCCTAGAAAGAACCAAACTATTATACAGTCTAATTTTAGTCTTTAGGTGTATACGCCTATTTCTCCACACTCTCCATAGATTCTTAAAAATCCCGGCAGCAATCCCTATTCGTCTGTTAATCTCATGCCGCACATCACGCTTATATATACATTTTTAAACTGTGACACCTGCTCAAGACTGCAACCATTCAGATTAACTGAATCACAGCTTGCATTAAGCAACTAAAAAAGGAAACGATAGAAACTAAGATCATGCTATATACCTTTTTAATTGATTTTTGGACTAACTGATTATAATCTCTACCTACAATTACCTAAGTATAATATATTTCGGAGAGTAACTATTGATGGGACTCAGACAATATATATATACAGATTACAAAAGATGGTTCATTCCCAGAGAATTTTTTAAACCTTTAACGAAGGGTAAAGAGATAAAATACAAGTTTTTAAAAAAAAAAATGTCAAAAAATTACCCTAAATTTTATAGTTTTGAATGAATTTTAAAAATTTAGGGTGAAAAATTCTTAATTTTTTTGACATTAAAAATGTAGATAATTAGTTACAATTTTTAAAATACAGGAACGATTCAATAATTGGTGGTGTTCATAGTAATTCAAAATCATGTTTACATTTGCCACCAGAAAAAACTTTGGGCATTATACATTTTTTTTAGTTCTAAAACAATTTTTTTCCTTCTGACATTCTTTTCCTTCAGCTAATAGGTCGGTAATGGATGCTTCTCAATCAATAAACTAATATAATTAAGTCATGCACCGCCCATTGAGGAGGAGGCAGCGGCGGCGGCAGGCGGGCATTCCGGGGACGAGATGCCATTACCTGATTTCTTTTTTTGCACGAGCTGAAGCCTCCTTTTCTTGTTACGACACAGAGTAAAGAAACTTACAAGGCTCGAGGAGAACATGTTGATTACTCGCGTGTCAAAACAGAAAAGGTCAGCAAGAAAACAAAAGGAAGATCAGAAAGCAAAAGAGGAATTAAAAGGAAGGAAAAAAAAATAACGAAGAGAAAGCTTTCGGGGCTTTCGTATCACTTCCCCTTCTTGTTGTCGGTGATCCGCCCTAAATGCACTAATTAGTGGCATTTCTTTTGTGTAGCTAGGAGAGTGAAATTGCTTCGGGGAAATTCAAAGCCTGTCGGTCCATTGTCGCTCTTTGACAAAAAAATGAAAAAAAAAAGTAGCAAGATGAAGCATATCAAGGTTTTTTTTAGAAGGGGGGGGGGGCAGGAAGAGAGATGTAGAAATAAGAGAAAGGGGATGAATAAATGCTTCTAGCTCTAAAGTAGAAAATGTGGGTGAGGATTATTCGACAATTTGCTCTCGTTGATTTTTTGGCTGTAGCATTTTCTCTCTGATGATGGAAGATGGGAAGATTAGTTTTAGACAGCAGAGCGATTAGTCATTTATTAGAAGCTATTGATATAGATAAAATAAATAAATAAATACCCCGTCAAGCATCTGCTTGCCACAGAGGTCTGACAGGAGCCTGTCAGTTTATATTCCACAGTAGAAGGTCTGAGAGGATGGCAGGACCTCAGCAGAAAAACGACACATACATCCATGCCTTACCCGGGACTCGAACCCAAGTCCCTTAGATCAGTAGCCAAGCGCGCTAACCACTCTGCAGGTTTCAAAATGAAAAAAGTGTAAATTTTAAGTTTTTTAAATGTTTTTCGATTTTGTTTTCCTGCCAGTACGAAATGTTTTTTGCCTTGTGAGAATTTATCGCGTTTCTGGTAAATAGATTCAACTACCATGTTCGCGAGATTTTCGAAATACAGGGAATAATAAAAATTAAAAGTAAAAAGAAAAACATTTGAATAATAAACTTTAGGTATTAGTCAGCTTACAATAACGAAATAAAAAGAAATTCGAAGAACATCTGATTGTTCTTGAGGATATCTGTTGCAATTTGAGAAAACCGATTGGCTGTCCAGCCGGTCGCGTGCTAGGAACCTCACAGCGTGACTCAAGCAACGCCGGGTAAATCTACTGCTAATTGATAACTACCGCTACAAACATTTATATTTTTCTCTAACGGAATTTATATAGTTTCAAGTCAGAATCTAATTTTATTACCTTTAAGAAGCAGATAGTGTACACAACGTTTTTCAAACTGCGGGTCGCGACCCATTAGTTGGTCGTGAAATCAATTTAGTGGATCGGATCAGCATTTTTCTTAAAGAAATAGAATAGAAAATATCAAAGACGACATAAAATGATTTCTTATTGTGGGTCGCGGCCAAAAATGTGTGAAAAACACTGTTGTAGAAGGATCTTGGTGTCATGATCAACCAAAAGTTCACTTCACTTAATACAGTTAAATACAGTTTAAATTATATTCACTTATCTTCAGAAAATCTAATCTATCGATCAATAACAAGTTGACTATCTACCATAGGATCCTAAAACTAATACTTCTCTACGGGCTCCAGTTTGGGGTCATTGCTCTGAAACCAATATCAAGAAGCTTCAGACTTTCCAAAATCAAAATTTCAGATCAAATGTGGCTGCACCATGGTTTGTGAGAAACACGATCATTCACCGAGATCGTGAATACATTCGAAGCACAGGTAATCAAGTTCTTTCAAAAAACAGAACATCACCGAAATCAACTGATCTCTAGTACCCTTAACTATGCTCACCGGACAAAAAATTAGTCATCAATTAGTCAAAAATTTTTCATCATTTTAGTCAAAAATTAGCCCTAAGAGGGTTATGTCCGTTCGACAGTAACAGAGGCGCAACAGTACTAAACGCGTCCTACAAATAGTTGTGGCGTGCGCTACGGGGTTCATACAGTGGGTTGGGTTGGGTTGTTTTACCTCTGAGCGGCACTTTTTTGCACACCATGGGTTAAATGGCCAGGTCACATGGACCCCGAAGGCTCAGAGAAGGTTGGGGGAGGGGACCCACTGGAACAGCTGTTGGGAAACAGATGGTAGCCTCTCGTCAAGGCCATCCAGCGTGTTCTTTAACGTGCACAGGGTATGGCTCTCCCGCACACGGGGCCACGGCTTAACGTCCCATCCGACGGACTTTCCAAGCCCATCGGTGTCCCCTACTGACCGTGGGCAGGGCGGGGAATTTTGCGGAGATAAATCTCATACAGTGGCAAGAAGTGGTGTGTGCCACATGTGTGTTAGTCGCTCCGTGAAACATGGCTCGGGCCAAAGATGTGAATAAGTGACGAAAAGGTGTTATTGCGTTTGGCCAAGCCAAAGGGCATAGTGTATAAGAAGTTGCTGCCTTTGCAGTATGTCGAAACACACTGTCCAACATGCCGTCCTGTGGCCCAGTGGTTAGCGCACTTGGCTACTGAAACTAAGGGACCTGGATTCAAGTCCCAGGTAAGGCATGGATGTAGCCCCCCACACCCCCGATAGCGGACCACCTTGACGTGGTGGGGGGGCTGGGCTGAATGGTGCCTCTGTGAAATAGGGTCAAAGCCCGTTGTTTCCTCATTTGCACGATGGGATGTGACCTTTGGTGGCAGAGCTGGTTGGGGGCCTGCGGACTGGTAAGAGATCCTCCCGACTAGTGGGCATACTGACCTGACTCAGGGAAGTTGAAGGTTCACAGCCCCGATGGAGGGGCTGTGGCTGAGAGTACTGCGGACTGGGCTTGGAGGGACCCGGTCCAGTGGGCTCATTAGTGCAGCCTCAGTGAAGTTGTGGTACAGACTGCTTCTGGGCAGCAGCTTGAGCGTGGCACTATGGAGAGGACGAAGTTGAAGGTTTGCGACTTGGCAGCATTAGACCAGGTTGACAGGCTTATCGATGGAAAAGCCAGACTAAGAGTCTCCACCCCAGGAGCCGAGTCAATTTGGCTCTTTATACCATCTTTGTGGCTAACCGGGGAACAGATTAAATTTAGGTTTTGACCGATGGATGAACCTTCCTTCTATAGGATTTTTTGCCATAGGGAGCCGTGGATGAGCTGTGTCCATGTGGCACTGTCTTGCCCCGGCGTAGGTAGTGGTGTTTCAGGCATTCTCCCCATAGATGTAGTGCAGTCAATGTATTGCGGAGCATCTGGGACTTGCCATTATCTAATGTAAATGTAAATACATCGCAGTCCACCACCAATCGTCGACAGAACTGCGACAGAAAGACTGTGCTCACCAATAGGGACTGCCACAGTGTGTCATCCAGTATTATGGCAAACTGTTTTGCAACGAGGCAGGAATTGCTCCAATCAATGCAGGCCTACAACAAGCTGTTTCCGAACGAACTCTCCAAAGGGAACTGCATGCCATGGATACTGGAGCAGAGTACTGCGGAAGAGACCCATGTTAATAGCTCTGCACAAAACTGCACGCCTACAGTGGGTGCGACACCACAAAGACTGGACTAGCGACTCTTGGAAGTGTGTGATCGGGTCGGATGAATCACGTTTTTGCTTGTACTCGAATGATGCGAGGCAACGGGTACATCGTAAGCCACATGAAGCCTTCCATGCGGACTGTGTGCAAGGTTCTGTTCAAGCTGGAGGAGGTTCTGTGATGTTCTGGTGGTGTTTCGCGTAAGAGAAAAATGGGTTCTTTGGTTGCGGTGACGTCACACTTGAACCAGAAGCGCTATATGGAGTTAATGGACGACCACATGTTGCCTTTTGTGCAACATCTCCACAGTGAACACCAGAAGGATACTCCAGTCTTCCAAGATGACAATTGTTGCGTGTACAGGGCTCGAAGTGTGTCGGATTGGCACGACGAGCATTCTGAAGCCTTCGAAAATCTCGACTGGCCTGCCAAATCCCCGGATTTGAATCTCATAGAAAACTTGTGAGAATAATTTGGGGCAACGAGTGAAGTGCCATCCCAGCCATTTGACCAATCTGGTCGAACTGCGGCATTTGCTACTGGAAGAGTGGATGAATACTGATGTGCGCTACATCCTCACACAGGTGACATCCATGCCAGACAGAATTTCGGCTGTTCTTCGGCCGCACCGAGGCTTTACGCGCTATTGGGTGGCATTCAGCCAGGGGTGACCAATTTTTTGCCCGGTGAGCTTATGATGTTTCTGGTTGAAGAAAAGTGTAAGAGTTGCAAGAATGTTCTAAACCGGTGAATTACTCTATCTGATTGCCATTGTAAAAGTGTTTTCCTCCATCTTAGTTAATTTTTTCTTAATTTTATTACTACCATTGACGATATATCAGATGAAATATGTAAGATCATCAGCCCGGTACTATGACTTGCCAATAGTAAACTCTGATTTCTATCTCACTTGAATACGACCGCACATCTAGGGAAAGAACGATTTTATTACTCTTTCTGCATCCTATTCTATTGCTTCAAAAGAAGAAATCCAACAGTGCAAGGCTGTACTGTATTTCACCAACGGAAGTCAGCAAGAAAAGCTAATTCTCCAATATTAAAGCGAATACAATATTATTTGCCCATAAACTGTCTGCGACATCTCCATCGGCCTGCGGTCGCTTGAGCATGATTGGGATGCCGGAGAGCAATCATTCCATCTTAGCCCTTTCCATTAGTCAGCTGATGGCGAGTTCCATCATTCTACCATTGGAAGGATTCATGTGTGAATGTTAAGTGAATTTGCCTAAAACGTCCATCAATTTCGAAATCTACATGGTAGTTGACGGCCTGTTAGGTCACACCCAGTGCATTAGTGGTTATTGCTTCAACTGTTACTATGGAAACACTCATGCGCACTCGCCACGACGCCTGTCGGAAGGTTTCCTTATAACAATAGTTTACGTGTGGTGAATAGAACAGAACTCTGGCACGCGCACACAGAAGCAAAAGACGTTTCAGATGAGCTGATAAAGAAATGTATTTAAGCTCAAAGGGGCGTAGATTAGGTCAAAGAGAATTTAGTTTCATTCAAAAAATATTTTAGTTTACCTCAAAGAGGTGTAGTTGAGCTCAAAATTATGCAGTTTAGCTGAAATAGGTGTAGTTTAGATAAAAAAAATATATATTGTTAGCTCAGAGAGATGTACAGTCGCTCAAAAAAAGTATTCGAACACTATGGTTGATTACAGAATTCAGAAAAAATATCAGGCAACGATTTTTTTAGAACACTGTGGAAGATTTTCCCTCCACAGAAGCCTACCAGTGCAACAAAATCAGGATCCATAATCAAGCTCAGAGCCATATATCAGTTCAGTCCAGTGGGTTTATATGGTCAGCACCAGGACCCTGTGTGGTTGACCACTCCTCAGCAGTGGTAGAAAAAAAGAAAAGTAGTCATAGTTGTCCAGATCAGTAGGCCACACTAATCTGGCAGCCCTCCCCTTCCGTTCACTTCCACGAGATAGTATCTCTTTTGAAAGGTACTAACGGTCTGCACCACGATAAGGCGGGGTCGGACATTAGGTGCTAGGCCTGGAAGGTTCTATGCAGCATCACAGGGGATTGGTGCATAGCTCTCCTTCCAGTGACTACCTAGCTACCATTTACAGACCTTAGTAAGGGTAATAGAACAAAAAAAAATCCTTAAAGAGATATTGTTAATAGTAGAGACGTGTAATTTAACCGAGATCAGTATAATACAGCACATGAGATTTAGTTAGCTAAAGGAAGTGTAATTAACCTCAGAAAAGTGTGGTTTGGTTCGACAACATTTACTTTCATTCAGTTCATTTTATATATGCAGGTAATGGACAAGAAAAAACGAAAACAGCAACGTAAAATCATTACTACGGTGTTGGACCGCCACGTGAGTACAACACAGCCTCTACACGTCGTGGGATAGAGTCTACCAGTGTCTGAAAGTCTGCAGGAGGGATAGGACACTATTTGTCCGCAAGAAACGAGAGCAATTCCTACTTGTTCGATGAGGCTGAAAAACGCAGCCTGAGATGTCGTTCTAGAAGTTCCCCTAGACCACGGTAGCAAGTTGAATCATTTTTTTTTTTGTTCTATTACCCTTACTAAGGTCTGTAAATCGCAGCTAGGTAGTCACTGGAAGGAGGTTATGCATCAATCTCCTGTGATGATGCATAGAACCGGCCAGGCGTAGCACCTAATGTCCGACCCCGCCTTCTCGTGGTGTAGACCGTTAGTACCTTTCAAAACATATACTCTCTTGCGGAAGTGAACGAAAGGCGAAGGGCTGCCAGATTAGTGCGGCCTACTGATCTGGACATCTACGGCTACTTTTTTTTTTCTACCCTATACCCTACTGATAAGTGGTCAACCACACAGGGTCCTGGTGCTGACCATATATACCAACCTGAACGGAATTATGGCTCTGAGCTTGATTATGGATCCTGATTTTGCTGCACTGGTGAGCTTCTGTGGAGGGAAAATCTTCCGCTGTGTTTTCTCTTTGTTTGTGGGTTGACAGCCCCAAGTGAATAGATTCACAGGATATGTTTATCAGCTGGTGGATAATCCTGAGCAGAGGTCATCGCAGGCACCTGAACTCTTTGCTTCTATTGGCATCGTCAAATTCTACATTGGAGGAAGGCTTCCAGTGTAGATGGCTTCAGCCTTTAGTGGTGGGGGAACGGGTCTTTGCCCCATGTGTGCGATTAGGGGGCTGTTTGATATTGTCGGCATTCCCTCCCTCAATAAACATAGTTTCTTTAAACATCCCACTAACCATTTTCTCTCCATAGGTAGTTGGAATGTGAGGACTCTGCACAGAGCTTTTTCTCTTGATGTCTTCACACAAGAATTCCACCATTATAATTTAGATATTCTCGGCCTGCAAGAGACCACATGGACAGATAAAGGTCAGATTCTTAAAAATAATCTTAAATTTCTCTTTTCAGGGAGGGACGACAATAAGCATCACCAAGGCATTTTCTGCTTCTCAGAACGTTAGTGATGCTCTTCTAGGATACGAGTGCATTAATGAAAGGTTTCTTACAGCAAAATTTCAGACAAGCGTTTAAGACCTGAATGTTATCTGCTGTTATGCCCCCACTAAGGATGCCGATAAGGATGAGAAGGATGGGTTTTATGGACAACTTCAGGATATTTTGAATTCTGTCAAGAAAGGAGATATTACCCTTGTTCTTGGTGACTTCAATGCCAAAGTTGGTACTGACTCTGACCTTTGGGGAGGAGTAATAGGCCTTTTTGGTATTGATAGCTGCAATGGCAATGGGCAGTGTCTCCTACAGGTAAGTAAACTCAATGGATTCAGAATAACTAACACTTATTACAAACACCGTGACATAAATAAGTACACATGGGTTTCACCTGATGGGCTGCATAAGAATATGATTGATTATATATTAATTAACAGCAAATGTGCTAGTTCTGTTTGGAATGCCAAGTCATATAGGGGAGCTGAAATTGGATCTGACTAATAATTATTTAAGTGATAACGCACTTGAGCTTATTTCGGAAAGAAAGAACTGCAGGAATGTCCTTAATCAATAACCTACTAGTCCGAATAGAAAGCACTACACAGAACTTAATAAACGTGTAAAGGATCAGTTAGCTGCTGATAAGAATCTTTGTCTTGATGGTTTGGCTGGAGGCAGTTAGGCAGCACAACAGCAGAGAGCTGTACCAGATAGTTAATGTTTTGTGCGGTAGAAAATGAACAGGTACACAGGGATTGCAGGATAAACAAGATAAGGTTATAGAAGGGGACGATTCTGTTATGGCTAGGTGGGCTGAGCATTTCAGTAATGTTCTAAACAATATAGTTAGTTCTACTCCCATTGTTTGCAATGATGATAGATGCATTGGTGGCTTTAATGTTGGCCCTATAACACAGTCTGAAGTTATTTTGGCTATTTCTAAACTTAAACTTCATAAATCCCTAGGGGTAGATGAAATTACTACGGAAATGCTTAGATCTGGGAATGTTTCAGTTACCACTTGGTTGACTAAAATTTTGAATATCTTTTGGCCGAGTGGTTAGCGCACTTGGCTACTGATCTAAGGGACCTGGGTTCGAGCTCTAGGTAAGGTATGGATGTATGTGTCGTTTTTCAGCTGGGATCCTCCCATCCTCACAGATCTTCTACTATGGCATATAAACTGACAGGTTCCTGTCAGACCTCTGTGGCAAGCAGCTGCTTGAGGGGGTATTATTATATATTTATGATAAAGGCATGGTTCCTAAGGATTTTACCAGAGCTATTTTTATCCCTATTTTCAAAAAAGGTGATCGCAGTTCTTGTGATAACTATAGGGGTATCAGCCTACTCTCCGTTCCAGGTAAAGTTCTTTCCATGATTGTGCTTAATAGAATTAAGAATCTGGTTGACAGTCAATTCCGTGATGAGCAATGTGGATTCAGAAGTGGTAGGGGATGTGTGGATCAGATATTTTCCCTTAGGCAGATTCTTGAGAAATGTTTAGAGTTTCAGAAACCTTTGGTTGCTAGCTTTGTTGATTTCAAAAAGGCATTCCTGTGCACGTTAAAGAACACGCTGGATGGCATTGACGGGACCTACATGCTATTTGCTAACAGCTGTCCAGTGGGACCCCTTCCCTCAACCTTCTCTGAGCCCTCGGGGTGCTGGTGACCTTGCCATTTAGCCCATTGTGTGCAAAAAAAGTGTCAGAGGTAAAATAACCTAACTAGAGTCATATCATATCCCCCCCCCCCTCAGATCTGGTCAGATTATGCATCGCTCATCATCCAATATAATGGACCCAACTAGCAGAACAATGGGAACTCAACATCTTGAAATATGCGGTGTCCATTTTCCTGCCGAACTCAAATTCTTTCGAATTATTGGAAACTCTGTAAGCAATACAGCCGACGTTAAATGTGGCATAAAACTGTTGTTTAGGTTTCCAACAAAATCACATTTAATCTGTATTTCCTCACATTCGAGTTCATTGAATAATTTCGTGTTAATATTTGAGGTTTTTCCCTGTTCTGATGACGATGAGAGATTCTGAAGATTCCCTTCAGCGAACTCTGTGCACTGATCTCCAGTTGACCATTGATTCAATTCACCTTCTGTGTTCCCCCCTCCTCTGCGGTACGCAGCTGACGGAAACGTGGATTTTCACCAGTGAACGAGACCACGTGATCCCACCCAGCCATCTCATTACGTATACTATTAGTGCTTGTCGCGTGCCGACTCCTCCCCCCTCTCCTCCCCTCTGCCGAAACAAACGTCGGATTCCTCTGCTTCGTGTCCTCATAAGAGATGCTGAAGGGTTCAGCGAGCGAAAAGAGGAAGTTGGTGCCATCCACACGTCGGCAGACGATGTTGCTTACACAGAATATAAACAATCCAGCGCAATGAAGCAGAAGGAGGATGCTGACAGAAATCCCATTTCTCGACATATTAATTTGCATTCTGATTTTAAAATAATTTCCTTCACTTTGAATAACTGATGTGCATTTTTCAACTACTTCATAAGAAAGGTAGGGTACTGTCCAAGGTCACCTTGATATACTAGGCGTGGACAGCCATCGACCAAAATGAGGGAAATTTAGTAAATAAATAAAATTAAGCGATTTAATTTATCTACAATTTTAAAAAATTCTGCTCATTTTTAAACTACTAAAATAATTTATTCATTATGACTGTGTAGACGGCACTCTTCTCTGCCTGTTTGGCTTGAGTTCTTTTTCTACCTTTGTGTGTGAGAGCTTTATAGAAGGGTACCTGTCCCTATCTTGTAAGGATGAATAACTCAGGTGGCCGAATACACAAACCCATGTGTTTCTCATATCTACATTTATTTACACAATTTACACTTTATAATGTATACAAAACAGTGACTGCCCACCCGGTGCAGTCACTCGCCGAATGCAACACAGGCTATAGTGAGCCTCAGCGGTCCCACCGATAGATACAGAACAAAGCTTAAAAAAAAAACGAGGTGCAGACTATCCGCCTGACATCCGGACAGCCTCGTGGTCCGCGTGCAAGTCCAGTTTGAACCATCCGCCGGATGATGTCACGTGTCCTTCGGGGACGTTAGAGTGTCTCGGCCAATAGGGTTCGAACACGATCGCCAGGCCAGGCCAGAGGCTGACTCTTGTCGCCTTTCTTCGTCCAGCTCATTCAGGTAGTCCAGCTACCCGAACTGGATCTGCCGCTGGCGCTATGTGGCCAGGCGGGGAGCCACTGCCGCCAAAATGGCGATCCTGACCCTCACTCCTGCCGAGTCCCTACAGACTGTAAAACTGAGTATGAATTTTTTAAAATTAATAGTTACCAGTTGAATTTTAATTAAAAATTATTAAATAAATGTTACACACATATACTTCTGCGACGCCGACCAATCCTTCCTCGAAATAATGTGAAAATTCATTGTGAAATGTACTTCAACAATCTTATCAACTCATGGCATGACGTGCCCTACAAATTCTCACACATGACGTGTTATTACAGAGAGTTTTCGTATGCTGACTCTTCTATTATGCCATACGACACTTTGACGCCTGCTACGATACAGGATGCTTTGGGTGACCCAGTTGGTGCGCGTGTTGAGATCATTGGCTGATATTCCCAGGTTCGACTCCCCACTGGGATTACCTTGAGATTTTACTCAGCTAATTATCAACCTGTTGTAGCAACTGATGAAGAGATGGCCCAGGGTTCGAGTCCCGGGTAGCTATGGATGTTTATATTCTCTTTCTGCTGAGGTTTCGTCTCCCTCACAGACCTTCTACTATAGCGTATTAAATTGACATCCTCCTGTCAGACCTCTGTGGCAAGGGGGAATTGAATTTTTTTTTCATGTAGGATTTTTTATCAAAAAAAAGTTCGAAAAAAGGGAAAGAAAAAAAACAACAACCTACACGTATTCAAGTATACAGTTTGTCATTGGTAAAAAAAATTGCAAAAGAATGGTATTTGTTATTAATTTGATACAACTGTAATCTGCTTCATCTGGAAAAAAAGAGTTCTGACCCTACTTTGTATTGATTGTGAGACAGAGTTATTTACTAGAATATCTTGCTTGCATATATTTCACGCATTTTTCAAGAGCTTTCTTAAAGACCTTAAAAAAGGAAGAGAAAATGCTATACTGCAATGGAATAGGAATACAGTCTCTTGGATCCATCTTTTACATTTTTCCGACTCGATAGAGTTGATTGCCCCCCCCCCCCCCCTCCTCTCCCATCTTTATTTGTTTCTTGATCTGTCCTGTGTATAACGAATTTTACGAACATTTGCAGTGATCGTATATTCATATTTGCATTTAATTGGAGTGAATAAATTGGCAACACTTATAAGAGGTTGTAACTGCGCCTGCGTTGAGATTTTCTCCGCTGATCCATACTCTCGGTCAGAAAGGGGATACCGATTGGTCTTGAAAAGGCCGCCATCCGTCTGACGGGATGATAAGTCGTGCTCTAGTATTCAGAAGAGCCATACAATGCGAAAACTAAATAACACACTGGATGGTCTTGACGGGGAGCCTAATCTGTATCCTAGCAAATATTCAATAGATCCCCTTCCCGTCTCGGCCCTGAGACCCATCCCCGGCGCATAACTTGCAGATAAGTTATTAGCAATGTGGGGTGATCACAAATATGAAGGAAAAAAAAGCTTTTGGGATTCTTGTGACCTGAACGTTTAGCACATTGTGTGCGCGAGAGTGTCGCTCAGAGATAAAACAACAAGTTATTAGGTTGGTGCAAAAATCATGGCCGTTTTGAAACCCCAACTTCAATAAATCGGCGTCCTCGTCTTTCCTCATCTTCAAGGCTCGTATCTCCACTACGAAACTATTCCAACCGACGCCGCCCTGTAGGCTCTGAAGAGTTTCCCTCGCGCCATGCTTTCACACTATTACGAGTTGTTTGAGTCGCGTTTTGGACAAGTTCGAACTCGTGCAACAAAATCACACGCAATTCCTTTTTACCCAACGTAATTTTGAGACGACTGAAAATAACGAAAATGAAGCTTTCCAAAAACAACATTAGCACAAATATATTAAACCAAGGATGAGCTTTAAAACGATATATAAGATGAACTAATGAAATATATATGTTTTTATTTTTTATTTAACATTAACAATAAAGAAGGGAACCAAATAAAAAGTCCTCATTATTTTTCCATCAACCTAATGCAGAATTATGTAAAAGTATGCAAAGTAAATTAAACAATTAAAAACGGAGAAGAGAACAAAATAAAAACTTCCATTATTTTTGATCAACCTAATACAAGTACGCAAAGCAAATTAAATGCCATCATATTTCAAATAACCAGAAAGAGCAATTATTTCTCCTTTTCAAATTTAATGCATTCTAATGGTGGAAATTCAACTTAAGGGAATATTCTGGGATTCAGTAATAATTATTTTATTTGTATCCGTCCGATCTTAAATCCCAAAAGGCATTTTTTACTTATTATCTTTTAGAATAAAAAAAAAAATTGAATTTTGACATACGAAATAACAGAAAATCAGGGGTAAATAGTACGCATCGCCTTTTTGCTTTTCAAAATTTTTTTTATTTAAAATAGTTTTAAAAATAAGAATACTTCTGGCTTCTCTAAACTTTTCCGTTAATTTGTTTGTATGACTTTTCTTGCCCCATTGATTAATTTTATTTATTTATAGTTTCCTTATTTTTAAATTATTATATTGCTATTTATACATATATACAGTTTCTTTATTTTTGAAAAACTAAAATTTTTTTCCAGTAGGCCCAACAACGAACAGCTTTATATTCTTGAGTTTAAAACTGGCTTTCGGTTTTTCGCCTCCGTTATTCTGTGATGATGGATACGGAGCTGGAAATCTCCCCTCGATGAGATTCTCTAACTAAATAGGAGCGCAGAAGTAATGAAGAAAGGGAGGGAAAGAATTCCTTCTCCATCACACGTAGGAAATTCTCTTTTCAGGCTTGAATAACAACAGCTGGGCTGGAAAAGGTCTCCTCGTACAAAACTCCCATTTAGACGCGAAACGAGCGGAAACGTGTAGCACTCAGACACGCGCAATATGTCAAAAAATCCGGTATTTTTCATTTCTTCTCTCGTGACATTTCCACGAGGAGCCACTCCTCATTCAGATCGCTACAAAAGAAGGAAAAAATCTCTGTGTGTGTGTGTGGATGCGGACACGTGTGCGAACTGTGAAAGGGGAAAACAAAGCTATCGGCTCAAGGGAGGAAATAAAAAAAAGCAATGTAACCAACTATATTTTTCACAGTTTCCAGTGTCACGAAAAGTAGATAGAGCAGCTTTAATAATGCTGAGACTTAGAGCTGGGGAGGGAAAGGGGGGAGGGAAAGGGGGGAGGTCGGCTAAAGTATCTGCAACGCGCTACAGCAAGACACCATGGTGATCGCTCCTCATGACGTCATTAATCATTTGAGCAATCGGAAAGTGCGGTGCCGCCAAAGAATGTTACGTTAGATAAGAAGGCGGGGGGGGGGAAACATTAGAAAAATGTCGTTTCTTTTTTTCTCTCGCTCTATCCATCTGGCTTTCAATTTGAACCTAGAGCGAATGAAGCCAGTTGGATATACAGAGGAGGGGGTTGCATCACTGGAGGGGGGAAGGAACTAAGCAAAGAGATTACTTATAAATTATGAAACCGAAAGTGATATCCATGGCAACCGTTTCATCATCGTCTGCGCACCTGCGTCATTTCTATTTTTTTTTTTCCCTATATCGTCGTTTTTGCTGAAAGACTTCTGAAAAAACATCGGTGACTTTGAAATCGAGATGCAGACATGAAAATAGCGAGAACGCAGACAATTCCTATTCGGAGTGTATGAGAGATGGCAGTAAGAAGAATTGTTGGCGCGACTTTAGTCTTTTCGGGGTTCAAACCTAGGAAAAGATTTCGCGAGGAGAGAGAGGCCAGACTGAAGCCATTGGGATGCGGTTCTGCAAATAGAGCAACTTCTGATTCTCCCTAATTCCATTCAGTTGTTTTTCTTCTGCCTCTGTTCCAGTTATTGGAATTCGCAGAAGGAGAGGTTGATCCATCTATTTCTTCTCCTCCTCATCCCCATCCCTAGATCCAGTCGAGGTTTTAACTAATACCTTTATAAAACAAATATTCCTTATTTCCTTCATACAAGATCAGTTGGTTGATTTAAGATTTTAAGGCCTTCATGGCAGGGGTTATCGAAGTGGATTCCTTGGGTGAGTTATTTTTACCTGTGAGCGGTGTATGGTGAAAAGGATGGTGATCTATTTGAGAAGAGGATTAAATTTTTTTCATTTTTAATCCCTCTTTAAATCTATCACGAGAGGCTACCATCTGTCTCCTAACAGCTGTCCAATGGGTCCCCTTCACCCAACCTTCTCTGAGACTCTTGGGGTCCTTGTGACCTCATTATTTAGCCCACTGTGTTCGAAAAAAAGTTCTGCTCACAGGTAAAAAATTAATACCGACCCTTTTCTCAAGGAATCAGCTTTCAAAAAAAAAAAGGGGGGGGGACGAAAAGGATGACAGGATGAGATTTAAATGTCGAGAAGAACAATTAATAGTTAAACTGGAAGAAAATGAGCCTAAATTCGGCCAGCAAAACTGAAGTTGCGAGATAGTCAACTAAAGAGAAAATTGATATGGGAGAGTGGGGGGGGGGGAGCGTCCATGTTTCGAAATCAGGTTCTATTATAGATAGACAAAATGTATGTTTTTAAATAGAGTATTTTTTCCTGCGGTTGTAAGAATGCAGTTTTTATTTTCTTAGTGGCGCTTCACGAAGTTTGAGTTGGAAAGGACTGCTTTAGGCGATGAACAGGACTGAATCAGATGAGCCACCCATATTTTCTCCTCCCTCCACTCAATTGAATCAGATGGGCCAGATGCCCTCCACCCACTCAACTGAATCAGATGGGACAGATGCCCTCCTCCCTCCACTCAATTGAATCAAGTGGGCCAGATGCCCTCCTCCCTCCACTCAATTGAATCAGATGGGCCAGATGCCCTCCTTCTCCACTCAATTGAAACAGATGGACCAGATGCCCTCCTCCCTCCACTCAACTGAATCAGATGGACCAGATGCCCTCCTCCCTCCACTCAACTGAATCAGATGGACCAGATGCCCTCCTTCTCTACTCAACTGAATCAGATGGGCCAGATGCCCTCCTTCTCCAATCAACTGAATCAGATAGGCCTCATGCCCTCCTCCCTCCACTCAATTGAATCAGATAGGCCAGATGCCCTCATCCCTCCACTCAACTGAATCAGATGGGCCACATGCCCTCCTCCCTCCACTCAACTGAATCAGATGGGCTATATGCCCTCCTCCCTCCACTTAACTGAATCAGATGGGCCACATGCCCTCCTCCCTCCACTCAACTGAATCAGATGGACCAGATGCCCTCCTTTTCTACTCAACTGAATCAGATGGGCCTCATGCCCTCCTCGCTCCACTCAACTGAATCAGATGGGGCAGATGCCCTCCTTCTCTAATCAACTGAATCAGATGGGCCGCATACCCTCCTCCCTCCACTCAACTGATTCAGATGGGCCACATGCCCTCCTCCCTCCACTTAACTGAATCAGATGGGCCACATGCCCTCCTCCCTCCACTCAACTGAATCAGATGGACCAGATGCCCTCCTTTTCTACTCAACTGAATCAGATGGGCCTCATGCCCTCCTCCCTCCACTCAATTGAATCAGATGGGCCAGATGCCCTCCTCCCTCCACTCAACTGAATCAGATGGGCCTCATGCCCTCCTCCCTCCACTCAACTGAATTAGATGGGCCAGATACCCTCTTCCCTCCACTCAACTGAATCAGATGGGCCAGATGCCCTCCTTCTCTACTCAACTGAATCAGATGGGCCAGATGCCCTCCTTCTCTAATCAACTGAATCAGATAGGCCTCATGCCCTCCTCCCTCCACTCAATTGAATCAGATGGGCCAGATGCTCTCCTCCTCCACTCAACTGAATCAGATGGGCCAGATGCCCTCCTCCCTCCACTTAAATGAATCAGATGGGCCACATGCCCTCCTCCCTCCACTCAACTGAATCAGATGGACCAGATGCCTTCCTTCTCTACTCAACTGAATCAGATGGGCCTCATGCCCTCCTCTCTCTACTCAATTGAATCAGATGGGACAGATGCCCTCCTCCCTCCGCTCAACTGAATCAGATGTGCCACATGCCCTCCTCCCTCCACTCAACTGAATCAGATGGGCCAGATGCCCTCCTCCCTCCACTTAACTGAATCAGATGGGCCACATGCCCTCCTCCCTCCACTCAACTGAATCAGATGGACCAGATGCCTTCCTTCTCTACTCAACTGAATCAGATGGGCCTCATGCCCTCCTCTCTCTACTCAATTGAATCAGATGGGACAGATGCCCTCCTCCCTCCGCTCAACTGAATCAGATGTGCCACATGCCCTCCTCCCTCCACTCAACTGAATCAGATGGGCCACATGCCCTCCTCCCTCCACTTAACTGAATCAGATGGGCCACATGCCCTCCTTCCTCCACTCAACTGAATCAGATGGGCCAGATGCCCTTCTTCTCTACTCAACTGAATCAGATGGGTCTCATGCCCTTCTCCCTCCACTCAATTGAATCAGATGGGCCAGATGCCCTCCTCCATCCACTCAACGCTTCAAAAATTAAGCGTAGTCGCAAAAAAGTAGCAAAGGTGCAAATTAAGCATATTTGCACAAATGTTTCTGTACAAAAACACCACTAAAAAGGAGAAAAAAAAATACAAATCAGTAGGTTCGTTCCAGCAATGCTTCAACGCACCCTCTAAACTCATTCCTGGATAGATTCAGGTTTTAGTGACAAAGGAGATCTTGCACTTCTTTCTGTTTCATGGTATGGCCAACAAATCTTTATCCTTAACAAAAGTAACAGGTCGGGATCTAGGAAAAAATTGGGGGGGATTGGCGAGTGACTGGATTTCCAATGCAGTTAAACATTTCCCTCTCGATTTTCATCGTCATCATCCTCAAGCAGCCATGGGCTATGGAGGTCCAACTACACCGCGTAATTTAGTAAAATCACAGACATGGGGCAAAAATCAGTTCCCCCACCACTAAAGGCTGAAGCCATCTACACTGGAAGACTTCCTCCAATGTAGAATTTGACGATGCCAATAGAAGCAAAGAGTTCAGGTGCCTGCGATGACCTCTGCTCAGGATTATCCACCAGCTGATAAACATATCCTGCGAATCTATTCACTTGGGGCTGTCAACCCACAAACAAGCAGAAAACACAGCGGAAGATTTTCCCTCCACAGAAGCCCACCAGTGCAGCAAAATCAGGATCCATAATCAAGCTCAGATTCATATATCAGTCCAGTCCAGTAGGTTTATATGGTCAGCACTAGGACCCTGTGTAGTTGACCACTCCTCAACAGGGTAGAAAAAAAAAAAGAAAAGCAGCCATAGTTGTCCAGATCAGTAGGCCACACTGAGCTGGCAGCCCTCCCCTTCCGTTCACTTCCACAAGAGAGTATCTCTTTTGAAAGGTACTAACGGTACCATTATTAACACCTTGCCCCCCTACCCCCCTAGGTTAGGCCCTGAAAAGTAATATATTATTATTGGTCAGGCCCCGTTGTTTCGTAACATCTCTCCATAAAGGTTTCTTTATAATCGGTGTGAAGATGAGGAATATTTGAAAGTATAGAATCTATTGGACTTTGTCGATATAAAATGTTCAAAAATATACAATTTTTGCAATTTTAAGAGCCATGTGTTGAAAATTTTTCCTAGTTATGCTCACGTTAAGATATTTAAAAAATGCCTTTTTTCCCACATTTCCCAAGGGCTCAGAGGTAGTTGTGGAAGGAAATGCAAAGGACAGCCGTTAGGAGTTACACACTGGATGGTCCAGACAATCCTGTCAGGACCATCCAGTGTGTTCTTAAATTAGGGAGACATCTGGCAGCTTTCCGTCAAGGTCATCTAGAGGGTTCTACAAAGTGAACAACGTATAATTTGTACTTAAAGGTAAGGTCGAATCTACGAGTAGGGGATACTAGTAAAGCTAATGTGGGCTAAAAATTATTTGTGCACATTTCGCGCATTTTTCAAGAGATTTTTGAAAAATCTCTAGATTGAAGTGGAAAATGTTGCACTGAGGGGGAAATGCAATCTGTCTCCTTTTTACCCTTTTCCGTCCCGAATGGATCGCTCCCACCTCCCCCCACTTATTTTTTTTCTAGATCCGGCCTGCTTAACGGATGGCTCTCCTGCATATGCAACCACGGCTTAATGTCCCATCCGACGGAAGGGGTCATTTCCAAGCCAGCGGTGTCCTCTACTGACCGAGGCTAGGTGGGGGGGGGGGGGGGGTTAGTGGAGTTAACGTTCAACGCTGGCGCAGTTGAGAATCGAACCTGGGAACTGCAGATTACGAGCCTGGCACACTGCAGACTGAGTCAACCCTGCTCTGTATTTTTCAGTCAGAATGAGTATCAATGAATGAGTAGCAAGTAGCGAGACCATGAGATTGCTCAGTTTATGCTTCGACATTTCTCAGATATCAGAGAATGGCCGAAAGTGTCAACTGTGCACTCTCATAGTCTCCCCGTTGTTTCATCAGTTGGGTTGGGTTGGGTTGTATTACCTCTGAGCGGCACTTTTTTGCACAACATGGGCTAAATGGCCAGGTCACATGGAACCCGAAGACTCAGAGAAGGTTGGGGGAGGGGACCCACAGGAACAGCTGTTGGGAGACAGATGGTAGCCTCCCGTCAAGGCCATCCAGCGTGTTCTTTAACGTGCACAGGGTATGGCTCTCCCGCACACGGGGCCACGGCTTAACGTCCCATCCGACGGACGGCGGCCTTTCCGAGCCCATCGGTGTCCCCTACTGACCGTGGGCAGGGCGGGGAATTTTGCGGAGATAAATCTCAACACTGACCCAGCTGGGACTCGAACCTGGGAACTACAGATTACGAGCCTGGCGCGCTACCGACTGAGCCACCCCCGCCCCAGTTACCAGGAGAAATCATTTATCTAACTAATTTTAGTGAGATTAAGTTAAAGGTTAAAAACTATTTAAAGAATGTCTGTTAATCTGTAATCCTGAGAAAACCAGCATCTATATGAATTTTGTTTCCTTTTTTAATATGTTCACTTATGTATGAAAACTAATGCTCATTAATATTTCCTGCAGAAAGCTATTAGCTTTGCGGGTCAAATGCATAACATCTCTCTACATCTGTGTTTTATGAGGTGACGATGATGATGAATAAATATATTATTATATTAAAAAAAATTTAAAGCTATCTAGCTTTTACTTCAAAGTACAGAGGGAATGGGTCTCCCGAACAAGGGACCACGGTTTAACTACCATCCGACGGACGGCGCCCTTTCCAAGCAGGAACCAAGCTTTTCCAAGCAGGATCAAGCAGGAACTTGTTAATATTGGCCTACAGTGGCCAAATGCAGCAGCTGTATCTCAGGACAGACATGTTTGGAGAACTAAACTGCAGTCTGTTTGGGACTCCGTAGTCCATGGCTGCTTGATGATTTTGTATATCATTCCCGAGAGTTTGGGTGGGGGGGGAGGTTATAACCACAGTTTTTTGCACACATTGGACTAAATGGTCAGCTCACAAGGACCCCAGGTCTCAGTGAAGGTTGAGGAAAAGGAATCCACTGGACAGCTGGTAGCCTCCCGCTGAGGCCATCCAGCGTGTTCTTTAACGTGCACAGACTATGACTCTCCCACACACACACACGAGGCCACGGCTTAACAACCCAGCTAATGAACGGTGGCCTTTCTAAGCCCCTCGGTGTTCCCTACTGACCGAGATCAGGGAGAGGAACTTTTGCGGAGATAAATCTCAATGCTGGCTCAGGTGGGATTCGAACCTGGGAATTGCAAATTACGAATCTGGTGCGGTACGGACTGAGCCAACATCCGTCCCTGACGGAGAAGGGTTCTAGAAATTGTTCCTAATTTGCACAGGGCTTCTCATATAAGGACCACAGCCTCAGTTAGAGCTAACAGAACACAAACGAACAACCATGCCAAACCAGGACTCGAACCCGGACCCAGGCAGTTCCGCTATCTTTTAGAACCGAAGTCCCAAAGCTTCGAGTTCAGTTCCCTCTTTCATTTCCACGGCCCAATGCTTTTGGCAGTACAGTGTACATAAAACCATCCTGATTCCATCAGCATAAAACTGTTTATGAAAATGTTACAACTCCTCCTCCTGCTGTATGGGAAATAACTGTTCACTTTTCGAAAATAAACATCTTTCTTCCGATCAAGATAAACACTCGACTCGCTTCGTACCAGATCCTCGAGGAAGAAATGATGCGGAGGATTCGGAAACTGCACGAGAGGAAGGAAGGGAAGCGTTTAGATCAAAGGCTAAGCATTTCGAGTGCTTCGAACAGCACTCGGGATCCCTATCCTGGTTGTTTGATCCTTCGACCACCACGGATCATTTAAAACCCTCCCGGATCCAAAGTTGCCTCTTTAAGCTGAAAATAAAAATCGACCCGAATGCTTGAGCCCGCAAGAGCAGAACCACTTGCCTAGGAAACAAAACTTCGTTAAAAATTGACGACTAAGTCGCGCACAGTGTAATGCCTACCCACTTTACATCTTTTGCAAGGTGCATTATGGGCTTTGTGTTGCTATGGTGACGGCGATGTAATCTCTCCGTTTCGGAGTCGCGCTTTTCTTCTGCGAGAGGAAAATGGAGACGAAGGAGTAACAACGTCAGTGCTTCTAGCAGAATATTTCTTAAACATGGGAAGAGGATGCCATTCATGTTAGGGAGGGGAGGGGGGGTTAAAAAGAGAACGCGATATCTTGTTTACTAGGGATTAGCATAATGATACTGTGAACAAAACAATGCTTTTAATATTCTCTCTCTGGATTACGGCAGCTTCGGCTCGTTCGAATTTATTTTTTAAATTTACAAAGCTCCCTTTCTCAAAGAAACGGGGTGAAGACAAGAAACATATAATAGTTGTTTATGCCTGTTACAGTTTTTAAAAATTAATGATTTACGGCTGACTGTTGAGAACTTTAATTTTTTATTAAAACAAAGAATTTAGTTCATTAAACTGTTTTTTATTTACTAAAATATAAAATCAGTGAAACACATTTCAAGTTTTTTTTGTTGCAGCTTCGACTTAGGAAATTGCAAAAAAAAAAGTTTCAACTGTTAAAAAAGTTGCATAAAGAAATTAAGGCGCAATTTTGTCTTTTTCTTAAAATCTGAAAACAGCAAGCGGTCTTCTGTTCCAGTCTCTAAGCATAGATTTAACAAATAAGACAGATTTTTATCAGAGCAATAACTGATTAAATTCTGCCGCAAATATTAAAATGTACCTAATTTGTCTAAAACTGAGACTCAGCTGAATGGAACATGTGGTAGGGAAAAAAATTATATTGATCCAAGCAATAACATAAGTAATGGGATACCACCAAAGTAAGAAATAATTGATTTTGTTTTGCTTGTTAAAAATTTATTTCAGTAACTTATATTTTTGTACCGGTAGTTTTTAAGAAAATATAAATGTACAATTATATTTCTTTCTATTTTATACGGTCCAAAAATACGCAACTAGTTTCGATTTATAAGGTATAGATTGAATTGTTTTATATATATACTATGTAGATATTGTACTTTTTATAAAGTAGCAGTGGAATAGCGTCAAGAGAGATTATTAGACTGTCATCCTAAAGTCAAAATCAACTAAATGGTTTTAATTGATTTCATTTAGGTTCGAGAATAAATGGAATAATGAGAATAAATGTGCGGCATGAGATTAACAGACGAATAGGGATTGCTGCCGGGACTTTTAAGAATCTATGGAGATTGTGGAGAAATAGGCGTATACACCTAAAGACTAAAATTAGACTGTATAATAGTTTGGTTCTTTCTAGGGTTAGTTATGGTAGTGAAACTTGGACACTTTGTAAACAAGATAACAGGAAACTAGATGCTTTTGATTCCAGATGCTTACGCAGTATCTTGGGCATTAGGTGGTTCAACTTTGTAACTAATGATGAGGTTAGGCAAAGGAGTTTGCAACCTCCTGTAAGCAGCATATTGTGCAGAGAGAGACTCCGTTAGTTTGGCCATGTTGCCCGTATGAATAATTATAGATTGGCGAATAGGGTTATGAACAGTGTGCCTAAAGGCCTTAGAAAGAAGGGGAGACCTAGGATGCGGTGGGCAGACAATGTCAAACAGGACCTTGTTAGAATTGGTGTACAGTGGCCAGATGCAGCAGATGTAGCTCAGGACAGACTTGCTTGGAGAACTCAATTGCAATATAGTTGACCTCCGTAGCCCATGGCTGCTTGAGGATGATGATGATGATCTAAATCAAATTATATTTATATTCTTTCGCTAAAATTAGATTCTTGACATTGTAATGCAATCTGTCTCGCGTCATCTTAATGAAATAAGTATGTTTTATATTATGCAAATTTCCACTTTTGCGTAGAAAATTTTTCGAAGAAGGTGGGGGGGAAGTGAATGATGTGAACCGAAATGGATCAAAATACTTTTCGATTAACCTTTATTTTTTTAAAAAATTGATTCTCGTTAATATGGTGCAAGCCCATCGGATCCCCTTTCTCATCGGTAGCAGGGGTAGGAGGGGAGGAGGAGGGCGTTAGCAGGGATAAATCTGAATGATAAAACAACCGAGACTTAAACCTGGGAACTGCAGATTAAGAAAGCCTAGACAACGGAGACCGCCCTCTGAATATGCAATTAATAAGTAAAGGATGTATATTTTCACAGAACTTCGTGACGTATTTACTATGCTATTAGGCAATTTGCCTGATAAATATTAGTTCTTTCACTTGCAGACATCTAAGACATGCAGAGAGGAAACGAAATCAATGAAATCCCCTTTAGGAGATAATTAACTATTAAAACAGAATTTTCTTTATACGAAAAAGTCACTGAAAATAAGTTTGTCAAAAAAATCATTTTAAAACGTTATGCTCAGAAAGAATCCTCAAGTTTTGGGAACGGGGTGGCTCAGTCGGATGCACGACAGGCTCGAAATCTGCAATGCCCTGGTTCGAGTCCCAACTGCGTCTACGTTGATAAATTTCTCCGCTAACTCCCATTCTTCCCTCAGGAGAATTTAGAAAAGCCGCCGTCCGTCGGAGGAGATGTTAGGCCGTGACTCCGTGTTGTAGGAGAGCCACACATTATGCACGTTAAAAAAAACACGCTGGATACCCTTAACGGGAGGCTACCAATTATCCTCTTCTCCCAACCTTCTCTGAGCCCTCTGGGTCCTTGTGACCACAGACTAACTGATTAGCACAGATGGACGACGCACTACCACTGTTTACAGCGTCACCTTTAGCAATCGGACGTAATTCTCATTTTCCCACGAACTTTTAAAATGTGTGAACATCTTTCTTTGCGCTTCTCTGTCTGACTATTATTTGATTTTTGTTTTTTATTTCCTTTTACTAAAGATATGAAATGGATAAATTTATTATGATTGTATTAGAATATTATGGAATAATTTTAAATTATATGCTGACTTTTTAAAAATAATATCTACCTGTATAATTTTAAAATTAATATTTATTATTGTTTACTCTAGAATAAAATGAACTCAGTTGTTGCAAAATGGATAAATGTACTTCATCTATTTGGCTGGGATGGTGGTGCTCAGTCGGAAGCGCGCCAGGCTCGTAATCTGTAGTTCCCAGGTTCGAGTCCCAGCTGGGTCTGCGTTGAGATTTATCTCCGCAAAATTCCCCGCCCTGCCCACGGTCAGTAGGGGGACACCGATGGGCTTGTGAAAGGCCGCCGTCCGTCGGTTGGGACGTTAAGCCGTGGCCCCGTGTGCGGGAGAGCCATACCCTGTGCACGTTAAAGAACACGCTGAATGGCCTTGACGGGAGGCTACCACCTGTCTCCCAACAGCTGTTCCAGTGGGTCCCCTCTCCCAACCTTCTCTGAGCCTTTGGGGTCCATGTGACCTGGCCATTTAGCCCATGGTGTGCAAACCGCTCAGAGGTAAAACAACCCAACCCAAATCTATTTGGCTAGCAACTTAATCCGTGCTTGTGATCTGGTCTTTTAGCTTTTTGTGTGCAAAGTTGCGCCGCTCAAAGTAAAGTAGCCCAACTCTTTCCCCCACAAAGTCTACAAAAAGCATGTTTGACGACGATCATTTCACCTATTTAATGCAACAGTTTGTGGTTCGAGTGCACACGCTCTCTAATGAACATAATTATCCGATCATAATCTCAACTGTTGTTATACTGCATTCAAAAGTAGACATGAGACAAATGCCTCGGGTTCAATTCCTCCGAGGATCATCTTCAATTAATGCCTTGCCTCTATGCATTGCTAATGGGATTCTGCGAACAGCGAGTTAGTCTACGTTCCTGGTCATAAAATGCCTGCAAGAGAAAATATGGCCGACGTCAGTTTAGCCCGAAGCGAAAAAATACGACGATAAAATTTGCTCGGCTACAAATTAAAGAATTTTTCTGTTCAGCATTTAATGGATAGAGGAAATTTTTAAACAATGGGATGTTTTCTTCTTTTCATTGCTGATTGGCTTCATGAAAGCGTCTGCTCTCTTAACACAATTCCAAGAATTCTCTTTCCAACGATTTTGTGCAGACGTATCAAACAAGCAGAGCATTCGATACTATTTCTATGCCTTCAGGAAAGAAATTGTATCAACAGGATCTCTGGATTGCGTCTTCGGATTTTATTTATTTCAATTATCTTTCTTGCAATGATTTGGTATATATGTTGCTATTTAATTAATGGGTAATAAAAAAAAATGAATAAATTTCCCCTCAAGCAGCTGTTTGCCACTGAGGTCTGACTGCAGCCTTGTCAGTAGAGCCAACTTACAATAGAAGACCGGTGGGCTAAGTTATGTCATGAGCAAGTAGCACCATTTATTATCTTGACAATTCTTACATATTTATTTCTATTATTATTGCTGTGTACTTAACATTTTTCCTTAGACTAATATTTATTTCTGTTTTTTAAAAGCAAAATTATTCGTATTTATTAGAAAACATCATGATGTTAATAAATACGAATAATTTTTCTTTCAAATAACGTGTCAAATACTGTACAGGGTTTATCCAATCCTTAACCTCGCCCATCTTACTTCACCCACAAATGGAACTTGAAATTTTTTGTTCTGTCATGAATTACATGTGGCTAAATTACATTTATAGGGGACCAAACATCTCTGACTCTTTTCTGACTAAAACATGATTGGGCCAGGGGTAATAATGAAATAAAGTCTTAATCAGAAGAAATTGGATGAAAGGTGTAATCGTAGTCATCAAAAATTTCAATCTGTAACATTTCTTTTGATAAATATGTTCAATCTGCAGATCCTTGTGTATATTGGTGTTTCTTACCTACCATGGGGCGTCTCTAATGGAGACTTTCAAAATAAACTTCAAACATTTAGAATAAATGCAAAATATAAATCTACTGGTTATTTGCGATCATCGTTAAAGCTTATTTTATGTTACAGTTCCAAACATTTTAAATTAAAAATAAAAAACCTCCTCAAGCAACTGCTTGCCACAGGGGTCTGACAGGAGGCTGTCAGTTTATACACCATAGTAGAAGGTCGAGAGCTCAGCAGAGAAACAACACAAGCATCTGTGCCTTACAGTGGCGGATTAAGATCATTTGGGGCCCCTAGGCACAGGCAAAAGAGGGAAGATGATTTTGTAAATTGTAAAAAAAATATTAATGAAACAAACACAATTTTATTTGTGATAAAAAAACATAGTTTTACAAATATATACAATATATATATATAACTATATTTTAACTTTGCGCACTTTTGAAGCAGTAAATTTGCGGATTATTTCTTTGAAATCTATGTCTTTAACAAATTCGTGCTCTATGCATAACAAACTAGAGGCATTTAGGCGATTTTGGGACATGGCGCTTCTCTTTTGATTTTTCATTAATAATAATTTGGAAAATGATCGTTCTCCTTCACAAACTAAAGTTAAATACGATCTAAATGCTATAGCAACATTTGGATAGCAGTTGGATTTTAAAACTTCTTTAATAGTTCTTAAAAAATCTTGTCCTGTGCCGCTATTTGTGTTTTGGAGGATTACTTTTATATGCTCATGACAATGTATTATAATTCGTGACAGTGTATAATTTCGTTTTCTAATTCATTTTCCAGATCCAGCGAATATTTTTTCACAAGTCTTTGAGCTGCAGATCTTTTTCCAATTAAATCTGTCACGTCGAAAATAAATGAAATATATAAATGTAATTCTTTATAACAACGAGATCTTCTTTCCATTTCAGCAATTAGGCTATTACAAATTACTAAAAAAACTTCTGCTTTAAATTTTTGTTTTGAAGAAAAAATTTCCGTACAACCGGATTCACCATCGAATAATTTTGTTTTAATTTGACGGGTTTTATCGCTTTTATAACATATGATTAACTCAAATTCGGATGAACATTTTTTTTAAATACTTTTTGCCTTTTCTTCATAATAGTCAAAATTTTCGCGAATTATTTTCAGACATTCTGTCAAAGGTTGTATTTGAGCTACAACTAGTTTTAAAATAAGCCCTTCCGTTTGAAACGTCAAGTTTACTTTATTTATCCTTTCTAAAACATCATACCAAAATAAACTGAGAATACATGTCTCTAGTTTACATAGTTTACTCAAGATATTTGTTCCTTCATTTCGCGTGTCATAACTTTGGTCAGAATCCTGAGATACGATTTTTAAAGTTGGCATAATTTCCATGTAGTTTATTTTTAATGATTTTAAAGCATCATATCTAGCTGACCATCTTGTGTCAGAGAGAGACTTCAACACAAATAGTCTCTCATTAACTTTTAAATTCGACGATTGTTTCTTGGATGTCTCTTCTTTCATCAAATTCCACCTATATGTCGAACCAGACAAAAAAATGTATAATTTTTGTTCAACCCCAAAAAATGATATCGCCTCTATACATACACTGACTGTTGTCTGTCCAACAAGCATAAATAATGCTTTGCAAATGCAATGTTACTTCGTCGCTTTTGCTTTCATATCAATTTCTGGTGTCATATTTCGCTTTTCTGAATTCTAGATTTCCAACAGTTTTTAAAACACTTGATGTTATTATCCTAAACGCATGTTTTGTGACTTGCATTATTTGTAATCCTGCATAATATGCTTTAATTGATTCTTGCGTAATATGCTTTAATTGATTCTTGCATAATATGCTTTAATTGATTCTTGCATAATATGCTTTAATTGATTCTTGCATAATATGCTTTAATTGATTCTTGCATAATATGATTTAATTGATTCTTGCGTAATATGCTTTAATTGATTCTTGCATAATATGCTTTAATTGATTCTTGCATAATATGCTTTAATTGATTCTTGCGTAATGTGCTTTAATTGATTCTTGCATAATATGCTTTAATTGATTCTTGCATAATATGCTTTAATTGATTCTTGTATTACAGGTGCGTCTAACACAAACTTAGTGTAGAGCTTTTAGGGAAAATAACTCTTATTCTTAAAAGAGCAACACGGAAATTGTTAACTTAAAAATAAAAACATGCAATTCTAATGAATAATAGAAAAAAAATTTGTACTTTTAAAGAATCAAGGAAATATCTTGATTAAAAAACACAACTATGCATTTTAATGAGTACTATGAATTGCAAAATCGCTTAGTTATGCACCTAAAGTGATAAAAAAAAATTGGAAGAAATGAGCCAGATTCAGTACATTGATTTCTATTATTATTATTAAAAGAAAATTCTGCATTTTAAATTGAAGAATTTTCATACCATTCAGCAAAATCAGATGTTTTCGACGAAAACAAATGAAGTATTTTTAACAGGGATCCCCTGGGAATTTCCCTTTCCTCACCGCTGCCCGAACTAACAAACACAATCCACTAGGTGACTCGGAGGCTTGTTACTTGCAGCGTCCAATCAATTCCCTTAAAACAGGAGTCTTATACTCGCCGGGCTTTCGCTAAGTCTTCGTCTCCGTAAATAACATCGACGGGTCCAGTGACGCTAAAGAACTGGCACTTTGGAGTATTAGGAGCTGGCAGTGGAAAGGAAGCCTGCGCTCGGGGCAATTAGAGAGAAAGGTGTTTGCCTCGAAGGACGAAAGCTGAGTAGGCAGGAAATGTGACACTTCGTAAGAGGGGACAATGGATAAGAAGGCCGACTCACTTTGTTGTTGGCGATGTCGATGGGAAAGGTGACACGGCGAGAATTGGGGAAGAAGAAGGAGGCGAAAGCGTTCGGATCTTCTTATGTAGCACTGACAGAGATCTTGTTTGTCTTCATTCTTACGATGTGAAAAGATTTTTAAATATTTTTGGAATTTTTTTCCGACGTTTTCGAGGATGCTAGAAAGTTATTTCGTTGTGTAAATGAGTTTTGAAGACTGATGAAAATAAGTTTTTTTTACAGTGAATTGCGATTACTTAGATCTGAATAAGCTTTATTATTTTATAATATGATGGATGAAATAATCTTCAAACTGCTTGTATTTCATTGAGGGTGTTGGGTTGTTTTACCTCTGAGCAGCACCGAGAGCCTGAGGGCTAAGAGATGGTTGACGGGACCCACTGGAACAGGTGTTGGGAGACAGATGATAGCCTCCTGTCAAGGCCATCCAGCGTGTTCTTTAACGTGCACAGGGTATGCCTTTCCCGTACACGGTGCCACATTTTAACATCCCATCCGACGGGACAACGACCTTTCCAAGCCCATCGGTGTCCGCTACTGGCCGTGGGCAGAGCGGGGAGTTTTGCGGAGATAAATCTCAACGCTGGCCGAGCTGGGACTCGAACCTGGGAACTGCAGATGACGAGCCTAGCGCGCTATCGACTGAGCCACCCCCGCCAAACTTCATTGAAATCTTATAGGAATCTGTCAACAGATTATGATTGAAAAGTGTGGACGACAGGTCAGGTTGTTTACTTCTGAGGGGCATTTAGGTCACAAGATCTCCAAAAATCAGACAAGGATCGGGGAAAGGGCCCACTGAACAGCTGATGAGAGACAGACGGAAGTCTCGCATTGAGACCATCCAGAGGGCTCTTTAAAAGAACACAAAGTTGGACTCTCCTGCGCACGAGACCACGACTTTACATTCCTTCTGACATTCTGCACATACTAAGAATTTAGTTTATGGGGAGGGGGGGTCTGAAAATAAGAAAAATCATAAGTGGTTCCGAAATTATTGAGACGCCCACACCAATTTCAATAATTATTGAGGTCTAGCCCTCCTGAACCCAGTTAAGGGGAAAACATTTCTGACTGATCGTGAATTATATATACAGAAATGCATGCCGTAAAACCACTTTTCTATTCTTCTTTAAAATAATTATCATTTTTTTGAATATCAATTTATGCTAAGAATAAGACTTGAGTAGGGTCTTATTACACTTTTACTGTTTTTTTTTCTATTTATTTTTTGTGTCGGACATAAAATAGGGTTAAAATTATACAAAGACAACTGTTTGGGATTTCAAAGCAGGTAGACAAGTTTGAATTCCTCCGACAGGATTTTCGGAGGGGGGTGACCCCTAACCCCCCCTTCCTCTGGGTACGCCCCTGAATCCAGGACAGGGTGGATGCTAGCGGAAATAAATCTCAACTTTAGCACAGTTGGGACTGAACCTGGGAACTGCAGATTATGAGCCTGGTGCGCTATCGACTGTGCTTTTGGGTTGGGTTGTTTTACCTCTGAGCGGCACTTTTTGCACACCATGGGCTAAATGGCCAGGTCTCAATGAACCCCGAAAACTCAGAGAAGGTTGGGAGAGAGGACCCACTGGAACAGCTGTTGGGAGACAGATGGTAGCCTCCCGTCAAGGCTATCCAGCGTGTTCTTTAACGTGCACAGGGTATGGCTCTCTCGCATACGGAGCCACGGCTTAACGTCCCACCCGACGGACGGTAGCCTTTCCAAGCCCATCGGTGACACCTACTGACAGTGGGCAGGGCGGGGAATCGAATGTGCTAACTTACGCCCCCCTGGACGAATGATAAAGCACGTGCAATCAGAAGAATCAATTGGTAGACTCGGGTGGAATGATGCAATTAACAAAAAAGTCAATGGTTGTCAAGGGATACAAGGAATGTTTTCCGTAAGATGTTCGCAGCAGCTGAAAGACTCCATCAATCTCAGCACAAACAAAGACACCTGTACCAATCAGATAATACATGTTCAGGGCAGACAACACACAATCCGCACCCACTGCCCTTTATGCGTATGGACCTGATGATAAGGGGGCCGAGGCCCCCTTTACAAATAGGTCCAGCTTAGAAAGAAGGATGTATAAGAAGAAGAAAAAAAGACAACACACAAGTCCATGCAAACACTACAAAAATTACAAATATTATTAAGAGGGAATGTTGGTTACAAGTCATGTTTCAATAATTAAAAAAAATTAATTGTTTTTGTAGGCATTGCAACAGATGGCACTTTAGCAATAAGCACTTGGTATTTTTTTTATCTTAGTGATTTATAAAAGAAGTTAAAATTGATGCTACCAAATGATCCACGTATTGCAATATGGTTCAGAGCCTTAAACACCGAACACATGTCTTTGGTTTGGTTTGGCCATACCCTGTGCACGTTAAAGAACACGCTGGATGGCCTTGACGGGAGGCTACCATCTGTCTCCCAACAGCTGTTCCAGTGGGTCCCCTCTCCCAACCTTCTCTGCGCCTTCGGGGTCCATGTGACCTGGCCATTTAGTCCATGGTGTACAAAAAAGTACCGCTCAGAGGTAAAACAACCCAACCCAAATTCTCAGCAGATGGTCCTTTGGCAGACATCGCTAGTGATGGTCTTTGGTAGACATTGCAATAAATGGTCCTTTTAGAAAACATTTGCAGCAGATGGTAGTGTTCTTCGTGAATTTTCACGTTTATTTAAAGAAGGGACGACGTAAGGTGTAACAAAAACGATCACGGCTAAAATAAATACGGAACGGGAGGATTAAACATTAATGATATCGTTCGTTTTTTTTTTACCTCCCCCCGTGAAACAGTACACATCGAAACATATTCCGTGATGATAAATTCTGTTGGCAGTTCTTATATGTTAACGTGTGGCTCATTTTCATATTTGTCAGTGTGACCATCATCATATGACCATCAGGATTCCTGCAGAAGCAATAACTTTTCAAATTTGAACTGTGAAAATTTTTTTTCTCCAATTAGCTAACCGACTACCTCAACATCTAAAACGAGAATAGCTTCCCTGACGTATTTAATATCACCTGTGGAGCTTTAACAGAAGAAGCATTGTACTCTGCGATCTCCTCCTCACCTTGCAGAAGAGATTTCATTCAAAAATATGTTTTTCATCGCTATTAGTGACGAATCAAAAGTTTCAGAAAACATTCATTCTTGGTTGATTTATAGTAAATACACAGATTGCCCGTAGATATATATAATTGAATAAAAAAATTTTGGAAAAAATTATTTCCAAATAATTATTCATTCCTTGGCTTTTTTTTTTATTATTTCAGATCTTTTACCATTTCTCGTTGCACAATCTAATCTCGAAACATTTCTTTTACAAATTTGGCAGTAGTGCGAACGACCTACGCACCTTCAAAGATGGCCCCCAACTAAAACGGGTAATTATTACTACAAAAAAAAAGTAAAAGGGTAATTTTTAGCTTTAAAGGGGAATCTTCTGGCCTCAAATTTGTCCAGAAGACACGTCTAGCTTTAGACGTTTTCTTTCTGGTTAGCATTGAGATCAGCAGTTGAGATTTATTTCAGCTAAGTCCCCCACCATGCCCTCGGTGATGAAGAGGACACCAATGGGTTCAAAAAGGCACCCGTCCGTCAGATGAGACGGTAAGCCGTGGCCCATGTGCGGGAGAACCATACACGCTGTGCACGTTAAAGAACACGCTGGATGGCCTTGACGGGAGGCTACCATCTGTCTCCCAACAACTGTTCCAGTGGTTCTCCTCCCCCAACCTTCTCTGAGCCTTCGGGTCCTTGTGACCTCGCCATTTAGCCCATGGTGTGTAAAAAAAAGTGCCCCTCAGAGGTAAAACAACCCAACCCTACTCACAAAGTCAATTAACAATAAACATCTCAAAGAGAAAAAAAACTAATTTTTTTACTTAACTATCCAGATCAAATGTTTCTTTAAAATAAAAAACGATTTAAACAGATGAACCATTCAACTGAAAGGAATTCAATAAGCACGAATCAGTGATAGGCCACATTTGTCAGACAGAATAAACAACCGTAAATTTCTTCCAACCACACAATGCTTAGAAGCGTCCCAAGCTTTAGACGTTTTTTGGAATGGAAGATTTTTTCCAGAAAGTCAGAACTATGCGCTTTGTTCCGCCATGGCCCAGCTGAGGTTCCCCATTTATCACGGCCTATGTCGGGCACTCTTGCCAGGGAGGAGGGGGGAAGTTTGCTTCTCAGCATCACAAACACAGGCAAGAAATGGTACTGGAGCGTAAATTTCTGTTTCCATCCCCTTAAAGGAAGATCGTGAAGATCAACCGCCAACTCCTCTTTTAAAAGAGTTCGCAGAATCGTAAAAACACGAGAGTCGTCCATTTGCAGTCGGGGGCAAAAGATGTTTATGATGCTCTTCGTTTTAGAGGGAGGCAGAGCAGACGATGATGCACAACACCATTCTCTTATGAAGTTAAGATAATGGTAACTCAATACACTGCTGGACTTCGTACATTGCTGTACTCGTTTGTGAAGATCCTTGAAGATGCTGATTCCGATAAATGACTGGATGGTGGTTAGTTTATCTCTGAGCTGTGTCTTTTTCCATACAATGGACTAAATGGCCAGATCACAAGGAACCTAAGGTCTTATTGACGGCTGGGGAGGAGAACCCACTGAACAGCTATTAGGAGACAGATGAAAGCGGCCATTAAAGACCATTCAGCTTGTTCTTTAAAGTGAGGGGCGGGGGTGGCTCAGTTGGTAGCGCGCCAGACTCGAGTCCCAGCTGGGTCAGTGTTGAGATTTATCTCCGCAAAATTCCCCGCCTGCCCACGGTCAGTAGGGAACACCGATGGGCTTGGAAAGGCCGTCGTCCGTCGGATGGGACGTTAAGCCGTGGCTCCGTATGCGAGAGAGCCATACCCTGTGCACGTTAAAGAACACGCTGGATGGCCTTGACGGGAGGCTGCCATCTGTTTCCCAACAGCTGTTCCAGTGGGTCCCCTCCCCCAACCTTCTCTGAGCCTTCGGGGTCTATGTGACCTGGCCATTTAGCGCATGGTGTGCAAAAAAGTGCCGCTCAGAGGTAAAACAACCCAATCTTTAAAGTGCACAGGGTATAACCAGGGCGAACTATATAAACTATATACATCTTTCGGCTGCTGGAAAGTCGTGTTGAATACTAATTTTATTTATTTTTTATTGCATATATAAATATACACATTCCAAAACTGTGCAAAACATTTCCAGTGTCCCATTAACTAGCACAGTGTTAACCCAACTGAAGATAGCGCTGCAAACTATCACCGCAGGAAAGACGAAACGCAAACTATGGACATACTTATGGACATCTGCGAAAAATGATAAAGACTTCCGTCGTGGGATCAAGACTTATATCCTTTAGAAAATTGTGCCAAAGTGCATCAAAAGATGTATTGATAACCATATCTTCATGATCTTTTATTTTAATTAATTAATTTAATGACGGTAGCTCTTCGTTTTTAAAACGAGGCTGAAAACGCACAGATTTAAAATAGAAATAAATACATATTCCAAACAAATATTATTATTGACTTCACGTGTCTCAGTCATTACTGTGTAGATCTGGTTTGTCAAATTACAGATTTTTAGCGGTCCATGCTTAAGCTACCACAAGTGAATCTTCCGGAAATTGAAAACCAGTCGGAAACAAAATCGACGCGTTTCCTTTACGAGTCTATTCTCCAGGAAAGAAACATCCGGACTTTTAGAATAGTAAATGGAGCAAAACTTACAGTTAAAATATATGAAACTAAAGAGCAAAAGACTACTGTTATTTTTTCCCTGATGGCGAAGGGAGTTTCACATCTTCTATGCCGAATAAAACTCTTAAAAAAAATGCAATAAAATTAGTTCACATAAACCTCCCGTAATGCAAAGGCATTATAATAATATGTAAATAACGATTTACACATCATTAGATCGCAGTTTCCTAGGCGTTTTGAGAAGAGGGATTTTTTTGAAAAAGAAGGAAATGCTAGCAACAAAAGAAAGATTTTTATCCAGGAATCGGAGCATATGAAGAGGGGGAGGGGGGAAGCAGGAAGAAGAGGAAGAGGAAGCTCATCAAGCTCGCAAAGACTCCACTATTATCATTGAGGGAGCCTGAGAAAGCCACGCGCCACGTAAGCGCCTAATCTTGCATAACGGTACTTTTCCATCGCACGAGCGAACATTAAAGCAGAAGGAGGCTCGAGAGGGAGGATGGTGGTGCACGTGATCATCTATTTAGTCTTCTTTTCGTGAAACAGGAGAGAAAAAACGATGTGCCCCCCCTTAAGATTGATGAGAGTCGCATTATCAGGTGACTCTTCAGATAATCAATCACGGGGCAATTCTTCGCTGTACAGCACTTAGTCCTCAGCACAAGGCCTTAATGTGTTGACTGCCAGACAGGACAACAACGTATGGGGCCCCCTCTTACAATCGAGGGATGAGGAGAGACTGTAAGATTACCCCGTTCGGTTCTTTAAGACTCTTCAGGAAATCCTACACCGATTCAGCGTTAGCTTTTAAGTCTCTTTCGCTCTCGTTGCGGCGGATTTGTATCTGGTTGATTTAATTTCGGATTTTAAGTCGGAACAGAGAGAGGTTTGCGATGAAGATGGTTCGATTTGTTTCGGGGGCGAAGGGGATGGAATCTTGTTAAACTTTGAAAGATTCCGCTTTTTGATTTCGGTTTCGATCTGAGTTACAGTTTCCCATTGTGTTTGGGGCTGAGACAGATTTGTAAGGGGCCGGAAAAATTAATTAGTAAGAAGGTCTCCTCCTCCATACGCGTGCGCAACTCATCAACTCTATTCTGTAAGAAACGACAGATATATCAATATGTCGTCAACTATACAAAAATAAAATGCAGTCGTCAAATCAGTATCCTACTACACAATGACATAAAAATTTTTATTTAAAACCTCATTGACGTATATGCATTTGTGTCATTTATCAAAGTCCACAAGAGTTGAACTCACCAGTGGAAACTATGTATCATCACAATTCAAGTTTACCTGTGTGTAGACATTTTTATACAAAATAGTTGGGCTGTTTTACCTCTGAGCTGCACTTTTTTTGCACACCATGGGCTAAATCGCCAGGTCACAGGGACCCGAAGCTCAGAGAAGGTTGGGGGAGGGGATCCACTGGAACAGCTGTTAGGAGACAGATGGTAGCCTCCCGACAAGGTCATCCAGAGTGTTCTTTAAACTGCACAAGGTATGGCTCTCCTGCACAGGGAACTACGACTTAACGTCCCATCCGACGAACGGCGGCCTTTCCAAGCCCATCGGTGTCCCTTACAGACTGTGTTCAGGGCGGGGAGTTTTGCGGAGATAAGTCTCAACGCTGACCCAGCTGGGACTCGAACATGGGAACTGCAGATTACAAGCCTCACACGCTACAGACTGATCGCCCCCCCCCCCCTCCCGCCCCAAACAGTACTTGTACTCACGTGAAAAGTTTGGCGCGAAAGTTATGTCCATTGAAACTCTTACTCCATTCGCAGCTTTCCATCGTACTACTCACAACTTACTACTTCATTCATTTAGAAATTTTGACATTTTCCGAGGGATCACTCCTGACCCACGGAAACTGGGAATCCGATCTGATACCCCAACAGGGCTAGAACTAAATGGGACCAACACTCCAAATTTGGGAGCGATCATCCATTCAAAAAAGGTCTAAGGGAGAAGACTGCAAGCTTCCATTGGCGCAACGTAATGTGTACGACTGCAGCGCCCTCTAAACGTGGCAAATTTGTGTGTTTGTAGTGAAGCCAGTTAGCTGCGTTAGTTTTTACTGCCGAGCAAGGTTTTCAATTGTTTACACAGCATTTTTTTTAGAATAGAAAATATCGGACTCTGGTTCGCCAAAAAAGTTTGAAAAACACTTGGTTGGAAAGAAAGTAAAGCATTGGTTACAAATTATTTTCTTTAATAAAATCGCAGTTGGTAAAACAGGTGGTAACTTGCTCAACCAGAATATGTTAATTTTCTGAACAATTTTCAATGTTTACTATATTATAAAAATTTAAGCTTTATATTTCAATGCACCATAAAAGGTTTTATATTATTAGATATTATACAATTGATCATATTTTTAATTAAAACCCGTATCGAGAGTGTTACTTGTATGAACAGTCAACAGATGGCAGCTACTGCCATCTGTTGACTGTTCATACAAGTAACACTCTCATACTTCTCTCATCTGTTTATACTTCTCTCATCCACCATAAAAGGGGAATACAATATTAGAAGAAAGTGCAGAGACCTATTTTCAATTCTTAGACCTTCCTTGGCTCAAGTACCTCCTTTGCTCAGTGATAATTAAGACTCTGCATTGTATGAGATGTTAAGAAATCAAAAGTACTCAAGAGCTCTAAACCGGATGACCTTTAAGGCACATTTTCTCGCAATTAAGCGATATTCCCACATGAGGGGAGCCTCTGCACTTAAAAAATCACGCTGGATCGTTTTGATGGGTTGTCTTCGTCTGTCTCCTGGCAGCTGTCCAGCAGATTTCATACCCAGCCTTGAGCCCTTTGTGACCAGGTCATTTAATCCATCGGGTGCACAAAATACCATTCAGAGATAAAACAATCCAATCCGTAGCAACCTGAAGTGTACGAATTTTTTCCATTATTGTTCTTAGTATCAAATCAAAACCAAATCATTGAACTCAAGAAAAAATCGCTCTGGGCAAAAAAATCCGACTGTAAATTTTATTTATTTGGGGATAAAAAAAATTGCTGCTTTCAAACTAGCCTTTGATATGTGAGCATCATTAAATTTTTAAACTGACTCAAAAAAATTTTGAAATTATTTTCTTTCATTCGATGTAAATTTATGATATCCAACGATACGATTGACATAATGAGATGTGTGAAACAAAATTACTGTTTTATTCATCGTTTTTAACATCAAATGGAAACAGTCTACAAATGAGAAATTTCTGTTTCGCTGTATTTACTATTTTACGAAGGTGAAAAGTTTTTTTTTTTCTAGTTGTTTTTGTTGGACCACTTAAATAAGCAATACATAATTGGCATTAATCGAAAATCTGTCTAAAAATAATATTGTTTAGCATACATTTACTAAAATTATAATACTTTGATGCATTTAAAAATCCTACTTTCTGGAAAGAGCAGTATATATTTTTCTTCCATTACTAAATGCAATGGATTGCTATAATACTTCGCGAATTGTAATTGCACATGTCTCATCTATTCCAATAAGTCAGGAAAGATGCAGAGGAAATCGTAGCAAGGAATAGAAGATATCGTAGCAAGAAAAGGTGCAGAGGAAGCTGCAGCGAGAGAAGCGTAGAAGAAATCTAGAAAGAAAAGGTGCAGAGGAAATTGTAAAAAAATGGTGCCTAGGAAATTCTAGAAAGAAAAGGTGCAGAGGAAATTGTAAAAAATGGTGCCTAGGAAATTCTAGAAAGAAAAGGTGCAGAGGAAATTGTGGCAAGGAAAGGTGCCTAGGAAATTGTACAAAGAAAAGTGTAGAAGAAATTGTAGAAAGAAAAGATGCAGAGGAAACTAACAAGAAAAGGGTAATTTCGTCTCAGTAACAACCGAGGGAAACATTTCCAGCTGATAAAGAAGTCAAGCAGATAATTAGTTGTTTAAAGTCAAAAGTAGGCATCATGAACTTTTTTTTCTGTTCAAATAAATATTTACTCTAAATAAATTATTACGGTGGTTTATATTTTTCAATGCTTAAACATTCTTTATTCACTGAGACAGATTTTTTGAAAAATTTAGTTAATTATTATGAAACTATGGCAGCACATTATTCCCTAACATTTAGTAGAACACTTCTATGTGATGGGAATGGAAAGACAAAGTAAAAGCATTTTAAGATTTAAATGGAAAAATGTCACTGGAAATAAAATGAAAATCTCAACTAAATATATTCAAATCTCGATTTTCAACAATATTTGTTTTATATTTAAAGCATTATAGAAGCTGAAACATTTTACAGCAAAAGTTAATAAAAATACGAATAGTAACTGTTAAATAAATCATTGACGAAACTACATATAATTTTAGGATTTTTTTTTTCCCATAAAATTCGTCACAAGACTCAGAACAGATGCAGCACACTTGAGCGACTCACTTTTCAAAATGAGAAAGGTTTTTTTACCCAATTGTCAGACATGCAAAGTAAAAGAAACGGTGATTCATGTTCTGCTGAACTGTACTGCTTACTCGACCCAGAGAAAAACTTAATAGCAAGATTAGAAAAAGATAACATCTTCGAACTGAGTCTGCACAGTTTAATTGGAAAAGAGGATCTGACTCAAAGCAAAGTTTGCTACAATGAAACAATCCAATTTTTACACGATGCGAACCTTTTCCATAGGATTTAAGAATTTTTATCATGGTTATGTAAAAGAGATTAGCTTCTTAGCATTATCCAACCTTGTCATCTGGAGGAAGAGAGTCGAAAGACTTGAACATATCCAGAAGAAATATTTATTTTTTTGATGGTGATAACATAAAAATGGTCCGTGTTGACCCGCCAAATAATTGTAACCCGCGCTACATTAGCATTAAGGAAAAAAGAAAAATTGTAGTCTGTTCATTCCTAGAAAGAATGGTTTTAAATGCATTAATGTATTATATATCTGTTAAACGATTTATTTAAATCCATTATATAATTATGTATTGTTTATTTCTCGCATGAACAAATGCGATGATCTATTGAAAGGTAATTATTCAGTATTTACATGTACATTATATGGTGGACCAACTTATGCGAAGAAAATGGATAAATTTAGGTTATCTAAGGAGATTTTACAATCTTGTGGTCTGAAAACTTAATGCACCGAATGATCATTGAATTATGAAATAATGTGTCAGTACTGATATGTCAATAGCACGAATTTGCAGATGCTGCATTCATACGAAAATTTTGAAATATAAATTGTCTCACACTTAATATTCTTTGCGGTTAAGAAAAAATTTTTTTCTTAAAATAATTTTTCCGATTATTATTTATTTTACGGTCTCTGTAAAACTAGTGGTAAGTTTTTAAAAAAAAATCAAGCAGCTGCTTGCCACAGAAGATTGTCAGTTTATAGCCATAGCAGAAGGTCTGTGAGAGTGGAGAGACATCAGCAGAAAGAAAACACAACATTCATGCCTTTACCCGGGGCTTGAACTTAGGTTCAAGCACGTTAAGCACTAAGTCACGGGACGTTTATTTTTAAATTTTTAAATCATTAAACTTATTTTTAGACAGTAATTATAAAGTAATGCTTAAAAATATTGATATTAATTTGAAAATGAATTTTTTTTTTTACAAAAATTCAAGAAATTACGCATTTTCGAAATGTGAAACTTTAAAATTTCTCTTCTAATTGGAAATGTATATCTTGTAGCGAAATGAAATCCTCAATGGAATCTTTTCAGAAAACGACCCTGGGAAAATGGCAAATCGCCATTTCGAAGCACCCATCTCGTCGTCATCAGCCACGGGTTGCCCTCACCTCCCCGCGGCACGGACACGGGAGGGGAGGAGTAAGCACGTGGTCGCACCGCTGGATCGGCGCTGGGGGACAAGGGGGAAGGGGAGGGGGAAGAAACAGGTAATCGATTTCCCTGGAAAGGGAGAAGCAGGAGTTCGGTTCTGGAGCAAGGGGAGGAGGAAGAGGGAGGGAGGGGATGCCAGCTGCGAGTCTAGGAAGGTCTACTTCTGTCGGAGGTGGGGTGTCAGAATGGGAGTAAGGGGTGTGGCCACAGCTCGAGAATCGGCACAGCCCTGATCTCGGTGGAGTGACACAGAAGTCGTTTTGGGAGGAAAGACCTCAGAAAGTGATTAAGGAGAGTTGGTGTGGGAAATGGGGGATTGGCGGACGAAGGAGAAGACTCCAATTAGAGATATTGCCTTCGCTTGTTGAAGGAGTGGTTGTCCTGACGGTTTAACGAAATCTGCGCTCAGGCACTCACTAGCCATAGGGCGAGATCACCTGCGCGAGACGCAGATCTTTGTTCGACTCGAGATCTCTTGTGCTCTTCACACTGGAACAGAAGAAGCGTGAACACGAATTGTGAGCGTCTGTGCCATCAGATGGGATTGCTTTCTATGCCAACAGTGCAGACTCGTCTAATAGGAGAAAGAAAAAGTTTTCGATTTCGAGAAAAATTAAACTCCATTCTCATTTGCCACATTTTTTTTTATTGTAAATAATGAAACGCAACAAAGAACGCTAAACGGCCAGATCACTAAAAGCAAAAAGTTCAATTAAGTTTTGAGAAGAGGAGTTTCTGCGAGAAAGACGAGAGGTCGCTTTCAAGGGTAATCAATTTCTATTTGAAGCCTCTCTTTCAGTCCCGAATTTATTTCATTAATCTAACAACAATTAGAGAACGATAGTTTTGTTATTTGGACTCAAATAAACATCTTTCGGCAAAAAAATAAATGCATGAAATAAAAATAAATAAATAATAAACACCCCCTCAATCAGCTGCTTGCCACAGAGGTCTAACAGGAGCCTGTCAGTTTATATGCCATAGTAGGTCTGTGAGGATGGTGGAGCCTCAGCAGAAAACGACACAAACGTCCATGCTTTATCCGGGGCTCGAACCCAGGTCCCTTAGATCAGTAGCCAAGCGCGCTAACCACTCAGCCACGAGAGAGTGAAAATGAAAAAAAAAATGAATAAAACAGTACTAAAATCCAAAATTACAAAACAAAATTCTTTATTAATTGAAAATTTATTACATGCTCCCACATGGGAAACAAGTTTTGAAATATTGCATTTTTAGCAAGGGTTGGGTTGTTTTTCCTTTGAGCAACATTTTTTTTGCACACCATGGGCTAAATGGCCAGGTCACAAGGACCCCGAGGGATCAGAGAAAGTTAGGGAAGGGACTCATTCGAAAGCTGTTTGGAGACAAATGGGAGCCTCGCGTCAAGGCCATCCAACGTGTTCTTTAACGTGCACAGGGCATGGCTCTCCCGCACACGGGGCCACGGCTTAACGTCCCATCCAACAGACGACAGCCTTTCCAAGCTCATCGGTGTCCCCTGCTGAGTGTGGAGTTTTGTGGAGATAAATCTCAACTCTTGCCCAGCTAGGACTCCAACATGGGAACTACAGATTACGAGCCTCGCGTGCTACCCCCCCCCCCCCCCCCCCACTTTTTTTAGCAATATTTTGCAATTTTAAAAATTAGAAAATTGCAAGTTTTATATGAATCAAAAATAGTTTTGCAGTTAGTATTCTTCATAGGGGAGCATGCACAGAGGTTAATCTTCTTACACCTCTCATGACCACACAACCACATTGTCCACAATGCATGGAGATATCCACTGCTCAGATTGCAGTTGGTAGCTTTGCCGCAATGTTAATTTTCACAGTTTTGTGTAGTCAAAAAAATTTTACAAGCTTACGATTGGATGCTCTTTACTCACTCCATGTGCACATAAATGAATTGATGCGAAATAAATATAAATATATATATATTATATTTTAAAATTCTACCTATAGCTATTTGTTTTTAAAAAAGGTAGTGATTAATTTTTAATTACTCTATAATATTTTTGTATAATCATAATAATATTTTTGTATCGTAATCTTTTTGAACTACATAGATTGCATCAGTTCGGGGACGTAACAGGATTACGACATGGGAGATTACCTTTTGTGTCTATTACTCTGTGTCTTTACTCTGTGTCTTAATGAACAGGGCTTCGTTTCGCTTGGAAGGAAGACAAGCAATCCTAAGGAATGTTTTCTTTCTCCATATTTTCTTCCTGAGTGTGCAGCAAAAGAGATCTGTGTTCGAATCTCTCGTATTGGCTTCTCAGTAGTGATTTTCGTTGGAAAGTTTCTGAAAGTGCTTCACTGGTGAGAGAGGAAGGAGAAAGCTTCAAAGCTCCATTTATCGGGTATCGAGAGTACCGGTAAGTGAATTATGTCGGAGCATTTGCCAAAGGAAGAGAGCAAATATTGGCGCGAATGTCTACGGCGCGCGAGCGGAGAGGCCTCGGTGTCTTGCTCTCTCATCTGAGAACGAAGGTGAGTGACATCGCTCGAGCTCGGAAAAACAACGAGGGCAAAGGTCTCTGCATCTCGAGTGGCCCGAGGGGAGAGAGCGGAGGTAGAGGGGGCAGGGCAAAGTGCTGAGCTCGGGTTTTCTTCGCTTGCTTCGGAGCGGAATCTTGCCCGCGTGCATATATTAAAGAGCCGAGTCAATAGCAAGGACGTTTGGGAAGAGGCAAACGAATGGAGCAAACGACAAAGTTATAGAGGAAGGGAGTGGGGAGGAGGAGGACGAGAGATGCACGAGCTCGTATGTAGAGAGAGGCAGGATGCTCATGAAGGGGGCCGGAGTTATTGATTGATGCGGAGGAGCATCTGTTCTACATCCCTTCTGCTGATGTCAATCATATGCGTCACGGATTCCTCGAAACGGCGACACCGGAGGAAAGATGCTGCTCCGAGAGATGGAAGGAAGAGGAAGAGATGTTATGGAAGGAGATTAAGGATGTTGCAAGTTATGCCACTCATTGAAGGGAAAAAAAAAACCAATCCATATAAAAGGGACAAAAATATATACATGAAGAAATAAATTTCGCTTCAATAGTCAAGCTCATTCGATTGAAGCGGATTTTCTACATCGACGAAAGAGAATGATCTAAATGAGTCGGAAGATGATGCTGATGAAAGGATCCGCGGAGGGAAGGAGTCACTGATCAAATGACGTTTGGGGCTGTTGCATAACGATTGTGATTGGCTCACAAATTTACTAAAACAAACGCGAGGGGAAAATTGTAGCTCATTTAATGACTGTTTGATAACCTTGATCTCAAATTTAATCAGTGAAACAATTTATATTTATCAAATTTATTAAAATAACTCTAATTGTTGAAACTTTCTTATTAACGAAATATATTAATTTAAATTTAAAGGCTATGTCATGTTATTTTTAATATTGATATTCATTTGCATTCTTTAGTTATACGTATTTTATAATAATGTGAAAGATTTTTAAAATTAAACGCATTTTAATACATATTTTTTTTCTTTCATTTAATATTGCTTGGCCGATAATTAAAGCCACCTTAAAAAGGTTCTCCTTTAGATAAAGTTTAGGTTGAGATAAAGGCTAGGACGGGGGTGGCTCAGTCGGTAGCCGCGCCAGACTCGAATCGCAGCTGGGTCAATGTTGAGATTTATCTCCGCAAAATTCCCCGACCTGCCCACGATCAGTAGGGGACACCGATGGGCTTGAAAAGGCCGCCGTCCGTCGGATGGGACATAAAGCTGGGATCCGTGTGCGGGAGAGCCATACCCTGAACACGTTAGAGAACACGCTATATGCCCTTGACGGGAGGCTACCATCTGTCTCTCAACAGATGTTCCAGTGGGCCCCCTCTCTCAACTTTCTCTGAGACCTCGGGGTCCTTTTAACCTGGCCATTTAGCGCATTGTACGCAGAAAAGTGCCACTCAGGGGTAAAGCAACCCAAAGATGAAATCTAACTTCATTTTACTCCTTTAATTATTACGAGATAAGTTTCGCACCTGCACCGGAAGTCGCGGTTCAATTGCTCATCCGAGGAAGGGCACTCAGCCGTCGCGAGCCCAAAGTTGCTTCTTTTATCAACTCGACAGACTGATGGGCATACAAGACATTATCAATGCTCATCGCATACAATATGGCTCTGCAGGACATACTGAATTCTCTCTTATTGATTTCCCCGTAAATTAACTCTTCTTTCTGGATAACAATCTCGCATCTTCATCCACCAAAAGAACGTTACTTAAGCTACTTAGGGTCGCAGAGAGTGTTTTCCTTGTTCCTTTTAAAAATCCATTAAAGTCTCTTTTCGTCTGCCACCACCCCCATCCTAAGAATTGCCCAAGTAAAGTGCCAAACGATTCTTGACACTCATCTCTCATGCGCTGCATCTTCCCGGAAATAAGAAGCTCCCACCGGAAAGATGCTGCACACCCCTGAAGAATTCACAAGTTGCTACGGAGGAGTAGGAGCAGCGTGCGGTAGGATGAAAAGTCAGGATTATACGAGGCAGAGCCTTGAAGGAGCAGGAGAAGCTGAGCACTGCTGCTGGAGAGAAGATTTCGGATTTGGAGGAGGACAGGAGAATGGCCAACATGGTATTAAACTAGAAAAATGTTGATTTCTTTAGCACTTTAAAAGTAGATTTCTCCCCCCCCCCCCCACACACACACATCATAAATTGGCATTAGCATGACGTTGATCCATTGCTAAGAGCGTTTGCAGTTTCTCCTAGAGCAAAAAACACAACAGAACAATCTTATTCGACATTATTTTGCATACAGACAACAACAAAACACGTGATGTTATTCGGATTGTAACCACACGTGATATGCGAAAGGAATTACAATGCGAGAGCGTTTCAGTCCGCTCACAATGATTCCAAAGAAAAGGATGAAATCTCTCTTTTATATATTTCTGTAATGGAAAGAGAAATAGATCTTATAAACCTACCTCTGAAGTTTGCCCCTTTTTTTTCAATGTTCACGAACTGCTGTATGAGAAATGTCGCGGATTTTACAAAGAAAAAAAAGAAGTCAACTTCGTGATATTATATCGAGGGGATTTCGTGGGATTGTGAGGGTTGGGAAGACTTCAGGCGATCATTTTTACCTCTCCTTTTGGAAAAATTTCAAATTTCTTTTCTTCGGGAACAATTTAAACATTTTTTCAAGCTCAGTTTTTAGAGCAATTTCATTCTGGCAATGCACTAATAAATTTCATTATGTGCATTTTGTGGTTGCAATGAATTCTTTGCATACAAATGGAAGAAATTATTTCACAAGTGTGGCATTGTAGAAATTTTATGTATAAATCTGAGGCAAAAGAATATTTATTTATTAAAATAACGGTAGCAATAGATATATTTTTCTTAAATATTAAATCCAAAGGTCATTCAAAAGAAAACTGCAAAAAACATAAAAAAATACATAAGATTGAAAATTAATGATAAACTTGCAACACATTATTGGCTAAAGTCTGTTGATAACGGTGAACACACATTTGACTCCATCTGGTGGCGTTATTCGCAAACAATCAGCATTACAGATGGCAGCACACTTACAGTCATGCAATACAGATAGAGATACAATCTGCAATTGAATTTCTGAACGTTTGGAAGGATGAAATAGGCTTAAATTTAAGACAGAATATTGCCTTTGTATGTCGGACAATGCATGAGTCAACATCAAGTCTAAAAGTGGGTGGATAAATTCAAGAACGTTGTCAAATATGTTGAAGATGCTCCGCGACCTGAGCATCATCCGGAAAAGTTTTACTACATTAATGGAACCATAGGAAAGGGACAGAATGTTGCCTTTGTATGTCGGACAATGCATGAGTCAACATCAAGTCTAAAAGTGGGTGGATAAATTCAAGAACGTTGTCAAATATGTTGAAGATGCTCCGCGACCTGATCATCATCCGGAAAAGTTTTACTACATTAATGGAACCATAGGAAAGGGTAATTCCGGAACACTACGTGGAGAGACGAGAAACCGTGACACGTGCAAAGTATTGTGATGTGCTTTTGAATCATCTGAAGCCAGCAATTCAGAAGAAACATCACGATTGGTTATTCTTAGGAGTGGGCCTGCGGCATGACAATGCTCCCCCCCCCCCTCACAATGGATATGAACTACCTCACACTCACTTGAATGATTCCCACTTCTTTTGGCAACTGAAAGACGAACTTTCACTTCTCTTCAGATAAAGAGGACAGAAGTGCACGTTGGGTTGTTTCACCTCTGAGCGGCACTTTTTTGCACACCATGGGCTAAATGGCCAGGTCACATGGCCCCGAAGGCTCAGAGAAGGTTAGGGGTGGGGACCCACTGGAACAGCTGTTGGGAGACAGATAGTAGTCTCCCGTCAAGGCCATCCAGCGTGTTCTTTAACGTGCACAGGGTATGTCTCTCCCGCACACGGGGCCACGGCTTAACGTCCCATCCGACGGACGACGGCCTTTCCAAGCCCATCGGTGTCCCCTACTGACCGTGGGCAGGGCGGGGAATTTTGCGGAGATAAATCTCAACGCTGACCCAGCTGGGACTCGAACCTGGGAACTACAGATTACGAGCCTGGCGCGCTACCGACTAAGCCACCCCCGCCCCCAGAAGTGCACGAGAGGCTTCATCACCATTCACAAAACTTCTTCTCTCGAGTGATCCCTTCATTAGTTCGTCATAAGAGAGGAATGTATTGAAGGCAATGGAGACCACATTGAAAAGGCTGACGTGCATATTTTTCCTTTTTTTGTTTTGAGTAGAACAGCTTTTAACTTTTGCATCTTTCATTTGAATGACTTTTGTATTGATACGTATTGTATTACAATGATGTTAGGTTGACAATGGGTAAATGGTCAGGTCACAAGTACCCCAAAGGCTCAGAGAAGATTTGGGGTGTACCCTGTACAGCGTGTTCATTGGAGCCATGAGTTAACATCCCATCCGATGGGGGCCAGGCTCGTAATCTGCAGTTCCTAGGTTCGAGTCCCAGCTGGGCCAGCATTGTGATTTATCTCCACAAAACTCCCCACCTTGCCAAGGTCAGTAGGGGACACCGGTGGGCTTGAAAAGACCGCCGTCCGTCGGATGGAACGTTAAGTCGTGGTCCCGTGTGTGGGATAGCCATACCCTGTGAACGTTAAAGAACACACTGGATGGTCTTGACGGGAGGCTACCATCTGTCTCCCAACAGATGTTTCAGTGGGTCCACTCCCCAAACCTTCTCCAAGCCTTCAGGGTCCTTGTGACCTGGCCATTTAGCTCACGTCTGCAAAAATAGTACCGTTCAGAGGTAAAATAACCCAAACAATGCATTCGATGTCTTTTTAAACCCATCGTGGTCCCCTTTCCCACCACGAGAAGGGAAAGAGCAGAGAAAAATCTCGACGATGGACTCGGAACATCGGAACTGCGGATTTCGAGTCTGGAGTGCTTACAGACCTCCCCCCCCCCCCCCCCATATACTAGTGTACAAACATTACAATCCCATGTTATGTTAATGGAAGACTAATATTGAAGCTCTGTAATTGCGACTGAATCGCAAAAAATTCTGTAATTGCGACTGAAGTAAAAAGATCTCAAATGAAAGCAACATAAATTTCAATAATATTCATTTGGTATTTAAAGAGTGGAGCGATATTTTGACTGATAGTACTTTTCTTGCGTGTTCCCGAATTGTTACATTTCTTTCCAATGCTACTCCTTTGGAACTTTCGCAATTTCATCTCCGGAGTGTAAACAAAACTTGGCTCGAATTCTGCTTCAAATAAACTACGACTGTGGAGAAAAAAAAACGGAAAACGGAATTAAAAGAGTTTTGTATTATCGAAGTTGCCTTACGTCTGAAGAAACGGATAGCAGCAGAGAAGAATGGAAACCACTCATTCTCAAAGCAAAAAGAAATAAAAAAAAGACTTCTCCGACACAAAATGGAATCTATGGTTTCTTTCTCCCGTTGCGTTAGTTTTGCTGTTTCGTATGTATTCGTTGCGAACCAATCTAATTAGCGCGAGCTTCTACTGCAGCCCCCAAGCTCACTGCGTCCGTTATTCTATTAACTTGCGATTTATTTCGCGAGAGCATTATTGCGAAATCTAATTAATGAGACGCCGATGGTGGATTCGTAATCCAAAGCCCGAAGCTCCTTGGAAAGTTTCTGGGTCATTTAACGAGATAAAACTTCGGTCAAAGGGTTATTGCTATGACCACAAGGATGGGATTTTCTTGTAAATTAATAGCATTTAATATTTATCGAAACAAAAAAAAAATGCCGGTGACTTATTAAGATGCTGAAAGATTTTGATATGTAGATATTTCGGAGGAATTATCGTCTATTAAATATGAGTGAAATCAAAAAACAGTTTGGTGTATCACCTGTTATGATTATACACATAATTAATGGAACTGAGTATGTACCATAAATTATAAGGCTTATGTGTCTAATGAATTCGTAGCCCAAAAATCTTTCATAGGGTTCCGGTGGCCTAATAGTTAGCGTGCTTGTCCACTTATCAAAGGAATCGAACCTGGACAAGACATGGATGTTTGTTATCCTTTCTGCTGAGATTTCACTTTCCTTACAGATCTTCTACATGGCGAATTATACTGAAAGGCTTTTCTCAGACCTCTGTAGCAAGCAGCCAGCTGAGGGGGGATTTTTTTTAATTAAATCTATCTTAACTGACTAAGAAAAATCAAAATAAAAGTGTGTTGCTATAATGTTCCTCCCACTATGGAAATATTTTTGTTATGTATGTTGGTTATCTGTATATTATGACATACCAGTCCGGATTTAGATATATACAAAGAGGGGGGAAGGAAGAGAAACTTAATCGAGCAGAGAAAGAGTAGGGGGGGGGGGAGAAAGTGGATTTCCACTGTTGTATAATATTTGTCCCTCTATTTTAGAAGTCTTTAAAAAAATTCGTTCAAAATGCATTAAATATGCATAAGTTGAATGATTTTATTTTTGACACCATCAGAGAGACCTGGGTTCGAGTCCCGAGTAAGGTATGGCTGTTTGTATATATACAGTGGCTCACAAAAGTATCCGAACACTATGGTTGATTACAGAATTCAGAAAATTATCTGGCAACGATTTTTTTAGAAATTAGTGATCTGGCAACGTATACGAAGGTTGCCAGATTACTAATTTCTAAAAAAAAACCGTTGCCAAATATTTTTTCTGAATTCTGTAATCAACCATAGTGTTCGGATAATTTTTTGAGCGACTGTACTTTTCTTTTTGTTTTTTCATTTCCTTTTTCGCTGAGTTCCCGCCTTCCTAACAAATCATCTCTGTGGCGTTAAGGGGATATTTATTTATATATATATTTTTTAACCCTTACTAGCATATTTAAGGGGGGGGTGCTAATTTCATATCATCTATAGCTGCAAGCACATTTAATTTTAGAATCAGTTTAATGAGACAAATGTACCCTATCACACTTTTCTACAATTTTTTTGAAATCAGGAGTGAGATTGCTTGTTCAGATTCTCATCACAGCCTGCAAGTTAATGTCTGTCAAAGAGCATCTATATTTACTCTTGTTGATCTTCAAGCAAGAAAAACTTTGCTCACAAATATATGTAGACACAAATATAGAGAACATTTTCCCAGCGAATTTCTTCATACATGGAAATTTTTCGGCAGACAAAGATTTGTAAAAGTCAACTAATGTCACAGCATTAAACATTTCTTTCACAGTGTGATCTGACTGCATGTCAATAAGTTCAAGCTGCAGCTCCTCAGGTGCTGTGTCAATATCAGCAGTGATGGGATAAGAGAGCAAATTGAATTTAGGCTCAGTTTTCTTAAAGTCCTGAAATCTTCTTGTGACCTCGTCCTCCAAACTCTGCAGATGATCCCTAATCTTAGCAGAAACACTTTCAGTCACTTTCTGTTTTCCTAATAAAGGGAAATGACAAAAATTGCCTTCACCTGCTTGCCTTGCAAATAGATCTAGTTTTGCTTTGAATGATTTTACATGCTTCCACACTTCATGTGCAAACAACCCCTTTCCCTGCAATGTCACATTCAGTTCATTCAATTTCTCAAATACATCAGCTGCAAACATCATCTCATATCTCCACTCCTCACATCCTATTTTTGTAACAAAATCATGAGATATCTCCTTCGTGTCCAGAAATAAGAGGATTTCATTCTGCAATGCCCAGACTCTTTTTATCACTTTGTCCAGGCTCAACCACCTCACACTGTTGTGGTAAATTACGTCTTCATACTCTGCCTCCACATCCTCAAGAAAAGATTTGAACTGTCGATGGTGGAGTGCCCTTGTTCTGATTGTGTTCACCACACTAACAATAGGATCTACCACATGCTTTAAGTCCAGTGCAGCTTTACAAAGGCTCTCCTGATACAAAATGCAATGAAAAGACAAGATAACACTGTCTGTGTCTTGTGCTTGTAAGTTGTTTTTTAAAAGCTTAACCATACCTACATTTTTTCCACTGAAAGCTCTGGCCCCATCTGTTGTAATGCTTGCCATTTTGTTCCAGGACAAGCCACTTTTCTCCACACAATTCACAGCACACTCAAGCAAGTCCTGACCAGTGGTTCTATCTTTCATTGATTCTAGGCCAAGTAATTCCTCTGTGATGACGAAATTTTCATTAATTCCACGGACAAAGATGAGTAATTGTGCAGTGTCTTCGTTATCTATGCTCTCATCCAGTGCCAAAGAAAACCAAACAAAATCTTTGCTCGCAGTCTTCAGCTGTTCTGTGAGTTCGTCACTAATTGAGTCAATGCACCGCACTATAGTCCTTCTTGACAATGAAATGCTTTCAAATTTGCTTCTAACATCAGGACACAATACGCTTGCACACTCTACCATACACTGCTTAATAAACTCGCCATCCGAAAAAGGCTTGTTGCGTTTAGCAAGGTTGTAGGCTACCATGAAACTTGCTTCTGTAGCGCTATTTTGAAGTGTTGATTGCTTTGTAAATAATGTTTGTTGCTTCTTCAGCCTTTTCACACACTCCGCAGCTTTTATTTTGCGTTCTTCCTTGGAAAGTTTGCAGCCAAATTCGCCATGTTTTGTTTCGTAATGTCGTTTCAGATTGTACTCCTTAAATACCGCTATCGTTTCATGACACAATAAACACACTGCTTTATTCCCTGTATTACCAAAGAAATATTTGTTTGTCCATTCTTCATTAACACGACATTTATCAACGATTTTACGTTTTTTCGGAGGGTTCATGGTTTCAATAAAGTTGGAAATTTATATATTTACTGTTGCAAAGACAAAATGGAAACTAACCAGATCAACCGGAAAAGCACTGCGCATCGTATCTACACTGCGCATGCGTATTGACGTGGCCGTCCTAGTGGAAAATACCAGACGAATCTTCGGTCGCGCACGGGAAGGAAATCTCGGTTCAAGGCGGATTTTTCTGTCTTGGCGGGCCACAAAAAACCCCTAGCGGGTCGCATGTGGCCCGCGGGCCGCTAACTGCGCATGCGTATTGACGTGGCCGTTCTAGTGGAAAATACGAGACGAATCTTCGGTCGCGCACGGGAAGGAAATCTCGGTTCAAGGCGGATTTTTCTGACTGTCTTGGCGGGCCACAAAAAACTCCTAGCGGGTCGCATGTGGCCCGCGGGGCGCTATTTGCCCACCCCTGATATAAAAAAAATAAATACCCCCTCAAGCAGCTGCTTGCCACAGAGGTCTGACAGTAGCCTGTCAGTTCATATGCCATAGTAGAAGGTCTGAGAGGATGACAGGTCCTCAGCAGAAAAACGACACAAACATTCCTGCCTTACCCGGGGCTCGAACGCAGGTCCCTTAGATCAGTAGCCAAACGCGCTAACCACTCGGCCATGGGACGGCTACCCCTGGTATAGAAGATGGTATAATAAGAAGGCTAAACAACTTTTTTTAGAAGTTTATACTTACTTATTTTTGCACACTAATCATCAAGATGTATAAAGTTAAAAAATGAATTGATTGTTAAATAATGCGAAATAATATATAATACATCTTTTCTATATTATTCCATCTCCTACACTATTCAACAAGAGATTGTGCAAAATCGACAGATAAACCAACTATAGTGAAATATATATACATTTGATAACTATTTAATAGTATCATGACTGAAATAGTACTGGAAGGTTTTGTATTCGTCCCTAATGAAAATATTAATTAATAGAATATCTGAATAGCACAAAACGCTTCAAACTAAATTAAATAAACTTTATTCCTTATGTCATTATAGAGAGAAGTTTATATTTTCGTTATAGAATCCTTTAGGGCTTGTAAATGGTAGCTAGGCGTAAACTGGAAGGAGAGCTGTGTACCAATCCCCAGTGATGATGCACAGAACCGGCCAGGTCTAGCACCTAATGTCCGACCCCGCCTTCTCGTGGTGCAGGCCGTTAGTACCTTTCAAAAGAGATATTCTCTTTTGGAAGGGAACGGAAGGGGAGGGCTGCCAGTTCAGTATGGCCTTGCTGATCTGGTCATCTATGGCCACTTTTTTTCTTTTTTTTCAACCCTGCTGAGGAGTGGTCAACTTCACAGGGTCCTGGTGCTGACCATTTATACCTACTAGACTGGACTTGTTTATGCATTTGAGCTTGATTATGGATCCTGGACTTGCTGCACTGGTGGGCCTCTGTTGAGGGAGAGTCTGCCGCTGTGTTTTCTGTTTGCTTCTGGGTTGCCAGCTCTAAGTGAACAGAGGCATGGGATACCTTATATCAGCTGGTGGATAATCCTAATCAGAGGCCATCGCAGGTACCTGAACCTTACTCAGCTAGTTGGGCATCGTCAAGCCTAAACTGGAGTAATGTGTCTCAGGCAGGCCATATGGTTCTTGAAAAAGTCCACTTGAAAAGGTGCCTGAAGTTCCTACCAGCATCGGTGACTTCAGCCTTTAGCGGAGGAGGAACAGGTCTTTGCCCCATGCCTGCGATCAGGGGGCTGTTTGATATTGTTGGCCCTACCAATCTCAATAAACCTAATTTCTTTAAAAATCCTACTAATCATTTTCTCTCTGCAGGAACGTGGAACGTGAGGACATTACATAGATATTATTCTCTTGATGTCCTCATGCAGGAATTCCAGCGCTATAACCTAGATATTCTAGGCTTGCAAGAGACCAGATGGACAGGTAAAGGTGAGATACTTAAAAATAACTTTAAATTTCTCTTTACAGGGAGGGAGGATGGAAAGCATCGCCAAGGTGTGGGTCTGCTGCTCAGCAGATGCTAGTGATGCTCTTCTAGGATATGAGTGCATTAATGAAAGGTTTCTTACAGCAAAATTTCAGACAAGCATTTAAGACTTGAATGTTATCTGCTGTTATACCCCCACTGAGGATTCTGATGAGGATGAGAAGGATAGGTTTTACAGACAACTTCAGGATATTTTGAATTCTGTCAAGAAAGGAGATATTACCCTTGTTCTTGGTGACTTCAATGCCAAAGTTGGTACCGACTCTGACCTTTGGGGAGGAGTAATAGGCACTTTTGGTATTGGTAGCTGCAATGGCAATGGGCAACGTCTCCTACAGGTAAGTAAACTAAATGGTTTCAGAATAATTAACACATATTACAAACACCGCGACATACATAAATAAACATGGGTTTCACCTGATGGGCTGCATAAGAATATGATTGATTATATATTAATTAACAGCAAATGTGCTAGTTCTGTTAGAAATACCAGGGCATATAGGGGAGCTGAAATTGGATCTGACCATTACCTTGTTAAAAGTGTCTTGCAACTTAAACTTAAAAAGTGTTGTGCTAGGGTTAAAAAATTTACCTTTAATACTGAAGCTCTGAAAGACCCAGTTATCGCTAAAGCTTACCATGATAGGTTACTTAGTCATTATGACAGTCATGGTTTGCTTAATACTGAAGTTGAGGAAGAATGGGGCCATTTTAAACAGGCTTTTTTGGAAACTAACAGTACTCTTTTAGGGAAAAAGGAGCAGAGGAGGCAGAATTATTTAAGTGATAAGGCACTTGAGCTTATTTCAGAAAGAAGGAACTGCAGGAATGTCCTTAATCAGTACCCTACTAGTCCTAATAGAAAGCATTACAAAGAACTTAATAAACGTGTAAAGAATCAGTTAGCTACTGATAAGAATCTTTGGCTTGATGGCCTTGCTGACAAAGCTGAGGAAGCAGTTAGACAGCACAACAGCAGAGAGCTGTACCAGATAGTTAATGTTTTGTGTGGTAGAAAACGAACAGGTATACAGGGATTGAAGGATAAACAAGGCAAGGTTATAGAAGGTGAGGATTCTGTCATGGCTAGGTGGGCTGAGCATTTCAGTTATGTTCTAAACAATGTGGTTAGTTCTACTCCCATTGTTTGCAATGATGATAGATGCATTGTTGGCTTTAATGTTGGCCCTATAACACAATCTGAAGTTAGTTTGGCTATTTCTAAACTTAAACTTCATAAATCCCCAGGGGTGGATGAAATTACTACGGAAATGCTTAGAGCCGGGAATGTTTCTGTTACCATTTGGATGACTGAAATTTTGAATAACTTTTATGATAAAGGCATGGTTCCTAAAGATTTTACCAGAGCTATTATTATCCCTATTTTCAAAAAAGGTGATCGCAGTTCTTGTGATAACTATAGGGGTATCAGCCTACTCTCCGTTCCAGGTAAAGTTCTTTCCATGATTGTGCTTAATAGAATTAAGAATCTAGTTGACAGGCAATTGCGTGATGAGCAATGTGGATTCAGAAGTGGTAGGGGATGTGTGGATCAGATATTTTCACTTAGGCAGATTCTTGAGAAATGTTTAGAGTTTCAGAAACCTTTGGTTGCTAGCTTTGTTGATTTCAAAAAGGCTTTCGACTCTGTTGATCGTCATAATTTGTGGTTGATTGTGAGATCATATGGTATACCAGACAAGTTAGTTAACATAATGAAAGCTCTCTATAATAACACTGAGTCATGTGTGAGAGTTGGTAAGGCTTGTAGCAATTGGTTTAGCATTACTTCTGGTGTTCGACAAGGGTGCATTTTGTCTCCTTTTCTCTTTAGTTTGGTTGTTGATTATGTTATGCGAAATTCACTTCAAGGGAAAGCTTTTGGCCTTAAATGGGCTGGAGATACGAAAATCTCTGATTTAGATTATGCTGATGATTTAGCCCTTTTGGCAAATGATGTTGATGAGATGAACTCCTTCATTCGAACTGTTGATGAGACTGGTAGTAGAGTAGGTTTGGTTATAAACAGAGAGAAAACTAAAGTGATGAAAATTGGTCAGGCAGGCTGTGATTCAGTTAATCTGAATGGTTGCAGTCTTGAGCAGGTGTCACAGTTTAATTATCTTGGGAGCTGTGTAACAGATATTGGTAATGTGTGGCATGAGATTAACAGACGAATAGGGATTGCTGCCGGGACTTTTAAGAACCTATGGAGAGTGTGGAGAAATAGGCGTATACACCTAAAGACTAAAATTAGACTGTATAATAGTTTGGTTCTTTCTAGGGTTAGTTATGGTAGTGAAACTTGGACGCTGTGTAAACAAGATAACAGGAAACTAGATGCTTTTGATTCTAGATGCTTACGCAGTATCTTGGGTATTAGGTGGTTTAACTTTGTAACTAATGATGAGGTTAGGCAAAGGAGTTTGCAACCTCCTTTAAGCAGCATATTGTGCAGAGAGAGACTCCGCTGGTTTGGCCATGTTGCCCGTATGGATAATTATAGATTGGCGAATAGGGTTATGAACATTGTGCCTAGAGGAGGGGGAGACCTAGGATGCGGTGGGTAGACAATGTCAAACAGGACCTTGTTAGAATTGGTGTACAGTGGCCGGATGCAGCAGATGTAGCTCAGGACAGATATGCTTGGAGAATTAAACTGCGCGGTCTGGTTGGACCTCCGTAGCCCATGGCTGCTTGAGGATGATGATGATGATGATGATGATAGAATCCTTACGGTAAGAAGAAATGGAACATTTCTATATTTGTCAATAGGAAGTCAGAATCAGAGCTTATCCATTTCTTTAATGCAGTTTATATGTAGAAAAATGACTTGAGATAATAATCCAGTTAAATCTATCGAAATATCGATTTCCGAAAATAATATTTCCTGACCAAAGAGTTATAAAAGCTGGAATATTTAATCACTGAAACAATTTATTAGAAAAATTACTTCAAACAGGGAAAAATTAAATATTTTTAGTTATATAGTAAACTTTACCAAAATGTAAAAGTATATTTTAAACAGACTACATATTGATTGTTTCAGTTTCCTCAAATTTTGAACGATTCTTTCAGAACGAGAACTTCCGTAGCTCTTTAAATACTGACGAAAATATTGTTAAAAATCGAGATATATATAATCTGATTGAGACCATTAACAACTATGCGAAAAGCAATCGTTAATAGCGACAAATTAAAACTGGTAGCTTTAAAAATAATTGTTCTTTCAATTAAATAAACAGACGAAAAATTTTCATAAAACAATAAAATATAACTAACTTAATGAACAATAACCAAGTGTTACTCGACAATACAATCAATTATTGATTTTCGCTTCGATTTAAGAATAGCCATTTAAAAGCAACAGATCCTAGTTATGGAATTAAACAGCTAGAAGTGGAAGCATAAGGAGAGCGAAACACTGAAAGAAGGCCATTTCTGCTCATGGGAGGCATTTCACGAGAAATTATTAAATCCTTCTGCAATAGTTATCACCACGTGATCGTTACTGACGGAATCATTTGAAGAGAGGGGGGGATGCATTGCTCTTTTATCATACGTTCAAGTTCTATTGCCCCCCCCCCCAAATCTTAACTTATCCTCTTAGTCCTTACATAGTTTTACCCCCTCCCCCAAATAACTTTCTCCTTTCAACACTGTCCCCTCAACTTCGACGCAAAGGTCCTTCCCCTTCTACTGTTCTCAAACTTTCGTCAGTGGTTTCTTTCTCCAACATTGTTCTCATATTTCGACAGTCGGTTCCCTTCATCAACCCTGTCCTTAAACATTGGCCAGTGTATTCCTTTCCCTAACTTGCTCTTACCTTCGATTCGATATTAAGTTTCTTCTGCCAACCCTGTCCTCACACATTCGACAATGGGTCCCTTTTGCCAACCCTGTCCTCACACATTCGACAATGGGTTCCTTCTGCCAACCCTGCTCTCACGCATTCGGCAATAGGTTCCTTCTGCCAACCCTGTCCTCACGCATTCGGCAATGGGTTCCTTCTGCCAACCCTGTCCTCACATTCGACAATGGGTTCCTTCTGTCAACCCTGTCCTCACATTCGACAATGGGTTCCTTCTGTCAACCCTGTCCTCACATTCGACAATGGGTTCCTTCTGCCAACCCTGTCCTCACATTCGACAATGGGTCCCTTCTGCCAACCCTGTCCTCACATTCGACAATGGGTTCCTTCTGCCAACCCTGTCCTCACGCATTCGGCAATAGGTTCCTTCTGCCAACCCTGTCCTCATGCATTCGGTAATGGGTTCCTTCTGCCAACCCTGTCCTCACGCATTCAGCAATGGGTTCCTTCTGCCAACCCTGTCCTCACACATTCGACAATAGGTTCCTTCTATGAAAGTTGTCCTCATCCCTTCAACAATAGGTTCCTTCTGCCAACCTCTTCTCGCCTCTCTGACTTTGATATTTATCCCATTTTGCAGCACATAAAAACAACTAAATCTACTGAAACAAACCGCTAAAAAAATGCAAACTATGGCCACATAAAAATTCAATATATAATAGAAAACTGAACTATAAAAAAAATTATTTTTTCCCCCTTATCTTTGTCAAGTAAAAAGTTTAATATCAGTCTCATTTCCTGATTTATCATAATACTATGTGAGCAATTTCGTTCCTTACCAGTCGAAAACCCTATTCTCTTAATTTCCGGTGCAAATCCTGACGCTCTACAAACTTATTTGTTTCCTTTCCGTTTCCTCTCCGCACTTCCGTAGATCTTTTCCTTCGCGTTCTCCCTTTTTTCTTACTACTCCTTTGGGAACTTCCTCTTCTTTTTCCTTGAGAGCTTCGTCTTCTCTTTCTAAACATTTTCCTCATCAAAGAACAAAGAATCACACAAATCTCTCTTCTGAAACTTCTCTTTTATTCCTATTTTTCAGCTTTCCATTCATTTTAAAGAATAATAAATTATTTTATATTAGTAGAACCTACCGTTAGTTTTCATTTTTTTCCCATTCTCTTTAACTCTTGCATCCCTACCCCCGTCATCAGTTCGATTCATTTCTTACACTCATTAAGGCCTTTTTATTTTCCTATCACTTAATAGTCCTTCCGATGAACTCGCCACAAAAGCGAAAGGAAAAATTTCACTTCGATTAGCTTATGACGTAGCTTAACGGATATCGGAGTAGCTATGATGGATTTGATGCAAAATTTTAACTAATTCATTTTTATTGTTAATTCATATTTACGGCAAATTCTAGTATTCGTTGAAGAAATATGATTATTATTGTCGAATACTGATATTCTTAAAGAACTTTTAAACCACAGCAAACGTTATTTTTCAAATCCTTTTTTCAAGAGAAAAATCGCATTTTGGACAAAATTCTGCGAATTTAATTCAGAGTCGAGAATCCTGTCGATTGGTACTTCGAAACCTTCCCAACTTTTCACGATCTTTAGGTGTATTACGCACTCCCTTGGAAATACATCGACATGAATTTAATGTATTTATTAAATCGTATCGTGACCATCGGAGCACTGGTTCAAGATCCCGTAATCTCCTTCATTTGGCGTGGGTTATGTATTGCAATAGCATAATAATCAACTTAAAAGGAAATACACTCAGAACAGGGTGTAAGGCTGCCTTCCGTCGGATGGGACGTTAAGCCGTGGCCCCATGAGCAGGAGAGTACGCAAGTTAAAGAGCACGCCGGATGATCTTGACAGGAGCCTACCTACCATCTGTCTAGGAATCCCCTCCCTCACCCTTCTCTGAGTGTTCGGGGTCCTCGTGACCTGACCATTTAGCCCATAGTGTGCAAAAAAGTGCCGCTCAGAGGAAAAACAACCGAATCCTATCAGAATCCCAAAGATGTCCCAGTTTCAAAATCCCCTTTTATGCTAAGGAAACGCGGCAACGCCGCTTTAAAGCATTCCGCAGGCAGATAGAGAATATCTGTGAGCATCTATGCCACCCAGTGAGATCGGCAAGAAATGAATGCCACGCAATATACAATAAATGGCACGTGATTCATTGCACTGTGATTGGTCAGATATTTCACACCGCTTAAATCATTGGAGCGTTGTCAGATGCTAAAATGTACATAGGGCATATTGTTTAAGGATTTTCTTTTTAAAAATTTTAAAAATGAAACATTTATATTGGTCATTTTTTTTTTGTATCGGGATAAATTATTATTTCGTTATAACTGATATTTTCAATATACTGATATTCGTTAAAATGAAACATTTTTACATAGAGATACATAGTAAATTGGCAGGGGTCTGAAAAAATTTTCGCTATTCCGATGTTGGTTATATTTGGCATTTGACAGTATATCAAAATTTCAAATAAATTACCAGTAATTTCTTAGATAACTATGTTTAGTATTCAGCTTGCTTTCCAGACTACAAAATGTTATTTTCATTCTGCTGTTCACTAATTTTGCAGTTCTTCAGAAACAGCGAAAGTTTATATTTGAGTTGAAGAGGTAAAAATAAGACATGATTGGCATTTTTCGAATCTGCCGTTAGTTTAAATTCCCACCACGAAACTGCGAAAAAATGGCAAACTTTCTAGAAATTCAATTTAGGTGTCGAATGGGAGAGAGGGGGTTAAAACAAGGTGTTTACATTCACTTTAGCGACTTTCCTTTTCCTTCTCCCCAAGGGAAGAAAAGGATTAAGAAAACCCTACTTTTATTTTTTTACGAGGTAAAAGAAAATACTTTTCTCGCTATACAGCTACTAATATAATATTACTAATCTCGTTTTCCGAACCTACCGTTAGTTTTCATTTTTCTCGCTTAAGGCTATGAAATTGAAAAATCAAAGAACTGCTTCGAAAATGAGTTGTCCGTATTCGCCAAGGGATATTGGGCTTTTCACTTTTTTGTTGTTTTTTTTCCACTCCGGCAACTCGGAAAAATCGCCATGCATTAATTAAGTCTCTCTAAGCTTAAAATCTGAATTAATCCCAAAGTAAAGTTACGCCCTTTATTCGTTCAATTAACTTTTCCGCTAATTTATCTTTATTTTCAGTTCATTCTTTCGTTTCAACGTATCATTTTTTTTTTCTCTATTTCACGTTTTCCCTTTTCCGTCGCATTTCGTCAATTTTTCTTTCTATTAATGTCTTTCTAATTTCATTTAGTCTTTTTTTACAGCCTTTTAAGTCGAAAGAATGAACCTAAAACACATTAATTCATGCATCCACCATAACGCATTCATCGTATCAGAGATAAAAAAAATATAATCCTCTTTCATGCTTTTTTTATTAACTCATTCATATTTTTTTTAAATTGTGAACTTAGCGATGACTTTTAATCCGAGGTTAATATTTTTTGTTGTCATTTTCATCACCATTTTTCTCTTCACTTGCCACGATGTGAACTTCCTTTCAGCTTCAATCAATGAAACTTAATTTTGTTATTATTTTAACCAGGCTCATTCCTTCGGATCAAGTTCATAAAAAAAATGAAAAAAAAATGACTTTTTTTTACTACCTCGTTTTTTATTATGATTAAGAAGATTTCCTTTTTTTCCTCCAACAAATTATCCTCTTTAACATTTATGGGCTAAGAGCGAAAAGCAAGAGAGAATTGTATTCATGCAAATGCATATTGTTGAGGGAGATGTGAGGCCACGTGACTGCGCATATCACGTGAACAGCGTTTGACACATTATGACGTCACACTCGGGAGGCAACCATGTGCCTTGTATGGCTCTAGTGCAGTGGCTCTCGGGAGATATTTCCTCGTGGCCGCATAACCGGTCACGAGAAATTCGTTGTGGCCAAAATTAAGAACAATTAAATGAATTTTAATAAGGTATTTACAGACTTGTAAGGTAAGCTTATAGAAGCATTTCTTTTACAATGCAAATTTTTATTTTTAACACATAATTAATCAATTGTCAGGAAATATGCACACACTAAATGACCACCATGTTTTATACGGTTTGTTCAAGGACAGGTTTTATAATATAATAACAAATGCGTTAAATTTGAATATATAGCGATGTACTTCTTTAAAAAATATTCTTTTTGTCAAGACTCTGTGTGAGAAATAAAAATATCATTAATAATACATATATTTCAATAATCGAAATTTTATGTTGACCGCTCCTAAATCGCATGATGGCCCAACTTGAAAGCTGCAAAAAATCGGAGAGGTTTCGGAACAAAGCCCTTAAAAGGAATAAAAGAAATTTTTTTCAACATAGAAGTCAGAGAAGAATCCTGAAGATTATTTCTAATTTATAAAGTCATTTTTATTCTCACAAGACATATGGCAAGTTCTGCTAACCACGATCTGAATTAAGAATCCAGCAAGCTGGAACAGTAAGCATTGGCTGTCGGCCATTTTCTAAGTTAAGATTTTTCTTATGTATTATCTAATACCTGTACTGATGTCCAATTAATATCGGATAATATCGCATAGATCGATCGTCGAAACCTACATCCTAAATGATAACAGGTCATTCCGTGTATCAGCCTAAATAGCGAGAAAAACGATCAGAAAGATATGGGCAGCAGTTATGGGATGGGTATTCATTCGAGCTGTTGATGAGACTGGTAGTAGAGTAGGTTTGGTTATAAACAGAGAGAAAACTAAAGTGATGAAAATTGGTCAGGAAGGTTGTGATTCAGTTAATCTGAATGGTTGCAGTCTTGAGCAGGTGTCACAGTTTAATTATCTTGGGAGCTATGTAACTGATAATGGTGATGTGCGGTATGAGATTAACAAACGAATAGGGATTGCTGCCGGGACTTTTAAGAATCTATGGAGATTGTGGAGAAATAGGCGTATACACCTAAAGACTAAAATTAGACTGTATAATAGTTTGCGTGAGATTAACAGACGAATAGGGATTGCTGCCGGGACTTTTAAGAATCTATGGAGAGTGTGGAGAAATAGGCGTATACACCTAAAGACTAAAATCAGACTGTATAATAATTTGGTTCTTTCTAGGGTTAGTTATGGTAGTGAAACTTGGATGCTTTGTAAACAAGATAACAGGAAACTAGATGCTTTTGATTCCAGATGCTTACGCAGTATCTTGGGCATTAGGTGGTTCAACTTTGTAACTAATAATGAGGTTAGGCAAAGGATTTTGCAACCTCCTTTAAGCAGCATATTTTGCAGAGAGAGACTCCGTTGGCTTGGCCATATTGCCCGTATGGATAATTATAGATTGGCGAATAGGGTTATGAACAGTGTGCCTAAAGGCCTCAGAAAGAAGGGGAGACCTAGGATATGGTGAGCAGACAATGTCAAACAGGACCTTGTTAGAATTGGTGTGCAGTGGCCAGATGCAGCAGATGTAGCTCAGGACAGACTTGCTTGGAGAACTCAATTGCAATATAGTTGACCTCCGTAGGCCATGGCTGCTTGAGGATGATTGATGATTGATTGATTGCCACCCATTATCGTATTTGCATAATGTGGAAGAAACGCTAACAGAGGCATTCCACAATCGCTGCATATTGTACAATTACAAAAGCAGTTATTACTAAAGCGTTTTTTGCAATTAGCAGCTCCCAGAGATTTCAACGCAAAAATGGTCCTTCCAAAATTTAAACACACTGGGTAATGCAGGGTAGAGTAGCTCAAAAAAAAAGTATCCGAACACTATGGTTGATTACAGAATTCAGAAAAAATATCTGGCAACCTTCGTGAACAGAATTCAGAAAAAATATCTGGCAAAGTTTTGTTTTAGAAATCAGTGATCTGGCAACCTTCGTGTCACGAAGATTGCCAGATCACTAATTTCTAAAACAAAACTTTGCCAGATATTTTTTCTGAATTCTGTAATCAACCATAATTCTGTAATCAACCATAGTGTTCGGATACTTTTTTTTGAGCGACTGTACGACTGGCGCTTTTTTTTTCTGGGATGCTGTAGCAGGGAGGGACGCGGAATGCGATCAAAAATTAAAAAATTAGACTCTTTTTTTATTATTTCAATACTTATTCTGTTGCCAGTCGTACGTGACGCTTAAAATAGGTTTTCTCCAATTCTGTGGAATTCGTGTAAAACAACACTTATAACTATTTAAAAAATCTTTCTCCTATGAGGTCCTAGGGGACCGCGACACAGAGGGCGGGGACGCTACATTCCCCTTAGCAAGTCCGCGCCTACTGCCACGTGCCACAAATTTTAAAACAACATATTACTTTCGACAGCATTTCCAAAGCATTGTTACACGTGCCAGAGGGCTCAGTCGGTAGCACGCTAGGCTCGTAATTTGTAGTTCCCAGGTTCGAGTCTCACATGGGTCAGCATTGAGATTGATCTTCGTAATACTCCCCCACCCTACCCTCGGTCAGTAGGGGACACCGATAGGCTTGGAAAGGCCGCCGTCCGTCGGATGGGACGTTAAGCCGGCAGTAGAGCCATACCCTATACACGTTAAAGAACATTTTGAATGGCCTTGATGGAAGGCTACCACCTGTCTGCTAGCAGCTGTCCATTGGGACAGTCCCCCCTCCCAATCTGCTCTGAGACTTTGGGGTCCTTGTGGCCTGGACGTTTAGCCCATGGTGTGCAAAATAAGTGCCAGTCAGAGGTAACCCAACCTGGCATCTTCCCTATTAGATTTTTACATTTTGGACTTCTAGAAAACGGCAAGAAACTGAGGAAGGGAAGAAGAAATACAGTGCATTGTCAGGGACTTTCTCGTGCAACAGCTAATTTCACTCTCTAAGAAAGAAGATTCATGTTGCTAATTTCATGTTGGGATAGATGTCTCAATATCTGATGCAGGGGCGGGGGTGGCTCAGTCGGTAGCGCGGCAGGCTAGTAATCTGTAGTTCCCAGGTTCGAGTCCCAGCTGGGTCAGCGTTGAGATTTATCTCCGCAAAATTCTCCGCCCTGCCCACGGTCAGTAGGGGACACCGATGGGGCTTTGAAAGGCAGCCGTCCGTCGGATGGGACGTTAAGCCGTGACCCTGTGTGCGGGAGAGTCATACCCTGTGCACGTTAAAGAACACGCTGGATGGCCTTGACGGGAGGCTACCATCTGTTTCCCAACAGCAGTTCCAGTGGGTCCCCTCCCCCAACCTTCTCTGAGCCTTCGGGGTCCTTGTGACCTGGCCATTTAGCCCATGGTGTGCAAAAAAGTGCCGCTCAGAGGTAAAACAACCCAACAACTCAATATCTGATGCCCGGATCTAGATAAAAATAAAGGTGGCCAAGTGACACAGTCGAGTCGGAAAAGGTCAAGAGTGGGACTGTGGGGTCCAAAAGACTCCGTTTTACGTTATAGAGGTGAAACATGTAAAGTTTAATAATTTTTTACTTCCAATACCCTGGCTAGCATTTTCGAAGGGGAAGGGGAAGGGGGGGGCATGACGAAAGTCAGCTTGACACACACTAAGCCCAGACAGCCGTTGAGCGAAAGAAGGAAAGAAAGAAGAATTGGTAAATGCGCAGAAATATTAAACAATTTAATTTGTCTAAAATTTAAATTAAATCTATTTATTTTTTAAATACCTGAAATAAATTAATTCATTCGTTAAAATGACACTAGCATATTTATGGATACTTTAATATTGATTACCAGAATTTTGAAAATTAATAATTACCAGTTTAATTATAATAAATAATTTATAATTGAACAACTACATATTAATGATTAAAATTCTTAACAAGTACAAGAGACTTAAAATGGTAGCGTCCTCTGAGGAGACCTACCCGTTTTAGGTTTGTTATAGAATTTTACTGCTATTTTTAGCTTTTCTTATGTTTGCCCTTAGGGCCCACCTAAGGGTGGTTTACTTATACATTTTGTTCTTACTCAAGCCAAATAGGCATATCTTTATGATGGAGATGGTTAGGGGTAAAATTATTACCCGGTACATCGAATGTAATTGTACGATAGTAGAAACCTATTTTTATTATACGATCTACGATCTAATTAAAATTTTGTTATTGCATTATCCAGACCTGGTATGATAGAAGAGGCTTGCCCTGCCCCCTCTTCCTCCTAGATCCTGCCCTGAACAACAATATAGCGAATTTAAACTCATCGACAAACAATAATCTTTATTCATGTAAGTAATACAAAAGTTTAAACAAACGCCCCGCAAAGCATCTGCACATCTACAGGAGAGACCATCTGGTGTTCCATTAGATGAAAATGAATAATTACAGTTGAAAACAATGTCACTGAATACTTTTAACTATGTGAAATTTCAGTGGAAGCTCCATTGTGATACGTAAGGTATTGTATACGCCCTCGTAAATTTCCCGTAATTGTTTAATATTTTTGAAAATTGGAAATAATTATTGGATTGTACGACGACGTGTCCACTTTTCATTTGAACGACTCTTATGAAATTTTGTTTTAATAATAATAAGCAAGGTTTCTTTGAACTTACCTTAATTCATCACAGAATAAAAAGTAGGGAAGTATTCAATTTAAGTGGAAGATAATTCTCACTTACCTGGAAAAGACAAAAACGATTTTATTTAATACATAACAATGCAGAAGCTGTATCAGAAATGAACAAATATCATGAAAATCAAATGATAATCAGTGATTTCAATTAGAAACGAAAGTGAGAATATCACTCTTTGCATTGATCTCTTTTTTTTTTTGCTTTCCATCCTCCGAAAGGAAAATCAAAATGCAAGCGAAAATGTCCCCTTCCGCTGAATGGACATTAAGCCGCGACACTGGGTGCATCAAAAGCCAGATCCTAAGCACCTCAAATAACACAAGACATTGCTGTCTTTTCGTAATTGTCTTAGCGCATCCTTTTCCACCATCACGTGTACAGTCGCTCAAAAAAGTATCCGAACACTATGGTCGATTACAGAATTCAGAAAAAATATCTGGCAACGATTTTTTTAGAAATTAGTGATCTGGCAACCATTGTGTCACGTACGATGGTTGCCAGATCACTAATTTCTAAAAAAAATTCGTTGCCAGATATTTTTTCTGAATTCTGTAATCGACCATAGTGTTCGGATACTTTTTTGAGCGACAGTACTGAGCCTTGGAGTCATTGTGACTGTGCCATTTACACGAATATGTAAAGCAGAACCTTTTTTTCTGGTCCCCGCACCCCTTACAGCGACACATGGAAGCCTCGCACCTCTTTCTAGTTTTCTCCCAGTACAGTCGCTCAAAAAAATATCCGAACACCATGGTTAATTACAGAATTCAGAAAAAAACGTGTTACGTAACACGAAGGTTGCCAGATCACTAATTTCTAAAAAAAATTGTCGCCAGATATTTTTTCTGAATTCTGTAATCAACCATGGTGTTCGGATTTTTTTGAGCGATGTACCATTTGCAGGTCCCTTTGATTTTTTATTTTCGGAAATAAATGTAATGAGAAATATCCATTACTATATGCTCTTTTCGCACTCAAGGGTTAAGAATCTCTGGTTTAGAAAATTGAGCAACCGATTAAGAAAAAACCATCTGAATTTAATATATGAATAAATGGAAAATCAAAAAAAAAATATAAAAACAAACCCATATTTAATATTTTATTTTGCTGCTGTTGGTTTCTAGAGTTATTTGACAACAAAGATTTCTCACCCAATTTTATTTATTTTATATAATAAAATTTTCATTTACATTATTCGATAGAATATACACAATTTAAATGTTATTTATAATTTTTAGCATTGATTTAGGCCCTGGCAAAAGATTACAAGAATTATATTTAGTGAAATAATTACATCAAAAATTATGAATTTTTTAAATCAAAACTATAAAAATCAAAAACGGAAATATTTTTTATAGTTTAATTGATTCTTTTACCTCTGAGGGGACATTTTTTTAAACAGCAGTTTAAATGGCCAAGTACGAGAACCGCAAGAGCTTAGAAAATATTGGGGGGGAGGGGGGAAAGGATCCACTGGATGGTTCTCGTCAAGGTCATCCAGCGTGTTCTTTCAAGCACACTGGATATGACTCTCCTACAGATGGAGCCACTGCTTAACGTCCCCTTTCTCACAAAGACCAGAGACTATGAGGCATTATACCATCAAGATAAAATTATAGTCGAATATTGTTATGCATAATACTAGAAGAATTACCCAGAGTTTCTCAGGTCTTAATATACAAACACGACACACCCGCAACATAATAATTTTCCATTTTACATAAAACTCAATAAGATCGACTTGCTGTGAGATTTCTTTTCACCTCTTTTTCTGAATTAGAAAGTAGGACACATAATTAGAGCAGTCCATAATGTTACCCACATAAGTAGCTTTCATTTCAGATAAAACTCGTTAGGCTCTCTAATCGTTTACATCATTCTCTCCTGCTCTAGGATGAAGAGTTTCTTTAACTGCCTTCACGTGTCTCTTGAATATCAGTATAATCAAGTTTAGTCCAAAACCCAAAAGACATAGTAACAGTGTCTAAAGTCAACTCTTCACAACCATTAGCATATGCAACGTAGTATATTAAACAATATGGCTAATACTTATATAGATTTAGCGCAAAAAGAGGTGTCATGTTAGGAATCTACACCTGTTAAAGGCAGACCAAGATCTAGAGAAAAAACGAGGCGGTGGGTGGACAAAAAACACAATGGAGCCTAAAAAAATATAAAAGGGGGTCCAAATGACTGGATTTCCAATATTTTCGCTGTATCTTTCCCCGTCTGTTTTGCAAGCCTTTAAAACATTTCTTAAGAAAAGTGCATGAAATATAAATAATTTTAATAGTTTTTTGCCTCTGTTACCTTTACTAGCATTCTAAAATGAGGAGGGCATGACCCCTTGACCTCCTCTCAGATTTGGCCTTGGTTAAAGGTAAGGTCTTAATTTTTGTTGATGCAATATGGAACGTCAAAGGACGGGGAGGGGGAATCCTTAGACAAAATTTAGGACTAAGTATTCACGTATTTAGGAAGTTACGAAAAGCTCAAAAGTATCAAATTGGAAGTTGAAACATGAACAGTTCAAAAATCCTTTAATAGCATCTTATCTTTTGGCATGTCACTGATCCAGGAGCGTTCTGTGCACATAACTGTTAGGTTAATGTGTATTGTTCTGCCATGTTGCACACAAAGGCCGGTGTTAAGAACTCGTTACGCTTCTTTATCGTTACATTATTAATTCATTGCTAAGGGGGTTTTAATTTTTTCGAGTCCAAACCATTACAGTGCACTTGCAATGTACAAGCTGTATACCAAATTTGGTGGTTCTAGCTCTTACCATTTAGGAAAGTGATCATTACTGTGTTTTCACTTTTTTTTTTTCTTAAATATATAAAAGAATTTTTTATTTAAGAAGCGGTAAATTCCAAATTTACATTAGAAATTGTAAAAGAAAATATCTTTAAATATTTTGATCATTCATATAAGTTAAGTGCTAAAATTCTTTATCACGTAAATGCAATTTCACTTCTTGAAAATACATGGAATTATAAATCTTACATACGCCTCATGATGAAGGAGTTTAATGAACTAACTTTTGTCAAAAGTCTGAAGACCCAGTGCGTCGTTTAAAGGCGAGGTAGGGGAAGATTGAAAGCCGTTTTTCCCCATCCTCGAGCATAACCCCAAGAACGCAAACCGTGACCGTGGCTTACGAGAGCATCTCGTGGACCAAAAGCTCGCGTCATGAATGATGAAAAATGTAAATGGCGCTCGGGCATTGTTTCATTGGCGTGATGTGTGTGCGCCCACGCTATCTCTGCGAGGCATTTGGGCTTGAAGTGGAGAGAGAACGCACGCCGGAGGAGGAAGAGGATGAATTATGCGCACTGGGAGAGAAAGAAAGAGAGCTTGAAATAAAAGGGGAAAAAAATTCCGAAGAATCTCAGCTATTGATAGAGTTTTATTTATTCCCTTTGCATTGACGTTCGCTGGGGCCATACCTCCTCCAACAGAAGCATTCCGTCAAATGTCGGCATGACAAATGTTTGGAGAGAGAGAGAGGCAAAAAAAGAGAAATAGCAAGAGTTCCGGATATCTCTGTTTTAGAGTGATTGAAGAGAGCGTTTAAGTCTTTTTTGGTTTCTCCTTACGCGTAGGGAGAGTTCAAGTCCTCTGAGAGAATTTACATTCCGGAAAATGTCGATCTTTCACCTTTTAAATTATCGACAAAGTCAGTTCAAATTCACCGCTCGCTATCGACTATTTCCTGATTATTGTTTTACTTTTATTTATTTATTATTATTATTATTAATTCTTAAGTGACTGGTCTAAACATTCCAAATGTTTTGTTGTTTTTTGTAAATGGGACGTTTGTTTCAGCAATGTGCTTCGAATTCAAAACAAAACAATCCGTTTGATTTAATTTTCATATTTCTTTCTGCTGCTACTAATTCAATACTCTCAAATATTCAGCTACAAATCGCTCATACTAAGTCAGGGACAAGTAGTCATGATTAAATCAGGTCTAGAGTATTAATTTTGATAAAAAAATTTTTTTTTTTTTTTTTTATCTTTAATTTATGCCATTTAAAATAAAACTGGTAGTATATATATTTTAAAAATTATTGCAATTACTTTTAAATATTTATAATCAATTTTAATAAGTTTTTAATATATATATATAAATGATTTTATTTTAAATTATTTAAAAATTAACAGCGTCTGGCTAAACTTTAAATAAATTTAATCACTAAAATTTTTATGCATATTTAAATTACTTTTTTCCCTCCTTTTGTTTAACGGCTGTCAGGGCACGTTGTATTTAATTATAACTATTTATTTTTAAATATCAGAAAATAAAATAATTTACTATTATGACTTTATTAAATATTTTAAAATTGACAGCGTCTGGCTAAACTTTAAATGAATTTAATCACTAAAATTTTTATGCATATTTAAATTACTTTTTTTTTCCTCCTTTTCCGTCCAAACTGATTCTGAACTGGAGTTCCGACCAAACTGATTGCAAAATTTTTCAAAAATTAATAACTACCAATTTAAATTTTAGAAATAGTTTTGAACTTTTGTTAGTGGACGGTGTGCTCACCGTCTGGTATAAGTGATTCTACTGACTGAGTAGTAAAGAAAGATCGAGAACTATCTAGAAATTAACGTACACTAATTAAAATTTGATCTTTTGCTCTCGAGGTTAATTTCTAAAGAACACAACTTCTGCTGGACACTGGATTCATTGTGTGATACTGGTCATGGGATTTTTCAATGCTTTCGATGAACTTAAATTATTATTCTAACGAATAGCAGGACTTATTCATAATGAGAGGAGGATAAGATCTCTGATATCATTTATTCTGGCGGATATATTCATTGTCGGAATCTTGACTTTCTGTTTATTATTTTATGCTGGTCGATGGATTCATTTTATTGCACGTGATCTCTGATTATCAGTCATCTAAGTTAAATGATTCATTGTGATGCGGATTGTATCACTGCACACATCATAAATTAGAGATGATTCTTTCTATGAGGTCTGGTATCTGATTCGCATAATATTTTATTGATTCATCTCATTATCAGACATGGCATTTTCTCTCATTTGCATCTGTAGCTGAATTCATCGTAATCATCAGGCATATGATGCGATGAGGTTCCATTGATTGTATAAGAGTTGGCATGTGAAAAGGAATGTGTACCGTTGACTACATTCAGTTTATCAACCTCTAATACTAATAATTAGGGAGACATATTCTTTCGATTCATTTTCTTTTCTCAAATCTAATCTCCGATAATCTTATTAACACATTGCTTTTAAATTCATTGTTCTCCATCGTTGCTGGTTAGATTAGTTGCTCTCCATCTTTTCTGGTTAGATTAGTTGCTCTCCATCTTTTCTGGTTAGATTAGTTGCTCTCCATCTTTTCCGGTTGGATTCGTTACTCTCCATCCACTTTTGTTGTATTCGTTTGCTCTTCATCCTTCTGATTGGATTTGTTGCTCTCCATCTTTGCTAACCGGATTCGTTGTTTTCCATCCTCGCTAGTTGGATTCGTTGCTTTCTATCCTTACTGATAGGATTCGTTGATCTCTCTCCTTGTTGATCAGATTCATTGCTCTCTATCCTTGTTGATCGGATTCGTTGCTCTTTATCCTTTGCTTGTTGGATTCGTTGCTCTTTATCCTTTGCTTGTTGGATTCGTTGCTCTCCATTTTTGCTGATTGGATTTATTCTCCTCCAGAATATGTTCGGACAATCATCGATATTTTCCTGTGTACTAGAGATCACCTGGGACTCGCATTCGTTTGCTATGAGATCTGCAGCACTGAGATCATCGCTACAGCCTTTAACTTATTTTCTGAAACTCTGTTTAGAAATGCTCCTCTTCACCAAAAAGCAGACTTCAAATTGAAATCATGTGGCACGCGCACATCGAATTGATCCTTCGTTTGTTGGAAGATGACCACGCCCCTTTGTCCTTCGGATACTGAATTATTATTTGAATTATTTTCCAGAATATTTATGAAATTTATTATTCCTCCACTTCTAACGAACGAATGGAAATTTTTCCTTTTTCTTTACCTTCTTCCTTCATAATGAAAGATGTATATCGATTCAGGAATATATTTTTTTTTTCTCCTGGATAACATGACAGTGATTTATCAAGCATCATTAGGTTGACCCATCTTAGAAATCTTCCATCACGTCACTTTTCTTCTTTACTCGAAAAGAGAAGTTTTAAATGAAGTCCGCCCAGTCTCTCCAACTATTTCCATCCTCCCCCTTCCGTTGCCGTCCATTTCTGCCCCCTCGTGCGCAAAACTATATTTAAAATTGCTTTCCCCTCCCTTTGCTTCTTCTCTTCCCTCTTAACGAGTATCACTTTCCAGGAGAGAAAGTTTTTCTTTTTTTCTTAAAGAAAAACAGCTATAAGAAGCAAAATAAAATCCCACCTTCTAAGCTTAGAGTGCTAAGAAGATTAGAGAGAGCTTATGAAAGAGATGCTGGCTTGTGCGAGCTCCCTTCCTCTTTTCTCACTTTACCACAGAATCGCAGAGTAAATATAAAAGGGAATTTTTAGGGGAAAGAGAGGGATTTTTGGATAGAAAGAGCGAGTTCCGTCCAATCAGCTGTTCAATGCAAGGCTAATTTAGAAATCACATAGAGGAGGAAAAAAACTACCATATCACTCCATATCCTCAGATAGATCTTGATAAAAATCTCTCCATCTCTTCAGATGGCTCGTGATATAGTTCTCTTCATCTCCTCAGATGGCTCATGTACAGTTCTCTCCATCTCTTCCGTTAACTCGTGATATATAGTTCTCTCCATCTCCTCAGATGGCTCGTGATATAATTCTCTTCATCTCTTCAGTTAGTTCGTGATATATTTACCTCCATCTCCTCTGATAGCTCATGATATATTTCTTTCCATCTCCTCAGCTAAATAAAAATAAAAATTAGTTACTCCTGAGGCAGCTGTGCTTGCCACTGAGGTCTGACAGGAGCTTGTCGGTTTAATACGCCTCAGAGGGCTGTGAGGGGAGCGAGACCTCCTCAGATAGCTCGTCATATGGTTTCTACATCTCCTCACATGGCTCGTGATAAAGTTCTCTCCTCCTCCTCACACAGCTCGTCCTATGATTTCTCCATCTCCTCATATAGCTCTCCTCCTCCTCAGATAGTTCATGATATACTCCTGTCCATCTCATCAGATTGCTCGTGATATAGTAGTTTTCGCCATCTTCTCAGATAGCCCATGATATATTTCTCTCCATCTCCTCCGTGTCTTTTAGCATGCTACTCCCGATATGCTCCTTTCCATCATCTTTTAATTGTGATTTTCGTGTTCCCATCTCACTCCAGATATATCTGAGTAGGCTTTTCTCCATTTTCTCAGATGGTTGTTGGTATTCCCCCCCCCCCTTCTCCTCTGGTTTCTCTTCATTTCCTTTCCATCACCTTCTAAAATCTATCTCAGTACGCTTTCCTTCATCTCGTTTCTATATTTACCTCTTGAAAACTTTCATTTTCTGTACTTTTTTTAGCTCGTTTTTAAAAAATAAGCTCATGTTTCATTTTACTCTGTCTTTCAGTCTGTCTGTCTGCCGTCCGTGAATATGGACTGTCTGTCAGTCCATATTCAACCATTTATTTATTAGAGATAAAATTCCTTTGATGAAATATTTCAATTCTCATTTACCGAACCTGCAAATAGATTTAACAGAGCCCTTAATTTATGGAAATTTCTTCAAAATGCCAAAACTAACCGGTGTGAATGAGGTTAGGATGGGGTACTCGGCAACGGAGAGTTTCGGGGAGGTCATCGATTAAGAGTTCTGACGTCACACTAGGGAGACGACAGTAAATAAATCTTACATGATGCTGACTTCAAAAAAATAGATTTGCATTAACAGAAAAACGTGAACCATTGCAGCTTCAGTGTTGCTTAACTCAAAAATTCCTTTGAAATTTAGAATAGCTATCAGAGAAGTGTTTATTGCTACTGATTCATGTTATGTCGATAATAACTCTCATACAGAAGGCAGTAACTTCTTAAATAAACTTTTTATGAAAAAAATGTGACTTAAGATAATTTGGATATCTCAATCAAATCTATTTAAATCTCCATTTTTAAAAATATTCGTCAGATATTTACCGAGTTCCGAAATCGAAATACTTAGCACCAACAATGACAGTTAAAATATTTACCTCAAAAATCTTTTTTAAAAAAAGTTAAAAAAAACACACAATAATTGTTATATTACTAAACTTTAGAAGCAATGCAATCGAATTTTTAGAACTTCGCGAAATAATTATGTTTATTTTCACCAATTTTGAACGATTTTTTTTTTTTGCAGAACGAGCGAACTTTCCGAATGTTCCCGCTCCCAAAACTCTTTAAACAGTGAACGCATATCGACGGAAATCGAAATTGATTTCATTGAGATCTCTAAATTACCTTCAGTCCCATTTTTTTCACAAAAAGCTTATTTTAGAAGTTACTGACTTCTGTGTCTGAGTTACTATTAACCAAATAAGCTTTAACTGGCATAGTGGTTAGGCAGTTAGCGACTGTTCCAGCAAGGCAAACTTTGTGTTAGCTCTAACTAAGGCAGTGGTCAGCAGTGACTTCGGTCTTAGTAGGGCATGTCCTTGTATGAGAAGGCCTGTATTAAGCTAGGAGTAGCTTCCAGGATTCTTCGCTGTCCTATATGTCGCAAATCAATCAATCAATCAACCTAATATGGAACTGGACTCAATAAAGCGATCCTTTTTGAGTGTATATCGATATTCATGATTATATCATATGTACGCTTTCACAGCGAATCACTACAGAATTTGAAATAATGATTTTTAAGTCACTATTCTGATCTTACTCTTAAATTAAACTTCGACAGAATTCAAACGCCAGATCTCAATTTATTACAACTATTTCAAACTATGTTAATAATTATGTTTGAAAAAAAAATCATTCGCCTGCATAACTGTTTTTTAAACCTTCCACTTCCAAAAGACATTTAAATCTGACTTGGCGTAAGCACATCTTTTAATTCACTACGAAAAAAATTTTCCTGAGGTTTCGCAACGAAGCAGTTTATGCTTTCCTTTTCTTTCTCTTGAATTGCAAATTTGTTATTTTTCTGTATCAAATTTCATTTTATTTAAATTCTGCTGATTTCGCTTCGTTTTTTATCTTGTTTACAACGCTGAGATTTTCCCGGTGACTTTGCTGAGTTTTTTAATAACAATTAGTAGCTGCTCCTCTAATTGTCTCTTGCGGAGATTCTGAGTTCGATGCACAAAAAAAAGGCTTTTATCTCCATGAATTAGTACACTATTAAATTATTAGTTGCCTATAATAATGTTGCTTTCATGTTGATTATTAGAGATATATTGTCGTGGTTGTCAGGATCAGAGATAATATTCTAACAATCTTTTCATTTTTTCCCCGAGAAAACAATCGTTTGGTTCGACTAGAATCGCTCGTCGAAATCAAGACTGAATTATCACGCAGTAGATTTTTATTTGAAATAACATCATCTTTCATTTTTTATCTGGAACAGAATTATCCTTTAGTTTTTGTCTCGAATAGCATCATCCTTTAGTTTTTATCCGGAATAGCATTACCCTTTAGTTTTTATTTGGAATAGCATTATCCTTTAGTTTTTATCTGGAATAGCATTATCCTTTAGTTTTTATTTGGAATAGCATTATCCTTTAGTTTTTATCTGGAATAGCATTATCCTTTAGTTTTTATTTGGAATAGCATTATCCTTTAGTTTTTATCCGGAATAGCATTACCCTTTAGTGTTTATCTCGAATAACATCATCCTTCCTCAATCCGCTGTGATGATGAATAGAACCGGCCAGGCCTAGCACCTAATGTCCGACCCCGCCTTCTCTTGGTGCAGACCGTTAGTACCTTTCAAAAGAGATACTCTCTTGTGGAAGAGAACGGAAGGGGAGGGCTGTCAGATTAGTGTGGCCTACTGATCTGGACAACTATGGCTACTTTTCTTTTTTTTTTCTACCCTGCTGATAAGTGGTCAACCACACAGGGTCCTGGTGCTGACCATATAAACCCACTGGACTGGACAGATATATGGCTCTGAGCTTGATTATGGATCCTGATTTTGCTGCACTGGTGGGCTTCTGTAGAGGGAAAATCTTCCGCTGTGTTTTCTGTTTGTTTGTGGGTTGACAGCCCCAAGTGAATAGATTCACAGGATATGTTTATCAGCTGGTGGATAATCCTGAGCAGAGGTCATCGCAGGCACCTGAACTCTTTGCTTCTATTGGCATCATCAAATTCTACATTGGAGGAAGTCTTCCAGTGTAGATGGCATCAGCCTTTAGTGGTGGGGGAACGGGTCTTTGCCCCATGTCTGCGATTAGGGGGCTGTTTGATATTGTCGGCATTCCCTCTCTCAATAAACATAGTTTCTTTAAACATCCTACTAACCATTTTCTCTCCATAAGTAGTTAGAATGTGAGGACTCTGCACAGAGCTTTTTCTCTTGATGTCCTCACACAAGAATCCCACCATTATAATTTAGATATTCTCAGCTTGCAAGAGACCAGATGGACAGATAAAGGTCACATTCTTAAAAATAATCTTAAATTTCTCTTTTCAGGGAGGGACGACAATAAGCATCACCAAGGCGTTGGTCTGCTTCTCAGTAGACACGCTAGTGATGCTCTTCTAGGATATCAGTGCATTAATGAAAGGTTTCTTACAGCAAAATTTCAGACAAGCATTAAAGACTTGAATGTTATCTGCTGTTATGCCCCCACTGAGGATGCCGATGAGGATGAGAAGGATAGGTTTTACGGACAACTTCAGGATATTTTGAATTCTGTCAAGGAAGGAGATATTACCATTGTTCTTGGTGACTTCAATGCCAAAGTTGGTACTGACTCTGACCTTTGGGGAGGGGTGATAGGCCCTTTTGGTATTGGTAGCTGCAATGGCAATGGGCAACGTCTCCTACAGGTAAGTAAATTCAATGGATTCAGAATAACTAACACTTATTACAAACACCGCGACATACATAAGTACACATGGGTTTCACCTGATGGGCTGCATAAGAATATGATTGATTACATATTAATTAACAGCAAATGGGCTAGTTCTGTTAGGAATACCAGGTCATATAGGGGAGCTGAAATTGGATCTGACCATTACCTTGTTAAAAGTGTCTTGCAACTTAAACTTAAAAAGTGTTGTGCTAGGGTTAAAAAATTTGCTTTTAATACTGAAGCTCTGAAAGATCCAGTTATAGCTAAAGCTTACCATGATAGGTTACTTAGTCATTATGACAGTCATGGTTTGCTTACTACTGAAGTTGAGGAAGAATGGGATCATTTTAAACAGGCTTTTTTGGACACTAACAGTACTCTTTTAGGAAAAAAAGAGCAGAAGAGACAGAATTATCTGAGTGATAAGGCACTTGAGCTTATTTCGGAAAGAAAGAACTGCAGGAATGCCCTTAATCAATACCCTACTAGTCCTAATAGAAAGCATTACAGAGACCTTAATAAACTTGTAAAGGATCAGTTAGCTGCTGATAAGAATCTTTGGCTTGATGGTTTGGCTGACAAAGCCGAGGAAGCAGTTAGACAGCACAACAGCAGAGAGCTGTACCAGATAGTTAATGCTTTGTATGGTAGAAAACGGACAGGTATACAGGGATTGAAGGATAAACATGGTAAAGTTATAGAAGGGGAGGATTCTGTCATGGCTAGATAGATAGATAGATATTGGGACGGTGGAGAGACTGGCTTTGAGACAGAAATTGAGACAGTGGATGCATTGTTTTTGCAATTTTTGTGTTTAGGGAGAAAGTTCATTTTGACATCAACCCTCAGTTGCATTAATTCTACAGCCGCCACTGTTTGGCCAAATGTTTCTAACGTGAAAGATAGAAAGTAAAACCTGGAAGCCGAAGATCAGAAGTACTTCTGCGTCGAACCTACGAGCTGCAGGTCGCGAGAGCGGATGCTGAGAACACGAAATTGGGACGAAAGTTTAGTAACTCGTGCATCTCAGTTCAACAGATTAGAATGAGCTCTCTCCAAAAAAGTAGGAATCGTTAAAGTGAAATAAAATGAAATGTTGATTTTGTGTCACAGAAGTATTACGAGAAGATAAAAACAAAATGCGTATATATATTTTTTGAGAGATAGAAGAGACAAGATGGAGAGTGGGAAACGTGATCTCGTGCGGAGAAGGATGAGAGGATAACAGAGGCTCTAATAAGTTGGAGGAGAGTCAGTTTCTTCAATTGGAAGAGGAAAAAGAAACAGCCACGAAAACTGAGCTGACGGAAAAGTAACGAGAATGAGAACAATTCGAAATGGAACACTGGGAGGAGGGAGATGGCAGGGGGGGGGGGAGCAGAGAGAGAGAGATGAAATCCAGCATCCTAATGCGGAGGGATGTAATAAGGAGGCAGAGACGGAAATGAACTAAGAAGCAGAAAGAGAAATGGAGAGCTCTTCTAGTGGGGTGGTGGAGGAAACACGTGCACTGCCAGAGGGATGCTTTTCGCTGGAGAGGATGTCGAAGAGGATGCGAGGAGGAGAGTGCAGAGAAAACTGAAGCTAGTAATGTTCGTGATGTTGCAGATGAATGATGCCGAGCAAAGATGTTTGGTAATGAGAGAGTGGAAATGTTAATGGGAAAGAAGAGAGTGCAGGGTGGAGAGGGAGACTGACAACATCCTTCTATGGATCACTCGCGCTTCCATCACATCTTGATTCGAAAAGTACAAGATGGATGCAGACTTTAGTTTAGAAGATATTAGAGATCTACGTACATCGCTAAAGAAAAATGCTTTTTCAGAGAAAGTTGTTAATTATTGCTTCTTTTAGTAGAAATAAATATATTCAATCAAACTCAAGGGAAAAACTACGAGTTGTATAGACTTCTCATTTCATTATTAAACGTTAAAACATACCACTATCAGAATTGAATATTTTATTCATTTTAATCTATTTTTTACCATTTGTAATTATAAAACTACTGGTAACTTGAAAGGGAACAATTATATCGTACATATATTACAATAATATAAGAGAATAAAACTATTTATTTAATATGAAATTATTGGCAGCGATAAGTTAGAAGGATAAATTGTTTAAGCAGAATGTTTTGTTTATCGCAAATTTCTCAAATATGCGATTCACTTTTAATCGCTTTTAGGTACCGTTCAGAAGAATGGTTTCAAGTTCGACGCTTGTTGCAGCTGCAAAACAGCGATTCGCAACAGTTAAACCGCATGCCAATTAAATTTGAAAATGTTCCATTTCGCATACGACGTGCCAATTTGTCCTGTGGAACAGTAAAAGTGTTTCTCAAGACATGACTGAATACAGCAAACTCCCTGTTATCCGTTACTCAAGTATCCGGAATTCTCATGCAACCGGCATTCGAATTAAACATTTGAACTCAGTACGGAACTTTTGCACGAGGAAAGGCATGCAAGCAGGCTGACATAAGAAATTTATTCAAGAACTCTACTAGACCTAATTTTACGTCGTCTTCTCAACCCTCGACATCAACTGCTGCTCAAGAATCAAATGCTAGTTTAGTGGATGACCCCTGATGAAATGGCAGCCGAGTTTCTAGACTATTGCCAACAAATTTGTTTTGTTTTTGTTTTAATTTTTCTGAAATTAAAGTTTATCTTAGTTTCCCTATTCTCGTGTCTCGGATAGTTCTTTTTGGCTTCTGCAGCCGAGTGATTAGCGCGCTTGTCTACTGATCAAAGGGACCTGGGTTCGAGTCCCGGTTAAGGCATGGATGACTCTGCTGTTCTTCTGCTGAGATCCCACCATCCTCACAAACCTATTACTATGGCATATAAACTGACAGGCTCCTGTCAGACCTCTGTGGCAAGCAGCCGCTTGAGGGATATTTATTTTTATTATTACGCATTTCAACCGACTTTACCTTTCAAAAGTTCTCTTCCACATTTCGTTATTAGGAAAATAGGTACTACCAGTGCCATCCGATGGGCAAAATTGCAACTCTTTCCATGGTGGCTTTCAATGAAGCAGTTCCTAAAGTTTCTGTTAAGTGCATGGATTTTAAACTTTAATTAAGTGTGAAAATACGTATAAAAAACAATTATATTTTAAACATTTATATTTGAATTAAGGGCATTATACTTCGTTTTCATTATCGTCTTTTTATCTGCATTTTAATTTCATCTAAGGCTTGAATACAAGATTGTACTTGTTGTATTTGATTTCTATGAAAATATTTCTCGTGAAACCGTCATATTCATCTAACCGGAAAACCCCAGTCCCCTTAAATGCCGGATAACAGGGAGTTTAGTTAAAAGTTGTTGCATTTCACGTGCCGTTGATAATACGAATCAAGAAATACTGTTCCAACTGATAACCAGAGCAAAATACGAGTTTTATAAATGAATAAAATATTTACTTCTCAAGCAGCAGTCTGCCACAGAGGTCTGTCAGTTTATAATCCTTTGTAAAGGGTCTGTGAGTTAGGCGAGACCTCAGAAGAAAGAAAACACACTGGGGTTCAAACTTAGGTCCCTTTGATGAGTCTTGGGACGGGGGTGGCTCAGTCGGTAGCGCGCCAGGCTCGAAATCTGTAGTTCCCAGGTTCGAGTACCAGCTGGGTCAGCGTTGAGATTTATCTCCGCAAAATTCCCCGCCCTGCCCACGGTCAGTAGGGGACACCGACGGGCTTGGAAAAGCCGCCGTCCGTCGGATGGGACGTTAAGCCGTGGCCCCGTGTGCGGGAGAGACATACCCTGTGCACGTTAAAGAACACGCTGGATGGCCTTGACGGGAGGCTACCATCTGCCTCCCAACAGCTGTTCCAGTGGGTCCCCTCCCCCAACCTTCTCTGAGCCTTCGGGGTCCATGTGACCTGGCCATTTAGCCCATAGTGTGCAAAAAAGTGCCGCTCAGAGGTAAAACAACCCAACCCAACCCTTTGATGAGCAGCCAAGTTGACCATTCGCCCAAAGCAAAGGCCCGAATTTTATAAGATAATAATTTCAATAACAAATCACCTATCTTTGATTGCGCAGGAGATTCCACTAAAATATTTACTCAAATCAATTGTAAATAATTATAGGTTATTTATGAATGGGAATTAAATAAGTGAAATAATTCATGAGTAACATTAATCACTTTAAATATACTTAATCCACCAGCAAAAAATATTTTACAATTCAAACTGGATCCACTTTTAGATGGCACATTGCACACTCATGGTTCCTTCCCGAATACTTGGCGCCTTACACAGTAAAACTGGGGCGGGGGTGGCTCATTCGGTAGCGCTCCAGGCTCGTAAACTGCAATTCCCAGGTTCGAGTCTGACCTAGGCCGGCATTGAGATTTATCTCCGCAAAATTACCCGCCCTGCCCATGGTGAGTAGGGGACTCCGATGGGCTTCGAAGAGGCTGCCGTCCGTCGGATGGAACTATAAGCCATGGCTCCGTGTGCGGGAGAGCCATACCCTGTGCATGTTAAAGAACATACTGGATGGCCTTGACAGGTGTGTTCCATCTGTCTCCTAACATCTGTTCAGTGGGTCCCCTTCCCCGAACCTTCTCTGAGCCTTAGGGGTCCTTGTGACCTGCCCATTTAGCCCATCGTATGCAAAAAAAGTACCACTCAGAGGTAAAACAACCCAACAACATAATAACGTATCAGAAACTTCCTATGTGGGGTTTCACATGTTTGAGTTTCATGTAATGTACTTGAATTACTTTTAAGGACTGCCTTAGAAAACATAAGCTATTGAAACCCACAAGGAGGGAGGATATTCTTTCCCCCCCATGGGTTCAGTCGCTCAAAAAAAAATCCGAACACTATGGTTGATCGGTCACGTGACACTTACCTCCCATGGGTTCAGTCGCAAAAAAAAATCCGAACACTATGGTTGATCGGTCACGTGACACGAAGGTTGCCAGATCACTAATTTCTAAAAAAATCGTTGCCAGATATTTTTTCTGAATTCTGTAATCAACCATAATGTTCGGATATTTTTTAATATATATAATGCGTATGAATATATAATGCGATGAATATGAAGCGTGTGCAGTTACCGTTCACAGCAAACTGGAGCGGTTGCGGTTAATGTTCACAGCACATTGGATCGTGTGAGCTCACAAAAACCTGGATCGTGTGGGCTCACTCACAGAAATATTGAGTGTGTGCAGTTACCGTTCACAGCAAACTGGAGCGTGTACAGTAACTGCACACGCTCCAGTCTGCTGTGAACGGTAACTGGAGCGTGTACAGTTGCTGCAAACGCTCCAGATATTTTTCCTGAATTCTGTAATCACGTGACACGAAGGTTGCCAGATCACTAATTTCTAAAAAAAAATTCGTTGCCAGATATTTTTTCTGAATTCTGTAATCAACCATAGTGTTCGGATATTTTTTTGAACGACTGTACTCGCTGACATTACACCATCTGTTCCTCACAGGTGTTCCTCTACCTGCCCGTTCCGATAATCGTCGTGACCTTCACTCATCCCCTCGTGCAACAAAGAGATTCTCTCACAGGTAAAAGACGTCCTCCCAACCTGCACTTCCGTCATTTGGTTCCCTCAGAACTTTCTTTTCTCTGTGAAGAGCATCCTCGTGTCCATTGCCCAGAACATTTGCTTCCATTCCAGTAGATGGTTTAAAAAACAGGACCGCTGAAAGTTATTCTTTAAAGAATAAGAATTACCGCTAGGTTTAAAAAACGAAAGATATTTAAATAAATCAAAGTTTCCAATCATATGCAACAGTCGACTTTATATCAAACTGCATCTAGTTATAGCATGCAGTAAAATTTTTCTGTTGTTCAATAACATCGAGAATGCTTTAAAAGAAAACTGATATTTAGCTGTAATGACTAGACAGCTAAATCTCGTGCCGTTAACACGTCTCGACAACCACTTGGCCAAGTCTAAGTCAAATTCCTACAAATTGAGAGACTTTCCGAAATGGAAAAGATAATTTAATCTTCATCGCATCTCTGGACAAAAGCTACCGTACCAATGTTTGCGAATCCGCGCATTGGGAACAAACGATGCAATTGAGAGACTGTCAAAAAAAGCGAACGAAGAGATGTTATCAGGCTTCAGAAAAATAGAATATAAACTAGAATGAAATGTTCAAACGCCTGACACAATTTTCTTTACAAATTTCAGTAATTGATGACAAAAACGGTGACATTTGCCTGTCAGAACAGTCACCAGTATAGAATATTTTTTATGAATATATATTATTTCCTTATGAACGTATTATATGGAAAAACTATTTTTTTTCTCCACTCTAAAACTTTCATTGCATCGTCTTTTTGTCTTTTTCTAATCTCCAGGTCATATTACATTTTATTTAATAGGCCAGCGGGAGACGTTGCCATTCCAGTTCATTTACTTAAGTGCTTTTCTTGTGAAACGTCCCCAGTCTGCGCCATTATTCAATGGCGGCCATTAAACTCTTTAATGGCATTCATTTAGAAGTTTTATGGAACGTGCACCACGATATTTTACTTCAGCCAGAAAAGAACATAAATTTATATTTAAAAAAAAGAGTCGTGATAATAAACTTTGCCTCCCTATTCCAGAAGGCCGTTTTTTTTTTTCTTTTTGAAGCAGCACCGACGATGCGCATGAGAGAAAGATAAAATCCACGCCGCAATGAAATATGATTTAGTAATAATAGTAAAACAAATAAATGACCTCATAATGTAAAAGTATTCCTTACATGATGTTCTGTGTTAGTTCTTAGGGCTGCAGCCGATAAAATTGTTCAGACTGTTTGCATCTGTTATGTACGAAGATGATACGGATGCTGGCTGGATTCAGGCGACATGCTCAAGTCGAAGAAATTAAAATAGAGTACTTTTAGCTGTGGTTTGGGGTTTATCATGTTGCTTTTAATGAGAAAAGAGACACCGAGGTCAACTTCATGGTGGGGGGGGGGGGGGAGAAGGAAGACTTGAAATGAGAAGCAGAATGCGTTGTACAGTCGCTCAAAAAAATATTCGAACACTATGGTTGATTACAGAATTCAGAAAAAATATTTGCCAACGATTTTTTTAGAGATTGATGATCTGGCAACCTTCGTGTCACGTGACACGAAGATTGCCAGATATTTTTTCTGAATTCTGTAATCAACCATAGAGTTCGGATATTTTTTTGAGCGACTGTACTTTGTTCCCCCAGGAGCATTTAAAAAAAAATTGTCATTCTGAAGAAGAGTATACTTGAATGTTAATTCCTTCTAAATCAGAGTATTTGCTTGTAGAAGATACATAAATACTTACATCCCTAATCCTCATGCAACCTGGCTACTAAGATCCAAACAGAGGGTGCAGTTTAGTTCTAGATTTAAGTGGGAAGTGGTTCTTAAAAATGGTAAAATTTCCCAGAGGAATTAGAGCAAAAAATGCAGGGCTACAGGATGTTCTATCGCAAGGCAGTCGTCTACGGCCTCGATGTACATCGTAGATCGTATAATCATATTCGATGTACCGGGTAATAATTTTACCCCTAACCATCTCCATCATAAATATATGTCTATTGGCACGAGTAAGAACAAAATATATAAGTAAACCACCCTTAGGTGGGCCCCTAAGGGCAAACATAAGAAAAGCTAAAAATAGCAGTAAAATTGTATAAGAAACCTAAAACGGGTAGATCTCCTCAGAGGATACTACCATTTTAAGTCTCTTGTACTTATTCAAAACAGTATGATCGCAAAGAATCAGAGAAGAAATAATCTCATTGGGACGGCCTCGATGTATTATTTATTGACTTAAGAATATAAATAAAAATCATGTGCTACTTCAACGAACCTCATGCATGACTTTTGCCTCGTGTCTCGCTAGCTGTAGGGGGCGCCACTGCAGGAAAGAGTTGGTTTAACAATAATCTGCTCTTATTGGACGATTATAAAAGTAAATTTTTACGTTTCACTTTAAATAATAGAAAAATTTTTGGGTTTTATTTTTTCATTTAAATGTCTGCAATAATATATGCAGTTGCAATTGTAATACGACTTAACAGTATTAAATCCATTGCAGTACATTAGACTCCAACTTAAAATGGAATACTCAGGTGACTATGTTATCAGTCAAGGTAAATTTCCCAAGAATATGGACTATTTAAACTATTTTGTTTAAGAGAAATTCCCCTCAAGCAGCTTCTTGTCTCAGAGGTCTGACATGAACTTCTCACTGTAGCAAGCCACAGAGAAGATCTGTGAGAAAGGTGAAACTCATCAAAAAAACATATAGACATGATATGTGGAGGAAGGTGAGACTTTGCCAGAAAGACACAGACACGATGTCTGAGAAAGGTCAGATCTCACCAGAAAGATACGATGTGTGAGGAAGGTGAAATCTCACCAGAAAGACACGTTCTGTGAGGAAGGTGAGATCTCACCAGAAGTACTCATAGACACGATCAGTGAGGAAGGTGTGACCTCACCAGAAGTACTCATAGACACAATCTGTGAGGAAGGTGAAACCTCATAAAAAAAACATATAGACACGATATGTGAGGAAGGTGAAACCTCGTCAAAAAACGTATAGACACGATATGTGAGGAAGTTGAGACCTTGCCAGAAAGACACATAGACACGATATGTGAGGAAGGTCAGATCTCACCAGAAAGACACATAGACACGATCTGTGAGGAAGGTCAGATCTCACCAGAAAGATACGATGTGTGAGGAAGGTGAAATCTCACCAGAAAGACACGTTCTGTGAGGAAGGTGAGATCTCACCAGAAGTATTCACAGACACGATCAGTGAGGAAGGTGTGACCTCACCAGAAGTACTCATAGACACAATCTGTGAGGAAGGTGAAACCTCATAAAAAAAACATATAGACACGATATGTGAGGAAGGTGAAACCTCATCAAAAAACATATAGACACGATATGTAAGGAAGTTGAGACTTTGCCAGAAAGACACATAGACACGATATGTGCGGAAGTTGAGACCTTGCCAGAAAGACACATAGACACGATCTGTGGGGGTGACCTCACCAGAAGTACTCATAAACACGATCTGTGAGGAAGGTGTGACCTCACCAGAAGTACTCATAAAAAACTATCTGTGAGGAAGGTGGGATCTCACCAGAAGTACTCATAAACATGATCTATGAGGAAGGTTGGTTGTTTTACCTCTGAACGGCACTTTTTTGCACACAATGGGCTAAATGGCAAGGTCACAAGGACCCCGAAAGCTCAGTGAAGGTTCGGGGAGGGGACCCACTGGAACAGCTGTTGGGAGACAGATGGTAGCCTCCTGTCAAAGCCATCCAGCGTGTTCTCTAACGTGCACAGGGTATGGCTCTCTTGTACACTGACCATGGCTTAATGTCCAATCCGACGGACGGTGGCCTATTTCAAGTCCATCGGTGTCCCCTACTGACTGTGGGCAAGGCGGGAGTTTTGCGGAGATAAATCTCAACGCTGACCCAGCTGAGACTAGAACCTGGGAACTGCAGATTACGAGCCTGGCCAACACCACCTAGAGGAGAAGGCCATACCAGTCGCTGAAGCGATGCTGATGACGTCATTTTTAGTCGACCCAGGCCGTAACACAGGAGAACGTGGTATTCTAGCAATGTCGCCTCCATCTTGCTATAGTTAGTATTCAAGAAGTTTGCCGCGTTTGATTTGGTGTGTGCACCGAGTATTAAATTGAATAATTCTTCTAGCGAAATGCCATCGCGCTGCTGCGTTCCTCGTGCTGGAGCAATTACCACGGGGAAAAGAAATCTCCAGAAGATATCGATATATATCGATTTGCGACAGAAATGTTCATACCAAGTTCCATACCAAGGCAAAACTTCTGCCCAACGAAAGCATCGAAGGGAAGGAGAACTTTATTCTGTATTAATATCTGTTGTCATATTTATGAACTTCTAAAGTGAAAATTATCGTTTTAACTATTGTATGTTACGCTTGTATAATATAAATATATAATATCAGTGATCTTTTATGGATTAATTTGACGTTTTTTTTTTTATTAGGTAAAAGTTTAAATGTCGAATTTACATATGTTAAAATGCTTAAATAGAAAAGGACATTTCACAGTGATCAGACTTTTTATTTAATAGATTACAGTAGTAGGTTAAGAAATTGATACTTTTGTTGGGATAGTTTCAGAGTCTACTGTTATATCACTATATTTATATACCATAGAGTTTAATTATATCTCTCGTATAAGCTAATATGATGATAATGTTAAACTTGAAATACATATATGAGCCAAAGGCAAGATCATAAGAAAACCTACTTTTAAATACAAAATCTCTGCAGAAGTATTAGAAATTATTATGGTGTTGTTGGTATACTTGGATACAAATTGGACCTAGGTTCAAAACTAGAGATGGCTTTGTGAATATGTATTGTTTTCCTGCTGAAGTCTTGCCATCCTCACACATCAGCTATATTATAATAAAGGTATGACGGGCTTTATGAAGAAATTAATCTGCATAATTATATCTCTGAAATCAAGTCAAGGTGTAGTGGATATTAAAGAATGGTTGGGATACAGCTAATGTACATATGGATTAATAAATGAAAAGATATTTTGAAAAAGGATTTAATTGTAAAGAAAGAATTTTTACATTGAAAGGAATAGTTAAAAGTGCATATATTTCCAATCGCACTCATTCTAAAATGAGATAAGTCAGGTGTATTATAATAAAAGTATAACAATCTACTGCCATATCTTTATTGCATGTGGCTGCAGTTTTTGTTTTAATTTTTTTAGAAATGTATTCTATAATCATATTAGAGAATATTTGAGGGGATATCTGTCATTTAATCTATTATGCAAATATAAATATATTAAACACCATAAATGCATGCAATATTGTTTTCAAGTTAACTTCAAAGTTTAACCTCTGTACTGACCACTGGTTTGGATTTTACAACTGAAGGAGTCAAAAAGTTATCATAAAAATTTGAGCTATTTTGATTTTACTGATATGTAACGGTAAAAGTTTATTGTAAAAACTGTCGACAACAGTAAACTTCCTGACCAATCAATTCCTAATACCGTTCACAATTAGTATAATACCAGGTGCTGTCTATATAAACAAATTTATGCCTAATAAACTGAAAATCACAGTAAGAGGAAATTGTCTGAAACAATAAAATTATTACTGGAGTTGTTTTCAGGCTCAATTCCTGGACTGGAATATTTCAAACCTTTAAACGTTCATTCATAAGAGTGTTGTTTTAAATGATTTTCAGCTCAGTATGATTTTTCGCATTTTATTTTACATTATCACCTTATAGTGGCATTACCAAAAGCACTTTATGGTTAGTACTAGCAGTGGAATGCTATTAGATGGTTAGCATTAGCTTTCAAGGTGAACTATATATGATAAAAGAAGTGCTAGAAATATTGAGAAAAGCCAGCTTACTGGTAGAATAGGTGCATTCCTTGGGAGAATTCATTCTTTTAACCATGGATTTTTATTGAAATCTTAGAAAATACACTGATTATAGAATTGTTTTGAATACAATTATAGCTTTTACTTTCGAAGGTAAAAAGTCTTTAGTTCTGAATAATTTTTTTTAGTGTATGGTGAACAGTATTCCTGGTGTTTGGATTTTTGTTTTAATGTTTATTATTCATCAGAGTTTTTTTGTACATATTCTCAATATTTCTTTTGCATACATAGGTGTGTGAACTCCACTTTGCACCATCTGATGTTGAAAGAGAAACCAGCATGTTTGACATAAAAACTGAGAGAAAGCTTTCTGACCTCTAAAGTATCCAGATACTGATGGAGAGGGAATGTTTGCTATATGACCAGTGTGTTAATGGACATACTGTTCAACTACTTTTAAGAATGTCCTTAAAGCATCCACAAATACACTTGAAGCAAAAAAAGGAAACTTGAAACTTTAGTTAAACCAACTGTTCAAGGTAGCATTTATGCTATACTTTTACTAAGTATTTCATTGCTATTAAGCTGTGTAAATATCATGATGACAATTGGTGCAGAAGAAAAAAAAAATGAATTAGGTGGGATCTGAAACTCATGACCTCCTGGTTAGGGTTACCATATGTCCCCCAAAAGGAGGACAGTCCTCTTTTTTCACCTCATGTCCTCTCAGAATTTTGAAAATGCACGAAATGTCCTCCTTTTTGTGTAAATTTATAACATGTTTCAAACTAAAATTAAAGCACTCATTTTTTGTACTTTTCTAAATTTCTTGAACTCATGACTTTAATAACATTTATTGTTAACCATGAAATAATTTATTGTAAATGCAAATCATGAATGCTAAATTAACTCTACTGACATTGTAAAAGTTACTATTCTCTCTAATCTCAATATATGGGGGGGGGGGGGGGGCTCCAAGAATCCAAGAATTTAGTTTCGGGAGGGTTCGATAATTTAGTTTGGGATTGGGGGGGAGAGAGAGTCCGAGAATAAGATTTGAAGTAGGTTTCCTAATTACTAAAATAATTTACTGGACCGGAAAGGCTAAAATGAAATTTTTGTATGGAATAAAATTTATAGTTTGTCCGACACTAAAAAAAAATATCTATTTTTTAGTGTCGGACATATACTTTGAGTCGAAAATAAAATTGTACAAAGGCATCTGATTTGGATTTCAAAGCAGTTAGACAAGTTTGAGATTTTGTATAAGACGACGGGGAATTTTTAGGAGGGGGGGGAGGTGACCCACTGGTCACCCCCTGGTACAGTCGTTCAAAAAAGTATCCGAACACTATGGTTGATAACAGATTCAGAAAAAATATCTGGCAACGATTTTTTTAGAAATTAATGATCTGGTCACTAATTTCTAAAAAAAATCATTGCCAGATATTTTTTCTGAATTCTGTAATCAACCATGGTGTTCGGATATTTTTTTGAGCGACTGTAGGTGGTCATATTATTTTGATACTAGATCGTGTGAGCTCACTCACGGAAATATTGAGCGTATGCAGTTACCGTTCGTGTTAATGTTGTAATATATTTTCTGAATTCTGCAATCAACCATAGTGTTCGGATATTTATTTGAGCGACTCCGTACCCAGGGATAGACGATGTCAACGAAAACGCAATAAGATTTTTTTTTTTGGTCCTCATTTAAAATTCAGTATCGTTTATTAAATAAAATGAAAATCTGAATTCTGGAAGTTTGGAATTATTTCCACTTGGTGCATTAAAAAAAAGGGGCTCATCTCCAATTCACTTACAAATGAGTGATTTTAATTAAATCTCAAAAGTATTTTTTAAGAAAGAACACGAAAATTTCAAACTCCTATTTGCATTTCAACATTTTATTTCCTAAAACTTCCCGCTGGTTTCATTTTCGATCACTGACGTCACTTCGAATCTCAAACGACATCTCTGTTTCTTAACCGATGTCGAAACTTTTAAAATTGACTTCGTAGCACTCGAGTCAACACTTTCTTTTTCGTTGTTTCTTCGCCTCTGCGGAAAAGAAACGCTCCGGGTTAAAAGAAGAGGGGGGGGGGGGTCATTGTTGCGTGGGGTTGAAGGTGGGCAGGGGGGGAGAGAAGTAAGATATAGGAGCACGAATGAACGAGACTTTCAGCGAATCTTAAATTAAAACTCCTGAAACGCGAAGGACGAGAACAAAGTTCTTACAACGCCCTGAAGTGGTCTCGTGCTCCCGTGAGCCAATAAAACGTCTCAACTGGGAACGCTTCATGCTCAGCCAATAACAGACATTCACGTGACGGACGGTTACCAAGACAACAACAGTCCGCAAAGGAAAGTGCTAACGCTGGACGGACAGACGGACTAGTGGAAATTGCCTCCAGTGAGGTGAATTATTTATGAGCACAGTTCTTGTGCCTTTCGTTCACGGTTTGTTGGGGAACGTGCGTCGACGCTGAAAGCGATTTATCTAATAGAATGAAAAGAGATTTAAGATTTTCCACACATTTCATTGTAACATTCGCAATGCAGTGCTTCACAAAATGATACTGTGGCAGGCATATTAAAGGCATTTTTTTTTTGGCCCTCTATTTTTTTTCGGGAAGTAAGTGATGTACATTTAATCCTATGTTAAAACATAAGTACCTTTCTTTTATTCGTATCCTATTTAGAAAAAATTCATTTAAAATTTGCACACTAATATAAGTCTTTTTTTCATGAATTTACTGGACTACATTAAAAGTGTTATGCCTGTTCCAACGTCCACGTAAATCCTTAACTGCCCCCTGGTGTCGATCATTTAAACCAGTGGTTCCCAAAGAGAGGCGTTACAGTCCCTTAGGAGGAGGGAGGGTTAGAAATTTGAAGGGTTTTTTTTCTTTTTTCGGAGGAAATAGAATATCGAATATATTTAGATTAACATAGTTATGCATATTTAATTTCGACAAGGGCCGGATCTAGGTAAGGGTAATTGACGCAAAATTTTATTGAACTTAATTTTATTTCATTGATTTTTTTAAAGAAATTTCTTAAACCAGTCTCATAGTCTCATGATCCCCCCCCCCTCCTCCTCGATTTTTATCTAAATCCGGGCATAATTTCGACCGTTTCGGGTTTGAAATTTATGAATCAAAATACTCTTAAATTTACATGTATGATAAATATTGTTTTAACTAGCTTTATATAGGAAAATAATTCTTGGTGAAAGGGGACGAGATTAAAACTCTGACAACACAGATTCAAACTCCTCTCTGAAACAAAGTTGTTACTTTAAATGTTGATAAATAATAACAAAGAGAGGCATTATATTAAAGGAAATTAATTATTGGCTGTATTCTTCTATGACTCGCAAACTTTTAAAAATATGTATGGAAAAGGTGTATGGTCGTTTTAACCACATTAGAGTAGTTGTGTTAAAAATTTGACCCCAACCTTTAAAGATATTTCCCATCTGACATACAGCGAAAGAGATAATTTCCAACGAAATCACGTGATCTTTGATCGCTCTCTCTCTAAGTTTATTCCTCGTCTCCTTCCTCCTGTGACGTCACAAGGCAAAGCCACAGCCAGTTCTCACAGTAACGAAAAATTATAAAATATCCCTCAAGCAGAGTTCCGGCAGGAGACTGTCAGTCAGTATTGCATAGTGAAGATCTGTAAGGAAGACAAGGGTTCAGGAGAAACATCCATGCCTTACCCAGTGCTTCGAACCCAGATCCCTTTGATCAGTAGGCATTTGATCGAAAGTGCTGCGAAATTGCTTCAGAGTGCGTGATCCCTTGCGATAGATTTAATATTGATCGAATAGATCCTGGTATGTATTGCAATTGAATGAGAGGCAATCACACTTCATGATATGTTGGTGTCAACATTGATGAGCTGATTCATTCTTGGACTGAGAGTTAAGTTGCAGGCAGAGAGTTGAGTTGTTTTTCAAGAGATAGAAAAGGTAGAAGAAATGAAACTGTAATTATAATAATAATGCCCAACATTTAACGTGCTTAGCCATTACTCAAAGAGACCTGTGAATTATATTCAGAGGCTCCTGTCAGACCTCTGTGGCAAGAAGATGCTTCCTGGTTGTTGTTTTTTTTACCTTTACATTGATATTTTTCATAACTAATGTGCATATTTATTTTTGACAGGTTTATGGTATAAAAAAAATTCCCTCAACTAGCTGCTTGCCACAGAGGTCGCACAAGAGCCTGTCATTTTTATACGCCATAGCCGTCCCGTGGCCGAGTGGTTAGAGCGCTTGGCTACTGATCTACGGGACCTGGGTTCGAGCCCTGGGTAAGGCATGGATGTTCGTGTTGTTTTCTGCTGAGGTCCTGCCATCCTCTCAGATCTTCTACTGTGGCATATAAACTGACAGGCTCCTGTCAGACCTCTGTGGCAAGCAGCTGCTTGAGGGGGTATTTTTTTTTATACACGAGACCTCAGCAGAAAGGCAAAGCAAACATCCTTGCTTTATCCGGGGCTCGAACCCAGGTCCCTTTGAACCACACGGCACCGGGATGGTATGCTGTTATAAAATTTTTAGTTTCAGTTTTTTTTTATACAGTAAGAATAAAGACGACAATGACTCAAAAGATTTAATTTTACATCGTCATAATTTATTTACTTTTCGCTGGAATTCAAAGAATTGGCTTCGTCGGTTCGAGTTCTTAACTGTTCCAACGTTGAGATTGATCTCAGTTGGCCAACACCGTCTCTTCTGTGAGAAAGGAGACAGCGATGAACTTGGAAAGGTAGTCGTCCGTCGAATGGGACATAAAGGCGTGCCCCCCCCCCCCCCCCGTTACAGGAGAGCCATACCCTGTGCACTTTAAAGAACACGCTGGATGGTCTTGATGGGAGACTTCCATCTGTCTCCTAACAGCTAGCCAATAGATCTTCTTCTTCCAACTTCTTCTGAGCTTTTGGATTCATTGTGACTTGTCCATTTAGTCCATTGTGCGCTAAAAAAGCAACACTCAGGGGTAAAATAACCCAAACCAATACTGTTATTAAACTGCAGATTAGCGATCCTAATATCTCCTCCGACCGTGGAATCGATTACGAAGAATGTACTTCTTTTGGAGGGTTGATCTCTCTGTGATGAGAATTTCTATTCATTGGTTGGAATTTCTATTCACACACGGGGCCACGGCTTTTACCTCCCATCTGAGTGTCGGCGACCTTTCCAAGTCCAACGGTATCTCAGGTATTTACCTCACCGTTGTCTCCTTTCTCTTCTGTGAGAAAGGAGACAACGGTGCACTTAGAAAGGCATCCCCTACCGATCGGGGGCGGGAGTTTTCCGGAACTAAATCTCAACGCTGGCGCAGCTGAGACTCGAACCTGGGAACTGCAGATTAGGAGCCTGGCGCGCTACCTATTGAGCTGAGAAGGAACAGCAGAAGACGATCCATAAGAAAGAGGATGTCAGTTGTACAGTCGCTCAAAAAAGTATCCGAACACTATGGTTGATTACAGAATTCAGAAAAAAATTTCTGGCAACGAGTTTTTTAGAGACTAGTGATCTGGCAACCTTCGTGTCACGTGACACGAAGGTTGCCAGATCACTAATCTCTAAAAAACTCGTTGCCAGAAATTTTTTTCTGAATTCTGTAATCAACCATAGTGTTCGGATACTTTTTTGAACGACTGTAGGTGGTCATATTATTTTGATACTAGATCGTGTGGGCTCACTCACAGAAATATTGAGCGTGTGCAGTTACCGTTCACAGCAAACTGGAGCGTGTGCAGTAACTGCACACGCTCCAGTTTGCTGTGAACGGTAACTGGAACGTGTACAGTTGCTGCACACGCTCCAGATATTTTTCCTGAATTCTGTAATCACGTGACACTAAGGTTTCCAGATCACTCATTTCTAAAAAAAAAATCGTTGCCAGATATTTTTTCTGAATTCTGTAATCAACCATAGTGTTCGGATACTTTTTTGAGCGACTGTACTAAATTTTGGATTTGCAAGGATAATGAAAAGACAATGGGGATATTCCGTTACGATGTATCAGTATGTGAAGAAACATTAACCAATCCTGAAAAGAAACCTCCTAATTAATTCAATCAGGTACTTGGTGGAAATCAAGATCCTTTACTCCGTTCATTAAAGGTTGACAAAATTTCAGTGTAGACAAGAAAAGATCTGTGAGAGACACAACACCTCAGCAGAAAGACAATATACAAAAGACAAAAAACATCGATGCCTAGATTGCATCGCAGGCCTCTTTATCCAAGTACAGACCACTGGCTGAGTGCTAATTAAATCTAAATGGTTCAGTTCATATCGAGAAACAGATAACTCATACATCCAAGTATGAAATATGAAAACCCTTCTAGTTTGATTCATTTTTTTTCCGTCTGATACTTTTTCACTCCTTCTTTTACCTCTCCTGTTAACCGATTCCTCAATGAACACTTTCTGATCCACTGCCTCCCTCCTCATCCTCCCCTTCGATCATTCTATCCTAGATCCTCGTGCATAAAACATGCGATACAGGAAGGCTAATTTCGACTGCAGGTCACATCGCTGTTGCTGCTTCTGCAGACCATTTTTTTTTCACTTGAATTTTTGCGATAAATATTTATAGAGACGGAACAGACGTTCTGCGTACATCGGAAACTCTCTAATCGAAATTCCATTCAAAATGCAACATTTTAATACGTCAAAACTCTTTAGCTCACAAATGAATTCGGCCTCCCTTTCTCATCGTATATAATATTTCGTAATTTCGTTTCAGTGTATGATTAATAATTCTTTACGTCTTAATCTGAAACAGCTCTTTCAAAGCGAACTGTTCAGGTTCGTACGAAAGTGAATACATTGAGATATTAAAATGCTGGCTATTCCTCATATAGCATAACAAAGATGCACTGTCTTTGCAATTTCGATAGCTACGCATCTGAGAGAGAAAAAAAATGCATCACAAACGAAAAAACCTCTTGTACAAATTTAAATTCCGTTTTCCGAAGTCACTTCCCTTTTAGTTCTTCCTTTTTATCTGGCAACCTTCGTGTCACGTGACACGAAGGTTGCCAGATCACTAATTCCTAAAAAACTCGTTGCCAGATGTTTTTTCTGAATTCTGTAATCAACCACCGTGTTCGGATACTTTTTTGAGCGACTGTACATATCCTTCCCCTCTCCCTTAAGAAAGCAATATAAGTGTAATGGAGGCCAAAAATTATTCGGTGGGAGACAAGTTGAGGGGGGAGTACATACATATCCCCCCCCAAAGTTGTCTCCCACCGAATGGTACATCCTGGTCAGAATTACCGAGTCTGCGCGAGAATGGTTATGTTGCTTTCAGTAAATATATAAATTAAAATATATATATAAATTCTATCTTAATGGGATAGGTTGTTTTACCTCTGAAGGATACTTTTTTTGCACACAACGCGCTAAATGGCCAGGTCACAAGGACCCCCGATGTCTCAGAGATTGTTGGGGAAGGGAACTAACTGGGCAAACGCTACTGTTAGAAGACAGATGGTAGCCTCTCGTCAAGGCCATCCAGCGTGTTCTTTAACGTGCACAGGATATGGCTCTCCCACACACGGGGCCACGGCTTAACGTCCCATCCGACGGACGGCGGCCTTTCCAAGCCCATCGGTGTCCCCTACTGACCGTGGGCAGGGCGGGGAATTTTGCGGAGATAAATCTCAACACTGACCCAGCTGTGACTCGAACCTGGAAACTGCAGATTATGAGACTGGCGCGCTCCCGACTGAGCGAACTCTCGCCCCCGGGTGAATGAAAAAAGTCTCAGAACAACAGACTGTTAACGAAATGGGAAACATTTTTCGTCTGCTATTCAAGTCCAAAAAGTTATCTGCTCATTAATGATGGGCGAGTGGTTAGCGCACTTGGCTGCTGATCTAAGGGACCTGGGTTCGAGCCCCGGGTAAGGCATGGATGTTTGTGTCGTTTTTCTGCTGAGGTCCCGCCATCCTCTCAGGCCTTCTACTATGGCATATAAACTGATAGGCTCTTATCAGACCTCTGTGGCAAGCAGCTGCTTGAGGGGGTATTTATTATTTATTTTTATAATGATTAGTGATGATTTGCGAAGTGGGGGGGTCTCTTCCCACCCCCTCCTCGAATTTACAAAAAAATAAATAAATAAAATAGCTCAGATCACTGAGATTAAAAAATGAATTTTTGCGTGAATTGATTTATTTCTAATCCATTTATTATTCTACTACAAAATTCCTAAATATTTTGAAGAATAAAAAATAAAAGCAGCTGCTGACCACGTAGATCTGACAAAAGCCCGGATCCCTTCAAAAGTAAATTAAAATTATATCAGTTTTTTTTTATCTCTTTCGATCCTCATCCCTTTTTTATGCGTGGCGTCGATTTCCGAATTTAATTCTTAAGACCAGAATTTCGCCAATTCAACCTACAAGTAAAAAAATATTTCGTGGTGAAAAAAAACAGCAGCTTTTGTCTCTCACTGCCTCCCAATAAATTCGTCAACAAATAATTCTGCTGAGAAAGATTTCCCGTTGACGATGCGACGATTGAAAGCGATTGATTGTTTAACGCTCGATTGGCAGTCGTGCCTCGTCGATTACCTCCCTGAATTCTCCCCCCCTCCTCTTCCCCCTTTTCTCGTAGTTAAGAGCACACAGGGAGAGCGTCCCTAAGCCAGAGGCCATCGCTGCTGCTAAGGCGTAAAGTCAAGCAAACATCTTGCAAAGTCAACAAGACTGTCTCTTCCCTCTTTCAGGAAATACATTTAACTGAACTTTGTTGACATAATTTGCTGTGGCCAGCGAACCAATCAGGATAACACACTGTCAAATACTTTCGCCTCTTGCTATTCTACTTGGTTGCTGTAGCAACTGGATCCGGCAGCGGGCGCCTCGGAGACCATCCCAGAGGACCAGGAGCAAAAGAAAATTATCCCCGCTTTAAAGGAATTGTCAATAAATCATTATTCTGTGCCGAGTTGGAAGCTGCTTTTCATTATCTACGAAACATAAATTTAATTTCAGATTTTGAGTTCAATTATATAACTAGCCAATACTGAGTTGAAAGCATGGCTCATTTATTTAGATTTTGGGTTGCATTGTTTTACCTCTCAATGCTGTGTTGTACTCACAGCTGGGGGGGGGGATTATAACTCCTTCCCTTTCTCCTCAATGTGTAAGATTTCAGAGAGTCCTTGCGAAACAGAGACTCGTATCAACTCTCAATTGGAAGCATCGGAGCGTCAATTTTGCTTTCACGAGGATACCATAGGAGGGACGTGGAGGGGGGGGGGGGGGGCGTTGCGTTGGAAGCACTCGTCTTGTAATCTGCAGTTCCCAGGTTCGAGTCCCATCCGGGTCAGCGTAGAGATTTATCTCCGCTAATCCCTCTCCCTACCATCGATTAGAAGAGAATACTGATAGGCTCGGAATAAGCTGCCGTCCGTCCGATGGAACGTTAAGTCGTGGTATCGTTAGCGAGAGAGCCATACACGTTAAAGAACACGTTTCTCATAAATCAGAGTTTCTCTTGCCGGGAGGGTTTCCATCTGTCTCCTAGCAGCTGTTTTCCCTTGCTGGGAGGTTTCTACCCATCTCCTAGCAGCTGTTTTCCCTTGCCGAGAGGTTTCCATCTGTCTCCTGGCAGCTCTTTTCCCTTGCCGGGAGGTTTCTATCTGTCTCCCGGCAGCTCTTTTCCCTTGCCGGGAGGTTTCTATCTGTCTCCCGGCAGCTCTTTTCCCTAGCCGGGTTTCCATCTATATCCTTGCAGCAGTTTTCCCTTGCCGGGAGGTTTCCATCTGTCTCCCGGCAGCTCTTTTCCCTTGCCGGGAGGTTTCTATCTGTCTCCCGGCAGCTCTTTTCCCTAGCCGGGTTTCCATCTATCTCCTTGCAGCAGTTTTCCCTTGCCGGGAGGTTTCCATCTGTCTCCCAGCAGCTGGTTTTCCTTGTCGGGAGGTTTCCATCTGTCTCCTGGCAACTGTTGTCTCTTGCCAGGAGGTTTTTACCTGTCTCCCAGCAGCTGGTTTCCCTTGCTGGGAAGTTTCCACCTGTCTCCCAGCAGCTGGTTTCCCTTGCTGGGAAGTTTCCACCCGTCTCCTGGCAGCTGCTTTCCCTTACCTGGAGGTTTCCATCTGTCTCCTAGCAGCTGTTTTCCCTTGCTGGGAGGTTTCCACCTGTCTCCTAGCAGCTGTTTACCCTTGCTGGGAGGTTTCCATCTGTCTCCCAGCAGCTGGTTTCCCTTGTCAGGAGATTTCCATCTGTCTCCCAGCAGTTGTTTTCCCTTGCCGGGAGGTTTCGATCTGTCTCCTAGCAACTGTTTTATCTTACCTTGGGGTTCCCATCTATCTCCTGGCAGCTGTTTTCCCTTGCCGGGAGGTTTCTACCTGTCTCCTAGCAGCTGTTGTCCCTTGCTGGGAGGTTTCCATCTGTCTCCCAGCAGCTGTTTTCCCTTGCCGGGAGATTTCCACCCTTCTTCCAACAGCTGTTTTTCCTTCCCGGGAGGTTTCCACCTGTCTCCCAGCAGCTTGTTTCCCTTGCCGGGAGGTTTCCATCCGTCTCCCAGCAACTGTTTTTCCTTCCCGGGAGGTTTCCACCTGTCTCCCAGCAGCTGTTCTCCCTTGCCGGGAGGTTTCCACCCGTCTCCCAGCAGCTGGTTTCCCTTGTCAGGAGATTTCCATCTGTCTCCCAGCAGTTGTTTTCCCTTGCCGGGAGGTTTCGATCTGTCTCCTAGCAACTGTTTTATCTTACCTTGGGGTTCCCATCTATCTCCTGGCAGCTGTTTTCCCTTGCCAGGAGGTTTCTACCTGTCTCCTAGCAGCTGTTCTCCCTTGCCGGGAGGTTTCCATCCGTCTCCCAGCAACTGTTTTTCCTTCCCGGGAGGTTTCCACCTGTCTCCCAGCAGCTGTTCTCCCTTGCCGGGAGGTTTCCACCCGTCTCCCAGCAGCTGGTTTCCCTTGTCAGGAGATTTCCATCTGTCTCCCAGCAGTTGTTTTCCCTTGCCGGGAGGTTTCGATCTGTCTCCTAGCAACTGTTTTATCTTACCTTGGGGTTCCCATCTATCTCCTGGCAGCTGTTTTCCCTTGCCGGGAGGTTTCTACCTGTCTCCTAGCAGCTGTTGTCCCTTGCTGGGAGGTTTCCATCTGTCTCCCAGCAGCTGTTTTCCCTTGCCGGGAGATTTCCACCCTTCTTCCAACAGCTGTTTTTCCTTCCCGGGAGGTTTCCACCTGTCTCCCAGCAGCTTGTTTCCCTTGCCGGGAGGTTTCCATCCGTCTCCCAGCAACTGTTTTTCCTTCCCAGGAGATTTCCACCTGTCTCCCAGCAGCTGTTCTCCCTTGCCGGGAGGTTTCCACCCGTCTCCCAGCAGCTGGTTTCCCTTGTCAGGAGATTTCCATCTGTCTCCCAGCAGTTGTTTTCCCTTGCCGGGAGGTTTCGATCTGTCTCCTAGCAACTGTTTTATCTTACCTTGGGGTTCCCATCTATCTCCTGGCAGCTGTTTTCCCTTGCCAGGAGGTTTCTACCTGTCTCCTAGCAGCTGTTCTCCCTTGCCGGGAGGTTTCCATCCGTCTCCCAGCAACTGTTTTTCCTTCCCGGGAGGTTTCCACCTGTCTCCCAGCAGCTGTTCTCCCTTGCCGGGAGGTTTCCACCCGTCTCCCAGCAGCTGGTTTCCCTTGTCAGGAGATTTCCATCTGTCTCCCAGCAGTTGTTTTCCCTTGCCGGGAGGTTTCGATCTGTCTCCTAGCAACTGTTTTATCTTACCTTGGGGTTCCCATCTATCTCCTGGCAGCTGTTTTCCCTTGCCGGGAGGTTTCTACCTGTCTCCTAGCAGCTGTTGTCCCTTGCTGGGAGGTTTCCATCTGTCTCCCAGCAGCTGTTTTCCCTTGCCGGGAGATTTCCACCCTTCTTCCAACAGCTGTTTTTCCTTCCCGGGAGGTTTCCACCTGTCTCCCAGCAGCTTGTTTCCCTTGCCGGGAGGTTTCCATCCGTCTCCCAGCAACTGTTTTTCCTTCCCAGGAGGTTTCCACCTGTCTCCCAGCAGCTGTTCTCCCTTGCCGGGAGGTTTCCACCCGTCTCCCAGCAGCTGGTTTCCCTTGTCAGGAGATTTCCATCTGTCTCCCAGCAGTTGTTTTCCCTTGCCGGGAGGTTTCAATCTGTCTCCTAGCAACTGTTTTATCTTACCTTGGGGTTCCCATCTATCTCCTGGCAGCTGTTTTCCCTTGCCAGGAGGTTTCTACCTGTCTCCTAGCAGCTGTTGTCCCTTGCTGGGAGGTTTCCATCTGTCTCCCAGCAGCTGTTTTCCCTTGCCGGGAGATTTCCACCCTTCTTCCAACAGCTGTTTTTCCTTCCCGGGAGGTTTCCACCTGTCTCCCAGCAGCTTGTTTCCCTTGCCGGGAGGTTTCCATCCGTCTCCCAGCAACTGTTTTTCCTTCCCAGGAGGTTTCCACCTGTCTCCCAGCAGCTGTTCTCCCTTGCCGGGAGGTTTCCATCCGTCTCCCAGCAACTGTTTTTCCTTCCCGGGAGGTTTCCACCTGTCTCCCAGCAGCTGTTCTCCCTTGCCGGGAGGTTTCCACCCGTCTCCCAGCAGCTGGTTTCCCTTGTCAGGAGATTTCCATCTGTCTCCCAGCAGTTGTTTTCCCTTGCCGGGAGGTTTCGATCTGTCTCCTAGCAACTGTTTTATCTTACCTTGGGGTTCCCATCTATCTCCTGGCAGCTGTTTTCCCTTGCCGGGAGGTTTCCACCTGTCTCCCAGCAGCTGTTCTCCCTTGCCGGGAGGTTTCCACCCGTCTCCCAGCAGCTGGTTTCCCTTGTCAGGAGATTTCCATCTGTCTCCCAGCAGTTGTTTTCCCTTGCCGGGAGGTTTCGATCTGTCTCCTAGCAACTGTTTTATCTTACCTTGGGGTTCCCATCTATCTCCTGGCAGCTGTTTTCCCTTGCCGGGAGGTTTCTACCTGTCTCCTAGCAGCTGTTCTCCCTTGCCGGGAGGTTTCCATCCGTCTCCCAGCAACTGTTTTTCCTTCCCGGGAGGTTTCCACCTGTCTCCCAGCAGCTGTTCTCCCTTGCCGGGAGGTTTCCACCCGTCTCCCAGCAGCTGGTTTCCCTTGTCAGGAGATTTCCATCTGTCACCCAGCAGTTGTTTTCCCTTGCCGGGAGGTTTCGATCTGTCTCCTAGCAACTGTTTTATCTTACCTTGGGGTTCCCATCTATCTCCTGGCAGCTGTTTTCCCTTGCCGGGAGGTTTCTACCTGTCTCCTAGCAGTTGTTCTCCCTTGCCGGGAGGTTTCCATCCGTCTCCCAGCAACTGTTTTTCCTTCCCGGGAGGTTTCCACCTGTCTCCCAGCAGCTGTTCTCCCTTGCCGGGAGGTTTCCACCCGTCTCCCAGCAGCTGGTTTCCCTTGTCAGGAGATTTCCATCTGTCTCCCAGCAGTTGTTTTCCCTTGCCGGGAGGTTTCAATCTGTCTCCTAGCAACTGTTTTATCTTACCTTGGGGTTCCCATCTATCTCCTGGCAGCTGTTTTCCCTTGCCGGGAGGTTTCTACCTGTCTCCCAGCAGCTGTTCTCCCTTGCCGGGAGGTTTCCACCCGTCTCCCAGCAACTGTTTTTCCTTCCCGGGAGGTTTCCACCTGTCTCCCAGCAGCTGTTCTCCCTTGCCGGGAGGTTTCCACCCGTCTCCCAGCAGCTGGTTTCCCTTGTCAGGAGATTTCCATCTGTCTCCCAGCAGTTGTTTTCCCTTGCCGGGAGGTTTCGATCTGTCTCCTAGCAACTGTTTTATCTTACCTTGGGGTTCCCATCTATCTCCTGGCAGCTGTTTTCCCTTGCCGGGAGGTTTCTACCTGTCTCCCAGCAGCTGTTCTCCCTTGCCGGGAGGTTTCCACCCGTCTCCCAGCAACTGTTTTTCCTTCCCGGGAGGTTTCCACCTGTCTCCCAGCAGCTGTTCTCCCTTGCCGGGAGGTTTCCACCCGTCTCCCAGCAGCTGGTTTCCCTTGTCAGGAGATTTCCATCTGTCTCCCAGCAGTTGTTTTCCCTTGCCGGGAGGTTTCGATCTGTCTCCTAGCAACTGTTTTATCTTACCTTGGGGTTCCCATCTATCTCCTGGCAGCTGTTTTCCCTTGCCGGGAGGTTTCTACCTGTCTCCCAGCAGCTGTTCTCCCTTGCCGGGAGGTTTCCATCCGTCTCCCAGCAACTGTTTTTCCTTTCCGGGAGGTTTCCACCTGTCTCCCAGCAGCTGTTCTCCCTTGCCGGGAGGTTTCCACCCGTCTCCCAGCAGCTGGTTTCCCTTGTCAGGAGATTTCCATCTGTCTCCCAGCAGTTGTTTTCCCTTGCCGGGAGGTTTCGATCTGTCTCCTAGCAACTGTTTTATCTTACCTTGGGGTTCCCATCTATCTCCTGGCAGCTGTTTTCCCTTGCCGGGAGGTTTCTACCTGTCTCCTAGCAGCTGTTCTCCCTTGCCGGGAGGTTTCCATCCGTCTCCCAGCAACTGTTTTTCCTTCCCGGGAGGTTTCCACCTGTCTCCCAGCAGCTGTTCTCCCTTGCCGGGAGGTTTCCACCCGTCTCCCAGCAGCTGGTTTCCCTTGTCAGGAGATTTCCATCTGTCACCCAGCAGTTGTTTTCCCTTGCCGGGAGGTTTCGATCTGTCTCCTAGCAACTGTTTTATCTTACCTTGGGGTTCCCATCTATCTCCTGGCAGCTGTTTTCCCTTGCCGGGAGGTTTCTACCTGTCTCCTAGCAGTTGTTCTCCCTTGCCGGGAGGTTTCCATCCGTCTCCCAGCAACTGTTTTTCCTTCCCGGGAGGTTTCCACCTGTCTCCCAGCAGCTGTTCTCCCTTGCCGGGAGGTTTCCACCCGTCTCCCAGCAGCTGGTTTCCCTTGTCAGGAGATTTCCATCTGTCTCCCAGCAGTTGTTTTCCCTTGCCGGGAGGTTTCAATCTGTCTCCTAGCAACTGTTTTATCTTACCTTGGGGTTCCCATCTATCTCCTGGCAGCTGTTTTCCCTTGCCGGGAGGTTTCTACCTGTCTCCCAGCAGCTGTTCTCCCTTGCCGGGAGGTTTCCACCCGTCTCCCAGCAACTGTTTTTCCTTCCCGGGAGGTTTCCACCTGTCTCCCAGCAGCTGTTCTCCCTTGCCGGGAGGTTTCCACCCGTCTCCCAGCAGCTGGTTTCCCTTGTCAGGAGATTTCCATCTGTCTCCCAGCAGTTGTTTTCCCTTGCCGGGAGGTTTCGATCTGTCTCCTAGCAACTGTTTTATCTTACCTTGGGGTTCCCATCTATCTCCTGGCAGCTGTTTTCCCTTGCCGGGAGGTTTCTACCTGTCTCCCAGCAGCTGTTCTCCCTTGCCGGGAGGTTTCCACCCGTCTCCCAGCAACTGTTTTTCCTTCCCGGGAGGTTTCCACCTGTCTCCCAGCAGCTGTTCTCCCTTGCCGGGAGGTTTCCACCCGTCTCCCAGCAGCTGGTTTCCCTTGTCAGGAGATTTCCATCTGTCTCCCAGCAGTTGTTTTCCCTTGCCGGGAGGTTTCGATCTGTCTCCTAGCAACTGTTTTATCTTACCTTGGGGTTCCCATCTATCTCCTGGCAGCTGTTTTCCCTTGCCGGGAGGTTTCTACCTGTCTCCCAGCAGCTGTTCTCCCTTGCCGGGAGGTTTCCATCCGTCTCCCAGCAACTGTTTTTCCTTTCCGGGAGGTTTCCACCTGTCTCCCAGCAGCTGTTCTCCCTTGCCGGGAGGTTTCCACCCGTCTCCCAGCAGCTGGTTTCCCTTGTCAGGAGATTTCCATCTGTCTCCCAGCAGTTGTTTTCCCTTGCCGGGAGGTTTCAATCTGTCTCCTAGCAACTGTTTTATCTTACCTTGGGGTTCCCATCTATCTCCTGGCAGCTGTTTTCCCTTGCCGGGAGGTTTCTACCTGTCTCCCAGCAGCTGTTCTCCCTTGCCGGGAGGTTTCCACCCGTCTCCCAGCAACTGTTTTTCCCTCCCGGGAGGTTTCCACCTGTCTCCCAGCAGCTGTTCTCCCTTGCCGGGAGGTTTCCACCCGTCTCCCAGCAGCTGGTTTCCCTTGTCAGGAGATTTCCATCTGTCTCCCAGCAGTTGTTTTCCCTTGCTGGGAGGTTTCGATCTGTCTCCTAGCAACTGTTTTATCTTACCTTGGGGTTCCCATCTATCTCCTGGCAGCTGTTTTCCCTTGCCGGGAGGTTTCTACCTGTCTCCTAGCAGCTGTTCTCCCTTGCCGGGAGGTTTCCATCCATCTCCCAGCAACTGTTTTTCCTTCCCGGGAGGTTTCCACCTGTCTCCCAGCAGCTGTTCTCCCTTGCCGGGAGGTTTCCACCCGTCTCCCAGCAGCTGTTCTCCCTTGTCAGGAGATTTCCATCTCTCTCCCAGCAGTTGTTTTCCCTTGCCGGGAGGTTTCGATCTGTCTCCTAGCAACTGTTTTATCTTACCTTGGGGTTCCCATATATCTCCTGTCAGCTGTTTTCCCTTGCCGGGAGGTTTCTACCTGTCTCCCAGCAGCTGTTCTCCCTTGCCGGGAGGTTTCCACCCGTCTCCCAGCAACTGTTTTTCCTTCCCGGGAGGTTTCCACCTGTCTCCCAGCAGCTGTTCTCCCTTGCCGGGAGGTTTCCACCTGTCTCCCAGCAGCTGGTTTCCCTTGTCAGGAGATTTCCATCTGTCTCCCAGCAGTTGTTTTCCCTTGCCGGGAGGTTTCGATCTGTCTCCTAGCAACTGTTTTATCTTACATTGGGGTTCCCATCTATCTCCTGGCAGCTGTTTTCCCTTGCTGGGAGGTTTCTCCCAGCAACAGAAGTTCTCCCTTGCCGGGAGGTTTCCATCCGTCTCCCAGCAACGGTTTTTCCTTCCCGGGAGGTTTCCACCTGTCTCCCAGCAGCTGTTCTCCCTTGCCGGGAGGTTTCCACCCGTCTCCCAGCAGCTGGTTTCCCTTGTCAGGAGATTTCCATCTGTCTCCCAGCAGTTGTTTTCCCTTGCCGGGAGGTTTCGATCTGTCTCCTAGCAACTGTTTTATCTTACCTTGGGGTTCCCATCTATCTCCTGGCAGCTGTTTTCCCTTGCCGGGAGGTTTCTCCCAGCAACAGAAGTTCTCCCTTGCCGGGAGGTTTCCATCCGTCTCCCAGCAACTGTTTTTCCTTCCCGGGAGGTTTCCACCTGTCTCCCAGCAGCTGTTCTCCCTTGCCGGGAGGTTTCCACCTGTCTCCCAGCAGCTGGTTTCCCTTGTCAGGAGATTTCCATCTGTCTCCCAGCAGTTGTTTTCCCTTGCCGGGAGGTTTCGATCTGTCTCCTAGCAACTGTTTTATCTTACCTTGGGGTTCCCATCTATCTCCTGGCAGCTGTTTTCCCTTGCCGGGAGGTTTCTACCTGTCTCCCAGCAGCTGTTCTCCCTTGCCGGGAGGTTTCCACCCGTCTCCCAGCAACTGTTTTTCCTTCCTGGGAGGTTTCCACCTGTCTCCCAGCAGCTGTTCTCCCTTGCCGGGAGGTTTCCACCCGTCTCCCAGCAGCTGGTTTCCCTTGTCAGGAGATTTCCATCTGTCTCCCAGCAGTTGTTTTCCCTTGCCGGGAGGTTTCGATCTGTCTCCTAGCAACTGTTTTATCTTACCTTGGGGTTCCCATCTATCTCCTGGCAGCTGTTTTCCCTTGCCGGGAGGTTTCTACCTGTCTCCCAGCAGCTGTTCTCCCTTGCCGGGAGGTTTCCACCCGTCTCCCAGCAACTGTTTTTCCTTCCCGGGAGGTTTCCACCCGTCTCCCAGCAGCTGTTCTCCCTTGCCGGGAGGTTTCCACCCGTCTCCCAGCAGCTGTTCTCCCTTGCTGGGAGGTTTCCATCCGTCTCCCAGCAACTGTTTTTCCTTCCCGGGAGGTTTCCACCTGTCTCCCAGCAGCTGTTCTCCCTTGCCGGGAGGTTTCCACCCGTCTCCCAGTAGCTGTTCTCCCTTGCCGGGAGGTTTCCACCCGTCTCCCAGCAGCTGTTCTCCCTTGCCGGGAGGTTTCCATCCATCTCCCAGCAACTGTTTTTCTTTGCCGAGAGGTTTCCACCCGTCTCCCAGCTGCTGTTCTCCCATGCCGGGAGGTTTCCATCCGTCTCCCAGCAACTGTTTTTCCTTCCCGGGAGGTTTCCACCTGTCTCCCAGCAGCTGTTCTCCCTTGCCGGGAGGTTTCCACCCGTCTCCCAGCAGCTGGTTTCCCTTGTCAGGAGATTTCCATCTGTCTCCCAGAAGTTGTTTTCCCTTGCCGGGAGGTTTCGATCTGTCTCCTAGCAACTGTTTTATCTTACCTTGGGGTTCCCATCTATCTCCTGGCAGCTGTTTTCCCTTGCTGGGAGGTTTCTACCTGTCTCCCAGCAGCTGTTCTCCCTTGCCGGGAGGTTTCCACCCGTCTCCCAGCAACTGTTTTTCCTTCCCAGGAGGTTTCCACCCGTCTCCCAGCAGCTGTTCTCCCTTGCCGGGAGGTTTCCACCCGTCTCCCAGCAGCTGTTCTCCCTTGCCGAGAGGTTTCCATCCGTCTCCCAGCAACTGTTTTTCCTTCCCGGGAGGTTTCCACCTGTCTCCCAGCAGCTGTTCTCCCTTGCCGGGAGGTTTCCACCCGTCTCCCAGCAGCTGTTCTCCCTTGCCGGGAGGTTTCCACCCGTCTCCCAGCAGCTGTTCTCCCTTGCCGGGAGGTTTCCATCCGTCTCCCAGCAACTGTTTTTCCTTCCCGGGAGGTGTCCACCTGTCTCCCAGCAGCTGTTCTCCCTTGCCGGGAGGTTTCCACCCGTCTCCCAGCAGCCGGTTTCCCTTGTCAGGAGATTTCCATCTGTCTCCCAGAAGTTGTTTTCCCTTGCCGGGAGGTTTCGATCTGTCTCCTAGCAACTGTTTTATCTTACCTTGGGGTTCCCATCTATCTCCTGGCAGCTGTTTTCCCTTGCCGGGAGGTTTCTACCTGTCTCCCAGCAGCTGTTCTCCCTTGCCGGGAGGTTTCCACCCGTCTCCCAGCAACTGTTTTTCCTTCCCGGGAGGTTTCCACCCGTCTCCCAGCAGCTGTTCTCCCTTGCCGGGAGGTTTCCACCCGTCTCCCAGCAGCTGGTTTCCCTTGTCAGGAGATTTCCATCTGTCTCCCAGCAGTTGTTTTCCCTTGCCGGGAGGTTTCGATCTGTCTCCTAGCAACTGTTTTATCTTACCTTGTGGTTCCCATCTATCTCCTGGCAGCTGTTTTCCCTTGCCGGGAGGTTTCTACCTGTCTCCCAGCAGCTGTTCTCCCTTGCCGGGAGGTTTCCACCCGTCTCCCAGCAACTGTTTTTCCTTCCCGGGAGGTTTCCACCCGTCTCCCAGCAGCTGTTCTCCCTTGCCGGGAGATTTCCACCCGTCTCCCAGCAGCTGTTCTCCCTTGCCGGGAGGTTTCCACCCGTCTCCCAGCAACTGTTCTCCCTTGCCGGGAGGTTTCCACCCGTCTCCCAGCAACTGTTCTCCCTTGCCGGGAGGTTTCCACCCGTCTCCCAGCAGCTGTTCTCCCTTGCCGGGAGGTTTCCATCCGTCTCCCAGCAACTGTTTTTCCTTGCCGGGAGGTTTCCACCCGTCTCCCAGCAGCTGTTCTCCCTTGCCGGGAGGTTTCCATCCGTCTCCCAGCAACTGTTTTTCCTTGCCGGGAGGTTTCCACCCGTCTCCCAGCAGCTGTTCTCCCTTGCCGGGAGGTTTCCATCCGTCTCCCAGCAACTGTTTTTCCTTGCCGGGAGGTTTCCATCTGTCTCCCAGCAGCTGTCCCATGAGTCCTCTTCTCCTAACCTTCTCTGAACCCTTCGATTCCTTTTCCCTTGGCCGTATAGCCCATTGTGTGCAGAAATGTTCCGCTCACAGGCAAAACAACCCAACAGGGATACCAAGAGTTCGGAATTCCCCAGGGGATAGAGATCCGTGACCAGCTGTTAGGAGAGAGAGAAGAAGAGAAAGTTTCGAAACCATTCAGCATACTTTATACCTCCTCAATGGACGGGATGCAGTTAAACGTCCCAAACGAGGGACGGCGACCTTTCCAAGCTCACGGGTTCACCCTCTGCCACCTGAGACATAGTGGAGTTCAGCAGAGAAAATCTCAACCCAGGCACGTAGGAAATTCGGACATCTGACCCCTTCGGTCACGAGCCTCAGAGGATACTGACTGTGTCAACTCCAGCCCCCTTAACTTGATGTCAAAAAATTAAATATATTTCGCAATATTTGATATTCTTACTGTTGTTATTTATTTTACAAATCTGTTGTCACAAATTTGTGTATGCAATTATTTCTTTAATTTTCTCAGTGAAGTTTTGTGTTTATGTGTAAAGTTATGTTTTTAGTGTGTTGTACTCGTTAAAATTAGGTAAACCATTCTCCCAGAAGAATTAGCACAAAAGCATTCCTTGGATTAGACGAAGAAAAGGGCGGCAGATATTCGCTCTGGGCGGCACTAGCTATTTGGCCGCCCTTTTCACCAAGTCTCATCTTAGATATTAATCATTAATTTGGCCCAACTTAAGCCATTTTTTAAAAGCAATCCAAAATCATCTGTCGAAAAATATGTCGTACTTACTCCAGGCCACTTGAACTGCAGCCATGATCATTAGTTCGTTTGCAAATTTCCCACCGGGTGGTGTCGCAGATGCGGTGGCTCTTTCCCCGGCTACGACCTCAGATGGTTCTTGAAATATCGACCTCAGATGGTTCTTGAAAATTCTTGTCCATATTACACCAACGGGAATTTTGATTAAAAAAATTTTACATTTGCAAGAAAGTTTTACAAGATTCTATAATGGATAATTCGATGCCTTAATATCCCCCACCCCCCTCCAATTTTCATTTTTGCTGCCCCACAGACTCAGAAAATATCTCTTGTGCGACCCCACAGACCCAGAAAATATCTCTTGTGCGACCCCACAGACCCAGAAAATATCTCTTGTGCGACCCCACAGACCCAGAAAATATCTCTTGTGCTGCACCACAGACCCAGAAAATATCTCTTGTGCGACCCCACAGACCCAGAAAATATCTATTGTGCGACCCCACAGACCCAGAAAATATCTATTGTGCTGCCCCACAGAACCAGAAAATATCTCTTATGCGACCCCACAGACTCAGAAAATATCTCTTGTGCGACCCCACAAACCCAGAAAATATCCATTGTGCGACCCCACAGACTCAGAAAATCTCTGTTGTGCGACCCCACAGACCCAGAAACTATCTCTTAGCGGCCCGTCGACTTCCAAGTTTCTCTACCCCAGATGAAGATTCATTAAATATTTCAGTCTTGATGTAGCTGCGATTCTCGATATTTTTTTTCCCGCAAATGAGTTTCTAAAAGTACTCTTGATACTCCCCCAATGCGAAAATCCATTCTAAACACACTGAACTTCCTGCGAATTATCTGCTAACAAACCCATTTGAAATATTAAGGAATCCATTTCAGTCGCAATTTAACACAAACAAAATTAAACAGACCCCACGATAGTTTAATCCAATTCCTTCTGAAACGAAACGGGATCATCGAGATCCATGTCTTCAGTGCGTTCCCACGCATCTCTTATTGCCTCCTCCTTCTCTTGTGAGCTGGCAACACACCCACCCTCGACAGATGCGCATGCGCTCTCCTCCAAACCGGTTCTCTCTCTCTCTCCGGCCATTGTTACGCTCCGGTGACTCTGGCAACAAAGAAACAGTTCAATTGTCTTCTCTCGCTCTGGCAACACTCACTCAACAAAGAAGAATTCGGCGACTGTTGAAGCTCGTTCCTTCCCATTCAGGGAAATCGCTTGCTTAGCGATCGATTCGAATGCCTCGCTTTTGTAGCTAACATCGAAATCTAACAGAAAATAAAAGTCTGAACACAGATTCAAAAATATCAGAGAAAAATGAAAAGTTTTTTTATTTGCTTCGAAAGAAACCTACTTCGTCAGTAAGACTATTAACCTTCTGGCCTTCGGAAGAGCCCCCCCCCCCCCCAACCTCCATTAAATGCCTCCTCTGATAAAAAAATTTTCCTTATCACCTAACTGCTTCGATTTGCAGTCACTGCTGTTTGGTGGCAGCACTATCTTTCCTGTCGCGTGCCCTTTCACATCCGGTTTGACATCGTGACGTGTCTGGGCCAATGAAAAGTAGCAAACGATAAACACGTTTTATCATTCAAGGGCATTATAAATGACCCCCGCAGGGGATGCCCGCCAGATGAAGGTTAGTATAACAGAGAGAAATTAAAACTGAGGAATTTTGTCAGTCAATTTTCGTACAGGCAGAGGGAGGAGAAATACCCCCTCTGGAAACATTGGGTGTTGCCAACGAAACTTTTATCATCATCATCATCATCCTCAAGCAGCCATGGGCTACGAAGGTCCAACCAGACCGTGCAATTTAGTTCTCCAAGCACGTCTGTCCTGAGCTACATCTGCTGCATCTGCTATGCTTACTACTGAAGTTGAGGAAACTTTTATAATAACGAAAAATTATAAAATTACGCAAATTAAATTCCAGTTTTGAGAAGTTTGATTTTGTGTTCCTCCCCAGGAAGGTTCGTAAACCTGTTCCGATTTTTTAATTCTTTCCCTTCTGTGGCAGATATCTCGCTGACCTTTTTGTGCCTGATATTATTACGAATTGCATATTCGTAGGATTTGCAGACAGTTTTCGCAATCAATGCAAATAATCGCACATCACACACATTTTAACATAGTAACATTTGCAAAGTGATTTGTATTTGATTCGGATAGAATCACTCTGACAGGAAATCGTTTCTATGAAAATAATATTTCGATTCGTAATCTTTCGGTCTATAAATGGTAGCTAGGTAGTCACTGGAAGGAGAGCTATGCACCAATCCCCTGTGATGATGCATAGAACCGGCCAGGCCTAGCACCTAATGTCCGACCCCGCCTTCTCGTGGTGCAGACCGTTAGTACCTTTCAAAAGAGATACTCTCTTGTGGAAGTGAACGGAAGGGGAGGGCTGCCAGATTAGTGTGGCCTACTGATCTGGACAACTATGGCTACTTTTCTTTTTTTCTACCCTGCTGAGTAGTTGTCAACCACACAGGGTCCTGGTGCTGACCATATAAACCCACTGGACTGGACAGATATATGGCTCTGAGTTTGATTATGGATCCTGAATTTGATGCACTGGTGGACTTCTGTGGAGGGAAAATCTTCCGCTGTGTTTTCTGTTTCTTTGTGGGTTTACAGCCCCAAGTGAAGAGATTCACAGGATATGTTTATCAGCTGGTGGATAATCCTGAGCAGAGGTCATCGCAAGCACATGAACTCTTTGCTTCTATTGGCATCGTCAAATTCTACATTGGAGGAAGTCTTCCAGTGCAGATGGCTTCAGCATTTAGTGGTGGGGGAATGGGTCTTTGCCCCATGTCTGCGATTAGGGGGCTGTTTGATATTGTCGGCATTCCCTTTCTCAATAAACATAGTTTCTTTAAACATCCTACTAACCATTTTCTCTCCATAGGTAGTTGGAATGTGAGGACTCTGCACAGAGCTTTTTCTCTTGATGTCCTCACAAAGGAATTCTACCATTATAATTTAGATATTCTCGGCTTGCAAGAGACCAGACGGACAGATAAAGGTCAGACTCTTAAAAATAATTTCAAATTTCTCTTTTCTGGGTGGGACGACAATAACCATCACCAAGGCGTGGGTCTTCCAGGATATGAGTGCATTAATGAAAGGTTTCTTACAGCAAAATTTCAGACAAGCGTTAAAGACTTGAATGTTATCTACTGTTATGCCCCCACTGAGGATGCCAATGAGGATGAGAAGGATAGGTTTTATGGGCAACTTCAGGATATTTTTAATTCTGTCAAGAAAGGAGATATTACCCTTGTTCTAGGTGACTTCAATGCCAAAGTTGGTACTGACTCTCACCTTTGGGGAGGGGTGATAGGCCCTTTTGGTATTGGTAGCTGAAATGGCAATGGGCATCGTCTCCTACAGGTAAGTACACTCACTGGTTTCAGAATAACTAATACTTATTACAAACACCATGACATACATATGGATTTCACCAGATGAGTTGCATAAGAATATGATTGATTATATATTAATTAACCACAAATGGGTTAGTTCTGTTAAGAATACCAGGTCATATAGGGGACTCAAACTGGATTTGACCATTACCTTGTTTAAAGTGTCTTACAACTTAAACTTAAGAAGTATTGTGCTAAGGTTAAAATTTTTTTACCTTTAATTCTGAAGCTCTGAAAGACCCAATTATAGCAAAAGCTTACTATGATAGGTTACTTAGTCATTATGACAGTCATGGTTTGCTTACTACTGAAGTTGAGGAAGAATGGGATCATTTTAAACAAGCTATTTTGGACACTAAGAGTACTCTTTTAGGAAAAAAGGTGCAGAAGAGACAGAATTATCTGAGTGATAAGGCACTTGAGCTTATTTTGGAAAGAAAGAACTGCAGGAATGTCCTTAATCAATACCCTATTAGTCCTAATAGAAAGCATTACAGAGACCTTAATAAACATGTAAAGGATCAGTTAGCTGCTGACAAGAATCTTTGGTTTGATGGCTTGGCTGACAAAGCTGAGGAAGCAGTTAGACAGCACAACAACAGAGAGCTGTACCAGATAGTTAATGTTTTGTGTGGTAGAAAACGAACAGGTATACAGGGATTGAAGGATAAACAAGGAAAAGTTATAGAAGGTGAAGATTCTGTCATGGCTAGGTGGGCTGAGCATTTCAGTGATGTTCTAAAGAATGTGGTTAGTTCTACTCCCATTGTTTGTAATGATGATAGATGCATTGGTGGCTTTAATGTTGGACCTATAACACAATCTGAAGTTATTTTGGCTATTTCTAAACTTAAACTTCATAAATCCCCAGGGGTAGATGAAATTACTACAGAAATGCTTAGAGCTCGGAATGTTTCGGTTATCACTTGGACGACTGAAATTCTGAATATCTTTTATGATAAAGGCATGGTTCCTAAGGATTTTACCAGAGCTATTATTATCCCTATTTTCAAAAAAAGTGATCGCAGTTCTTGTGATAACTATAGGGGTATCAGCCTACTCTCTGTTCCAGGTAAAGTTCTTTCCATGATTGTGCTTAATAGAATTAAGAATCTGGTTGACAGTCAATTGCGTGATTTGCAATGTGGATTCAGAAGTGGTAGGGGATGTGTGGATCAGATATTTTCCCTTAGGCAGATTCTTGAGAAATGTTTAGAGTTTCAGAAACCTTTGGTTGCTAGCTTTGTTGATTTCAAAAAAGCTTTCGACTCTGTTGATCGTCATAATTTGTGGTTGATTGTGAGATTGTATGGCATAGCAGACAAGTTAGTTAACCTAATGAAAGCTCTCTATAATAACACTGAGTCGTGTGTGAGAGTTGGTAAGGCTTGTAGCAATTGATTTAGCATTACTTCTGGTGTTCGACAAGGGTGCATTTTGTCTCCTTTTCTCTTCTTTTTTTTGGTTATTGATTATGTTATGCGAAATTCACTTCAAGAGAAAGATTTGGCCTTAAATCGGCTGGAGATACGAAAATTTTTGATTTAAATTATGCTGATGATTTAGACCTTTTGGCAAATGATGTTGATAAGATGAACTCTTTCATTCGAGCTGTTGATGAAACTGGTAGTAGAGTAGGTTTGGTTATAAACAGAGAGAAAACTAAAGTGATGAAAATTGGTCAGGCAGGTTGTGATTCAGTTAATCTGAATGGTTGCAGTCTTGAGCAGGTGTCACAGTTTAATTATCTTGGGAGCTATGTAACAGATACTGGTGATGTGCGGCATGAGATTAACAGGCGAATAGGGATTGCCTCTGGGAGTTTTAAGAATCTATGGAGAGTGTGGAGAAATAGCGTATACACCTAAAGACTAAAATTAGACTGTATAATAGTTTGGTTCTTTCTAGGGTTAGTTATGGTAGTGAAACTTGGACGCTGTGTAAACAAGATAACAGGAAACTAGATGCTTTTGATTCCAGATGCTTACACAGTATCTTGGGCATTAGGTGGTTCAACTTTGTAACTAATGATGAGGTTAGGCAAAGGAGTTTGCAACCTCCTTTAAGCAGCATATTGTGCAGAGAGAGACTCCGTTGGTTTGGCCATGTTGCCCGTATGAATAATTATAGATTGGCGAATAGGGTTATGAACAGTGTGCCTAAAGGCCTCAGAAAGAGGGGAAGACCTAGGATGCGGTGGGCAGACAATGTCAAACAGGACCTTGTTAGAATTGGTGTGCAGTGGCCTGATGCAGTAGATGTAGCTAAGGACAGACTTGCTTGGAGAACTAAATTGCACGGTCTGGTTGGACATCCGTAGCTCATGGCTACTTGAGGATGATGATGATGATGAAATCTTTTTCACGTTATTGAATTTAACTTTGCCTGGAATATTAGTTGCTGTTGAAACGGCTGTTCTCAATGATCAACAACGTTTGGTCACACGATCAGACTATCGTGTCAGTTAAGTAGTGCTCAAGTTTTTTTTTTTTAGCAAAGTTGGGTTGTTTTACCTCTGACATGCACTTTTTTACACAATGGGCTCAGTGAAGGACCCCCAAAGGCTCAGAAAATGTTGGGGCAGGGGAGAGGAATGAGGCTACTGAGACCCACTGGAACAGCTGTTGGGAGACAGGTGGTAGCCTCCCGTCAAGGCCATCCAGCGTGTTCTTTAACATTGTTAATTGAGTAGCTTACCTCTGAGCGGCATTTTTTTGCACACTATGGGCTAAATGGTCAGGTCACAAGGACCCTGAAGGCTCAAAGAAGGTTCAGGAAGGAGACCCACTGGAACAGCTGTTGGGATGGTAGTCTCCCGTCAAGGAATCCAGCGTGTTTTTTAATGTGCACAGGGTATGACTCTACCGCACACGAAACCATGGCTTAACGTTCCATCCGACGGACGGTAGCCTTTTCAAGCCCATCGGTGGGCAAAAAAAAAGAAAAAAAAAAGGCTACTGAGGGCAGGGGGGGAGGAATGAGGCTACTGAGGGCAGGGGGAGGAATGAGGCTACCTAGGGAAGTAGGGGAGGAATGAGTCTACTGAGGGCAGGGAATTTTTATTATATTATGTCAATATAAATATATCGTCTGCCAATATTCGATACTTTTTCGGTATTTTCCAGTTTTTTTATCGCTAGAGGGAGCTAATGAAGCTTTTATTTTACGTCTTTAACACCCAATGATAATTCTGACTAAGCAAAAGTGAATAGTAAAATGTTATTGATACAAGTGTGCTTCTGTGGAAGCAATTTATTTCTTAATGAAATAGTAAAAGAATTTTTCATTAATTCCTTTAAAAAGAAACATTTTCCCACCCCTTGGGATAAAGACGAAAATCGTTATTACTAACAATGTAAGCCTCTTGGTCTTCCAATGTAGATAGCATCAGCCTTTAATAGTGGGGGAATGGGGAATGGGTCTTTGCCCCATGCCTGCGATTACGGGACTCTTTGATATTATCGGCATTCCCTCTCTCTCAATAAACATAGTTTCAGAAAGAGAGGGAGACCTAGGATGCGGTGGGCAGACAATGTCAAACAGGACCTTGTTAGAATTGATCTGCAGTGGCAGATATAGCTCAGGACAGATATGCTTGGAGAAATAAATTGCACTGTCTGATTGGATCTCCGTAGTCCATGGCAACTTGGGGATGATGATGATGATGAAACCATTTGACCATGACACTCCACAACCAAAATTTCAAATTTCAAAACATAAACAGATCGTCTGCAATATTTGTTTCAAGATTTTGGTATTTTCCACCGTTAGAGGGCGCTATTAAAGTTATTGGGAGATTCGGAAAATCGTAATCGTAACATTTCATCAATACCTAGTCAACGCAAAATGATTTTTAATTTATTTCTAAAAAAAAAATTGTAATATCTGCAGATAAACAAAAGAGAAAGAGAAAACTTTGGGATTTCTTTCTATCACAAGGAGCATGATAAAAACGAACAAAATTCTTGGAAATGCCTGGTGAAGCCGATGAGTTGAAAATCGCTTTTTAACTCTATTTTTTGTTTCGCAAATACACCATGGGGCTAAGATAAAACTATACAAAGGATATTTTGGATTTGAAACAGGTTTTTCAAACAGATTTCAACAGATTTTCAAACAGGATTTTTTTTACAAATTAGCGATCTGGCAACCTTCGTGTCACGTGACACGAAGGTTGCCAGATCACTAATTTCTAAAAAAAATCGTTGCCAGATATTTTTTTTTTGAATTCTGTAATCAACCATGGTGTTCGGATATTTTTGAGCGACTGTACATAAGTTTCAGTTTTCGTAGGAGACGACCGGATTTTCGGGTAAGTTGGGGGGGGTGGGGAACATCCCTGTTTCCGTAGGCATGGCAACCATACTTTATGCAAGTTGAGCAACACGGCTGAAGGCTTGCAACTTTCACCAAAGAGCAGTTCAGCAGAACCACGTTCTCTAACCGATTTCTGAAGAAGTTTCCCAGGTTCGAATCCCGACTGGGCCAGCTTTGATATTTAACTCCGTAAATCTTCCCGCCCTTAGTTAGTAGGAGACACCGATGGGCTTGGAAAGGCCGCCGTCTGTCGGATGGAACGTTAAGCTGTTGCCCCGTGTGCGGGAGATGTTAAAGTGCATGTTAAAGAACACGCTGGATGGCCTTGACGGGAGGCTACCATCTGCCTCTCAACAGCTGTTCCAGTGGGTCCCCTCCCCCAACCTTCTCTGAGCCTTCGGGTCCTTGTGACCTGGCCATTTAGCCCATGGTGTGCAAAAAAGTGCCGCTCAGAAGTAAAACAATCCAATTCTTCTCACCACTTCTAAGCATTTGAGAGGGGTCTTTGTGACCTTGTCATTTAGCCCACTGTGCCGACAGAAGCGTCTTTCCTAAGTAAAACCAACACAATTCAACGGCTCATTCGAAAAACAGAAAAAAATACCGAAAAGTAAGAATCTTTACTGTTTGAAAACTTCGAAGCCGAAGTCTCGTGATTCAACAAATTTTATGATTTTAAAAGTTAATTTGAAATATCTCGATCTTTCCTTTCTATAGATAAATAAAAAAATGGTCAGAGAATTCCAGGAAATAGAAGCAGCAATCCAATTCGATGGCCTCACACTTGACCAAACACGCATCCATACACATCCATCCGCAATGGCCATCTCTGCACTCACCTCCATTTGGCTCCCCCTGCATCCCCAGGGAACTTCTCTCCCGCATCCCCAGTCAGATGCCCATCGTCCGAAGACAAGCTCGAGGCACGAGAGGAGGACGCAGTCTCTGTGGTCGGTAAGCAACGCAGACTCCGGAGTCCGTTGGGTCCCTCGCTGTCTGCATCATCGATAAGATTCACCTTTAGTTGATGCTAAGAGCAAACACTAAGCAAGCTCTGGGATGCAGGCAGCTTATCTTCCAGCTTCCTTCCTCCCTTTCTATGATCCCTGATGAGACAAACTCTACTCTCATTGGCTCTTTTGGGGGCTAACAAGCATTGGATCATTGCTTTCGATAATATCTGAAGAAACAATCACGTGGGAGGGCAAAGGGTTGGATTCAACACTCCAGGGACATCTATCGTTTCTTTATTTGTAATCAGATAAATGGTCCAATCAAGGTTGGGTTGGGTTGTTTTACTTCTTAGCAGTACTTTTTTGCATACCATGGGCTAAATGGCCAGGTCACAAGGACCCGAAGGCTCAGCGAAGGTTGGGGGAGGGGACCCACTGGAACAGCTGTTAGGAGACAGATGGTAGCCTCGCGTCAAGACCATCAAGTCTGTTCTTTAACGTGCACAGGGTATGGCTCTCCAGCACACGGTGCCACGGCTTAACGTCACATCCGACGGACGGTGACCTTTCCAAGCCCATCGGTGTCCCTTACTGACCGCGGGCAGGACGGGGAATTTTGCGGACATAAATCTCAACGCTGACCCAGTTGGAACTCGAACCTGGGAACTACAGATGACGAGCCTGGCGCGCTACCGACTGAGCAATCCCCGCCCCCCCTGGTCCAATCAAGACAAGGACCTACTGATAAAATTATAAATGGGAGAGGGGGGGGGGCGAATTTGATATACTTGAGACTTTGGTTTCCGGGTACTTCCTCAAAAAAAAAGCTGTTTATGGCCTCAAGGAGGGGGTCGTAAACTCATAACACCCCCCTCCTTTGAAGACTGTATCAGGAGGAATCCATGACTCATTAGAGGTTAACTGAAGGACTTATCACTAGACAGATGTAAGTTTCCTCCCTCCCCCTCTAATCCTTCCCAATTCAAACATTGCGCAAGCCCTTCAATTGTTATCCAATTGAGGTTTAATAACAAATAAAACTGAACTTTGTTAATTAAAGACGGAAATTAAAATTACAGTGTAAAAAAAAATAAAACCCTGGCCTAAATCTCCCAATACGCTTAAAGGGATTTCAGATCACTCGAAATGTTATAAAATGCGCGAATTTTTACACTACGTAAGATTTGAATTGCACGTACTTTGAACATTCCTCGTACATTCCCTAAACGCCAATTCGATTTCCCTCCAAATCCCTTTCAAAGCTTCACAGTTCAAAACCTTTTTTCCATATAAAACAAGTTGAAATAATATGTGCCGCGTGTGTAAATTGACGAGCATTTTGATAACATACAAACAAACAAAATCTTCAAGCTGCCATTGGTTCCGGAGGTTCAAATATCCTGTGCAATTTACTTCTGCAAAGAGTACGTCTTTCTGAGATACATCACCTCCTGCAACAGAAGGCCTGTGGGCCAGGTTATGACGTCAGCATAAGTAGTCCTGTAACGTAGATATTTCTTATATATTTCTTTCTATTATTATCAGTGTTGTGTTTTTATACTAACGATTATTTATAAGCATACTTTTTTAGAAGAAAAATTATTCGTATTTATTAGCACCATGACAATTGCTAATCAATCCAAATAATTTTCTTCTAAATAAGTTATATTTATAAATAAACATTAAGAAAAATATTAGTGTAAAAGTACACCAGTAATAATAACAGAAATAATTGTATAAGAATTATCCGCCATTACAGGACTACCTATGGTGACGTCATAACTTGGTCCATCGGCCTTCTGTTATAGGGGGTGTTGTGTACATACAGTCGCTCAAAAAATATCTTATTGCGTTTTCGTTGACGTCATCTATCCCTGGGGACGTACAGTCGCTCAAAAAAGTATCCGAACACTATGGTTGATTACAAAATTCAGAAAAAATATCTGGCAACGATTTTTTTTATAAATTAGTGATCTGGCAACCTTCGTGTCACGTGACACGAAGGTCTGAATTATGTAATCAACAATAAAAAAAAATAAAATAAATAAATACCCCCTCAAGCAGCTGCTTGCCACAGAGGTCTGACAGGAGCCTGTCAGTTTATATGCCATAGTAGAAGGTCTGTGAGGATGGCAGGACCTCAGCAGAAAAGCGACACATACATCCATGCCTTACCCGGGGTTCGAACCCAGGTCCCTTAGATCAGTAACCAAGCACGCTAACCACTCGGTCACGGGACGGCTAATAATCAACAATAACGTTCGGATATTTTTTTTTTGAGCGACTGTATATACTGTCAGACCTTTGTGGCAAACAGCTGCTTGAGGGGGTATTTATTTTATTACTTCACTCCCTTTAACTCCGGGGGTGGGGGTGCAATTATTTCAAGAAACAAATGAAAATTTCTTTTAGGGGTGAATAAGTATTGAAAAAATAGTACTCTTCGCATGTTTGGAATCTGGGTTTGAAATAGGGCAGCCTCCCGTCAATGCTAAAATATATCCTGTTTTAAAAAAAATATTTTATTTTCTCTAGTGATGCTTTCATTCGAGTTAAAATGCGAAGAGAAATTCTCAGAGATGATGCGAAATTTACGAGTGTAGAAAAAGCTGATGAAGATATTCGCTTTGCATGATGGGAGAGATGATCTGCAAGGAAGGGGCGTGCGACTCTCCTCTGCCAATCGATCCTGTTTTTCCCATCGCCTTTAAAGAGATTTCTTCCCCGTTGTGGAAAAACTGTCTCTGCTCATCGAGGGCCTCGGCGAAAGCAGAGCAAACAATGGCGCAGCGCAACAGTCAACAAATGACCGAGCTCGACAATGAAACGAAACGGACTCCAACAAATGCATTAACGATGTCTCCGGTGGCACGAGCAGGGGAGGCGGGGGATCTTTTTTTTTAATTGCGAAATTACGGAGCGAGGGTATTCTTTCAAAAGAGAGGTGGGGGGGGGGGAAGAAGTCACCAGAAGGAGCCATTTGCATTTAGATTTCTTTCAACCTTCCAAAATTAGGACAAACGCTGAGAGAGGGTTGAGAATACGCGCGCTCTGTGGCGACATCACGATTATCATTAAGATGATTATGATTGGCGCAAAACACTCTGGAGGGAATTGGGGACCTCTAATGGAGGAAAACATTTTTTTTTTCACTTCGTTTTGTGTTAGTTGTTTTCGGAATCTTGTTCTGAATTAGGATCTGGCAGTAATCAGATTAAATGCGATGTAGTTAATCGCTTTTTTCTTCCTTTTGTGTGATCCTGCAACAGAAAGGAAACATTATTAATTTAGATCTTATTAATTAGCTTGTTTGACTTTAAAAAAACTCGATAATGTATCCGGTAGAGATATTGTGGGGGAGGGGGAAATTAAAAAAAGTCGCTGTACATCTGTTGAGGGGAAATTGCACTAAGGAATCGTTCGCAATAGAGATGAAAAAGAAGGTCTGATTGTTGAAACATTCGAATGCCTTTGCTTGACCTATCTGACCTTGGTCACTTTACTAGTCAGTTGTTTTACCTCTGAGCGGCACTTTTTTTGCACACAATGGGCTAAATGGTCAGGTCACAAGGACCCCGAAGGCTCAGAGAAGGTTGGGGGGAAGGGACCCATTGGAACAGCTGTTACGAGACAGATGGCAGCCTCCCGTCAAGGCCATCCAGCGCGTTCTCTCCTTGCACACGGCCATGATTTAACGTCCCATCCGACGGACGGCGGTCTTTCCAAGCCCACTGGTATCTCCTAATGACCATGGGCAGGGCGGGGGTTTTGAGGGTATAATTCTCAATTCTGACACAGCTGGGACTCGAACCTGGGAACTGCAAACTACCAGTCTGGTGCGCTACCGACTGAGCCCAATCCAGAAGAAACAATTTCTGTTCTCTCAAAATCTCATGAGTCGAGGACAAACTCTTCTTTCCCCATTGCCCCGTGAAATTTTAACCACTCTCCTCCTCTTGTCCCTTCTCTTCCGACGACATCAGGGAGCAACTTTAAAACGCTTTCGATGTCTGGGCGACATCACGAGGGGAAATCCCCTGCTCCGAGGGTGAGTAATGGCAGCACGAGGGAAGACGCTCGTTCTCTCTGGTGGCCGACGCTCGCAACGGAGGGACCGTCAACACGACTCAAAATGAACGAAATGCTCCTCGCACGACACGCGTTATGTACGCCACGTGTACTTTGGAGAAGGGGGGAGATTATGGGGGATAGACTCAGAAGGGGGGGATAGGGGTTGAATTCGTAAATGTATATGCGCATGTGCGTTTCGCTCTCCTTGCCAACTCGATCGATAGAAACGATAAAAGTGCGTTTTGCTTCCATCTTTGGTTTCCTTTCCAGGGTGGGGGGACTGGAGGGAAGAGGGGGGGGGCTCAAGGATCATCGAGAGAAAGGGATCGTTAAGTCTCCCCCCCTATCTGTGACTCAGCATCTGAAGTGAGAATTGGGACCATAAAGCGAAAAGATTTCGGATGCTTTGAATATGAAGGGGGAGGATTTTTGCTGCTCGTGGTTTGAATTCCCTTCTTGACCCCCCCCCCGCCCCCCCACCCTCACCCCTTTTCATCAAAAATGTCCAATGGGCGGTTTCGCAACTGATCACGACCCGAACAACTGTCGTCTGATGTTCGTGTGCTCCACGTGAATAGCAATCATGCGTCGTAAGTCTCTTTCGTTCGTTCCCATCTTCGCAGATAGCAACATCCTCCTCCGCTGAGGATCAGTTTCACGGAATGCTGCTGCAAATGCAAACGCAAAATAAAATCCAACTTCCGTCGAATATCTGCGTTGTCTGAATAAACACGTCAGCATTTTGTTTATCAAAAGTTGTTCCATCATCAACAGAATTTTCCCTTTCGCAACAAGATGGATTAAAAGAAGTTCAGGATTTTGAGGTTCCGTTCAAAGAGATCCTCTCTGTTCTTGTGACGTAGTGTGAGGGAAAAGTGGGAAGACTATGAGACTGCGCAGTCGACGCTTCGACACTTCTCAGAAGTCAAAAGGTCGATGACCTATCAATCATTTTTAATCGCTCAACGATCATCGAAATCAGTCGAAAATCAACTGCGCAGTCTCTTACTCTTCCCTGCAGCCATTCACGACACATCCCTAGCAATCCTCCCGTCCCCTCCTATTTTCCTTCCCATTGGCTAAGGAATTCATGGGAAGTGCAATCATGCTACTCTCGTCAACGTCTTTGTCACATGCTATGTTAGACCGACATTTGAACACTAGAAATCAACCGATGCCTTCGCACCTCTTCATTTCCAGCCCGTCATTGCGACCCCTATTTGACCTCGAATGCGATGCCGGATCCGAAAATCCCTCTCCTTCCTGAGTTCTAAAATGGGAAATAACACTATTCACCATTTTTCAGTTCTTCAAAACCGGTATATCGAAATTTGCCCTTTGACCTCGAAACACCCGTCGCATCCAAATTTCACAGCATTTCTGAGATCTACGACTCACAGGAACCAATTTTACTCACAATACCCCCAGGACCCCCAGGAACCAATTTTTAGCCCTGTATCATAGGTAGATCTAAATTTGCCCTTTGACCTCGAAGCACCCGTCGCATCCAAATTTCACAGCATTTCTGAGATCTACGACTCACAATACCCCCAACCAATTTTTAGCCCTGTATCACCGGTAGATATAAATTTGCCCTTTGACCTCGAAGAACTTTTCGGATCCGAAAATTTGATAAGGTTTCCGGCCTCTACAGACCGAAAATCCCCGGATACCAATTAATAATAAGTTTGAAATAGTTATAAATAGGTTATAAATAGAAATAAAGTTTGACCTCTACGTGACCTGTACTTGACCCAAAAGGACAATTTCGGAGGTTCAAATTTCGGATTTTTGCTGAGATCTGCGACCTGGATTACCCTAGGTAATATATATTATATATATAATAATATATATTATAGTGATATATATAATATTATATGCCACAAATACGATTCATTTCGCGGTTATTTCCACTTGACCCCAGAACAAAGGAAGGCAACCCTCGATCTCCCTTCCCTGGAATTGCGAAACATCTCACCAAAAGGTTCAAAATCCTTTTGGTAATAATTTCCAGTAACAAAACCAGAAAACCTCGCACGTGCATGAGCATTCCTTTCTCACCAAAGGAAAATTGTGAACGTCATTCTTTCGTATGAAGTAATGGACCCAGGTATTTTGGACATTTTGCGAAGCTCCGGGGCCTTTCCTCCTTCAGAAGAATTCTTAAAGATAATTTTATATCCTCATTAATATGCACAATTACTTCATTAAATACATTTTTTTAAGGTTCCTTCTGAATGCACTCTTTTCTGATTGTTGAGTCTTAAATTGACGACAAAAAACAAAAACAAAAACAGCAGTTGTGTCATTTTACCTCTGAGTGGTATTTTTTTAACAGAATGGGCCAAATGGCCAGGGGAGGGGGGGGGGGGGCACTGGACAGCTCTTATGGGACAGATGGTAAGGCCATCCAGCGTGTTCTTTAAAGTCTGCAGGGTAATGCTCCCTCCCGAACACGGGCCCATGGCAACGCCCCATCCGACAGACGGCGACATTTCCATGCCCGCTGCTATCCACCACTAACCCAGAGTAGAGAGGGGAGTTCTGCAGAGATAAATCCCGACTGAGCCAACCCCCGTCCCCTAGTTGTAAGTTTTTCGATGTTTATGGGTTGGGTTGGGTTGTTTTACCTCTGAGCGGCACTTTTTTGCACACTATGGGCTAAATGGCCAGGTCACATGGACTCCGAAGGCTCAGAGAAGGTTGGGGGAGGGGACCCACTGGAACAGCTGTTGGGAGACAGATGGTAGCCTCCCGTCAAGGCCATCCAGCGTGTTCTTTAACGTGCACAAGGTATGGCTAGGTATGGCTCTCCCGCACACGGGGCCACGGCTTAACGTCCCATCCGACGGACGGCGGCCTTTCCAAGCCCATCGGTGTCCCCTACTGACCGTGGGCAGGGCGGGGAATTTTGCCGATGTTTATGACTTGGCCCGTAATCACAATTAAACAGTAAAAGTATTCTTGCGTATTAATGAAGTAATAATATTTTAAGGCCGTCCCGTGGCCGAGTGGTTAGCACGCTTGGCTACTGATCTAAGGGACCTGGGTTCGAGCCCCGGATTAGGCATGGATGTGTGTGTCGTTTTTCTGCTGAGGTCCTGCCATCCTCTCAGATCTCCTACTGTGGCATATAAACTGACAGACTCCTGTCAGACCTCTGTGGCAAGCAGCTGCTTGAGGGGGTATTTATTTATTTTATTTTTATTTAATATTTTAAGAAGGACGCCAAATGATGCAATTGAATCCCAAGAATTGAATAGATTGCTAATTGTCGTTGTCATAGTTACGGAAAAAGGAGGCAAAAATGTTAATTGTTTCTAGTTAGAGGACGAACAGAAAAGAATTCTTCCCGTTGGTCCCTTGTAAAGATGCCAGAAACAAGAGGAGCGTTGCCATTTCTTTTTTCGCGCCGCTCACTTTTCTGCTCTCTCTTGTTCCTGAATGGAAATGAAACTTAACACAGAGAGCGAAAGAAATGCTCGGGATACTTTCTCTGAGAAGGAGTCGCAACAACGAATTAATACAATGAAAAAGTCATTCTTTCACTACAATGCGGCAGACTTTGTGGATGGGAGGAAATCATCTTCTTCCTCGGAAGCGGAGTGTGCGAAGAGACGTTGCAGCATCCGGAGAGAAGCGGGAAGGGGGGGGATGCCTATTAAAAGACTCTGCCTCCGAACGCATCCATCTTTTGCTAAATAGAGATTGGCGGAGGGGGGGGGGAGGCAAATAAAAAAAATCTCCGATTTTCTGCTCACTGGAGCTTCAGAAATTGCGGAAAGGGCGGCTGACGGAGAGATCGGCGCGGTCCACTTCAAAAAGCTCTCAACTAATTAAATCCTCTTCTATTTTTGGATGCGATCCTGGATTATTTCTTTGAACTAGACCAAATTAGAATAAATATGGGATTCGCAATGAGGCTATCGATCGCGAGGATTCGTCACGGAGTGAAATGGAAAGCGCGAGGAAAAGAAAGAGAGAATTTTTTTTTCTTTTCTGCAGAAGAAAAAGAAAGACAAAGGTTGCAATAATGTGTTCGGAAAGGAGGATGAAGTTTACTTGAATATGGTTATTAGGGGGTGGGGGGGGTTTCTCTTCCATTTCTGTGAAAAAAATGTCATCAGCGAATTTAATCATATTTGTTTATATTATTTTTGCCTCGTTTCCAAGCTGGCAACCTTCGTGTCACGTGACACGAAGGTTGCCAGATCACTAATTTCTAAAAAAATCGTTGCCAGATATTTTTTCTGAATTCTGTAATCAACCATAGTGTTCGGATACCTTTTTGAGCGACTGTATCTAACAAAGGAATATAACATCCAATATATAGTCACTGAATATTCGTTGCTATCCCATGGCCGAGTGGTTAGCGCGCTCGGCTACTGATCTACGGGACCTGGGTTCGAGCCCCGGGTAAGGCATGGATGTATGTGTCGTTTTTCTGCTGAGGTCCTGCCATCCTCTCAGACCTTCTACTATGGCATATAAACTGACAGGCTCCTGTCAGACCTCTGTGGCAAGCAGCTGCTTGAGGGGGTATTTATTTTTTTATTTTTATTTATTTATAATCTTGAGCAAAGGCAGCACCTGCAGTTTAATAATATCTATTTGATAGTTTTAATAAGAATGTCATTAATTCTATCATCTCCATTTCTTATTACATTTTATTAGACCGCAGAGGTTTATGAAATTAGGTCATAGTCAACTTTTTGATGAAATAAAATAAGCATTTGGGAGCTTTCGTGTTTTTTTATTTTGTGTTATTGCTGTGAAAGTAATATATTTAGTGTTATTTTCATTTCTTATCTATATCCTGAAACAACCCACAATAATATTAACCCTTTCACGACTAAGGGAAACATTTTTCCCATTTTAAAATTGGTGATTGTCGTATTTAATTATAACCTTATCTGCATTTTTTATACAGAATGTCAAAATAGAACGTATGCCGAACGCAATTACGTAAACGGGAACGTTTAGAAAACGAAAACAGAACTGTCAGGACGCATAATATATGTACAATGTGCAATGTCCATCTTTGCCTCACTACCATAAGAAATTGCTTCGCAGAATATCATAATTAGCACATCATTTTGTATAGTAATTTTATTTCATAATTTTGTATTATTTTAGTTAACATTTTGTTCTAATAAACCAATAAATAAAAGACATTGCATAATAAACCTAACTATAATTTGTGTTACCTTTATAGTCCATTGGGAAAAATATTTCCCATAAAATTCCAAAAAAACTACACATTGTTATGTATTTTTCTTATGATTTTTATTTATTTTACGTCTAAACAAACTAAAATAAACAGTTACATACTAATATTTACTCTTAGAAACCTTATGGTCCTGAAAGGGTTAAATTAAAATTTATATGGAAACAACAAATTTTCAATTATACAGAACTGTTAGGTTTTATCAGTTTTTAGTATCAAGGTAGTCTCGGTTCGAATCCTGTGTGAATATTATCTCTCCAAGTGAAATAAGAATAAGACAGGCGAAATAAGATCAGCAGAATCAATCATGGCTGGAGTTTAAGGATGCGACGAACGAAAGGTGGCGGAGATGAAGAGCATCCCTTACTGCTGGATAATAGGGATCGACAGAGGCAGTTAGCGGAAGAACAATTGAAATGCGAAGCACGAGAATCAATTCTCGAGCCTCGGGCTCCAACTGACTAGTTTTTCGTCGGGACAAGGGGAGGACGAAAGTAAGAGAATGACCTCATTTGACCTGAGGTAAGCTTGATGAGTTGAGAGTCAGCCGTTGCCATGAGAGGCATCTGGCAGCAGACAATGAAAGCGACGAGGGTCTCAGGGAAGGGTCGCCAATCCTGTGGTCACGTGCGCTCACAAATCGTTTGATGAGTCCGCGAGCGTCGGTTTCGTCTCACCGCTTGACCGTTCACGAACACAATACGACCCGGAAGCAGACGACGAGCGAGAGCCGACCGCCGTCCGATGATATCCGAACAACAGCAGTACGTCACCGCGATTCGACGAAGCGAAACTCTGCCCCCAGGGGGGAGGAGGAATCCGAATGAGGTCTTGGAGGGGAATGAGGAATCTTCAGCATCTGAGGTTGGCGAAAACTGTGCAGTGATGCGGGGAGGATGATGTTGTGCGGGTAGAGTTGGCGGTGAGGAGGCAAATCACGTGGGGGTGGGGGGGGATGAGGCTCTGGGAGGATGACTCCCACCGTTCGACGACGCTGCGGAGCGCTGCAGCGCGGAACCGTCTGCTGGGGAAGGAAGGATTAATGCATTTCTGTTTTATGGAGGAAAGAAATCGGAGTTTCTTTTTTCTTTCTCTCTTTTTCTCGTGGATCTCAATTTTTGAATTTTTGACATTTCAGACGACTTAGAGATGTGCGTCACTTCCGTCGTCTGTCGCCACCATCGATGATTTTTCCTTTTTCTTTTCTCCATCTTTGTGGCAACAGGAAATGCGCTTCTGTGGCTTAATGTGGTTCAGCGAATTTAAGTTGTTGGTGTGACTTTCCTGCGCGTGGATTCTTTTTTAAATTCGAATTGCTTTCAGAAATGCGTGGGGTAAAATATTTCGTCTCCAGTATTAGCATCCATCCACTCTCACTTGAATGACCTGCTGGATGCTGATACTGTGGGGTGGAGATGTGTGACCGCCCTTAGAAATATTTCATTTCGTCGGCATATTTAAGGAAACCGAAAATAAGATAAAAAAAAAAGCAACCTTAGATATATAATAATCTTGATAATTTAAATATGGTAAAAGAGAAGAAAGCAGGAAGGCCGTAGACTTTATATTTCCGACTCCAGTACTGAATGGAAGGAATTTGCACCGTACAGTCGCTCGAAAAAGTATCCGAACACTACGGTTGATTACAGAATTCAGAAAAAATATCTGGCAACGATTTTTTTTTAGAAATTAGTGATCTGGCAACCTTCGCGTCACGTGACACGAAGGTTGCCAGATCACTAATTCCTTAAAAAAAACTCGTTGCCAGATGTTTTTTCTGAATTCTGTAATCAACCCTAGTGTTCGGATACTTTTTTAATATATATAATGCGTATGAATATATAATGCAATGAATATGGAGCGTGTGCAGTTACCGTTCACAGCAAACTGGAGCGGTTGCGGTTAATGTTCACAGCACATTGGATCGTGTGAGCTCACAAAGACCTGGATCGTGTGGGCTCACTCACAGAAATATTGAGCGTGTACAGTTACCGTTCACAGCAAACTGGAGCGTGTGCAGTAACTGCACACGCTCCAGTTTGCTGTGAACGGTAACTGGAGCGTGTACAGTTGCTGTACACGCTCCAGATATTTTTCCTGAATTCTGTAATCACGTGACACGAAGGTTGCCAGATCACTAATTTCTAAAAAAAATCGTTGCCAGATATTTTTTCTGAATTCTGTAATCAACCCTAGTGTTCGGATACTTTTTTGAGTGGCTGTACCTAGGAATCACCTTCAATCAAGAACTCAGCTGGAATCAGCATGTCACAAATGTCTTGAATTTAACACACAATTTTTAAATGCTTCCTAAATGTACAGTCGCTCAAAAAAAATATCCGAACACTACGGTTGATTACAGAATTCATAAAAAATATCTGGCAAAGGTGTTTTTTAGAAATTAGTGATCTGGCAACCTTCGTGTCACGTGACACGAAGGTTGTCAAATCACTAATTTTTTTTTTAATTTTAGCAGGGCGGGGAGTTTTGACAAAATTAGAGACAAAGTTTATTATTCATGAGCAAAAAGCCCTGACTGAAGATTCTTGGATCGCAAACAGCGCCTCGAAAAGCAAGTCCCTAATTTATGTTAAAATGAAAAAGCATTTCGGCAAAATGGAGTTCGAATTTGTGAAAACTAAAAATCCTTTTGAAAGAATGAAACATCACCATTTCATTTCAAGAGTCGCTAAAGCAAATTTAAAACATGGAGCGAAATTTTTATGCAAACTGAACAGGCCAGAGAAAGAATTTGATGGATAACGATTTTTGTGAAATTTTCTTTTCCATGAAAGATTTTTTTTTCAGAAAGAGTCCGACGATTGTCACAGCAAAAGTTCAACAAAGTTGCATCAACAACAATGCTGTAAATAAGCACCAATCGAGGGAAAGGAAAGGCGGGGGGGGGGAGGCGTAACCAGTGGGGGACTGGCAAGTGGGCCCTCTTAAACATTAGACAATATGTTAAAAATGATAGCCTTATAGCTGTGGGTGGGCCCTATTAAACATTAGACAATATGTTAAAAATGATAGCCTTATAGTTGTGGGTGGGCCACCTTTGTCTCCTGGCAACCAATATTTTTAGACCCAGTCCGCCACTGGGCGTCATGTGATGTTTAGTACGGGGTCAAATGAATTCCAATAAATATAAAAGACAGCAGGTAAAGCAGTGAAAAATTCCTGAAATAATTGCGAGATTATTTGAAATAATTGCGTTGATTAGGAGACATCGAGGTGCTTCCCAATATCCTGCCCCCCTCTCTTACGATTAGGCATCACCTGAACCTTCGAGACATCAAAGCGATCGCACCGCCTTCCCCCCCCCCCGTCCTCCTCCCCTTTCTCCCATAACACCACAGAAAATTTGTAAAAAATTGAGATTTATCTCAGAGCGAAATATGTCGATCTCATGTTATTCCTCCCCTTCAGAAAAAACATTTAGAAACCTCCCCAGCTTCTAGAGAATTACTTCCCCCTACCTTTTGGACACCCCTCGCAACAAATGGGCACTATCTGTAGCTCGTATTAATTGATTACGAGGCCGTGACGTGGCAAAGTTGAGAAACGTCTTGAGCCCTCGACGGGATGCCACTTGCAGAAGCAGTAGCACGGTCTCCCTCCTTGCCCTCGGATGATCCTCTGAGAGGCAACCGAAAGAGGCAGCCCGTGGTGATGAGGTGCTCGAGGTCCAGCCCTCCCCTCACGGACACCCCAGCCTCGCAGTCGTAGCGGTGCGGAGCGAGCGTCAAGTAGCGAGTTCTCCCTCAGTCGCTCGGCAACCGGTTGCCAAGGTAGCCAGAGGAGGAGGAGGTTCGTTCGCCCGGCGGCTACGGACCGTGACGCCACCGATGACCTCTGTTTGTTCACGGGCTGCGACGCCACCTGCTCGTCGTTCGCTCTTGTTCGTCTGACCGTGTCTCGAGACGTCTGGCGGACTCCGAAACTGTCTCGTGGCAGGACAGGTAACATGAGTTTAATTCGCGCCAATTGTCTCTCTATTGCGGAGTTTTTATCTCTTTAATTTGCTTTAAGAATTAAAGAGTGGAAATAAAAACAATTCTCTGACTGTGTGCATGACAATACACAATGAACAGAATTCCCCTTACCGAGGTGGAAGTTTCAATAATACCCTTCATTTTCAATCGGACGAAGTCACCAAATGCTCGATCCTTCGTCTGCTTCTCAAATCAATCCCTCGATTAATCTTCAATTCGGAGGTTGGAGTTCCAAAGGTACAGTCGCTCAAAAAAATATCCGAACACTACGGTTGATTACAGAATTCAGCAAAAATATCTGGCAACGATTTTTTTAGAAATTAGTGAAGGTTGCCAGATCACTAATTTCTAAAAAAATCGTTGCCAGATATTTTTTCTGAATTCTGTAATCAACCAGTGTTCGGATACTTTTTTGAGCGACTACCATTGTCGTTGAGATTTATCTTCGCTAACCCCCTCCCCCCAATCCTGTCGATGGTCTTCGAAAGGCCGCCGTCCTTCGAATGAGATGTTTAGCCGTAGTACGGGTGCGGCATAACCATACCCTGTGCACGTTAAATAAGGCGCTGGATGGCTTTGACGGGAGAATGGCTTTCACCTGTCTCCTGAGAGCTGTCAAGTGAATCCCCTTCCCCCAACCTTCTCTGATCCCTTGGGGTCCTTGTGACCTGGCCATTTAGTCCATTGTGTGATCCTGCTCAGGGGTAAAACAACCAAGAACCTATTCTTCAGAGACCATCAGATATGCAAATTCACGTAGAAAGATCTGAACAGCGTGGCAAAAAGGTCAAATTGTATTTCACTTCTATTCATTACATGGTTAACGTTCGTAGCCCCACGTGATCGTGCATTCTCGCCTTCCTCTGCAGCAAACAACTGCTTCAGGAGTTGTTTTTTTTTATTATTATCATCAAGGAGGCTTTCTTCGACATGCACGAGCATTCAGAACCTGCAAATCAATCTGGTCACGTGGGGACGGATTTCAGTTCTGATATATGCCATGGTCAATAAAAGAAATAAACACCCTTCAAGCAGCTGCTTGCCACAGAGACCTCAGACGATCACCTCAGTGTCATGTGACATAGAGAAGATTTGGGACGAAGGCGAGACCTCGGCAAATATACAACACCTGCAAATTAGGAATATTTTCGGTGGCCAAGTTGTAAGCGTTTTGAATTTTGAGTCGCCAAATGAATAAGTATTCGAATTTGGGATCACGAGGTGAATAGCTTTTTGAATTTTGGGTCGCGGACGTAACAGGAATTTGAATTTGGGTCGCGGGTGCATAAACATTTGAATTTTGGATCGCGAAGTGAATAGAAATTTGAATTTTGGGTCGCAAAGTGAATACAAATTTAAAATTTGGATCACAAGGTGAACAGGTATTTGAATTTGGGATTACAAAATGAACAGAAATTTGAAATTTTATATCACAAGGTGAGCAGATATTTGAATTTTGAATCTCGATAGAAAAACGTTTGGGCGAACAGTGTTTTAAATTGTCGATCTTCTGCGGTTAATGTAACCATTGTTATTAGTAATTAATTTTCGAAAAATTTCTTTCCCCCAGTTTTTCCCTCCACTTCTCTCTCTCCTCCCCCCTAACAAATACATGAGATTTTTTGTGACCACAATCCCTTGGTTGGCTTCACCAAAGGACACTCATCATTATGCAACTATTCTAGTTCTTTCTAAACATTTATTTTTTTTGGAAGTGCTTCCGTGGCCGAGTGGTTAGCGCGCTTGGCTGCTGATCTAAGGGACCTGGGTTCGAGCCCCGGATAAAGCATGGATGTTCGTATTGTTTTTCTGCCGAGGTCTTGCCATTCTCTCAGCTCTTCTACTGTGGCATATGAACTGACAGGCTCCTGTCAGACCTCTGTGGCAAGCAGCTGCTTGAGGGGGTATTTATTTATTTATTTTTTTTTCTCTAACGAACTTTCGTGAAACTGAACAAAAAAAAACCACCAACTGATCCTAAATCCTGAGTAACAGGAACCACAAAAACAGATTGGAATTTCTTTAAAACTCATTTTTTTTTGTCTTACTCCTCTCAGCTGATTCTCTTCTTCCATTTCCTTTTCGTCGTCCAACGTTTGAGCTCTCTTCACGCAAGAACGAGGCGAACAAATCTCGATGTCAATAAGGACGAAGGAAAAGAAATTCCTCTCTTCGCGAACGGTCCAATGATAGACACGAAACAATCTCGCGCCATGAAGAAGGAACACAAAAAGTGGAATGAGAAACAAGAATTGCGATCGCGGTAAAGAAAACATTCCACCAGGTGGTGCTTCGTAAAGCTTAGCCTTTTCTTAACCCCCTTCCTACAAAACCACCCTCCCCCTTTGTATCTCGCTTTTTGTTTCTTTTTTCTTCACAGTTTCCCTTTTCTAGAGTCTCCTAGTTCCCCTTAAGCAAGCTACAGTCGAAGAATTGGCCCAACACAATGCCTACAAACAACGGCTGTGCAAAGACTGGTGGAGGTGAGCAAACATCGGGACGAAGGAGTTGGGGAAGAGGGGGGGATTTTCAGGAGAGGGGAGGAGGGAGGATGAAGAAGAAGGGAGACGATCTCCTCGCCTGCCTCTCCGGAGATCTGTCTGTCTCCAAGAAGAGAGCGAAAGGAAAAGGGAACAGGATGAGCAACAGATTACAGAGAAATCCGGTTTCGCTGAAAACGAGAATTATGTTGTCCGTAATAAAGGCGCCGAGCGTGGCCTAGCGGTTTGCGAAGCGGCCATCCAAGTGGAAGTTGAGGGAGGGAGAAGTAGGTCAGATGAGGAGAATGGGAAACGGAAGGGAAAGAAAAATATTAAAGAAATTTTAAAGCGTTTTGAGAGCCACCCACGAGACGAAGGCTTCAACTTCGTTCCCTTTGTTATCTGGGATCTGGATTCGATACATGATTGGTTGTATTTATTTTTAACCATTCGTATTAGGCGATGCAAGGCAAAAAGTAACCAGGGTTGTTTTTACCTCTGAGTAGCACTTTTTTGCACACAATGAGCTAAACAACCAGGTCACGAGGACTCCGAAGATCAGAGTTGGTTAGAGAAGGGGGATCCACTGGATGAGAGCATCCCATCAATTCTCTCCAACATGCTCTTGAACGTGCAGTCCGCGTGCGTGAGAATGGCTTTCCTGCGCACCGTCATTCGACTGAAGATGTTCCCTTGCTGACCGAGGGAGGGTTGGCAGTTTTGTGGGGATAAATCTCAACACTGGCACAGGCTGGACTCGAACCTGGGAACTACAGATTACAAGTCTGGCGCGCTACCAAATGAGCCACCTCCACATCTCACTGACTACGAGAAGTCGGACTCAGTTTCCTTTTGTTCAAAGTGGGGCGGGGGTGGCTCAGTCGGTAGCGCGCCAGGCTCGTAATCTGTAGTTCCCAGGTTCGAGTCCCAGCTGGGTCAGCGTTGAGATTTATCTCCGCAAAATTCCCCGCCTGCCCACGGTCAGTAGGGGACACCGATGGGCTTGGAAAGGCCGCCGTCCGTCGGATGGGACGTTAAGCCGTGGCCCAGTGTGCGGGAGAGCCATACCCTGTGCACGTTAAAGAACACGCTGGATGGCCTTGACGGGAGGCTACCATCTGTCTCCCAACAGCTGTTCCAGTGGGTCCCCCCCTCCAACCTTCTCTGAGCCTTCGGGGTCCATGTGACCTGGCCATTTAGCCCATGGTGTGCAAAAAAGTGCCGCTCAGAGGTAAAACAACCCAACGTTAAAGAACACGCTGGATGGCCTTGACGGGAGGCTACCATCTGTCTCCCAACAGCTGTTCCAGTGGGTCCCCCCCTCCAACCTTCTCTGAGCCTTCGGGGTCCATGTGACCTGGCCATTTAGCCCATGGTGTGCAAAAAAGTGCCGCTCAGAGGTAAAACAACCCAACCCAACCCTTTTGTTCAAAGCAAGCGAGGAAGAATTGCTACAGTGATCTTTTTCGTTACCACAACACCCGTGGATGTGCAAAATGTTTCATATTAATGCAAGACAAAAATGAAATGTTAGCACTTCGTATCAATACTTACAGCTGAAAAAATATCTCTAACGTTTAGCAATCAACGCAAAAATTCAGTCACATCCCTCAAACCAGATAGGCCCAAATGGAATTTCGTTACACGCAGAAGAATCGTATTTTTCATTCAGCTCGGAAGAGCGCGAGACTTAATTTTATATTCCCTATTAACGTATGCGTAAATTGATATTTTACATTAATTTTAAAACTATTTTGTTTCAACTCCCAACACTTTACGAAATAAACATATTTCACCTTTTTTTAGTTTAGCCTACTTATTTGTAAAAGCTATAACCGCCACTAATAAACTGTATATAATCATTCTTACACTGATATGTGAAGGTCGTTCAAAGGATAAATTGGAATTCTGTTCAAATTCGCCATTTCTCACAACATGAAATTAACAACACAATATTCTGGTTTTCAGAGAATGTTGAATGAGATCATCTGAAACATTTCGTTGTGCGACTTCCTTCTTTTCATCTCGTTTGTCTAGAGGTCCGGAAACATATAAATCTAAAATGCGAGATGCCAGAAGTATACGGAGGATGTTCCAGGCATTCCTAATCATACTTGTTCAACGTTGCTATTGTTATTTATTAGCAGACATTGTCAAAACAAATGGAAAGTCCTGGACTCCTCCCATATTTTAAATATCCGTAGTTTCGCAATATTGTTTTGAGTTGATGATGTCACCACGCTCCAGAAACTGAACGTCAACCTACAGAACATTGTTTAACTTTGAATATTTCCATGATGGGTTTGTCTGGAATCCACATAATATCTATCATTCCGATATTTGACACTGATTCTGGTGTTGATGAATTTCTGATAGTGAAAATAAAACCATGAGGCTTGGGTTGGGTTGTTTTACCTCTGAGCGGCACTTTTTTGCACACCATGGGCTAAATGGCCAGATCACATGGACCCCGAAGTCTCAGAGAAGGTTGGGGGAGGGGACCCACTGGAACAGCTGTTGGGAGACAGATGGTAGCCTCCCGTCAAGGCCATCCAGCGTGTTCTTTAACGTGCACAGGGTATGGCTCTCCCGCACACGGGGCCACGGCTTAACGTCCCATCCGATGGACGGCGGCCTTTCCAAGCCCATCGGTGTCCCCTACTGACCGTGGGCAGGGTGGTCTCTGTCTGTCTCCAAGAAGAGAGCGAAAAGAAAAGGGAACAGGATGAGCAACAGATTACAGAGAAATCCGGTGGAGAAGTTTATCGGAGAATTTTGCGGAGAAATTTATCTCCGCAAAATTCCCCGCCCTGCCCACGGTCAGTAGGGGACACCGATGGGCTTGGAAAGGCCGCCGTCCGTCGGATGGGACGTTAAGCCGTGACCCCGTGTGCGGGAGAGACATACCCTGTGCACGTTAAAGAACACGCTGGATGGCCTTGACGGGAGGCTACCATCTGTCTCCCAACAGCTATTCCAGTGGGTCCCCTCCCCAACCTTCTCTGAGCCTTCGGAGTCCATGTGACCTGGCCATTTAGCCCATGGTGTGCAAAAAAGTGCCGCTCAGAGGTAAAACAACCCAACCTACAAGCACACGCTTCGTAATTCTATTTGCTAATCTACGTATAATGTCAATAATAAATTACCCCAGAAAAATCTCCTGTAAATAAGAAACACTTGAAAAAATTAGTTGAAAAATATTAGTTCTCCTGAGTGGGATTCGAACCCAGGTTTCCCAGAAGAATGACGAAACAACTAATTCTTTCGGGTAATTATTTGAGCATAATGTTCCTCGTGCCGGCAAGCGTGATGCCGGCAGCAGGTCCAGTTTCTTCCTTTACAGGATGCTGTTTAAAGGAGGTTGCCGACTCCTTTGCCTAACTTCATCATTACTTACAAAGTTGAACACCTAATGCCCAAGATACTGCGTAAACATCTAGTTTCCTGTTATCTCGTTCACTCCATAACTAACCCTAGAAAGAACCACTCTATTATACAGTCTAATTTTAGTCTTTAGGTGTATACGCCTCTCTCTCCACACTCTCCATAGATTCCTAAAAGTCTCAGAGGCAATCCCTATTCTACTATTTATTTCACGTGCACTTTACCTGTTACACAATTCCCGAGATAATTGAAACGAGAAACTTTGTCACGAGCACAACTGGAAAACAAAAAAACTGGGGCATCAACCACGTGACCCATTTTCATCACTTCAGTTGTTTCCTCTGTTTATCATCAGACCTATCCTATTATCAATCCCATCGACACTAGAAGCTGAAAATGTTCCCCCACACACGTTCACTCTCGTGCGCCACACGAAACACGTGATCATCCTTGCAATACCTCAGATGTGTATTGTTTACTTTCAAGTTCTCGCGTGAGGGCGGCAGCCCCCCCTCCCCTATCCACAGGTGATAAAATAATTCTGCGAAATAAGATCAGGCCGAGTGGTTAGCACGCTTGGCTAGTGATTAAAGGGACCTGGGTTCGAGCCCCGGGTACGGCATGGATGTTTGTGCAGTCTTTCTGCTGAGGTCCCGCCATCCTCACAGACCCCCTGCCACTGTGGCGTATTAAAACTAAAAGGCTCTTATCAGACCTCTGTGGCAAGCAGCTGCTTGAGGTGTTTTTTTTTTATTATACAATCAGGAGATCGTGAAGGCAACAGATTTCTGGAACTTCCCAGAATCTGCTTAGGTGGTGTCAACCTTCACGTGTACCATAGACATCCTCTATTCACGTCCCTGGTGTTGCAGATATATTAATAACAGTTTAAGGAATTTTTGAAATCAGCCTCATGTGAAAAGAATTGGTTTGAGGTCATTTACAAGGTTTCGAAAGGTCAAAAGCTACAGTCGCTCAAAAAAATATCCGAACACTATGGTCGATTACAAATTTGAGAAAAAATATCTGGCAACGATTTTTTTTTAGAAATTAGTGATCTGGCAACCTTCGTGTCACGTGATTACAGAATTCAGGAAAAATATCTGGAGCGTGTACAGCAACTGTACACGCTCCAGTTACCGTTCACAGCAAACTGGATCGTGTACAGTTACTGCACACGCTCCAGTTTGCTGTGAACGGTAACTGCACACGCTCAATATTTCCGTGAGTGAGCCCACACGATCTAGTATCAAAATAATATGACCACCTACAATCGCTCAAAAAAATATCCGAGCACTATGGTTGATTACAGAATTCATAAAAAATATCTGGCAAAGGTGGTTTTTAGAAATTAGTGATCTGACAACCTTCGTTTCACGTGACACGAAGGTTGCCGGATCACTAATTTCTAAAAAAAAAATCGTTGTCAGATATTTTTTCTCAATTTTGTAATCGACCATAAATAATAATAATAATAATAATAATAAATACCCCCTCAAGCAGCTGCTTGCCACAGAGGTCTGACAAGAGCCTGTCAGTTTATATGCCACAGTAGAAGGTCTGAGAGGATGGCAGGACCTCAGCAGAAAAACGACACCTACATCCATGCCTTATCTGGGGCTCGAACCCAGGTCCCTTAGATCAGTAGCCAAGCGTGCTAACCACTCGGCCACGGGACGGCAATCGACCATAGTGTTCGGATATTTTTTTGAGCGACTGTACTTGTCCGCGCAGGGTGTCTTTTGACAGTGCGTTATTGTTGTAGCAGTGATGCAAGAAGCTCCGTTATTTTTCGCGGCCAATAATAGGAAGCGAAGGAGTGTCGAATGACGTCATAGCCTGCCTCGTTTCGACGCAATCGATTCGGACTGTTTGGTAATGTTGACGAAGTGCTGCTATTATTGTCCAGCTGCTATTCCCTCTCTCGATTTGGCCGTTATCAGGTAATTCACCTCAGACCTCGATGTTAATATTTACAGCGCTCCTCTGGAAAATGACGCCAGTTATGCCTAAGCATAAATCCGTTGATTTCACTCTTAGTTATGAGGCATTAACCTTCGAGGTTAATCACTTCGGTCTTGGCCGGGGATCAAATTAACACTTACAGCTGAAAAAATTAGGTTACAAAAATCATCATGTGTTGAAAACCGAGAAAAAAAAACAGGGTTTCGCCAGTGTTCAGTTTAAGGTCTCAAGTAATGCTGCATTCACTCAGTACAATGCAATGCTAATGAAGTTCTATTTCGCATAGATTTCTACGCCCAATAATGGCGCGAATTCTTCCAATTAATGGTAATAATGTAGGGTCGATTATTTTCTCCAGGAGGTAAACAAAGTTATGAAAATATATAAGCATCTTCCAAAATCCCGTTCATCTTTCTCAATCATGTACATCACCCGGAACCCTTTTATATCATCCATAATTCCTTACATCATCAAATATCCCGTTCACCACTCAGAATTCCCTACATCATCCAGAATTCCTCGGGTCATTCCGAATCCCGTTCATCGTGCAGAATCCCTTACATCACCCCGAATCCGTTCGTCATCCATAATCCCTTACATCACCCTGAACCCCGTTCGTCGTGCAGAATCCCTTACATCACCCCGAATCCGTTCGTCATCCATAATCCCTTACATCACCCTGAACCCCGTTCGTCATCCATACATCCTTATATCTCCCCGAATCCCGTTCGTCATCCATAATTCCTTACATCACCATGAATCCCGTTCGTCATACATAATTCCTTACATCATCCAGAATCCGGTTCATCATCCATAAATCCTTACATCATCCAGAATCCCGTTCCTCATCCATAATTCCTTACATCTCCATGAATCCCGTTTGTCATCCATAATTCCTTACATCATCCCGAATCCCGTTCGTCATACATAATTCCTTACATCATCCCGAATCCCGTTCGTCATCCATAATTCCTTACATCTCCCCGAATCCCGTTCGTCATCCATAATTCCTTACATCATCCTAAATCCCGTTCGTCATCCATAATTCCTTACATCACCATGAATCCCGTTTGTCATCCATAATTCCTTACATCATCCCGAATCCCGTTCGTCATCCATAATTCCTTACAGCATCCCGAATCCCGTTCATCATCCATAATTCCTTACAGCATCCCGAATCCCGTTCGTCATCCATAATTCCTTACATCTCCCCGAATCCCGTTCCTCATCCATAATTCCTTACATCATCCTGAATCCTGTCCGTCATCCATAATTCTTTTCATCATCCAGAATCAGGTTCATCATCCATAATTCCTTACATCATCCTGAATCCCCTACGTCATTCAATTCCAAGTATCCTTTCCTGAAGGGTGACACAGTCTAGCGCCATTTCTTCTCGAAATGCATTAAAATAAGGCGTTCGAAGATAAATAGCGAGAAAAGTAATCATGCAGCCTCTTTAAAAAGAAATTATCATCTATAAGCAAATTATAATCTTTGGTTATAACTATATATTAAAAAAAACGTGTTTTTTTTTTAATTTTGCTCCTATTTCAGCTGATTTTCATACGGTAAAATGATAGGCAATGTAGGAGATTGGATTTCCATTGGAATACAACATTATTCTCTTCCATTTCAGAAGACTTAAAAAATTTTCTTTAAAAATGCATGAAATACACATAAATTTAATGATTTTTACGCCCCTCCCCCGTATTCGGCTTTGTATGAGGGTGGTACCCAATCAGAGACATTATATTTTTCACCTCTATGGGGCACATAAACTTAGGTACAGCCTTTCCTTACTCTCATACAATCATTTTATCATTCAATGGGGCAGCAGGATTGAGGAGGATCTCATTTTCCATTACCACAATATCTTTGAAATCCATGTTTTGAGTATTTACGATTTCTTTTTAAATGAAGCTAACTCGATAATTAGAATGAAAGACCACTGGAATGAGAACACGAAGAAGTCAGAAAGTAAAAGAAAGCAAAAAGACAAAAAAATGCATTTAGGATATTTTTACAGCAGATGCATTTGTGTAGCACTCGTTAGTTTTCATAAGAAATGTAAGAAATTACTTAAACTTCAATCACAGAGGAGGAATTTTGATGCTTGTGTTCTTAAATTTGTCGCAGGTTGAAAGATTATAAAATTACTGGTTCTTTTTTAAATGATGAAAAAGTTATGAAATGAAAATAACATAATATTTAATTTGCGACGGTTACGATGATGCTCTTCTAGGATTAATTAAAGGATTGTGCATTAATGAAAGGTTTCTTACAGCAAAGTTTCAGACAAGCATTAAAGACTTGAATGTTATCTTCTGTTATGCCCCCACTGAGGATGCAGATGAGGATATATTTTACGGACAACTTCAGGATATTTTGAATTCTGTCAAAAAAGGAGATATTACCTTTGTTCTAGGTGACATCAATGCCAAAGTTGGTACCTTTGGGAAGGAGTGATAGGCCCTTTTGGTATTGGTTGGGTTGTTTTACCTCTGAGCGGCACTTTTTTGCACACCATGGGCTAAATGGCCAGGTCACACGAAGGCACAAAGAAGGGATCCACTGGAACAGCTGTTGGGAGACAGATGGTAGCCTGTCAAGGCAATCCAGCATGTTCTTTAACGTGCACGGGGTATGGCTCTCTCCCGCACACGGAGTCACGACTTAACGACCCATCCGACGGACGACGGCCTTTCCAAGCCCATAGGTGTCCCCTACTGACCGTGGGCAGGGCGGGGAATTTTGCGGCATTGGTGTTGGTAGCTGCAATGGCAACTGGCAGCATCTCCTACAGGTAAGTAAACTTAATGGATTCAGAATAACTAACATTTATTACAAACACCGCGACATACATAAGTACACATGGGTTTCACCAGATGGGCTGCATAAGAATATGATTGATTATATATTAATTAACAGCAAATGGGCTAGTTCTGTTAGGAATACCAGGTCATATGGAGGAGCTGAAATTGGATCTGACCATTATCTTGTTAAAAGTGTCTTGCAACTTAAACTTAAAAAGTGTTGTGCTAAAGTTAAAAAATTTACCTTTAATACTGCAGCTCTGAAAGACCCAGTTATAGCTAAAGCTTATCATGATAGGTTACAGTCATGGTTTGCTTACTACTGAAGTTGAGGAAGAATGGGACCATTTTAAACAGGCTTTTTTGGACACTAACAGTACTCTTTTAGGGAAAAAGGAGAAGAGGAGACAGAATTATTTGAGTGATAAAGCACTTGAGCTTATTTCAGAAAGAAGGAACTGCAGGAATGTCCTTAATCAGTACCCTACTAGTCCTAATAGAAAGCATTACAGAGAACTTAATAAACGTGAAAAAGATCAGTTAGCTGCTGATAAGAATCTTTGGCTTTGTGGATTGGCTGACAAAGCTGAGGAAACAGTTAGACAGCACAACAACAGAGAGCTCTACCAGATGGTTAATGTTTTGTGTGGTAGAAAACGAACTGGTGTACAGGGATTGAAGGATAAACAAGGTAAGGTGGTAAACTGGTGCATCATGCTGGTAATCTGCAGTTCCCAGTTTGGAGTTCCGACCGTGCTGGCGGTCAGAAAGGGCAAACCGATGCGCTTGAAAAGGCTGTTGTCCGTTCAGTGAGACGTTAGGCTGCGGCCCGTGTTCAATAGGAGCAGACCCTTAAAGAAGATACTCGATGGTCTCGACAAAAAATTATCTCGTAACAGTTGTCCAGTAGGTTTCGCTCCCCAACTTCTCTGGCAACCTTCGTGTCACGTGACACGAAGGTTGCCAGATCACTAATTTCTAAAAAAATCGTTGCCAGATATTTTTTCTGCATTCTGTAATCAACCCTAGTGTTCGAATACTTTTTTGAGCGACTGTAGGTGGTCATATTATTTTGATACTAGATCGTGTGGGCTCACTCACGGAAATATTGAGCGTGTGCAGTTACCGTTCACAGCAAACAGGAACGTGTGCAGTAACTGCACACGCTCCAGTTTGCTGAAGAAATATCTGGAGTTTGAGAAAAAATATCTGGAGCGTGTACAGTTGGCTGTACACGCTCCAGATATTTTTTCTGAATTCTGTAATCACGTGACACGAAGGTTGCCAGATCACGAATCTCTAAAAAAATCGTTGCCAGATATTTTTTCTGAGTTCTGTAATCAACCGTAGTGTTCGGATACTTTTTTGAGCGACTGTACCCATTGTGATGATCGTACTAAGGAAGTCTTATCCATCGCTCTAAATGTTCAGATGCAAATAATCTAGTTCCAAATACCAAAGTGAAACACGTAAGGTCACTTTTCTTAACATTACTTTTTTTTTTTGTGATTTAATCGCATGAATATAATTCTGATTCTGATTCCGATATGTGTTCTCTGTCTCTTTGCATTTCCTCTCGTACTGCCCGCATTTACGATTGCAAAAAAATTCATTTTTCCAGCTTGCTTGCCCTGACGTTAAGTTCGCTGTAATTAAATAAAGGAACAGAGTTTGTTTAATCATTGATGTTGATTAATGAATTCCCCCCCCCCCCGCTTTACTTGGAATCAACTTAAGCGAGTCATAAAAGAACCACTCTTTTATTTATGTGTGATTAAGTGTGTTTTAATCACGAGAATTTTTTTTTATCTTATTTTTTTTGGAACGGAAACTGTCATCCAATAGATTTTCATTTTCCAGAAGCCAAACGAACTTTTAAGGCCACGAGACGCTTTATTCTTCATTCAACCGTAACCGTCCGATATTTCCAGAAACTACTTTGCACCTAAAATTATGCAGATGAGGTAGATATTAGCATAATTAAGATGCTTAAATTTCAGCACTTTGGCATAGCAGAAATAATAATAAATGTATTATAAAGGAGGAAAAAAGAGCAGACGTTGCAATAACTTTCTAAATGTTTAATTTTAATGCATTTCATTGGAATGTTGAAAGGAGATTTTTCTTCTACAGTAACAAAAAAGAAATTAATGATTTGAAACATCAAACGTTTTGAAAGGATTTGCAATTCTAAGTTTTTTTTATTGCTGATTTTAATAAAAAAAAACTACTTCACCTTACTTTTCATTTTCTAAGTCTTTTTCGCACTTTCGAAGTCTTTTCATTGGCTCAGCTGTTAGCGTGCCAGGCTCGTCATCTGCCGTTCCCAGGTTCGAGTCTCAGCTGGGCCAGTGTTGTGATTTATCTCCGCAAAACTCCCGTTCCTGCCCACGGTCAGTAGAGGACATCGATGGGCTTGGCAAAGACCGCCGTCCGTCGGATGGGACTTAAGCCGTGGCCCCGTGTGAGGGAGAGCCATACTCTGTGCACGTTAAAGAGCACACTGGATGGCCTTGACGGGAGGCTACCATCTGTATCCCAACCTTCTCTGACCTTCCTTGGGGTCCTTGTGACTTTGTCATTTAGCCTATTGTGTGTAGAAGTGCCGCTCAGAGGTAAAACAACCCAACCTTGGAATCTTTATCATTAGCATAGCTCATTTTTGTAAATTAAATTCGTATTTTAGGTTCGTTGGGACTTCTTGATTTCTAAATTTATAACAAAACATTTTTTTTTTAAATTAAAAAATGAAGAAGGTACTTCCCTACACAAAGGACGGAGATAACGCAGAAGCTACATCAGACTTGTCCTGGTTTCTCATACAACATCCAAGGGCATGACCCCGCTGGTTTTAGGAATCAACTTGGCAAAATGTCGATCGCGTGATATTCAATTCCCCCTCCCCGCCACCCTCGGTTTGGACACCGCCTCTTCGGAGCAAGAAACTCGTGTCACGTGATTTGCATCTCAACGCCAAGTTTGCACGTGCAAAACCAAATCTCGGCACGCTCCATTTCTGCTAATGGACGCAAAATGAGACGCTGCCGCCGCAGGGCTGAACTCATTTGAGTGAAGAGAGGCCTCATCGACGACCTTTGACCTTCCTCCGCCACCACTGCTTCCGAAATCTCGTGCCACGGCCAAACTGCTTTTTGACAAACGCGTTTTTCTTTTGATCTTCGTCCCTCTCGAGCATGCGAGGCGAGATGATCTCGTGGCCGTGTCGCAGGGGCCCCGCAATGGCGGCAGTTGCCCCAAAGGGGTGAAACGAGTCTGTAATTACGGGGAGCGTCAAGCGAGTATTAAAATGATAAATGGCATAGGCATTTCGTAGACGAAGATCATTCGCCCGTCGAAGGCTGATATGGGGGGGGGGGGGGGGCAATAACAACAGAGTTACAAATCATGCCTCTAATGGCAATTCTCTCTCTTCCATTTCTTCTATCAGATGATGAAAGGGTTGATGACTAGAAATCGATGATTGATCAAATACTTAGGGATGACTGCTTCCGGATGGGAGGATACAGTCGCTCAAAAAAATATCCGAACACTACGGTTGATTACAGAATTCAGGAAAAATATCTGGCAGCGATTTTTTTTTTAGAAATTAGTGATCTGGCAACCTAGACACGTAGGTTGCCAGATCACTAATTTCTAAAAAAAATCGTTGCCAGATATTTTTTTCTGAATTCTGTAATCAACCGTAGTGTTCGGATATTTTTTTTTTGAGCGACTGTACAGTGATAAAAACAAATCCTCAATTTTTAAATGCTCCGAACAGCACCTGCCTTTTTTCGTGTGTGTTTTTTTTTATCATCGGTTAAAAATTCTCATCGATTTCATGCAGGATTAAGAAGCGAAAATTGGAAAGGAAAATTTGCCCAAAATATAATCTCAGTCAATGATTTTCAAACTTCAGTACTAGAAATATCGGTGTCGAAAATTTGATGAAAACGTTTTTTTTAAAAAATACTCCCCAAGCAATCCACTTCCCAGAACTGTCTGACTGACTATCGCACCTGAAAAAAAAAATACACCCTCAAGCAGCTGCTTGCCACAGAGGTCTGACAGGAGCCTGTCAGTTTATATACCACAGTAGAAGGTCTGAGAGGATGGCAGGACCTCAGCAGAAAAACGACACAAACAGCCATGCTTTACCCGGGGCTCGAACCCAGGTCCCGTAGATCAGTAGCCAAGCGCGCTAACCACTCGGCCATAGGACGGCTAAATAAATACCCCCTCAAGTAGCTGCTTGCCACAGAGGTCTGACAGGAGCCTGTCAGTTTATACACCACAGTAGAAGGTCTGAAAGGATGGCAGGACCTCAGCAGAAAAACGACACAAACAGCCATGCCTTACCCGGGGCTCGAACCCAGGTCCCGTAGATCAGTAGCCAAGCGCGCTAACCACTCGGCCATAGGACGGCTAAATAAATACCCCCTCAAGCAGCTGCTTGCCACAGAGGTCTGACAGGAGCCTGTCAGTTTATATACCACAGTAGAAGGTCTGAGAGGATGGCAGGACCTCAGCAGAAAAACGACACAAACAGCCATGCCTTACCCGGGGCTCGAACCCAGGTCCCGTAGATCAGTAGCCAAGCGCGCTATCCACTCGGCCATAGGACGGCTAAATAAATACCCCCTCAAGCAGCTGCTTGCCACAGAGGTCTGACAGGAGCCTGTCAGTTTATACACCACAGTAGAAGGTCTGAGAGGATGCCAGGACCTCAGCAGAAAAACGACACAAACAGCCATGCCTTACCCGGGGCTCGAACCCAGGTCCCGTAGATCAGTAGCCAAGCGCGCTAACCACTCGGCCATAGGACGGCTAAATAAATACCCCCTCAAGCAGCTGCTTGCCACAGAGGTCTGACAGGAGCCTGTCAGTTTATATACCACAGTAGAAGGTCTGAGAGGATGGCAGGACCTCAGCAGAAAAACGACACAAACAGCCATGCCTTACCCGGGGCTCGAACCCAGGTCCCGTAGATCAGTAGCCAAGCGCGCTAACCACTCGGCCATAGGACGGCTAAATAAATACCCCCTCAAGCAGCTGCTTGCCACAGAGGTCTGACAGGAGCCTGTCAGTTTATATACCACAGTAGAAGGTCTGAGAGGATGGCAGGACCTCAGCAGAAAAACGACACAAACAGCCATGCCTTACCCGGGGCTCGAACCCAGGTCCCGTAGATCAGTAGCCAAGCGCGCTAACCACTCGGCTAATAACAATTTCTTCCTCTATCCACCAATCTAATCTAATTGGCAATAAATATTATTTGGCACGGCTCAAAATTCGAAAAGTTTCCATATTCCAGATTTGAATAAACAGACAGAAGCACTTTTGAGTAATGCCGATTTTTTCGACAGGTCACTTGTTGGCTGCTTGGCATCATTCATGTCCATATTAGGCCTCAATCAGCACCCGAATGTTGCATGTGCTGCCATCCATCCCATGTGTGCACATTTCGTAGAGTGGAGTATCGGATGGCATCATTCAATCGAATTCCCTCTATATTATTCTAACAAATGAAAAGATTTCAGCTGCATACATCTGCGGATTCATTAACCTTTCAATTATTCCTGTTCGCATTGCGCTAAAACATCTTACATCTCCAGTGATTAGGCTCGTTTCCTCCCACCCAATTGCACATCAGAGAGATTTCAAAAGAGTTGGGTTGTTTTTCCTCTGAGCGGCACTTTTTTGCACACCATGGGCTAAATGGCCAGGTCACAAGGACCCCGAAGGCTCAGAGAAGATTGGGAGAGGGGACCCACTGGAACAGTTGTTGGGAGACAGATGGTAGCCTCCCGTCAAGGCCATTCAGCGTGTTCTTTAACGTGCACAGGATATGGCTCTCCCATACACGGAGCCACGGCTTAACGTCCCATCCGATGGACGGCGGCCTTTCCAAGCCCATTGGTGTTCCCTACTGACCGTGGGCAGGGCGGGGAATTTTGCGGAGATAAATCTCAACGCTGACCCAGCTGGGACTCCAACCTGGGAACTACAGATTACGAGTCTGGCGCGCTACCGACTGAGCCACCCCCGCTACTTCAAAAGAAGGAAAGACACAAAACAATATATTTTCCCCTTCCGAGGTTAGCAATCTCTTCTGTGTGCAACGAGCCCAATTTTCCCCTTCCGAGGTTAGCAATCTCTTCTGTGTGCAACGAGCCCAATTGTCGTTGCTTTAAACCCGTCTTCCAAACTAGTCTCAAAGTCGATGCTTTCTTCTCTCGTGAGAAAGCGAGACGACTTCACATGGGACTCTCAGTCGCTGGAGAACCTCTTCCTTATCCTTCCTGAGGAGTTCATCCCTTCTTAACAAGAACCCTTGATGAGATGCTCATTATTCTCGATGAGGAACTCTGGATGACCTCATACCTTTTTAAGAGGACTTCCTCATCACTCTCGAGAAAGAAACCTGGAGGACTTCTTCCTCCACCCACGATAACCCCCCTTCCCCCCCTCTGAGCTTCTGAAGATCCTCGTGTCCTGACCACTGAAATTTATCTCACAGAGAAAAGTATTGCTTAAGAGTAAATCATCCCAACTTATTTCTCATCAATTCTAACGGCCATCGAGTAAAATAACGCCTCGGATTTATCGTCAGCAACTTCAAAATGAAGTCGTCCTTCTCCCCCCCTCCCTTCAAGTTACAAGATGTTTGCCACGAACATCCACACTCCGCGAGACATCGTCCTCCAGAGGTCAGACGCATTAGCTCGTGACCTTCTCGAGACGAGCATTAAGCTTTTTCGACCTTTGAACTCCTTCATAGTGTGGTGACAGTTGAACTTGCTCCAGAGATGACATCGTTCCGCGCGCGCCGAAACACAACAGCCCGTCCAATGGCAGAGCGCTCGGAGAGGTTGAGTGCAGCAAGTGCCGTACCTGACTAGCAACGAAATGGCAGATGGGGAAACTGGTTCTCGGGCATGTCTTCTGAGAACCTGACTTGCCTTCGACTGCTGCGCGGGGTCATCCCCCTTTCGCTGCTCCTGAGGCAGAGATTGCTTCACTCGTGGGGCTCGGGCAAAGGACTCGAGCCCTGCACCCGCCGATATTAACGCGTCAGCTACCGAACACCTCGAGCCGGTTGCGTTGTTAGGGTAGCGATGGCAACTTCCGCTTGCAGCCATCTTGGATCTCGAGATGACTTTTATGGGAAAATCGCTCTTACGTCATTCTCCACTGAGATTCTCTCAGTGGTCAACGAACGACGGTTCAACGCTTTTGTGAGGAGTGAGGCTTGAAGGGGAAAGAAATAGCCAATGGGACTCCTTCTTTATTGGATGATGAGAAAAAAAGGATGAGAATCTCATTGCCGAATAATAACTGATGGGAATCCTCTTCTTTAATGCTTTGGTGGACGTTTGAAACTTTTCGACATAACGACAAAAAATAATCGTTTTTAATTCTCTGGATGTGAAGTCACCAGAGTCCCAAGCGGAAATAGATCGACGCAGAAACAGGAAGTGCAACGAAGTTGGGTTCTTCTACCTCTGAGCGGAACTTTCTTGCAAACAATGGGCTAAATAGCCAGGTCACAAGGACTCCAAAGTGAATAAAGGGGACCCACTGGACAATAAAGAGGACCCACTGGCTGGTTGCCTCCCGTCAAGACCATCCAGTATGTTCTTTAACGTGCAAAGGGTAAGGCTCTCTCCCGCACACGGGGCCACGGCTTAATGTCCTTCTTGCGGACGGTGGTCTTTCCAAGCCCATCGGTGTCCCCTACTGACCGAGGGCAGAGCGAGGAGTTTGAGGAGATAAATCTCAATGCTGATCCAGGCGGGACTCGAATCTGGGAACTGCAGATTGCGGGCCTGGTACGCTACCGACTGAGCCACCCTCAGTCATTGCAATCAAGTTGGACAGTCAATTTAACTAAAGAGTTAAATTCAGTTTCAGTGAATCTAGTAAAAGTCCCGATTTACCTCTTATTAGGGAGTTGGATAGTCTGAACTCAATAAGATCAATTTTCAAACCGTTAGCGTGCTTGGCTACCGATCAAAGGGAACTGGGTTCGATCCCCTAGTGAAGCATAGGCTTTTGTGTTGTTTTTCTGCTGAGGTCTCGCATTCCTCACAGATATTATCTGCGGGTGTAAATTGACAGGATTCTGTCAGACCTCTGTGGCAAGCAGCTGCTTGAGGGTTTGTTTTGTTTTTTTTTTTCGCAATTGAAAATAGGAAAAAAATAGAGTCAGCATCAATGGCTAAAACAGGTGATAACTCTCATCCTCCCTTCCAGAGACTTCACCATCGTATACTCTCATCCTCCCTTCCAGAGACTTCACCATCGTATACTCTTTAAGGCAGTCCTCGAAAAACGGAAAATTAAGTGCCTCAAATGAGAGTCAATGTCTAAAAAAATATTGGACGTTTCTGGCTATGCCTCTGATCAGTATTATTGTATCTAATAAAAGGATCTCAACTTACTACACGTTATACAAAATTAGCACAAATAGTTTCAGTATCACGTGGTGCGAATTTTATTGTCTTAATTAATTATAAGTAGAACATCTGACAGATTATCAGAAGGTCATGTGACACGGCTCAATCAACCCTCCTGCAACAGAATGCTGATGGGCCAAGTTATGAAGTCAGCATATGAGTTCCATTATCTAGAATTTTTTTTTTATTTCTCATCTATTTACTTCTATTATTATTAGTTTTTTACTTTTATACTGATTCTTTATACTAAGGTTCATTTATAAATATACCTTATTCAATAAAAAAATTATTCCAATTTATTAGTAATTGAAATAATGTTAATAAATGCAAACAGTTTTTCTTCTAAATCCGGTATATTTATAAAAAAAAAAACATTAGTATAAGCTTACCACAAAAGGACACCAGTAAAAATAATAAGAGAAATAAATATATAAAAATTGTCTAAATAATCAACCTACTTATATTGACATCATAGCTTGGTTCAGTGGCCTTCTGTTAATGGAGATATTAGTTCAACGTAATTTTCCCTCTAGCTTTCAGTTTGATGTTTAAGAGTACATTACTTTGAAGCCCTTACTGTTAACAAGTTATAAGTCAAAGCATCTGAATTGAAGCCCAACACTTTACAAAATATTCGCTCTCAGAGATTCATAAGTCAACTCTTACCAAATACACAAAGTGCCTTTTGTTTTATCAGTTCACTTAAGACACAACTTTGCGAATTGCCTCTGCCTCTGTTTCTCCTAATCTGCTTGTTATACCACTTTGCATAAAGGATTTTTACCTAACACTTTCTGCACTTCCTAAATGCAATATGTTCACTGGAAACGATATCACCATGAAGACATTAAATCTTCATCATCATCCTATAAAAATGGTTCACCGCTACTACGTCACATTCACGTACTCTCAGTAATTCAATAACAACACCGCATCTACATATTTGTTCACAACCCATTCAGCTCACAATTCAAACTTCACAGCACGCAGGGCCCTCGTGAAAATGTATGCTTTTCTGGCTGCATAACGGTTATAGTATATGGCACGTCTGCAAAAACCTAACTCTGCCTTAACTATAGCACTGAAAAATCGTTTCTCCGTTTAATAAACTGAGAACAATGATTATTATTTTTAAAATCAAATAAACTGAAAGTAATAATTATCATATCTCAAGTTAGATAAACGACAAACAATAATTATCACTTCTGAAGTTAAATAAATTGAGAACAATGATTACCGCTTATCAAATAAATCAAATTAATCAGAAATGACGTTATTTCCCTGATTGAAACTGAAGGCTAATTCATAGTAAATGAATTGAGGTTGATTATTATCACTTTCTGGTTAAATAGGTAACAACAGTTGAGTTAAGCTGAGGACAGTAATCATTACTTCAAAAATTAAGTAATTTAATGATAATAATTATCATTTGAGAAATTTTTAATCGGAGTTTAAAAAATTATGCAAGCTGGAATATTAATTAATTTTTAATCTCACTTTTCTTTCTGCGAATCTCTTTTAAAAGCTGCCACAGATGACCTCGGGCTAAGAATAATTTAAATTTCAATTCTTGTAATTGCAAGAAAAATAAGTAAAAATATAAACTATATTTTTATTATAATTTCTTTTTAATCACTCTCTAGGAATAAAAATAAGTACCATGGGGCTTTTGATTATATTTTAGCTATTCTCCATTTTTAATAAATGAATGGCTCTTTGCCTTTGCAATACATTCTCTCAATATCTGAAGAATTTTGCGTTTCAAATTTCATTAACATTTTAAATTTGCCATTAAGTGATTGTGATTAATAATACGAAAAAGAACTCAATGATTTCCAACGTGTATTTCTTTATACGTCTCTCATGATGGATGAGAGAAATTTTTATCCGAATCGGGCCTGGGGCTAGAAAAAATTAAGCCCGAAATCAGTTCTAAAAACTTCTGAAAAAACTATCAGAAGAACTCTTAACGACGATGAATAACGTATCACCTCTGGAGAATACAGGAATTTCGATTTGGAAGATTTGGAAGTTCTTTTATTTAATTTTCTCTAACCATCCTTTAACGGTGGAAATTAAATCTAATCGATTATTGGGAAGAAATTAAGAGTAATATTTTATTAATATAAAACACAAAAATTATTTTTCTCTTAAAAAAGAAAGTGTTGTTTTCCCACCATCCGCTTCTATGTAAAAAAGCATCTCATTGTCGACATTGTAAACTTCTTCACTATTATTACACTTTCAAACCAAAATGACTAGCATAAATCTATCGCTTGCAATATTAGTTTAAAATTTTGGCATTTTCCCCAGTTGGGCTCTATTAATGCTAGTTGGGTTGTTTTACCTCTGAGAGGCACTTTTTTGAGGACCCCGAAGGCTCAGAGAAGGTTGGGGGGTGGGGATCCATTGGAACAGCTGTTGGGAGACAGATGGTAGCCTCCCGTCAAGGCCATCCAGTATGCTCTTTAACGTGCACAGGGTATGGCTCTCCCGCACACGGGGCCACGGCTTAGCATCGGTGTCCCTTCCCGACTGAGGACAGAGCGGGGAGTTTTGCGCAGATAAATCTCAACGCTGGCCCAGCTGGGATTAGAACATGGGAAATGCAGATTACGAGCTTGGCGCGCTACCGACTGAGCCAACTGAGCCCCCCCCGCCCCCCCAAAAAAAAGAAAATTAGAAATTAAATCCTCGTGAGTGAACACTACTCATGAACGACGTTCCAGCTTTCAGTTTTTTTTTACTAAATATATGCTGAAAATTGTTCAAACTGTTTCAGCATGAAGGATCGTTTATTAAAATTCTTTTACTCCGTTTGCCATTAAATAAATTGTTTTAAAAATAAAATTACTGGTAGTTAAAATGAAAAAGTAAGTAAGTATCTTAGTCTACTTATTAGGTGTTTTATTTAATAATAAACCTATGTTTTATTTTCTCAAGTGATAATGATGTGCTGAAAATGTTATATTGATTTTTTTTACAATTAAAATTAATTTCATTTTTATAAGCGAAATACTCCCGCGAAGAATTGAACGCAAGAAACTGCAGAATATTGAACGATTCGCCTTCCGTTTCTTGAAGGAAAATATTTCAAAAAGGAAAATGAATTGTGTTTCTACGAAAATAAAAGATGTGCTGAAAATGCTATATTATCACTTGAGAAAATAAAACAAGCACTTATCGTTAAAAAAAACAGCTAATAAATGCTCTAAAAATGTTTTTACATTAGTTTCTTCATCTACCAGTAATTTTATTTTTAAGAATAATTACCGTGCGGCAAATGACAAGTATGAAGAGGCCCTGACATTAGTTTAACTTTTTGCAATTTCGAACTTTAGAGCCTTTAAACTATTGTCAGATTCTGAAAACACGAAAAATAATATTTTATTACTATCCATATAACCCAAAAAGAAATTTTCTTTTTTTCGCTAAAAAAATCGAAAAAGTTGAATGCCTATAAACAGGCAGACGTTCGAAACTAAAAACAATACTTAGTTTTTTTCTTTTTAGAAAAAACGAACGAGTTAAATATTGAAAGAAACTGAAAAAGAAATCGTTAGGGTTATTTAATAAATTCCTTTTTTTATTTTAATAAACGGTTTGTTAGAATGTTTATTATTTCTTTTTTAAATACCTTTAGAGGTAGCATTCCTGCGAACAGCTAGTAACGCTGATGTTCAATATTTTATCATCATCATCCTCAAGCAGCCATGGGCTACGGAGGTCAACTATATTGAAATTGAGTTCTCCAAGCAAGTCTGTCCTGAGCTACATCTGCTGCATCTGGCCACTGCACACCAATTCTAACAAGGTCCTGTTTGACATTGTCTGCTCACCACATACTAGGTCTCCCCTTCTTTCTGAGGCCTTTAGGCACACTGTTCATAACCCTATTCGCCAATCTATAATTATTCATACGGGCAACATGGCCAAACCAACGGAGTCTCTCTCTGCACAATATGCTGCTTAAAGCAGGTTGCAAATTCCTTTGCCTAACCTCATCATTAGTTACAAAGTTGAACCACCTAATGCCCAAGATACTGCGTAAGCATCTGGAATCAAAAGCATCTAGTTTCCTGTTATCTTGTTTACAAATTGTCCAAGTTTCACTACCATAACTAACCCTAGAAAGAACCAAACTATTATACAGTCTAATTTTAGTCTTTAGGTGTATACGCCTATTTCTTCACACTCTCCATAGATTCTTAAAAGTCGAGGCAGCAATCCCTATTCGTCTGTTAATCTCATGCCGCACATCACCAGTATCTGTTACATAGCTCCCAAGATAATTAAACTGTGACACCTGCTCAAGACTGCAACCATTCAGATTAACTGAATCACAGCCTGCCTGACCAATTTTCATCACTTTAGTTTTCTCTCTGTTTATAACCAAACCTACCCTACTACCAGTTTCATCAACAGCTCGAATGAAAGAGTTCATCTCATCAACATTATTTGCCAAATGGGCTAAATCATCAGCATAATCTAAATCAGAAATTTTCGTATCTCAAGTCCATTTAAGGCCAAAATCTTTCCCTTGAAGTGAATTTTGCAAAACATAATCAATAACCAAGCTAAAGAGAAAAGGAGACAAAATGCACCCTTGTCGAACACCAGAAGTAATGCTAAACCAATTGCTACAAGACTTACCAACCCTTACACACGACTCAGTGTTATTATAGAGAGCTTTCATTATGTTAACTAACTTGTCTGGTATACCATATGATCTCACAATCAACCACAAAATATGACGATCAACAGAGTCGAAAGCCTTTTTGAAATCATCAAAGCTAGCAACCAAAGGTTTCTGAAACTCTAAACATTTCACAAGAATCTGCCTAAGTGAAAATATCTGATCCACACATCCCCTACCACTTCTGAATCCATATTGATCGTCACGCAATTGACTGTCAACCAGATTCTTAATTCTATTAAGCACAATCATGGAAAGAACTTTACCTGGAACAGAGAATAGGTTGATACCCCTATAGTTATCACAAGAACTGCGATCACTTTTTTTGAAAATAGGGATAAAAATAGCTCTGGTAATATCCTTAGGAACCATGCCTTTATCATAAAAGATATTCAGAATTTCAGTCATCCAAGTGGTAATCGAAACATTCCGAGCTCTAAGCATTTCCGTAGTAATTTCATCTACCCCTAGAGATTTATGAAGTTTAAGTTTAGAAATAGCCAAAATAACTTCAGATTGTGTTATAGGGCCAACATTAAAGCCACCAATGCATCTATCATAATTACAAACAATGGGAGTAGAACTAACCACATTGTTTAGAACATCACTGAAATGCTCAGCACACCTAGCCATGACAGAATCCTCACCTTCTATAACCTTACCTTGTTTATCCTTCAATCCCTGTATACCTGTTCGTTTTCTACCACATAAAACATTAACTCTCTGGTACAGCTCTCTGTTGTTGTGCTGTCTAACTGCTTCCTCAGCTTTGTCAGCCAAGCCATCAAGCCAAAGATTCTTATCAGCAGCTAACTGATCCTTTACACGTTTATTAAGCTCTCTGTAAAGGTTTCTATTAGGACTAGTAGAGTATTGATTAAGGACATTCCTGCAGTTCCTTCTTTCTGAAATAAGCTCAAGTGCCTTATCACTTAAATAATTCTGTCTCCTCTGCTCCTTTCTTCCTGAAAGAGTAGTGTTAGTGTCCAAAAAAGCCTGTTTAAAATGATCCCATTATTCCTCAACTTCAGTAGTAAGCAAACCATGATTATCATAATGACTAGTAACCTATCATTGTAAGCTTTAGCTATATCTGGATCTTTCAGAGCTTCCGCATTAAAAGTAAATTTTTTAATCCTAGCACAACACTTTTTAACTTTAAATTGCAAGACACTTTTAACAAGGTCAGATCCAATTTCAGCTCTCTTATATGACCTGGTATTCCTAACATAACTAGTCCATTTGCTGTTAATTAATATGTAATCAATCATATTCTTATGCAGCCCATCAGGTGAAACCCATGTGTACTTATGTATGTCGCGGTGTTTGTAATAAGTGTTAGTTATTCTGAAACCATTGAGTTTACTTACCTGTAGGAGACGTTGCCCATTGCCATTGCAGCTACCAATACCAAAAGGGCCTATCACCCCTCCCCAAAGGTCATAGTCAGTACCAACTTTGGCATTGAAGTCACCAAGAACAAGGGTAATATCTCCTTTCTTGACAGAATTCAAAATATCCTGAAGTTGTCCGTGAAACCTATCCTTCTCATCCTCATCGGCATCCTCAGTGGGGGGCATAACAGCAGATAACATTCAAGTCTTTAATGCTTGTCTGAAATTTTGCTGTAAGAAACCTTTCATTAATGCACTTATATCCTAGAAGAGCATCACTAGCGTGTCTGCTGAGCAGACCCACGCCTTGGTGATGCTTATTGTCTTCCCTGCCTGAAAAGAGAAATTTAAGATTATTTTTAAGAATCTGATCTTTATCTGTCCATCTGGTCTCTTGCAAGCCGAGAATATCTAAATTATAATGGTGGAATTCTTGTGTGAGGACATCAAGAGAAAAAGCTCTGTGCAGAGTCCTCACATTCCAACTACCTATGGAGAAAAAATGGTTAGTGGGATGTTTAAAGAAACTATGTTTATTGAGAGAGGGAATGCCGACAATATCAAACAGCCCCCTAATCGCAGACATGGGGCAAAGACCCGTTCCCCCACCACTAAATGCTGAAGCAATCTGCACTGGAAGACTAAATATTTCAGCATCTACTAATTCTTTAAATGTTAAGGGAATATTAATATAAAAAATAAAATACCCCCTCAAGCAGCTGCTTGCCACAGAGGTCTGACAGGAGCCTATCAGTTTATATGCCATAGTATTATTGGAAACAAAAAATTGGATAGATTTGACTGAAATATTTATTTTTAGCTCCGATGAAATTTTTCCGTACAAGTTTTATTTTTTAAAGTTATAGCGCTTTGGATGTTGCTTTCCACTGAAATCATATGGAAGTGTGTTAACACTTTAGGTAATGTGTGATATTACATGGCAGAATGAGGGGAAAAAAATCCTTATCTGAATGGGGACGAGCGTAATTTATGAGTTGACTGGAATGTAAACCTAGATCCGCTGGATAAATGTTGGATGTAGAGGAAATCGTTATCAGCGATGAGGAGTGAATGCAAAACGCAGAATAGGAGGAGGAGGAGCAGTTAAAGAGGTTGCGATGGGCAACAGAACTCCTTCCTGGCGGGAGGCAGGTGGCGAACAGCGCTCGCGCTCCAAAATGGAGCACTGACGGAGTGGGCCACAATTGCAGCGATCCGAACAATCGGAGGCAGAACGGGTTCACGTTATGTTAATAACCGTGCAGACATCTCTGGCGACTGCCTCGCGCAGCACTCGCAGCCACGGCACGGTGAGGCTCCTGCTCAACAGAAAAGGTTACACAGAGTCGAGGGGGAGGGGGCGTCCACAAAGCGAGAAGAGGGCGAGAAATCTTTCTGCTCGCCACTCGGAAAGAGGGTGGCGATGGAGTTGCGGAATGAGAAACTTCCCACGCCGAAACTGGCTTTTAATTAATCTAGGAAGAGTGTTGATGTCGGTAGGGTGTTTTAGTGGGGATTATCTCGTTCGTTGGGTCTCGAGCTCCTGTCCTTTTTTTCATCTCGTTGGCAATTAGCTCGCAATTTAATAGACCTTTAGTTAGCTCGTTTGCTGGCGAAGGGAGCGTTTTTCATCAGAGCCGTCTTTCCGGTATTTAATGGAAGGAAGTGAAACATCAAGGCGAAGAAAACGGAATCTGAACGATCATCGAGATTTCATTTCAGATTCGAGAGAGATCTTTTCATTTTGCAACTGCAGACGAAACTTCATTAGCGCATTTCCTCGTTGCAGCGTTTCTGTAGTTTGGAAGGTCATATTTTTACGATCGCATTCGCCAAATGGAAATAATTTCTTCTTTTTTTTTAATTGTTTATTAATTCACACGTTTTAACAATTTCTTCTCTGGCTTCCCTTGATCTAGTTTCGCTGCGAAATGCCTTTTCGTTTTGCTTCTAAATTCTCATTTCAGAGGAACGGATACTTATTTTAATTCTTTTCCACACCCAGAAAAGTTTCTTTTCACTTGAAGTCATATACGGGGGGGGGGGGGTGAACAATGAGGATCAAAACCCCCCACCCTGGGTTATACACTCGAGGATCTCGAATGACGATCTCCCCATCTTACCGATCATGACCTCTGATGCTGCTCTCAAATACTTCAACAGTTGATCGAAGGATTCTTGTGCCTCTTTGGAGAGAACGGCTCCTGGGAGTCTTTTCAATGAGAAGCGCTTGCATTTCTTTCGAATGAATGGCTGGCTCTTGTAGCTCTTTTTGAGTGAACGGTTTTGTGAACTCTTTTGAGTGAACAGTTTTCGTAGCTCTGTTAAGTAAATGGCTGGCTCTTGTAACTCTTGGGAGTGAACAGTTTTCGTAGCTCTGTTAAGCAAATGGCTGGCTCTTGTAACTCTTGGGAGTGAACGCTTCTTGTAATTCTTTTCACTGAACGGCGGAAGCGTGTAGCTTTTTTTGAATGGATCTTTTAGTTCCTTTTTGTGTGAACAGCTCTTGTAGCTCTTTTTCGAATGAATAGCCCTTGCGGCTCTTTTTCGAATGAATGGCTCTTGTAGCTCTTTTTCGAATGAATGGCTCTTATAGCTCTTTTTCGAATGAATAGCCCTTGCAGCTCTTTTTCGAATGAATGGCTCTTGTAGCTCTTTTTCGAATGAATGGCTCTTGTAGCTCTTTTTCGAATGAATGGCCCTTGCGGCTCTTTTTTCGAATGAATGGCTCTTGTAGCTCTTTTTCGAATGAATGGCTCTTGTAGCTCTTTTTCGAATGAATAGCCCTTGCGGCTCTTTTTCGAATGAATGGCTCTTGTAGCTCTTTTTTGAATGAATGGCTCTTGTAGCTCTTTTTCGAATGAATGGCCCTTGCGGCTCTTTTTCGAATGAATGGCTCTTGTAGCTCTTTTTCGAATGAATGGCTCTTGTAGTTCTTTTTCGAATGAATGGCTCTTGTAGCTCTTTTTCGAATGAATGGCTCTTGTAGTTGTTTTTCGAATGAATGGCTCTTGTAGCTCTTTTTCGAATGAATGACTCTTGTAGCTCTTTTTAGAATGAATGGCTCTTGTAGCTCTTTTTCGAATGAATGGCTCTTGTAGCTCTTTTTGAAATGAATGGCTCTTGTAGTTCTTTTTAGAATGAATGGCTCTTGTAGCTCTTTTTCGAATGAATAGCCCTTGCGGCTCTTTTTCGAATGAATGGCTCTTGTAGCTCTTTTTCGAATGAATGGCTCTTGTAGCTCTTTTTCGAATGAATGACTCTTGTAGCTCTTTTTCGAATGAATGGCTGTTGTAGCTCTTTTTCGAATGAATGGCTAGCTCTTTTTCGAATGAATAGCCCTTGTGGCTCTTTTTCGAATGAATGGCTGTTGTAGCTCTTTTTCGAATGAATGGCTCTTGTAGCTCTTTTTCGAATGAATGACTCTTGCAGCTCTTTTTCGAGATCTTACCTGCAAAAATTAATATAAATGGCCCAGGGTCCAACAACAGGCGTGTCAAGGGTTCTCCTTTTCCATGACAATGCCAGTGCTCACAAAACTCGACAAGATACGGCCTGTCTGGAGCAGAAAAAAAATCAAACAGATACTTCATCCTGCACATTCACCCGATCTTGCAACATGAGATTTTGGGTTGTTTCCGAAAATTAAAAATGAACTCGCTGGAAAGCCTTTTTCAAGAGTGCAAGCAGGGGCGTAGCGAAGGATTATGGTTGGGAGGGGGGGGGGAGAAATCCAACTCGAAATTATTCAAATTTTGCCAACTGAGCAAACTTATTTAAATTTCCAATTTTGCCAACTAGCATAATTTCACAAATTCCAATATTTCAATCTCGTCTGAATTGTAGCAAGTCAGAGTGAATTTTCCTTTAATTTAGCCAACTCTACTTAATTTTACGAAACTAATCCAAATCTTTACATCGCTCCTAAATTTGCCAAATCACTTCAAACGTCTCAAACTCGCCAAGATTTTGCCCAGTTTTCTCTATTTTAGTCAACTATCCTGAATTACACAAACCTAATCCCAATTATCACAACTCGCCCGTATTTTCCAAGTGGATTCGAATTTTGCCAACTACCCTACATTTTGTTAAGGTCCCTCAATTTGTCCAATACTCCTTAATTTCACAAAAAAAATCTCAATTTTCACAACTCGCCTATTTTACCAAGTGGATTCGAATTTTGCCAACTACTCTAGATTTTGCCAACTCTCCGCAATTTTACAGAAAAAATCGCAATATTTACATCTTCCCTGAATTTGCCAAGTCACTTGGAATTTTATCAACTCTCCTTAATTGCACAAGAAAGGCACAATTTTCCCAACTCCCCTGTATTTTACCAAGTGGCTTCCAATTTTGCCAACTGCCCTAGATTTTGCAAAGTTTTCTCGATTTTGCCATCTCGCCACAATTTTAGAGAGAAAAAAAATCCCAATTTTAACATCACACCTGATTCTTGCAAAGTCACGCTGAATTTTGCCAACTCCTCCAAGATTTGCCAACTCTCCTAGATATTGCGAAGCTGCCTCAATTTTGCCATAATTTTACAGCAAAAGAGATTGCAATTTTTACATCTCACCTGAATTTTGTCAACTCTCCACGATTTTACCAAGTCACTCCGAATTTTGCCAACTGCCCCTAGATTTTGCCAACTCCCTAATTTTTGCCAACTTCTCTAGATTTTGCCAACTCGCCATTTTTACAGAAAAAAATCCTAATTTTTACATCTCACCTGAATTTTACCAACTCCCCAAGATTTTACCAAATCACTCAGAATTTTGCCAACTCCCTAAGATTTTGCCAACTCACCTGTATTTTACTAAGTGGCTTCGAATTTTGCCAACTGCTCTAAATTTTTCCTTCTCTCCATTTTCCAAACTGTCCTAGATTTGCCAAGTTGCCTCGATTTTGACAACTCCCCTTAATTTTCAAAAAAAAAAAATTACAGATTTTCACAACTCATCTAGATTTTACGAAGTCTCTTCGAATTTTGCCAACTCCGAGTTACTTTAGGGGGGAGCCTTCTCCCATCCCCCCATGGCTACGCCCCTGAGTGCAAGATCTTTCAAAATGCGTTCATTCCGATTTGCGGAGTATTTCCCAACAGAAGTACCACCAAATGCTCTAGCATTGTCCTAGACATCTGCAACTTTGCGTAGCTGCTGGAGGGGAGTACTTTGAAGGAGAGGACGAGTTTCGTTGAAGTGCAATGGTTCCTCTTCTGAAGTTGCATGTCAAGAACTCTTTGAAAGCCCCTTGTATCATAAGCTATTGGATATATTATAAATATTGCACACAAGTGTAATATTTATAATATATCCAAAAGATATATAAGATCACTAATGGATATCCATTTGTCATCTTAGATGTCATATGGATATTTTCTGGATTTTGTTTCTTGTGTGCGGTACATTTAGCCCATAAATCCATAATCTTTGACTGAGAGAGAGGGAGAGCAATTCAGAATTTTTTCCCCCGGCGCGAGCATAGCTAGTTCCGACACTGCTTTGCTAGCCAACCGTTAGGCCTTCTCGGATCTTTTACGCTTCGATTAGTAATGCCAGACTGGCAACTGAACGAATCCGATATTGCAATTTTCTTCACGAGAAATCTCCGCAGCCAGAAAGTTTGCTTGAAAAAGTTCATCCTTCAACTGGCCCCCTTAAAGGACAGTTATCAATCGTAACTCAAAGACATTCCGTTACCTCTGGCAACCACAAAAGCGTATAGCTACAAAAAAAATACTGTAAGTGAAAAAAAAAAGGCAACATTTCCACAATGTACGGCACAGACTTTACACAAAAGCACTTCGCTGTGAAGTAAGCCCAACGTTATTAGGCTTAGCAGGTGTGCGATTCACAGCATGCATCTGGGATACCTAGGGGCGAGACTACGTTATTATAGCCTTACCCTGGAAGCCAGGACGCTGTTATTACGTCCTCCCGATCAAGGCTTCGGGGCGCCTCGGGCCTCGCCATCGCCTTTCCACACGTAGACGCACGCACGCTCGCACAGATCGTTGCACGCAGCCCAGACTGCATTCCGTGGCGCCTCTCAGCCGAGACCACGTGCTAGGCCTGCATGAGCAGCGCTTCGAGAACAACCAACGGCAGACGAATCTGCCTCCGTTTCGAGTGCAAAACGCTCTGAAGCTTGAACTTCGTACTTAATGTCTTCGTCATCACACATCCAGAACTCTTTTGATTCTCTTTCATCCGCGTTTTTAATTCCTCAACGATTTGCGATTCGCCAAACGAGGAATTTTTTAATATGAAAATTTCTTTCTTATGCAGCAGTAGTAGTCGTCTAAGACTTCCAGCAGAGAGAATAGGGCGATTCCAGACGAGAAATTTCCACAATTTTTTAATCTGGATCTTTCTGTGTAGATAACATTGTGGCTCTGAAGGTTGGATACAGAGAAGTTTTTTTTTTGTTTTATTGTTTCATGGAGAGGAACAGCGACATTTCGCAAAAGCTGAATCATTATAAAAATTTCATTTCAAAATCGCTGGACTAGTTTTCAGGATATTTTAAATTCCGTTGGAACGGCTTACCTGTTGTGGGGATTTATGGAGGGGGGGGATGTTGAGAAAAACTCTAGAGCAGTGGTTCTCAACCTTTTATGCTTCACGTACCCCCTGGAAATGTGTATGTAACTGGCGTACCCCTTGTATAGATAGATAAAACTATAGTTATAGTATAACAATGGGAATAAAATAAAACATATATATCAGTGGTTCTCAACCTTTTATGCTTCACGTACCCCCTGGAAATGTGTATGTAACTGGCGTACCCCTTGTATAGATAGATAAAACTATAGTTATAGCATAACAATGGGAATAAAATAAAACATATATATCAGTGGTTCTCAACCTTTTATGCTTCACGTACCCCCTGGAAATGTGCATGTAACTGGCGTACCCCTTGTATACATAGATAAAACTATAGTTATAGTATAACAATGGGAATAAAATAAAACATATATATCAGTGGTTCTCAACCTTTTATGCTTCACGTACCCCCTGGAAATGTGTATGTAACTGGCGTACCCCTTGTATAGATAGATAAAACTATAGTTATAGTATAACAATGGGAATAAAATAAAACATATATATCAGTGGTTCTCAACCTTTTATGCTTCACGTACCCCCTGGAAATGTGCATGTAACTGGCGTACCCCTTGTATAGATAGATAAAACTATAGTTATAGTATAACAATGGGAATAAAATAAAACATATATATCAGTGGTTCTCAACCTTTTATGCTTCACGTACCCCCTGGAAATGTGCATGTAACTGGCGTACCCCTTGTATAGATAGATAAAACTATAGTTATAGTATAACAATGGGAATAAAGTAAAACATATATATCAGTGGTTCTCAACCTTTTATGCTTCACGTACCCCCTGGAAATGTGCATGTAACTGGCGTACCCCTTGTATAGATAGATAAAACTATAGTTATAGTATAACAATGGGAATAAAATAAAACATATATATCAGTGGTTCTCAACCTTTTATGCTTCACGTACCCCCTGGAAATGTGTATGTAACTGGCGTACCCCTCTTATAGATGGATAAAACTATAGTTATAGTATAACAATGGGAATAAAATAAAACTTATATATCAGTGGTTCTCAACCTTTTATGCTTCACGTACCCCCTGGAAATGTGTATGTAACTGGCGTACCCCTTGTATAGATAGATAAAACTATAGTTATAGTATAACAATGGGAATAAAATAAAACATATATATCAGTGGTTCTCAACCTTTTATGCTTCACGTACCCCCTGGAAATGTGCATGTAACTGGCGTACCCCTTGTATAGATAGATAAAACTATAGTTATAGTATAACAATGGGAATAAAATAAAACATATATATCAGTGGTTCTCAACCTTTTATGCTTCACGTACCCCCTGGAAATGTGTATGTAACTGGCATACCCCTTGTATAGATGGATAAAACTATAGTTATAGTATAACAATGGGAATAAAATAAAACATATATATCAGTGGTTCTCAACCTTTTATGCTTCACGTACCCCCTGGAAATGTGTATGTAACTGGCGTACCCCTTGTATAGATAGATAAAACTATAGTTATAGTATAACAATGGGAATAAAATAAAACATATATATCAGTGGTTCTCAACCTTTTATGCTTCACGTACCCCCTGGAAATGTGCATGTAACTGGCGTACCCCTTGTATAGATAGATAAAACTATAGTTATAGTATAACAATGGGAATAAAGTAAAACATATATATCAGTGGTTCTCAACCTTTTATGCTTCACGTACCCCCTGGAAATGTGCATGTAACTGGCGTACCCCTTGTATAGATAGATAAAACTATAGTTATAGTATAACAATGGGAATAAAATAAAACATATATATCAGTGGTTCTCAACCTTTTATGCTTCACGTACCCCCTGGAAATGTGTATGTAACTGGCGTACCCCTCTTATAGATGGATAAAACTATAGTTATAGTATAACAATGGGAATAAAATAAAACTTATATATCAGTGGTTCTCAACCTTTTATGCTTCACGTACCCCCTGGAAATGTGTATGTAACTGGCGTACCCCTTGTATAGATAGATAAAACTATAGTTATAGTATAACAATGGGAATAAAATAAAACATATATATCAGTGGTTCTCAACCTTTTATGCTTCACGTACCCCCTGGAAATGTGTATGTAACTGGCGTACCCCTCTTATAGATGGATAAAACTATAGTTATAGTATAACAATGGGAATAAAATAAAACTTATATATCAGTGGTTCTCAACCTTTTATGCTTCACGTACCCCCTGGAAATGTGTATGTAACTGGCGTACCCCTTGTATAGATAGATAAAACTATAGTTATAGTATAACAATGGGAATAAAATAAAACATATATATCAGTGGTTCTCAACCTTTTATGCTTCACGTACCCCCTGGAAATGTGTATGTAACTGGCGTACCCCTTGTATAGATAGATAAAACTATAGTTATAGTATAACAATGGGAATAAAATAAAACATATATATTAGTGGTTCTCAACCTTTTATGCTTCACGTACCCCCTGGAAATGTGTATGTAACTGGCATACCCCTTGTATAGATGGATAAAACTATAGTTATAGTATAACAATGGGAATAAAATAAAACATATATATCAGTGGTTCTCAACCTTTTATGCTTCACGTACCCCCTGGAAATGTGTATGTAACTGGCATACCCCTTGTATAGATAGATAAAACTATAGTTATAGTATAACAATGGGAATAAAATAAAACATATATATCAGTGGTTCTCAACCTTTTATGCTTCACTACCCCCTGGAAATGTGTATGTAACTGGCGTACCCCTTGTATAGATGGATAAAACTATAGTTATAGTATAACAATGGGAATAAAATAAAACTTATATATCAGTGGTTCTCAACCTTTTATGCTTCACGTACCCCCTGGAAATGTGTATGTAACTGGCGTACCCCTTGTATAGATAGATAAAACTATAGTTATAGTATAACAATGGGAATAAAATAAAACATATATATCAGTGGTTCTCAACCTTTTATGCTTCACGTACCCCCTGGAAATGTGTATGTAACTGGCGTACCCCTTGTATAGATAGATAAAACTATAGTTATGCGTAATAATGCTAAATTAGCGACTTTTGAACTCTCACGTCGTACCCCACATTGAGAACCCCTGCACTAGAAGCTTAATCACGAGACTAGAAATGATCGAGATCTTAAAAGGCAGTGTCTCGCTCTAAGCCCATCCGTCATCTGCTTCAACGTGCTCTCCTCCTTTCCATTCCCTTTCAATCAAGACGTCATTGACAGATTAAAGAGGGAGAGTTCAGTGGGAGGGGCCATCCATAGCCCAAATCTAGAGGGGGGGGGGGGGGGGGGGGATGTCTCCGTACTAACTCTGTTGAAGTGGAAGCTGTATAATTCCGATCTTTTCACTTCTCTTCATTAATATTCTACACCGTCCCATGGCCGAGTGATTAGCGCGCTTGGCTATTGACGTACGGACCCGGGTTCGAACCCGGGTAAGGCATGGGTGTTTGTGCTGTTTTTCTGCCGCCATCCTCACAGACCTTTTAGTACTGTCAGACCTCTGTGGCAAGCAGATGCTTGAAGGGGTATTTATGAATTTATTTACTTCTTGTGGATGATTTTAAAGGTGTTTGAATAACATAACCCTGGGGATCATAAAGTTTTTCGGTATATATAAGGGGAGTGGGGAATTGGAGATTGCAGACATCGCTTGGTAAATCGATTGAGTACTTCATGTGTGACCCACGATTGTTTCCACATCAAAGAGCGTTGTACTTGTATGTTTCTTACATGAATTGTACTTGTAGGCCGTTCTTTCTCTGATGATTGAGTCTTAATATTTTTATTTCCATATTCATGGGTGGGTTGTTTTACCTCCGAGCGGTGCTTTCTTTTTTTGCTCACAATGGGCTAAATGACCAGGTCACAAGGACCCTCAAGGGCTCAGAGTTGATTGGGCGAAGCGGACCCACTGGACTGAAGAGGGATGGAATCGCGGACTCAAGGCCATCCAGCGCGTTCTTTAACGTATACAGGGTGTGGCTCTCCTGCACGTGCATCCACGTCAGGTTGAGCAAATTTTGAACCGTATCGTCACCCCAATCACCTGACTTGGGAGCAGCAGACGAGCCACAATGTGACCCCAGAAACCGCTCCACGCGCTCAGACGACAAGCAAGTGTTCATCCTGACAGAGCTCCTGACTGAAGCTCTGCTGGCGCCATGCCACAGGAGCTTTATCACATGCTCATCAGTGTATATCCCCTCCAAAGGCATTCGAACAGCACCACCCCAATTGCGACTTCCAAGCCGGGTGGCAGAACTTGGTGCAAATTTTTTTTATAACACTGAGACGCTCTTACATTTCCATGATGACACTTGAGATACATGATCGAAGAGGACGTGCGCTTGGAAAAAACACTAACAACAGAACTAATTTGGAACAGAATTTCCTGTTCGTTTCTGTTTAGTTTGGACCAAACGATTTCCAGACTTCCTGCGATCATGTCTCCACAAGACGGCTTCACACTCACCTCAACACACACTTCCGGTTCACAGCATTCACGAGATCCTCTAACTACGGAAGTGAGTGTTGATTCCGTTGGTAACGCGTCAAGCTCGTCGTATGAAGTTCCCAGGTTCGATTCCTAACGGAGCGTGCGTTGGTTTATCTCCGCTACATCTGCTCGTGCCCTCGGTGATAAAGAGGACATCCAGGGCGGTCTTAAGTCTCAGGTCAACAAGAGAGCATTTAGGGCCTTACGAAGGATTGCTAGTCCAGAAATGGACTAATGGATTTTTTAGTAATCGAAGTCTTTTCAGTAGCTAATCATTTGGATCCTGAGGTAATGAAGGGTATCAGGATTTTTCTTTCTGGAAAATAAAATGGTCCCCTACAGTGACCCCCACTGACACCGATGGGCTTGGAAAGGACGCCTTCCATCGGATGGGACGCTAAGCCATGGGACAGACTGACACTAGCATTTCAAAGAACGCACTGGATGGACAGTGGATGGACTTGACAGGAGGCTACCAGCTGTCCAGTGGGTTCCCTCATCACAATTTTCTCTGAGTCCTCGGGGTCCTTGTGACCTTGCTATTATTAGGCCACTGTGAGCACAGAAGTGCTAATCAGAGGTAAAGCAACATTTCCTCTCTCCAAATCTGAGCCCTGAGGTTCTTGCCACTGGCCCATTCTGTGCACAAAGATCTGCTCAGAGATAAAACCCACTGAATCTTCCCTCTTCCTATTCCGGCAAACACCCTCAACGGCCCAGTTTTACCACCATCGTAAAAAAAAAGCCCCAGAATCTGAGAACCGCAGTGGAGTCTTAAATTCACAAAAACCAGAACAATTTCACAACAAATCTGCGGATCCATCTTCCGCTTTCATCAATTTCATCACCTGGTTCGTCTTGATAGCAAAAGATCTCGATTCAAATTCAAACGAATACGATATTTCCAATCAGATGGATTGGGTTGGGTTGTTTTACCTCTGAGCGGCACTTTTTTGCACACCATGGGCTAAATGGCCAGGTCACATGGACCCCGAAGGCTCAGAGAAGGTTGGGGGAGGGGACCCACTGGAACAGCTGTTGGGAGACAGATGGTAGCCTCCCGTCAAGGCCATCCAGTGTGTTCTTTAACGTGCACAGGGTACGGCTCTCCCGCACACGGGGCCACGGTTTACTGTCCCATCCGACGGACGACGGCCTTTCCAAGCCCATTGGTGTCCCCTACTGACCGTGGGCAGGGCGGGGAAATTTGCGGAGATAAATCTCAACGCTGACCCAGCTGGGACTCGAACCTGGGAACTACAGATTACGAGCCTGGCGCGCTACCGACTTAGCCACCCCCGCTCCCCAATCAGATGTAAACGGAAATTAAGACCACCGTAGTAATAATATTGATTATTAGTAAAGACAGCTGACTACACAAAATAGTTTCCAAAAATATAAAAGTTATTTCTTGAACACAACAATGTTTTTTTTTCACAGTAACCTTTCTTATACCCCATGAAGAAGATGGGAGAGTCGGGTTGTCCCACCTCTGAGAGGCATTTTTTTGCACACAATGGACTAAATGGCCAGGTCACAAGGGCCCCAATAGCTCAGAGGTGGTTGGGGGAAGGGGACCCACTGGATAGCTGTTAAGGGACAAATGGTACTTCCGATCTAGCCAACCTTTAAGTGTTCTTTAACGTGCACAGGGTATGGCTCTCCTGCGCACGGGGCCACGACTTAGCGTCCCATTCGACGGACGGTTGCCTTCCCAAGTACATCGGTGTCCCATACTGACCGAGGGCAGGGTGGGGAGTTTTGTGAAGATAAATCTCAACGCTGGCCCAAGTGGGACTCGAACCTGAGATGCAGATAACGAGCCTGGCGCGTTATCGACTGAGCCAACATATAGGCGAGACCTCAGCAGAAAGACAAGAAGACATCCATGTCTCATCGGATTCGTTACTTAGCTTCACAGAGAAATCACTCGACAACTCTTAAACCACAGATTTAACATTTCTGAATGAGAGTAATTAGTATCAACTTACGTAAACCACAGAACAAGACTTGCGCATCAAGCTCAGCCTCGAGCAGCATCCCATCAATCAAATTGTCTTATTACGTGAATCATGTTGGGCTAGCATTCATCGTTGCCAACGGGGATGAGCTGAAACCCGTCGAAAAATGTCCGATACCTCGGGTGCTGCAACAGACGATGGAATCGACGGCTCGAGGGGCGGGTTCTCACACCCTCATTCCACCCACCCACCCCTCCACCCGGGAGGAAGGAGTCGCCGAAAAAGGAGCACGAACGAGCTGCACGTGTTCGGCATTTGCTCTTTCGGTGGAGCTTTTAACGTTAACTGTTTGTGCTGCTCGAGGATGTGGTCTTCTGCTCGCGCCTTTTATTTCCTCAGTCGCAGATGGAATTGGAATCTGATTGCTCGAGATGGCAGACGATCCTCGCGCACATATCGCAGCAGATAGATATCGAAAAGGCGATTTCTGTCGTCATAGCAACCGAAAAAAAAAGTGACGATGAACTCTTCTGGGAATTAGATCAACACTAGTCGTTCGAATAGTACGAAGAGAAATAGAAAAGGATTGAAAAGGGAAAAGTTTTCGGTTTCGTCTTTTTTTTTTCTCTTGCGGACATGTCCCATCGAGTTGGCGCAATCATTCATAACTGATTTGCTTCTGCAGACGGGGCGGTAACTATTCCTCCTCTAAGAGTCAAAAGAGGCCATCTTTGAAATTTCCCCCCCCCCCTCCACACCATCATAACTTTCGCTCTATCGATGAAATAGTGAAAGAAATCGCTCACAGATTTTTCACAAAAGAGTTAATTTCGGGTTTTTTTTTTTTCTTTTTTATCTGAAAGAATCTGAGGATCTTTTTTCTTTTCTCGTAAGGTTATTTTCTCCGAGGGAAAGATCTGATTCAATTTCGAATTAACTCTGGAGATTCTGAGGAAGTGAAATATTTGGTCTCCCGCGTCCCTTGGATAACTATCACGACGTTGTTAAATATTTTGGCATCGAGGTCGTTTTAAATGTCAGATGATTATTAAATTTTAAGATTTGGTGATAGATTTTCATCATTTAATTTTTCTTAATAGTTAAAAAGTCAGGGAATTCCGTTTTCTATTCATTAAAAAATATTAAAAAGGTCGCATATTTTTGATACAGTCGCTCAAAAAAGTATCCGAACACTAGGGTTGATTACAGAATTCAGAAAAAATCGTTGCCAGATATTTTTTCTGAATTCTGTAATCAACCCTAGTGTTCGGATATTTTTTAATACATATAATGCGTATGAATATATAATGCAATGAATATGGAGCGTGTGCAGTTACCGTTCACAGCAAACTGGAGCGGTTGCGGTTAATGTTCACAGCACATTGGATCGTGTGAGCTCACAAAGACCTGGATCGTGTGGGCTCACTCACGGAAATATTGAGCGTGTGCAGTTACCGTTCACAGCAAACTGGAGCGGTTGCGGTTAATGTTCACAGCACATTGGATCGTGTGAGCTCACAAAAACCTAGATCGTGTGGACTCACTCACAGAAATATTGAGTGTGTGCAGTTACCGTTCACAGCAAACTGGAGCGGTTGCGGTTAATGTTCACAGCACATTGGATCGTGTGAGCTCACAAAAACCTAGATCGTGTGGGCTCACTCACAGAAATATTGAGCGTGTACAGTTACCGTGTGCAGTTACCGTTCACAGCAAACTGGAGCGGTTGCGGTTAATGTTCACAGCACATTGGATCGTGTGAGCTCACAAAAACCTAGATCGTGTGGGCTCACTCACAGAAATATTGAGCGTGTACAGTTACCGTGTGCAGTTACCGTTCACAGCAAACTGGAGCGGTTGCGGTTAATGTTCACAGCAAACTGGAGCGGTTGCGGTTAATGTTCACAGCACATTGGATCGTGTGAGCTCACAAAGACTTGGATCGTGTGGGCTAACTCACGGAAATATTGAGCGTGTGCAGAATGTCGCTCCCCCACTTCACAAGCTTTTATTTAGCATAAAACTGATTACAATTGTTTCCTTTCCCCCCTCGGTACAATTTTTATCCTCCTCTTTACGTTGGGTTGTTTTACCTCTTAGTATCACTTTTTTGTACACCATGGGCTAAATGACCAGGTCACAAGGACCCCGAAGACTCAGAGAAGGTTGGGGGAGGGGACCCACTGGATAGCTGTTAGAGAACAGATGGTAGCCTCCCGTCAAGGTCATCCAGCGTGTTCTATAACATGCACAGAGTATGAGCTCTCCCGCACACGGTACCACGGCTTAACGTCCCATCCGACGGACGGTGGCCTTTCCAAACTCATCGGTGTCCCTTACTGACTGTGGGCAGGGCGGGGAGTTTTGCGGAGATAAATCTCAACGCTGACCCAGCTGGAACTCGAACCTGGGAACTACAGATTACGAGCCTGGCCGTAACCTTCGAGACTCAAGGCCTTTGCAGTCTAAACTGACGTCACATCCTGTGGATCCACAGTGCATCCTGCGCACGTAGTTCTATCGTAGCAAATCGAGCATTTACTTTTTTTTTTTATTAGATCGGGAGGGCATTTTTACGTAGCACTGTGCTCAAAAACTGATTGACATGGTATTATTATATGGTATATATGTACATTAGAGTAATATTTCTATGGTAAACCTTAAAATAGGGAAGACGTTGAAACTAAAATAGATCTTGATTTGTAATTGTGCTAAATTGATGACTCAAAATGTAATCGTCGTTTAACGTTCTCTGAACATGTAGAACGACATAAAAATTATCAGGAGCGTCATAATCGGTTGTACGTGCAATTACAATGACACAATATGTTTAAAAATAAAGTTAAATGCAAATAATTACTCGGTTATATATTAACAAAAATAAAATAATTTCCTTCACATATTTTTCGCGATAAATGCTGTCAATAACTGATCCAGTTGTTTGTACCATTAATAATATAATCGTGACATAAATTGTTATGGAAAATTAGTGTGTTTTATTAAAAAGAGAAAAAAACACACAAAAATTATTTAGAACAATTTTATTGGCAAATGTGAATTAAAAAATTAATGATATACTGTAATAGCTTTAGCTGTAACAATTTCAGTTAGTTATGATTTAATTTCAATACTTTTTCTTAGTGATTAGACTGAATTAATAGGAATATTGAGCTGTATTTTTTTCTGAACTCTCATTAAATTTCAATAATATTTGGACATGGATATAACCTTCCGATGCAATACATATTCAAAAACTAACAGGAAAAGTGCTTCTAAACTTTAGAAACTACAATTTACTGCAAGCCCACACATATATATATTTTGGTTTACAAAGCTACTTTTAAATCTATGACTAAAGATTTGACAATAAATCGCTCAACTAACCTCCCAAATGTAAAGAAAATAGTCTCTAATCAATCTTCGATTGTTAAAAAAATAATTCTGTGCACCCTGGTAAAGAAAGATTAAATCATATAGGCATACATCTTTCCAGATATAAGACAGTGGTGTAAGACCACTAAACTAACAGACACTGCCTTTTTTCCACTAATATAACTTATTAGTTTAGTGGTCTTAGAACACTGTGGCATGTACCTGGAGAGATATGGTTGAAATCCCACATGCCAGAAAAACTGTTTGTCACAAAACTATTAATATCAAAGCCAACAGTTAATTCTGTGGATACTATTTATTGAGGGTAGACAACTTTCTCTTTTTGGCACTAAGACATTTTTTCTTATTTCCTAAATTCTCTAACAAACAATCATTTTTTATCTTGCAAAAATTGTTTAAAAATACATTTGTTGAACACCAGAAAATAATTAAAGATAATAATCCCGCCAACAAACACACAAGCAGCTACGTGGTGTCAAGATGCTAGATCGACGAATGATGACGTCAGAACGTGTGACGTCACCAGTGAAAAGGCCTTGAGTCTCGATGGTTACGGCCTGGCGCCCCCTCTTTAGGAGAAGTCTAAAACTCTCTGAAGTAGTAGTAGTAGATGGCACTCCCTGCGTTGATTATGAATAACTGACAATACTAAGTCTATGAGAGACACTTGGTGTTTAACGCTAATACTAAGTTTATGAGAGACACTTGGTGTTTAACGCTAATGTTAAGTCTATGAGGATTTTGAGAAATTCAAACCCAGTTTGGTTCACTCCAGCAGGATTCGAGCCCCGGGTAAGGCATGGATGCTCGTGTTGTTTTTCTGCTGAGGTCTGTCATCCTCACAGACCTTCTACTAAGGCATATAAACTGACAGGCTCTGCGGCAAGCAGCTGCTTGAGGGAATATTTAATTTTATTATTATAGATGAAGGGAACGGTCATTCAACGACTTCTTCCTCTAGCTGTTCTGCGTAAATAAATAAAAATAAATAAATGCCCCCTCAAGCAGCTGCTTGCCACAGAGGTCTGACAGGAGCCTGTCAGTTTATATGCCACAGTAGGAGATCTGAGAGGATGGCAGGACCTCAGCAGAAAAACGACACACACATCCATGCCTAATCCGGGGCTCGAACCCAGGTCCCTTAGATCAGTAGCCAAGCGTGCTAACCAGCGGACAGACAAATAAACACACAAACAATCTTTTTTCTTTATATATATATATTAGATTATTTAAAACTTTATCGAACAAGAATATATTTCACTGAAAAATGGCAAAAAAACTTTTTTAAAAAATCTTTAACTCGATCCACTGGTCCGAATTGCTTGTGATTGTCAAAATGGAGGAGAATGAAATTCCAAAAGAACCGAAGAGAGGCAAGAACCAAGTTTTTTCTCGCAAGAAAAGAAAAAAATTCTCAGCAGGGGGCAAAAGAAGGGAAGTCCGGGCATAATCGCATTTCCCAGAGCAATGGTCCTCAACCTTTTATGCTTCACGTACCCCCTGGAAATGTGTATGTAACTGGCGTAGCCCTTGTAAAGATAGATAAAATTATAGTTATAGTAAAACAATGGTTATTTTTATTTTGTTACCAGATCTAGCAACTTTTGAGCTCTCACGGCGTACCCCACGTTGAGAACCCCTCTCCTAGATGATAAGATACACCTTTTAAATACTCTCTGAAATTGGGGCGCGTGTTGCATTTGACGGCATCTAAGAATCGCTGTCGAAAGACTAAATGTGTTTGACTTAAGCGCAAAAGAAAATAGGTAATGTAAATAATCCCTCAATCAACAGGTTGCCACAGAATTCTGACACGAACCTGCGATGAAGGCGAGACCGCAACAGAAAGACAACACGATCATCGATGCTTTTTACCAGGGATTCGAACCCAGGTCTCTTTGATCAGTAGCCAAGCGCGCTGTCCATTTTGAGAAAAAAGAAATGTCGTACAAGGTACCTGTAAAAGAGGAGATTGTGACAGATCATTCTTCTGTCGTGGCGTTTGGCAGGGTACCAATGTGCTCGATGCAGGTACGTTCCCAGGATTTAGTTTCGGGGGGGGGGGGGGGGTCCGAGAATTTAGCATCGGAGGGGGGACTGAGAATAAGACTTCAGTAGGGTTTCCCGATTACTAAAATATTGCATTGGACAGGAACCATTGGATAGTACCAAGGGGTCCAGACGCTACCGTGGGGTGGCGTCCGAACCCCTTGGGTACGTCCCAGATTCGATGCATTAATTAATAAGTATATTAAAGATTACTTAAGGAATCAGATTATCTTAAAGATTAAGGTCAGATTATTTTCAGAGTATTTTTTGTAAGGAAGGAAGATGAGGTTTGATGGTTATCTGAAAACCTTCTACTGATCTCTTCTGTTAAGATAAAGCGATCATCTGCTTCAAAATTTAAAGAATGGGTCTCAACTGTTGGGAAGAAGAAACAGTCGTTCAAGTCGAGCAATGTAAAAGCACTTAACGGTTCAGAAGATGATATTCTATGGGAGAATTGAGATCTTGACTTCCCCGACTCAGAAGAAGCTGTAGACTCCGATTGTGAAACTGGATGCAGGAATGATGACGAGGAGAATGAACAGATAAATTGTTTCATTAGTTTTATGTTGATCTTGTTTGCTGATACAAATACGCAAGGGGGGCTGGGGGGGCTCAGTCGGTAGCGCGCCACGCTCGTAATCTACAGTTCCCAGGTTCGAGTCCCAGCTGGGTCAGCGTTTGAGATTAATCTCCACAAAACTCCCCCGCCCTGCCCACGATCAGTAGGAGACACCGATGGGCTTGGAAAGGCCGCCGTCCGTCGAATGGGACGTTAAGCCGTGGCACCGTGTGCGGGAGTGCCATACCCGGTGCACATTAAAGAACACGCTGGATGGCCTTGACGGGAGGCTACCATCTGTCTCTCAACAGCTGTCCTGTGGGTCCCCTCTCCCAACCTTCTCTGAGCCTTCGGGGTCCTTGTGACCTGGTCATTTAGCCCATGGTATAAAAAAAGTAGTATTAAGAGATAAAACATATAAAATAAAATAAATACCCCTCAAGCAGCTGCTTGCCACAGAGGTCTGACAGGAGCCTGTCAGTTTATATGCCAGAGTAGAAGGTCTGTGAGGATGGCAGGATCTCAACAGAAAAACAACACAAAAGTCCATGCCTTATCCGGGGCTCGAACCCAGGTCCCTTAGATCAGTAGTCAAGCGCGCTAACCACTCGGCCACGGGAACCAAACCCAAATACAGAAGTTTTGTGTTTAAATGTAAACTATTTCTGTAGTAATATGTTTTTTTTTTCTGAAAACCTATTACTATTTTAGGGGTCCATTTTATAATTGAGGAAATGAAGTATGACACAGAATCCACCCGAATGTGAAGAGGGCAGGTCATTTCAAGAGCAACAGTTGAAGAAATTTGAATTTTTTTTTAAAAAAAGCAATTCCAACAGGAGAGCTCAGAGGAAAAATTTTATCAGTGGTGGGAATAAGAGTGGGGGGGGAAGCGAAAAGATGGCTTCCTACAAGTTACGAATTTGAAAAAAAAATCTAGTTGTATCCGGCGTAACTTATGCACCATTCTAGATAAGCGTTTCAGGGTTTCACCATTCCCAAGTATTGCGCATGTGTGTAGCGAGAAAATAATCTGCCATTTTCAGAGTATTTTTTGTAGAGGGTGTCGCAGAATCGATGTCTTTTGCCCCTGGCTCAACAATCCCATTTCGAGCGCTCGATACAATAAGAAAGAAGACAGAATTTGCGTCATTCGGAACTGTCAACAAATACATTTTCGTCTCTTGATGAGGTTGACAACGTGTATTGATTGATGAAGATGGAATCATTTGTCATCATATGGACGAATTCCACAACTCGCAGTTCCTTTCACATAGATTACGACTCTCTATGTTCCTTAAGCCTCTCAAGAACTATATCCTCTGTCCGTTTCTACCTCCTACGAAATTGTTCCAGAGAATCTTCAACTTTTCGTCTTCAGTGATTCCCATGGAGATCATGTTTCGAAAACTTTCACCATTTTTTAATAAGTTCACCTTCTCGTATACTTTCCGAGGCACGCGACATCAATGGTATTTTTGTTGCAATTCGCGGTTTAATCGAAATCCTGAAAGAGTTGATGATCATAATAATTTTGAAAACAAAATAAAAAAAAAACCACGACGATGTCATTCATATTCAACGTAAATTCGCATCCAATTTCGGGGGTAGGAATTTGGAAGTGGGACAAGGGAGTTCCAGCAGCTGGAACGAATCAGAACTTTTTTAAATTAGCTCGTTTTTTTTTTAAGTGAGCAAATGTTTTCGATTTGACAATTCAACGTTTTTTAGAAATGAATTCAAAAATTCCTTTTCGTTTGAATAGGTATTGATGAAGTATTAGATTTTCAATTTCCGAATCCCCCACTGGAATTAATAACGCCTCTAACGTTGGAAATTTTTCAAAAATGCAGAAACTTTAAACGAATATTGCAAATGATATACACTGGTTTCCATAAATTAAGGAAAATCCCTATATTAAGTCAATGGGAAGCTAACGTCAAAGCTCTATAACTTCTAAACCAAGTTTTTTTTGTTTTGAAAAAATGTGATTGCAGATAAAGATCTCAATCAAATAAATCAAAATCTCGATTTTCAACAAGATTCGTTCAGTGTTTAATGAATTATGAAAGTTTGAATATTTAGCGATAACAATGCCACAAAAATTTATTTCAGAAGTTAATTAAAACTTAGTAATAAGTATTGAATCAAAGTGTTTAATAAAATAAGTTTGTATTTTAGAACTTTGTTGTGTAAAGAATTCTTTCACTATTCTTCACTTTTGTATAAATTTTTTAAGACTGGCATTGCTGTTGTTAAATATTCAAACTTCCATAACTGATTAAATACTGAACGAATATTGTTGAAAATCGAGATATTGATTTATTTGATTGAGATCTTTATATACAATCCCATTTTTCAAAACAGAAAAACTTATTTTAGAAGCTATAGAGCTTTGACTTTAGCTTGCCATTAACTTAACATAGGGATTTTCCTTAATTTATGGAAATCCCCAGGGGTAGACGAAATCACCACTGAAATGCTTAGAGCTGGAAGCATTTGTGTTGTCACATGGCTGAATGAAATTTTAAATATTTTTTGTGATAAAGGTTTTGTTCCTAAGATTTTACTAGAGCTATCATTGCCCAATTTTTTAAAAAAGGTGATCGCAGTTCTTGTGATAATTATAAGGAAATTAGTTTACTTTCTGTTCCAGGTAAAGTTCTTTGCATGATTATACTTAATAGAATTAAGAATTTGGTTGCTGGACAACTGCGTGATGAACAGTGTGGATTCAGAAGTGATAGGGGATGTATTGATCAAATATTTCACTTAGGCAGATTCTTGAGAAATGTTTAGAGTGTCAGAAACCTGTGGTTGTTAGCTTTATAGATTTCAAAAAGGTTTTTGACTCTGTTGATCGATATAATTTGTGGTTGATTGTTAGATCATATGGAATACCTGGTAAGTTAGTGTAATGAGAGCTCTCTATAATAACACTGAGTCGTGTGTGAGAGTTGGTACACCTTGCAGCGATTAACATTGCTAGTGGAGTTAGACAAGGGTGCATTTTGTCTCCTTTTCTCTTTTGTTTAGTTATAGAATATGTAATGCGAAATTCTTTACAAGGGAAAGATTTTGGCCTTAAATGGTCTAGAGATTTCAAAATTTTTAATTTAGATTATGCAGATGATTTGGCCCTGTCGGCTACTAATGTTGATGAGATGAATTCGTTCATTTAGGGTTATTGATAAGACTTGTAATAGAGTAGGTTTGATGATAAACAGAGAAAAAACTAAAGTGATGAAAATTGGTCAGTCAGATGGTGCTTCAGTTACTTTGAATGGCTGTACTATTGAGCAAGTGTCTCAGTTTAATTATCTTTGAAGCTATGTAACAGATACTGGTGATGTGTGGCATGAGATAAATAGAAGAATAGGAATTGTCGCTGGGACTTTTAAGAATCTATGGAGAGTACGGAAAAATTGGAAAAAAACATCTAAAGACTAAAATTAGGCTGTATAATAGTTTGGTTCCTTCTAAGGTTAGTTATAGTAGTGAAACATGAACCCTTTGTAAGCAGGATAATAAGAAACTTGATGCCTTTGATTCTAGATGCTTACCAGTATCTTGAGCATTAAGTGATTTTACTTTGTAAGTAATGATGAAGTTAGAAAAAGGAGTCATCAACCTCTTTTGAGCAGCGTATTGTGCAGAGAGAGACTGTGTTGGTTTGGCCATGTTGCCCGTATGCATAATTGCAGATTGGCAAAGAGGATTATAAACAGTGTGCCTAAGGGTTTCAGAAAAAGGGGGAAACCTAGGATGCAACGGGCAGACATTGTCAAACTGGACCTTCCTAGAATTGGCCCAGAGTGGCCAAATGCAGCAGCTGTAGCTCAAAACAGACACATCTAGAGAGGAAAATTACACTGTCTGGTTGGACCTCGGTAGCCAGTGGCTGCATGAGGATTTTGTATGTGTATTTGTATTTTCTAAGTTATCTGTTAGTTTAAATTTTCACTGTTAGAGGGTGCTAAGTGTGCCATCGCATGTCCTAATGGTTAGCTTACTGATAAGAGGAACCCGATTTCGAGCCCCAGATAAGGTATGGGCGTTTGTATTCTGTTATGGCGTTATTAAACTGCCAGGCATCTGTGGCAAGCAGTTGCTTGAGGGGCTATGTATCTTTATTTATTTGAAGAGTACTAAAGGCGGTAAATGAAAAAACTACATCCTATTTAAAAACGATCATTCGTGTTCGCCAAAAGCAATATTTCATTCTTTTATGTAACTTAGTTTTCTTTCCATTTGAAACATATTCTTGCATTTGAAAACATATTCTTGCATCTGTGCATCATGAATACTTAGCATTTTTTCTGAGTTCGTCTCCCCTCCCCTACTCCACCAACTTAGATCTTTCTTTTATCGCATCACTGAGACATCTACCCATGTGATCCCACTGACAGAAAGACCGACTGACACCCTCCTGTCACGCGATGTTCCCCTCAGACGCGATTGTGGGTCCGTCACGAGCTGTAGTTCCCCCGTGGTCCATCTTTGGACCAACAACTTCAGTCGGACCTTCTTTCGGCGAATGTCGCACGCGCAATCGCCAGAGAGTTCTCGATGTTTATCTTCCTCTACTGCCCGTGCAGAGAGGACCCCCTTTCCACTCTTCGCCTTCTGCTCGCAGATTCCTCGGCATAATGACGTCGCCCCACGTGGTTCATCGCTATCGAGACATCCACTCGCGAGGCACGAGAGAAACATCACGCACTGCCCAGCACGAAGTGCGGTCGGTCGGACACGAAAACCCATTCCCCTTTTGGTAATGGGGGCGTCATTTGGATGTTGGCACAGCTGTCATTAGGCAATACAATGCTCTTGATAATGTTGCCATATTCCTCATCCCTCTTCATTTAATGACTGCGAGTGATGTTACCGTCTCATTTCCCGAAATTCCCTCTTCCTCAAGTGGCCGTTTGAATCATGAACTGATGAAGGCAATAGCAATGAAGGCCAGTCCCCTGTCAGCTGTTAAGAGCAGAGTGAGTTTAGCTTTGGATTGTGGATCCTCTGTTAGCTGCAGATTAGGAAGCAGATATGATCTTCTGAGCCAATTGGGCAGATGAGAAACACACCCCACAGTTGAACGAAAGAGCAAATGAGGATCTCGGTGAGGCTCGGATCGAGAAAAATATGGGAAGAAAGAGGGGGAGGAATAAGATAAAAATAAGTAACTAGCTCGAGCAGGTAAAAAAAATAAAAGGAGTGTCCGAATGGACGGATCATTATATTTCAGTAAAAAATTATTTCCCCCATTTTAGTGGTCTTAAAAAATTTCTTGAAAAACGCGCATACTATATGTACGTTGAGAGCTGGATCTAGGGGGGAAGAAATGCTCCCCCTTCAAAACGGCTATTTTGGGTAATAGAGGCAAAAATAAATTATGAAATTTTTTTATGTTTCATCATTTTTAAAGAAATTTTTAAACACCTGTAAAAAGGAGGAGCAAATGTTATATTGCATTGAGAATCCAAGTCTCTGGGCTCCCCCCCCCCCCCCCCCCCCCCTCCTTTTGATTTTTATTTTTTTTAATTTTTTTTCTAGATCCGGGACTGCCTCTGTTTAATGCTCCTTCGTCTCAGAGGTGAGGCACGGTCCTTCCCCCGACACTAGATCCGGGCCTCATCTCAGTCGATCGCTGATTGGGATCAAAGGATTGCTTTTGTCATTTCGTCTATTTCGTTAAGATCGCTCTTGAGATCAATTTCCGCTTGGCACTTACTCTGTTTCAAGCGAAATGCCTGTTTCAAATTCTCGATGTGTATCAAGTTTTTGTAAGAAAAAACGTCGATTACATAAAGCGAGATCATTATTCCGATGATCACCAAATATTTGTTAAGAAATATTTCTGATTTATTAACTGGGCGCCATTATTGTGCATTTAATTTCTGGGCGCCATTATTGTGCACACAATGGCCAGATCACAAGGACGCCAAAGGCTTCAGAGAACATTGGGGAAGGAGGTCATCGAGAGGCGATCATCACGAGAGGCGATCATCTGTCTTCTGATGACTTTTAGAAATTCTTTAGAGAATGTTTCCCCAAGTAGAAAATGTACCTGTTACAAAAATAAATTTCGATTAACTAATTGTGACATAAAGACATTGTGGAAACTGATCAGTAATTTAAGATGCAGAAAGTCTCATATGAATGAAAATGGCTTAACTTCTTAAAAGCGTTTTTTTTTTTTCACTTATTCGTGCAAAGTTTATTAACAGTCTACTAACTCGAAGAAATTATTTTTTTTTAAAGATACTGCCCTACACAAAGGATGGAGATAACCTAGAACCTCTGTTGGGTTTGTCCTGGTTTCTCTTACAATATTGCAAGCACATAGACAAGAACAGACCCGCTGGTTTAGTAGACACGTAGCTAACCACTAGGCCCAGTACGGGCTAGACCAGGTAACGGTTTTGAAATATCGTCACCTCTCATCTGATGAGGGAACTCAGTCAGTAGCGTGCCAGTCTCGTAATCTGCAGTTCCCAGGTTCGAGTCCCCCTTGGCCAGCATTGAAATTTATCTCCGCAAAACTCCCCGCCCTGCCCACAGTTAGTAGGGAAAACCGATGGGCTTGGAAAGGCCACCTTCCGTCAGTTGGGACGTTAAGCCGTGGTCCCGTGTGTGTGGGAGAGCCATACCCTGTACACGTTAAAGAACACACTGGATGGCTTTGACGGGAGTCTATCAAATGTCTCCTAATAGCTGTTCCAGTGGGTCCCCTCCCCCAGCCTTCTGTGACCCTCGGGGGTCCTTTCATTGCACAGATACCTCGGGGTCCTTGTGACCTGGCCGTTCAGCACATTGTGTGCAAAAAAGTGCCCTCAGAGTTAAAACAACTCAACCCTCTCAATCTAGCTCTCAGGCCCCTCAGTGTTTTAAGCCAGAGTTTCGCAAACTCTTTTGAGCTGGGTTCGGTTTGTCCGATACCTCATTTTGCCATCCAAAAACATAAGCGCATATTAAAAAAAAATGAATAAATTTTCACTATTTATTTAATCTTGCAAAACAGAATTTGTTCATTACATGTGCACTTTACAGATTATGAATAACTAAGAAGAAACTACGAATTTTGCTATGGGAAGCATTCGTATCTTTCCGTATTCATGAGTATTAATAAAAAATGAATACCCCCTCAAGCAGCTGCTTGCCACAGAGGTCTGACAGTAACCTGTCAGTTTATATGCCGTAGTAGGAGGTCTGTGAGGATGGCAGGACCTCAGCAGATAAAACGACACATACATCCATGGCTTAATACGGGGTTCGAACCCAGGTCCCATTAAATCCGTAGCCAAGCGTGCTAACTACTCGGCCACGGGACGGCTACATTCATGAGCGTTGAACGATAATAATAGGAATATGGGATTATTTCTATATTTCCTGAAGACTGGTATTGCACACACACACCACACTTTGGGAAGCGATGATTATTCAGTTCAAATGCCATTTTTGGGAATATCTCCATCCTGACAAGTTGTTCTATGCAGGGACGGCGCTACAGTACGTGCAATCGATGCGACTGCACCTGGCGCCATATTTTTAGGGACGGTAAATTTACAAACACACTAATGATCATACCTGCAGTAAAGTTGACGGAGTATGTACGACCTGTTTTTCAGCAGATAATTTTCGATTGCTTTTAAAAATGGCAAAAAAGGTAGCTAAATTAACCATTAATATTTAATATCAGACTTGGAGAAATGAGCGGCAGAAAAAAAGTCCAAGTTCGCTCCCTGTCATGTGTGTGTGTGAAATGCGATCTTATAAATTGGAGATAGCAGAAATAAAATGGCTTAAAACTTTTAAATGTCTTCAGAGCATCATATTCCAAAAGGAAAAAAAAATATAATCATGAGGAATATCATTTACTAGCCAAGCATCACTCTTTTGCTAAAAGAATCTGCAATGATTGTGTAGTAAATTTTTTAAATTCATATTAAAATAGCATGAACATATTTCCATATTGTGCAGTTCCAAACTTCGTAGTCTTCAACCCTAGGGAAAATGTTACAAGAAAAAATTAATTCCCATCAAGAGTCCTTTAAAGAAACTTCAATATTCAGTTTCCTGTAAAATGGAGACTCCAACAATTATGGCGCTAAAATATTTTCAATTAAGTTATGACCTAGTGATTACATAAAAAAAAAGTACAACAAATCTGTTCCAATTTTTTATATAAAAATTTTCGAAATCATAATATATCAGTAGGGACAAATTTACCGATAATCGGACTAAGAGGCCGCTTAGGGTCCTGGCTACTGAGGGGCCATTTTCGTACTTTTGAGTATTATTATTATTATCAAAGTAAAATGCTAACTTTTAGTAAATGGAAAAAAATTAAAACTCCTTAGGCATGGATGTGTGTGTCGTTTTTCTGCTGAGGTCCTGCCATCCTCTCAGATCTCCTACTGTGGCATATAAACTGACAGGCTCCTGTCAGACCTCTGTGGCAAGCAGCTGCTTGAGGGGATATTTTTTATTTTTATCACAATTTTAGAGTTTAGCTGCACATCAAAGGACCCCTAAATGTTGTTCCATTGAGGACTTCTTCCGCTGCTGCATATCAAATAAAACATTTTCCTCAAGTAACTGTACGATTCCATTTTCACGAAAAGGGAATCGTCACAGACTATCAGATACTTAACCACTATTTACAAATTCTGCGCTATTACCCAGTTAGTATTCAACCATAGGCTATTATTTCAGCCCGACGTTTAATATACCACAGACAGTACTACACATGGCAATTTTTTAATTTAACTCTTGTCGCGCAGTTCTACCAAATTAATAATTTTTTTCCTTCTGGACAACTCTCATTAGAGCTAGATGAAGAAATCTCCATTGTCAATGCATACACAGCCACAAATCCCATTAGCAATTACTCCCAATTATCTTTTACAGGTTTTTTTTTTTGGCGAACTTATGAAGAATTTCGTATTGAAAGGCTATTCAGTTTCTTCGAGATAGGAATGCAATACCTAAATATCTGTCTTTCAAAGAACGAAAAAATGCTAAAGACTCCTATAATGTCGAACTTCGTGATACATCATAATAAAACAATAATATAAATCTGCCTTTCTACATATCTTAGGCTTTTTACGCTTTATATAATCAGATATTTCTGAATAAACGATTTAGTAACCGTTTGTATTATCATTAGCTGACACAACAGGAAAAGTTAAAAGTTAGACAATACCTTTAATTTGCAAGTCATCCATTTTTTTTAGTATCCTAATGTTGCCAAAAACATTATCTTTTAATGTAAATAATTTCTTAAAATCTTAAAATATTACCATCGTTAGGAATTATCCATTTCATGTAGGTATGACACTAATATGTAATGAAAAAAGCAAAATTACTATTAAAAAAAATAAAAAATGAGTTTGTAATTTAAAATATAAAATTCTAATTGATTAAAAAATGGTTGTTAGTAAATATTTGTTTATAAAACTATTTCAATGTGCAGCAGAGTAAAAGCTGAGAAGTTTAAATACGCTATTATCTTCAATCAAAATGTTTAACTGAAAAACCTGTAAATAAACATGATAGTTAATGTGATTGCCCAACTTTCATGAAAGTCCAAAATAAATATTTAGAAACTTTTCACCTGATGCATACAAATGCAGGATTAATAAATCAAAGCATTTGGATGTGTTTTACATATGAAGTCCAATTTTGAAAACAAATATTTTCAAAAGTGCACATTATACCGGAATCAAAAATTCCAATTAATATTCCTTTAGGCAGAACTTAAAAAACCTGTTTAAATGCCTCCCTCCATCTCCATAATAGTATTCCAGTAGATCTCTAGATAGATCCTTGGGGTGCTTGTGACCTGGTCATTTAGCCCTTTTATTTTATTATTGTCTCCACAAAACTGCCACTCAGATGCCAAAAACCTAACTCAATATCAACAGTTTTAGCATACTCTGCATAAATGAGGATCGAATTTGTAATCAAAAGAAAGTGCTATACATATATATTAAAATTATTATCACTATATGCTTTTAAAATTTTCAATATCCAAAATTTTGCTCCTAAAAACTTTTAAATGTGCAAATAGACGACAGAGAACTTTATTATTTTAAATATATCAAAAACGTGTAAAACAAGGTATCAATTGTACCCAAATCAAAATCTTACACCATTTAAGAAGTTTCTTGGCCTCTCTAGAGTAATATTTTATATTTTTTTGCTTCCTACCATATTGAAAAGTTGAAACTTTAACTTTTAAAAAGACTCTAATGATTGCAGAGTACAAAGGTTAGTACGAAAAACTACTTAAGATCGATTGTTATATATTATTATTTACTTTTTGTGCCTACTAAAGTTAAATATCTAATTAGAGAGGCATATTTGTAAAAGAAATACTAACACAAGAAATTCCGATGTGTACTAATAAATTTAAACTCTCCTCATTTGCGGAGAAAAAGTATTAAAGTTTGTTAAAATCTTATATTCATTGTGCTGATAAAATCGTACATTGCAAATATCCGAAAAATGTATTTTAGACCTTTACAATGAGGTGGCCATAATGATCATAATGAATATTCTAAAATGGAAAGTCATTTCTAAATTAAATTAAACTAATCCAGTATTAGCAGAATGCAACAGCGAATAATGGCTTCAAATAAGTCTAATGAATGCTGAGAATAGAAAAGGAAATTAATTTTAATTAAAATAGTAATTTTTAGAACAGCATATTTTGCAGAGAGAGACTCCGTTGGTTTGGCCATGTTACCCGTATGGATAATTATAGATTGGTGAATAGGGTTATGAACAGTGTGCCTAAAAGCCTCAGAAAGAGGGGGAGACCTAGGATGTGGTGGACAGACAATGTCAAACAAGACCTTGTTATAATTGGTGTTGGAGAACTAAATTGCACGGTCTGGTTGCCATTTAGCTGAATTTTTAGAAGACAACACTAGCAACAAATTTTTAACCACTTTCAATATTTTTTTGTTCGATTTTATCTTAACTGCCACATTTAGAATTATTGCTTCACTGTCTAGTTAATTATTCTACTCTTAAAACGAAAAGAAAAAGCAACCTGGCTGGCATGGATGACGTCAAAGATTCCAATAATAATCAGTTTGAAATAGACAACGGTCACTAGCTGATATTTGTTCTTTCTCTGACAGATGTTTCCTTCTAATACGGAAATGTGAATTATCTTCCTCTCATTTACATTTTCACTTTCAATTAGATATCTGTGGTTTCAAAGGCCAAGTGGTCATCACTTTTGCTTGCAGAGGCATCACAGATCGAGATCCAAATAAAGCATGTCTAAGTCGGGGTTAAATCATTCTAATGATTAATAAAAACCTCTTAACAATCACACCTTCGTATTAATTCGCTACATCGAAACAGTGAATTTAAGGATTCATATTGATTTTAGAAGAGCACTATAGTGTAAGGCTGATGAAGAACATAACTTTCAAAATTTAGAAATAAAAATATTTGAGCTGTTTACATCGTGCATCAGGCTCGTTGTCAGCAAATGTTTTGAGGGAGGAAGCTAAATTTAATTTCGGGGGGAGATAAATGGTGATGGAATGAAAAAAATTCGATAAAGGCGCAATTTATATTACATAGCTATAATAATAAACGCATTAAAAATAATTGAAAATAAAAATTCTCTTTTTAAGTCTTAATTTTCTAATATTTACGTCCTATAATTTAATTGGAGGGGATGCCAGAAATCGTTTTAAATGTAAGAAAGAAAAAAATAAGGAAATTGCTATAGGGTTGCAATGAGTTTCTGTTTGCCAATGGGTTAAATGACCAGGTTGCAAGGACCCTAAACTTTCAAGTCAAGTCAAATTCGGGGAAGTGGGTCTACTGAATATCTGCTCAGGATGCAAATGGGGACTTCCGATCCAACGCATTCGGTGTGTTTCTCTTTAGCATAAGAGTACTGGATGAAAGTTTTGAAAACACAAGAGGAGTGGCTGAGGGAAAACAATAGGAGACAATCTCAAAGTTGGCAGAATTAATTCCCGAAACCGGAAAATAAAGATCGGGTGCTCTGACGATTGATTTATTAAAATTTTCGAACAATAAAGATTCCGGAAATTAATTTTTCTTTGGGAAAAAGAAAAATTCCTGAAATGTTGTGAAGTGTAAATGGGATAACTTACCGAAAACGCTGACCTCCATGACTGCGTGGATGGGCACATTGGTGTTGAGGCTAGGGCTCAGCTTGATGTGACCGGAAGTCTCGTTGAGCAACAAGAGGTTGGCGTTATTCCCAGACACAAATCTATAGCGCAGTTGATCTGTGACGTCAGCGTCGAAAGCCGGCACTTTCCCGATCGCTCCAACGGGAAAGTAGTTCTTGTAATTGTTGAACATGATGGTGAAGTCTTTGAGCACGGGGGCGTTGTCGTTGACGTCCGTCACGAGGATCTCGACGTCGACATCATTGCGCAGGGGGGGTGACGACGCCCTCACGATCACATTGTACTTCTTCACGTGAGACTCGTAGTCGAGCTCGATGCGCGTCGTCAGCTCTGCGGGCTCGCCCGGCCGAGAGACCAAAGTGAAGGAGTCGGCGTCGGGACCCCCCACGATGCTGTACTGGATCTCAGCATTAGGGCCTTCGTCGGGGTCATAGGCCTTGACCTCGCCCACTGTCCAACCGATTGGGCTATTTTCGGGCACCGTCAATTTGATCTTATCCGATTCGAACCGGGGGGGATTGTCGTTGACATCCTCTACATAAATGATGATCGCCACTGAAGTTGACATCGAAGGCGATCCGCGGTCCACGGCAAAAGCTACGAGGTTATATTGGGGCACGGACTCCCTGTCGAGCATGTTTTTGGTTCGGATGATGCCGGATGTTGGATCGACGCTGAATGCTCCTTCTCCATCATCTCCTCCCATGAAAGTGTAACGGATCTGACCATTAAGGCCAAGATCTTTATCGGATGCTGAGATCTGAAGCACGCTCGTCCCCACCAGAGCATCTTCACTCACGGCACTCGAATAACTGCTTGGGTCAAAGGTCGGGGGGTTGTCGTTCACATCCGAGACTTCGATCTCGACATTGGTGGTGTCTGCTAGAGGAGGGATGCCATTATCTTGAGCAGTGACAACAATTGTGTATCCAGGCATGTCCTCACGGTCCAAAGGCTTCGTCGTCACCAAGGCTCCCGTGGACGCATCGATGCGGAACTCCGGGACATCGTCCATGGTGTAGGTGATGCGAGAATTCTCGCCAACATCTCCATCAGAAGCTTCTATGACGAGAACGGTGGTGCCGACCGGGGAATCTTCGGGGACGCTCGCTGCATATGGGGTCCGCTCGAAAATGGGCCGATGGGTGTTGGCATCGGTGACGTTGATGTAAATAGTGGCGGTGTCGAAGCGTCCTCCCGAATCTGTCGCCGTCACAGTCAGAACAAAACGTTTCTCGAGTCGATAGTCGAGCGGCTGAGCGATGGAGATCAGACCTTGCCGATTCTGACTGATTATGTTGAATCGACCCCGCACGTTCCCATTGGTGATCTGATAGATGAGTCTGGGATCTTCGTCTCGGTCTGTGGCCGTCACACTAATAACGGGAGTGCCTGGGGGGTCGATCTCCGAAACGGCTGCTTCGTAGATTTTGGGATCGAAAATTGGGTCGTTGTCGTTGATGTCTTGGATGCGAATGATGACGCTGGCCGTCGCTGACCTTATGGGGCTGCCGTGGTCCGAGGCGACCACGGAGAAGTCGTACATCGGATGCTCTTCCCTGTCCAGATCTCTGACGGTCACGATCCAGCCAGTCTCTTTGTTGATGGTGATCGGCATGTTCGGGAATCGGTTACCGTGAATGGTGTACGAGATCGCCGAATTGTTGCCATCGTCTGAGTCGTACGCCTGCACACGAACGATGCTGTGGCCCACGGGAACGTTTTCGATCACGGACTCTTGGAATAGGGAAGTGTAGAACTTGGGGTCGTTATCGTTGACATCATTGATGTTCACCAGCACCTGCGTGGTGTTGGATCGTGCAGGAGAGCCTCCATCTTGAGCACGCACCACGAGGCGATAGCTTCGCGCCGATTCGTAGTCGAGGGGCGACACCACCGAGATTTCTCCCGTGAGACTGTCAATGACGAAATGGCCCTGGGTGTTGCCACCGATCAGACTGTACCTGACTGCGGCGTTGATGGCAGAGTCTGAATCCATCGCCTTCACTCGTGCTACCACTGGATTGGTCAGCCAATTGATGTCCTCGGGCACCTGCACGGTGTACGATTTCTCCGTGAACTGCGGATAATTGTCGTTGTCGTCGAGCACCGTGACCTCAACTGTGGTCGTCGCAGTCTTTCTGTCAGCCACAGGTCCTAAATCGCTCGCCTGGACAAGGAGAGAGAAAAAAGAGGTCGTCTCCCTGTCGAGCGAGCTCCTCGTGGTGATGATTCCGCTCTTGGGGTCGATCCGAAACACGTCATTACTCCCACTTGGGTTCAGGATGCTGTATTCGATGTCTGCGTTGGATCCGGTGTCCTGATCCGTGGCCCTCACCGTCACCACCGTGGATCCGATGGAAGCCGACTCCCGAACGGACGACTCGTATGTGCCTTGTTCGAATGAAGGCGCGTGGTCGTTTTCATCATTCACGTTCACCTGCAGAGTGGTCGTTCCTGTCCGAGCAGGCATTCCTCCATCCACAGCGATCACGCGCAAGTAGTGGACATCCATGAATTCTCGATTGAGGCTGGCCGTGGTCGTCACGATCCCCGATATCGAATCAATCGTAAACATGTTCTGACTGCGCGCGTCTAACACCGCGTGCAGCGAATAGCTCAGCTCGTCTCGCTCTGCGTCTCGAGCCGTCATCGTCGCTACGACGTAACCTTTATCTTTCTCTTCTGGTACGATGACGACATACAGTGCCCTGTCAAAATACGGAGGTGTGTTATTACTGCTGTTTTTCCTCATGTCCCTCCTCCCTCTGCCGCCCCTGCGCTTCCAGGCATCTTCCACTCCCGTGTCAAAGGTCACTCCAGGAAGGTGCAGATGAATCCGCATCGTCTGCGGCAGCTGTTCCCCCCCAAGCGCTGCGGGGCACGTCACCGACAGAGGGACCGTCACCGTCCACGAGGGCGCCTGCTCGCAGAAAGTCTTTCTCGCCACTAAATCCGATCCCTGCAGCTCGACTGCGTATCTGTCGTCCAGAGGTTGGCTAAAATTAATATCACATTTATTTCTCGTCTGGGTAGGAATCATTCTTGCGATGTTGGCAACGAGCTGACTTCGAATGAAACAGGTCGAAGACGACGCACGCAGCCGAGAAATGATTTCGTTGCTTTCCCTCTCCCCCTGCGACCTTTGACCTTCGCCTACTTTACTCCTGTGCCTCTGGTCCCCTCCCACCGTGAGGAAGACGAAAGTGTCCCTCTGCTCTGTCCTCTGCCTGCTCCTGTGCAACGGGCACGTGCGATGGTGAAAATGAACAACAACGGGAACAATCACCAAGTCCGTGTCCGATCCGCTCAGTCGGAAACTTCGCGACTCTATGTAAAGGGAGAAAGGGTTGGGGGCGAGGTTGGCCAATTGGGGGGTGGAACAGTGCAGCGTGCGTCGAAGCACTATGACCCCGTCTTGTGGAGAAACTCGCACCAAGTTGTCAACATACCTTGGAGTCCTGGCTGCGTCGAGCCTGTAAGTCCTGCCAGATCCGAGGCTGCCATTGAACACGACAGTCCCGGGCCTGTTTCTGTCTAACTTCAGATGCACCTCGTAACAGGACACGCAACAGCAGAAGCACACGAGGAGAAACGGAAACAGAGTCATGTCTGCTCTCAGGTGAGATCGACGGGAATCTCTCATCGCCGATCACTCGCAGCGCAAAATATCACCCAACGAAATTGAAGAACCAAAATGCCGCCCGCTCGTCTCCGCCACTTGGCCAGCTACCGGTTGCTGTGGCTGCAACATCCGCGTCGCCTCGGGCGATCTTCACCGGCGAAGCCCAACGACTGCCTCGGCATAGGCCTAGCAACGTCTGCTGAGGGTGGAAGCGACGACGCCGTGCCCTGCCTCATTGCTTCGTGTTCGTTGCCTTGGTAACGAGTCGGCTTCAACAGACACACGCACAGATTTTCAAACACGGCACCAGTTTGGCGGATTTCTGCCGTCCCCGGCACCGAATCTTCACACACTTCACAACACTAAAGGAAAAGAAGTATCGCCGGCTTACGCAGCACGAGAAACATGTCCGAAGCAAATCCGAGTGCGCCTCATCACTCGGTGGATGACCTCACGACAACTGACGCTTCTCACCTCACCTGGCCGCCGCTTGAACAATCGCGGCTCCCCATTTGCTCGCCGGGGTCGAGGCTACAACATGGCGCCCGCCCATGCTGCCTCCTCATTGGCTGACAGAGCAACGCGAGTCGACGGCTCGAGAGCATTAATCGCTCCACGTTCTGCTGCTAGCGTGGCAGCAGAAAGGAGAGAACCTGGCAGCCTTGGAGGACGGCGGCTGCGACGTCGCTGCACAAGACATCTGGAGCCGAAGGGGCTTGCCATGGAATTCGGGGCAAAAGCGACTCGGGCGTTGTTTTATCAAACATCTACTGTCGGTACAAGTTGCAATCGGATAAACACAAATGAAAATGGTAGAGAAAAAATTCGATGGCTCGAATTGAAAAAAAAAAGGTTTTTGTTATATGTTTAGAAGAACTGAACCTCAAGGACTCACAACTCCTTGGGATTGTTAGCCCCGAATGCAGCAGATAGATATAAATCCGAGGTTTTAATGAATAGCAGAACTCATAATCCTGCTTGAAATTATTTCTAATTGCATTTTATTCTTTCCCATTTTTGAAAAGGTGAAACAAAATAAAATGGTCGTTAATGAAAATATTGTTCATAGAGCAAATTGTAAAACAATATTTAAAAAAATATTCCTTAGTAAATAAGAATAAAATATGCATGATAAAACATTTACAATTCTTCAAACTCGTAATATGGGAAAATAAGTCGAAGAAAGCAGATGCAAATTGTAATAAATCTGAAAGCTGAATTTTACCTTTCATGAATGATTCGATGATAAAAATTTAAAGGTAAAAAGGTAAAAATAAAAAAATAGGAAACTCGCACAAAATCAAGCCTGAATTTCAAAAATGAATCAAGCACACTATTTTAGTATTTTATGACCTATATCGTTTGACGTTTCAAGGTTTAAACTTTCAAAGAAAAGAAAAGGAAGAACAAAAAATGAAAATCAGTATTTTTAATACGAGAAACTAACCGCTATAAAATATACCATCCCTCGATTTCACACCCTAGATAAGTTCCAGGAAAGTCCCTTGCAAATCGAGCCCAACAACTTAAGGGAAAAAGTGGAATAGGTTCCTAAGAAATCCTTGTTATTAGTAAAAAGGAAAATTGAAGGTTTCATTTACACGTATTTGTCTCTTAATTTCAATTCAAATATTCATTGTTAATGAAGACGTACACTATCGAATTTGAAGTCAAATTTGTAGCATGAAATGCAACGAATACCATTGCAACCTTATGACCCTTAAGCAAACTTTATGACCCTCATATTCCACTCCTAAATTTTCAATTTTGTAGCATAAAATGCAACGAATATCATTGCAACCTTATGACCCTTAAGCAAACTTTATGACCCTCATATTCAGCTCCTAAATTTTCAAATTTGTAGCATAAAATGCAACGTTTCCAATATTCGTTTGAAATTTCGAAGTTTTCCATTCTTATCTTTTTTAAATGAAGCGAAATAAAAAAAAGTCAGAATATTTCCTTATTAGACAATGGAAAAATTCTGGAGCGTTGCAAAATTTTTTCCACAGAAAAACAACGAACATTATTTTAATCAGTAACAGTTCTATAGCATTCAGTTGTTTCAAACATTTTTTAAATATATATAAGGATGTATTTTATTTATTTATTTATTTATTTATTTATTTCTGATGAATACAGTCGCGCAAAAAAGTATCCGAACAATATGATTGATTACAGAATTCATTTTAAAAAATTAGTGATCTGGCAACCTCATGGAGGTAGGAAGACAGGGAGGCGCCCTATCGCTTGAAAACTGTAACCGAGCGTCGCCATATTGTTGCTACTTGTAATCTTTCTATTACTGTGTTAATGAACGACAGATTGCATTGAAAAAATGGATGGAAAAAATGAATTTAGAAATTAGTGATCTGGCAACCTTCGTGTAACCAGTGTCGAAGGTTGCCAGATCACTAATTTCTAAAAAAAAAACGTTGCCAGATATTTTTTCTGAATTCTGTAATCAACCATAGTATTCGGATATTTTTTTGAGCGACTGCAAATAAATATATATAAATATCAAAAAATATGCCCCTTAAGTCCAGTTATCTGCAGGGAATGAGTGAGAAATTAATATAGTTATTTTAATAAACACTTTTGCTCGCAACAGACAAAAAGGAAACACATTTGCATACAACACAATTTTAAACACTTCGAACAGAGAGAAAATCTTTTGCATATATTTATCAAAATAGCTGTTTAGTTACATTTCTCAATCAAAATACAATAAATAGTTTTTGACGTTTTGTTTTATCTCCTTATATGATTTAACGTCTAAAAATTCTCTTGGAATTCCAATTAAAAATCACTTCCATGAGTGGGATTACCCACTTCTCCAGAAAACATGTCTGTTATGCTACCACTACACTTCGAATCCCGCTCATGCCAAAACCATTTTTTTTTTCAGCTTATTATTTCATGAGTTCCATGTCTACAGGACATATCCTGCGATTCTTTACTAAAACACCCCCTCAAGCAGCTGCTTGCCACAGAGGTCTGAAAGGAGTTTATCATATGCCAGAGTAGAAGGTCTATGAGGATGGCGGGTTGGGTTGGGTTGTTATACCTCTGAGCGGCACTTTTTTGCACACCATGGGCTAAATGGCCAGGTCACATGGACCCCGAAGGCTCAGAGAAGGTTAGGGGAGGGGACCCACTGTTGGGAGACAGATGGTAGCCTCCCGTCAAGGCCATCCAGCGTGTTCTTTAACGTGCACAGGGTATGACTCTCCCGCACACGAGGCCACGGCTTAACGTCCCATCCGACGGACGGCGGCCTTTCCAAGCCCATCGGTGTCCCCTACTGACCGTGGGCAGGGCGGGAATTTTGCGGAGATAAATCTCAACCCTGACCCAGCTGGGACTCGAACTTGGGAACTGCAAATTACGAGCCACACACATCCATGACTCGGGGCTCGAACCCAGGTCCCTTATATCAGTAGCCAAGCATGCTGACCACTCGGCCACGGGACGGCTCGATTCTCTACTACTGATTAAAAAATTACTAGTTTTCATTTTTCTAATTTCAAGTCAATAAGGAAAACGAAGAGCATCAGTACAATTAATGAGTATGACGACATCAAAGACCTTCCAAATGTCTCTCTGTGTCAATGACTTTGGCCACAGAAGATAATGTATCAATTTTCCTGATTTTTTTCTTTTTTTTTTTTCAGAAGAAGCTGTTGTCTTCAGGTTAATGACATAAAGGCAACTCGACGGAAGATAATTTTTCTCAGGATCAACATCCACGAAAACTTGAAAGTTAAAATGTTTGATAAACTCATCTGAAAAAAATCTACACACCAATAAAAATAACGAAAAAACGAAAAATGCCAATTGATTTCTCGTGAGAAGCACACGCTCTTGAAATAAACACGAAGAGGAAAAAAAACTGAACACCAACTGCCTGATGACGCAAGCAATAAAAAAACAAAGATGTTGATAATTTATGTTGCTATTGTCTGTGCCCTTTGAAGGATATACAAGAAAAGATATCGAAAAGAATGCTTTCCTTCCAGCGCATAAATATTGCCATTTCTATTGCTTGAGTGGAATTGTCTCACAATAGTTTTTTTGTGAGTGGTGATGGAGAGACTTGGAGACTGCGCAGTTCACCCTTCAACAGATCTCCTAGATGATAAGTCGATGACCTATCAATTTATGAGAAATGTCGAAGCGTTGAACTGCGCAGTCTCTTCTCTGGCCACTCACGCTCTGCCAGAGGTGTTTTGGGGGAGGGGGGGGGGGCTAGGTCATAATCTGTTCTTCCTAGGTTTCGATTGTGCCATTGTTGACTTCTTTCTCCGTTAAACCGCCACCATGCCTTCGATCAGAAAGACTGCCGTCCGTCGGATGGGAAGTTAAGTCGTGACCCCGTGTGCGGGAGAGCCATACCCTGTGCACGTTGAAGAACCCGCTGGTCTTGACGCGAGGCTCCCATCTGTCTCCTGACAGCTGTTCCATTGGGTCCCCTCCCCCAACCTTCTCTGATCCCTCGGGGTCCTTGTGATCTGGCCATTAAGCATATTGCAATGCAGAAATGGTCGCTAGGAGAGCTATAGAGGTAAAACAAACCAACGCAATAAGGTACGGCATTGCTGTTTCCTACACAATAAATTGAACAGAGAAACTTAAAAGACTCGCTTGAGGGCGAAGATGGAGGACAGACTGATAGAGATCTGTTTCAGGTAGATGTAAAGGCAACAACGAGAGTGGAGGTCGGCGGCGGCGGCGGCGATCCAGTCTGTCGTTCATCGTGCCTAGGGATTCGTCTGTCCTGTACACAGGGGTGGGGGGGGGGGCGTAGCTATGGGGGAGATGGGAAGAGCTACCCCTCCCCCCAAAGTAAATAGGAGTTGGCAAAATTCGAAGCGACCTGATGCAATCCAGGTGAGTTAGGGAAATTGGGATTTTTTTTTTTGTGTGTAAAGTTAGGGGTAGTTGGCAAAATTCGAGGTGACTTGGAAAAATTCTGAGATATAAAAATTGGGATTTTTTTTTTTTGCAAAATTATGGCGAGTTGTCAAAATCTTGGGGAGTTGCGAGTGGCGCACTTGGTTAAAGAGGAATGGAAACATATCGTATGGTCAGACGAATCACGTGATATCTCACACTTTACGTCAATCATCTGTTGGTCAACGTAGAATGTGTCTGACCATACGATATGTTTCCATTCTCGAACCAATGGATTCATCATATATAGCTCATAGTGTTCCAGGTGCAGCAGCGTGACGATGTAGGGATCCTTCTCTTATCAAAGATGGCGTTCTCTGAATACTAGGCAGGGTCGTATCATTTCCCGAAAGTATAAAAGCATCTTGGAAGTTGCCGATTTGGGTTGGGTTGTTTTACCTCTGAGCGACACTTTTTTGCACACCATGGGCTAAATGGCCAGGTCACATGGACCCCGAAGGCTCAGAGAAGGTTGGGGGAGGGGACCCACTGGAACAACTGTTGAGAGACAGATGGTAGCCTCCCGTCAAGGCCATCCAGCGTGTTCTTTAACGTGCACAGTGTATGGCTCTCCCGCACACGGGGCCACGCTTAACGTCCCATCCGACGGACGGCGGCCTTTCCAAGCCCATCGGTGTCCCCTACTGACCGTGGGCAGGGCGGGGAATTTTGCGGAGATAAATCTCAACGCTGACCCAGCTGGAACTCGAACCTGGGAACTACCGATTACGAGCCTGGCGTGCTACCGACTGAGCCACCCCCGCCTGGAAGTTGCCGATGATGCATCATTTGTATCCAGATTCCAGGATAATATTGCCACGATTCATCGCTCTCGCATCTCACGGGAATTGTTTAAGGCAGCGTTTTTCAAACTTTGTTTTTTCCCGCCATACACAATAAGAAATGCATTTTACATCGCCACCCACACTCGGATATTTTCTATTCTATTTTATTTTTTTAAAAATGCTGGTGGCGCCCCCACCGTTTTGAAAAATTCTGGTTTAAAGAACATGAAACGGTACTTTGACTGCCTTCCACGATACCGCACAATCACGTGATCTTAAAATCAAACGGAAACATATCACAGAATTTGAAACTCGAAACTCGAATGCACAGAAATCTGCTCTCTTCAATTCGAGACGTTCAAGAGACGTTTTACGAAGAGTGGCTCAAAAACCCTTCTGCAGTATTTCAAAAAGAAAAAGTGCAAAACATGCCATGTCGCGTCTTGCTTGTTGGGTTGGGTTGTTTTACCTCTGAGCGGCACTTTTTTGCACACCATGGGCTAAATGGCCAGGTCACATGGACCCCGAAGGCTCAGAGAAGGTTGGGGGAGGGGACCCACTGGAACAGCTGTTGGGAGACAGATGGTAGCCTCCCGTCAAGGCCATCCAGCGTGTTCTTTAACGTGCACAGGGTATGGCTCTCCCGCACACGGGGCCACGGCTTAACGTCCCATCCGACGGACGGCGGCCTTTTCAAGCCCATCGGTGTCCCCTACTGACCGTGGGCAGGGCGGCGTCTTGCTTGCCATTTCTGCCTGCGAAGGCCTGGCGAAGTATTTGGTAGGTGTTCATAATGATTTGGCCAGGGAGTGTATCTGTTTCATACCTTTTTCACCTCCATTTCGGTTGCTACCATATTCAAAAGGGGAGGACCATAGTCCTCTTAACCTTTAAGGTAGGGTTACCAGATGCCATTGTTCTAAAAGGAGAACAGAAAAGCTAGAAATTGAGGACAAAGAAGGACATGCTTTCAATTTGTGAAATAATATTAATTTTTTGGTACCAAGTTTTATATCAAGTACCGACTAACAGTTTGGTCAGAAAAAGGCATAATTCTAATTATGCAGTACACCTCAAAATACATGATTTGCCGATATTTATTCACATTTGATAAGCAATCAAGAGTTTTTGGCTTTAAGTGACATAATGATTATCTGCTATTGCAAAAGGCAAAAAAAATGGACCCATGTGCGGGAGATTCTATCCGTCTCCCTCCACAAATTGGCAGCCAAGAATAGCTTCTATTAACTGCAACTGAGGCAGTGCTCAGCAGTGACTTCGGTGTTCGTAGGGAAAGTTCCCTTGTATGAGAAGGCTTCTACGAAGAAGGAGGCATGCCCTTGTATGAGAAGGCTTCTGCGAAGAAGGAGGCATGCCCTTGTGTGAGAAGGCTTCTGCGAAGAAGGAGGTATGCCCTTGTGTGAGAAGGCTTCTGCGAAGAAGGAGGCATGCCCTCGTGTGAGAAGGCTTCTGCGAAGGAGGCATGCCCTTGTATGAGAAGGCTTCTGCGAAGAAGGAGGCATGCCCTTGTATGAGAAGGCTTCTGCGAAGAAGGAGGCATGTCCTTGTATGAGAAGGCTTCTGCGAAGAAGGAGGCATGCCCTTGTGTGAGAAGGCTTCTGCGAAGAATGAGGCATGTCCTTGTGTGAGAAGGCTTCTGCGAAGAAGGAGGCATGCCCTTGTGTGAGAAGGCTTCTGCGAAGAATGAGGCATGCCCTTGTATGAGAAGGCTTCTGCGAAGAAGGAGGCATGCCCTTGTATGAGAAGGCTTCTGCGAAGAAGGAGGCATGTCCTTGTATGAGAAGTCTTCTGCGAAGAAGGAGGCATGCTCTTGTATGAGAAGGCTTCTGCGAAGAAGGAGGCATGTCCTTGTATGAGAAGGCTTCTGCGAAGAAGGAGGCATGCCCTTGTATGAGAAGGCTTCTGCGAAGAAGGAGGCATGTCCTTGTATGAGAAGGCTTCTGCGAAGAAGGAGGCATGCCCTTGTGTGAGAAGGCTTCTGCGAAGAATGAGGCATGTCCTTGTGTGAGAAGGCTTCTGCGAAGAAGGAGGCATGCCCTTGTGTGAGAAGGCTTCTGCGAAGAATGAGGCATGCCCTTGTATGAGAAGGCTTCTGCGAAGAAGGAGGCATGCCCTTGTATGAGAAGGCTTCTGCGAAGAAGGAGGCATGTCCTTGTATGAGAAGTCTTCTGCGAAGAAGGAGGCATGCTCTTGTATGAGAAGGCTTCTGCGAAGAAGGAGGCATGTCCTTGTATGAGAAGGCTTCTGCGAAGAAGGAGGCATGCCCTTGTATGAGAAGGCTTCTGCGAAGAATGAGGCATGTCCTTGTATGAGAAGGCTTCTGCGAAGAAGGAGGCATGCCCTTGTGTGAGAAGGCTTCTGCGAAGAATGAGGCATGTCCTTGAATGAGAAGGCTTCTGCGAAGAAGGAGGCATGCCCTTGTGTGAGAAGGCTTCTGCGAAGAATGAGGCATGCCCTTGTATGAGAAGGCTTCTGCGAAGAAGGAGGCATGCCCTTGTGTGAGAAGGCTTCTGCGAAGAATGAGGCATGTCCTTGTATGAGAGGGCTTCTGCGAAGAAGGAGGCATGCCCTTGTATGAGAAGGCTTCTGCGAAGAAGGAGGCATGTCCTTGTATGAGAAGGCTTCTGCGAAGAAGGAGGCATGCCCTTGTATGAGAAGGCTTCTGCGAAGAATGAGGCATGTCCTTGTATGAGAAGGCTTCTGCGAAGAAGGAGGCATGCCCTTGTGTGAGAAGGCTTCTGCGAAGAATGAGGCATGTCCTTGTATGAGAAGGCTTCTGCGAAGAAGGAGGCATGTCCTTGTATGAGAAGGCTTCTGCGAAGAAGGAGGCATGCCCTTGTATGAGAAGGCTTCTGCGAAGAAGGAGGCATGTCCTTGTATGAGAAGGCTTCTGCGAAGAAGGAGGCATGCCCTTGTGTGAGAAGGCTTCTGCGAAGAATGAGGCATGTCCTTGTGTGAGAAGGCTTCTGCGAAGAAGGAGGCATGCCCTTGTGTGAGAAGGCTTCTGCGAAGAATGAGGCATGCCCTTGTATGAGAAGGCTTCTGCGAAGAAGGAGGCATGCCCTTGTATGAGAAGGCTTCTGCGAAGAAGGAGGCATGTCCTTGTATGAGAAGTCTTCTGCGAAGAAGGAGGCATGCTCTTGTATGAGAAGGCTTCTGCGAAGAAGGAGGCATGTCCTTGTATGAGAAGGCTTCTGCGAAGAAGGAGGCATGCCCTTGTATGAGAAGGCTTCTGCGAAGAATGAGGCATGTCCTTGTATGAGAAGGCTTCTGCGAAGAAGGAGGCATGCCCTTGTGTGAGAAGGCTTCTGCGAAGAATGAGGCATGTCCTTGAATGAGAAGGCTTCTGCGAAGAAGGAGGCATGCCCTTGTGTGAGAAGGCTTCTGCGAAGAATGAGGCATGCCCTTGTATGAGAAGGCTTCTGCGAAGAAGGAGGCATGCCCTTGTGTGAGAAGGCTTCTGCGAAGAATGAGGCATGTCCTTGTATGAGAGGGCTTCTGCGAAGAAGGAGGCATGCCCTTGTATGAGAAGGCTTCTGCGAAGAAGGAGGCATGTCCTTGTATGAGAAGGCTTCTGCGAAGAAGGAGGCATGCCCTTGTATGAGAAGGCTTCTGCGAAGAATGAGGCATGTCCTTGTATGAGAAGGCTTCTGCGAAGAAGGAGGCATGCCCTTGTGTGAGAAGGCTTCTGCGAAGAAGGAGGCATGCCCTTGTGTGAGAAGGCTTCTGCGAAGAAGGAGGCATGCCCTTGTATGAGAAGGCTTCTGCGAAGAATGAGGCATGTCCTTGTATGAGAAGGCTTCTGCGAAGAAGGAGGCATGCCCTTGTGTGAGAAGGCTTCTGCGAAGAATGAGGCATGCCCTTGTATGAGAAGGCTTCTGCGAAGAAGGAGGCATGCCCTTGTATGAGAAGGCTTCTGCGAAGAAGGAGGCATGTCCTTGTATGAGAAGGCTTCTGCGAAGAAGGAGGCATGCCCTTGTATGAGAAGGCTTCTGCGAAGAAGGAGGCATGTCCTTGTATGAGAAGGCTTCTGCGAAGAAGGAGGCATGCCCTTGTATGAGAAGGCTTCTGCGAAGAATGAGGCATGTCCTTGTATGAGAAGGCTTCTGCGAAGAAGGAGGCATGCCCTTGTGTGAGAAGGCTTCTGCGAAGAATGAGGCATGTCCTTGTGTGAGAAGGCTTCTGCGAAGAAGGAGGCATGCCCTTGTGTGAGAAGGCTTCTGCGAAGAATGAGGCATGTCCTTGTATGAGAAGGCTTCTGCGAAGAAGGAGGCATGCCCTTGTGTGAGAAGGCTTCTGCGAGGAAGGAGGCATGCCCTTGTGTGAGAAGGCTTCTGCGAAGAAGGAGGCATGCCCTTGTGTGAGAAGGCTTCTGCGAAGAAGGTGGCATGCCCTTGTATGAGAAGGCTTCTGCGAAGAAGGAGGCATGCCCTCGTGTGAGAAGGCTTCTGCGAAGAAGGTGGCATGCCCTTGTATGAGAAGGCTTCTGCGAAGAAGGAGGCATGCCCTCGTGTGAGAAGGCTTCTGCGAAGAAGGAGGCATGCCCTTGTGTGAGAAGGCTTCTGCGAAGAATGAGGCATGTCCTTGTATGAGAAGGCTTCTGCGAAGAAGGAGGCATGTCCTTGTATGAGAAGGCTTCTGCGAAGAAGGAGGCATGCCCTTGTGTGAGAAGGCTTCTGCGAAGAATGAGGCATGTCCTTGTGTGAGAAGGCTTCTGCGAAGAAGGAGGCATGCCCTTGTGTGAGAAGGCTTCTGCGAAGAATGAGGCATGTCCTTGTATGAGAAGGCTTCTGCGAAGAAGGAGGCATGCCCTTGTGTGAGAAGGCTTCTGCGAGGAAGGAGGCATGCCCTTGTGTGAGAAGGCTTCTGCGAAGAAGGAGGCATGCCCTTGTATGAGAAGGCTTCTGCGAAGAAGGAGGCATGCCCTTGTATGAGAAGGCTTCTGCGAAGAATGAGGCATGTCCTTGTATGAGAAGGCTTCTGCGAAGAAGGAGGCATGCCTTTGTGTGAGAAGGCTTCTGCGAAGAATGAGGCATGTCCTTGTGTGAGAAGGCTTCTGCGAAGAAGGAGGCATGCCCTTGTGTGAGAAGGCTTCTGCGAAGAATGAGGCATGTCCTTGTATGAGAAGGCTTCTGCGAAGAAGGAGGCATGCCCTTGTGTGAGAAGGCTTCTGCGAGGAAGGAGGCATGCCCTTGTGTGAGAAGGCTTCTGCGAAGAAGGAGGCATGCCCTTGTGTGAGAAGGCTTCTGCGAAGAAGGTGGCATGCCCTTGTATGAGAAGGCTTCTGCGAAGAAGGAGGCATGCCCTCGTGTGAGAAGGCTTCTGCGAAGAAGGTGGCATGCCCTTGTATGAGAAGGCTTCTGCGAAGAAGGAGGCATGCCCTCGTGTGAGAAGACTTCTGCGAAGAAGGAGGCATGTCCTTGTATGAGAAGGCTTCTGCGAAGAAGGAGGCATGTCCTTGTGTGAGAAGGCTTCTGCGAAGAAGGAGGCATGCCCTTGTCTGAGAAGGCTTCTGCGAAGAAGGAGGCATGTCCTTGTGTGAGAAGGCTTCTGCGAAGAAGGAGGCATGCCCTTGTGTGAGAAGGCTTCTGCGAAGAAGGTGGCATGCCCTTCTGTGAGAAGGCTTCTGCGAAGAAGGAGGCATGCTCTTGTGTGAGAAGGCTTCTGCGAAGAAGGAGGCATGCCCTTGTGTGAGAAGGCTTCTGCAAAGAAGGAGCATGCCCTTGTGTGAGAAGGCTTCTGCGAAGAAGGAGGCATGCCCTTGTGTGAGAAGGCTTCTGCGAAGAAGGTGGCATGCCCTTGTATGAGAAGGCTTCTGCGAAGAAGGAGGCATGCCCTCGTGTGAGAAGGCTTCTGCGAAGAAGGAGGCATGCCCTTGTGTGAGAAGGCTTCTGCGAAGAAGGTGGCATGCCCTTGTATGAGAAGGCTTCTGCGAAGAAGGAGGCATGCCCTCGTGTGAGAAGGCTTCTGCGAAGAAGGTGGCATGCCCTTGTATGAGAAGGCTTCTGCGAAGAAGGAGGCATGCCCTCGTGTGAGAAGGCTTCTGCGAAGAAGGAGGCATGTCCTGTATGAGAAGGCTTCTGCGAAGAAGGAGGCATGTCCTTGTGTGAGAAGGCTTCTGCGAAGAAGGAGGCATGCCCTTGTATGAGAAGGCTTCTGCGAAGAAGGAGGCATGTCCTTGTGTGAGAAGGCTTCTGCGAAGAAGGAGGCATGCCCTTGTGTGAGAAGGCTTCTGCGAAGAAGGAGGCATGTCCTTGTGTGAGAAGGCTTCTGCGAAGAAGGTGGCATGCCCTTGTGTGAGAAGGCTTCTGCGAAGAAGGAGGCATGCCCTTGTGTGAGAAGGCTTCTGCGAAGAAGGAGGCATGCCCTCGTGTGAGAAGGCTTCTGCGAAGAAGGAGGCATGCCCTCGTGTGAGAAGGCTTCTGCGAAGAAGGAGGCATGTCCTTGTGTGAGAAGGCTTCTGCGAAGAAGGAGGCATGTCCTTGTGTGAGAAGGCTTCTGCGAAGAAGGAGGCATGCCCTTGTGTGAGAAGGCTTCTGCGAAGAAGGAGGCATGTCCTTGTGTGAGAAGGCTTCTGCGAAGAAGGAGGCATGCCCTTGTGTGAGAAGGCTTCTGCGAAGAAGGAGGCATGCCCTCGTGTGAGAAGGCTTCTGCGAAGAAGGAGGCATGTCCTTGTGTGAGAAGGCTTCTGCGAAGAAGGAGGCATGTCCTTGTGTGAGAAGGCTTCTGCGAAGAAGGAGGCATGCCCTTGTGTGAGAAGGCTTCTGCGAAGAAGGAGGCATGTCCTTGTGTGAGAAGGCTTCTGCGAAGAAGGAGGCATGCCCTTGTGTGAGAAGGCTTCTGCGAAGAAGGTGGCATGCCCTTGTGTGAGAAGGCTTCTGCGAAGAAGGAGGCATGCCCTTGTGTGAGAAGGCTTCTGCGAAGAAGGAGGCATGCCCTCGTGTGAGAAGGCTTCTGCGAAGAAGGAGGCATGTCCTTGTATGAGAAGGCTTCTGCGAAGAAGGAGGCATTCCTTTCATGTTGCAAATGAAGAAAAAAAACTGCTGTTAACTTTAATAGCTCCCCTTATCGGTTGACTTAATTAATTTAGCATTCACGATTTGCTTTTTCAATAAATTTATTCACGGTTAATAGCAAATTATATTCTAGTCATGCATTCAAGAATATAATACACTTTAATTTAAACCATGTTTTGAAGTTATACAAAAAGGGGGACATTTCATGTTTTTTCAAAATTCCGGGGGACACGAGATAAAAAAGGAGGACATGTGTTTACTTAAACCCCCCCCCCCCCCCCCCCCCCCTTGTATCAGGCCTTCTTAATTGATAATGAGGTATTTTTCCCTTTGCTAATTAGCCTATTGTTCAACTCATTAGTTCACCAAATTGACAGCAAAGAATAGCTTTGAACAGTGGAGTATTCAGAATATTCCAATAAGGGAGGTGAGGGTGGGGGAAGTTTTGCACGGTTGAGTCTAATGTTGTAGTGGGGGGGGGGGACGAGCTTAAATCTGTGATTTCTTAAAATATATACGTTCTTTAGTCCCTTTGGGAAACTACTGACCTGAACCAATTGGTATTATCCACCAGTTTCTTTATTTAATAACTGACTACGAAAGGGTTAGGTTGTTTTACCTCTGAGCGGCACTATTTTGCACACCATGGGCTAAATGGCCAGGTCATATGGACCCCGAAGGCTCAGCGAAGGTTGGGGGAGGGGACCCACTGGAACAGCTGTTGGGAGACAGATGGTAGCCTCCCGTCAAGGCCATCCAGCGTGTTCTTTAACGTTGTTAATTGAGTAGTTTTACCTCTGAGCGGCACTTTTTTGCACACCATGGGGTAAATGACCTAGTCACATGGACCCCGAAGGCTCAGAGAAGGTTGGGGGAGGGGACCCACTGGAACAGCTGTTGGGAGACAGATGGTAGCCTCCCGTCAAGGCCATCCAGCGTGTTCTTTAACGTTGTTAATTGAGTAGTTTTACCTCTGAGCGGCACTTTTTTGCACACCATGGGGTAAATGACCTAGTCACATGGACCCCGAAGGCTCAGAGAAGGTTGGGGGAGGGGACCCACTGGAACAGCTGTTGGGAGACAGATGGTAGCCTCCCGTCAAGGCCATCCAGCGTGTTCTTTAACGTGCACAGGGTATGGCTCTCCCGCACACGGGGCCACGGCTTAACGTCCCATCCGACGGACGGCGGCCTTTCCAAGCCCATCGGTGTCCCTTACTGACCGTGGGCAGGGCGGGGAATTATTGCGGACTACGAAAGGATACTTTGAGTTCTTCTTTAACGTTTTCTTTTCAGTAATAAAATAAATAAATCCCCCCTCAAGCAGCTGCTTGCCACAGAGGTCTGACAGGAGCCTGTCAGTTTATATGCCACAGTAGAAGATCTGAGAGGATGGCAGGACCTCAGCAGAAAAACGACACATACATCCATGCCTTAACAGGGGCTCGAACCCAGGTCCCTTAGATCAGTAGCCATGCGCGCTAACCACTCGACCACGGGACGGGTTAAAAAATTTAAGTGCACGCGAATTTCAGATTTCATCTGCGTTTGGTGATAAAAGCAGAGAGAGAAAAAAAAAAACTAACAAGCAAACAAAAGCGCATTGAAAAGAAATTTTTGTATAAAGAAAAATTAAAAAAAAAAAACCAGCAAACATTTAGTTTGCATGATTTGGCAACAGAAAAATTAATGCCAGGGTCAATTTGCATGTGAAAAGATTCTCCGCGCAATTAATTATCGCTCGACAATGGAGCATCGGGCCCCGGAGAAGTGCGCGAGGCAAAATGAGCGTTTTCAGCGTGGCGACATGCAATTACAACAATAATACTTCAATGCGACACAATGCCCCTCTGAAAGGAGCTCTTTTCGGATGGCAACGCTTCCCTTGATTTGGCTTTAAAATAATTATTGCTTTGGCCTCTCTTCCTTTTGAAAGGAGACGACTCGATCGTTTCCATCGCCTCCTCACAAAAGGATTTCCGTCTCGTATTAGACACAACGAGTTCGCCTAGCACATCGTCGAAGAGACGATTTCGCGATGATTTCCCACTCGTCATCTTAACCCCCATGGCAAAGAATGTCAACACAGCGCTTTTGTACTGCCCACAAAGACGGAAATCTCGTTACACCTGAAATGAAGCGAATTTTTGGAGATAATTATATTCAATAGTTAACAGATAGTTACAAGAATAGGCAAGGGTGGAAATAATTAGTTCACTTTTAAGCTGACGATGAATTAACGAGCATTATCGATTCCATTCAGCTCGGTTTCGCAAGGTCAAAATCATTTAGTTATTAGTCATCGCACAGTTTACAAAGCACCTGACATAAAATGAAGTACAGGGAGGGCGGAACAAAGTGACCATCCCCCCCCCTCGCTTTAAAAATACTACTAATGGGAACAGGGCAAAATAATATTAACTATGTACGTATATTACGAGCATTCTTGAAGAATTTTTTTAAAGAGCGCTAAAATGGAGAGGACTTATTCCTGAAGAGCAGTGGGGGGGGGGGGGATTGGCCAATCCGTCGCGTGCCATGCTCGTAATCCACAGTTCCTATGTTCGAGTTCCCTCTGGGCCGGGGCGGGGGGTGGCTCAGTTGGTAGTGCGCCAGGCTCGTAATCTGCAGTTCCCAGGTTCGAGTCCCAGCTGGGTCAGCGTTGAGATTTATCCCCGCAAAATTCCCCGCCCTGCCCACGGTCAGTAGGGGACACCGATGGGCTTGGAAAGGCCGCCGTCCGTCGGATGGGACGTTAAGCCGTGGTCCCGTGTGTGGGAGAGCCATACCCTGTGCACGTTAAAGAACACGCTGGATGGCCTTGACGGGAGGCTACCATCTGTCTCCCAACAGCTGTTCCAGTGGGTCCCCTCCCCCAACCTTCTCTGAGCCTTCGGGATCCATGTGACCTGGCCATTTAGCCCATGGTGTGCAAAAAAGTGCCGTTCAGAGGTAAAACAAACCCAAATCCCTCTGGGCCAGCAATGAGATTTGTCTCCGCAAAACTCTCCCCTCGGTGAGAAAGTGAGAGTCCACGTCCAAGATCATCGACTTTCTCGATGATCTTGGACGTGGACTCTCATCTTTAGCTGTTCTAGGGAGTGTCATTTCTTGTATACATTTTTGTACAGATATAATAGGTCGCAGACGTATTGATATTTTTTTCATTTTTGATAAACCATTCTAGTGGCACCACTTAGTGTCTGACAGAGACGACTCAAGTAGTTGATGTTGGCCAGACCCCGTTTGTGCGCATCATTCTGGGATATTCGGTTTCATCCGTTTCTGATGATGCTCTCAGCGATGTACTGAAGCATCTCTTGTAAGGCATAACTTCACCTCTCGAAACACTGAGCATTATCCTTCGGATAGAATGACGTTTCCTTGCACCAGGACCCTCTTCCACTCACCAAATATGGAAGTGGACGTTGTCTTTTTCCCGGGGATTGCATCTGATTGGCCCATTGGGTTGGGTTGGGTTGTTTTACTTCTGAGCGGCACTTTTTTGCACACCATGGGCTAAATGGCCAGGTCACATGGACCCCGAAGGCTCAGAGAAGGTTGGGCGAGGGGACCCACTGGAACAGCTGTTGGGAGACAGATGGTAGCCTCCCGTCAAGGCCATCCAGCGTGTTCTTTAACGTGCACAGGGTATGGCTCTCCCGCACACGGGGCCACGGCTTAACGTCCCATCCGACGGACGGCGGCCTTTCCAAGCCCATCGGTGTCCCCTACTGACCGTGGGCAGGGCGGGGAATTTTGCGGAGATAAATCTCAACGCTGACCCAGCTGGGACTCGAACCTGGGAACTACAGATTACGAGCCTGGCGCGCTACCGACTAAGCCCCCCCCCCCCCCCCCCATTGGTTTCGATGATTCCCAGGGTTGCCAAAATTTCAAACAAATATTGCAAAAGACGTATTTAAGCTAGAAATTTTAAATTTTGGCGATGGAATGTGAATGCCATGATGTTTCTATTGGCAACAATGAATTGACCTCTTAGACCCAGGGGGGGGCGGGGCACAATTTTTTTAGCAAATAATTGTTTGTATATAGAGATAAATGAAAAAAATCTTTTTAGTGTTAGATAGGAATTGATAAAATATTATGATTCGCACTTTCGGAATCTTTCGAACACTATAATTGCGCCCTCTAACGGTGAAAAAGATTGAAAATTTCAAAATTTCAAACGAATATTGCAACGATGTATTGATGATAGGAATATCAAATTTTGGTGGTGGAATGTGAACGTCATGAAGTTTCGACTGGAAACAAATGAAAATGATAATTAGAAAACTCTTTCTTAATTTGATTTGTACTAATAAAATATTATAATTCGCATTTTCCAAATGCTTAGTAGTTTTAATATATACACTGCACGACATTGAAATTTCCCCACCCAGAAGGAGTGAGGGGATAGGGGTGAAATGTAGCACACACATAGCAATACATATTAGCATAATGATTTATTTTTCAGCCACTTACAGCGGTTAGAAGATGAGATAATGCAGCACAATGTGACTACCTCAGTAGGTGGTTTCACCGCCGTGAACGGAAATACAGGCAGCAATACACCATGGTAAGGAGTAATACAGTCAATGAATATGGTCCAGAGGACACCAAGCAGCATTGACTTGCTACCATAATTCATTGAGATTCCAAGCCAGCCGGTGAGAGGATTGCACACGTCGTCCAATGTGATCCCACAGATTTTCTATTGAGGATAAATCTGGAGATCGTGCTGGCCATGGCAATACTTGAACATGTTACAAGCATTGTCTGGGGACCCTAGCAGTGTGTACACGGGTGTTGTCATGCTGGAAAATGGGCTTCAGAACTGCGCTAACATATCGTGCAGCTGTCGGTGTTCCCGTGATGCGGACAAGATGCGGCCTGCTGTCGTATCCAATAGCACCCCATTATGCCTGGCTGACAGGCGGTGGTACCGAACCAAATGGCTGACAGGCGGTGAGTCCCGAACCAAAGTTGGATCCCTCTCTCAAAAGCATGCAAATGGTAATAAACCTGCCGGTGGCGTGTACCAGGCATTTTCGGCTTTCACTGAACAATTTCCAAGCGAAACCACGTAATCTCAACCGTTCGCACGACTTCCACCTGCATAAACACAATACCATCCCTGTTCCTTTTTTGCATCTTTTATTTCTTGAGCCACACATGTCATTGGATCCAGATTATCATCATTTGCATATCTCAACTACACACACCTACCATTCTATTTGCGTGTTTGAACAACATGTCCTTCTGGGTGGGACACTTTCAATGTCGAGCAATGTATGTCTTTACGTGTTATAGAATTTTACAAATAACATATATAAAATATGAATTTGAAAAATTAGTGGTAGTTTATAAGAGATATTCCACTGACAGTAATAATTCTTCCACTTTTCTAAGAGAGGTGTGAGAAATGCAACTCTTTAGATTTAAGGTTTAAAGACGAATACTTTTTTTATGTTGTATAATTACTAATAAAATACCATTTGCATTTTTCCCATCATCCGCTTGCTCAAATTAAAACTTTGAAGGAATGAAACAGTAGGTAAAGGAAAAACTTCTTTCTCTCTGAAAACGAGATTCTCACGTGCGCCGCCAGAGGCGATATCCTTTTAGTTTTTAAGTAGTGTCCCAAGATGATTTTTTTGTTTGAGAGAGAGAAAGTTTAGGTTTAGCATTATCTCTGGTTTGGAGAGTGTCTGCCAGACTGTGCCGTGTTCATCTTAAAGATTGTTCTTGAACTTCCCTAAGGAAAAGAGTTGACCTCTCTGATGTTGATTAATTGTTACAAGGGAAAAGATTGAAAAGATTATGATAATGACTCTTAACTTTCGCAACGTAAATGAATGCTTTATCAGTCGCTCGAGTTACAGTTCCTTTGCTCTCTTGCAGGGAGGTGGTGCACTGGTATACCTAGGGGAGGTAAGGTCCCCCTCACAACCATTGAGGTCTTTAATAGCATATATTTTTCTAAGGCAATCTACGAAACTCAGAAGCTCCGATGTGTCAAGACCACTACCACTGCAAGTTTCTCATAATGTTGTTGTTATCATTACAAACATGCTTCATATGCTTTGCTTCTGAATTAATTTGAAATATTAAAGTTTGCCAGTTGTTAAATTATTATTTTTGGCTTAAAGAAATTATAAAAGTTAAGTATCGTATACCTGCATTAACTTTCTGACTTCATAAGCTCTGTAAATAGGAAGTTTTTCCGTCCTTTGGTTTAACGCTTTGTTTTTTTTAAACATTCTTTCTAGAAATGAATACAATTCCAAATTTTCATGCAGCCATGGATGACGGAGGTCCAACCAGACTGTGTAATTTTTCTCTCCAGGCATATCTGTTCTGAGCTACACCTGCTGCATTTGGCCACTCTAGATCAATTCTAGCAAACTCCTCTTTAACATTGTCTGCACATCGCATCCTAGGTTTTCCCCTTTTTCTGAAACCCTTAGGCACACTGTTTATAATCCTCTTTGCCAATCTGCAACTATGCATACAGGCAACATGGCCAAACCAACGCAGTCTTTCTCTGCACAATATGCTGCTCAAAAGAGGTTGATGACTCCTTCTTCTAATCTCATCATTACTTACAAAGTCAAATCACTTAATGCCCAAGATACTGCGTAAGCATCTAGCATCAAGTTTCTTGTTATCTTTTTTATAAAAGGTCCATGTTTCGCTTCCATAACTAACCTTAGAAAGAACCAACTATTATACAGCCTAATTTTAGTCTTTAGGTATATATGCTTATTTTTCCACACTTTCCATAGATTCTTAAAAGTCCCATCAGCAATTTCTATTGTTCGATTTATCTCATACCGCACATCACTAGTATCTGTTGCCTAGCTCCCAAGATAATTAAATTGAGACACTTGCTCAAGAGAGCAGCCATTCAAAGCAACTGAAGCACCACCTGCCTGACCAATTTTCATCACTTTAGTTTTATCTCTGTTTATTATCACACCTACTCTATTACCAGTCTCATCAACAGCCCTAATGAACGAATTCATCTCATCAACATCATTAGCCAACAAGGCCAAATCATCTGCATAACCTAAATCAGAAATTTTGAAATCTCTAGACCATTTAAGGCCAAAATCTTTCTCTTGCAGAAAGAATTTCGCATAACAAAATCAAAATGATTTTCTATCAAATCAATTTATCAAAATGATTCTCATAATGATGACTATCTTTGATAACAGCGAGTTCTGCGTGAGAGTTGGTGCAGCCAGTGGAGTACCCAAGGGAGAAGATCAGAAGGGATGAGAGTTAATAAAATGTAGCATAAACATAAGTAGTTTGCCGCACACCCGTTACGAAGCATTGGCTTAACCGACTGCACGTGCTCCAGTTTTACTAAGAAGCGGGAAAATATGACTCTGAAACCTTTGAAATCGCGCTCCGTGTGGAATGGTCCCAAAAAGAAGCTCTCAATTCCGATGGTATTAAATGATTAAAGCCCCTCTCCTGATGGCCGATTGCCTGTGAGCGTGGCAGTGAGCACCTTTCGCTTTCTTTGTTGCCATGCCCGCAAGTGTGCGCGAGGTGTTGACATGCGACGAAGCAGGCCGGCATTTGCAGCTTATCTGGCAACAGTTCATTTAAATGCAAATCGAGCATTAAGTGACGAACTGAGTCCCAAGAGGAAGACGACGACGTGTCATTTGTCAAACGTCTGCAGTTCAGTGACGCTTGGAGTGTTAGCACCAAGATCCCTCCAAACCACGGGACATTAACTAATTGAAGGGATTCAAATGAAACGGAGGCTGTTGAATTCTTTCTCTCTCTATAAGAAGAAGAAGGCTCTCATCGCCAAAGGGAGACAATCTTTTATTTTCAAATTAATTTTATAACTCTAATTGGAAGCAGTTGGGGATTTTTAACAAGGTTGTTTAGATGAATTGGAAAAAAAACTGGACGCGGAAATAAAAATGATATCTTTTTCCAAAAATGTTTAAAAGCGTAACTAGAAGTGATAAAACAGCGTTTATAGACTGAAGAGTTTAACGCGTAGTTTCAAATTAATGCCATATGCCACCGAAAGGATTTTTATGAACCAGAAATTGGATGTCATTTTGTCAGTACATTCTATATTTTTTCACAGACGTCCAAACTGAAGCTTTGAGGAAGGTACAGATGCCATTAATTTTATGAATATGACAGAAGTTAAACAGATCAATTCCAAACTTTGCATTTTATATACTTTATTGTCAGATTCTCTTAGAACTTGTATATTTTCAGACTTTTAGAGTGCTTTTCTTAGAAAGATGTTCCACCTGATTCAATTGTTAAATATATTTTCAGTAGCAATTTTATTCAGATGTTGTTTACAAAGTTTTTTTTTTTGTGTCGAACTAATCAGTTTGCCTTCTGATAAGTCCCCGTCTTAAATTTAGCATAAATGAAACACTTCTGAAATTAAAAACGAAATTAATATAAAACTTTCGATTCCATTTCATTGCTTCGCTAGAATTTAATAATTTGGTTAATTAGCTGCAATAAGTTTTTGAAAGTCCTAACATTTTCCCTATTCGCCTGCATTTTTTTCAAGAATTCCCTGTAATTGTCCTCCTTTTGCATTTAAAAGGGAATTCATTCCCTGTAAAGCTTTTTGGTGTATTTTTCCAACCGATTAATCGAATTATATAGACCGAACGATAAACTCACGTTGCCATTCTCAAAGGAGCAAACATTTCCGGAAATTGACGCTGAAATTAAAGAATAATTTTAACTCTCCGTTTCCAATGTCATTAAAGTCATTTTCCTACACTAATAAAACTTTGTACATTATAAGGAGTGGAATCATTTAGTATATTTGCCGAAGTTCTTCAAAATGATCTTACTAATGCAATAAAGATAGAAATGAAATGCGTATTAATTCTTTTTACAAAAAGCATTAGTTCCGGAAAATTACATATAAGGGGAAAGAATTCCACAGCTAATTAAGCTAAGCACATCCATTACTGTGTTTACACTTTCATACATTTCTTTACAAATTAAAAAAATTTAATTTCCTTTCTTCCTCAGTAATAACTCCGCAAGCGTGTTCAAACCGAGATATTAATCCTTAACGTCTACTATTATGACGAGGGAAGGATCTAGAGGGGGGGGAGAGGGGGGATGGCTTCCTTGTCTTCCACCCCGTTTTAAAATGAAAGTAAGGGAAATGGAGCCCATAAATGATTAAACTTGTGCTTATTTCAGTATTTTTCATGAAATATTTCGAAAGTCTCTAAAGGAAAGGGAAAATGTTAAATTCAATGGAAATTCAGCCCCCCCCCCCCCTGAGCAAAGGGAACTGGGTTCGAGCCCCGAATAAGGCATGGATGTGTGTGTTGTTTTTCTGCTGAGGTCCCGCCATCCTCACAGACCTTCTACTGTGGCGTGTAATACCCGTGGATATAAATAGTGCATGGTTGCATCTCGGCATGACTCGGAGCGGGCGGTGGCTCAGTCGGTAGCGCCTCAGGCATCGGTAGCGTTCCCAGGTTCGAGTCCCAGCTGGATCAGCGCTGAAATTTATCTCCCAAATCTCCCCGCCATGCCCTCGTTCAGTAGGGGACACCGATGGGCTTGGAAAGGCTGCCGTCCGTCGGATGGAACGTTAAGCCGTGGCTTCGTGTGCGGGAGAGCCATACCCTGTGCACGTTAAAGAACATGCTTGATGGCCTTGACGGGAGCCTACCGTCTGTCTCCCAACACCTGTTCCAATGGGTCCAAACAAATCATAAAAATATGCTAAGTATATAAATAATTAAATTTATTAAAAAATTTATATTTTGTATGAAAATATTAATTTAATAAAATTAAATTAATATTAATATAGTATAAGATGACTATTTCACTCTGAAAAATATTACTGATATAGTCTAAATTTTACCAAATGTTGTACTGTGCAAAAAATTGTTTACGGCAGATTTGAAAAGGATGTAATAATATTGCTGGAAATTAGGATGCAATAATGACAGAATGTCTTTTAAGAGAACTTTTTAATGTCCTTTTTTATGACAATGATCCTGAATCGTTAATTGCTTTAAAAGTTTTCAATGATCTCTTTAATGATTCGTGAAAATTAGCAGACTTTCAAATATCGCACATGCGCAAATTCGCATTGCCTTGCAGCGACATCTGCAATCCAACAGGAAATACAAAGCAAACGAAATGTGGAGTCCAGAGCGGAAGCTTCGACAGTTTTCTCACTCGTTGCCTTCGAATTAAAGAATCCATTCGTTTAACAATCAATCTCTGACAGGAAAGAATCTCAAAGGAAAATCGAAAAGTATTCGAATTCAGATTATTTAATAAATGTTTCGAGACTCTCAATGTGTCGTGTTTTTACCTCTGAGCTGCACTTGTTGAACCTTAATTGGGTTAAATTAGCCAAGTCACAAAGACCCGAAGATATTTGGGGAAGGGTATCCCCTCCCCCACTGAACATCGGCTCTATGAGCCTCCTGTCAATGCAATCCAGCCTCTTGATATTCTTATATTTTTTATTCTAATATTATTACTGGTGGACTCTTGTGCTAATCTATATACTAATGTTTATCTATAAATATATTTTATTTAAGAAGAAAAGTTATCATATTTATTATCAAATATAATAATGCTAATTAATACAAATAAATTTTCCCCTAAATAAAATATATTTATGGTAAACATTTGTATAAAAATTAGCACAGAGACCACAGTAATAATATTAAAATCAAAAATATCAGAAATGTCTATATGGTATTGCTATTTAAGCTGACGTCATAAATTTGGTCCTTCGTCTTTCTGTTACAGGAGGTGTTGGATAAATCCCATCGCTGTCACAGTTGGGACTCGAACATCGAAACTGAAGTTTACGAGGGTGGCGTTCAGTAAATGGAAACTGTTATCAAGATTACTTTCAAACAGACTTTAGAATAGAAAAAAATTCAGTCAACTATATCAGAATAGGGTGTGAGCTTGTTCAGAGTTTTATTTGATTTTCTTTCTCATAATTGAAATTTTTTCCAAAATTCCATTTTCATAATTCGAATTTTTTCCAATTTCTGTTCACCCACCAGACCTGTTTTGGCAGCCATCGTTTCATCCAATCAAGATTTGAAATAAGCAATCCTTGTATTAAAAATGTTCCTAGAAATTGAAGTAAAATTTAATTCAAATTGCGATACACAAAGGTAGAACGAAACTTAATGCATCTGAAGAATATTAAATCATTCGGAATGAATTGCAAACAATTCTTAAAGGAAAGTTTGCCAAAGAAATGAAGTAAAATACTTTTAAGAAACTCTACTGTAGGCGCCATCTAGTGAGAATGTAAACAAACGCTTTCAAGCCTTACGGTTAATTACCAATACCCATTGTATAATAAAAACCATAATTTTTTAATTAAGGAATTGAAAAGAATAAAATATTGTGTATTAACCGTTTCTTCTCAAATTGCTTTGAGTTCAACTATTAAAGAACCGTAAATATAACACTGTGAAAAATGTTTGTTTAGAAATATGATGTAGAAGATTTAACCGAATCACAAAGTAAAATTGCAATTTTGCTTTTAGCTCATCAAAATATTTTGAGTCACCATTTCTCTCTAGAAGCAAGTGAAATGTCGGAAAGAAAATTATCATTGCAGCATTTGCTGAAGTTCCATCCCTGGACCCAGAACTCTCGCAAACGATGTCGGCAAACTATAAAAAAATCGTTGTCTCTGCGGCAACCCAACACAACCCGTCCATGAACTCTATGGACGGGTTGTGTTGGGTTGTTTTACCTCTGAGCGGCACTTTTTTGCACACCGTGGGCTAAATGTCCAGGTCACATGGACCCCGAAGGCTCAGAGAAGGTTGGGGGAGGGGACCCACTGGAACAGCTGTTGGGAGACAGATGGTATCCTCCCGTCAAGGCCATCCAGCGTGTTCTTTAACGTGCACAGGGTATGGCTCTCCCGCACACGGGGCCACGGATTAACGTCCCATCCGACGGACGGCGGCCTTTCCAAACCCATCGGTGTCCCCTACTGACCGTGGGCAGGGCGGGGAATTTTGCGGAGATAAATCTCAACGCTGACCCAGCTGGGATTCGAACCTGGGAACTACAGATTACGGGTCTGGCGCCACCGACTGAGCCACCCCCGCCCCCCTCTATGGACGGAAAAATGCTTTCAAAACTTCTTTTTTACGTCTCAAAGTGTGATTTTGAAATGAATGTTCACTCAAATTAAAAAATATTAATATCAAATATGAAACTAAACTTAAATAACGAGCGTAAAAAATATTTTAAATCGTTAAAATAAATAAAACTAAGGTTATTAAAACGAAACAAATATGATATATATTTAAGCTTTTCCTAAAGTACTAGTCTGAGCGAGGTCTTTACACCTGAAAAGGTCATTCTAGATGTCAATCAATCAGTTATAGTGAGCATTTCTTGATTAACACCGCGATTAATTACATTTTATTAATTTTCTTTCCAATCCTAATATAAACTCCCAAAATAAATATTTACAATTATTAAAGGTTTCTTTGATCTCCAATAGACTGAGTTGCGCATTTTAAAACCAAACTTTTAAAAATCCTACATCGAAACATTCTTCCCGTGCATCTGCAGAATGATACTACCGATAATCATTTCTCTGTATATTTCATACGATAAGCCAGATAATTTTTTCCCTCAAAATCGGGCCTAATAACTTTGCTTTCAGGATGGGGAGGGGGGGGGATGCAGATCTCGAAAAATTGAGTCCGAGCTCATTTCCTTTTCTCCATTGATATCCACTCTTTGTCTCAATTATCCCCATTTTGCATGCAAAAATAAAGTTCCGTTCAGAAATTAAAACAACTGGACACAAATTAATTTCCCCTAGATGGTAATATCAATTGGTTTTTTTTTACCCCCAAAAAATAAGAAAAAATCATTTTGTGGTTGGATTACTACAGTAAAATATTGCTTTTGGCAATTTCTGAATAATCCATTAGTTCCATCTAGGGATCGTTGAATTTTCAAAATAAAATTCCACTAGGGATCGTTGAATTTTCAAAATAAAATTTTATTCCCTTTAAAAACGAACAAATATATAGTAGTTAGAGAGGATTCGCGAATAGTTAAGGGAACTGTAGGGGACTTTGATTCCAGTGAAACGCCCTGTTCACGTGCAACAGCTGAAGCGTGATCCTTGCATCATGAGATGCGTCCCGTGCTCTGCAATACGTCATGTTGTTGAGAACACACTTAAGTTGCAATAGAGTTTTAGAAAATTTGAAGTTATTTTTTGAGTGCCTTGCGTGTAGTGTACGGGCTTTGGCTGAGAAATTCTTTGCTTATTTAAGGGTAGTTTTTATGTGCAAACAGCATCTTTGGTTGTTCTAAGGAATATCGTTAGGTAACTCTGTAATCCAGCTTTCGAGTATTCTTTTAGTATTTGACAATAGTTGGCAGTAGTAACTAGTTTTGATAATCTATTTGCTCATTTCTTTGAAATTAATTGCTTTATTTATTAAATAAGTTCAGTTATTTTCTGTTTGAATTCATATATTATATATAATATATTTCGAATTCAAGCACGGTACTCTGAAACAAAAATAGCGAAAAATTCTGTAACAATATATATCTTTAAACTATCAACAATTATTTAACAACTGACTAAATTTTAAAATTGCAAATTATTCCGTAAGCAAAAGCATAATTATAACTGCCGTACTAAATATTGTCTTCCTTAATAAATCAATTTCATTATTTTTCGATATGGAAAAACTGCTGAAATGAAGAATTTCTCTTCGTATCGAATTGGAGACAAAATAGCAAGTTATTCTTCATTGAGTAAGTCTTCTTCTAGTTATAAACACTTGAATATTTTCCATAATTATTTCTTGACATTTATTAATTTAAAATCGTTATCTACTTTTAACCCGGTTGCTTTCTCCTGGCTTATTTTAATCTTTAATGTATTATCGAAAAAAAAATGTCTAGAATAATATTGAATTTATATTAAGTTGAATAAGGAACGATATTTAGGAAATTAAATCTCTGGTATTTTCTAATTAAATTAATTTCAATTGTTTTACATCTACAGTCGCTCAAAAAAAAAAACCGAACGTTATGGTTGATTACAGAATTCAGAAAAAATATCTGGCAACGACTTTTTTTAGAAAATAGTGATCTGGCAACCTTCGTGTCACGTGACACGAAGGTTGCCAGATCACTGATTTCTAAAAAAAATCGTTGCCAGATATTTTTTCTGAATTCTGTAATCAACCATAGTGTTCGGATACTTTTTTGAGCGACTGTAGGTGGTCATATTATTTTGATACTAGATCGTGTGGGCTCACTCACGGAAATATTGAGCGTGTGCAGTTACCGTTCACAGCAAACTGGAGCGTGTACAGCAACTGCACACGCTCCAGTTTGCTGTGAACGGTAACTGGAGCGTGTACAGTTGCTGTACACGCTCCAGATATTTTTCCTGAATTCTGTAATCACGTGACACGAAGGTTGCCAGATCACTAATTTCTAAAAAAAATCGTTGCCAGATATTTTTCTGATTTCTGTAATCAACCATAGTGTTCGGATATTTTTTTCTCGAGCGATGTGCATCACCATCCGACAGCATGAGAACCCTAATAAGCGATCCATTTAGATGGCTAAAAATGAGTCGCAACAGATTCAGAAATGGAGATGTGGAACGAAAACACGTGGTCAGATGATTGCAAGAAACAAAGAGGCTGCAGATCATTACAGAATCCTTGCAGAGATGCTCGTCACTAAATCGTAATTGCGTGGAATGAGGCGAAAAATTCCATTATTTATGATTCGTGAATTTCAGAAAGAAATGAATCATCCCTCTAATTGGCATTCTTAATCAGTTGGTGCAAAACGTTTGCCTGTGGTCCTAAAGAGCCTGACTCGAGTAAAGAGTCATTTCACTTCTTCTGATCCACAAAATCAACTCTAACTGTAGTTGTGGCAACGGCTCCTTTTTGCTGCGTCGTCTGCTTACCATAAAAGGATTGACTTCCCCCCCCCCCTAACCAGTCGCCAAAAGAAATTAGAAAGGAACGACAGAATCATGTCTTTTTAGATTTTCGTCGGCAACAGACTTCTCGCTGAGTTTTCGTCTCACGGTTAATAACGTTTCTGACATTAGAGCTCGTGAGCGGCTTCATCGTTTCATTGCTCGCGTCTCGCACGCTCCTCGAGCAAGCACATTCGGCATTTTCATTTCCGGCTTCGCCTACGTCACAAGAAACAAAATTCCGCTGCCGCGCAATTTCGCTTCTCAACAAGGTCACCTCCCAGAGGCCTTTGAGGAGGGAGAGGAGGATCAACTCCTCTCAAAAGATGGATAAAGATGGAGAGTCCGTCTCTCCATTTTCCTCTTCTGAATTTCTTTTCGATTTCCCTACTTCCATTTCGCTGTTAAATCTCTTCTGCCTTTTAGTTGACAATTTCGGAAGCAACGAAACGAGATTTCTGTTGCCATGGAGAGTTTTTGTCATTTGTATGAAAAGAGAATTAAAAAGTATGGGAACCACCTACGTTAATCTTCGACACCGCCTTTGTAACTCTGTGATGTCACTGAGATGGGTTATTTTACCTCTGAGCTGCACTTTTTTGCACCCAATGGGCTAAATGGCCAGGTCACAACGACCCGAGCCCTCAGAAAAGGTTGGAGCAAGGGAACCCACTAGAAGAAGCAGATGTATCCTCCCTTCAAGGCATCCAACGTGTGCTTTAAAGTGCACGGGATAAGGCTCTCTCTCATGCACATGGGGTCACGGCTTAACATCCCATTGGACGGACGGCGGCCTTATCCAAACCCATCGGTGTCCCCTTTCTCACCGAGGTCAGGGTGAGGATTAGCGGAAATAAATCTCATACGGCATAGTCATTACGGCATAGTTCATCCTGGCATAGTCATTACGGCATAGTTCATCCTGGCATAGTCATTACGGCATAGTTCATCCTGGCATAGTTCATCCTGGCATAGTCATTACGGCATAGTTCATCCTGGCATAGTCATTACGGCATAGTTCATCCTGGCATAGTCATTACGGCGTAGTTCATCCTGGCATAGTCATTACGGCGTAGTTCATCCTGGCATAGTCATTACGGCGTAGTTCATCCTGGCATAGTCATTACGGCGTAGTTCATCCTGGCATAGTCATTACGGCGTAGTTCATCCTGGCATAGTCATTACGGCGTAGTTCATCCTGGCATAGTCATTACTGCATAGTTCATCCTGGCATAGTCATTACTGCATAGTTCATCCTGGCATAGTCATTACTGCATAGTTCATCCTGGCATAGTCATTACTGCATAGTTCATCCTGGCATAGTTTGGACTCGAACTACAGGTCACAAGCGTGGCGCGCCACCGGCTTCGTCAAGCCCCAACTGATATCGTGATGACATCGATATGCTGAGAGTCGGGTTCGGATCCCTGAAGCTGGATCGATGTTTCTTTCTTTGCGAAATCGTTCTCAGTTGTTCGGTCGTGACGAAAGGATCAAAAGATAAAGAAAACATAATTAGATCCTGTGACGTACAATGAGTGTCAGCTGGGAAGACTATGAGCATGCGCAGTTGATGCATTGACAATCTCGCAGATCATTGGTTGATTGAGAGAAGATGGAATGTGGTCATTGACATATCAATGAGAACGTCAACTGCGCAATCTCATAGCCTCCCCATTACTTCATCAGGCAGCTCTTACGAGGCCGATGATTATTTTTAAAATATATCCTCGTTGAGTGATCTTTAAAATTTCGTCAGAAGCAATAAAAAATCTCCATTAAACAGTTTAATCGCTGCTGGTTTTGTGAAGATAAAAATATTCAAGATGCGAATTCGTGCCGTGATGTCATCTCCATTATTCTTGAAATGTATCTTGATTGTATCGTTCAATTGTCTCGTCAACACAGTGGCCTCTGTTGCCCTTTCATCTGTTTCGACATCACCTATTCCCATTGAGGGCAATGGAGATCAACGCTTTTGTGACGTCATAGTACTATGAAGACTTCCGATTTCTTCAATTGTTTAACGACTTAAGAAAAGATTATTCTCTCGTCTTCAAAGCATCCGCTGAGAAACTTCTCGAAAAGGAATAAAGGCAAAGTTCTTAGCAGAAATAGGGGTGCGAGGCGGTGCATTAGATAAGTTCGTATGCTCCAGTCCTACTTCATCTGATGTTCCTAAGTTCGAGCCCCAAGTAGCCCAGCGTTGACATTTATTTCCGCTAAATCCACCCCCCCCCCCCTGTCCTGGAAGGGTTTGTTCTGTCTGACGGAACATTAAGCCGTGATCCCGTGTACAGAAGAGCCATACCCTGTGCACGTTAAAGAACGAGCTAGATGGTCTTCACAAGAGTCTACCTCCTGTCTCCTAACAGCTGTTCCAGTGGGTCTCCTCCCCACAACCTTAGCCGAGCCTTCGGGATTCTTGTGACCTGGTCATTTATCCCTTTGTGTATTAAAAAAAAGACTCTCAGAAATGAAACCTCAACACTTTTGTAGCCTTAGGGGTCCTCGTAAAGGTAAAAAAAAGTTTTTTTACTTTAAGTGAAGTGAAACAACTCAAAATTCCCATAACTATGAAAACGATTAAATCAGTTTCCTTAACAAGAAAGAATATACTGGATATATCGTGTATAATACATACATAATCCGTAATTTTATAGGTTTATTTTATAAAAGTGTTTAATTTTTCATGTTTGTGTTTTAATTCATGTTTTTCGTTTTGTGTTGTTTTATTTTCCGTTTTTACTTAGGTGTTTATTTTCCATTATTCATGTCTTATTCTTTAATTAACCTGTCACGTGATTGAAAGGAATATAGTTATTATTAAAATATAGATTATGTTTAGTAGTAATCATAATTTCACAGAGATGGGCGTAGAAATTTCCATTCTCCTCCTCCTCATCATCATCCCTTACATACAGATATAAATGTAATAAATAAATCCCCCCTCAAGCAGCTGCTTGCCACAGAGTCTGATAGGAGCCTGTCAGTTTATATGCCATAGTAGGAGCTCTGAGAGGATGGCAGGACCTCAGCAGAAAAACGACACATACAGATACTGGGCATAAAAATGGAAACATCCGCTTGTTACGTCAACGTCGAGGGAATTTCATTCTCTGCAAGTTCTCAAATAACCACTTTATGATAAAATGAAACTAAAGATGAAAATATCATTCCTATCTGTCTAAATCTCAATTTTTAACAATATTTGATCGGTATTCAAAGGAAGAAAATTTATATGATTTGTTGAAGTTGATAATGTTCAACAGAAGTAATGGGAAACAGAAATGAAGAATATTGGAAAAATTATAATGCGGACTTCTAAAACGAATCCTTGTTTAATTAATGGTTTTTACCTAATATTTGCTATTTAAACTTTAAGTACCTTTCGAGATTGATTCTTATTGTTGCTTTTTAAACATTCCAGCTTCCATAACTTTTTGAAAAGTGAATTGATATTTTTGTAAAATTGAGATTTAGATAGATTTGATTCACAATGTTTATCGTCAGTCGCGTTTTCGTGTAAAAAAAAACACATTTAAGAAGTTGCCGTGCTTGAGTTTCACATCAGATGGAAATGTTTATTTTTCTGGCAATTACCTGTACAGTCGCTCAAAAAAATATCCGAACACTGTGGTCGATTAGAGAATTGAGAAAAAATATCTGGCAAACTTTTTTTTAGAAATTAGTGATCTGGCAACCTTCGTGTCACGTGACACGAAGGTTGCCAGATCACTAATTTCTAAATAAATCGTTGCCCGATATTTTTTCTGAATTCTGTAATCAACCGTAATGTTCGGATACTTTTTTAATATATATGATGCGTATGAATATATAATGCAATGAATATGGAGCGTGTGCAGTTACCGTTCACAGCAAACTGGAGCGGTTGTGGTTAATGTTCACAGCACATTGGATCGTGTGAGCTCACAAAGACCTAGATCATGTGGGCTCACTCACGGAAATATTGAGCGTGTGCAGTTACCGTTCACAGCAAACTGGAGCGGTTGCGGTTAATGTTCACAGCACATTGGATCGTGTGAGCTCACAAAGACCTAGATCATGTGGGCTCACTCACGGAAATATTGAGCGTGTGCAGTTACCGTTCACAGCAAACTGGAGCGGTTGTGGTTAATGTTCACAGCACATTGGATCGTGTGAGCTCACAAAGACCTAGATCATGTGGGCTCACTCACGGAAATATTGAGCGTGTGCAGTTACCGTTCACAGCAAACTGGAGCGGTTGCGGTTAATGTTCACAGCACATTGGATCGTGTGAGCTCACAAAGACCTGGATCGTGTGGGCTCACTCACGGAAATATTGAGCGTGTGCAGTTACCGTTCACAGCAAACTGGAGCGGTTGTGGTTAATGTTCACAGCACATTGGATCGTGTGAGCTCACAAAGACCTAGATCATGTGGGCTCACTCACGGAAATATTGAGCGTGTGCAGTTACCGTTCACAGCAAACTGGAGCGGTTGTGGTTAATGTTCACAGCACATTGGATCGTGTGAGCTCACAAAGACCTAGATCATGTGGGCTCACTCACGGAAATATTGAGCGTGTGCAGTTACCGTTCACAGCAAACTGGAGCGGTTGTGGTTAATGTTCACAGCACATTGGATCGTGTGAGCTCACAAAGACCTAGATCATGTGGGCTCACTCACGGAAATATTGAGCGTGTGCAGTTACCGTTCACAGCAAACTGGAGCGGTTGTGGTTAATGTTCACAGCACATTGGATCGTGTGAGCTCACAAAGACCTAGATCATGTGGGCTCACTCACGGAAATATTGAGCGTGTGCAGTTACCGTTCACAGCAAACTGGAGCGGTTTCGGTTAATGTTCACAGCACATTGGATCGTGTGAGCTCACAAAGACCTAGATCATGTGGGCTCACTCACGGAAATATTGAGCGTGTGCAGTTACCGTTCACAGCAAACTGGAGCGGTTGCGGTTAATGTTCACAGCACATTGGATCGTGTGAGCTCACAAAGACCTAGATCATGTGGGCTCACTCACGGAAATATTGAGCGTGTGCAGTTACCGTTCACAGCAAACTGGAGCGGTTGTGGTTAATGTTCACAGCACATTGGATCGTGTGAGCTCACAAAGACCTAGATCATGTGGGCTCACTCACGGAAATATTGAGCGTGTGCAGTTACCGTTCACAGCAAACTGGAGCGGTTGCGGTTAATGTTCACAGCACATTGGATCGTGTGAGCTCACAAAGACCTGGATCGTGTGAGCTCACAAAGACCTGGATCGTGTGAGCTCACAAAGACCTGGATCGTGTGGGCTCACTCACGGAAATATTGAGCGTGTGCAGTTACCATTCACAGCAAACTGGAGCGTGTGCAGTAACTTCATACGCTCCAGTTTGCTGTGAACGGTAACTGGAGCGTGTACAGTTGCTGTACACGCTCCAGATATTTTTCTTGAATTCTGTAATCACGTGACACGAAGGTTGCCAGATCACTGATTTCTGAAAAAAATCGTTGCCAGATATTTTTTTTATGAATTCTGTAATCAACCATGGTGTCCGAATATTTTTTGAGTGACTGCACGTCGAGTCAATAAATAAGCCAAAGATATTGTTACGACAGAAGGAATCTGGCAACCGAAAGCAAAAAGTTTCAGCCAACGAATAAGAACTTTGGGAGAATTTGGAGAAGAAGAGTGGAGCGTTAACGGTTTTGTATTGTAACGGTCGTTGTGTGTTGTAACGGTCGGTGAGTTCGAAAATGGACGGTGAGCTGTTCTGAGACAGTGCGCGTAAGTATCAAGAAGTAACTTGATGTGTTGTGTATACGCGGAAGGATAAAAGTGGGATCTTTTATCGTTAAGTATCAAGAAGTAACTTGATGTGTTGTGTATACGCGGAAGTATAAAAGTGGGAACTTTTATGGCTAACTTCGAATGTCTACACGGACTGTCTATTGTGTGAAAAGTTATTAGCACAGGACGAGAATTGGTTTACGAGTGAAGATCTTCGGGTGACCTGGTAAATCAAGTAAAAGGTAGTATTTAGTAAAATACACAGAGCTGATGTTGTGTGCTCATGCAGGAAGATTGATGACTTGTGCATGTTAATAGTTGATTTGTTAATAAGATACTTCATCCATATTTCCTTTGTAACAATTTACCTTGTATTGAATTTGGTTTTGAAATATAGCTTTTAATACTCACGCTCAGTGGCTATCCATTTTTGTAATCCGCAACATTTGGTGTCAGAAGTGGGATTAATTAATTGAATGCCGTTGACTAGAAGTATGGATGAATTAGTAAAGTTGATAAATAGCTTCAAAGCCGATATGACTACGCTGATGACTGATATGAAAGCCGATATGGCTACGCAGATGACTGATATTAAAAGTGATCTAGCTGCCCAAAACAATAAAGTAGATGGCTTGAAAGCCGAGATGGCCGCACAAAATAATGAGTTGAGAACGGAGATAGTTTCTCGAAAAGATGATTTGAAAGCCGAAATGGCCGCACAAAATACTGAGATGAGAGCTGAAGTGGCTTCTCGAGTTGGTAAGATTATTGATCACTTCAAGGATCATAAAACCGAACTCAATAGACAATGCAATAGTTTAAATGTTGAATTTGTCAGTGAAAAAGATGATCTTGATAGTGTTAAGTTAGATTGTAAACATGGAAAAGAAAAAGAGAAAGGCAACGCATATAAAAATGTGGATCTGCTACTGGAAATCAAGAATCGTAGAGATAGCGCAGATAATGCCTTTGACCACGCAACTACTGGTGATGCAGGGCAGAGTGTCTATGTCGCTGGTGACATGTCTAGGAACTGTGAAGAACAATCACACAGATCAGAGAGCTGTGAGACTATACAGTACGCTTTGCACTTCAAAATACCTAGGTATACAAGTCTGGCACGATCTGAAGAGAGATCCACACGAAAGGTATTCTATTCCTCGCCGTCAGCAAAATGCGTCATGGACAATTATCGCAAAGGCAGAGTAACGAGTGGTAATGAGGGGGAACGAAACAGAGTTTACGTTTCGCAGAGTGGTCCGAGTAAAGAAGAGGCGTCCATTCATCATAGATACAAAGTGCCATTCGACGTTACTGGGGAAGTCGGAGAGATTTTTCCGAAACATATAGCCACACTCGAATCGTTTATAGAAAGTGGGGATTTAAGAAAGAAGAATTCCGAAGAATGGCTTAGAAGCGTAACAGGTGATGCTAGTAAAGGAGCTTCAGGCAGAGACAGTACTTCAAAGACTAACTTTCTGGATGAAACTAAGCCTCAGAGTTACGATCAGAGAGAAGTGAATCCCTCAGATAATTTCAACGTAGCCACGCTGAATTTCTTTTCTGAACAGTCAATGTGCAGATTTGGACATTATAACCATTTAGATTATAAGGATATAGAAAAGTTTTATCACGACTACAAGAGCTCTAAAGTGGACAATATCATGTTACAGAACTCGTCGCTGATCTCCAGAATGAACAATTTGGCAATCATGACTGATGTTTCCCTGGCTAATTACAATGAGAGCTCCAAGAAAGTGAATTCGGAAGAAACAGCAAATATGACCTCCTCGGGTCATGTGTTTTGCTGGAGACCCGAGTGGCGCCATCGGATGGTAGATAAAAACAGCACAGGAGGTGTCGGCAACAAAGTGAGTCTTGTCTTGGCTCCTGCACTTGCTGCTTTAGGTCTCAAGGTCCCTATGATCTCCGGTCGTGCTCGCCAATTGACGGGAGATACTCTGGACAAATTGGAATCCATCCCTAGCTTCACAGTCGACTGCACTAAAGATAAAATCGAGCAGATGATGGAAGACGTCGGATGTTGCATCGTAGTACAGACAGAGGAGCTGGTGCCAACAGATAAGGAGATTTACCGCTGCAAGGATCTGACGGCTACCGTAGATAGCGTTCCTCTAATGAGATGCTCAATTGTGTCCAAAAAGCTGGCTGAAGGAGTGTGCGCTTTGGTTTATGATGTTGAATTCGGAAAAGAAGCTATTGATCTCATCAGTACAGAAGATGTTGCTGTTGATTTAGTTAAGAAAATGGTTGCAGCATCACAAGCTCGTGGAATGAAGAGTTTGAGTTGTTCAGCTGTTATCAGCAACATGGATTCACCTCTTGAAAACTCTGTTGACAACTCTCTGGAAGTGATGGAAGCTGTTCAGTGTTTCCTTGGTAACGGATCCTTGGAACTGCAAGAGCTCGTCGAAGAGTTAGGAGGAGAACTTATGCGTTTGGTGAACATTGTGGATAATAGGGTAGATGAAGCATCACGTGTCTGCAAGGTTCTGCATAACGGCAATGCTTTGAACAAGTTTCGTAACATGTTAATAGAACAAGGAGTATCTGAAGATGTTGCAAGCTGGCTATGTGAAGGTAAAACAGAAAAAATATTGCTAGCAGCCCGACACATCACTGATTTCACTTATACAGGAGAAACAGGTAAGGTTGTCGGATTAGAAGCTGCAGTTCTAGCAAGAGTATGGAAGGAGGAGATGGACCGAAGCGCTAAAAAGAATTATGGAGCTGATATTATATTTGTGAAGCACCTTGGGGATCAAATTGAATCAGGTGAAATATGGCTGAAGGTTCATCACGACAGTTCTGAATTAAGTGAAAGTCAACTGACAAAAGGGTCAGATTGCAGGATGAAAATTCTCCCTAGATTTTATGTCACTAATGACTTTCATTCCTTGTTACTGTTGATAGAAGTAAAAATCCAAAGAAGAAAACTTTCGACAAAGAAGAAAACTTTTTACAGGTTTTGCACGAAAACTCTTAGTCGATTCTTCTCCCTGCAGAGACATAAACGTGTTCACAAAGGCTATAGGCCTTACACGTATTATGTTTGTGGACGAGGCTTCAGTCAGAAAAGAAATCTACGTCATAATGAGATTCGCTTTCATTTTGACACAGACGTGGTATATCGCATTCGTCGACGTCCAGCTACAAAGTGCAAGGTGGTTCACGTGGATCGTTTGGCCCCGTTTCATCGAAGAACTGAAGAAGCTTTGGAATCCAGAATTGTTCGGGACGAACAAGACCTAGGAAGGGGGCAGTGTTACGACAGAAGGAATCTGGCAACCGAAAGCAAAAAGTTTCAGCCAACGAATAAGAACTTTGGGAGAATTTGGAGAAGAAGAGTGGAGCGTTAACGGTTTTGTATTGTAACGGTCGTTGTGTGTTGTAACGGTCGGTGAGTTCGAAAATGGACGGTGAGCTGTTCTGAGACAGTGCGCGTAAGTATCAAGAAGTAACTTGATGTGTTGTGTATACGCGGAAGGATAAAAGTGGGATCTTTTATCGTTAAGTATCAAGAAGTAACTTGATGTGTTGTGTATACGCGGAAGTATAAAAGTGGGAACTTTTATGGCTAACTTCGAATGTCTACACGGACTGTCTATTGTGTGAAAAGTTATTAGCACAGGACGAGAATTGGTTTACGAGTGAAGATCTTCGGGTGACCTGGTAAATCAAGTAAAAGGTAGTATTTAGTAAAATACACAGAGCTGATGTTGTGTGCTCATGCAGGAAGATTGATGACTTGTGCATGTTAATAGTTGATTTGTTAATAAGATACTTCATCCATATTTCCTTTGTAACAATTTACCTTGTATTGAATTTGGTTTTGAAATATAGCTTTTAATACTCACGCTCAGTGGCTATCCATTTTTGTAATCCGCAACAATATTCTTAATTACTTCAAGTGACCTCACTGCTGCTATTTATGAATCTTTCTTTGCTATTGGCATTTGGATCTGAATCCGATTTCACAAGGAACGAGTTCAATCGTAGATTTTGAAAACTCTTGCTAGGCGGAAAACGTGATAACTAATCATCTCGATGAATTCTTTTCATCGAGATTCTTTCATCAATGAATCATCTCAATGAATTGTTTAACCTTCTCGAGTGCAAAACAGAATCCATTTGTTACGAAATGCATCTCACCAGAGCAACGAATTGTTTGAGTTCATTTTCCGATCTCTCATCTTTAATGAGTTTCCATTATTGAGATCATTTCCACTTGATCGCAGATCTATCATCCCAGAAGATCTCTCCTCATCTCCGCACCCACGTCTGAAAACGATGCACAGGACACGTGCGCGAGCGCCGCTGCCAAAAATCTGCAACGTCCGCCAAGTGCACTTGGCGAATCCTTTCCGCCCTTCTGCTGGGGATGCCTTTGGGTTACTCTCATTATGCAGACCTCTCAAGATTGATCAGCGGAGGATTCTTCCTCATTCTGAATGAACTTCCTCTAACAATCTCTCGAGAGAGATTTTATCTTGCCTCAGGTCCCATCACAGCCACTTAGTTTAATTAAGATCATTCTTATCAAACTTTCATCAAAACACTTAGAAGAGGTGTTGTTTTTTTCCATTTCTTCACAACCTTCTTCATACCTTTCATCTCCAAAAGGAACACGGTTCAGCCCTTCCGAAATCGGCTGCCATTAACTTAATGGCGGAAAGGAATATTTAAAAATGCTTAGATCAAAATTTCAAACCCGGCAATCAGATAATGTGAAGAGAGAATGGATCCAGATCCTCCTCTGTCGTGTAAATCACAAAACAAAATGGGAAAGAGTTACTCCCTGCTGCACGTGACAACTAGAGTAGCATGGCAGACAAATCGGAGAATGCGCAACAGCGATCGCAGGGTAATAAATGACCCATACATTCATAACCGGTCCAAAGAAAAAAAAAATCACCTACACAATCTTATAGTCTCACATTCTTGAGCAGTAAGCATGCCACGTTTCATTGTCACACTCAGAGGAAATGGGTTCGGTCCACAAACTAATGCTTGATTATTACAATCATAGGGAATGGGTTCGGTCCACAAACTAATGCTTGATTATTACAATCATAGGAAATGGGCTCGGTCCACAAACTAATGCTTGATTATTACAATCATAGGGAATGGGCTCGGTCCACAAACTAATGCTTGATTATTACAATCATAGGGAATGGGCTCGGTCCACAAACTAATGCTTGATTATTACAATCATAGGGAATGGGCTCGGTCCACAAACTAATGCTTGATTATTACAATCATAGGGAATGGGCTCGGTCCACAAACTAATGCTTGATTATTACAATCATAGGGAATGGGCTCGGTCCACAAACTAATGCTTGATTATTACAATCATAGGGAATGGGCTCGGTCCACAAACTAATGCTTGATTATTACAATCATAGGGAATGGGCTCGGTCCACAAACTAATGCTTGATTATTACAATCATAGGGAATGGGCTCGGTCCACAAACTAATGCTTGATTATTACAATCATAGGGAATGGGCTCGGTCCACAAACTAATGCTTGATTATTACAATCATAGGGAATGGGCTCGGTCCACAAACTAATGCTTGATTATTACAATCATAGGGAATGGGCTCGGTCCACAAACTAATGCTTGATTATTACAATCATAGGGAATGGGCTCGGTCCACAAACTAATGCTTGATTATTACAATCATAGGGAATGGGCTCGGTCCACAAACTAATGCTTGATTATTACAATCATAGGGAATGGGCTCGGTCCACAAACTAATGCTTGATTATTACAATCATAGGGAATGGGCTCGGTCCACAAACTAATGCTTGATTATTACAATCATAGGGAATGGGCTCGGTCCACAAACTAATGCTTGATTATTACAATCATAGGGAATGGGCTCGGTCCACAAACTAATGCTTGATTATTACAATCATAGGGAATGGGCTCGGTCCACAAACTAATGCTTGATTATTACAATCATAGGGAATGGGCTCGGTCCACAAACTAATGCTTGATTATTACAATCATAGGGAATGGGCTCGGTCCACAAACTAATGCTTGATTATTACAATCATAGGGAATGGGCTCGGTCCACAAACTAATGCTTGATTATTACAATCATAGGGAATGGGCTCGGTCCACAAACTAATGCTTGATTATTACAATCATAGGGAATGGGCTCGGTCCACAAACTAATGCTTGATTATTACAATCATAGGGAATGGGCTCGGTCCACAAACTAATGCTTGATTATTACAATCATAGGGAATGGGCTCGGTCCACAAACTAATGCTTGATTATTACAATCATAGGGAATGGGCTCGGTCCACAAACTAATGCTTGATTATTACAATCATAGGGAATGGGCTCGGTCCACAAACTAATGCTTGATTATTACAATCATAGGGAATGGGCTCGGTCCACAAACTAATGCTTGATTATTACAATCATAGGGAATGGGCTCGGTCCACAAACTAATGCTTGATTATTACAATCATAGGGAATGGGCTCGGTCCACAAACTAATGCTTGATTATTACAATCATAGGGAATGGGCTCGGTCCACAAACTAATGCTTGATTATTACAATCATAGGGAATGGGCTCGGTCCACAAACTAATGCTTGATTATTACAATCATAGGGAATGGGCTCGGTCCACAAACTAATGCTTGATTATTACAATCATAGGGAATGGGCTCGGTCCACAAACTAATGCTTGATTATTACAATCATAGGGAATGGGCTCGGTCCACAAACTAATGCTTGATTATTACAATCATAGGGAATGGGCTCGGTCCACAAACTAATGCTTGATTATTACAATCATAGGGAATGGGCTCGGTCCACAAACTAATGCTTGATTATTACAATCATAGGGAATGGGCTCGGTCCACAAACTAATGCTTGATTATTACAATCATAGGGAATGGGCTCGGTCCACAAACTAATGCTTGATTATTACAATCATAGGGAATGGGCTCGGTCCACAAACTAATGCTTGATTATTACAATCATAGGGAATGGGCTCGGTCCACAAACTAATGCTTGATTATTACAATCATAGGGAATGGGCTCGGTCCACAAACTAATGCTTGATTATTACAATCATAGGGAATGGGCTCGGTCCACAAACTAATGCTTGATTATTACAATCATAGGGAATGGGCTCGGTCCACAAACTAATGCTTGATTATTACAATCATAGGGAATGGGCTCGGTCCACAAACTAATGCTTGATTATTACAATCATAGGGAATGGGCTCGGTCCACAAACTAATGCTTGATTATTACAATCATAGGGAATGGGCTCGGTCCACAAACTAATGCTTGTTTTATTACAATCATAGGGAATGGGCTCGGTCCACAAACTAATGCTTGATTATTACAATCATAGGGAATGGGCTCGGTCCACAAACTAATGCTTGATTATTACAATCATAGGGAATGGGCTCGGTCCACAAACTAATGCTTGATTATTACAATCATAGGGAATGGGCTCGGTCCACAAACTAATGCTTGATTATTACAATCATAGGGAATGGGCTCGGTCCACAAACTAATGCTTGATTATTACAATCATAGGGAATGGGCTCGGTCCACAAACTAATGCTTGATTATTACAATCATAGGGAATGGGCTCGGTCCACAAACTAATGCTTGATTATTACAATCATAGGGAATGGGCTCGGTCCACAAACTAATGCTTGATTATTACAATCATAGGGAATGGGCTCGGTCCACAAACTAATGCTTGATTATTACAATCATAGGGAATGGGCTCGGTCCACAAACTAATGCTTGATTATTACAATCATAGGGAATGGGCTCGGTCCACAAACTAATGCTTGATTATTACAATCATAGGGAATGGGCTCGGTCCACAAACTAATGCTTGATTATTACAATCATAGGGAATGGGCTCGGTCCACAAACTAATGCTTGATTATTACAATCATAGGGAATGGGCTCGGTCCACAAACTAATGCTTGATTATTACAATCATAGGGAATGGGCTCGGTCCACAAACTAATGCTTGATTATTACAATCATAGGGAATGGGCTCGGTCCACAAACTAATGCTTGATTATTACAATCATAGGGAATGGGCTCGGTCCACAAACTAATGCTTGATTATTACAATCATAGGGAATGGGCTCGGTCCACAAACTAATGCTTGATTATTACAATCATAGGGAATGGGCTCGGTCCACAAACTAATGCTTGATTATTACAATCATAGGGAATGGGCTCGGTCCACAAACTAATGCTTGATTATTACAATCATGGGAATGGGCTCGGTCCACAAACTAATGCTTGATTATTACAATCATAGGGAATGGGCTCGGTCCACAAACTAATGCTTGATTATTACAATCATAGGGAATGGGCTCGGTCCACAAACTAATGCTTGATTATTACAATCATAGGGAATGGGCTCGGTCCACAAACTAATGCTTGATTATTACAATCATAGGGAATGGGCTCGGTCCACAAACTAATGCTTGATTATTACAATCATAGGGAATGGGCTCGGTCCACAAACTAATGCTTGATTATTACAATCATAGGGAATGGGCTCGGTCCACAAACTAATGCTTGATTATTACAATCATAGGGAATGGGCTCGGTCCACAAACTAATGCTTGATTATTACAATCATAGGGAATGGGCTCGGTCCACAAACTAATGCTTGATTATTACAATCATAGGGAATGGGCTCGGTCCACAAACTAATGCTTGATTATTACAATCATAGGGAATGGGCTCGGTCCACAAACTAATGCTTGATTATTACAATCATAGGGAATGGGCTCGGTCCACAAACTAATGCTTGATTATTACAATCATAGGGAATGGGCTCGGTCCACAAACTAATGCTTGATTATTACAATCATAGGGAATGGGCTCGGTCCACAAACTAATGCTTGATTATTACAATCATAGGGAATGGGCTCGGTCCACAAACTAATGCTTGATTATTACAATCATAGGGAATGGGCTCGGTCCACAAACTAATGCTTGATTATTACAATCATAGGGAATGGGCTCGGTCCACAAACTAATGCTTGATTATTACAATCATAGGGAATGGGCTCGGTCCACAAACTAATGCTTGATTATTACAATCATAGGGAATGGGCTCGGTCCACAAACTAATGCTTGATTATTACAATCATAGGGAATGGGCTCGGTCCACAAACTAATGCTTGATTATTACAATCATAGGGAATGGGCTCGGTCCACAAACTAATGCTTGATTATTACAATCATAGGGAATGGGCTCGGTCCACAAACTAATGCTTGATTATTACAATCATAGGGAATGGGCTCGGTCCACAAACTAATGCTTGATTATTACAATCATAGGGAATGGGCTCGGTCCACAAACTAATGCTTGATTATTACAATCATAGGGAATGGGCTCGGTCCACAAACTAATGCTTGATTATTACAATCATAGGGAATGGGCTCGGTCCACAAACTAATGCTTGATTATTACAATCATAGGGAATGGGCTCGGTCCACAAACTAATGCTTGATTATTACAATCATAGGGAATGGGCTCGGTCCACAAACTAATGCTTGATTATTACAATCATAGGGAATGGGCTCGGTCCACAAACTAATGCTTGATTATTACAATCATAGGGAATGGGCTCGGTCCACAAACTAATGCTTGATTATTACAATCATAGGGAATGGGCTCGGTCCACAAACTAATGCTTGATTATTACAATCATAGGGAATGGGCTCGGTCCACAAACTAATGCTTGATTATTACAATCATAGGGAATGGGCTCGGTCCACAAACTAATGCTTGATTATTACAATCATAGGGAATGGGCTCGGTCCACAAACTAATGCTTGATTATTACAATCATAGGGAATGGGCTCGGTCCACAAACTAATGCTTGATTATTACAATCATAGGGAATGGGCTCGGTCCACGAAACTAATGCTTGATTATTACAATCATAGGGAATGGGCTCGGTCCCGAAACTAATGCTTGATTATTACAATCATAGGGAATGGGCTCGGTCCACAAACTAATGCTTGTTTATTACAATCATAGGGAATGGGCTCGGTCCACAAACTAATGCTTGTTTATTACAATCATAGGGAATGGGCTCGGTCCACAAACTAATGCTTGATTATTACAATCATAGGGAATGGGCTCGGTCCACAAACTAATGCTTGATTATTACAATCATAGGGAATGGGCTCGGTCCACAAACTAATGCTTGATTATTACAATCATAGGGAATGGGCTCGGTCCACAAACTAATGCTTGATTATTACAATCATAGGGAATGGGTTCGGTCCACAAACTAATGCTTGATTATTACAATCATAGGGAATGGGTTCGGTCCACAAACTAATGCTTGATTATTACAATCATAGGGAATGGGCTCGGTCCACAAACTAATGCTTGATTATTACAATCATAGGGAATGGGCTCGGTCCACAAACTAATGCTTGATTATTACAATCATAGGGAATGGGCTCGGTCCACAAACTAATGCTTGATTATTACAATCATAGGGAATGGGCTCGGTCCACAAACTAATGCTTGATTATTACAATCATAGGGAATGGGCTCGGTCCACAAACTAATGCTTGATTATTACAATCATAGGGAATGGGCTCGGTCCACAAACTAATGCTTGATTATTACAATCATAGGGAATGGGCTCGGTCCACAAACTAATGCTTGATTATTACAATCATAGGGAATGGGCTCGGTCCACAAACTAATGCTTGATTATTACAATCATAGGGAATGGGCTCGGTCCACAAACTAATGCTTGATTATTACAATCATAGGGAATGGGCTCGGTCCACAAACTAATGCTTGATTATTACAATCATAGGGAATGGGCTCGGTCCACAAACTAATGCTTGATTATTACAATCATAGGGAATGGGCTCGGTCCACAAACTAATGCTTGATTATTACAATCATAGGGAATGGGCTCGGTCCACAAACTAATGCTTGATTATTACAATCATAGGGAATGGGCTCGGTCCACAAACTAATGCTTGATTATTACAATCATAGGGAATGGGCTCGGTCCACAAACTAATGCTTGATTATTACAATCATAGGGAATGGGCTCGGTCCACAAACTAATGCTTGATTATTACAATCATAGGGAATGGGCTCGGTCCACAAACTAATGCTTGATTATTACAATCATAGGGAATGGGCTCGGTCCACAAACTAATGCTTGATTATTACAATCATAGGGAATGGGCTCGGTCCACAAACTAATGCTTGATTATTACAATCATAGGGAATGGGCTCGGTCCACAAACTAATGCTTGATTATTACAATCATAGGGAATGGGCTCGGTCCACAAACTAATGCTTGATTATTACAATCATAGGGAATGGGCTCGGTCCACAAACTAATGCTTGATTATTACAATCATAGGGAATGGGCTCGGTCCACAAACTAATGCTTGATTATTACAATCATAGGGAATGGGCTCGGTCCACAAACTAATGCTTGATTATTACAATCATAGGGAATGGGCTCGGTCCACAAACTAATGCTTGATTATTACAATCATAGGGAATGGGCTCGGTCCACAAACTAATGCTTGATTATTACAATCATAGGGAATGGGCTCGGTCCACAAACTAATGCTTGATTATTACAATCATAGGGAATGGGCTCGGTCCACAAACTAATGCTTGATTATTACAATCATAGGGAATGGGCTCGGTCCACAAACTAATGCTTGATTATTACAATCATAGGGAATGGGCTCGGTCCACAAACTAATGCTTGATTATTACAATCATAGGGAATGGGCTCGGTCCACAAACTAATGCTTGATTGTTACAATCATAGGGAATGGGCTCGGTCCACAAACTAATGCTTGATTGTTACAATCATAGGGAATGGGCTCGGTCCACAAACTAATGCTTGATTGTTACAATCATAGGGAATGGGCTCGGTCCACAAACTAATGCTTGATTATTACAATCATAGGGAATGGGCTCGGTCCACAAACTAATGCTTGATTGTTACAATCATAGGGAATGGGCTCGGTCCACAAACTAATGCTTGATTGTTACAATCATAGGGAATGGGCTCGGTCCACAAACTAATGCTTGATTGTTACAATCATAGGGAATGGGCTCGGTCCACAAACTAATGCTTGATTGTTACAATCATAGGGAATGGGCTCGGTCCACAAACTAATGCTTGATTGTTACAATCATAGGGAATGGGCTCGGTCCACAAACTAATGCTTGATTGTTACAATCATAGGGAATGGGCTCGGTCCACAAACTAATGCTTGATTGTTACAATCATAGGGAATGGGCTCGGTCCACAAACTAATGCTTGATTATTACAATCATAGGGAATGGGCTCGGTCCACAAACTAATGCTTGATTATTACAATCATAGGGAATGGGCTCGGTCCACAAACTAATGCTTGATTATTACAATCATAGGGAATGGGCTCGGTCCACAAACTAATGCTTGATTATTACAATCATAGGGAATGGGCTCGGTCCACAAACTAATGCTTGATTATTACAATCATAGGGAATGGGCTCGGTCCACAAACTAATGCTTGATTATTACAATCATAGGGAATGGACTCGGTCCACAAACTAATGCTTGATTATTACAATCATAGGGAATGGGCTCGGTCCACAAACTAATGCTTGATTATTACAATCATAGGGAATGGGCTCGGTCCACAAACTAATGCTTGATTATTACAATCATAGGGAATGGGCTCGGTCCACAAACTAATGCTTGATTATTACAATCATAGGGAATGGGCTCGGTCCACAAACTAATGCTTGATTATTACAATCATAGGGAATGGACTCGGTCCACAAACTAATGCTTGATTATTACAATCATAGGGAATGGGCTCGGTCCACTGGCTTAGGTTTCGTTGTTACAATCAAACGAAATGTGTTCTGTCCACTGACTTATGTTTCCTTTTTTACAATCAGAGGAAATGGACTCTGTCCACTGGCTTATTTACAATGAGGGGAAATGGGTCCTGATCGGCTCTGCTGCGTCACTAAGTCGCCCCTTCTTCCCATTGGCCTTCCGTTATTTTTGATTTGTGGATGTGTTCCTTTGTCAATGTTCTAACTCGAACGACCCTAGAATGGATCATTACAATTTTTTTATCTCGTTTAGAGAAACGAGCTGATATTTTCACTTATTCTTCTCTCTGTCGGTTTATCGGTCTGTAGATATTCAAGTTTTTTTTTATAGATGAATGAAAAATCGTCTTTGGATTGGACAAGTGTTCGTATTGTTGAATATTAGAGTCGTACCCCAATAATTTTAACAATGTAGCGGTGAAAATGAGAGAAAATGGTCAAATCTCGAAAAAAAAAATATTTCAGACGACGTGGCGGACAAAGAAATTATATGACCAACAGAGGAGGACTTGATGATGTTTCACGATTATTCATTTCAGCTTCATTACGAGGCCATCAGGATTTGATGTTCCTTTTAGTTTCGTACAAAGCAATCGGTTTCAGTGGGCCTGCGAGTGCATCGGCTGGCGGAACAACATACAACAGTCCAAAAATCATCCAGATTATTTTCATCAACGAAACTATCGTCTGCAGATGAATAACTGCGCGTGTCATGCCTCAAACAATGTGGCCTAAAATTTCGACATTCATTGTCCATTCGTCGCTGCTGCTCATTGCATCGCGAAATATTCTCGCCAGTTTCCTTCCCCCTCCCTCTGAAGCCGCGAGCCCCCCCCCCCCCCCCAGCAATCCCTTTACCTTGATCCAATCAGCATTCTCCACGTGCATTAGCGTCGCATTTTCCAACGCAACCGCACAGAGAAGGAGCAAAAGGAATCGTGATCCGATTTTGCATCCACCGCCAATGACTCGAGCCTCTTCCTCCTCCCCTGTGACGCAACACGAGATCTCCTAGGCAACGAAATATGGGAGCTAAAAAACTCCCCGAATATCTAAAGGTAAAGAAGGTTTCGTAAAGAGAAAAAAAAAAGAAGGCCATTATCGACAACCGTTTTTTAATGTCGACTCCAAAACAAGAAGTTTCAACAGAGTGGAGAAATTCTTCCCCGCGCGATACCAAACCAAGGATCTTGAGCAACACTCGTTTCGCCAATCCTTCTTCCTTCCTCGCATCCGATGTTGATGCCTCGATGTTGTCGGGGTTTCGTTCGAGAGAACGGAAGAGGAGGAGGAGGGATTTTGTGAGCTGAAAAGTGCGGGTGGTCTGCATTGAAAGAGCGGTCGACCAAAGCCTTCACCTGCATTGAATGCATCGTGTTATACTGTATTAGGAGAAGTGGAAACAAGAAGGTTAGCTCCGCGAGAGAGCATTTTAAATAAAATTGGTTGGTTTCGAATAACAGCGAAAGAATCTCTTCTTGTTTTTCTCTCCCGTTATTCAATTTACTTTCTCAAAATAAATGTTTTTTTTTTTTTTGTTTTATGAACAGAGCCTGGCATGTGTGGCTCAGTTGGTTGTGCGTGAGGCGCGCGATTCACGTGTCTGAATCCGGATGTCGCCGTCGTCTGCCGCTGTCCCCCGCGCCCTCTACCTTCGCGGGGAGAAAGGGGGGACTTTTCAACTCCCCCTTCAAACGAAAAGATCCTCCGAATCGAGAATAACAAAGTGGGATTTAGGAATCTGAAACACTTCCCTTTTTACGAAGAAGAAGGCAAAAAAAGAAGTTTAACCGGTAAAAGAAAAATGCAAACAAATAAAATGGAGGCGTGCTTCGGAATTCCCCCCCCCCACCCCCACCTCTCCTATGCTACCGATCAGGAAAATGAAAGTCGCCGTGGCGCAAGGCTGCCGAAGCCAAACGCCAAAGGATGCAACTCACCTTGCTTTTATGGTCCGACATCAGCGAGAAACGTCGTTTCCTGCTTCATTTCCGGCTACGGTGATCGGCGGAGATGAGCGCTTGTCTGCACGTGCGTCCTCCGCTCCTTCTCCCCCCACCCGACGAAAAAGGAATCACTCGTTGTGGGTTGGGAAGTGGAGAGGGGGGGGGGGGAGAGAGAAAGGAGGGAGGGGGAGCCACGGGACCGGAATTCGATTTGCGGAATGCGTCAGGTTTGAAAATTCCGTGAGCGAATGCTGGAACGTAACGAGTTGGAGAGGAATAAATGGGATTTCTTTTAAGAATAAGTTTTGATCTGATTTCCTTTTTCATTTTCTCTGTTGATCCTAAGAAGTTATTTCATCCGGGAATTATAAGTTTCCTCTTAAGAGAAAGCAATAAGCAGCAACGCCCTCCCCCTCCCCCCCTCCCTGTCGAGAATTGCGTGCGTGCATTGCACTTGATCAATGGGAGAAATGGGCAGCGGATTTGGAGCCATTCGGCTTTGCTTTCATAAGTGGCAAGCACAAAAAGCGAAATGGTACATTTGATACACGGAGATGGAAGTCGACGGGATACCTTGAAGGGATGGAGGGATGGGGGGGGGGGGGTGGCTCAGCTGATAATTCCGCGGTATGCTGTGATGTCTAGAGCCAAATGTTGTGGCCGCCGGAGGACGATGACTTAGTCTCCACCAAACTTCCCAGTTGGCACAAGAGAGTCAGGCAGGTAGCGTTCACCTGGCATCCTCCACACCCAGATGCTGGCGTTGCTTCCAGAGGCATTTGGGAACTCGGTGGCGAGTGTTGCAACTAAGGACAGGTGATTTTGTCACACCACCAATTTCGGCACTCGGCGATCCCATTCTCTCATTTCACGTGGTCTACCGGGTCACCATTGCGCTGTTGTTGCTTCTAAGCATTTCCACTTTAAAATAATATCCCTTACAGTTGATCTGCGCAGCTGCAGCAGGACCGAAATGTTCCTGACTTGTTGCTAAGGTGGCATCCTATGACCGAGCCACTTTGAAAATCACGCAGCTCTGCCGTACGGCCCATTCTCCTGTGCACGAGTGTATGTGAGGTTTGTCAGGCCACATGCGCCCTTCCACACCTGTTTGGGTCATTGTTGTGGAGCATATGGTCGAATCCATCATTCAGAAGGGGTGTTCCTATACTTCTGATCAGATAGGGATATCAGTTTAGTATATTTTCGCCTCCGTTCTGGTTACGTACATTTTCAAAGTGGGGCATGACCCCTTCTACCCCCCCCCCTACCTCGAAGATCTGTCACCAGCTATTCTTCACTTCAGCATGTAGACAGCATTCCCTAATCAATGAAGTCTCTCTCTCTATAATATTTCAAATGAATTTTGGAGTGGGTTTTGGAGTCGGTGCCATTATTTTGTTATACATGTGGGTCTGTGTGTTGTGTGTGGGGTGTGGGGATTGTCTGTGTCTGTGTGGATGGCGTGGGCTCTTATGCAGCATGTGCTGTAGTGAGTGTGGATGAGTTGGGTTGTTGTTTTATCTCTGAGTGGCACTTTTTTGCACACCAGGGGCTAAATGGCCAGGTCACATGGACCCCGAAGGCTCAGAGAAGGTTGGGGGAGGGGACCCACTGGAACAGCTGTTGGGAGACAGATGGTAGCCTCCCGTCAAGGCCATCCAGCGTGTTCTTTAGCGTGCACAGGGTATGGCTCTCCCGCACATGGGGCCACGGCTTAACGTCCCATCCGACGGACGGCGGCCTTTCCAAGCCCATCGGTGTCTCCTACTGACCGTGGGCAGGGCGGGGAATTTTGCGGAGATAAATCTCAACGCTGACCCAGCTGGGACTCGAACCTGGGAACTACAGATTACGAGCCTGGCGCGCTACCGACTGAGCCACCCCTGCCCCAAGTGTGCATGATGATGGTTCCCATTGACATAAGAGTAAGGAGGAAATTGCCTAATATTTTGACACTTTCAATATGGGACTGTGGCCATGCGTTATATTTAAGTTAATCTTAGAGCAATTGTCATTTTGCGAAGAGCGTTCCTCTCGTTAGAAAGCACGTGCTCTTTTCACTTCGCTAACTAGCACAAAGCAGACGACTACCTTCTTCTGCTTGCATGGTTTATTTCTTTATGCATACGTAAGTAACGAACTTAGAGGTTGTCAGTATCTGTGATTTCATTCCACGGAATAGAAACCTTATCCAGATATATCTCATCTGTGCGCGACTTACGGTGACTCAAGGGGCTGAGCACCCGTTCAAAAATCAATATTAAAAACCCAACCGAAGCAAAAAAAAAAAGAAAAAAAAAAAATCCATATTCAAATCTCGAACATACAGGTAAGCAAGCATACACAGAAAAGGAAAATAAATAATGGGAGAGAAAAAATAAGACCGCAGCACAAACATCTGGCACTCATCCTGATTAAATAATAGGGATGCTCGTCGGGGGCAGCAAGTTGTATAAATGTCTCTCGGTGCAAGCTGGGATTAGATCTAGCCACGTGGGCAGAGGAGCTGAAGATGAAGAAGAAGAGGTTGAGCGTCTGAAAACGTCTTCATCTATAATAACTGTTGCTGCTTTTCTATTGGAAGATGAAGGAGCAGAGGAAGGTAGGTAGACGAGGTCGCATGAGGGATTGGCAGGGAGAGCGAGCGTAGATGCTGGATGCTTTATTCACGATGTTCGGAGGAGAAGCGGAAAGAGCACGAGGAGGAGGAGGCAGGAAATTGCAGAGATGAAAGAGAGCTCCCCGCATCACCACGAGATGGATGTTTTATTCATGAGGTCGACAGGAAGTTAAGAGAACCCAAATGATCAACAATCCGACACAGAAATTAATGAAACTGGTTGCGAAGGAAAAAAGGATCGTTCGGAGCTCGGTTCCGATGTCAAATTGTGACTTTTTCTTTTCTTCTTTTCTCCTTGTCATTTTTTGCTAAATTTGACTTCAGTTCATTACCAGCAATGGATGACATCCGGAAAGGTCAAAGAGATCTCGACGCCATTTGAACTCTTCTCGAATGGAACGGAAAAATGCGAAACGAGAAAAAAGTTCCTTGACAGATGGAAACGCGCTATGCGGTTGAGAATGAGAGGATTCTCTTGCAAAAGGAAAGACAGAGTCGGTGCCATACATTTTGGCATTTTTTGTGCAAATGGCGATCTGTGGGTTATCTGTTACGTCGAAGCAGGAACAGTTACTTGATTGCCAAACGACAGCGAAACAAGAGACAGAATTGTGCGTGCCCATAAAATCCGCACAAATATCTAAACGTTCGTGAAAACACAAAGGAATTTCTAGGGATTTAAAGAATATATATCTACTTGTATCACATTCCAATTTTGATTCAATTTTGAAAGTATCAAGAATGGACACGAATAAAATACAATTTTGAAAGAGATGCTTTACTACAATAATTATCTCAGTTCCCTCCCCGACTATTTTGTCATTACCGATTGAGTCCTCCCTCCAACTCCCCCGTATTTTGTCACTACATAACTGAATCACCTCATATTTTGCTGCTATATTGAGTCCCCCTGTATTTCGTCACTGCATGACAGAGTCCCCCTGTATTTCGTCACTGCATGACAGAGTCCCCCTGTATTTTGTCGCTGCATGACTGAGTCCTCCCTCCCTCTCCCCGTATTTTGTCACTACAAAACTAAGTCACCTCCTATTTTGTCGCTATATGACCGAGTCCCCCTGTATTTCGTCACTGCATGACAGAGTCCCCCTGTATTTTATCACCACATGACTGAGTCCCCCCGTATTTTGTCGCTACATGGCTGAGTCCTCCCTCCCTCTCCCCGTATTTTGTCGCTACATGGCTGAGTCCTCCCTCCCTCTCCCCGTATTTTGTCACTACAAAACTAAGTCACCTCGTATTTCGTCACTGCATGACAGAGTCCCCCTGTATTTCGTCACTGCATGACAGAGTCCCCCTGTATTTCGTCACTGCATGACTGAGTCCTCCCTCCCCCTCCCCGTATTTTGTCACTACAAAACTAAGTCACCTCGTATTTTGTCGCTATATGACCGAGTCCCCCTGTATTTCGTCACTGCATGACAGAGTCCCCCTGTATTTTATCACCACATGACTGAGTCCCCCCGTATTTTGTCGCTACATGGCTGAGTCCTCTTGTGTTTTGTCATTTCATAGCAGACCTTCCCTCTCCAACTATTTTGTCACTACATGACAGAATTCCCTCCAAACTATTTTGCCACAGCCTAACTGACTTACCTCCGCAGGATCGAGTTTTTCTCCTAGTTCTGCATAATCTAGTGACAACAAATCCACCTATTAAGCGAGTTTCAGAAATTGATGTCAAAACAGCAACGAAATCAGTGGCTACCTTTGGAATGTATTTCAAGAGCCTCGCCTCAAAGCCATGCAGAAGATGCCTCTGACGTCTCAGGTACTGATTCAAGCTCGAGACATATTGCCTCGGGATTCTGGAAATAAATTCAAATTTTAAAATCTAACTGAGTAGATGAATACATTAAAGCACACAAAATGTGCTAGTTTCCATATTTTTTTTTCCACTTTGGATCTGCTTCATGTGAATCGGAAGTTAGATGTGCATAAACACTGTGCGTAAAAATAACAGTTTAAAAATGGAATAACACTTTTAATTCCCAAAATTATAAACGGATACAAACATGTGGTTAAACGGTGAAGGTCAATTGAGATAGCCCAAGTGGTTCCTAGATCACCTCGTGCCGCTATGAAGGCCTGACGCTTAGCTGTCTCATTCCAGCAGCATTCTGGAGAGTAAGCTCTGTTGCTCTTCCGTAGCACGTCGAAGTTCCAGGAGACTCGCGGGAGGGATATTAAAGGGAGCAACCCATCTCCCATCAGCATCCTATTCAAATTCTATCAGATTGACTTCTGGAGACCAGACTGGCCAAGCCATAATGTTGTTCTTCAGGTGGCGAGCGATTGACAAGGTAACAGTGGTGCGATCATCATCATCATCATCATCATCATCATCATCATCATCATCATCATCATCATCATCATCATCATCATCATCAAGCAGCCATGGGCTACGGAGGTCCAACCAGACCGTGCAGTTTAATTCTCCAAGCATATCTGTCCTGAGCTACATCTGCTGCATCCGGCCACTGCACACCAATTCTAACAAGGTCCTGTTTGACATTGTCTGCCCACCGCATCCTAGGTCTCCCCCTCCTTCTGAGGCCTCTAGGCACACTGTTCATAATCCTATTCGCCAATCTATAATCATCCATACGGGCAACATGGCCAAACCAGCGGAGTCTCTCTCTGCACAATATGCTGCTTAAAGGAGGTTGCAGACTCCTTTGCCTAACCTCATCATTAGTTACAAAGTTAAACCACCTAATACCCAAGATACTGCGTAAGCATCTAGAATCAAAAGCATCTAGTTTCCTGTTATCTTGTTTACATAGCGTCCAAGTTTCACTACCGTAACTAACCCTAGAAAGAACCAAACTATTATACAGTCTAATTTTAGTCTTTAGGTATATACGCCTATTTCTCCACAATCTCCATAGATTCTTAAAAGTCCCGGCAGCAATACCTATTCGTCTGTTAATCTCATGCCGCACATCACAATTATCTGTTACATAGCTCCCAAGATAATTGAACTGTGACACCTGCTCAAGACTGCAACCATTCAGATAAACTGAATCACAGCCTGCCTGACCAATTTTCATCACTTTAGTTTTCTCTCTGTTTATAACCAAACCTACTCTACTACCAGTCTCATCAACAGCTCGAATGAAAGAGTTCATCTCATCAACATCATTTGCCAAAAGGCTAAATGATCAGCATAATCTAAATCAGAAATTTTCATATGTCCAGCCCAATTAAGGCCAAAATGTTTTCCTTGAAGTGAATTTCGCATAACATAATCAACAACCAAACTAAAGAGAAAAGGAGACAAGATGCACCCTTGTCGAACACCAGACGTAATGCTAAACCAATTGCTACAAGCCTTACCAACTCTCACACACGATTTAGTGTTATTATAGAGAGTTTTCATTATGTTAACAAACTTGTCTGGTATACCATATGCTCTCACAATCAACCACAAATTATGACGATCAACAGAGTCGAAAGCCTTTTTGAAATCAACAAAGCTAGCAACCAAAGGTTTCTGAAACTCTAAACATTTCTCAAAAAACTGCCTAAGTGAAAATATCTGATCTACACATCCCCTACCACTTCTGAATCCACATTGCTCATCACGCAATTGCCTGTCAACCAGATTCTTAATTCCATTAAGCACAATCATGGAAAGAACTTTACCTGGAACAGAGAGTAGGCTGATACCCCTATAGTTATCACAAGAACTGCGATCACCTTTTTTGAAAATAGGGATAATAATAGCTCTGGTAAAATCTTTAGGAACCATGCCTTTATCATAAAAGTTATTCAAAATTTCAGTCATCCAAGTGGTAACCGAAACATTCCCAGCTCTGAGCATTTCTGTAGTAATTTCATCTACCCCTGGGGATTTATGAAGTTTAAGTTTAGAGATAGCCAAAATAACTTCAGATTGTGTTATAGGGCCAACATTAAAGCTGCCAATGCATCTATCATCATTACAAACAATGGGAGTAGAACTAACCACATTGTTTAGAACATCACTGAAATGCTCAGCCCATCTAGCCATGACAGAATCCTCCCCTTCTATAACCTTACCTTGTTTATCCTTCAATCCTTGTATGCCTGTCCGTTTTCTACCACACAAAGCATTAACGATCTGGTACAGCTCTCTGCTGTTGTGCTGTCTAACTGCTTCCTCGGCTTTGTCAGCCAAACCATCAAGCCAAAGATTCTTATCAGTAGCTAACTGATCCTTTACACGTTTATTAAGCTCTCTGTAATCCTTTCTATTAGGACTAGTAGGGTACTGATTAAGGACATTCCTGCAGTTCCTTCTTTCTGAAATAAGCTCAAGTGCCTTATCACTTAAATAATTCTGTCTCCTCTGCTCCTTTTTTCCTAAAAGAGTATTGTTAGTTTCCAAAAAAGCCTGTTTAAAATGGCCCCATTCTTCCTCAACTTCAGTATTAAGCAAACCATGACTGTCATAATGACTAAGTAACCTATCATGGTAAGCTTTAGCTATAACTGGGTCTTTCAGAGCTTCGGTATTAAAGGTAAATTTTTTTAACCCTAGCACAACACTTTTTAAGTTTAAGTTGCAAGACACTTTTAACAAGGTAATGGTCAGATCCAATTTCAGATCCCCTATATGCCCTGATATTTCTAACAGAACTAGCCCATTTGCTGTTAATTAATATATAATCAATCATATTTCTATGCAGCCCATCAGGTGAAACCCATGTGTATTTATGTATGTCGCGGTGTTAGTAATATGTGTTAGTTATTCTGAAACCATTGAGTTTACTTACCTGCAGGAGACGTTGCCCATTGCCATTGCAGCTACCAATACCAAAAGGGCCTATTACTCCTCCCCAAAGGTCAGAGTCAGTACCAACTTTGGCATTGAAGTCACCTAGAACAAGGGTAATATCTCCTTTCTTGACAGAATTCAAAATATCCTGAAGTTGTCCGTAAAACCTATCCTTCTCATCCTCATCGGCATCCTCAGTGGGGGCATAACAGCAGATAACATTCAAGTCTTTAATGCTTGTCTGAAATTTTGCTGTAAGAAACCTTTCATTAATGCACTCATATCCTGGAAGAGCATCACTAGCATGTCTGCTGAGCAGCAGACCCACGCCTTGGTGATGCTTTTCACCCTCCCTCCCTGTAAACAGAAATTTAAAGTTATTTTTAAGTATCTCACCTTTACCTGTCCATCTGGTCTCTTGCAAGCCTAGAATATCTAGGTTATAGCGCTGGAATTCCTGCATGAGGACATCAAGAGAATAATCTCTATGTAATGTCCTCACGTTCCACGTTCCTGCAGAGAGAAAATGATTAGTAGGATTTTCAAAGAAATTAGGTTTATTGAGATTGGTAGGGCCAACAATATCAAACAGCCCCCTGATCGCAGGCATGGGGCAAAGACCTGTTCCTCCTCTGCTAAAGGCTGAAGTCTCCGATGCTGGTAGGAACTTCAGGCACCACCTTTTCAAGTGGTCTTTTTCAAGATGCATATGGCCTGCCTGAGACACATTACTCCAGTTTAGGCTTGACGATGCCCAACTAGCTAAGTAAGGTTCAGGTACCTGCGATGGCCTCTGATTAGGATTATCCACCAGCTGATATAAGGTATCCCATGCCTCTGTTTACTTAGAGCTGGCAACCCAGAAGGAAACAGAAAACACAGCGGCAGACTCTCCCTCAACAGAGGCCCACCAGTGCAGCAAGTCCAGGATCAATAATCAAGCTCAAATCCATAAACAAGTCCAGTCTAGTAGGTATAAATGGTCAGCACCAGGACCCTGTGAAGTTGACCACTCCTCAGCAGGGTTGAAAAAAAGTGGCCATAGATGACCAGATCAGTAGGCCATACTGAACTTAGCAGCCCTCCACCTCCGTTCCCTTCCAAAAGAGAATATCTCTTTTGAAAGGTACTAACGGCCTGCACCACGAGAAGGCGGGGTCGGACATTAGGTGCTAGACCTGGCCGGTTCTGTGCATCATCACTAGGGATTGGTGCACAGCTCTCCTTCCAGTTTACGCCTAGCTAGTGTCAGGAAATTATCAGGCTCGTCCGTTTGTCAAGAGTTCTCGATTTCGCCACCTCTCTAATTTCACAAAAACAATTCCAATTTTTACATGTCTTCTGAATTTTTCCAAGTAGATTCGAATTTTGCCAAGTTGCCTCGATTTTATCAACTCCCCAAGATTTACCAACTCTCCTAGATTTTGCCAACTAGCTATAATTTTACAGAAAAAAATCCTATTTTTTACATTTCACCTGAATTTTACCAAGTCATTCTGCATTTTGCCAAGTCACTCCGAATTTTGCCAATTTCTCAAAATTTTGCCAACTTCCAAAGATTTTGAAAAATCACTCCAGATTTTGCCAAATTCCCAAATTTTTGCCAAGTTGTCCCGATTTTGCCAATTCACCTACACTTTACCAAGTGGCTTCGAATTTTGCCAACTGCCCTAGATTTTGCAATTCACCTATACTTTACTAAGCGGCTTCGAATTTTGCCAACTGCCCTAGATTTTGCAATTCACCTATACTTTACTAAGTGGCTTCGAATTTTGCCAACTGCCCTAGATTTTGCAATTCACCTATACTTTACTAAGCGGCTTCGAATTTTGCCAACTGCCCTAGATTTTGCAATTCACCTATACTTTACTAAGTGGCTTCGAATTTTGCCAACTGCCCTAGATTTTGCAATTCACCTATACTTTACTAAGTGGCTTCGAATTTTGCCAACTGCCCTAGATTTTGCAATTCACCTATACTTTACTAAGTGGCTTCGAATTTTGCCAACTGCCCTAGATATTGCAATTCACCTATACTTTACTAAGCGGCTTCGAATTTTTCCAACTGCCCTAGATTTTGACAACCACACTAGATTTTGCCAAGTTGTTTGGATTTTTTTAAATTCCCTTCATTTTCCCAAAAAAATTCAAATATTCACAACTCACCTGAATTTTACAAAATAGCTTCGAATTTTGCCAGCTCTGATTTACTTTTGGGGAGGGCTACGACCCCATCCCCCATAGCTACGCCCCTGGAAAGGACCCACTGGTAACAGCTATTTGGAGACAGATGAGAGTCTCCCTTCAAGGCAATCCAGTGTGATCTTTAACGGGCACAGGGTACGGTTCTCCTGCACGAGGGTGTATCACTTAACATCCCAACACATCGGTGTCCCCTTTCCGACCGAGGGCAGGGGGAATGTTTTGCGGAGATAAATCTCAACCCTGGCACGGACGGGACTCTAACTGGGAAATGCAGATTACACGCCTGGCGTGCAAATCAAGATCCCCTTCCCCCCCTGGGCGGGGGTGGCTCAGTCGGTAGCGCGCCAGGCTCGTAATCCGTAGTTCCCAGGTTCGAGTCCCAGCTGGGTCAGCGTTGAGATTTATCTCCGCAAAATTCCCCGCCCTGCCCACGGTCAGTAAGGGACACCGATGGGCTTGGAAAGGCCGCCGTCCGTCGGATGGGACGTTAAGCCGTGGCCCCGTGTGCGGGAGAGCCATACCCTGTGCACGTTAAAGAACACGCTGGATGGCCTTGACGGGAGGCTACCATCTGTCTCCCAACAGCTGTTCCAGTGGGTCCCCTTCCCCAACCTTCTCTGAGCCTTCGGGGTCCATGTGATCTGGCCATTTAGCCTATGGTGTGCAAAAAAGTGCCGCTCAGAGGTAAAACAACCCAAAACAACCCCTTCCCCCCCACACACACACGTAAAAAACAAATTAATAATTTATAGTTCATTGACAGCTGCTCTTTATTACAGGCGAAATAGACTGAATTATTAGGGGGTACCAGAAATCACGCCGCCATCCCCTTAAAAAATATCGCCCGCAGTGAGTTCCTCGGGGTGCCAGGGACTCACCGCGGTGATGAAGGGACAGATAACCGAAAAACTGGTATACAAAAGAAAACGAATAAACATATGACCGACATGACTATAAGGGCGATAAAGAAATTTATTTAATGAAAGAATAGGAATCCCTAGCCGCCGCCCCCGCCCCACTCTCTGTAGTTTCGCCTATGATAGTGGCACAGATACTTTTGATAAAGCTTTTGATAACGGAATGCTCTGAGGAAAGCCTTTTTGTTAAAGATAAGATCCTGAAGAATGTCTGATTGCTAATGATGAGATCCTGATGGAAACCTGAACGTTAAATGTACGATGAGAAATGCAAAGATCTAGTTCGTGCAACATCTTCATTCAGTAGGTGAGTTGCATCGCTCAACTGTAAGAGGAAACTTCCGATTCAAAGTGGAATTCGCATCACTAACAAAATAACATTTCGGATCTAAAAAGAAGCGAAATCTGGAGATCCCCATCTGTCGTTCGTTCCAGCGTCCCTTCTTACCTCCTACTCGGAAGCTGCAGAGCTTCTTTCGATGGGAAATATTCGGTTAAGAGAGAGAAAGAGAAAAGTGAAAAAAAAATCGGCATTTCGAAATAAACTCTAATCAAAGCCAACCCATAAGAGCAGCAGCGCTACATCTTCTGAAAGTAGCTTTGGCAGTGTTCTCTCTTTCTCCCTCTGATGCATCAGTAGACGAGAGAATGAGAGAACGATGGAAAAAAAAAAAGGAAATGCACACAAAGTGCATTAATTCTTGAGAGAAAGAGAGATAGAAGAGTAGGCAGCAAGCGCGCGAGTTTCTCGAAGAGGTTTCCATCTTCATTTAATTAGAGGAGAATTCTTTTCCTCAGCTGAAACCATTTCATTAAAAAGTGCCAGATTTGAGTTTCTTGTTCTCGTGCGCAACCGACGCGGCCATTAGTTCCATCAAGCCCGCAAGGGGGAGAGGGGAGCCGGAAATGAATATCTGCTCCGCTGTCTCCCTTGGCTTACTTGCAACAGCTTTTAAAGAAAAGGTAAAAAGTCTCTTTCTTGCTCTTTTTAAATCTGGCAAGGGAAATGCATCTTCCGTAAATATTTGAATGCAGTTGAGGACAAGGGCGGACTCCTGGCAACCTCCAGAGTACTCCACTGAGGACAATGGTCCTCAGCGAGGGACTCTGGACAACTGATCAGCGACAAAGGAACTTCTGTCATTTTGAGTTTTGTTTTAACTTTGAGCGATATTTTCTTTGCATTCAATATGCTAAATGGACAGGTCACAAAGACCCGAAGGACTCTGAGATGGGTGAAGATCCCTTGGGCAGCTATTAACATACAGATGGAAACTTCACATGAAGGCTATTTAACGTGCAGAGAGTTTGGATGACTTGAACACGGGTTATCCTCCCATCTGACGGACGGCGCCCTCTTTCAAGCTCTTCGCTTCCCTTTATTCAGTTGGGTTGTTTTACCTCTGAGCGGCACTTTTTTGCACACCATAGGCTAAATGGCCAGGTCACATGGACCCCGAAGACTCAGAGAAGGTTGGGGGAGGGGACCCACTGGAACAGCTGTTGGGAGACAGATGGTAGCCTCCCGTCAAGGCCATCCAGCGTGTTCTTTAACGTTCACAGGGTATGGCTCTCCCGTACACGGGGCCACGGCTTAACGTCCCATCCGACGGACGGCGGCCTTTCCAAGCCCGTCAGTGTCCCCTACTGACCGTGGGCAGGGCGGGGAATTTTGCGGAGATAAATCTCAACGCTGTCTCAGCTGGACTCGAACCTGGGAACTACAGATTACGAGCCTGGCGCGCTACCGACTAAGCCACCCCCCCCCCCCTCCCCTTATTCAGAGAGGGCAAGGTTGCAGTTAGTGGGAAAAAAACTGAATAAAAAACGATGCTTTGAGAGATGACGAGCCCGGCGCGCTACCGACTGAGCCAAATCGGTACTTATGCCTTCAAGGTTGTCATCGACAGATCAAATCTTTCCAATTCAGTTCGCGAAAAAAATTTGACTTTCAGCCATTACCTCAGTAGCTGGCGACACAAGTGCGCGCTTTTCTGTATTCTTCAGTGCTGAAATTATAACATTACACGACATTCTGTTTTGAATATGTAAATCATAAATTTAAAAAGCGCCAGTTGGTAATTAAATGTTGAGATGTCAAGAACAGTTAGGAGTGTAATAAATGCAATGAGTCAACTTCACTGGAGAAAAACAAAAAACTAAAGGCAATTAAGAATCAAAAAACAATGTGCAGCCTTTTTACTGAGCATTACAGATCTTTTTTTTCCCTCATTCTCTTTTACCTAATGGAGTTAGAGCCATCTTGTCTTGCAATGGTGGGTTGGGTTGTTTTACCTCTGAGCCGCACTTTTTTGCACACCATGGGCTAAATGGCCAGGTCACATGGACCCCGAAGGCTCAGAGAAGGTTGGGGGAGGGGACCCACTGGAACAGCTGTTGGGAGATAGATGGTCGCCTCCCGTCAAGGCCATCCAGCGTGTTCTTTAACGTGCACAGGGTATGGCTCTTCCGCACACGGGTCCACGGCTTAACGTCCCATCCGACGGACGGCGGCCTTTCCAAGCCCATCGGTGTCCCCTACTGACCGTGGGCTGGGCGGGGAATTTTGCGGAGATAAATCTCAATGCTGACCCAGCTGGGACTCGAACCTGGGAACTACAGATTACGAGCCTGGCGCGCTACCGACTGAGCCACCCCTGCCCCCCATTGCTAAGGAGATTGCGGAAGAAAACATTACTCGAACGTCATTATTGACTTCATTATTCACTTACTCTCTTATGTTTTCTCTTCTAATGAGCACTTCAAACTTATAAGTGACATTCTGCTAGAACTCAAAAGTTAAGAACTTGACGCTCCTGCAATGGAATTGAAGGGGCATCATTTCAAAAAAAGAAGGTCTAATATTATTCTCCAAAGTTAATAGAATAAATGTTTTTGCTTTGCAGGAATTGCAATCCAGAAAACAGGTAAATGTCCCAGGTTTTTTAACAGACTCATTTTTCGCTGAGCATAGCAGAAATGGTGTTGCCTTTCTGGTTGATAAAAATATCAACCATAGGCTTATTCAATTAAAATTTGATTTACATCCTCTGGAATGCATCGCCATTCAGATATTAATTAATAATCTAGCTTTTTATATTTTAAATATCTGTAACCCCGGACTGGCTCTAAAGGACTCTTTTTTCACTAACTTATTAGCACAAACCTGAACCATATATCATCGTTGGTGATTTTAATTCGCACCACCCAATGTGGTTCTCTTACACTGTAAACTATGCAGGTCTTCACTTAAGTAAGTTTATTACAAAATCTGACCTTATCATTTTAAATGAAAAAAATCTCCACAGATGAGAACCCTGCAAACCAACGCTCTGGAATTGATTGAACCTTAATTTCTCCAATTCTGAATCAAACTTTATTCTGGTCGCTGCTCCCAGATACCAGGGGTAGCGATCATCATCCAATTATTATAAATTCAAATTTTAAGTTAAACTTTAACAAATTAATTTATTTAAATAATTGGAGATTGTTCTCACAAATTCTTGATGGTGCATCGCCGTCACATTTAAGTGGCGACTATTCCGAGTTTTTTAGTGAAGTTTTTTCGCTCACTAAGTCGGCATTTCAAATTATTTATAACAAAATTCCTAAATTACAAAAAAATTTTGGCATATGAATAGGTTGGTTGCCTTAAGAAAAAAGGCAGAAAATAGGGCCAAAAGATCAAGGGACTTCTCAGATATTGAGTCTTAAAACAAAATTAATGCAACTGTACGAAAAAAACTAAAACAAGCATACAGAGGTAACTGTAAAGAATTTATCTCTCATCTTACTACTGTCTCCAAAAACCAACATCTGGAAGGTAGGGGCGGGGGTGGCTCAGTCGGTAGCGCGCCAGGCTCGTAATCTGTAGTTCCCAGGTTCGAGTCCCAGCTGGGTCAGCGTTGAGATTTATCTCCGCAAAAATTCCCCGCCCTGTCCACGGTCAGTAGGGGACACCGATGGGCTTGGAAAGGCCGCCGTCCGTCGGATGGGACGTTAAGCCGTGGCCCGTGTGTGGGAGAACCATACCCTGTGCACGTTAAAGAACACGCTGGATGGCCTTGACGGGAAGCTACCAACTGTCTCCCAACAGCTGTTCCAGTGGGTCCCCTCCCCCAACCTTCTCTGAGCCTTCGGGGTCCATGTGACCTGCCATTTAGCCCATGGTGTGCAAAAAAGTGCCGCTCAGAGGTAAAACAACCCAACCCAATCTGGAAGGTATATAAAAAAGCTTATCACAGATAAACCCCAAAAAATTCCAATGGCAGAAATTGCCTTACACAAAAATATTAACCTTAAACAAACTGCTGAGCTTTTTGCTGCTAATCTTAAAATTATACAGGATGTTCCCACTAACAACCATGAATTGCAATCACAATTAAGGAATAATAAAACTTCTCATGCACAAATGGATAAACCTTTCAGCATAGCAGAACTCAATATAGCTATCAAAAGAATAAATCCCAAATCAGCCCCTGGAGCTGATTTAATCTCAAATAAATTTTTTATTCATCTTCCACATAAATGGACTTAAATTATTAGATATTTTTAATTACATATGGGAACATAATTGTATTCCTCCAGAATGGAGAAAAATAATAATTTTTTTTATTCTTAAATCAGGCAAATTGCCAACTCTTTTGAATTCATACCGCCCTATCTCCTTAATTTCTAACTCTCTTAAACTGTTCGAGAGATTAGTTTTTAAAAGACTCTCCTGGTTTTTTGAATCGGGTGACTTCTTCCCTTATAATTTCTTTGGCTTTAGGAAAAATCGTTCCTCCAAGGAAAACATCTCACTACTTTTACATGATATCTTCACAGCTTTTAAAAAGAAAAAAGTTCTTTTAGCAACTTCATTAGATTTAACCCAAGCTTTGGACTCTGTTTCTATATATGGTTTATTTACAAAACTAATTAAATCTAATTTAAATGCAAAGTTTTTAAACTTTTTATATAATTTATTATGTAACAGACTAATTCAAGTCAAAATTGGAGAATCTCTATCTGAAACTTACAAAATGACACAAGGTCTTTCTCATGGATCAATTTTATCCCCGATTTTATTTAACTTTTATTTGCATGATATTAAAGAAATATTTGAAAAGTCTATTACTTTCACAGGATATGCAGATGACATTGTTTTTTGGTCATCAGGAAAAAATTAATATAAGTTGCAGTAAAACTTGCAAAAGCAGTTAAATAAACTTTGTGACTACTGCTTAAAATGGAATCTGGAAATCAACATAAAAAAAACTTTTATAATCCCATTTTACAAAAAAAGAAATTATAACCGGAAATTTATATTATCCATAAATTCAGAAAACTAACTCAAGTAAATAAATGTAAAATTCTAGGTATACACTTGGACTCCAAATTAAATTGGTATCATCATATTAATAATAATCACACTTCAGGTTTAAGATTATTAAACTGCATTAAACATTTTACCTTCAGAAATGAAGGCACTCAGCAACAACAATTAATAACCGTTTATAAAAATCTCATAAGACCTAAAATTGAATTTGGTCTGGAATTTATTTCTGGAGCTCTCTTATCAAAATTTAAAAAATTAAACTCATTGCAGAACCAGTTTTTGAAAATTGCCTTGGGGCTCGTAAAATCTTGTCCCACAATTTCGGTAATTGCAGAGACAGCCATCCCACCAACCGAAATCAGACATAATATTCTTCTAACAAAATATTTTTTTAAATTACACTACAAACTCCCCACCCATCCTTTCTATAAACATTTCCATACACTGCCATATATTAAAACTATTTATAACAATGAATATCTCTCCAATTTATATGATGATTACTTTAGCAGAACCCTTTTAGGGGACATTCCCAACATCATTGCGGACTGGTGCTTCCCCCCTCTCTTAATTAATACTGAAATTCCTTCTTTAACTTCCAAAAAAGATTTACCTGCTGATTCTGTACTTATTCTATTTAAATCTTACTGTGCAGAAAATTTTGAGTCTACCTTTAATATATATAAATACAGATGGCTCAGTTCTAAAAGAAACAGGATCATCAGCTGCTGCTTTTCTCTGTCCATCTACTAATGTTTCTAATTCCTTTAGATTCCCCAAAAATACTCCAATTATTCAAGCAGAATTAATTGCCATTCATGAGTCCTTTAAATGGATTTTAAATAACTTAACTAATCAAAATATAATATTTTCTCAGATTCTAAAGGCGCCCTTCAGGTGCTACAACAAGAACTTTTTTCCTCAAACTATAATTTTTATATTTCTAATATCTTATTATTAAATCAGTCAAATATTATTCGCAAAAATAACACAATTAAACTACAGTGGATCTCAAGTCATATTGGGATTCAGGAAAACGAAAGAGTCGACTCAATAGCTAAAAAAGCCCACGACTTTAAGGATATCACTCCAGTTTATAATTTTTTCTACTCCTTTAAACAGGAACTGAAAACAAAATAGAATTCATCCTCACTGAAAAATATTTCCAAGTTCAGGCAATATGTAAAAATAATTTTAGATACTACTTATCAAATAAAATTAACCATACTGAAAAACTCCCCTTTTCTCGCAAGGAAAATAAAATTATCTATAGATTAAAAACCGCACAATTAATCTTAATAAACAAAAATTTCAATTAAAGCTTTCAAATTCTCCAAATTGCATAAAATGTAATTTACCAGAAAACACTATCCATATCTTATTAAATTGTAACATATATTCTAAGCAAAGAGAAACTTTATTCTCAGCATTAAAAAAATTAGGAATAGAAGATTTAAATATCCAAAACTTGCTAAATTACCCTAAATGTGACATAAAAATTTTAATTTATAAACTCATTCTTCAGTTTCTTTTATCTACTCCATTATGGAACAGAATTTAACAGGAAAAAAAAAAAGAATAAACTCTGGAGAATAAAATAAAAAATTAAAATAAAAATATATAAAATATAAACTATCAAAAAAATTTTTTTTATAAAATATAAAAAAGGGGAATGAGAAAAATTCAAAATTGTATAAAAATGAGAATCCTTCTCTAAAAAAAGGGAAAAAAATGAAATAAAAAGTGATAAAAATGAGAAACCTACTCAAAAAAAAGTAATAATAAAATACAGATAAAAAAAAATAAAAAAATATATTAATCTAGAATTAATTCCTTTTATGGTTTTGCACTTTGCACAAAACTTTTATTGGGAAAGCCTGAGCAAGGGCATCCCACTTTTCTGTAACGTTGAATGAATGAATGAATGAATTGTCTTGCAATGACGACAACGTCGTAAACCTTTTCTTTTTAAGTCTTCCTTATAAAATAAAAGCTTGATCTATTTGTAACGGATTTCCTAAAATAAAAGCTTGATCTGTTTGTAACGGAGCCCGGCGACGTAAATTAATTTCGTGCGCTCTTTGAAAGCAGAGATAAACTCTTTCGAGAGTCAGGGAGGGAGTGGAGAGAGAGAAAGGAGGAACGTGCCAGGGACGCGATAACTACGAAACAAAGACTTCAAGAAAAGATGGCTCGTGCAGAAACAAAAATCCGTCAGCGTTTGGCAGAAGCGTTGTGAAACTCTTTGCAAATGTTATCTTTTTGATATGCATCTCTCGTCTCTTTAACCGAGCAACAATCTCCGCAACCAGGCACGCGATTTCTCCAGTCGTCGGGGTTCTCGCGCAAAAGCACGTTTCCTCCCTTCCGTAGTTCTCTACCCGAGGTTTCGGTGTTTTGGTACACTCAGATTTTAGCGTTCGAAACTTTTAAACGACGATGAATGAAAAAAAAGTCAAATTATTTTTCCAAAATAATGCTGTTAATTATTCCAGATGACATAACTCTTTAAATACTAAAGGAGCATTGTTCGGCAGGATTCATTAAAATTTCGTTTAATTACAGACAATATTTTTTCTCACTTGTAATTAACGTTGCAAAAGCTTCCATGTAGAGAGGACAAAATAAGGAATAATGCATTGATTTAAGTTGACACTTTCTAATTACGAAAAACAAGAGGAAAGTCTTTAGAGCTTATGAGAATGAGAAGGTCGAACCAATCTTTTTTTTCCAATCACAAATTATTATTCAACTTTAGGAATAATAATTTACTTCTTCCCTCGTGCACAGCACTGAGTAATTATATACTTTGTCAACGTTAAGGAAAATGATATTGTCTCCTAGATTAACTTCCTTTTATGACAACCCCCCCCCCCCCCCCCAAAAAAAAAAAGAATATATTTACTGGCTCTGTGCTCAGAAATTTTCAAAAAAATTCTTTCAGAGAATTAAAACACGAATTAAACAGAGTTTTACTAAAAAATTAAATAATTAATATTAACATCTACTAACAAATTATGTGGTGCTGAATGTAAGCATAAAAATTCCAATGTTATTTTGAAATATTCTAAATGAAAAAAGGTGAAAAAATTTTTAGTAAAGAGAGAATATTATTGAATGTCGAAATTCTCAACTGAAATAGTAAGATAGTACAGTCGCTCAAAAAAGTATCCGAACACCATGGTTGATTACAGAATTCAGAAAAAATATCTGGCAACGATTTTTTTTAGAAATTAGTGATCTGTCAACTATTTTTTTTTTAGAAATTAGTGATCTGGCAACTTCGTGTCACGTGACACGAAGTTGCCAGATCGCTAATTTCTAAAAAAATCGTTGCCAGATATTTTTTCTGAATTCTGTAATCAACCATGGTGTTCGGATACTTTTTTGAGCGACTGTACGTAGTAAATGAAATGTGATATAAATATATTAAGATTAGCAGATTAAGGCAGAAAGAAGGCATCATGTTTTATGTCAGTGTACTATTCTCTCCTGCAGATAAGCTGTTAACTTTGCGCGACATTTGTAAATAAGGAACGATTTATTTGAATTTGTCTCAATAAATAAATGATCTAAAAAAGTGAAGCCAAATTCTGTGAAACTTAGAATGCGTTCAATCTGCAAAAATGGAGCAATCTTCCTCCCTGATTGAAACGAAGGATCTCTCATTACTCACCAGCTGAGATGCGGAATTCTGTTTCTTTTTTTATTTAATTTTTAGTAGGGAGAGGGGGTTTATTTTAAGTAATGCTCAACCTCTGAAAACCACTTTTTTCCACATAATGGGTTAAATCACGAAGACCGCGAGGGCTCAGAAAATGTTGGGGTGAGGGGAGCCATTGGGCAGCTGTTAAGAGACAGATGGTAGCCTCCCTCCAAAGCCATCCAACATGCTCTTGGATGTGCACAGTATATATAGCTCCGTCTCCTGCCCGCGGGGCCATCGCTTTATGTCACATTCGACAGACGATGACATTTCCAGCATTACTCCCGTCACCAGCATTCAAATTACGGGTGAGTTGCGTCACAGTATCCCCAGGTTCGTACCATACGGAATAGTCTTCGCTCACCTCTAGCATCGATGAGCCCTGGTCGGCCCACACCTTGCCGGCGGTTCATGGTTTTTTTCCCTCCTCGGACCACTTTTTGAAGATATTAACCACGGCTGACCGTGAGCACCCCACAAGCCTTGCCGTTTCAGAAATGCTCTAACCCAGTCGTCTGGCCATTACAAAGAGTTTCGGCAGAATTCTGTAATGAACCTCATAGTGAACATTATTGCTACAAATGTTAAACTAGGTAATTTGTAATGCTACATAATATAAAAAAATAACTATAATAAGATATAATTTTTTCATAATATCCTAAATAATATAATAAAAGAAAAGAAAATTACTTGTACAATATTTTACTTTACTTCTATTGTTTTTAAGTCAATAGGGAAGGAGTAAGAGTGCAATGCAAATTTGACCCTTCTGTGTAGTCAGTTTCACAGGAAATGAATGACTATTATTATTAATCCAATTCATCTCCCATCTGTTGAGAGGGTTTTTTTTACCTTGTAGCGAACAAACAATATGTAAATTAAGCGAGATTCCATTGGCATTATGTTTCGAAAGGTTTCTTTTCATGAAAATCGTAATGTCAAAGGCAATGGAAAAGAAGCGAAAACTCGGCCGGCCTCCTCTTCCTTCACACAGTTAATCTTCTTACTTCACGTTGGCAAATTTCCTTTCCTTCTGTTAGCAAAGAGCAGTTGGCAATGCTCCTTTCTTAATGCGATCTCTGTATTGCTGATAGAAACAAAAAAAAAATCATTGGAGACTTCGATGCATTAAACTTAATGAATTTTTCAACGTACTAATGCCATTTTTTTTCAAGGACTTCGTAAACTTCGGCCACAGTATATTTTTTAACATATTAAAATAAAATTTCTGCCTTACGAACAGAGGCGTCCCTAGGAGGTAAGGGAGCTACCCTGGAATCTTGCGTTTTCCATTATCGTTAAATATTTTGTCAATTTGAGTTAGGTGACCAAGACAACAGCCTTGACCTAAGACCGCCCATGCTTATGATCTCCCTTAGAATGAAGAACTCCTCATAACGAAATGCAGAGGAAGTCTGGAAAACTTCATTAGGAAACTCTGATAATCACGAAAAGACCTCATTCAAAAAATACAAATCGCACCCTTTCTAATAAAAATGAACCTCTATATGGCGAATTTTAAAAAAAAAGGAAATTTTTTTATGAGTTTTCATAAAGCAGACGCCTTTATTTAAATGCTAAAAGTATCATTTCGACTTCTACTAGGACCAGATGCTGTCAGTGATTATTAATAAGGATTATTAATAGTATTAATAACGATAGTAATAATAATAACCCTATTAATAGCGATAGTCCACTAATAGGAATAGCCCCATTAACAGAGATAGTCCCATGTAAATGATGCTTGAACTCAGCAGTTGAAAACAGCAATCCCTTCAATTTCGTTAAAAAGAGACTTTATTGTATCTTAGATTATTTGATATGATGCAAAAGTCCCATTAATGCGGATAGTATCATTAATAGGAAGAGCCCCATTAATAAGGATCTCAATAGCGCAGAAATGTTCCACAACACACATAAAAATTGTTTCTGCTCTGAAGATTGTTCAGTATCACAGGAATGACAAAATATACCCTTTATATTGGTTTTGTCGTAAAATGAATTTTTCTGGAACCATACTTTTACAAAATTATTACTGTTGATTCAAATTGTAGCCAGCAATAATAATGTTAAAGTGCAAATATGATGGTAATGAAAAATCCTCTATATAAAAAACTCTTTGCAGCAGTCCCTTCAGTTCCGTTATAAATAAAAAAAAATAAATACCCCCTCAAGCAGATGCTTGCCACAGAGGTCTGACAGGAGCCTGTCAGTTTATATGCCACAGTAGGAGATCTGAGAGGATGGCAGAACCTCAGCAGGAAAACAACACACACACACACATCCATGCCTAATCCGGGGCTCGAACCCAGGTCCCTTAGATCAGTAGCCAAGCGTGCTAACCACTCGGCCACGGGACGGCTTCAATTTCGTTATAAAGAGACTTTATTGTAACTTAGATTATTTGATATAATGCAAAATGAGTTGACTTTAGGTTCTGCTCGGTCGATGCACATATCACGGTGAGGAAGAAATTGCAAACCTAAAATCCTGCCAGGTTGTCCCAAATGAAAACTCCCTATGCTTACAAAACTTCCAAAGCAAAATCATAATAACTTTATCAAAACTGATAATAAAGCAATCGTCTGTTAATTTTGGAAAGCGGGCGAAACATATAATGCTAACATCCAATTCTGACGGATTTCGCATTATGAACTAGTCAGAGTTGCATTAAAAGTCAATATTTACATACACTAATTAGTGCCAGATTTTAATTAGTATAGCTCTCTAATCAATAGGTGGACGCCATGAAAGACGTGTAAACACTGGCGGAAGGAGAACAATCGTCTGCACGCAACCACATAAATAATACAGGAAATGGACAAGGAAGGATGAGTTTTGTATTACACAATGAATATCAGTTAATTGCAAAGAAAGACTTGTTTTGAAAGATGGAAAAGAAAACAGTTTTCAAAGCACACATTTGCGTTTTCAGATATCCGAAGTGGCATTCTATCAAGAACTTTCCAATCGCTCTTCAATCTTCTGCTTGGAAACAAGCCACCAATGTAACACCAACGAAAAACGAGGGAAATGAAATTTATTAATAAATAGAAATACTAACGCTAAACCCACATCAAATGACACAATATACATTATTATTATTACTATTAATTTCTTTCTTTCCTTCCTACTTAATTATATGCCGTCCCATGGCCGAGTGGTTAGCGCGCTTGGCTACTGATCTAAGGGACTCTGGGTTCGAGCCCCGGATAAGGCATGGTTGTATGTGTTGTTTTTCTGCTGAGGTCCTGCCATCCTCTCAGATCTTCTACTTTGGCATATAAACTGACAGGCTCCTGTCAGACCTCTGTGGCAAGCAGCTGCTTGAGGAGGTATTTATTTTTATTTTTTATTTTTTTTATTTAATTATATATCTACTTAGACACATGCATATTCAAGAGCAAAATTTGAGTAACGAACAAAAAAATGCTCATTGCTCAAATTACAATATGTAATACGATACTATATTTTTTTCCTCAATAAATAATACATTTGATTACATTCCTTGAGCCCAATAGACACAAATATTCCAAATGGAAATATATTGAAATCCACGAGGTTTTAAAAACTGGGAAGTGGAATTATTAAACTTACTAGCTGAACGTACACTGCGCTGCCCGGGTGTCACTTTTAACCTGTTTATTCTTATTTTCACAGCATTAAAGGTAAATTTTATAATCACCCCCCCCCCCCCGACACTTTAGCACAGATTTTCAACAGGAAGAAATTTCCACGGATCGTTGTTGACGTCAGCGCGAGCACTCCTCGTAGCCCGTGGCTTAGTTTCTGCGTAAGTTATCATATTTTATTTCCGTTACCACAAATTTCGCCGCCCTATGGCTCTCGTAATATCTCGTGACGGCCCAAATTTTCTGCACAACGTCCCGGTGATTGGTTTAAAAATCAGGTTCTCACTTGGTCGGTGGCTTCTTTTCTACACAAATTGTGACAGCTCGTGTCTCACTTTTAATCTGCATATTTTGTTGTGTCCTGCACTAAAGGTTAGTTTTGTGAGCATCCTCCCTCCCCCGACATTTTATCACAGTTTGAACACGAAGAATTTCCCATTGTTGCAAAGGTCATTGCTAACTCGGCGCGCGCTTTCAGAGCACGTGACAAACGATCCAGATATTTCTTTGGTCAGATTTTGGCATTCTGTAATTCCCGACATACTTCACGGAAAGGTCCCAAATTTCGTACACGGTTCCCCTGCCCGACCCTATTTTTAATTAGAAAATCAGGTCCCTAGCTTCAATGGAACGCCTAAATAATGCTTTCGGAAATGTGGGGATCTGGCAACGGCATCAGATTTGCAGCAGAAGATTTAAATGCTATTTTAAATCTTTACTTTCATAGTTAGGGAAAAAACAGAAAATGGCAACAGTAAATTTGATAGCGATTCTCGTTTCCCGTAGGAAAGCATGGTAATATTTTTGGTTCTAGCAAGACCCCCGTTTTGGACTTTCGACCTGAAATTTGACACTGCAATCGAGACCACAACCAGAGACATTCTCTGAAAATTTGGAGCGTGTACGTTGATTTTCCGATGAGTTATGGCTGCCACAGACAGATACCTTCTTTTATTATACAGATATACATCTAATCAATCATTTTTGGCAACAAGTGTAAATATATTAAGAATTTTTCAAAGAAATCGAAAACAAAAATTTGAGCAGCAATCAAAAACAAAAAGTTTGGACAGCAATCAAAAATTATTTTATACATTTTCGAAAAAAAAACTTAATTTTTTAAATATCATATAGCCATTTATAAAGATTTGAAGTAAATCTGTGTTTTTATTTCTTTTTTATATTGTCTCACAAAAATTAGTTAATGTTATTACAAGGTAAATAGAATGTTTTTAACCACAGTCTTCCTAAATAACAATTCAACGAGATTTACAGAGTTACTATTTCTTGTGCTATAAGTATCAATTTTCATATTTTAGTCCGATCAATTTTTGAGCAAATGCATTAAAACTGAAGAAGATAAAATTTTGTAACATCAGCATGGCTTCATAGGTGCATTGTTCGACATGCTCGTTCGTCACCTCAGAGCCCTGCAGGCGATATTCGATGGGCTATGTCAGCAGCCATGGACGTCCCAATAACTACCCGAACGGTAAACTGAAGGTTGCATGGGGCACACCTGCACTCTAGGCCGCCCATCAGCCAGTCATAATGGTATGGGATGCCATTGTATATGACAGCAGGTCACCTCTTTTCCGCATCACGGGAACACTGACAGCTGCATGATACATTAGCGCAGTTCTGCAGCCTGTTTTGTTATTGTTCGTGGGAGGCTTGCAACAGCCCATTTTCCAGCATGACAATGCCGTGTACACACTGCTAGGGTCTTCAGACAATGCTTGCAACATGCTCAAATATTGCCATGGCCAGCACGATCTCTAGATTTATCCCCATTAGAAAATCTCTGGGAACAATTAGATGACATGTGCAATCCTCTCACCGTCAGGCACGGAATCTCGATGAATTATGGGAGCAAGTCATTGCTGCTTGGTGTGCATTAGGACCATATCCGTCGACTGTATGACTCTGTGCCACACCGTATTGCTCCCTGTATTGCCGTTCACGGCGGTGCAACCACCTACTGAGGCATCACATTGTGTTGCATTATTTCATCTTCTAACCTCTGTATGTGTCTGCAAATTAAATCATGTTATGCTAATATGTATTGCTCTGTGTGTGCTACATTTCACCCCTATCCCCTCACTTCTTCTGGATGGGGCAATTTCAACGTCGTGCAGTGTAGAACCACGAAGACTAGAGTTGCTGCCTCTTCGATGAGTCAAAGAGTATGTAACGAGAAGAATGAAAGGCTTCTTGTATCCGGAACTGAGTCGCTACTACCGCCACGCGCTTCTGTGAAATGTGTTTACACGGGCAATGCAGCAATCCGGTTGTTGATAGTCTGGGATTGAATTATCTCTGCGCATGTGCGATCTGGGCTTTTCAGCACGTTGCTTTTGAACGACAGTGGATATGATTTCGAATTTCAGGTACGTTGAATGTTTTTATTTCTCCTTCAGTATTTTTATATGATATATTTGGTACTCCAAAAAGCAATGTTAGTAAAAGCTTGATTTGTAACAATATAGATGTAATTTTCCAAGTGCAATCTTCCTTACCAGATGGACGTGGTTTACCTTTTAAGCTTTGCTGCCATGTTTGTTGTTATTGCAGATGATGACTTGTATCGTGTCAAGCAATACTTGTTGCTGCTATTCCCCTAAAATTGAAGGGTTAATTCCAGAAGTATATCTAGCAGTAATAAGTGACTCATACTTACAGATTGAATATTAGTTTTTCATAATTAACTTTCGTTACCATAACGCTACGCTTATTGTGAACTTCGGTCATGCTCCTGCCGCGGAAGAGTATATGCCGAGCTGGATAATGAGCGCCGGCATGCTGTGATTCCAAGGAGTCTTCCTGCTGGTCATCCTCACCACAATCGCAAAGCAGCAAGAAATATGGATTATATTTTCAGAATATTTGCAATTCACATGAAAAGTGCATTATTTTACTATCTTATCATTTCTTTATAATTGTAAAATTTAAAAGAGGTGTTTGATATTTTGCAAACGTTGCAAATAAAATTTATAACCATTGGCATAATCTGTGTAGCCAACTTCTCATGCTGTGAATATATAATATTAAATAAATTTTCTCTTAAATTTTCTGCTTCTTTTATTTTAATCTCATTCATTGTATATATAAACAATTTATAAAAACCAGGTGATGTTAAAATTCTAAAAAGGAGAAAGATTTATGTAGACATTTTACAGTGTTCAGCTTGTTATATCGAATGAAGATTTACTAAATAAATATGAGACAAATTCGGGAAAGACTGTATGAGGCAACAAAAAATTAAATAATCATCATGTCAAAAATATTTTATGAGATAAATTTGTGGAACACAACAAAAAAATTAGAAAAATTGGAAGAATTAGTAAAGAATGCAGTGCGTTTGAAAACTATATATATATATTAGTTATAATATAGCCACGCAGAATTATAACTAACTTCTGTAATAAATTCTAGATTCTCGTAAAAAAAATATATATATTTATAGGTCACATTCGGAGGTGGGGGGAGCGATTCACCAAATTTTACATTTATCTATGTACATGATTTTAAGATTTTTTTTTAAACACGTTTTACTTAAAAAACAAGGGAAAAGAAACCGCGCTATTGAATCCTCTTTAAACGGGGGTTATCTGCATAGGTTTTTTATTTTTTTCTGACTTTGGAGAGGGAGGGAGGAGATTGAAAGTAATTAGGCCATGTTTGGTTTCAAGGATTCAAAATGAAATCAACCATTCATCTCGCTTTCGAGTTGTTGCTGCCCGTAACTGTAATGATGCTACTCAAACATCTGTTTTTATGTAAACCATCAGTGCAGTTTAAATTATTATTCAGCCTTTTACTTTGAATAAACATTTGCTCGAAAAGTAAGTGTGATATTAGTTATTTTGTCTTTAGCATTTATTTGCTGCATTTCGAATAAGTTTAATGTCGTCAACAACTGCCGAAAATGTCAAGAAACGAAAAATTAAAACAGTATCTATGAAAGTGAAACTTATTGCACTGGAAAGAATAAAATGCGGAGTAAAGCAGACGCAAATTGCCCGAGAATTAGGTGTAGGAGTGTCAACGATTAGTGGATGGATAAAAGGCGAAAAGAAGTTGAGGAGTTTCATTGATCATATTGATAATTTCGAAGCACTTGGACGGAAGCGTGTAAGACTTTCTAATATCGACGATGTTGATCAAGCAGTTTATTTGTGGTTTTGTGAACAACGGAGTTTAGGTATTTCTTTATCTGGAATATCTATAAAAACTAAAGCAAATGAAATTGCAAAAAAATTACGTGGCACTACTTTTCAGTTTGAAGCTAGCGATGGTTGGTTATTCCGCTGGCAGAAAAGACATGGTATTTCACAAATCTCTAAAGAAAATAAATGTATCTCGAGCAACAGTGTATTGCCTGACAACAATAATATGATTTTACCTGATGTTGGATGCAATCTTAGTAACGTTTCCACCTCTATGGAAGTTAAATTTACTCCAGTCATTATGGACGTGAAAACCATTTCACATTCAAACAGGTACCAGTGCTTAATTATTTAAAGCTATTTTTACTTCTGAATTTTAGCAACATATCTTTATGTGCAGTTGATATATAAATGGTAATTCTGAATGATGTACCATTATTCTTAGAGTGGTATGGTTAAGCATGCAGTTTTTGACTTAGAGTGGTATGGTTAAGCATGCATTTCTAACAAGTGTTAGAAATAATATAGTGCAGAAGTATCAACAGTAAAATACCATGTTTCACTCCACAGTTGTGTTCTGTTCCCACATGACTGGTACTCCAGACCATATAGATTAAACCTAGCAGATTGTGAAAGCTACACTTTTTGAGAGTATGCATTTAATTCTGAAAGAGTGTTATGGGAATGAAGTCCCTCCTCAGCATACTCTTCCCTTCCCTGGATAGCATGATTATTTCAATAGATAAAAAAAAATTGCAGAATGGAGAGGAAAAATATATTCCAACATCTGTCAAAATATTGGGAAAAAAAAACAATGTCATTTCTGTTTCCTTTAGATCACCTGGCTCCCCTTAAAAAATTTCTAGATCTTACTATAGGTTTATACATACCCTATTAGTGATGAAACAAGCCTCATCAGTGAATAAGATCCTATTAGGAAGTGGAGTTGCTGGATATCATAATAACAGCAACTGGCAGAAGGTATATCATAGTGGATCACATAAAAGGTAAGGATATAGTGACTATACTAGGATCAGCAGCACTTACTTGAGAGGGATTATAACCACACACCCATTCTCTCTTTAAGACTTGAACCAAAAAACCAAATATATCTAATCTTATCCCACACTAGAACTTTCTGGGCATGTTCATAGTCATTAATAAGAATTAGGAGGGAGCAAATTGTTTTCAATGTGAAAAAGCTGAAATTATACATATATATATATTTTCTATCCAATATTATATATTACCAATTGCAAACTAAAGGAATTTGTTAAGCTCTACAATTTTTTTTTGATCCCTTAACTTTTAAAAGTGCTGGAAGACACTAGTTCTCAGAGAAATTTGCTGTAAGTTTTGGTATTTATTTAGAAAAGTATATTGCTGTTGCCATTTCATATTTTTTTTAGAAAAGTGCCAAATGTTTCCCATGATCTCAAAATACTATCCTCACCAATGCCATGTAAAATGTGTTTCTCCAGGAAATTTATAAAACATCCTAAATATTGCAAAAATGCACAATATTGTAAACAACACACCACTGATCTGCACTCAAAAAAAGCCCCAAGGCTAATCCAGTAAGTTATTTAGTTTTAACCTTTAAATTAAGTTTTTACCTTAAATTAACCATTCAATTAAGTTAATCCCAATGGGCTAAAACAATCACAAAAACACAAAAAAGCTTTAATAATGCACTGCACTAAAAAAAGCCCATTGGACTAAATATTAAAAATGCACTGCTGATCCCCACTGAAAAAAGCCCCAGGGGCTAAATAATACAATGGGTAAAAAGCCACCATCAAAGCATACATCTAAGAAATCTCAACATATTCTGAAATTATTCATGTCTATACCATAACCTTTCCCTTTCTAAGCACATACACCACTATCTCCAATTAGCATTAATAATCTACTCAATACTACACTAAACAACATTCAACAATTTTGAAATTCACCTATGTTCTCTATTAGCACAGCAATAACCACCACACTGAAAAACTAGTAAAAAAAATCTCAGCTATATGTCAAATTTTGTACAATACCATTTCAACAAATCAAAATCCTTGCGATATCATAGTTATTTGCAATGTTAACACACCCACTCACTCTTATCTGCTACCTAATTGTATTAATATGCCCAATACAATGTTCAATCATATCCTTATGCCTCTATAAACTCAGATTACTTGCAATGCCATAGATTTAACATTACAACAACAATGGTATCCCATGACAAAAAGAGTCCCTTACAAAAATGTTTCTAATTCTGTACCTAATTTTAATTCTGAAAAGTCCCTTTTTGATCCAAGTTTAGATATCCAAAATACACCAATTTACCACATTCTCAAACCCCAATAACATCAGTACCATTTCCTACATATATACCCAAGTTTTTATATTTTTGCTAAAAGAAATTCCCCTTTTAAAGTTTTTCGAATTAAGCATGAAAAATTACATTGTATATAATAACATAACCAAATTATGTCAGTTACTTCAGGATAAAATTCTACAGCTCTTAAAATTTTTGTGTTAAACAGGAATGGCATTTTAAGGGTTAATCCATGTGTAAATTTGAATGGCTAAATATTAAACTTGAATCCAGGGAGGAAAACAAATGCCCTACTTGGCCAAAACTGCCAATATCCATGGCCGTACTACTGAATGAGATCATGTCTATCGTTTATGATTACTCTATATATTGGGTACTTACTGAATGATATATCTTCTCTGCACAATGCCAGATGATTTCTTTGTAGCCCTACAATCAAATGCATTCCAACATGCCTTTAAAACCTTTAGACTTCAAAGTCTGCCATTTTTACTACACCATATGAGGTGATTATGCTGTCAGACTTTGTGTTCAACAGTAAAATGCAAACATCTGCACTGCTGAGTAGAACACGACATTGTTTCTGTACTATGAGTGTCATATAGATCTCACTTCATGTTTTCGTATCTTAGAAACAGCATGTTTCATTCAATACATTGACCAGACATTTTTTACTCAGTTTGATAAACCACTGTTGTCTTCTGACAGGGAACATCATTAAATATCAACTATATATCTGAAATTTATTCTATATATCTGAAGTTTATCAGTGCAGCCATTTCCTAAATTGCAGTTCTGAAGCCAAGACACCTGACATGTCATCACCAGGTCATGGATTTGGATCACCCAGGGATGTATTAGCTAAATACTTTAAAAAAGAATTGGATATACTCCTGTTGGAATATATGTATTTCTATCTTAAAATTCTGCATTTCATAATGTTTTTGAGAGTATAATTTAAAGTTAGTAAGTATGTAGCAGAAACTGCATATTTAATTATAGTGTAATTGTAGAATTTATCTTCTGTGTAATTTTGGGATCTTTTATGAGGTGTTTGGGATATCCAGCATTTTTTCCAATGTTGGTATCTTTTTTCTTAGAAAACATTGCAATATCTATGCACAATGTATTCGAAATTGAAATATATACCGTTTGGGATATGCTATAAATTGGATGATATTGTTATTGTATGACTCAGATCTTCTACTTTGGCATATAAACTGATAGGCTCCTGTCAGACCTCTGTGGCAAGCAGCTGCTTGAGGGGGTATTTTATTTATTTATTTATATGACAATTCATTTGTCTCCCCAAAATAATAAATAATTTCAAACTTTAATGCATTGTTATTATGTGCATACAATAATTTTATACAGATTACATTTCATTAACAGATACAACAACAACAACAAATATTTTCTAAAGAAATATCAATGTATTCTATAAGGAAAAGAATGATTTTAACCCACTCATCTCATAAAACACTGACAATATGAAAATATAGCTAGACACCTTTCATGTAGTAGAGGGAAAACATAGTCTTGACTCATCACTGAATAATACAGATGATATTTGATTTAGTGCTGAATATCCACACCTTATGATTTCAGATAAAATCATTGTATCACATTTGATTCAACACTTATTCTGTTGATAGTTTGCACTTAATAAAATAAATTACCACTCAAGCAGCTGCTTGCCATAGAAGTCTGACAGGAGACTGCAAGTATAATAAACCACAGAGAAGATCTGTGAGGATAGCAACACTGCAAAAGGATAACACAAGGAAATACCATTTTTATCTGGGCGTTAACCAGGTCTCTTTGATCAGTAACCAAACACATTAACAACTTGGCTACCGGAATAGTAGTTCATACCACTTAAAATAGTATTTTCTCCATTCTATGGAACATCTGCCAAACTCATTGATAATTTCCTTTTGTCAGCATCATTAAATGACTCCAGTAGTTCTTAGATCATTGTGGATTGCAGGTTATTTTTTAAAAGAGTTTTAAATAGCAAAATGTACTAAAATGAAGCAAAAACAAATATGGCTATATTTTTGGCATATCACTGTAATAAATGACTCAATTAGCTCACTGGAGTTTGCTTGTTCATTAGTGGAGGAATATGGTAACAAATAGCTGGCAGTGATAGTGTCTTCTGGAGTGTGCTAATAACAATTTGTAGAAGAGCTAAGGTTTTTTATTTTTTATTTTTGCATCAAGTTGTGGAATAAATTGAAGAGAGTAACATTATTTAGGGGCTTTGAAATATCTATTTTTAATATATATACAGGGTGTCCCTGAATTCATGACCCAAACATGAGGGGAATGATAGTACACACCGAACCCACCAATATTCATCATAGAATATGCGGCCACAAACGCAGTGAAGAGTCTGAAATGAAGGACAGACACAGAGGTTTCCAGAGTGACATTTATTGGAGATCATTACAACAAATGCTCAAATGTCCACCCACCAATGTTGATACAGGCGGAACAACGGCTGAGTAGTGATCGGTGTACCTGCTAGTAAACACCATACTTGTCGCGCACATCGGCGGCTGCGACCGACAGTCAGGCTACCAGATTCTCCATGGACTGCATGGGTGTCTTGTACATGACACTCTTCAAATGTCTCCACAGAAAGAAATCGATAAAGAAAGATCAGGTGATCTGGGGGACCATGGGATGGGACCAACACACCCAATCCATCGGTTCCCAAATGTGGTATGAAGATGCTGACGCACGTCCATGCTGAAATGAATGGGTGCCCCATCATGCTGGAACCACATAAGGGTGCAGATTGTAGCTGGAACATTCTGAAGCAATTCCGGCAAAACCTGTTGCAGAAAAATACGGTACATTCGCCCATCGAGGCAGTCCGGCAGTAGGTAGGGTCCAATTAAGTAGTCATGCACGATCACTGCCCAGAAATTGATGGCGAACCGTTGTTGCTTAGAATTTGGGCGTGTACCATGGGGGTTCTGGGCTGCCCACAAATGCGCATTATGGACTTTCATGTGAGAATGTTGATTCATCCGTAAAGAGCACATGCGCAGGGAAATCGGGATGTGCAGCACTTTGCTGCAGGAACCACTGGGCGAAATCCATGTGCAGGGGATAATCAACAGCTGTCAGTGCCTGCACTCACTGCAAATGATAGGGGTGTAGCCCTTCTTCATGCATACCAGCACTAGGCTGCATTTGCGGCCGTATATTGTATGACGAATATTGGTGGGTTCGGTGCGTACTACCATCCCCTCATGTTTGGGCCATGAATTCAGGGACATCCTGTATAGTATAAAAGATTAAAATTTTATATTTCAAAAATTAAATATATTTTTTAATGATATGCAGTTTATTGTTCATAGCCAAAAGTACATGCTTTGTGAACTGCATTTTTGCAGTTGTGGCATCATATGGTTTAAGCACCTATTCTGTCCAATATATATGTAAAGAGCTTTTATATCTGCTATCTACTTACCAGTGTTAAAGTGTAATTATAATTTCCACTGTTAACTTATAGTCTGTCTTTATTTTTTTGTATGCAAATATATATACACTTCCCAACAGTGTATAACAAGTTAGGGAAGAAAACTTTTACACAGCCATAGGAAACAGTCTAATTCATTACACAGTATAAGCAAATAAAATCAGATCTTATCAGGAGACTTCACTCTGCAAATATAAGAAAAAATAAGAGAATATATAAAAGACTGGATGCCAAAGATTAAGGAAAGAAGGCAAAAGATTACTAGAAATATATAAAATAGATTAGTAGCTGGTATGAGAAGAGACAAAAAAATATAAAGCAACTAGATATGCTTGTAAATACCAAAAATATGAGAACATTAACAAGAAGTCAGTTACTGATTATATCAGCTGTTCAAAAAGCCTCTGGACTTGGTATTTGATCTAATATGTAGGGTTCACTCATTGTTACAAATATGTTGAATACATCTTCACAAGTTGTTCCATATAATCATGATTCACTGTTTAGCATTAGTCCACTATTGTGAGCCCATAAAAAGTTAGTTATATTTTGTGTTCCTAAAAGTGTAGCAAATCAAGATGTAAAAACAATTAAAAGATATGTAACAAAGTAGCTTTGGTCTATACCAAAAGGTACGTTTAAAATTCGTTTCAAGTATGGGAAGAAGTTTCCTTCTAAAGAGCATTAGGTAATAATAATAAGAAAAAAGAATAGAATGGATGGTTTGATTACACCAAGAGGAAAAGAACTAGCTCAAAATGCCAGATATCTGGAAAGCATTATGAGACACAAGGAGGAATAAAGGAAGAGATAAACAGAAGAAGACAGCAAGGAGCTTGAGTGAAGTTCAAGATTCAACTGTGTAATTCATATTACATCTCTATGACAACACATGAAGCAGAAACTTCAACAATGAAAGATAGAGAACAGAATGCAGAAGAGACATGGTAGAATGAGAAAGAAAAGTAGTAGAATGCAGGCCAGAGAGATGAAATTTTCTAGAAATATGATGCACAAGACATAAAAAGCCAAGTTAGGAATGATAATATGAGAAAATGGATAAGAATAAAAAAACTGCAAGATGCAATAAAACAATCAATGATCAGATGGTTTGTGCACATGAAAAAAAAAATTAAAAAATGAGACTACCTACAAAAATACATAAAGTGGAAATGGAAAGAAGGTCATAGGAGATACCATAGAGAAGACAAGAACAATTATGAATGGCATAAAAAACTAAGGGGCACACTGAAAGATATTATGGACAGATCATCATCATTATCATTCTCAAGCAGCCATGGGCTACAGAGGTCCAACCAGACTGCAATTTAGTTCTCCAATCTTATCTGTCCTGAGCTACATCTGTTGCATCTGGCCACTGCACACCAATTTTAACAAGGTCTTGTTTGACATTGTCAGCCCACTGCATCCTAGGTCTCCTCCTCTTTCTGAAGCCTTTTTGGGCTTGGAAAGGCCGCCGTCCGTCGGATGGGACGTTAAGCCGTGGCCCCATGTACGGGAGAGCCATACCCTGTGCACGTTAAAGAACACGCTGGATGGCCTTTAAGGGAGGCTACCATCTGTCTCCCAACAGCTGTTCCAGTGGGTCCCCTCCCCCAACCTTCTCTGAGCCTTCGGGGTCCATGTGACCTGGCCATTTAGCCCATGGTGTGCAAAAAAGTGCCGCTCAGAGGTAAAACAACCCAACCCAAATCTGAAGCCTTTAGGCACACTGTTCATAACCTTATTTGCTAATCTATAATTATCCATACAGGCAACATGAACAAACCAATGGAGTCTCTCTCTGCACAATATGCACCTTAAAGAAGGTTGACAACTTCTTTGCCTAATCTCATTACTTACAAAGTTGAACCATCTAATGCCCAAGATACTGCATAAGCATCAAGTTTCCTATTACCTTGTTTACAAAGGGTCCAAGTTTCACTACTATGCCTATTTCTCCACACTCTGCATAGATTCCTAAAAGTTCCTGGCAGCAATCCCTATTCGTCTGTTAATATAATGCCACACATCATCAGTATCTGTTACATAGCTCCCAAAATAATTAAACTATGACACTTCAAGACTGCAACCATTCATAATAACTGAATCACAGCCTGCCTGACCAATTTTTCATCACTTTCATTTTCCCTCTGTTTATAACCAAACCTATTCTACCGCCAGTTTCATCAACAGCTTGAATGAAAGAGTTCATATCATCAACATCATTGTGAAAAGGGCTAAATCAGCTAATCTAAATAAAAAAAATTCAGATCTTCAGACCACTTAAGGCCAAAATCTTTCCCTTGCAGAGAATTTCACGTAACATAATCAATAACCAAACTAAAGAGAAAAAACAAAAATGCACCCTTGTCAAACACTAGAAGCAATGCTAAATCAATTGCTACAAGCCTTCCCAACTCACACACACGACTTAGTGTTATTATAGAGCTTTTATTATGTTAACTAACTTGTCTGGTATGTCATATGATCTCATAATCAACCACAAATTATGATCTTCAACAGCCTTTTTGAAATCAACAAAGCTAGTAACCAAATGTTTCTGAAACTCTAAACATTTTTCAGGAATCTACCTGAGTGAAAATATCTGATCTGCACAACCTCTACCACTTCTGAATCTGCATTGCTCATCACTCAATTGCCTGTCAACCAGATTCTTAATTCTATTAAGCACAATCATACAAGGAACTTTACCTGGAACAGAGAGTAGGCTGATACCCCTATAGTTATCACAAGAACTGCGATCACCTTTTTTGAAAATAGAGATAATAATAGCTCTGGTAATATCCTTAGGAACCATGTCTTTATCATAAAAGATATTCAAATTTTCACTCATCCAAGTGGTAACTGAAACATTCCCAGCTGTAAACATTTCTGTAGTAATTTCATCTACCCCTGGGGATTTATGAAGTTTAAGTTTCGAAATAGCCAAAATAACTTCAGATTGTGTTATAGGTCCAACATTAAAGCCACCAATGCATCTATCATCATTACAAACAATGGGAGTAGAACTAACCACATTCTTTAGAACATCACTGAAATGCTCAGCCCACCTAGCCATGACAGAATCTTCACCTTCTATAACTTTTCCTTGTTTATCCTTCAATCCCTGTATACCTGTTCATTTTCTACCACACAAAACATTAACTATCTGGTACAGCTCTCTGTTGTTGTGCTGTCTAACTGCTTCCTCAGCTTTGTCAGCCAAGCCATCAAACCAAAGATTCTTGTCAGCAGCTAACTGATCCTTTACATGTTTATTAAGCTCTCTGTAATGCTTTCTATTAGGACTAATAGGGTATTGATTAAGGAATTCCTGCAGTTCTTTCTTTCCAAAATAAGCTCAAGTGCCTTATCACTCAGATAATTCTGTCTTTTCTGCACCTTTTTTCCTAAAAGAGTACTCTTAGTGTCCAAAAAAGCTTGTTTAAAATGATCCCATTCTTCCTCAACTTCAGTAGTAAGCAAACCATGACTGTCATAATGACTAAGTAACCTATCATAGTAAGCTTTTGCTATAATTGGGTCTTTCAGAGCTTCAGAATTAAAGGTAAAAAATTTTTAACCTTAGCACAATACTTCTTAAGTTTAAGTTGTAAGACACTTTAAACAAGGTAATGGTCAAATCCAATTTGAGTCCCCTATATGACCTGGTATTCCTAACAGAACTAACCCATTTGTGGTTAATTAATATATAATCAATCATATTCTTATGCAACTCATCTGGTGAAATCCATATGTATGTCATGGTGTTTGTAATAAGTATTAGTTATTCTGAAACCAGTGAGTGTACTTACCTGTAGGAGACGATGCCCATTGCCATTTCAGCTACCAATACCAAAAGGGCCTATCACCCCTCCCCAAAGGTGAGAGTCAGTACCAACTTTGGCATTGAAGTCACCTAGAACAAGGGTAATATCTCCTTTCTTGACAGAATTAAAAATATCCTGAAGTTGCCCATAAAACCTATCCTTATCCTCATTGGCATCCTCAGTTGGGGGCATAATGACAGATAGCATTCAAATCTTTAATGTTTGTGTGAAATTTTGCTGTAAGAAACCTTTCATTAATGCACTCATATCCTAGAAGAGCATCACTAGCAAAGCAACCTAAGCCTTGGAGATGCTTATTATCTTCCCTCCCTGAAAATAGAAATTTAAGATTATTTTTAAGAAGCTGACCTTTATCTGTCCTTCTGGTCTCTTGCAAGCCAAGAATATCAAGATTATAATGGTGGAATTCTTGTGTGAGGACATCAAGAGAATAATCTATGTGCAGAGTCCTCACATTCCAACTGCCTATGGATAGAAAATGGTTAGTGTAATTTTTAAAGAAAGTATGTTTATTGAGAGGGGAATGCCAACAATATCAAACAGCCCCCTAATCATGGACATGGGGCAAAAATCCGTTCTCCCACCACTAAAGGCTGAAACCATCTACACTGGAAGACTTCTTCCAATGTAGAATTTGACGATGCCCATAGAAGCAAGAGTTCAGGTGCTTGTGATGACTTCTGCTCAAGATTATCCACCAGCTGATAAAACATATCCTGTGAATTTATTCACTTGGGGCTGTCAACCCATAACAGAAAACACAGCGGAAAATTTTTCCCTTCACAGAAGCCTACCAGTGCAACATATTCGGGATTCATAATCAAGCTCAGAGCCTAATTCTAGTCTTGTCCTGTAAGGTTATATGGTCAGCACCAGGACACTGTGGTTGACCACTCTTCAGCATGGTAGAAAAAAAAGTAGCCATAGTTGTCCAGATCAGTAGATCACACTAATCTGACAGCCCTCCTCTTCCATTCACTTCCACAAGAGAGTATCTCTTTTGAAAGGTACTAATGTCCTGCATTACAAGAAGGCAGGATCAAACATTAGGTGCTAGGCCTAGCCAGTTCTATGCATCATCACAGGGGATTGGTACACAGCTGTAGATACCTGATAACTTTGTCAGCTCTGACATCAGTAGATTCCCATAATTTAGTCTTGAGTTATAATAGTTTTAAATAAATTAAAATAATTGTCTAAAATAACAATATGCAGTATATGTATGGTATAATATAAGGTTCACTATCCTCCCTTTCTGTTGGAAACCTGCTGGGGACACTCAATTAGGGGCCTTCTTATTGCCACAGATGGCTTACGGATATTGCTGTTGTTGGCCATCGTCTCAGCCGGTTTCTGGCACCCCATTGGTGTACAAAATTGCAGCCTTCCATTCTCTCAACTACAGGGCCTTCACCATATTGTCAAATGAGTTTTTCCTTGAAATTCAAAACATTCAAGTTATTGCTGTGTTCCACAACTTCTACCCGAAAGTAACAGAAAAGCTAATTAATAGTTATTGAACCAAGAACAGAACAAATTCAACTCTCCTCCCGATCACCAACATGGAACAGCAGCCTTTGCCAGATCCATATATTACTTTCCTGTCCTTTACAAATTAGTCTACAAATTGAACAGAGCCTAACAAATCAGTATTATTTTCAGCCCATCTCCAAATCTGAAGAAAATTATTAAAAAGGGACAATTTAGCCTCCTTCAAAAATCAGGTGTCTACAGATTCCCCTACTTTTGCCAGATAATTCCATTATTTTTTATATCAGAAAAAACATATTCTATACAGGGGAGATTTAAGAGCATGAGAAATATTTCAGCCAAAACAAATGACTGCTGAGCTGGCAATGCAGTACACAGCTACCATAGACTGGGAGCACCTGCATTGCTAGCAAATGCATTCACTTACTATGGAACTGTTGTCTACAAAGCTATTGAGATGATGATGTCCATCCCCATCTGCAGCCAAGACACTGAAATCACTCTTCACAACATGTAGAAAGAAGCTCTAAACTGTTCTAGCATCACCACTTAGTGTCACTTCACTGAAGACAGATTGCTCTCCTTGCTCTAGAAAGTTTCTGAGTTTGTTCCTGAAAACTTTTCATATTCGAATGGTTTGAAGGATAAATCTTTAAAAATTTTATTGTATCACATGGCCGAGTGGTTAGCATGCTTAGCTACTGATCAAAGGGGCCTGGGTTCGAGCCCTGGATAAGGCATGGATGTTTGTGTTTTCTTTCTGCTGAGGTCCCACTATCCACATCATCTGCTATGGTGTATTAACTGACAAGCTCCTATTAGATCTCTGTGGCAAACAGCTGCTTGAGGAGGTATTTTAATGACAATATTTTCAGCTATTTTAATTATCTTTTTTTTAGCAAGAAGAACTTTTAATTCAACATTTTATTTACAGCTATAAAAGAATACTCATATTGTTATGCACTGTTTGTAATAGCTGAGCTTACATTGTTTAATGTTTCAATAAGAAAAAAAATGTAAAAAATTGCTTAAGATTCCTTTTTATTGTAGAATAAATAATAGTAAATGAAGACTGAATCTGGGAATTTTTGCAGGATGCTAAGTATTGTTTTTACTTTTAGGTTTGAAACACATCCTACATTGATGAAAGCTATAAGACTTCATCAGTTTGGTGACCCCAGTGTTTTACAATTAGACAATAATGTTCCAATACCAACCATTCAAAGTAATCAAGTAAGAGTTTTATATGGTAAATGGATATATAATTACCGTAGATACTCCAAACTCATAATCTATAGTTCCCAAGTTCAAATCCCAGCTGGGCCAGTGTTCAGATTTATCTCTGCAAAACTCCCTCCCTGCCTTTGGTCAGTGGAAGACACCAATGGGCTTGGAAAGGCTGTTGCCCATTGGATGGGATCTTCAGCCATGGCCAATGGTGCAAGAGAGCCATACCCTGTGCACATTAAAGAACACACTGGATGGTTTTGATGGGAGTCTGCCATCTGTCTCCTAACAGCTGTCCAGTGGGTCCTCCTCCCCAACCTTCTCTCTGTAACCTGCCCATGTGTGCAAAAAAGTGCTGCTCAGAGGTAGAATCCAACAACTGTAGATACTTGAGTACAAGTCAAGAAAATTTGGACAGTTTCTAAATCAAAAAGTATGGGGTTGCCTTATATACGTGTCAGGTTTCTACATACAGAGCAAAATTTATTTTAATCACCTCAAACAATTTAAAAATTTTTTAATATTACTGAGAAAAACTTATCTTGTTCTCATTTCTTTATAGAGGGAATGCAATGCATAGATTATTGCATATCTAGCTACTGCTAATTTATGTTGTGCAGTGTCCAGGCCCTCAAATCAAGTTTTCCAATATCAACTTATACACAGATCAATATATTTTCTGGCTTCCTGAGGCATGAAACTAAGAGTCAACTTATACTCAAAGTTGACTTGTACTCAAGTCCTACAGTATTACAATTTTCATATTAAAATTAATTAAATTGTGCTTATTTTTTATAGTCATACACTCCTAGTGATACATTACAGTAGGCTTTTCTAATTAGTTCCTACCTTCTTTATGGTGGTGCAACTAGATTATTACAAAACTTATGAATAGGAGTAATATAAAGTTTTAATTATATTTTTATTAGTTTAATATTATTCTTATTAAAAAGATAGCACATTTGTGACATTTTCTAGTGTAAAAACAGGAGGTATAAAGAAAATTTTTTTAAGAAAAAGGAGGAGCTTGAAGAACTATTATAATAAATAATCCAGATTTTAAGTCTTTGAACTGGGTTGTTTTACTCCTGAGCAGTATTTTTTTGCACACAATGGACTAAATGGCCTGATCACAAGGATCACAAGGTCTCAAAGATTGGGGAAGGAGATCCACTGGACAGCTGTTAGAAGACAGACTTGTTCTTTAGCACATTAAGTCTGAATCCAAGTAGTTACACTACTTCTGAGCAATATAGAAAGGTTACCATTCCCATTCATATGTGGTGCCATGTGTGACAAGGTCAGGAAAAGTTATAGTCACATTTTACTGTTGATAGTTTTAGTGATCAGAATACCTGGTTTGTAATTGGGAGATGTAAGTTCAAGTCCTACTCATGATGAAACTCATTTTTGCAGCAAAATTATTTCTTGAAGTGCAGATATGCTAAGACTAAACCATTTTGTTTATATTTTGTAATTACATATTTATATTTGTACTATACCACAAAAACAAAAGTTTCATTTTATCTCTTTTTTCTTGGTATTTTTTGAAGATCTGAGAATTTTAAAGTATGACATTATACTATGCTCAAGGAAAGAAGAATATTTTACCATTACCATCCAAAGCCCTTGATTAACTGTATAGGATATTAATATTTGATTAAATAAAACTGACTGTTAAAATAACTGGAAATTCTCTGTCATTGAGCAATGAAATTGAAAAGTTTTATTGCTCAATGACAGATAACTTTCAGTTATTTTAATTATTTTATGAGCTAGAAATAATCTAGCTGAATTGTATTAATATTTGTTTACATTTGTGCTAGTCATAGCTTTAGCCTACATGGTATTGAAATCAAGTTAACATTAGGACTTCATATAATTTCATTAACTTTTATATTTTCAACAAAAGTTACTCTCAATAAATAGTTTTGCAGAAAAAAGTTTTGCTAACATGTGGGATTCAAACCCATGTCTCTCCAGATACATGCCAGAGTGTTCGAAGACCTCTAAACTAATACCAGCTCCAACTTTTTTCCAATAATGTGACTTATCAATCTCCTGTGATGGTTGCATCTGGACTTGACACCATCTATGATCGGGAACTATTTCACTTTAATGTTGCACTAAGTAAGATGTAAATAAATAAGTCACTCACTCTATTATTAATAATTTACTCTATTATTATTCACTACTCTCAATTTATTAATGATTTAATCAATAATGATTAAAAGTTACTATTATGTGTAAATTGAATATAATGGGTTTCCCTACCAGAATTTATATTTAGCATAAACTTGATGAATTGTTTTTCAGATCAGCTTCATTAGATAAATTGATATTGCAGTCATTAAGTTGCCTCAAGATGCTGCCAAAGATCCATGGAGTTGCAGCCTATGCTCTTTTGCAAAATGAAAATTAATTTAAAAAATGATAATAAATGAAACCAAAATGTTTCTTCATTGCAAGCTTAATTTTTTAAAGATAATAATGATTCCTTCAGAACTTCCCTTTCAGAAGTTAGTCATAATAAAAATTAATAATAATTGTTTGTGCAAGAACCACTGTCCAATTTGCTTACTTTCTCCTGGTCACCTGGATCTGAATAGCATTTCTCTCAATGCAAGTTTCCTTTCAAAAACCTTTTTACTTATCACTTCCCTCACACCATCTGTTTCTTCCTTGACTTTTGACCTCTTCTTCCAGTAGGTTTCCATTACCATATTTTTTTTTTGGTGGTTTTCCATTCTCCATTCTATTTATATGTCTATACCATCTCAATCTTTTTTTTTAAATAAACTCTCCATTTTCCACTATTTCCATGATTTTTTTTTTTAATTTCTCCATCTCATTTTATCTATTCTTCTCTTCCATGCACATCTTCACTTGAAATTTATTTTTGGGAGAAGGATGCTTTTACCTTAGATATTATTAACTTTTCCCTCAACATCCATGTCTGTGATCCATACATTAGAATATGCTCTGTAAGTGCATGAAAAACCATTCTTTTATTGTTTGCTGATATATTTCTTTGTCATAAACATGAAATTAAATTATTGCTTTCCTTGTTCTGTTCTTGCTCTCATTTCATGGATGATCCATTCTCCTAGATCAGTTAGGCCTGGGCAATTTTTTCAGCTTGAAGGGCCATATAGACAACTGAAATAGAAATGCCAGCTGCCAAAAAAATATGTAATCAATAACATATGTATAACCAACACACACATGGAAAAACTAAAGTGAAACATAAACAATATAATTTTATTAAAATTAATTATTTTAGTGAGAATTCACTTTGCTGAAGTTGGACTTCTTGTTCACTATACATTCTTTTTCTCTTTTACAAATTTATTTGCCATCAGTAGCTCCTGGGCCACACAAAAAAGAGATGGTAAGTGATAATTTGTCCAGGCTTGTTCTAGATGATAAATATAAAAGAAAAAAATTGTTACTCCTCAAGCAGCTTCTTGTCACTAAAGTCTGACTCCCGTCAGACCTTAGTGATCATCAATCGTCATCTTAGTCCCATCAGTGTAATATGTCATATGGACAGGTTCAAGTCCTGAATGAAAATGGATGTTTCTTTTTTCATGTTATGTTACTGCTGAGGTTTCACTTACCTAACATACTGTTTATAAATGGTAACTAAGTAGTCACTGAAAGGAGAGCTATGCACCAATAATCCCCTTTGATGATGCACAGAACTGGCTATTCCTAGCACCTAATGTCCAACCCCACCTTCTTGTGCTGCAGACCATTAGTATCTTTCAAAAGAGATGCTCTGTTGTAGAAGGGGAGGACTACCAGATCAGTGTGGTCTATTGATCTGGACTATTATGGCTACTTTTTCTTTCTATCCTGCTGAGGAGTGGTCAACCATACAGGGTCCTGGTGCTGACAATATATAGCAACTTGAATGGATGGAATAATGGCTCTGAGCTTGATTATGGATCCTTGAATTTGCTGCCCTGGTTGGCTTCTGTTGAGAGAGAATATTCTGCTGTATTTTCTATTTGTGGGTTGACAACCTTAAGTGAATAGATTCATAGGATACATTTTATCAGCTAGTGGATAATTATGAGCAGAAGCCATTGCAGGTACCTGAACTCTTGCTTCTATGGACATTATCAAATCATACATTGGAGAAAGTCTTCCATTATAGATGACTTCAGCCTTTAGTAGTAGGGGAAAGGGTTGTGCCTGTGATTATGATTAAGAGACTGTTTGATATTGTTGGTATTCCCTCTCTCAATAAACAGTTTATTTAAACATCCCACTAAACATTTTCTCTCCATATTTAGTTGGAATGTGTGGACTCTGCACAGAGATTATTCTCTTGATGTTTTCACACAAAAATTCCACTGTTATAATTTAGATATTCTCAACTTTCAAGAGAGCAGATGGACAGATAAAAGTCAGATTCTTAAAAATAATCTTAAATTTCTCTTCAGGGAGGGAAAATAATAAGCATCTCCAAGGCTTAGGTTTGTTTCGCTAGTGATGCTCTTCTGTGATATGAGTGCATTAATGAAAGGTTTCTTATAGCTGAATTTCACCTAAGCATTAAAGACTTGAATGTTACCTGTTGTTATGCTACCAACAAAGAAAGATAGGTTTCATGGACAACTTCAGGATATTTCGAATTCTGTCAAGAAAGGAGATATTACTCTTGTTCTAGGCATTTCAATTCCAAAGTTGGTACTGACTCTGACCTTTGGGGAAGTGTGATAGGTCCCTATAGTATTAGTAGTTGCAATAACAAGTAAGCTTAATGGTTTGAGAATAACTAACACTTATTATAAACTGCGACATATTTGTTTGTAACACATGGGTTTCACCAGATGGGCTGCATAAGAATATGATTAATTATATATTGATTAACAGCAAATGAGCTAGTTCTGTTAGTAATACCAGGTTATGTAGGGGAGCTGAAATTGGATCTGACCATTACTTTGTTAAAAGTGTCTTGCAACAAACGTTTTAAGGTTAAAATAGTTACCTCATAACACTGAGCTTACCATTTGATAAGATAGCATAAGATAGGTTACTTAGTCATTATGACAATCATGGATTGCTTACTAGTGAAGTTGAGGAAGAATGGGACCATTTTAAACAGGCTTTTTTGGAAACTAAAAAGGAGCAGAGGAGGCAGAATTATTTGAGTGATAAGGTACTTGAGCTTATTTCAGAAAGAAAAAGAACTGCAGGAATGTCCTTAATCAATACCCTACTAGTCCTAATAGAAACCTTTACAGAGAGCTTAATAAACGTGTAAAGGATCAGTTAGCTGCCGATAAGAATCTTTGGCTTGATGGCTTGGCTGACAAAGCCAAGGAAGCAGTTAGAGAGCGCAACAGCAGAGAGCTGTACCAGATAGTTAATGTTTTGTGTGGTAGAAAACGGACAGGTATACAGGGATTGAAGGATAAACAAGGGAAGGTTATAGCAGATGAGGATTCTGTCATTGCTAGGTGGGCTAAGTATTTCAGTGACATTCTAAACAATGTGATTAGTTCTGCTCCCATTGTTTCTAATGATGATAGATGCATTTCTGGTTTTAATGTTGGCTCTATATTACAATCTGAAATTATTTTGGCAATTTCTAAACTTAAACTACATAAATTCCCCAGGGTAGGTGAAATTTATAATGAAATGCTTAGAACTGGGAATGTTTCAGTTACCACACGGATGATTGAAATTTTGAATATCTTTTATGATAAAGGCATTGTACTTAAGGATTTTAAAAAAAGTTTATCTCAGTTCTTGTGATAACTATAGGTGTATTAGCCTACTTTCTGTTCCAAGTAAAGTTCTTTGCATGATTGTGCTTAATGGAATTGAAGAATCTGGTTGACAGTCAATTGCATGATGAGCAGTGTGGATTCAGAAGTGGTAGGGGATGTATAGATCAGATTTTTTCACTTAGACAGATTTTTGAGAAATTTCAGAGTTTCAGAAACTTTGTTACTAGCTTTGTTGATTTCAAAAAGACTTGGCTCTGCTGATCATCATAATTTGTGGTTGATTGTGAGTCGTATGGCATACCAAGAAGTTAGTTAGCATAATGAAAGCTCTCTATAGTAACACTGAGTTGTTTGTGAGAGTTGGTGAGACTTGTAGCAATTATTTTAGCATTGCCTCTGGTGTTTGACAAGGGTACATTTTGTCACCTTTTCTGTTTAGTTTGTTATTATTATGTTATGTGGAATTCACTGCAAGGAGAAGATTTTGGGCTTAAATGGTCTAGAGCAGTGGTTCTCAACCTTTTATGCTTCACGTACCCCCTGGAAATGCATATGTAACTAGGTACCACTTGTATAGATAGAAAAAAACTATAGTTATAGTATAACAATGGGAATAAAATAAAACATATATATATACACACATTAAATTTTTTATTCATAAATTACATATATCGATAAACAAAAAATGACATAAACAATTTAACAAATCTAATAAAATTATAAACACTTTACTGGGTAATCAGATCTAGCAACTTTTGAGTTCTCACAGCATACCCTAAAAAATTTTACCACATACACTATGATAAGAATCCCTAGTCTAGAGATTTAAAACTTTCTGATTTAGATTATGCTGATGATTTGGTCCTTTTGTCAAATGATGTTGATGAGATTAATTCTTTCATTGGAACTGTTGATGAGGCTGGTAGTAGAGTAGGTTTGGTGATAAACAGAGAGAAAACTAAAGTGATGAAAGCTGGGCTGGCAAAAGCAGACTGTGGTTCAATTAATCTGAATGGTCCCACTCTTGAGCAAGTGTTTCAGTTTAATTATCTTGGAAGCTATGTAACAGATAATGGTGATGTGAGGAATGATATTAACAGACGAATAGGGATTGCTGCTGGGAACTTTTAAGAATCTATGGAGAAATAGGCATATACATCTAAAGACTAAAATTAGTTTCATTACCATAGTTAATTACCATAGCTAACTCTAGAAAGAATAAACTATTATACAGCCTAATTTTAGTCCTTAGGTATATACATCTGTTTCTTCACACTCCACAGATTCTTAAAAGTCCCAGCAGCAATCCTTATTCCTATGTTTATCTCATGTAGCACATTACCTGCAGCACATCACCCAGTATCTTTTACATAGCTCCCAAGATAATTAAACTGAGACACTTGCTTAAAGGTGCAATGATTCAGATTAACTGAACCACAACCTACCCGACCAATTTTCATCACTTTAGTTTTCTCTCTGTTTATCACCAAACCTATTTTACTACCAGTCTCACCAACAGTTCTAATAAAAGAGTTCAGCTCGTCAGCATAACCTAAATCAAAATTTTTTAAATCTCTAGACCATTTAAGCCCAAAATCTTCCACTTATGTGTGAATTCCTCATAACATAATCAATAACCAAACAAAAGAGAAAAGGAGATAAAGCACATGCTTGTCTAATGCCACTAGCAATGCTAAACCAATTGTTACAAGCCTTAATACTCTCAAACACAACTCATTGTTATTATAAAGAGCTCCCACTATGCTAACTTGTCAGTTATGCCATACAATCTGACAATCAATCACATTATGATGATCAACAGAATCAAAAGCTTATTTTTGAAATTTATATAGGTAGTAATCAAGTTTTTCTGAAACTCTAAACATTTCTCAAGAATCTGCCTAAGTGAAAATATTTGAACTATACATCTCCTGCCACTTCTGATTCCATACTGTTCATCAGAGACAATTTTCCATCAACCAAATGTTTAATTCTATTAAGCACAACCATGCAAGAACTTTACCTGGAACAGAAAGTAGACTAATTCTCCCATAATTACCCCCAACACAAAATAAATATCTCTTTTTCTGACACAATTTGAATATCATGAAGTCTGTAAAACCTGTCTTTCATCTTCATCAGAACCCTCTGTGAAGTCATAACAATAGATAACATTCAAGTTTTTAATCTTAATTTTAAATTTAGCTGTAAGAAATTTTTCATTAATGCAGTCATATCCTAGAAGAGCATCACTGATGTGTCTGCTGAGAAGCAAACCTACACCTTGGAGATGCTTCCCATACTCCTCCCTGAAAAGAGAAATTGAAAATTTTGTTTAAGTATCTGATAATTACCTATACATCTGGTCTCTTGCAAGCCTAGAATATCTAAGTTATAATGCTGGAATTCCTGCATGAGGACATCAAGAGAATAATCTCTATGTAATATCCTCACATTCCACGTACCTGCAGAGAGAAAATGATTAGTAGGATTTTTGAAGGAACTAGGTTTATTGAGAGAGGTAGGGCCAACAATATCAAACAGCCCCCTGATCACAGGCATGGGGCAAAGACCTGTTCCTCCTCTGCTAAAGGGGCGGGGGTGGCTCAGTCGGTAGCGTGCCAGGCTCGCAATCTGTAGTTCCCAGGTTCGAGTCCCAGCTGGGTCAGCATTGAGATTTATCTCCGCAAAATTCCCCGCCCTGCCCACGGTCAGTAGGGGACACTGATGGGCTTGGAAAGGCCGCTGTCCGTCGGATGGGACGTTAAGCCATGGCCCTGTGTGCGGGAGAGCCATACCCTGTGCACGTTAAAGAACACGCTGGATGGCCTTGACGGGAGGCTACCATCTGTCTGCCAACAGCTGTTCCAGTGGGTTCCCTCCTCCAACCTTCTCTGAGCCTTCGGAGTCCATGTGACCTGGCCATTTAGCCCATGGTGTGCAAAAAAGTGCCACTCAGAGGTAAAACAACCCAACCTCCTCTGCTAAAGGCTGAAGTTACCAATGCTGGTAGGAACTTCAGGCACCACCTTTTCAAGTGAACCTTTTCAAGAGCTATATGGCCTGCCTGAGACACATTGCTCCAGTTTAGGGTCGATGATGCCCAACTAGCTAAGTGAGGATTCAGGTACCTGCGATGGCCTCTGATCAGGATTATCCACCAGCTGATATGTGTCCTGTGCTTCTGTTCACTTAGGGTTGGAAATCCATAGGCAAACAGAAAATACAGTTGCAGATTTTCCCTCAACAGAGACCCACCAGTGCAGCAAGTTCAGGATTCATAATCAAGCTCAAAGCCATAAAGTAGCCCAGTGGGTATAAATGGTCAGCACTATGACCCTGTAAAGTTGACCACTTTTCAGCAGAGCATTAAAAAAAGAAAAAGTAGCCACAAATGACATAGTCAGTAGGCCAAACTGATCTGGCAGCCCTACCCTCTCATTCCAGAAGAACTTTTCCTTGAAAGGAACCAACGACTTACACCACAAGAAAGTGGGGTTGGACATTAGGTGCTAGTCCTGACCAGTTCTGTGCATCATCACTGGGAATTGGTGCACAGATCTCTTTCCAATGTATGCCTAGCTAACATTTAGAGACTTCACTAAAACACTTTTATTTTCCTGCTTTGGAGGAGAAAATAGTTATATTCCATATGTTACTATTCACATTGTAAGCTTTCATTGAACATGAAACTCGTTATGCTTGATCTCCGTTAACTCAGTGCCAACTTTATTGCAATGAACATGAAACTCGTTATGCTTGATCTCCGTTAACTCAGTGCCAATTTTATTGCAATGAACATTTCAATTTTATCCTGCACTGATTAACAGATATACACTAAGTGTCATCTATATTAGGTACACCTACCTGATAAAGAGTAGCTTCTCCTCTTGTCTCCAGAACAGCTTAAAATCATTGGAGCGTGGACTCAACAAGGTATCAATAGCATCACATATGATTGCTGGCCCATTTCAACTTCACTTCTTCCCATGGGTATTACAAATTGACTGGTGATGGATCTCTACTCCAAATAGCTCATTCCATCTCATCCCACCCAGATTCGAGTCCCAGCTGGGTCAGCATTGAGATTTATCTCCGCAAAATTCCCCACCCTGCCCACGGTCAATAGGGGACACCGATTGGCTTGGAAAGGCTGCCGTCCGCCGGGTGGGATGTTAAGCCATGGCCCCATGTGCAGGAGAGCCATACCCTGTGCACGTTAAAGAACACACTGGATGGCCTTGACGGGAGGCTACCATCTGTCTCCCAACAGCTGTTCCAGTGGGTCCCCTCCCCCAACCTTCTCTGAGCCTTCGGGGTCCATGTGACCTGGCCATTTAGCCCATTGTGTGCAAGAAAGTGCCACTCAGAGGTAAAACAACCCAACCCATCTCATCCCACAGGTTTTCAATTGGATTGAGATTTATGGTGGTTGGGAGACCACTGCAGTAAACTGAAACTACTGTCATGTTCCCCGAATAATTACTGGATGATTCTAGCCTTTGTGACATAGAGCATTATCCTGCTGAAACAATCCATTCACAGATGGATACATTGCTGTCATGAAGGAATGCACTTAATCAGCAATGATGTTCTATGCCCTGTGGCATTCAAACATTGCTCCAATTATCAAGGGAACAAAAATATTTGACACAGAAACACTCTTCATACCATTATATGTTACCACCAGTCTGCAATGTTGATTTTGGCAGGATGGATCTGTTGACTCATTATCCTGGTTCTCCCATCAGCATGAAAGAGCAGGAACTGGGACCATCTGAGGCATTTTAGCCTGCCCCCATTGGCCTCTTTCATCAGTGCTGTTTCTGACCACAAGACTCCATTAGCTGGATGTTTCTTGAATGTTGGACCATTCTTGATACACAGTTAGAATCTATTATGCATGAAAACCCCAGCAGGGTTGCTGTTTCCAAAATTCTCATACTACTGCATGAGCATCTTGTATGCTCATATGCACTAAGAACCGTGCCACATTCAAAATCACTTAAATCATTCATATAGCCCATTCTCTGCTGAATTGCACACATACAGAATCCCTACAAACCTGCTTATTTACTTTAAATAGCATGGTATGAACCCATGATTCTGTCATTGAAGGAGAGTCTATTTCACAGAACAAGGGGAGGTGTACCTAATAAAGTGGCCACTCAGTGTATATATAGGACATGTTACATAGCAAATGAAAGAGCATTTCCTTCTTAATAATAAAACAAATTGAAACTAAAATAATCCTAATTTTTAAAAAGTGGTTAACTGGGTTTGGACACTTTAAAGGTTAAATATTCCTCCCCTTTTGTAGGAAGTAGGGGGCATTACTTGCAGTAGCCTGTGGCACTCCCCATGTCACAAGCTTTCATATGATATATTACTTATTACTTTTGGCCTTATGTTTGGATGATGTAGTGTTGCAATCTTTTACACCTTTACTACATTTTTGGAGGAGTAGAAACAAGAGTTCAGGTACTTGTGATGGCCTCTGATCAGGATTATCTACCAGCTGATAAAACGTATCCTGTGAATCTATTCATTTGGGGCTGTCAACCCACAAACAGAAAACACGGGAAATTTCCCCTCAACGAAGCCCACCAGTCTCCACAGGTTCTTGGAATGTGAGGACTCTGCACAGAGATTAGTCTCTTGATGTCCTCACACAAGAATTCTACCATTATAACCTAAATATTCTCAACTTGCAAGAGACCAAATAGACAGAAAAAGTGTTTGTGCTTAAAAAAATCTCAAAAAGTGTCGATGCTTAAAAAATAATCTCAAAATTTTCTTTTCAGGGAGGGTAGATGGAAAACATCTTCAAGGTGTACATTTGGTTATCAGCAGATCATATGCTCTTCTAGAATATGGAAGCATTAATGAAAGATTTCTTACAGCTAAATTTAAAACAAGCATTAAAGACTGCTTATCTGTTGTTATGCCCCCACTGAGGAGATGCTGATCAGAAAGATAAGTTTTATGGACAACTTCAGGATATTGCGAATTATGTCAAGAAAGAAGATATTACCCTTGTTCTGGGTGACTTCATTGCTAAAGCTGGCACTGACTCTGACCTTTGAGAAAGGCTGATAGGTCCCTTTGGTATTGGTAGTTGCAATGGCAAGTAAGCTTAATAGTTTGAGAATAACTAACACTTATTACAAACTCTTGACATATATATAGGTAATACATGATTTCACCAGATGGACTGCATAAGAATATGAATAATTATATATTAATTAACAGCAAATGGGCTAGTTCTGTTAGGAATACCAGGTCATGTAGGGGAGCTGAAATTAGATCTGACCGTTACTTTGTTAAAAGTGTCTTGCAACTTAAACTTAAAAAGTGTTGTGCTAGGTTAAATAAGTTACCTTTAATTCTGAAGCTCTGAAAGACCCAGTTATAATGATAGGTTATTTAGTCATTATGACAGTCATAGTTTGTTTACTACTGAAGTTGAGGAAGAATGGGACCATTTTAAACAGGCTTTTCATGAAACTACCAGTACTCTTTTAGGAAAAAAGGAACAGAGGAGGCAGAATTATTTGAGTGATAAAGCACTGGAGCTTATTTCAGAAAGGAAGAACTGCAGGAATGTTCTTAATCAATACTCTAATAGTCTTACTAGAAGCAATACAGAGAGCTTAATAAATGTGTAAAGGATCAGTTAGTTGCTGATAAGAATCTTTGGCATGATGGCTTGTCTGACAAAGCCAAGGAAGCAGTTGGACAGCACAACAGTAGAGTGCTGTACCAGATAGTTAATATTTGGTGTGGGAAGAAATGGGCAGGTATACAGGGGTTGAAGGATAAACATGGTAAAGAAACATGGTGAGAATTCTGTCATAGCTAGGTGGGCTGAGCATTTCAGTGATGTTCTAAACAATGTCATTAGTTCTACTCCCATTGTTTGTAATGAGGATAGATGCATTACTAGCTTTAATGTTGGCCGTATATCACAATTAGAAGTCATTTTGGCTATTTTTAAACTTAAAATGCATAATTCCCCAGGGGTAGAGGAAATTGCTACTAAAAGGCTTAAATCTGAGAATGTTTCTGTTATCACATAGCTGACTGAAATTTTGAATATCTTTCATGATAAAGACATTGTTCTTAAGAATTTTTACCAGAGCTATTATTATCCCTATTTTTAAAAAAGGTAAATGCAGTTCTTGTGATAACTATAGGGGTATGCCTACTTTCTGTCCATGTTACAAGTTCTCTGCATAATTGTGCTTAATAGAATTAAGAATATGGTTGATGGACAATTTGCATGATGAGCAATGTGGATTCGGAAGTGGTAGGGGATGTATTGATCAGATTTTTTCACCTTAATCATCACATTCTTTTTCACCTAAGAAATGTTTAGAGTTTCAGAAACCTTTGAGTACTACAACTTTTTAGATTTCCAAAAGGCTTTTGACTCTGTTGACATCATTGATTGTGAGCTCATATTGTTCTTTATTTTTACATGGGTAGTTTTATACCCTTTTTGTTGTGTTTTTCCAGTGTGTTGCGACATTTTGTTTCACTTTTAACTTTGGTTGTGGGTATCTGTGACTTTTATTCCTTTATTTTCTCTGTGTCTCATTTGGCACACTAAGACCTAGTTGCCCTTGCACCACTAAACCCGCAAACAACTAACCCCCAGGAGGTGTGGGAAACAACTGTTTTAAGAGACAATTGGAAAACTCTTTAGTTGGATTAGTACTAATGAAATATAATTCACATTTTTCAGTCCTTAGATAGTTTTAATTTATATCATCAGAGATTACTAAATATGGAAACAGTGAAACTTTTAACAAATGTTGCAAGTGATCTGTTTATTGTAGAAATTTTGGTGGTAGAATGTTGAGAGAGAAGTAAGACCTTAATAATCCACAGTTGTATTGAGAATTCTGTGAATGCAGATAAGAATAATTTAATTATAATTGATTTTCTAATCTGTGTTGCAGGTATTGATCAAAATTTCAGCTGTTGGGGTTAATCCTATAGACACATACATAAGAGAAGGCAAATATGGTGCAATCCTACTACCTAATATTCTAGGTGCTGATGCTTCAGGAACAGTGGAAGATGTTGGATCAGAAGTTGTTAGAGTCGAGGTATGTATAAAAGTCCATTCTGTGGTTATACTGTTTGCTTCTAGAGCTGTGCATACAAAAGCTGGGATAAGAAGGCTGCAGCATAAAAAAATAACATAGAATCAAAAAGGGGTTCTCGTTCCTAAAATTTTTTTTCTAAAAGTATTTAAAGTTTTTTTGTAAGAATTAGGATGGAGAACTTTGTGTGCTAGATTAGCTTGTCTAAGAGAGCAAACCACAAGGACATTTAAAATTATGTACATATTTCTCAAAAAACTGAACCTAAATTTACTTCATTGTGTTACTTAAAACAGTTAATAGTGGTTAAATACTCAGTAAATCAGCAATGAGCTGTGAACTCATATGCCTAAACTGAACTTAAATCCATGGATACATACACTGAGCCTCAAAAGTTAAGAACCAAACATAAAACATATGCTTTTTTTAATTAAAAGAATTTAAACAAATTTATATGAAACCACATCAAACATGTAACTCAGACAATTAGATAAAAGCAGCCTATCTTGAAAATTCTATTTCATTGCATGAATTGTCCAGTCTGAGATAGTCATTATTCTGATAATATGACAAAGAAATTATTTCAATGATTCTTAGATGTGGAGAGTAACAGGAAGAATCACAGCAAGCCAAAGCCAGGCAGATTTGGCCAAATATGAGTCATGGTGTAATAAGGAGATAGTAGAACTAATCTCAAACATACAAAATGTCTCTTGAAGACTTGTTCAAAGCCATCATAATATCACCAGCAAAAGAAAGTTGTTATTCTGTAAAAGCAAAATGTCACAAAGACCCTCCACAACATGTCAAGTTGCTTCAGGACTTGCTGTGTTCATGGGAAGTATTTGTATCAAGGTATACTTGTCTTCATGTGAGGAACCTTTTTGTGTGACAACTGCTGGAGCTCATTTGCATCAGTGGTAGATTTTTTAGGGTATCAATTGCATGTGATTTTTTTCCAGTTGGGGGAGGGGATGAACTCTGTATCTCAATATTCATGTTATGTTACTTCTTTTCTATATTCCACAAATTTTAGTCCTGTCAAATTCCTTATGTCCATACATCTAACTTCTTTTCCTTTGCATGTCATTTGCCATTAAATTTTCTTTCAAGGGTTGGTCAAGGTATTTGATTCCAGAAGTAGCCTTCTTTTTCAGCATTGTTAGTTTTTACTCCCCCATTCAAATTGCTTCTTTGGAGAATACTAGAAATTTTATCAGTTATTTTATTTCCATCATTCTTTATACAGACCATATCTTGTGCTTATAGTTAGTTTACTAGTATAGGTAAACTACCACATTAATAGCCAAATTATTATTTAATATTTTCCACAGTTATTATAATTTGAAAAACTAATGGTTTAATGTATCAAAGATAGCATTTAAATTTTAATAAGAAAATTATTAAAAATATTATTCTTAACCCTTAAAGTTTTAGGTTTCTGAAAATTGTGGCCTGGTTATTTTTGTAGAGTTTTTTAGAAAATAAAGTGTAGAACTTTATCCTATAGTAGGTCATGATATATATGAAAAGAAAAAATGAGAATATAATATATTATAAGAAATAACAATAAAAAAGTGAATTTTTAAAAATAATTTTTCAGTAAAGTTTATACTTTTTTTCAGGGACAGGGGTTGCTCAGTCAATAGAGATACCAGGTTCATAATCTGCAATTACCAGGTTCAAATCCCAGGTGGGGCAGAGTTGACATTTATCTCCACAAAACTCCCTGCCATTCCCTCTGTCAATAGGGGATACCAATGAACTTGGAAAGGTTGCTGTCCATCGGATGGGACATTAAGCTGTGGCCCATGTACTGGAGAGCCTTACCCTGTGCACAAAAGAACATGCTGTATGGCCTTGGTGGGAGGCTACAGTCTGTCTCCCAACAGCTGTCTGATGGGTTCACTCCCCTCAATTTCTGGGTCCTTGTGACCTGGCCATTTATCCCATTGTGTGCAAAAAGAATGTGCTCAGAGGTAACAACCCAATACTTTTTTTCATTTTAACTCTAATGAATTTTTTAAAAATGATTTAACAAATTTTCCAAATTATTTTATATTTCTGTTACTTAAATTTTCTTAAGTTGCACATGAATTTAAGTTACCATTGAATGCATTAGATATTTAGTAATTCACAATCTAGGAAAAATAACAAAATAATATGAAAAATTTGCTTTAGAAACAATTTAAATATATACATATATATATGGAAAGAGCCAAATAATTGAAATTAAAAATATTCCATAGTACATAAAGTTCAATTCAAGCATTTAAGTTGGAATGAATCAAAACTGCTCTGCATTAAACTAAAATAAATTATCCCTCAAGCATCTACTTGCCACAAAGGTCTGACACAAGCCTGCCAGTATAATATGCTGTAAAGGAGAACTATGAGGAAGGCAAGACCTCACCAGAAAGACAACACATAAAAAGAATCAGCTATACCTTATCTGGAGATTGAACTCGGATCCCTTTGATCAGTAGCCAAGTGTGCTAATACTTGGCCACTGGGATAGTGTTATATATTTTGCATTATACTAATACAGATAAGTTTCATTTAAGAATTATTAATTTTTCATTATTAAATATGATTAAAAGGTAATTAAATTATCACTAAAATAAGTTTATGTTAGAAATAGAACTTTTCAAGTTCTTTAATCCAGTGCAACAGCCACCATAAGCCAACCCTGCCATATTACAGTCCTATGTAATTTTATTTTAGGTATGATTAAGAATTTGAAAAAAAAATTGCCATTATTTTTAATCCCATTATATCAAAGCTGCAATAAACAATCCTGGAACAAGGTAAAACCTTTTTAAAATCAAAAAGTCAGGCAAAATAAAGGTGGATGTACATACTTGCTCAGCAATGTAATTTCTACTAATCATAAAAAACTGCTTCATCTGTTAAAAGTTTTAAAAACTTGTTAAGTTGCTTTGACCAAAGAGAAATAACAATAGTTCAGAAAGTAAATTAAAAATTAATTTATAGAACAATTAAATGAGAACAGAAACAAGTGCTGGAAACTCTGCTCAATGAATGGTCTAAATACTGTACCATTGCTCAATAGATGCAATAATAAATTTCGTTTTCTTAGTTTTACTATATTTCTGAGCAGAAATCAATAGAAAAAAATTTGAATTTAAAATAATGTTCAAACTTTCAGATATTTACATTATAAAAATTCTTGACTTATACACTGTGTTGAAAAAATTGGCTGGACATTTCCATGTTATGTGAATGGAAAGCCACTTTCAAAGACATTGAAAATAAACCTTTTACCCAAAAACTGTTATTGGTGATAAATTGTAGATGTCATTCAAATCCCTCTAAATATATTTCTCACAATATTCATTTAATATTTAAAGAATGAATGGAAGCTGAAGCATTTATCTTCAACTTTTGACACTTGTGAAAAAATACTTCAATAGATAAAACACAACTCCTGTAACAATTTGTTCACTAACATAAATATCTGAAGTTTGTATGTCGATTTTTTTAAGATTTCATCAATTTGGAGGCAATGTGACAGTGTCAATTTTCAACAATCTTCGATCAATATTTAAAGAGTCATTGAAGTGGGACCATTTAACAGCAGATGACACTGTCATAATGCCTCAAAAATTGATGAAATCTTAAAAAATTGTCATACAAACTTTAGATATTTAGTTTATGTTAGTGAACAAATTGTTACTAACAAAGAGTTGTGTTTTATCTGTTGAAGTGTTTTTTCACAAATGTCAAAAGTTGAAGATAAATGCTTCAGCTTCCATTCATTCTTTAAATATTAAACGAATATTGCAGGAAATATATTTAGAGAGATTTGAGTGACATCTACAATTTATTGTCAATAACAGTTTTGGTGTAAAAGGTTTATTTTCAATGTTAAGGGAGCTTTGAAAGTGGCTTTCCATTCACATAACATGGAAATGTCCAGACACTTTTTTCAACATAGTGTATGTGTTGTATATAAATAGGTTTCTGTGCCAATTCCTTATTTACACAAGATCTCAGAAACTATTAATGCTAGGATGATGATTTTTGAACTAGTTATATAAGAATTTTATGTAGATTGCACCATTCTTTTCAGATGTTGAAAAAGTTCACACATTCAAGATCAGGAACTTTAGTATCCAGAAAATTGAGCCTGAAACAATTCTACTTTCAGGCATCTCCCTTGACAAGGTTTCATGACTTCAGGTGCTACGTATTAAGTTCTGTGTATGTATGTAAGCTCACCGGACAAAAAATTTGTTATCTCCCACCATAAGAGGGTTACGCCTGTTCAACAGCAACAGAGGGCGCACCAGTAATAAACGTGTTCTACAAATAACTGTGCCGTGTGCTATGGGGTTCATACAGTGACAAGAAGTGGGTTGTGTGCCACGTGTGTGTTAGTCGCTCCATGAAACATGGGTCATGCCAAAGATGTGAATGAGTGGCAAAAAGATGTTATTACATTTGGCCAAACCAAAGGGCATAGTGTACAAGAAGTTGCTGCCTTTGCAGGTGTGTCAAAACGTACTGTCCAAAGGGTCTTCCAGCAGTGGCATACATCACAGTCAACTGCTAATCATCACCAGAACTGTGTGCAGAAAGACTGTGCTCACCAATAGGGGCTGCCACAGTGTGTCGCACTGTTAGGGCAAGCCGCTTTGCAATGATACAGGAATTGATCCAGTCAGTCAATGCAGGCCTACAACAAGCTGTTTCTGAATGAACACTCCAAAGGAACTGCATGCCATGGATATCTGGAGCAGAGTATTGTGGAACAGACCCATGTTAAAACCTGTGCACAAAGCTGCATAGCTACAGTGGGCGCTGTGCAACAAAGACGACTGTCAACTCTTAGAAGCATGTGAACTGGTCGGATGAGTCACGTTTTTGCTTGTACTCGAATGATGCAAGCGACGGGTACGTCATAAGCCCCATAAAGCCTTCCATGTTACTGTGTGCAAGATTCTATTCAAGCTGGAGGAGGCTCTGTGATGTTCTGGGGGTGTTTCACATACAAGGAAATGGTTCCTTTGGTTCCTTGGAATCACACGAACCAGAAGGGTTATATGGAGCTACTTGGTAACCACATGTTGCCTTTTGTGCAGCATCTCTACAGTGAACACCAGAAGGATACCCTAGTCTCCCAAGATGACAATTGTCGCATGCACGGGCTCAAAGTGTGTCGGATTGGCACGACGAGCATTCTGAAGCTTTTGAACATCTCAACTGGCCCACTAAATCCCCAGATTTGAATCCCATAGAAAACTTGTGGGACTGTTTGGTATAGAATTATATCCTAAAATGCCTCTAGGCGCCTTTTTTTAGTCCTCTATCACTCATATATTTAAATTTGACCTTTAACCTCAAAGGATCTGCCAGACCCCAAATTTCATAATATTTTTGAGATCTACAACTTCAAATGCCCTGATTTTTAGCCCTCTAGCACCAGTAGATTGAAATTTTACTTTGGACTCCCAGATAAAAAATTCCACATATTTCTGAGATCTATAATCCAAAACACTCCTAGGCTCCAGTTTTCATATTTCTGGGTTGGGTTGTTTTACCTCTGAGCTGCACTTTTTTGCACACCATGGACTAAATGGCCAGGTCACAAGGACCCCAAAGGCTCAGAGAAGGTTGGGGGAGGGGACCCACTGAAACAGCGGTTAAGAGACAGATGGTAGCCTCCTGTCAAGTCCATCCAGTGTGTTCTTTAACATGCACAGGGTATGGCTCTCCCGCACACGGGGCCACAGCTTAATGTCCCATCCAATGGACAACAGCCTTTCCCAGTCCATTGGTGTCCCCTACTGACTGCAGGGCGGGGAGTTTTGCAGAGATAAGTCAACGCTGACCCAGCTGGGACTTGAACCTGGGAACTGCAGATTACGAGCCTGGCATGCTACCAACTGAGCCACCCCCACCCCTCATATTTCTGGCATTTGTAGACAAGTATGACATGTCAGAGGTAAAATTTTGGATTTTTCTTAAGATCTATGACCTGGCTTATCCCTTGTTGCAAATTTTGAGAACTTTATCACTTCATCATAGTTAGAATTAGGGTTATCAACTATCAGTCCCTCGCAATCAGCTATATGTATATATACACAATATATATTTTATGTTGTGTAATAAATGAACACTTTATGTTATTAGTGTAGGGTGTCCATATGTCCCTGTGTCCCAAAAAAAGTTTCCAGATGTTTGAATGTCTCATTTTTTTTTGTGATGGTATATAGCCAGCTCTTGATTTATGTGGATTTAATTAAGGCATTTTTGAAATAGCTGTCACTGTGTTTACAATTTCTTTTTTATAGAATAATGTTTGCACTGGGCACCAAGCTATTGATGCATGCTACAGTCATAGTTGAATGTTTGTTGGTGAGGTACGAACCTCACTGCAGGCATTGCACATGAGGGCTTCAAATTAGCCATACCACAAGAAAAGTCACACCTCTGTGACATAGGCATGTCATCAATCAATGCAGCAGAACTATGTAATCTACACTTGATGCATTTGAGTGAGTGAATTATTGCTTCTCCCATTGCTGTTAATTGTCTGTCATGACTATTGCACCTTTATACAACTGTCTTAGTCAAATTTAGTTAAATTTTCTGTGGAGTTGCACTTCCAAGAAAAAATGCCCCAGTTTCAATAAACTGAAATCAGAACCATAACTGGCCTGGTTTCAGAAAGCTAAAACCAAGACATTTACTGAAGTGTCACTATTTCTATGAATTGAAATCTGGACACCCTATACTAGTGGTAATTTATTGTGTGTAAAAAGACTCAAAATCTACATTCACTATATTCACAAACTGCTAAATGCAAATATTTGATTTTTGTCCTGCATAATGAGAGAAGATTTTACTTTCATGAAACCAAATTTTATATTTCTTAAGTTGGGAAATGACAAAGTTATTTTTTAATTGCACATGGCCTTGAAAGGTTTAAATGCCTCCAGGCTACAAGTGTATAATGTGTAACTCACAAAATAATTGCAACATTTTATAATCATTTTACAACTTAGTTCGATATATATTAATTTGATCGTACATCAAAAATAAAAGCTATTTAAAAACTGCTTCATTAGAAAAATGAGAAATTCCTGTGGAAATTTTCATTTTAACATTTTTGAATGGATTCCACAGGAATTTCTCATTAATTAATGAGAAATTCCTGGGGAATCCATTCAAATTTAAGTATTTTCTGCAGTTGTTGTGAGTATGGCAAATCAGTTTCTTTTTCTACATTACAGGTTGGCCAGCGAGTATATTGTTTCATAAGGTCTGCATCAGGAACTTATGCTGAATATGTTGCAGTAAATGAAGAAGAAGTATTTCCCCTTAGCACTAAATTAACATTCAGCCAGGGTGCATCACTAGGCATTCCTTATTTCACTGCTTATAATGCTTTAATACAAGTGTAAGTTATTTTGGGTGCTGTTATTCTCTGTGTTTCATAATTTTTTTACTTTTTTGAACTGGGTAAGATGTTAAGAAAGCATAGTAGCATACTACCATTTAAAGAGCACACTTCATGTCAGCTTTGTTGAGAAGAGAGAAGTAATCTCATGAATACAGTGTAACTTAGAAACAGGTAGAATACTTAACCAGGTGTACAAAAACATTTTTGGTATTGAGTTGAATAGAAAAATATTACTTTTGCTGTGAGCCAATAGTTGGAGGGGGGGGGGATTAATAAGATTAAAAAACTTGTCATCTATATAGGTACAAAACAATAAGGAAAATATTGTGAAATTCATTTTAAACCTTATGCTGCCACAACCTATAAAATCAGGTCACAAAGCCTGCATATATGACCATAAACCATAAACTCTGTCTTTAGACCATAAAAATTTTAATTTTTTTTAAATATTAAAGTTTGAACTAACTTTATATATATGCAAAATGAACATTTCAGAGCTCCTAAAAAATTCTAATTTTTTCAATTTATTTTTCAACTTGATGTGTTAGAAAATGAAAAGTCCTCTCTCTTGCTTAAATTGCTATTAGCCAATTAGCACAGCCCCAATTACACATTTGCTGTAACTGCCATAATAGGCCTGTCAGTTAAAATTACATCTTTTACTAAATTACCCCATTTACTGTTGCATCTAATATCAAAGGGGCAGTGGTTGGGCCCAGTCAGTAGGACATCAGGCTCATAATCTACTTCCCAGGTTCGAGTCCCATCTGGGTCAACTTTGATATTTATCTCTGTTAAACCCCCACTGTGCCTTTGGCTAGAAAGGGAACACCGATGGGCCTTGAAAGACTGCTGTCCTTTGGAGGACGCATAAAGCAGTGGTCCCATATGCTAGAGAGCCATACTCTGTGCACATACAAGACTAATAATATATTTTCAGATTTCCTTATTTTTAGTGTTTCCCTTTCTGGAAGAACATAATGGATAGCCTTGTGGGAGGTTTCCATCTGTCTCCTAACAGCTGTAGAGTGGGTTCTTTCCCAAACCTTGTCTGAGCCCTTGGTTCCTTGTGACCTAGCCATTTAGCCCATTATATGCAGGAAGTGCAGCTCAGAGGTAAAACAATCCAACTTTAATATTTAAAAAAAAATTCACAAGTGTCTAAAATTAAGGCTTCTTTTTGAGTCTGAAGCCAGACATAATGGCCCTTCTGCTCCCTTCTCTTGAAAGGTCCTTACTATCAGACGTGCCTAGAATGAGTGTTGGAGGGAATTTTTGTTTATTCTACTCTTTATGTTTCTGATGAGACTTTCATAGCATTAAGCAATTTCAACCATACATCTGATTCCCGAGTACCACCGATACAAAATGGTCTGATTCTGAACTGACAGTTGAAATTATGTACTGTCTTAGAATAACAACTGGTCTTTAGTCATTAGCTAAATTTGGCACCACACTTAATTTTATTTTCCTATGCTGCAAGAATTGCACAAAATTCCCCTTAATTGAAATGTCAATTTAAATTTTGCCAGGGAGTAAAAACCCAGATTAATGGGTAAAACTCCTATACTCTGGCAACACTTTTATAAGAAGTCCTGTTATTCTTCTGTGATATTCAGATTTCCTATACATTTGTACTTGTGTACATAATTTGTTTTTTACTTATTTGCACTAAAGGGTTCTTCAAGAGCCTTGGCCTGATGGACCTTATTTGGATATGCCCCTGCTGCTTAATATGAGCATTGAAATCAAGTTTTTTAGACTGATGAACAAAAATAACTAAGGACATCTACTAAGAAAATTAAAAAAAAAAAACTAGAGAGCCTCGGCCCTTTTACACTCCTATTCCTGTAGAAATGTGCCACTGCAAAATTCACCTGGTAAAGAAGACTACTGTTTCCTCAAGACCTACAAAAGCCATCTGGTCACTTCCTTTTCATCTTCCTATTAATCTTTCTTTCTCAAATCTTTGCAAATTCACTTTGTGGTCCTCAAAAAATATTTCACTAGCTTTGTTGGCAGAATCAATAACTATCAGATGTGCCCAGAATGAATGTAAAGGAGGAAAAAAATATTGTTCTTCTATTCTTTTATATATATCTGAGGAGACCTTCATCTCGAACAGTTTCAGCCATATGTCCAATTCCTAAATACCACTAATACGAAACTGTATCAGTTATCTGCTTTGGTTTTGATCTGAGTTTGGTTTTGATCTGATTTAATAGAAAGACAATTGCAATTAAATGTCATTTTAGAATCACAGTTGGTCCTTAGTCCAATTGTTTGCCACAATTAGTTTGCTGCAAGAACTGCACAAAACACTCCATAAATAAAATGCCCTTTACATTTCCCTAGGATAAAAAAAACACTGCTTTATATCTAAAATCCCTTATCTGGCAACACTTTTGTAACAGTGCTCTTACTATTCTGTGATATTTTGGTTACTTTTAAAAAATTTCACTTCTCTGCTTATGGGGTGGCTCAGTCAGTAGCATGTCAGGCTCATAATTTGCAGTTCCCAGCTTCAAGTCTTGACTGGGCCAGCGTTAAGATTTATCTCTGCAAACCGCATCACCCTGCCAATTTTCAGTAGGCGACACCAATGGGCTTAGAATGGTCACCATCCATTGGATGGGACATTAAGCCGTGGCTCTGTATGTGGGAGAGCCATACCCTGTGCATGTTAAAGAACATGATGGATGGCTATTATCTATCTCCCAACAGCTGTTCCAATGGGTCATCTTCCTCCAACCTTCTCTGAGCCCTCAGGGTCCTTGTGACCTGGCCATTTAGCCCATTGTATGCAAAAAAGTGCCACTCAGAGGTGAAGCAACCCAGCCCTTCTCTGCTTGAACAAATTATATGTATTTTGCACTAACATATTCTTGGGGGGCTCGATATGCCCTTAGTGCAATCTGAAAATATATTATTAGTCTTGTATGTAAACCAACCTTTACTGGAAAGGATGGGGATGACAGCTCCAGACTATAAACTTATCTCTTTATGACTTATAATATGGGAAAGTTCTGACAATAGAAAAAAGTAAAACTATAATTAGTTGAGTATTTTAAACTATTTTACATGTTAAAATTTTTATCTTAATGTCAATTATCTATTTTACAAATTTACAAATCATAGGAGAATTTTTAAGAATTAAAATTTTTATTACAGAATTTACTATGAGAAATTTCATTGAACAAATTACATCTCATTAATATTTAAAATAAATATATTTCAGTTTCCATGACAAAACTTTTGAATTACAGGTGCCATGCTAAACCTGGGATGACTGTGCTTATTCATGGAGCAAGTGGAGGTGTAGGACTAGCTGCTGTGCAGTTAGCAAGAGCCTATGGGATGGAAGTAATTGGAACTGCAGGAACAAATGAAGGCATGCAAGTAGTGAATGCAAGTGGAGCCCATGTTGTTTTCAATCACAGGCGGTCAGACTATATTGAAAGTATAAAAGTAACTAACAAAATCAGTGTTGTAATAAAGCATAATTTTGGTCTATATATATATTTTTTTTGTCAGAAAAACAGAAAAAAATATTCAAACTCCTTTTTGCTTATATGAAAACTTAATTCATCATAGTATCTTGTGAGTCTTTAAAGTTTCAAAATTAACCAATAACGTTTTTTTTTAATCAGAGGATTTTGGAAGCAGTTACCAAGAGAGTATGTTTATTTTTTTCTGTTTTCTGACTTAACTTATTTCAGTAATTATTTTTATCATTCATCTCAGCATGCAGTTCATACCTCAAAAGTGAAATTAAACTACTATTCTTACTTCCTTTTCTTCTACTGCAAACACTGGAGAAAAACTCTACATTTTCTTGGTAGCTTTCATATCTTTTAACTAAACTTTCATTTTTATTTTTGTAGATTTATTTTATAATACAATAAAAACACAGTGTATGTATCATAAATTTAATAACTTACTGTATAAGTAAAAAGCAGTAGGAATGAAGCAGTATAATCCAACATGAAATGGAACGATAAAGTATCAGGATCTAAGGTAACAAGATTCTTCAAAATGGATGCAGATGACCAAACTATTGGGTCACAAAATGTGTCAGACTGTAGAGCAGAAAATCCAGCAAAAAATGGGGCGGGGTGGCTCAGTCGGTAGCGCGCCAGGCTCGTAACCTGTAGTTCCCAGGTTCGAGTCCCAGCTGGGTCAGCGTTGAGATTTATCTCCGCAAAATTCCCCGCCCTGCCCACGGTCAATAGGGGACACCGATGGGCTTGGAAAGGCCGCCGTTCGTCGGATGGGACGTTAAACCGTGGCCCCGTGTGCGGGAGAGCCATACCCTGTGCACGTTAAAGAACACGCTGGATGGCCTTGACGGAAGGCTACCATCTGTCTCCCAACAGCTGTTCCAGTGGGTCCCCTCCCCCAACCTTCTCTGAGCCTTCGGGGTCCTTGTGGCCTGGCCATTTAGCCCATGGTGTGCAAAAAAGTGCCGCTCAGAGGTAAAACAACCCAACCCAGCAAAAAATGGTAATGCTTAATATATTTTTATAACTAATTCTTGTAATATATTAATATAAATCAAAATTCAGTATTAGAAAAAAAAGCACATATAATAATCTTTTACATTGCTTGATGTCTGCATAAGCTCCTATAACTAGGTATTATTCTAATCTTACATAAAATTGGTGGTGCAAGTAAGGAATTGGTAAGGTAAAGTAATAGGCCAGGTAAGCAGCCTTGGTAAAGTAATTTGGTCATGTTAAACAGACCATCTGTGCATAGACTTTATAACATCAAAGCTACTGACCTTTTTTGGTTAGCAATATCCGTGCACTTAAAATCAATTATTGAACTGTAGAACAACATCAAATACATAATAACTCACTTTGCACTGCATTCTTACCTTCAACTTTATCTAGTTCTGTGCACTTAGAATTTAAAACATCAAAGCCACTAACTTTTGAATCAGTGATATATGTGCACTCAAAACTACCAATGAAATGTAAAAGAGCATCAAATATGTAACATCTCCTTGCATGGCATTTACCTTAACTAAAATTTCACATATTGTCAGCATATCTCTAATAAACAATCTCATTATATAGAAACGTGTATTCTATACTAAGGAGATATTTCTGTACTTGAAAGATAGACATACATGCCTTATGTTCCATTGGCACCCATTTTAAAAAATCTTGTTACCTTAGATCCTGGTACTTTACTGTTACCATTCATGTTGGATTATACTGCTTCATTCTTGCTGTGTTTTACTTTAAATACAGTGTCATATAGTTTATTAAATTTAAGATTTATTTTGATTTTATTTTCATAGATTTATATGTAATTATCAATCTTTTATAGTTATGACACACTTCACCATTTTTTTATGATGAGTAAGTCTTACAGCTTGTTGCTATGGATTTATTTTTCTAACATTGCTTTAGGTTATTTTTATCATTTAAAAAAAAAAATGAGATAGTTTTATCTCCTATCTGTCTGTCCCTCTGTAGAATCGAACTTTTTTGTTTTTAGAGGTAAATTAAAAATTCTTTTTGTGTTGGTTAGGTATCTATGAAATATTACAATTTGCACTTTCCAAATCTCCCCAAAGCTATAATCAAACACTCTAATGGTGGATAAAATTCCAAAATTTCAAACTAATATTGCAAACAATGTATTTATAAATAAATATATTTATTAATAATTTTATGAAAATTTTTTATGAATAAATTTGAAATTTGGTGGTGGAATATAAAAATTGCCAAGTTTTAATTGACAACAGGGTGATGGAAAACACAATTCCTTTTGTTTTTAAGTGATAAATGGAAAACACTTTTTTTGTTGGATTGGTACTAATGAAATATTATAATTAGCATTTTTCAAATATTTAGGTAGTTTTAATTTATATCATCAGAGATCACCAAATATGGAAATGGCAAAACTTTTAATGAATATTGTAAATGATCTGTATATAATAGAAATTTGAAATTTTGATGATAGTGTTTCAAGAGATATTCCACAGACAGTAATAATCTAACCACTTTTTTGAGATGCATGTGGGAAATGCAACTTTTTAAATTAAAGAAATAAAAGACAAATACTTTTATGTTGTATAATTACTAAAAAAAATACTATTTGCATTTTTCCCATCATCTGTTGGCTCAAATTAAAACTATTTAATAATATTTAGTAGGTAAAAAAAAACTTCATTCTCTTTGAAAAGGAGATTCCCATATGTACCAGAGGCAATATGCATTCTTCTAGTGTTTATTATTATTCCTTTGTTTTCCATTAGAAAACTTTGATCACTTTGCTGTTTTCTGAGAATGAATGAAAGGTCTTAGATGCAAAAGCAAAAAGGATATCCTTGGTTTGGGAATCAGGCCTCCTCTGTCTGAGAGTTATCTATATTTCATAGTTTTTTTACTCCCCCCCCCCCTCCTATGCAGTTACACTTAAGGGATTTACCCCCATCCCCAGTAAAATATATTTTAACCCATCCTGTGTTCAGGTTGCATGCACATGTTGACAGAATCCAAAATGAGAGGCCGAGGACACCTGTATCCGTTTTCAGTACAACAAAAAAATTCAATTTTTAAAAATAAAAATTGCTGTTTCAAAAATTTCTTATATATATATATATACACACACACACTCAGTTCTCACTAAATTATGACTACCTCCCTCCATGTTATGTAAGTGGAAGCTAACTTCAAAGGTCTATAACTTCTAAATTAAGCGTTTTATGAGAAAATGCAACAGATGATAAATTAAAGATCTCGATCAAATCTACCTAAATATTCATAATGTTCATATTTTTTTCTATAATGTTCGAGTTATGGACTTTGAATATTTAACAGCAACAGTAGAAGTCTTAGGAAAATTGAAAAATATCAAAAAATTATATACATTAATTTTTTTAAATATACACCTGTTGTATTAAATGGTGTGAAATAATACTTCTTATTCAAATTATAATTAACTTCTGAGTTAAATTTTAACATTAGGCATTACTATTGTTAAATATTCAAACTACCATAACTCTAAATACTAAAGGAATATTGTTGAAAATCAAAATTTAGATAGATTTGATTTGGCATAATTCCTTTCTTTAGTTATTTAGCAAAAAAATTCTAAAGTTAAGTTTTTTTCTGGTTGAGCAGGGAAAAAATAGCTTGTCATCTGTATGTAAACTTGTTTTTCAGGTTGGACACTGGAAGGGTTACAGAAATTATGAGTTAATATTGAGCAGTTCAGAAACAGGTTGTAATAAAGTGACAGAGTAATTAAACATCTGCAAAACAAATACAACAAAAATAACTTAAATTATAAGGTCTTTTATTATTTTTTTTACTATATTTTATATTTGGTATGCTGTAGTTTTCTCTCCTGATGCCAGATGCTGAACTATAGTGTACAGCACACTGTCATTAGGGTAGTATAAAATCTTATTTTTGAATTTTATATAAATTAAAATCAGTGTTACATTTTCAAAGGAGATTAATAATAAGCATATTATTATATACATGAAGTATGGTATTTAATATGACAAGAAATTGACACAGAAAACGTTTGAATTTTCTTATAGGAGCTAACAGCCAACAGAGGCATTGATGTCATTTTAGAAATGATGGCTAATGTGAACCTTAGTAATGATTTGGAAGTTCTTGCTGATAAAGGAAAAATTGCAGTAAGTAGAGGAAATATTTCCTCAAAAACAATCTTGTATGTCAACTCCATGAATGACAGGAGTAAAGACTAGTTACTCTTAACTGGAAGTTTAGTTGTTTCATACCAGAAGGCAAAAATACAATCATTATTACGTAAAAATAGTTAATATTAATGCCATTTGTAGGTGATCTGAGAAGCTATATATCATCATCATCAAACGGCCATGGGCTATGGAGGTCCAACCAGACCGCACAATTTAGTTCTCCATGCATATCTGTACTGAGCTATATCTTCTGCATCTCACCACTGAACACCAATTCTAACAAGGTCCTGTTTGACGGGCGGGGGTGACTCAGTCAGTAGCGCGCCAGGCTCATAATCTTTAGTTCCCAGGTTCAAGTCCCAGCTGGGTCAGCGTTGAGATTTGTCTCAGCAAAATTCCCTGCCCTCCCCACAGTCAGTAGGGGACACTGATGGACTTGAAAAAGCCACTGTCCATTGGATGGGATGTTAAGCCATGGCCCCGTGAATGGGAGAGCCATATCCTGTGCATGTTAAAGAACACACTGGATTTTCCTTGACGGGAGACTACCATCTGTCTTCCAACAGCTGTTCCAGTTGGTCCCCTCCCCCAACCTTCTCTGAGCTTTCGGGGTCCATGTGCCTGGCCATTTAGCCCATGGTGTGCAAAAAAGTGCTGCTCAGATGTAAAACTACACAACCCAAATCCTGCTTGACATTGTTTGCCCACAGCATCCTAGGTCTCCCCCTCTTTCTGAGGTCTTTAGGCTCACTGTTCATAACCCTATTCGCCAATCTATAATCATTCATACGAGCAACATGGTCAAACCAACAGAGTTTCTCTCTGCACACTATGCTGCTTAAAGGAGGTTGCAAACTCCTTTGCCTAACCTCATCATTAGTTACAAAGTTGAATCACCTAATGCCCAAGATACTGTGTAAGTATCTGGAATCAAAAGCATCTAGTTTCCTGTTATCTTGTTTGCAAAGCATCCAAGTTACACTACCATAACTAACCCTAGAAAGAACCAAACTATTATACAGTCTAATTTTAGTCTTTAGGTGTATATGCTATTTCTCCACACTCTGCATAGATTCTTAAAACTCCCAGAGGCAATCCCTATTCGCCTGTTAATCTCATGCCGCACATCACCAGTATCTATTACATAACCCCCAAGATAATTAAACTGAGACACTTGCTCAATAGTACAGCCATTCAAAGCAACTGAAGCACCATCTGCCTGACCAATTTTCACTACTTTAGTTTTTTCATTGTTTATCACGAAACCTACCCTATTACCAGTCTTATCTACAGCCCTAAATGAACGAATTCATCTCATCAACATCAGTAGCCAACAAGGCCAAATCATCTGCATAATCTAAATCAAAAATTTTGAAATCTCTAGACCATTTAAGGCCAAAATTTTTCCCTTGTAAAGAATTTCGCATTACATAATCTATAACTAAACTAAAGAGAAAAGGAGACAAAATGCACCCTTGTCTAACTCCACTAGCAATGCTAATCGCTGCAAGGTGTACCAACTCTCACACATGACTCGGTGTTATTATAGAGAGCTTTCATTATGTTAAGTAACTTGTCTGGTATACCATGCTATCTCACAATCAACCACAAATTATGACGATCAACAGAGTCAAAAGCTTTCTGAAATCAACAAAGCTAGCACACAAAGGTTTCTGAAACTCTAAACATTTCTCAAGAATCTTTATGAGTGAAAATATCTGATTTACGCATCCCCTAACCACTTCTGAAACCACATAGTTTCATCACGCAATTGACTGTCAACCAGATTCTTAATTCTATTAAGCACAATCATGCAAAGAACTTTACCTGGAACAGAAAGTAGGCTGCTACCTCTATAGTTATCACAAGAACTGCGATCACCTGTTTTAAAAACAGAGATAATAATAATTCTGGTAAAATCCTTAGGAACGATTCCTTTATCATAAAAGATATTCAAAGTTTCTGTCATCCATGTGGTAACTGAAATATTCCCAGCAGTAAGCATTTCCGTAGTAATTTCATCTACTACCTGAGGATTTATATAGTTTAAGTTTAGAAGTAGCCAAAATAACTTCAGACTGTGTTTTAGGGCCAATATTAAAGACACTAATGCATCTATCATCTTTTCAAACAATGGGAATAGAAATAACCACATTGTTCAGAACATCACTGAAATGCTCAGCCCACCTAGCCATGACAGAATCCTCACCTTCTATAACCTTACTTAACCTTCAATCCCTGTATACCTGTCTGTTTTTTACCACACAAAACGTTAACTGTCTGGTACAGCTCTCTGCTGTTGTGCTGTCTAACTGTTTCCTCGGCTTTGTCAGTCAAGCCATCAAGCCAAAGATTCTTAGCAGCAGCTAACTGATCCTTTACACATTTATTAACCCATTTCTTCCCAAGTGTTGCGTACACGCAACACTTCGTATTGCGTGTACGCAACACTGGGAAGAAATGGGTTAAGTTCTCTATAATGCTTTATATTAGGAAAAAATTTACCTTTAATTCTAAAGCTCTGAAAGACCCAGTTATAGCCAAAACTTACCATGATAGATTACATGATCATTATGGCAGTCATGGTTTGCTTACTACTGAAGTTGAGGAAAAATAGTTGTCCAGATCAGTAGACCACACTAATCTGGCAGCCTTCCCCTTCGAGTATGGTATTGATTAAGGACATTCCTGCAGTTCTTTCTTTCTAAAATAAGCTCAAGTGCCTTATCACTCAAATAATTCTGCCTCCTCTGCTACTTTTTCCTAAAAGAGTATTGTTAGTTTCCAAAAAAAGCCTGTTTAAAACAATCCCATTCTTCCTCAACTTCAGTAGTAAGCAAACCATGACTGCCATAATGATCATGTAATCTATCATGGTAAGTTTTGGCTATAACTGGGTCTTTCAGAGCTTTAGAATTAAAGGTAAATTTTTTAACCTTAGCACAACACTTCTTGTATTTAAGTTGCAAGGCACTTTTAACAAGGTAATGATCAGATCCATTTTCAGCTCTCCTATATGACCTGGTATTCCTAACAGAACAGTCCATTTGCTGTTAATTAATATATAATCTATGATATTCTTATGCACCCATCTGGTGAAACCCTTGTACTTATGTGTGTCACAGTGTTTGTAATAGGTGTTAGTTATTCTCAAACCATTAAGTTTACTTACCTGTAGGAGACATTGCCCATTGCCATTGCAGCTATCAATACCAAAAATGCCTATCACCCCTCCCCAAAGGTCAGATCAGTACCAACTTTGCCTTGAAGTCACCTAGAACAAGGGTAATATCTCCTTTCTTGACAGAATTCAAAATATCCTGACATTGTCTGTAAAACCTATTTCTATCATATTCTTATGCACAGCAGATAACATTATCAGCATGTCATTTATCAACATCAGATAACATTCAAGTCTTTAATGTTTGTCTGAAATTTTGCTCTAAGAAACCTTTCATTAATGCATTCATATCGTAGAAGAGCATCACTGGCATGTCTGCTGAGAAGCAGACCTGTGCTTTGGTGATGCTTATTATCTTCCCACCCTGTTAAGATTATTTTTAAGAATCTGTCCTTTATCTGTCCATCTGATTTCTTGCAAGCTGAGAATATTTAAATTATAATGGTGGAACTCTTGTTTGAGTACATCAAGAGAATAAGCTCTGTGCAAAGTCCTCACATTCCAACTACCTATGGAGAGAAAATGGTTAGTGGGATGTTTAAAAAAACTGTTTATTGAGAGAAGGAATGCTGACAATATCAAACAGCCCCCTAATCACAGGCATGGGGCAAAGACCTGTTCTCCACCACTAAAGGCTGAAGCCATCTACACTGGATGACTTCCTCCAATGTAGAATTTGACGATGCCTGTAGAAGGAAGAGTTCAAGTGCCTGCGATGACCTTTGCTCAGGATTATCCACCAGCAAACATATCCTGTGAATCTATGCATTTGTGGCTGTCAACCCACAAACAAACAGAAAACACAGTGGAAGATTCTCCCTCCACAGAAGCCCACCAATGCAGCAAATTCAGGATCCATAATCAAGCTCAGAGCCTCAGTCCAGTCCAGTAAGTTTATAAGGTCAACACCAGACCCTGTGTGGTTGACCACTCCTCAGCAGGGTAGAAAAAAAAAGAAAAGAAAAGTAGCCATAGTTGTCCAGATCAGTAGACCACACTAATCTGGCAGCCTTCCCCTTCGAGTCACTTCCACAAGAGAGTATCTCTTTTGAAAGGTACTAACTGCCTGCACCATAAGAAGTCGGGGTCAGACATTAGGTGCTAGGACTGGCCAGTTCTATGCATCATCACAGGAGATTGGTGCATAGCTCTCCTTCCAGTGACTACCTAGCTACCATTTATAGGCCTATATATAGCATGTAGAAATATAGTTAAGAATTCAATATGCCACTAAAATATCTAATTTATTAAAATTACCTTGTTATAGTTCATTTTACGCATACTACTATACATACATAATTTTTTTTATCAAACACCTTAATTTGTTGGAGATTATGTAGAACTTTTAGTCAGGGTAAGCATTTTTTTACCAGTACAACATACTTTTGCAAGATGATACAATCATCCATTACATTGAGTATGGCTTAAAAAGTGTCTCAAACTGTAAATCATAATTTCCCACTTTTTCTTGATAAACCATTTATGATTGTGACATAGAGAAAAAGATTATATGTGCATGGAATAATATTTTGTTCATAGTAAGTAAATCATACAGAGCAGCAATCACTTAAATAGGGGGGGCGGGGGTGGCTCAGTCGGTAGCGCGCCAGACTCGTAATCTGTAGTTCCCAGGTTCGAGTCCCAGCTGGGTCAGCGTTGAGATTTATCTCCGCAAAATTCCCCGCCCTGCCCACGGTTAGTAGGGGACACCGATGGGCTTGGAAAGGCCGCCGTCCGTCGGATGGGACGTTAAGCCGTGGCCCCGTGTGCGGGAGAGCAATACCCTGTGCACGTTAAAGAACACGCTGGATGGCCTTGACGGGAGGCTACCATCTGTCTCCCAACAGCTGTTCCAGTGGGTCCCCTCCCCCAACCTTCTCTGAGCCTTCGGGGTCCATGTGACCTGGCCATTTAGCCCATTGTGTGCAAAAAAAGTGCCGCTCAGAGGTAAAACAACCCAACCCAACCCAACTTAAATAGGGCCATGCCATCCTTAGATTATAAAGATAGTGTGACAATTTAAGAATAAAAAATTTTTAATTACCCCAAAATCTGGAATTTGAGAATGGCCTATTTATAATAGGGTTATGAACATTATACCTCAGTTTAATTATCTTGGGAGTTTTGTAATTTATACTGGGGATATACAACATGAGATAAACAGAATAGGTGTTGACACTTAAACTTTTATGAATCTTTGAAGATTGTGGAAAAATAGAGATATATGCCTAAGAACTAAAATTAGTCTATATAATAGTTTGGTCTTTTCTAAAGTTTGTTATGGCAGAGAAACCTCAACCCTAGTAAACAAGATAACAGGAAACTTTTGATGTCTTTGATTCTAGATGTGTACACAGTATCTTTAGTAGATGGTTTGACTTTGTAAGCAAAGATAAAGTTAGGTCAATGAGAAAGGGATCTTGAGTCATCACCTACCTTTGAGCAGCATCGTGTGTAGGGAGAGACTTGGTTTAGCCATTTTACCTGCATGCATAACTACTGATTAGAGAATAGATTTATGAACAGCATACTAATGCCATCAGAAAAAGGGGGAGACCCAGAATGAGGTGGTGAGCAGACCGTGAGGATTGGTCTGCAGTAGCCTAATGCTGTAGCTCAAGATTAGCTCAAGATGTTTGAGAATCGAATCACACAGTCTGGTTAGATGTCTGCAGCCCATGACTTTTTGAGGATTGTTTATATATGTAATATGTTCTTCACAAATGTATGAGATATATTAAATTAATTTAAGATAGTTGTAATTATTTGACTTAGATATCTTAATGTGGATCCCTGGATCCAAAATCAGTAGTTATAATGAAAGTTATACACAGAGGAACAGGTAGGTCAAGGGGATTAATTTACATAAAAGACAAAGTGCTAGGCAATAAATGCTGACTGTGTGTACTGGTTTTTCCTATCTTCCTATTGATTTTGGATTTGACATTTGTCTGTTGGTCAGTTTAAAAAAATTCTAAGATAAAAAATTTCTTATAAATTTTTCTATTTATAATATTCCTAAGTGTGCTGACAGATTTCAACTAACTGTGTGGTCATTATCATAAGCACTGATTGTTGACAATTGTAGGGGACTATATTGCTGGGTGCGTGCTGTGCATGCACATGTATTTCTTCCTTCTGCTGCCACGTTGATGTTATTTGGTGAGATTTCATTGCTTTGTGGTGGGGTGGGGCTGCTGTCTGTTGTTTATTGGTGTTATACTTAGAAGCAGAGGACTTTAAGCATTTATTTGCTGCTAGATTTTGGGGTATTTTATATTTTACTGCCTGCTGGTCAAGTAGAAGCTTCCATATCAGGGAGGCTTTGATATACTTCATCATTGCTGAACAACTTATATCAAAATAGAGATCAATGCTGTAATGATGAAGTATAGCAACCTTCTCCCCCTGCCATGGAAGCTTCTACTTAACCAGCAGGCAGTGAAATATAAAATACCCCAAAATCCAGCAGCAAACAAATACTTAAAGTCCTCTGCTTTAAAGTATAACACTAGTAAACAACAAATAGACAGCAGTCCCATCCACCACAAAGCAATAAAATCTCACCAAATAGCATCAACACAGCAGCAGAAGGAAGAAATACATGCATGGACACACCCAGTGATATAGTCCCCTACAACTGTCAACAATTAGTACTCGTAACGATGACCATGCAGTTGGTTAAAATCTGTCAGCACACTTAGGAATATTGTAAATAAAAAGTCTGTTAAGAAGAGCTACTGCAAACTCCAATAGTAAACATTAATCTAAAACTTATGTTAATAGTAAATGTAAAAAACTTCTGATATTGCAAAAAAGAAACTGCACGATGCATAACAAAAACGTTGTAGTCTGTGGACATTTAATAGCAAATAATAAAAACGGAAGTACCAATCATGCAATCAGACTATCCCAGGAATCAAAGAACTAAAAAGTGCTGTGATAAACCTGGAAAATGAAACGGAAAACAAGGAACCTCCAACTCCAGATCTGAGAACAACTCTGCTCTGAAGAACTGGCATATTTCAAAACAGTGGTCTAAAGGTATTTATAACCTTGTATCTAACCAATGCAGGTGTATACCTTTAAATTGCCCTACAGCTTTAATAGGATACAGGATAAACTTCAGAAATCTTCAAAAATATGGATACAGATTAGAAAACAATTACCCTATTTTTAGACATATGAAAAAGTTTTCAATTCAGTTTTGCATCACTTACTGTTGAAAAATCTTTGAAAAACCTAAGCAGATCAGGAATAAAAGGTAAAATGTTTTCTTGGTTAAAAAGCTATATAAAATGTAAGAAACAAATGGTTAAAGTAAATAATGTTATGAGCAGTAAATTACCAATTAAAATGGAGTATCACATGGATAAGTGTTAACACTTTTGCTACTATTAAAAAAAAATAAAATTACCCTTCAAGCAGCTGCTTGCCATAGATGTCTGACAGGAGCCTCAGTATAATATGTCATAGAGATGATCGATGGAGAAGGCAAAACCTCAGCAGCAGGACAGCACAATAAAGATGGAAAAGACCCATGCCTTTTCCAGTTCTAAAACCCAGATCCCTTTGATCAGTGGCCAAGCATGCTAACCACTCAGCCACTGGATGATTTGTAATTGCAATTACAATATTAAATTAATAGCCTTTGCTGACAATGCTATCTAATTAGGAAGTAATATCAACATATTATAAATGAAAAATAGAAATCTTGGGAAATTTTAGAACTGCTTTGATGGGAACAGGCTACATTTAAATTTGAACTGAGAGACAATAAGAAAGATTTTTGCAAGAACAAATTTATTTTATCATGAAAGAGATTATTTTGATACAGTATTCTCATGTGAAATAATAGAAGGCTTGGAAAATTATATAAATACCTTGGGGTTCAAATTAATAGCAAATTAACTTGAAAAATTCATTGAATTAACTTAGTAAACAAAATTAACAGTATAATGTCAGATTCATATGTTATAAGGAATTTTCTAGATATACACTGGCAGAAAATGGAAAAAGAACACCCAGAAGGAATTCCTTTAGGAACATCATATTATAATATGTTAATAGTTAAGGGCAGCAGAAACCGTGATCCAAGATTGACAGTCATTGGATGAAATAATGACGTCACTGAGGACGACAACATGCAAATGTACACAATGCTTATTTAAGGACTACGGCATGAAAAAAGAAGTTATATCGTGTTGTTCAGTGCTCTTTGAAGAAGCTACCAAGACAACACAGGTGCGCAAAATTTGTTCAGTTAACGGATTTTGAGGGAGATAATATAGTGGCTCTTCGGGAAGCAGGTTGGTCTTTTCATCAAATTGTATGCTGTGTTGGACGAGAATATCGGCGATGGTAGTGTTGATGGACAGAAGAGCATTTGCACACTAGCAGAAGTGGTTCGAGGAAACACAGTGTTATGGACGCATGAGAGGATCGGCATATCAGGAGGGCAGCAGTGGCAGAATGGATGGCTACAGCATCAAATTGGATCCTCTGTCATACCAAGAATGTCTACAAAAATGATACGCAATCATCTTTTGGAAGCAGGACTATGGGCCATGTGCCACTGGCATGGTTACCACTGTCACTTCATCACTGTCAAGCAGATTTGCAGTGGTGTCAAGAACGAGTTCATTGGAAGGAAAAATGACAGTCTGTGATCTTCAGTAATGAAAGCCGATTCTGTTTAGGAGCGTCTGATGGTCATTTACATGTCTGAAGGTGACAAGATAAGCAGCTTCTTCCATTGTGCATCTGCCAGCGACACACATGGCCCATGCCAGGCATTATGGTGTGGGGAGCGATTAGTTATCACTCTCATACATGTCTGGTGTTTGTACAAGGTACACTGAATAGCAATACGTACGTCAGTGACATCGTCTTGCCATATTGAGTTGCCCACACTTCATCCAGGCAACTCAATATGCTCTTCAGGCAGTGCACCAACTCTTTTGGCCAGCATGCTCTCCAGACTTGTCTCCAATTGAGCATGTCTGGGACTGTATCAGAAAAAGTTTCTTCCGTGGACCATGGCAGGCAATGGCCATCGTTGAATTATGCATCCAAGTTGAAAGTGCGTGGAATGGTGTCCCCCAGCCATGCCAGATTGGAAGCTTGTATTGCTGCTCAAGGAGGTTCAACATTTTATTAAAATGTGCCTTCTGTAAAATGTAATACTCATTAAAAGGTAAAATAAACATTGAATCACTTCGCACGTGTGATCACTGCCCTTTCTCAACAAGTTGTTTCTGTTAAATAAATCTCATAGATTATGCTTCAGTTGTTAATGGTGTTCTTTTTTTCAATTTCCGCTAGTGTATCTTTGTTGAAATTAATTTATAATGCTTGTGTAAAACCTTACTTTATGGACTAATGTCTTGCTGCAGAATTCATACAATTGCTATAAAACAATTAATATATGCACAAATTGTTTTTAGATACATGCTAAAATTAAGAAAATATGAAATTGTTTAAGAATAAGCATCTTACAGCATCAAAAACTATGTATATCAAGTAATAAAAGAAAAATCAGAGTACCTGTAAAGAATTCACATTCTTCACATAATTTGCAATTGGAAAATATCAGAGGTCATAAAAATGTTACTGCTAAACATTATGTTCATTTGTCAAGTAAATTATTTAGTACGTTCCTAAATGAAATTAAACTACAACCATTGAGCAGCAATTTCGTAAACAAGTAAAATTATAGTTATTAACATTTGACAATACTGAGTCCTTTGGTTCTGGACCAAAATTAGAATTAAATGAATTAAGATATAAAAATAAAAAGTTCTCTGTCATTGAGCAATAAATGTTTTAAGCGTAGCCTTCAAATCATTTGTACATTAAAAGTTTTAAGGAGCAAACTCAAGCTTTTCGGAGCAAGGATGCACTCCTATGGTGACATTAGGGCTGTTTACAACTTCAACACAGTGACATAACTACACCAATGCAGCCAATACAGTTGCATTGGGGCCTTCAACCTTTATATATGTTCAAGAAATAATTTTGCTGAAACACTTAGTTTTGCCATGAGTGGAACTTGAACCCATGTCTCCCAGATACATGCCAGGTGTTTTGACCACCAAATTATCAATGACTGTTTCATTTCTCAGCTAATTATGACTATAAATCTTCCCAATATTATATAGATATTCATCCCTTGGTGTCAATTTATCGTATATTATTTGTCGGTATTTATGGTCAATGTCAACCTGTGCCTTTACCGTGACTGATTTTAACATCATTATTTTAACACCAATGCCCTATATGTTTAAGCAACCTGAATTTCATATCATTAAATGTATAGTATTTTTTTTTTTGCTTGTTAAGAACATAATTGCAGACAAGAAACACTTGAAATAATTATCTGAAAAATATTTGGTTTTACCCTGAATGGGATTTGAACCATGTCTCCCAGAAACATGCCGAGTATGATAACCACTACACCATCAGGAGCCACCTTTTGTCTGTACCACAGCCCACACATATCAGGGCATGGACACCACAAGAAATTGTAGGGTGTTCTGCGGTAGGGCTTTCCACAATGTGTCCTGTAATGCCTGCACATTGCCAGGTGGTGGCCTTTTGATAAAAAAAAGAAAAAAAAATTACAGTAATTAATATGTTAATTTAAATTTTTATAAAGTGGTTTAATTATCTTATGTATAAATATGAGTTGAGCTAGAAATAGAGGCCTATGATCTATGTTTGCATTGGGGTGCACATCCTCAAGTTACACCATTGCTCTCACATGTGAAGGGTGATTCCAATGTCTCAGTTGCAGGTATGGATGAATGAGGTCATTATCTCAATAGCCTCATGGGTAATGGCTCTATAGTAAATAGATGCATGTGCTAGCAGTGTAGTATGCTCTTAATCTGTTGTAGAGATGCGTGTTGAATTACCAACTAGGCAGCTGCAGTTATTGATTTGTTTTGGCTGACATCTGATGTTGTGTGATACAGTGGCATATATACAATGTAAGGGGCTCCTGGGCACAAAATAGAGTGACCCTCTCCTATTCCTTTTAATTCTAACAATAAAAAATTAAATATTTAATCATTCAGCTAAATTTTAAATAATTTTATTTTAAAATTTGAATTATTATTATTATTATTGAGGGGCCAATCTGAGTTCCATAAAACTATCAATTTTCAACTTACTGTAGAGTAACTACTCACTTAAAATTACTTTCTTATAACTTTTGTTTCAGTGACATGATAACACCCTGGAGGTTTTTCCTTAAGTGGTGAGCATCCTCGTGTTCAACAGATAGAGCACTTAAAAACAGCTCAAACGTTTGTGACCCATCATGCTTCTTAGACAATTTTTTTTTTGAGAGATAGTTTTGAGAATGATCTTTCAGTAGTAGGAACTGTTAAGGGTATGGTTAAAAAAAGTATTAATCTATCATCTGGTAAATCAAAACTGGTTGCACTTTTTTGATTGTGTAAACTGAATACCATATAAATCGAGGGATGGGTGTATATGGGAAATAATTAGTGTCTCAATGAACTAAGCAATAAATGAAACTACAAATATTTCTTCATTTTTCGAGTAGATTATAAAAGGAGCAAGAAACTTTGCAGAAGTAATAAACCACGACATCGTAATGAAATGAAGCCTGTTTTGAATCAGCAGGAAAATCCTACTTTTCTAGACTGATTTTTTTTTCCAGACAAGTAAAAACTGTTTTATCTAATTTTTTAGCCACAAGTTTAACTTTGTAGATTAAATACAACTGATTCGTAAGTACATTGTTTCATAAAATATAAATACTAATTTTACAAAATAAAGTGTTGGTAGAAATGCTTAATTTCTGATTTACTAATTTATATTCAGATCTATCTTTCTTTCAAATTTTGTTTTTAAATTGGACAGTGTACATCTACATTAATGATGAGCATTTTTCATGACCAAAAAGAAAGGTATGAGAAATTAAGCTTATCTGAATTAGTGCAAATAAAGTGCAAAATGTTATATTAATGCTTATTTTTACTGCTGAACAAATTTGGGATAAATATGTGTAAAAACTTGAAACTTACATTTTATTCATATAGCAAAGATTTTTTCGGAACCTATCCCCCTTTTTCCTATAAGTTGTTGGTTTTGATTCACATGATTTCGATTTACACAGTGAATTCTCAGAAACTATCTACTGTGCTATTATTTCTTTAACATTGTATTGTAACAGGTAATTTTAGTCGCATTAATGTGATTATTTTAAGAAGTTAACTTCAAAATTGCTTAAGGAATGAAATGCTGTTAACATGTATGCTTAATTTTTGAAGATGATTACATTACATGACACTGATTTTATATGCAAATGTACCTCACTGACAAGCAACCCATGACAAATAAATTATAGTGATAGTGTATGTAGCTCTATAGTCATATGCATACCGCTTTATGAGTACGAACTATGCAATATGCTACCAAGGATCAACAGGTTTTGGGAAGGGTACATTATTAGCTTTTCAGACACCTAGTATTCTGAGTCATAAATTTTAAAGATGTGCAAAGCCAGAAGATTTAGCATTTCTTGGAAGGGCATCTGTGTGGTGAAGCAGTGCATAAAAGATGGACCCTTAGAAGCAGTTTTAGGTACATCAAACAAGTGTAGAATGCCAAGCTGTACATCAGATATTATCAAGAAGGTCTGCACAATGGTCAGTGGGCAAAACCATGTAACCCAGAAAACAGCAGTCAAAGCCATGAAGATGTCCCAGTTTGCTGTTCATAATATAATTGGAGACAATCTTCACTTTCAAGCAGCTGCTTGCCACAGAGGACTGACAGTAGCCTGTCAGTTTATATGCCATAGTATAAGGTCTGTGATGATGACAGGACCTCAGCAGAAAGACAATACAAACATCCATGCCTTACCTGAGGCTCGAACCCAGGTCCCTTAGCTCAGTAGCCAAGTGCACTAACCACTAGGCCACAGGACGGCTCGTGTAACAGAACAGCAAACCAATTGCTGCAAGCTGTATGAGCATTACCTGAAAAACAAATCGAAAAATGTGGCCACATTGGACAAAGGATATGTCTACCAAAACAACTGCAATAAGTCCCAGTCAATATATTACCAACTATTTGACCAAACAGCCTATCACAAGTAGTACAAAGAAGGTGCCAAAAATTTTCCCAGATATTTCATGGTCATTGCTGGGTACAGCTATAACAGGAAGTTGCAAATCCATAGGGTGGAAAAGAATACCAAATTGAACTCCCTCTGCTATCAAATGTCCTAGAGCCAATTTACCAGGACAAATTGCCCATCTTGTATGGACATCAGCAGTGTATGGCTGCATCAGGACAAAGCTATAAGTCATATTTCAGCATCTACATGCACATATCTCCAACAGATGACAGAGGAAACTGAAATCTGCACTATACCATTTGGGGACATTCCCGTGAAGTCACTGCATTCTTTGCCCATAAATTTTTATGCACTTGAACTCTTGAAATGGGCTCTGGGTAACTACTGATCAACTGCAGACTATTGAAGGATTATGGAAAGCTTCTAAAGAGGGATGGGATCGATTAGATATGACAGTGCTTCACAGATGCCCACTACAGTGGAAGGTATATCAAAGGGATGAAATGGACAAGCTAGAACTTTGTTAAAAATAACTTAAAATATGTACCAACAGATTCAATACTTTTTTGCCACTGCGAAACAAGTGCATTTATGACATTGATAAAAAATACACGTTCCTGGAAGTGATGAATTCTTCAAAGGTTTTTTAACAGCTGTCTCATTGCTGAATGGTTTTCCCCACTTAAGAAATGGCCATGATGCTTGAAGAAGTTGTAATCAGTTGGAGATATGTCTGGCGAATATGCTCATATTGTAACTGATTAAGTTTCTGTATCAGCAAGGTAGTGAAGAACTTGGGTGAGCAAGAGTCTCATACTATGACTGATGGAGTTTCTGGACCATCATTTGTGAGATGTGAGGTCAAGTGTTATCATGGAGCAGTAGGATGCAATGTCTATTGGCCAATGCTGGCTGCTTCTTACATAATTTGTCATGCATTTTTCGGAGTTCTGCACAATATTTCTCTGCATTTATTATTTCACCCAGTTTTAGGAATGAAAAAATGGATAACACCTGCTGCAGACCACCAAACAGTCACCATTACCTTTTTCAGGTGAAGATTAAGCTTGGGCATGTGTTTGAGTGCGTCTGCAGCATCAAGCCATTGAGCAGAATGTTGACAATTGTCATATAGGATCCATTTTTCATCACATGTTACAACACTATGCAAAAAAGGATCCCTTTGGTTTCAGGTGAGAAGAGACGCACTCACTTCAAGTTGATGTGTCTTCTGAGTTTCCATTAGTCCATGCAGAATCCATTTATCCAAATTCTCCACTTTTCCAATGGTTTCCAGGTGCAGGAAACGTGAATAAGTGCACACCTAATTTTCTTGCGATGTCTTGTAAAGTTTGGCATGTGTTGGATTCAATTAAAGCCTTCAATCTATCGTTATCAGTCACTTCTGGTTGACCACATGCTTATTTTGAAGGCTGACATCAGCCGAGAAAATTTTTTAAAACCAACATCGTGTTATTCATTCACTAGCTGTGCCTTCTCCAAATGCTTCATTGATGTTGCAAGTTGCCTCTGCAGCTTTGTGTCCCAGTTTAAACTTGTATAAGAACACATTACAATCTACTTACCACAAAATCTACTGGCAAAATGGCTGCTTTATGATTTAATATAAAGTATCACAAGTGCCATCTGGTAATATTTCAGTCCTCGAAACATTAAAACTTAATGCATCTGCAAAATCAGCCATTTGATATGCAGTAGCATAATATTTTATTACTAGTTTTAATAATTTAATATTACCTTTTCTGAATGTAGATTATTGGCAGTCAAGGGAAAATAGAATTCAACCCTTCAGAAATAATGTTGAAACAAGCCCAAATCCAAGGAGTGTTGATACTGAAATGTGATGATGTAAGTTTTTGTTTTTGCTAAATTGCAGCTATAAGATATAGTTTTGCATTTTTTACATATCATTTCAGATTTTTTTTAAACTGCAAGTGTCATATAACAAAATCTTATTGTATATACACTATCCTTCAACATCTGTTGGGACACATCTACATTATGTGAATGATAAGTCAGATTGAAAGCTTTGTAACTTTGATAAACAATTTATGGAAATATGTCACTAAGGATAAATTGAAGGCATCTTAACAATAACTTAAAATTCTCTGTTGTTGAGCAATAAAATTTTAAAGTTTATCCTTCAAACTGTTTACATGTTAGAAGTTTTTAGGGGAAAACTCGGAAGCTTTTCGGAGCAAGGACAGCACTCTGTCTTCAGTGAAGTGACTATTTGGTGATGAAGGGCGATTCTAGTGTCTCTGTTGCAGGTAGAGATGGGTGAGGTCATTATTTTAATAGCCTCGCCTACTATGCTTCCATAGAAAGTGGATGCATGGACAAGCAGTGTCACATGGTGCCTCATAGCTTCCTCTTTCATCACCTGCACGAAAAAAGTAATATCACTGAACAAAACACAAGCTGAAGTTGAACCTGATACTGTCTAGCTATTGAGAGGTTGGGGGAGGATCACAAATAAAAAATTAGTCTTCAGGTACAGTTGGGTTGTTTTATGTGTAAGCAGCACTTTTTTGCACACAATGGGCTAAATGGCCAGGTCACAAGGACCCAAAGGCTCACAGAAGGTTAGGGGAATGGACCCACTGGAACAGCTGTTGGGAACCAGATGGTAGCCTCCCATCAAGGCCATCCAGCATGTTCTTTAATGTGCACAGAGTATGACTCTCCCACACACAGGGCCACTTCAGGTACAGTATTTTGTAAAATTTATACTTTAAAATTTATGTACATTTAATTTTACACAATAAAGTTTGTATATCATGTGCATGCATGGTATATAGGAGTTAGTGTTGTTATCATTATCAAAATGATAAAAATTGATAGATTTATCTCTGATGATAATGTTTATATATCTAAAATATGAAATCATTTGTGCAAGATTTCTGCTCATAAAAACCAAATTGAATATGTTTAAAATTATTTGTTTGTTGTAATCTACAACAGAATGTATGGCCACAGATGAATCTTGTAAATGTTTAAGAGGATGGGTACGGATCAGAAATGTAAGTGGAATATGCTGTTTTTTATCTGCTTTCATATAATATATAATGTAAATTATTTTTTTGATATGAAGAGGATCATTGAAGTGACACTGATCGTCAACCAGGATTTAGCAAATGTAAAAAAAAATCATCCAGTTGTATCCCAGATTTAAATGCAGGATCTATCTCTGCTTAGATAACATGTTCCATCAGTTTAAATAGCACATTCCATACTTTGTAGCGTTCTTAAGTGGGAATCATTGCCAGCTTGGACACTTCAGTAGATTTTTTTCACTTTCAAATCTAGGAGATGGTTTTGGGGGGGGGGGGGGGGGGGGCAATTCCCCTAAATAGCCTATGTGCATTGTATAATGATACAGTGAGGTTGTAAAATGTTATGGTACAATCATTCTACATCTCCAAAATCAAATATAGTTTTATGATTAGTTTGGCTTACAAGTTATGTATTATTTTTTCAGGAAGAGATAAAAGAAATTGGAGCAGCTCTTGAAGCCGGCATTGAACAAGGTTGGTTACAGCCAGTAGTATATAAGGAATATTATTTAAGTGATGCTACTCTTGCTCATGAAGATATTATAGACAATAAAGGAGCTAAAGGCAACATAGTGCTTACTTTATAAGGACTTTCCTATAATACAATAGTCACTTTGCTGCCAAGAGATTTGTATAATGAATTTATGCTGAATGGAGACAATAAGTATTAAAATAATTGCCAATGTATTTAAATATATTTAAACACAACTGGTAAACTGCAATGCCTCAGTATAATAAAGCAAGGAATATAAGAAACTAAATTTACAGGGCTACACACTATGCAAAATCTTCTAGTAACTAAAGTATAACAAGATTATGTAATTCTCACATACTTGATTACGTATTTACTGGAAAATCTACAACTAGGTTTTTGCAGAAATTTAAGTAATATATTATAAATTAAACACAGCTAACTGTGATCAAATTTAATAACACGATAAAGTTGTTTACATTTAGATAGTACAGTGTATTACAATTCTTAACCAGAAAAATGCCAAGTGTATAATACTTGCATTGGACACATAATAACTATGGTATGTTATTACTAAAGTAACCTAAAAGTCATAGATATAACCTTAAAACCTTGTTGAGATACACTAGATCTAAAAGACGACGGGATCTAATATACGGTAATCCTTCAATACACATACAAATAGGATTCGTACTGCTGACACTGCTCTTCTATTGAGGAGATTGTATGCCTCAGATAGAACCCGTAGTTGAATCACATGTATACTATAATCTCGTTACATATGCAGGCTTCGGATTTTAATACATCTTCTCAATAGAACAGCAGTGTCAGCAGTCTGGATCCTATTTGTGTATATTGGAGGATAACCAAATGGTGGTTGATTTTTAATGAATACCTATAGAACATGGATAAAATACCATCTCTTTATGTACCAGTGTATGGAACTTGTAGGCTGACGTAGCCAGAATCATATGCATATGAAAGTAGTGACAAACGAACAATCATCGAGGACATATGCTCTTCACATGGCCTATTATTACAGAGTCTGTTCAGTAGACAAGGACTGGTAGCTTAGCAATACCTCGGCAATGATAAACGTATCATATTACATCTGAAGCCTTAGGACAAAGCAGTTGTACCAGCAAAAAGGAAATGGTAAATATCTATGTATTCCTTTTAGATCTAGTGTATCTTAACAAAGTTTTAAGGTTATATCTATGACTTTTAGGTTACTTTAGTAATAATGTACCATAGTTATTATGTGTCTAACGCAAGTAGTATACACTTGGCATTTCTCTGGTTAAGAATTGTAATACACTGTGCTATCTAAATGTAAACAGCTTTATCATGTTATTAAATTTGATCATAAGTAATATATGCCATCTACTTCTCATGAATTGTGTTACAGTAAATTGCAAATCAGTTTCTTCTTTAGTTAAGGTGTTAGATGTCAGAAAAGCAGAAACGAAATATTTCCCACGAAAATTTTTTAACAAAGAATGTCTCTAATATTGCTGCTATACAACCCTCTCCCCCCCCATGTTCATTCCTGCCCATTATGTGTTTTCACTCCCCCCCCATTCTATGTAGTGATAACAGAATGGGGGGAGTGAAAATAGGAGACACAGTAATTCCTCACTTAACGTTTTTTGTTACATCACTATATACAATAATAAAATTTTACCTTTTTAACATCATTACATTAGCTACTGCATCATTTCTCAGTGAGCAACTGCAAATTTGTTATGTAGAACTAAATAGTTTGATCTGTCTTTCAACTTGTTATGCCATTTTGATAAGTGTGTGATCAGAAAATTAACTTTATTTTGTGAGTCCATTATAAACATGAACTGAAAACATCCAATAGGTGACAGTAATGGGGTATTAAAAAGGAAAATTACAACTGTAGAAATGAAAAGTTGGAAAGTGTGTTGATGCAGAGAACAAATGGTTGATATCAGGAGAAGTCTAGGTCCACTTCCCATTAAAAAAAGGATTTATAGTAATATTGACAAAATTACAGTGTTACCCAACTTTATTGTTACATACCCATAGATCATGAAATAACATCTAAGGCTTGTTATTTTATATTACGTCTTCTACTAGCTCATGAAGGAAACAATGAAAAGGTAAACAAAAAATAAGAGAATTGTGATGCAACTATATAATTATGCCTAATATTTTATGTATTGAAACACAGTTTTCCACTTTTATGTTCTAGTCACTCCAGTTTTATTCTCATGGTTCAAGGTTTTTTTTTACAAAAGTAAGTTTACATTGACGATTTTAATTAAATCTAAAAGTTTAAAAGTATTTGGTATCAAATAAGTTCATGCAGTTTTGACATGATAGAAGTTCTTGTGCAAAATATACAATGCCATCGAATCAGCCTCAGGCCAGACGTATCAGATGCTTTCAAAAACGCGAGTGCTGAAACAATGTGGTTGCATTTGTTTGCATTTGCATAAGCTACAAAAAATACAGGGTGGTTATTATTAAACTGAAAGTACTCGGAGTGATGTAAAGAAGGATCTCCTTGACAGATCACAGCAAAAAGTGGATACCTTAATAAGAACATGGGGTAGAGAATTCACGAATAAAAAAATTAGTTACTGTTAGTGCCACCAGGTGGCATGGGTATGTTAAAATAAAGAAAATACTAAGTTGAACAAACATAACCTTTATTTTACAAATCAAGATCCTCAATATGTAAACCATTTGTACGCAAAACGTGCTAGAAATGTAATACGGCATGGTCCACAGTTGTTTGAAACGTCTTGGGGAAATGGCTGCAACATGCTATATTATTCTTGCCTTCAGTTCAGTAAGCAATTCAACATTGCCTTGGTAAACTTGGCTTTTCAAATAACCCTATAACCAAAAATCATATGGGTTTAGGTTGGGGCAACATGATGACCAAGCATTGGAAAACATTCGAGAAATTATTCTGTCCTCACCAAATGTGGTACACAACAATTGCATTGCTGTACGTGCAATATGGGGTGGTGCCCCATCCTGCATGAAGGTTATGGAGTATAAACAATTTCTTTCTTGCAAAGCTGGAATAATCTTGTGGCAGAGAAGATCTGTGTAACATGGTCCATTCACCAATCAACACATGGGGCCTTGAGGCGTGATCTCCTCAATGAAAAATGGTCCAATTATAAAGTTTTTGGTAAACCCACACCATATAGTTACATAGTTGGAGTGTAGGGGCACATCATGCGGATGTGTAGGTTCCCATATTTGGCAGTTGTGTGTATTCACTGCTCCATGTAGGGAAAAATGTGCTTCATCAGTCCATAAGACTTTCAAAGGCCACATGTTGTTGAGCTGCATCCTCACCAGAAATCGCAAAGCGAAGTCGGTGCACTGTTCAAGGTCACATGGTTGCAGCACCCTATGAATTTTTTAAGGATACCATTTCAGGATGGACCATATAATTTTACGGACAGTTGACCACAGAAGTTGCTGGGATACCTGTCTCACACTAACTACAGGTAGCTCCAATTGCAACTGGATTTCTGCAACAGTAAGTGCAACATCTTCCACATAGCTTTCTGCAACAGGCCACCGACCTCTATCGGGAGCCACACCCAACTCGTCTGTTTCTTCGAATTTCTGAATCGTATTCTTCAATCCATTAAGCGACAAAGCCCTTATATTTTTCAGACGACAATATTCGCATAATGCAGTGACAGCATTACTTTTGGTAAAAGAGTTTCACTAGCAAAGCTCGGTCCTTCTTGCAGATACCCATGGTTCCTTCTAGCGATTACAGGGAAGATATCACATTTTATAGTGTGCTTCATGCGACTCTCCTGTGTGATTGGCTGCAATGTCACGAGAAATTAGCATGTTCTACCATGTTTTTAGCACACCCATACCATCTGGTGGCACTAACACTAATATTTTTATTTTCAAATTCTCTACCCCATGTTCTTGTTAAGGTATCCACCACTTTTCGCTGTGATCCATCTAGTAGATCCTTCCTCCATCGCTCTGAGTACTGTCAGTTTAATTATAACCACTTTGTATATCAACTTTCCAAGTGGGTTCCACAGAAGAAACCTAACAGAAATAACCAAGATTATCATCTTGCATATCATTGGTTTTGTATCTGCCAGCAGCTCCATCATCTGGCAGTCACAAACACCATTCTCTTGTTAGGTGCCTGGTCATGTTGAAAATTGGGGGCAATGAACTCTACGAACGAAATGAACACCATCAACATATATATATATACCATGAAATTTGTTCATAAGTTGAATTCATTTTTCAAATAAGAAATAATTTTATATCTGTCATCACCACCAAAAATCAACTTATAAAACGATTTAGTGAACACTTTTAGAATAAGTTCTTGTATTTTTAACAAAAAATTATTAATTGCATACATATACGAGTTGCATATAGTACACATAGGACCAAATTTCTCATAAGGCATGTTAGGCACTTGCCTATGAGTGCCAATGTAACAGGGGCACCAGAATTCAAGTATTAAGTTCAACAAATTTATGCCCTTTTAAATTTAGGGGCAGGGGTGGCTCAGTCGGTAGCGTGCCAGGCTCATAATCTGTAGTTCCCAGGTTCGAGTCCCAGCTAAGTCAGCGTTGAGATTTATCTCCGCAAAATTCCCCGCCCTGCCCACGGTCAGTAGGGGACACCGATGGGCTTGGAAAGACCGCCGTCCGTCGGATGGGACGTTAAGCCGTGGCCCCATGTGTGGGAGAGCCATACCCTGTGCACGTTAAAGAACACGCTGGATGGCCTTGACGGGAGGCTACCATCTGTCTCCCAACAGCTGTTCCAGTGGGTCCCCTCCCCCAACCTTCTCTGAGCCTACGGGGTCCATGTGACCTGGCCATTTAGCCCATGGTGTGCAAAAAAGTGTCGCTCAGAGGTAAAACAACCCAACCCAAGCCCTTTTAAATCTCAGAAGAAATAAAAAAAACTAGGTTAAAGTATCCATAATTCAAAAAGCAGTTCAAAGAGCTCTCTCCTACCAATCGAAAATTAAGTTTTAAAGGATATGGATGGTGAGGATACAAAGCATATTATCAAAGTATCAGTATACATCCATTGTATGTGAATGAAAAACCGCATTTAAAGCTACATAACTTTGAAAATAATCTTTTTGCAGAAAAGTGCCATAGAAGATAAATTATAGATTTTAAATTTATCAAACTTGATTTTAAGCAATATTTGTTTAATATTTTAAAAGTTATTGTACGTGAAATATTTGATAGCAGACTGTTGTTATGCATATTTTAAATACAATTTATGAAAACTGAAAAGAATATTAAAACAACCAAAATTACGTTTATTTCAGTTAACGATTTGGTATTGTTGAGGAAAATTCAAATGATTAGCAACACTGCTGTTAAATATTTGTTTTGCAGAACTCTATATATATTGCTCAAAAATGAGATTTCGTGAATTTTAAGATTTTTAATTTATACATAAGGCTTACTTGAAAGACAGGACGCATTGAATGTTGTTTTCTGTTCACACAGTGTGGAAGTGTAGTACTTCATTAATTTAAAATAATTTGCTCATTACTCCAGCAGAAAAAAGGAAAAATATTTCAAATTTTGAAATGAATAATATGATTTTTAAATATTATTGAAAAGTATATGCAGTGTGTCTGTAAATGGTCATCATCATCATCCTCAAGCAGCCATGGGCTACGGAGGTCCAACCAGACCGTGCAATTTAGTTCTCCAAGCAAGTCTATCCTGAGCTACATCTGCTGCATCCGGCCACTGCACACCAATTCTAACAAGGTCCTGTTTGACATTATCTGCCCACCGCATCCTAGGTCTCCCCTTCTTTCTGAGGCCTTTAGACACACTGTTCATAACCCTATTCGCCAATCTATAATTATTCATACGGGCAACATGGCCAAACCAACGGAGTCTCTCTCTGCACAATATGCTGCTTAAAGGAGGTTGCAAACTCCTTTGCCTAATCTCATCATTAGTTACAAAGTTGAACCACCTAATGCCCAAGATACTGCGTAAGCATCTGGAATCAAAAGCATCTAGTTTCCTGTTATCTTGTTTACAAGTGTAAATGGTAGCTAGGCATAAACTGGAAGGAGAGCTGTGTACCAATCCACAGTGATGATACACAGAACCGGCCATGTCTAGCGCTTAATGTCCGGCCTCGCCTTCTCGAGGTCCGTTAGTACCTTTCAAAAAATATGCTCTTCTGGGAGGAAACGGAAGTGGAGGACTGCCAGATCACTGGCCTACTGATCTGGTCATCTATGGCCACTTTTTTGCCCTGATGAGGAGTGGTCAACTTCACATGATCCTAGTGTTGCCCATTTATACCTGCTAGACAACTGGTTTATGGCTTTCAGGTTGATTATGAATCCTGGACTTGCTGCACTTGAGAGCCTATGTCGGAGGAAAATCTTCCATTGTATTTATTACAAACATCTGAAAAAAAATTTCGCTGCCACGGCGGGACTCTCTGTAGGTACATGGAATCTGAGGACGTTGCATAAATATTATTCTCCTGACATCCTCACACAAGAATTCCAGCGTTATAATCTAGATATTTAGGGATTGCAGAGATCAGATGGACAGATACTTAAAAATAATTTTAAAAATTTCTTTTTCAGGGAGGAGGATGGAAAGCATCTTCAAGGCGTAGGTTTGCTTCTCAGCAGATATGCCAATGATACCCTTTTAGGATGATTCCATTATTGAAAGATTTCTTATAGCTAAATTTAAAATTAAGATTAAAGACTTGAATGTATTCTGTTGTTATGCTCCCATAGATGACTCTGATGAGTCCAGTTCTCAGCAGGAGTGTAGCTGTGGGGCGGGGAGGCTCTCCCCCAAAGTTAATCAGAGTTGGCAAAATTCGAAGCGTCTATGTAAAATCCAGGTGAATTTACATAGACGGAAATCCAGGCTGATCAAATTAAGCCAAAGATTCTTATCAACAGTTAACTGATCCTTTACACGTTTATAAAATGAAACTTTGTCACCCAAGCCATCAAGATTAAGACAGATATAAACAGCCAATTAGATTAAGACAGCACAACAGCAGAGAGCTGTACCAGATCTTGAGAAGGTGTGTCAGTTTAATTATCTTGGAACCTACATAACAGATACTGGTGATGTGCGGCATGAGGTTAACAGATGAATAGGGATTGCTGCAGGGACTTTTAAGAATCTATGGAGAGTGTGGAGAAATATGCATATACACCTAAAGACTAAAATTAGACTGTATAATACACTGAAGTGCGATTGCATTAGGGATAGCAACCTAGTAACGTGTTGGACCCCCTCTTGCCGTGATAACGGATGCCACACGATGAAGCAAGAACTCCACAAGCTTGTGTAAATGTTCCACAGGTATGGCGACCTATGCATTCTCCAGAGCTGTCCACAATTTTCTCAAGGTCGTCGCTGATGGGGCACGGGCCCGAACACACTGCTTGACGGTATCCCAAAGATTTTCGATGGAATTTAAATCGGGGCTTCTAGGTAGCCAATTAATTATTTCAAAGTCAGCAGAATGCTCCTGCAACCATGCAGCAGCCAACCTGGACCTGTGAGATGAACAGTTCTCTTGCTGGTAGATGCCATCTCCATTAGGGGCGGGGATGGCTCAGTCGGTATCGCACCAGGCTCGTAATCTGTAGTTCCCAGGTTCGAGTCCCAGCTGGGTCAGCGTTGAGATTTATCTCCGCAAAAATTCCCCGCCCTACCCACGGTCAGTAGGGGACACTGATGGGCTTGGAAAGGCCGCCGTCCGTCGGATGGGACGTTAAGCCGTGTCCCCGTGTGCGGGAGAGCCATACCCTGTGCACGTTAAAGAACACGCTGGATGGCCTTGACGGGAGGCTACCATCTGTCTCCCAACAGCTGTTCCAGTGGGTCCCCTCCCCCAACCTTCTCTGAGCCTTTGAGGTCCATGTGACCTGGTCATTTAGCATGGTGTGCAAAAAAGTGCCGCTCAGAGGTAAATCAACCCAACGTTAAAAATCACTCTGGATGGCCTTGACGGGAGGCTACCATCTGTCTCCCAACAGCTGTTCCAGTGGTCCCCTCCCCTAACCTTCTCTGAGCCTTCGGGGTCCATGTGACCTGGCCATTTAGCCCATGGTGTGCAAAAAAGTGCCGCTCAGAGGTAAAACAAAAACAACCGATCTCCATTAGAATGCATGACCAGAAATAGGTGTAAATGGTCAGCCATGAGTTCTACCTACCAGGATGTACTGAGAGTCGTCGGTACACGTACCAAAGATCCCACAGATGTCCAACTCAAGATACCCCATGCCATCACTGAGCCACCACCAGTTTGAATTGTTCCGATTTGACATGCTGGATCCATGACTTCATGGGGTTGGCACCATACCCTCAGTCTCCCATTGGCATGATGAAGTTTAAAATCGGGATTCATCACTCCAGACTATTCATTGCCAATTTTCGATGTTCTTTTGCCCAGGCAAGGCATTGAGCCCAGTGTCGTGCCATTAGAAGTGGGACTCGTAGGTCAGCAGCTCCCAAAGCCGAGACGATTGAGTGTTGTACAGTCTGTGTATTGACTTCCCAGCTGGAACCCACATTCAAATGGGAGGTGATTTCAGATAATGTCTGGCCCCTATCGGTCTGCACGATGAGGGTCAGATGGCAAAGCCCACGATCATCCAAGGCTGGTTGTCCTTTGCAGTTTGTCCCGCTGCTTGTTTTTCTGCCGGAATTTTCATATTCGCGGAACACTTGAAATTGTCGTACAAAAAAATCCAAGTTTGTGACAATTTTGGAAATCGAGTGCCCCATCCGTCGGGCACCTACGATCTGCCCTCTGTCAAATGCATCTAAATCTCGTGCCTTTCCCCATTACGCTTTTCACGACAAATGCTTGGGGAAGCCAAAGCTGACAGCTATATATGACCAGAGTTTCAGCCACGCATGCGTGCAAATGCGGAATTTGCAGTACTGAATTTGGATAACGCCTCCTATCCCTAATTCAGTGGCACTTCAGTATAGTTTGGTTCTCCCTAGAGTTAGTTATGGTAGTGAAACTTGGATGCTTTGTAAACAAGATAACAGGAAACTTGATGCTTTTGATTGTAGATGCTTGCGCAGTACCTTGACATTAGGTGGTTCAACTTTGTAAGTAATGATGAAGTTAGCAAAGGAGTCGGCAACCTCCTTTAAGCAGCATATTGTGCAGAGAGGCTTCGTTGATTTGGCCATGTTGCCGGTATGGATAATTAGGGAACAGGGTTATGAACAGTGTGTCTAAAGGCCTAAGAAGGGGAGACCTAAGATGCATTGGGCAAACAATGTCAAAGAGTCCCTTGTTAGAATTGGTGTGGCAGATCCAGATGCAGCATAGCTCAGGACAGATATGCTTGAAGAACTAAATTGCACAGTCTGGTTGGACATCCGTAGCCCATGGCTGCTTGAGGAGGATAAATTCGATAATATATACATAATAATTAGTTACCAAAAGTCGCCTGTAATGTGTGCATTCAAACCAGTGTTGTAGATGGCACTGCCATCACATTGTCGCATGTTTCTCGTTTATAGAAGAGAGCACTGGCAGAAGTGATGTTAGTTTTTCTTAATTTCACAATGTAGCTTACACTTTTTTTTTCTATAGAAACAAGGTATTTTCAGAATATTATCTCAGTTACAAGTTTACATTGGCATAAAACTTGTTCCTATAGGCTCGTGTTTTCTCTTGGATACAGTAAGAGGGGAAAAATAATTCTCCCATCTTAATGCCGAAAAATAAATAGACGTCACGTTTTCTTTCATGCATTAGTATTTTATGCGTCACAGTGTAAAATATACATTATGAGCATGCTGCAAAGTCAGCGATATTCGACACATTAGTAGGAAAATAATACAGTATTTATCAAAGTGGAATAAAATTTGTCATATTTTGAAAAAATATCACATTTTAATGTTATAACAATTGATGATATGCAATATTAAATAAAATTGTTTTCACATGAAATCTCCATATTTAGGATTTGCATAAAATGGCCATAAGCAATTTTTTTTCTAACGAGGGTAAATACCATAATCATTTTACATTAAAAAGAATTTTATATTTTAGGTTTAAATGACCGAAAGATCATTGTTATCAACAGGAGTTAGTAGGATACCAAAATTACAGATAAATTATTTATGAGCAAATATTTTACTTCAGACAAAGAATAATGGAGTATAGTTATGTATACTCTCTGAGGGGCAATTTTTTCACACAATGGGCTAAATAGCCAGGCTACAAGGACCCATTGCACAGCTCTTGGGAGACAGATGGTAGCTTCCCATCAAGGCCATCCAACATGTTCTTTAACGTGCACAGGACAGCAGCTTAATCTCCCATCCAGTGGACGGAAGCCTTTCCAAGCCCATCGGTCTACTATCTAATGATCAAGGGCAGGGAGTTTTGCGGAAATAAGCCTCAACGCTGACCCAAGCAGAACTTGAACCTGGGAACTGCAGATTATGATCTTGTTGCACCCCTTTCCCCCAAATGGGGTAATTAAATGTCATAAAACTAATCCAGTGGCGAAAGATAAACGATATATTTTTTCCCCATCATCGATAATTCTTATGCAGTGTACTGCATTTTGCGTTTCTAAATGTAAACATTAGTAACCTACAGTGTGGTGGTGCCATCTGGTGACAGACAAGGCCGTCAATCGCCCAGGGTGCCACAGCAGAAGTGGCCCATGTCGTTCATTAGATATGAATTTAAAAATAAATATTTATAGTAGACAAGCAGTCGTATATCCCATAACGTACGTTGGACACTTGCCTAGGGGCACCGCCATTTATGCCTTCCGATTTGTTTAAGGAACAAAATTATGTCCATTCAACTCTTGAGGAGTAAGAAAGTAGTTGCAAGTATCCATGATACAGTGATTTATAACTTTTGTCCGGAGAGAAAGCAAAGAATACGGATTGTGAGAATATACAGTTACCTTGTATGTGAGAGAGTTGTACGTTTGTATATGTTATATACCCTTAACCCATACTTCTCTAGTCCTGCTCAGAGGTTAAACAACCCAACCCTAGCTTTACTGAAATGAACAAAAAGAAGTATACCTTATTTTTTCGACAAACTGTTTCGTAAATATCCATAACTTTTAACTGAGTAATGAAACCATTTATAAAACATTAGTTCTCTATCATTTCCGATGAGCCACAGTATTTTAAGAAAATTTTTGGGTTCAACCTTATATTGACCAATAAGTTTTTATTTCTCCATTTTTGTTCTATAATTCTTGGTAATGAACTAAATCTTTTTCGCAAACTTTGGTATTATTCAGTTTAAATAAAAAAAACCTCAAGCAGCTGCTTCCCACAGAGGTCTGACAAGAGCCTGTCAGGTTATATGCTATAAGCAGGTCTATAAGGATGGCGGAACCTCATCAGAAAACACAAACATCCATCCTTACCTAGGGCTGAACCAAGTTCCCTTTGATCAATAGCCAAATACACTAACCACTCGGCCCCAGTTTATATAGTTTAATTTCTCCTGAAAAACTCGTTTAGAACTTGGAAAAATAGTCGTATCAAAATAATATGACCACCCATAGAATCGCAGTGTACCCACCCAGGCGTGTCACAGAGTGCACATGACAAGGTCGACTACACGGAGATATAAGTGGCCAGCCAGGACAGATGAGCCATAATGCATAACGTGAGCACAATGAGCAGAGGTATTATTTTGATAGTAATAAAAGAAATGATCATCGGCTACCCTGCCAAGGGAAGAAGCATCTGGGAAACAGCAGACTTTGTGGATTGTTCGCAAGGTACTGTAGTAAGGATGTACTAAGAATGGACCACTGGCACACCGAGTACCTCCAGCCGTAATAACTGTGGAGCCCCAAAGGCCATCGATTTCAGAATTCCTGTCACCTCCGTTGCCTGGTAAGGGGCAATTGACCACTCAAATGAACGGCGGGGCACCCAGGTACGTGTCCCCTACAACAGTAGAGCGAACATTGTGTCGCCACTGTCATCTGGGCCAAGGGTAGTTTATTCCCATTTTAGGTAGGTCATATTCTGTTACGCATGGGTTTCCAGGATCAACGCTGCACAAAACCAAGGTCCATCGACAATGACGCCTGCAGTTCGCACGGGACTACCGTCATTAGACAGTGGAAAAAGGTTGCCTTCTCCGATGAATCGAGGTGTCTACTCCACAGAAGTGATGGGCGGTGGTGGATATGGCGTCACTAGTCGGTCACATATAGGCCGGCAGTGTGCATGTCGGGGTTTTCTTCGTATGACCTGGGACTGTTGGTACCACTGGATGGGTCCCTGCATGCCAATGGCTACCGGTACATCCTCGCTTACCACATGCATCCCTTCATGCTGGATGTTCATCTTGGTGGTGGTGTCTAACAGGACAATGCACCCTGCCATGTTGCTAAGGTGGTGCGCGACTGGTTCCAGGAACACGACAGTGATGCCTCCATTCTCCCTTGGCCAGAGAAATCGCCAGACCTCAAGGAACATTTGGTTTGGCGTGCGGACCCACAACCACATCATATCTAGAGCCTCCATGCTCTGCTGGAGTCCGAATGGCCACATGTGCCTGTGGCAACCTTCCAGGGCCTTGTTGCATCCATGCCACACCGTGTCGCCGCTGTCATCTGGGCCAAGGGTGGTTATCCCCATTATTAGGTAGGGTCATATTATTCTGATACGACTATGTATATAAAAGTAGTCATTTTCACACCTTATTTTCAGTAAAAGAGTTAAATTTCAAAATACAAAAACATTTGCTCAACTTCCCTTCGTTCTACTTTAAGTATAGTTTAGATCAGTTCCATCCAAATCAAGCTAGGTGATGAGCCACTAGGGAAACTACAGTAGGCCATACTAATCTGGCAGCCCTTCCCTTCCATAAGTCTCTTTTAAAAGGTACTAATGGTCGGCACCCAATAAGGATGTCCGACTTTAGGTACTAGGCCTGGCCGGTTCTGTGCATCGTCACAGGGAATTGGAGAATAACACTCCTTCCAGTGACTACCTACCTACCATTTAATAGCATTGTTAAAGCAAAACGTCATATGAAGTGCTAGATGGAGGTCTACATATTTTTTGGATACTGTACCATAAACCGGTTATTTGGGTTACTTTGGAAAAATAGTTTGCAGTTTAGGCTACATCCTTTCCCAGTTAACGGGCTTCACTGCAATACTCATCTGTAGGCGATTCGCCGTCCGTATTATAAAAAAACCATAAGGAAATAAAGTATATATTTCTCGGATTTTTTTTATATATTGCCATGGGTTGTATCTTGGAAATGCAAAAATTGGTAGGAATATAGAAACGCTTTAGATGCTACCTGCTGATGCGGCATTTTACATATTTTTGTGACAGTCAATTTATACGTTTTCAAGGTCCTCATCGATTTATTTATTATCCGACTTACGCATTATAAAAAAAAGCCCCAGAAGAAAATAATTCATTTGTTTTTGGTTTATTTTTATAATGTGGCAGGCGATTACTCGGAAATCTGAAACGAAGCTCGTTCAGATCTATCTAGTGAAAGAGTTAATCTCATCAACATCGTTTTTGGCAAAAACGATGTTGATGAGATTCTCTTTCACTAGATAGACTAATAACCCAAAAAAAACATATATATATATACGAAATAGAAATTTTGCATAAATTTCAATGTTGAAAGGTAACTAAAATTTAAATATAACAGTTGTTTTACCTCTGAGCGACACTTTTTTGCACACCATGGGCTAAATGGCCAGGTCACATGGACCCCGAATGCTCAGAGAAGGTTGCGGGAGGGGATCCACTGGAACAGCTGTTGGGAGACAGATGGTAGCCTCCCGTCAAAGCCATCCAAGTGTGTTCTTTAACGTGCACAGGATATGGCTTTCCCATACACGGCTTTGTCAGTAGTCAAAACTAAAGGTTTATAACACAATGTTAAAAGAAAAATTGCTAATATCACCTAGCAGAAAGCATTTGCACCTCCTTGCTCCCAACACCCTATAGCAGTTGTTCTCAATATTATCTCTTAATCCAACAAATTAAATTTGTTCTCACCAGCCAAGCACGTACCCATTATTTAGTTTTGAAGGGTGGTGGTGGGGAGAGCCCCTCGTCCCCCCCAGTGCATCCTATCAATATAAACATGGAAATTACTATTGGAATAAAATGAGATTATTAAAATACTAACTCGTTTTAAGACTGTAATATTGTAGAAATTTTGAATAAAATATATTCCTAAAGTTCAAGTATATATTTAGAAAATCACAGCCCAGTGATTGAGAAATATTGCACTGTAGAACGCCAAAGACTAAAAGCTCAAGAAAATGGGCAATTTTGGTATATACTTTACATTTCAACAAAATGACACAAAGTAACGTAAAGCTTGCTGCTCACTGTTTTTAAAAGCATTGAAAACATTTCGGTGAAATTACACCAAACAGCTTAGGACATATTTCTCTCTGTTTCCAAATAGCTCCTTTTACATTTCTAACAGTTTTATACAAAAAGTGATCTATTATACTAATTAACAAAAATATAAGTATCCACTCTTCTAAATTATTACATGGTGTGAAAAATTCTTAACTTTAAGTACAAAAAAATAATCATTAGCCATAAAATTCTTCACAAACAATATTTTATTAGAGTTCTACTGTATTAATAATTATTTTCTTTTACATGGTTTTGCATCGAAATATGTACAATCATATGCTTTTCAAAATAAATAAAAAAATAATGGATTTAAAACAATATGAGTGATTTGCATACACATATCCTTCAGTCCTATATATAATTATCCGTTTCTAATACATAAATTAGTCTACTCAGATAATTATTATTTATGTACAAGTTTGTGTTAATTTATCTTCTTTATTTCTGATATTCAGAATTATATAAAAATTTCATTTGAAAAAATCTTAGCTATATTTTAAGAATGTATGAATTAGTTTTTGCATCATCAGTAATTGTATATCAATGCATAATAAATTACTAAAACAGATTAAAGGTTGACTCATTCATTGTCATAAAACATCAGAAATCGTGATAATATAATAAACTTTTCCTCCAATTTTATATTTCTTTAAAAGAACTTTACAATATAGTTCAAAAGAACTTTAAAATAACTGTCAGTTTTGAAAAGTCCAACTTCCCATTTTTTGTTATACTTCAGCAATGGATCACTCGGCAACAACACACAAAGTAATGCGATGAAATTTTTAAAAAATTTTTTCACTATAATTGTTGTCTTTGCTACTATAAATTTAGCTATTTAAAAATGTTCTTGAGACATTAAACGAAGAATCAGTTTTTGCTGTTTATTCAAAAATACCAATACTGTAGTGTTTCATAAGGATTATAAAATATACGGTGGTTTCCATAAATTAAGGAGCAATCCTATGTTATGTCAATGGGAAGCTAACATCAAAATTCTGTAACTTCTAAAATAAGATTTTTTTTTTTGTTTTGAAAAATGTGATAGCAGATAAAGATCTCAAATATATCAGTATCTCAATTCTCTAAAGTATTTAAGTGTTTCATAAAGTAAGTTTGTGTAAAGAATTCTTTCACTATTCATCAGTTTTGTATAATTTCTGAAGATTGGCATTGTTATTAATTATATACACAGCTAATGAGCTTTTACTGGGTATTTACACACTATTATGGCTGCATTTTTAAACAGTATAACAGTGTGTAAATACCCAGTAAAAATGGCATTGTTATTGTTAAATATTCAAAATTCCATCTCTCATTAAATACTGAACAAGTATTATTGAAGAAAGATAGTGATATATACGATCAAAATGTTATCTATCACAATTTCCAAAAAAATTATTTTAGTAGTTATAGAGCTTTGATGTTACCTTCCCATTGACATAACATTGGGTCGTTCCTTAATTTATGGAAACCAGTGTATAAATGTTGAAACATTATTTGTAAGGCATCTATATACACTATATTACGAAAAGTGTCCAGGCACTTTCATGCTAAGTAAACGAATAGCCACATTCAAATCTACCTAACTTTGAAAATAAGCTTTTTATGGAAAAAAAAAGTCGCTAGACATGAAGATCTCAGTCAGAGCTCTCTAAATCTCTATTTTCTATAATATTAATCTAATATTTAAAGAGTTATGGAAGCTGTAACTTTTAAGTGAAACTTTTGCTAGTGTTGATAATTTACTTCAAAAAGTTAAATCACAACTGCTATAACAAGTTGTTCGCAATATAAATGCAATATTTGAATTTTGTGTAAGGATTTTTGAAGTTTCATCAATTTGGGGGGAAAATGTTTTGGAAGTGTAGTGTGTGACATCTGTTGTTAAATATTATATCTTCCATAACTCTTTAAATATTAGATTAATATTATAGAAAATAAAAATTTAGAAAGGTCTGACCAAGATCTTCAATTTATGTCTAGTTACTATTTTCCGTAAAAAGCTTATTTTCAAAGTTAGGTAGATTTGAATGTGGCTATTTGTTCACTTAACATGAAAGTATCCCCATTTTTTTGGCAATATAGTCACTACAATTCTGTCCAGTTAACATATGTAGTTAAGGTTTTCAAGTGCAACGATCATACACTTGGTTCCATAATGCCATCTTAAATTACTTAATACAATAAACTCTCCATTATTTTATGAATGAGGGGAAAGGGAGGAATAAATAACACAAAACAAGAATCATGCACTGTATTATCAAATGCATTTGGACACTTCCATGTTATGCGAATGGAAGGCTATATTCAAATCTCCATAACTTCAAAAATAATATTTACAAAAAAAAATGCCACTGGAGATGAATAGCTCACTGAAATTCTTGGGAAAAACTCCATTTTGAACAATATTCATTCAATATTTAAAGTTAATGAAGCTTGAATAATTAATAGCAATTGTTGCTCTTACGCTTCTGACCTTTTCTTAAATAAAGGAAAATTGTAAAAAAAAAATTACATTTTAAAGCTACATTTCAGTAAAAACTGAAATAACCATTTTTTGTTTTAATTAACTCTGGAAACTTGCACTTAGGTATAATTCAGGTTGTAGATCCAAGGGGAAAATACATAATTTGGGAACCATGTCTTTTAAGGTCAAACCTGATCCAGGTATGGCATACACATGAAAATTGGTGTCAAGGAATATTTTGAATGATATTTGAACATATCAAGAAAGTTTGAATCCAATGGAAAAATATCCTCAAGAGTGGTTGACAAAGCCAACTTTTTTGGGAGGGGAGATGATTATATTGGCTAAAAGCCTTTCCAATTTCAAGTGGCAAAAACCATATACAAAGGTTATGAGTGATTAATTTGGGGCGGGAGTGGCTCAGTTGGTTGTGCACCAGGCTCGTAATCTGTAGTTCCCAGGTTCGAGTCCCAGATGGATCAGCATTGGGATTTATCTCCGCAAAATTCCCTGCCCTCCCCACAGTCAGTAGGGGACACCGATGGGCTTGGAAAAGCCATTGTCCATTGGATGGGATGTTAGCCATGGCCCCGTGTGTGGGAGAGCCATATCCTGTGCACGTTAAAGAACACACTGGATGGTCTTGACGGGAGACTACCATCTGTTTTCCAACAGCTGTTCCAGTGGGTCCCCTCTCCCAACATTCTCTGAGCCTTTGGGGTCCATGTGACCTGGCCATTTAGCCCATGGTGTGCAAAAAAAGTGCTGCTCAGAGATGAAACAACCCAACGCTAAAAAAAGTTTAAACTCATGAACTAAAAATTCCTTTAAATTGAAATTTTATCCTGGGGAGTTAAACTTTTCAGCATAATGGCAGAAAGTGGGAGGGGGATCCTTGATTAAGCAGTGTCATCATCCCCACTCCCTTTCCTGTGGGACATATTTCTGAGACAAGAAAATCCTGTTTATTTTCATATTCAAGACCTCTTTATTTTCAGAAAATGATAAAAGATCAGATACTGTTTACTGGTAAAAAGAAATAGTAAAATTAAAAAATAACCTAAATTCAGAAAAAAAAAATTATGAAGATGTAGCAATAACTCTGAAAGAATGATAGTGATAAATAAATCTATGAAATAACAAAGGTTAATGAAAATATAAAGTTGTACTAACTGATAAAATGCAGGTATTATCCAAAGCAGTTGTTTATTACAGGTAGAGCAGTACTATCAAAGCAAACATACAGCCACATGAATGCCAATTAGCCATGTCTGCTTAACCCCTATTGAATACAGTACATTCTCAGAATCAAAAAGCCTTCTTAAGTCCCACTTTAGGAAAATTACATGGTGAATTAATCAAAAATAATTCACAGTAAAATTAAAAAATAATATATGTCCTTGGTAACTGCTTCCAAAAATCTTCATTTTTTTTATAAAGTTTTTTGCTAATTTTTCAGGAACATTTCAAGATTTCATGAGAAAATGTGTGAGAAGCAGTTCAAATAAAACTCATGAGTTGAAATGGGAGGTATGCTTGAATGCATGCAAACAGAAATGATGTGGATGCTTAAAATGGGTTCAAAATGACAATTTGAATGACAGCAAAGATTCTTTCATATAAAAATTTGCACCAAATTAAAGTAATTATTTACCCTCCCTAGGTCCCTGACGATCATAAACGTTGACAGAATCCAAAATGAGAGGCCCAAGAAACAGAGGCGACTTTTGCATAACACATAAAACTTCAATCTAAAAAGAATTGAAATTGCCATTTGAAAATTTTCTTACATATATTTTTTAAAAATATGTAATTCAAGTTTGAAAAATAATATTTTCTTTTTTTCATTTGAGGTATATTTTATTAAACTACAATATAAATAATTTGTTAAAGCCATCTGATTGCCATTTCTTAGAAGCGCTAAATGGTATTGCCGATTTGTTTGTTAATGTTACTCTTTGCTGAAGCAACCGTTTGATTTAAGCTCACAAGTTCGATTTGAACTATTATCAAGAAATTTTTCCATAGTTTCGAAAATCTCCTGAAAATTAACAATGACAAAAAAAAACAGCTATTTTTAAAAATGGAAAATTTTGGAAGTGTATTATTAAGTATAAAGTACATACCACTATATTTTTCCTGTTTTACAGTCTTTTCTACCATAAACCTATTTCAATACTCCCAGAATTAATTTTATCATTTATATCATTTATCCCAACATTCTATGCAACTTTCCCATTCTTAAAATCGAAACTGTAAGTAACAAGAGCAAGCAAGGCTAGAGTTGTTGTGAAGCTGCCTGCAGCATAAAGTCTTCATGGCAGAGTTGGTACAGTTCTTTGAGTGTAGTGACCTAGTTATTGCTCACACGTGCGGTCAAGTGGCTATATAGCGGATGTTTACCGCAGCATTCTCCTCATACATAGGATTATGTGACCATGCAGCTAGTTAGTATTTATACTTTTATAATTAAGCATTTGTTTCCATTTCTGTTGATTACCAAAAATGATCAATCTTTCTGCCAGCTGATCTATCGATCTTTTGGAGTTATGATACATTAGATGGCTGGCTTACAAGTTTTGCAGATATTTTATTTAACATTGCATTAGGTTATATGCTAATATTTCTTCATTTTCTAGTAAAAAACTTTGATCTTGTATCATTTCTTGAAAATGAATGAGGTATTGGGTATGGAATCAAAAAGGATTTCCTTGACAGGGAAATCAGTCTTCCTATAGGCTGGAAATTTCGACAAGATTTTTTACCACCACCACCATCCCTCAAAATTATTTTTTAAATTTTAAGTTTATATTCAACTGTTTTTAGAAATTTACCCCCCCCCCCCAAATATATTTACTGTACCACTCTGATGATATATACATTTGTTTTTTACCCTGAGTACACAAACCTTTCAGCACTTAGCCAAGATCACCAAACTTGAATACCCAAAGAAAAAAATCTTAATGTTTAGTGAAAGAGGCATCCAAGAAAATTTTTCCATTTCATAAAGCGGACAGAAAATCTCATTAATGCGAGCAATCCATCACCTTGTATAAGACAAAAACTTGTATAACTGAAAAGAATCATTAAAAGAAATAAAAACCATGTTTCAGGTAAATATATTATTCCAGAAGAAATTTACTTTCAATTAATATATAAATTAATTATTTTTATTCATCAGGTTTTCCAAAATTAAGCTTTAATTGCATAGTCCAATCTATTTTTTCACATCACTATAAAAAAACTTATTAAAATGGCATAAATATAACTAGCATCAATTTGTTTGAATTTTTTTTCATATTTTTGTAATTAAATTCTGTTTAATTTGGTATATAACATTATCTATTCAGTTGATTGGTTATTTTTAAAAAACATTCCAAATTTGGCTTGTTGATATGACAGCACAGTTGGGAAAAAGCCTGGACTTTTCTCAAAGTATGGTACAAAGAAAAAAATTACAAAACGGGGGTAATTATTTTGTTTTAAGTAAATAAATTTTTTTGTTATTCATAAATAAATAGCCTTTCTTTCATGTGCATTATAATAATATCCATCTAATATTTTTTTAACTAAATTTTTATTTGCATTGCAAAATGCATTTTTTTTTTCAATATGCCTCTATAAAATAAAATAGTCATCTTTTTTATAAAATATTTTATTTTCAGAAAATCCAAAATTTAATGCTGATTAATTTGGCGTATAATATTCCATAATTCCTTTCATTGGTCGTTTAGCTAAAAGAAAAGTTCTAAAGTAATTTTTTTTGCTGATCATAGCAAAAAAATTTCTGGGCCTCAGGATGTAAACTAGTTTTTCAGGCCGGACCCTGGAATGGTAAGCTACAGTTGCAAGGCACTTTTAACCAGGTAACAGTCAGACCCAATTTTGGCTCCCCTGTATGATCTGGTATTCCTAACTTAACTAGCCCATTTGCTGTTAATTAAAATATAATCTATCATATTCCTATTCAACCCATCAGATGAAAACCAGGTGTATTTATAGATGTCCCATTGTTTGTAGTATGTGTTATTATTCGCAAACCATTAAGTTTGCTTACCTGTAGGAGATGTTCTCCATTGCCTTTGGAACTATCAATGCCAAAAGTATCTAAAGGTATGCCAAAGGTCAGTTAGTATCAACTTCAGCATTGAAGTCACCTAGCACAAAAGAAATATCTCCTTTCTTCACAGAATTCAAAATATCCTGAAGTTGTCTGTAAAACCTATCCTTCTTGTTCTCTTCAGAATCTTCTATGGTGGCATAACAACAGAATATATTCAAATCTTTAACCTTAATTTTAACCTTAGCTATAAGAAATCTTTCAATAATCCACTCAAATCCTAGAAGAGCATCACTGGCGTGTCTGCTGAGAAGCAAACCTACACCTTGGAGATGCTTTCCATTCTCCCCCTATCCATCTGGTCTCTTGCAAGCCTAGAATATCTAGGTTATAATGCTGGAATTCTTCTGTGAGGACATCAAGAGAATAATATCTATGTAATGTTCTCACATTCCATGTAACTGCAGAGAGAATGATTAATAGGATTTTTAAAGAAATTAGGTTTATTGATATAATTCTGTAAAAATCCTACTAAGAGGTATGGCAGACAATATCACACAGCCCCCTTCTTTCCCCGCAGGAATGGGGCAAAGACCCATTCCCTAACTGCTAAAGGATGAAGCCACCCATGCTGATAGGAACTCAGGAAATCTAGAAACTGGCCTGCCTGAGACATATTACTCCAGTGTAGGATTGGCGATGTCCAACTAGCTAAGTGCGAGTTCAGGTACCTGCGATGGCCTCTGATCAGGATTATCCACCAGCTGATATAAGGTATCCAATGCCTCTGTTCACAGGGCTGGCAACCCACAGGCAAACAGAAAACACAGTGGCAGATTTTTCTTCAACAGAGGCCAACCAATGCAACAAGTCTAGGATCCATAATCAATCTTAAAGCCATAAACCAGTTCAGTCTAGCAGATATAAATGATCAGCACCAGGATCATGTGAAGTTGACCCTTCTCAGCAGAGCAGAAAAAAGTGGCCGTTATTTTATGAAGCATTTTTCTTCTAAATGAGTCATGGGTGCTTCATCCTGTAGATCAAATCATCTTCTCATTTTGTGATGAAATATCAAAAAAGATCAACCTTGGAACTAGTAACTCTAGCAAGTAAATGGAATTCAATTACCACCACAAATCTTCAGTAACTTATGACACACAATAGGAAGAAACTTTGAAATTCCTCCCACACCAGAAAAAAGAATGAGACACTTGTTATACAGTGAACATGTTAAGCTGAAATTCATTCACTTTTATCATTTGGTATTATGTGCTGCTGTAGGTATATGTAATGTAGGAACACATTCAGATAACAAAAGCAAGTAAAGTGTGTAAAAATAAATTACTCCTCAAGCAGCTGCTTGCCACAAAGGTCTGACAGGTCAGTTTAATACACCACAGAAAAGATCTGTGAGGATATAGTTGGGTAAAATTTTGAAGATTAAAAAATTTCTTCAACCAACTTTTTTAACAGTCAACTGGTTGTGCAAGATAACCATCACTCATCATTCAGATATGTCATTCTACCATATACAGAAAATATCTTTAATACAGAATACTATATTTGTCCTTAAAACAAGAACCTTCCTCAATTAAACATAATTTAAAGAGATGTTAACATTTCAGCCTTATAGTGCAATTGGCAATACAGTAGATCCATCAAACGATGGCACAAATTGATAAATTTCGTTAATTAAAAAAGAAATTTTGTAAAAATACAAAATTTAAAGTATATTAGATCAGTCAATTTCATATTCTCTAAGTGTAATGAACACAAGTCAAAATATAAATGCTTTGGCCGTATTTCAGAATATAACTACAATTGTGGACAGCTTCCTGAACAATTCTAATTATTCAACATTCATCCAATGTAATCACTGGTATAGAAGGCATTTGACGAATTTCTGAAAAAGCTGCTGATATATTTGGCAGTTTATGCACTAATGTAGATTTTAAAGTACCCGAAGTAAAATTATTTGCTGTAGCATCCGAATTCATGGAATTATCATCTGAATATACTACAGATATTTCATTTGAGTATTTCCTTCTTTTTTGAAGATTAGATATTTTGTTGTATGTTGTTTTCTTTCTGATAGATTTGATTACATCTGGTATTGTTACAGTCTTCAAATGATAATCCTTTGACATTTTATGTCTATTAGAGATATTATCATCAGAGTCATCAGAACTGAGCTGGATTACATGAATTGGCACTTTTTGTTCATCGTCAGATTTTGTTACGAAATTTACACCTTGTTTTTCGGTCATCTTATTTTCAGCAGAAATATAAATTTCTGCTTCTTGATGTTGAGATGGACTATGGTGATGTTTTTTTGTTAATCCACTTGATGTTGTTGGAATATCAGAGCAAACTGAGTTGAATAAATTGGTTTTTATAGTATCTTTTAACTCTGTATCAATGACTAGTACATCAACTGGTTGATCTTCATTTTGCACTAAAAGAGTAATATCTGGTGTTACATCACTGTCACTTAAACTATAATTTGAACTGTCTTTAGTTAAATCAACTTCATCACAAGAAATATAACCTTTATGAAAATCATCCTTAGACTCATTACCTTTAGTATCAAAAGTATCACAACCATCTTTAGTTAAGTCAACTTCATCACAAGCAATATAATCTTTCCTAGACTCATTAGCTTTGGTATCAAAGGTTTCATGATCTATCAGTTGTTCTGGTAAAAATAAGGAATCACTTACAATGCTAGTTTTGTTAGAAATATTTTGGTTTTCAGTTTCTTGTTTACCAAGTTTCCCATTATGAAAAGTACTAGAAATGTTACGTGTATTAACTACATTTGAAACAATTTCATTTTGGACTTTAATGAGTTGCACATCTGAAGTGAACTCTGTGCATAATGGTTTTTCACTCGATAAATCACTACTATTTTGACTCTCTCTTGAAGGTAAGGAAGAAAGGTTTACAGAATCATCAGTTGATAATGAAGGATACTCCCACTTTGGAAGAGCTTCACTTGCATTAGAATGTGTTAAATTCTCAGTGGAAGTGTTCTGCACTACACACTTTAGACTATTTACAACATTCAGAGTAAAATGTGTATCACAACTAGTGTTAGAAGAAATTTCATCATCACTGTTAATAGGCTTATTTTCTGTATCTTGTGAGTTTGTAATGTCAGAGGATGATGCATAATTTGAGGGCTCTTTTTTTATTTCCAACAAAGGTACAATAGGTTTATCAAGTACGAAATCCTTATTTTTGTTCACCGAAGAAACATTTGTTTTACATTCATAATCAAATGTTAAACTGCCTTCACTGCTAGAAGAAATGCCTGTAATAATCAAACCGCATTTGTTATATCACTATATTAATCACAAAATTGAAAGCATTTAATAACACTATCATTTAAATTATTATATAATAAAAATAACTTTAAGTAACATTTAAAAAGACTGCACACTTACATTTAAAATTAAAACAATAAACACAAAATTTGTATTAACATAGGCTCTAACAGATAAAAAAAACATAAAATCTTCATAGCAGAAGCTATTTCCATATCTATGTATGCAAAGCAAATGATGTGTACAATAGTTGCACTATAGATATGCAAATCAGCTGAAACAATCAAATCAAAAATCAAAATATCAAATAGTTTGAAACTACTCAAAAGACTGGACAGTACTGGTAAATTGAATACAAATCTGCTATTCACGAAAGCAATATTCAAACAATGAAATGGCAACAAATGCAGTATATTTCAAAACAGCAGGGTGTTGGCACACTTGAAGCCAGAGAATCCGACCATCTGGTTGCCAGGTAGTTCAATATAAATCAATTCATGTCTCTGAGCGCTAAAACAATTCACAACAGACAATACCTTTACCAGAAGACAAGAATAAGGCTAATGGTACGACCACAACATCCTGCTGTTTAATGGCATTTGTGTACGATAAGAGAATACCACAAGCTTCACATCAAGCTGAAATTTAGAAGAAAATTTGGGATTGGGGAGGGGGGGATTGAAATGAACTTATCTGGCACTTTTTACCTATCTTCAGAAAATATGAGCTAATGTTTTTTCACTTCATCATCGTCTGTTTGTAAACATTTATCATTTTTGTTTTAGAGATAAACTAAAAATTGCTTTTTTGGGTTTTAAAGGTATTGGCGAAATATAATGATTTGCATTTTCCAAATCTTCCAATAGTTATAATAGCCCCACCCTCTAAGTGTAAAATTTTTGGAGAATGCCAATATTTTTAATGAATATCACAAGTGATCTATTTAGACTAAAATTTAGGGAGTGGGATGTGCAGGAGGTTTACATCCACAGCAATGATTTATCCCCTTATCCCCAGGAGGGGTGTATGTAAAATAACCGAACATTTTTATTTCAAGCAATAAAGGAAAAATCATACTATTTGCATTTTCTCAATCATCACTTAGTTCAAATTTATGCTATTAGTGGGTACTAAAAGTGGAAAATAACTTCAGTCTGTTTAAAAATGAGCATCCCCTATTTGCCAGAGGCAATGATTTCTTCTTCTAATTTTACTCATATAGCACAATATGCATTTCTGCCCTCCATTATTAGCATGTTTTTGCAACTGAATAAGGGTCTATATGCTAGAGAATAAAAAGGTGTATTACACTAACTCCCAACTATGGGAGGTGACTAATATGTGCTCATGAACATACAGATTGGACGAGATCAGGGGCTCCCATACTTTTTGGATGAATCCAGATTCTGCCCGAAGACTAATTATCTATGCATAAGAATTTAGTGAACAAAGAGGACACAAAATCTACATTGTAGCATTATTGAAGTGGTTCCATGTGAAGATGATGAAATTATGATATAGGAAAAATCCTCCTCTATGGATTGGATTGTTTTATTTCTGAAGGTGCTTTTTCTGCATGCAAAGGCTAAATGGGCAAGTCTTGAGGACCCCAAGTTCTCAAAGAAGGTTGGGGGAAGAGGATCCACTGGACAGCTGTTAGGAGACAGATGGAAGCCCTCCCATCAAGACTGTCCAGCATGTTCTTTAATGTGCACAAAGTATGGCTCTCAGATGGACAACAGCCTTTCCAAGCACACTGGTATCCCCTTTAAGACTGAGGGCAACATGGGGGTTTAGTGGAGATAATTCTCAACAATTCTATGGATATGATGACTTATACATGTATCACTAAAGGTTCATCAATACCAAGATTCCAGATCTATATGTTTAACTATTTTACAGAGTAATAAGAGAACAGTTCATGTTAATAAACAGCAATAAAGAAAGTAGATTTTTGTTTTACTGGTACGCTTCAAAGCAGAGCTATATGTGAAAAATTGCACACAGGAGGTCACTACACTGAAGTAATTTTATAGGGATAATAAGGGTAAGTCTATGGTAACAAAAGTACAGTGCTGCAGCATTTTCTACATCTTCCATATGTTTCCCACAAACAGTGAATGATTTATGGGTTTTAAGTGGGAATAAATATTAATATATCCGAATACTTGACGATTCCATTGTATTCATTGATTTCAGCCTTATTGGAAATATGATAATAATAAGCTGCAGGTTTGTTATCTAGTGTAATGTTTTTAAATTGATTTAATTTCTTAAAATCAGAAACAATTTTTTTAGAAACAAAAATAAACTTTTCACCTATATTTCAATTTTTATCACTCAACTTGCATTTTCTAAACCCAGATGTCAAAGCTCTTTTTTTTTCTTCAGAATAATATATATTGAAGATTCAGAGTAACATTTTTAAAATTAAAAAAAGTAGAGATATGGAAATTTCATTTCTGCAATATCTGTGATGGCAATAGAGGCAAAATTGCAGCTTCCCACATTCAAAATATGGTAGAAAAAGAATTTGCATTTGACAAAGTCACAAAATTGAGATTTTCCTCTTGCAAGTCACATTTTTTTAATAGACAACCATTGTTTTTCCCACTCTTTCACCCCTCTAAGTTGTGATGCAGTCAGAGGAACGGCATACTCTTTCAACTTTAATCAAAAGTTGACCTTATCATGTAGCTAAGAGCATGTTGTAAAATGCTTCCACTTAAATATAAGGGGATATTGTTTTCGAGTTGTTTTGGTTAAACAATTTAGCCAATTTTTTCGAGTAATTCATGTTCTGCTAATCTGGTATGAAGATATTGTTACTTGTTATCTCTGTTGCCCACATAGCACCACATGTTCTATTCAACAGTACCAATTTTTTTTCCGGTATTATAACAATTTGCAAGCTGCCTCAATGATACAGTAGTATCACATTGCCTTGCAGTGACACTTCAGCAGCTGGAGTCTGGGTTTGAATTCTTGGTGAAGTCATAGTTGTTTTTCCTGTGCTGTCCTTGTATGAGAAGGCCTATACCAGCTAAGAGTAGTTTCTAGGAATCTCATTGAAAAATTACATTATCAAAAAAATTATTAACATACCAACTGCAAGCATTTGAAACTTTTGGGGGACAATAAAATAAAAGGAACAGTATAGATTATGTATTATGCTACTCTAATAGTGTAAGGTAAGGGGATTAATTGTTAATTTTTTTATTTTAATGTTTCATGTATTTACATTAACACAAAAATTACCAAATTTTAATTCTCCCCCCTTCCCCCTCAGCCTTCAAACTCATTACTAACACATTCCCTAAATTTGTGGAGACATGTACAAAATTGCTCCCATTAATTTCCTTTCATATAGCTCAGAAATGTAACAGTTTTCAACTCAGCAGAATATAAAATTATTCACAAAAACAAATTTAGAAGACGAAAGCAGAAAACATAAATATATACACATCTCACAACATAACGAGTAAAAGTTAATATCAAATATTGCAAAAGTATAGTAAGTTAATATTGTTTAATGTGGTTGCAACATTTTAGTGTCTAAGTTTATACTTTTTCTTTGATTTATCACTCTGTTTTCCCAGTTCTGCCTCTGGTGGTAATTAAGACCGAACCCAGACAGCTACAGAGCATATGAACATGTATTGTCCATGGACACTTAATGATCTAAGAGTCGCTTTGTAGGAGTCACATTTGTCTGTCTAGTTCTGCAATCTTTACCCAGTATCTTTGCTAATCATTCAAAGACAGAAAGTACTACTTCAAATATATAGCACTCCCTCTTGACACTCCTGGTTGACAGAAATGGAACTCAAGTTTCAGCTGACAAAAGGGAAGGATCTATGTTTTCAATTACAATGCTCAGTTGAAAGAGCATTAAGTGTAAAAGAAAGAAATCGTTAACTGCACCACTACTGAAAAGTGTCTTATTGGTTTACTGGTAGCCACTTTTCAGTAGTGAAGGCAAATAATTTCTTGCCAATATGGTGTTTGGGGAAAAGAAGTTGTATCAACATAACCAATTGGACTTGATCTTCACATTGAAAACATCATGTCAGATGATAGCTTCTGACATGGAGAATGTCTTAGGCTACCAAAAATTATCGAAACAGGGAGTATCATGGGCTAACTGAAATTTTGCCCTGTCCCTTCTTTCCTCAAAAAGAGGGAGGGAAATTTCACACATGGCCAGTTACAACATGTTTATATTAAATGAAAGCTTTTTTTATTTAAATTTAAAATAATTTAAAAATTCTCTGTCATTGAGCAATAAAATTTCAGAGTTTATCCTTCAAACTATTTGGATGTTGAATGTTCTTAGGATAGTTTGAAGGATAAACTCTGAAATTTTATTGCTCAATGACAGAGAATTTTTAAATTATTTTAAATTAACTTTTGAGCAAGAAGGTCTTTTAATTGTATACCTAAATGAAAGCTTTGTGACCTCAAGAATGTCACGGGTTACCTCAAATTCTGTGCCCACTTTCCACCCCCACCTCAAAAAAAAAAAGGGTTAGGGGGTCAATCATAACAGGCTATATGTCAAATGCCAGCTTAAGCTTGCAAGGGTAATGTAAAGAATGTAACTAGTTTTTCCTGTAAAGCAAGGGAAAGATAAGTGCTTTAACGACAAAGCTCCCTGCAAAGTTACCATTAGAAAAACAAAAAATATCTAAATAAAAAATTTAAAAAATGTCTATCTTCCTATATGAGCTCTAAATGGTAAATAATAAAAGAAAAACGTGGCTGATGAATCATTTGCTCAATTTATATTAACCTCAAATGGAGATAAAGAAGCTGAAATAGTTTCTCTTATCAGATGAACAAAAATTGCTCAAACACAAATCTACTTTGGAATTAATATGATTTCATTATTGGCATTTTTACTCTTCAGGGCACATACAAAAGGATACAATAAGAAATACAACTTAAAATCTAAAAAATACCTATCATTCTATTTTTTTTTCTTCTTGACATTTGTGACTTTGTCAAGGACTTTGTGAATTTATCAAACAGTTTGTTTGCCATCTCTTCTCAATGTAGTGGTAATTTTGATCTCAATGTAGTGGCTGGCCATAATGAGTTAAGCACCAAATGAAAACTTGAAACATGGTAAGATTGCAGACTATACACACTGCATCTTTTCTTCCTCAATAAAAAAGGAAAATGTACCAACAATTGTTCGTCTACACTCTTTGTAAGGGACAAACTTAAGAAGTTATATATATATAAGATGAGAGCTTGTGATGTGAGTAGCACCATATGCTATAAAAATAATTTATCTCCATCTTTTCATCCCTTCTAAAAAATGTAAATAGTTATTTGTGTGCATGTGCCATAGGCTAATAAAATAACAAAAATTTACCCCATCCTTATTATTTATTATCTTCTGAACATGAGAGCCAAGCATAATGAGTTATACTCAAATGAAAGCTTGTGATGTTGAGATTGATATAGGTTATAAAACTTTACCACTGTTCTTCCCCCCCCCCCTCCCCCCAAATTTTTTTTTTTAAACAACATTTCCTTTACTACTTCAAAGCACAAGGGCCAAGCTTATGAGTTACATGCTAAATAAAAGCCTGTAATATAAGGAATACCATACGAAATTACAAATTATTTTCCCTTCCCTACCCCTAATAATGCAGATCTATTTCATGGTGGGGGTAAACTTTAATGTTATATGCCAAACGAAAACTTGCAATGAGGAAAGGGTCATATGCTAACAAAAACTCAAATTGTGCTATCTGCTTTTCGTTTTTCATCCCCCAAAATGGAGAGAGAAATTAAATGGGGAGTGAATTGCAACAAGTTATATGTTCTATAAAAGCTTATGACATGCAGAGCATAGGGTCTAAGTTTTCTACTCTGAAGCAAGGTAATGAAGTTTTTAGTGACAGTTTCCACTATATTTACCACTAAAATAAATATGAACTTTTTTTTCTTTAAATACTTATCTTCATAATGCAAAGTAAAAAATGAAAGTAAATATGTCAATGGGTTTTGTTCAATCAGTAATGAAACAAGTTTTGCACCCTGTTTTTCTTTGAAGTTAATAAGAATTCAATACGTGATTTCATCATTGGCATGGAGTATAGTATATTTTTCCCCAAGCTTTTTTTTAATTTGTGTAATTTTTTAATGTTTCTGCTGCCTTTTACATTTACTCATTGGTTAATGAATAGTTCCATTTTGTTGCAGTTATGGAGATTATCATCATTAAAGGTACTGAACCAGCAAGTTGGCCTGTAGAGCCACCTGCCTTGTGAAAAATTCTCTTAAACAGAATATATATCTTTTTTTTCCCCCAAATTGTGGGGATAGTTTTTGTTTGGCAGTAAAATAGGTTACAGGTAGTAACTACTCATAAAATGATAATGTAGAAATGAAGGACCCAAGTCCCTATGTGTTATAATTGTTGTGCAGATCCGTCAAGGATAGCTGACAGTCATTCAATGATTTTCCAATTCAGAATGTAGTGGAGGCCCAGAAGTCATAAGAAAGGATGGTGACAGGAAAGATTGCAAGAAGGTGTGGTTGTTTGTGATGTTTGATTTATGTTTGCTTAGTCCTTAGAAAGATGTTTTGGGCCAAAGTTTCAATCTCTGATGTTCAAAGTAATTTGCTGTCTCTAGTTATATGTAGGGTGTTGTAAGAGTTTGTAATGGAGGAATAATTTTTTTCCTGGGGATTACAGTTAGATAAAAGATTGTTTAAGCTAATGTTTGATGACTGGAGTTGTAGCTGTAAAAATATATTTTTTTCTTTTTCTAATTTAGATTTTGAGTAATTTGTTGTTATTTATTTTCTTTTAATTGGGATTGTCTTGGTGAATTTCATCTAGTTGTGATTAAGTAGGTTAATTAATAAACATACGAATTCACAGCTCATCATTGATTTAATGAATATTTATCCACTATCAAGCTGTTTTTTAAATAACAGGAGAAGATGGGTGTGGAGGAAAAATTGTTGAGCCAGGTGAGATCTGATCCCAAGACCTCCTGATGACATTCATGTGATTTTTTTTTTAAAATCCGACTTTTATCTGTTCATCTGGTCTCTTGCAAGCTGAGAATATCAAGGTTATAATGGTGGAATTCTTGTGTGAGGACATCAAGAAAATAATCTATATGCAGAGTCCTCACATTCCAACTACCTATGGGGAGAAAATAGTTAGTGTGAGAGAAAATGGTCAGAGTCACTAAAACTTTCCATAAATAAATTATGGAAAGTTTTTAGTGATGCCTAATGACATTAACACATGGTATGTTAATGAAAAGTGCATCGCAAAGTTCACATTTTTAAATTTTATGGGTTATAAAGTAACCATTTGAAGTTTTTTAAATTGAGATTCTAGGTCACCACAAGGATACAGAAAAAAATCGGGGATGGGAGGTGGGGGAAACACAATAAAGCCAAAACAAATTAGGGGGGGGAGGCAAAAGACTATCTCCAGTGCAGTATAACATTTCACCCTCTGTTTCACAGGTCTAAAATATGTATTGAAAAATGCATGAAATATAAATAGTTCCATAATTTTTTACAGCTATTACCATTACGAGAAGTTTGGGGGGGGGGGGGGGGGCATGCCCCCCTGATTTGGCCCTGCACATGAGTATAGTGCTACAATGAAGGTACTCAAGTTCCATAGTGAAACATCTAATCACTGAAACTAACTATAACAATGGACTGGTAGTCATACAAGCATCAACTTCCATTAGATGACATCATCAACAACATGTGTGAATGTGTGTGATAAAAATAACTATTAATAATTATAGGCTGCCTCAACTTACTATCTTTCATTGCCATTTTCAATAATCCAAAAGGTGGTATTGAATATCTGGATTCAGTTTCTTTTTCATATTTCAAAACTGGCAGTAACCATTTCATTACCTAGAAGAAAAAAAGTTTACTTAAAATTAAGTTTTATATCTTTAACTGGTATCTTTTTATGTATTTCAAGAGAAAAAAAGCATTATCAACAAAAATATGAGTACTGTTTAAAGAAAAATGTAAACAAAGTAAAAATATAAGGATTGAAAGGGCAAAAAATATTTCCTGAATACAAAATTTCAAAGTAAAAAATCTTTTATTTTTTTATTTTGTTCAGGTTTAATTTACAATGCTTTGCTTGATTTCAATAACTTTACATTTGCATGAAAGATTTACTTTTGCATGAAAGTAACGTGTTAACATTGTTATAAAATGCAATATTGATATTTATGGAAACCAAATTTCATAGCAAATATAAAACTGTTACCCACATTGCCATAGACTCTTGCCATCAAATATAAGCTTTGTTTAGTATTAATATTTAATGAATATAACATTGTATATATTGGATATTCCTTATTGTTGAACTCTTTCCCCAATAAGTACATTTACACCCTTTCTTTTTGTCGTCCTCTGCTCTAGCATCTTAAAAAAAAGTTTCCAGTAAACCCACGAAAAACTTGCTTAGCTAATGATTTGATAGTTGGGTTGGGTAGTTTTACCTATGAACGGTACTTTTTTGCACACCATGGGCTAAATGGCCAGGTCACATGGACTCTGAAGGTTCAGAGGAGGTTGGGGAAGGGGACCCACTGGAACAGCTGTTGGGAGACAGAAGGTAGTCTCCCGTCAAGCCATCCAGCGTGTTCTTTAACAGGCACATGGTATGGCTCTCCCACACACAGGGCCACTGCTTAACGTCCCATCCAAGATGGCGGCCTTTCCAAGCCCATCAGTGTCCCCTACTGACCATGGGCAGGGCGGAGAATTTTGTGGAGATAAATCTCAATGCTGACCCAGCTGGGATTCAAACCTGGGAACTACATATTACAAGCCTGGTGCGCTACCGACTGAGTCACCCCTGCCCCAATGATTTGGTAATAGAGGTACACAGCGTGGTAATTAAAATTAAAGTTTTTTAATTCTCTATGACACTGCTAAATGTTTTTGATGACACTGAAAGCATCCCAGAAGTTCCAGTAATAAATAGGCACTTTTTGATGTCAATTTCAATTTTAGAGGAAAAATTGTCTGAGCTGGGTGGGATATGAACCCACGACCTCCTGATAACATGTAAGGTGCTTTGGACCACTGAGCTACCGGCCGCCAATCAAGATTTCCTCTAATTAAAGCTATGAACATTCCCTTTATGTCACATGTAGGCGTTATTTTAGGCAATTTTTAGCCCTAGCAGCTTTTTATTTGCCAATAGATGGAAAGCATGTCTTACAAGTATGCTATGATAATAAATATTGAGATAAACTCAGATAAACTTGACAGTTCAACATCCAGTAATAAATAGGCACTTTTTGACGTCGATTTCAATTTTAGAGGAAAAATTGTCTGAGCCGGGTGGGATACGAACCCACGATCTCCTGATAACATATCAGGTGCTCTGGACCACTTAACTACCAGCCGCTGATCAAGATTTCCTCTAATTAACACTATGAACTAACTAGCTCTGAAAGACCCAGTTATAGCTAAAGCTTACCATGATAGGTTATTTAGTCATTATGACAGTCATGGTTTGCTTAATACTGAAGTTGAGGAAGAATGGGGCCATTTTAAACAGGCTTTTTTTGGAAACTAACAGTACTCTTTTAGGAAAAAAGGAGCAGAGGAGACAGAATTATTTAAGTGATAAGGCACTTGAACTTATTTCAGAAAGAACTGGACCACTTAACTACCAGCCGCTGATCAAGATTTCCTCTAATTAACACTATGAACTAACTAGCTCTGAAAGACCCAGTTATAGCTAAAGCTTACCATGATAGGTTATTTAGTCATTATGACAGTCATGGTTTGCTTAATACTGAAGTTGAGGAAGAATGGGGCCATTTTAAACAGGCTTTTTTTTGGAAACTAACAGTACTCTTTTAGGAAAAAAGGAGCAGAGGAGACAGAATTATTTAAGTGATAAGGCACTTGAACTTATTTCAGAAAGAACTGGACCACTTAACTACCAGCCGCTGATCAAGATTTCCTCTAATTAACACTATGAACTAACTAGCTCTGAAAGACCCAGTTATAGCTAAAGCTTACCATGATAGGTTACTTAGTCATTATGACAGTCATGGTTTGCTTAATACTGAAGTTGAGGAAGAATGGGGCCATTTTAAACAGGCTTTTTTGGAAACTAACAGTACTCTTCTAGGGAAAAAGGAGCAAAGGAGACAGAATTATTTAAGTGATAAGGCACTTGAACTTATTTCAGAAAGAAGGAACTGGAGAAATATCCTTAATCAGTACCCTACTAGTCCTAATAGAAAGGATTACAGAGAGCTTAATAAACATGTAAAGGATCAGTTAGCTACTGATAAGAATCTTTGGCTTGATGGCTTGGCTGACAAAGCTGAGGAAGCAGTTAGGCAGCACAACAGCAGAGAGCTGTACCAGATAGTTAATGTTTTATGTGGTAGAAAACGGACAGGTATACAAGGATTGCAGGATAAACAAGGTAAGGTTATAGAAGGGGAGGATTCTGTCATGGCTAGGTGGGCTCAGCATTTCAGTGATGTTCTAAACAATGTGGGTAGTTCTACTCCCATTGTTTGTAATGATGATAGATGCATTGGTGGCTTTAATGTTGGCCCTATAACACAATCTGAAGTTATTTTGGCTGTTTCTAAACTTAAACTTCATAAATCCCCAGGGGTAGATGAAATTACTACAGAAATGCTCAGAGCTGGGAATGTTTCAGTTACTACTTGGATGACTGAAATTTTGATTATCTTTTATGATAAAGGCATGGTTCCTAAGAATTTTAACAGAGCTATTATTATCCCTATTTTCAAAAAAGGTGATCGCAGTTCTTGTGATAACTATAGGGGTATCAGCCTACTCTCTGTTCCAGGTAAAGTTCTTTCCATGATTGTGCTTAATAGAATTAAGAATCTGGTTGATAGGCAATTACGTGATGAGCAATGTGGATTCAGAAGTGGTAGGGGATGTGTAGATCAGATATTTTCACTTAGGCAGATTCTTGAGAAATGTTTAAAGTTTCAGAAACCTTTGGTTGCTAGGTTTGTTGATTTCAAAAAGGCTTTCGACGCTGTTGATCGTCATAATTTGTGGTTGATTGTGAGATCATATGGTATACCAGACAAGTTAGTTAACATAATGAAAGCTCTCTATAATAACACTGAGTCGTGTGTAAGAGTTGGTAAGGTTGTAGCAATTGGTTTAGCATTACGTCTGGTGTTCGACAAGGGTGCATTTTGTCTCCTTTTCTCTTTAGTTTGGTTATTGATTATGTTATGCGAAATTCACTTCAAGGGAAAGATTTTGGCCTTAAATGGGCTGGAGATAGGAAAATTTCTGATTTAGATTATGCTGATGATTTAGCCCTTTTGGCAAATGATGTTGATGAGATGAACTCTTTCATTCGAGCTGATGATGAGACTGGTAGTAGAGTAGGTTTGGTTACAAACAGAGAGAAAACTAAAGTGATGAAAATTGGTCAGGCAGGTTGTGATTCAGTTCATCTGAATGGTTGCAGTCTTGAGCAGGTGTCACAGTTTAATTACCTTGGGAGCTATGTAACAGATACTGGTGATGTGCGGCATAAGATTAACAGACGAATAGGGATTGCTGCTGGGACTTTTAAGAATCTATGGAGATTGTGGAGAAATAGGCGTATACACCTAAAGACTAAAATTAGACTGCAGAATAGTTTGGTTCTTTCTAGGGTTAGTTATGGTAGTGAAACTTGGACACTGTGTAAACAAGATAACAGGAAACTAGATGCTTTTGATACTAGATGCTTACACAGTATCTTGGGTATTAGGTGGTTTAACTTTGCAACCTCCTTTAAACAGCATATTGTGCAGAGAGAGAGACTCCGTTGGTTTGGCCATGTTGCCCGTATGAATAATTATAGATTGGCGAATAGGGTTATGAACAGTGTGCCTAAAGGCCTCAGAAGGAGGGGGAGACCTAGGATGCGGTGGGCAGACAATGTCAAACAGGACCTTGTTAGAATTGGTGTGCAGTGGCCGGATGCAGCAGATGTTGCTCAGGACAGTTATGCTTGGAGAATTAAACTGCGCGGTCTGGTTGGACTTCCGTAGCCCATGGCTGCTTGAGGATGATTATGATGATGATTTAATTTTTATGATAATCATTTTTGTATATTAGTGTTTTTTAAATAAAATTTTGTGTTGCCAGATGCGTTTTTTTACTACACGACTTTAAAAAGTGCTATTAAAGTAAAACTTGTCTTTTTTGTTAAATATTTTATTTGAAAAAAAAATACAGGATTCAATGCTAATTAATTTGGCATATAACATGCCATAATTCCTTTCATTAGTTATTTGGCAAAAAAGTTCTAAAGTTAAATTTGTCCTCTGGATGTAAACCAGTTTTTCAGGCTGGAAGGGTTAAGGAAAACCCACACATCACCATTCACATAATAAGTTTAGATATCAGAGTGGAAACAATTATTCATCAACATTTAAAATTCCAAAAGATCTGTGCCAAATGGGTACTCCCAGATTGACAGAACAGCAAAAATGGTTAGAGTCGACTCATGCAAGGAGATGCTGCAATATGGATCAGTAAGCCATACTGATCAGATAGCCTTCCCCTTACAGAACAGAATATATCTTTTGAAGGTACTAATGGCCTACACCATGAGAAAGTGGATTCAGATTTAGGTGCTCGTCCTAGCTAGTTCTGTGTATCATCATGGGGAATTGGTGCACATCTCTCCTTCCAGTGTATATATCTAGCTACCATTGATACATACATATATTGTAGGAAAAGTAAAAATCGCTAAATTTAACCTTCCTTGCTAATTTGAAGGGCTACTTACCTACATCTAGGAGTGCTTTAAGCAACTTCAGTGATCATAAATAAATAAGCTTCACTGAAAATTATACTTACTGAAGCTTTTAAGAAATGTTCAGAAAAGCTTACTAAATATGAAGGAAGTATTTAAGAAATGTTCAGAAAAGCTGATTAAATATGAAGGAAGTAATTAACAACTATTATATAGGCAGTGCCGTCCCATGGTTGAGTGGTTAGCATGCTTGGCTACTAATCTAAGGGACTTGGGTTCGAGTCCTGGGTAAAGCATGGATGTATGTCGTTTTTCTGCTGAGGTCCTGCCATCCTCTCAGATGTGATGTGATAAAATGTGATGGGAAGGTTAGAAACCCTTCAACAATGGGCTTCCTGCTATCCCAAATCCTCTCAGATCTTCTACTATGGCATATAAACTGACAGGCTCCTGTCAGACCTCTGTGGCAAGCAGCTGCTTGAGGGGGTATTTTTTTTTTCTACAGGCAGTGGAAATATATTTAACCCATCCACTGCTGGATGGCAAAGATTGATATTTCTACTTTACTGAAAAGTGCAAATATCATTCCATTCTTCCAGACTTGCAATGAAACTGATATAGTAGACAGCTATCAGCATTTGTGCAGCAAATTAATCAGGCATCTCAGAGAGTGAAAAGCTCAATATATTTCAACTACTTCTGGCCATGAAATGCAGCTACCCCAAATTTGCTAAAGCAGCCTTTCAATCGATATGGACACTAAAAATAATGTTTATGCAAAATGGTAACTTTAGTCTGTATAATATTGTCAAGACTGACTGGTGAAGGAGAATGACTGACAATACAATTGAAACAAGTATACTCTTGCTTTCAATCAATAAGTATTTCAAAGGCAACTTTACACATTATAGTTTTATATGATTGAAAAATAAAACTTTAAAAACTAACATTACATATTTATAATTATACTGTTATATGTAAATTATTGAGAGAAATATGCTACATAAATGTGAAAAATATCCTTTTTATTTGAAAAAAAAAAAGAGTTATTTCTAAGTATAATAATAGCTTTAGTAATACTGTAACTTTTTAAAGTTAAAGAATGCACTGATTTTAATTTTCAAGTGGTTTTAAATCATAATAGTGTTATAAATTATAATGTGCCATAACTCATTAGTGTTATAAATTTAAAAGGTGTTTCATAACTGACTGCAATACAACAATGCTCTAATTATACTCTACCTCAGATTCAGAAGATTCAGGAGGAACAACATTTGGATATACATTTTTAGGCTGGAGATACTGTACCAAATCTCTGATTTCTGTTAACGAAGAGTGTGTTGAGAAACAAGCTCGATACATGTTTTCAGCTTTATCCCACCTGATAATGTCACTTGTGCTGATGTGTTTAGTAAATTTCATGGCAGTTGTTTTAATCACCATAATCTCAACCTAGTTGGTATGAAAAATATTCTCATTTGTAAATTTCTTAGATATATCTGCACAGCACATTTGAATAAAATAACATAACAGAAAAAAAAATTACAAGTTGGAACAGTTTTCTCTCTCTTTCAGTTGCATTAGTAAGATTTAAAGGAGCATACTTTCTGGAAACAAATTGTGAAAAATTTCTCAATTTCAGTGATATGTAAAGCCATAAATCTCTTTCACTTGCTTTCAAGCAAGCATCGGTAGCAGGATGAACTTCCATTTTTCCACACTGAGGCACAGCTACATGTTAAGGTATAGAGACACATAGAAATGGGGTGGTAGGTACATAAGAGCACATTTAGTAAATTACAAATTTGGTCAAAAGTTAATTACGGGCCAATAAATTTTAGTGAAGTACAACAACTTGTCTCCATGAAGGATATAAAGAGTAGCAAAGTGGCAATTTCTGGGTGACAAAGCCAACAAAGAGAAAAGCTACTGCACTTCTATTGAACTAGCTGATTTTTTACTTGTCAATCAAGTTGCACTTACTTCATGAATGAGTCACATCTACCTGCTGTTCTATTTCTCTACATGTCTCAGTATTAATATGCATTGTGTTTCATCATGGAAAGTCTGGCAATCCACTTATGCATGCTGGAAGCAAGTTAATTATGTCTACATTTCTATGCATCTTTAAAAAGGGGCTTTGCTCAACTCTCCCCTAAAATATGTTAACTATACAAATGTTACCAAAAGAGAACTGTTAATACTTGTAATATTTATTATTGCTGATTATTCTTAATTTTTAACTATTAATTCAGTAGCATGATAGTTAAAGACAATATACAGAACCTACTACACCAGACATGAGCTAGTTTCTAAGAGAAACTAAAGAGTGATATTGCAGCAAGTTTTAAAACCCATTCTCTCAGCCTCCAAAAATTATCTTTTTCTATCTGCAAACATTCTGACCAGATGTTAACAATACATTCCAAAAACCTAATATAAAATGTTCATGACTTGATTCTTAATTTCAATTTCGATGTCCGTCCACTCTTACTGCACAGTTATTAATGATGGTAATATATGTGTTTAGTAAATTTCATGGCAGTTTCATTCATTTTTGTAATATTTATTATTTTTTGATGTTTCTTATGACTGACATCAAACACATAATAATGCATTAAGCAAGATAGTATGAAGAGTAGCTGGCTAGCTTCATTAAAAATGAATGTTTTTCATTTTACCTGTTACATAACAGCTATGCTATATTCCATATATATAATTCCAAAATATATATAAGTTATTTTATTTCACAAGTAGCATTCAAACATGTAGACATACACCAAAGAGCCAAAACATTATGACCAGCGCATCTTTATGCAAATCAAAGCAACTGCAGGTAAATGACAGTGCATGTGAAGGTCATGAAACAGTGTAAATACACCTGATACTGAGCTCTGTTAATCAGTGTTGTTATTGTTCATCAGATGGGAAAGGCAGTGGACTTAAGTTAGTTTGACAAAGGCCAAATTGTAATGGCCAGACAACTGGGTCAGAGCATTTCCAAAACAGCAAGGCTTGTGGGGTGCTCATGGTCAGCCATGTTCAGTACCTTCAAAAAGTGGTCCGAGGAGGGAAAAACCACGAACCGCCAGCAAGGTGTGGACCGACATTGGCTCATTGATGCTAGAGGTGAGTGAAGGCTATCCCATATGGTACGAGCCATACTGTGGCACAACTCGCCCGTAATCTGCTGGTAACGTGTTGCTACCAGATATCACGACACTTTAGAAATCTTGCAGCATCCATGACTTGCCAGGTAAAAGCTGTTCTGGTGGCAAGTGGAGGACCAACATCATATTAGGCAGGTGGTCATAATGTTTTGGCTCTTCAGTGTATATGCTGGTTTTAAAAGTGGCAAGTTTTAAACAGCTTCATAGGTTGTATATTTTATGGACAACTAATTCAAGAAGCAGTTTTGTTATTTTGTGATAAATTCCATTTTGTTTGCTGTAATTTAGACTTCAATTTTAATTTAAATTTTGCAGCTGAATATTAAATGTTTGTCTTTTTTTGCAAAGGGAAGTGAGATTCCAACTGTTTCCTATATAGACATTTCAGGGAACTTGTATTTGAATTTAAAATAAGTTTTACTTATAAGAAACACTTAGGAAATCAAAGGATAACGTATGTCCTCTGACAGATATGGGTGATTGTTTTCAGAGAAAATAAAGTTTTTCATTTTCCAAATTTTACAACCTTTAACAACAGCAATTTGTACTAATAGAACATTAGAAAATATAAATAATAAAATTCAAAAAAAAAAAAATCACATTTATCCCTTAAAATTAAAAAAGTTGGATTTTCTTATCACCTATGGTTAAGGGGCAAACCATAAAGTGTATAAATATATATATATAAAAAAATTACTTATTACTATATTGAAATATTACTGAAAACTTTAAATCTAAGCACTAAATTTATAAAATGAGGAGCAACTAGTTGAATTTTAACCAACTGTAATTTAAACTATATATGACAATTATTCTGTGCTTCATTAACACATTCTAGTAAATAAATCAACACTTTAGCGTCGATTAAAATTTTAGAGGAAAAATTGTCTTGAGCTGGGTGGGATACGAACCCACAACCTCCTGATAACTTGTCAGGTGCTCTGGACCACTAAGCTACTGGCCACCGATCAAGATCTCCTCTAATTAGCGCTATGAACATTCCTTTTATGATTCATATAGGTGCTATTCAGGCAATTTAGCCACAAGCAGCATTTATATTTGCCAATAGATGGAAGCATGTATTACAAGTATGCAGATAATAAATAATGAAATAAGCTCAACGTATTTCAATCAAGTAAATAAATCAGCACTTTAGCATCGATTTAAATTTTAGAGGAAAAATTGTCTTGAGCAGGGTGGGATACGAACCCACAACCTCCTGATAACATGTCAGGTGCTCTGGACCACTGAGCTATCGGCCACCAATCAAAATCTCCTCTAATTAGCACTATGAACATTCCTTTTATGTTTCATATAATGCACTATTCAGCCAATTTAGCCACAAGCGGCATTTATATTTGCCAATAGATTTATATATTTTCGACCGACACTATATTCGACAATCAACAATATATTTGCCTGAATAGCGCCTATATGAAACATAAAAGGAATGTTCATAGCGCTAATTAGAGGAGATCTTGATCGGCGGCAGGTAGCTCAGTGGTCCAGAGCACCTGACATGTTATCAGGAGGTAGTGGGTTCCTATCCCACCCAGCTCAAGACAATTTTTTCCTCTAAAATTTAAATCGACGCTAAAGTGCTGATTTATTTACTTGATTGAAATACGTCGAGCTTATTTCATTATTTAATAACACATTCTATCACCTTAGAATGCTTAATTTCCAGCAAAAATATATCATTTGTAATATTACTTCAAGTTTTACATTTTCTACACTTAGAACCCTCTAGTGATGGTAAATTAAAACCATTTGAAGGATTTGGAAACTATGAATCATCAACTATGAATAATAATCAACCACAAATTATGTCGATCAGAAGAGTCAAAAGCTTTTTTGAAATGTATAAAGCTAGTAACCACAGGTTTCTGAAACCATAAACATTTCTCAAGAATCTGCCTAAGTGAAAATATTTGATCAATACATCCTTTACCACTTCTGAATTCACACTGCTCATCATGCAGTTGTCCATCAGTCAAATTCTTAATTCTATTAAATAAATATAATCATTTAAAGAGCTTTACCTGAAACAGAAAGTAAACTAATTCCCCTAAAATTATCACAAGAACAGTGATCACCTTTTTTAAAAATCAGGATAATAATAACTCTAGTAAAATTCTTAGAAACAATGCATTTATCATAAAAGATATTCAAAATTTCAGTCATCCATATCAACAGAAATATTCCCAGCTCTAAGCATTTTAGTAGTGATTTCATCAACCCCTGGAGATTTATGCAGTTTTAATTTACTGATAGCCAAAGCGACTTCAGAATATGATATAGGCCATCATTAAAGCCAGTAATTCATCTATCCTTATTACAATGAGAATAAAAATAATCACATTATTTAGAACATCTCTGAAATGCTCAGCCCACCTAGCCATCACAGAATTCTCACCTACAACCACCTTACCATGTTTATCCCTCAATCCCTGTGTACCTGTCAGTTTCTTCCCACACAAGTCATTAACTATCTGATACAACTCCCTGCTGTTGCACTGTCTAACTACTTCCTCTGCTTTGTCAGCCAAGCTATCAAGCCAAAGATTTCTTATCAGCTGTTAAGTGATCCTTTACATATGCATTAAGCTCATTGTAATGCCATCTGCTAGGACTAGTAGGGTGTTGATTCATATTAATCCTGCACTTCCTTCTTCCAGAAGTAGGTTCCATAGCCTTATCACTCAAATAATTTTGTTTTCTCTGTTCCCTTTTACCCAAAAGAGTACTGTTGGTTTCAAGAAAAGCCTGTTTAAACTGATCCCATTCTTTGTCAATATCAGAATTAACAAACTACAATTGTCATAATGACTAAGTAGCCTATCATGGTATGCATTGGTTTGATCTGGATCTTTCAGACATTCAGTGTTAAAGCTAATTTTCTTAACCTTAGCAGAACATTTCTTAAGCTTCAGTTGCAAGACACTTTTCACCAGGTAATGGACATATCCAATTTCAGCTCCCCTGTATGATCTGGTATTCTTAAACAAACTAGCCCATTTGATGCTAATAATACATATAATTATCATATTGCTGTACAACCCATCAGGTGAAACCCATATGTATTTATAAATGTCCCAGCATTTGTTGTAGGTGTTAGTAATTTGCAAACTATTAAGTTTACTTATCTGTCGGAGACGTTCCCCATTGCCATTGGAACTATCAATGTCAAAGGGACCTAACAATTCTGCCTAAAGGTCAGAGTCAGTACCAACTTTAGCATTGATATCACCTAGCCACAAGAGAAATTCTCCTTTCTTCATAGAATTCAAAATATCCCGAAGTTGTCTGTATAACCTATCCTTCTCATTTTCATCACAGTCCTCTATGGAAGCATAACTTAGTTTGAAATTTAGCTGTAAGAAATCTTTCATTAATACAGTTATATACTAAAAGAGCATCACTGACATATCTGCTGAGAAGCAAACCTACATCTTGGAGATGCTTTCCATCTTCCATCCCTGAAAAGAGTATTTAAAAATTATTTTTAAGTATCTGACCTTTAGCAGTCCATCTGGTCTCTTGCAAGCCCAGAATATCTAGGTTATAATGCTGGAGTTCCTGTGTGAGGATGTCACATGAGAATAATCTCTATGCAATGTCCCCACATTCGATATATCTGCAGAGCTAAAATGTTAAGTAGGATTTTTATAGAAACTAGGTTTATTGAGAGAGGTATGCCAACAATATCAAACAGCCCTCTACTTGCAGGAATGGAGCAAAGACCCATTCCCCCATGGCTAGCTGAAGCCACCCATGCTGATAGGAACTTCAGGCACAAACTTTACAAGTGGACCTTTTCAACAACCAGAATCCAGACAGAAACTGACCTGCCTGAGACACATTACTACAGGGTAGTATTGGTGATGCCCAACTAGCTAAGTGAGGGTTCAAGTACCTGTGATGGCCTCTGATTAGGATTATCCACCAGCTGATATAAGGTATCCTGTCTCTGTTCACTGAATGCTGATAACCCACAAGCAAACGGAAAATACAGTGGCAGATTTTCCCTCAACAGAGGCCCACCAATGTAGCAAGTACAGGATCCATAATCAAGCTCAAAGCCATAAACTAGTGCAGTTGGTATAAACGATCAGGACCAGGGCCTGTGAAGTTGATCACTCCTCAGCATAAAAAAGTAAAAAGAAGAAAGTGGCCATATAAGAGCAGATCAGTAGGCCACACTGATCTGGTAGCCCTCACCTTCTGTTCCCTTCCGAAAGAGAATATCTGTCTGCACCATGAGGAGGAAGGATAGGAAGCTACTTCAAAATTATACCAATTTTTGTTCCATTATTACTGAATCTCAGCAATATATACAAAGGAAAAAAAGCATTGAAAGCTTTATTAACTGGCAATCCTAATGAAAGTGAATTCACAAAATCTAATAATGATATTGCCATCATTAGACTTTTTTTTAGAAAAAACTTTCCTGAAAGAAATCTTGGCAGTATACAATATAGATTCACTTGGACTATGTTGAAAAACAAACAAGTTACAATGCTGATAAATATTAACAACCTACAGCTTGAGTAATTACATTTATAGAATTACAATTTTCCTATTAAACTCATATTCTTTTATAATACATATGACAGACCTAAACAGAAATATTTTTTGGGGATGGGGGAGGCAAAATTATCATTTTCAGTACACCGGAGAAGAGGAATAAAAATACCGTTTTTTAGGGGTCTGAGGGCAGCAAAAATGTTAAATAAAAATCTACCTTAAAAGTTTACATTTCATGTTTTGTATTATAATTATGATCATTACTATGTTTATCAATTTTTCATACTGCTTGCTGGTTTGTGAACCAATTTAAAATGAAATTTATAATTAAAGCTTTAAAATTATACCTGGGCCTCATTATGTTTCTAATTTTTTCCACCATATTTACAATTAATTTTTTAAACCATTTTTCCTTTGGTATTGTCCAGATTCAGCATTTAAATTTTATCAAAAAATGAAAAATGACATTAAAAAGTTGCCACAGAGAAAAATAAAAACAAAATGACAATTTAGGTTGGGTTGTTTTACCTCTGAGCAGACTTTTTTCACACAATGGGTTAAACTGCCAGGTCACAAGGACTTCAAAGGCTCAGAGAAATTGAGGGAGAGAGGCTGCACACTGCACATCTGTTAGGAGACAAATGGTAACCTTCCTGCCAATGCTTTCCAGCATGTTTTTTTAACATGGACAGGGTATTTCTCTTCTGCACACAGGGTTGGATTGGGTTGTTTTACCTCTGAGCAGCACTTTTTTGCACACCATGGGCTAAATGGCCAGGCCTCAAGGACCCCGAAGGCTCAGAGAAGGTTGGGGGAGGGGACCCACTGGAACAGCTGTTGGGAGACAGATGGTAGCCTCCCATCAAGGCCATTCAGCGTGTTCTTTAACGTGCACAGGGTATGGCTCTCCCACACATGGGGCCACGGCTTAACGTCCCATCCGACAGACAGCGGCCTTTCCAAGCCCATCGGTGTCCCCTACTGACCATGGGCAGGGCGGGGAATTTTGCGGAGATAAATCTCAACACTGACCCAGCTGGGACTCGAACCTGGGAACTACAGATTACAAGCCTGGCACGCTACCGACTGAGCCACCCCCGCCCCACTGCACACGAGGTCACAACTTAACATCCCATCTGACAGACAACACACTTTCCAAGCCCATCAGTGTCCTCTACTGACTTAGGGCAGGGCAAGGAGTTTTGTGGAGATAAATCTCAATGCTGGCCCAGCTGAGACTCGATCCTGGGAATGCAGATTATGAGCCTGACACACTACTGACTGAGCCACTCCTGCCCCACAAAATGGCAAACTACTTTGCAACAGATTATAAATTCATTTAAGGCACATTTTAAAACTTCCAATGTAAATAATTAACTTTTACATAAAAAAATTATATACCATTATGTTTATTTATTTAGTGTAGTTAAATTATTTGTTAATTATGATTACTAAATATCATAAAAATAATAACAGCTACCAACCTTTTTTTCACCTGGTGTACAATATCCACAAGGTGCTTTGCGTAAACCATGTACTTTAAATCTTGAAAGTGCACATCTCCGATATATACATGAGTGAATTTTTGTACTGTTTGGATCATCATCAACAGCTTTTTCTATTTCAGTGATGCCTTTGTATTTTTTCAATTTTTGCCTTGTCACATGTGTCTAAATATAAAATTAAAAGCTATGATTTAACCCGTAATTCAAACAATAAGTGCAGTCTAAATGTAAACATACACAGTCTGAAAGTAAATTTCCACAAGTCACTCCAAGTATTTTTTTTAATTTGAATTTCTAACTTCAGCTCACAATCCACCCAGTACCTATGAATCCAAAATTTCTCATACTAGGGCAATTAAGTGATTGCTTTACATTAAATATTTCCAATTCAGAGGTTGAACATGTTAAAAAAATTTGTTTACTTAAAAATGTTAACCCTTTGAAACTTAATAGTGCCCAAAAGAATATATAGTAAATCATAGTAATATTTGTAGCTTCACAAATTCGGCAGAAACTTACTAAAAGATACCAATGTAGTCAAAAGGTTAAGTGCATGATAGAACAAATAAATTTTATTAACCCTTCCAGAGCCCACGTCCATTATAAAAGATGACAGAATCTGAAATAAGAGACCTACCAAACCCATAGCAATTTGTTGTACAACACAAAAACTTTGATTTTAAAAAAATTTGCTGTTTGAAAATTTTCCTACACATCTTATAAAAATATAATATTTGTGCTTGAAAAATAATATACCTATCCCTCGATTTACACTGACGATAGGTTCTGCACAAAATCAATATCTTCAGTGTAAATCAATATCTTCAATAATCAATAAATATAATAATTCAATAAATCAATATCTTCAATAATCAATAAATATAATAATTCAATAAATCAATATCTTCAATAATTTACACAATAATCAGTGTAAATCAATATCTTCAATCAATATCTTCAGTGTAAATCGAGGGATAGGTGTATTTATGTTTTTCATTTGACAACTGTTTCATTAAGCTGTAATATAAATAATTTGTTAAAGTCATATGATTGCCATTCTTTTAAACCCAATATACATAAAAGCTGATTTGCATGTTTATGTTTTCCTATATTGAATCAACCTTCCAATTTAAGCTCATAAATTTGATTTAAAATTCTACTGAAAAATTAATAAAAAACAAAACTGCTATTTTTAAAATCAAAAGATTTTGGAAGTAATTATTAAGTCTAACCTCTATTTTTTTTCTGTTTCAATCTCTCTGTTCCAACTTACACCTACTGAATATCCCAAGAAATGTTTTTATCATTTATTCCAGCATTCTACACACCATTCCCACTCTCAAATTGAAACTATAATTAGGTAGATCTTGTTGTTGAAGCTTCTAGAAGCCTGAGGCATATGTAAAAGTAGGCCATAGCATAGCAGTGCCATTAGCGCCACAGCAGCCTTTAATTGTTAACATTTGCAAACAAGCTGGCTGCACATTGGATATCATCTCCATTTGTCCAGTTAGCATTTTATTTACTTTTTATAATTAAACCTTAGTTTTAATTTCTGTAGCTTTATTTTGATTATCGACACTATAGTTTCTATCTACACTATAGTTGTTCAGCATATTTTGGTACACTTCATGTACACTGTTCACAAAAATTAGGGGATATTTCAAAATGAATATGAAGCAATAAAAAAAAGAAGCATTTGATTTTTTTTATTAAACAAGAACATCAGAAAAGCAAACGACAAGTCAAAGAAAGTTGTTCGATTATGTAAATGAGATGCAAAACCAACTTTTATGTCATTGGTGAAAATGCACTATACAAAAGGCTGAAAGTACTGGAGTATCTGCACATTGCCTGATCTTGAAAGTGCACATCCTGCAATTTCCCAGCCCTTGCAACATGATTTGCCCGAATGCGAAGCCTGGAGAGCCATAGGACGTCTTGAACAGATGACAGTGGCAACAACACTTGGAACATCCCAAAGCGTGATTAGCAGACTGTGGAATCACTTTCAAGAGACTAGCACAGTACGAAGATGAGGGCAGGGTGTCGCCCATCTGCCACAACAGCAAGAGATGACCGCTACTTGACCTTATTGGCAAGAAGGAACAGGCGCAGCAATGCAACAGAGCTGCTAGGAAAGTTTCTTGCTGTCACTAGATGACAGATATGCACCCAGACCATACGAAATCAGCTCCATCGTGTTGGACTGCATGCCCGGTGACCAATAGTATTCATTCCGTTATCTGCTGAACACCGTAGAACCCGTAGAAGGTGGGCTGATGAGCAGCATCATTGGACCCGTGATGAGTGGTCAACTGTCCTCTTCTATGATGAGTCATGGTTCAGTCTGCAGCCTGATAATCATCGTGTCCTGATCTGGCATGAACGAGGAACATGGGAGAATCCACGTTTCATGCGAGAAAGGGACTCCTTCGGTGGTGGTGGAATCATGGTGTGGGCTGGCATCAGCATTGGTGGTCGTACCGACCTCCACGTCATCAGAAATGGATCGCTGACTGCTGTCAGATATCGAGATGAGGTCCTGCACCCTATAGTGGTACCCTATGCTGGAGCAGTTGGAAACAACTTTCTTTTCATGGACAATAATGCAAGGCCCCACTGTGCGCATCTCATCAACAACATGCTTCAGAAGGCAGGAATCAAACGCATGGACTGGCCTTCACGTTCTCCAGATCTGAGTCCCATTGAACATGCTTGGGATGCACTGGGAAGACGTCTGGCAAACTGTCCAATGCCTTCCACAACACTTCTTGAGCTGGAAATTGCCCTGGAACAAGAGTGGCAGAGGATCCTACAAGAACTGCTGGACATTCTGATCCTGTCCATGCCCCATCGCTGTCAGTGTGTTTTGGCAGTCTTGGGTGACCATACACCCTATTGAACAGTCAATGTGTGGCACTCTCGGCCAGTTTGGCATGCTTCTGTTCACCCCCACCAATATGTCACTTGCTACTCAATCATGATAATTGAGTTTGCATCTCATTTGCATAATCGAACAACTTTCTTTGACTTGTTGTTTGTTTTTCTGATGTTCTTCTTTAATAAAAAAAATTCAAATGCTTCTTTTTTTTTTATCGCTTCATATTCATTTTAAAATATCCCCTAATTTTTGTGAGCAGTGTATATACATAATTCCTATCATCCATCCTGTTTTCTTTTGATTGTTCATCCGTTGTCTGTCCTACAATACTCTTCAAACAATGGTCTATCATGGCACTATCATCTGTGAATTATGTACTGAACAAAGAACTTTTGCATTATATATTGAAAAGTGTAGGATCGGTGCCTATGTAATGGGGATTCCTGCTGATTTCCCGGAATCTCTGTGTTAGCAAGTGCACATAGGAAGCTTCAGAACTTGTCACGAGGGCAGCACCATTCCACGGCAAGTTAACCTATGCTAACGGTAAGTATATAACAATCTGGTCGAAATCATATGGTAAAAAATCAGACAGATTGTTAATGAAATACAATAAACTAGAATTTTTCTTAGAGATACAACGGGAATAATGATTTAAACTCTCCATAACGAAAAATATGTTTAAAAATAATCGTGTTACAATTGAAAATGATTAACCATTAATATCCAAAAATTTAAAGTGTTTACCCTATATTATTATTTAACAGTAATTCTTTAAAGAACAAAATTTATTGTTTTCCAAAGCAATTCTTTAGCTAAATTAATAATTTTAATTACTATTGCAATAGAGCTTATTGTTAAGGGAAATACATAAGCAATAGATTTAAGCAAGATTATTTTGATATTAATACCCAATTTTTTTAATTAAGCATGAAACAGAAAATTTGCTAAAAAAATTAATGATTAAGAGCAATAGTTTTTAAATGCAATAGTTGCAAAGTTTATACTGCAGCACAGAATTGACTCTCTATATGTTAGCTTCTTTATTTCAATATTACTTCTTCTGACCTACAGGGCTCCCCCTTTTTTTGGCTTGTTTTAAAGTAATGTTATTTTTTATCACATCAATTGATGATTTTATATAAAGTAGTTCAATTTTCATTATTTTTCAGTTTAGAAGGATAAAGGGGCTCCATTTAGAATATAGTTCATAGGCTCCTATTTAGAACTTGGCTCCAGGTCTCCCAATTGCTTAATCCGCCCTGGTTCATACACATATTTGTGCAGTTCAGAACACTGACAAACTGTTATAAACTTCCCCATTCCATTATTTATATATAAGACTGGTTTAAGAAGAAATGGGGGCAGGGGGACAAGAGTGACAGGTCTGAAGAAAATGAACGACATTTTTATTACTATACCTAGCACTATTTTTTTTAAAGTAACACATTATTTAAATTGGTGAAAATTTTTGAATTTGTAAAACCAATATTATGCTCAAAGAAAGCTATAGCATTATCTTCCCATGTTATTTCAACAGGAATCTAACTATGAAGCTCTATAACAGGGAGGGCCAAACTTTTGGACTCTGTGATCGACTTTTAAGACAGAAAATCTTTTGCAATCGACAATAGTACATAAGTCATAACAATGATTTAACACTGCTTGATCAGCTAAGCATAAAATAACAATTTAGCATCAAATATATTAACATGACATTGCTACATTGATTAAAATACAATCTTTTCCACCTAAAACTTTCCACCTAAAATTCAAAATCTTTTCCACCTAAAACTAACATCTAAAATATGCATTTAATAGAGAAATGCAATGAAGATAAAGATTGTAGACCTGTCAGGCTAGATTCTATTCAATGTGCTCGTGTGTGCAGAAGGGTACTTGTCTCTACCTTTTCAGGATGCTGCTGCTATCTAGGTGGACAATAAACACAAACTCAGATTTTAAATATACGTACTTGATGCATTTAATGAAAAACTGTGGCTGAATTTAAAGATAATCAAATTTATTTAAATCTGGATTATCATCAATATTTGTTCAATATTTAAAGAGTTATGGAAGCTGAAAATTTAGTAATAATTATCTTGTTTTATAAAAAAATCATTCATTATTATCTAACATTGAAATAATCATTATGCAACTTTTAAAATTTATATTTTATTAAATGATTTGGAAAAATAATTATTATTTAAGTTTCAATTAATATCTGAAATAAATTCTTATGATCATTACTGTTGTGAAATATTCTAGCTTCCATAATTCCTTAAATATTACACGAACTGTTGAAAATTAAGATTTAAATAGATAAGAATATGATATTTAATCGGTAACATTTTTTCATTAAATGCATATTTTAGAAATTACAGAGCTTCGAAGTTAGATACCCATTTGCATAACACGGAAATTCTCTATATTTTGTTAGGGCAGTATAACTCGTTCCGTATATTGTAGAGATATTGATCCTTTTGAGCTAATGGAAACAACTTTCCCTTGCTTACAATTCCTGTGATTCCAAAATATTATTTATTCAAAAGTGATCTCTGAAATTTTTTCCAACTACTGATGTCAACATTATGTAGCCACTTGTCAGGCATATCGAGTTTGAAAGAGAATCGATAGAAACTGAGTTTTGTTTCATAAGTTTCGCTTTTGCAAAACATCACACAATATTGCATCATCATTCAGACTTGTAGTTAAAAATGGCAGAAAGTAGTCAGAACAGCAAATAAATTACATAAGAACAAATCCATATCAGAATCAAATTTTGAAACTAGCAGTAAACAGCATAATAACCTATATAGCTATGAAGCAAGTAGTAATCAAAACAGCGGATCACCAGCACCATAGCAGACAAAAATGGAACCAGCACTGCTGTCGTTTCATGTCTTTAAATCGGCAGGCATTCCCATTACATAGGCACCGGTAGGATGATACGACATTCTAGCAATATTATGCTATAAATTATGAGATAAGAAATGTTTTGCCTGAGTTTTACTGTTAAACCTTTTCTTTAGAGTCAATTTTAAGTTCAATTTTTATCATTTTCTAAGGGGGAAAAAAATCAAAATTCCCTTTTCAGTTTTTCTCTTTCTAAAATCTGGTAACCCTAAATGTAGTGTGATAATTAACAGTCACATAGATATTGAACAATCCATAGCAACTGACAATAGTGTGCTGCATGAATAGGGCTGAAGCATCTTCTTTAGGCATTCAGCTACTATCTAGAGTGAAAATTGGTGCATTTCATTTTGCATCATTGCTAGAGTAATGCAAGATTATGGCAGAAAAAAGATCATTTGTGAAGACATAGAGAGAGGAACAAGACTAAACATCAACTTAATCTAATTTTGAATGAGACTAAAACCAAAATATTGTGAAGTTACCTAGATGCAATATGATTAGATGCAAAATGGGATCCATAATAGGTGAAAAACATTTTGTCATGTAATATTAAGCTATAAAAGGTATTCACAGGTGTATCAATATAACATTTTCAAGAGTTCAATCAGTGAAATGTATTAAAGCATTGCATACAAATACTTGGTGGCAGGGTTTTAACAGGTCTTTATTGTAAAATACTTTTGTGTTAAAAACCTACCTTCATACCAAACTTTTCAAAAAGTGCTATATATATGCTTTCATAGCCATATTGAGCTGGGCACAAAAAGTAAACTATATGTTCATCCCCTTTCAGTATCCATGGTTCAACATGTGAAACTATAGCATCCAAACATTCTTGCCTCGATGGAATATAAAGTGCTTCAGGATAGCAAAATGTAGTATCTACATATAGGCCATCAATACTTTTCACTCTGTAAACAATTGCTTTATATAAATAAAATTGTCAATATAAAAATTCACAATTAAAACAATATTAACAGTTATAAGTATTATAATTATAGCAAAGGCTATTTTTAGATCCTCTTTTAAAAAATGCTATATGAAAAAAAAACACTATAGGTGAAGTAGTTTTTATTGTGGAAGCATAAAAATTGAGCAAGAAATTTAGGTGATTATATTTTCATAAGCTATTCTGGGGTTAAGTTTGTTATCTAGGTGATCTGAGTTCCTAGATGCAAAACTTGACATGTTCACTTTAGAAAATTTTTCATGAAATGGGGAAAGCATTTTTACTTCAAATATTACTCCTCATTTCCAAGATACTGAAAGTTACTGAAAATGTCATTTTTTGTTGCTTCCAAATGCAGCCAGAGGTGACTTTTGGGGTGAAGCAAGTGAGGCTAAGCTTCACCTAGCTTTTTTCCAATTTTAATAATATTAATAATGAATTGGGTGTTTGTAATAAACTACCAATTATTCTAGCCTTAGCTGCACACACAAAAAAAATGTCTATTTAGATTTCTTTAAAAACTTGTTTAAAAAATTTCAGTGCTATTTGGTATTCATCTGATAACATAACTTCACACAATGCTTTAAATGCCCATGAATTTGAAAACAATTTTAAGGGTCATGCATTGTATATACTATTTACTGTCTCTAAATTCCAACTGTCAATGAAAAAATGCAATTAATATTCTGAAGTAGCATTGAAAAAAAAAAACCTCTGTGAAGCCAAGAAATATTTGAACTCAAGAGAGAAGGTACACAAAGGCGAAGGGAAACTAGTTTTACTATTCATCCATGACAGTAGGTCTGTCACGTTAATTTCAGTTTCCCCCATGGTTTGTATACTGAGCAATATTGGAAAATTGCCTTTCCCAATCATAGATGGCACCTATCAAAGATGCTGGTGATAGTTTAGTGACTAGAACACCTGACATGTAATTGGGAGACATGGGTTCAAGTCCTGCTCATTGGCAAAACTAATTTTTTTTCACAAAAGTATTTCTTGAATTTTATGTCAACAGGTAATTTGTGTAATTTACTATTAATAAACATGCTGTTGAACATTAGCTGTCCCATGGCCAAGCGGTTAGCGTGCTTGGCTACTGATTTAAGAGACCTGGGTTCCAGCCCCAAGTAAGGCATGGATGTATGTGCTGTTTTTCTGCTGAGGTCCTGCCATCCTCACAGATCTTCTACTATGGCATATAAACTGACAGGCTCCTGTCAGACCTCTGTGGCAAGCATCTGCCTGAGGGGGTATTTATTTTATTTCATTTTTTTTTTTTGTTGAACATTGACATGTTAATGAGCTAAGATCATCTAAATGATTTTATTTCAAGGATAGATTTACAGTAGCTTCTAGTGGTTATAGTTTAGTATAGCATTGTGTAATTATAGCATAATGTACGATGATAAATCTCAAATGAGAAAAACTTCATGCAACTTGTTTTCAGTGCAAGGAATTTGAAAACCAGGGAGAATGCAAGGTATTGAAAAGTGAATAGCTGCATTTTATGAAAGCTGTATACAAAGTATTTTTGACAAATGCATAAAAATTTTAGAATTGAATATGACAATGTTCAAAATTCACTAGTTAAATCACACTGAAGTGAATTTTATACTAATATGTAAAATTTTACAATTGCATATGACAAAGTTAAAAATTCACAAAGTTAAAATTCGAACTGAATGAAGGAGATATGATTTAAAACTGACAAGATTACATAGAAATAACTGAAAATGAAGTTACTCACTTCTTAATTTGCTTGCTTATTCAGTTTGGTAAAACAATTCTGCTTATGAACTTTTTTTCTATTTCATGAAATTTACACAGCTACACAAAGGACAGATTTCTCTGCAGCTTGTGAAATAGTTTCATCCATCTTGTAACAAATACACCACGACCTGCTATGTATTGTTCTGATATGCATTGCTTTGCAGTTGCATCATTGTAAATTATGACTCACTTTATAATTGTGTCTCTAAAAATTTGTTGTTGCATCAATCATTTTCTGTACAGAAAATGCATTGGAAATAGCAAGTCAACAGCAGCAGAGTCTCATCTGTTAGCTCCCTGTGCCACAGTATTGCTAAATGGAAAAATATTGGGATAAAAGTCTGCTTTTTGTGCATATCACATTGAAGCTAAATATCCAGTGTATTTGAAACTATTAATTTTTGGAAAGGCTGTTCAGCAGACTTTGAACAGCTTCTTTTCTCATCCACTACCCCAGCAGTTTGTTGAGTTGGTAGCTAAGCATCATTGCTTTCATTAAAATAATGATCTAAACACTCCAGAAGCATCAACTTCTCAAACCACAACATGCATAATTTACATTATCATCAATATTACAAAAAAATTTCTTCACATTTCATGCTAGAAATATGAAAATAGAATTGAAAAGTGAATAGCTGCATTTTATGAAAGCTGTATACAAAATATTTTTGACAAATGCATAAAAATTTTCAATGCTACTGATTTTTCAATGCTACTGAATTTTTAATTCTATTCTGTATTATGTTTCTCTAATTATACTGATCATTATTATTGCTTAAATATTTTATTATGTTGTATAGAATTTGCATTTGTTAAAAGTTTTACATTGATTTGCATCATTTCAGTTTGAATTTTTTTTTTTCATGTACCTATTCCTGATGCCAAAAAAAGGGGTTGATGTATTCTAAAACATAATTTATTGTACTAACTTAATTATTAAAAATAAAAAAAATAAATACCCCCTCAAGCAGATGCTTGCCACAGAGGTCTGACAGGAGCCTGTCAGTTTATATGCCATAGTTATTATATTGTTTTAAATAAAGCTTCAATCAAAAATTATGCTTATATTTCCTTAGATGTACTTGCTTTGTAGATATGTGTACAGAAGACTGGTATGCTAGGACTAAATTCAGCTATTTTTCATACCAACTTAATTAATCTTTAAGTCAATTTTGAATTAAACTCAAAAGGGTGCACAACTTATTTCCCAGAAATGAGAATTGGACGAAATTCAAGAAGTTTATAAAAATAAAAAATAAATATCCCCTCAAGCAGCTGCTTGCCACAAGGTCTGACAGGAGCCTGTCAGTTTATATGCCATAGTAGAAGGTCTGAGAGGATGGTAGGTCCTCAGCAGAAAAACGACACACACATCCATGCCTTACCCGGGGCTCGAACCCAGGTCCCTTAGATCTGTAGCCAAGTGCACTAACCACTCAGCCACGGGACGGCTGAAGTTTATATACCTGTTTTATACTATGTTAAAATGAATACTATTTTAAATAGCATTAGACTTGATTTATTAAATTTGTAAATTTTCAATAAAGTATTATCATTAATAATTGTATTACTGATACAATATAGATACTACATATATATATACATACAAAGTAGGAAATATACAAATTAAGTTAAATGTTAAGAGTCACATAACATAAAATCAGTACAACAAAATAAATTCTAAACATCATTTTAAATATGTGAAAACTAATAAATAACAAGTCTAGTTCTTTCCCATTACCTATCTTCTTATATTTACTTTACTATCTTCTTACTATTTAGTTCACTATCAATATAACTACAAGATAATTGAAATGAAGTAGAAACATGATATTTTAAAAATTAAATGGCAATGTTTGAAAAACTATATAAAAGCACAGTGATATAAGCTCACCGGGCAAAAAATTAGACACCCCAGGCTGAATGTCACCTAATAGCGCGTAATGGCTCCGTGAGACTGAAGAACAGCTGAAATCCTGTCTGGCATGGATGCCACCAGTGTGATGCCATCAATATTCATTCACTCTTCCAGCAGCAAATGCCACAGTTCGGCAAGATGACTGGGATGGTGCTTCACTCGTTGCTCCAAACAGTCCAACAAGTTTTCTATGGGATTCAAATCTGGGGATTTGGTGGGCCAGTAGAGATGTTCGAAGATTCCAGAATGCTCATCGTGCCAAACTGACACACTTCAAACCCTGTGCACGCAACAATTGTTGTCTTGGAAGACTATGGTATCCTTCTGGTGTTCACTGTGGAGATGCTGCACAAAAGGCAACATGTGGTAGTCCAGTAGCTCCATATTGTCCTTCTCGTTCAAGTGTGATGTCACCACAACCAAAGGATTCATTCAAGTACAAGCAAAAATGTCACTCGTCCGACCAGATCACATGCTTTAAGAGTCGACAATCCAGTCTTTGTGGCGCTGTGCCAACTGTAGCCATGCAGCCTTGTGAAGAGCTGTTAACATGGGTCTCTTCTGCAGTACTCTGCCCCAGATATCCATGGCATGCAGTTCCCTTAGGAGTGCTCATTCGAAAACAGCTTGCTGTAGGCCTGCATTGACTGGCTGGAGCAATTCATGCCTTGTTGCAAAGCAGTTTGTCGTAACAGTGAGTGACACACTGCAGCAGTCCCTATTGATGAGCACAGTCTTTCTGCCGCAGTTCTGGCAATAATTAGTGGTGGACTGTGATGTACGCCACTGCTGGAAGACCCTTTGGGCAGTACGTTTCGACACACCTGCAAAGGCAGCAACTTCTTGTACACTATGCCCTTTGACTCGGCCAAACGCAATAACACCTTTTTGCCACTCATTCACATCTTTGCCGCAACCCATATTTCACAGAGAGACTAACACACACGTGGCACACAACCACTTCTTGTCACTGTATGAACCCTGTAGCGCATGGCACAGCTATTTGTAGGATGCATTTATTACTGGTGCACCCTCTGTTGCTGTCAAACAGACGTAACCCTCTTACGGCAAGAATGACTAATTTTTTGTATTACATAAGTTTAAATTTGTTTTTAAATTCATTGTTAATAACATATAAAATTCTCAGGTTATGATAGTATTACTTAGCATTACATAGCCAAGTGGTTAGTGTGGTTGGCTACAGATCAAAGGGACCAGGGTTCAAGCCCCAGGGTAAGGCATGGATGATGGTGTTGTCTTTCTGCTCAGATCACACACACAGATCTCCTCTATAGCATAACTGACAGGCTCCTATAATACCTCTGTGACAAGCAGTTGTTTGAGGGGATATTTATTTTAAAACCAATATAGCTTTCTACTCTGTGTGCTTGCCCTCTATGATTAACCTCATGGTTATTGCCATTGTTTAGATGAAATTTATACTTTGAGTTTTCTCATCATTGAATTGGTTTGCTGTAAATCCATGTTTGATATGGGAATTCATTTCTAGAACATTGAAATGTTGAAATTGGTGTACTATTTTAAATTGGAATCAAATATTTCTGCTTTTGCCATACTTAGCACCATACATATTTTTTAAACAATATAGTTTATTTATATAACTACTGTAAATAGATTATTTATATTGATCTATTGTACTACAAAATACAAGAGTATAATTACGCAGCTAAAAATATTACCATTTATATAAATCAGCATCTTTTATTGCTTATGTGAAGTTATTGAAATATTGAGTAACACTGTCATTACATATGTAGTAAGGTCCAAAAGTTTCTGGCCCAAGGGTATTACAGAGGTAATGGAATCAAACAATAATTTTTATTTTCCAATATAATCACTCTTTATTTCAATACATTTTTTAGAATGGCTAATTAACTTTTCTATGCCACTGAAAAAATTATCTGAATTTTTGTCCTTAAAATGGTCTAAAACTGCAGAAATGACTTTTCATCACTTGTAAATTTTTTTCCCACGCAGATCCACTTCAATTTTGAAAACAAAAAATAGTCACTACAGGCTAGGTCGAGGCTGTACGGTGGGTGATTTAATTCCTGCAAACTACATTGCTGAATAGCAGCCTTCGCAGCAACTGAAGTGTGCACTGGTGCATAGTCGTGCAATAACCTCACTCCCCGGGACAGCTTTCCTCAGCATTTCTCTTTGATGGTATCCTTCAATTTGTACATTAATGATGCATAATATTCACCAGTAACTGTAGTATTTTGTTCCTTAAAGTCGACTAGCAGAATCCCCTGAGAATCCCAAAAGATGGTGGCCATGATCTTTTTTGGGGAGATTGTGTCACTTTTGCTTTTTTTGGCCGTGGGGTCCAGGATGCTGCCACTCCATAGATTCCCGTTTAGACAGGGGATCATGGTACAGAACCGTAGTTTCATCTCCTGTGACAATTGAATCAATCACTTCTTTTTCTTGCCCCTCATAGAGTGCTAAAAATTCAGTACAGCATTCCATGCATCGTTGTTTTTGGACAACACTCAAAAGTTTTGGGACCCATCTTGCACTCACTTTGTTCATACCAAGAGGGTCATGTAAAATTCAAAGCACTGTGGTTTTTTAAAGTCCACACCTTGCTGATAATTCTTTAGTTTTCAGTTGCCTATCCTTTAGTACCTCTTCTTGCACCAGCGCAATTGTTTCCGGAGTGAGTGTTTCTGCAGGACTGCCTTGATGAGGTTCATCTTCTATCGAATCTCTCCTTAAGTGAAACTGTTTAGCCCATTCTTTAACCATCGAATATGATGGTGAAGAATCGCTATACACAGCATCTAAACATTGTTTAATTTCTACCAGGCTTTCACCTTCCTTCGTCAAAAATCTAATGACTGCATGATACTCAAGTTTAAACATTTTAAAATATCGGGTAACAGCACTTCTATCTGCGACACTAGCTAAAGTGCTGCTGATGCTAGAGCAGCAAAATTTGAACTGCAGTCCAACAAAACATAGGGTGGGAGGTTGACAGAGTTAGACCTGTCAATTCTTGTTCTAACAAGTTCGGGCTGGGAACTTTTGGACCTTACTATGCATCTAAGGCATATTTTCCTTACTGCACATATCATTATATGACAAATGTCAGTAAATACCATTTGAGGCTACTCATTTCAACAGCCTTTCTGTAATTTAAAATACCTCGTAATATCAATAATCTCATTGGCAACAGCTATTTTAACAAGGGCATACAGCTAAACAGCAAATTGTTGATCTGCAATTTAAGAAAATAACAACAAAATTATCTGAGACAATCATTTTAACCTGAACATACTGCCAAATAACCATTGCACCCTTTTTACCAACTCCCCAGAACAAATAAATCTTATAGCAAGCCTACAAAATTGTCAACAATTCACTGCCAATAAACAGTATAAAAAAGTCCCTGGAGCTAAATAATCCCATCAGAGATGACAAGCCTAAAAAACATGAAATATTGTAAACAATTTACTGCCAATCCACAATATAAAAAGCACACAGAACTAAATAAGCCATCAGAGACAAACAAGTCTAAAAAACACAAATTATCATAAACAATGCCCATCATCTGCATTATTAAAAAAAAAAAACAGAAAATAATCTCATCAGAGACAACCATTTTAAACAGTGCATATCACTAAAGAAGAAATTTTTTCATTTCCTGCTTAACACAATAAAAGAGAATATGCATTAATTAAATAACATAAATCGTTCGCAACTTTCAATACTTACCTGAGGCAAAATGTTACCTTTATGCTATATATATATATACACACATACAGGAATCAAATCCAAATTGTGTCAAAAAAATACAATATGAATAGCCCATCCCTTCTACTTAAATAAACTCATAACTTTTACTCACCTTAGAAGGTTGGTCCTGAAAAAAAAAAAATCGAGAACCAGAGATCACACGAAACATACTAACCGACAATCCAATAAATCATTCGATATGATGAAATGCTATTATACCATACCTTATTCAATTACATACACACTTTAAAAATGTATTGTTACCACTCATGGTGCCATTTAGTGAGCCACATGCAAGCACATCTTCAGTGGTATCACCTCAGACAGAACTAGAATAAATAAGAGTGGCGTATCATGGTGTTTAGTGATGATCTCATTTTTGTCTTGGTCAGCACAACGGTAGATATCGAGTTCGCCGTAATCCAGGGGAAAGGAACATCACCCAGTGCATGTGACATCATCACACAGCTCCAATACCTGGTGTCTTGGTGTAGGGTGCTATTAGTTGGATATCTCAGTCATAACTGGTAATCATAAGGAGATCTCTAACTGCCCAACGATATGTTACAAACATTTGCAGCCAGTGACTGTCCCATTTTTTCAGCAGCACAGAACCTTTTACCAGCAAGATAATGCCCATCCCCACACAGCCTGCATTAGTCTGCAGTATCTACATGAGAAAAACGTTCAGAGACTACTATGGCTAGCACGCTCGCTGGACCTTTCACCTATTGAACACATTGGGGACATGATGGGCCAACAGGTCCAACAACACCCAAGAGGTGCGCCAACCACTGTCGCTGAAATGGAACAGCGACTTTGTGCTATTTGGTGTTCTATCCCTCATGACAGAGCTGTATGATAGCCTTCCCCGCCATGTTCATGAACGCACTGCTTTCCTATACAATAGGAAACATAAGACAAAAAGCTTAAATCTGTTTCATTACTTTTTTGCACTTACCTTTTGATATTAATGAAATTTAACTTAATTGCTAATAATCAACAATATGCAGTAGACATCATCCAATGATTAACAATAGATATATTGCAAAAGTGAACATTTTCAATATGAAAAGAATAGCAACAATTATTGTGCCCCTTTCTCCTGTTTTTTTTTTGGGGGGGGGGGGAGGCAGTGCTTGGATCACTGGCAATGGTAGGCTTCATATGGAAATGATGCTTGTTGCAAACAACTGAACTGCATCCATTGTTTCTGAAATTTTAACCTTCTCTGTATCTGAGGTTGATCAACGTGTTGCTTTTTTATGACCACAGCCTTGATGAATGCCAGAATTTATTGGAAATTTTTATGGACAGATGTGGCTATTAGTCATGACCAAAATTAATTTCACTCCTGAAACTGATGAACAACTCTTCCATATCATGATATTATTTTCCAATATTTTTATTGTGTGTACATTTTGATATTAACAAAATTTAACTACCAATGATTAACAACAGATATATTGCAAAAGTTAACATTTACAATACAAAAAGAATAGCAATGATTATTGTTCCCTTTTCTCCAGTGATTTTTTATTTTTAATATTTTTTTGGGAGGGAGGGCTAACAGATTAACAGCTGCCTATGTTTCATTGGCAGGATCATGCTTGGATCATTGGCAGTGGTAAGCTTCGTATGGAAATGGGAAATGATGCTTGTCACAGACAACCGTACTTCATCTGTATATTTCAGATATTAAAGAAAGTTAACTAACAAGTGTTAACCACATTATAAATATTTCTCTGTTTTTGACATCTTGAGCAGTGTTAACATATACGTTTGTGCCTTCCTCTTAATAAATATATAAAATATTAAAAAATAATAATAATCTGGAACCCATTCCTTTTGCATTCCCCTTCAAGTGAAAAAAATATCCGTTTTGAAAGATACTAATGGCCTACACTTGCAACCCAAGGAGGCAGTGTTGGAGTTTAGGTGTCATGTCTGGCCCATTTGATACATCATCAGATGGAATTAGTACACAGCTCTGTTTCCAGGGTATGCATACACTATGTTGAAAAAAAAGTGTCCGAACACTTCCATGTTATGTGAATGGAAAGCCACTTTCAAAGACATTGAAAATAAACCTTTTACGCAAAAACTGTTATTGGCAATAAATTGCAGATGTCACTCAAATCTCTATAAATATATTTCCTGCAATGTTCATTTAATATTTAAAGAATGAATGGAAGCTGAAGCATTTATCTTCAACTTTTGACACTTGTGAAAAAACACTTCAATAGATAAAAACACAACTCTTGTAACAATTTCTCCACAAACATAAATTAAATATCTGAAGTTTGTATGACGATTTTTTAAGATTTCGTCAATTTGGAGGCAATGTGACAGTGTCGATTTTCAACAATCTTTGATCAATATTTAAAGATTCAGTAGTAAAGAATCATAGGATATGTCCTGTAGATATAGAACTCATGAAATAATAAGTTAAAAAAATTTTTTGTTACTGTTTCTCTTTTTCAGCTTATTATTTAAAGATTCATTGAAGAGGGACCATTTAATAGCAGATGGCACTGTCACATTGCCTCCAAATTGATGAAATCTTAAAAAATCGTCATACAAACTTCAGATATTTAACCCTTCCAGTGTCCATGTCATCTGTACATATTCGGAGAATCCGAAAAAATATGCGGAGGACATAACACATGTTTTTAGTATAACAAAAATATATTGATTTTTTAAAAATAAAAATTGCCGTTGAAATTTTTTAAAATATATATCTTATAAAAATATATAATTCAGGTTTGAAAAATAATATTTTGTTTTTTAATTTGATGCATATTTTATTAAACTACAATATAAATAATTTTATAAAGCCATCTGATTGCCATTTCTTAGAAGCACTAAATGGTATTGCCGATTTGCTTGTTAACGTTCTTATATGCTGAAGCAACCTTGTGATTTGAGCTATTATCAACAAATTTTTCCCTAAATTTTCCAAAATCTCCTAAAAATTAACAAAAAAATGCTATTATTAAAAATGAAAGATTTTGGAAGTAATTACAAAATACATACCGCCATTTTTTTTTTCCATTTCACATTCTTTTCTGTCAAAAACCTAGACAGTATTCCCAAGTTATTTTTATCATTTTTCCCAGCATTCTATGCATCTTTCCTGCCTTCAAATCGAAACTAAAAGTAAACACGTCCTTCTTAGAAATTTTGGGGCTACCTGCATTTAATTAGTTATGCTTCACTGAGACAAACAAGACACAGATGGCTGATGCAATCTCTGTTGCTTGTGCTATGTGTTGTTTACAGTTTTGGTCCAGCATATTGGATACTCTTTGTCAAGTTAGTATTTTTTTTTATATTTAAACCTTAGTTAGTTTTCATTTCATAGATTTATTTTCGGATTTTAGCGATCTTTTGGCTGATCGATAAGTATCGAATTTTTCAAAGTTATGTTATATCGTATGGTCGGCCTACAACTTGTGGTAACATCGCATTAGGCTATATGTAAATTTTTATTTTATTATTTATTACTTTTCCAGTAAAACTTTGAACTAGTATCATTTTCTGAAAATAAATGAGTTTTTGGATAAGAAAGCAAATTTATTTCTCTAGATTTACTTCCGTTAGTTAGCGATCTTACGATCGGCTGATTTATCAATTTTTCCGAGTTATGCTAGATCGGGGGCCAGTTAAAAGTTGTTGCATATATTTTATTTAACATTCCATTAGGTTACATGTAATTTTTATTTTATTATTTCTTGTTTTTTTAGTAAAAAAAACTTTGAGCTGGTACAGTTTTCTGAAATTGAATGTCTTGTATATGAATGCAAAATAGACTTCCGTTGCTACGGAAATCGGCCACCATTTAGGAGGGCAATTTCGGGAAGGGCTGGTCTTTGTTGCATGAACTTTTCTGCCCTTAGCCAAGATTGCCAAACTTCAACACCTAAATAAAAAATTCATAATATTTAGTAAAAAAAAAGCAGCCAAGGAAGTTTTTTTTCCCGTTTCATAACCAGTTCAGAAAATTCCATAAATGTGAGGCCAAATCACATTGTATAACACTGGCCATGTTTAAAATATATGATACTGAAAAGAATCATTAAAAGAAATAAAAATCATATTTCTGGTTGACAATTATATTATTCGAGAGGAAATTTCCTTTCAATAAATATATAATTTAATTATTTTTATTCAGTAGGTTTTCCAAAATGAAGCCTTAATTGTATAGTGCGATCTTTTTTTTTTTACCATATCAATTGAAAAAGGCTTATTAAAATAAATATGCTTGCAAATTTGTTAATATTATTTCTTTTCATAAAATTCGTAATTAAATTCTATTTAATTTGGTATATAACATGATCTGTTGATTGGTTATTTTTTTAAAAAATTCTAAAGTTGACTTGTTTATCTGACTCAGCACAGTTGGCTCAAAGCCTGGAATTTTCTCAAAGTAGGTACCAAGAAAAAAATTACAAAATGAGAAAAATATTTACTTAAAACCAAAAAAGTAATTTTTTTGTCATTCAGAAATATAGTCATTCTATTCATGTGCATTGTAATCATTTCTGTCTATTAGTTTTTATAAAATAAATTTTTATTTGTGTTGCCAGATGCATTTTTTTTACTATGTGACTCTAAAAAAGCCCTATTAAAATGAAATATATGGTCTTTTTTGTTAAATATTATAATTTCAGAAAATTCAGAATGAAATGCTGATTAATTTGGCATACAACATGCCATAATTTCTTTCATTAGTTATTTGGCAAAAAAGTTCTAAATTTAAAGTTTTTTTTTGGCTGAGCATAGGCAGAAAATAGCTTGACCCCTGAATAGAAACCTGTTTTTCAGGCTGGACACTGGAAGGGTTAATTTATGTTAGTGAACAAATTGTTACAAGAGTTGTATTTTTATCTATTGAAGTATTTTTTCACAAGTGTCAAAAGTTGAAGATAAATGCTTCAGCTTCCATTCATTCTTTAAATATTAAACAGATATTGCAAAAAATATATTTAGAGAGATTTGGGTGACATCTACAATTTATCGCCAATAACAGTTTTGCGTAAAAGGTTTATTTTCAATGTTAGGGAGCTTTGAAAGTGGCTTTCCATTCACATAACATGAAGTGTCCAGACACTTTTTTTTTTCAACATAGTGTATCTATAACCCATGTCTGTTGCAGCTTATTATACATTATGCAATGAGTGTAAAAACAACAACAGCAGCAATTTTCTTATATTGTTTCTATTTTGTAGAAAGATCTTAATGTTATTTTATCAATCATTTATCAAGTGATATAAAGGTTAAAAATATGTAGGCATTATCCCCTGATCAATAATAAATCAATGAATTTGAAAAGTTAGCATTACAATACATAAGGAATAGCAAATGCCATTGCAATTTAGATTTTTTTTAAGCACTTGGATCACTGGCAATGGCAGCTTGTCATGCGGCATGGGAAGCAGTGGCTGCTTCTGGTGACGCATCTGTCACTGCATCCGTACATTTTTGATATTAATGAAAGTTAACCTAATTGCTAATAATCGACTAATAGCCTTTGAGCATCCCCATATGATCTATAACATCAGTCTAGTTGAACATCCACTCAGATGGTTTGGTAAGAGACTACCTGGACTTTTCAACTCAAGCTAAGAGGAATGATTGAAAGCTCTCAATATTCACTTCTAGGAATGGAGAAGGCTGGTTCATGATCTAAAAATCTGTTATAAAATCATTATCAACCTTCTCTATTCAAATCCAGTCGAGCTATTGATGTTTTGGATACTAGCAGAACAAGGAGGCATCCTCTGTGTATTCCTCATGCTAGGACAAACTGTAAATATTATTCTTTCATATGCAGAGTTGGTAATGTTTGGAACTCTCTACCTCTTGATGTTGTGTTGTCCCCACCTTTGTGCATTTTTAAAGATTGACTAAACACAGTCAACTTAGCCAAATTTCTAAAATGTATTAAGTTTTAACTTTCTTTATTTATGAAATTATATGTTGTCAAAGTGTTAACCATAGTATAAACCACAACAAGTGTTTAACCACATTATACACTGGCAGAAATTGAAAACAGAACACCAAAGGAATTCCTTTAGGAACGTCATATTATAATATGTTAATAGTTAAGGGCAGCAGAAACCGTGATCCAAGATTGAAAGTCATCGGATGAAATAATGATGTCACTGAGGACGACGACATGTAAATGTACGCCACGCGTCTTTAAGGACTAGCACATGAAGAAAGAAGTTATTCGTCTTGTTTTGTGTTGTTCAGTGCTCTTTGAAGAAGCTGCCATGCTGGACGATGCAGGCACACATTTGTTCAGTTAGCAGAGTTTGAGCAAAGTCATATACCGGGTCTTCTGGAAGCAGGTTGGTCTTTTCGTCAAATTGCACACCGCGTTGGACGAGAGGTATCGGCAGTGGTATGATGGTGGCATCAATGATCAGAAGAGCATTCGCACACTCATAGATGTGGTTCTGGGTAACACACAGAGTTATGGTTGCATGAGAGGATCAGCGTATCAGGAGGGTGGCAGTGTAGAGCAGATGGCTACAGCATCACAAATTCGATCCTCTGTCATACCATGGGTGTCTACAAGAACAATACACAATCATCTTTTGGAAGCAGGACTACGGGCATACGTGCCGCTGGCACGGTTACCTCTGTCACCTCATCACTGTCGAGCACTTTTGCAGTGGTGTCAAGAATTAGTTCATTAGAGGGAAGAATGGCAGTCTGTGGTCTTCAGTGATGAAAGCTGATTCTGCTTAGGAGCAGCTGATGGTCGTTTGCATGTCCGAAGGTGACAAGGTGAACAGCTTCTTCCATCATGCATCCACCAGCAATACACAGGGCCCATGCCAGACATCAAGGTGTGGGGAGCGATTGGCTATCCCTCTCATATGTCTGATGTTTGTACAGGGTACACTGAATAACAATGCATGCATCAGTGACATCATACAGCCAGTCGTCCTGCCATATTTGAGTGTAATCCCAAATGCGATATTCCAGCAGAATAACACCCACCCACATTCCTCCCAGGCAAACATGCTCTTCAGGCAGTGCACCAACTCCTTTGGTCAGCACACTCCCTGGACTTGTCTCCAATCAAGCATATCTGGGACTGGATTGGAAAACTCTTCCATGGACCATGGCAGGCAACAACCATCGCTGAATGCATCCAAGTTGAAAGTGTATGGAATGGTATCCCCCAGCGTAATATTCAGTATTTGTATAGATTGCATGCCAGATTGGAAGCTTGTATTGCTGCTAAGGAGGTTCAACACCTTATTAAAATGTGTCTTCTGTAAAATGTAATACTCATTAAAAGGTAAAATAAACATTGAATCACTTCACACGTGTGATCACTGTCCTTTCTCAACAAGTTGTTTCTACTAAATAAATTTTATAGATTATGCTTCAATTGTATAATGGTGTTCTTTTTTCAATTTCTGCCAGTGTAAATGTTTCTCTGTTTCTGATGTCTTGAAGTGTTAGCATATATTTTTTGTATTTTCCTCTCAATAAATATATAAAATATTTGTAAAAAATAATAATCTGGTACCCCTCCCTTTTCATTCCCCTTCAAGTGAAAAAAAATATCTGTTTTGAAAGATACTAATGGCCTACAGTTTCAACCCAAAGAGTTAGTGTTGGAGTTTAGATGTTATGCCTGGCTCATTCTATACATCAGATGGAATCAGTGCACAGCTCTGTTTCCAAGGTATACATATTTATGACCCACAAGTCTGTTACAGCTTATTATGCATTACACAGTGAGTCCAAAAACAACAACAATTTTCTTATATTGTTTCTATTTTGTGCAAATATCTTAATTTTATTAACCATTTATCAAGTAATAAAAGGGTTATTTTATTAATACAACTTACTGTCCAGTATCATGATGAAGGGCCTTGAAACGAGCTGTATCTCCAACAGCTAGTCTGAAATCACCAGTATAGAGTACAGTACCATTTGCACCTTCTATTAGAAACCTATAAAGATAATTATAATTTCCAATATTTTAAAACCATTTGAAAAAGCAAGTTTCATATATGATAATGCAATTTATCTATATATTATGTATTTCCTTATACAGGCTTTAATTTTTTTAATAATAAATAAATAGCATTAAGAGTTTGAAGTTTGACCTTTTTGAAATAGGGCAGAGGTTGGCTCATTTGGTAATATGCCAGGCTTGTAACCTGATGTTCCTAGGCTCAAGTCCCAACTATGCTTGAATTAAGACTTTCTCTGCTAATCCCTATTATGTCCTTGGTAGTAATGGAGACACTGGTGGGCTTGGTAAAGGATATCAACATTTGGATTGGATGCTAAGATGTGACAGCATGTGCAGCAGAACCATTCCTATGCATGCTAAGAACACACTGGATGGTTTGGATAGGCTTTTTTTTCTCCTAATAGCTGTCCAGTGGATTATCTGCCTAACCATCTCTGAGCCCTTGGGATCTCTGTGACCTGATAATTTAGCCCTTTCAGTAGCAAAAAGTGTTGTTTACAGTTAAAACAACTCAAATCATTTTTACCTTCCCCTTCCTTTTTGCTTATCATCTGCCTTTCAGTTTACGCATGTTAAAATGGTTCATTTACCATATATCTTCCCAACCCACTGATTGATAGCAATTTGTTATATACAGGGTGAATCTGAAAAAGTGGCAAAACTTTACGGGGTGGTAGAACGCAGCTATACGAGCAATATTCGTCATAGAATGTATGGTCGGAACGCAAGCGGTGAGAAGTTAAAAGGTAGTTTTCCACTGTCACATTTAAAGAATGAACACAAGAAGGAGAGGAGATACTTCAGAAAACATTTTATTAACAGGAATGTAACTGAGGTACATGCTCAAAGAAATTGCTCAAAAGAGCTGCCGCCAGCTGTAATGCAGGCTTCACACCTGCGGGATAGGGACCGACGCACATTTGCGAAGACACCAGGCATTTCCCGAATATTGCCGGCAACAACGGCGATCCTGGCGACTAGATCCATATCGGTTTCAATGGGACACTCGTAGATTAGGCTTTTCATATGGCCCCACATGAAAAAGTCCAAACACGAGAGATCCGGCGAACTTGGTGGCCAAGCTATGGGACCATCTCGACCAATCCATCGCCCTGGGAACGTTACATGTAAAGTGTTCTGCACATCTAAGCTGAAGTGTGCAGGCGCACCGTCATGCTGGAACCACATTCTCAGCCTGCTGGGGGTTGGAATCGGGCACAGCAGCTCCGGCAACACCTCTCATAGGAATGTGTTATACGATTTGCCGTCCAGACGGTGTGGCAGGAGGTATGGGCCAACCAAATGGTCATGGAGGATCCCTGCCCAAACATTTACGGAGAACCGCTGCTGGAACGAATGAGGACGTGTGGCATGCGGGTTCATAGATGCCCACGTGTGTGAATTGTGGGTATTCAAAACGCCCTCACAGGTGAAAGTGCACTCGTCCGTAAACAGAACATGTGCACCAAAATCCGGCTGCGCTGCATTCTGCTGGAGGTACCAACGTGCGAAATCAACACGTGGCTGATAGTCTGCCGGTGACAAAGCTTGTACCTTCTGCTTACGATAGGGGTGCATTCCTTCCTCCTGTAGCACATGGCAAACCGACATTTGGGACACGTGTACTGCATGGGAAACCGCTCGCGTGCTACATCCCGGTCGCTCTTCCACCCTACGCAGAATGTCCTCTGCAAGTTGCGGCGTCCTGACACTCCTTTCACGCCCTGCGTCTTGCTTGGCCGTGGCGAAGGATCCCGTTTCACACAGCCGCCGATGCAAACGCTCGAAGGTTTTCCGATCTGGAGTGCATCTCATTGGTAATGTCTCTGTGCCTCACTTGCATTCCCGTCCGCCGCACCGTACACAAAGTGCATATCCGCCATTTCGTGGTTAGTGTAACCAGCCATCCTCTCGGCAATCCACGGTAGAAATGCTGTTGGGTGCAAGGACCGACCCTTTTATACCATTTCCAACGCCACCTAGCGGCTCGCCGTTTGCGTTCCGCCCATACTTTCTATGACGAATATTGCTCGTATAGCTGCGTTCTACCACCCCGTAAAGTTTTGCCCACTTTTTCAGATTCACCCTGTATGAAAGCTTTAGATGCAGGAAATTTTACTCTTCAGGAAAGCTTTAGATGTATGAAAGCCTGTATGAAAGCTTCAGATGCAGGAAATTTAACTCTTTCATTTGCTGCATCTAAAGCTATTTAAAGCTTTAGATGCAGCAAATGAAAGCTTTAGATGCAGGAGTGTTAGAGGTCATAAAAATTTTACCTCCATGCTTTATTTCCCTCTAAAAAAGGGAAAAATGCATAAACTATTCCTCCACTGTATCTTTTAAATGTGATGTCCCAGAGTAACAAGTTATGTGTCAAATGAAAGTCTGTGATACGGAACTGATTTAACCTCCCCCCTTTCTCCATGCTTTTTTCCCTCCTGAAAAAAGGATAAAAATGTAAATGATTATTCCAGTATAAAATCTGAACATGACAACCAAGTGTAGTGTTTTCTCAAATGAAAGCTCAAGATGTGCAGAATAACAGAGAATATAGCAATTTTCTCCTCTAGTGCAAATACATAAATTTTAAAACTTTATCTTTCTATATGCATCTTAAAAAGCAAAAACATGAAAGTAAAACATACCAATTATGAAATTACATATTGATTTTATATTAACTTCAAAGACATCACCAAATTGATTTTTCTTACCATTTGAACAAAATTACCGTTGCTTTATCCTTGTCTGAAGCTATTACGAAAAAAGTGAATGATTTCATCATTGGTTAAGTTTCATTTTTACTTTTTAAGGTTTATATAGCCTCTTTTACTTTCCAAATTCATATCTTTTAACTGTTTCAGTATTGGAGCCAATTAATCATTTGAATCTTTTAAATTTTAGTAACATGAATCAAAGGCATCAACTTTATTGTTATCCTGCTTACAAAGGGTCCCTGTTTCACTACCATAACTAACCTTACATAAAACCACACCATTATACAGCCCAATTTTATTCTTCAGGTGTATATGCATATTTTTCCACACTCTCCATGCATTCTTAAAAGTACCAGAGGCAATCCCTATTCTTCTATTTATCTCCATCACCAGTATCTGTTACATAGCTCCCGAGATTATGAATTAAGCTGAGACACTTGATCAAAAGTGCAACCATTCAAAGCAACTGAAGGCACCATCTGCCTGACCAATTTCCATCACTTTAGTTTTTCTCTCTTTATAACCAAACCTACTGTATTACAGTTGTCCATCAACCAAATTCTTAATTCCATTAAGTATAATAATGCAAAGAACTTTACATGGAACAGAAAGTAAACTAATTCCCCTATAATTATCACAAGAATTGTGATCACCTTTTTTCAAAATAGGGATAATAATAGCTCTGGTAAAATAACTAGGAACAACACATTTATCATAAAAAATATTCAAAATTTCAGTCACCAATGTCAACACTAATGTTCCCAGCTCTAAGTATTTCAGTGGTGATTTCATCCACCCTGGGGATTTATGCAGTTTTAATTTACAGATAGCTTGGGTTGTTTTACCTCTGAGCGGCACTTTTTTGCACACCATGGGCTAAATGGCCAGGTCACATGGACCCCAAAGGTTCAGAGAAGGTTGGGGAAGGGGCCCCACTGGAACAGCTGTTGGGAGACAGATGGTAGCCTCCCGTCAAGGCCATCCAGCGTGTTCTTTAACATGCATGGGGTATGGCTCTCCCGCACACAGGGCACGGCTTAACATCCCATCCGACGGATGGCGGCCTTTACAAGCCCATCAGTGTTCCCTACTGACTGTGGGCAGGACGGAGAATTTGGCGGAGATAAATATCAATGCTGACCCAGCTGGGACTCGAACCTGGCACGCTACCGACTGAGCCATCCTCGCCCCATTTACAGATAGCCAAAGTGACTTTAGAATGTGATATAGGACCATCATTAAAGCCAATAATTCATCTATCCTGATTACAAACAATGGGAGTAGAAATAATCACAATATTTAGAACATCTCTGAAATGCTCATCCCACCTAGTCATCACAGAATCCTCACCTTCAACCATCTTTATCCCTCAATCCCTGTGTACCTGTCAGTTTCTTCTCACATGACATTAACTATTTGGTACAACTCCCTACTGTTGTGCTGTCTAACTGCTTCCACTGCTTTGTCAGCCAAGCTATCAAAACAGATTCTTACTAGCTGTTAACTGATCCTTTACATGTGTATTAAGCTCGTTGCAATGCCATCTGCTAGAGGTAGCATAGTGTTGATTCATATTAATCCTGCACACTTGCCTCTTTCTGAAATAAGTTCCATAGCCTTCTTAATCAAATAATTTTGTTTCTTCTGTTCCCTTCTACACAAAAGAGTTCTGTTGGTTTCAAGAAAATCCTGTTCAAACTGATGCCATTCTTTCTCAACCTCAGTAGTAAGTAAACTACAATTGTCAAATGACTAAGTAGACTCTCATTGTATGCTTTGGTTACACCTGGATCCATCAGACTTTCAGTGTGAAAAGTTGGGTTGGGTTTTTTTACCTCTGAGCGGCACTTTTTTGCACACCATGGGCTAAATGGCCAGGTCACATGGACCCCGAAGGCTCAGAGAAGGTTGGGGGAGGGGACCCACTGGAACAGCTGTTGGGAGTGTGAAAAGTAATTTTCTTAATCTTAACACATTTCTTAGGCTTCAGTTGCAAGACACTTTTGACCAGGACATAAGACAGACCCAATTTCAGCTCCTCTGTATGATCTGGTATTCCTAACCAAACTAGCCCATTTGCTGTTAATTACAATGTATATCATCATCATCATCATCATCATCATCATCATCATCATCATCATCATCATCATCATCATCATCATCAAGCAGCCATGGGCTATGGAGGTTGAACCAGACCATGCAATTTAGTTCTCCAAGCATATCTGTCCTGAGCTACATCTGCTGCATCTGGCCACTGCACACCAATTCTAACAAGGTCCTGTTTGACATTGTCTGCCCACCGCATCCTAGGTCTCCCCCTCTTCCTGAGGCCTTTAGGGCAACATGGCCAAACCAATGGAGTCTCTCTCTGCACAATATACTGCTCAGAGGAGGTTGCCAACTCCTTTGTCTAACCTCTTCATTACTTTCAAAATTGAATCACCTAATACCCAAGATACTGCGTAAGCATCTAGAATCAAAAGCATCAAGTTTCCCGTTATCTTGTTTACAAAACATCCAAGTTTCACTACCATAACTAACCCTAGAAAGAACCAATCTATTATAGTCTAATTTTAGTCTTTAGGTGTATAAGCATATTTCTCCACACTCTCCATAGATTCCTAAAAGTCACAGAGGCAATCCCTATTTGCCTGTTAATCTCATACTGCACATCACCAGTATCTGTTACATAGCTCTCAAGACAATAAAACTGACACACTTGCTCAAGGACATAACCATTCAGAGTGACTGAAGCACCACCTGCTGACCAATTTTCATCACTTTAGTTTTCTCTCTGTTTATAACCAAACCTACTCTACCATCAGTCTCATCAACAGCACTAATGAAAGAGTTCATCTTATCAACATCATTAGCCAAAAAGGCCAAATCATCTGCATAATCTCAATCAGAAATTTTAAAATCTCTAGGCCATTTAAGGACAAAATCTTTCCCTTGCAAAGAATTTTGCATAACATAATAAATAACCAAACAAAAGAGAAAAGGAGACAAAATGCATCCTTGTTGAACACCAGAAGCAATGCTAAACCAATTGCTACAAACTTACCAACTCTCATACATGACTCAGTGTTATATAAATAGTTTTCATTATATTAACTAACTTGTCTGGTATGCCATATGATCTCACAATCAACCACAAATTATGATGATCAACAGAGTCGAAAGCCTTTCTGAAATCAACAAAGCTAGCAACCAAAGGTTTCTGAAACTCTAAACATTTCTCAAGAATCTGCCTAAGTGAAAATATCTGATCCACACATCCCCTACCACTTCTGAATCCACATTGCTCATCACGCAATTGACTGTCAACCAGATTCTTAATTCTATTAAGCACAATCATGCAAAGAACTTTACCTGGAACAGAGAGTAGGCTGATACCCCTATAGTTATCACAAGAACTGCAATCCCCTTTTTTGAAAATAGGGATAATAATAGATCTGGTAAAATCCTTAGGAACCATACCTTTATCATAAAAGATATTCAAAATTTCAGTCATCCAAGTGGTAACAGGAACATTCCCAGCTCTAAGCCTTTCCATAGTAATTTCATATACACCTAGGGATTTATGAAGTTTAAGTTTAGAAACAGCCAAAATAACTTCAAATTGTATTATAGGACCAACATTAAAGCCACCAATGCATCTATCATCATTGCAAACAATGGGAGTAGAACTAACCACATTGTTTAGAACATCACTGAAATGCTCAGCCCACCTAGCCATGACAGAATCCTCACCTTCTATAACCTTACCTTGTTTATCCTTCAATCCCTGTATCTGTTCTGTGTTTTACCTGTTGTTTTTTACATGGGTCCTATACACCCATTGTTATTGTTGATTTTATACTTGTTGATTTTACACTTGTTGCTCTCTTTTACTCTTTTTCTATATCTCGTATTTATTATATGTTATTTGTGTCTCTTTTAAATTTGGTTGTGGGTTTCATGTTTTTTATCCTTTTTATCGTTTGTTTGGCGCAATATAGCCTTAGTTGCTATTGCGCCAAAAAACCCCAAACAACCAAACAACCAACCAACCCTGTATCTGTCCATTTTCTACCACACAAAACATTAACTATTTTTGTACAGCTCTCTGCTGTTGTGCTGTCTAACTGCTTCCTCGGCTTTGTCAGCCAAGCCATCAAGCCAAAGATTCTTATCAGCAACTAACTGATCCTTTACATGTTTATTAAGCTCTCTGTAATGCTTTCTATTAGGACTAGTAGGATATTGATTAAGGACATTTCTGCTGTTCTTTCTTTCTGAAATAAGCCCAAGTGCCTTATCACTCAAAGAATTTTGCCTTCTCTGCTCCTTTTTCCCTAAAAGAGTACTGTTAGTTTCCAAAAACGCCTGTTTAAAATGGCCCCATTCTTCCTCAACTTCAGTAGTAAGCATACCATGACTGTCATAATGACTAAGTAACCTATCATGGTAAGCTTTAGCTATAACTGGGTCTTTCAGAGCTTCAGTATTAAAGGTAAAATTTTTAACCCTAGCACAACACTTTTTAAGTTTAAGTTGCAAGACACTTTTAACAAGGTAATGGTCAGATCCAATTTCAGCTCCCCTATATGACCTGGTATTCCTAACAGAACTAGCCCATTTGCTGTTAATTAATATATAATCAATCATATTCTTATGTAGCCCATCAGGTGAAACCCATGTGTACTTATGTATGCCACGGTGTTTGTAATAAGTGTTAGTTATTCTGAAACCATTGAGTTTACTTACCTGTGGAAGACGTTGAAGCCATCTACACTGGAAGACTTCCCCCAATGTAGAATTTGATGATGCCAGCAGAAGCAAAGAGTTCAGGTGCCTGCGATGACCTCTGCTCAGAATTATCCACCAGCTGATAGACATATCCTGTGAATCTATTCACTTGGGGCTGTCAACCCACAAACAAACAGAAAACACAGCGGAAGATTTTCCCTCCACAGAAGCCCACCAACGCAGCAAATTCAGGATCCATAATCAAGCTCAGAGCCATAATTCAGTCCAGTCCAGTGAATTTATATGGTCAGCACCAGGACCCTGTGTGATTGGCCACTCCTCAGCAGGGTAGAAAAAAAAAGAAAAGTAGCCAGAGTTGTCCAAGATCAGTAGGCCAAACTAATCTGGCAGCCCTCCCCTTTCTGTTCACTTCCACAAGAGAATATCTGTCTTGAAAGGTACTAACAGCTTGCACCACAAGAAGGTAAGGTTGGACATTAGGTGCTAGGCCTGGCCAGTTCTATGCATCATCACAGGAGATTGGTAGGACATTATATTCCTCCCAGATTGTTCCATACTACAATGGACACACACATCTTCAATTAATGCAGCTGTTCAAAGATTCAGCCACATTTCTACTTCACTCTTTTAAGCAGAGTATGTTTCTGGAAACAGACTCTTAGCAGTTTCAGTTTCCCTTTCAGGATGTTATGCAATTAATGATAAAAATAATTATAGAAATACTAAAATTAGTTTAAATGAGAAAAATTAATAACAATGAAAAAAGAAAGGGCTTATTTGGCAACTGCTTTTTAAAAACATAATATTTTATCCAATTTAAAGTAAATATATTTCATTAATTTTTGGAAACCTTTCAAAACTTTACTTCCCTTAGTACTAAGTTCAGAAGTATGCAAATGCAACATGATGATGGTCAGTGTACATGTTTAGCATGACAAAAAATGCCCAGACTTATGAATCACCACAGGATTCATAATTCTGGAGGCATATCTAACAATGAGAGCCTAATTTATAATTTTAAAGTTCAAATGTCTTCTTTAACCCTTCCCAGGTCAAGGACATCTATAGACTTTTGTTTTACAACACACAAAACTTTGATTTAAAAAAAACTGCTGTTTGAAATTTTTTTTACATGTATCTTTTAAAAGTAAGTAATTCAAGCTTAAAAAATAATATTTTCTTTTTTCATTTGATGCATATTTTATTAAACTACAATGTAAATAATTTGATAAAGCCATCTGATTGCCATATTTTAGAAGCATTATAAGGTATTGCCGATTTGTTTGTTAACATTACTTTGCAATGAAGCAATCACCTGATTTAAGCTAGCAAGTTTGATTTAAACTATTATCAACGTATTTTTCTTACATTTTTGAAAATCTTAAAATTAACAAAAAAAAAAATGCTATTTTTAAAAACAGAAGATTTTGGAAGTAATTATGATATATGTACCTATTTCTTTTGATATACCACTGTAAAAAAGCTATTAAAATTAATATGTTACTACAAAGTTCATTTTTTTTACTTCAATAAAATTCAGAATTAAATTCTCTTTAATTTGGCATCTAACATGACCTATTCTGTTGATTAGTTATTTGTTAAAAATATTCTAAAGTTGGCTTGTTTATCGGACTCTGCCACAAGCCTGGTCTTTTCTCAAAGTATGGTACAGAGAAAAATATTACAAAATGAAGAAACGTTTACTTTAAACAAGAAAATATTCTTTTTTGGTTATTCAGAGAAATAAATAGCCTTTATATTCCTGTGCATTATAGTCATTTCTGTCTATTATTGTTTTTTAAATAAATTTTTATTTGTGTTGCCATATGTATTTTTCACTGTATGACTCTAAAAAAGTCCTATTAAAATAAAACTAGTCATCTTTTTTATTAAATATTTTATTTTCAGAAAAATCCAGAAATACCTATCGAACAAAAAAAAATTTTTATTTCTATAAAAAAGTTCGATGCATACAGACAGACAACAAAGTGAACACATTTTCCGGTTTTTCTTTTTTTAAAGATAAAAACAATGTTGTGTTTGTTTACCTCTCAGTGGAATATTTTTGCACACAATAGGCTAAATGTCCAGGTCACAAAGATCCCAAGGGCTCAGAGAAGGTTGGAGAAAGGGACCCACTGAACAGCTGTTAGGAAACAGATGGCAGCCTCCTGTCAGATGGCAGCCATCCAGTGTGTTCTTTAACACATACAGGGAATGGTTCTCCTGCACACAGGGCAGCCTTTCCAAGCCCATTGGTGTCCCCCTACTGACTGATGGCAGGGTGGGAGGGTTTTGCAGAGATTAATCTCACCACTGTCCCAAGTGGGACTCAAACCTGGTTACAAGCCTGGCATGCTACCAACTGAGCCCCCCACCCTAAGTGTTTTGTGTTATTAGCATTAAAGTGAAATTATATGAATTTGTAATCTGATATGTTTTAGGATGAATGCTGTATAGCAATATTGAAGCGATTTAACTTTTTAATTTGCAAATAATATGGAGTTACTAAACTACATTGTAACATTATATGTAAACAGTTTCATTTGGAAGTGCAATTGCTGCTACAATAACAGCAGTACTTACATGACAGACCCTGGGGAATGTCCAGCAGGAAGTAAGGTTACAACCACATCTAACTGCTGAGCAGAAAATAGACAATAAATAGTTACAAAAAAAATTAATTTTTCATATCTTATAAACAACAGAGTCATTCAGTTTTACAAGCATTAGTTATACTTTGCTTCAAATTTTTGTTGAAGTTTATAAAAACATGTTTACAGCAATATAAATCAATCATCATAAGAGATAAAATTTTACATTTTATATGCACCTTTTTATGGTGCATTCCTGATTATTCTATTCAATCATGCAAAAAGAGGACACAAATAATTAAAAAAAAACACAAATCATTAAATAAGCAATCAAATCTTGTAGCATGATCAATTACAAACAAATATTGCTGAAGGACTCTGAATGGGCTTAAACATGCTTCAATTAACAATCTAGGTTAATTTTTTTAGCAATCAACTTACAAAATTAACCTTTTTTCCATCATCTCAAAGTGAGAAAAACCCTTTCATAGTACAAATCTTCTATTTATTAAAACAGCATTAGTTAAATGATGCATTGCAACTGATTATCATTGCCTATTTGTTATTTTTTAAATTATTACCAGAAAATGAAAACATGGCACTGGCAGAGTTATCTTCTTCCAAACTCTAAGGATGTATGTATTTTTTATTTATCAATTTTTGGTAGTGACTATATTTTGTGAAAGTTTACTGTAGTTACCAGAGCAAAACCTGGTAGGGAGTGGAACGGGAAGTGTGAGGTATGGTTTCCAGTACTTATTTCTCTATGGAGTAATCCTTTTGACTTCCCATCTTCCTCTGCTCTGTGAAGCTTAAGTTTGAAAACACTGTCTGAAACCTGTATGATACACACCTAGTGGTGACCACAGAAGATTAGTAACTCCTCATACAATGCTCACAGTGCAGAGAAACTCGTATTAATTTTCTAATATTCTAAGCACAGGTCTACCACAAGAAAGTGCTAAATAAGTTTGAACTTGTTCATTTCTGCACAATTGCAACTGGAAATGATATTGCACTGATCAGTTGGCAGCCACACAGTTTGGAAGTCCATTCAGTTTTCAATAAGTATCTGATTTATTCAGCACTGCAGTATATTTAAAGGTTTCCCTTAAAAAAAATCCAAACATACCATTTGTAAGTCCATTGGTAAATTTGCAATGGTCACTCCTTAATAAATTTAAGAAATGTTAATGTCATCAGTTACCCCATTTGGCCATTAGTATGCAAAAGATCATCCCCAACATTCTTTCTAGAAAATAATTTGTTGAAATTTTTATTTAGCTTCATTTGTGATCACCCATTTTCCATAAAATTCATGACAGAATTTCTCAACAAATTCAAGGATCTGTCTATTCCTCCCAACAGCAAATTAGTCACATTTGACATAGTTTCCTTATTCCCATCCCCTGCAGTTCTTGATGATGTTATGTTATTTCAGACAAAAAATTATTAAAGCACAAAAATTTTGCCTACCTGAAATCAACGCCATTCATGAAGCTCTAAAACTAGTCAATGGTAAAACTAGTCAATAAAACTAGTCCAGTTTGGCAACAAAATCTATGGGCAGGACTTGGGGGTCCCCATGGGCTCACTCCTTTCTGGCATCCTATCTGAAATTGTTCTTCAAGACCTCAAAGTGAGTTTAGATTGCTCACTTTAATGGGATTTTCTGTCCCATTTATGAAATTGAAAAACACTTTCTTGGCTACTTTTTATAATTGAACATTATGAATTTTTTCTTTGGGTATTGAATTTTGGGGATCTTTGCCAAAAAGTTAGTGCACCAAAGCAAAAAACAAACAAACAAAACAAAACGTTTGTGTTGTTAGAGTGGCACAGCCAAGATATTGGAGGGGGGAGGAGAAGAAGTTAAAATCTTTTCAAACCATTCAATATGAACTTAAAAAATTGTAATTTAAAAAAGAAAAAAATTCTTGGGGAAGAGAATAAAAACACTTGCCAAAACTGCCCTCCCACATGAAGACTGATTTCTGTATCAAAAGTCTTTTTTTTTTGCTTCTATATCCAAGACCTCATTATCAGAAAACAATAGATAATTAAAAAAATTATCAGAAACCATTATAAAAAAAAATTATTAAAAAATGAAGAAACAACAAAAGAAAAATTAATAACCTAATGTGATGTTAAATAAAATATCTGCAACCACTTGTAAGCCAGCCATCTAATGAGCAAAACTCCAAAAGATCGATAAAAATCTATCATTAGATCAATAGATCAATAATTTACAGAACAGAAATCTAAGGTCCACAGAAAAGAACACTAAGGTTTAATCATAAAAGAGTAAATAAAATACTAACTTTATGAAGGAAGATAATATCCAATGTGTGGGAAGTATCTGGGCTTAAATCAACCATCTAAACAACTACCATGCAGCCATTTAACAGATGGCTCTCACATGTGAGTAATTAGTAACACCTGTGTCTTCCTCTGCCGTGACACCATATGCTGCAACCAGTCTTGAACAACAAGTTTTGACTAAGAACAGTGGCAGATTGGGCCACTGGGACATCGGGAGATTTCCCAGTAGGTCCACCACAAAATCTTACCTTGAGGCTGGTCAGTCAGTAGTTGATTCTTAATTAATTACAAAATAATGGACTAAGGACAGTGGTCAACTGTGGTGAATTGGTTAGTGGAAAATATACAAGAATGGAATTAAAACTTCTTTGGGCCAAAATTGCAAAACACAGACAGTAGGAAGAGGCCATTGCTTTGCAGTAAATACAAAATGGAAATTAATTTTAATATCTTTATTTCCAATCATGAAATTGTTGATCTTATGATTCATCATAAGATCAACAATTAGATCAGATAAGATCAGATATCATGAAATGTTAATATGATTCAATAAGATCAGATATCATGAAATGTTAATCTGATCTTTATGATGTCATAAAATAAAACAAAATTGTGTGTGAAGAGGTTTTTTTTATGGCATGTTTTTTGCGATATAGTGAAAAACAGTAAAAATTGCACACAATTCTGAAGCTAAATTTCATATCAGGCTAATCGTCACATTGTAAACTTTATCATTTGTAAAAAATTAATTCCTCCTAGTGCTCCCACAAAAGAAAAATGTCTATCTAAATTCTATATAGATATATAGATATCTATATCAGAATAAATCTAAAAAAATGTAATATCTAAAGTAGACAGTCCTTTGAATGACAGCATCAAAATTCCATTACCCTTCATGCTTTTTGTAAGAAAATGTGACAGATGAGTTAAGCACATAAATGAAATCAATGAGAATCAGGATTCTCAGCAATATTCATAAAATATTTAAAGAGTACTGGTAGCAGAAACAATGGACAGCTAAGCGATCATCTTAATAGTTTTAAAATAAATTTCTAATAGATGCTCCATGCACTTATTTAACATTTAAAAAAAAGAGGAGAAATTTTTGAGGCAACTTAGCTCTATGCAATAATGAGTGATAACAGCCCATCTCAAGAACAGTTTTTAGTCAATAAATATTTTGGGGAGAAAATTTTTGCCGACATACGGGATTTGAACCCGCATCTCTCCAGAAACATGCCAGAGTATTCTTCCAGTTGAACTAATGCCAGCTCGTTTTTTTCCGCTAATTTTAAGACTAAACTAATTTCTGCAACTGACATGTTTCTGGAGAGATAAGGGTTCAAATCGCATATGTCAGCAAAAAATTTTTCCTCAAAATATTTATTGATTTTATCAGCGCCAAAAGAGCAGCAGGTAACACTGTGATTATCTTCTATGTTTAAATAGTTTTTAATTGTAAATACAGCCAATAATCATGTATTATTAAATTTGATATTTGACATTTGCTTAATATATTAATTGTTGGGAAATACTAATGTTTTTATGGATAGTTCAGAAGTTAACACTGAACCTAGTAGTAGAAGAAAATCTTCCCACAGAGAATTCAAAAAATTAATACTAATGGCTGGTGAAATATTAATAAAAATATAACAATGTGAGGTAATAATTAAATAATAATTTAATGAACTAAAAGCTACATAATACGATAGAGTATACTTGCTCAGTTGTAGTCATTGTGATCAGATGTTCCTCGTATAGCTCCTGCCAGCAAGGTATGTCTGCTGCCATCCTGTGACCTTGACCAGCACAGAGACCAGTGTCAATTGACCTTCTGGGCCATCATTGGACCAGCAAGTGCCACGAACTTTATTAATCTTACTTGTCCTCTCCCCCCTGCATCAGTCCTTCTTGTTTTACACAGTGCCTTGTGTAGAGTGAGCTGGCACAAATCAATTAAGCACCAGAACTTCAGGGTCCAATTTGTGCATCTCCCTATAGTAGTTCCCACCATTGGTCTTGTAAGCCAAAACTTGCTGGACAACGAATTCAATGTGTAACGGTTGTGGAGAAACCATTATTCCTAATGCCGACCATATGCTCTGCAATGGGTGCAAAGGGAAACTGCATTTTGGTTTAACTGTTTTTATGCAGTTTAGTTCTCTCTGGCACAACACAGAGAAAAATACAAAATGATGACCCAAGAGAAGGAAAAAATGTCTCTGTACTGACTGCAAATTAAGTAGAATTAACCGCAGACCTGTTTTAGATAAGGAAAATGGAGACAATATGCCTCTAAAGAATAACACACATGTATCACCTTTGCTGACATTGAATGATAACACTGACTAAAGCCAGGAGACAACCTTGGGTCACCGCTCCTCTAAGACATTTGAAGAAGGCTCTAATTCTAGTATACGACCTCCATCTTTGGCACAACAAGCCAGAAATTTTCAAATGTTACTAAATGAAATATTGCATTTAAGAAACGAAATCAAAGACTTGAGGCATTCAGCAGAATTTTTTTCATCGCAATATGATACACACTACTGAATACATTTCATGACTATGAAACGACACAACTAAACATTATGAGTAAACTGGCTACTACTGAAACTACATGCGCTGATCTCACTCAAAAGAACATGGCTCTAAAGTTGCAAATTAATGATCTTGAACAATACAACAGAAATCAAATATTGAGATACATGACATTCCAATGGACGACCAGAAAGAGAAAGAAAACCTAAACCAGAAAATGATCAACATTACAAAAGCACTGCATATAAATAATTTTAACATTGATCAACTTGAAACCTTATATAGACTGCCAACAAAGAAGAACAAAACACTTGTGATTATTGCCCAATTTAAGTCTAGAAACAAACGTGAACAAAGGATGATAAAAAAGAATTCAAAAATCTTTGCCAGTAATGTTATTGATGATGCTAAAAAACAAGTCTATCTAAATCAAAATTTAACAGCAATGAAAAGAGAACTTTTCTGGAAAGTGAGGTGCCTAGCCAGATTGAAAAATTTTAAATACATCTGGTTTCAAAACAGGAAAATCATGAATAGAAAATCTGATGGTGACAATGTAATTCGAATTGATATGCTCACGAATTTCAATGAATTTAAAATGGGAAATATTTATGTGATCCACTATTTTTTTTTGTCATGGCGACTTTTCATTTTGATAACTTAACAACATTTGATCACAATGAAAATGTTTTGTGCGACTATGAATAAGTTAAGAAATAGTTCTTGACTAGTATATTGTTATGAATCCGATGAACATTTAAAGTTTTCTGCATGTGAACATTTGAAGTCTGAAAAAAAAATTGGGATACTCTCTGTGTTTCTCTTAAAGATATTTTGAAATTTTTAGATATTATTATATTGACAGAAACTAACATTCTCAGCATGGATGGCTCTGTTGTTCAATTTAGAAAATTTTAATCAACTTTTTACCAGAACTCCTGGTTCATCTGAACATGGGATTCTATTTTTCTTCTGCAATATGTTATTAGTCAAAAAGATACTTTTGTTTGTGATTGCTGATGGAACATTGAATATAAATATATACAAGGGGAATTTAACTTTCAATTTACTTACTATTTACAGATCACCAAGCTCAAATATTAACACTTTTCTAACCTCGAAAATTGGTTCGAAACAACTGATAAACATCGCAATCAGATACTAGTTGGAAACTTTAGATCTCAAAAAACATGGAATTGCCAAATACATAGAGTTGCTAACCAAGTTTGGTGTCTCACCTATCATTACTGGCATCACCAGCAAAGACATCATTGGTGACTCCCTCTCTGACATGCATTGATCACATTAACATCAAACTTGACATTGATCGCAACACAAAGTCAATGATTTTTTGCAGTAGAATCACAGACCACTACTTAATTGCATCAACTTGTGGGAAAAAAAACTTGGGAATTCTTCTAATCACACTAAAAAGCTAGACAGCAATTTTGACACAAAACCTATCTTAGATCATAAAAACATACGCAAAGAAATAAGCTTAACATACTGGCTGGAGAGAGGCACTTGAAATAAAACCCCAAATTCAGAAACAACAGATGTACTTTATGAGGTATTCATAAAAAAAAGGCAATTGTTAACAATAACAAAATTAATAAACTACCTGATGGCTCAAAAATTAAACAATGCAATTGTAGCAAAGACTGGATAAATCAGGAAATAATAAACTTAATAGGAAAAAGAGATTCGGCTTGGATTGACTACAAAAATAACAATAGAAACAGAAATTTTAAATTACTCTACACAGACTTAAGAAACACAGTTACATCCCTTATTATGCAAGAAAAGAAAAAAACATTACTACACACAATTTGAGTCTTGTAAAAACAATCCAAAGCAAACTTGGGAGGTTATCAACCAAATTATTAATAATAAACTTAAAACTACCATTGACGATTTTACCATGAAGAATATGCCACAAGGTATGTCTGAAACTTGAACAGCAAAAAACTTTAACACCTTTGCAGACATTATGGTCAATCTTAGAGACAATAACCATATACAGAATCTCCCTATAGTTCCTAAACATATCCACCTTCTATTCACTCAATTTTTATACCTCCCATTTCACAAGAAACTTTCAAAATTTTAAGTGACTTAAATGAAAGAAAATCACTTGGATGCGATCAGGTAAATGTGAAGCATGTTAAAGCATGTTAAAGCATGCAAAAACTCCTTAGCTGATCTCATGAACTTAATCAATGAAAGCATATCTACAGCAAACATCCCTAATAAACTTAAAATTGCTATTTTAAGACCAATTTACAAAAGTGGAACTAAATCTGATTATATTAATAATAGGTCTATTGCCTTCCTACCAGTTCTATACAAAATTCTTGGAAGACACATAGCTAATGTTCTAGCCAATTTCTTGAAAAAACACAATATTATTAGTAAAAAGCAATATGGTTTTCAAAAAGGTAAAAATATAATTACAATTTCAACAGAGTTTTCTGACATCATTAATGGAACTATGAATAACGGAATAAAAGCAGCTGCAACCTTTCTGGACTTCCATAAGGCATTTGATATGTTAGATCACAATATTCTACTTCAAAAATTGTATACATGGTATGTGGTATGAGGTATTATTGTATAAATTGTATACATGGTGTAGTAATCAAGTATTACCCTCAAATCTTAAATGGTTTGAAAATTACTTAAAAAACAGAGTGTGTGTTACCAAAATTAATGCATTTTTAGTGAGATGAGAACAGTGTACACTGGTGTCCCACAAGGTTCAATTTTAGGTCCACTCTTATTTATTATTTGTATTAATGCAAGCTTAAAAAACCTAGCAAACCTTAAATTGAAGAGCTCTCCTTATATATATATTCTAATGATACCACCTTGATTAACGTGAATCACAATATAAGAGACATGTGATGCCCCCTCATTCACTTTTACTTTACCTTAACCAGTTTTGCTTAATTTACGTTATATTTATCATTTTGGGGATTTTTATTTCATTTTTGGCATCACAGCACTCGTTTCCAAGAGTTCGGAGTTGCGCATGTGCAACTCCGAACTTTGGATTGTCATTCGCTAAAGCGCGTGTATGAGGACACGTCCACTCTTGCGTCATAGCTTTCACTGTTCGTCAATTTATGCAAATGTCTTTCCCGGCGTGCAACATGACACGTGCGGCCTCTGTAGCCTCTTGTTATAACCTGGTGACACATTAGTCACAGTCAGTGTTTAGTCAGTGGAGTTGGTGTTGAGTGTTGGAGTTTTGTTGAAGAGTTTGTAATGAGTTTGAAATGATGTAGTATCTTCTTCATTGAAGTTTTGGTGAGTGATTTTTAGAAATAAATTTGTTTTGTTATTTAAACCTTTTTGAGTCTTTACTAATTTTTTCTCTTGAGCAACGTTAATATTTTGATTAGAATTAATCTTTAAATTTTGACAATCATTTAATATTTTTGAATTCTTACTCGTTAATGCTTGCTGGTATTTCAAACCCTAATTTTTCCTAATTAAACTTTATTTTTTTGGCAATTTGTTAATTATTGCCTGGTGCCAACTCAGCTATCCGGAGCATGAAAATAATTGAATCAGACAAAGGGTCCAAAACTTACTAAACTTTAAAAGTATTTCATTTCTTTTGACCCGTTACAGACACAGTCCCTATTTTTGTTAATGAAATTATTAACTGGTCTCACATTAATTGCATTTACATAAACTCAGATAAAACCAAACGGATGATCTTTCATCTTATGTAATAAAAAACCATGAACCCTTGTGTCCTAATAATATGATAACTCATGGCCCTGACTGCTGTGGCTGATACTATTGAGCATGTTGAGAACCATAAATATCTTGAACTTTACATGAATACAACCTTCCGATGGAATACACATATTCAAAAACCAGCAGGGAAATTGCATCTATGTGCCTCTAAACTTTACAATCTATAATTCACTGCAAGAACACATAGTACATGCATTTTGGTTTACAAAATTATCTGTGAATCTGTATAGACTTATGGTTTGAAATATACGACTCAACTAACCTCATTTTCAGCAGCATTCGGTATTAAAATGGTTGTTGGATGCTCAATACAAATAACTTCCTGCAAAAGATAAAATGTGTATCATTCAACATAAAAGTAAAATAATATATATGTATAATATAGCAAACCATAAACAAGACTCAACATTAATATACAATTGCACTGCAAATGAGCATTGTTTAGTCAACAGATTTAAAATAGTCATTATATAAGAAAAAATTGACAGAACTCTAGATCTTCACATCTCACCTACTTACCATAAAGTTATACATATATTACAGGAAATATGGATGTTATCATTTATGAACCATGAATCATAAATTTAGAAAAAATTACATAACCAAATGTAAACTATGCAACACAAGAAAGTGGTAATATGTAGTGCATTTTTTTAGGAATAACTGGTTTGCTTCTACTGCTGCAGGCAGGTTAATAGAAAATTTCCACATTTGGAAAACAGCTAGTAAAGTCAGGCAACCAGATAAGATGATTAAACAGATTGAAAAAGAATCAATAAATAAAAATATATATGAATTGCAAGTAACACCAGCACAACGAATGAAGGAAAATAAAAGATACACATCACTATCAAATATCCAATGGCTGATAAATACAGTATGAAAAGAGATGCTAATGTGCTAATACAAGGATCTAATATAATCCTAAATATTGTGAAAGACAACAGAGATGGGGAAAAAATCATTAAGGGGATATATAGTGTACCACTGGTAAGAAGTGATAATATAGAAAATAAACGTTTATGTTGGAATAACAAAGAACAAAAGATATTAGGATGTCCAAACAGGCAAAGGACATTAAATACAAGAAACCTATCATTCATTAACAAAGGCATTACTTGAAGATTAATACCAAAGAAGTGGAAATATTCACCAACCTACCTAATCAATATCAATTATTTAAAAGATAGCATATCAGTCCTTGTTAAAATTGGTGTGCAGTGGCCGGATGCAGCAAATGTAGCTTAGGACATATATGCTTGAAGAATTAAACTGCACGGTCTGGTTGGACCTTCGTAGCCCATGGCTGCTTGAGGATGATGTTAATATTTTCATTTCTGTAGATTAATTTTATTTCCTTAATTATTGATCTTTAGTTTGGCAGATCTGTCGATAGAATATTATCAATCTCTTGGAGTTATGTTACATTGGATTGGTGGCTTACAAGTTGTGGATATTTTATTTAACATCACATTAGGTTTCGTTTCCTGAAAATGATTGAGGACTTGGATATGGAAATAAAAAGGACTTCCTTGGCACAGAAATCAGTCCTGTGGGAAGCCAATTTCTTCAAGTTTTTTACCTCCCACTGCTACACTAAAAGTGTTTTATCCCCCCCCCCCCAGCAATAATTTAATTTTTTTTAATTGCAGGTTGTTAGTTAATATTGAATGGTTTTAAGAGTTTACCCCCTCTCCCCTCCTCAATATATTGGCAATTTTGCCAATATATTGAGGAGGGGATTGATATATTGGCATTTTTGCCTTGGTGCACTAACTTTTCGGCACTTAGCCAAGATCGCTAAACTTCATCATCCAAAGAAAAAATTCATAATGTTTAGTAACAAAGGCAGCCAAGAATATTTTTTTCATTTCATAAACTGGATAGAAAATCCCATTAATCTGAGTAATCCTTGTTATGAATCCTTGTATAACATCAACTGACCCATGGTTTTAAAATATACTACACTTTAAAGTATCATTAAAAGAAATAAAAATCTGTTTCGGGAAAATATTATAGTATTCAGAAGAAATTCCCTTTTGATTAATATAATTTAACTGTTTTTATTCATCAGGTTTTCCAAAATTAAGTGTTAAATGCATAGTCTGATATATTTTTTCATTATATCACAGTAACAAAGTCTTATTAAAACAATATGTTTTTAAATTTGTTTAAATCTATTATTTTTTATAAAATTTGGAATTAAATTATGTTTAATTTCGTGCACATGACCTATTTTGGTTGATTGGTTATTTTTGAGAAATATTCTAAAGTTGACTTGTTGATAAGACTCAGCATAGTTGGCAAAAAGCCTGGACTTTTTTGCAAAGTATGGTACAGAAAAAAAAAATTACACAACTGGAGTAATTTTCTTGCTTCAAGTATTTTTTTCTTGTTATTATTGAGAAATAAAAAGCCTTTTTATTTGTGTGCATTATAATCATTTTTGTCTATCTTTTTTTTCTTCCTTTTATCTGCATTGCCAGGTGCTATTTTTTACTAAATGTCTCTAAAAAAGCCCTATTAAAATAAAGCTATTTACTTATTTTTTATAACATTTTATTTACAGAAAATCCAGAATTAAATGCTGTTTAATTTGGCATATAAACATGTTATAATTCCTTTCATTAGTTATTTAGCAAAATGTTCTGAAGTATTTTTATTTAGCTGATTATAATGAAAAAAAATAGCTGGGCCTCTGGATGCAAACAGTTTTTAAGGTGGGAAAATAAATTATATCAATTAAAACAATTTAATAAATCTAATAATCTCCCATGATACTTTACCACTGCTACTTCATAGTAGTATGTATTATATCTACATACATTAAAAAATAAAATCTCAATCTGTATGGTGTAAAACCGTCTATAATCATGTAAAATGAAACAATCTGTACAGTGTAAAACTGAGTCTATAATCATGTAAAATGAAACTGGTTGCATTTTCTTGACTGTGTAAAGCTGAAACTGTATAAATTGAATATGGTGCAAATAGAGGTATAATAGAGGTGTAAATAGTGTATTATATCTCACTTTTCCTTCAACATGCTAAAATTAATATTAATTGGAATGCCTTATATTTAGAAGCTATTTTTCATTATTACATATGCATTAAAATATGGAAATATTTTTTATAACATTACCTTGGACAACCTTAATTTTAAAAACAGTTATTCAGGACTCTCTTTAAACTATAAGACATCTCTTCATTATTGCTGTAATGGTATGTTTCATTCAGTTATGTATTCAGGGGAGGGGGTTAAGATACGCCAGCACCTCCCTTAAATCTCTGAAAGCTCAAAATTTAAAAATGATAATTTGCAGGCAGGTGTTCAAGGGTTTGGGGAAAATACTGTGTTAACTGAAATTGAGTAAAAGATACTGAAACATTTGCAATTTATCAGAAAATGGAAAATGGCCTACCTAATATTTTCAATCTGCAACCACAAAAGAATAAACATGAAATAAGACACTTAATCAGCAAGCAAGAAAATTATCAATTTGTGAAATTTCAGTTTTCTGAGCTATGGGCAGAGATAAGGTTGTTTTCAACAAGACAAACCATACTTTACAATTAAAAGAAGGAAACAAGTATTTCCAACATAAACTGCTTAAAATGTATGTACATGAAATGCAGAGAGAAAAAAAAATTAGACAGCCAACTATGAACAGGCTCGAAAACTAATTGATAAATATAAAAGTGACATTGATGTATATTAAATACACAAAGTTACCTGTTTGACAGATAAATCAATAAATCAATAAATAGTTTTGTGGAAAAACTGAGTTTTGCTAATTCATGGGACTTGAACCTACATCTCTCCAGATTCAAGCAAGAGTGTTCTTGAAACCAACTCATTCAAAAACTTCTCAAAGCAATTGATATTACTGTGATCATATCTTAAAAGTAGTACTGCAAATTGACAGAGTAAAAGAACTTATAAATCTGTTTATTGAAAATATTGCACTTTTAGCCAGTTTCCTGGATGTATTTATTATTGTGATACTTTTTCTATAAATAACTGTAATGCTTGATACTGCTAAATGATCACTCTCAAACAAACTCATAAAAACATCTGAACAGTTTAAGAAGCTCATCACTTACGAAGAAACTCCAAGATGTTACCAACAAGTTTGTCGAAACAAAAGTTAAATGAAAGACATATTAGATGGGTAGCTATTCTCCAGCAAGCTGAATATTAAGTTTTATTAATATCAAATTGACCATTCAAATATAAAATAAAAAACACAATAAAAATACAAAACAATTCAAATTTCAAAATGAAAAATATTTATTTAAAAAGTTTTTTAACTAATTTTTTATAGTTAAAATTAAATAGAATGAGGAGGACTCTAAATTTGTGCCTTGGGGCCTTTTACATCGAAGTCATGCTACTGTGAAGAATTATATGTGCTCAAGCTATAGACACTAAGTTGTTTTATTATTTTAGCTGTGAGCAACAGTTTTGTGCATACAATGGGCTAAATGCCCCAAGAACCCATAGCTGGGTAGGGGATCCACTGTACAGCTTTTAGAAGACAGAACGTTTTTAGACATTTTTAGAAGACAGAAGTCTTCTGTCAAGGCCATCCAGTTTGTTCTTTAATGTGCAAGGTATGGGATATTATACATTATATCTATATTATATATATTATCTGTATTATAGATCAAAGAGCCAAAACATTATGACCAGCATATCTTTATGCAAATCGAAGCAACTGCAGATAAACGACAGCATGTGTGAAGGTCATGAACAGGGATAAATAACACCTGATATTGAGCTCTGTTAACCCTTTGAAGCACGAATTTCGATTTTATTTTCGATTTTAATGACATTTGGTATGGGCCGTCTTTATGTGTAGAAAAATGATGGAGTATACTTCCTTTTTGCAAAAAAACATTTATTTTAACTTTTGTTGTTTTTAACTTTTGTAACCCATGTAGGAAGTGTGGTTTCGCTGTAAAACCAGTCTGAGTATAGAAATAAAAATTTAAGTAAGTGGTTTCTGTGTGGAACCACTATGCTTCAAAGGGTTAATCAGTGTTATTCTTGTTCTTCAGATGGGAAAGGCAGCGGTCTTAAACGAGTTTGAAACAGGCCAAGTTGTAATGGCAAGATGACTGGGTCAGAGTATTTCCGAGACAGCAAACCTTGTGGGGTGCTCAAGGTCAGCTGTGGTTAGTGCCTTTAAAAATGGTTCAAGGAGGGAAAAACCATGAACAACCGACAAAGTGTGGGCCGACCACAGCTCATCAATGCTAGGGGTGAGCAAAAGCTATCCTGTATGGTATGAGCCAACAGAAGGAATACTGTGGCGCAACTCACCCATAATTTGAATGCTGGTGAGGGGAGTAATGCATCACCACAGTACATCGAACCCTGCTGAAAATGGGGCTGCGTAGCCGTAGGATGCTCTGAGTGCCCATGCTAACCTGGGTTCATTGTTGAAAGCTCATTGTTTACAATGGCATGCAAGAATCAAAACTGGACCTTGAATGATTGAAAGATCATCTGGTCCGATGAATCTCATTTCCTGTTGCACCATGTGGATGGCCAGGTATGTGTGCATTGTTTACCTGGGGAAGTGTTGGCACCAAGATGCACTGTGGGACAAAAACAAGCCGGTGGAGGAAAATTTGTGGAGGAAAAGCTGGTGGAGAATGGAGGAAATACTTTGGGCAATATTCTGCTGTGAAACCCTGGGTCCAGTCATTCAAGTGCAGGAAACTATGATGTCTACCATCTACCTAAACATCATTGCAGACCAGGTACATACTTTCATGGCAATGGCATACCCATCTAGAAGAGCCTTCTTTCAGCAGGATAATATGCCATGCCATACTGCCCAGATTGTTCGAGAATGATTTGCGGAACATGAGGAAGACTTCCGGGTATTGCCCTGGCCTCCAAATTTCCAGACATCAATCCAATTGAGCATCTGTGGTTTGTGTTGGAACAGCATATCTGATCTGCGGCAGCTCGACGAGTAACTTACAAGAGTTAAAGGATCTGTTGGTAACGTGTTGGTACCAGATATTTTTAAAGACAGCTTTAGAAATCTTATAGCATCCATGCCTCACTGGGTAAGAGCTGTTTTGGCAGCACATGAAGGATCAGCAGCCTCTTATTTGACTAGCAGTATCAAATATATGGCTTTCAAATGATGGATAGTCTATTTTGCCTCTAAAATTAGTGCTTTTAAAGTTTTGGCACTTATTATTTATCATTTTACCAAGCAGCACTGTTTTGCACACAATTGTCTAAACAGCCAGGTCACTAGGACACCAAAGGCACTCAGAAAAGGGGAGTGCAGGGCAGCTGTTAAGAGATGGAGGCCTCCCATCAAGTGTATTCTTTGCCATACACAGATTATAGTTTTCCTGCACATAGGTTTAGTACTTATTTTGATTGCATTTGGGCAGTTACCTTAGTTATTTACAATAAAGCAATATTTGGCTATTACAGTTCTTAAAACTAGAGATACAAAGAGCTTATCACTAAAAGAAGAATTAATGAAAAATTATATATTTTTAACATTTTTGTTTCAGTTATTTATCACTAAGAAAATAACTGTTAAATTGTTAACATATAACAAACTTACTAGATAGTCAGAAAGATGTGAATAACTATCATCATTTACTAGTAAATGCTTAGTTACTTCTGATACATATATTCTCACAGAAGGGCTGAAAAAGAAATGCATTACAAATTAGTACATTAACAAATGGTAAAGATTCTGCAGTAGTTGATACTATTCTGATAATTCCAAATTTCCTTTCACTTTATTTTGAATGTGCACTGTAACATTTCAACCTGGTAATATGTCCACCTGTTTCTGCCCTTTTGTGGGCACACTTTGTTGTTTTGCTATCATTGAGAATGGCAAGATCTTTAAAATATTTTGCAGTAAACATCCATTTTTTAACGTTAGTTCTAATTTTCATAATTTAATTTTCCTTCTGGAAAAAATACACCAGTATCTTGGGCATTAGGTGGTTCAACTTTATAAGTAATTATGAAGTTAGGCAAAAAAGTCGGCTCTATTGAGATTCTGTTGGTTTGACTACGTGTTAACCATATGCATAGATATAGATTAGTGAATAAGGTTATGAACAGTATGCCTAAATGCTTCAGAAAGAGGGTGAGACCTGGGATGTGGTAGGCAGAAAATATCAAACAGGGCCTTCTTAGAATTGGTCTATAGTGGCCATATGCAGCTCAGGACAGATGTGTTTGGACAACTAAATTCCACAATCTGGTTGGACCTCCATAGCTCATGGGTGCTTGAGAATGAAGAAGAAAAAAGCATTAAGAACTTCACATCTTTTTCTTTTTAAAAATTTTACATAACATTTGTAATAATTTAAAATAAGACAATCACAGCATTACCTGTTGACTTTTTAACGTTGATAAATAAATATTTTGCATAAAAAGTTTTTGCGACATACAGTACTTGAACCCACAACTTTCCAGAAACATGCCAGAGTATTCTACCATTGAATTAATACCAGCTCTGTCTTTTTTCTGCTAATTTAAGACTTTAAACTCTTCACCGAGATTTTTGGGCCAACTGTTGGTACCATCTATGATCTCGGGTGGCAACTATTACTTTTTATATTGCACTGAGTAAGATGGAAATAAATAATAAAGTCTCATCACACTATTTAGCGTTATTAATGATTTAAACATAGATGACAATCACAGCATTACTTGTTGACTTCTTAATGTTGATAAATCAATAAATATTTTGCAGAAAATTTTTTTTGCCAACATGCAGAACTTGAACCCATATCTCTCCAGAAATATGTCAGAGTATTCTACCATTGAACTAATGCCAGCTCTGTCTTTTTTCTGCTAATTTAAGACTTTAAACTCTTTACCAAGATTTTTGAGCCAACTGTTGGCACCATCTATGATCTCGGGTGGCTTTATTATTCATTTTTATCTTACTCAGTTAAATATAAAAAGTAATAGTTGCCACCCGAGATCATAGATGGCACCAACAGTTGGTCCAAAAATCTCAGTGAAGAGTTTTAAAGTCTTAAATTAGTGGGAAAAAGACAGAGCTGGCATTAGTTCAATGGTAGAATAGTCTGGCAGGTTTCTGGAGAGATGCGAGTTCAAGTTCCATATGCTGCGGAAAATTTTTCCGCAAAATATTTATTGATTTATCAACATTAAAAAGTCAACAGGTAACACTGTGATTGTCATCTATGTTTAAATCATTAGTAACACCATGATTGTCATCTATGTTTAAATCATTAATAACACTAAATGGCATGATGAGATTTTATTATTTATTTCCATCTTACTCAGTGCAATATAAAAAGTAATAATTGCCACTCGAGATCATAGATGGTGCCTACAGTTGGCCCAACAATCTCAGTGAAGAGTTTAAAGTCTTAAATTAGTGGAAAAAAGATAGAGCTGGCATTAGTTCAATTGTAGAATACTCTGGCATGTTTCTGGAAAGATGCGGGTTCAAGTCCCATATGTTGGCGAAAATTTTTTTCACAAAATATTTATTGATTTATCAACATTTGTAATAGTTCATATGGCATCTGCATCCATAATTGATCAAAATACACTTTAAATGTTCACCAACAAAAATACATTCAGGAACAATATGGTGTAAACAACCAATTTTGGTGGGCACAATACAATCCAAAGAATTGAACACGATTTTCCTACAGCACCAGAGAAATGCATTGCCTAAATAGTAAAACTCTTTTCTGTCTAGGTAAGAGGAACAGTTAAGTTCAATTAGATAAGAACACATATGCAGATATACAGAATCAAATTTTCATCATCATTCCAAAAGTGCATGTGGGGTGCTAAAAAAAAATCCAATGATCCAACTCCAGGTTAAGTATTGCCAAGTAACTTTGACATCCAGTCTAAAAATTTTAAATTTATGAAATATTTATGAAATTTATTGAAATATATGCTGTCTTGTGGCTGAGTGGTTAGTGTGCTTGGCTACTGATCTAAGGGACCTGGATTTTAGCCCCAGGTAAGGCATGAATGTTTGTGTTGTTTTCCTACTGAGGTCCCACCATCCTCACAGACCTTCTATTATGGCATATAAAATGACAGCCTCCTGTCAGGCAAATGTCGCAGGCAGCTGCTTGAGATTTTTTATTTATTTGTATTTTTTTAAATATATTTAAATGAACAAATTCTACCTTGGTTTAAGCAAATATCCCACCCAAACTTACACATAAGTTCTAGATAATTTTACAGAATAATATTACTAAACTATTAACATTTCAGTGTACCTATTCTGAGTGGGAGCGGGGGTGGCTCAGTCGGTAGCGCGCCAGGCTTGTAATCTGTAGTTCCCAGGTTCGAGTCCCAGTTGGGTCAGCGTTGAGATTTATTTGCGCAAAATTCCCCGCCCTGCCCACGGTCAGTAGGGGACACCGATGGGCTTGGAAAGGCTGCCGTCCATCGGATGGGACGTTAAGCCGTGGCCCCGTGTGCAGGAGAGCCATACCCTGTGCACGTTAAAGAATACGCTAGATGGCCTTGACGGGAGGGTACCATCTGTCTCCCAACAGCTCTTCCAGTGGGTCTCCTCCCCCAACCTTCTCTGAGCCTTCGGGGTCGATGTGACCTGGCCATGTAGCCCATGGAGTGCAAAAAAGTGCCGCTCAGAGGTTGGATTGGATTGTTTTACCTCTGAGCGGCACATTTTTGCACACCATGGGCTAAATGGCCAGGCCACAAGGACCCCGAAGGCTCAGAGAAGGTTGGGGGAGGGGACCCACTGGAACAGCTGTTGGGAGACAGATGGTAGCCTCCCGTCAAGGCCATCCAGCGTGTTCTTTAACGTGCACAGGGTATAGCTCTCCCGCACACGGGGCCACGGCTTAACGTCCCATCCGATGGATGGCGGCCTTTCCAAGCCCATCGGTGTCTTCCACTGACCGTGGGCAGGGCGGGGAATTTTGCGGAGATAAATCTCAACGCTGACCCAGCTTTACTCGAACCTGGGAACTACAGATTACAAGCCCCGCTCAGAGGTAAAACAACCCAACCCAACTCTATTCTGAGTATAAAACCCAGAGGTGCCAAATTGCATGATATCACAGATGGAGGGAGTGAAGCTAGTTCAACTGCACTATGTAAAATGCTTCATCACTATTAATTCTAAAGAAATATGCTAAAAATATACTTTTTTAGATTATGCAGATGATTTGCCCTGCTAGCTAATGATGTTGATGAGATGAATTCTTTCATTAGGGCTGTTGATGAGACTGGTAATAGAGTAGGTTTGGTGATAAACAGAGAAAAAACTAAAGTGATGAAAATTGGGCAGGCAGGTGCTGCTTCAGTTGCTTTGAATGGCTGTACTCTTGAGCAAGTATCTCAGTTTAATTATCTTTGGAGCTATGTAACTGATACTGGTGATGTATGGTGTGAGATAAATAGAAGAATAGGGATTGCCACTGGGACTTTTAAGAATCTATGGAGAGTGTGGAAAAATAGGCAGATACACCTAAAGCTTTAGTGTACTTTAGCAGATACACCTAAAGACTAAAATTAGGTTGCATAATAGTTTGGTTCTTTCTAAGGTTAATTATATTAGTGAAACATGGACCCTTTGTAGGCAGGATAACAAGAAGCTTGATGCCTTTGATTCTAGATGCTTACACAGTAACTTGGGCATTACGTGGTTTGACTTTGTAAGTAACGATGAGGTTAGAAGGAGGAGTCATCAACCTCTTTTGGGCAGCAAATTGTGCACAGAATGCATTGGTTTGGCCATGTTTCCTGTATGCATAGCTGCTGATTGGCAAAACAAGATTACGAACAGTGTGCTAAGGATTTCAGAAAAAGGAGGAGACCTAGGATGCGATGGGCAGACAATGTCAAACAGGACCTTGCTGGAATTGATCTAGAGTGGCCAAATGTAGCAGCTGCAGCTCAGAACAGACACTTCTGGAGCGGAAAATTACACAGTCTGGTTGGACCTCCATAGCCCATAGCTGCATGAGGATTTGAGAGAGAGAGAGAGAGATACTTTTTTTTAAATACATTACAAACACTACTGCCAAATGTAGGTACACATCACTTTGACACTGAACATATTTTCTGTTTTAAAAAATCATTTAAATTGAGATACATTTAATCAGTACCCTATCTAGATTTCCTATATTTCTATCTCCAAAACATAAATAATACAACAGGCAAATGTTATTTCCTACAGAAAACATTCTATTTATAAAGAAATTCAAATTATAGCATGCAATAAGTAAAACTGTTTTATAAAAAATTTCAATTTTTTAACATTATAAATTTTTTTTATAATATAAACTGCTCACAAAAAATTAGAGGATATTTCTTCGCTTCATATTCATTTTGAAATATCCTCTAATTTTTGTGAGCAGTATATTTTGTACTAAATTTTGGAAATTACATCTAAATTGCAATATATTGAGTCAATAATTACCCATCTGGCTTTATTTTAATTTAAAAATGTACAAAATCCTGTTACTGAAAATAAACATATTTCTCTTAATAACAAATAAACAGATTACCTGTTGACATAGAATTCAAGAAACATCTTTGTGAAAAAAATGAAATTTGCTGATGCATGGACAAAAATCCACATCTCCCAGTTATATACCAGGTATTCTAGCCACTAAATTAGCACTGGCTAGCTCAAAAGAATACCCAGCACATAACTGGGAGACATGGGTTTGACTCCCATGCTTAGGCAAAACTCATTTTTTTTTTTTTACAAAGGCATATTTTCAATGGGAAAGATACATATATATCTTTTTACAAAGCAATTGTAAGTCATATATTGGGAAAATTAATCTACTGAAAGAAATAATTCACTGTTTCAATGTTTTACAAACTAATTCATATTTATTTTAATTGAGTATAGTGTATTTGACAATGTTAAGCATTTTAAATGAGCTCACAGGCTACCTTTGTTATAATATGCAAAATATAAAATAAATTTTATGCAAAATATCAAATAATAGCAATAACAGTCATGGTAGCTCTGAAGCATCAGAATATATGTTGTACAGGTAATTCAAATATTCAAAATAAAATTAATGCCATAATAGCATTCAAGTTAACTTAACGTACTTTGCATTATAGGTGATAAATATGGTAGGTACAGAACAATATTTTCTACATTATTATTAAAAGTATTCTTCAAAATATAAAAGTCAACAATATTATAAATTTACAAGGTAATATTCTAAAAAAAAATGGTCTGTAAATGGTAGCTAGGTAGTCACTGGAAGGAGAGCTATGCACCAATCCCCTGTGATGATGCACAGAACCGGCCAGGCCTAGCACCTAAAGTCCGACCCCCGCCTTCTCATGGCGCAGACCGTTAGTACCTTTCAGAAGAGATACTCTCTTGTGGAAGTGAACGGAAGGGGAGGGCTGCCAGATTAGTGTGGCCTACTGATCTGGACAACTATGGCTACTTTTCTTTTTTTTCCCTGCTGAGGAGTGGTCAACCACACAGGGTCCTGGTGCTGACCACATAAACCCACTTGACTGGACAGATATATGGCTCTGAGCTTGATTATGGATCCTGATTTTGCTGCACTGGTGGGCTTCTGTGGAGGGAAAATCTTCCGCTGTGTTTTCTGTTTGTTTGTGGGTTGACAGCTCCAAGTGAATAGATTCGCAGGATATGTTTATCAGCTGGTGGATAATCCTGAGCAGAGGTCATCGCAGGCACCTGAACTCTTTGCTTCTATTGGCATCGTCAAATTCTACATTGGAGGAAGTCTTCCAGTGTAGATGGCTTCAGCCTTTAGTGGTGGGGGAACGGGTCTTTGCCCCATGTCTGCGATTAGGGGGCTGTTTGATATTGTCGGCATTCCCTTTCTCAATAAACATAGTTTCTTTAAACATCCTACTAACCATTTTCTCTCCATAGGTAGTTGGAATGTGAGGACTCTGCACAGAGCTTTTTCTCTTGATGTCCTCACACAAAAATTCCACCATCATAATTTAGATATTCTAGGCTTGCAAGTGACCAGATGGACAGATAAAGGTCAGATTCTTAAAAATAATCTTAAATTTCTCTTTTCAGGAGGGACGACAATAAGCATCACCAAGGCGTGGGTCTGCTTCTCAGCAGACACGCTAATGATGCTCTTCTAGGATATGAGTGCATTAATGAAAGGTTTCTTACAGCAAAATTTCAGACAAGCGTTAAAGACCTGAATGTTATCTGCTGTTATGCCCCCACTGAGGATGCCGATGAGGATGAGAAGGATAGGTTTTATGAACAACTTCAGGATAGTTTGAATTCTGTCAAGAAAGGAGATATTACCCTTGTTCTTGGTGACTTCAATGCCAAAGTTGGTACTGACTCTGACCTTTGGGCAGGAGTAATAGGCCCTTTTGGTATTGGTAGCTGCAATGGCAATGGGCAATGTCTCCTACAGGTAAATAAACTCAATGGATTCAGAATAACCAACACATATTACAAACACCGCGACATACATAAATACACATGGGTTTCACCTGATGGGCTGCATAAGAATATGATTGATTACATATTAATTAACAGCAAATGGGCTAGTTCTGTTAGGAATACCAGGGCATATAGGGGAGCTGAAATTGGATCTGACCATTACCTTGTTAAAAGTGTCTTGCAACTTAAACTTAAAAAGTGTTGTGCTAGGGTTAAAAAATTTGCTTTTAACACTGAAGCTCTGAAAGACCCAGTTATAGCCAAAGCTTACCACGATAGGTTACTTAATCATTATGACAGTCATGGTATGCTTACTACTGAAGTTGAGGAAGAATGGGATCATTTTAAACAGGCATTTTTGGACACTAACAGTACTCTTTTAGGAAAAAAGGAGCAGAAGAGGCATAATTATCTGAGTGATAAGGCACTTGAGCTCGTTTCGGAAAAAAAGAACTGCAGTAATGTCCTTAATGAAAGAGTTCGTCTCATCAACATCATTTGCCAAAAGGGCTAAATCATCAGCATAATCTAAATCAGAAATTTTCGTATCTCCAGCCCATTTACGGCCAAAATTTTTCCCTTGAAGTGAATTTCACATAACGTAATCAATAACCAAACTAAAGAGAAAAGGAGACAAAATGCACCCTTGTCGAACACCAGAAGTAATGCTAAACCAATTGCTACAAGTCTTACCAACTCTCACACACGACTCAGTGTTATTATAGAGAGCTTTCATTATGTTAACTAACTTGTCTGGTATACCATATGATTTCATAATACCTACTAGTACTAATAGAAAGCATTACAGAGAACTTAATAAACTTGTAAAAGATCAGTTAGCTGCTGATAAGAATCTTTTGCTTGATGGTTTGGCTGACAAAGCCGAGGAAGCATTTAGACAGCACAACAGCAGAGAGCTGTACCAGATAGTTAATGTTTTGTGTGGTAGAAAACGGACAGGTATACAGGGATTGAAGGATAAACAAGGTAAGGTTATAGAAGGTGAGGATTCTGTCATGGCTAGGTGGGCTCAGCATTTCAGTGATATTCTAAACAATGCGGTTAGTTCTATTCCCATTGTTTGCAATGATGATAGATGCATTGGTGGCTTTAATGTTGGCCATATAACACAATCTGAAGTTATTTTGGCTGTTTCTAAACTTAAACTTCATAAATCCCCAGGGGTAGATGAAATTACTACAGAAATGCTTAGAGCTGGGAATGTTTCGGTTACCACTTGGATGACTGAAATTCTGAATATCTTTTATGATAAAGGCATGGTTCCTAAGGATTTTACCAGAGATATTGTTATCCCTATTTTCAAAAAGGTGATCGCAGTTCTTGTGATAACTATAGGGGTATTAGCCTACTCTCTGTTCCAGGTAAAGTTCTTTCCATGATTGTGCTTAATAGAATTAAGAATCTGGTTGACAGTCAATTGCGTGATGAACAATGTGGATTCAGAAGTGGTAGGGGATGTGTGGATCAGGTATTTTCACTTAGGCAGATTCTTGAGAAATGTTTAGAGTTTCAGAAACCTTTGGTTGCTAGCTTTGTTGATTTCAAAAAGGCTTTCGACTCTGTTGATCGTCATAATTTGTGGTTGATTGTGAAATCATATGGTATACCTGACAAGTTAGTTAACATAATGAAAGCTCTCTATAATAACACTGAGTCGTGTGTGAGAGTTGGTAAGGCTTGTAGCAATTGGTTTAGCATTACTTCTGGTGTTCGACAAGGGTGCATTTTGTCTCCTTTTCTCTTTAGTTTGGTTATTGATTATGTTATGCGAAATTCACTTCAAGGGAAAGATTTTGGCCTTAAATGGGCTGGAGATACGAAAATTTCTGATTTAGATTATGCTGATGATTTAGCCCTTTTGGCAAATGATGTTGATGAGATGAACTCTTTCATTCGAGCTGTTGATGAGACTGGTAGTAGAGTAGGTTTGGTTATAAACAGAGAGAAAACTAAAGTGATGAAAATTGGTCAGGCAGACTGTGATTCAGTTAACCTGAATGGTTGCAGTCTTGAGCAGGTGTCACAGTTTAATTATCTTGGGAGCTATGTAACAGATAATGGTGATGTGCGGCATGAGATTAACAGACGAATAGGGATTGCTGCCGGGGCTTTTAAGAATCTATGGAGAGTGTGGAGAAATAGGTGTATACACCTTAAAACTAAAATTAAACTGTATAATAGTTTGGTTCTTTCTAGGGTTAGTTATAGCAGTGAAACTTGGACACTTTGTAAACAAGATAACAGGAAACTAGATGCTTTTGATTCCAGATGCTTACGCAGTATCTTGGGCATTAGGTAGTTCAACTTTGTAACTAATGATGAGGTTAGGCAAAGGAGTTTGCAACCTCCTTTAAGCAGCATATTGTGCAGAGAGAGACTCCGTTGGTTTGGCCATGTTGCCCGTATGAATAATTATAGATTGGCGAATAGAGTTATGAACAGTGTGCCTAAAGGCCTCAGAAAGAAGGGGAGACCTAGGATGCGGTGGGCAGACAATGTCAAACAGGACCTTGTTAGAATTGGCGTGCAGTGGCCAGATGCAGTAGATGTAGCTCAGGATAGACTTGCTTGGAGAACTAAATTGCATAGTCTGGTTGGACCTCCGTAGCCCATGGCTGCTTGAAGAAGATTGATGATGATGATCCTTAAAATGGTGGATAATATATTTTGATGGTTACCTTCAGAATGCACCCAAGATGATATGCTGAAGTATCTTGCTAACCTCAATGGTTTGTAGCATTGATATTATAAAGTCTATGCACGAAGAAATGTTCAGGTGTGGTGGTCTAGCTTACCTGACCTTTTTACCTTACCCAATTCTGAACTTGCACTACCAATTACTATAGAATTAGATCAATAATTAGTCAATTGGAGCCTAGAGCATGTTTATTTTACAGCATCACTAAATATACTATATATTCATTTTACATATAATTTTGATCATTTTAACATTTTGAATTTCTAATTGAAATAAAATTTATGTTCAAGATATAATTTTGCTGAAAAAATGAGCTTCACCGAGAGTGAAACATGAACCCACATCGCCCACTTAAATGCCAGATATTTTCACCAGTAAACTATCAATAGCTAGCTCATTCTATCAGCTAGTTGTGACTAAATCTTTAAGATCTTGTTGTCATCATGGCACCATCTATAATCAGGAATGGAAACTTTTAAATTTGCTCAGATTTAGATGTAAATTAGAAGTTACTTCAAGTCAGACTCATGGCAAAGCTCATTTTTTCAACAAAATTATTTCTTGAAGTCTATGTCAACAGGTAATCTGTGAATTTACTGTCAATTGATTATTTCACTAATAACACTTTAGCATGAGTGACTTCAAATTTACACCTAATTCTGAGCAATACTGAAAGGTTGCTCTTCCTGATCTTACTGATCATGAGTGAGAAGATCTAAAAGATTTAAAGTCACAATTAGCTGATAGAATGCACTAGATATTGATAGTTTAGTAGTGAAAATACACACATGTAACTAGGAGATGTGGGTTTGAGTTCCACTCACGGAGAAATTCATTTTTTCAGTAAACTTATTTATTGAATTCTATGTCAACAAGTAACTGCATATTCACTATTGATTGTTTGTTATTAAATTTCTACAGTTCTTGAAGTTTTCAGTCAATGAGGTCCATCAATTACCATTAAAGCTCAATTTAATAAATTTGCTCCTTTAAAACTACAAATTGCTTTATTTATGTTATATTTATCATTTTGGGGATTATTTTTAGTTGGTCATCATTTTTCTTCATCCTGATCTGCTAAAGGAGTTGTGCATGTGTAACTTTGGCTTTTGATTGACAGCCACTAATGTGTGTGTTAAGGATATGCCCCCTCTTGCATCATAGCTAGAGTGCAATTGTAAGATTATGCAAATGTTTTTCCCAGTGTGCAACACATGCCGCATGTATACTAAATGATGTTAGGCCACAGAGTCAGTAGATAGTCAGAATGAGATAGTAATGATAAAGTGATAAGAAAATGTCAGTAAGAGAGAGTCAGTAAATAGATAGTCAGAAATGAGAATTAGTAGAGAGTGTCAGTATAGAGGAAGGATGTTAGTACAGATGTGAGCTTTTACAGTTGTTCAGACATTTGTATTCGTCAGTTTATATGGTGAGTCTTGAATTTTTTGGGAATAAACTTGTTTGCTATTGTTTTCCTTGACTATCAATAATTGACTTTTATTAAAATTTAACTTTAATAATTTGACAATATTTTGATTTCTTACTCAATAGGTAATGCCAATATACCTAACAAACCTTCATTTAACTTTATTTGGCAAGTTAATATTGCCCGGTGCCCGATATGCTATCCGGAGGTCTAGTTTAATTTGGATCAGTCAATAGGTCCAAAGAGAAGAAGTTTAACAATCTTTTGGGGCATTACCAAAGCTGTATTTGATTTTTTTAATTTTTTTATCCTGTCGATGTTCTAATAATCACTGTTTATATGTTCTATATGTTTTTCCTATATATTAATTTTTCCCCCAATTTATTTTTGGTGTCAGGTATCTCAACATTATAAACCCCTCCCATTGGGATATGTTTAGCTCTATCATTAATAATTAAATTACCCTGTGTGACAATTTTAATTCATATTTACTTATTGTATTTTTCACATTTTTAGATATACCTGGGATTAAAGGAAACTGTGTATAAGGGAAACTGTGTTAGAAGAGTATCTATATGCCTATATAAAATGCACATTTATTGCCAATTTTTTATAATTGATAGGGTGTGTTGAATTATACGGTATTAGGTTAGGAGTAAATGTAGTTTTCGATACACTGCAGTAGTATAACTTGAATGCTTATGTTTAATTAATATATCTAAATATGGTAATTCTCTGTTTATTTCTGATTCGTTGTGTAAATTTAATGATAGGCATAATACTATTAAATGTATCTATCAATTTATCTAATTCATGTATAGGATGATCCCAGAAAATTAAAGTATCATCTACATAACATAAATATAACAATGATTTATATTTTGTTCTTTTTAAGGCTGCTTCTTCTACATGTCGCACAACAATGTCAGCCATGAGGCCAGAGAGTGGTGATCCCATTGGGACCCCCTCAGTCTGAACCCATGGGCGACTGCCAACAACAAACAAATTAAAATTAGAGCCAGGTCCAGGGCCTCATGTAAACTAAAGTACTAATAATATAATGCTGAGGATTAAAAATTAATATAAAAATCAATATAAATTGTGGTAAGAACTATGAATTGGTTTGAAAACAATAATACAAAGTTCAGTTCATAAAGTGTAGTTCCCTCACTATAATTTGTACACTTGTAGTGATGGAACTACACCCTAATTAGACTCATAATGTTCCCACCTCTCTACTAAGGGTAAAAAAAAATATTTAGGAATCACTGTTTTAGAAAAATATTCTTATTATTAGTTTCCCTTACCTTGACTTCAGATGCTCACAGAAATTTGTTGCATCCAGTCCCTCCATATGATCTGAAATATATCAAATTAAAAATGGGATAAAGTAGTAGATTAATCTAATATTTTGAAATTCAGTTTAATTTTAAAAAATACACAGTTCTTCATCTGAAGGTTTATCTTATTAAACTTTTGAGGTCAAGTGACAAGTATTTGCCATTCTGTTGGTGCTCAACAGGTCAATCAATTTTTACACACTTTTAACCTATCCTGCATGGATTCTGTGTATCATATTGTTATGTGGTAAACACTAGTAGATTTCAGCATCTCTTGGGGATCATTTTGATGCTTTAGCTTTTGTTAGATGTTAAAGATGTTAAAGAGCAAGATGATCAGATTGGAAAGATAGAGTCAAAACATACAAAATGCTCAACATTAAAACAAGAACATACAATTAAAATATGTTGCCAAGTAGTTAATACACTTGGCTACTGATCAAAAGAATCTGGATTTAAGCCCCAGATATGGTATGGATGTTTCAATGTCTTTCTGCTGAGGTCTTGCTTTCCTCAGATTTACTCTACAGCATATTAAACTGACATCTGTCATACCTCTGTGGCAATCAGATGCTTGAAAGATAAAGGAAAAAATACAAATAAAATCATGTTGAAAAACTCACATCTAGACATTGGTTGACTGCCCTGAGAAGAAAAGAATACGTTAAAAGAAAAACTGATTTATGCAGAACCAAGCAAGTAGAATTTCCTCCTTGTGTTTCCTGCAAAAATTATCATGATTTCACACTATGAATAAGTTAGGCTGTTTTATCTTTGATCAGTACTCTTGTGCACAGTGTTCACTTTTACATATACTTCAGGATTCTAGAAGCTGCAACACCAAGATCTATCTAACTAGAGTTTCAATTTGGGAGTGGGAAATGATGCATAAAATGCCGGGATAAATGATAAAAATAATTCTAAGGTTATTGCAATAAGTCTGAAAAGAGAGTACAATGGAAAAAAAATAGAGGTAAGTACTACATAATTAATTCCAAAATCTTCTGATTTTAAAAATAGCAGTTTTTGATTAATTTTCACGAGAATTTCAAAACTTTAAGAAAAAATGAATTTGTAATAGCTCAAATCAAACTTGTGAGCTTAAATTGGAAAGTTGCTTCATTGAAGGAAAACGGAAACAAGTAAGTAGGCTTTTCTGTTAATTTGCATGTCGGATTTAAAAATGGCAATCATATGACTTCAACAAATTATTAATGACAGCTTAATCTCATTAAATGAAAATATTATAAGATGTATTATTTATAAGATATATGTAAAAAAAATTAAAATGACAATTTTTTTTTAAATTGAAGTTTTATGTGTTGTACTGAAAACTGATATGGTTGGTCTCTCAATTTGGATTCTGTCAGTTTGTATAATGGACATGAGCCCTGTAAGGGTTAAAAGTGGGCATTTTGAAAATGTTCTCATGTGAAGTAAGAGGTAGAGTTTTCATGATAGCAGATTTGTTGGCTTTATCTACCAGACATCATTTATTGAAATAAGTTGAATAGTGAGCTACAGGTCTGCTCAAAGTAGGCCTAAGCCAAGATGTTCCCAAATAGGTTAATGTGAGACATTCAGTGGTGCATAGACTTTCGCAGAGAGCTAACAAAGAGAGAATGCATCCACATGGTTCAGTAGCAGAGACGACATGCAACAACCTCAAAGGAGGGCCTCTGTCTGGTATTATGCACCAGGAGGAACAGGATATCAGCACCACATTAACTGTGATTGGACCTAACAGGAGTGAGTGGAACAATAATATCCATTTTATGCTCGATTTCATGAGTTGTGCCTGTACACTAGGCAGCCAGCAGTGTGTATGTGTCCTTGACCTGAAGTCACAGGAGGAACCATTGAAACTGGTGTAGACATGTCAACTGAACCCAGGAGAATAGCAATCTGTGTTCTTCATGGATGAATCTAGATTTGCCCTCTACAGCAATTTGCAGTTTCAGTTGATATGGAGGGAACCAGGAACATGCTATCATGCCACAAAATCTGTGAATGGGACATCTATGGTAGTGGTTGCATCATGGTTTAGGAAGATCTTTGGGTAGCTACACAGTTCTGTATATGCTCCCAACAGGCTACGTCACTGGTCATAGGTGCAGGGATAAAAACTTTGAGCTCTTCATGTGACCATATGTGGGTGCAATAGGTGATCCTACAGGATAACACTATCCACAGCATTGGCACCTTGTTAATCATTATTTGGAGAAAGTGCTATTAACAATATAAAATGGCCAGCCCAGTCTCCCTACCTAAATATATATTGAAAGTTCTCAGGAGATAGGTTGCTTCCCTGAATCCCACTCTTGCAAGCCTCCAAGAACTTAGACATGTTTTGGAGGAGAAATGGGGATTACTATCCACAGTGCTGCTGGATAGTCTTATCAACAGCATGAGACATCACTGCAAAGCCTACATTGCAGTAAGAGGTTACTACTCTACTCTATATTGAACTACCTGCACTATCTCGGTTGAATAAAATACCCCCTCAAGCAGCTGAAGTAAACTTCTTTCTTGTGATTTCTGCAAAAATTACTCTTTTACCATGTGTATGTATTTTTGTATAATTTTGGGAATTAAAGGCATTATTCTACTTCTAAACTGTTATTTTTGTGTACAGTGTTTATAGACACCTATCTTCTGATTCACATGCAACAGATCCAAAGGATTTCAAGAAAAACCAGGTTTTCCAGTTGTCCCTTAATTGACGAAAACCATTGTAATAGCTAAATCAGTGATTTTTCACAAAACTCACAGCCCTTCAAATTACAAGAATATATTCCAGCAGGCTGGCAAATTACACAAATGTTCCCACAGCCCAGAATTCTAGTACACTTTAACTAGGGCAGGCCTTGGCAAACTATGGCCATCCATCTCTTTCTGTGCAGTCCATGAGCTACTGATGATATATAAATTAAATTTGTAAAAAAGAAAAAGATTGCATAGAGGACAAAAAGTCCAATGGGGGGGGGGGGGAATTATAGAAGGTTTGAAACAATTGTACTCATCTCATTCAAGCAATTAATTTTAATAAAGTTATATTTTTAAGCTTAACTTTAGATTTTTTTTTTTTAGTTGGTTATACATACATTATTGATTATATATTTCTTTGGTGGCCCACCATTCCATTTCAGGTTTCTATGTGGTCCTTCTGCTGAAACATTTGCCCAGGCCTGAACTAGGGTGACTAGATTTAAAGAAAAATATTTGGGGATATTTGAAAACTCAACTTGAAGGATTCGCCAGCGATGCCCAGAAAATGGGTCATCTGCTCATCCTAGTTTGATAGCTCACAATTCAGAACTTTCATTATAAAATTCTAGACTTAGTTTTTCAGTCATCTCCATTACTGACAATATTTTTTTTTCAACATGGTTACGATTACAATTCCACTACTAAAAGATCTGTTCATGTGTATAGTTTATGTCTGTCTTTAATGTCTGCTCATGTGTACAGTCAGTCTATTCATCTCAGGACTGTCCTGTAAAATGGGGATCTATAGTCATACTGTATCTTTAACCCTTCCTAAACCAAAGGCAATCATAAGCATTTTGACTTCTCTATTTATTTTAGAATTTTTATCATTTTATTGTGCACATTAAATTGAAATTTAATTTGGTGTAATAACATGGCAACCTTCCACAAGTCTGTTGAGAATTTGGCATTGGAAGTAGAAATTAAACTGTATTTTTAATAAAAATAATGCTTTTATTCAAGGATGCAGACAATGCCAATTAGACTGAAAATCAAAAAATAAATTTTAGGAATTTTACAATCAGTGGCACAGCTAAAAATTAAACAAAATATTTAGACGTATGGGGTGGGGCTTTCAAAATTTTTCTTTAATGCCAGTTAATGAACAAATAATTAAATAAATTACCTCTCAGGCAGTTGCTTGTCACAGAAATCTGACAGGTACTTAAGTATAATGTGCCACAGAAGTCTGTGAAAGAGGAGAATCTAAACAGAAAGACAATACAAGAAAACATCCATGCCTTTTATCTGGGACTTGAACCCAGTTGAACCCAGAAACCAACTTACTTGTGCATTGTGCTGAAAAGGCTTTATTTAGCAATATATGTAGTGTCCATATGTCCAAGTTTTTCAAGAACTGTCCAGAAAAAAAAATTAACAGCATCCAATTACCCATTTTTTTTTTGTGACAATACACAGTCGGCTTTCAATTTTGGCGATTCTAAACACATTTTTGGAATTACTCAGTGGCGTATTGTGGCTTTTTAAATTTATGTGGATTTTTTTGTGGGAATAATGCCGTTTTACACTGGGCACCAAACAGTTGGTTCAAGATAGTGACATAGTCAAGTGTTGTTAGTGAGGTATGAACTTTACCGTATTGCACATGAGGGCTTCAAATAAGCCATGGTACAATAAAAGTCAACACCTCTGTGAAATATAGGCCATACCATGAATTAATGGAGAATATCTGTGCAATTTGCACTCAAAGGACTTTCAGTAGGCAAATTAATGCCCCTCTCTACTACTGCAAATTGTCCGTCATTCATGCTTATCATGCCATTGCATAACTAGCTTAAATTTAGTTAATGGTACATCTGCAGTTTACAGCACTCAAACTCACTAGATGGCACAAGTGGTAACTGAACTTTCGTAAAGTAATGTAAGTGAATAACACATAGTAACTTTTCATTGTATCGAATGATTTCTTAGGCTATCTGTTGATATGTTCCATGTGGCCTCTGGTTCTCAATTTTTTTTTAAGTTCTAACTTTCTAAGGTGAATAAAAGTTATGAGTTTATTTTCAGAGAAGGGGCAGGCTATTCATATAATTGCATTTTTTAATGCAATTTGGATTTAATTTATATACATGTAGAATAAAGGTAAAATTTTGCCTCAGGTAAGTATTGAAAGTTGCAGACCATTTAAGACATTTAGTTAATGCATATTCCCTACTATTGTGTTAAGTGGGATATGGGATGATTTCTTCTTTAGAGATATGCTCTGTTTAAAATGGTTGTCTCTGATGAGATTATCTTGCTCTAGACATTTTTTTTTAATAATGTGGATGGTGTGCATTGTTTACAATAATTCATGTTTTTAGGCTTGTTTTCTCTGATGGGATTATTTACTTCTGGGGCTTTTTTATACTGAGGATTGGCAGCGAGTTGTTTAAAATTTTGTTTTTTAGGCTTGTTATAAAATTAGTAGTTGTTTTGGTGGTAAAAAGGGCAGAATGGCAGTTTGTTGCTCAGCACTATATTCAGGTTAAAACGGTTGTCTCTGGTAATTTATTCTGGGGTTTTCATAAATTGCAGAATGGCATTTGTTGTTTAGTAATATGAATTTCTTAGAATAACAGTCTCTGATGAGATTTTTGTGAGTTTTCTAAATTACGGAATGAACATTTGTTAGTGAGAGTAGGCTGCTCAAAAAAGTAGCCCTGGATGGCACTAACCAACATTCATCATACAATGATATGCACAGTTAGGAAAATATGTCTTAGATACTATTACTTTTGGTAGTTTTCTTTTATTTGCAGAAGCAAAATTTTAAGCATGGGAATCTTTATATTCTTTACTCAGCATAATCTCACTGTATGGCCTCTTCAATGCTAGTAATATGATTGTTTAGGTTATTATTTGTAGAACTTTCCAAGAAGTTAAATATTCTTTCTGTGACACTGAAACGTGTGTTTGATTAGTTTAAATCGCACATTTAGTGGGATTTTTTCCCAGAAGTAATTTTAATAAACTTTGTATAATTCTGGAAAAATTATTTTTTCGCTGCCATCAGTCGCCACTAGGAGTCCGCATCTTGACAGATTTTTTTTTAACCCATTAATCCCCAACGTTGAGTAAACAAAACATTCTTCACATAATAATAAAAAAATATATATTTGCCTACTAATCCAATTTTAAGCCAATGTATGTTATAAAGGGCATAATCTTTTATGTCCAAACATAAATATTTAGCAATGTAAAATAAAAGCCTAATTATTATTCATATTAAAACTATGCCTAAATAGCCTATCTATCTTTTGCAGTTTGATGGGTTGAAAAAAGATATGTAGAAATACTAAATGCCCTAAGAATTTATGAAAATAGCTTCACATATATTTCATTCAAGACGTTTCATATAATTAGAAATTTTTTTTTAGTTTTTGCACAGTATAACATTTAGAGTAATGTTGCGTTTACGAAACATTGGGATTGCACATGTGCACATTATGTCTGCCACGTTTGATGACTCATTGCAAAAAAGTCTTTCTTGCGATTTTAATTCTGATATGAGTGATATCGTCAGTGTTCAGAGATTTGTGAAATTGAACTAAGATTTTCATCTTGTTAGTATAACAATAATTGGTATTAGATATTTAGTGAAGTGTATTTTCAGTAGTATAGCTAAAAATATATAGTTCAAGTAAGTATTTATTTGATGTAAATACATTCAATAATAAATTGTCGTTTTGTTATCTTAGGATATTTCTTTTTAGATATGTCTTGGGCTAAGTGGTGGGGGAAAAAATAAACCTTTGTCAACTGCAGAGCTAATGGCTATATTAGAAGAGGATGACGATTTGCAACAAGCTGAAAATATTGATGTGGTGTACATGCCACCAACGGTTGACGAACTTACAGATGAGGAAGATATTAGTGATGATATATGAGTGAAAACATTTTGCCAGATGTAGCTGGAACCTACGAAGTCCATGCAAATTTACCTGATGAAGCTCAAGATGTCAAAGAAGAGCAACCAACAGCATCAAGTTCCAAGAAACTAAAAACTTCCACTAGAACAGCTGTCAAAACAAAAGCAAAGAAAGTTATTCCGAAGTGGAAAAAAGAAAATCTGACTTACAAAAGTTTACCACAAGAACAACAGATTATGATAGAGGAAATTGAAAACAAAATTAGTGGCAAGTCTCCATACGATATTTTTTTTTATATTTTAGTAATGATGTCTGGGAAAAAATTGTTGGTTATTAAAAAAAATATGTGAATGATCATAATCGACATTCTTTTAAACTAAGCATGGCAAGTCTGAAGCGCTTTTGTGGTATGATTTTTACCAGTTACCATAACTTAACAGCCACAAAAATGTATTGGTCGAAGGATGAGGACAAAGTTATACCACTAGTAAGAAATTGCATGAGTAGGAATAGATTTGATTCCATCAAACAAAATATACACTTATCAGATAATGACCAATTTAGATGTAAATGATAAATTTTCCAAATTGAAGCCCATTTTAGACATGATAAATGAAAAAACATGCAATTCGGTGTATTTTCTCATAACTTGTCTATTGATGAAGAGATGGTGCCTTATTTTGGTTCACTCATGTAAAATGTTCATAAAGGGAAAACCGGTTAAGGTTTGACTTCATAAATCATCAAACCGGTAAGGTGGTGTCTATGTAGTTCCAATGGATATTTATATTAATTTATACCACATGGCGGAAAGAGTGTGAATACAGAAGAGAACGACTTAGGTGTAGGAGAAAGGGTTATACTGGATCTTTTGTCCATTGTGCAGCATCCATCTAAGCATCGTGTATTTTTTTATAACATTTTCTCCTCACACAAGTTATTCTGCATACTGAAAAATAAAGGTTCCACGGGTTCAATTCATGAGAATCATACAAGCAATAATATTTTGGAAACAGTAAAGAGTATCAAGAAAAAAGAAAGAGGTTCATATGATTTTTCCTTTGATAAAGAACACAAAGTATTGATGGTAATATGGAATGATAATTCTGTCATGACTGTTGCTACAAATAACCATAGTATTAAACCACTGGTACCTGCTAAAAGATACAATAGAAAAGAACAAAAGAAAATTGCCATTACTCATCCAAAAGTTGTTGCTGACTACAATCAGCACATGAGTGGAGTTGATCTCCATGATAATGGTATTGCAAACTATAGAATTTGTGTAAGGGGAAAGAAATGGTGGTGGGCACTCATTATAAATATGATAGATAGTGTAATTGTGAATGCATGGAAAATTTATAATATAGGAAATAAGTAGAAAATGACACAGAAAAATTCAAATCTTATGTAGCTGTTACACTTATGAAAATAGAAGACAGTAATAGTCAAGAAAATGAGGAGATAGCAGGGTCTAGTGGACTGAACATTATTTCTCCAAAACCCAACTATGGGCATCCATTCAAAAACTCATTACCCACTGAAGTACGGTTTGACAATATTAACCATGTTATAGTTAAACAGGAGAATAAAGCAAGAAGATGTAGACAGTGCAAAAGCAATACAATATATGTGTAAAAAGTGTCAAGTTCATCTTCATGCAGACTGCTTCAGACAATTTCATGTTTTAACTTTAAGTATTATGGCCGAGTGGTTAGCGTGCTTGGCTACTGATCTAAGGGATCTGGGTTCGAGCCCTGGGTAAGGCATGGCTGTTTGTGTCGTTTTTCTGCTGAGGGCCTGCCATCCTCTGACCTTCTACTATGGCATATAAACTGACAGCCTCCTGTCAGACCTCTGTGGCTAGCAGCTGCTTGAGGGGGTATTTATTATTTTCTTATATATTCATGTTCTGATAATCCCAAAGTTGTGTACATGCAACATTTTTCTGTGGCTTCTGCGGTCACAATTTTTTTTAATCACAACTACTTATTTACATGTATTTTTGTCTATAATAAAAGTACTACCTTAAAAATATAATTTCTACCTTTGGGAATTAATGGGTTAATGCTGTGCATTACAGCATTGCGTCAAAAAATATGGCGCCAGAGCACCGTAAACTACAGAGTTGCCTTGTAATTTTCTGTGGGGTTACACTTATGAAAAGTTCCAGTAAACTGAAATCAGAACCTTAACTTTCCTGGTTTCTGCTTGGTAAACCACGACATATACTGAAAAGTCTTGGTATCGGATAACTTTTTACATCTCGCCTTCGGATGGCGTCGGCAACGAAAGAAAATAATGGCGGCTTTGTCCACACACTATATTATTTTTTTAAGTTATATCTAAAAATGTATATATTACTTTATTATGTGATTATCATAATGAATAAAGAGGCATGGCTCAAATTCTTTTGCATCTCCTACCTATGGGTAGGAAACAGAAATCAATATATTGTGTAAACAAGATAATTACTGAATACTGCTTTTATTACCTCTGTGACAGTGAGAAAGAAAATATACAGACGCATCATAATTCCTTTCAATGAATCGATCGATGGATATCATTGGATACTCCCTTACTATTCCGTCGAAAGTACTCATCTCGTGAACGATTCAAGCTGTACTCTATATCAAACTTTAATTCTTTGCAAATAAATCAAAACAATATCACATGGAGATTGCTGAAGAAAAGTGTTTTACTTCTTTCCTTTCAGAAGTTAAATGTTGCGCAACTCTTTTCCAAGGGTTCTAGTGGTCGAGTGGTTAGATGCTTGCCTACTGATCAAATGGGCCCAGGAATAAAGCACGGATGTTTTCTTTCTTGTGTTGTCTTTCAGATGAACTTCTCGCCTTCCTCGAATATGTCTATAGCCACTCTATAGCATATTACACTGACAGTTTCTTGTCTGACCCCTGTGGCAAGCAGTTGCTTAACCGTTCAAGTGATACAATAAATAAGTAAAAATCATACGAATGATTACATGAGGTGGACCACGGTGGACACAAATAATCAATAAATTTCATGTTTCAATCATCAAGGTACTAATATTAGAGACAGGACTCCGATTCCCGTAGCATTGACACCATGATCACAGACGGATGTGTCTGCCGACTGCTTAAGAATACCCATGATGCCTTGCGAATTGGCTGCGAACAACGATGAAGGCTATTTAAAAATGCGTAACAAATGATTTAAATAAGGCAGAAGGGGTATAAAAAAAGAACAGAGTTTGTTTATTTTTTTAATTACATTACACAAATTAAGGGTATTCCAATGTAGTAATTAAAACATAAAAATAGAAAAAAATTATTGCAAACTTACCGCTTTCCGAGGAAAAGCGAAGATCAGTAGCCAAGTGAGCTAACCACTCGAATATATACAAAGGATATAATTAAAATCTCATGTTATAAAAAAAGTCAACTTTTTGTTGAGATAGTAGGAAATCTAACTCCTTCTTTTGTATTAATTTTTTTTATGGAAAAATTATTCTCTTAATAAGTGGCTAATGCTGAATTAAATTCCTTGTAAACCTTGCAGATTTTACTTTGAATATACAAATTTGAATCAGTTTAAAACACGGAAAGTGGTAAATGTATTTTAAAAACTAACACACCACCAAATCTAGCTTAGGCAAAAGTCCGCTAAAGTTCTTGGTCATATATAAAAATACCTGGGGCGGGGGTGGCTCAGTCGGTAGCGCGCCAGGCTCGTAATCTGTAGTTCCCAGGTTCGAGTCCCAGCTGGGTCAGCGTTGAGATTTATCTCCGCAAAATTTCCCGCCCTGCCCACGGTCAGTAGGGGACACCGATGGGCTTGGAAAGGCCGCCGTCCGTCGGATGGGACGTTAAGCCGTGGCCACGTGTGCGGGAGAGACATACCCTGTGCACGTTAAAGAACACGCTGGATGGCCTTGACGGGAGGCTATCATCTGTCTCCCAACAGCTGTTCCAGTGGGTCCCCTCCCCCAACCTTCTCTGAGCCTTCGGGGTCCATGTGACCTGGCCATTTAGCCCATGGTGTGCAAAAAAGTGCCGCTCAGAGGTAAAACAATCCAATCCAATATAAAAATACCTCCTCAAGCAGCTGCTTGCCACAGAGGTCTGACAGGAGCCTGTCAGTTTATATGCCATAGTAGAAGATCTGAGAGGATGGCAGGACCTCAGCAGAAAACAACACGAACATACATTTGCAAAACTGCGTTTCATTTATAAAAAAAATTAAAAGTCAGTATTTCTAATGAAAGTGGAAAACCAATTTAATTTTTATTAACATTATAATTATATCAATTTATATATTTGTCTCATCTCAGAAGATTTGGAATAAATCATAAAATTAAGTTGAAAAAAAAAAACTGACGTAGTAATTTATTAGGATCACATACGAAAAATATGACATAATCGAAATAATATAATATAAATACCATTCTCAAGCAGCTGCTTGCTACAGAGGTCTGACAGGAGCCTGTCAGTTTATATGCCAGAGTAGAAGATCTGAGGGGATGGCAGGACCTCAGCAGAAAAATGACACATACATCCATGCCTTACCCAGGGCTCGAACCCAGGTCCCTTAGATCAGTAGCCAAGTGCGCTAACCACTCGAATATATACAAAGGATATAATTAAAATCTCATGTTATAAAAAAAGTCAACTTTTTGTTGAGATAGTAGGAAATCTAAGCCTCCCCCCCCCACACACACAAATATCATAATTGAAATTTCATGCTATAAAAAAAGGGCAACTTTTATTTTTTCTGAGGCAGAATGGAATCCATGTCCCACATACAAATGACATAATTGAAATTTCATGCTATTAAAAAAAAACAAAATGCAAATTTGTTTTATCTCAGTTGAGACAGAAGGAAACCCAAGTTCCTCCATCCTACAAACATACACAAATGACATAATTGATATTTCATGTTGTAAAAAAAATATTGGAAGGTACTTTTTTCTGAGGTAGAAAATCCAAGTTCTCTCCACACACAAATGACTTAATTCAAATTTAATACTGTAAAAAAAAAATATTGCAAACTTTTTCATTTCAGTTCTGGTAGAAGGTAATCAATGACCCACCCAGAACCAAAATGGCATATTTGAAATTTCAAGCTATATATATAAACAAAATAATCTACACTTTCTCTCATTTCAACTAGGGCAGAAGGAAATCCAAGGTCACACACACACACACAAATGACATAATTGAAATTGCATGCTATATATATAAAAAACAATAATTTACAATTTCATTTCAAGTAAGGCAGAAGGAAAGGCACTTAGCTGTCTATATGCACTTTGGAACTGCAAGACATTAGGGTTATTTTGTGTCCTCCTTTTGCTCTTAGAGCTCCAAAAGAAGTTTAATGTGGTCCTGGCCGAATTTGTAAGTTAAAATATATCTAATATCTTTTGACAACAGTGTGTCAGCAAAATGCAATATGCTTTTAATTGTTGTGACAAAACCTAAAATACACGTATTTCTGCCAGTGTTCAATAATTTTGTTCCACTGATATTGGATAGATTAATAAATATTTCAATTGCCTATTTTAGGTTTGTTTCCCAGATGGTTTTGTTTTCCAATTTAAGGGGTCTTTTGAAGTCTCTACCAAATGGATTTCTTGAATTTAAAATGTCAAACAACTTGTCAATCATAAAAATGAAATTAGATTGATGAAAACCATAAACTTTAAATTTCTTCATGAACAACATATTATTTGTCACAGAACTACTTAATGTTTGTGCAGCAAGTTTGACTTTCATCTTTTGTGTTTGCCATTCTATGTGGTCACGCTTCAATTTATTTCCTGCATTAAGCTGCTGTTCACACTGAACTCTGCATAGTATTTTGATATAATGCCAGGATATTTTATTATTGTTATTGTCTAAAATGACCCTTAAATATCCTAGAACATTTCTGAGTACCTTTAGCATATGACAAACATCAAAAATTATCATAACTTGTTGAGTTTTATCTGATGGATGAATAAAACTATTACATATATCTTTTTGAATATCTGCACCTAAGCATTTAAACATGGTAAAGTTTGATCGCAATCCATCACAAAGAACAGCTACTACATTTACACCAACAGTATGTAGTTTTTTCAAGGCTAATGCGACAAAAATTGCTTTTTTTGCACCTGACGAACCAGCTGTTAAAAATAGCCAATGGGACTTTTCCAACTATCTGTTACTTAAACAATCATAAACACTAGAGCTATAGAAGCTATATCTGATTTTTTTTTCATTTCCATTAGTACCATAATCCACATATGCACAATAGCGTTCACTATTGAAGAGTACTTGCTCTCTAATTGATATCTCATCAAATAATAAAGTGCATAACATATGTTTCTGTTATTATCAGTAAAAAATTTCAGTGCAGAAAAACTTCTTCAGTAAATCCTCAGACGCCATCTACAGATCTGCAGCAAGTTAAAATTGTGGTGCTATGGGGAAGGAAAAATTTTTGTTTTAGAAATTCATAAGCCTTTGGAGAGTGAAAATACAAAATCATTGCAAATCTTTTTACCTCTTCACAATAAATCTTGCCATTGCTTCTTCTAACATTTTGCTGTGCATTGCTGAACAAGCTTAAAATTGCATCTCATAACACAGATTTCAGTGTTTCAATGTCATCTTCTTGAATCAGCTTTTGAACCTTAAGCAAATGTAATATTTCTTTTAAGGAAGAGTCTGATTCTTTGGCTCTCAGTTGATGATGACACGACCATAGCTTTTTCTTTAGGCTTTGGATTTTACTTTGTGCTGACTCCAACTTTCTCTTACGTTTTCTAGGAGTTTCTTTTATACAGTATGTATGGTCATTCTATAGGCAATATGTGTTCCCACTTCAATTTCTGTCATATTTACAATCAGTGTCTCTCTCAATGCAGGAGGCTTCCGATTGACAATGTGCGATTTGTTACAAATATGAATAAAGTCAGCAGAGCATCATTAATTAATCTTACTATACCATTTTCTGAAGCTTTATTTTAAAACACTCCTTAGTAAAATGTTGGGAACAGATAGCACTAGCTGCTGTTGAAGTCCAATTTTCTCTGCACATTTTATGTAGCCATTAGCTTAAGCAGCTTTTCATTCTGAAGAGGAAATCTGCAAGAATTTTAAGCATTTTTAGGAAATTTTAAATTTCATTTAAATATTAAATTGTTTTGTAGCAGACAGTACAAATATATAATAACATCCTTGACCATTTAGTGGGGGGGGGGGGGGTTGGATCAGTCAGTAATATGCCAAGCTCATAATCTGCAGTTCCCAGGTTCGAGTCCTAGTTGGGCTGTAGTAGAGATTAATCTTCCAAAATCCCTCACCCTACCCTCAGTAAGTGGGGGACATCAATGGGCTTGGAAAGGCTGCCGCTTGTTGGATGGAAAGTTAAGCCATGACCACATGTTTTGAAAGCTATACCCTTTGCACATTAAAGAACATGCTGGATTGCTTTAACAGGTTGTCTACTAACAGCTATCCAATGGATCTCTTCCCCAAACTTCTCTGAGACCTCAGTGTCCTTGTAGCTTAGCAATTTAGCACATTGTGTGAGAAAATGTTACTCAGAGGTAAAACAATCCAACCTTGACATTTGAACAAGCATTTCTTACTGTATTCAAGTCATAAATTTAATAAAACTCTACAGCACTGTATATGATATATAAACAAACAGCACGGAATTTATAGAATATTTTCGTGAATTTTGTTTCAAAAGAAATATTGTACTTAGACATTAATTTTATGAGACTACTGCATTGCATTTTTATTTTGCCAAAGTAACACAATTTTTTTTCTCAAACGAAACGCCCGAAATAGGAATTTTATAACTTTTCATGTGATAAATGAAGCCTAAAAATTTGCTCTTCATATTTGATAAAAAATTTTATGGATTGAAATACTAAGGCTTGTCAATTATGGTTGAAGCTCCACTGTCTCTCTTTAAACAGTGGCTAGTACTATCTGTTCCCAGCACTTTACTGTTTTAAAAATAAAGCTTCAGAAAATGGCACAGTAGGATAAATTAATGATGCTGGCCAACTTTATTCACATTTGTAACAAATGCCTTATTGAGAGACACTTGTAGAAGATATGACAGAAATTGCAATGAGAACAGATATTGTCTATAAAAATGATCACTTATGCTGTGTAAGATGGAAGAGTCTTAGAAAAATTAAGAAAATTTGATGTGAGTGCAAAATGAAATTGAAAACTTAAAGAAAATGCTATGGGGATATTATTGTCAACTAAGAGCCAAGCAATCAGACTCTTCTATTTTAAAAGAAATATTAGATTTGTTCAAGGCTCAAAAGCTCATCAAGATGACATTGAGACTCCAAAGCCTGTGTTTCTGGATATAACTTCAAACCTGTTCAGAAATTCATAGCGAAATGCTGAAAGAAGCAAAGGCATATTTTATTGCCAAGAGGTAAATAGATTTTCCATGATATTTTCATTCTCCAAAAGCTTATTAAAAATTGAGGTTCTATTTTTTTTATTTTTAAAAAGGATTATGAATTTGTAAGAGAAAAACTTCTTTCCCAATAGCTCCACAATTTTAACTTGGTGCAGATCTGTAGATTGCTTTCCTGGATTTATTGAAATTTTTTGCATGGAAAATTTTACTGATAGTAAGGAAATAGACATGGACTGTTCTGTGCATTATGCTCTATAAATTGAAAATCTCATCTGTCAAAAATTATTAATCTTCAAAAAGAATATTTTTTATTAATTTACCCTTAAATTGAAGAGTTTATTATTTATTTATTTTTTTTTAATAAATTAATTTCATTAATTTCATCCATTCCGATTTCCTTTGGGTGTGGAGCCTCCCCCATCTTATAGCTATGCCCCTGCAATGGCCGTGATAAGCATTTTTTTATTCATTTGTTTTTTTAAACAATTCAAATAAATTACCTCTATGGTCGAGTGGTTAGCGCGCTTGGCTACAGATCTAAGGGACCTGGGTTTGAGTCCCAGGTAAGGCATGGCTGTTTGTGTCGTTAATCTGCTGAGGGCCTGCCATCCTCTCAGACCTTCTACTATGGCATATAAACTGACAGGCTCCTGTCAGAACTCTGTGGCAAGCATCTGCTTCAGGGGATATTTATTTATTATATTTTTTTTATTTACAGATGTCTACAAAGCTGGCTCATTAAATTATATAGAGAACTAGTGACTACTTTATGGAGTTTGAGTGATGCCGCTTATCCATTACACGTCTCAAGCAGGTGGCAAAATAACCTAAATAAAGATGGAAAAACTGAGCATTTAATCAAAGGATTAATAAATCATAATGATTTTTTTCCCGTTCCTACTGAGTGCATTAAAATAAACGAAGATTATGAAGGTAGTCATTCGTGGCTACTTTACCAGAAATATAAAATTTTTTGGTATGAAATAATGTTACGCTTTTATATCTGGGACTCAGGTCATAAACACTCAATAGAAGACATTGATTCAGGGTTGTCAACACTTGAACTACCATCAAAATATGTATCTTTCATTTGTTAAAATATAAAAATATTAAAGACATTTATATATTTGTCTCTTTTCAAGTGTTATATTTAGATACCACTTCTCTTTTTTCAACTGATGGCAGTGTTTTTTTTATCGTAATAAATTTCTTGATTCATCATACTGATTTTTTTTTAGTTTTAAAAACTTTTATTTTTGCTAATGCTGAATTCTTATTGTCGAATAAGAGGATTAATTTAATCAAAAATCGCCTAACACAATTTTTTTAAAACTATTTTTACTTGTTTCAAATATAACAAAAAAAAATGCTTTGTATAGGCAAATCGTAATTAGACTTTGTAGTATTTTGCTACAATTTTATGCATTTGACCATATGATTCAATGCGGATTATTTTCCTAATTCTAATAAATCAAGGATTTCTGTCATTTCCTTAGTCGTCTATCTTATTTGTAATACTTCTGTGAACATCATTTTGACAAACATTGAGACATTTTATTTTTGACCAAACAATATATTTTGTAACTACCTGCGAAATAATATTACCTTACAGTTTTTGGAAAGATTGATACAACAAAAATCAACAAAACCTTTTCTTATCACTAAATTTTCTGCAAACAATTTTGATATAAAATATGACGATTTTGCGTATGTCGTTGGCCGGAAAAAACAATTTGAGAAGTCCAACAATTTTTTTTTTCACCTGAGTTTGCTCTCTAACGACTTCCAAAGAGAGGGACGGAAAAATATCGGTAACTTCTAGAAAAATATTTTTTTGTCTTCTGTTTTCGAAAGAACCACAGCCGAGATACATTATCGGAAGAATTAGTTTTGGGGATTTAAACACTAGGATTTTCGTTTCGTGATTGGCAACATTGCTCATACTTCCTTATGCTTCTTGTGAAACGAGTTGTGATCACCTCTATGGTTGTGACACATTTAGTAAGTCATCTGTTTGTGAACTTTTAAACCTCATGTAGGAATCAAAATCGTAATACATAAAGCCAAAGCAAAAAATAATATGTAGAATGTTTGTTTATGGGTTATAATTTTTTTTACCTAATGTGTACAGTGCCATACATCAGCAGTTTTGGATATAATAACTTGTACAAAGTAAGTAATAAAAGTAACTTCCTCTAATACTTTCATCAGAGTGTTTACTGAAAGTCGTTCCGGTCATTTGATAACTCTCAAGAAATCAAATATTTTTAAAAATGTTCTTTGAGGAAAGAATACGCTTGTTTTTTTTAAATTCCAACTACAGTAAATCTTTTGGAAGTAGGGAACTTGCTGTTGTTTGTAGGTATGGTGACCATATTTTCCATACCGAAATCCGGTACACATGAACTAGCAAAGAATTTTTTTAAATGTTTTTTTTTTTAAATTTATATATAAAATTATGTAATAGTCACATCACAGTCCTCGTCCGCCATTTCTTTCCCCACGCAACTTAACAAAACGGTCCTTTTCGTTGATTCCCACAACTCCCCAGATCCTAACCCAAACAGGGGTTCTTAGAAAAAAGGTTTTTTTCATCACCATGGTAATGGTAACTCGAGTTTACATCAATTGCAAACTACCATTTCCATGGTAATGGCACTTTGCGTTGTAAACAAACGCAACGTAAAAAAAACCTGCGATTCCACTAAAAAAACTCTTACAACCACAAATTACTAAAAAATTAAAATAATAAATAAAAACAAAGAAACTATGACAACACATTTTCCTTTCCATATACTACAAATTCCTGAAATGCCCTACCCCCTCTTTTCCCAATAGTTAGAATAAAAAAAAATAAATACCCCCTCAAGCAGCTGCTTGCCACAGAGGTCTGACAGGAGCCTGTCAGTTTATATGCCACAGTAGAAGATCTGAGAGGATGGCAGGACCTCAGCAGAAAACAACACGAACATCCATGCCTTACCCGGGGCTCGAACCCAGGTCCCGTAGATCAGTAGCCAAGCACACTAACTACTCGGCCACGGGACGGCTATAGTTAGAATACTCCACAGATATATTTCCACAAACTAAACTAATAAATCCAGTCACACATACAATAATTAACCTAAATAAACCACCAGATTTAATGAAATCAAACATCAATCTCAAAACCAAGAACATCGACAATGCATCACTGACCGGCATTATCAAAAAGCCTCCAAAACTAAATAATCTCATCAGTGATAACACATAGCAAAAGCATAAAAAGCCCCCTAAACTAAATGTCCTCTCAGACAGCACAAACCAAAAAACATGAAAATCAGAAAGAGTGCAGTGCTGACTGAATTATAAAAAAGCCCCCAAAACTAAATAATGTCCTCGTAGACAATACAAATCATAAAACATGACAATCGGACGCAGTGCATTGCCAACCAAATTGTAAAGCAACCCCAAAACCAAATAATCTCATCAGAGAACAAAAAAAACTCCCCTAAATTATTGATTAACTTTCCTGATTCCATCGAAATCTGCCATTTTTTCCACATTGACAATTCTACAACACCCATAATTTCTACATAAAAAAATCACCAAATGCTTCCACATATTAACTATAAATCATATAAGTAATTTTAAAAGACTTAAATATGTAACAAAATTAATAAATTGCTATAATACATTAATAATTATGATACTAACATAACTACTAATAATACTCAATTCATCGCAAACTACTATAACAAAATACACGCATTTGTTACTAATGCCATGTTCAGTCCCACATGAAAAAACTTTCAACGTTCTTTTCCCCAAGCATACCCACCCACCCCACTATATTACAATCCTCTGAAAACTCACTTTATATGTTTCACCAAAAACTATCTCCTAAAACCCTAACACACCATAAAAACTCTAATTTCTAAAACTTAATTACCCCACATTATAACATTTTGCCATTTTCTTCCACTCACAACAAAACACATACTACTACACCATACTAAACACAAAAAAAGATTTAAAATAATTCTATCTAGTTAACCACTCCTCCCTTCCCCTTCAAATGCCCCTCACTCCAAACAACCTACAAAAACATTTCCCCCTTCACACAGTCATAAAAAGATACCGAACTCCCACTTCCAAACGATGTGACCATAACATTACAAAACAGATCACTAACACTTTCACCAACAATCCTCCTAATATTAAATAATTTAAATTCCAAAATATCTTAAATAGCTTATTATTTTTCATATCTTAATGAAATCTTGAAAAAACAACAGGAACATATTAATTATTCCTATTCTGACTATCATTAAATATCTTTTATTAAATATAAATATGCACTTACCTCTAGCCACATAGGCATGTTATCCCAAGGAGTTATCAAGCAAAAATGGCAAAAAAAATCAAAAATAACTTCACATTCCTGTCAAATCACACACATGACTCACATTATCCACCCAAAAGAAACAAATTAAAGAACCATAGGCCACCAACAGTTACTTTTCTATGTCATACTTTACACCTCGACATCATATGCTTCTTCATCAGTGCTATCTGTTGGCTGAGGACTATGAACAACAAACCGACCTAAAATTATATTGGTTAAAAAAAGAATATACCTTTTGTTAAGCCTCGTTAAAAGTGCACTTTCTTTTCTCGCCCTTTGCAGTCTTTTGACACTCAAATTTTATAAGTAAATAATTTCAAACACATTTTAGTGTTACAGGCAAAATAAGAGTAGTATTAAAATAAGTATATCATAATCACATATTACAGTTGATCAATGTTGATTGTCACAACTGTACAGGTTTTTATATTTAATGCACAGCATTTGCAGGCTTTATCATTAGAAACCTCACTTCCAGTCATTATTGCTGCCACCCTATTCAGAATTCTTAAAATTGGGATGCTTGGTACATATAAGGGTTTTGAACTGCAATATGCACCATTAAGGTGACTTGCATGATTTTTATTATTTTACTTGAAATTTTTGAATAATATTAAGTTGAGCCAAAGCCAGATTTATATTTTGAGTGCTCTAAAGCACACACAACAGCAGCACTTCTTGTCCAGTGTCATTTTTTCAAACATTTTCTATTAAAACATATAAATTTGTTTTTTGTTGCAACCATGCAGAAAGAAATGTAACTTAGATGGATGTAGCATTTTAACTAAAACAGAATTTCATAACTAAATTTAATAAAATCTAATATTAATAATAGATGTCATGTACCCCTAGGCACATGCCTAGGTTTTCCTATTCCCAGATCTACCTCTGATCGAGACATGTATGTAAACTATTTTGAGAAAAAAAATCCTTATGAAATCTGTTACTCCTCATATATATCTTTAAAATATTTTTTATATCCAAAACATTACTAATATATAAATAAAATAAATACCCCTCAAGCAGCTGCTTGCCACAGAGGTCTGACAGGAGCCTGTCAGTTTATATGACATAGTAGAAGGTTGTGTTGCTTTTCTGCTGAGATTCTGCAATCCTCACCGACCTTCTACTGTGGCTCTACTGTACTACAGGCTCTTGTTTCACACTTCTGTGGCAAGCAGATGCTTGAGAGGGTATATATTTTTTATTTAGGTGGCTGCATTCAGTGAAGTGGCACTTTGGAAATTCAAACTGGATCCATGAGAATAGTTGCTGAAACCCAGGGTGCATGTCTTGTATTGGCAGTATCCAAAATGAGAAACCAAGGATGCCTATATTAATTTTTAGTACAACATGTCAAACTTCATTTTTTTTTATAATAGCCATTTGAATATTTTCTTACATACATCTTATAAAAATACATTATTAATGTGTGAAAAATAATACTTTTTTCACTTGATGCATATTTTATTCAACTATGACATCAATATTTTTAAAGCCATCTGACTGCCTTTTTTAAAAGCAATATACAGCATTGCCAATTTTGTTAACGTTACTCAATGCTGAAGCAATTCCCTGATTTAAGCTCACAAGTTTCAACTACTATCAACAAAATTTTCCTTAAAGTTTCAAAAATCTTCTGAAAATTAACAAAAAAAGAACTTATTCAGAGGACTGTAAATGGTAGATAAGTAGTCCCTGGAAGGAGAGCTATGCACCAATCCCCTGTGATGATGCATAGAACTGGCCAAGCCTAGCATCTAATATCTGATCCTGCCTTCTCATGGTACAGGTCATTCGTACTTTTCAAAATAGATACTCTCTTGTGGAAGGGAACAGAAGGTGAGGGCTGCCAGATTATTGTGGCCTACTGATTTGGACAACTATGGCTACTTTTTTTTTCTAACCTGCTGAGGAATGGTTAATCACACAGGGTCCTGGTGCTGACCATATAAATGTACCCCAAAATCTAGGAGCAAACAAATGCTTAAAGTCCTAAGCTTTGAAGTATAACACGAACAAGCAGACAACATACAACTGTCAACAATCAGTGCTCATCATGATGACCATACAGTTGGTTGAAACCAGTCAGCACACTCAGGAATATTGCAAATAAAAAATAACCAGTTAAGAAGAGCTACTGTGAACTCCAACAGTAATGTTAAATTTGAATATTCTTGACATCTCTGGTTCACAGAGAAGGAAATATCACTCTTACATCGATCCAATTTTTTTAGAGGAAAAATTGTCTTGAGCCGGGTGGGATACAAGCTCATGACCTCCTGATAACACATCAGGTGCTCTGGACCACTGAGCTACCAGCCACCTATCAAGATCTGTAATTGCTGGAGGAGATCTTGATTGGCAGCCATTTTTTTTTGATTTACAACACATAGTACAGAGAAGAATCCTAGAGACTATTCCTAGCTTTTACAGGCCTCCTCATACAAGGACATGCCACATTAAGAAGTCACTGCTGACCACTGCATCATTACAGCTAACACAGCACGCAAAGTTTGCCCTGCTGGAACAGTCACTAACTCCCTAACTACTATGCCAGTTAAGGCTAAGTTAGTTAGTTGTCAATGAGCTAATTGTTTTTCCCGATATCAGGTGACAAGTATAGCATCTACAGTGTTTATAGAGAAATTTTAATCTTTATTCTGCAGACTGTGTTTATACCTTCGATTTTTGGTATTGAAATAGATTTAAAGCAGAAAAGAATGTAAAAATGGGAAAAAACAACAGAGGTACATACTTAGTAATTACTTCCAAAATCTTCTGTTTTTAAAAATAGCAGTTTTTTTTGTTTATTTTTCAGGATATTTTCAAAACTTTAAGGAAAAATTTGTTAATAATAGTATAAATCAAACTTGTGAGCTTAAATCAGGGGGTTACTTCAGCATAGAGTACAAATAGCAATCAGATAGCTTTAAAAAATATTTATATCCTAGTTTAATAAAATATGCATGAAATTAAAAAAGAAAGTAACATATTTTTTCGATTCTAAGACGCACTTCCCCCCCATATAAACGTCTCTAAAAATGGGGTGTGTCTTAAAATCAATGGCATCTTAGAATCACAGTTTTTTTTTTTTTTTTTTCTAATTATCCCGCACTTTGTACATGGCACCACACATTTTGTTTTTATGTGGAAACCCCTCCTCCAATTCCATTGGAGAATAAACTGGGTGGGTATTTTGGAAAATGCAGGTAATTTCTTGCATTTTCCAAATGTGAAGCCACTGTTATTTCATTATGGTGGAGCTCACTCAGCGACAACTAGGAAGTTTTGGTTGTATCTATGAAAGTACGCAAGAAGTTAAGTTACTGTATTTCATTCAGTTTGATCCCTTATTTATTCTTTTTTGACAACCTTTTGATGCCAAATGTTGTCAAAAACATCAAAATGTTGTCAAAAAGATTGCACTATGAAGCCACATTGAAGCAAAAATTTTTGTGTATGCAGAAGAACAAGAAAAAAAAAAGAAAGTGCTGGCATCAAAATTGGCAGAATGGGTATAAATAGCTTGGAAGCTAATCACAGAAAGAATAGTGCAGCACTCATTTAAAAAATGTATCACCAATGCTCTTGATGGCTCGGAAGATGATATATTATGAGATAATAGAGATAAAGATGGCTCAGAAGAATTAGACTGAATATGAAGTAGACTCTGATATCGATTCAGATGCAGATATCAACTTCTTAGAAGAATCAGACTTTGATATTGATTCAGAAGGAAGTGATGAATAACATACTTACTGATAAATAGGTACTATTGTTGTTAGTAAATTGAATTCTATTATAATAAAATGTTTGTTACATATATTTCATTGTTTTCTTTTATTTTTTCTTAGAATCAAAGATTTTTTTCTATTGGTGGTACTGAAATTAAGGTGTGTCTTACAATCGATGGTGTATTAGAATCGAATACGGTATTAATTTTCAAGCCTAATGTATATTTATAATATATATATAAAATTTAAATCATTACAAGTGAACACAGTGAGTAATATTAAATAACAGATTTATTTCATATCACTGTTAGGAGATTTATGTCTCCTGCATTGCAGCTGGAGATGTTAAAATGATTTGATGGCAACAGTTCATTTTATGTATACCATGCAGTTAAAGGCTTAGGTATATTTACCACTATGAGAGAATAATCCTTGGCTCATACACTCGCCATTGTTGCTGTGGTGCTCTAGTTGTCGGCGGTTCACCAGTTCAATAGCATTGCCAAGTGGTTGTTGGCACTGTCTGATGATGCATGGGATGTTCGTCTGTTTAGCACATGGCAGAGGTGTTTCTCTATGTTTGCTGTGGAATGACATGCTATGGGGCACAGTCGCAGTGGATACAATGTGGTTCCTCTGATGGTGCTCCTATAACTTAATTGTGTAATAGCAAGTTCCAGGTGGGTGGGAGGAGGATCTGATCGGTGTTGCATAGTTCTTCTTTTTTTAAGGTTTATAATTAAATTGCATCAGATGTCGGCAAAGCAGATGGACAAAATGCATTATGCTCAAGAAAAGAATATATGTCAAATGTTTAAAGCAGCAGAACATGATCCTCCACCACTCATCAAACAGATAAAGCTAAAAGAACATCTCCACTGCAACTGTGCCCTATAGTATGTCATTCTGCAGCATGCGTAGAGAAACAGCTCTGCCATGTGCTCAACAGAAGAACATTCTGTACATTAGTGGACAGTTCCCATGACCATCCAGCAATACTATTAGACTGGCAAACCCCTGACAGCTAGAGTACCGCAGCAACGAAGTGTAAGCCTCGGCAGCAGCTATGGCGAGTGTACCAACCACCAGCCAAGGGTTATTCTCCTGTAGTGGTAATTATACCTAAGCTTTTAATTGCATGATACATAAAATGAACTATTACCATCAAATTATTTTAGTATCTCTAGCTACAGCATAGGAGACATAAATCTAACAGTGATATTATGAAATAAATTTGGTATCAAATTTTTTTCAAACAGCAATTTTTATTGCCATTGACTATTTTACCAAAAAACAGACTTAAATATCCTTGGCCTCGCATTTTGGATTCTGTCAACATGTGTAAACAATCTGGAGATGGGAAGAGTTAAACATATGGAAGATGTCTCAAAAACATAAATGCTTTGGTTATTAGCTCATTATGTTTAGTGATACATAGATATATGGAACTTCTTTAAGTATTTAAATCATTTATGTGTCAGTGATAAACTGTATGTAAGTTATATTTAATTTTTATGATCCAAAACTTCAAACATTTAATTTCTTTTTCAGTAGTTGTGAAGAAGAATGTCATATTTACGCAGCTCAGTTCATTATGTCTGGAGTACAACTTGTGTATTGGGAAAAGGAGCAACTGGAGCAGTTTATCAGGGAGTGCACAAAGTAAGCTATTAGAAATGTATAAAATATTTTAATTTTATAGTAAAATGGATAAAATTCACTGATCACTTTAGGTATCAGTGCTTAACAAATGCAAGGTATTTATGTTTAAATGATATCACTGTTTATTTCTGAAAAAGCACCTGCATATTATTTAATGTGAATTATGCATAATTCACATTTAATATAATATAATATCTATACTTTAAAAATGTATATCACCTGACTCTGCCAACCCCTGCAAATTCCACAATTTCAGTGTGGATTTTTTTGTTAAAACCAATTCTATTTGTCAAAAGCATTTGAGTGAACTTAATTCACAGGGGCGCTGGTTTATTAATCAATTTGTCGAGTATCTTGTCAGATGTTTGATTCATAGTTAGTTTTTCAACTTATGTGAAGGAATTTTAATAATTGGCGGCATCTGGTTTGTCAGAGCATGGCAGCAGGCTTCAGGCTTGCAAATTCTTGCATTTTCTACAGAGGTCATTATTGGTTCAGTTTTTACACCGGCTATCATCTGAATGGTTGAGGATGAAGGCATGCTTTGCAGTACATGACTTTTTATTGGGGAAGGAGTTCCAGAATTAACTTGGCAGTTTGTTATTAAAAGTTTTAAAGAGTTTTTCATTTAATTAGATTATGTTGTTTTATTTAATTTATTAAACTGAATTTCAAAGTTTTTCATTAGTTTTTTTTACAGTGTCCCATGATCATTAGCTGGTAAAATAATAACTATTCAATCAAAGCTTGCAGAGTTGGCAGAGTCAGGTAATATACTTTTCATTAATTACTGACACTTTGGTGGTTTCTGTTGTTATAGATGTCCATGACTGTGGTCTGCAGATGATAGATGGGTAGTCACTGGAAGGAGAGCTATGCACCAATCCCCTGTGATGATGCATAGAACCGGCCAGGCCTAGCACCTAATGTCCAACCCCGCCTTCTTGTGGTGCAGACCGTTAGTACCTTTCAAAAGATATACTCTCTTGTGGAAGTGAACAGAATGGAATGGCTGCCAGATTAGTGTGGCTGCTGATCTGGACAACTCTGGCTACTTTTCTTTTTTTCTACCCTGCTGAGGAGTGGTCAACCACACAGTGTCCTGGTGCTGACCATATAAACCCACTGGACTGGAATGAATTAAGGCTCTGAGCTTGATTATGGATCCTGAATTTGCTGCACTGGTGGGCTTCTGTGGAGGTAAAATCTTCCGCCATATTTTCTGTTTGTGGGTTGATAGCCCCAAGTGAATAAATTCACAGGATATGTTTATCAGCTGGTGGATAATCCTGAGCAGAGGTCATCACAGGCACCTGAACTCTTGCTTCTATGCGCATCGTCAAATTCTGCATTGGAGGAAGTCTTCCAGTGTAAATGGCTTGTCTTTAGTGGTGGAGGAACGGGTCTTTGCCCCATGTCTGCGATTAGGGGGCTGTTTGATATTGTCGGCATTCCCTCTCTCAATAAACATAGTTTCTTTAAACATCCCACTAACCATTTTCTTTCCATAGGTAGTTGGAATGTGAGGACTCTGCACAGAGCTTTTTCTCTTGATCTCCTAGCACAAGAATCCCACCATTACAATTTAGATATTCTCAGCCTGCAAGAGACCAGATGGATAGATAAAGGTCAGATTCTTAAAAATAATCTTAAATTTCTCTTTTCAGGGAGGAATGATAATAAGCATCACCAAGGCGTGGGTCTGCTTCTCAGCAGACACGCTAGTGATGCTCTTCTAGGATATGAGTGCATTAATGAAAGGTTTCTTACAGCAAAATTTCAGACAAGCGTTAAAGACTTGAATGTTATCTGCAGTTATGCCCCCACTGAGGATGCCAATGAGGATGAGAAGGATAGGTTTTACGGACAACTTCAGGATATTTTGAATTCTGTCAAGAAAGGAGATATTACCCTTGTACTTGGTGACTTCAATGCCAAAGTTGGTACTGACTCTGACCTTTGGGGAGGGGTGATAGGCCCTTTTGGTATTGGTAGCTGCAATGGCAATGGGCAACGTCTCCTACAGGTAAGTAAACTCAATGGTTTCAGAATAACTAACACTTATTACAAACACCGCGGCATACATAAGTACACATGGGTTTCACCTGATAGGCTACATAAGAATATGATTGATTACATATTAATTAACAGCAAATGGGCTAGTTCTGTTAGGAATACCAGGGCATATAGGGGAGCTGAAATTGGATCTGACCATTACCTTGTTAAAAGTGTCTTGCAACTTAAACTTAAAAAGTGTTGTGCTAGGGTTAAAAAATTTGCTTTTAATACTGAAGCTCTGAAAGACCCAGTTATAACCAAAGCTTACCATGATAGGTTACTTAGTCATTATGACAGTCATGGTATGCTTACTACTGAAGTTGAGGAAGAATGGGATCATTTTAAACAGGCTTTTTTGGACACTAAGAGTACTCTTTTAGGAAAAAAGAAGCAGAAGAGGCAGAATTATTTAAGTGATAAGGCACTTGAGCTTATTTCAGAAAGAAAGAACTGCAGGAATGTCCTTAATCAATATCCTACTAGTCCCAATAGAAAGCATTACAGAGAACTTAATAAACGTGTAAAAGATAAGTTAGCTGCTGATAAGAATCTTTGGCTTGATGGCTTGGCTGACAAAGCCGAGGAATCAGTTAGACAGCACAACAGCAGAGATCTGTACCAGATAGTTAATGTTTTGTGTGGTAAAAACGGACAGATACAGGGATTGAAGGATAAACAAGGTAAGGTTATAGAAGGTGAGGATTCTGTCATGGCTAGGTGGGCTGAGCATTTCAGTGATGTTCTAAACAATGTGGTTAGTTCTACTCCCATTGTTTGCAATGATGATAGATGCATTTCTGGTTTTCATGTTGGCTCTATATTACAATCTGAAATTATTTTGGCAATTTCTAAACTTAAACTACATAAATTCCCCAGGGTAGGTGAAATTTATAATGAAATGCTTAGAACTGGGAATGTTTCTGTTACCACTTGATGACTGAAATTTTGAATATCTTTTGTGATAAAGGCATGGAGTTATACCAGAGCTATTATTATGCCTATTTTAAAAAAAAAGTGATTGCAGTTGTTGTGATAACTATAGGGGTTATCAGCCTACTTTCTGTTCCAGGGAAAGTTCTCTGCAAGATTGTGCTTAATTGAATTAAGAATCTGGTTGACGGGCAATTGTGCGATGTGCAGTGTGGATTCACAAGTGTTAGGGATTGTTAGGGGATGTGTAGATCAGATATTTTGATTCAGGCAGGTTCTTGAGAAATATTTAGGGTTTCAGAAACCTTTGGTTACTAGCTTTGTTGATTTAAAAAAAAAAACTTCCTGAATAAATTAAGAAATTAAAAAAAAGATCTCTTCTTGAATAAATAACGATTAAATCAGCTGTTAAGGTCTAACATATCATTTGGCTCTAAGAAAAATTATTCAAGATAATTTTGATCATCCATCTACCCTCAATTTGATACACAAATAAACCTAAAGACATTTAATTTAAACCCAAATACACTCTACATTCATTAGCTATAGCATCTTTATATCCCAGTAACCCAATTTTTGAAGCCAGTATGATTGTAAAATATAAATGGTTGTAATTTTGTTCCCAGTCCCAGAATACTTCAGTATTCATGAGGTGTTGGACCTGGCCACTATCAACAATTGGCCTTCTGCCAACAATCAGCTATACATCCAAAAAGAATGCATACCCATGAGTTCACCACTTTCCAGTTTAGTGGCTAATGTCATGAGATAGATTGAATCTGACATATTAAAGTAAAATCTAATTAATTAATTTTAAAATTATTTGAAATTTTATTGCATGCATTAATTTCACGTTTTTACTTGCACATTTATTTGCTTTATTTGTGAATTATTGTATGGTTGTAATTTTATTTTACTTCCAAAATATGCAAGCTTACACAGCCGTATCAGAATAATATGATCACCTATCATAGTATATGTATGGTAGGTTGTCATATTATTCTGATACGACTGTGTATTTTCTGCTTAGTAGAACTTATTCCACATTTGAATTATTCATTCAAGAATATGGAAGTGTACAATACATAAGCAGTTCTTTCTCTGTGGCATATTAAATAGTCAAGCTCCTGTCAGACCTCTGTGGTAAGCAGTGCTTGGAAGGTAATTTATTTTTCTTCATTATTTTATTCTTTGGTTGTGGAAAAGTGTGCAAAGTTAGTATCTAAAGTCAATTTATACTCTGTATATAGATATATGGCTAATGTAATAGCATTTTGAGAACTAGAATTAAATTTATGGTTACCACTGCCAACAGAGTTTGGGATTTGTGATTGTAGAATTAGTAAATTTGTCTTAGTTTCTTTACAACTAATCAAATTCATATTTAAATTCCTAATTCAATTTAAAGCAACTTATTCTTTTTTTAATATAAAAATAAGTTTCAGACTGATTTTTAACCTCTTTAGACCTGAATTTTTGTTTATAGAAGAGAAAAAGGTTTATATTTAAATGTGCTTTATTTATACCAAAGGAATATGAATATACTGAAATTTAGCATGTATTATAAAGTAGAAGCCAGATCAAAAGTGGCAAAAATCCTGAAATCTCAAAAAGCGATAAGAAGGAACATAAATGATTTCCAATTTATGTGCAATTTTTATTGTGATAAACACATTAAATGAATGACACTTGTGAAATGTCTCCATGATTTTAAAAAAATTATAAAAAGTAAAGTACATGTAACATACACAGGGTTTGAAGGGGTTAAATTTTAAATTTCATATCAGTAATCGATTACCCTTTATATCAAAGTTGCATATTTCATTGTATTAAGGGAATGATATTCAGGAAAAATCAGTATGATATACTGTATATTAGGAATTGTTACTATATAATTATTATTATTACAATATATTTATTGTACTATGCACAAAAATGTATGAATTTTTTTAATGTCATTACTCAAATGAAGTCTCAGTATGCAACAAATATAGGACTGATAATTCAATTTAGACAGACCTTTGAGATTTTAAGTCTATTAGTCTTAAGGTTTTTGTCTTTGGGCAGAAATGAGACACAAAACATTTTGTAGAAAAAAATACTTTTTGAGATATAAATTTTTTAAAAACATGGAAAATTTTAAATTTTTGATTGTACAAATAAATTTCATATTCTTCACACAGAGTTCACACTTTAACCCTAAATTAATTTAAACTCTATTAGTTCCATAACATGAAACTTTAATTTGCAAACATATCCCTTGCAGTATTTTATGTATACATACCTTCCGCATGTGCTTTTAGACAGCCAGGCACCAAGACACCATTGTCAAGGTTTTTCTCACTGAGACAATTCCGTTGGTATGCCAAGAATTGCTTTCCTTTCATTTCTGTGGCAGCTGACACCCACATTGAGTACCCTTGCTAACAGCATGTCACCCAGCTATGAGACTGTAGTCGATGAAGGAACATTGCCAATAGACCCAGAAGACTGGAAACAGATAGCTTGGTTTGACGAATCAAGGTTGGAACTACAACACGCTGACAGGAGGTTGCATGTGTAACATAGACCACATGAAGCCATGGACCTCAACTGTCAAGTCGGTAATATTCTGAGGATGTAAACATCCTCAGAATATTGCACTGCCTCCACTAGCTTGGGGCCCCTTTACCTATTTAGACTACCATCACTACAGAGACTATGTTAATGTTCTTGCTGACCACTACACCTATTCATGGCTATCCATTTCCCACAGCAGAATGCCTTCTTTCAACAAAACAATGCCCCATCTCATTGCTCTTGTTTGATGGACTGGTTGAAGGAGCATTCCACTGAGTTCACAACCCTTGAATGTCCCTCTCATTCTCTGAATTTGAACCCTATTGAGCATCTATGGGATGAAATGGAGTGATTCATTCAAGACTGAAATCCATCACCGTAACTCTTGGCGCTTTACAGATGGTTGCCCTAGAATCATGGACTGCAATACCACCTGAACATTTCCAACACCTGGTAGAGCTCATGCCACAATGTGCTACTGCTGTTCTGAGGGCAAAAGGTGGACCCACATGCTATTAGGTGGGTGTGTATAATATATTGTCCTTTCAGTGTATATCTAGAGAGTTTGCTTGTTCCCCTGTTTGATTAACAAATCCTCATAAATGGTAAGAGATAGAACCACCAAATTTTGTATACAGCTTCCTTTTACATAACTCAAAGTAGGGTAAGAATTTACCCTCCTACTTCCCGTCCCCCCCAAAAAAAATGGTTGAAAAATTTAATGAAAGTCTGTTGTGACAAGCTTTATATGAAATAAAATCTAGAGACATGGAGAGTTATCTACTATATATTTCAGAAGGTTTAATTGAGTTAAGGACTTAAACAATGCATTGTAAATCTGCTAGTGTAACAACAAATCTAATATTGGCTAAAAAGCATTTTGGTAACAATGTATAAACAGTTATGGCCTCCAAAAAGAAAAAAAGTATTAAGATATATTTTCCCTTTTTGAAGAATAGTGTAATAGAACAAGTTTGTAGTAGTCTTTAAAGAAAAGTTAGTTATCAATCTGTCATGAACTTTCTGAAATCTTCATTTAAGACATTCCATTTTCAGTTTCCATTTGCTTAATCTTGATTTAAAAAAAGTGTGCATATATGCAAGTGTAAAGCAGTGTTATATATTTCTTTCTTATTTCAGTTTCAAAATAGCATACCTGTAACTGAAATATAAAATGTTAATCAAATGGATGTTTTTTTAGAATACAGGTGAACCAGTTGCTGTTAAAGCATTCAATCACATAAGTCACATGAGACCATTAGAAGTTCAGATGCGAGAATTTGAAGTGATGAAGAAGTTGAATCATGAAAACATCGTTAAAATGTTAGCCATTGAAGAAGAGGTATAGTTGCTGATAAATAATAAAACTACATTTCATCAATCATATATTTATGTACTAAAATATATATTTTATAATGCTAATTATGTTAATTCAATTGATCCAGATAATTAAAAAAGTAGCATTTTATGTTCTAAACATTTGAATCGTATTGGCATTAATTTCATTACAAATCACTGGTAACTTGTGTTAATTTCAGCAGTTGAAGAAATATCAAGGCACAGAGGTTGTAAATGTTTGCAGAACTTGTTGTATATGATAACCATCACATAGTTATAAATATTTTTAATTCCTTGGCCGTGACATAATTTTTTTTTCAATCTTCCTAATGCCTGTAAACATAAAACAAGGGGAAAAATGCCCATAACTAAAACATAACAAAGTTTTTTTTTAGTACCTACTTTTGCACTCTTTAAAAGTTTTAATTCAAACTATTGGATGATTGGGAAAATGCAAATAGTAGTATTTTATGAGTACTTATAAAACATAAAAAAATTTTGTTTATTCCTTAAATTTAAAAAAGTTGCTTTTGTCACACCCCTCTGAGGAAAGGGGCAGATTTTTGCTGTCAGTGGAACATCTCTTGACACTACCATTGAAATTTGAAATTTTCACCATAAATAAATCACTTGCAGTAGTTGTTAAAAGTTTTGCCTTTTCCATATTTAGTTCCTTTAACCCTTACAGTATCAGATTTCTGAAATCGAATTCACTGTGGTGGCCAGATTTATTTTGAAGCGTTTTCAGAAAATAAAATAAGCAACTTTAGAACTTGATCCTTAAGTAACTAATGAATGGAAATATGTCATGTTAAGTACCAAAGGAAAGAGCATTTAATTGTGCTTAATAAAATGGCAAAATTTTGAAGAAAGAAAAATGATAGGTTAAATTTTTTAAAACATTGCAAAAATTTTACTGTATTTTTTTCCACTTTATCTTTAGTAAAATTAAAATATGTATATATGTATTTCCCATTTTTTTCTATGTTATTTTATTATTCTAATATAAACTTCATAATAATTTGATTATAGCTTAAATCTTTCATTTATTTCATTTTTTTTATAAATTATTTAGTCATTTATGCATATAATGCATATTCTTAGACTTTAGATGATTGGCAAACTTTAAACCTAAGTAAAGCAGTATCATAAAAAGTAGTTTAGCTTTAAAAACTAGATAATTTAAATAAGAAATGAAAAATATATCAGAAAAGTTATCAGCAAATGTGAAAAATATTCAATAAAATGTTTCAAAAGCATTTAAAGTTTAACTGAAGCACTGAATTTGAGAATGAGTCACTTTATTATGAAGCTGCATAGCTGCTCTGGAAAAGTTTAATTCTAAAATTCTGGCACAAATATTGGTTAAAAATCTCATTTCCTGACTTTAGTTTATTTATTAATACTTTTAATTACATTTCAACCAAATAAAGTGCTTCGTTTTATAAATTGTGCTCTGGGTAATCCTAATACTTGTTCCAATTACTACCATTATAGATCACTAGCAGTTTAACTTTTGATCATTTCTAACTAATTATTGTTCATAATCACAGTATTCATTTGAGAAGCAATAAAAAATAATTTTAGTAGCATTAAAATAAAAAAACTTTAAATTCAAAAGTCTGCTGAAATATTGATCGAAAGCCAATGTGCATAATTCCTGGATGATGCAATTTCCTGTAGTAAAAAAAAATCAATATCCTTGCATTAAAAGTTTAGAAAGCATTACAACTCTGGTAGAGCTATAAATAGCACAAAAGAGTGGGAAACACAACCAATTGATAATCTAAGCATGGTACTGCAGAATGAAGGATGAACTGAATCTGCGCTAGTTTATGCTGTTTACGGTGAGTAAACATGCACATCTGACTCAGATTTATTTTTAAACTTTATCATAATTTCTTCAAGTGGAATCAACAGGTAAAAGTTTTATATCATAGATTTAAATGTTATTTTTGATATCTTTTTAGAAACAGTTGAAAAAAAAAATTGGATTTCTATTCGGGAAATTTTTTTTTACAACCTTGTACTATGGAAGCGAAGCTTCAATATCTGACCACTAGAATGGGAAAGATGAAAGTGATTCTCTGGCCAACATGTAAGGGTTAACAACATAAATTAAAACTACCTAAGGATTTGAGAGATGCGAATCATAATATTTAATTAGTACCTATTCAACTAAAAAAGAATTTTCTAATTAGCTCTTAAAACAGTTATGTTTTTCTCACCTCTGGGTGTAAGGGGACAATTTATTATTGTCAATGCAAATCCCATAACCTTTACATTCCACCAACAAAATTTCATGTTTTTAGCATAAATACATCATTTGCAGTATTTGTTTAAAAGTTTGAAATTTCCAAATATTTCCTCCTTTAAAATAAAAATAAATGCCACCTCAAGCAGCTGCTTGCCACAGAGGTCTGACAGGAACCTGTCAGTTTATACGCCATAGTGAGAGAATGGTGGGACCTCAGTAGAAAAACAACACATACGTCCATGCCTTACCTGGAACTCGAACCCAGGTCACTTAGATCAGTAACCAAGTGCGCTAACCACTCAGCCATGGGACGGTAAAGCATTTATGCAATTTGGAAAGTGTAAATCATAATATTTCATCACTAGCTATTAAACTCAAAAGTAATTTTTTTATTTATCTCGATAAACTAATTATCTTTTAAAGCACAAAAGTTGCATTTTAACACCCTCTCTGGGGATAAGGAAGCATTTTTTCATTGTTTTCATTGTTGCCAATGAAAACCTTCACATCCACAACCAAAATTTCGAATATGTAGCATAAATACATCATTTGCAATATTCATTTCAAAAAAATATTTTCTACCATTAGAAGGTGTATTTAAACTTTAGAGGATTCGGAAAGTGTGAATCATAATATTTCACCAATACCTGTCCAACCTAAAAAGAATTTTTAATTTATCTCGAAAACCAAAAAAGTTGAATTTCTACAGAGAGAGACAGATAGACAACAAAGTGAAAACGTTATCTCATTTTTTTTTTGAAATTGAGATATAAACATTTTCTCTGTTGTACTGTTTAGGGACTATGGATGTACTACATAGTCTGAACATTTAGGTTTTTGTCTTCATACTCTATAGTGAAAAACTGTTCAGTGAAATAAGTCTGGAAATAGTTTATTTTATTAATCCCTTCTTTATAGTCATAATTGACTAGTTTTTGAGTAGCTATAATTAAAAGAGCAAACGGCATGCTAGTCAAACACTTAGTGACAAAGCAAAGATTTGAGTGCACTTTAAATTTCATAGCAATATGGTTGCTTTTAATCATAAGAAAAAGATTTGATCTGTCATTTTGTTGCCAAATGAAATGAGGAATTTTTTTCATTTTGCTAGTTGCAAAGAAAAATATTGTTTATTGTTGTCAAGAAATCTCTCTCTATGTATTTTTTACTTTTATCAGGCAGAAAGTCAAAAAAAAGTTTTAGTTATGGAGCTATGTACCGGTGGAAGCCTTTTTACAATTTTAGATGATCCACAGAATAGTTATGGATTGGAGGAAGAAGAGTTTCTATGTGTACTGAAAGATTTATGTAAGTGTTAAACTTTAATTATAATATAATTTTATTAACTTATTTTCTGTTACTTCATTTAAGCTGAAAAGTGGCTTTCCTTAAAATGTTGAGCTCCTGATAATGAACTCTGGTGGCTGTTAATTTCTGAAATTATTCCAGCAAAAAAGAAAATTATGTTTAGAGCTTTATATTGAAGTAATTACAAACAGAAATAGATTATTCAGAGATGTCAAAGGATATAAATATTTAATTCTGAACAATGCAATAAAAGAAATATTAAGAAAGGACAATTTGTATTTTTTTTTTGTAATAAAGTAAAAAAAAAAAAATCACTTTTTACATTTGCATTTTTTTAAACTTCATTCTTTTAAATAGCATTGCAAAAATTTTATTGTATATTATAAAATTATATATATATATATCAATCAGTAATAAGGTATTACAGGAAAATGTCCTGTAGACAAGAAACACTTGAAAAAATTTGGTTGCCCCAAGTGGGATTCGAACCCACATCTTCCAGAAGCATGCCAGCATCATAACCACTAACTTATCAGAGACTAACTGTTTTCTTCAATATTTTGGCATATAAATATTCTCACATTTTTGTTGATTCACCACTGGCACTATCTATGTCAAGAATCTGGCATGTTTCTGGGCAATGTGAGTTCGAAAACCACTCGGGGGTAACCATTTTTTTTTTCAGCTAATTCAAGTGTTTCTTGTCTACAGGACATTTTCCTGTGATATTCCCAAATTATTTATATAATGCTGTGAGCTTAGTAACAAATATTACTTCTATCATAATGTGGTAGTTTGGCTGCCTGATTCTAGATTAGCAAGTAGGGTTATGAACAGTGTGCCTAAAGGCCTCAAAAAGATGGAAAGACTTAAGATGTAGTGGACAGACAATGTCAAACAGAACCTTGTTGGAATTAGTCTACAGTGCCAGATGTAATTAAGGACAGATGCATTTGGAGAACTAACATTAAAGAAATAAATTAATAATGACATAAAATGCTTTCCACAACAAAATCAAACTAATCAATTTAACATAAGCTTACATGTTAGTGCATTACTAAAATATATAACAGAATTTTTGACTAACTAGTACTATTTGTTCAAAAAAAGTTGCTTTTTAAAAAATAAATTTTTGTGATCTGTTGAAATGCATACACACATTTGACAATTGATGTTGGGTCCATTACAGATATAAAAATATGTAATCATAGTTCAGTAGTAAAAAATCACAGGATATGTCCTGCAGACATTCAGCATTTATTTTCTGAATGACAAAAAAAAATAAAGATAAATTCCCCTTCAAGTAACTGTTTGTCACAGAGGTCTGACAGGAGCCTGTCAGTTTATATACCATAGCAGAAGGTCTGTGAGGATGGCAGGACCTCAACAGAAAAACAAAACACACAACCATGCCGTACGTGGGGCTGGAACCCAGGTCCCTTAGATCAGTAGCCAAGCATGCTAACAACTTGGCCATGACAAATTCACATTAAAATTCTATTGCACTCAGAGACATTCCAATTAGGTAGTGTACTCAAAATCTTCTCAACATCCAATATGATACCAAATGAAACACTATTTTCTCCTTCACACAAATGTATTATTTAGCAATCTTCACCATTTTATTAGTCATCATCATCAAGCAGCCATGGGCTATTGAGGTCCAACCAGACTACAATTTAGTTCTCCAAGCATATCTGTCCTGAGCTACATCTGCTGCATCTGGCCACTGCACACCAATTCTGACAAGGTCGTGTTTGATATTGTCTGCCCACTGCATCCTAGGTCTCCCCCACTTTCTGAGCATTTACGCACACTGTTCATAACCCTATTTGCTAATCTATAATTATCTATATGGGCAACATGGCCAAGCCAACAGAGTCGCTCTCTGCACAATATACTTCTCAGAGGAGGTAGCCGACTCCTTTGCCTAACCTCATCATTAGTTACAAAATTAAACCACATATAATACCCAAGATACTGCGTAAGCATCTAGAATCAAAAGCATCAAGTTTCCTGTTATCTTGTTTAAAAAGTTTCACTACCATAACTAACACTAGAAAGAACCAAACTATTATACAATCAAATTTTAGTCTTTAGGTGTATACACCTATTTCTGCACAATCTCCATAGATTCTTAAAAGTCCTGGCAGCAATCCCTATTCGTCTGTTAATCTCGTGCCGCACATCACCAGTATCTGTTACATAGCTCCCAAGGTAATTAAACTGTGACAACTGCTCAAGACTGCCACCATTCAGATTAACTGAATCACAACCCGCCTGACCAATTTTCATCACTTTAGTTTTCTCTCTGTTTATAACCAAACCTACTCTACTACCAGTCTCATCAACAGCTCGAATGAAAGAGTTCATCTCATCAACATCATTTGCCAAAAGGGCTAAATCATCAGCATAATCTAAATCAGAAATTTTCGTATCTCCAGCCCATTTAAGGCCAAAATCTTTCCCTTGAAGTGAATTTCGCATAACATAATCAATAACCAAACTAAAGAGAAAAGGAGACAAAATGCACCCTTGTCGAACACCAGAAGTAATGCTAAACCAATTGCTACAAGCCTTACCAACTCTCACACACGACTCAGTGTTATTATAGAGAGCTTTCATAATGTTAACTAACTTGTCTGGTATACCATATGATCTCACAATCAACCACAAATTATGACGATCAACAGAGTCGAAAGCCTTTTTGAAATCAACAAAGCTAGCAACCAAAGGTTTCTGAAACTGTAAACATTTCTCAAGAATCTGCCTAAGTGAAAATATCTGATCCACACATCCCCTACCACTTCTGAATCCACATTGCTCATCACGCAATTGCCTGTCAACCAGATTCTTAATTCTGTTGAGCACAATCATGGAAAGAACTTTACCTGGAACAGAGTGTAGGCTGATACCCCTATAGTTATCACAAGAACTGCAATCACTTTTTTTAAAAATAGGGATAATAATAGCTCTAGTAAAATTCTTAGGAATCATGCCTTTATCATAAAAGATATTCAAAATTTCAGTCATTCATGTGGTAAATGAAACATTCCCAGCTCTAAGCTTTTCTGTAGTAATTTTATCTACCCCTGGGGATTTATGTAGTTTAAGTTAAGAAACAACCAAAATAACTTCAGACTGTGTTATAGGGCCAACATTAATGCCAGCAATCATTCAAACAATGGAAGTAGAACTAACCACATTGTTCACAACATCACTGAAATGCTCAGCTCACCTAACCATGACAAAATCCTCACCTTCTATAACCTTACCTTGTTTATCCTTCAATCCCTGTATACCTGTCCATTTTCTACCACACAAAACATTAACTATCTGGTACAGCTCTCTGCTGTTGTGCTGTCTAACTGCTTCCTCGGCTTTGTCAGCCAAACCATCAAGCCAAAGATTCTTATCAGCAGCTAACTGATCCTTTACACATTTATTAAGCTCTCTGTAATGCTTTCTATTAGGACTAGTAGGGTATTGATTATGGACATTCCTGCAGTTTTTTCTTTCTGAAATAAGCTCAAGTACCTTATCATTCAATTAATTTTGCCTCCTCTGCTCCTTTTTTCCTAAAAGAGTACTATGTATTAGTTTCCAAAAAGTATAAGTCATATTAGTTTCTGGTCCCATTCTTCCTCAACTTCAATAGTAAGCACCCCATGACTGTCATAATGACTAAGTAACCTATCATGGTAAGCTTTAGTTATAACTGGAACTTTCAGATTTCAGAATTAAACATAATTTTTTTAATCTTAGCACAATACTTCTTAAGTTGCCATTACAAGACACGAGGTAATGGTCAAATCCAATTTCAGCTCCCCTGCATGACCCTGTATTCCTAACAGAACTAGCCCATTTGCTGTTAATATATTATTAATCATATTCTTATGTAGCCCATCTAGTGAAACCCATATATACTTAATGAATGTCGCAAAGTTTGTAATAAATTAGTTATTCTGAAACCATTAAGTTTACTTACTTGTAGGAGACACTGCCCTTTGCCATTGCAGTTACCAATACCAAAAGGACCTCTCCACAAAGGTCAAGAGTGAGTACCAACTTTGGCATTGAAGTCACCTAAACAAGGGTAATATCTCCTTTATTGACAGAATTCAAAATATCCTGAAGTTGTTGGTAAAAACTTATCCTTCTCATTGGCATCCTCAGTGGGGGGCATAACAGCAGCAGATAACATTCAAGTCTTTAATGCTAGTCTGAAATTTTGCTGTAAGAAATCTTTCATTAATGCACTCATATCCTAGAAGAGCATTACTAGCATGTCTGCAGAGAAGGAAACCTACACCTTGGAGATGCTTTTTATTTTCCCTCCCTGAAAAGAGAAATTTAAGATTATTTTTAAGAATCTGACCTTTATCTGTCCATCTGGTCTGTTGCAAGCCGAGAATATCTAAATTATAATGGTGGAATTCTTATTTGAGGACATCAAGAGAATAAGCTCTGCACAGAGTCCTCACATTCCAATTACCTATGGAGAGAAAATGGTTAGTAGGATGTTTAAAGAAACTATGTTTATTGAGAGAGGGAATGCTGGCAATATCAAACAGGCCCCTATCACAGGCATTGGGAAAAGATCTGTTCCCCCATCACTAATGGCTGAAGCCATTTACACTGGAAGACTTCCTTTAATGTAGAATTTGACGATGCCAGTAGAAGCAAGAGTTCAGGTGCCGGCGATGATCTCTGCTCAGAATTATCCACCAGCTGATAAAGCATATCCTGTGAATCTATTCACTTGGGGCAGTCAACCCAGAAACAAACAGAAAACACAACAGAATATTTTCTCTCCACAGAAGCCCACTAGTAAAAGCAAATTCAGGATCCATAGTCAAGTGCAGAATCTTATTCCAGTCCGGTAAGTTTATACGGTCAGCACCAGGACCCCGTGTGGTTGACCACTCCTCAGCAGGGTAGAAAAAAAAGTAGCCATAGTTGTCCAGATCAGTAGGCCACACTGATCTGGAAGTGAATGGAAGGGGAGGCTGCCAGATTAGAGGTGTCAAAAAATATTTTTACAAGATTGACTTTTCAGATAATGCAATATGAACAGTACATTTCAATTGTAATCCAAAACAAAAGCTAGATTTTAAAATTGAAAGTCTACTAAAATATTGACCAAAAGTGATATATGTAGTTGCTGGATGAGTGATATATGTAGTTGCTGGATGTTAGTAATAAAAATCAATATTCTACTTTAAAAGGTTTGAAAGTGTTGCATCTTTTGTTGGACAAGAAATTAGATCAACAACTCTGAAACTAAAACTGATCAATAATGCGCATGCAGAACATCAGAGGAAAGCTTATTTTATTATTAATATAATATCTCTGAAGATAGATATAGATATTATAATATAATCTCTCTGAAGTATAAAGTACGTTGCCGCAGATCCTGTGCAGTTATAATTATACAATATAACAACCTAGGTTATAATATACAATATAACAACCTAGTCAAGCTTTTGGGGTGATTATATATTTATTAAATGACTCAGGCATGTGAATGCAGTTGTTGCAGGCACAAATGGATTTTTTTTAACTTTATCATTTTTTCTAGTGGAATGAATGGATAAAAAATATGTTCAAAGATTTCATTGTCATTTTTCCCATTTGATTAGAAGCAGTTTGAAACATTGCCAATTTCTGCTAAAAATTTGTTTTACTTTCATACTATGGAATCAATATATTGTTGAGGTCAACTAGAATTCAAAAAATGTAAATGTTAGATTCTGATATGCAAAACATTAAATATATAATAATACTGTATAAATATATTTAAATAGAGTCAAGTGAAGTTTTTAGCCATTACAACATATTGGCAGGCCATTATAGATAACTACTGATTTGTCAATTAAACTAGTGCTCTATAATGACTGCAAATATGTATTATTAATTAAATGCCATGACTAAATAATATCATTGGATTGCATTTGATTTTAAAATTTTAGTATATTTTTCTTTGCAATTCTTATGTTGAAATCTTTGCATTCTATATCATTGAATGAACCAAGTTAAATTTGACCTTGGCTATGTGTTTCCCATCTTTAAAAACTAATGCAGTTGAAAATATTTTGTTTTAAATGATGTAACATATGAAGATTACTTTGAAATTCATATATATATATTCTTATTGCTTTTTTAAATTTAATTGCTTGTTATAGCTGCTGGAATGAAATATCTAAGAGATAATAATATCATTCATAGAGACCTGAAGCCTGGAAATATTATGAAATTCATATCTGAAGATGGCAGGTAAGTCAAAATTTATATGAATCAAACTTTCCTGTTGTTTTAAAATGTTCAGCAAATTCTCAATCCGCCTTTCTCTAAGAAATTTTAAGCAGCAAAAATTTTTTTATTGTACTTAACCCTTCCAGGGCCACCATAGAATATAGAAGTTGAAAGAATTCACAATGAGCGATCAAAATTGTCAATGGACATCTTTTATACAACACATGAAACTTCGATTTTTTTAAAATATAATTGCCATTTGAAAATTTTCTTAGATATATCTTTTAAAAATACACAATTCAAGTTTGAAAAACAATATTTTTTTTTCATTTGATGCATATTTTTTTAAACTATAATATAAATAATTTGTTAAAGCCATTTCTTAAGAGCACTAAATAATATTCCTGATTTGCTTGTTAAAGTTTCTTTGCTGAAGCAACATTTTGATTTAAGCTCACAAGTTTAATTTGAACTATTAATAACAAATTTTCCTTAAATTTTCGAAAATCTAAAAATTAACAAGAAACGGCTATTTTTAAAGACAGCAGTTTTTGCAAGTAATTGCAAAGTATGTACTGTTAATTTTTTTTTCCTGTTTTACACTCTTTTTCTGCCATAAATCTATTTCAATATTCCCAGAATTATTTTTGTCATTTTTATCATTAATCTCAGCATTCTAAGCATCTTTCCCACTCTTCAAATTGAAACTTTAAAGTAACAGAGCCTTCTTAGAAAGAAGAAGCAAGCTTCGAGTTGTTGTTGTGAAGCTCTCTGAAGTATAAAGTACATTGCCGCAGATCCTGTGCAGTTATAATTTAGATATTCTCAGCTTGCAAAAGACCAGATAGACATTAAGATCTGATTCTTAAAAATAATCTTAAATTTCTCTTTTCAGGGAGGAAAGATAATAAACATCTCTAAGGTGTAGGCCAGCTTCTTAGCAGACACTCTATGATGCTCTTCTAGGATATGAGTGTACTAATGAAAGGTTTCTTACAGCAAAATTTCAGACAAGCATTAAAGGTTGGGTTGTTTTACCTCTGAGCGGCACTTTTTTGCACACCATGGGCTAAATGGCCAGGTCACATAGGACACCGAAGGTTCAGAGAAGGTTGGGGGAGGGGACCCACTGGAACAGCTGTTAGGAGACAGATGGTAGCCTCCCGTCAAGGCCATCCAGCATGTTCTTTAACATGCACAGGGTATGGCTCTCCTGCACATGGGGCCAATGCTTAATGTCCCATCCGACGGACAGTGGCCTTTCCAAGCCCATCGGTTTCCCCTACTGACCATAGGCAGGGCGGGGAATTTTGCAGAGGTAAATCTCAACGCTGACCCAGCTGGGACTTGAACCTGTGAACTACAGATTACAAGCCTGGCGCGCTACTGACTGAGTCACCCCCATCCCACAAGCATTAAAGACTTGAATGTTATCTGCTGTTATTCCCCCAATGAGGATGCCAATGAGATGGATAGGTTTTATGGACAACTTCAGGATATTTTGAATTCTGCCAAGAAAGAAGATATTACCCTTGTTGTAGGTGACTTCATTGCCAAAGTTGGTACTGACTCTGATCTTTGGGGAGGGGTGATAGGCCCTTTTGGTGTTGGTAGCTGCAATGAGCAATGTATCCTATAGGTAAGTAAACTTAATGGTTTGAAAATAACTAACATTTATTGCAAACACCATAACATATAAGTACACATGGGTTTCACCAGATCGGCTGCATAGGAATATGATAGATTATATATTAATTAACAACAAATGGGTTAGTTCTGTTAGGAATACCAGGTCATATATGGGAACTGAAATTGGATCTGACCATTACTTTGTTAAAAGTGTCTTGCAACTTAAACTCAAGAAGTGTAGTGCTAAGGTTAAAAAATTTACCTTTAATTCTGAAGCTCTGAAAGACCCAATTATAGCAAAAGCTTACTATGATAGGTTACTTAGTCATTATGACAGTCATGGTTTGCTTACTACTGAAGTTGAGAAAGAATGGGACCATTTTAAACAGGTTATTCTTGAAATCAATAGTAATCTTTTAGGAAAAAAGGAGCAGAGGAGGCAGAATTATTTGAGTGATAAAGTACTTGAAGCTTATTTCAAAGAACTGTAGGAATGTCTTTAATCAATACCCTTCTAGCCCTAATAAAAAGCATTACAGAGAGCTTAATAAGCATGTAAAGAATCAGTTAGCTGCTGATAAGAATCTTTGGCTTGATGGCTTGGCTGACAAAGCCGAGGAAGCAGTTAGACAGCACAACAGCAGAGAGCTGTACCAGATAGTTAATGTTTTGTGTGGTAGAAAACAGACAGGTATACAGGGATTGAAGGATAAACAAGGTAAGGTTATAGAAGGTGAGGATTCTCTCATGGCTAGGTGGTCTGAGCATTTCAGTGATGTTCTAAGCAATGTAGTTAGTTCTACTCCCAAAGTTTGTAATGATGATAGATGCATTACTGGCGTTAATGTTGGCCCTATAATACAGTGTGAAGTTATTTTGCCTATTTCTAAACAAACTACATAAATCCCCAGGGGTAGATGAAATTACTACTGAAATGTTTATAGCTGGGAATGTTTCAGTTACCATATGGATGACTAAAATTTTTTAATATCTTTTATGATAAAGGCATGGTTCCTAAGGATTTTACCAGAACTATTATTATCCATATTTTTAAAAAAGGTGATCAAGTTCTTGTGATAACTATAGGGGTATCAGTCTACTTTCTGTTCCAGGGAAAGTTCTTTCCATGATTGTCCTTAATAGAATTAAGAATCTGGTTGACAGTCAATTGCATGATGGGCAATGTGGATTCAGAAATGGTAGGGGAAGTGTAGATCAGATATTTTCACTTAGGCAGATTCTTGAGACATGTTTAGAGTTTCAGAAACTTTTGGTTGCTAGCTTTGTTGATTTCAGAAAGGCTTTTGACTCTGTTGATCGTCAAATTTGTGGTTGATTGTCAGATCATATGGTATACCGGATAAGTTATTTAACATAATGAAAGCTCTCTATAATAACACTGAGTCGTGTGTGAGAGTTGGTAAGGCTTGTAGCAATTGGTTTAGCATTGCTTCTGGTGTTCGACAAGGATGCATTTTGTCTCATTTTCTCTTTAGTTTGGTTATTTATTATGTTATATGAAATTCTTTGCAAGGGAAAGATTTTGCCCTTAATGTCTAGAGATTGCAAAATTTCTGATTGAGTCTAGAGATTGCAAAATTTCTGATTGAGATTATGCAGATGATTTGGCCTTGTTGGCTGATGATGTTGATGAGATGAATATTTTCATTAGACTTGTTGATGAGACTTATAAAAGAGTTGGTTTGGTGGTAAACAGAGAGAAAACTAAAGTGATGAAAATTGTTCAGGCAGACTGTGATTCAGTTAATCTGAATGGTTGCAGTCTTGAGCAGTTGTCACAGTTTAATTACCTTGGGAGCTATGTAACAGATACTGGTGATGTGCGGCATGAGATTAACAGACGAATAGGGATTGCTGCCGGGACTTTTAAGAATCTATGGAGATTGTGCAGAAATAGGTGTATACACCTAAAGACTAAAATTTGATTGTATAATAGTTTGGTTCTTTCTAGTGTTAGTTATGGTAGTGAAACTTTGTAAACAAGATAACAGGAAACTTGATGCTTTTGATTCTAGATGCTTACGCAGTATCTTGGGTATTATATGTGGTTTAATTTTGTAACTAATGATGAGGTTAGGCAAAGGAGTCGGCTACCTCCTCTGAGAAGTATATTGTGCAGAGAGCGACTCTGTTGGTTTGGCCATGTTGCCCATATGGATAATTATAGATTAGCAAATAGGGTTATGAACAGTGTGCGTAAAGGCCTCAGAAAGTGGGGGAGACCTAGGATGCAGTGGGCAGACAATATCAAACACAACCTTGTCAGAATTGATGTGCAATGACCATATGTATGAGATATAGCTCAGGACAGATATGCTTGGAGAATTAAATTGTGCAGTCTGGTTGGACCCACTTGAGGATGATGAGATGAAGATAAGTTATATGTTAATATTTCTTTTATTTCTTTTAAAAAATATGATCATGTATCGTTTCCTGAAAATGAATGAGGTATTGGGTATGGAAAATAAAAGGACTTCCCTGACATGGTAAGTTGTTTACATGGATGATTTATGTCAAATACTTCCTCCCAACAAATTGGATTATAAACTCCCTGGGTAAATTTAGTATTTTATTTCTTTTTTATAATTAAACTAGTTTCATTTCCATAGATTTACTTTATTTCTGCAAATTATCGATCTTTCTATCAATTGATTATTATTGATATTTGCGGAGCTATGGCACATTGGATATAGCCAACTTACAATTTTTTGCTGTAGATATTTATTTAACATCACCTTAGGTTATATGTTAATTTTTCTTTTATTATTTATTCATTTTCCAGTAAAAAATTTTGATCTGTATCATTTTCTGAAAATGAATGAGGACTTGGATACGGAATCGAAAAGGACTTCCTTGGCAGTGAAATCAGACATCATGGGAGGGTAATTTCAGGAAAAATCTTTATCCTTTCCCTCAAAACTCACTTAGGATGTTTTACTCCCTCCCTCTCCTTAGCAATTTTTTTCCTTAAATTGCGAGTTTTTATTTTTATATTGAATGATTTTAAAAGCATTTCCCCCTCTTAGTTTCTTGAGTGTGCCACTCTGACAGTATAACTTTTTTTTGCTTTGGTGCACTAACTTTTTCAACAGCTAGCCAAAATCTACAAAATTCAACACTCAAGGTAAAAAAATCATAAATAGGACAGAAAATCCCATTAAGGCATGATCAATCCATGTCACCTTGTATAATGCCAGTCCGTGTTTTAAATTATACTATAGTGAAAAGGATGATTAAAAGAAATCAAAATAATGTTCCAATAAGTATTATAGTATTTGGGAAGAAGTTTCCTTTTGATTAAATATATAATTTGACTGTTCATCAGGTTTCCCAAAATTAAGCCTTAATTACCTAGTCCGATCTATTTTCTTACTTTATCACTGTAAAAAAAAAACTTATTGAAATTAACAGACTTTAAAATTTGCCTAAATTTTTTATTTTTATAAAATTTGCAATTAAATTCTCTTTAATTTTGCATATAACATGATGTATTTCAGTTGATTAGTTGTTTTTTAAAAAAATTCTAAAACTGAATTGTTGATATGATACCACAGTTAGCAAAAAGTCTGGACATTTCTCAAAGTATGGTACCGAGAAAAAAATTACAAAATGGGAGTTTTTTTTTGCTTCAAATAAATATAAATTTTTTTGTTATTCAGAAATAAATAGCGTTTCTATTCATGTGTATTATAATGATTTCTGTGTATTAATTTTTTTAAATAAATTTTTATTTGATTTCCAGATGCAATTTTTTTTTTACTATATGCCTCTATAAAAGCCCTATAAAAATAAAAGTCGTCTTTTTTGTTAAGTGTTATATTTTCAGAAAATCCAGAATTAAATGCTGATTAATTTACCAAAGAACATGCCATAATTCCTTTCATTAATTTGGCAAAAAAGTTTTAAAGTTAAATTTTTTTTGTGATGTGATTTTTTTTTTATCATAGTGAAAAAATAGCTGGACCTCTGGAAGTAAAATCAGTTTTTCAGGCTGCACCCTGGAAGGGTTAAAAGTATTTTTAATTATTAATCTTTTAAGGAAAAAACTTAACACAAAGATCAGAAAAATGTAATAATAGCTTCAGTAGCTTGTTGTGGCTTCTCAAGTAAAACTAATGCATACAAAAGAGGAATAAATCCAATTTTTCCTTAGCTCTGAAAACAAAAATTATTGAATGATTACAAGTGAACAGATGAAAAATTTAAACACTAACTTGTTTTTGGAAGTGAGTTAAAAATGCCGTGAAATTTAGTCATAATCTATTGTAAGACCATCTTTTCATACAGTCTTTTAAGTTTTACAGTTTTATTGTTGGTAAAAGTATATTATTACCCATTTGTATATTGAATATTTATAATCTGTCCATAGGATGGAAATAATGATTAGAATAAGATGAAATAGTCTCAATGTATAAATAGTAACTTGATAAATATCACAAAAACACTGATATACACTGATCAGCCAATACATTAAAACCATCTCTGCATTATGCAAAGAAGTGCACTTGCAGCCAATCAGTGTCATGTGCCAAGGTTGCAAACGATATATATAATATCAGGGTCTGAGCTCTCGCAACAATATTTTGTTTTGTCTCAACATGGGAAAAGCAAAGGATTTATCTGATTTCGACAAACACTAGATCGTTATGGCAAAATGCCTTGGTAAGAGCATCTCCAAAACAGTGATACTGGTAGGCTGCTCACACTATGCAGTAGTTAGTACCTATCAAAGATGGTCCGAAACAGGTGACACTTTGAGCCATCGACAAGTCGTGGGGCAGCCATGCCTCATTAATGCCAGAGGTCAGCACAGCTATCTCATTTTGCCCGCATCAACAGGAGGGCTACTGCGGCTGACATTACCCATAATTTCAATTGTGGTAAAGGTGGTCCAAACACACAGTTCATCATAAGCTCTTGGATATGAGTCTCCGCAACCGCAAACCCATTCGTGTGTCTATGCTTACAGCCGTTTACTGTCAACACTTGCAGTGGGCACATAATCATCAACATTGGACCATAGAAGACTAGAAGAGGATCGCATGGTCAGACGAATCTCATTTTCTGTTATACCATGTGGATGGATGAGCTCATGTGAGATGTTTGCCCACGGAAACCTTCTCACCTGGATGTACTGTGGGATGGATCCAGGTGGCTGGAGGGAGTGTGATGGTCTGGGCAATATTTTCTTGGGGAATACTTGGACCAATTATCCTTGTAGAGCAAACTCTGACAGTTGTCACCTACCTGAACATCATGGATGAAGTACACCCCTTTATGGCAACTGTATTCCCTGGCAGAGATGAAGGTTCAGGAATGGTTCCTAGAACATGATAAGGAATTCCGTTTATTGCCATGACCCCCAAATTTTCCGGACATGAATCCTATTGAGAATTTGTGGTTTGAGTTGGAAAAACGGGTACGAACAACGTCACCCCAAACACGTAATTTATGGGAACTGTGGAATCTACTGTTGCAGTCATGATACCAAATATCAAGCGACACCTACCAACATCTTGTTGAATCTATGCCTCATTGGATGAGAGCTCTTTTGGCAGTGAGAGTAGGACCTATATCATATTAGGTAGGTGGTTTTAATGTTTTGGCTGATCAATGTATGTAAGAGTTAAAGAAAATATAGATTTGAGGTGTTACGACAAATCAATGGTGTATTGAAGATTTTAATAGATATTCACCAAGTCCGAAAATAAGTGTGATTTAAAATAAAGTTCCTTTTATTTCAATATCATGATGGTATGAACAAAGCTTTAAGAAGAATTACATTTGTTAATTTCATGAAGAATGTGCATAATATGATAACATTGATTAATATCGAAATCGCAATCAAAGATTTTGCACATGTTTATTGATGTAATATTGTTAATTATGTGTATCTTTCCTGAAATTATCAAATGTAATTCTTTGTAGGGCACCATCTATATGAACTGTATTTTCTACCATCATGATATTAAGTAAAATAAGCTTTATCTTGAATGACTCCCATTTTGTGACTTTGCTCATAATATTATATATCTGTTAACATCTTTATTACTCCATTAATTTTGCATAGTATCACAAATGTACATTTTGTATAATTCTTCCATATATCATTGATATTTATCAAGTTACCTAATTAAAATATGTATCCATTAATATCATCGTAATTATTATGCTGGATATTTTGTGTGAGTCAGCTCTCTTCACAGAGTAGGCTAATGTGTTGCTAACTGTTTCATTTATCAATTTGTTATTCTTCTGTTCACAATAAAGTAGCTGAAATCATATAGCATAATTGCACATTAATACTTTTTCTTGTGAATAATTACTCAAATATACTTACTATTATATAGGTCAGTGTACAAGTTAACAGATTTTGGAGCTGCCAGAGAACTGGAAGATGACCAACAATTTATGTCTTTGTATGGAACAGAAGAATACTTGGTAACATGTCTTGACTTTTTCATATAAAATGCTATCTAAATAAAATGAAATTTTTTATATCTTAATGCCATGACTAAATAATATGATTGGACTTGTATTATCACCAAATCCTAAGACATTGTAAACATATTCATGGGATACTGGATACATGGATTTCTGTATCTGCTGGTGATTAATCCTGATCACAGGCTATTACAGCTATTTGAACTATAGCTTTTAAGGGAAGCATCAGTTAACTAAGCTGGAGTAAATAAACCTTAGCCATATCAGTTTGTCTTTTGATTGTGATACTTGAAGATGTCCACTTGTAAAGGCAATAATGAAGTTCCTAGCAGCATAAGCCCTTACCAGTAGAACTGGTAAGCACTTTACTAAACTATTTTTAATGGAGGAATTGGTCTTTTCTCCATGTGTGTGAGATTGCCACAGAAGTCTGACAGGAGCTTGTAAGACTTCTGTGACTAACTTTTTTCTTTATACAGATACCTGGAATGTGATGACTCTTAAAGAGAGATTATTCTCTTGATGTCCTCACACAATAATTCCAGTGGTATAGCCCAGACATTCGGGGCTTGTAAGAAACCAGATGGATAAGTACTTAAAACAATTTAAAATCTCTCTTTTCAGAATGAAAAGATAGCAATACCCACATGGTATAGGTGTACTTCTCAGCAGAAATGCCAATGATATTCTTTTATAATGTGATTGCATTAATGAAGGAATTCTTTTAAAACATAAAAACTTGAATATTATTCGTTGTGTTCCTATCAAGGATTCTGTTAAGAACAAGAAAGACAGGTTTTACAGACTACTTCAGGATATTTTTAATTCTGTCAATAAAGGAGATATTTATCTTTTGCTGAGTGATTTCAATGTCAAAGTTAATACTCAGCTTGGGTGGAGTTTTAGGTCCTTTTATTATTGGTGTTTGAAAATAACAATTGAGAAAGTATCCCACAAGTAACTAAATTTAGTGGTTTGAAAAGAGCTAACACATACTACACACATTAAGATATTTATAAATACGCAATGGTTTCACTTTATGGATTGCATAGAGATGTAATTAAATATTAACAGCAGATGGGGCACTCTGTAAGGAGCACAATATCTTACACAGAAGCTGAAATTTGGTCTCACCATTCCCTGTTATAAATGGTCAGGTCTTGCAACTAAAACTTAAAAAATATGCTATGGTTAAAATAATTTTCTTTAACATTGAAACTCACAGATTCAAAAATAGTCAGAACTTGAGAAGTTATATAGTAATTATGACAATAATGGTGTGCTTCCAACTGAGGTTGAGGATAAATGGGATCATTAGAAACCAGCAGTACTGTTATGGGTAAAAAAAGAGGCATGAGAATCATTTGAGCGATAAGATAATGCAATTTATTTCTCAAATAAAGGAATACAGTTAATCATTAGCTGTTAGTTTTTACCGACAGCATATCAGAATGGTTAATTAATATGTAAGGGATCAATTTAAAGCTGATAAGAATCTTTTGATTTATAGCATGGCTGACAAAGCAGTGAAAGTACTTGACAGCACATCAGCAAAGATTTGTATCAGATAATACCATTTTGTATAAGGAAAACCAGACTAACATGCATGAACTGATGGGATAAAAATGGTATGGTTTTCAAATATGAGGAATATTGTCATGGCTAAGTGTAACAGCATTTCATAGATGTTTGGAACAATATAGTTTTAATCCCATTGTAAGGAAGACAGATGTATTACTGGCTTTAATAGATACCCTATTTCACAATATCAAGTTACTTTGGCTATCTTTAAAAACTTCTTAAGTTACAGGTATAGATGAACTATTACTGAAATGCTTAGAGATGGGAATTATTTTATTGCCACATGGCCGATGATATATTTTCTATGATAAAGATGCTGTTCCTAAGGATTTTATTAGATGTATTAGTGTACAGCCCATCAAAATCCTATTATGAATGCCAGAAAATTCGAAATAGCAAACTTAAAAGAATGGAGAAAAAATGTGGTTCCAGGTTTTGAAATCTAATTCTATTTTAGATGAGGATTGAGTGGTGTTACCTCTGAGTGGCACTTTTTTGTATGCAGTGGGCTAAATGACCACGTCACAATGACCCCAAGTGCTCAGAGAAGACGGGAAGGGGATCCACTGAGCAGTTGTTAAGAGATAGATTGGACTCTCTGTCAAGGCCATCCAGTGTGTTCTTTAACCTGCATAGGGTAAGATTCTCTTGCACATGAGGTCATGGCTTAAGCCTTTCCAAGCTCAGTAGTGTCCCATTTCTAATTATGGGCATTGCCCTCACAGTTTTTACTTATCTGAAATTACTGATTTATATGTTTGCAGCATAGTCGATAAAATTAGTGTAAAAAATATCCCAGCATCAACAATATATATATTCATCCTCATCCTCAAACAGCCATGGGCTACAGAGGTCCAACCAGACCGTGCAATTTAGTTCTCCAAGCAAATCTATCCTGAGCTACATCTACTGCATCTGGCCACTGCACACCAATTCTAACAAGGTCCTGTTTGACATTGTCTGCCCACCGCATCCTAGGTCTCCCCTTTTTCTGAGGCCTTTAGGCACACTGTTCATAACCCTATTCGCCAATCTATAATTATTCATATGGGCAACATGGCCAAACCAACGGAGTCTCTCTCTGCACAATATGCTGCTTAAAGGAGGTTGCCGACTCCTTTGCCTAACCTCATCATTAGTTACAAAGTTGAACCACCTAATGTCCAAGATACTGCGTAAGCATCTAGAATCAAATGCATCTAGTTTCCTGTTATCATGTTTACAAACTGTCCAAGTTTCACTGCTATAACTAACCCTAGAAAGAACCAAACTATTATACAGTTTAATTTTAGTTTTAAGGAGTATACACCTATTTCTCCACAATCTCCATAGATTCTTAAAAGTCTCGGCAGCAATCCCTATTTGTCTGTTAATCTCATGCCGCACCAGCATCTGTTGCATAGCTCCCAAGATAATTAAACTGTGACACCTGCTCAAGATTGCAACCATTCAGATTAACTGAATCACAGCCTGCCTGACCAATTTTCATCACTTTAGTTTTCTCTCTGTTTATAACCAAACCTACTCTACTACCAGTCTAATCAACAGCTCAAATAAAAGAGTTCATCTCATCATCATTTGCCAAAATTGCTAAAACATCAGCATAATCTAAATCAGAAATTTTGTATCTCCAGCCCATTTAAGGCCAAAAACTTTCCCTTGCAGTGAATTTCACATAACATCATCAATAACCAAACTAAAGACTAAGAAGACAAAATGCACCCTTGTTGAACACCAGAAGCAATGCTAAAACAATTGCTACAAACCTTACCAACTCTCACACACGACTCAGTGTTATTATAGAGAGCTTTCATTGTTAACTAAATTGTCAGGTATATCATATGATTTCACAATCAACCACAAATTATGATGATCAACAGAGTCGAAAGCCTTTTTCAAATCAACAAAGCTAGCAACCAAAGGTTTCTGAAACTCTAAACATTTCTCAAGATTCTGCCTAAGTGAAAATATCTGATCCGCACATCCCCAACCACTTCTGAATCCACATTGCTCATCACGCAATTGACTGTCAACCAGATTCTTAATTCTATTAAGCACAATCATGGAAAGAACTTTACCTGGAACAGAGAGTAGGCTGCTACCCCTATAGTTATCACAAGAACTGCAATCACCTTTTTTGAAAATAGGGAAAACAATAGCTCTGGTAAAATCCTTAGGAACCATGCCTTTTTCATAAAAGATATTCAGAATTTCAGTCATCCAAGTGGTAACTGAAACATTCCCAGCTCTAAGCATTTCTGTAGTAATTTCATCTACCCCTGGGGATTTATGAAGTTTAAGTTTAGAGACAGCCAAAATAACTTCAGATTGTGTTATAGGGCCAACATTAAAGCCACCAATGCATCTATTATCATTGCAAACAATGGGAATTGAACTAACTGCATTGTTTAGAATATCACTGAAATGCTCAGCCCACCTAACCATGAGAGAATCCTCACCTTCTATAACCTTACCTTGTTGTTCCTTCAATCCCTGTATACCTGTCCGTTTTCTACAACCACATTAAATATTCAAATAATGATATCTTTAAAGTTGTGGCAAAACTCTTCAATCTTGTTTACACATGCTACTATACCACCAATGTTAAAGATGTTTATCATAAAACCAACTCTCTTGTGGAAGTCCATCAACAAGATTCTTAATTCTATTCTCTCTGTCAGTAGTCTGGAGGGGCTGGGAGAGCTGCCAGATCAATATGGCCAACTGATCTGATCTACTGTGGCTGCATTTCTTTTTCTACCCTGCTGAGGAGTGGTCAACATATAGGATCTTTGTGCTGATCATATATACCAACCTGAATGGAATAATGTTTCTGAGCTTGATTATGGATACTGAATTTGCTGCACTGGTAGGTTTCTCTACAGGGAAAATCTTCCTTACTTTGGGTGAAGTCCTACCAGTGTAGAATGGCTTTAGCCTTTAGTAGTGGGGGAATGGGTCTTTGTCCATGTTTGCAATTTGGGGGCTGTTTGATATTGTCAGCACTTCCTATTTCAAACATAGTTTCCTAAAACATCCCACTAACCATTTTCACTCCACAGGTTGTTGGAATGTGAGGACTCTACTAACAATTCCACCATTATAATCCAGATATTATTGGCTTGCAAGACACCATATGAACAGATAAAAGTCAGATACTTAAAAATAATTTTAAATTTCTCTTTTCAGGGAGGAAAGATGGAAAGCAATTTCAAAGTGTAGGTTTGCTTCTAAGCAGATATGCTAGTGATGCTTTTCTAGAATATAAGTGCATTAATGAAAGGTTTCTTCCAGCTAAATTTAAAACAAATATTAAAGACTTAAATGTTATCTGTTGTTATGCCCCACTGAGGATGCCGATAAGGATGAGATAGGTTTTATGGCAATTTCAAGATATTTTGATTTCCGCCAAGAAAGGAGATATTACCTTATTCTAGGTGACCAATGCTAAAGTTGGTACTGACCTTGACTTTTGGGGAAGGGTGATAGGCCCTTTGGTATTAGTAGCTGCAATGGCGATGGGCACTATCTCCTACAGGGAAGTAAACTTAATGGTTGAGAATAACTAACACTTATTACAAACACCATGATTATGTAATTATATGTGAATTTCACCAGATGGGCTGCATAAGAATATGATGATTATAAATTAACAGCAAATGGGCTAGTTAGAAATACCAGGTCATATAGGGGAGATGAAATTGGATCTGACCATTACATTGTTAAGCATAATTATGCAAAGAACTCTGCCTGGGACCAAATGTAGGGATAATAGCTGTGGTAAAATCCTTCGGTATAATGCTTTCATCATAGGACATTAAAACTTTCAGTCAGTCATGTGGTAACTGAAACATTCCCAGCTCTGAACATTTCAGTAATAATTTTTTCTACCCACTGGGGATTTATGGTCATTTAATTTTAGAAATAACCAAAATTACTTCAGAATGTGATATAGGGGAAACTTTTAAGCCAGTAATTGATCTCTCATCATTACAAACAATGGGAGCAAAAAATAAACCTTGTTGTTTAGAACAGAATCCTTATCTTCAATAACCTTACTATGTTTATCCTTCAATCCCTGTAATACCTGCCCATTTCTTCCCATACAAAACATTAACTATCTGGCACAGCTCTCTGCTTCATGCTATTTAACTGCTTCCTCTGCTTTGTCAGCCAAGCTATCAAGTCAGATTCTTATCAGCTGTTAACTGATCCTTTACACATTTATTAAGATCTTTGTAATGCTTTCTATTAGGACTAATAAGATGTTGATTAAGGATATTTCTACATTTCTTTTTTCAAAAATAAGCTCGAGTGTCTTATCACTCAAATAATCTTGCTTCCTCTGCTCCTTTTTACCTAAAAGATTACTGTTAGTTTCAAGAAAAGCATATTCAAATGGTCTCATTCTTCTTCAACTTCAGTAGTAAGCAAACCATGACTGTCATAATGACTAAGTAACCTATCATGGTAAGCTTTAGCTATAACTGGGTCTTTCAGAGCTTCAGAATTAAAGGTAACTTTTTGAATCTTAGCACAACACTCATAAGTTTAAGTTGCAAGACACTTTTAATAAAGAATCTGATTGATGAACAATGGCACAATGAGCATTGTGGATTCAGATTGGTAAGGGATATATTGATAAGTTTTTTCACTTATGCAGATTCATGAGAAATATTTAGAATTTCAGAAACCCATGATTACTAGCTTTGTAGATTTCAAAAATGCTTCTGTTGATCATCATAATTCGTGTTTGATCTTGAGATTATATGGTTTACCAGATAAGTTAGTTAACATAATGAATGCTCTCTATAATAGCAATGAGTTGTGTGTGAGTTGGTAAGCCTTCTAGTAGTTGGTTTACTATTGCTTCTGGTATAGCCAGTTATAGCCAAAGCTTATCATAATAGTTCAACAAAGGTGCATTTTGTCTCCTTTTCTCTTTAATTTGGTAATTGATTATGTTTTGGAGAATTCACTGCAAGAAAAAATTTTTGGCTTAAATGGTCCAGCTGAAAATAAGTAATTTAGATTATGCTGATGATTTGATCCATTTGGCAAATGATGTTGAGATGAGATGAACTCTTTCATTAGAGCTGTTGATGAGACTGGTAGTAGAGTAGATTTGGTGATAAACAGTGAGAAAACTAAAGTGATGAAAATTGGTCAGCCAATTTCAGTAGTTCAGTTAATCTGAATGGTTGAACTCTTGAGCAATTGTCTCAGTTTAATTTTCTTGGGACTTAAGTAACAGATACTGGTGATGTGCAGCATGAGATAAACAAGAACAGGGATTATTGCTGGCATCTTTATGAATCTATGTAGAATGTGGAGAAATAGGCGTATACTCCTAAAGACTAAAATTAAGCTGTATAATAGTTTGGTTCTTTCTAGGGTTAGTTATGGTAGTGGAACTTGGAATCTTTGTAAACAAAAAGCAGGAAAATTGATGCCATGGATTCTAGATGCTTAGTTTTATTAGATACATAGTATTATTTTGGACATTAGGTGGTTCAATTTTGTAAGTAATGATGAGGTTAAGAAAAGGAGTCAACAACCTCCTTTAACCTGTCAAGGGTGACGTGCCTCATATGAGGCTCAAACATAGTCTTGGATCACCATGGACATTTAAATTTTGAAAGGAGGAACCCTGACTTTTAGGAAGTTAAATGGATATTTATTATATATTCATTCAACCATATAGATGCATATATTCATTAATATTGCTCATATATCAAATTTACATTTAAAAAAAAAAATCTCAGCCCCTGGAGTATTGCATTGGCCAAAAAACCTAGTCCTCAACAGGTTAAGCAGCATATTATGCATAGAGAGACTCCATTGGTTTTGCCATGTTGCCCATATGCATAACTATAGATTAGTGAATAGGCTTATAAACAGTGTGCCTAAAGATCTCAGAAAAAGGGGGAGACCTAGAATGCAGTGGGCAGACAGTGTCAAATAGGACTTTGTTAGAGTTGGTCTACAGTTACCAGATGCAGTAGCTGTTGCTCAGGACAGGTGTGTTTGGAGAACTAAATTGCACCATCTGGTTGGACCTCTATAGCCCATGGCTGCTTGAGGATGATGATGATGTTGAACAATTTTTCCAGTGATTGAGAAAATTATGGAATGACATGTTTTTCATCACCTAACCAAATTTCTAACTAAAAACGATCAGATTTCAAAAAAGCAATATGAATTTGAAGCAAAAACAAAGTACTACCATACTTCTAGAAATATTTACCGGCAAAAATCTGTGTAAACATAAATGATGGTGAAATTATGAAAAATGTTAAACCAAAGTTAATAGCTGCACCCCCTACTAAATACGAGTTAAATTATCTTGAAAATATTCTCGTAAATTAAAAAAAGAAATCGTCTTATGTAATGCAGAAATCACCCCTTTTCCACTGCTTGGAACCTACTAATGTGTCACTGTAGGGTTACCAACAGGAGTCACTGTAGGGCCAACAGCTGTGGCTACCACTGAAGATGCCGTTGGGGGTGGAGGAAGTGTGTCTGGGAGAGTTCCTGTTTTTAACTTGCCTTTTAATTTATAATTTCTTTAAAAGAAGCAAAGTATGAAACAGAGAGTCTGAAGTGTGTTCTCAGAGAATGATACAACCTTTGATATCTGTTGGATATGCCGTGTTCAAGAAAAAAAGTATCAGGTTAATTAAAAGCCCTCTTAATGCAAAGTCAGACTATCTCCAAATGAAGAAACAATATTTAAGTGAAATAGTTCGTTACTTCAATAGCAGCAAATGTGCGCTCACAAGATACGGAACACTGGACACTGGAATAGCATAACCCGAAAGGAGTGTGCCAGCCATTGCCTAAAATAGAACAGTAACTTAATGGTGAGACTTTGCTATAGTAAGATCAATTAGCATTAGGACCAGCACTAGTGTGATTAAATACTTGGTTCTTTTACTGAAGAGTAAAATTGTTAAACCAAAGTACTATGTTGTAAAAGATTATCTGAAAACAGCTTCAATTTTAACAGTGATTTTTGTGTAAATTAAGTTTACTGCAGAACTTGTGAATAGTTAGCTGAAAACATTTGAGTTTCACTTTCCCAAGTGCAGTCGCTCATAATGCTATCTATGATCAGGAAAAGATACTGTGATAGCTCAGTGATTAGAGCACTTGGAATGCCCCATGAACTGTATTTCCCAGGCTCAAGCCCTACCTGTGCTAGTGTTGAGATTCATTTCCACTAAACCCACACTCTGCTGTCAGTAAGAAAGGGGACACCAATGTGCTTGGAAAGGCCACTATCCATCAGATGGGACATAAAGCCATGGCTTGTGTGTAAGAGAGCCCTTTGTATGCATACCCTATGTATATTAGAAAACATGCTGAATGGTCTTAACTGGAGGCTATCATCTGTCTCCTAACAGCTGTCCAGTTCCCTTATCGTAACCTTCTCTGAGGCTTTGGAGTCCTTGTGAGCTGTCTATTTAGCCCATTGTGTGAAAAAACTTTTCACTCAGAAGTAAAACAACCCAACATATTTGTGGCAGCTTGGATATTCCTTTCCTGGTCACAGAAGGTGCCATGAGTGACTGCACTTGGGAAAGTTTATAACCACCAATTAGTTAGCTGCAATAGCTCAGTGGTCAGAGCACTTGGCATGTTATTAGGAGGCTGTGGCCTCATATCCCACTCATGGTGAAACTCAAAATTTTCTATGAACTACTCAATAGTTATTCTATTTTCAGCTTGACTATCAGCTGTATAATAAAGCATTGCTTTTGGCTGTATAAGTTTTTTCCTGTAGTCAAAGTGAAGTTCCTCACCAAAAATAAAAAAATTGAGTAAAATAAATAAAAAATTGCTTAATGATACTTGTAAAAAGTAGTATCTTCTTGTTATACAATTGGAACCTTTAAGATTCTGTTAATGCTGTTAAAAAAATGAATAAAAAAATCTTAAACAGCATCCAGACATGTATGAAAGAGCTGTATTGAGGCATCCAGCCAGCAAACCTTTTCGAGCTACAGTAGATCTATGGAGCATAGGTGTAACCCTCTACCATGTAGCCACAGGATCTCTACCATTCCGTCCATTTGGAGGCCGCAAAAATAGGGAAACTATGTAAGTAGAAGTAAATTTTCTATAGTAAAAACTTGAGTGACATTTGTACTTAGCTTAAATCTGATTTTTAAGAGTTATGTTCTTGTATCCCTTTCTGTCTTCTGCATTATATTGGCAACTGCTCTTACATAATATATTATGGCTTTGTTATTGTTTTTAAAATGTGTTAATCTGTGCTCCTATTTTCATAACTGAAGGTTTGAGATCAACTGAGAGATAAACCACACTTTGGAAAAACTGCAGTTCTGGTATTGTTTCACACCTAGTTGTGATGTGTGATATTAAAAAAGTTGGCTGTGTATGGGCCAGAGCCACTGTTCTTCTACAGCAATTTATTATTATGATAACATTTGCAATAACTTTAACCTGGGATGGGTTGCACTTTGGTCTTTCAGTTGCATCCATGCTTTCAGATCACCACAAATGAATTGTTTTGGCATCTTGCCTTTGGAGCCTTAACTTGAAATAGTTAATGAACAGAAATATGTCATATTATATATCCAAAAGGAAAAGAATTTAATTTTGAATAGTAATAAAACAAAATATTTAACTGAATTTGGTATTGCATTAAGACATGACTGCAGAAGTATACAGTGGATATGAAGTGTTCTTGGTAAGCAAAACTGATGAAATTCAATAACATCGTTAAAATACATTACCTTTTTGGACAAGGCTCTCTTGGCAAGTTTCTAATCTGAAAAGACAGTGGATTCCTGTTGAATTCCAATAGCACTACTGTCTAATTATTACCACCTCTACAACTAAATTAGTTGATGACATGAAAAGGAATTATATTCAAGGTATTGTATGTCTGAATTCTGAAATTGACAGGTAGTACATATTAAATTATTCATATGACAATTAAATTGCATATCACATTTATATGGAAAATATCGATGATGTGGAAATTGATAAAGAGCTTGGAATGATGAATAAAAATAAAGCTTCTGGGTATGGTTCTCAATCTTTGCTATTAACATTCTTTTGTAGCTTGCTGCATATAATTACAATGCTAAAATATTTGGCTATATAAATAATATAAATATTATATTATTTATATAGAATATAATATATTTAATATATTATATATATATAAATATATTTATAAATAATAATATATTTAACCTTTTGTCTTGTATCTTCCACAAACATCACTTATTTGTCATGGAAATATAATCATTTTCATATATCATTATCCTGCATTCACATGCTAATTTGCATGCAGAGCTATCTACTCCTTTTGTGTGAAGCAATTTCACTGTCACTGTTGTTAACCCTTCCAGTGTCCAGGCTGAAAAATAGGTTTCCATCCAGGGGCCAAACTATTTTCTCACTATATATACTCAGCCAAAAAAAAAACTTCACCTTTAGAACTTTTTTGCCAAATAACTAATGAAAGGAATTATGGCATGTTGTATACCAAATTAATCAGCATTTAATTCTGGATTTTCTGAAAATCAAGTATTTTACAAAAGAGATGATATGTTTTATTTTAATAGGACTTTTTTAGAGTCATGTAGTAAAAAAATGCATCTAGCAACACAAATGAAAATTTATTTTAAAAAAAAACTAATAGACAGAAATCATTACAATGCACATGAATAGAATGACTATATATTTCTGAATAACAAAAAAAATTCCTTTTTTGGTTTTAAGTAAATATTTTTCTCGTTTTGCAGTTTTTTTCTCAGTACCATACTTTGAGAAAATTCCAGGCTTTTAGCCAACTGTGCTGAGTCAAATAAACAAGTGAACTTTAGAATTAAAAAAAAATAACCAATCAACAGATATAGATCATGTTATATACCAAATTGAACATAATTTGTGAATTTTACGAAAATAAATAATATAAACTTGCAAGCATATTGATTTTAATAAGCCTTTTTCAATGTAATAGGGTGAATAAAAAAAATCACACTATACAATTAAGGCTTCATTTTGGAAGACCTGCTGAATAAAAATAGTTAAATTATATATTTATTGAAAGGAAATTTCCTCCCGAATAATATAATATTCAACTTGAAATATGATTCTCATTTCTTTTAATGATTCTTTTCAGTATCCTATATTTTAAACATGGCAAGTGTTATACAACATGACTTGGCCTTCTCACATTCACGGGATTTTCTGAACTGGTTATGAAATAGAAAAAGAAAACTTCCTCAGCTGCTTTCTTTTACTAAACATTATGAATTTTTTCTTTGGGTGTTGAAGTTTGGTGATCTTGGCTAAGTCCAGAAAGGTTTGTGCACCAAGAACCAACCCTTCTCGATATTACCCTCCCAAATGATGGCCAATTTTCGTAGCAAGGAAGTCTATTTTGCTTTCATATCCAAGACATTCAATTTCAGAAAATGGTACAAGTTCAAAGTTTTTAAAAAAATTCACTATATCATGATTAAGCTGTTAGATATGGTAGCATAGTGTATTACAATCTTAGTGTGCAAAGCGCATATTATTTCCCATCAAAAGCTGGGAGCATAATTATTAAGATGTAATTATGTTACAGTAATTTACAAGCCATAATTGTAATCATAATGTTATGTGAAGTTACAATAGATCTTAAAGTAGATACAGGATATTTACCACTTTTTGGGAGTTGACACAATTGCTTATCATAGGTATTTATGGATGCAATGATGTCAGTTTCACAGTCCGATGTTTGTAAGCTGCCAGTCCTAAGCAGATAAAGTGGTTGTATAATATTGTTTGCCAAAAGACGATTTGCTTTTGCTGACTTCCAGGGTGCTTCCTATGTGAATTTTAGTTGTGAAGTTGCGACCACTAGTTGTGAAGAGATGTTATCTGCGAGGCCCACATAAGCACACATCCACATGTTGTTGTAGTCCTTATACAGTCCCATTTATCATTTTTGAGTGGATAATATCCAATGTTACATAAGCTTCACTTCTTACATATATTAGCAATAAAATTGCAACTGTGCTATCCAAATGTTAAAGAAAACATATATGTTGATGTTTAAAAGACATTAAATCATTGTCCTGCCTGCATCCAGGCCGATGGGCTTAGAAAGGCCGCCGTCCGTCGGATGGGACGTTAAGCCATGGCCCCGTGTGTGGGAGAGCCATACCCTGTGCACATTAAAGAACATGCTGGATGGCCTTGACGGGAGGCTACCATCTGCCTCCCAACAGCTATTCCAGTGGGTCCCCTCCCCCAACCTTCTCTGAGCCTTTGGGGTCCATGTGACCTGACCATTTAGCCCATGGTGTGCAAAAAAATGCCGCTCAGAGGTAAAACAACCCAACCCACAACAACCCTGCATCCAGGTAACTCTGAGCGATGCGTTTCACCATGGATCTATCTACGGCATCTTCAGGATCGGTGCGGTGTTTTTTCCAGTTTGGCTATTTAAGTTGGTCTCGCTTCAACGTCATTAGCATGTGTGCGCATTGCGCTTGCGCACTGATGTAATAACAGATTCCACGCCGCTGGTAGCAGCGGGACATCCGTTCCGTGTTGCACACGTGATCGTGGTTAGCATGAATAAGCAGTTTTTCTGTGTATTGTAATTGGTATTTTGTTTGCAGGGCAGCTAAGGGTTTATAATTAATTTGGTTAAGTTGTAGATTATTTTCTAAAACCGTTTGGGCTAATGCAGTGTTATACTTATTTTTATGAATGTCTTCCTGATGTTCCTGCATTCTGTTGTATTGTCGGAATGTCTTACCAATATAATTGTTTTTTCCCTTAAGGATATTTAATGGGTCGGGTATTGTAATTTGATATAATACCTCCCATGGCCAGTTTTTTATCCCTATCGTTAACTACCAGGTTTTTTATTGAGTGCATTATTGTTGTAGGTAATTTTAAATCATATTTTCTCAAAGTATGATCCAATACATTGGAAATATTTTTCGTATATGGAAATGCATGAGCAAAATTATTCGGGTGATTTGTTGATATGACACTAGCTTTTTTGTATTTTAAAGAGTGACATGAGTTTGCAGGAATATGTGTGGGTATATGAGCTGCTTTTTGGTACACAGTTGTTTCACAATGTTTTTTATGCCTTGTTATCATTATGTATCTAAATACGGTAATTGTTGTTTTGTTTCCGATTCTAAGGTAAACTTTATACTGGGTAATATTCAATTAATTGTTTGTATAAATTCATGTAATTTACTAATATCATGAGGCCAAAAAATTAGCACATCATCGACATCGAGGGACAGCTTGTAGGTGGCTTTCGCCGAGGCCGTTTCCTCCACATGCTGCATGATGACATCGGCCATGAGTCCCGACAGCAGGGACCCCATTGGGACACCCTCTGTCTGGAGCCAGGTCCAATCCCCAATTTGAAAAAAGTTGGACGATATAGTCAAGTCTAAAACCTCATGCACAGAAAAATGTTGTGCACTCTTAGGTTGGGCTGTTTTTAGCAATTGAGCCTTTAGTCGCATCGCTCCATCCAATACAGGTGTGTTCGGGTGGAGCAATATGACGTCTAGGGAATGCATAGTGGTGTGTTCGTCAATTATGGTATTTTGAATCCGTTTAATTGCATCATAGCATGATGTTAGTGTATTAATTGTGTGTGTGTGTGTGTGGGGGGGGGGGGGGAATAGTCCTTAAAGAATTTGTGTAAAGCTATTTCAAAGTTATAAGTTGGGGATTTTCTTTTACTAACCAGTGGTATGAAGGGGTAATTCTCCTTATGCAATTTAACTTTCACAAAGAGTTGCGGTATATCAGGGTAAATAGGGGGTATGCATTTTCTGGCAATATCTTCAGGTAAGAAGGGATCATTTTTAAGTATTTGAAGTTTATTTATTATTCTAGGTAATGGGTTGTAGTCTACAGGTTGACATTTTAATAGTTGTATTGTTTCCTCTATTTTTATATCATATTGTTCTTTATTCAATATAACAATTTGATTGGTTTTATCCGCTAGAATAATTTTGATCTCTTGATTAGTTTTTAATTGTTTTAATGTTTTGATATCCTGATCATTGTTAGTGTTATTACTCATTCTCAAAAATGAGTACCATCGCTGCAAATAAAACAATATATTAATTTATCTAAAATTACCTTAAATAATAAACAACAGGGACCTAAATTTGCATATGATAATACCTCCAATAATATAGTACAAATAATACCACAAATAGAGCAATCTATAAATAAAATACCAAATAAATACAATGATATGGAACGATTCCAATTATATAGAACAATATGACTCAAACAACATAACAATAATAATATTAACAATGATCAGGATATCAAAACATTAAAACAATTAAAAACTAATCAAGAGATCAATATTATTCTAGCGGATAAAACCAATCAAATTGTTATATTGATAAAGAACAATATAATATAAAAATAGAGGAAACAATACAACAATTAAAATGTCAACCTGTAGACTACAACCCATTACCAAGAATAATAAATAAACTTCAAATACTGAAAAATGATCCCTTCTTACCTGAAGATATTGCCAGAAAATGCATACCTCCTATTTACCCTGATATACTGCAACTCTTTGTGAAAGTTAAATTACATAAGGAGAATTACCCCTTCAGACCACTGGTTAGTAAAAGAAAATCCCCGACTTATAACTTTGAAATAGCTTTACATAAATTCTTTAAGGACTATTTCCCCCCCCCCCCCCCACACACAATTATTACACTAACATCATGCTATGATGCAATTAAATGGATTCAAAATACCATAATTGACGAACACACCACTATGCATTCCCTAGATGTCATATCACTCCACCCGAACACAATTGTATTGGATGGAGCGATGCGACTAAAGGCTGAATGGCTAAAAACAGCCCAGCCTAATAGTGCACAATAGTTTTCTGTGCATGAGGCTTTGGACTTGGCAGCATCGTCCAACTTTTTTCAAGTTGTTGATCGGACCTGGCTCCAGACAGAGGGTGTCCCAATGGGGTCCCTGCTGTCGGGACTCATGGCCGATGTCATCGTGCAGCATGTGGAGGAAACGGCCTTGGCGAAAGCTACCTACAAGCTGTCCCTCGATGTTGATGATGTGCTGATTTTTTGGCCTCATGATATTAGTAAATTACATGAATTTATACAAACAATTAATTGAATATTACCCAGTATAAAGTTTACCTTAGAATCGGAAACAAAACAACAATTACCATATTTAGATATAATGATAACATGGCATAAAAAACATTGTGAAACAACTGTGTACCGAAAAGCAACTCACATACCCACACATATTCCTGCAAACTCATGTCACCCGTTAAAATACAAAAAAGTTAGTGTCATACTTCAGTACATCAGAGCATATCGATACTGCACCAAACAGACAACACTACAAGATGAACTAAACTATATAAATCTAACAGCATCTCAAGCAGGCTATACCCAAAATCAATTAAAAAGATGGAGCAACAATGCAAAATACATAGTTAAATGAGAATCCCAACCCAGACCCAATCAACAAATCACCCTGAATAATTTTGCTCATGCATTTCCATATATGAAAAATATTTCCGATGTATTGGATCATACTTTGAGAAAATATGATTTAAAATTACCTACAACAATAATGCATTCAATAAAAAACCTGGTAGTTAATGATAGGGATAAAAAACCAGCCGCGGGGGTTATATATCAAATTACAGTACCCGACCCATTAAATATCCTTAAGGGAAAAAACAATTATATTGGTAATACATTCCGACAATACAACAGAATGCAGGAACATCAGGAAGACATTCATAAAAATAAGTATAACACTGCATTAGCCCAAATGGTTTTAGAAAATAATCTACAACTTAACCAAATTAATTATAAACCCTTAGCTGCCCCGCAAACAAAATACCAATTACAATACACAGAAAAACTGCTTATTCATTCTAACCGTGATCACATGTGCAACACGGACATCCTGCTGCTACCAGCGGCGTGGAACCTGTTATTACATCAGTGTGCAAGCGCAACGCGCACATGTGCTAATGATGTTGAAGCGAGACCAACTTAAATAGCCAAACTGGAAAAAACACCGCTCCGAGCCTGAAGATTCCGTAGATAGATACACGGCGAAATGCGTCGCTCAGAGTTACCTGGATGCAGGCAGGACAATGATTTAATCTTTTAAACATCAACATATATGTTTTCTTTAACATTTGGATAGCACAGTTGCAATTTTATTGCTAATATATGTAAGAAGTGAAGCTTATGTAACATTGGATATTATCCACTCAAAAATGATAAATGGGACTGTATAAGGACTACAACAACATGTGGATGTGTGCTTATGTGGGCCTCGCGGATAACATCTCTTCACAACTAGTGGTCGCAACTTCACAACTAAAATTCACATAGGAAGCACCCTGGAAGTCAGCAAAAGCAAATCGTCTTTTGGCAAACAATATTATACAACCACTTTATCTGCTTAGGACTGGCAGCTTACAAACATCGGACTGTGAAACTGACATCATTGCATCCATAAATACCTATGATAAGCAATTGTGTCAACTCCCAAAAAGTGGTAAATATCCTGTATCTACTTTAAGATCTATTGTAACTTCACATAACATTATGATTACAATTATGGCTTGTAAATTACTGTAACATAATTACATCTTAATAATTATGCTCCCAGCTTTTGATGGGAAATAATATGCGCTTTGCACACTAAGATTGTAATACACTATGCTACCATATCTAACAGCTTAATCGTGATATAGTAAATTTTTTAATTACTATTAGCTGTGTTTAAATTATTTATTATAAATCAAAGTTTTTTATTAAAAAAACAAGAAATTATAAAATAAAAATTACATATAACTTAATGGGATGTTAAGTAAAATATTTCGCAACAACTTTTGCAACAACTTTTAAGCCGGTCTCCGATCTTGCATAACTTGGAAAGATCAATAAATCAGCCGATTGAAGATCGCTAACTAATGGAAGTAAATATACAGAAATGAATTTGCTTTCATATTCAAGACCTCATTTTCAGAAAATGATACTACATCAAAGTTTTACTGGAAAAGTAATAAATAATAAAATAAAAATTAACATATAGCCTAATGCGATGTTAAAATATCCTTTAAGTAATAATTCACAGCTACAATAATTAAAATACAAACAATTTATCAACAACTACAACAATTTTAAAATATCCACAGCAACAAGTTGTAGGCCGGCCATACGATATAACATAACTATGAAAAAATCAATGCTTATCGATCGGCCAAAAGATCGTTAATATCCGAAAATAAATCTACTGAAATGAAAACTAAGGTTAATATAAAAAAATGCTAACTTTACAAAGAACATCCAATATGCTGTACCAAAACTGTAAAAAACAATTATAGCACATAGCATGTGTCAGCCATCTGTGTCTTATTTGACTCAGTGAAGCATAACTAATTAAATGTAGGTGCAACCAGAATTTCTAAGAAGGACGTGTTTACTTTCAGTTTTGATTTGAAGGTGGGAAATATGCATAGAAAGCTGGGAAGAATGATAAAAATAACTTGGGGATACTGAAATAGATTTATGACAGAAAAGAGTGTGAAACTGGAAAAAAAATGTCATATGCATTTTGTAATTGCTTCCAAAATCTATCGTTTTTAAAAATGGCAGGGTTTTTTTTGTTATTTTTAGGAGATTTTTGAAAATTTAAGGAAAAATTTTTGATAATAGTTCAAATCAAACTTGTGAGCTTAAATCAGAAGGTTGCTTGAGGAAATGGGAATGTTAACAAACAAATTGGCAATACCGTTTAGTGCTTCTAAGAAAAGGCAATCAGATGACTGTATAAAATTATTTATATTTTAGTTTAATAAAATATGCATCAAATTAAAAAGCAAAATATTATTTTTGAAGCCTAAATTATTTATTTTTATAAGTTATATATGTAAGCCGTCCCATGGCCAAGTGGTTAGCGCACTTGGCTACTGATCTAAGGGACCTGGGTTCGAACCCCGGGTAAGGATGGATGTATGTGTTTTTTCTACTGAGGTCCTGCCATCCTCTCAGACCTTCTACTGTGGCATGTAAACTGACAGGCTCCTGTCAGACCTCTGTGGCAACAGCTACTTGAGGAGGTATTTATTTATTTATTTATTTATATATGTAAAATTATTACAATGGCAGTTTTCATTTATAAAAAAAACGATTTTTTTTTGTTGTACTAAAAGCGTATACATATGTCCTTGGCCTCTCAATTCAGATTCTCTGAACATATAAGGGGGTATTTATTTATTTATTTATTTATATATGTAAAAATATTACAATGGCAATTTTCATTTAAAAAAAACGATTTTTTTTTGTTGTACTAAAAACGTATACATATGTCCTTGGCCTCTCAATTCAGATTCTCTGAACATATACAGACAACGTGGACACTGGAAGGGTTAATGAGTAAGTCACCCATGCTTAATTGTTATTTATGCCCATTAATTTCACTGAAATCTGGATGGGATATTTACTCCCTTGATCCTAGACACGTATTGTTCAAAATTTTGTGTGTATGTGTGTGTTTTTGCTATTTAACTTTTTACAGGTATGAATTTTTTCCTGATATATATATATATTGATTATAAGTGGAAATAAAATCTAGTATGTGTCTTTCTCATTCTCATCCACTCCTCAGTGGGGGCATAGCAACTGTTAAAATTCATGTTTTCAATCACAAGGAAAAAATTCACAATTGTGAAGCCATGATATCAATCATAGATAGACAATATAGAAAAAATTGTTATAGCAATTGACAAGCCTGGATCTAGTATGAAATAGAGGGTGGGAAAGAAACTCATTTGAGCCAGAAAAATGTAAATGGAAGGGTCAAGAGACTGGATTTCCATTGTAGTATAATATTTCCACCTCCATTTTATAGGTCTTTAAAAATTTCTTGAAAAATTCATGAAATATTGATAAGTTTTATTTTTTCTCTCTCTTACCCTTATTAGCATTCTGATAAGATTACACCCTCTCCCACCCTAGATCTGACCTGGAGATAGACAAGTGAGAGAAAAAACTCATCACCACCTCCCAGACTTACACTTAGGATATCCTGGATTAAACTAAGTGGCACTTTCACATCTCTAATCCCAGTTTTAAATTTAGCTGTAAAATATCTTTCATTAATGCAATCGTATAAAGGATCATCATTGGCACTATTGCTTAGAGCAAATAGTTACACCTAGTAGGTGTCTGTGATCAATTTCTAACTGAACTTTGCCCAAGTTGATAAATGCAAAAACAGCACTTACAGGTAAATACACAATTAAATAGTAAATACGATCCCCAATATTTTTTTCATATGGGTATTCATTAAATAGTTTAAATTTTACTTCTTAAACAATTAACACCTGTAATTTATTAACAAATATTAGCATAATGGAAAATAATATGAATTTAATATTTTTCCAGTACCTATTTACTTAATTTAATCACTGCATTAATAATTTTAAAAGCGTCTGATAGATAAATATATCAGACTCTTAAATGCTGATATGTAATTATTTTTAAATATGTTAAATAATATATTATTTAAAGCTTGCTATTTCCCCAAGGCATTATATCACAACTAAAAAAGCATCAGGTGTAATATCTGGTGTTCAGCATAGTGAAAATGGACCAATTGAGTGGAGTAAAGAGCTGCCCAAAACTTGCCTCTTGAATCAGTAAGTTAGTCCTTTTTACTTTTAAATTATGTGTAGGATTAAAAATTTAATGTATAAGCAGAGAGCAGTTTTTATGAAAACAAGAGTATTGAAATCCAACATTTATTAAAAATATAAACCCAAACCTAAGATTTTGTACCAATACAACAGTTAATTAACACAATGCATCATGTATGTGCCATAAAACAAGTTCACAACACATATGTCATTGGCAATTTATACAATTCATGGATCTTGTTAACAACAAATATTTTTATTATTTCCATTTGAAAAAAATCTCACAATGTAGCTCCATCAAGCTATGACAGAAAATAAGACCTCAGATGGAACAGTGACCATCATTAGCAAAATAAAAATAATAAAGTTTCAAAGGGAAACTTTCCACAAGAAATTTTTGTTTAATAAGTAAGCACAGATGCTTTGCCATATCCACAAATGTTTGTGGAGATTTTTTGTTCCTTTTCTTTATTTTCTAACTTAGCCCATTTAAAAATAAACCTTTCAGGCATATCCAATTTATATTCATCAAGCCTTAATCCTTTAATGACCAAGGAATCTCAGAAAGGAGTAGTAAAGTCAGATAAATAGCACTATTTGGACTAGTCTATTTCAAATTTTGGCTATTTTGGGCCATTATGGGTATCATAGGGTTAAAAGATATTCCAACTGTTATCATTATATTAGTATCCAATGATAACTAATAATCTCTAAATAACAGTTTTAATCTCTTACAATTCATAAAGAGCCCAATGAACTGAGATTTGGAAGAGCATTTTTTTGTTTCTTCTCTCTCCACCTCTTCCACGTTTGTTTTTGGTTACTCATCTTAGTTTAGACTATTGAGAGATTGCGTGTTTCCCCAAGATCCCTTATCACCCAGTTGGGTGACTAAATATGGTTGCAAGCATTTGGATTTTTCATCCGAAGAGCCAATGTCAAACTTTTGACATGATACTTTGGAATGTGTTTTTTACAATCTAGGAAAAGAATATTATTTCAGCCCCAAATGTGGTCCTGAGACTTTGTTCCCAGTTAGTGACTGAAGAGCATCAGACATGACTTAATTGTATAGAGCCCACCCCAGCTGAAACCTCAAAACCTTCCCTTAACTCTGCTCTTTCATTGCATATGTCAAGCTTGTAACTGAAGAAGAGGTAAGAGTTAGATAGTAGGCCCTCCCTGTGACTTTATTTTACTGATGATGCATTATGAAGCTCCTTGAGGACTGCTGATCTTCCTTTCTTCAGGCAATGTCTATAAATTACAAGAACTAGGTTTATGGAAATGTTTATGTCATAGCTTAGTCAATCTGCCTTTCCCATATTAGCCAGCAGCCGATGTCTTTTACAATTCCTACTCTTTAATTAAACTTTGATTTGTTGGAAAACATTATTTTTTATAGTGAAATTAGGCTCTAGTGATCTTGGACTCTATTATAATTGCAAAGAAAAAATTAAAACATATGCTTAAAAAAGGAAAATTATTTCTTTTGATTATAATTTCAGTCTGTTAATGTTTCTAGAAATTATTCATTTAATTCAAAATTAAGGAATTAATTTTTAATTCTCAAACTGGATTTAGAAGAGAAAATCTTTGATCTAGGAGCTACCCATAGAAAAATAAAAAGTGAAAGTTTAAATCACTGCAATTGAGAGACAAACCCTTGCATCTTTTTTTTAACATACTATTCAGCTATTTTCTTTATATTATTTTAGCTCAGTGAAAGTATACAAAAATAGTTAAATGGTCAGATTGTTATAGATGACAGTTACTTAATTTTCTAACAAAGTTTGTGGTATTACTCAATTGCTATAGTAGAAATAAGTTTTGGCTTTAGTGATCTTGGACTCCATTATAATTGCAAAAGAATTAAAACATGTTAAAAATGGGAAATAATTTCTTTTGATTATGATTTCAGTCTTTTAGTCAGTGTTTAGTAATTAAAATTAATAAATGTAATCCTTTAAAGTACCAGGTTTCTGAAACTGAACTCACTCTGGTGGCCAAATTAATTTTGAAGTGTTTTCATAAAATGACTTTAGAACCTCATCCCTGAAGTTAACTAAAGGATAAAAAATATGTCATTATATACAAAAGAAAGAATATTTAATTGTGATTAATAAAACAGCAAAAATTTAAAGAAAATTAAAATTTTTTACACGTTTTCAAAAATGGCAAATTTTTATTGTTTTAGTAAAAAACTGTAAACTTCAGTAAAATTTTAAAAAAAAATTGCCATTATTTTAAAGTTATTTCATTATTATAATATAAATAATTCATAATATTCTTATTTCATTTAATTATATTTTCTACATTTTTGGTCATTATGCAAACAAACACAAATGCCTTATACAACACATATACATAAGGAAGTATTGCCATAAAAAATTAATTTTGCTTTAAAAGCAAGATAACTCAAATAAAAATGGAAAAATATATAAAAATATTTAAAGAGCTACAAAAAAAACTAAAATATTTCAAAGCATATAAAATTTAATTTAATGATTGAAATTGCAATCAAATTACTTCTGGCTAAAGTTACCTTATGATACAGATAGGTTAAATTTTGAAACAACAGCAAAATTTAATTTGAAATCTCGATTTCTTAATACTGGTTATGAAATTACTTCTAGTTTAATTAAAAATGGTGTTAAAATATTCCATCTTTTAAAAATTGAGTTTTAAGACATAATTGTTTTAATCCAATGTCTCCTGATGTAAACTTACCTAATGTGCAATATATGTATATTCATTTTGTACTAGGAAATGTAACATATAAATGTGAAAGAAATATATAAATTATTCCATAAAATTTATAAATGTCAAAAGCTTATAATGATTTACATATAACTGAAGTAAAATAGCATTTGAATTTAGATTTGGGAAATTTAGAGAACTGGCATGAATTTATGTGTAAGTGAAAAAATTGTATAACTAAGAAATATATAAATCATGTTCCACTGTATTCTTTTAAATAAATCTTCATCTTTCCCTACTCCCAGTTTTACTTAAACTTTCAAATGCTGATATTTGCATTTCATCTTTTATGCAGCTTATATTATCACTTTTTTTCTTGCAAAAGTTTGCAATTATAAATCATAAGTGAAAAACCATTGCATATTATAGTGGTTGAAGGTAATATGCCTTGAATGTTCTAATATGGGAGTTAGAAGGAAGAGTTGACATTATTGTCTAATTTTTAGGAACTCCTTTAGAATTTGTGTTATTCAAACCCTCAAGTACAGCATTATCCTACAACTCCCTCTTGGATACAGCATTAGTGGCAGGTGCTAAGGTTAAGAGAAAATTGATAGAGTGCTTTCAGAGAAATTGACAGAGATTCTTAGAAGTTTATACTAATCAGCATATAATGCACATTGTTATACTAGATGTGGCTAATATATATGGAAACCTAAAATTATATTGTGTGTGCATGTAAAATTGTGAAAATGTATTTTTCTGCTATATTGACACATAAAACATTGAAACATTGACCAATAAGGATTTAAATAAAATCCCAAAACCTCCTGGGTATTTCCCTGCCCATATTTATCACATTGTTTTTGTTATGCTGTATGTGTTAATGCTAGCTTTTTAAAAGATGTTGCTTCTATAAAAGAATGCAAATTTAAAAAAAAATGGAACTAAAAGTGACACACTGCAAAAAGAATAATAAATGTTCAGATTTTTAGACAGGATTTCTATATTAAATCTTACAGTACAAAGAGGGGGTAGGAGATAATTTTGTCCAAAACTTAATTTTAGGCATTTGCAAAAGTAAGAGATAAAGCAAAGATATTTCCCAAAATAAGATATATTTTACATTCTTATAATGTTTGGTGAACATATTTCAATATACTTCATTAGGCACTTATCTGTTCTGAGGCATTTAAACCTCACTTTTCCCCACCAATGTTCTGGCTCATTTTAATCCAATGTGATCCCATTTTACAAAACCATGCAACTCAGATAAAAATTAAAATTATGAAAAAAAATTCCTTTATTATGCATGTGACAAATTACCAAATTGTTAAATTATTGATAAAGATAATTATCAAACTTTATCAGTTTGCTCTGTTACTGTGTTCTGGACTAGGCCATGTAAAAATTGCCCTGAAGGCAAAAGTTTCTTGTCTCTGTTTCTTTTTTTTTTTTGAAATATTTAATATTTTCTTCCTTTAGTAGAGAGGAGCAAAACATGAGCAGAAGCCTCACATGTTTATATTTCATATAAAATAAATAATTATCCCTCAATCAGTACCTTGGCACAGAGGTAAAATGATACTCTATCAGTATAATATGCCACAAAGAAGCTCTGTGAGGAATGCAAGACTAAGCAGAAAGACAACATGAGAAATGTCCATTCTTTATCGGGAGCTCGAAACCAGGTTTCCTTTGATCAGTAGCTGATAATGCTAACTACTTGGTCACAGGGCCTTCAAGCCTGTAGTAAATAAATGGATGAAGGATATAATAATAAAGGATATATTAATAGAAGGATGTGCTGTTGACCAATAAACACTATTTGTAAGCAAAGGTGAGTATAAAAAAAAAATGTCATAAGGTTTTATTGGATCTAATAAGGATCCTTACTTATAAACTTAGTTTATGTACTATCAGTTATTGTACTGTCCCTTTTTCATGATGCCTGGATGAATATTCTTCTACTTATTAGAACAATTACCTTATATACATTATGTGATTTTCATGTTAAAGATTACATGTGTTCTAACACAAATGATTTGCATTTTATATTTCTCTTGCATGAAATAAATATTTTTATCTCTTGGTTTTGTTTGCAAAATAATAAAAAAATTATTTGTTCTCTAATATTTTTTTGGAAATGGTAAATTAAAAAAACATCGATATTCCCTGAAGCATTAGCTCAGACACTGCAATTGCAGAAGTAACACTTTCTTAAAATGAAATTTTACCATACAATATTTCTAATTTAGTATTTTGATTCATATGTAATAAGCTAAAATATATTTTAGAGAGTTTTCTGTATCGGCCATTTTGATTCTCCTAAACCATTTATGTCACTATTCAATATGCAGCTTCCTCTTATCATAACTTAAAGCAACAAGTTGTAAGACTTTCACATCAGGATAAGAAATGGTGAAAATATAATCATAACTCTAAAAGATTGATAATGATAAATAAATGTATAGAAATAATTATAAGCAAAAGTTTAATGAAAACATAAAGTCTGTACTAACTTAGAAAATATAGCCATGTCCAATTGCTTGTTTGCAACAATCAGGCCAATGCTGCAATGCAAACACAGAAACACAATTTTCTGCAATTAGCGTATCTCTGCAAGATTCAGCTGCATCTCTTTTCCACTCAGTTGAACACAATATGTTCCCAGAACTTAAGACTTACAAGTTTTAGGACATTATGCAATGAATAATAACAATAATTCTAGAAATGATGAAATACTTTAAAAATTTTTTGAATGTAGAAATATAATAAAATGAAAAAAATAGATACTTTGTAATTGCTTTCAAAATCTAATTTTATCAAATTTAAAGTTTTTAACTAATTTTTGGAAGGATTTCAAAAACTGGCAGAAAAATATATTGGCAACAGTTTTAATTGAACTAGTGAGTAGAATTTGGAGACTAGACAGAATATGATATAATGTAAATAAAAGTGACAGTAATACTGAAAATGGGTATTTAGGAATGGAATTGTAAGAAAGGATTGATTTTGTTTTATAGCACATCAAAATTTGCACCAAATTAAAAAGTTAATAATATTCTAAAACTATTTTAATAAGAGTTATATATATACACCAAGCAGCCAATACATTAAAACCACCTCTGCATTACGCAAAGAAGCACGCATGCAGCCAATCAGTGTCACTTGCCAAGGTTGAGAATGATATATATAATAGTAGGGTCGAAGCTCTCACAGGCAGTATTTTGTTTTGTCTCAACATGAGAAAATCAAAGGATTTATCTGATTTCAACAAAGGCCAGATCATTGTGGCAAGATGCCTTGGTAAGAGCATCTCTGAAACAGTGATGCTGGTAGGCTGCTCACACTATGCAGTAGTTAGTACCTATCAAAGATGGTCCAAAACAGGTGAGCCATCGACAAGGCGTGGGATCATTGATGCCAGAGGTCAGCGCAGGCTATCTCATCTTGTCCGCAGCAACAGGAGGGCTACTGTGGCTAACATTACCAATAATTTCAATTGTGGTAAAGAGCCCAATGTGTCCGAACACACAGTTCATCATAAGATTTTGGATATGGGTCTCCGCAGCGGCAGACCCATTTGTGTGCCTATGCTCACAGCTGTTCACCATTGTCAACACTTGCAATGGGCACATAATCATTGATATTGGGCTATAGAAGACTGGAAGAGGGTTGCATGCTCAGACGAATCTCGTTTTCTGTTACACCATGTGGACGGACAAGCTCATGTGCGATGTTTACCCATGGAAGCCTTCTCACCTGGATGCACTGTGGGATGGATCCAGGCAGCTGGAGGGGGTATAATGGTCTGGACAATATTTTCTTGGGAAACACTTGGACCAATTATCCTTGTAGAGCAAACTCTGACAGCTGTCACTTACCTGAACTTCGTGGCTGACCAAGTACACCCCCTTCTGGCAACTGTATTCCCTGATGAAGATGGTGTCTTTCAATAAGACAATGCCCCATGTCACCATGTGAAGAAGGTTCAGGAATGGTTCCTTGAACACAATGAGGAATTCCATTTATTGCCATGGCCCCCAAATTCGCTGGACATGAATCCTATTAAGCATTTGTGGTTTGAGTAGGAGAAGCGGGTACGAGCAGCATCAGCCCAATCACATAATTTACGGGAACTGCAGGATCTGCTGTTGCAATCATGGTACCAAATATCAAGCGACACCTACCAACATCTAGTTGAAATCTATGCCTCATCGGGTGAGAGTTCTTTTGGTGATGAGAGGAGGACCTACATTATATTAGATAGGTGGTTTTAATGTTTTGACTGATCGGTGTATATTTTACAGGTAAAGATAGGTATTTCAGGTATATTTGCATAAAGTGATTAAATTGGAATAACATAACTTCTAACTTTACCTGCACAATCTGCAGTTCACCAAGTAGGTTTGGAAAGGTCAATATATAAATTAAAAAACATGTATTCAAATGAACTAAATTTATTACACAAGTATAAAGGTGTCTGAATTATGTCACTTTAGTGATTCATTACTTCTGTGATCTTCTCTCTTCTGGGGATGTGCACATTACCTGTGCACATTAAAGAACACACTAGATGGCCTTGATGGGAGGTTACCATCTGTCTCCCAACAGCTGTTCCAGTGGGTCCCCTTCCCCAATCTTCTCTGAACCTCCAGGGTTCATGTGGCCTGGCCGTTTAGGCCATGGTGTGCAAAAAAGTGCCACTCAGAAGTAAAAAACCAAACTCTGGTTAAACATGAGTTTCTCACATCTTTTAACTCTGTCCATAAAATATATTTAAAACTCAAGCAGGAATTTTTATTTTTTTTAAATTGAAGTTTTTTTTTCCACATCTGTTTCTGGACTGTCATTTTGGAATTGTCAACATCTGCAGATAATGGGAATCCTGGAAGGGTTAATTGCCATTTATCCTGATGGTGTGATGTTATTAACATCTTTGCTCAAGAGCTATCTATATAGAGATCGTGTCCTTGTAAACATAATGATTGCATTTCACATTGCAGAATTAGTAGAAAACAAAGCAGTTCATAATTGGTTGTTGGTGTCCTTTTAGCTAGAGAAAATACAGAGGTTTATCAAAATAATGGAAACACGTGCAGTTTGTGGAGAACATTTTATTAATAAGCTGTTGGCCCACCTCTGGTTTTCAGAACAGACACAATTTGACATGGAATAGACTTATACAAGTCATGCACATATGGTAATGGAATACGGGGCCATTCTTCCTGTGAATTATGGCCCAACCGTGCCGGTGATGCTGTAGGTGGAAAATGTGATCTGACCTTCGCTCCAGATTTTCCTCAAATGTTCAATAATTATTGAGGTCTGAAAATTGAGGTGGCTGTGATGCCCCCTCATTCACTTTTACTTTACCTTAACCAGTTTTGCTTTATGTTATATTTATCATTTTGGGGATTTTTTTATTTCATTTTTGGCATCACAGTGCTTGTTTCCAAGAGTTCGGAGTTGCGCATGCGCAACTCCGAACTTTCGATTGTCACCCACTAAAATGTGTGTACAAGGAGCTAAATTGTGTGTACAGGGACACGCCCACTCTTGCGTCACAGCTTGCGCCGCTCGTCAATTTATGCAAATGTCTTTCCCGGCATGCAACATGACACGTGTGGGCTTTGTACCTCTTGTTATAACCTGATGACATGTTGTCACAGTAGCACAGAAGATAATAGAGTAGAGAGAGTAGTAGAGCATAGCACAGTTTAGAGATCAGTTTTAGTTTGGAGTTTGCTGAAGATGTTTATAGTAAGAAATGATGTAGTATCTTCTTTATTGAAGTTTTGGCGAGTGCTTTTTGGAACTAATTGTTTGTTATTTAAACCTTTTGAATCTTTACTAATTTTTTTCTCTTGAGCAATGTTAGTTTGTTTTGATTAGCATTAACATAAAATTTTGACAATCATTTAATATTTTTGAATTCTTGCTCATTAATGCTCGCTGTTATTTTGAACCATAATTAAACTTTATTTTTGGCAATTTGTCAATTATTGCCTGGTGCCCGACTCAGCTATCCGGAGCATGAAAATAATTGGATCAGACAAAGGGTCCAAACTTTAAATAAAAGTAATTCATTTCTTTGGAGCGTTACATGGCCAGGGTAGTTGCTGTACCTTATCCTCATGTTCTGAAAACCACAACTTGACACATTTCGCAGAATGCACAAGTGCGTTATCCACTTGAAACCAGTGATGGTCATTAGGGAACAATGCCTACAACATTGGGTGCAGGTAGTCCCTGATAATGGATTCGTACATTGTGGATATCACATGACCTTGCAGAATAACTAATGGCCCTAAGGAATGGCATGATATTGCACCCCACAACATCAAGGATCCACCTCCATGCTTCACAATTGGAACCAAATAGTCTGGGTGATACGCTTCCAGGTTTTCAATAGACATACACTCTACCGGTGGTGGAAAATAATATGTTACACGGTTCATCAGACCAGATGAGACTTTGCGAGTCTTTAGTATCCCAGTTTTTATGTGCTTTGCTTCACCTTACACATTTTATTTCATTGATGTTGGTAATCAGAGGTTTGTGGATTGCACCATGGCCATAAATACCAGCATGATGAAATTCCCAACAAACTGTTATGACATAAATGAGATCATTCTAACTGGTGTCAACTCTGCTGCTATTTGCAGTGCCGTGGTCTTGTGCTTCCATTGTACAATCCATGCCAACGTTCGCCTATCCCTTTCTGACAACTTCGTCTGGCATACACAATTTGCACATTTAGAGGCAATTGTGTCCTTTTTGATAGGTAGTCATAATCTTCGATACAGTTCCTAGTGTTACACCTACTATTTTCACCATTCTGGTTGCTAAAGCTCCTGCAAGATGTGCACCAATGATCATGCCTTTTTAGAGGTCACCGAGATCTGACTTTGTCAACAATTAATTACACCACAACAGCTGTTTCACCTGCGGTACTGCTACACAATAGCTGATATTGCACTTCTCCTATTTATATACCTCACATTGCGAGCGACGTTGTCCCTGTGATATGCATATGGCGCTTGCATGTACTCCAAGTTGCCATCAGTGTTTCCATTATTATGATAAACCCCTGTACTTCTCAGAACATATGTTATGCAGCATAATGATCGATGCTGTTATTCACCATATTTATAACCCCAGAGATTGCATTAATGCTAGTTATTGATTTTGATTTTTGATTGATGCCAGAGATAGCATTGCTTGATTTATCAGACAGTTTTGACTTGTGATAATTCAGAAATTCCAATAATGCATCAAGAACTGTCTAACAAATTAATCAACATAATAGCTATTGGCCATGTTATTTCCAAGATCACAATTGTGTTGACTAATAGTGTCAATTACTATATTATGACACATGTTCCTGCATATATCTTCACTGGCTAAAATCACATCATAAGCTAATTGTGAAATGCTTTGTCTTGTACTAATGCTGTATTGTGAAATATAAGTTTATGTTTGCATGGGACATGAACTTTGAAAAAACTGTGGTAAGATAATGCCATGAAGATAAAAAGTAATTGAAAGTAACTGTTCGATCCTTAGATTAGTAAATTTATTTTGCATTGTACATAGTTTTTGTATATTTACACATTTTGTGCAATGTACATTCATTAATAAATTACTCAATATTCATTACAATATTACTTTAAAAATTTCAGTTTATGAATATTACAATTATTTTTATTTATGAATTATTACAATTATTTTTAGTTGTAAGCAATATTATGTTGTTTTGGGTTCTTTTACCTCTGAGTGGTGCTTTTTCCCACATAATGGGCTAAATAGCCAGGTATGTAGGACCTCAAGGGCTCAGAGTAGGTTGGGGAAGGGGACCAACTGGAACAACTGTTGTGAGACATGTTAACCTCCCATCAAGGCCATCCAGCATGTTCTTTAATGTGCACAAGGTATGGCTATCCTGCACACAGGGCCATGGCTTAAAATCCCATCTGACAGACGGCAGTCTTTCCCAGCCCATTGGTGTCTCTTGCTGACTATTGACAGGGTGGAGAATTTTCAAAAATAAATCTCAATGCTGGGCAGTTTGGACTCGAACCTGGGAGATGTAGATTACAAGCCTGGCTCGACACTGACTGAGCCCCCCCCCCCCCAGCAATGTTGTGATTTTAATTTTGCCTTCACGTAATTATCATTGCTTTAAAATTTGTAATAGTCCTTAATACAAAAATGAAATAATAAAAAATACCTTTGAAGTAGTTGCTTTCCAAGAGGTCTGTGAGGAAAGTTGGATGATGTGCGGCATGAGATTAACAGACAAATAGAGATTGCTGCTGGGACTTTTAAGAATCTATGGAGAGTGTGGAGAAATAGGCATATACACCTAAAGACTAAAATTAGACTGTATAATAGTTTGGTTCTTTCTAGGGTTAGTTATGGTAGTGAAACTTGGACAGTTTGTAAACAAGATAACAGGAAACTAGATGCTTTTCATTCCAGATGCTTACACAGTTTCTTGGGCATTAGGTGGTTCAACTTTGTAACTAATGATGAGGTTAGGCAAAGGAGTTTGCAACCTCCTTTAAGCAGCATATTGTGCAGAGAGAGACTCCGTTGGTTTGACCATGTTGCCCATATGAATAATTATAGATTGGCGAATAGGGTTATGAACAGTGTGCCTAAAGGCCTCAGAATGAAGGGGAGACCTAGGATGCGGTGGGTCAACAATGTCAAACAGGACCTTATTAGAATTGGTGTGCAATGGCCAGATGCAGTAGATGTAGCTCAGGACAGACTTGCCTGGAGAACTAAATTGCATGGTCTGGTTGGACCTCCGTAGCCCATGGCTGCTTGAGGATGATGCTGATGAGTAGAAGGGATCTGTGAGGATGGTGGGTCCTCAGCAGATTTTTTACCAACTGCACTCAGTGTTCCCAGATGATCACCCTCCCCGTACTGACCACGCCCAAAGCTGCTTAACTTCGGTGATCGGGCGAGAACCAGTGTTTTCAGCTTGGTGCTGCTATTGGCTTTTATTATGGTACCATATAAATAATTTGTTCCAGCTCTCTGATTGCCATTCCATAGACACATTGTGCACCATTATCATTCTGTTTGTTTTTATTTCTCCATTTTGAAGCAACCCTTTGATATAAGCTCCCAAGTTTAATTTGAACTTATTATAAACACTTGCCCATTTGCAGAGAAAAACAAACAAAATTCATAATTCAAATTGTGCTCTTTAAGAATTTTTTGCAGCATGGATAACAAACCAATGGTTCTTGTCATGCTAATTTTGCAATTCTGGCACCTTACATATATGCATACAAAATCCTCATACAGCTATGGGCTACGGAAATCCTACCAGACTGTAATTTTGTCTTGAAGCATGATTGTCCTTAGCTACAGTTGCTGCATTTGACCACTCTAGGCCAATTATAGCAAGATTGGGCTACAGTGGTAAGCATCTATAGAATGAAAGGAATCAAGTTTCCTGTTGCCTTACAAATGGTCCAAATTTCACTACCATAACTAACCTTAGAGAGAACCAAATTATTATACAGTTTAATTTTAGTCTTTAGGGTTGGGTTGGGTTGTTTTACCTCTGAGCGGCACTTTTTTGCACACCATGGGCTAAATGGCCAGGTCACATGGACCTCAAAGGCTCAGAGAAGGTTGGGGGAGGGGACCCACTGGAACAGCTGTTGGGAGACAGATGGTAGCCTCCCGTCAAGGCCATCTAGCGTGTTCTTTAACGTGCACAGGGTATGGCTCTCCAGCACACGGGACCACGGCTTAACGTCCCGTCCGACGGACGGCGGCCTTTTCAAGCCCATTGATGTCCCCTACTGACCGTGGGCAGGGCAGGGAATTTTGCGGAGATAAATCTCAACACTGACCCAGCTGGGACTCGAACCTGGGAGCTACAGATTACGAGCCTGGCGCGCTACCGACTGAGCCACCCCTGCCCCTAGTCTTTAGGTGTAGAGGTCTATTTTTCCATACACTCTATAGATTATTAAAATTCCCAGCAGCAATCCTTATGCTTTTGGTTATCTCATGCCACACATCACCATTATCTGTTACATGACTTCTGAGATAAACTGAGACACTTGGTCAAGAGTACAACTGTTCAAAACAACTGAAGTGCCATCTGCTTGACCAGTTTGCATCACTTTAGCTTTCTCTCTGTTTATTCACTAAACCTACTCCATTACCAGTTTCATCAACAACTGTAATGAAAGAATTTATCTCATCAACATCATTAGACAATAGAGCCAAATTATCTGCAAAATTTAAATCAGAATGTTTGAAATCTCTAGACCATTTAAGGCCAAAATCTTCCCCTTGCATGGAATTCTGCATAACATGATGAATAAGAAACTAAAGAGAACAGGGGACGAAATACAACCTTGTCTAACCCCCACTAGCAATGCTGAACCAATCACTACAAGATGTAAGACTTGTGTAATGACTTAGTTCATTACGCTAACTTGTCATATATCGCAATCAACTGAGTCAAAAGACTTTTTGAAATCTATGAACCACAGGTTTCTGAAACTCTAAGCATTTCTCAAGAATCTGCTAAGTGAAAAAAATCCAATCAATAAATCCCTTACCACTTTTGAATCCTCACTGTTCATCATGCAATTGTCCATCAACATAATTCTAAATTTTTTAGCACAGTCATGCAAAGAACTTTAGCTGGAACAGGAAACAGATTGATTCTCCTATAGTTACCACAAGAACTGCAATCACCTTTTTGAAAATAGAGATAATAATAATTGTGGTAAAATCTTTAGGTACAACACATTTATCATGAAAAGTATTCCAATTTTCAGTCAGCCATGTGACAATGCAAGCGTTCTCAGCTCTAAGCATTTCAGTAGTAATTTCATCTAACCCTGGTGATTTATGCAGTTTTAAATTAGAGGTAGCCAAAGTAACTTCAGAATGTGATACAGGGGCCAGCATTAAAGCCAGTAATGCATCTGTCCTCATTACAAACAATGGGAGTAGAAATAAATCTTATTGTTTAGAAAAGTCCTGAAATACACAGCCAACCTAGTCACAATAGAATCCTTACCTTCATTAACATACCATGTTTATCTCTCAATTCCTGTGTATCCATTTCTTCCCACAGAAAATATTAGCTATCTTGCACAACTCTTCGTTCTTGTGTTGTCTAGCTGTTTCTTCTGCTTTTTAAGCGAGGCTATCAAGCCCAAAAATTCTTATCAGCTGTTAACTGATCCTTTACACGTTTATTAAGCTCTTTGTAATGCTGTTAGGACTAGTAGGGTGTTGATTCAAATTATTCCTGCAATTCCTTCTTGCAGAAATAAACTTCATAGCCTTATCACACAAATAACTTTGTCTCTTATGTTCCTTTTTACCCAAAACAGTACTATTAGTTTCAAAAAAAGCCTTTTTAAACTGATCCCATTATTTCTAAACTTCAGCAGTAAGCATAATACAATTGTCATAATGACCAAGTAGCTGATGATGGTTGGGTTTGGCTATATCTGGATCTTTCAGAGTTGGGTTGGGTTGTTTTACCTCTGAGCGGCACTTTTTTGCACACCATGGGCTAAATGGCCAGGTCACATGGACCCCAAAGGCTCAGAGAAGGTTGGGGGAGGGGACCCACAGAAAGAGCTGTTGGGAGACAGATGGTAGCCTCCCGTCAAGGCCATCCAGCGTGTTCTTTAACGTGCACAGGGTATGGCTCTCCCGCACACGGGGCCACGGCTTAACGTCCCATCCGACGGACGGCGGCCTTTCCAAGCCCATCGGTGTCCCCTACTGACTGTGGGCAAGGTGGGGAAATTTTTGCGGAGATAAATCTCAACGCTGACCCAGCTGGGACTCGAGCCTGGCGCGATACCGACTGAGCCACCCCCGCCCCTGGATCTTTCAGAACTTCAGTGTTAAAGGTAATTCTCTTAGCCTTAGCACAACATTTCTTAAACTTCAGTTGTAAGACACTTTTAAGAAGGTAATTGCCAGACCTGATTGCAGTTCCCATATATGATCTGGTATTCCTTACCAAGGTAGCCCATTTGCTGTTAATTAAAATGTAATCAGTTGTCTTCGCATTCAACCCAAGTGAAATATTTCATTTCTTGACAGATTTCAAAATATCCTGTAGTTGTCTGTGAAACCTATCTTTCTCTTTGTCATCAGAATCCTCTAGGGGTGGAGGTGGAGCATAACAACAGATGATATTCCACATCCCAAAAGAATGTTTTTTAGACTTAAGATATTCTTGTACCGAAAATGTATCTTTTTCCTTATGCAGCAGATCTCTGCATTTTTGACCAAACAAAATCACAAGCAATTTACATTCTTTGATCTGAGATAATAATGATAGTTACAACTGTCTCTTTAGTATGGTATAATTCCTCGAGCTAAACACTGTATAGGTTTCGATTTCATCATAAGGTTGAAGTCTTTTTTCCACATCTGTAATAAGCAGGTATCTTATTGTATTTGATGCTAATAGTTAAAGAAAAAGTTTAATCAGTTGAATAACATATAAAGTGGATTCTAAAAATGAGATTTCATATCAGTAGTAAAGAACCACAGGAAAAGTTTTGTAGACATGGAACTCATGAAATAATGAGCTGAAAAAAATTTGATTTTGCCATGAGTGGGATTCGAACCCACATCTCCAGGAAACATGCCTATTATGCTGACCACTACACCATCAATGGCTAACCTTTTATCAGCTTAGTGACCTTATAAACCTCCTGGAAAGTTTATAAGGTCACTAAGCTGAGAAAAGGTTTGCCATTGATGGTGTAGTGGTTAGCATAACAGGCATGATTCCTGGATGTTTTACATTTTTTTCAAGTTGCTTTCATTTGTAATTGCATTTATCTCTTATTATAAGCATGTAGAAGTTGATTAATCAATAAAGTAATAAAGGACTGTACCTCAGGACATCAGACCTCATCTTCATTCAATGAAAATGAATAAACGTGGTGGACCTCCATTTTTTGCTGGTAATCAAGGGAAACCTCCAAGTATAGTGATACTGTTTAGGTCCCCTAAATGTTTCAGTAGATCAAAAAAGAAAATACAATATATTCAAGTACAGGTATTGTACTTCAAGAACCACTGCTATAGCTGATATTTTCTCTTTTGTTTAATGATAAACATTCTGTTATACAAAATGTTTTGTTTATGATGCACTTGTTGAGTTTCAGTTAATTTTATAATCAAACTTATTACAAATGGTTTTCAGATATTATAGTTTTCAGATAAATATATTATGTGATGGGTAAATTCAGTGTTCATGAAGGTATGAGAACTTTCATAATTACTTATAAAATTTCTGGTGATAAAATTTGTTCATATTTTAAACTTGTTACTTTCCACTGTTTTTTCATTATGGTTCTAGGGGCCTTAGAGAACTAGTGACATCTCTTCTAGCTGGTATCTTGGAATGTAATAATGAAAAGATGTGGAGTTTTGAACGTTTCTTTGAAAGTGTAACAGATATCATTTCTCGCAGAGTATTTCACGTGTTTTATATGAATGAAGGCAAAGAAGTCAGCATTTATATGCAACCCGTTAAAATGTAAGAAGCCATTTTCAAACTTTTTACAAGTGTTAATATTTGCTTTACTGAATTATTTACTAGACTCTGAAATTGATTTGATTTACCTACTAGATTCTGAAATGGTAGATTTCATTATTGTACTGTATTTGTTATTTGCATGATTCAGCAGTGTGTACAGAAAGGTAGTAGGTAGAATTTTGCTACACAGTACGTTAAATAACTAGGATTCTAAGGCTCCAAGTAGAATGACATGCATTTGACATCTATTAGAAGCAGATGAGAGCCTTCCGCAAAAGCCATCCAGCATGTTTTTAAGGTGCAGAGGATAACATTTGCACCTTAAAAATGGTTTAACATTTGCTATAATAGACATTTTCAAGATGATCAGTCTCTCCTTTCTTACCATGCACATGACACAAGGTGAAATTTATTCAGAATATTTTGTATAGCAAATCTCCTATAAAATATATTTTTTTGTATAGCATGTTTTTTTTTAATTTCACATTTACAGTGTTTCTGGTCATAATGAAAAATTGTTCAGGAACAGTACCACCAAGATGTCATTAGCATAAAACACTTAGTAATGAAAAAATATTAGAAACAATACTAACAGATATTAATCCTTAGATATGTTTTTGCCATCATACCCAGATTTCTACATTGTTTTTTATTGATAATAAAGACGAAGCTCTTAAATTAAAAAAAAAGAATGGGGAAAAAATTAACACTCTATTTGAAGAAATATTTAATCACTCATGTCTAGCTCTAAAACTTGCATCACAAAATTATGTTACACAAATCAAAAAATTTAATACAACTTTGCATAAAATGCATCACAAAATGTGATGCGATACCAGTTAAATCGCACACTGACATGATAGGAAAAACAATTAAATAAAATCATGACATCAGCACATTAGGTAACTTAATCTGAATTAGAACCTTATATTAGAAGATGACATGCTACTATAAGGGTGGATCATTTAATTAATGGACTGCTGTTGCCAACAATTAGCAGATTTTTGCCGGAGTTAATACATGATATATGACAATAAAACAGCTCTTCAGAGAACAAAGTAGCATGTGCAAGTTGGAACACATTGTGACATGGTTACAAGTAACAGCAGAACAGTATGTAGTCAATCTTTTGTTTTCTTGCTTTGGAAAGGTGTTCATTTTCATATGTGTGATTTTTGTTTTTGCACGCTATGTCTGATCTCGAAACTGAGCAGTGGTATTTGATATATTACTGTGTTTGTTGTGGTTCACAGACATTCACAAAAATGACTCCAGTGTATGGAGAACAGTGATGGGTTGCCCAGATCTTGCATCATCCACCACAGAATCGTGCTTATCTGTAAAACATTTGTACCACACGAAAATCATGCTTCATTTCAAGAATTGTTCTCCATACATTTGAGTCATTTCTGCAACTGTCTGTCCACCACTTAAGCCTCACTGAAAAAATTGCTCGCACAAAAAAATTACTCCTTTCCAAAGCAAGAAAACAACAGTGACTGATAGTGTGCTGTTACTTGCCACCATATCATAATGTATTTCAACTTGCACACACTGCCTTGTGCTCTTGAAGAGTCGCTGTGTTGCCACATGTCATGTATCAATTCATACGAAAAGCTGTTAATTGTTGGCTATGGCAGTCCATGAATTAAACAATCCACCTACATATCTAGTCTACTGGTTCATCAGAATCTTTCTATTTTTCATTACATGGTTTAAGCTACTGAAAGAAACTACATTTTATTTGAAATTGCATTGTTCTTTTCACCTGAATATTGCAGCAAACATTAATGTTACATAGAAATTTTATAAGATTTGGAATCTCACAATAATATTAACAGTTATATCAGTGATCAGTGGTACATTTTTCTCTGCCTTCCTGCATTCTGTCTTTATAAAGTCTCAAAGTCCTGCATCTGTTTAACCTTACCAGTGTTCATGTCATCTATATACATTCACAGAATCTGTAATGAGAGGCCAAGGAATGGCTGTATGCATTTTTAGTACAAAAAAAGATTTTTTTTAAAATAAAAATTGTCATTGTAAATTTTTTTATATATATTTTATAAAAATATATAATTTAGGCTTAAAAAAATAATATTTTGTTTTTTCACTTGATGCATATTTTATTAAACTACAATATAAATCACTTGTTAAAACCATCTAATTGCCATTTCTTAGAAGCCCTATACTGTATTATTGATTTGTTTGTTAACGTTACTTTTTGCTGAAGCAACCCCCTTATTTAAACTCAAAAGTTTAATTTGAATTATTATCACAAATTTTTCCTTAAAAATTTGAAAATCTCCTGAAAATTAGAAAGAAAACTATTATTTTTTTAAAACGGTGGATTTTGGAAGTAACCATTTTTTTCTATCACACCATTTTTTCCACTGTTTTACATTCTTTTTCTCCTATAAATCTATTTCAGTATTCCCAGAATTATTTTTATCATTTATTCCAGCATTCTAAACATCTTTCCTGCTGGAAACTTTTCAAAACTGGAAGTAAAAAACAACTTTCTTAGGCTTTTCAATACTGGCTGCAGCTGCACTAATTACATCATAGCTCACTTCTCAGGGAGGCAGGTAGCTGACATGCGGTCTCTGTTCTGTGTGTTATAAGTGGTTCTATTTTCACATGTTTACAGTATATTGAATACCCTTTCTAAAGTTATTATTTACTTTTCTATATTTAAACCTTAGTTTTCATTTCAGTAGATTTATTCCCATAAATTATCGATTTTTTTGCTGAATGATAATTATAGATTTTTCATATTTTTGCTACATTGAATAGCTGGCTTACAACTTATTGCTGTGGATATTTTATTTAATATTGCATTAGGTTATATGTTAATTTTTCTTTTTTATTTATTACTTTTCCAGTTGAAAAAACTTTGATCTGGTATCATTTTCTGAAAATGAATGAGATCTTGGATACCAAAGCAAATTCATTTCTGTAGATTTCCATAAATTAGCAATCTTTTATTGGCTGATTTATCGATCTTTTCGAGTTATGTTTATCAAGTTCGGCACTTCCTTACCTCCTTTAACTTGTGTACATAGGTATTTGTATATTTAGATTTGTATTAACATAAAGAAAATGTAAGGGACCTCCCCACAATTCCTTGACTAGACACACAGGTGTGATCTTGACGAGGGCAATAATCGGCTTCCTGTCATCAGCAAGGATGTCAATGCTGCTAAATGTCAAAGTGGGGGAGAGTCAGCATGATGAGTGGGGCTGTCTGTGGCAATCAGAAAGCATTAAGCCGTAGGATTAGCCGATTTATCATAGGCTGTTGAAGCGTTAAGGTAATGGGATTGAGTCCAGGGTTTGTGTGAGGCTGGAGTAATAAGAAGAAAGGAGACAAGAGGAGAATGGTGTGAGTTCCAAAGCAGAGAGGTCGTGAGGAAAGTTGTCAGTGTTCGAGTGCAGTAACAAGGTTTTTGAGTCCGGATATCAAGGGACTCTTTTGAATTTCTCCCTTGGAAACTAAGGAGGGAGATGGTTTATGCATCCTCTAGAATTAGTAGAGTTTAAGTAAATAGTCATCCAGATTGCCAGACAGCCCAGAATTCATACTGTATTGTTGTTATTCAATAAATTGTTAAACTTATTCTGCCTCTGCTCGATTATTGGTACACAAAAGATCGTACAACCACCAGCCATAAATAACTTTTACAACTGGCACAATCTGAAAGGATCCAACCACCTGTCCCCATAGGTCATCGTAATGCTACCTCTGATGTCTGGCTTAAAAGTGGTTGTGGATATTATATTTAATATCCTATTAGGTTGTATGCAATTTTACTTTTATTATAATTTCATTGGCTATTTAATAAAAAAATTTGAACTTATACTGTTTTCTGAAATTGAGTGAGGTCTTGGATATGGAAGCAAAGTGGAAAAATCCAAAGAAAAAATTCTAAATTTTTAATAAAAAGGCAGCCAAGAAAGGTTTTTTCCAGTTCAGAAAATCCCATGAATGTGAGAAGTCCAAGTCACTTTGTATAACACTGGCCATGTTTCGAATATACAATACTGAAAAGAACCATTAAAAGAAATAAAAATTATATTTGAGGTTGAATATTAGTAGTAAATAATCACAGGATAAGTCCTGTAGACATGGAACTCATGAAATGATGAGCTGAAAAAAATTTGGTTTTGCCATGAGTGGGATTCGAATCCACGTCTCTAGGATGCATGCCTGTTATGCCAGGCATGTTTCCTGGAGACGTGAGTTCAAATCCCACTCATGGCAAAACCAAATTTTTTTCATTTCATCATTTCATGAGTTGAACATTATATTATTTGGGAGGAAATTTCCTTTCGATTTATATACTATTTTTATTCATCGGGTTTTCCAAAATTAAGCCTTAATTGTATAGTCCGATCTTTTTTTCATATCACATTGAAAAAGGCTTATTAAAATCAATATTGCATGTAAATTTGTTTATATTATTTATTTTCATAAAGTTTGTAATTAAATTCTGTTTAATTTGGTATATAACATGGCCTATTTATGTTGATTAGCAATTTTTATAAAAAAATTCTAAAGTTGATTTGTTTATCTGACTCAGCACAATTGGTTAAAAGCCTGGAATTTTTTCAAAGTATGATACCAAGAAAAAAAATTACAAAACAAGGGAAATATTTACTTGAAACAAAAAAATTAATTTTTTGTTATTCAGAAATAGCCCTTCTACTTATGTGCATTATAATCATTTGCATGTATTAGTTTTTTTTTAATAAATTTTTCTTTGTGTTGCCAGATGCATTCTGTTACTATATGACGCTAAAAAAGTCATATTAAAATAAAGCTAGTTGTCTTTTTCATTAAATATTATATTTTCAGAATATCCAGAATTAAATGTTGATTAATTTGGCAAAGAACAATACCACAATTCCTTTCATTAGCTATTTGGCAAAAAAGTTCTGAAGTTAAATATTTTTGGCTGAACATAGGGGGGAAAATAGCTTGGCCTCTGGATGGAAACCAGTTTTTCAGGCTGGACACTGGAAGGGTTAAAGCACATTAATCATAACTTTACATAGATACATAAAAAAAATAATAAATACCTCCTCAAGTAGTTGCTTGTCACAGAGGTCTGACAGGAGCCTGTCAGTTTATATGCCATAGTAGAAGGTCTGAGAGGATGACAGGGCCTCAGCAGAAAAATGACACATACATCCATGCCTTACCCAGGGCTCGAACCTAGGTCTCTTAGATTAGTAACCAAGTGCTCTTCATGCAACCATGGAATATAGAGGTCCTACCAGATTGTGTATTTTTCCTCTCCAGAAATGTCAGTCCTGAGCAACATCTGTTGCATTTGTCCACTGTAGGCCAATTCTAGCTAGGTCTTGTTTGACATTGTCTGCCCATTGCATCCTAGGCCTCCCCCTTTTTCTGATACTCTTAGGTATACTATTCATAATCCTTTTTGCCAATCTGCAGCTATTCATACGGGTAACATGGCCAAACCAATGCAGTCTCTCTCTGCACAGTATGCTGTTCAAAGGAAGTTGATGACTCCCTTCTTCTAACCTCATCATTACTTACAAAGTCAAATCACCTAATTCCCAAGATACTGCATAAGCATCTAGAATCAAAAGCATCAAATTTCTTGTTATCCTGCTTACAAAGCATCCATGTTTCACTACTGTTATTAACCTTAGAAAGAACCAAACTATTATGCAGACTTATTTTAAACTTCAAGTGTACTTATATTTTTCCGTACTCTCCGTAGATTCTTAAAAGTCCAGCAGCAATTTCTATTCTTAATAATAATAATAATATGTTTCTACTATGGCATATAAACTGACAGGCTCCTGTCAGACCTCTGTGGCAAGTAGCTGCTTGAGGGGGTATTTATTATTATTTTTTATTTTATTGACCATAAATAATATATAATACACTTAATAAAATATAATAAATATAAGATATATAATGCTTACACATAAATAATGAGCTAAAATATATATCGACAATTTAGTGGAAACAAATATATACAATTGAGCATAAATAAAAATCAACATATTAAACATATTTATTGTGAAATGAAATGCATTAAAATATAAGCCATATAGGAACAACCAATGAGTTTTATACTCTTGCAGGTTGTCAAATTACATTATTTTTTTATTGATATGCATTTTTGTTTTACAGTATTGATATTCATTCAGAGGATTAAGAGTGGAAATAAAATTTCGTATGTAGACAATTTCAGAATGTCCATTAATGACATAAATGAGGTAATTCACTTAACAGTGAAATAAAGACTTAATGTTATTTATATTTAATAATCATTGACTAATTTTGATTTTGAAGATATCCTCAATTTTTTTTTTCTTTCCTTATACTTCTGGGTAATTTACTAAACTTTGTGGAGCTAGAAACATGAAATGTCTATGGCTAATTTCTTTTCTTGAAAAACCTAATAAATTTCTCTCTTTCTAAGATTTATTTCTGTGTGTTGCAGTTTTAATATATCTGGGTTTTTAAATACAAACAGAAGGATTTTATAAATATATAATTGTCTTAAATCCAAAATTTTATTTTTAGTAATCATGTTTTTTAATTTCATATTATTGTTATTCATAATAACTTTCAAAATTTTGTTTTGTAATGATAAGAGCAGACAGCACATCAGAAGCAGAGGAAGCAGACAGCTTATATTACCATATAGTTAATCTTTTGTGCAGACAGCTTATTGTACCATATAGTTAATCTTTTGTGTGGTAAGAAACAGACAAGTACACGGGGATTGAAGAATAAATATGGCAAGGTGTTTGAAGGTGAGGATTCTGCAATTGTTAGGTGGGCTGATGATTTCAGAGATGTTCTAAATAATGTGATTTTTTCTACTCCCATTGTTTATAATGAGGATAGATACATTAATGAGGATAGATGCATTCCAAGGCCAAAATCTTTCCATTGTAAAGAATTCCACATAACATAATCAATAACCAGAGAAAAAAAACCAATTGCTACAAGCTTTCCTAATTCTTGCATATGATTTAGTGTTATTATAGAGAGCTTTGATTATGCTAACTACCTTGTCAGGTATGTATATCTTTTATTTTGAAAGTTATTATGAATTTATTTAAAGAGTTTAAATATGTTCCTCCCCAACTAATTAAACAATATTATAAAGTTGATTGTATCCATGAATAGTAAAGAGTTTTGAGAAAGGAAGTACCTGCAATTTTCTTTAGATGATGTATTCTAATTAGGAAATACCTTAAACGTTTTACAATCATGTTTCTAAGACTACACCACTTCAAATTACTGTAAATATTAATCCCCAAATATTTGTATGTTTTAAATATGTTTAATTTTCTTCTATTTATATCATGCTGCACATCACCTGTATCTGTTACCTAGCTACCTTGATAATTAAACTGAGAACACTTGCTCAAGAGTACGGCCATTCAAAGCAACTGTAGCACCATCTTCTTGAACAGTTTCCATCACTTTAGTTTTATCTCTATTTATCTCCAAACCTACTCAATTGCCAGTCTCATCAGCATCCCTAATGAAAGAATTCATTTCATCAATATCATTAGCCAACAGGATCAAAACATCCTCATAATTTAAATCAGAAATTTTTCAATCTCTAGACCATTCAAGACCAAAATCTTTCCATTGTAAAGAATTCCACATAACATAATCAATAACCAGAGAAAAAGGGACAAAATGCACCCTTGTCTAACTCCACTAGCAATGCTAAACCAATTGCTACAAACTTTCCTAATTCTTGCATATGACTTAGTGTTATTATAGAGAGCTTTGATTATGCTAACTACCTTGTCAGTTATTCCATATGATCTAACAGTCAACCACAAATGATGTTGATCAATAGAGTCAAAAGCCTTTTTGAAATCTATAAAGCTGGCAAACCACAGGTTTCTGAAACTCTAAGCATTTCTCAAGAATCTGCCTAAGTGAAAATATTTGATCTATACATCCCCTACCACTTCTGAATCTATACTGTTCATCATGCAGTTGTCCCTCAACCAAATTCTTATTTCTATTAAATATAATCATGCAAAGAACTTTACTTGGAACAGAAGTAAACTAATTCCCCTAAAATTATCACAAGAACTGCAATCGTTTTTTAAAAAAATCGAGATAATAATCACTCTAGTAAAATCCTTAGGATTGACGCCTTTATCATAAAACAAATATTGAAAATTTCAGTCAGCCATGTGACAACACAAATGTTCCCATCTCTAAGCATTTCAGTGATTATTTTATCCACCCCTATAGATTTATACAGTTTTAATTTAGAGATAGCCAAAGTAACTTCAGAATGTGATATAGGGCGATCATTAAAGCCAGTAATGCATCTATCCTCATTATAAACAATGGGAGTAGAAATAATCACATTATTTAGAACATCTCTGAAATCATCAGCCCACCTAACCATTGCAGAATCCTCACCTTCAAACACCTTGCCATATTTATTCTTCAATCCCCGTGTACTTGTCTGTTTCTTACCACACAAAAGATTAACTATATGGTACAACTCCTGCTGTTGTGCTGTCTGCTTCCTCTGCCTTGTCATCCAAGCCAGAACTGACCTGCCTGAGACACATTACTCCAGTATAGGATTGGTGTTGCCCAACTAGCTAAGTGAGGGTTTAGGTACCTGCCATGGCCTCTGATCAGGATTATCCACCAGCTGATATAAAGTATACCCACAGGCAAACAGAAAACACAGCAGCAGATTTTCCCTCAAACTGAAACCCACCAGTGCAGCAAGTTCAGGATTCATAATCAAGCTCAAAACCATAAACCAGTCTAGTGGGTATGAATGGTCATCACCAGGACCCTGTGATGTTGACCACCACTCTTCAGCAGGACAAAAAAAGTGGCCATAGATGACCAGATCAGTAGGACACACCAATCTGGCAACCCTTCTGTTCCCTTCCAAAAGAGAATATATTTTGAAAAGTACTAATAACCTTCACCACAAGAAGGTGGGGTCAGACATTAGGTTTCTGCCTTGCCAGTTCTGTGCTTCATCACTGGAGATTGGTACACAGCTCTCCTTCCAATTTATGCCTAGCTACCATTTACAGACCATAACTTTAACATTTAATAAGTTAATTTATTAAATGTGAATGTCAGGGTTCATAATAAATTACATAATATTCCATATCTGTTTTGAATTTAATAATTAAGATTCCATGTGTGATTTTATAACTGTCTTGGTGTAAGTTAAAAACCAAGCGTGATAACTAAAGGCCTTCCATCTGTTCCGTGTAGCTATGATATTCTTTAACCATATTACCCAGAGTTTCAGGATCTTCATGACTTGTCCAGTTCACTCATTCTGCAAGAAAAAAAAAGCACTCAGCAGTAAAACTGCACAACCCATAGATTTTAACCCTAGCATTATTGGGATGAGGATGGTTGGCTGTTGCATCCGTACTTTTCTCTATAATTTTAACTCAAAATATTTTCAAAACTAATTTACACCAAAGGTAAATGTATCTTAATATCTGAATTATAACCTGAAATAATATTCTTTTATGTATGTATGTATGTATGTATGTATGTATGTATGTATGTATGTATGTATGTATGTGTGTGAATCTGATCTTTTTAGAGAAATTTTAAAATGTCTTTCTAAGCTTCAACTTATTAAGCCAAGTGAGTTGATCATCATTTGGAAGAGCAAAATGTTACATCTAAAGAAATAGTTACAGCAACCTTTAAGAACAAGAAATAGTATGCTCAATGATTTTGAATGTTTATGTACTAAACTTTCAGAAAAGAAATACTGACTGTACAAAGGCAACAGCAATAATGACTCAGAATATTAAGAGTAAAACTCAGTAATACAATTTCTTATTTAAATCAGCTAATTAAATGAAGTACAGTTTTATGGGCATATTTTAAAACATTCTTTTATTAAAAGTATATCAGATTCAAAAAGGCAATAAAAATGATGTTAACCTTGAACATGTAAAAAAAAAACCTCTGTAGGTCTAACAAGTTCACTCCTTGTGCTAGTCAATCCACATAACTAAAATTAATTTTGTAATGCTGTGATTAGTAATATATTTTATGTTATTTAAATCACAGGCACAGGAACTATGTTTTGAAAGAATAAAATCGAGCCTAATATTGCTTAGTGACTGTTTCACTACAGGATGTAACATAAGTGCACTGCACAAATTCAAGGGTGTATTTCTAGGCACAACAGAAGAAAAAAAGTCACATAAACATATGTTTAAAAATGCTTTATTTGGAAATATGGTGTACATGTTATGTTACAACAATTGTTCTAAGTGGTATCCTTGAACATGGATTCAGGCCTTGGCATTGTAGTAATGATTGTCAAAGATTCCTGGATTAATCCTAATGGTTCCATAGGCATCTTCAACTTATAGCTGCAATTCCTCAAGGTCCAGCTGTACAGCTTTTAAGCTTGGAGACACAAGGCTATTCAAGCAGTTGTTGCATTGTTGTAAATTAACTTTTATGCCATAGCTTACAAATAAAGCATTTTCAAACTTATGTTTATAGGACTTTTTCTTCTTTTTCACTCTTGAATTTGTGCTATACCCTTTTGTACCATGTATTTTTAAGCAAAAGTTTAAATTTTTTCATACATGTTTTTAAAGTTTTGTCTTGCATTTGTGTTAAAGTGCAAGCAATATATATATATATCACTTTAAATTGTGAAAGTTAATCATTTAATTTCAGATTAAAAGATCTGAAAGAGCAAATAGCAATACAAGTTAAAGTTCCCACCAACAACCAACTATTGTTACTGGATAAGACTGTGTTTGATAAAGAAATTGATTCTGGAGCAGAAGTATCCACTTACCCGATGACAAACCACGAACAGCCATTGATTTTGCTACATACTGAAAATACAGATGTTAAAGATCTTACAAGACTAGGAGCCCTCTCTGCATGTTTTCCAATGTTTCACACTTCATCTGTGAATACTGATCATGATGCTGCTTTAGCAAAGACATGTTGCAGTGTAGCACATGCTGTAAAAAGACTAGTGGAAAAACTAGTTAGATGTCGTAAATTGCTTTTAAAAACTCCTAAAGTTCTCTTGTAAGTTTTTGATGTTCCTATTTAATATTTATTTTTCATTATAATAACACAGAGTTGGATTGAAATATATTTTATGCTGCTTCCTTGGATAATATTTATGACATAACTAATAAAACCTTGTTTTTAATTTTTTCATTTAAGTAAAAAGAAGTAATTTTTTAAAAATAATTTAGCTGTTTATAAAAGTTAATTTAAATCAGTCTTTAAATTTGTTATACAAAGAAAAATTATGAAGCACAAATGTTTTGCCTAAACTAGGAAAGTCAAGTACATTTCAAGGATGCATATTAAAAATACAATAACCATATCCTATAACTAATGTATAGAAATATTAAAATGCCATGTTATGTAAAGGAATAAAATCAGGTGACTAGATTAAGATGAACCCATATTTATGTAAGGAAATTGACTGTAAGCACTTGTGACATATTTTGTTTCCAAAGAGTGGCAACACTGTTTGAACAGAAAGCTGCTTATCACTGTCAAACAACCTTAATAGTGTCTCAAATTTTTTAACAGGTTTTGATTTCTTAAAGAAATGTTTAAATTGAAAATAGCATATTCTAGGCAAAACAAAGAATTTTATTATTGAACAATTAAAAAAAAATCGTTTAAGGACTGTGTATTAAACTGACAGGCTCCTGTCAGACCTCTGTGGCAAACAGCTGCTTGAGGAGGTATTTATTTATTTATATTTATTTTTATGTATAAATGAATTTTTGAGAGAGAGTAGCCAGTAAGTTAACAGTTCATCAAATAGCAAGCAGGTTTTTCAAGATGGTCTGTAAACCTCCACAATGCAATTATTTCAAAAAACTGTAACAGACAAAAAGTTGGAGGTAATAATTGAATCAATTTGTCATGTCCAAAAACATCAGCCCATCACCTAGCGTGAGATTAATATCAACAGAGAGTTGTGGAGAAAGGCTCTTCATTTTTTATCTATGAAGTTTACAAGATAGATGTTATTCATCAGTTACTTACTCCTGATAAAAAATGTTCTGATTTTTGTCACTGGTTTGAAACACCTATGACAGCTGAGCTTAGAAATTTAACTTTCTGTACTGATGAAGTATGATTTAATTTATCAGGATACATGAATTCACAGAATTATTAATATTGGTCAGTTGAGAAACCTGATGCAATTCATTAAATTCTCTTACATGATCAAAAAATTGGTGTTTAGTTTGCAATTTCAAGAAGACCCATTATTGAATCATTTTTTTTTCTGGCAATACCATCAATTCGCAGCACTACATCAACCTTATCCTTGGAAAATTTATCCAGCAGCTGGATGACAACAAACTGATGCTAGATTTTTTTCAATGAGATGGAGCAACTGCTCACATAGCCAATGAGATACTGGACTATTTGTGAATATTTTGATGACAGATTGATCTGTAGTGATAAAGTCACCCAGATTACTTGCATTGGCACTTTGTAAATTTTTACCTATGGGGATTCTTGATAGAAACTGTCTAGAATAATTTTTCTTGAACCAATGAAAACTTAAAAAAATCAACATAATTAATGCTACTCAAGAAATTTCCTTAACAGTTTTGAGAAAAGTATTGGCTTAACATTGAACAACAACAACAACGCCATAATTTAGTAAAATGAGTTATATCCTTAATAAATTGTATATTAGCCTGAGTTCCATCATATTTTGGTAACACTTACTCAAATTTACTTTAAATATGTACTTTGTGAAGTCATTTTCATATTCAGTTTTGGTCAGCATTGAGATTTATCTCCGCAAAATTCTCCGCCGTGCCCACGGTCAGTAGGGGACACCGATGGGCTTGGAAAGGCCGCCGTCCGTCGGATGGGACGTTAAGCCGTGCCCCGTGTGCGGGAGAGCCATACCCTGTGCACGTTAAAGAACACGCTGGATGGCCTTGACGGGAGGCTACCATCTGTCTCCCAACAGCTGTTCCAGTGGGTCCCCTCCCCCAACCTTCTCTGAGTCTTCGGGGTCCATGTGACCTGGCCATTTAGCCCATGGTGTGCAAAAAAGTGCCGCTCAGAGGTAAAACAATCCAAAACAATCATATTCAGTTTTGATTTTTTCCTTGTATGTCTTATGAACTGTAATTGGTTAGTTTTCATAAAGTATACTCTCAAATTTATATACTCTCTGCAGTAAAGTGTTTTGGCATAATGAATACTAAATTAACCAGAGAAGTGACAGAAAAGGACACAGTCAGTTCTGATAGATTTATACTAGCAACTACTGCAGAATATTTGTCAAAAGCTTCAACTCAGCCAAAAGACACTTTAGTGAGTCAGTGCTTTAGGATTCAATAGTGGAATAACTTCTGAGGCTGTTACTGTATAGTGATTACTCATATCAGTATGTTAAATCAGAAGTTGTAAGCCCAGACATGCATGCCACTTACAGTAAAGCATCTCTTTTTGGAGTAGTGCTTAAGATAATAAGGAATTGCCCATTTATGGTAAAGTTCAACTCTGTTTTGGATTGGGTTGTTTTACCTCTGAGCAGCACTTTTATGCACATAATGGACTTAATGACCAGGTCACAGGGACTTTATAAAGGCTCAGAGATGGGTGCAGAAAAGTATTCACTGGACAACTAGTAGGGGAGGAAGGCTTCCTTCAAGGTCATCCAGCATGATTTTTAACATACACAGGTTATGGCTTTCCTGCATACAAGTTCATGGTTTAATGCTCCATCTGATGGGCAGCAGCCTTTTTAAGCCCAGCAGTGTCCCCTTTCTTGCTGAAGGCAGAGTGGAGGATATGGAAATAAATCTCAATGCAGTCAGAATTCAGTTGGGGCTAAAACCTTGTGAGCTACCATCTGAACAACCCCCACTCCTCTCTGTTTTGAAACTGAACCCATAGATAGAATGTATCAATAGCAAATAATGTCTGAAAATATATTAGGTTACTTTTTGTTCAATTCTGTCCTTTTCAATTGTAAGTGATTATAATTAATGTGTTATAGGCTCTTTTAGCATTAAACGTTGAAAGTTGCAATGGAAGATTTTCTTCAACTACTAAAAAACTTAACACTTTGAGAACCTGATTTAAATACAGGTATATTTAGAAATATAGTGGGCTTCATTTTATATGAGTATAATTGTGTATTAATATGCACAGGCAATTTTTTTGGACACGAGCATTTAAGTAGTAGTGATGGGATGGAAGTTCTCTTTTTTGGGTGGCCATAGTAAAAAGTATCACTAAAATGTTAAAGTGAGGATTTCTTCTAAGTGTCTATTTATTCCACACACACAGAGATATATATATATATTCCCTATTACCTCTCCCACCTAAGGGAGCTGAGATTTTGATTGATCTCCCTAACAGTAACACCTCCCTAACAGTGACAAAATCCTAACAGTGACAAATCTCCTAAGCCTCCCTAACAGTAACAAAATTAAGGCTTTGAAGGATCTAATCATGATGAGCATCTCGGTCATTGTAGTGAATGAGGTTTGCATGAATATGAAATAGAACGGAATAATTTTCACTCTTTAAGTGTTAGAAAGCGATTTTTTGTTTTTCAAAAGTACTTACAGATTTGCAACTTAAACTTACGAAGTGTTGTGCTAAGGTTAAAAAAATTGCATTTAATTCTGAAACTCCCAGTTATAGCTAAAGCTTACCATGATATGTTACTTAGTCATTATGACAGTCATGGTTTGCTTATTTACTGAAGTTGAGGAAGAATGGGACCATTTTAAACAGACTTTTCTTGAGACTGTACTGCTATAGTTATCACAAGTTTACTCTTTTAGCACAACTCGTACTGTTTTAGGAAAAAAAGGAGGAGAGGAGGCAAAATTGTTTTAGTGATAAGGCTTTATTCAGAAAGAAAGAACTGCAAGAATGCCCTTAATCAACACCTTGCTAATCCTAATGGAAAGCATTAGAGAGAGCTTAATAAATGTGTCAAAGATCAGTTAGATGTTGATAAGAATCTTTGTTAGCTTTGCTGACAAAGCTGAGGAGGCAGTTAGACAGCACAACAGCAGAGAGCTGTACATAGTTCGTAATGATGATAGTTGCATTACTGGCTTTAATTAGTGGTCCTATATAATGAGAGGTTGGCAAATGGCATTCATGGGCACCATGTCTGTGCTCTGCGAGTACGTCAGTTAGGCTAGCAGACTGATTATCTAGCTTTGTCAACACACACACACACATGAGGACGGAGCAACTTTGTAATAAGATTCCATCTATATGGCAAATAGAAAGCCGTTTGTGGCTAGATTGCCAGAATAGCACCTATATGTGACATAATAGAAATGTTCATAGCGTTAGAGGAGATCTTGATTGGTGGCCAGTAGCTTAGTGGCTCAGAGCACCTGACATGTTATTAGTAGATTGTGGGTTTGTATCCCACCTGGCTCAAGACAATTTTTCCTCTAAAATTTGAATTGACTTCAAAGTGCTGATTTATTAGTAGATATTGAATATGTTGAGTTTATCTCATTGTTTATTATATGAAATTTTATGAATTTCATAAAATTAAAAGATACCTGATTATTTAAATGTTCTGTAAAGGTGAAGGGAAAAAAATATATTATGCTGCTATGGCAGCCATTTTTTTTTATCTCATTTTGCCCCACAGTGTTTCAGTAGTTTTCTTCTTTCTGGTAATGTTTCTAAGCTAAAATTTCACACAGAACATTCTTTGAACTGTTGCCATTCAGCATTTTCTTAATCTTTTGGTATTTCCCCAAAAGAAAACTGGTAAAATGGATATTTCTAAAGAGAAAATATATGCATCATTTCATACGAATGCATATATCTAGGTGTTAAAATTTTTACCATATTTCTGGTTTTTAAATTGTTTTGCTCTTCACTAAAATGTTTCATGAAAATTTATTTACATATTATTATGTAGAATTAAATGTTCCTTTAAGCTATTATGTGTCATATTCTGTTTATTAGTTATTTCAGAATGAGGTTCAAATCCAATGAAATTACTTTATTTATTATATTGTTTTAAAAAAGTGCTATTAAGATTAGTATGTTGCTATTTTTCTGAAATATTTTATTTTCTAAAAATTTCCTATTAAACACTCATTATTTTGGTATAGGATGTGACCTATTATGTGTATTAGTTATTTAGGAATAAGAGTTCCAAATTTATTGGTTTTTGTTTTCTTCTGAAAACACCTCAAAATTAACCCCACCACCAGGGTGAATTCTGCTCTTCAAAACTGGCATGTTAAAGGTTAAAATTTAGATCTGATGGGTTATTTGAGGTTAAAGGTTAAAATTCAATATCCAATGCTAGAGAGCTAATAATTAAATTGAAATTCAAAGTGGTATTCAAAATTTTTTAAACACTCTATGGTCAACAAACTATTTTTTAAACACTCTATCTTTGGTCTGTAAATGGTAGCTAGGCATAAACTGGAAGGAGAGCTGTGTACCAATCCCTAGTGACGATGCACAGAATCGGCCAGGTCTAGCACCTATTGTCCTACCCCACCTTCTCGTCGTGCAGGCTGTTAGTACTTTTCAAAAGAGATATTCTCTTTTGGAAGGAAACAGAAGGGAAGGGCTGTCAGTTGAGTATCGCCTACTGATCTGGTCATCTATTGCCACTTTTTTCTTTCTTCAACCCTGCTGAGGAGTGGTCAACTTCACAGGGTCTTGGTGCTGACCATTTATACCTACTAGACTGGGCTTGTTTATGGATTTGAGCTTGATTATGGATCCTGGACTTGCTGCACTGGTGGGCCTCTGTTGAGGGAGAGTCTGCCGCTGTGTTTTCTGTTTGCTTCTGGGTTGCCAGCCCTAAGTGAACAGAGGCATGGGATACCTTATATCAGCTGGTGGATAATCCTAATCAGAGGCCATCGCAGGTACCCGAACCTTACTTAGCTAGTTGGGCATCGTCAATCCTAAACTGGAGTGATGTGTCTCAGGCAGGCCATATGGCTCTTGAAAAAGTCCACTAGAAAAGGCGATGCCTAAGGTTTCTACCAGCATCAGTGACTTCAGCCTTTAGCGGAGGAGGAACAGGTCTTTGTCCCATGCCTGTGATCAGGGGAATGTTTGATATTGTTGGCCCTACCTATCTCAATAAACCTAGTTTCTTTAAAAATCCTACAAATCATTTTCTCTCTGCAGGATAGTGGAATGTGAGGACATTGCATAGTGATTATTCTCTTGATGTCCTCACACAAGAATTCCAATGCTATAACCTAGATATTCTAGGCTTGCAAGAGACCAGATGACAGGTAAAGGTGAGATACTTAAAAATAACTTTAAATTTCTCTTTACAGGGAGGGAGGATGGACAGCATCACCAAGGTGTGGGTCTGCTGCTCAGCAGACATGCTAGTGATGCTCTTCTAAGATATGAGTGCATTAATGAAAGGTTTCTTAAAGCAAATTTCAGACAAGCATTAAAGACTTGAATGTTATCTGCTGTTATGTCCCCACTGAGGATGCCGATGAGGATGAGAAGTATAGGTTTTAAGGACAACTTCAGGATATTTTGAATTCTGTCAAGAAAGGAGATATTACCCTTGTTCTAGGTGACTTCAATGCCAAAGTTGGTGGTGACTCAGATCTTTGGGGAGGGATGATAGGCCCTTTTGTTATTGGTAGCTGCAATGGGCAATGTCTTCTACAGGTAAGTAAACTCAATGGTTTCAGAATAACTAACACTTATTATAAACACCACAACATAGGTAAGTACACATGGGTTTCACCTGATGGGCTGCATAAGAATATGGTTGATTATATATTAATTAACAGCAAATAGGCTAGTTCTGTTAGGAATACCAGGGCATTTAGGGGAGCTGAAATTGGATCTGACCATTACCTTGTTAAAAGTGTCTTGCAACTTAAACTTAAAAAGTGTTGTGCTAGGGTTAAAAAATTTACCTTTAATACGGAAGCTCTGAAAAACCTAGTTATAGCTAAAGATTACCATGATAGGTTACTTAGTCATTATGACAGTCATGGTTTACTGAAGTTGAGGAAGAATGTTGCCGATTTAAACAGGCTTTTTTTGGAAACTAACAGTACTCTTTTAGGAAAAAAGGAGCAGAGGAGGCAGAAATATTTGAGTGATAAGGCACTTGAGCTTATTTCAGAAAGGAGGACCTGCAGGAAGTCCTTAATCAGTACCCTACTAGTCCTAATAGAAAGCATTACAGAGAGCTTAATAAACATGTAAAGGTTCAGTTAGCTGCTGATAAGAGTCTTTGGCTTGATGGCTTGGCTGAGAAAGCTGAGGAAGCAGTTAGGCAGCACAACAGCAGAGAGCTGTACCAGGTAGTTAATGTTTTATGTGGTAGAAAACGGACAGGGATTGAATGATAAACAAGGTAAGGTTATAGAAGGGGAGTGTTCTGTCATGGCTAAGTGGGCTGAGCATTTCAGTGATGTTCTAAACAATGTGGTTAGTTCTACTCCCATTGATTGAAATGGTTCACCAGTATCTGTTACATAGCTCCCAAGATAATTAAACTGTGACACCTGTTCAAGATTGCAACCCTTCAGATTAATTGAATCACAGCCTGCTTGACCAATTTTCATCACTTTAGTTTTCTCTCTGTTTATAACCAAACCTACTCTACTACCAGTTTCATCAACAGCTCGAATGAAAGAGTTCATCTCATCAACATCATTTTCCAAAAGGGCTAAATCATCAGCATAATCTAAATCAGAAATTTTCATATCTCCAGTCCATTTCAGGCCAAAAACTTTCCCTTGAAGTAAATTTTGCATAACATAATCACAACCAAACTAAAGAGAAAAGGAGACAAAATGCACCCTTGTCGAACACCAGAAGTAATGCTAAACCAATTGCTACAAGACTTACCAACTCTCACACATGACTCAGTGTTATTATAGAGAGTTTTCATCATGTTAACTAAATTGTCAGGTATATCATGTGATCTCACAATCAACCACAAATTATGATGATCAGCAGAGGTTTCTGAAACTCTAAACATTTCTCAAGAATCTGCCTAAGTGAAAATATCTGATCCACACATCCCCTACCACTTCTGAATCCACATTGCTCATCACACAATTGACTGTCCACCAGATTCTTAATTCTATTAAGCACAATCATGGAAAGAACTTTACCTGGAACAGAGAGTAGGCTGATACCCCTATAGTTATCACAAGAACTGCGATCACCTTTTTTGAAAATAGGGATAACAACAGCTCTGGTAAAATCCTTAGGAACCATGCCTTTATCATAAAAGATATTCAAAATTTCTGTCATCCAAGTGGTAACCGAAACATTCCCAGCTCTAAGCATTTCGTAGTAATTTCATCTACCCCTGGGGATTTATGTAGTTTAAGTTTAGAAACAGCCAAAATAACTTCAGTTTGTGTTATAGGGCCAACATTAAAGCCACCAATGCATCTATCATCATTGCAAACAATGGGAATAGAACTAACCGCATTGTTTAGAATATCACTGAAATGCTCAGCCCACCTAGCCATGACAGAATCCTCACCTTCTATAACCTTACCTTGTTTATCCTTCAATCCCTGTATACCTGTCCGTTTTCTACCACACAAAACATTAACTATCTGGTACAGCTCTCTGCTGTTGTGCTGTCTAACTGCTTCCTCGGCTTTGTCAGCCAAACCATTAAGCCAAAGATTCTTATCAGCAGCTAACTGATCTTTTACACGTTTATTAAGTTCTCTGTAATGCTTTCTATTAGGACTAATAGGGTATTGATTAAGGACATTCCTGCAGTTCTTTCTTTCCGAAATAAGCTCAAGTGCCTTATCACTCAGATAATTCTGTCTCTTCTGCTCTTTTTTTCCTAAAAGAGTACTGTTAGTGTCCAAAAAAGCCTGTTTAAAATGATCCCATTCTTCCTCAACTTCAGTAGTAAGCATACCATGATTGTCATAATGACTAAGTAACCTGTCATGGTAAGCTTTAGCTATAACTGGGTCTTTCAGTGCTTCAGTATTAAAGGTAAAATTTTTAACCCTAGTAAAAGTAAGTTTAAGTTGCAAGAAACTTTTGACAAGGTAATAGTCAGATCCAATTTCAGCTCCTCTATATGCCCTGGTATTCCTAACAGAACAGCCCATTTGCTGTTAATTAATATATAATCAATCATATTCTTATGCAGCCCATCAGGTGAAACTCATGTACTTATGTATGTCGCAGTGTTTGTAATAAGTGTTAGTTATTATGAAACCATTGAGTTTACTCACCTGTAGGAGACTTTGCCCATTGCAGCTACCTATACCAAAAGAGCCTGTTACTCCTCCCCAAAGGTCAGAGTCAGTACCAACTTTGGCATTGAAGTCACCTAGAACAAGGGTAATATCTCCTTTCTTGACAGAATTCAAAATATCCTGAAGTTGTCCGTAAAACCTATCCTTCTCATCCTCATCGGAATCCTCAGTGGGGGCATAACAGCAGATAACATTCAAGTCTTTAACGCTTGTCTGAAATTTTGCTATAAGAAACCTTTCATTAATGCACTCATATCCTAGAAGAGCATCATTAGCGTGTCTGCTGAGAGGCAGACCCACGCCTTGGTGATGCTTATTGTCGTCCCTTCCTGAAAAGAGAACTTTAAGATTATTTTTAAGAATCTGACCTTTATCTTTCCATCTGGTCCCTTGCAAGCCGAGAATATCTAAATTATAATGGTGGAATTCTTGTGTGAGGACATCAAGAGAAAAAGCTCTGTGCAGAGTCCTCACATTCCAACTACCTATGGAGAGAAAATGGTTAGTGGTATGTTTATTGAGAGAGGGAATGCCAATAATATCAAACAGCCCCCTAATCGCAGACATAGGGCAAAGACCTGTTCCTCCACCACTAAAGGCTGAAGCCATCTGCACTGGAAGACTTCCTCCAATGTAGAATTTGACGATGCCAATAGAAGCAAAGAGTTCAGGTGCCTGCGATGACCTCTGCTCAGGATTATCCACCAGCTGATAAACATATCCTGTGAATCTATTCACTTGGGGCTGTCAACCCATAAACAGAAAACACAGTGGGAGATTTTCCTTCCACAGAAGCCCACCAGTGCAGCAAAATCAGGATCCATAGTCAAGCTCAGAGCCATATATCTGTCCAGTCCAGTGGGTTTATATGGTCAGCACCAGGACCCTATGTGGTTGACCACTCCTCACAGGGTAGAAAAAAAAAGTATCCATAGTTGTCCAGATCAGTAGGCCACACTAATCTGGCAGCCCTCCCCTTCCATTCACTTCCACAAGAGAGTATCTCTTTTGCAAAGTACTAACGGTCTGCACCAAGAGAAGGTGGGGTTGGGCATTGGGTGCTAGGCCTGGCCCGTTCTGTGCATCATCACAGGGGATTGGTGCATAGCTCTCCTTCCAGTGACTACCTAGCTACCATTTACAGACCGGTTAATTTATAGTATATATATATATAAATAGCTAAAATAAATTTTAATTTTAAAACTTGTTAAAATTTAAATGAATAATTAGATGGAAATACGAGTACATTTTTTAAACAGAATTAGATTTCTTCTGTAACTGCAGAGGAAATATTTTTTTTGGATGGTTTTTCCATACATGGAAAAACTTACCAACCCTGATATTACACTTTGCAGTTTGTGAACTGTAAATTGAAGCTATACTAACTACCAGGAGGTAGATAAATAAAATTTATTTAAATTATTAAACTGATGAATTGCTGAGACCTAGGAATGATGCTGTTCTATTGTATTTATTGATTATAAGTCAATAAATTTTTAACTAAACATTTCATTGATTCATTGAACTTTAAGATGTACATTAAACAGAAATTTTAAAGGGTTGTTTGAGAAAAAATGTATTAATTGTTTTTATAGTTATTTTGTAAATATTTACATATTGGTAAATGTTTAGAAAATTCATTAATTATTAATTTTGGGAATTAACAGAATATGGATTAGAGCATAATACCAAAACATAATCACTTATAAATAAGACTATTCATGAGGCTATTTACTTAATAGATTTTGGAGATTAATGAAAAGAATACTTAAATTGTAAAAGCTGACTAAATGGATAATGCTTTTTTATCCTTTTGTGTTTTGAAGCAAGTTTTTCAGTTGCTGCATAATGGATACAGAGAAGGCCCAATTTGAAGTAAAGAGTAGAAATCGAAATTGCTGCTGGAACTTCTAAGAATTTCAGAAAATGTAGTTGTGCAAAATATACTTAAAGATTTAATTTATCATTTATAATAGTTTGTTCATATAATCTTATACACTGAGTGATCAGTGAATTATGGCCAATTACCTAATATCATGTGTGGCCATCTTTTGCATGAATAATGGCCCATAACCACCCTGGCATCTATTCCACTAGATATCTGAAGACATTAGGAAAGATCTGTAGACATGCAAGGATTTTTAATGTTTTGTATTTTAAGATTTGTATGAAGGGCATCCCACAGTTCCTGAATGGAGGATGGTGATGGATCTGTATATCTCATAACACTTTCTAGAGTATCCTACAAAGATTCAGTGGGATTGATATCTGGTAAATTTGATAGCCAGGAAAGATGGGTGATGTCCACTGTGTATTCCTTAGACCATTTCTGTATAATCTGAACCAGGAGAGGGGTAGGGGTGGTTCAGTTGGTAGCACATCACGGTCATAATCTGCAGTTCCCAGGTTTGAGTCCCTCCTGGGCCAGCTTTGAGATTTATCTCTGCAAAATTCATTGTCCTGCCCTTGATCAGTAGAGGACACCAATGCCACCATCCATCAGATGTTCCATTAAAGCACATTAAAGAACATGCTATATGGCCTAGATGGAAGACTTCCATCTGTTTCCCAATAGCTGTCCAGTGGATCTCTTTCCTCCAATCTTCTCTGAGCCTTCTGGTTCCATGTGAACTGTCCATTTAGCTCAATATGTGCAAAAAAAAAAAGTGCTAGTCAGAGTTAAAATAACCCATCCCTGAGCCAGGTTGCATGGTGCATTATAATTATAGTGGAATTATAAATATAGTGGAAGAATCTTCTCTTGTCTGGAAACAGGTGCAAAATGGTGGAGTGCACATGGTCTATAAGAGCTACTGGTGGACCAGACCTGTCACATGTCAGTCCATATGTACAGGGAAGACTAATTTGGACCAGCAAAACATGCCCCATATCATGATACTACTATCACTAGCCTGGACAGCGAACACACTGCACAAAACATCCATCAACTTGTGTTGTTTGCACCATACGTGAAGGCTCGTAACCTGCAATTATCAGGTTCGAGTTCCATTTGGGCAAGTGTAGAGATTATTCTCTGTCAAACTCCCCACCTTGCCTACAGTGAATAGGGGTCACTGTTGGACTTGAAAAGGCCGCTGTCCGTCAGATGGGACATTAAGCCGTGGTCACGTGTGTAGGAGAGAGACCCACACATGTTAAAGAACACGCTGGATGGCCTTGACGGGTGGCTGACACCTTTTTTCCAACAGCTGTCCAGTGGGTCCCCTCACCCAACCATTGTCACAGTTCAAAATTCGAAAGTTCCATAATTAGAGATATGAATGAACTGACTGATTTCCATAATATTAAATTAATGTAAATGATAGGCACGCTCCCAGCTGCTCCGCAGCCTTAATGTCAACTTTCTGATAGGCATCAACCAGTACACAAGGCTCAAAATTCGAAAGTACCAAAATCAGAGGTATGAATGAACAGAAGATTTCGATAATATATAAGTAATGCAGACAATAGGCACCCTCTCCGCTGCTTCGCAGCCTTAATGTCAGTGTTCTGATAGGCCTCAACCAGTACACAAAGGTGGCTTTTGGTGCCATCCATATGATGTAGTACTGTCCTGTATAGTGGAACATCGGATGGCATCATTCAATCATATTCAAGCACCATACATGAAAATGCTCATCCACATTATGCAGCAAAAATTCGACTTGTCAGACCAGCACTCTTTTTCTCACTCTTCAGATGCCCAACTGCCATGCTGTTGGCACCACATAGATGCTTCCCATGGCCTCTGGTGAAGAGTATGTGTCTTTTGAGTTTCTGGCATCCGATACATGCAAAGCACAGTGCATCATCTTCTGGGATATTCTGGTTACACTCCCCACATTATAGGGGCAGGAATTCTCTCAGTTGATAACATGTCAGACTCGTAATCTGCAATTTCCAGGTTTGAATCCCACATATGCCATCATTGATATTTATGTCCACTAAACCCCTCACCCTGCCCTCTGTCAGAAAAGGGACACCAAAGGGCTTGGAAAAGCCATTGTTCATCAGATGGGAGATTAAGCTGTGACCCTGCATGCAATAGAGCCATATCCTCTTCATGTTCAAGAATACTCTGGATGATCTTGATGGGAGACTACCATCTGTCTCCTAATAGCTGTTAAGTAGGTTCTCCAATCTTATCTGAGCAGTTTGGGTTGTTGTGGCTTTGGCCACTTAGTTCATAGTGTGTACAAAGAACAGAAGTGTTGGAAGGGAAACAACCCAACCTCGTGTATTTCAACATCAACTGTGCCACCATGACCTGTCAATGAGTGCATAAGAAGAGTTACACCCTCCACTCCCCAAGGACATCCACCTTGTTTACTCCTTGACAGTTTCATCGCAGGAGGTGACCACCTGTTTGGTACCATTTCGTAAACACTTTAACCACTGTGTGCTGTGAACAAGCGACTAGGTATGCTATTTCTGAGATTGAGGCACCTGAGCCCCAACTTTCATGCACTTTTGGAATTCCACAGTTTCTGTTACTTTTCCCATGACTGCAACATTTCACACTGTGGCTCGTTTGACACAAATTATCTCTGACTACACTGAGCTGGTGTGTGGTGCTGCATAGTCCATTATACTGAGATATTTTGGGCTTGTTCCTTCCTGGGTAAGGGTGGCCATAATTCATTGATCACTCAGAGTATATATATATTAAGTTTTTTATATATATATATACTCTTAAAACAAGGGTAGCCAAGGTTTTATACCATATAGTCTACTTTTGCTTTTAAGATTGTGCAATAGTATATAACTGCTTTAAATCTTCTTGGAATCAACTAACAATGTAAAAATTATGCAAGTGTACCACCCAATTACTGAACTCATTGCCAAATCTTTCTCAAGAGCTAAATAATTCCTAGTTAGGAAAATAAAATCTAAATTAGGAATAAACTGCAAAAAAATTGAGCACTACATAGAGTTCATAGCTAGAGTGTAAAATTATTGATTGATCAGTAGACCATGTTTAGGATATTAGCTGTTTGGTATAAAATATTTTTATTCAGTATTTTTTTCTGGTTCTAAATTTTATGCTTGCTTTGTGGCAGATCACTGGTTTATGATAATGTGACAAAGTTGTGTTCAAACCTAGAAACACTTAGGTTGGAAATTGAAGGTGTGGATCGACAATTCAACCATTTTGAAACAAGGTAAATCCTTTCACATTCTCTTAAAAATTTATTTTCAATTGCTAAAATAAGAAATATTTGAAAGTAATTTATGTGTATCTTTATGTAAAAATTGTAACCAAATTTTGCTGGATCTTAAAATTGCTTTTAGGTGAAAAATATGATATACTAGGATTATACCAAAAGTCATGAACAGAACTGGATTATGCATATGGTTTTATGCTGAGTGAGAGTCCCATTTGGGATGAAACAAAGCCATTTTTTTTTCAGCCAATTATTTGATGTTCCTTGTCTACAGGACACTTTATTATTGGATTATGCATGTTGTACCAATTGCCATAGTACCCTATTTATGATGATTAGTGACATCTTTTGCCAACAACAGAAACACAGTTTCAGTGTATGCATTCTTATATTTTCCCTAGAAATATTGTCGCTATGAAGAAATGGTTGACAACATTTCCTTTCTACAATGTGCAGTGATTGGTGATTGAATTTCTTGTGAAGAGGAAAAAAATCCCACACTCCTTATAATTTGGACTTGCACCCAATAACTATCATCTTACCAGCCCATTGAAAGACCATTTAAGAGACTAGCACCATGAAAATGGCAAGTCAGCACTGAAAGTTGTGAATAATAACATGATAAAATAAAATTTTACCACAGCAGGATTTTCAAGATTTTCCAGCATTGACAGAAATGTTTTAACCACTATGGAGACTTTGTTGAAAAGTAAAAGTAGTAATTAAGACACATCAGATAGATCTATCAGTATAGTTTTCTGCATATTCTATATGCTTACGCAGTATCTTGGACATTAGGTGGTTTAACTTTGTAACTAATGATGAGGTTAGGCAAAGGAGTCGGCAACCTCCTTTAAGCAGCATATTGTGCAGAGAGAGACTCCGTTGGTTTGGCCATGTTGTCAGTATGAATAATTATAGATTAGCAAATAGAGTTATGAACAGGTGCCTAAAGGCCCCAGAAAGAGGGGGAGTCCTAGGATGTGGTGGGCAGACAATGTCAAACAGGACCTTGTTATAATTGGTGTGCAGTGGCCAGATGCAGCAGATATGCTTGATAGGACAGATATGCTTGGATCAGGACAGATATGCTTGGAGAACTAAATTGCGTGGTCTGGTTGGACCTCGTAGCCCATGGCTGCTTGAGGATTATAATATTTTTGAATGTTTTGCAAAATAAATGTGCATATGACTTTAGCTACATGTTGTATTTGCATATGTGACAAATGTATGGGAACATTTTAGAGGTAAAATATTGTCTTTTAGCATAAATTATCAACAATTCACCATCAGCATAAATTATTTCCTATCTAAAATAATAAAATCCCTATTAACTATTAACATGGCAGAAAACAGTACAATTCCCAAAGAAATTTGTTGCAAAGTTTTATTCATTTCTCGACAGAAATCAACCACTTAAATGTTTTTTTTTTAAGTAAAAACTTTATTTACAAATTGTGTAGTAGCATGGTCTAGTTTTGGTACTTCAAGATAGTATGCTATAGTTCTTTTAGTTTTCATTTTTAAAACACTTCAAAAATAATCTAGGATTTGGAGGGTTAATAAAAATAATAAATTGCCCTTCAAACATCTACTTGACAGAGGTCTGATAAGAACTTGTCATTATAACATGACTGATAATATGTGTATATTTAATATGTATGAATAAGCTGAGACCTCAGCTGAAAGACAATACAAGAAAAGAACCACCCATTCCTTATCTAGAGTTTGAAACCAGGTTTCTTTTGATCCGAAGTCAAGCACACTAACGACTAGTCTACTGGAATGCTCAAAACCTTAATCCTTTTCAGTCAGTGGTGACAGGCTTCTTAGGGAATAAAAAAGCAGGAAATTACAATGACCATGTCAAAGAACTGCTGTCTTCATATCACAAACTGGGATGTAGTATGTCTTTGAAGGTGCATTTCTTAAGTTCTCATTTGGATTTCTTTCCGAAAAACTGGTGCTATGAGTGATGAGCATGGGGAATGTTTTCATCAGGAAATTGTTGCAGTGGAAAAGATATATCGAAGAAGATGGAGCCCATCAATGTTAGCAGATTACTGATGGAATGTGATGGGACATTCTCAAGCTTTGCTATATAAGCAGCAGGCAAAGAAGTGGTGGTTGCTGTATAAATTGATATGCAACATATCAGTGAATGATGTAATACAGGTAAATGACTGTATCTTGAAAACCATAGCCAGTCAAACATTTTTGTCATTTTCGAGTTCAGCACCTCGATTTACATAAGAAACAGCTTTTTGCACTTCTGAAACACACCAAAGGTTAAAATTTGTTGTTCAGTGTAATCGATTATTTTCCTATGCAACCCATCAAGTGCAATCCATGTGCATTTATAAATGTCACAGTGTTTATAGTATATGTTAGTTATTCTCAAACCATTAAGCTTACTTACCTGTAGGAGATGTTCCCCATTGCCTTTGGAACTATCAATGCCAAAGGATCCTAACACTCCTGATCAAAGATCAGAGTCAGTACCAACTTTAGCATTGAAGTCACCTAGCACAAAAGCAATATCTGCTTTCTTGATAGAATTCAAAATATCCTGAAGTTGTCTGTAAAACTTTCTCATCTTCACCAGAGTCCTCTATAGGGACATAACAATAGATAACATTCAAGTCTTTAATCTTAGTTTTAAATTTGATGTAAGAAATCTTTCATTAATGCAGTCACATCCTGGAAGAGCATCACTGGATTGTCTGCTGAGAAGCAAACCTACACCTTGGAGATGCTTTTCATCCTCCCTCCCTGAAAAGAGAAATTTAAAATTATTTTTAAGTATCTGACCTTTATCAAGCCAAAGACTTTTGGCTTTTGGCTTTTGGCTTGATGGTTTGGCTGACAAAGCCAAGGAAGCAGTTAGACAGCACAACAGCAGAGAGCTGTACCAGATAGTTAATGTTTTGTGTGGTAGAAAACGGACAGGTATACAGGGATTGAAGGATAAACAAGGTAAGGTTATAGAAGGTGAGGATTCTATCATGGCTAGGTAGGCTGAGCATTTCAGTGATGTTCTAAACAATGCGGTTAGTTCTATTCCCATTGTTTGCAATGATGATAGATGCATTGGTGGCTTTAATGTTGGCCCTATAACACAATCCGAAGTTATTTTGGCTGTTTCTAAACTTAAACTTCATAAATCCCCAGGGGTAGATGAAATTACTACAGAAATGCTTAGAGCTGGAAATGTTTCGGTTACCACTTGGATGACTGAAATTCTGAATATCTTTTATGATAAAGGCATGGTTCCTAAGGATTTTACCAGAGCTATTGTTATCCCTATTTTCAAAAAAGGTGATCGCAGTTCTTGTGATAACTATAGGGGTATCAGCCTACTCTCTGTTCCAGGTAAAGTTCTTTCCATGATTGTGCTTAATAGAATTAAGAATCTGGTTGACAGTCAATTGCGTGATGAGCAATGTGGATTCAGAAGTGGTAGGGGATGTGTGGATCAAATATTTTCACTTAGGCAGATTCTTGAGAAATGTTTAGAGTTTCAGAAACCTTTGGTTGCTAGCTTTGTTGATTTCAAAAAGGCTTTCGACTCTGTTGATCGTCATAATTTGTGGTTGATTGTGAAATCATATGGTATACCAGACAAGTTAGTTAACATAATGAAAGCTCTCTATAATAACACTGAGTCGTGTGTGAGAGTTGGTAAGGCTTGTAGCAATTGGTTTAGCATTACTTCTGGTGTTCGACAAGGGTGCATTTTGTCTCCTTTTCTCTTTAGTTTGGTTATTGATTATGTTATGCGAAATTCACTTCAAGGGAAAGATTTTGGCCTTAAATGGGCCGGAGATAGGAAAATTTCTGATTTAGATTATGCTGATGATTTAGCCCTTTTGACAAATGATGTTGATGAGACTGACTCTTTCATTCGAGCTGTTGATGAGACTGGTAGTAGAGTAGGTTTGGTTATAAACAGAGAGAAAACTAAAGTGATGAAAATTGGTCAGGCAGGCTGTGATTCAGTTAATCTGAATGGTTGCAGTCTTGAGCAGGTGTCACAGTTTAATTATCTTGGGAGCTATGTAACAGATAATGGTGATGTGCGGCATGAGATTAACAGATGAATAGGTATTGCTGCCGGGACTTTTAAGAATCTATGGAGATTGTGGAGAAATAGGCGTATACACCTAAAGACTAAAATTAGACTGTATAATAGTTTGGTTCTTTCTAGGGTTAGTTATGGTAGTGAAACTTGGACACTTTGTAAACAAGATAACAGGAAACTAGATGCTTTTGATTCCAGATGCTTATGCAGTATCTTGGGCATTAGGTGGTTCAACTTTGTAACTAATGATGAGGTTAGGCAAAGGAGTTTGCAACCTCCTTTAAGTAGCATATTGTGCAGAGAGAGACTCCGCTGGTTTGGCCATGTTGCCCGTATGAATAATTATAGATTGGCGAATAGGGTTATGAACAGTGTGCCTAAAGGCCTCAGAAAGAAGGGGAGACCTAGGATGCGGTGGGCAGACAATGTCAAACAGGACCTTGTTAGAATTGGTGTGCAGTGGCCAGATGCAGTAGATGTAGCTCAGGATAGACTTGCTTGGAGAACTAAATTGCACATTCTGGTTGGACCTCCGTAGCCCATGGCTGCTTGAGGATGATGATGATGATGATGACCTTTATCTGGTCTCTTGAAAGCCAGAAATGAAAACCTACTTTGAGGACCTACTTAGTCTTGAAAACCTACTTTGAAACCTAAATGTTCAGGTTTCAAAGACTTGAAGGACTGAGAGTGGATAGGGAAGAGGATCCACTATTAAAAGACAAATGGAAGCCTCACATCTAGGCCATCTCATGTGCTCTTTATTGTGCTCAGGATATAACTCTTCTGCATATGGAGCTATGGCTTAATATCAGATACGATGGATGATGGTCTTTCAAAAACAGTGATATATGCTTTCAGACAGAAGACAGAATAGTTTTCCTACAAATTAGTATACACTGGTTGAAATTGAAAAAAAACACCCAGAAGGAGTTCCTTTAGGAACATCATGTTATAATATTAATAGTTAAGGGCAGCAGAAACCATGATCCAAGATTGAAAGTCATTAGGTGAAATAACGACATCACTGAGGATGATAACATGCAAATATATGCAGCATGTATTTAAGGATTAGGGCATGAAGAAAGAAGTTATTCATCTTGTGTTGTATTGTTCATTGCTCTTTGAAGCAGTTATCATGCCTGGACAATGCAGGCACATAACATTTGTTCAGTTAGTGGAGTTTGAGCAAGGTCATATAGTGGGTCTTCAGGAAGCAGATTTGTTTTTTCATCAAATTGCACACTGCGTTGGACGAGAGGTATTGGCAGTGATATGATTGTGGCATTGATGGTCAGAAGAGCATTTGCACACTCGCAGACATGGTTCTGGACAACACAGAGTTACAGACGCACAAGAGGTTTGGCATATCAGGAGGGCGGCAATGGCAGAGCAGACGGCTACGGCATTACAAATTCGATCCTCTGTCATACCAAGAGTGTACAAGAAAGATGTGCAATCATCTTTTGGAAGCAGGACTATAGGCACCTGTGCTGTTGGCATGGTTATCACTGCCACCTTGTCACTGTCGAGCATGTTTACAGTAGTGTCAAGGACAAGTTCATTGGAAGGAAGAATGACAGTCTATGGTCTTCAGTGATGAGAGCTGATTCTGCTTAGGAGCGTCTGATGGTCATTTAAGCATCCTAAGACAACAAGGCGAGTGGCTTCTTCCATCATGCATCTGCCAGCGACACACAGGGCCTACGCCAGGGAATAATGGTGTGGGGAGCGATTAGCTATCACTTTCGTATATGCCTGTTGTTTGTACAAGTACACTGTATAGCACTGTACATCAGTGACATCGTACAGCTGGTCATCCTGCCATATTTTAGTGTAATCCCAAATGTGATATTCCATCAGGATAACACCTGCCCACACTCTGTCTGAGCAACTCAGCATGCTCTTCAGGCAATGCACCAACTTCCTTGGCCAGCATGCTCCCTGGACTTGTCTCCAATCGAGCATGTCTGGGATTGGATTGGAAAACTCTTTCGTGGACCATGGCAGGCAATGGCCATCGCTGAATGCATCCAAGTTGAAAGCATATGGAATGGTATCCCCCAGCGTGATATCCAGTATTTGTACGACAGATTGCAAGCCAGATTGGAAGCTTGTATTGCTGCTCAAGAAGGTTCAACACCTTATTAAAATGTGCCTTCTGTAAAATGTAATACTCATTAAAAGGTAAAATAAATATTAAATGTGAATATTAAATAAATACACATGTGATCACTGCCCTTTCTCAACAAGTTATTTCTACTAAATAAATCTCGTAGATTGTTAATGGTGTTCTTTTTTCAAATTTCGCCATTGTATATTGAAGCACATAGACGTTAAAAAAAACATGTTCACAAGGGGAAGATTTACTGAGTGCAATCTCCAAATGTATACTTTATTATCAGCAATACAGAAACATGTCTGTCATCCATGGTAGTTTTACTGGTTTTGTAAGACCAGTTAATTGATGTCATAAAATTTTTTATTCTGACTAGTTAATATTTTATATAATGTTATGTAGTTTTAATGTTTTAACTTTGTATGCTGCATGTTAAGCTACTTTTCCAATCAACTGAAATATATATAGTGTGTATTAAAAAATTACTAGATAAGTTCTTTAAATGCTTATGTTTTTTTTAGTCACTCTCTTGTAATGGAATTCCTTAGTTTGTGGCCAGTGCAACATTCCTGTGGGAATGAATTACAAAATCTGTCACAGCTGGTGTCAGAAAAGCAACAGTTGAAATCATCAGTAAGTTTCACATTGCAATAAACATGCTTAATTATTTTGAGTAAATTACATACATAATATAGTTCTTGGAATTTTTATTTCTTTTTTCTTTACTTTCTGACTAAATGTGTTAATATGATAATTTTTTACCTATAAATTGAAAGTTTGTTCACATTTTGTCATTCCTTAGTAGTCATATTAAATTTTATTTCTTTTGTAAAATTTTCAAGCAATCCTCTAATTCCATCTCATATGTTTCAATGATCTAGGACCAAAGCATTATTCCATAAAGTTTTGAAATGCTTCCAAAAATTAAGTAAAACTTTTTTTTAAAAAAAGAGGAGTTTGAAAGCAAATACCAAGTAAGAACTTCCATTTTTTTTTTAAAACCTATTTTTATATTTCTATAATTATTTTTATTGTTCATCATATTATTTCCTGAAAATGAAATCAAAACTGCTGAGTTTTTTGGTTTTGGGAATGTACTGTGTTCAATTAAAGCAGAGCACAAGATGTAACTGTGACTAATTAGTTATATGTGTGACTACTTGTTGTATGCCTTTGCAGCACCAGCCTGATGACTATCATAAGCATCAGAAAACATGTGTTTTTGCTCAGTTAGTGCTTGAGCAGCAAGGTTGGTTCATTTATAATCACAATTAGTTAAGTAATGAAGTAGCCATTGATAGTTTAATGGTCGAAATAATTGCCACGTAAGTAGTAGACATGGGTTCAAGTGCCACTCATGGCAAAAAAAATTTTCTCGGCAAAGTTACTTCTTAAATACTTTAAATATTTATTTCCATAGATTTATTTAATCATTATTGATCTTTTAGAATTATGGCTACATATTTTTTTTTCTGATGAGGAAGTCCTACAACTTGTTGCTGAAGATATTTTTTAGCTCAATTTAGTTTTTTATAATTTTTTATTGTTTCTTGGTTTTCCAATAAAAAATTCAAATTTTTTATCATTTCCTGAGAATAAAGTCTCAGATACAGAACCAAAGAAGCATTTCTTGACTTGGAATTGTCCTCCTATGGTTAGCAGAGGGGGAGACAATGCATTTTCATTAAAGAGGTTATAACCCCCCCCCCCCCCCCCTGCAATATTAAGGAGATTTAACCTTCCACTTTTGGCAAAATTTTATTTTAAAGAAATTATTAGTTCACAAATTCATATAAAATGACTAAAAAAATGTTTATCCCCACTTAAAAAAAATTGTGGTTGCACCAATCTTATAGTGATTAAGAATATTGAATTTTTTTACTCTTAGTGCCTTAACTTGTAGGCACTTTGACAAAGAAGATCCCTAAAATGCAACAGCTAAACAAAAAGTGTGTAGTGAACATTATAAAAACAAAACAGCCAATAAGAAAGTATGGTTCCATTGCCATAAACAGGACATGAGAAGGAGCAATTCAAAGTCACCTTGTGCAATTTTGGCCCCTGTTTTAAAAATGTTATAATAATAAAACATTAAAAAATGTTTCAAGAATTTTTATTATGTTATTCGGGAGGAAATTTTCTTTTCATTAATATATAATTATTTTTCCATCATGTTCCCTAGAATTAATTGCCTTGCCAGAACCCCCCCCCCCCCTCCTTATCACTCTGAAAAAATCTTATTTAAATTAATATATTTTCTACTTAGAAATTTTACTTTAATAAAATTCAGAACTAAATGCTGTTCAAATTGTCACATTTTTGATCATTAGTTATTTGGCATTTTTTTTTCTTCCTGAAAAAAATCTGAGAAAAAGAAAACTGGGATTATGGATACAGCAGTTTTTTAGGGAAGGATCAATACATACTTAAAATATGGGCTTAAAACAATTAAGAAATACAGGGTGTTTCAAAAACACCGCAACCCTAAATATAAGAGAGTAGAACTTACGTGCATGTACATTTTATGCCATAATATTAGTCAGTTGGCATTACTGTACTTAAGGTTTAACAACCTTTAGCAGTTGAAATGACCTTGTCATGTGCTAGCTCACTCAAGCATTCATTCCTTTGTGTTGTGTCAGCTATGTCGTTTTCCAAAAACAAACATGTATTTATTATTGAGACTTATTATGCATACGAATCTTACAAACATGTGAGAGAGGAGTTTGAGTTGAAGTTTCCTCAGTCTACAGTTCCAAACAAGTCGACAATATCTCGTTTGATTGATAAATTCCGTGACATTGGGTCTGTACAGGATCGAAAGAGCCCAGGCTGGCCATCACTATTAACTGCCGAAGTTCTTGATGATGTGTCTCAGTGTTTAACTTGCTCACACAGAAAATCTCTTGGAAAGTTATCTTCACAGGTTGGACTGTCACCAGCTACTGTTTTCAGGGCTACTAAGAAGTTAAAATTTCATGCCTACCACATTGGTGTTGTTCATGAACTGAAAGAACCAGACCATGAAAAACTTTTATGGTGCTGTCATTGGTTTCGTTGTTTTGTTGATGAAAATGGAATTGAGATGTTATACCGTGTTTATTTCAGTGATGAGGCTTGGTTTCACTTGGATGAGTATGTGAACAGTCAAAACAGTCGAATATTGAGCAATGAAAGTCCTCACACTTTTCACGAACGACCATTACACGCACAGAAAATGGGTGTTGGTGTGCAATTTCACGTCGCCATGCGATAAGGCCTTTATTTTTTGACTCAATTGTAACTGGTGAAGTTTATCATGACCTCATCCAAGAAGTTTATTGCACTATTGGATGTGAATGAACAAGAGTGTTGGTTTCAACAAGATAGCACGAATGCCCATACTACAAATGACACAATGGTCATGTTGCAGGAATTTTTTGGTGATCATTTGATTTCAAAAAATTTGTGGCCCCTAAGATCCCCAGATCTTACTCCTCCAGATTTTTTCCTTTGGAGATATCTCAAATGTGTAGTGTTTTAAAACAATCCTCATACACTTTTGAAGACTTGAATGCTAACATTGAAATAGAGATTTTAAACATAAGAAAACAAACATAAGAAAGGTGACTGCAAATGTCATGAAATGGGTACAAACCTGCATCCAGGTTTCAGGAAATCACTTTCAACATCTGTTGTAAAGGTAGATATATGTCTAATTTGCATCTTTTGAAATATGTGTCTTTTGTCAAGTTTAAATAGAACAATACAATAGAAGGTTGCATCCTTTTTGAAACACCCTGTATAATCTCAAAATATCTCTTAGCAAAGCCACATTTTCTCAATTTAGAATATTAATACAATCTGAATTCCAGTTTTATAGAAAATAAAGTTAATTTAATTTTTTTTTCCAGCATGTGTAGCATACACACAGCAACTTTTCTGTAATCCACACATTATTTTGCAATTGATGGGTATACTCCAGATTTCCAAGGTCATTAAATGCAGTTTCAAGGAATCATTGTGGTACTTCAACATTGTTTCAGGTTTTTAAGACTTCACATGAGCCTCATTGCCTTCTAAGTGTCCATTTGTTTCCAGCATATTATTGACTGCCTGATAAAGCAGATACCTTTAAGATCTTCTAGCTCTCAAAATGAATTGTGACAAGTGTTAGCGAGCTTGGCTACTGATCTAAGGGACCTGAGTTCGAGCCCTGGGTAAGGCATGGATGTTTGTGTTGTTTTTCTGCTGAGATCCTGCCTCTCAGACCTTCTATTATGGCATATAAACTGAAGGCTTCTATCAGGCTTCTGTGGCAAGCAGCTACTTGAGGGGGTATTTATTTATTTTATTTATCACAGATAGATTATGTTAATTTTGGTCTTAGTATCTTATTTTTATGCCTCTAAATTTCACCTGAAACAGTTACTGATCTCTTTTATTTTTAGAAGTTCCAAAGCTAATTCCTCCAACACTATCAAATTATTTCTATGAAACTAATGCTGTTACTTACAACAAGCTAAAGATGATCATATTCACAGATTAGGGAAATGCCACTCTTACATCAATCCGATTTTTTGTAAGAGGAAAAATTGTCTTGCACCGGGCGGCATAAGAACCCATGACCTCCTGATAACATGTCAGGTGCTCTGGACCACTGAGCTACCGGCCACAGATCAAGATCTCCTCTAATTGATATTAGGAACATTTCTACCTACAGTACACAACCTGTGTCACTTGAAGCCACTGTTCCAGAAATCTAGCCTCAAGCAGTAGACACAAGAATGCCATGAATATGGAAAACATATTCATGAGTATAAATAAAAAATAAATAAATACCTCCTCAAGCAGCTGCTTGCCACAGAGGTCTGACAGGAGCCTGTCAGTTTATATGCCATAGTAGAAGGTCTGAGAGGATGGCAGGACCTCAGCAGAAAAACGACACATACATCCATGCCTTACCCGGGGCTCGAACCCAGGTCCCAGAGATCACTAGCTAAGCGTGCTACAATTGTTTAAATTTGATCATTCTCACCGATTCTGGCTCACAGATTAGGGAAATGCAACTCGTATGCCAATCCAATTTTTTTAAGGAAAAATTGTCTTGAGCCATGTGGAATATGAACCCCATGGCCTCCTGATAACGTGTCAGGTGTTCTGGACCATTGAGCTACTGGCCATCCAGAGCACCTGACATGTTATCAGGAGACCATGGGTTCCTATCCCACCCGGCTCAAGAAAATTTTTCCTCTAAAAAAATTGGATTGATGTAAGAGTGGTATTTCTCTAATCTGTGAACCAGAATCATCGAAAATTTTCAAATTTAAAAAATCGTATACTTGTGAATATACTTTCCATCTTCGTGGCATTCTTGTTGTCTGCCACTTGAGGCTTGAATTGCTGGATTAGTGCCTTCAAGTAACACACTGATTGTCTACTGTAGGTAGAAATGTTCATTAGAATTCATCAATTAGAAGAGATCTTGATTGGCGGCCAGTAGCTCAGTGGTCCAGAACACCTGACATGTTATCAGGAGGTCATGGGTTTGTATCCCACACGACTCAAGACAGTTTTTCCTCTAAAAAAAGTTGGATCGACATTAGAGTGGTATTTCCCTAAACTGTGAACCAGAATCATCGAGAATATTCAAATTTTAATGATCCTATTATGTGACAACCAACAAAAATTTAAGGCACATATTATAATTTGCTATTAGCACAATCATATTGCTCGAGCATTAATGTTCTCTCAGCTATTAAGGCCCACAATATTTTAGCACTATTAGCAAAGAAGAAAAATAGCTCCTTTTTTTTTTAAAGAAAACTATTAGCAAGTTCTTTTTAACCTTTGCAAGAAGATTTCTGTAAAAGCATTCTTAAGATGTTGGTTAAAATAACTTAAAATTTTCTTTTGTTGATCAGTAAAATTTTAAAGTTTATCCTTCAAACTTTTTGCTTGTTGAAAGTTTTTAGGGGAAAACTCAGGAGTTTTTTTTTTAGCAACAACAGTGATTTATCTTCAGTGAAGTGTCAGTATATGGTGATATTAAGGCTGTTAACCTTTCCAGTGTCCAGCCTGAAAAGCAGGTTTCCATCCAGAGGCCAAGCTATTTTCTCTCTATGCTCAGACGAAAAACACTTTAACTTTTAGAACTTTTTTGCCAAATAACTAATAAAAGGAATTATGGTATGTTATATGCCAAATTAATCAGCATTTAATTCTGGATTTTCTAAAAATAAAGTATTTAACCAAAAAGACGATATGTTTTATTTTAATAGGACTGTTTTAGAGTCATGTAAAATATGCATCTGGCAACACAAATAAATATTTATTAAAAAAAACTAATAGACAGAAATGATTACAATGCACATGAATAAAATTACTATATATTTCTGAATAACAAAAAAAATTTTTTTTGGTTTTAAGTAAATATTTCTCTTGTTTTTTAATTTTTTTCTCAGTACCATGCTTGGAGATTATTTTATTGTGAACATAGGTGGCCGGATGTTTATAAAATAATTCAGTTAACTTTTCAAAGCTCTCAGCCAGCTGGTGGGAGAATGCTCTAAATATAGAACAACAGCACTGGTGATAATGCATTTTGGACTGTGCTAATAGCAGTTCGAGTAAGAGAAATGGCTATTCATTTTCTGGTACATTAAGTTGAGGAATAAATTAAAAAAATCAACTATTTTAGGAGCTCTGAAATGTCTATTATATATATATACAAAAGTAAAAAATGTTAGCTCAAACTTTAATATTTTAAAAAAGTTTTTAATATTTTTATGATACTAAAGACTGAGTGGTCTATAAATGGTAGCTAGGCATAAACTGGAAGGGGAGCTGGTTTACCAATCCCTAGTGATGATGCACAAAACCGGCTAGGTCTAGCACCTATTGTCCGACCCCACCTTCTCGTGGTGCAGGCCGTTAGTTTCCTTTCAAAAGAGATATTCTCTTTTGGAAGGGAACAGAAGGGAAGGGCTGCCAGTTAAGTATTGCCTACTGATCTGGTCATCTATTGCCACTTTTTTCTTTCTTTCTTTTACCCTGCTGAGGAGTGGTCAACTTCACAGGGTCTTGGTGCTGACCATTTATACCTATTAGACTGGACTTGTTTATGGATTTGAGTTTGATTATGATCCTGGACTTGCTGCACTGGTGGGCTTCTGTGGAGGGAAAATCGTCCGCTGTGTTTTCTGTTTGTGATTTGAAAACCCCATGTGAATAGATTCACAGGATATGTTTTATCAGATCTTGAATAATTCTGATCACAGGCCATTGCAGGTACCTGAACCTCACTTAGCTAGTTGGGCATCGTCAATCCTAAACTGGAGTGATGTGTCTCAGGCAGGCCATATGGCTCTTGAAAGAGTCCACTTGAAAAGGTGATGCCTAAAGTTTCTACCAGCATCAGTGACTTCAGCCTTTAGCAGAGGAGAAACAGGTCTTTGTCCCATGCCAGCGATCAGGGGACTGTTTGTTATTGTTGGCCCTACCTATCTCAATAAACCTAGTTTCTTTAAAAATCCTACTAATCATTTTCTCTCTGCAGGATAGTGGATTGTGAGGACATTACATAGATATTATTCTCTTGATGTCCTCAAACAAGAATTCCAATGCTATAACCTAGATATTCTAGGCTTGCAAGAGACCAGATGGACAGGTAAAGGTGAGATACTTAAAAATAACTTTAAATTTCTCTTTACAGGAGGGAGGATGGAAAGCATCACCAAGGCGTGGGTCTGCTTCTCAGCAGACATGCAAGTGATGCTCTTCTAGGATATGAGTGCATTAATGAAAGGTTTCTTACAGCAAAATTTCAGACAAGCATTAAAGACTTGAATGTTATCTGCTGCTATGTCCCCACTGAGGATGCTGATGAGGATGAGAAGGATAGGTTTTAAGGACAACTTCAGGATATTTTGAATTCTGTCAAGAAAGGAGATATTACCCTTGTTCTAGGTGACTTCAATGCCAAAGTTGGTACTGACTCTGACCTTTGGGGAGGGGTGATAGGCCCTTTTGGTATTGGCAGCTGCAATGGCAATGGATAATGTCTCCTACAGGTAAGTAAACTCAATGGTTTCAGAATAACTAACACTTATTACAAACACTGCGATATACATAAGTACACATGGTTTCACCTGATGGGCTGCATAAGAATATGATTGATTATATATTAATTAACAGCAAATGGGCTAGTTCTGTTAGGAATACCAGGGCATATAGGGGAGCTGAAATTGGATCTGACCATTACCTTGCTAAAAGTGTCTTGCAACTTAAACTTAAAAAGTGTTGTGCTAGGGTTAAAAAATTTACTTTTAATACTGAAGCTCTGAAAGACCCAGTTATAGCCAAAGCTTACCATGATAGGTTACTTAGTCATTATGACAGTCATGATATGCTTACTACTGAAGTTGAGGAAGAATGGGATCATTTTAAACAGGCATTTTTGGACACTAACAGTACTCTTTTAGGAAAAAAGGAGTAGAAGAGGCAGAATTATCTGAGTGATAAGGCACTTGAGTTTATTTCGTGAAGAAAGAACTGCAGGAATGTCTTTAATCAATGCCCTATTAGTCCTAATAGAAAGCATTACAGAGAACTTATTAAACGTGTAAAAGATCAGTTAGCTGCTGATAAGAATCTATGGCTTGGCTGACAAAGCCGAGGAAGCAGTTAGACAGCACAACAGCAGAGAGCTGTACCAGATAGTTAATGTTTTGTGTGATAGAAAACGGACAGGTATGCAGAGATCGAAGGATAAACAAGGTAAGGTTATAGAAGGGGAGGATTCTGTCATGGCTAGGTGGGCTCAGCATTTCAGCAATGTTCTAAACAACTTAGTTCTACTCCCATTGTTTGTAATGATGATAGATGCATTGGTGGCTTTAATGTTGGCCGTATAACACAGTCTGAAGTTATTTTGGCTATTTCTAAACTTAAACTTCATAAATCCCCAGGGGTAGATGAAATTACTTTGGAAATGCTTAGAGCTGGGAATGTTTTGGTTACCACTTGGATGATTGAAATTCTGAATATCTTTTATGATAAAGGCATGGTTCCTAAGGATTTTACCAGATCTATTGTTATCCCTATTTTCAAAAAGGTGATCGCAGTTCTTGTGATAACTATAGGGGTATCAGCCTACTCTCTGTTCCAGGTAAAGTTCTTTCCATGATTGTGCTTAATAGAATTAAGAATCTGGTTGACAGTCAATTGCGTGATGAACAATGTGGATTCAGAAGTGGTAGGGGATGTGTGGATCAGATATTTTCACTTAGGCAGATTCTTGAGAAATGTTTAGAGTTTCGGAAACCTTTGGTTGCCAGCTTTGTTGATTTCAAAACGGGCTTTCAACTCTGTTGATTGTCATAATTTGTGGTTGATCGTGAGATCGTATGGTATACCAGACAAGTTAGTTAACATAATGAAAGCTCTCTATAATAACACTGAGTCGTGTGGTAAGGCTTGTAGCAATTGGTTTAGCATTACTTCTGGTGTTCGACAAGGGTGCATTTTGTCTCCTTTTCTCTTTAGTTTGGTTATTGATTATGTTATGCGAAATGTACTTCAAGGGAAAGATTTTGGCCTTAAATGGACTGGAGATATGAAAATTTCTGATTTAGATTATGCTGATGATTTAGCCCTTTTGGCCAATGATGTTGATGAGATGAACTCTTTTATTCCAGCTGTTGATGAAACTGGTAGTAGGTAGGTTTGGTTATAAACATAGAGAAAACTAAAGTGATGAAAATTGGTCAGGTAGGCTGTGATTCAGTTCATCTGAATGGTTGCAGTCTTGAGCAGGTGTCACAGTTTAATTATCTTGGGAGCTATGTAACAGATACTGGTGATGTGCGCCATGAGATTAACAGACGAATAGGGTTTGCTGCCGGGACTTTTAAGAATCTATGGAGAGTGTGGAGAAATAGGCATATACACCTAAAGACTAAAATTAGACTGTATAATTGTTTGGTTCTTTCTAGGGTTAGTTATGGTAGTGAAACTTGGACACTTTGTAAACAAGATAACAGGAAACTAGATGCTTTTGATTCTAGATGCTTATGTAGTATCTTGGGTATTAGGTGGTTCAACTTTGTAACTAATGATGAGGTTAGGCAAAGGAGTCTGCAACCTCCTTTAAGCAATATATTGTGCAGAGAGACTCTGCTGGTTTGGCCATGTTACCCATATGGATAATTATAGATTGGCGAATAGGGTTATGAACAGTGTGCCTACAGGCCTCAGAAGGAGAGGAAGACTTAGGATGCGGTGGACAGACAATGTCAAACAGGACCTTGTTAGAATTGGTGTGCAGTGGCCGGATGCAGTAGATGTAGCTCAGGACAGATGTGTTTGGAGAATTAAACTGCATGGTCTGGTTGGACCTCCGTAGTCCATGGCTGCTTGAGGATGATGATGATGAAAGACTGAGTTTATGGTCCATAGCCATATATACGGGCTTCATGAATCTAGTTTTGTGGGTTGTGGCATGGTAAGGGTTAATTTTTACCAAATAATAATATTAGACTGCTTGGTTGGGTTATTTTACATCTGAGCAACACTATTTTGTACACCATGGGCTAATTTACCAGGTCACATGGACCCCAAAGGTTCAGAGAAGGTTGGGGGAGGGGTCCCACTGTAACAGCTGTTGGGAGACAGATGGTAGCCTCCCATCAATGCCATCCAGCGTCGTCTTTAACATGCACAGGATATGGCTCTCCCGCAAATGGGGCCATGACTTAATGTCACATCTGATGGACGGCGCCTTTCCAAGCCCATCGTGTCCCTTACTGACCATGGCAGGGCGGGGAATTTTGTGGAGATAAATCTCAACTCTGACCCAGCTGGAACTCGAACCTGGAAACTACAGGTTATGAGCCTGACACACTACTGACTGAGCCCCCTCCCCACAGACTGTTTGGTAAAACAGTATTTTAAGTTCTCAAAATTAGCGCAGTTAGGTAAATAAAATTTTAACAAAGTTTATGTAATTCACAATTGCTAGTGCTTAATACTTCCCATTTCTTAAAGTTGATTATACAGAGTCAACTGACAATACTCTGATGAGTGAGAAAGATGTCATTATGATTCTGTTGTTTCTAACTATATAATTGTTTTCCAAAGGTTTAATTGCAATAGAATGAATTGGAATACATGAAAAAATAATGTCTTTAATCATTTACAATGTTAGAAAAAAATCAGTCTTCTCTGAAAATAAAAAAACAAAACAGTATTTTTAATGTAGTAGACCTTTCATTTTTTTGTAGCAAAACTAAAAGCAGTTTTAGTATTTAGTAAAAATTTACTTTTTTCCTTTTCAGGTTAATCAAAAATTTAGTTCCCTTCATTCAGCTATTAATACACTAAAACAGAAAGTTTTAATATCTGGTTACCTGCAAAAACAATGGGATCAAGCTATGTCTGATTGCTCTGAACTGAATGGATGGTAAGAAGAACTTATAAACAAATTGAAATTAATTTTTCTTCTTTTTGCTAACCATAAAAATAATATACTGAATTCTAAACAAAGCTGTTGGAAATGCATACTCATAAGAGAAGCTAGAGGTATTTAGTGCAAAGACAAGAATCGAGACATTTTTAGGGAATTACAGTAGAATGAAACAAGTGTAGTCATATCCAGTTGCAATAAACATCGTGGGGCAGGCAAAATTTGTTTGTGGTAGACAGTGCTCAAAATAAGAGAACCAAAGTTAATAAATTTTACTTTCATGGGATTTTAAAACATCCACTAAAATGCCAAACAATGAAAGGTCTACTACATACAATTCTGGGAGATATAATGGAATTGTAGCTTTTTCACTGTCGATGCACTGTTGTCATGTGCATAAATTATTCCATTGTGATTCTTCTGTCACTTACCCCAGTAATTAGTTTTGGTAAAGAGCATAGGTGTAGCAACTATGAGACTGTGCAGTTGATCCTTCATCAGTTCTCATAGATCATTGATAATGATTGACAAATTATTAATAGGTCATTGATCTAGGACAGGCATGTCAAACACGTGGCCCACCGGGAACTGTTCTGCAGCCTGCCAAGATTGATAACCAATACTTTATTTAACTTTTGACAACACTGGATTCTTTAATTAAAATTATAAGTACGTACATGGTACATGAATTAAATAAACGTATTTCAGAAAACATTTCCATTTATATATAAGGGAAACTATTGCACATAAATGTATATGTCGGAGCCCGATCGTAGAATTGCGAACAACTATTTTGTGCAAATAACTATTTTCCACTTTAAAAAATAATAAACCTGTGGAAAGATCAAGAATAACAGACAAGCATGTGCAAGCAATTTTAAAAATAACTACAGCTCAACAAATTCAACCAAATTTTGAAGATTTGGTTAATGAAAAACGTTGCCAAGTTTCTTCAAAAAAAAGATGATATTATTTTATTTAAATAATGTTAAATTGAAAAAAAGAAACTTTCCTACATACATATGTATTTTTTAATATGTTTATATTCTGTGTATTATTATTTTGTATGTATTGATTTGTTTATAATAAAAGCTATGCTTCATCTTTATTTCCATTTTTTTTTTTGTTTTGCGGCCCGCAATTTAATATATAATACTTAATATGGCCCTCGGTGGTTGGGGCGGGGGTGGCTCAGTCGGTAGCGCGCCAGGCTTGTAATCTGTAGTTCCCAGGTTCGAGTCCCAGCTGGGTCAGCATTGAGATTTATCTCCGCAAAATTCCCTGCCCTTCCCACGGTCAGTAGGGGACACCGATGGGCTTGGAAAGGCCGCCGTCCGTCGGATGGGACGTTAAGCCGTGGCCCCATATGCGGGAGAGCCATATCCTGTGCACATTAAAGAACATGCTGGATGGCCTTGATGGGAGGCTACCATCTGTCTCCCAACAGCTGTTCCAGTGGGTCCCCTCCCCCAACCTTCTCTGAGCCTTCGGGGTCCATGTGACCTGGCCATTTAGCCCATGGTGTGCAAAAAAGTGCCGCTCAGAGGTAAAACAACCCAACCCAACCCTCGGTGGTTAACGAGTTTGACATGCCTGATCTAGGATCTATTAAAAATGTTGAAGCATTTGCTGACTGGTTCCTATCTTCAATTTTCATCATAATATTTGCTTTTTTCCCAATAATAAAAAAGTGTTTCATTTCACCAGGCATTCTGCCTTGTTCATTATTGATAAAAAATTGACCATAGACCTTTACATCTTTTATTTTTCGAAAGTTTTAGACAAAATGTTTTAGCTCATTAGCAAAAAAAAATTAAGCATTACAATCATACCACACAAAGCACAAAAGGACAAATTACTCCTTGATAGCATATTTTCCTGTACAAAACACAAAACTGAAAATTCACCATTGGAGTTTGCATATATCATGTGTACTTGTGCATTTCATAAGCTTCCTAGAATAACAATAAGATACATTTTCGTTAACCAGGCTGCTTTAGTTTTGAATGAAGTGTTTTAAAGCTTCCCAGCTAGTAAATTAATCATTAATACTTTATTTGTTGGAAGCCAATGTATCAATTTCACTTTTCAAATAATAGTGACCTTGAAATAGTATCTTGGTTCTGTAATGTGAGGTACTATTAAAAACTGTTTTTGAACAGAAATTGGCAATTAATTTAATTGTTCCTAATCAAACGTTAGAAAATAATATTTAAATATACGATATATATATATATTGAAAAAATATATGATAATTTGAAAATAATCCATTTCTGCCTATAGCATTTGCATTCACCATAAGTAAAATCAAATAGTGACACATTAATTTATCTCTTCTCCTGCACCTATATATAGATTATCAATTAATTTTGGTTTCAGTGTCATTGGCCTAATTTACTTGATAGTAAAGGTACAATGCTTTAAAAACATTTAACCTAAGATATTAATTTTTATTGCTAGTAAATGTTGTGTCATGCAACAACCAATGGCAGCTTGTGACTAAATTTTTGGTGGTGCACTTGGCTTAGCACAGGCAGGTCCTGGATGTAGGAAAAAATTTGGGGGAGATGCTGATATTGAATTGAACCAAATTTGACTGAAAAGATGCTCCATAATATATGTATTCTTTTTTTCCGGCTATTCTTTAAATCAGGGGTGGGCAATTGTTTTCGTATCTACACTACGCTTGCGTATTGACATGGCCGTCCTAGTGGAAAATATGAGACGAATCTTAGGTCGCGCACGGGAAGGAAATCTTGGTTCAAGGCGAATTTTTCTGACTGTCTTGGTGGGCCACAAAAAATTCTTATCGGGCCGAACGTGGCCCGCGGGCCGCTATTTGCCCATCCCTGCTTTAAATGCATTATTTAACAATAAGTTTTGTAAAAAAAAAAAGCAACTTGGAAAGGTTTCTTGGCCTTTCTACTCCAGTATTTTGCTCCTCCCATGTAATAATTACCTATATATGTGTTTTTCTTCTTCATTCTAGTGGTATTTTAAAAAACTGTTCATAAAAAATGTGTAATATATGTAGGTTTACTGTACTTTTTTACTTCTTTTTGATTATAAATTTATATTTATTATTTTGAATTGAAATACTCACAGTAAATTATCACTTAAACAGTTGTCTATTTTGGTTATATTTAATTTACAATATTATTTTATTTCATGCATATATATTTTATTACACATATTAATTTATTTTACAAAGAAGCATAAAAAAGTGATATGATTAATGAAACGAATCATGACTAAAATTATTATGAGAGCAGCTGGTATTAAACTGGTTGCAAGTCAAAGAGCTAGGGCACTTAGCCAACTGAGCTAAGCATTACTGATGAATTATCATATTAAAATATATTATTATTATTCCATTGTAGACCAAATGTTCAACACACTTTATATTTTCATATTGAATGTTCTTTTTAAATTGTTCATATATAAATATCCTTTCTTGGCAAAATAAAAAGTTGGTATCCAGTTCAAGTTCAGTTCAAATGCATCTTGTAAATTCAAATAGTGACACATTAGTTTATACCATAACTTTAGTTATGATTGCCATTGGATATTGGATGATCTTGCTAGAAAAGTGTAGGCCTGTTGAGCCTGCCATATTCAAATGAATATTTTCTTTAAGTAACAAGATCTTTGACTATTGGTTGTTTGGTAGAATCAGCCCATCAAGTGTCATGGGCCACTTTGGAATGGACACCAGTTCATTGCTATTATATTTCAGTGCATGCACATTGTGTCATTGCTATAATAGATAATGTTAAGAATCTGGGCTGTGGCCATAATGAAAAAAATTCATATTGTGTAAACTGAAGTGTATATTTGTGTATATTATGTAACTTATGTATTTGTGTATATTTGTGTAAACTAAAGTGTATATTGTGTAGCAAAGTAAATGCTGTGATCATCTACATAATATGGCAAATAATGATCACAGAACAGTATGAAAATTCATAGTTGCTGGCAGAAGTGGCTTGTCCATTAGGCTACTGGGCCTAATGAACAAGCCACATCTGCCAGCAATTATGCACATTGCTTTTGGTCAATATTTTTAGTAGATTTTCATGGAACTAGCTTCATTTTTTTTTTTTGGACACTAGCTTCATTTACTTTTGTACTTTGAGAATTATTTTTATTGCCCTTTAAATATATACTTTGATTAGAAAACAATAATTGAAACTTGACCAAAAATGAAACCATTACAGTATACATGACCCAAAAAGATAGCTACCTCAGGAAACATCTAATTACCGAGTGAATTGAGCATACATCAGAAAACTCAATTTTTAAAATGTAGGACTTACTTTAATACTACTTTTAATTAAAGTGTGAGTATTTTCATAACTTACATGAAGAAATTTCAATTTTTAAATTAAAGTATTGCCATTGTTCTGAAATTAACTTTTCCACTGCAATATAATGCTACTGAGCCAGAAGTGATTTGATCTCAAATTCAGTGCTTAAATTCTATATGCTTTGAAATATTTTTACTTGATTTTTTCACATCTCTTTACCTCTTTTCAGGTATATATTTTTTATTTTTAATTGTATTTTGTTTATAAAGCAAAATTTTTTGCATTGCTAATTCCCTAGTCTTAGAGTTTGCTAAACACCTGAAAATCCAAGCATATGCACAAAGAAAAAAATAACTAAAAGATTTAAGTAGTAATAGAAATATTATTAATTATTTATATTAAAATAATGAAATAATTTAGAAAAAACAACAAAAAGAAAAAAAATATATTAGAGGTTAAAATGAAAAAAAAAAGTAAAATTTTGCAATTTTTGCAAAAAATCTTAAAACATTTCATTTAGCTCTCTTTTTCTTTGAATTCATGCAATTTTATTATTCTTAATTAAATGCTGCTGCTTTTGATATATTACATAATATCTTTGTTAGTTATTTCAGGATGAGATTCTAAATTTCTTTATATTATTATCTAAATACAGTCCAAAATTAGTTTGGCCATGAGTGGGTTCAGTTTCAGAAAACAGACACTGTTAAGGAATGATGAGCATACACGTAAAACATATGTATGCATAATGTATATACATACATGCATAACTTATGGGGCAAGGATTGACTAAGTCAGTAATGCACCAGGCTAGTAATCTGCAGTTCCCAGGTTCAAGTTCCAACTATGTCAGCTTTGAAATTTATCTCCACTAATTCCCTCCCTGCCCTGTTGAGAAAAGCGACACCAGCAGGCTTGGAAAGACCACCATCCATCATATAGAACATTAAGCCATGCCTGTGTGTATGTTGCCAATACCTTGTGCACAGTAAAGAACATGTTGGATGGCTTTGACAGGAGAGTGCCAGCTATTTCCTAATAGCTATTCAAAGGGTCCCCTGTCCCAAAGTTCTCTGAGCCCTTGGGGTCTTTGTGACCTGGCCATTTAGTATGTGCAAAAAAGTGCTGCTCAGATGTAAAACTACAAACAACCTGCAAAATCATATATTACAGTCTAGTGGGTTATGTGCATTGTCTACTCACTCACCCACCCACCAGATTGTAATCTTTAAGTGTATACACCTATTTTTTCGACATTCTCCATAAATTCTTAAGAATCCCAGCAACAGTCCTTCAACTCAAAGCATGTCTGTCATGCAATAAATGCAGCTGCTGTTTTTTGCCAGTTTAGGGCAATTATAACAAGGTCATGTTTGACATTATCTGCCCACTGCATCCTAATTTTCTAATGTCTTTAGGCACACTGTTCATACTCTACTCACTCATCTGTAGCTATGCATATGGGCAACATTACCAAGCCATTGCAGTCTCTTTTGGCACAATGTGCTGCTCAAAGGGGATTGCTGAATCCTTCACCTAACTTTGACATTGCTTACAACATTAAACCATCTAATGCCCAAGATATTGCATAAGAATCTAGGGTCAAAGGCATCAAGTGTCCCTTTATCTTGCATACAGAGGGTCTAGATTTTAGTACTATAGCAAACTTTAAAAAGGACCAAACTTTATAGAGCCCAATTTTAATCTTTAGGTGTATACACCTGTTTTCCACACTCACCATAGATTCTTAAAAGTCCCAGCAGCAATATTTAGTTTTCTGTTAATCTCATGCTGCACATCACCAGTGTTTCTTACACAACTTCAGAGATAATTAAACTGTGACTCTTGCTCAAGGGTGCAACTATTCAAAACAACTGAAGCACAATCTGACTGAGAGATTTTCTCTCTTTAGTTTCCTCCCTATTTATCACAAAACATACCCTGTCAATAGTCTTATGAAAAGCTCTAATGAAAGTGCTAATCTCATCAACATCATTCACCGAAAAAGCTAAATCACAGTATAATATAAAGCAGAAAGTTTCAAATCTCAAGACCAGTGGTCAAGACCGAAGGCTTAGAGGTTGGGGGAGGGGACCCACTGGAACAGCTGTTGGAAGTCAGATGGTAGCCTCTTGCCAAGGCCATCCAGCATATTCTTTAACATGTACAGGGTATCACTCTCCTGCACATGGGGCTACGGCTTAACGTTCCATCCAACGGACGCAGCCTTTCCAAGCCCATCAGTGTCCCCCTAAACGTGGGTAGGGCAGGGAATCTTGCGGAGATAAATCTCAATGCTGACCCAGCTGGGACTCGAACCTGGGAACTACAGATTATGAGCCTGGCATGTTACTAACTGAGCCACCCCACCTCCTGACAGTAGCAGGATTTTGTTCATTTCTGACAGTGCTGGGTGTTCTACATTCTTCTCTCCGACCTTCAGAGATTTCCTCTGAGGCCATTTTCTCTTCACGTAGTGCAAAGTCTTTGCTCGGCTGTCCCATTCACACAGCTCCGCTTAGGTCACTCGTTTTTAACCCACTCTTTTCTCCTTAAGGCGGACGCAGTACCTAAGTGCGAGTTTTGTGACACCGTTTTAACGATCAAACATATTTTACTTTCCTGTCCTGCTTTTAACTTTGAACATGGACTCTATTTTAACTTTCACGATTTTACGTCCGAGCCCCTTACACTCAGACATCTTTTATCCGATCATTGTTGTTTTAACGCTGTTTTCCAATTTTTAAAATATACTGGATATTTTACTCGTCTATAGTTTTATTTGAATGTATAACCCAGGTCGCTTACACCTGGGTGCTTTTTATATTTATTATACATTTATACCTTTGTTTCTTGTTAACTATGTTTCCTTTTATTGTTTTACATTGTTTTTTCTATATACATGTAGTAAATTTTTAACTTTGGCTGTGGGTGTGATGACTTTTAGCTTTTATTTAGACATTCGTTTGGCGCATTATAGCCTGAGTTGCTAATGCGCCATTAAACCCAAAACAACCAACCAACCACTGTCCCATTCACACAAGAAACAGCAGTAATTCATATATCCCAGCTGTAGACCCATCAAGAGAGCTACTACCTTCAAGTCACAACAGAGATGCCAGCCATACTTGCTGTATTGAAGACAGTTCAAAAACTGTTGTAGGTTGTCATAGGTTTCTTTCACATAGACAGCATGTCCAACTGGAATGGATGGAAGTCGATTTCCATTATGCAGCAACAGTGCCTTGAGACTCAATTGCGAGGAGTCTATGAATAGTCACCATTCTTGAGGGTCATGTTTGATTCCGAGGGCATTCATCAGGCCATCTACATCGAGCGGAACACAAAGTAATCTTCCTTTCTGAAGTAAGGTGCAAACTGCTCATGACGAGTTTGAAATGAAGTCACTCAGGCATTTTCCTTGAGAAGATTTCATTATTTAAGTCTTGATTCAAGTAACTCTGACCTTGGACAGCTCCAGATCGCAAACAAGATCATTCATTTCTTCTTCAGTGAGAATGTGTGGCACAGGTGACGCACCATGGCAGATGTATGGATCATCATTAGACACCAAAGGCTGTGTAGAACCCGACACTGATTTGCCTCCCTCATTATCATCTGAATCTATGGAAAATTCTTTTGGAGGTTCGGGAACAGGAAGGCCTTTGCCGTGTGGAACTGGTTGGAGAGCAGATTGTATATTTGGGTACACTATTGTCCACTTTTTATCCTTGTGATGCCTCTTGAAACAGATGGAACCATGCAGAAGTAGCAGTCATTCGTGTGATTGCTTGGCTTTCTCCAAACCACAGGAACAGCAAACAGCATCAGCACTTTTTTGCCTTTCAGCCACTTTGGAAGATTTCTTGCTCATGTACTTCAGCATATGTGTGGGGCCCAGGCCTTTTCCTGGTTCCCAATCTTGCATCCAAAATAAAACTCATATGCCGCTTTCACTATTGGAGTGTTGGCTCTTTTCTGGCTTGCAAACATCACTTCCCGCAAATGTAACAAATTGTATCTGCACTATTAACACAGTTACAAGGCATCACTACTGCTGGATTAAAACTGCAAAGATCACCTGTGTTGTACTTATGACTCGGAGGTAATGGGAGTCGCTCAAAAGACTAAGAGATGTCACTTACGACCCTACGAGACGTCACTTACAACTAATGATTGCATCATCTTTTGTTCGTGATCGTAAAGCCGCGATTTCATGACTCAACTACATTGCATAAGACAATGATGCAATATCTCCAGGGGTTGTGTGTATGGTGGTATGATGCAATACAACACAATATGTTGCAATCTGGAGGTTAAAATACAGTGTTGCAAAATGGTTACCTATGTACTCAATGCAGACTGATGAGGTGATCATATAACCTTCGGAAGGAATGCCATGTCCTGGCAACGTGATCATCTGTCTTTCCTAAACAAGAGCCAATCGACAAATTTTATTGTCATTTTCGTGTTCAGCACCTTGAAATTAGTAAAGATTGGCTGTTTTCATTTCAAAGCCTTTTTGTGTGTTGCCCAGTGTAATTAGTAATTTTCGTCAAATGCACCATTCAGGTCTTGAATTTTATCCATGTAAACATATTTGTTTACAAAACCTCAAAGATAAAAATCAAAGGATATAAAATCAGAGCTCTTTGGTGGACCATCCTTTCCAATCCAGTTGTCAGGAAAGCCATACCCTGTGCATATTAAAGAATGTGACTTGACAGGAGGCTGCCATCTGTCTGCTAATAGCTGTACAGTGGGTCACGTTCCCCGAACCTTTTTTTGAACCTTTGGTGTCCTTATGGCCTGACCAATCAGCCCATTGTGTGCAAAAAAGTGCTGCTAAGACGTAAAATAACCCAACCCATCTATCAGGGATTGTTGCAGTAAGAACTTCCATAACATCTTGATAAATATGGTAGTGTGCTATGTCCTCTGATGGCTGCCTATGAAGATATTCAGTGGGAGAATGTACAGATACACATTTAATGTGATGCCTTTTGTATATTTTGGCATAGTGCTCCCTGAAACCCCACCTTTATTTTTCAGACACCCTGTATATTGTGTATGTTTATAGGGGGAAGGGGTGACTCAGTAGCATGCCAGACTCGTAAACCAGCAGTGCAGTTTCAAGTGCATACCCTGTGGATGTTAAAGAACACACTGGATGGCCTTGATAGGAAGTTACCATCTGTCTCCCAACAGTGTCCAGTGTATCCCCTCCCTCCAAATCTTTTCTAATCCCTCAGGGTCCTTGTGACTTGGCCATTTAGCCTATTGTGTGCACAAAAGTACTGTTCAGAGGTAAAATAAGCCAATCCTGTATATTAAATACTAACATGGCAATTTTCTTAACAATTGTTTCAAATGAAAGAAAAAGAATTACTGCATAAACTTTGAAAAAAAAGTTTCCCTCAATATAATAGAATTTTGTTATGAAAAAAACTATTCTGCTAATAAAATGTCAAGCAATCTGTTCGTAATGTTCTAGCATAAAAGGAAATTTAGAGTTTGTATAGAATACTTTTCTGATTTTAGACCTTGGTATTTATTTATATTATTTTTATAAAAAGGATAAACTAGGGTTTTGTTGTTTCACCTCTGAATTACACTTTTTTTTTGCATAGAATGGGCTAAATAACAAAGCAGAAGAACCCTAAGGTCTCAGAGAAAGTTGGAGAAGAGTATCCATGGACAGCTGTTAGGATACAATAGCTTCCTTTCAAGGCCATCCAGCAAGTTCTTTAGCATATATATTGTATAGTTCTGCACACTGGGCCACAGCTTAGCATATCTGATGGACAGTCCCAACTGTGCCAGAATTGAGATTTCTCTCCAATAACCCTCCCCCCCACCCTTACCACCACCACTTTTCCCTTGGTCAGAAGGGTGAACAAATGGGCTTGGGAAGGTTGCCATCTGTTGGATGGGATGTAAAGCCATTGACCCAGGTGTGGAAGAGTTACACCTGTGCATGTTAAAGAACATGATGGTTGGTGTTGGCGGGAGGTTTCTATCTGTCTCCTAATAGTTGTCCAGGAGTCTTCTTTTCTCACTCACCACTGAGCAGTTGGATCCTTGTTGCCTGGCCATTTAGCCTATTGTGTGTGCAAAAGTGCTGCTCAGAAAAAAAATAGCATAAGGTCCACCTTGTTAGAAACCTGTTTAGAAACTCATGAGCTGCTACTGCTCTACAGGATTTTATTAAAATGTAGGTATATATATGTGCCCCAGGAATTGAAGGATCAGATCATAGCAGCTGCACAGTGCATGGACTGGAGCCAACTCTTCCACTTGGAAGGAGCTCTACCATAGATTGAGTATTTGAGTTGCCCACAGAATATCTATAGATTAAAAAGAATATCTACTGTTTTGAATTGGGTATTATCCTTTAAAATTACATATATGGGTTCTATCTCTTGATTTTCTTAAAAATATTGAAAAGAAGCTATATTAATGTACTGATGTATTATTTTCAGTATAGAAAAGGCAGAGACATTTGTAAATAAAATTCGTGATAGCTGGCAAGCTTTGGTGCGTGATAAAAGTATGCGATGTAAGTATTTTTCTAATTTTTTTACCTTCTTAATTTTAGCCTATAGTGCATAGAGTAAATTAAATGAAATGCCATTAAATATACTGGCCCTGCCAGCACCTGTGTGTTTATTTTATGATAAATGGAATTTTATTGTAATACCACTAAATATGTATTTAATCCTAAAAGAAAATATTTTACTTTACTAACTAAATTAGGCTTTCGCTCCTGAACAGGGCTGGACTCAGACTTTCTGAGACCCTAAGATATGTGTAAATTTAAGATGCCCTAAGCTGTGGTAAATTTAAGAGGACCTAAGATGTAGTAAGTTTAAGATGCTCCAAAAAGTCAAAATATATATTTATTTTTGTGATTGAAGAGAACATTAAAAAAACTGATATGGTGAAGCATTATACTTGCATTGGTATAAATTAAAGATTGTGTAAAGCTGAGAAGAACAGTGTTTGCACAATGGATTAATCTGATTAAAGTCATAAAATTTTTCATAAACTTGAAACTCAATTTTTTTAGGCCCCTCATAATCATGAGACCCTAACCTGTAGCTTAGTTATCTTATGCGTAAGTCCACTCCTGAATTAGTTATTGTATGAAAATATTTTCTATTCAGCAGAAAAAAATTACTTTTGCCTAGATTTAAAGGATTTATTATTAGATTTTTTTTTTAAATGACTTGTTGCTTTAAAGATTAAGGTATTTTTTCTGCTACTAGAATGAATTGATATTTAAGAATATTAAGTCGGATGATAGCAAGACCTATTATAATTATAAATTTCTCAGTAATGACTGTTTGCAAATTGTAATTTATATCATACATAAGGATGTGTGGGAAATTCTCATGCAGGCATAAAAACTTGGTCCAACCAGTGGCATAGCATCAGAGAAGACAATGAAGCTGACTTTCCAAAGTAAGATGACCTATACGAATTTATTTTAAAGAATAATAATTCACTAGAAAAATTCACCATATAAAATAAATTTTCCCAGCATTATTTTGTTAAAAATTTATCTTTTCAAAACCCTTTGATGATTGAATATGGAAGAGAATCCTAAATAATTTCTAGCATCATGAAAATTTGTGTGCATGTTCAACTAATGTATCCAACTCGCCTGCATCATCTGCCATTTACCAAATGATATCGTTTACTACAATAGATGTAATTGAAGATAGCTTCAATGTATTGTTGACAACATGAAAAATAGTATTAACTAGAAATTTGAGTATTTGAGTTTCCTTATAAGAATTCATATCACGTCTAGCAAATATCAGATGTTTGTTTTCAAAAAGCGATTTTTGTTTTACTTACTATCTTTAGTTCCCTCTTACTATGTCAATTCTAATTAATGGATGATTGGGAAACTGCAAACAATAGTCTACATATGTTTATTTTACTCATGGTTTCCTATAAATATAACACTGTTCATTCCCATGATAGCTTCAACTTTTTCCTTGAGAAAGTCTCTCCATTTACAATAACAGTACTAATGTAATGGAAATTAAGCTCACTGGACAAAAAATTAGTCATCTCCTGCTGTAAGAGGGTTAAATCCATTTAACAGCAACAAAGGGTGCACCAGTAATAAACATGTCCTACAAATAGCTGTGCCATGCACTACTGGGTTCATACAATGACAAGAAGTGGTTGTGTGCCACGTGTGTGTTAGTTGCTCCATGGAATATGGGTCCATGCCAAAGATGTAAATAAGTGTCAAAAAGATGCTATTGCATTTGGCCAAGCCAAAGGACATAGTGTAAAAGAAGCTACTGCCTTTGCCGGTGTGTTGAAATGTATTGTCCAATGGGTCTTCCAGCAGTGGTTTACATCGCAGACCACCGCTAATCGTCGCCAGAACTGCGGCAGAAAGACTGTGCTCACCAATAGGGACCGCGACAGTGTGTCACACATTCTTTTGGGGCGGGGGTGGCTCAGTCAGTAGCGTGCCAGGTTCGTAATCTGTAGTTCCCAGGTTCGAGTCCCAGCTGGGTCAGCGTTGAGATTTATCTCCGCAAAATTCCCCGCCCTGCCCACGGTCAGTAGGGGACACCGATGGGCTTGGAAAGGCCACCGTCCATCAGATGGGACGTTAAGCCATGGCCCCATGTGTGGGAGAGCCATACCCTGTGAATGTTAAAGAATGTGCTGGATGGCCTTGACGAGGCTACCATCTGTCTCCCAACAGCTGTTCCAGTGGGTCCCCCTCCCCCAACCTCTGATACTTCAGTCAGGGTCCATGTGACCTGGCCATTTAGCCCATGGTGTGCAAAAAAGTGCCACTCAGAGGTAAAACAACCCAAATCACACATTCTTAGGGCAAACTGCTTTGCAACGAGGCAGGAATTGCTCCAGTCAGTCAATGCAGGCCTACAACAAGCTGTTTCTGAACTAACACTTGGAAGGGAACTGCATGCCATGGATATCTGGAGCAGAGTACTGTAGAAGAGACCCATGTTAACAGCTCTGCAAGGCTGCATGGCTACAGTGGGCACGGCACCACAAAGACTGGACTGTCGACTCTTGGAAGCATGTGATCTGGTCGGATGAGTCACGCTTTTGTTTGTACTCGAATGATGGGAGGCGATGGGTACATCGTAAGCTACATGAAACTTTCCTTGTGGACTGTGTGCAAGGTTCTGTTCAAGCTGGAGGAGGCTCTGTGATGTTCTGGGGGTGTTTCACGCACGGTGAAATAGGTCTTTTGGTTGCGGTGATATCATACTTGAACCAGAAGGGCTATATAGAGCTATTGGACAACCACATGTTGCCTTTTGTGCAGCATCTCCACAGTGAACACCAGAAGGATACCCCAGTCTTCCAAGACAACAATTGTTGCATGCACAGGGCTTGAAGTGTGTCAGATTGGCATGATGAGCATTCTGAAGCCTTTAAACATCTCGATTGGCCCACCAAATCCCCAGATTTGAAACCCATAGAAAACTTGTGGAACTATTTGGGGCAATGAGTGAAGCACTGTCCCAGCCATCCAGCCAATCTGGCTGAACTGTGGCATTTGCTATTGGAAGAGTGGATGAATATTGATGTGCACTACATCCGCACACAGGTGGCATCTGTGCCAGACAGGATTTCAACTGTTCTTCTGTCGCACAGAGGCATTACATGCTATTAGGTGACATTCAGCCAGGAGTGACTAATTTTATGTCTGGTGAGCTTATATTAGTACTGTTATTGTGAAAGGAGATACTTTCTTTTATTTCACTGCATTGAACATTTTAGGGGTAAACTTCCTTTGGAAAAGCTGCAGGATATCTGTAACTCAGTTGAACAGTAGCACTTCTCTACTATGTGGGAGAAAGGGTCGACCCACAAGGGTCAACCTTGACCCTGAAGGGTTGGTAGATCTCCAGGCAGTCAAGAATCAGGCTGTTGGGGAAAGAGTTGAAGTTATTGTGGTAATAAACAATATTATATGCTTATACAAATAGTAGTATTTTATTAGTATCAATGCAACACAAAAATAATTTTTTTTTAACTCGCTGTTGCGGAAAGGGTTGAAGTTATTGTGGTAATAAACAGTATTATATGCTTATACAAATAGTAATATTTTATTAGTATCAATGCAACACAAAAATATATTTTTTTTAGCTCTTAAAATTTTTTTTGCATTTTACCACCACCCCTGGAATTAAGAGAGGGGGGGGTGGGGAATCATTGCTGCCACATTGCAAACATCTTTACCATCAGACTCTATCACCAAAATTTCTACTTTTTAGATTGAATAGATCATTTACGATATTTTTTTTTATTTTGCACCCGCCACTCCATTCGTTATTTAAAAAATGTCATCATAATATTTCATTAATACCTATCCAACACAAAAATAATTTTAAATTTACCTGTAAAAGCAAAATGTTGAATATCTACCAACAGATGACAAAGTGAAAACATCAGCTCATTTTTTATAAATAAACCAAAAACAGCAAATGCAAATAATCATTAAATTTTTTGCAAAGTAGAATATTCACACTTCACCAAAAAAGACTTATAATGTGCATCTGCCAAACCCAAATTGCCTGTCAGTTCTCCATATTGATCACTGAAGCTTCATATATCTTTATAGCAAATAAAAAGATATGCTAAAGGTAGCAAAGATTATCAATTTTAACATTTATTTTTGAGAGTAGATCTAAGTTTAAAGTTACTTTATCAAAATTTCAATGTGTCTCGCCATAGTACCAGATTTTTGCTCATTCTGTTGCTTCATTTTCATTATTTAAGTGCGTTTCTTTTCATATTACAAACAAAATAAAAAGGATTAATTTTGTTCTTTCTTGCTCTCAGTGTCTGAATTCATAGCAACAACTTTTCAGTAATTCTTCTGTATTGCAAAGATGTATTATTCTGATACTGTATTTTGATATTTCAGAGTAATGGATAACTGAATTACCCATAACTACTATCTAAAGTTTGTTAACATGACCAAGTACAATTAATATTGTCAATGTTTTGTATGTGACTTAAGACGAATTCTTACTTAAGATAATTTTTCATAAGGTTGAAAAGTAAAATTTGGTTTTCCCACCTGTATTTCTGTTAATATACTCTAAGGCAATGTTTCTTAACCACTAGTCTGCTGATCATGTGTGATACCCATGGGACACTATATATAAGTTATTGAAAGTTATCCACGACTTTAAAATGATTGAGAACCACTGCTACAATATGTTTTCCTTCATTATGAAATGAGATTTTACTTTTAATTTCATTTCATATTTACTGTTTCAAAGTGAAATGTAAATGTTTATTAATGTTTTTCTCTTGTTATTTAACAAACTGTCACTCATAGCAAAGATGTCTATAAGTAGACTACCAGCTAAGTAGTTCCAGGTTTAAATGCATATTATCCATGGAATTGAGAGAGGAGAGCAGGGAATATGCTAACCCTGAAACCTTTTACTGATAAAGAGGGCTATTATCATAAAAATATTTTTTAAATTTATTATTTTTATTGATTATATATATATATTTGATAAATACCTATTGTAATTTTGTCCTTAATATTTATTAAAATATATAAAAATGGGGCCCTACTAGAGTGGTTTGTTTTCAACATTCCTGGTTAGGTATCAACATCAACTGTAACTATGCCAATATTTCATTTAAAAATTAGCTGAAAGCCTGATTTTATTTATTCAATAATGTAGAAGTGACGTTATTTATAAACTTAACCACATTAAGGGTGCAATTGGTCCCTTAATGTAGAAAAAAACTCCACTCCTCTATAAAAGCATTTCTCAGCTCATGATGGGTTCTCGGAGGGGGTTGACAACTACAACTCACCTTCCCAAAGCATCCCATGCATTTTCAATGGGATTTAGGTCTGGGAACCTCATTGGCCAATCCATTCTCTGGATAATCATCACTGTCTGAGCTCTATGTGGACAAGAGTTATAATCCATAAAAATAAATTCTTACCCAATGGCTCCTCTAAAAAGTCTAGCATAAGGCCATAAGATTTTGTGTGTGTATCTTAGGGCAGTTAAGAGCCCCTTCTGAGAAGATATGCAGGTCAGTGTAACAATTGATAGTGATACCTCGACAGACAAACAAGCCACTCCCACTAAAATAGTCCCTTTCCATGTGTAAATCTGTTGATTGATCTGAAAATATGCATTATCTGTTATAAATTGCATTGCTTATGTCATGTTTTTCTAAATTTGTCAGCTCGGGTTCAATTTCTAGTTTTTGTTTTATCCTTTTAATTACGATGGGTACAGAGTATTTGGATATAAGGAAATGATATATAAGGATGTTAATTTTACATCTTAGGTAATTTCCAGAGATTTCATTCTAGTTATGAACTCTAGCCCTGAGTTAATGTATATTGACTGGGAGGGGAACATTGTGCTAGGAATTGGAATGTAATGTGCTAAAGTGTGATGCTAGTCAGCTTCCCTTGTCAGCAAGGCGGTGGAGCAGAGTTCCATCCTTCTGTGTTTTTTCTTTTGCAAACTGGCTTGGCATTTCATATCCTTTAACATTTCATCTCTCTTATTATGCAGATCTTTAGTGTAGAATACTACTACTTGTTTGATGTTGTCTCCTTGGATAATCTTAATGCCAGGCTATTCTTTAATTTGTTTGATTAAATCAAGTTCTTATTTTCAATATCTGTGAATTGATGCTCTCTTTGCTGTTTAATAGCTTGGAAAACTTGAAATATTGCTTTGTATTATTATTGTGGTATGCTTTGTGAGAGGGGCAGGGGGTGGCTCAGTCGGTAATGCACCAGGCTCATAATCTGCAGTTCCCAGGTTAGAGTTCCAGCTGGGTCAGCATTGAGATTTATCTCTGCAAAACTCCCTGCCCTGCTCATGGTCAGTAGGGAACACTGATGGGCTTCAAAAGGCCACCATCTGTTGGATTGGACATTAAGCTCTGGCTCCATGTGCAAGAGAGATATACCCTGTGCACATTAAAAAACATGCTGGGTGGCCTTAACGGAAGGCTACCCTCTGTCTCCCAACAGCTGTTCCAGTGAGTCCCCTCCCCCAACCTTCTCTGAGCCTTTAGGGTCTTTGTGACCTGGCCATTTAGCCCATTGTGTGCAAAAAAGTGCTGCTCAGAGATAAAACAACCCAACCCTTTGTGAGATGTTATCTCTGAGGGGCAGGTTTTGCATGGGAGGGGAGGAAGAAGTTGGTCATTACAGACAAACTTGGACCCTTTTACAATATACGTATTTCATCATCAGTAAAGAACCTTGCACTTAAATTGAGTATGTTATTTGTGCCATCTGGGCATCTTAAGAGCCTCCAACCCCCCCCCCCCCCTTTTTTTTTTCTGGATATGAGCCATTGTTTTGATTTTGGCATCATGCTTCTCATTTATATTTATGTTTCATTTTCCGTATGGTTATATGTACATCCCACAACTCATGTTAACTCCATGGTGTTTGCTAATTTTGTATATGCATTATAAACAGCATTTTCATGTTTAATAATTTCAGTGCAATTTTCTTCTAATTTGATATTAATATCAAGAAGGTTTTCATACCTTCCAACTTAAGAAGCAGTGAGAAATTTATTAAGTATATCCTTATATTTTCAGCTCTTTCCTTCCATGATGAACAATTTCACATCCTAGAAAAGTGAGTATTTGTTTTAAACACTTTTTTTTTCAAAGTTTTTGTTTTACAGCCATTGTTAATTAAGGTATGATTAATAAGATCATAAAAAAATTGTTTCAATAGTATTCATTCTAATCCATGATGAAATTTCACTTAGAATTTTTCAGATATTTTTAATTCCACTGAAGGTTTTTTTTTACTTGTTTAGATGTTGAAATTTTTTAAATGAAAAACATTTTCCTTCTAAAGTATTGTTATACTTTATATATCACGAGTTGGCATCAATGATGGCATCACTTTCCTGAAGCTTAGTCAACAGTTGACCACTGTGTACCTGATTCTCACAAAATAGCAGAGAACACTTGAAAATAGTTATATCTGTATTTAAGTAATGATTTTTAAATAAGTTGAAAATTCTCATTACATTTGACGTAAACTGGAAATTAAAAAAAAAATCATAAATCTAGAAATTGTTTTTCTCGTGCATTTGTTATCAAAATGGTAGAAATTCCAACAGTAGGTAATGTAATTAAAGATAGAAAAAATGTAATAGATGCTTAAAATGTAAGCAGAAGTCTTTAAATGCACAATTTGACTGAGATATTACATTGAAATCTAAAATTTAAGTTACATTTAACAGTTAGTGCATATTATTTTCCTGAAAATAGAAAATGATTTCATATCCACTATAATTAAGTGTACATGTAAGAACTTTTGAAGTCCGATTCTGAAAATTTTACAGAAACTTAGTATCCAGTGTATCAAAGATAAAGACTTAATTTAATAAGCTTACTATGAGGATAAATTCAATTCCATTTAACAAGGAATGAAATCTCATTTTTTTTATTATCTTTTTATAATGGGACAATTGCACACTTACGAAATTTAAGCATTTCAGTTGCATGTAATTTAAAAAAGATAGGATGATGGTTATGATAAGATATAAATAATTTCTTGTTTTGCCAAAATAGGGAAGGGGTGGGTCAGTTGATAGCACATCAGGCTCATAATCTGCAGTTCCCAGGTTCGAGTCCCACATGCACCAACATTGAAATTTATCTCCACAAAACACCCTGCCTACAGTCAGTAGGGGGACACCAGCAAACTTGGAAAGTCTACTGTCCATCGAATGGAATGATCACAAGTTGGCATCCACATGTGTGGCCCCACGTGTGGAATAGCCATACTATGTGCACATTAAAGAACATGTTGCATGGTCTTGATGAGATGCTACCATCTGTCACCTAACAGCTGTTCAATGAATGAGTCCGTTCACCCCAACTTTCTCTGTACCCTCGGGGGCCATGTGATCTGTCCATTTAGCCCATTGTGTGCAAAAAAAAGTGCCTCTCAGAAATAAAAGAACTTAACCAAAATAGTGATAAAATTGAGTTAATGTTATAAATAACATAATGCAGAGTTTGAAAGTTTTGGAAAAATTTACCCATCATTGAGGAAGACAACAAAAGCATTTAACCCATTCTGTACCATATAGCCAATAAATTTGCCTATATCATACCTAGTTTTTAATGTGATACTTATTTATAGCTCAATTTAAAAAAACTACTCCTTTACTATTCAATCATTTAAATTGCAATGTCAAATGCAGCAGCTGTAGCTCAGGATAAAAGATGTTTGGAGAGCTAAATTGTAGTTTAGTTGGAACTCTGTAATCATGTCTGCTTGAAGATTCTGGGTGGTGGTGGGGGGAGGGTTAATAATACTGCCTTTATTCAAGTGTAGACAAAATGATAATTAGATGGAAAATAGCAAGAACAAAATTTAGGAATCATACTTTTTTCACAATTCTTTCATATACAAGAGGTGATTATTTAATTTGTCGACAGAAACAAAAAGTTACATTAAATATCATCCTCTGAATCTTCCTGGCATTTGTATTTCTCAAAATACTCTCCCTTGAACTTCACACATTTTTGCCATCATTGTACCCATGCATTAAAAGCATCTTTGAAGCCATTTATTGAAAGCGTGCAAAGTGTTGTCATTGTGGCTCTTCAAGCTTTGTCGTTGAATGCGAAATGTTTCCCTTTCAAAGCTTCGGTCACAGAAACAGAAAAAAATCGCAGGGTGCTAAGTTTGGGGAATATGGAGGATGTGACAGAACCTCAGCACCTATGGCAGTGATCACTGGCTGCACAATATTAGCCATATGGGGCCTGATGTTGTCATGATGGAGAAACCAAGTCACACCAGAAAGTTCCGGACATTTTTCATGAATGGCACACCGAAGTTTGGTTCTGAGAACCTTCAAGTAGGCTTCCTTATTCATGGTTGTTCCATGAGGCACAAAGTGAGTAGCAAGAACACCTTTGATGTCAAAAAACACAATCATCTGTCTTCATTTAGGATTGCCAGGGCACTTTCGATATGCTCAGAAGTTATTGAGGAAGAAGACTGGCCAGGTCTGTGGTCATCGGCAACAGATTCATCTTGAAATTGGCTTCCATCTTTGAATCGCTTATGCCACTTAAAAATTGCAGACCTATGAAGACAGTCATTACCATAGGCTTCACTCATCTCTTCAACAGTCACAGCAGCACTTAGGCCACGCCTTGCACAATAACAAATGACATACCACTGTTCCGTCTGAATTTATGACATTCTGAACGAACATCTATGACACACAACTCAAATCACAGTCTTCACACAACAGCAGTCGACACTAAATGACCTTGGCCCGTGGAGCCTCCTTTGCAGCGGTCATGCACAGCACCATCTAGTGTTACTTTGGAAAAAGTGCTACATATGAGTACTTATGGCATCAGTCCATGAATTAAATGATCACCCTTTGTACAATCAGTGGTGTAGTAGTCAAGACTAGCCAAAATATTTTAAAGTATGGGGTTTTTAAAAAATTTGTTAATTTTATTAATATCTTTTAATGAACAAATAAGTTCCCTCAAACAGCTGTTTGCCACAGAAATTTGACAGGAGCCTATAGGTATAATACTCCATAGAGAAGGTCTGTGAGGAAGGGGAGACACAACAAAGAAAATGTCCGTGCCTTTATTTTCTGGGCTTGAACTCAGGTTCTTAGATCAGTAGCCAAGCAGGCTAACCAATTAGCAACAATGATGCTGATGAGAAAATGGTTTCTTAAAGAGAAATTTCCTCAGTGAGGAGGTGATTGCACACTCAATCTCTTCCCCTCTTTCATTACTGGACTATATATAATGCTAACATTTTGAATAATATTTGATTTAAAAAGTCTGGAACTAAAAAGTGTTGCACTCAAATATTTAGGAATGTCAAATACGAGAATGGCATTCATTAAATATTTTGGAAACATTGAGTACCATAGCAGCATTCCAGTTCAGTGATTCAGAACATCAAGTATCTAGCAACACAACCGCATTCCGGTTCAATGATTCAGAAACATCGAGTATCGGGCAACATTCCATTTTAGTTGCAGCACTGCCTTTGGCAATTGCTTCCTCTACTTAAAAAATCAGGCTTTGCTACTGACTAACATTACAGCTGTTAATGTATCTATCCTCATTACAAACAATGGGAGTAGAACTAATCACATTGTTTAGAACATTTTTTAATGCTCAACCCATCTTATCATGTCAGAACCCTTGCCTTAAATAACCCTATATTGTTTATTACTCAATTTCTATTATGCATCTGTTTTTTCACACACAAAACGTTTATTATTCAATATAATTATTCAAAGCTGCTGTCTAGCTGCTGCTTCTGCTTTGTTAACAGAGCTATCAGTCAAGTTAAAGATTCATGTAAGTTTTCATCTGATTTATATGTTCAAGTTCTTGTAATGGTGTATGTTATGGACTGGTACAGTGTTGATTGAGTTTATCCCTGAAATTCCTTCTATCAGAAATAAGTTTCAGTGCCTTATCAATTAAATGACTGTCTCTTCTGCTCCTTTTTACTGAGAAAGGTACAGTTGGTTTTAAAAATAGCCTGTTTTAAATGGTCCCATTAATCCTGAGCATCAGTTGTAAGCTGGGACAGTTGTTACAATGACTAAGATACCTAACATAATAAACTTTGATTATTTTTGAGTTTTTCAGTGCGAAAAGTAATTCTCTTTACCTTAGCACAATGATTCTTAAGCTTCAGTTGCAAGACTCTTTTAGCAATGTAATGGTCAGCCTCAATATCAGCTTCTGGTGTTCTTAATAAAGAATGAACCCATTTGCTGTTAATATAATAGTCAATCATATTACTGTGCAACTGATGAAGTGAAGCCCATATATATTTGTAAATATTCCAGTGTTTATAGTTAGTTATTCTCAAACTATTAAGTTTACTTACCTGTAGGAGCTGTGAACTTAATTCTGCTAAAGGAATTGGAACACATTTTAAAAAGAACAGGTATTTAAAATATATTACACAGACCTATTTACTATACTGGTGTCCAAAAGTTATGCATAGTTGACAAAATGGACTATATTGAACCAACAATCAGTGAAAACAGTGATGAAAGGTGCTTGCAGACACAGTGGGCACATGCAAATGTGGGAGTAATGATGCAATAGCATATGACCCCATATAATTTGTATAAGAGACAAGAACTGCAAACTTGCAATGGTATTCTGTTTGTGTTCGAACTAATTTGTTGCTGTAACAGTATCACACTGACAGCATATGTATGTGTTTGACAGCATCAGGATGTTGGAATCGGGGTTGAGCACAGAGTGATATTGCCAGAGCGATAAGTGTGCACCAATCTGTGGTATCAAGGCTGTGGAGAACTCACCATGAGACAGGAAGTCATCCACATGTGCAAGGTTGACACAACTTATAATGGCTCAGGATTACATCTATGTTGCACTAACAGCCAGATGTAACAGACACATCAGTGAGAGAACTTGCTGTATAGCTGTCTGTGCCTCATGGACAAACAGTTTTGAGGCAAAATAGTATACAAAAGGCTTTGTGAACAAGGATTATATGCAAGATGACCTACAGTTTGCATTCCACTCACTGTTAGAGAGAAGAGGCAGGTTGTTGTGGTGCAGACAACACCAGGACTGGACTGAAAACCAATGGGCCAATATTCATTTCTGCGATTAGTCCAGATTCATTTAACAGAGTGATAACCATCATGTTGCCATCTTGAGAGAACCTGGAACCAGTTATCACCCCTCAAACATTAGAAAATACACCACTAGATAGGTGGTGGTTTACTAGTTAGAGGTGGCATTATGTCATATGGCCATGCACTGCTCCCTGTCTTTTCTGGAGGAACTTTTACAGGCTTCAGATATAGAGACTAAATCCATGAACCATATGTGAGGCTTTTTCGTGGTGCTGCTGGCCCACAATTCCTGTTTATGGATGATAACATGCATTCACTTAGGGCTGCTTTAGTGGATGATTTCCTTGAAAATGAAGACATCCAGTGTGTGTCATTGCTAGCATATTTGCCATACTTCAATCCCATAGAGCAGTGGTTCTCAAACGTTTTTGGCCTCGGAGCCCTTTCAAGACGAAAAATTATGTGGAGCTCCTGACCCACATTGCTTCCATAATATAACATAAAAAATAAGAACACTTATCTCTAATAATATGAAAACACATTTAATATAAATTAGATTGTCCAGTATTAAAAGTTTTTTTCCTGTTATTCCTATTATTTATTGCTATATTGTACAAATTAAAACTTTTATTTCTTTGCTTTATCATGAGGAACCAAAAAGGAATGAACTTTATATGATTATTTGTACCTGACAAAATGCAATAGCCCATTTAAAAGAAATCAAATGACACTTAGTTAAATAAAGAGATATTAAATACACAGCGTTGCAAATAACAATTCCTCTAAAAATAGCAACACCTGTAATAAGCATATTGCAATTATGACACTAGTTCTATCAAAATTAAAACAAATAACTATTCAATAAATCAGTATTTCTCAATATATGCTCATGGAGCCCCAGGGCTCTGTGGAGTACACTTTGAGAAATGTTGCTATAGGGCATTAGTGGGATGCATTAGAGAGATAGATTTCAGTTTGCCAATCTCCTCCCAGAACTTTCCAATTTTTGCAAGAGATTTCCAGTTTGCCAATCTCCTCCCAGAAATCGTCGAGCACCTTACTGAATTCTCATGCATGAGCGAATATATCTCTAGATAACTTTTCCAATTGCCACCCTATTGAACTACAGTGAATTGCTTCAGTATATCGTATTTTATGTCAGTTCTATCATGTATTGTTTCTTCTTTCCATATTTCATTTACACTATATTGCCCTTGTCATTCTGTCATCACATATTTTTCATATTACAAATTTTTTCAACTATTCTTAATTTTTTGACACCAGTGTATTTGTGGGATAAATATTTTTGATACATTAGTGGTATATTTTTTTATACCCCAGACAATTATTTGCCTTTGTTAATACTGTAATTAGTTTATCAATTGTTGTCCATTGTCATTCTTTATATTATTTGTATATATTGTTACAAATTGTAGCTATTTTTGTTTTACAGCACTGTGTTACTGGATGGCCTTGACGGGAGGCTACCATCTGTCTCCCAACAGCTGTTCTCCCAACACTGTGTGTGTAAATTCACAATAACCAAATAGATAATAAATGAGCTTATTTAATAAATAAAGCAATTAATTTACAAGAAATAAGCAAATGGACTATCTAAACTAATAGCTAATTACTATTGTCATCTATTATCAAATACTAGAAGAATATAACATTGTAAAGCTAGATTACAAAGTTATCTACATAACAAATCATAGAACCAACTCTTACCAAAAATCTTTCTTACTAATTACACAATATTTGATTGGGAACAATATTCCTTAAAACAAAGATGTTCTTTTCACATCAAAGCTACTAACAAATAAACAACAGCAATCTTAGCCTGGGGTGGGGGTGGCTCAGTCGGTAGCATGCCAGGCTCATAATCTGCAGTTCCCATGTTTGAGTCCCAGCTGGGTCAGCATTGAGATTTATCTCTGCAAAATTCCCCACCCTGTTCACTGTCAGTAGGGGACACCAATGGGCTTGGAAAGGCCACGTCTGTCAGATGGAACATCAAGCCATGACTCCTTGTGTGGAAGAGCCATACCCTGCACACATTAAAGAACACGCTGGATGGCCTTGACTACCATTTGTCTTGCAACAACTGTCCCAGTGGGTCCTCTCCCTCAACCTTCTCTGAGCCTGGAACATCAAGCCATGACTCCTTGTGTGGAAGAGCCATACCCTGCACACATTAAAGAACACGCTGGATGGCCTTGACTACCATTTGTCTCGCAACAACTGTCCCAGTGGGTCCTCTTCCTCAACCTTCTCTGAGCCTTCAGAGTCCGTGTGACCTGGCCATTTAGCCCATGATGTGCAAAAAATGCTGCTCAGAGGTAAAACAACCCAACGCAATCTTAGCCAAAACCTGCACACTATAAACAAATCACTCAAAACTACTAACTCTCTAAAATTTTTTTCAAACTTAACTGTGTTCTATTTGCAATGATGTGCTTCCAAAGTATGTGCTTTATCTTGCAGATTTTGTAATGCAATGATCATGCTTCAATTGTAGCATATCATTTCAGTATATATATATACACTGGCAGAAATTGAAAAAAAAGAACACGATTAACAATTGATGCGTAAGCTATGAGATTTATTTAGTAGAAACAACTCGTTGAGTAAGGACAGTGATCACACGTAAAGTGATTAATCTTTATTGTACCTTTTATGAGTATTACATTTTACAGAAGGCACATTTTAATAAGGTGTTCAACCTCCTGGAGCAGCAATACAAGCTTCCAATCTGGCTTGCAAATCGGTTGTACAAATGCTGGATATCAGGCTGGGGGATACCACTCCATGTGCTTTCAACTTGAATGCATAATTCAGCGATGGTCATTTCCTGCTGCAGTCCACGGAAGGGTCTTTATCTGATCCAATCCCAGACATGCTCGATTGGAGATAAGTCCAGAGAGCGTGCTGACCAAGGGAGTTGGTGCACTGTCTGAAGAGCATGTTGAGTTGCTTGGGCGGAGTGTGGGTGGGTGTTACCTGCTGGAATATCACATTTGGGATTACACTCAAATATGGCAGGATGATCGGCTGTACGATGTCATTGACATACATATTGCTATAGTGTACCCTGTACGAACACCAGACTTGTAAGAGAGTGATAGCTAATTGCTCCCCACACCATGATGCCCGGCGAGGACCCTGTGTGTCGCTGGCAGATGCACTATGGAAGAATCTGCTCACCTTGTCGCCTTTGGATGCATAAATGATCATCAGACGCTCCTAAGCAGAATCAGCTTTCATCACTGAAGACCACAGACTGCCATTCTTCCCTCCAATGAACTCGTTCTTGACACCACTGCAAACCTGTTCGACAGTGTTGAGGTGACGGTGGTAACCATGCCAGTGGCAGGCATGCCTATAGTTCTGCTTTCAAAAGATGCATATCGTTCTTGTAGACACCCTTGGTACAACAGAGGATCAAATTTGTGACGCTGTAGCCATCTGCTCTGCCACCGCCGTCCTCCTGATACACCAATCCTCTCATGCATCTGTAACTCTGTATTGCCCGGAACCACATCTGCGAGTGTGTGAATGCTCTTCTGCCCATCGATGCCATCATCATACTACTGCCAATACCAGCATCATAACGCCTTCCAACGTGGTGTGCAATTTAATGAAAAGACCAACCTGCTTTCCGAAGACCCCACTATACGACCTTACTCAAACTCCACTAATTGAACAAATATTGTGTGCCTGCGTTGTCCAGGCATGGTAGCTTCTTCAAAGCACACTGAACAACATGACACAAGATGAATAACTTCTTTCTTCATGCCCTAATCCTTAAATGCATGCTGCATACATTTGCATGTTGTCTTCCTCAGTGACGTCATTATTCCACCCAATGACTTTCAATCTTGGATTGCAGTTTCTGCTGCCCTTAACTACTAACATATTATAATATGACTTTCCTAAAGGAATTTCCATCTGGGTGTTCTTTTTTGAATTTCTGCCAGTATATGAATGATATTGTAATATGTATGAATATTTCATATTCACGTATATTATTTCTATTGTGCACATCTATGTATTTTGCATTAAATCTCAAATATGTAATTTTCATTTTCGATTTCCTAGACCTAATGGGGGAAAATATAATGCAACATGTAAAACTACCCATTAATTTAAATATATATTCTCAGAGACTGTCATAGTTGCTAAAATACTCAAAAGCTATTTTTGCATTGTAACATGCAAAAATTGCTTACTTATTACTTACTTATTTATTTTGTAATTTACAAGTTTTCAGTTAATATTTCAGATTTTTAAATTTTAATCAACAAAATATTTTTGTTTAAATTAGGATTAAAGTTCAGCAAACAAGTAAGAAGCTCTTAACACTATTACAGGAACAGTGCCTGAAATCTTGTCTACAAGCATCACATAAACTTGATGAATGGTATAGGTTAGTAAAATATTTATCTTCTAATTTTAGTTCATCATTAGTATGTAATAAAAATCTTCTTGACATTTGTGTGGGTTGTGAATTCCAAATGGTTGATGATGTTGGCACAATAGTACAGGAAGGTACCCATACCTGTCACCAAGGCTTTGGTGACATGAGAGGAGCATCCGAATTGGGAGGATCGAAAGATCCACCTACTAGTGACAAGACAGATCTGACATAAGCCACCATATTTCCAACATCATGATGCCATCCTTGTCTACACCTGTGTTAGGGAGCACATTTAGAAGATGACTGTATGAAGCAGTGTTGTATTTGCACCATCCATTGGCTTGTCTACTTCTGATGCCATACCATGATCTGCAGTGATTCAGAGAGAGAACTGCTGAGGACAAGACTGGTATTGTGTCATCTTTAGTGACAAATTGCCCTTTTTAGGATCCAGTGATGGCCATATGCACATCTGGAGACATACCTTGGACAGAAGAAATCTGTCTGCATCAGAGAGTGTCATATTGATGCAACATCCAGAATCATGGTGTGAGGAGCTATCGGCTGCAATAGCCATTCATGTCTGATCATTATTGATGACAAGAGATTATTATGTTGAAATTATTCTGGGACCAATGCTTCTGCCCTTTCTATGCTCCATCCCAAATATTATTTTTCAGCAGGATAATGCCCACTCATATATAGCTCTCACATCCTGACAGTGCCTATGTCATGTAGATATGCTTCTTTGTCCTTCATGTTTCCCAGATATATCACTTATTGAAAATGTTTGAGATATGATGAACATTCACTGACCACTATCTCTCAGCTCCTTACCATTGCTGCCAAGCTCATCATAGGTATGTAAAGCATGGCTTAATGTTCACCATCGATGGCATTCCCCACCTTTTCAAATCACTGCCATCACGTTTGGCTGCTTTTATCACTGTTCATGGTGGTCATACTTTTTATTGATGTATACCACATTTTTTCAAGTTAATACTATTGATTTGATACACAAACAGTCATTTCTTGGGTATATTGCAGTCACTCCACTGTTTTGAGCTCAAAGTGAGCACTCCGTGAAGATGGTGCAATTTCAGTGACAAGCAGTGTATAAACTGTTGACTTATCAGAGGTCAGTCAGTAGCATTTTTGGAATGTTAATAACTATAATCAATTAATAATCAATAAATGAACCCATTGACAGTCCCAGGAGTTAGGTGGGAAAAGAGGGGAAGGGGATAGGATAGTCAGCTAATGAACAGCTTATGAATGGAACTCATTGTAATGGTGTTCCAGAAAGAAAGATAAATTATATAGTATATAAATCAACAGTAGTGGCTCCTGAGTATCTAAACAGATGGTTCCTGAATATATACAGTATATATGCAGTGAAAAAAGTTGCATAAGGATAGTTATTAGTGATTTAATCAATAAATAATGTCCACAGAGTTACCTGTTGATTTTAACATCAATAAATCAATAAATAATTTTGTGGAAAAAGTTTACTGATGTGCAGGATTCAAACCTACAATCTCTCCAGGCACTTGCCAGAGTGTTCTAAGACCACTAAGTTAGCATTGACACAGTCTATTTTTCCACTAATATAACATCGATCTTCCTGTGATTTCTGCACCTGGGCTTGGCACCATCTACGATTGGAAACAGCAACTATTTATTTTTATGTTGTGTTGAGTAATAAATAAAAAATAAATACCCCCTCAAGCAGCTGCTTGCCACAGAGGTCTGACAGGAGCCTGTCAGTTTATATGCCACAGTAGAAGATCTGAGAGGATGGCAGGACCTCAGCAGAAAACAACACGAACATCCATGCCTTACCCGGGGCTCGAACCCAGGTCCCGTAGATCAGTAGCCAAGCGCGCTAACCACTCGGCCACGGGACGGCTTGTGTTGAGTAAGATGTAAATAAATCAGTCACTTCATTCTATTAGTGTTATTAATGGTTTAATCAATAAATAATATCCACAGATGCTGAAATCACAGGAAGATTGATAAGTCATATTAGTTGAAAAAATACAGGGTTAACATTAGTGGCCTTAAAACACTTTGGCATGTATCTGGAGAGACATGGGTTCAAACCCATCATGTTAGTGAAACTTTTTTCCACAAAACTATTTATTGACTACAGTTATTAACATTCCAAAAATAAGCACCTTCCTCCACCCCCACCCCACCACCCACCCTTATTTAGGCTTGAACTTATCTTCTCTTCATGATTCATCAGTTTTGGTCCAGTCTAAAAAGACTGAAGAACAAGGAAAATGCTAGAAGTCTTACAGATAGCATTTTTCTCTTGAGAAAATGATGATTTCTCTAACAAATGGCTTGAACTACTTTCAAACATTTCCATCATTGTGAATGCACTGCAAATGATGTGAACAGTCAGTTTTCAAATAGGATATTCCAGGTGCATTTTCATGAGGCACAATGTCCTTATGTGACTGTTGGGGTCAGTCTCTTCTCTGAGCTCACTGCCCCAGAGCTGGAGCGAACTCAAGACCAGTGTGTTTACTTTTTTTTAAAAAAGTTCTGCCTCCTTATTGCTGCTATGACTCATTCTTTCTTCTTTGGCTGAGAAAGATCCATTGAGAGGAGAGGGAAATCATTATCCATCATGTTTAAATTTCTGTAGTGGAACAGCAAAGGTCATTGAATATCACAGGAGCAATATCAACTGGTTGTGAGATAGCCTTAGCAACAGCCAATGCATTCTTCATGGAGGGAGAGTTAGCAGTACTGGCAGCATTTATTCTTTATGGCTTTATACAGTGGGACAATATATGCTTGGTATCATCACAGACTTTGTATGGGCTTGTACAGGTACCTCTTCTGTGTTATGCCTTGAAGTTTCTAGAGTCTTACCACACTCAACTGTGAGGTGACCCTCCATCCTACATCTGTGGCAAATATTGATGATGCTAAAATATATAACACATTCCAAGTGACCTGTTGAGTCATATGAAGTTTAGCATAGGCTTATCTATTTCTGTTTTCACAAGTTAGCCCTTCCAGTGTTCACGTCGTCTGTATACGTTCAGAGAATCTGAATTGAGAGGCCAAGAATGTATGTATATGTTTTTAGTACAACAAAAAAAAAACGATTTTTTAAAAATAAAAATTGCCATTGTAATTTTTTATATATATAACTTACAAAAATATACAATTCAGTCTTCAAAAATAATATTTTGTTTTTTAATTTGATGCATATTTTATTAAACTAAAATATAAATAATTTTATAAAGCCACCTGATTGCCATTTCTTAGAAGCACTAAACGGTATTGCCGATTTGCTGGTTAACATTCCTATTTGCTGAAGAAACCTTCTGATTTAAGCTCACAAATTTGATTGAAACTATTATCAACAAATTTTTCCTTAAATTTTCCAAAATCTCCTAAAAATTAGTAAAAACACTGCTATTTTTAAAAATGATAGATTTTGGAAGTAATTGCAAAATACGCATACCTTCCCCCCCCCCCATTTCACACTCTTTTCTGTCATAAATCTATTTCAGTATTCCCAAGTTATTTTTATCATTTTTCCCAGAATTCTATGCATCTTTCCCACCTTCTAATCGAAACCGAAAGTAAGCACATCCTTCATAGAAATTCTGGTTGCACCTGCATTTAATTAGTTATACTTCACATATGCTATCTCCGTTCCATGTGCTATAAGTGGTTTTTACAGTTTTGGTCCAACATATTGGATATCATTTGTAAAGTTAGTATTTTTTTTATATTTAAACCTTAGTTAGTTTTCATTTCAGCAGATTTATTTTCGGAAATTAGCGATCTTTTGGCCAATTGATAAGTATTTATTTTTTCATAGTTACAGAATGCATACCGCATTATTTTTTTTCCTGTTTCATACTCTTTTCTGTCATAAACCTATTTCAGTATTCCCAAGTTATTTTATCATTTTTCCCTGCATCCTTCAAATCGAAACTGAAAGTAAACACATTCTTAGAAATTCTGGTTGCACCTGCATTTAATTAGTTATGCTTCACTGAGTCAAACAAGACACAGATGGCTGACACCTGCTATCTCCGTTCTGTGTGCTATAAGAGTTTTTTACTGTTATGGACCAGCATATTGGATACTCTTTGTAAAGTTAGTATTATTTTTATATTTAAACCTTAGTTAGTTTTCATTTCAGTAGATATATTTTTGGAAATTAGCGATCTTTTGGCCAATCGATAAGTGTTGATTTTTTCATAATTATGTTATATCGTATGGCCGGCCTACAACTTGTTGCTGTGGATATTTTAACATCGCATTAGGCTATATTTTAATTTTTATTTTATTATTTATTACTTTTCCAGTAAAACTTTGATATAATGTCATTTTCTGAAAATAAATAATGTCTTGGATATGAAAGCAAATTCATTTCTGTATATTTACTTCCGTTAGTTAGCGATCTTCAATCGGTTGATTTATTGATCTTTCCGAGTTATGCTAGATCGGAGGCCAATTTAAAAGTTGTTGCAGATATTTTATTTAACATCCCATTAGGTTTTATGTAATTTTTCTTTTATTATTTCTTGTTTTTTTAATAAAAAACTTTGAGCTTGTATCATTTTCTGAAATTGAATGTCTTGTATACAGAAGCAAAATAAACTTCTTTGCTATGGAAATTGGCCATCATTTGGGAGGGCAATTTCGAGAAGGGCTGGTCCTTGGAAGATAGATTATAGATAGATAGTTTAGATCGCCAAACTTCAACACCCAAAGAAATAATTCATGATGTTTAGTAAAAAAAGCAGCCAAGAAAGTTTTTTTTTTTCTATTTCATAACCAGTTCAGAAAATTCCGTGAATGTGAGAAGGCCAAGTCACCTTGTATAACACTGGCCATGTTTAAAATATATGCTACTGAAAAGAATCACTAAAAGAAATGAAAATCAGATTTCAAGTTGAATATTATATTATTTGGGAGGAAATTTTCCTTTTTGATAAATATATAATTTAACTATTTTTATTCAGCTGGTTTTCCAAAATGAAGTCTTAATTGCATAGTTCAATACTTAAAACCAAAAAAGTAATCTTTTTGTTATTCAGAATTATATGGTCATTCTATTCAGGTGCATTGTGATCATTTCTGTCTATTAGTTTTTTTTTTAATAAATTTTTATTTGTGTTGCCAGATACATTTTTTATTACATGACTCTAAAAAAAAAGTCCTATTAAAATGAAACATGTTTTCTTTTTTGTTAAATATTATAATTTCAGGAAATCCAGAATTAAATGCTGATTGATTTGGTATACAACATGCCATAATTCCTTTCATTAGTTATTTGGCAAAAAGTTCTAAAGTTATAAAGTTTTTTTTTGGCTGAGCATAGTGAGAAAATAGTTTGGCCCCTGGATGGAAACCTGTTTTCAGACTGGACACTGGAAGGGTTAATGTAGCAATGTTCTTGAACCTATTAATGTACATTTCTGGTCAACATCAATGCCCTTTGCATAGGCCAACAAGCTAGTATGTGCAACAGACTTGTCAGGTTTTTATGGCAGCTGCTTTATAATCACATTTATTAGCTTATTATTTAATTTTCTAAAGTGAATTGGAACATTCTCAGTGCAAGGGTTGAACAGAGGCAATAGTGCAGCATATTTCATAGCAATAGACCTATGTAGCAGCATCTGCTTGAGGTGTAATTTTTTTATATAAGGGATTTAGTAACATTCACTGGCTGAGCAGCCATGTTTCTTGGCCCATGCAAGACCAAAGAAAGTCATAATAGGTATATTACATCTGTGCCCTTATGGACACGTGACAATGTGAGTACTCTGCTCAGCGACATGCTGAGTTAGCAATATATACAAAAAAAAAAACAGTTGGCATATCAAAATGAAAAGATAAATGCAGTAAAGTGCTTAAAAACTGTTCAAAAGTAATGCATTTAAATGAAGAACTCAACCTTGGTGCTCAACTGAAAATAGGGAACATTAATTGGACTGAGAATGGTGCAGTCTTGCACTCACAAGCTAAACATGAAAATGAAATTAATACATAAACGGAAATTGTAGTAAAAAAAAAGTAGCACACTTTGCAGTAATAAAATAGAACACTAAGTGATTAATAGTATATAATCCTGAAAGTGCTTTAAACTGATTTAAAAGCACAGTTTGCAACAATACTTGCACAGACTTTACCTTTTAAACTGTAGTTAACTTAAAGAATAAAGAATTGTTCCATTGAGGACTGCCAACACCAGTCTTGCACATAAGGAAAAAACTAGATGAAAAGTAATTTTGCAATATAAAATAAACCTTTATCTGAGTCCACTTGGTCACGAGTGTACACTAAACATTATGAATTTAAATCAATTCAATCTCATCAATAAAAAAACTTGTAACTTAAGTTATAGCAGAAATTAGCAGTCTGTAAGACAAAGCTTGGCCTAAAATATGGATGGTTTAACAACGATGCTAGCTAAGCATTATTATTTACCTAGCCATGGAATCTGTAGTTTTTATATTTGCATAGCTGCAAAAACTCAAAAGTTTGTGTTAAAATGAATAAAAATGGTTTACATCATATTTATAATTCTTAAAATAACTTAAATTTTATTCTTTTCTGTAGTCATAGACCTTTAGTTTTCATTAATCACCTACCGGAGAGGGGGGGATGAAACCAGTGATAGTAGCTAAGTATGTATTCCAGATAACTGAGGGGCAGGGGGAGGTGGGCTCATTTGGTAGTGTGCCAGGCTCATAATTGGCAGTTCCCAGGTTTGAGTCTCACTTGGGTCAGATTTGAAATTTATCTCTGAAAAACCCTAATTCTGTCCTTGGTCAGTAGGGGACACTGATGGGCTTGGAAAGACTGCTTCCTTTGCATGGGATGTTGAGCCATGACTCCATATGTGGGAGAGCCATATCCTGTACATGCTAAAGAACACACTGGATGGCCCTTGATGGAAGGTTATCATCTGTCTTCTAACAGTCCAGTGGGTCCCCTTTCCCCAACCTTATTTGAGCCCTCGGGGTCCTTATCACCTGGCCATTTAGCCCATTGTGTGCAAAAAATTCCTGTTCAGAGGTAAAAAAACAACCCAAACTAGGTTATTTTGATTAGCTAAGGGCTACTACAGACAACATGTTAACTAGCAAGTTGTTGCAAGCAGTGAGACAAATGACACATTACTTTTTTCAGCATGGTGAATGATATAGGATTTTGGGTCCATTGTTAGCTGGCATATGAGATTCAGGAAGGCAAAGCATGATGTTTTTGAGCATAATTCTTCACTGAATATGTAATGAAAGGGAAAAAAGGGGAAAATATTTAAAAAAAAATATTTATTGAATTTTTATTTTAATTATGGTCTAAATATTTTAATGTACATTACAGATATGTTAGTGAGTTCTGACCCCTGTTATAATAGTCAGTCCTGAAAACCAAATAAGACTGTTCGAGTTCTAACTGGAAAAAGCATTTTTCCTGGGAATGGAAAAAATGCTTGTGAAATTGCATTTATAATCATTAAAAGTATTCTTTCAAAATCCACTGTCATATTAGGAAATTTTATATTTTAGAGTACTGTTTGTTTAATAGTTAGTTTAGTTATTTTTTTCATTCATCCATCTTCATATGTTTTAGATTTTGGATAATTATCATAAGAATTAAATTTAAAGAACGTTTTGTTTGCAAAGCCAGTATTTGTGGCTGTTTGATTTTCAAAATTATCAATAAAAGTAATAATCAGAATTCAAATACACTATTCTATGCAACCTCCACACACAAAAAAAAATTGATGAAAAAATTGATTTATCCTTAATGCAAATATTTTTTAACTTTTACTGCAACATTTTGGTATGAATACTTCTTTTTCCTATGCTTTTTTTAAGTGCTTTGAATATTTTTGTTTTGGAATTAAGAGTAGCTTTCAATTGCTATTTTTTTACAACCCATGATCATAACTTTCAAAAGACATTGTTCCTGGTCACTTAGCTTTTTTTATTTGGGGAAGGTGAAGGCCATTCAATGTGTTTTTACTATTTTCCAAATGCTTTTTGCTTACCATTTATTGGTTTGTGGATTTATCAAAAGAGTTGTTCCACCATATCTTTAAAACACAGTGGACAAACTTAATGATTTATATGTCAAATGAAAGCTTATGACATGGAAAGTGTCATAGTGTATACAAAATCGACCCCCCTTGCTTTCTCCCCCCCCCCCTAAAAAGGGGAAATACGAAAATGATTTTACCACAATATCTTCTGAATGCAAGGGCCAAAAGCTTGTGACATGGGGGAATGTTATAGGTTAAAAAGCATTCCACCCCCCTGTCCTCCCTCTAAAATGAGAGAAATATGAAAATAATTGCTCCATTATATCTTCCGAAAGCGAGGACCTACAATTACTTTAGGTATCAAATGAAAGCTCATACAAGGATCATCATAGATGTATCAAATCATAGAAAGGTATCAGACCCCTTACAAAAAAGGGGCAGATTTTCATGGGGGTTGGACCTTAATGAATTATATCTTAAAACTCTAAAGTGATATGGGCTACCTTACATGACTCCAAAAATGAATAAGAAAAATGTGGTCAGTGTTTATGATTTCTACATCAAATTAAAGTTTCTAAAGGTAGGTTTTTTTAGTGACAAAGAAAAAGTATAAATTAAAAAATTCCTATCTTCCCATATGTGCCCTGAAAAGTAGAAAGTGAAACTAAATCATATCAGTGGCACAATCAGTCACTGAATTCGTATTCACCTCAAATGAAGATAAGGTACATATGTACCTACTCAACAAGATTGCCTGCATCTTATCTTTGAAGTGAATATGAATTCAGTGACTGATTGCACCATTGAAATGCTTTAGTTTTATTTTCTACTTTTTAGGGTGCATATGGGTAAATAGGTATTTTTTTTTTTTTTTATTTTTAACCCCTTACCCAACCTTGCACAACTGAATGGAGGATAAAAATCACTGATCTCTTTATCTCTGTCACAATTGGTTACCATTTAGTGTAATAAAGAAATTCTTTTAATATAAATTGTCAATTTACATTGATAGTCTAATTAATAAAAGAAATATTTAAAATTTCTAAATAATATTATCTCTTTAAAATTTGGAAAAAAATATATAAGGTTATTTTTACCTCTGAGTAACACTTTTTTTAACACAGTGGGCTAAACAGCTGGGTCATGAGAACCCCAAGGACTCGGAGAAGGTTGGGGAAAAGAGGCCCACTTTTAGGATATATAGCCTCTCATTAAGCCATCCAGTGTATTCTTTAATGTACTTAGAGTATGGCTCTTCTGTACCTGGAGCCATGGCTTTACATTCCACTCAACAGACAGCAGCCTTTTCAAGCCTATCGGTATCCCCTTTCTGACTGAGGGCTGGTTGGGTGTTAGCAGAGCTAAATCTCAATGCTGACACAGTTGGGACTTGAACCTTGGAAATACAGATTTGGAAGCTATTACACTACTGACTGCACCACCCCCACTCCAGAAAAAAATGTATAAGAACATTCATAACACCAGTGAAACTAATCATAACCTACAGGAGAAATAACAGCTCTGGAATGTTTTGTTTCTTGCAATGTAGGCTGAAAAATCTTAAACATAAATGATAATCACAGCGTTACCTGTTGCTCATTTGGCATTGATAAATCAATAAATATTCAGCGGAAAAAATTTTGCCGACATACGGGATGTGAACCCGCATCTCTCCAGAAACATTCCAGAGTATTCTTCCAGTTGAACTAATGCCAGCTTGTCTTTTTTCTGCTAATTTTAAGACTTAACTCTATCACAGAGTTTTTCGGGCAAACCATTGGCACCATCTATGATCTCCAGTGGCAATTATTACCTTAATATTGTGCACAGAGTGAGATGGAAATAAATAATTTTTTCCGCTGAATATTTACTGAAAAATCTTGCAAAACCTTCTGAAACATATCTTATGATATTTACATGCTAAGCATTAGAAATTCCTCACTTTAATTTCATTATAGCTCAGTGGTCTTGGTCTAATATTTTTAGCATTGCACTGTTACCACCTATCCTAAACCCCTAGGTCAGTGATGGCGAACCTATGACACGCATGTCAGAGGTGGCACGTTTCAAACTTTTTCTGGCACGTGAACAATTTACAGGGGCTATCATTTTATGCACTTATAAATTGTGCAATTTTTTTAATTGTTACAATATGTACAAGTAAAATTTTATTTTACACAAAAGAAACAAATACGATTTTTCGTTGCGTCAGTCGACACCACAGAAATAGAGAAGGTGATAGAAGGCGAATCTGATCACGTTATGCATCTAAAATTGAATGTGGCCATTTTTATGCATCATTAGCAGTTTGTGTGTATGCGATTGCAAAATTTGTGATAGTGTTGGTGTGGCAGGTTGATTGTTTTGTTATATTTGTGACCATGTGGAGAATCAGTATTTCCAATATTAAATACGTTTTCTGACAGTTCATAAGTTTTGACAACTTGTATGTTTTTGTTTTTCGATTGAGACGCCAGGTTTTACATATTGAAAATTATAACAATTTTAATAAATAATAAAGTGGTAATATAAATATATATATTTTTTAATTTACCTTTTTTGCTTGATATAGTTGGCAACATTAGCCATAATATAAAATTATCATAATGACAACTTAAACAATGCATACAAATGGCTGCTCTCAAGAAATCATGCGCGATAAGCTGTGCAATGTGTGCTTTCGCCTTCTATCCCCTTCTCTATTTCTGTGGTCAATACGTAGATATTCCCGGACTTTTCCTGTCTCTAATCACACGTATATTATTCTGCATTTCGCCTTCGCGCCACGCATCTGCAAGTAAGCAGAAAGCAGCAGCAAGTGTATTATTGTTGTGTATGTGCATTATTTTTGTCATGTGTGAATTATAAAGGTAATTTAATTTAGGCATTTAATAAAGCATTTGATTTTATTTTTTAATTAATTTGTTACAGTTCTACTTACTATAGCTAGTGAAAATAAAAAAGAAAAATTATCAGAATCAAGCAGCAGAGAGTTCCAAAGTTGGTGGACTGAAGAGTATGGCATGATTCACAAAGGCAATAAGGCAGTATGTGTTTTATGTTCTGGGATAGTTGTATACAGAACATTGTCAGTCAAATGGCATTTTGAGACAAACCATAAATCGCTCCTTGAGAAAAGCAAGGACAAACAAAAGGAATTTATTGCTCAGGCAATTAAAAATAGAAATATTGAGTCAACATCCCTAATGAAATTTATCAGCAGTCATTCAAATATAAATGCTGCTAGTTTTTTTGCCTCAAGCGTAATTTCCAAACACGGGAAACCTTTTAGTGATGGGGAATATATGAAAGAAGCATGGTTAAAATGCGCACCAGTTCTCTTTGAAGATTTTGAAAACAAGGAAAAAATTATTCAAAGAATAAAAGACATTCCTTTGGCTAGAAATACAGTGAAAGATAGAATCTTGGAAATGGTTAAAAATATAACTCATCAGCAAAAAATAGATATAAACTCTTCTGGTTTAATTTCTCTCTGTCTTGATGAGAGTACTGACATAACTGGATCAGCTCATTTAGCAATTTTTATTCGTTATTGTGTTGGGATTAATATCAAAGAAGAATTGATCAGTTTAACATCATTAGCAACAACAACAAAAGGAATAGATGTTTGAAATGCAGTTGTAAATGCACTCACTGAAAGAGAAATAAATCTTTCCAAAATTGTATCAGTAACTACTGATGGTGCTTGCAGTATGACTGGAAAGGAAAATGGTTTTGTCAATTTATTTATTGAACGTATTGGACATTCAGTTCTGGGTTTTCATTACTTTATACATCAGCAGGTTTTATGCACAAAGGCCAGTTTGAAGTCACTGGAAGATGTTATGAGTCTTGTAACATAATTGGTCGATTTTATATCTGCACGTGATTTAAATAAATGAAAATTTTGAGAATTATTAAGTGAAGTAAAGTCAGTGTACAATGGTTTTCTTATGTAAAACAATGTCTGATTGTTAAGTCGTGGACAAGTTCTTCAAAGATTCATTGAGTGTTTTTAGATAAACTTAGACTTTTTTTACATAATGAGAAAATCATGGAAACATATAATCAATTTTTGGACGTCGAATGGCTTTCCAAATTAATGTTTTTTACTGATTTGTGTTTACATTTATATGAATTAAATGTTAAACTGCAAGGTGTTAACAAGATAGTTATTGTCATGTTTGAATTAATCAAAGCATTTGAAGCTAAATTGCAAATTTTCAATTGTGGCATTTTTTCCAACACCTTTAAATATTTTCCAAATACAAACATATGCTTTGCAAATCTAGAATCTCATGATAAACCAGATCAAGTTAAATTGACACAAGAGTGTTTGTTGATTTGAGAAATGACTTGGAAATAATTGAAAATGATCGATTATTAGGCGTATATAAAAAGAATGCAGATGAGGAAATAGTGAGAACTTGGAATGCCATTCCCAAAACCTTTAGTTGTTTCAAAAAACTAGCAACTGTTTTATTATCAATTTTCTCCTCTACACATGCTTGTCAGTCATTATTTTCTGAAATGAATTTTATAAAAGACAATTTAAGAAATAGAATGACTGTTGAATCTAGTTCGGCATGTGTATTACTAAAAGTGACGAAACATGAACCTGATATAAATCATTTGGCATCCAACGTACAACAGCAAAATTCTCATTAATAAATAATTGATTTTGATGTAACAAACTTTGGCAAGTTATGAGTACACTTTATGAAATTATATGTTAATTTTTAGACTTGTCTCAATAAAATTCTGCATAATATTTTATTAATTTTTTCCTTTATTAAAAGATGCTCGGCACGTCAGCAACTCGATAAATATTATTTGTAAATTTTTGGCACATGCACATAAAAAGGTTCGTTACCACTGCCCTAGGCGGTTTCCATAGACCTCCATCATGCATTGATGACAGTGAACCAGTATTCTCAACCTGCTATCCTCTTTTAGCATTATCATCATCAAGTATTTTTATTGTTATTTATTGTATGAAGTATTATTTTATCCTTAATATAGCTTTTTTTTTAATTTAAAACCACCTTTTTTTAGTGTAGAGGAAGCTGAAATATACAGTACAATGAACAGTATACTCTTATACATTATACACCATGTTAATTGTACATAATACATATATATATAATACATATTATGCATTGTACATAATGTAAATCCCTAATCCCATTATTTTATTAGGCCTTTAGTTTAATATATTTTCCATTTGCAGCAGTCTTCAGGAACATAACCCTGTGAGAGTTTACTGTATTGAATTTTATGTTAATTTATTTATATTAATTTATTATTTATCTAAAATAGTAATGTGGTGAAAATATTTTTCAGCCTTTCAACACAGAATTGTACTTTAAATTCAAATTTAGGATGTTTGCTTTTATTTTTACATGAAAGATGAATATAATTTTTTCTTTCAGTGGTATGCAAGCAACCATGGTACAGTGCAAATGTTTGGAAGAAGATCTTTTAACAGTATCAGCAATTGTAAAATCTTATGCTTTGGATATTAATGAGGTAAACGTTTTTTTTTTTCATCTGAATATAAAAACTAAGTTAATGCTTCATATTAAATCTCACAGTGGCATTGGCACTGTACCATGTGACTAGTCAGCATCGAGCAAAACATCATCATCCTCAATCAGACATGAGCTATGGAGTTCCAACCAGATAGTACAATTTAGTGCTCCAAGCATATCTGTCATGAGCTACATTTGCCACACTTTTGCCACTGTGTACCCCAATTCATTACACATTACCAATATCTGTTACATAGCTCCCCAGACAAGTGAACTGTGACACCTGCTTAAGACTGCAACCATTCAGATTAACTGAATCATAGTCTGTCTGACCAATTTTCATCATTTTAGTTTTCTGTCTGTTTATAACCAAACCTACTACCAGTCTCATCAATAGCTCGAATGAAAGAATTCACCTCCTCAACATCATTAGCCAACAAGGTTAAATCATCTGCATAATCTAAATCAGAAATTTTCAGATTTCCAGACCATTTAAATCTTGCTCATCCTCAAGCAGTCATTCAAAATCTTGCTCTTGCAGAGAATTTTGCATAGCATAATTAAGCAAAATCTTGCTCATGCAGAGAATTTTGCATAGCATAATTAATAACCAAACTAAAGTGAAAAGGAGACAAAATGCACACTTGTCGAACACCAGAAACAATTGCTACAAGCCTTCACACATGACTCAATGTTATTACAGAGAGCTTTCATTATTTTAACCAATTTGTCTGGTATGCCATACAATCTCATGATCATTCATTCATTCAGATGGACAGACACTCACTAATGGTTACGTATGTCACTCACTCACTCACTCACTCACTCACTCACTCACTAATGGTTACGTATGTTCTCCATAGATACATACGTATACCATATGAATAATTAATGAAATAGGCTCGACGTATTTCAAATCAACACAGTAATAAACAGGCATTTTAGCGTCGATTTATATTTTAGAGGAAAAATTGTCTTGAGCTGGGTGGGATACGAACCCACGACCTCATGATAACATGTCAGGTGCTCTGGACCACTGAGTTACCGGCCGACGATCAAGATCTCCTCTAACGAGCGCTATGAACATTCCTTTTATGTTTCATAGAAGTGCTCTTCAGGCAATATTTCTAGCCACAAGTGGCATTTATATTAGCCAATAGATGGAAGCATGTACAACAAATATGCAGATATAAATAATTAATGAAATAGGCTCGATGTATTTCAAATCAACACAGTAATAAACAGGCACTTTAGCATCGATTTAAATTTTAGAGGAAAAATTGTTTTGAGCCGGGTGGGATACGAACCCACGATCTCCTGATAACATGTCAGGTGCTCTGGATCACTGAGCTACCGGCCGCCGATCAAGATCTCCTCTAACTAGCGCTATGAATATATTAGCCAATAGATGGAAGCATGTATGACAAGTATGCAGATATATACCATATGAGCTCGCAATCAACCACAAATTATGATGATCAACAGAGTCAAAAGCCTTTTTGAAATCAACAAAGCTAGCAACCAAAGGTTTCTGAAATTCTAAACATTTCTCAAGAATCTGCCTAAGTGAAAATATCTGATCCACACATCCCCTACCACTTCTGAATCCACATTGCTCATCACGCAATTGACTGTCAACCAGATTATTAATTCTATTAAGCACAATCATGGAAAGAACTTTACCTGGAACAGAGAGTAGGCTGATACCCCTATAGTTATCACAAGAACTGCGATCACCTTTTTGAAAATAGGGATAACAATAGCTCTGGTGAAATCCTTAGAAACCGTGCCTTTATCATAAAAGATGTTCAAAATTTCAGTCATCCAAGTGGTAACTGAAACTTTCCCAGCTCTAAGCATTTCCATAGTAATTTCATCTACCCCTGGGGATTTATGAAGTTTAAGTTTAGAAATAGCCAAAATAACTTCAGACTGTGTTATAGGGCCAATATTAAAGCTACCAATGCATCTATCATGCATCATTACAAACAATGGGAGTAGAACTAACCACATTGTTTAGAACATCACTGAAATGCTCAGCCCACCTAGCTATGACAGAATCCTCACCTTCTATAACCTTACCTTGTTTATCCTTCAATTCCTGTATGCCTGTCTGTTTTCTACCATACAAAACATTAACTATCTCGTACAGTTCTCTGCTGTTATGCTGTCTAACTACTTCCTTGGCTTTGTCAGCCAAGCCATCAAGCCAAAGATTCTTATCAGCATCTAACTGATCATTTACACGTTTATTAAGCTCTCTGTAATCCTTTCTATTAGGACTAGTAGCGTATTGATTAAATACATTCCTGCAGTTCCTCCTTTCTGAAATAAGCTCAAGTGTCTTATCACTCAAATAATTCTGCCTCCTCTGCTCCTTTTTTCCTAAAAGAGTACTGTTAGTTTCCAAAAAAGCCTGTTTAAATCGGCCCCATTCTTCCTCAACTTCAGTAAACCATGACTGTCATAATGACTAAGTAACCTATCATGGTAAGCTTTAGCTATAACTAGGTTTTTCAGAGCTTCAGTATTAAAAGTAAATTTTTTATCCCTAGCACAACACTTTTTAAGTTTAAGTTGCAAGGCACTTTTAACAAGGTAATGGTCAGATCCAATTTCAGCTCCCCTATATGACCTGGTATTGCTAACAGAACTAGCCCATTTGCTGTTAATTAATATATAATCAATCATATTCTTATGCAGCCCATCAGGTGAAACCATGTGTACTTATGTATGTCGCGGTGTTTGTAATAAGTGTTAGTTATTCTGAAACCATTGAGTTTACTTACCTGTAGGAGACATTGCCCATTGCCATTGCAGCTACCAATACCAAAAGGGCCTATCACCCCTCCCCAAAGGTCAGAGTCAGTACCAACTTTGGCATTGAAGTCACCTAGAACAGGGGTAATATCTCCTTTCTTGACAGAATTCAAAATATCCTGAAGTTGTCCTTAAAACCTATCCTTCTCATCCTCATCAGCATCCTCAGTGGGGACATAGCAGCAGATAACATTCAAGTCTTTAATGCTTGTCTGAAATTTTGCTCTAAGAAACCTTTCATTAATGCACTCATATCTTAGAAGAGCATCACTAACTAGCATGTCTGCTGAGAAGCAGACCCACACCTTGGTGATGCTTTCCATCCTCCCTCCTGTAAAGAGAAATTTAAAGTTATTTTTAAGTATCTCACCTTTACCTGTTCATCTGGTCTCTTGCAAGCCTAGAATATCTAGGTTATAGCATTGGAATTCTTGTGTGAGGACATCAAGAGAATAATCTCTATGTAATGTCCTCACATTCTGCATTCCTGCAGAGAGAAAATGATTAGTAGGATTTTTAAAGAAACTAGGTTTATTGAGATAGGTAGGGCCAACAATATCAAACATTCCCCTGATCACAGGCATGGGACAAAGACCTGTTCCTCCTCCGCTAAAGGCTGAAGTCACTGATGCTGGTAGAAACCTTAGGCATCGCCTTTTCAAGTGGACTTTTTCAAGAGCCATATGGCCTGCCTGAGACACATTAATCCAGTTTAGGATTGACGATGCCCAACTAGCTAAGTGAGGTTCAGGTATCTGCAATGGCCTGTGATCAGAATTATTCAAGAGCTGATAAAACATATCCTGTGAATCTATTCACTTGGGGTTGTCAAACCACAAGCAGAAAACACAACGGAAGATTTTCCCTTCACAGAAGCCCACCAGTGCAGCAAGTCCAGGATTCATAATCAAGCTCAAATCCATAAACAAGTCCAGTCTTGTAGGTGTAAATGGTCAGCACCAAGACCCTGTGAAGTTGACCACTCCTCAGCAGGGTTGAAGAAAGAAAGAAAAAAGTGGCAATAGATGACCAGATCAGTAGGCGATACTTAACTGGCAGCCCTTCCCTTCTGTTCCCTTCCAAAAGAGAATATCTCTTTTGAAAGGAAACTAACGGCCTACACCACAAGAAGGTGGAGTCGGACGTTAGGTGCTAGACCTGGCCGGTTCTGTGCATCATCACTGGAGATTGGTACACAGCTCTCCTTCCAGTTTATGCCTAGCTACCATTTACAGACTTAGTTATGTTATATTTATTTTTAATTTTAATCATTCATTATGTTTGAGATTAAATTATTTTTAAGCATATCAAAAATCACAGATTAACTAGCTAACAGAGTTAGCACAGATATACTACTACTTGCAACTCCACCTTTAGCCGCTAGCTATATTCTCATTTTCCTGCCAACTTTCAAAGTATGTTGACATCTTGCTACATCTTGCTCTGCAGCCATTCCTTGCTTTGCAGTTCAATATCTCACTTGTTATTTCTGTTTTCTCTTTTGCCTTTCATCTTACTTGAACTGCTTTGATCATATTTTTGGATATGCCTAGCAGTTGTATTCATTGTGATGTAGAATTTTGTCAGAATACATCACTTAACTGCAAACTAACATTATTTAAAAGTTCCATCTGATCATGGAAGGTGATCTATTGCTTTCAGTTATTAATATTTTTCGATTGTTATATATGCATGCTTGTTGACTTCTGTTCATGAATTCCAACTGGAAATTAGCTTTATCATTCAGACATAATTTATGTTATAAACATTTTGTGCAGGAAAAGAGATACATTCATGGGAGTGAGCACACAAAGTCAAAGAGTTGCAAGGGTAGTGCCATTAAGGGTGTAGCAAAAACTCTTGGAACAGCATTGGTTGGGCCACTGCTCGACAGGAATGCTAACATCACTTTTATGTTACAGTGGGCATATATGTAAGTCAATTATCTGTGCTGTTACTTAATCTGTGATCAAAAATATACTTTAATGCTGTGTTAGTCATAAGTTAAAATAAAATTTTTTTTCCAATAGGCTGAAACAGATGCAAATAAATATACAAGTAGAATTCTTACAGTTCTTAAAATAGTCAAGCCAATGGAGTCTAATACCTGTACTGAAAATAAACTGAGTAATGGACTTTTATCCCCAAGAGATACTTCTGTATCTGATAGTAGAAAAAAAACCAAGGAAGCTAAACCTGAGAAACAGTCTTCACAAAACATTTTAAAAGAGTAAGTATCTATTGGCATTTTAATATTCTCTTAATCTCTAATATTCCCATATAAAGGTAAAAAATTAAAAGCAGAAAGTTGAAATATTATTTAAAAATGTAAATCAAACCTGGATTAAAGAGTAATTTCTGATGTAGAATAAAAATTTTATCTTAACTTCAAATTACAAAGTGTTACAAAATTTTTGAATAACCTGCCTGAGAATTTCATGCTTTATAAAAACATTTCCACAAAATATGCAAATATTTAAAATATTGCTTTCTGTTTTTCCAGGTTGAAAGATCTGAAAAAAACACAGTCTGATGTGTGGGAAATTGTCAGAGAAAATGATATGATGTTAGCACGGTGAGTAATTTTCCTTTCATATTTTTTTTTATTCATTCAAACTGTATTATAGAAATGGGGAGCAAATTTTTCAGTAGTTTATGATAGTCTTCACATGAAGAAGAGTATGTGAAACCAGAGAAGAACCATGAGCAGTGACAAGAGAAGCTCTCACTTGACACCTAACTCTGACCCTTTGATGCATAATTGCGGGAACTACCTTTCAGAACATATAGAACAATCTTCACAGTTGCCCTTTTCTAGGGGAAAGAAAGCATGGGGGTAATTTTTTTTATACCTTGTGACATTCTCCATGTCAGAAATATTTGTTTGAAACATAACACATTAAGTTTGGCCCTTGTATTGGAAATATGTGAAACAACTTTCTTGACAAGCACACAACCTGAAAAAGGATAGGCACTTTTAAATGTGAATAAAAAACAATAGGAAGATAGGTAAGAAAGTTAGCTGGCTTTGGACACATTTAAAAGTGCCTATTCTATTTATCTCATTTGTACCGGGTATCTGTCAAGCAGCTGTCAGGATGATTGAAAAACATGTTCAAGAGCAAGCCATTCAAAATAATTGGAGTACTACCCATTCTGAATATTTTCATCACTTCAGTTTTTCTTCCTATTTGTTTCCAAATATACCTATTGCCAATCTAATCAATAACTTTAACTCTTCTGGTGCCTTAAAAACTGAGTTGTACCTCATGGCTGGTTTTTTTTTTTTTCAGCAGTGTTCAGCCAAAAAAAAGAACTTTAGAACTTTTTTGCCAAATAACTAATGAATAGAACTATGTCATGTTAAATACCAAATTAAAATCATTAATTTATTTAACTTTTATGAAAATAAAAGTTTTAGAAGAAATAAGAAGAGTGTTAATTTTATTAGGACTTTTTTTTAGAGTGATATAGTGGCATTGCAAATAATTTTTTTTTAAGAAACCTAATGGACCAAAATAATTATAATACATATGAATGGAAAAGAAATTTCTTTTTAAATAATAATGAAATAAAGTTTTACTCCAAACAGAAAAACACATTTTTCTCTAACAATTTTCCTTGGTGATATACTTTGAAAAATATCAAATTTTTTTGTCAAATATGCTCAATCAAATAAAAAAGTTAACTTTAGAATTTTTTTGCCAAAATTACCATTGAACAGAAATAGTCATGTTATTTAACAAAAGAAGGAGCATTTAATGTGGGTAATGAAAATTCCAAAAAAGAAAAGGTTTGTAAAATTTAATAAGGCTTTTTTATTTTAATTGCAAAGCTTTATTCTGTATTTTCCATTTTAACTACAATAAGACTATCCAATGGCTGAGTGATTAGCATGCTTGGCTACTGATCAAAGGAATCCAGATTTGAGCCCTGGATAAGGCATGGATATTTTCTTTCATAAGTTATTGTTCTGCTGAGGTCTGAAAAATACTGGTGGAGTTTCAAGAACCAGTATGTAGGAAAATAATATACATTGCTAACGAATTTTAATTTAGAAATATATAGTTTCTCTGTTTGCAATAATACCATATGTGTTAAGTCATATGAATTATTTACACTAGGTGTTAACTTTGGTGCAAGAGGGAAAAAAGAGACCTTGCATAATCAAATTACCATTTGTGCTTGATAAGCTTGTTAATCTAAATAATGTAATATTGTGGTAAAATAACACTGGGCAACAAATTTTCATAAAAGTCATGCCTCTGAGATAAAAGTAGCCATTTCTTAAAGATTTCAAGGTGCTGAACAATATGACAATGAAAATGCAAAAATTGGCTATGATTTCTGAGAAATAGACAATAATTTTTTTATATAATAGAGTAATACATACATATGGCATGTATTGGTAAAACTGCGCTTCTACTTCCGACGTCGCTTTGCCCGTCGATTGTACAGCTGCTCAGGATCATTTCTGGGGAGTGTCCAACAGTAGTCAGCCAACATTAAAGTGGACCAGTTTTCCTGGTATCATTTCTCCATCATTGCAATGTTCTGGTGAAAACGTTCATCATGCTCATCACTGACCATGCCGCAGTTGTTAGTGAAGAAATCTAAGTGGGAATGGAGAAAATGGATCTTTAAGGACATATTGCAGTCGAATTTGTGATACAGAGACAACATGTCCTTAACCAGTTTCTTGTAGTTGTCTGCCCTGACATTCCTAAGGAATTGAGTTGACACCAGATGAAACGCGTCCCAAGCCTTTTTCTCATCACCCTGAAGCAGGCTGTTGAACATCTGGTCTCTGAACACCTCGCAGATCTGACAACCCACAAAAATTCCCTCTTTAATTTTCACTTCACTGAGTCGAGGGAATTTGTCAGCCAAGTACTTATGTACAGCCAAGTATTACCGGTCCATGGCTTTTATGAAGTTTTTCATCACACCAAGTTTGATGTGTAGGGATGGTTGGGTTGTTTTACCTCTGAGCGGCACTTTTTTGCACACCATGGGCTAAATGGCCAGGTCACATGGACCCTGACTGAAGTGTCAGAGGTTGGGGGAGGGGGACCCACTGGAACAGCTGTTGGAAGACAGATGGTAGCCTCGTCAAGGCCATCCAGCACATTCTTTAACGTTCACAGGGTATGGCTCTCCCACACATGGGGCCATGGCTTAACGTCCCATCTCACGGCGGCCTTTCCAAGCCCTTCGGTGTCCCCTACTGACCGTGGGTAGGGCAGGGAATCTTGTGGAGATAAAAATGAATTCTGACACAGCTGGGACTCGAACCTGGGAACCACAGATTACAAGCCTGGTACACTACTGACTGAGCCACCCCTGCCCCTAATGGTAGCAGGATTTTGTGCGCTTCTGCTAGTGCTGGGTGTTCTACATTCTTCTCTCTGACCTTCAGAGATTTCCTCTGAGGACAGTTTCTCTTCATATAGTGCAAAGTCTTTGCTCAGCTGTCCCATTCACAGCAGTACTTCATATATCCCAGCTGCAGACCCATCAACAGAGCCACTACCTTCAAGTCACAACAGAGATGCCAGCCATACTTGCTGTATTGAAGACAGCTCAACAGCTGTTTTAGGTTGTCATAGGTTTCTTTCATGTGGACAACATGTCCGACTGAAATGGATAAAGTCAATTTCCATTATGCAGCAACACCACCTTGAGATTCAATTTCAAGGAGTCTATGAATAGTCACCATTCTTGAAGATCATGCTTGATTCCGGGGGCATTCATCAGGCATTCTACATCGGAGCAGAACACAAGGTCATCTTCCTTTCTGAAGTAAGGTGCAAACTGCTCATTACAAGTTTGAAATGAAGTCACTCAAACATTTTCCTTGAGAAGATTCCATCATTCTCAGAAAATGATGAAAGATCAATGTTTTTTATTGGAAAACCAAGAAATAAACAATAAAAATTAACAACTAATCTAAAGTGAGGTTAAAATATGCCATAAGTCTATATACATAGCAACAAGTTGTAAGACTTCCTTATCAGAAAAAAACAGTGAAATTGTAAAAAGTTGATTATTATTAAAATTAGGGGCCACTTTCTTAGGTATGTGCCTTCATGTGTTTTAACTTATTTTGGGATAAATATATTTTGCTACAATATTAATAGTGATCAGCATAACATTAATTTCTAAATTGTAGTTTTGTGGAAAGTCAGAATGATTCCAGTGGCTTAATCCAGAAAGGACAGAATAACCATAACTTTTTAACTGTTGATAATTCAAATGAAATAGTATTCTTAATATTTGAAAGTTATATATATAGGTAATTCTCAAAGTAGCATATAATATAAATATAGTGAATTTTTGAAATCAAAATATCATTCTCTGCTGATGATATTGAATTTTGAATACCAGTAATGTTAGTGCCATCAGGTTTACCCCATGGAGGTCCTGCATTTATATATGCAAAAGTTCAAAGCACACAAATGAAAGTCATCTCTATATGCAAATGTAACTTACCAAATAGTTACTCATGGGCTACATCATCATCATCCTCAAGCAGCCATGGGCTATGGAGGTCCAACCAGACCGTGCAATTTAGTTCTCCAAGCAAGTCTATCCTGAGCTAAATCTACTGCATCTGGCCACTGCACACCAATTCTAACAAGGTCCTGTTTGACATTGTCTGCCCACCGCATCCTAGGTCTCCCCTTCATTCTGAGGCCTTTAGGCACACTGTTCATAACCCTATTCGCCAATCTATAATTATTCATATGGGCAACATGGTCAAACCAACGGAGTCTCTCTCTGCACAATATGCTGCTTAAACGAGGTTGCAAACTCCTTTGCCTAACCTCATCATTAGTTACAAAGTTGAACCACCTAATGCCCAAGATATTACGTAAGCATCTGGAATCAAAAGCATCTGGTTTCCTATTATCTTGTTTACAAAGTGTCCAAGTTTCACTACCATAACTAACCCTAGAAAGAACCAAACTATCATACAGTCTAATTTTAGTCTTTAGGTGTATACGCCTATTTCTCCACACTCTCCATAGATTCTTAAAAGTCCTGGCAGCAATCCCTATTCGTCTGTTAATCTCATGCCGCACATCACCATTATCTGTACTCAAGATAATTAAACTGTGACACCTGCTCAAGACTGCAACCATTCAGATGAACTGAATCACAGCCTGCCTGACCAATTTTCATCACTTTAGTTTTCTCTCTGTTTATAACCAAACCTACTCTACTACCAGTTTCATCAACAGCTCGAATAAAAGGTTCATCTCATCAACATCATTTGCCAAAAGGGCTAAATCATCAACATAATCTAAATCAGAAATTTTCATATCTCCAGTCCATTTAAGGCCAAAATCTTTCCCTTGAAGTGAATTTCGCATAACATAATCAATAACCAAGCTAAAGAGAAAATGAGACAAAATGCACCCTTGTCAAACACCAGAAGTAATGCTAAACCAATTGCTACAAGCCATACCAACTCTCACACACGACTCAGTGTTATTATAGAGAGCTTTCATTATGTTAACTAACTTGTCAGGTATACCATATGATTTCACAATCAACCACAAATTATGACAATCAACAGAGTTGAAAGCCTTTTTGAAATCAATAAAGCTAGCAACCAGAGGTTTTTGAAACTCTAAACATTTCTCAAGAATCTGCCTAAATGAAAATATCTGATCCACACATCCCCTACCACTTCTGAATCCACATTGCTCATCATGCAATTGACTGTCAACCAGATTCTTAATTCTATTAAGCACAATCATGGAAAGAACTTTACCTGGAACAGAGAGTAGGCTGCTACCCCTATAGTTATCACAAGAACTGCAATCACCTTTTTTGAAAATACGGATAACAATAGCTCTGGTAAAATCCTTAGGAACCATGCCTTTATCATAAAAGATATTCAGAATTTCAGTCATCCAAGTGGTAACCGAAACATTCCCAGCTCTAAGCATTTCCATAGTAATTTCATCTACCCCTGGGGATTTATGAAGTTTAAGTTTAGAAATAACCAAAATAACTTCAGACTGTGATATAGGGCCAATATTAAAGCTACCAATGCATCTATCATCATTACAAACAAATCATTACAAACAATTGGAGTAGAACTAACCACATTGTTTATAACATCACTGAAATGCTGAGGCCACCTAGCCATGACAGAATCCTCCCCTTCTATAACCTTACTTTGTTTATCCTGCAATCCTTGTATGCCTGTCCATTTTCTACCACACAAAACATTAACTATCTTTTACAGCTCTCTGCTGTTGTGCTGTCTAACTTCTTCCTCGGCTTTGTCAGCCAAGCCATCAAGCCAAAGATTCTTATCAGCAGCTAACTGATCTTTAACACGTTTATTAAGTTCTCTGTAATGCTTTCTATTAGGACTAGTAGAGTATTGATTAAGGACATTCCTTCAGTTCTTTCTTTCCGAAATAAGCTCAAGTGCCTTATTACTCAGATAATTCTGCATCTTCTGCTCCTTTTTTCCTAAAATAGTACTCTTAGAGTCCAAAAAAGCCTGTTTAAAATGATCCCATTCTTCCTCAACTTCAATAGTAAGCATACCATGACTGTCATAATGACTAAGTAACCTATCATGGTAAGCTTTGGCTATAACTGGGTCTTTCAGACTTCAGTATTAAAAGTAATTTTTTTAACCCTAGCACAACACTTTTTAAGTTGAAGTTGCAAGACACTTTTAACAAGGTAATGGTCAGATCCAATTTCAGCTCCCCTATATGACCTGGTATTCCTAACAGAACTAGCTCATTTGCTGTTAATTAATATATAATCAATCATATTCTTATGTAGCCCATCAGATGAAACCCATGTGTACTTATGTATGTCGTGGTGTTTGTAATAAGTGTTAGTTATTCTGAATGCATTGAGTTTACTTACCTGTAGGAGACGTTGCCCATTGCCATTGCAGCTACCAATACCAAAAGGGCCAATCACCCCTCCCCAAAGGTCAGAGTCAGTACCAACTTTGGCATTGAAGTCACCTAGAACAGGGGTAATATCTCCTTTCTTGACAGAATTCAAAATATCCTGAAGTTGGCCGTAAAACCTATCCTTCTCATCCTCATTGGCATCCTCAGTGGGGGCATAACTGCAGATAACATTCAAGTCTTTAACGCTTGTCTGAAATTTTGCTATAAGAAACCTTTCATTAATGCACTCATATCCTAGAAGAGCATCACTAGCGTGTCTGCTGAGAAGCAGACCCATGCCTTGGTGATGCTTTCCATCCTCCCTCCTGTAAAGAGAAATTTAAAGTTATTTTTAAGTATCTCACCTTTACCTGTCCATCTGGTCTCTTGCAAGCGTAGAATATCTAGGTTATAGCATTGGAATTCTTGTGTGAGGACATCAAGAGAATAATCTATATGTAATGCCCTCACATTCCATGTTCCTGCAGAGAGAAAATGATTAGTAGGATTTTTAAAGAAACTAGGTTTATTGAGAGATAGAATGCCGACAATATCAAACAGCCCCCTAAATTGCAGACATGGGGCAAAGACCCATTCCCCCACCACTAAAGGCTGAAGCCATCTACACTGGAAGACTTCCTCCAATGTAGAATTTGATGATGCCAATAGAAGCAAAGAGTTCAGGTGCCTGCGATGACCTCTGCTCAGGATTATCCACTAGCTGATAAACATATCCTGTGAATCTATTCACTTGGGACTGTCAACCCACAAACAAACAGAAAACACAGCGGAAGATTTTCTCTCCACTGAAGCCCACCAGTGCAGCAAAATCAGTATCCATAATCAAGCTCAGAGCCATATATCTGTCCAGTCTAGTGGGTTTATATGGTCAGCACCAGTACCCTGTGTGGTTGACCACTCCTCAGCAGGGTAGAAAAAAAAAGTATACATAGTTGTCCGGATCAGTAGGCCACACTAATCTGGCAGCCCTCCCCTTCCGTTCACTTCCACAAGAGAGTATCTCTTTTGAAAGGTACTAACAGTCTGCACCACGAGAAGCAGGGTCGGACATTAGGTGCTAGGCCTGGCCGGTTCTGTGCATCATCACAGGGGATTGGTGCATAGCTCTCCTTCCAGTGACTACCTAGCTACCATTTACAGTGCCTATTTGTTTGTATGGGCTACATACAAACAAACAAGTAGGCACTGTAACTGGATGCTGCATATTGTTATGTACATAAGCTACTTTTAGGAGCCAGTAGTTATCTCTATCGTCAGGTAGTACATTTCCAACAAGACAGTTCATGCACTTAACCACAGATATCATATTGGTTCTTCATGAATATTTTGGTAGCTGCATCTTGAAATGCTTTTCACAAGAATTTGTATGCAAGTGGTAATGGCTACCATATACACTTTGCCAAATATAGTGCTGCAAAATTGTTGCATTATTTATAAAGATCACAATTAAAAGGATCTTCTTGTTCAGAAATTAATTAAAAATAACTTAAAATTCCCTGTCATTGAGCAATGAAATTTTAAAGTTTATCCTTCAAACTATTGGCATGTTAAAAGTTTTTAGGAGAAAACTCGGAAGCTTTTCGGAGCAAAGACAGTGCTCCGTTTTCAGTGAAGTGATGCTATGTGGTGATGTTAAGTCTGTTTAAACAAAGAGCTTCTTTCCACATGTCGTGAAGGGTGATTCCAGTGTCTCGGTTGCAGGTGGGGATGGATGAGGTCATTATTTCAATAACCTTGAGGACTATGGTTCCATAGAAAGTGGATGCACGTGCAAGCAGTATGGTGTGCTCCCAGTCTATTGTTGCTGTGTGCTAGCTCAGCAGCGTCCGTCGTTACCAAACTGATGTCAGCCAAAAGAAGCTAACGACGGCTGCTGCTGAGCTAGCAGTACAACACACTGCAACAATAGACTGGAAGTACGCCACACTGCTTGCACATGCATCCACTTTCTACGGAACCATAATCCTCGAGGCTATTGAAATAATGACCTCGTCCATCCCCACCTGCAACCGAGATACTGGAATCACCCTTCACGACATGTGGAAAGAAGCTCTTTGTCTAAACAGACCTAGCATCACCACATAGCATCACTTCACTGAAGACGGAGCGCTGTCCTTGCTTCAAAAAGCTTCTGAGTTTCCTCCTAAAAACTTTTAACATGCCAATAGTTTGAAGGATAAACTTTAAATTTTTATTGCTCGATGACAGAGAATTTTAAGTTATTTTTAATTATAAAGATATTTGAATTTGTAATAAAAAATTTCTCTAATATTGCAGGTTTCAGATGCTCTATACAAAGCTGCCTGAGAACAAAGAAGAAAGCATAAAATGAAACTCTACAGAAGAAAATAGGTAGTTTTGGTTGCACTATATTTTGACTAACAAATTTGGTCAATCAAAATATAAGCATTTTGTGCTCTATTGGTTATGTATAATTCAAATATAACTTTAGTAACTATTTCTGATATAATTATTCGAATTTTTATAAAAGGTAATGTATATAAATATTATGGGCTCAACAATTTATTGTAATGGCACTTTGAAGTGTTTCTTAGTGAGCATTAGTTATGCAAAGTTGCATTTGTCAGCATAATAGCCTTTAAATTCCAGTTTATGCCATAAGTTTCAACTTTTTGGACATTATATGGCTGACTAGCATTATAAAATAGAAAGAAAATTTAAAATGTATTTGACAACTTACTGATGATGTTCAGTGCTTGATTAACTCTTAGATTACCATGTGGGTCCATTGGACACAATCAAAAATCTGTAATACTATTAGTCATTGCATTAATGCTTCATGCTCATGACTTTTATCTTTTAGGTTTTTTTTAGAAACTCCAGTTTGTATCATTGGATAATTATTAAAATACATTTATTTAAAATAGTTTCACCCATTTGCCAAAGATGGGCATAATTATCATTCAGGTAGTAGCCAAGTACATACAAATCTGTATGTAAAGGGTTATATAATACATTCTCATTCCATAATTTAAATCACAAGTCATATTGGGAGTGAGATGATACAATAGTAACTCACATTTCATAATCAATTTGGAACAATATACATGTTGCATTTATCTTCAATCTGCAGTGTTGTGCCTTATTCTTCCAATTTACATGTTCCATTGAATATTTAGGAGACATGAAACATTGATGATTACATGAATATTTAGGAGACTGAAAATTACATCAGCCTTACATCCCAATAACATCTGACTGATTGATATTGAGAAAAGAATTGTTGCAACTTTTAGGAGGTATTCTTACATATGAAGAGGGGCATGCCTCCCTATAAATGAAAGGATAATGAAATGAGGTATAAATGAAAGCCGTCCCGTGGCCGAGTGGTTAGCGCGCTTGGCTACTGATCTAAGGGACCTTCTGGTCCCTTAGATCAGTAGCCAAGCGCTGGATCTGGGTTCGAGACCCGGGTAAGGCATGGCTGTTTGTGTCGTTTTTCTGCTGAGGGCCTGCCATCCTCTCAGACCTTCTACTATGGCATATAAACTGACAGGCTCCTGTCAGACCTCTGTGGCAAGCAGCTGCTTGAGGGGGTATTTATTTATTGTTTTATAATGAAAATGAAGGTGAAATTTATCTTGTCAGTAAAGAATCCTTCAGACACTACCATGGAAGATATCCAGATGAACAGTGTACTGCATCATGAGGAATAGTCAATACATCTCCAAAGATAAAAAAGAAATTGGGCAGTCTTAGCCTTTCAATCAGCCAAGAGAAAGAACAAAGTTTTATAATATTATCTGATAAAGACTCTGGGACCATCATGATATGCCTAAAGAAAATGTCATTCTATTCTTTCTTTTTTCATGCTTTTCCTCTTACATTCTTTATTAAACTGCCTCTTAACAATGGACAAAGGCTGAGGGTAAAGACTCTTGGAAAGAAATTGATTATTTGGAATCAAAACGTTTGTTGGACAAATTATGCTTATAGGAGTTTATATGGAAAACAGGAAAATATCTCGTACCTTTAGAACAAAACGTATAGTCGCTCACTTTTCAAGTAAATGAGCAATCGAATCAATGAATCCTCCAAGTTTTTCTCCTTGATATTCGCACAAGAAGGCAACAAAGTGAGGATGATATTAACATATTTGACAATACATATTTTAGCTACTAGACCAGTAGATGAGTGATTAGTTTTGTTGGCTGCAGAGCCAAGAATCCTGGGTTTGAACATCATCTAAAGCGTGGATGTTTTCTTCGTACTGAGGTCTTACCTTCATCACAAACTTCTACAATGAACGACTCTTGGCTCTCCATGACAAGTAGACTACATAAGGAGCATTTTATTAGATTAGTAATTGTAGGAATAAGTGGCCTATAGCTGTCACATCCTAATTATGTTTTTATCTTACTGGAATTTGTATTAATATGAAAAATTACCCCTCAAGGAGCTGCTTACCATAGAGGTCTGACTGGAGCCCATCAGTTTGACATTTACTCCTCTTATAAAAGGTCTTTGAAGAATATGAGACCTCTTCAAAGAGACAAGACAAGTGCTTTACCCAGGGCATGAACCCATGTTCTTTTGATCAGTAGTCAAGCACACTAACCACTAGGCTATTTGTAATAAGGAATTTGTAATATGGTCTGTCAAATATTCATAGGGAGGCATGCCCTTCCCCCTATGACTATGTGGCTGAACTGCAGTATAAGTATACCATGTGTTTTTCCTTGTGAATACAGGACTGTGTAGTATATATTTCTCTGAAAGTTACTTTTCATAGAAATGTGTTAAAACCATTCGAAAGTATGCAGTTAATATAAATACACTTGGGTCTCACCTGATGGGCTGCATACGAATATGATTGATTATATATTAATTAACAGCAAATGGGCTAGTTCTGTTAGAAATACCAGGGCATATAGGGGATCTGACCATTACCTTGTTAAAAGTGTCTTGCAACATAAACTTAAAAAGTGTTGTGCTAAATTTAAAAAATTTACCTTTAATACTGAAGCTTTGAAAGACCCAGTTATAGCTAAAGCTTACCATGATAGGTTACTTAGTCATTATGACAGTCATGGTTTGCTTAATACTGAAGTTGAGGAAGAATGGGGCCATTTTAAACAGGCTTTTTTGGAAACTAACAGTACTCTTTTAGGAAAAAAGGAGCAGAGGAGGCAGAATTATTTAAGTGATAAGGCACTTGAGCTTATTTCAGAAAGAAGGAACTGCAGGAATGTCCTTAATCAGTACTCTACTAGTCCTAATAGAAAGGATTACAGAGAGCTTAATAAACGTGTAAAGGATCAGTTAGCTACTGATAAGAATCTTTGGGTTGATGGCTTGGCTGACAAAGTTGAGGAAGCTGTTAGACAGCACAACAGCAGAGAGCTGTACCAGATAGTTAATGTTTTATGTGGTAGAAAACGGACAGGCATATAAGGATTGCAGGATAAACAAGGTAAGGTTATAGAAGGGGAGGATTCTGTCATGGCTAGGTGGGCTGAGCATTTCAGTGATATTCTAAACAATGCGGTTAGTTCTATTCCCATTGTTTGTAATGATGATAGATGCATTGGTAGCTTTAATATTGGCCCTATAACACAGTCTGAAGTTATTTTGGCTATTTCTAAACTTAAACATCATAAATCCCCAGGGGTAGATGAAATTACTACAGAAATGCTCAGAGCTGGGAATGTTTCAGTTACCACTTGGTTGACTGAAATTTTTGAATAACTTTTATGATAAAGGCATGGTTCCTAAAGATTTTACCAGAGCTCTTATTATCCGTATTTTCAAAAAAAGTGATCACAGTTCTTGTGATAACTATAGGGGTATCAGCCTACTCTGTGTTCCAGGTAAAGTTCTTTCCATGATTTTGCTTAATAGAATTAACAATCTGGTTGACAGGCAATTGCATGATGAGCAATGTGGATTCAGAAGTGGTAGGGGATGTGTAGATCAGATATTTTCACTTAGGCTGATTCTTGAGAAATGTTTAGAGTTTCAGAAACCTTTGGTTGCTAGCGTTGTTGATTTCAAAAAGGCTTTCGACTCTGTTGATCGTCATAATTTGTGGTTGATTGTGAAATCATATGGTATACCAGACAAGTTAGTTAACATAATGAAAGCTCTCTATAATAACACTGAGTCGTGTGTGAGAGTTGGTAAGTCTTGTAGCAATTGGTTTAGCATTACTTCTGGTGTTCAACAAGGGTGCATTTTGTCTCCCTTTCTCTTTAGTTTGGTTATTGATTACGTTATGCAAAATTCATTGCAAGGGAAAGATTTTGGGCTTAAATGGTCTGGAGATACTAAAATTTCTGATTTAGATTATGCTGATGATTTAGCCCTTTTGGCAAATGATGTTGATGAGATGAACTCTTTCATTCGAGCTGTTGATGAAACTGGTACTAGTGTAGATTTGGTTATAAACAGAGAGAAAACTAAAGTGATGAAAATTGGTCAGGCAGGCTGTGATTCAGTTAATCTGAATGGTTGCAGTCTTGAGCAGGTGTCACAGTTTAATTACCTTGGGAGCTATGTAACAGATACTGGTGATGTGCGGCATGAGATTAACAGACAAATAAGGATTGCTGCCAGGACTTTTAAGAATCTATGGAGATTGTGGAGAAATAGGTGTATACACCTAAAGACTAAAATTAGACTGTATGATAGTTTGGTTCTTTCTAGGGTTAGTTATGGTAGTGAAGCTTGGACGCTGTGTAAACAAGATAACAGGAAACTAGATGCTTTTGATTCTAGATGCTTACGTAGTATCTTGGGTATTAGGTGGTTCAACTTTGTAACTAATTATGAGGTTAGGCAAAGGAGTCTGCAACCTCCTTTAAGCAGCATATTGTGCAGAGAGAGACTCCGCTGGTTTGGCCATGTTGCCCATATGGATAATTATAGATTGGTGAATAGGGTTATGAACAGTGGCCTAGAGGCCTCAGAAGGAGGGGGAGACCTAGGATGTGGTGAGCAGACAATGTCAAACAGGACCTTGTTGAATTGGTGTGCAGTGGCTGGATGCAGCAGATGTAGCTCAGGATAGATATGCTTGGAGAATTAAACTGCGCAGTCTGGTTGGACCTCCATAGCCCATGGCTGCTTGAGGATGACGATGAAATTAGGAGGCCCCAAAATGCGTTTTGGTTATTTTTTAAGCTTTCAAATGCTAGGTAAATTATTGTAGAAATCTACTAACATAAAGTTATAGCCTGTAATCTGGAACATTCCATGCATACTACTTGAAAGTAGGTAACCGCAACCAGTGTGGATTACTCAATAGGCACATGAGGTGCTTGTCTAGAACTTCGATGCTCATAGGGGTCTCAAAACTTGATTTTTTTTTCAAGCATTTTTATTGAGTAAAATATTTAATCAGTATAATCTACTATTAACATAAGTTTCTCATGCTTTTCATCATCATCATCAAGCAGCTGTGGGCTACAGAGGTCCGACCAGACCATGCAGTTTAATTCTCCAAGCATATCTGTCCTGAGCTACATCTGCTGCATCTGGCCACTGCACACCAATTCTAACAAGGTCCTGTTTGACATTGTCTGTCCACCGCATCCTAAGTCTCTCTCTCCTTCTGAGGCCTGTAGGCACACTGTTCATAACCCTATTCGCCAATCTATAATTATCCATATGGGCAACATGGCCAAACCAGCAGAGTCTCTCTGCACAATATATTGCTTAAAGGAGGTTGCAGACTCCTTTGCCTAACCTCATCATTTGTTACAAAGTTAAACCACATAATACCCAAGATACTAAAATGAACAGATATTTATTTTGGCTTATAATTATGTTTTTTTTTTTTTCAGTATGCACAAATTTATATAACGCATTTTAAATTTTCTGTTTGTGCATATCTGTAATTCAATTTAACCTGCTGTGTATGCATTTTCCCCATTCATAAGATGCAATTTTTTTTTATTTTTTTTTTTTAGAATGAACACCCTTTCTCACCAAACACACACACTCCCAGATAATTGGGGACCTTTCAAATCTTTGGTTCCTAGGGCTCCAAATACCTTAATCTGCAATTGTATGAGCACCTCAATTCCTGACATCTGTGAAATCCATCTTGAACAGGTATCATTTGAATTTTGAAACGAATAACTATAATTTAATCCATTTAAACAGGAACTGTAAATATCTCCTTTATATCTTAAAAATAATAAATTGACATTCTGGGGATGAAAACTGGCACATACACTTTGAATTATATAGCAATTTTAAACTTACCAACCCATAAATACCCCTCTTCTTTTTGTCATAAATGTTCGAGGCAAATTGCAATATAATAAAATCGTAGAATATTCTCTCGCCTTAGTTCCAAAAGTTATGTTCCATCCAGTGGTGTTGTCCTAATTAATTAACAACCAGTTCTCTCAATTTTTGGGGCGGGGGTGGCTCAGTCGGTAGCGCGCCAGGCTCGTAATCTGTAGTTCCCAGGTTCGAGTCCCAGCCTGGTCAGCATTGAGATTTATCTCCGCAAAATTCCCCGCCCTGCCCACGGTCAGTAGGGGACACCGATGGGCTTGGAAAGGCCGCCTTCCGTCGGATGGGACATTAAGCCGTGGCCCCGTGTGCGGGAGAGCCATACCCTGTGCACGTTAAAGAACACGCTGGATGGCCTTGACGGGAGGCTACCATGTGTCTCCCAACAGCTGTTCCAGTGGGTCCCCTCCCCCAACCTTCTCTGAGCCTTCGGGGTCCATGTGACCTGGCCATTTAGCCCATGGTGTGCAAAAAAATGCCGCTCAGAGGTAAAACAACAACCCAATCTTCAATTTTTTGTGCATAAAATAATAAAAGAAACTATACCACTAAATGCATTTCATGGATAGCATTTTTTTAAGTGTTTGTAAAAGGAGCTATTAGAAGGAGAGACTAACCATTCGCTTCTTAAAAAATCATTAGTTTGTGAATGAAAATGTTTCCATTTCCCATTCTCTTTCAAATATGTTTGTTAATCCTAACCATGTTTCTGTGTGCATAAAATTTTTCTAATTAATAATTGTTTATATTGTTCAAAATTTTTTACCAATTTGGCAATTAGTATTTTAACAATTAGATCAAACTAGTGTGGATTTGTTGGATGACACCACTGATTCGACCAAGCCTTTAACAGGAAATTACTATAACAAAAAGACTGACAAACCCTGAAAAAAATAATGTGAAAAGAGACTTACACAGTCAGGTAGGACCTCCATAGCTCATGGCAGCAAGAGGATTTCGTATCTGTATATGTATGCATGTATGTGTATATATGTGTGTGTGTGTGTGTACGTACGTAGACCTGTGTTAAAAATAATTTTAGTTATTTTCCATGAAAACCAAATGTACCAAAAATCCTGGTGTCGGATTCCATATAAGCATTTTTTATTCCGTATAAAAATGAAAAATATGTACTGTATTAACATGTCATTTCATTATAATCGCATCAGTTCAATAAACATGTAGATCATGTACAGTTCAAATGTTTTTAAATAAATGTTTTAGAAATATTTTGTTATTCTTTGATTTAAAAATGTGCAGTAATAGTAAACTGTATTGGGAACTTGGTCTTCTGAAGACCGATGAAGTAGGGGTGATTATGAACTCTGACAATATATATTAATGAAACCATTATTTAGCATAATATTCTGCATTGTCTATTATGGCTTGAAGTTGGGTTTCAAAAGATAATGGTTTCATAGAAAACCGTCACTTTTTCTCCTCTGCTAAACTTAAATTGATCATCTCAAGGCAAAGACCCCCTAGTGGAGGCAGTAAAAATATATTGCACATACACTATATGATGAAAAGTATCCAGACACTCACCTCATCCACAATCTCCTGGTAATAGGAAAGGAATTAACATCGCTTTGGTCCACCCTTTACTGTTATCACAGCCTGCACTCTGCAGGAATGACTTTCCACTAGATTTCGATACGTTGCTGTGGGAATTGCCTAGCAAGAAAATGGTGAGACTGGTCACTGATGTCAGGAAGTTTGGCCAGACTCTCAGTCTGCATCCCAAAGGTGTTCCATAGGGTTGAAATCAGGGATCTGTGCAGGCCAGTCAAGTTCTTTCACATCCATCTCATCAAACCATTCCTGCACAGTCCTCCCTTTGTGGACAAAGGCATTGTCATGTTGATAGAGGAAAGGGCCTTCACTGAACTGTCGCCATAAAGTTGGGAGCACAGAATTGTTGAGAATGTCATTATAGAATGTGGTGTTCAGTGTCCCATACACTGGAACTAAAGGGGCCCAGTCCAAACCATGAAAAACAGCCCCAGATTACGATACCTCGTCCACCAAACTTCACAGTTGGCCCAACACAGTCAGGCAGATAGCATTCACTGTCATCGTCCACACCCAGACTCGTCTGTCAGACTGCCAGATGGTGAAGCACAATTCATCGCCCCAAATGAATGTGGTTCTACTGCTCGAGAGTCCACTGGCACTGTGCTTTACACCACTCCAACTAACGCTTGGCATTGATCTTGTTTTCACCACCCTTTTCAGCACTCTGTAGTCCTGCTCTGTCATTTTAAGTGACCTATGGGCTCCGATTGTGTTGTTGTTGCTCCTAGGCATGTTCACTTCACAATAGTATTACAGTTGATTGGGTCAGCTGCTGCAGCAATGCCGAAATGTCCTGAACTGACTTGTTACTAAGGTGGAATCCTATGACCATATGCCGCATTGAAAGTCACTGAGCTCTGCCGTATGGCCCATTCTGTTCATGCGTGTCTATGAGGTTTGCCAGGCCATGTGTGTCCTTTTATACCTGTTTGGGCTATGGGGTATATGGTCAAATCCACTGCCCAGAAGGGGTGTCTGGATACTTTTGATCAGATAGTTTATTACAGCTATGGTAAAATCTTGCGCTTCCATTAATTGTTTCAACAGACCTGTGACCGGAAGCATTTATTCTTTTTAGAAGTACTCATATTTTTCTATTAGAAAAAAACACGTTTTCTGACAGCCTGTTTTTTAATTACACGTAAATAGGATAAAACGTAATAGAAGACACAAGCCGGACAGTTTGTCTCTGATGTACTTAAATCACCTTACTGAGTATCCCTTTTCGAAGCAAATATAACTATGGAGCCTTTTCCGTTTGCTCATCATTTCCCCTCCTACTAAAAATTTGTCCACTTCCTATATTATTGATACTATCCCCCCCCCCCCAAATAAAACTCAAATTACTTCAGCCCTCTTACAACTAATGAAATTGCTTCACTCTCCACCACTACTACCACCATGATGATAAAAAGGTTTCGATATTTAGACCATTGTAATCATCTAAATTTGCGCTTGTCATAAGGGAAAAAAAGCTTTTTTTAAAAGAAATATTACGAATCGATTTTTTGCAGATTCTGTCGTTCAGTCGAAGTTCAAATAAAAAGCAATAGGAAATCCTTAAAAGACTTCTTCCATTATTATCCAAGTTCATTCACTATCAAATATAATACAGATTTAATAATATTTAAACTAGTTCAATAAATAGGAATTGTGTAGGACAAAAAAATTTCTGCCAGAAAGATGGAGGGGTGGGGATGGCTCAGTCGGTAGCGCGCCAGGCTCGTAATCTGTAGTTCCCAGGTTCGAGCCCCAGCTGGGTCAGCGTTGAGATTTATCTCCGCAAAATTCCCCGCCCTGCCCACGGTCAGTAGGGGACACCGATGGGCTTGGAAAGGCCGCCGTCCGTCGGATGGGACGTTAAGCCGTGGCCTCGTGTGCGGGAGAGCCATACCCTGTGCACGTTAAAGAACACGCTGGATGGCCTTGACGGGAGGCTACCATCTGTCTCCCAACAGCTGTTCCAGTGGGTCCCCTCCCCCAACCTTCTCTGAGCCTTCGGGGTCCATGTGACCTGGCCATTTAGCCCACGGTGTGCAAAAAAGTGCCGCTCAGAGGTAAAACAACCCAACCCAGAAAGATGGTGGTCGCCAACAAAGTAGGCTGTGGTCACGGTTTCGTTCCCAATGCACCATTTGGTTCCATTTAACTCTATCGTTTCAGTTAACTTTAAAAAAAATTATAATTAATAACAATGTCCATTACGTGGCCGAAAAATTACATACCTTGCAACAGTTTGAATTTAACATCGCAGCATAGATTTGATGAGTATTTGGAAAGTGTTCTGATGTGAAGCTCTTCCTTTTGCAATACAACATGCGATTTCTTCAGGGTCGAGGACTTGAATTCATGCAATGCCACCTTCCACTTCATCCCACAAATTTTTAATAAGATTCAGATCAGGTAACTGGAATTCCCAGGGAAGAGATTGAATTCTTCACCATGCTTCTAGGGGCCGGGGGGGGGGGTCCTCTCGGTAGCACGCCAGGCTCGTAATCTGCAGTTCCCAGGTTTGAGCCCCAGCTGGGTCAGCGCCGAGATTTATCTCCGCAAAACTCCCTGCCCTGTCCACAGTCAGTAGGGGAATGGGCTTGGAAAGGCCATCATCCATCGGATGGGACATAAAGCCGTGGCCTCGTGTCGGAGAGCCATACCCCGTGCACATTAAAGAACACTGGATGGCCTTGACAGGAGACTGCCATCTGTCTCCCAATAGCTGTTCTTGTGGGTCCCCTCCCCAAATCTTCTCTGAGCCTTCGGGATCCTTGTGACCCGGCCATTTAGCCCATTGTGTGCAAAAAAGTGCCCCTCAGAGGTAAAACAACCAACATCGTGCTTCTCAAGCCATTCGCACACAGATTTTTCATGATGGAGTGTCATCCTGAAACGGTCAGTCTCCATCAGGAAAGAAATTAAGCATAGCACGATGTGCGTAATTGGATATACTGTTTAAATATGCTGCAGCATTGATTTGATCCAAGTGTTGCAATGACTTACTATTATTATGAATTGCATCACCGAATTGTGTTTATTGAAAGGGGCCTGTTCAAATGAAAAGGTTAATGTTCGATCTATTAAGTGAAATTAAACTCGAACTCCGGATTGTAATATATATTTTTTATTAGCAAATGTATCGTGCTTTTCCTTAGCTGCAGTCGTCTGCATCCCTAGAGAGAAAACCACTATCGGTCGTGATAATGATTACAATGTTTGAAATTTGACTTAATCGGCATTTCCTTCCATTCTCATCGACGACGACGATGTCTTCAACAATAGGTGTAATCTTCCACTTTTTCCCCGTAATGTTCCCAGCTTAGAATTAACTGTCGAAGAGCCGGAGCATTATTCGGTGTGCATTCGATATCCTCGTGGGCATGAAGTGTATAGTTGAATGAAAGATGAGTCTGTTAGAAAAAGAATACCTTTTACTGTTAATGTAATAAAAATCACTGAGAAAATTGCATTAAAATGACATTAAAAATGCTAATTTCTTTTAAGAACAAAGATTCTAATTAAAGAATATTTTTAGTGCCAAGAATGTGTTTTACTAATCAATTAAAAATGGACTTCCTAAATGTATTTAGAAATGGTTAGGGGTAAATATGGACTCTCGTAGTAAATTTTTATTCGGCTGAATGGCGATTTAATATACTTTAATTCTTATTAAATTGTATTTTTAGCTTATAAATTTTAAACGAAATTTCTTCTGGTGGTTAGAATGAACTGAGTTAAACGAATTTATTATCGAGAAAATATATGCAATTGATAAATGGTTTAAGAACTAAATCACTTAAAAAATTTAGTTTCTAATGCCTCTTAAAATAGTGGTTTCCAAAGTGGGTGCGACTAGTTGGTTGTTGTGAGCGAGATTTGCAAGAAAAGTTTCATCGTAAAATAGAATTGATTATATTTCTAAATATGTCAGCGATCGATTATTTCTCGCATTACTATGAGAAACGACCTTTTCAGCTACAAGATCGCTCAGTTCAATTGAAAGCTTTTTGCAGTCATTGCATCCCTTTCACGATTGGAAGTTCAGCAACCTCACAAACAATGGCTATTGGTTCTTGACAGTTGGCAACATTGCCATGTACGTATTGAGTTGGTTTGTCTTCCCGTGACGTCTCAAAAACCGATTTCTTGCCACTGTACATACAATTTTTTGGGGGGTAATGAATTTTATGCTGAGGGGGCGATATAATAGAAAGTTTGGAAAACCACTATCTTAAAGGAGGGAGCAATTCTCTCTAAAGCTGGCATTCCAATTTCACTTCCAGAGGAAAACACCTGTTTTCATCACTCAGTGCAATCTATAGTATAAAAGGTCTCGATATTTTGACTGCGATCATCGTCAAAATAATTGTTCCATTCTGGTGCTCCAAAGTTAAGGACCAAAGTCAAAAATTTCGATAAGAGTTAAATTAACTGATTCTATGGCACGTATAAATTGTTGCAAATTTTTATTGACTAACCGAGCGTGAATTTAAATGAACAATCAAATTGCAAAGATAATGAAATTACATAAATACACTGCTTGATTTTGAAAGTGCCCCACTCAAAAGGACATGTCGTACAAATTGCAAATAGAAGGGTGGGTGTCGCAGTTGAAATATGCAAATGATGATAATCCGGAGCCAATGACGTGTGTGGCTCAAGAGATAAAAGGTGCAAGAAGGAACAGGGATGGTATTGTGTTTGTGCAGGTGGAAGTCGTGCGAATGGTTCAGATTAGGTGGTTCCGCCTGGAAATAGTTCAGTGAAGGCCGAAAATGCCCGGTACACGCCATTGGCAGGTTTTTGTCATTTGGATGTTTTGAGAGAGGAAGAATTATAGGCCTATGTGAAGTTGGATGGACTACACATTGTGTCGCTGCCCATGTTCATCGGGATGCACAAACTGTTGGCAACAGTAGCGAAATGAAGGTTCTAGCATGTGTCGCATAAGGAATGGTGCCGTCCGATAGACATCAGCGTGGCTTGATAGGCGCGTGGTTCGACATGCTCGTTCGTCACCACAGAGCACTGCACACGATATTCAATGGGCTGTGTCAGCAGCCATGGATGTCCCCATAACCACCCGAATGGTAAACTGAGGGTTGCATGAGGCAGACGCACTCTAGGCAATGGTTATGTTGACTGCAAACCATCGCAGCACTCATCTGGCTTGGTGCTGAAGTCGTGTGAACTGGGGTCACAAATGGAGCATTGCTGTGTTTAGTGATGAATCCTGTTTCTCTCTGGGTGCTGACGATCAACGGGTCTGTGTATGGTGACAACCTAGCGAGAGGACATCTTTTTTTGTGACCAGCACACTGCCCTTCAGCCAGGCATAATATGGTGCTATTGAATATGACAGCAGGTCACCTCTTGTCCGCATCACGAGAACACTAATAGCTGCACGATATGCTAGCATGGTTCTGCAGCCCGTTTTGTTACCGTTCTTGGGAGGCATGCAACAGCCCATTTACTAGCATGACAATGTCTGTGTACACACTGCTAGGGTCTCCAGACAATGCAACGTGCTTGGAAAGCCTACCGTCTGTTGGATGGGACGATAAGCCGTGGCTCCGTGTGCGGGAGAGCCATACCCTGTGCACATTAAAGAACACGCTGGATGGCCTTGACGGGAGGCTACCATCTGTTTCCTAACAGCTGTTCCAGTGGGTCCCCACCCCCAACCTTCTCTGAGCCTTCGGGGTCCATGTGACCTGGCCATTTAGCCCATGGTGTGCAAAAAATTGCCGCTCAGAGGTAAAACAACCCAACCCAATGTGTTCAAGTATTGCCATGATCTCCAGAATTATCCCCAATAAAAAACTGTGGGACCACATTGGACGACGTGTGCAAGTTAGCACGCTTGGCTAGTGATCCAAGGGACCTGGGTTCGAGCCCCGGATTAGGCATGGATGTGTGTGTCGTTTTTCTGCTGAGGTCCTGCCATCCTCTCAGATCTACTGTGGCATATAAACTGACAGGCTCCTGTCAGACCTCTGTAGCAAGCAGCTGCTTGAGGGGGTATTTATTTTATTTTTTTATTTATGCCAATATGTATTGCTATGTATGTGCTACATTTCACCCCTATCCCCTCATTCCATATCCGTCACTCATATTGTACGACGGATATGGTCCTGGGTGGGACAATTTCAATGTCATGCAGTGTAATAATTTCAACTGAACACCAATATACCCTCTACCAGTATAAAGTGATCTTGATAATACAATTATCAGACTAATTGTTTAACCAAACACGTTTTTAAAACTGATCTTTTTATCAAAATCAGGTACAAGAAATGCAATCAGTGACTTTATTTTTACTTTATTTTTTACTTTTTCTTATTTTACTAACAGGAACTATATTAATAAATTCTTATTACTCTCGCGCACACTCTAAATAAAATATTCACAGACTAGCGCGCAAAAGAACGAAAATAATTCCGCTGTCACAAGTAAGCTGAGAACAAACCACTGGAATTCTCTGTCTTTTTATCAAGTTAACTCCTCCTTCGATCAAGTAAGGGAAGTGACATTTTCGCACTCTGTGGTACATCTCGAGCGTCCACGCGCTTTCCTTTCGTAACAAAATGAAAACACTATCAGATGCTCTAAAACATATGTGAAACACGGAAATCAGATAAGGCAGCCCGTTTTGGGAACTCTCACTGTTTCATGAAATCCGAGATAGCCATTATTTTGTCAGTACCACAAAGAAACAGTTTAGATGGGTTTGTTTCTTTTGAGGTGGAGAGCAATTGAGAGAATGGTGGCTGGAAAAGGATCAGGGGCCTAATTGGAAATCACGGTGTTATATGTACACAGTTGAACCAGTTGCAAAACACTGAACGTGTTGCTCGAAGATCTGCCCAAAGCAATGCTAATGGAGACTTGCCCTTCCCCCTGCGGGAGGGGAATTGATTTGGTTGGTTGTTGGTTGTTTTACCTCTGAGCGGCACTTTTTTGCACACCATGGGCTAAATGGCCAGGTCACATGGACCCCGAAGGCTCAGAGAAGGTTGGGGGAGGGGACCCACTGGAACAGTTGTTGAAAGACGGTAGCCTCCCGTCAAGGCCATCCAGTGTGTTCTTTAACGTGCACAGAGTATGGCTCTCTCTCACACGGAGCCACGACTTAACGTCCCATCCGACAGACGGCGGCCTTTCCAAGCCCATCGGTGTCCCCTACTGACCGTGGGCAGGGCGCGGAGTTTTGCAGAGATAAATCTCAACAGTGATCCAGCTGGGAGAGGAATTGATCAACACTCTTTGTTTATTACAAAAAACTACTGAAAAGTGCCAATAGCAATTACGTATTCTTCCACTCAGTTCATTGTTATGATTAGTTTTAATATTCCAAAATTGTAAAGGTACGGGAATTAATCATGATTCAATTGAACACTAGTATAAACTCCTGCTGACATCCATCGTATTTAGGGCACTCCAACGCAAGGTGATTCTTACGCGGAATCAACTACAGTGACAGACTCTATAGGACGTCAACTTCGTTCAGCACTTTCTTCATCCACAGTACGGGATTTAGTAAACATTAAATAATACTCGTCCACGTAGATCCTAAAAACCCGATTAGTACCTTCGGAATGAGACTACAATCACATTTCTCCAGACTTGACTTCTCTAGAGGAGCTGTTTTTAAAATGTGGTTTGCAGATATTTGGAAAGCCTTCGTGAGATTCGAAACAGATGATAAAAGGGATTTTCGTGAGCGGATGCAAATTAGAGGAACATTGATTATAGGTACAATTGATAAATATGTATAAAGTGTTCCTTTTTCCACCCCGTATGGCTACTGATCAAAGAGAGCTATGGACCTTAGAACATGTTCCCTCTTTGTGAATGCTAGTAAGGTAATGGAGGCGAAAAATTATTAAACTTGTGTATATTTCACGCATTTTTCAAGATTTTTTTTAACTCTGAAACGAAGAGGAAAATGTTACACTACAGTGAAAATTTAGTCTCTTTACCTTTCTCTAGCTCGATTGCGTTGCTTTCCCCCCTCCTCCCCTTTATTTTTTTCTAGATCTGGCCCTAGATACAATAAAAGAAACTCTATAAAGCAGGGGTCAGGAAGCTTTTTACTCTGCGGGCCACTAAAAAAAGTTAGGCAGTAAGAGGACTATATCGAAAATCCTATGAAACCGTATATACGTAACTACAGGCAATAATAAAGAAGTGATTATATCGATCTTAAAACAATACTGTTTATTAAAAAAAATGGTAAGAAAAATTTCGTTTAAAGAACATACATAATTAAACTTATTTTTTAATGAGATAGATGCTGTTTTCGATTGTGGTCAATAGCAATGTTCTTCAGTTGCCGGCGGGCCACAAAAAATCATCTCACAGACCGGAGTTTTCCCATCCCTCATATAGAGACAAGGGATGACTCGATTGATAGCAGCCCAGCTGCGTATTTACACGATTTCTTATAAACATTGTTATAAACAAACCCTACACGGTTTTTTCTCCAGAAATTTTAGTCGAGACAAAAATAATTTTGCTTTTATCTCAGATATAAAATCATGTTTCGTAAATGCTAAAATGAATGGTAGTACAAATAACTGAATTCCATATTTTTCAATGAAAATTTAAAGCAGTTAACTAATTAAAATGTCATTAAAACAGGAAAAAGGTATTTAATTGAGCATGAAAAGTTATGCAGGAAGTTGATTTGTTAGTTTACTTCTTATAGGTCCTTTTGTGCACACAATGTGTTGTTGTTTTGGGTTGTTTTACCTCTGAGCGGCACTTTTTTGCACACCATGGGCTAAATGGCCAGGTCACATGGACCCCGAAGGCTCAGAGAAGGTTGGAGGAGGGGACCCACTGGAACAGCTGTTGGGAGACAAATGGTAGCCTCCCGTCAAGGCCATCCAGCGTGTTCCTTAACGTGCACAGGGTATGGCTCTCCCGCACACGGGGCCACGGCTTAACGTCCCATCCGACGGACGGCGGCCTTTCCAAGCCCAGCGGTGTCCCCTACTGACCGTGGGCAGGGCGGGGAATTTTTGCGGAGATAAATCTCAACGCTGACCCAGCTGGGACTCGAACCTGGGAACTACAGATTATGAGCCTGGTGCGCTACCGACTGAGCCACCCCCGCCCCACACACAATGTGCTAAACGGCCAGGTCACAACAGCTCAGAGAAAGTTGGGGAAGGGAACCCACTGAACAGCTGTTACCCAAGCCATCCAATGTGTTCTTTAATAACGCACACTGAGCTGCAATTCAATGTCGTACTCGACGGATGACGATCTTTTCAAGCCCGTCTGTTCCCTTTTTCATTGAGGGTAAGGTTGGGGTTAGCAGAGAAAACTCGCTGCAGGCACAGTTGCCACTCGAACCTTGGACTATCAGATTAGGAGCCTTACGCCACCGAGCCACCGCCGATCGAGTCAACTTCCGTCTCCACAGAAGAATTAGACAATCGTATCTGCTTCATTAGCTTTATTCCTACGCGATCAGAAACTAGTCAAAGAAAGATAGCTATTAATAATAGGTAAAGGTAATTAGAAGTAAGATGTTTACAAACAGAAAAGTGAATTGAGGGACACGATCGAGTAAGCAAACCCCATTTAGAACATTGGTATTGGGTCGGGGGGGGGGGGGTCAGTTAGGCGACCACTTTCGGCACATGGCATACACATATTTTTGGGTTTCCTTGTCATCTGGTATTGCATTGGGCAATAATAAAAATAAATATCCCCTCAAACAGTCTCGGTGTAATATGCCATAGAGAATAGCTCTGAGGAAGGCTCTTCAAAAAGACAAACATCCATACCACAGCTACCTTTGATCAGTAACCATACAGGGTGGCAAAAGGAACACATAAATATTTATCAATTGTACCTATAATTAATGTTCCCTATATATTTTATATGTTGCATCCGCAGAAGAAAATCCCTTTAAAATAAAAAAAAATAAATACCCCCTCAAGCAGCTGCTTGCCACAGAGGTCTGACAGGAGCCTGTCAGCTTATATACCATAGTAGAAGGTCTGAGAGGATGGCAGGACCTCAGCAGAAAAACGACACAAACAGCCATGCCTTACCCGGGGTTCGAACCCAGGTCCCTTAGATCAATAGCTATGCGTGCTAACCACTCCGCAGAAGAAAATCCTTTTAACCATTTCACAAATGGTGGTCCTGTCGAAAGATGGCGTCATGGTGCGGAAAGAGAATCATTTACAAATGGGTGCAGATGGTTGGCGAGGATATTCACATACTTGGTGATGGAGGTCTCCACGGATACGAGGGGCTCCAAGGAAGCCCATGTAAATGCACCCCCAACTGTTACACTGCCTCCACCTGCCTGTATGACCCCAACTTGGCAAGCTGGGCCCATCGTTTCATGTGGTTTACGCCACACACACACACACCCTCCGTCGGCATGATAGAGTGAAAACCGTGATTCATCACACCAGATGAAGTATTTCCAGTCCGCACTTCAGTTGTGATAGGTCTTTGAAAACTGCAATCTAAACTTTTGGTGCTTTGCAGTCAACAAGAGGACATGACAATAACAATTTAATCGACTGACATAGAGCAATTTATGACAATATTGATCGAATATTGAAAAGTCTTTGTGCATAAGCTTGTGGACGTGCCCTCATTCAGTTCCGACGTTATCTGCTCCACTGTAGCCATGCAATTCCTTGTAACGATGTGGGACACTCGACTCACTTCAAGAGTCAATTGCATGTTTATGCCCACATTTTTCTCGCTGGTTGGAAGTTTTGCTGTGTTTCACGTAGTTTTGGTGTACACATGCAATGGCCAGACATGGAAATTCCAATAGCTCCGCAGTTGCAGTTATAGAAAAATTGGTCTTCCTCGCACCTACAATCGCGCACCTACAATATAGTGGTCAAACGTAGAGACTTGTTCTATTTATAGGCATTGCCACTTTCAGTATCCCACGTGATTGGACGCGATTCTTCTGCTTTGCATATTGTTATTGTGGTGTACATAATAATTTGTCCATTCAGTATATATGAATATGATACTGGCGATATGTGGCATGAAATAAACAAGAGAATAGTGATTGTTGTAACTGGGCTTTTTAAGAATCTATGGAGAGGTGGAGAAATAGGCATGTACACCTAAAGACTAAAATTAGGCTGTTTAATAATTTGGTTCTTTCTAAGGTTAGGTACAGTAGCAAAACACGGACCCTTTGTAAGCAGATAACAGGAAACACGATGATCTTGGCATTAAGTGGTTTGACTTAGTAAATAGTGATATCGTTAGGCAAATTACTAGACATCTTCCTTTGAGCATTTACAAACAGTATATGAGCAACATGTTGAGCAGAGAGAGACTCCATTGATTTGGCCATGTTGCCCGTATGCATAACTATAGATTTGCAAATACAGCTATGAACAATGTGCCTAAAGGCCTCAGGAAAAGTGGGAGACCAAGGATGCGATAGGCAGACAAGTCGAACAGGACCTTGTTAGAGTTGGTCTACAGTGGCCAAATGCAACAGCTGTAGCTCAGGACAGATGTGTTTGGAGAATTAAATTACAGTCTAGTGGACCTCCACAGTCCATGACTGCATGAGGATTTTGTATATGTAACGTAACGTGAGTTAAAATGTGAGTAAATTGTACCAAATCCGTAATTTAACTGATTCGTTAGAGAAACTAATTATGTTTTGCTTCTGAATATTTTTAGGCATGATTGGGACGCAATATCTTGGGCGCCAATAAAAATAATTGAAAAAACAATTTTAGTAATATTCATTATCTTTAAAGCTAGCGCATTATCTAACCGTTCGAAAGAATGAGTCTAATTACTGGTACTTTTTAAATTTGAAACATTTTATATCATTAGATACGAAATAAAAGTTAATAATTCGTAATTTTGAAATCATTAAATTTTTCATGTAGAGAGATGAATAACTTACAAATCTCTGAGAGCTTTGTCCGCAGCAATTAAACTAAGAAAATGGAAATATTTGGTCATTTCATTGTTGCCTTTCACTCTCACAGATGTCGCCAGGAGTACCATATTCATTTCGGGTAATATTATAGTAAAATTATAAGTCACATTGCGGAAGTGAATGACGGAGCCGTCAATTAATATAGTGGCTAAAACACTCTGGTACGAATCTGGAGATTGTGGGTTCGTTCCTTCACCATCGGGGCGGGGGTGGCTCAGTCGGTAGCGCGCCAGGCTCGTAATCTGTAGTTCCCAGGTTGGAGTCCCAGCTGGGTCAGCGTTGAGATTTATCTCCGCAAAATAATCCCTGCCCACGGTCAGTAGGGGACACTGATGGGCTTGGAAAGGCCGCCGTCCGTCGGATAGGACGTTAAGCCGTGGCCCCGTGTGCGGGAGAGCCATACCCTGTGCACGTTAAAGAACACGCTGGATAGCCTTGACGGGAGGCTACCATCTGTCTCCCAACAGCTGTTCCAGTGGGTCTCCTCCCTCAACCTTCTCTGAGCCTTCGGGGTCCATGTGACCTGGCCATTTAGCGCATGGTGTGCAAAAAAGTGCCGCTCAGAGGTAAAACAACCCAACCCTTCACCATCGGCAAAACTGATTTTTTTTCAGCATATATTTATGGAAATATTTAGTTTCAATTCTCAAATACAATGGAGACAAAACATGACACTAAGAAATTCTCAGAATCAGGAGATTCACAAAATTGTACCATAACAATACAATGTCAATGATTGGTCATTATTATGAACAAAGTTTACAGTTATAACTACTTGTAGGAACTACATTAAAAAATTTTATTTATTATATATATTATTTTATATTATATTTTTATTTATATTATATATTATTTTAATATTATTCTATTTTATTGTGATATTGCTTTGATTATAATTTGTTTGTCAATTAATCAAATGACATCATTGATGGCACATTGTTTCAATCTCTGAATCCATATTTGACATTTCCTAAATTTTTATTGGAAAATTTCGGTGCGTATTTACCTTATGAACTGCACATTCTAGCAGCCTTTGGGCGGTGACCAACATTGTGTCCGGTGGTGGTTCATTGTAATAGTTGCCGATGAAGGCGACGCTCAAAGCACGGTCATTGTATTTCCGAGAAAAATGGCCGCTGTGGTGCCAGCCTCGGCCACAGTACACGCGACCATCGCCACCAATCAGGAAATTGTAGCTAATGTCGGGCAAGCCTAAAATTATTAGTAATGTATACACAGTTAGTGCTATAAATAAATGCAGTATATCACTAACAGTAAGTAGTTTAGTTTGGTTAAACCACTAACACTTGGCAGTTTGGTTTGTATAATAAAAATTTTAAAAGAGAGTGTCGTTTTTGTAGAGAGATAAAAGTAATGATTTATTGATGGGAATGAGATACTTGTATCCAGTGGTGAAATGAGTCCATGGCAAATCCCCCCCCCCCTATCAACTATTTTTGTGATTTATTTGGAGGTTTAAAATCTTTATTTTTCGTGTAATTAAATACATCATTTTTTTTCTTTTAAAAGAAAAGTAGCTATACAATTAAATATAATAATTTATTTAAATATACATACAAAAAAATCAGTATTACTAAAATACAAATATAAAATGAAATTTAGTGATATACAGGTAATCTCCCTTTAAATGTGGATTCGCTGTTGATTTTTTTTTTGGGATAAGATAAATTTTATTACATACCGAAAAATACATTTGCATTGACTCAGATTCTGATTCCACTCAAGATTCAATATCCACTCGAGTTAATACTCCTCTGTGGGATAATAACACTAGCATTTTAATAGTTAAAGTGACTGCATTTAAAAATGAAAACTTTATGTTATAAGTAGAGTCGTTATCAGTTTTAAGACTAATAATTATCTAAGATAAATATAAAAGCATCTAATGATCTTACACTTTGAAATAGATCTTACACAATGATCCAATTTCCTAAAGCAAAAGCAGATTCTTTAATATTATGTAAAAGCTGAAGATAATTTGGCAACATGTTATGCAGTCTGTAAACCAAAAAAATAATGTTTATTAAAGATATTTTTCCTAACCAATACTTTAGAGAATAACATTTTTTTCAAATAATCTCGTATAGACGGGAAATTTCTAAATCTGCCAATATCCAAATTTTTATTTAAATATTTCAAAGAATTTTATACATATAATTTGCAGAATTCAAAAACACCAAGATATTTATAACTGTCACTAACACTTTCCTTTCTTTTTTTGCTTCAAAATACACCTTAAAACATAATTTTGAACATTTTCGATTATCTTTATTTATTTGTTAAACGTACTTCCCCAAAATAATAGCCCATATGACAAATATGACTTAAAATAATTTATATAATTCATGGATTAAGCAAAGAATTATCAACAAAACTTCTGATATATTTTTGGGATAATGGTATTAATTCCTTTACAGACACTTTGTATATGACCTTTTCGTATCATTTTCCTGTCCAACATGATTCCTAAGTATTTATAGCATTCAACACCCTCAAGGGCCTCACAGTTAAACATAGTAAGATTACAATATCTTTCACGATATATCAATTTTCTTGTAAAATAGTCTTCTTTACCCCTTAGTCTAACACATATATTTCGTTTTTCTTTTTTTACTTTTAATATTAATTTATTTTTAACAATCCTTATATTATTTTTGACTTTGTCTATTAGTGATCCGTGTTCACCTGTAAAAACAATTGCTGTATGATCAGCAAATGTAATAATTTTTTCTCTCAATTGTAAATTACATAGAAATATATGATCATTTATGTATATTAAAAATAAAATTGCACCTAAAACAGAACCTTGAGGCACTCCATAATTTATTTCTCTTTTATCACTTACCCATATGTCTATCTTAACTCTTTGTATTTCACCTCGTAAATAGCTTTCAAACCATTTCTTAACTGTTCCCTTAAAACCAGCCTTTTCAATTTGCCTAAAAGTATTTTGTGAGTTACGGTATAGAAAGCCTTTTTCATATCTAAGAATAAAACGATTATTTTCAGATTTTCGTTTTAGTTAAAATAAATCCTAGAAGTCAAAGCCAGATTGCATCTTTTGCACTATGTTCCTTTCTAAAAATAAAAATAATAATAATAATAATAAATATCCCCTCAAGCAGCTGCTTGCCACAGAGGTCTGACAGGACCTGTCAGTTTATATGCCATAGTAGAAGGTCTGAGAGGATGGCAGGACCTCAGCAGAAAAACGACCCATACATCCATGCCTTACCCGGGGCTCGAACCCAGGTCCCTTAGATCAGTAGCCAAGCGCGCTAACCACTCGGACCGTATTGATTTTTAGAAAAATATTATTTTTCTCCAAAAAGTAACAATTTTCTGTTTAACTACCTTTTCATATATTTTTGAAAAAAATAAACAGAAGCGAGATTGGACGATAATTTTCTAATTGAGTAGTGTTTTCTCCTTCATAAAGAGGAATAAATTGAGCACCTTTCGAAATAGAAGGGAAAATACCCTGCTGAAATATATGTAACATAAAATGTCCTTAATTATATTTACAGATATTCCATCAAAACCTGGAGCCTTTCTGTTTTCGAGGTGCTTTACAACTTCTGCCATCTGCTTTTCTGTGATATAGTCCTGAAACGAGGAAGAACTGTTGGAATAAATAATTTGTTTATTGACTTCGTTGTCTGCTATATTACCAATTAAAGCATCTGGAATTTCAGCGTTAGTTAGCAACTTATTTGCTAACTCCTTCTAACATATCGATTACTCCCTTCAATTATTTCCTTTGACAACCCATTTTTTTTTCCTTTCACATGTCCCACACATTTCATGAATCGTATCCCAATTATTTTTAACGTTTGATTTATTATTGGAAAATTTAGTTTTATGAGATTTTATTTTCGCCTTTCTAATCAAGTTCGTGAGAATGCATTTATATTTCCTATACTCCTTAATATCTTGATCTGTCATAGGTCCAGCCTTAAAATATTTACCCATGTTTTTTTCTATTTTGAGATAGATTTTTGATTTTGATTTGGGTTTTTTTTTTATCTTTGTTCTTAAACATTATCTTATCTTTAAATTTTTCAACTAATTTCTGCAAAATAGAAACAAAACAACTAAACCCTTTATCCACTTTGAAATTTTTTACTTGTTCCCAATTTATTTCTTTTAACTTATACTCTTTAATTTATTTAGATTTAATTTATATTCTTCACTGATCCAGTGTTTAGCAATTCTTTCTCTGAAATTTAACATAATTTTGATACCAATAAAGTAGTGATCTGTTAATAATAATTTAATATTATACAGGGTGTTCCAAAAAGGAACAACCCCCTATTGTATTTTTTTATTTAAACTTGACAAAAGACACAAATTTCAAAAGATGCAAATTAGACATATATTTACCTTTACAACAGATGTTGAAAGTAATTTCCTGCAACCTGGATGCAGATTCGTGCCTGTTTCATGACTTTTGCAGCCACCTTTCGTAATGTTTGTTATGTTTAAAATCTATCTTTTAATGTTAGCCTTCAAGTCTTCAAATGTATGAGGATTGTTTTGAAACACTACACATTTGAGATATCCCCAAAGGAAAAAAATCTGGAGGAGTAAGATCTGGGGATCTTGGGGGCCACAAATATTTTTAAATCAAAATATTCACAAAAAAATTCCTGCAACATCACCATTGTGTCATTTGCAGTATGGGCAGTCGCGCCATCTTGTTAAAACCAACACTCTTGTTCATTCACATCCAATAATGCAATAAACTGTTGGATGAGGTCACAATAAACTTCACCAGTTACAGTTGAGTCATAAAATAAAGGCCCTATCACACGACGACGGGAAATTGCACACCAAACATCAATTTCCGTGGGTGTAATGGTCGTTCGTGAAAAGTGTAAGGATTTTCATTCCTCCTTATTCGACTGTTTTGACTGTTCACATACCCATCCAAGTGAAACCAAGCCTCGTCACTGAAATAAACATGGTCCAACATCTCAATTCCATTTTCATCAACAAAAGAACGAAACCAACGACAGTACTGTAAACGTTTTTCATGGTCTGGTTCTTTCAGTTCATGAACGATACCAATGCGGTAGGCATGAACTTTTAACTGCTTAGTAGCCCTGAAAACAGTAGCTAGTGACAGTCCAACCTGTGAAGATAACTTTGTAAGAGATTTTCTGGGTGAGCGAGTTAAATGCTGAGACACATCATGAAGAACTTCACATCATCAAGAACTTCGGCAGTTAACAGTGATGGCCGGCCTGGGCTCTTTCAATCCTGTACAGACCCAGTGTCACGAAATTTCTCAATCAAACGAGATATTGTCGACTTGTTGGGAACTTCAGAGGTTGAGTTGTGCTGGAGTTGGAGTTGAGGAAACTTCAACTCAAACTCCTCTCACACATTTGTAAGATTTTTATGCACAATAAATCTCAACAATAAATTCCAGTTCGTTTTTGGAAAACGACATACCTGACACAACACAAAAGAATGAATGCTGAATGAGACTAGCACGTGACAAGGTCATTTCAACTGATAAAGGCATAACCTTTATCAGTTGAAAAACGCTTATTTGTAGTTGTAATTTATCAGTTGTAAAAACTTTTTCAGTTGTAAAACGCTATACCTTTATCAGTTGAAAAAAACTTATTTAAGCCATAATATTAGTCAGTTGGCATACTGACTAATATTACCAACTGACTAATATTATGGCATAAAATGTACATGAGCGTAAGTTCTACTCTCTTATATATTTAGGGTTTCATCTTTTTTGAAACACCCTGTATATGTATGCATTTACGTAACTGAAAATTCTTAAAATACATGGTCTAGACAGGTTCCTGACTGCGGCCTACTTATCTCTTTCTGACTGCAAAGAAAACCATGTGCTATTACCAAATTTAAATGATCAGTAAATAATTCAGTTTTATTTAGCAGATCAAATTTATGTTGCCTAATAAAATTACATATCTCTTATTCGTTTTATCCAGTTTACAATTAAAAGGTTTGTTGAGGAATTCCTCAACAAACCTTTTAATTGTAAACTCGTGTAATCTGTAAAGCACCAAAATGGCAAACTTGTAATCATTTAATTTTAAATTTAATTCGATCAAATCTGCCGTTTCGAATTTTTTTTGATATGCTTAACACCTCAATACAGTCTTTCACATAGCTATCACCCCTCCTGCTTGATTTACGCAACCCCTTTTACAATAAGTGATAGCCCTCAATGTAATAGTTTCTAGACTCATCCTTTTTTTCCTCCAATTTCTGTCAATATGATTAAATCTGACGTCTGCTATATTTAGATATATTAAAAAGTGGTCAAAATTTCTTCGCATACTATGTATATTTCCCTGTATAAGTTTTAAATAATTTAATATCCTCCCACAATCATAATATTCCCATCATATACTTCCCATCGTATACTTGATCTGTCTCAATACTTATTTCATCATTCTTGATCCTAACTGAACGACTCCTATTTTTATTCCGAGTAGGAATTCTATGAATTGTCTAAAAATCCCTGTTGTTAATATCAGTCTTTAATACATTGAACGGACAAATTATTACCATACACCTAGCTAATTGTTGCCCCACCTTTTGGCCTCATAACGCAGTCAAGACGTCTTGGTAAGGATTCAATGAAGTGTGGAAAACGTGGAGGTGGCATGCCACCCATGAAACGAGGATCTCCTGTCATAGAACATCCACAGTTGCCGATGGAGATTGGCGGGCTGAAACAGATCTATTTAATTCGTCCACAAATTCTCAATGGGGTTAAGATCCGGTATTCAAGTGTGGTATACTCACTTGAATGCTCCTGGATCCAATTGGTCACCACTCGGGAAGCATGTGGTGTGGCGTTGTCCTATTGAAAGATGGCATGGTGTGGAAAGAGAATCGTTATGAACAGGTGTAGATGGACGACGAAGATGTTTGCATACCTTGTGCTGGTGATGGAGGTCTCAACAAATACGAGGGGCCCCTGAGAAAGCCCATGTAAATGCACCCCTAACTATTACACTGCCTTCACCTGCCTGCATGACCCCAACTTGGCAAGCCGGGTCCATCGCTTCATGTGGTTTAAGCCCCACATGCACCCTCCCATCGGCGTGATAGAGTCGAAACCATGATCCATCAGACCAGATGATATGTTTCCAGTCCCCCGCACTCTAATTGCGATAGGTCTTTGCAAACGCAGCCTAATCTTTTGGTGCCTTGCAGTCAACAAGGAAACACAATGTGGACATTGACTGCTACAGCCTATTTTTCCCATGGTATAATAAACAGTCTTTATGTATAACATGTGGATGTGCTGTCATTCAATTCTGACGTTATCTGCTCCACTGTAACACTGATTCCTTGTAATGATGTGGGACAGTCTGTGCTCACCTCAAGAATCAGTTGCATGTTTACGTTCACGTTTCTCCTGCTGATTGGAAGTTTTGTCGTATTTCACGTAGTCTTGGTATACACGTGTTATGATCTGACATGTAAATCTCAACAGTTCAGCAGTTACGGTGATACTACTATCTCATCAGGGTTAAACTCGCGTAGCTCTCTTTACCAATAATTACTTTTCCGTGACTGGTTTCCAATGCGTAGAGACTTGCTCTATTTATAGGCATTGCCAGTTTCAGTGTCCCACGTGACTGGAGGCCATACTTCTACATTGCATTGTTATCTGTTTTTTGATTGATCGGGGTGGGTTGTTTTACCTCTGAGCGGCACTTTTTTGCACACCATTGGCTAAATGGCCAGGTCACATGGACCCCGAAGGCTCAGAGAAGGTTGGGGGAGGGGACCTACTGGAACAGCTGTTGGGAGACATATGGTAGCCTCCCGTCAAGGCCATCCAGCCTGTTCTTTAACGTGCACAGGGGCATATAGGCATTGCCAGTTTCAGTGTCCCACGTGACTGGAGGCCATACTTCTACATTGCATTGTTATCTGTTTTTTGATTGATCGGGGTGGGTTGTTTTACCTCTGAGCGGCACTTTTTTGCACTCTCCCGCACACGGGGCCACGGCTTAACGTCCCATCCGACGGACGGCGGCCTTTCCAACCCCATCGGTGTCCCCTACTGACCGTGGGCAGGGCGGGGAATTTTGCGGAGATAAATCTCAACGCTGACCCAGCTGGGAGATTGATCGGGGGGGGGGGGGGGGGGGGTGATATCTGGTTCAGATTGTTATTGGGGTATATGTAATAATTTGTGTCACCTTATTTGCAATTTCTTCTGTATTTTCCTTTTCTACTTCTGGAATAGTGGAAATTCAAAATTTGATTTCCTTATGTATTGTTGTAGTTCGTTTAAGTCGCACTTTAAACGTTTTACTTTCTGTTGCAGAATTTCATTTATCTCAAAGAGATTCGAGTTTTGGAGTTGCACCACTTTGACGACTTTTGAAATTTCCTTGACAATATTAATATATTCATCAAGGTTATCTGAGCAGAAAGTAACAGATTTTTTAAGATCTTCTAAATCTTTCTGTAAATTTGAACTAATGCTCGTATTCTGAGAAATCATTTTCTCTTCATGGTCATAAATTGCTTCTCCATTTCGGCTACAATAAATTTATTTAAAAAACTATCGCCACCAACAGAAATGTCGATGCCACCTGGAATATTCTATTCCTCTACCGACAAAATTACCCTCCTTTTTACGCGTGACCCGCGTTAAACGGGGATTATCTGAAATGTAAAAAAAAGATTTAAAAATCTTTCTTCTTTGCTTTAACCTCCAAAAAATGATCAATGACTTCGTTTCAGTTCACTCGTAATCTAGGGAATGAAAAAGATGGAAATGATGGAAATGATAACGATTCTCATAATTTCTATCTTGATGTATGATTTTGAGTGCCCCCCCCCCCCCCCCGGAGCTCTTAGGTCCTGGCATTTGCCCTCCACTGACACCCTATTTTCACACCAGTTCTAAGATAAAACTCACACTTGCCGTGTAGACCACTTACAAAATATAATACGGAGCAATTTTAATGAAGGTGCTTCTACGTATAATACTTAAGTTCAAAAAAATTTTTTAAATGTTTTATAGTGCTCATGTCAATGTTTTTTCCAAAATATTATTGCAAGACAGCATTTTATGTTCTTGTTTCAAAGTTGTGCATGGGTTGTTTTATCTCTGAGAGGATGTTTTTGCACACAATGGGCTAAATGATCAGATTACAAGGACCCCCAAGGGTTCAGAAATGTTTGGAGGAAAGGGACCTACTAAGACAGCTGTCAGACGAAATCCTCTCGCCAAGGCCATCCAGCGTTTTCTAGAATACCTGGGAATTGTAGATTATGAGTCTGGAGCGCTACCGACTGAGTCAACCTCACCTCGCAAAGTGGAACATGCTCGAATTGTTTCTGCAAATACGATGGATAAAGATAAACAATTTCTAAGTTGACGGCGCATATGTTTTTTTGTGTGCCATAATTTCGATAATGTATTACTCTCAGTGTAGAAGGAAAACATTGGTTGCAAACAATAACCGGAGAAATGAAAGTTTATCATTCCTGAATATATTCGAGAATTTTTGTAAGATACGAATTTTTATGCTACAAATAACAGATTATTCAAAAAGGTTTTTAAAATTTTATGAATATCATATTTAAAGGGAAGAGAAACAATTGTTTTACCCCTTAATTACTCTGGTAAAATTTTGTAACCCAATACGCAATTTCTCCGGCAGTCAAGCACCTACCTAGGATTTAGTTTCTGAGGGATCCAGATATTTCCTTTTGGGGGTTCTGAGAATAAGACCTGAGTAGGGTTCTTGAGTAATGTCTAAAATATTCCTGCTCTCCAAGCCCATCGGGGGGCGGGGGTGGCTCAGTCGGTAGCGCGCCAGGCTCGTAATCTGTAGTTCCCAGGTTCGAGTCCCAGCTGGGTCAGCGTTGAGATTTATCTCCGCAAAATTCCCCGCCCTGCCCACGGTCAGTAGGGGACACCGATGGGCTTGGAAAGGCCGCCGTCCGTCGGATGGGACGTTAAACCGTGGCCCCGTGTGCGGGAGAGCTATACCCTGTGCACGTTAAAGAACACGCTGGATGGCCTTGACGGGAGGTTACCATCTGTCTCCCAACAGCTGTTCCAGTGGGTCCCCTCCCTCAACCTTCTCTGAGCCTTCGGGGTCCTTGTGGCCTGGCCATTTAGCCCATGGTGTGCAAAAAAGTGCCGCTCAGAGGTAAAACAACCCAACCCAAGACCATCGGTGACTTCTTTCTGACAGAGGGCGCGATGAGGGTTTAGCGTTGATAAATCTAAATGCTGGAAAAAGTGGGACTCGATCCTGGGAACTTCAGATAACGAGCCTGGCGCGCTAATAACAGCTGAGTACTATCCCAGTCAAACTCGGGAACTGCAGATTTTGAGTCTTGAGTACTATCGGCTAAACCAACACCACAAACAAGAGGAAAAGGATACTTTTATAATATTATCATCAGGATACTTTTTTTAATAGTATCATCATCTTCACACTGGAATGCAAACTCAAGATTAAAAAAAATCATTACAGTGCTCAATAGAAACATTTTCTGGTTTTGATGAATTCATTACTAAATTCAAACTCCCTTTTCTGCTGATTCGGCATTTAACTCGTAAGGCTCAGAACAAGGCTTGAGAGGTGTTTCAGAGATATCCGATGCCCCCCCCCCCCCCCCAACCTTGAAGTATTCAAATGCACCAGAGCAAAAGCCTGTATCCGGCCCCAGAGCCAGGAGTAATCTTTAAGTGCCGAAATCAGAAATTGACGCCCACTCTTAAAATTCTCCCTGAATTGGGCTCTTCCCAAATGTGCTCAAGTATTTCTTTTAGACCACTGATTATTCTCATTTTTTCCCAAGTTGAAGTTTGGAGCTCCGTGGCCCATGGCTGCATGAGGATTTTGTGTCTGTGAAGTATAACTCAGCAAGGATGACCGGAGATTTTGAGTTTACTGCAACATTCGCGAACATATAACAATAACCATAAAATATAATATTTATTTATTTATTGGAAAGTTTTAAAATTTAAAAGAAAATATTAACAGTAGTAACGTTTCTCCCGCTGACAGGTCTCGAGCATTATCAAGATCGCGTGCAAATGAACGAGATAGAAGCAGACGTTGGGCTGTTGCCATAAATTTGCATAAGAGCACTTTCTGCTGCAAAGTAAGTGTAAGGTCAGAAAAATGTAATAACTGGAACTGGAGAGCGCGAAATCGTTCCTAACAATTACTTTGTGTAAATTTAGAGATTCATTAATTGTTTAAGTTTAGAGTTTTGTTAATCTACATTATGCTCGTATTTTAGAGAGTTTGTCAGATCAAAAACTCCTAAAAGGTAGGATATATGATCCTAATTTGGTATTTTCTTGTATCATAACAACCTAAGGCGTTAGTCAAGAAAATGCTCACTTCTCCTCCTACCCACCTCTAAAAAAAATGGGGGGGGGGGAGGTCAGACAGTAAGAGACCATCAAGTTAGGTATTCAGCTTCGCATTAAATCATCTTAAAACTATGGGGGGGAGGTCAGCAGAAATTCCTTCTTCCCTAAAAGGGGAAGAAAATTTAAAGGGAGTCTGTCGTAATGAATTGTATGTCAAGTGAAATCTTGCTCTGTGAGGAGTGTCGTCGACTGTATATTTTGGAAAGTTGAATTAAGGACCCAATCGAAACAGGCTAAATCTAAATCTTAGTAACGTATAAAGGTAAGGAAATTTATGAGACCACACCCTCGGCAAGGGCTTATCCTAGATTTAATTTCGGGGGGGGGGGGGGGGGGGGGGTTAGGAGAATAAGACTTGAGTCGGGTTTCCCAATACCTAAAATATTTTATCGAACAGGAAAGGTTAAAATGATATTCTCATATATGGAATAAAATTTTATACTTGTTTTTTAAATCTGATTTTAGTGTCGGATAAAATATGGAGCTAATATAAAATTTTATCCAAAGACATTTTGGATTTTAAAACAGGTAGACAAGTTTGAGATTTCGTGTAAGATGATCGTATTTTCGCCCCCCCCCCCCCCCCACCTCTTCAAGTATGTCCCTGGCACAAAGCATTTCATAATAGTCGCTTGGGCAACATATTTTTTCATAAGATTTTGAAATTTTTTAAATTAAAACTGCTGCTTTTAATCATTAATGTGATATGAGCAAGTGATTAGATTTAAAATATTTCCATTTTAAAGTAAAATTGCAATGAAACTGAATTACCCCTCAAGTAAGCTGGTTGCCACAAATATCTGAAAAGATCCTGCACACATAGCGCGCCGTAGAGAAGATCTGCGAGGAAGGACAACATCAGAAAGGAAACACGTGTCTTTCTGGGTATCGACCTCAGGTCCCCTTTGCACCACGTGAATCTCTCTGCAGGATGGCAAAATATTAAGTGTTATTGGAAAGACACAAAATGAATTCACGTGTGATGATAAAAAGAATAAAGTAAAAGTAAAGTAAAAATAGAGTAAAATTATCTTGGTTTGATAAAAGTGTCTTGAAAAAGTGGTTTCGATTCCCAGGATCGATCCTGAGAATCAAACCACTTTTATTTTTTCTTTAGGGTTGAGAGGGTGGGGGGGGGGGGGAGAGAACAGTGAGAAATTCTTAAAAACAGAACTCACTGGAACTTCGAAATAGTTCTAACTCCTAAGCCTTTGGGGGGGGGGGCGTCAACCGTTACCTCGTCCCCCATGAGACCGCCTCTGACGGTTCCTGACTTCTAAAACTCGTAGCAGGATAAGTCAATTGGCAGAATAGCAGGCATGCATCCTAATTGTTCTAGCTTTGACGAGAGGAAGTCGGGGGGGGGGGGGGGGGGGGGGCTCAGTCAGTAGCACGCCAGGCTCGTAATCTGCAGTTTTCAGGTTCGAGTCCCAGTGTTGAGATCCCCCACCCTGCCCTTGGTCAGTATGAAGGAACTGATGGGCTTGGAAAGGCCGCCGTCCGTCGGATGACGTATGGAGAGTCATAGTCTGTGCATGTTGAAAGAACACACTGGATGGCCTTGACGAGAGGCTACCATTCCAACAACTGTTCCAGTGGGTCCCCTCCCTCAACCGTCTCTGAACCTACGGGGTCCTTGTGACCTGACCATTTAGCCCATTGTGTGCAAAAAGTACCACTCAGAGATAAAACAACCCGAGGCTCGCTAACTTTATAAGTGTAAAAGCCTAATTCAGCTACTAAAGAGAAATGCGAACCAATTCGCTCCCTTTTGATAACGCGATTGCTCCACTGCAACGCTCGTATTTGCCCCACTTAGAGGCACGGCTTACATTGCATCTAGGGTAACTGCCCTCTTCTCTCATTACACACTCCTTGCTATGAGGGTGGTTCCAATGCTTCGGAATTTACTCTTTCAAACAATAAACGCTTTCTGACTTTCTTGTTATATTACAAAAGCAATTTGTATCAAAAATAATATATTTTATAGTGTAAAGTATTACAAATGAAAACTGCTCTAAATAAAAAAAAGTGTATGGTAAAATATATTCCAATCAGGGTTGGAGTAATGGGTGGGACAACGAACCGTGGTCTCCTCCCTCCCATTCTGGAAGAATTTTAATAGCCGAAATGGGTTGGGTTGTTGTACCTCTGAGCGGCACTTTTTTGCACACAATGGACTAAATGGCCAGGTCATATAGACCCCGAAGGCTCGGAGAAGGTTGGGGGAGGGGACCCACTGGAATAGCTGTTGGGAGACAGATGGTAGTCTCCCGTCAAGGCCATCCAGCGTGTTCTTTAACGTACACAGGGTATGGCTCTCCCGCACATGGGGCCACGGCTTAACGTCCCATCCGACGGACGGCGGCCTTTCCAAGCCCATCGGTGTCCCCTACTGACCGTGGGCAGGGCGGGGAATTTTGCGGAGATAAATCTCAACGCTGACCCAGCTGGGACTCGAACCTGGGAACTACAGATTACGAGCCTGATGCGCTACCGACTGAGCCACCTCCGCCCCTAGCCGGAATGAAAGCAAAAATTAGATCATTTATAACGGTTCTATTTTTCATCATTTGATGAGGAAAATTTAAAATATACGTTCTACGAATGTCGCAATTTCGCAGCATTCAATGTTCCCTTTCTTATTTTTAGTTTATTCTCATTTATATATTATAGAATATCGATGAATCTGTTTCTTCATTTCAGTGTATTAGCATCTGGATGAGGGACGAGCGCTGGCAGAAAGGTTAGCATCGAAGAGAAATGGAAACGGATTTCACAAGAAGATGTCGTAGGCAGAAAACAAGAATAGATAAAATGAGGATACTAAGAGGATTATGGGAGTAGAGGCAAACGTTTGACAGACTTATAGAAAAAAAAATCAAAACTTGCAGTTTTAGTCTGTGATTCAAGCAGTTCTCACATACATCAGAATGTTGGACAAGAACTTCAAAAAGCAGAATCGAAGCAACTGAGATGTGATTTTTGAGAAGGATTTCGAACGTCCCATGGAGAAACTGCACCGGAAATGGAGGTATTGTCTTCTATGCAAATTGCCAATGCTAGTGAATGTAAAAAAAATCTAGAATTTCTGCCACATCATGAGAAAAGAAGGAATGGGAACTTTAAACTAGAAAGAGTGACCACGGAAGAAAAAGACTGATTTGTATAATTTGTATAACTACTATGGATAGCCTTTAAGCCCAAAAAAAGATTTATAGAATATCACGATCACCATCTTCCAGCTAAGATATGTTACGTAGAGAGGAAAGGAAGATGGAGATGAAAGCTCATTGGAAGAGGAAGGAAAAGACAGCGATGAGGGAGAGAAGTCTTCCAGAGGGAATCCAAGGTGACGAACAGGAGAAAAAAAAGGATCAGGCCTAGAAAGAGAAAACTCTAAAGTAGGGAAAAAAAACCTACGAGAGTTAAAGTAAGTGTATTTGTTTATTGCTTTTCACTTTATTTTAACTTTCTGTGCAAATCAAGTGATAAATCCAAAGTTTATTACACCGAAATTTCTTACTGCGAATAGACGCATATCGAGTTATGACTGTAATTCGGAAACAGATCCAAAACGTAATCCCTTTATTAGAAGTATGCCTAAAAGAATCTGTTTACTTAAACCCCATTATATGCTATATGCTTTACAACAGTTACATCTCCCTTAAAACTACATGTATACTGCACAAAAACTATCTCAAAATCTATATGAAAATATTTTTCAATTCTTACGATATACTGCTATATGATTTTCAGTTTCACTTTTATCGTTTTCAAAGAAAACAAGATGATAATAGTTTGGCTTTGTCGTCTGTCTGTCTGTCTCTGTCTGTCCATCTGTAGACATCGAAATTTTTTTGTTTACAGAGATAAATTAAAAATTTTTCTTGTGTTGGATAGGTATTGAAGAAATATTACGATATGGACTTTGCGAATCTCTCTAAAACTATAATTACGCTCTCTAGCAATGGAAGAATTTAAAAATTCCAAAATTTCAAATGAATATTATAAGCAATGTATTTATGCTAGGAATTTGAAATTTTGATGGTGAAATGTGGTCACGAAGTTTCCATCGCCGTAAATATAACCCCTTAGACCCAAAGGGGGTTGGAAAACATACCTTTTTAATTGTAGCAGATAACTGTTTGTTTTTAGAGGTAAATGAAAAAAATATTTTTGGGTTAGATAGGAATTGATCAAATTTCGTTTCACGCTTTTTAAATCTGCTGAAAACTATAATTGCGCCCTCTAACGGTGGAATAATTTGCAAATTCCAAAATTTCAAACAAATATTGCAAACGACGTATTTGAGCTAGAAATTTTCAAATTTTGGTGATGGAATGTGAACGCCATGGCTCTCCCGCACACGGGGCCACGGCTTAACGTCCCATCCGACGGACGGCGGCATTTATCAAGCCCATCGGTGTCCACTACTGACCGTGGGCAGGGCGGAGAGTTTTGCGGAGAAAAATCTCAACGCTGACCCAGCTGGGACTCGAACCTGGGAACTACAGATTACGAGCCTGGCGCGCTACCGACTGAGTCAACCCCGCTCGCTGCTTAAAAAGTAAAAAGTCTTGAATGGTTGGGCTGGTTTACCTCTGAGCGGCACTTTTTTGGTATGGCTCCCCCGCACACAGAATCACGGCTTAACGTCACATCCGAAGGCGGGGAGCTTTGAAGTCTTAAACGATTTTCTGGTTCTATTATTATAACCAGGAATTTGAATTTTTGACTCAATACGAGGTCGCAAAAGAATTCTGCGGGAGAAATTTGGGAGTGGTTGCCAGCATTTTGGATATTTACGCGACTCCCCAACCAGTTGGATTAAAGTAAAAAATAATGGGCAAACAGATAAGGAAGTTAAGAAAAATAACTTCTGAAAATTTATCTCCGATTCCATATTACAAAAAGTCAACGGCCACTTCCATGTTATGTGAATGGAAAGTCGCATTCAGAGATAACTTTGAAAATTGATGTTTTATGAAAAAATGTTATTAGAAATAGATTGAAGATGTCACTCAAATCTCTCTAAATATCTATTTTTCGCAATATTCGTTTAATTTTAAAGAAATCGTGGAAAATGAAATAGTTAACTGTAACTTTTGCTGTTCATGAACATTTACTTCAGAAGATAAAATATAACAGTTATAGCAAATCGTGCACTAGCATAAATGGGATATTTGAAGTTTAAGTAACGATTTTTTTGTTAAGTTTTAATGAATTTTGAGGGGGGCGGAAATTTTTTGGAAGAGTGTGGCAGCTGCGTCTATGAAAAATGTTCCAGTTTAAATTACTCTTAAGACATCAAACGAATATTTTTGAAAATTGTAATTTAGAGAGATTTGAGCGAGATCTTCAATTTATCATTAGGGACATTATTCCGTAAAAAAATTTATTTTCAAAATTAGGGATCTTTGAATAGGGCTTTCCATAACATGAAACATACAGGTTCTTTTTTCCAAGATTTCGATACTTATTCTTTTGAGAGTTCGTACAGTCGCTCAAAAAAGTATCCGAACACTATGGTTGATTACAGAATTCAGAAAAAATATCTGGCAACGATTGTTTTAGAAATGAGTGATCTGGCAACCTTCGTGTCACGTGACACGAAGGTTGCCAGATCACTCATTTCTAAAAATCTTTGCCAGATATTTTTTCAGAATTCTGTAATCAACCATAGTGTTCGGATATTTTTTTGAGCGACTGTATTCAACGATTAACAATTAGGACTTTCCTGAACGGTCTACTCTTAGCGGATTGTTTGAACCAGTGGTGGCCAAACTGTGGCATTCACAGCCGATTTTTTTCCTTTTCCAGATTCTATTCACACTGGGTGGCACGCGGTGGCCTCTGAATCCGTCCTCGAGTGACACATTTTGGAACATAATCTATGGTACATTACAGAAAAAGACTGTCGAGTGAATCCCATCTAAACCCTAGAGGTTAAGCAAATAGTCCATCTTTTTCTGTTCTGATTGCATGCTAAAGGAGCGCTATGATGTGCAGCAGAACTTACCCAGAACATCCATGTTGTAGTCCTGAAGATTCTGCAGGATAATCGAACAATCCGGGATGTTCTCACAACTGCCACCTTCCGTATGAGACACTACCACGTGCTGTAACGGATGCTTCAAGGCCTTAACGTATTTTGGAGCACGTCCTTTCCACACCAGCTTTACAATCACTTGGAAGAAAAGACATCCTGCAAATGGAAAATAAGTGATAGAAATCTTCGAATTTGGAGCAGAGGCAGGAGGGAAAAAAATCATTCATCAAACAAGGCGTCTGCCGAATTAAAAGCACATCGTATTGATCTCTATTCTTTCATAAATAAATGACCTTGGCCTCACTGTAAAGGGTTCTTCGGACATTGGTTTTGAGTTTACGGAATATCCTGTGCATGTTAATGAACTCACTGGGTAATTCTCAAGAGAGCCTTCCACCCATCTGCTATGTCCAGTGAGTGTTGCCCAAGGTCGTTTTAATGGCAATGAAGAACACCTCAGGCAGTATCATATTTGTATATCATGTATACATACCAAAGTATCAGGTATCCCAATGTATTTCAGTATATAAAGGACTATTTATTTTTATGAAATAAATTATGTAGATTTTTGCTTCCACTAGACGCATTATATATTTTCATTTTTGTGAAGTGTTAATCAGCATTTGATATTGAGGAGTTTTCCTACATTTGGTAAACCTTGGGCCTGAGATGACAAAAGTTTCGACTCGCACAGAATGCATAAAAAATGTAGAAAATAAGAGATCTGTTTGCTTTTGCAAGATTAAGTATGGAAAACAAACGGGGGAAAATATGATGGTAAATGTTATTGTGTGCGTGTACTTTCACTTATAACCCGTAATGATTTCTGTCTGAATCTTTGAATCTTTGAAAAAAATTTATAGAAATTGTGTTTCTTGACGAGGGCCAGATCAAACGAAACGACTTCGGATCCGTCGTGCACTAAGAAGTGAATCATAAATAAATGTTCTTCTCCTGTTTACCTTCTTACTACAATTGTGGCAACAGCTTCTTGCATTTCGCTGAGGAGAGAAAACGATCAAGCACGTTCTTCATATCACTATTATCATTGCAATGAACCAGCAATATGGCATCAGTTTTAATGGCCCTACTTCTCGTTCTGTTTTGTCATCTGCCTGTATGTCTATCTATCTATTCGCCTGTAGAGTTTCAACCTTTTTTAGAACTCAAATTGGGGTATGCTGGAAGAAGCTCGCTTGGACAAAACTCTTGTTAAAAAATATTTACTACAAAAGCACTTTCCTACACTGCTCACAAAAAATAGGGGATATTTCATCGCTTCATATTCATTATGAAAACATCCCCTAATTTTTGTGAGCAGTATATATTTCAAAATGCGATTGTCACCTATTTTCCAATTTCACATATTTCTAATTTGTGAGATTGCTTCCTGAATAAATGCTTATCGTATTAATTTCAAAGGTATTTTGTATTTTATGGAATATTTCTTTTTAACTTGCATAGACCCTTACAACATTTTGTGAGCGAACCCTTTGTTAACAAATTGGCAGCACATTCCTGTCTCTTACTTAAAAATTCCTTTGAGATTGGATAGGTGTTGATGAACTATTGCCATTCACATTTTCTGAATCTCCCAATAGTTTTAAGAGCACCCTCTAACGGTGGAAATTGCTGAATATTAAAAAAAATGTTACAAACGATCTATTTAAGTTAGAAATTTGAAATTTTGGTGGTAGCTTGCGATGATCAGGAGACTTATATTGTCAGCAATGGTTTATTCCCCTAACCCCAGGGATGGGTGGGATAATGCAACTTTTATACTTTAAGAGAAAAATGAAAAATTATTTTTGTGTTTTATAGATTCTAATATAATATGACTATTTGCTTTTCCTAATCATTCAATTAGTTTGAATTTCCACTGCTGATACGAAAGTCGGAAAATAGAAGCTTCATTTTCTTCGTAAACGAGCATATTTGTGAGGCGATATGTTATTCTTCTAGTTGTTTCAATTTGATATTTTGCTAAATTTAAAAATTCGTTTTAATAATTTCTGTTTCAAATAATCGTCTTTAGATACTGCAAATATCTCAGGTAAGAGGCCATCTTTATTTGCAACCGCCTCAATCTCGGCTTGCGCTTAATGCTACAAATTGAAAAGCCCTTTAAAAAAGAAAAGATATTTATACGCGTAAAATGTAGACAATGATTGATTGATTAAAAAAGTATTTAAGTTCTTGATGAGCTTACGTAATTACAAAATCGCACCTTACCTGATAAACCTTGACTTGAAACATCTCCTGTTACATGTAGTAACAACAAAACGCAAAAAAATCTCATTTGGCGTCGAAGCTTTTGTTTGCAACTTTACGGAGATGACATCAAGAATTTCAGAATTTGAATTATTTTTCAAGGAATAAGCGAAAAACCTGAGACTTAGTTAAGTCGGACACAAACGACAAAATAATTTCCCTTAATGCAGTTTTTGTATTGTGTGAAGATATAAATATTAACTTCTGGCATCTCTCGCAGCGTAATGTTTCTACAGCAAATGATCTCTTCTTGCCCAGTGCTTTCCATCTGCATCTCAATATCATCTCGATGTCTCCAGTTACTCCTTTGAACTAGAGACTTTCTCTGGATACACGACTCTTAACCGGAATGCCAGAAAGCGAATCCACAGATACTGTACGCCGTTGGAAAAGAAAGAAATTTCTATCGAAGCTGCGAATTGTTGACAACGATTAACAGGTAACACATACTACACTGAGAAGGCAGTTTCATGAGGAAATGTGGAAACACTTCCTACTGAACTTTTGCTGGGTTTCCAATGACACTTGTTCACAGTGAGCCAGAAAAGAATAACAGAAAGCGATAAAGAAAATTGAATTAACTTTCATAAATTTTCTCCCCCTTCATCGAAACGAACTTTCTTTCTTTATATTTAAAAGATGAGATCATTTCTTTTAATGACCTTCAACCTCATCAATAGCAAGATCCAGTAGCGTAATTAAGAGGGAAGCGCCCGTGGAAAAACTATGGGGGGGGGGAGTCCTACCTCAACTACTTTTGTGACTGATTCTGAGCCCTAAAACCTTTTTTATCTAAATAGATATTTTTTTCTTTGAAAGAAGTAATAGCATACGTGAAGTATAGTAATTTATTAAAATTCATATACAAAATCAGTATTACTAAATATAAATATAAAACGAAGTGCATTGACAAAAGTTTAAAAATATTCGAAAATCGTTCTCCTTGCTTTCATATATAAATTGATGTGATTTGAGTTTCCCTTAATTTAGAGGATCAAAAAGGTGAAAATTATCATGATTGTGATAATTTCCATCTTTTTGATTTTAATGTGTTACGAGTTGGATTTTGGGTGAGCCCCCTGAAGCATTTGGCCGCCACTGACACCCAATTCTCATGCCACAGGCCACATCTAGGAAGAAAAACCTAGGGACAGAGAGTGGGATAAGTCTCCGGAAGTAATCCAGTATATATTGGGTTAATTCGTATTCAATTACTGTCTTTCTCTCCTTTATTCAAAACGTTGCAAAAGAAATGAACGTATCAGATTTCAATGGGCGAGATATTCACCGTCACCTTCAATGACCTTTGCCCATCTTTGTGGCAGCTGGGCGCTTCCTCGAACGCAGATCTCCGGTGGTTTACGATCGAAAAACTTGACGTCATCATGAGCGGAAGTGGTGAAAATCAGAAGGAATAAGATCTGGCGACTGGATGCGGTAGAACAGGCCATCCAAGCTCAAAAATGTTCTGAGGGATTTCCTCTTATATGAGCGAGTGTTGTCATGAAGGAGAATCACTCCAAGGAGAATCACTCCCTTTATGTTGATGAGTGTTGGCCTTTTTTTTTTATGAGTTTTTCTCGTTTAACCATTGCAACTACCATGAGTACACTTCGGTCGTCATCCATCGATTATTTTTAAGCAGCTTGAAGTATACGACATTTCAATAGTACTAAATACAGAGCATAATCTACTTTTAGAGTGAAGACCGGGTTTGAGCTGTTCATCCAGATTTGCCCATCATTTGTTGCGACCAATGTCAACGTGACGAAATAGCCATAACGAGTCTCCAGTCGGGAAACGACTCAACGACTTGTCTATAGAGCAGAGATGTGAGAATGGAGAGTCAGCCTTCTTCTTATCCGTCAAATCGGGATCTCATGCTCCTGATTTACTGACTTTTCTAATAACGTGAAGATGACGAAAGACGGTCAGTTGGGAAGTTCCAAATTCTTTTGCCAATTAACCAATAGATTTGCGTGGATCTGCCTCAATAAATATTGCTTCCAGGACACCGTTATCAAGTTCTGATGAGTGACCAAGACGTGGTTCGACATTTAGTGACAGATCTTCTAACTGGAACTTTGCAAACCAATTATTGCACTCTATTATCGATGATGGTGTGTTGTCCAAAGACGTTGCCTCATCATAATATAAGAACCTGCTGGAATTCGCGCGAAATGCAGTATAACATATATGTTTCTGTATCTTCTATTTTGCTATCGATATTTCTATCTAAAGTTCAAAAAGATGATAAATTGTTGTCATTAACCATTTTTCCGAGATTTCTCTACAAGACGACATATAGTATAATAGAAATTAATACAACACACCTAAAATAAATTACATTCTTACAAAATATATATCTACTATTTTTTTTTGCGTTAGTTATAGTCATTAATATTTTAGAAGGGAGTATGTCCTCACCTCTCCGATCTCCTTCTGGTATATACAGGGTGTTTCAAAACTCTTTGTACAAATTTCAATGAGATAGGGAATACCAAGACAAACTTTTTTCGTCTATGAATGTATGTCAGATGACGAGCTCAGCTACTACAGGGTCAGAATGTAGGAAAGAAAATTGGGGAGTCTGATATTGAATTTAACCGAGACTGAAAAGACGTTCCGTAATGTATATATATTTTTTTACCTGTTCTCAAATCGCATTATTTAACAAAAAAAAACCGACTCTGAAGGCGTTTTTGATCTTGTTACTTCCATTCAATATTTTGCCCCTCCACTGTAATAATTATTAATGTGTATACTTTTCCTTTCTGTTCTAGTGTTATTTAAAAAAATAAATACTTTTAATACATATAGTTTTTTTTTTCTTTTTGACACCGTTCCAATTATAAATTTACATTTATTCAGTGGCGAAGCGTGACATTTTGAGTAGGGGAAGCAATTAACATGCTGCAATTATATCGAACATATTTCTGCTATTCTGTTTTCGAATCCCTGAAACGAAACGCCATTCTGTTTCCGAATCGTTCAGTGAAAGTAGTTCTATACTTTTTAAATCAAATATTACTATTATATATGTATATAGTCCAAGGACTATATATATATAGTAGTTAAGTAATTAAGTTAATTAATAAATATATATAGTAGTTAAGTAATAAGGGTGGGGTTGAGAGTGCAATCTCCCCGTCTTTGGGGAAAGTTCTCTTTTAAGAAACTATTTGTTCGTTGGCGTTCCGATGGCTGAGTGGCTTTGGGGGACGAGGCTCCCGTCCCCAAAAGTAAATCGGAGTTGGCAAAATTCGAAGCGACTTTGTAAAATCCAGGTGAGTTGTGAAAATTAAAAATTTTTTTTTTTTGTAATCTAAAGGGAGTTAGCAAATTTCAGACAACTTGACAAAATCTACGGTAATTGTCAAAATCGTGACAACTTAGTAAAATACATGTGAGTTGGAAGAATAAGGACAACTTGGCAAAATCTTGGTTAATTGGCAAAATGGGATGACTTGGCAAAATTACGGTTAGATGTAAAAATTGGGATTTTTTTCTGTAAAATTAGGGTGAGTTGGTAAAATTCGGAGTGACTTTTCAAAATTCAGGTGAGATGTAAAAATTTGCGATTTTTTTCTATAAAATTATGGCGAATGGCGTAATCAAGGCAACTTGGCAAAAATTTAGGACAGTTGATAACATTCGAATTCACGTGGGAAAATATAAGCGAGTTGTGAAAATTGTCATTGGTTTTGTGAAATTCAGGAGAGGTTGGCAAAATCGAGGAAACTTTGTCAGATCTTGGGGAGTTGGAAAAATGAAAACCACTTGGTAAAATACAGGCAATTGTGAAAATTGGGATTGGTTTTGTGACACTAAGGGGAGTTGGGAAAACCGAGAACTCTTGGCAGAATCTAGGATAGTTTCTCAAAATTCGAAGTGACGTGGTAAAATTGAGGTGAGATGTAAAAATTGGGATTTTTTTTCTGTAAAATTATGGCAAGTTGACAAAATTCGAATTCGCTTGGTAAATACAGGCGTTGTGAAAATTGGGTATGTTTTCGTGCAATTAAGGAGAGTTGGTAAAATTCGAAGTGACTTGGCAAATTCAGGAAAGAAGTAAAAATTTTGATTTTTTTTTCTGTAAAATTACAGCGAGTTGGCAAAATCTAGGGCAGTTGACAAAATTCGAAGCCACTTGGTAAAATACAGGTGACTTATGAATTAAAAAATTTCAAATATACCTATCTTTCTATATGGCCCTAAAAAGTAGAAAATAAACCTAAAGCATACCGATGGTGCAATTTCGTACCGATTTCGTATTCACCTCAAAAGAATATAGGGGCTGGCAATCTTGTTGTGTAGGTAAAAAGGCATCCTATCTTCCCTTGAAGTGAATACGAACTCAGTAATTGATTGCACCATCGAGATGCTTACATTTATTTCCTATCTAAGACAGGTATTTTTTTTTTTAATTTTTTGTCACTAAAAACACTTACCTTCGAAAACTTTCATTTGATACACTGGCAGAAACTGAAAAAATAAACACTATTAACAACTGAAGCGTAATCTACGAGATTTATTTAGTAGTAACAACTTGTTGAGAAAGGACAGTGATCACACGTGTGAAGTAATTCAATGTTTATTTTAACTTTTACTGAGTATTACATTTTACAGAAGGCACATTTTAATAAGGTGTTGAACCTCCTTGAGCAACAATACAAGCTTCCAATTTGGTATGCAATTGGTCGTATAAATACTGGATATCACCCTTGGGGTACCATTTCATGCGTTTTCAACTTGAACGCTTATTCAGCGATGGTCGTTGTCTGCCGCGGTCCGCAGAAGAGTCTTTGTCCGATCCAGTCCCAGACTTACTCGATTGGAGACAAGTCTGGAGAGTGTACTGGCCAGGGTAGTTGGTGCACTGCCTGAAGAGCATGTTGAGTTGCCCGGATGGAGTGTGGGCGATCATTATCCTGCTGGAATATCGCATTTAGGATTACATTCAAATATGGCAGGATGACGACTGTACAATGTCGCTGATGTACATATTGCTATTCAGTGTACCGTGTACAAACACTAGACATGTACGAGAGTGATAGCTAATTGCTCCTCACACCATGATGCCTGGTGTGGGCCTGTACGTCGCTGGTGGATGGAAGACGCCGCTCACTTGTCACCTTCGAACCCATAAACGACCATCAGATGCTCCTAAGCAGGATCGGCTTTCATCACTAAAGACCACAGACTGCCATTCTTCTCTCCAATGAACTCGTTCTTGACACCACTGCAAACGTTCTCGATTGTGACAGTGGTAACCGTGCCCGTAGTCCTACTTCCAAAAGACGATTGCATATCATTCTTATAGACACCCCTGGTACGACAGAGGATCGAATTTGTGATGCCATCCCGATCTTCTCGTACCTGTGTTGCCCAGAGCCAAGTCTGCGAATGCTCTTCTGACCATTGTACCACTGCCAATACCTGTTATCCAAGACGGTGTGTAATTTGACGAAAAAAGCAACCTGCTTCCTAAGACCCACTATACGACCTCGCTCAAACTCCGCTAACTGAACAAATGTTGCGCGCCTGCGTTGTCCAGGCATGGTAGCTTTTTCAGGAGCACTGAACAACACGACACAAGATGAATAACTTTTCTTCACGCCCGTGTTCTTAAATACGTACTGCGTACATTTGCATGTTGTCGTCTGCAGTGATGTCATTATTTCGTCTGATTTTCAATCCTGGATCACGGTTTCTGCTGCCCTTAACATATTACGTTCTTAAAGGAATTCCTCCTGGGTGTTCTTTTTTTCAATTTCTGCCAGTATATATAACTCAAACATCGACCACATTTTTTCCTCCCTTTTGGAGTCCTGTTTGAGGTAGCCCATGACATTGAAGGTGTCACAAGCCTTAATTTGACATATGACTCGTTAAAGTCTAACACTGCAACCCCTCCCCCTCCTTTATTTTTTTCAGGATAGTGCTGCGAAAATTCGTAACAGTTTACGATTGTCATTATATGAGCTTTCATTTGACATCTAACTCATAATTGTAGGCCCTCACATTCGCAAGATATGAGAAAAACTTTCCCAATACCCATTTTTAGGGGGAAGAATGCCCAAAGGTGGCAATTTTTTTTTGTAGCCTATAACCTCACCGCATCACAAGCTTTTGACATGCAGCTTGTTACTTTCAGCACTAGTGTTCTGGAGATATAGAGGGACAATCTTTTTATATCCCTCCCTTTTCATGTGGAGGGGGGGGGGGTCAATTTTTTACAGCCTATGACATTCGCTGTCGGAAGCTTTCGTTTGATACATAGCTTGTTCATTCTGCACTCACGTTCAGGAGATATATGGGAAGAATCATTTTCATATTTCCCTCCTCTTTTAAGGGGAAGAAAGCAGGGGGGTTAATTTTCTTAGCTTAAGACATTCCCCGCATCAGAAGCATTCGTTTGATGTATATCTTGTTACTTTTGGCACTCTCGTTCTGGAGATAGAACCGTTTCATATTACCCCTTTTTTAGGGAGTCATTGGCGGTCGAAATCTGTGGAAAGATGACAGAAATGCCAATGCTCTAAACGTTATTTGCAGCCATGTTTGTTTCCTCTGCAGCAAAACACTTTCTCACAAGGAAAGCACCCTGGAATAAAATTCTACTTTAACACAAATAAAAACAAAAATTCAATTTTGTAAATTTATGACAATTTTTTATTTACAACTGACATTTATTTCAGCTATTATTGTAGAAGGAATTTTACTCACTTCTTTTGTTTTAGAAATTACGTTATTTGTAATAACATTAATTTAGCTGAATACAGTATTGAGAAATTTTACAGCAGTTTTATATATTTACAAAAATTAAAAACAAATATAAAATACTTATGGAGATATATCTCTACATTGCTGCATAAAAAAACTGCTTGCTGACTTCATAAAAATATCATAGAGTATCAAGTAATGTTGACAGAAGAACTTTTGTAGCAGTTTGTAGATAAGTTAAATCAGTTCCTTTGGCTTTAGGTTAGAGTTTCTCCTTTAGTAACCTGAAATGAATCATCATAGTGATAATACTAAGAATTAAGTAGCATCTTATATTAAATTTAGAAACGTACTAGAATTATTATATCAAGTACAAGTAATTGATTTCAGCACCCCAGAATTCTATACACACATGACATAAGGATATGACTTTCATATATGAATACCAAAAGCATGATGTCCATCTTTTTAAAAGCACACTGCCTGCAGATAAAGTGAAAATTAATAGCTTTTTTTTCTTGTAAAACTTCCCCAAATGCTTTATGGCTTTCTACAACAATGCCCATTAGACCAACCGATCTGAAGGAAGTTAAAGCTCTCTTTCCCATGACAAATGTTTATAAAACAAAAGGGTCATTATTTCATAGGAAAGGGCTCTGAATGAAATTTTTTTGAAAACTACCATCATACTTAAGTAAATTATCTGAAGAATGAGTTAACATATGATATGTGAAGCTAAGTACAATTTCCTTACAATTCCTGTAACCACAGTTCTCGTAACCACAGTTTAAGCCAAGACATTAGTAATGTGCCTAGAGCTTAAGTGAAAGCCCTGCTAGAAGTCCATAAATGGGAATAACAGTGGGGTGCCAGAAAAGCAAAGCCAATCTGCAGCAGCAGCATCTTTAAGTCACTGTCCCTGATACTGACATGTTTGGATATGTAATAAAACTGGACATAGGGTTTCAGGTGAATCTTAGAACTCGATGACGAAATCTTTCTGAATCAGGACCTGCAGTGAGCTGTCATTAGAGATGACACACCAATATCGGTTCTTACCTACCAAGTGATCCAAAGCATGGCAGATAGCATGCAACTCTGCAGTGAACATGTTATATTCAGATGGCCTATGGTCCACTATAATATATCCACTATAAACAATGGACCATGGTCAATCCAAATGAGGCTGATGGTTAGGAGCAGGATTCAGGCTGTTAACAATAATTAAACATGTAACTTAGATGAGCTGGCACAGTTGTAAATGTTCAACATCTTCACAGCTACACTTAACCATTCATATTTATTTCACTTCTGTATTTCTTAACATAGTAAAGAATATATATCCATCCTTCAGTTTATGAATGTTTGCTTGAAGAATTTTTGCTTTACAAAGAATTTTTGTAATAATGAAGAGAATGTGGCTAATAATACTGAGTGTCACTTTGTTGTTTTTGAGCAGCACATTATTTTTTCTGTGCAAGAAAAATATTAATGTCTATAATACAATGTAAATTTCATGTGATGTTTCAGGAATGAAATTGTTTGCATTTATACATTCCACTGGAGTTTTCTATCCAAAACGTAATTACTTCTGCATCATTTTGAAATATAACAAGAGTTTTCAAATCAAACTGCTCAAGTGCTACTCTATGGGAATCTTCACAAATTATTATTTGAAATAGCAGCCTAAGTGAGTCTACAGAGTATAAGATACAGAACGTAATATCCCTATACATCTAATGGTAACATTTCCAGTTAATTCTAACAAAGCAGCACTCCAGAATTTTGAAAATGAACAAACTTCCACAGAAACAACACAAGAGAGAATGCCTTTATTCGTGTACAAATAAATCTGGCATAAAAATATATTCTATATAATCATAATAAATTATTTCATTTCATATTATTTTTGAACTGCATGGATCATAGCAGTCTGTAGACAGGCTCATATGTAATATATGTTGGTATGTGTATGTTCAGTATATGGCTGTAGACAGGCTCGTATGTAAAACTAGTTTTATTTCTAGACCATACACGGCACATTTAATTTCCAAAAAAGTAGCGAGTTAATACTCTGTGTGAGAGTTGATACTCTGTATCGACCTATTCTGTAGTCCAACAATGTAACTCTACCACAAATTCCCTCCCCCCCCCCACCTCAACACCCATGCAGACTTTGTTGATTCCTTTAGGTGAGTTTTACCAGCTTGCTTTTTTACTTTATTTTCTTTAGGTGTACAGTATTAAACAGATGATAATCAGAAATCAAAACAAGAATTGTTACTTCATTGTTTATGTATTAATGCATTTAATTTTTTTTATTTTAAATCTAAAAGTGAACCTAAAATTACATAAACAAGAATACTGTGTTGTTCAGTACAGTTAGGAAAACTCTAGATAATTGGGTAACTTAAAATTTTTATTGCTCAATGACAGAGAATTTTAAGTTTATCCTTCAAACTATTTGCTTGTTAAAAGATTTTAGGAGAAAACTTTTAACATAAACTTTTGTACACTTTTCATTATTCTGAATCTTAGGCAATACACTCATTCTGCAATTTTCAAACATAATTTGATGCTCTAAAATTGTTTGTAACGTAAAAATGTGTAAATCAAACAACTATTTCCCATTAATTTCAACTGGTTGGAAGCTCAATCAAGGAGAGTGATTTTATCCAAAACACAACACAAAATATTTGTGTAAATTTTTTTACTCAGTCTTTATTGATGTACACTATATGGTGAAGTTAGGGCTATGCAAATAATTTCCAGGATAAACTTAAAAAATTTATTGCTCAACGATAGAGAATTTTAAGTTATTTTAATTAACTTCTGAGTAAGAAGGTCTTTTTAATTGTATATCTATAGATACTACTGTAATTTATAACAACCAGCATAAAATACTATAGTATTGTTTATATTTGAACAATTCTTTAATATTATAGCATATATGGAGAATAAATTATTGAATTTCTGGGGTCCAAGAACCACTTGAAATTAATGGGAAATAGTTGTTTCATTTACAAATTTTTACATTACAAACAATTTTAGAGCAGCAAATTATGTTTGAGAATTGTGGAATGAGTGTATTGCCTAAGATTCGGAATAATGAAAAGTGTGCAGAAATTAATCACATTGTGGAAACAGTGTCAAAGGGATGGAGAAAATATACACATTTGTGGTTGGTTGGCTGGTTGGTTGGGATTTTATGATGTAACAGTTTTGTTTAAAACTAGTGTATCAAATCCATGGAAAACCCAAATTTTATCAAAATAATAATATATCACAAACACAAAACACTGTGCAAGTGATCACTTGCGCAGTGTATATGCAAAATATATGACCATGTGATCTAGGCAACTATTTAAGACTCCTGCTCATCAGCAATCATCAGTAGTGTTGATCAAAATGGGAAAAACAAAGGATCTTTCGGGGTTTGATAAAGGGTTTATTGTGGGTGCCCATCTGGCTGGAGTGATGATTTTAAAAACAGCAGAGCCGATTGGTTTCTCAGAAGGTGAGATATCTCGGGTTTTTAATCAGTGGAAAAATAACTCGCATTGCTTGTCTAAGAGGCGTGAGTGTGGCATGACGACAATCTGTCAGGAATGAGATTGCTGTCATCTGAGAAGGCTTGTAATGGAGAAACAGGACTTCCTGTGTGCAGCAATTGACCGAAGCATTCAATGAAGGTTGTTCCAGACCCATATCTCAGTGAACTATGAACAGGGAATTGAAGAGGATCGGTATTAGCAGCTGCATGCCTATACAGAACCGACTGATTTCTGCGAAGAATCAGAAAGTTAGTCTACAGTGGTATCAGGAACACCATAACTGTACACTGAAAGACTGGAAAAAAGTCATGTGGTCTGACGAGTTGCAGTACACCTTGCTCTGTACCGATGGTAGACAGAGAGTTTGGCGGGAGCCCCATGAAGCAATGGACCCAGCTTGCCTTGTAAACACAACTCAAGGTTCTGGAGGCAGTGTCATAGTGTGGGGCATGTTCTGTTAGTACAGAACAGGTCTCATGATATTGCTGGAAGGTCAGGTGTCCTTCAAGGATTATCTGAACATTGTTGCCAATCAAGTCCATCCTGCAATGTTGACTTTTTATCCAGCAGGTGACAGCTGTTTCATGGATGACAATGCTACTGTCCAACAATGTAACTCTACTGCAAGCTGGTAAAACTCACCTAAAGAAGTCAACATAGTCTGCAATGGATGTTGAGGTGGGAGTTGGGTTGGGTTGTTTTACCTCTGAGCGGCACTTTTTTGCACACCATGGGCTAAATGGCCAGGTCACATGGACCCCAAACGCTCAGAGAAGGTTGGGGGAGGGGACCCACTGGAACAGTTGTTGGGAGACAGATGAGACAGATGGTAGCCTCTCGTCAAGGCCATCCAGCATGTTCTTTAATGTGCACAGGGTATGGCTCTCCCGCACACGGGGCCACGGCTTAACGTCCCATCCGACAGACGGCGGCCTTTCCAAGCCCATTGGTGTCCCCTACTGACCGTGGGCAGGGCGGGGAATTTTGCGGAGATAAATCTCAACACTGACCAAGCTGGGACTCAAACCTGGGAACTACAGATTACGAGCCTGGCACGCTACCGACTGAGCCACCCCCGCCCCCATGTGGGAGGAGGGAATTTGTGGTAGAGTTACATTGTTGGACTACAGAATAGGTCGATACAGAGTATCAACTCTCACACAGAGTGTTAACTCGCTACTTTTTTGGAAATTAAAGATGTTTACAAGATGTGTTCAGCAAGCATGACAGCAACTTCCACTATCTTCCCTGGCCACCACAAAGCCCATATCTGAACCCCATTGAAAATGTATGGGACATGTTAGAAAAACAGATCTGGGAGCAAAGTCCTCTTCCGTCAAATCTGAGCCAGTTAAAAGACTGTCTGGTGAATGCCTGGCATGCCATAGATGTAAAGGCACTCCACCACCTTGTGGAATATATGCCAAACTGCAAATGTGCTGTAATTCAGGCTAAAGGAGGTCCAACTCAGTAATTTCATTGTTGTGAAGTTAAGAGCAGATGTCATCGCAGGCATCTACTCTAATATATATAACTCTAATTCAGTGGCTGGTGTGTGTATATTTGAGGGCCATTACTAGAATTAACACATACAGTGACTGCACATTGACTCTACTACATCTTTTCTACTATGGACTATTTGTAAACTACTTGCACCTAAGTTTTTCTCTACATTCAATCTTTTTGACTGTTGCAATCAAATTTTTCACTGGCTGTAAATATATATATATGCATACATAATCCTCAGGAGCTATGGAGGTTCAACCAGACTGTGCAATTTAGTCCTCCAAACATGTTATCCTGAGCTACAGAAATGAAACAAAGATGTCCAAATATGTCTATCCTAAGCTACAGAATTGAAACAAACATATCTATCCTAAGCTACAGAATTGAAACAAACATATCTATCCTGAACTTTAAAATGGCCTGCAGTGGCCTAATGCCACTATAGGCCAATTCAAAGGATCTTGTTTGACATTGTCGACCCATCACACTCAGGTCTTCCTCTTTTTCTGAGGCCTTTAGGCACAGTGTTCATAACATTTTTATAATAATTGTTTAATTATTTCTACAAGTAATCAGTGTATTTATTATGGATGGGTTTTTAATCATCTATTAAACTGTTCTGAACTTCTCATTGCATAATACTCTATATATTATTAGAATTTCTCTGTTTGAAACATAACACTTTTCATTCAAGACTATTTTCATTCTGAATCTCAATATATTCACTCATACATTCATCCAACAGTAACGATGTCCAAAACGCAGGGAAAAGACTGGCCACAAGGGCTATCCCAAAGCACCTGAGTATCATCATCACACAAAGGTAGACAGAAATTAGGCCACTAAGGAGTTGCCTATATGGCAGAGCAGGATTTATTTTGAATGCTACAGAATTAAATTATCTCTTTATTTAAAGGAACCTCAATACTATAGTATTTTAGACTCATATTAATATTTTACGAATGAAACGAAACTTTAAATAACCATAAAATTTATATATGAGAATAACAAATCCACACAATTTAATAATTACAACTCTAAAGAATCGCCCCTCAAAATACAAAAACATATTAAATGACACACACACATATATATAAATCATTACATACTCGTGCTTCTAGGTATTCTATCCTCCTTTCCAATGATGTCAACTTCTCATTGAGAGTGGCCAAACGGGCTCTGCATGACATATCTGAAAATTTTATAGAATTAATGATTTTCATCTTCACATTATTTTTTCATTAAATAATTTTTTAAACTTTGTTAGTACACCTATATAGCCCTAGTGCCAGTGAATTATGACCTTCCACCATATAACATTGGGAGACCTCCTTGGACTCAAACAACTGACTAAACATGATAACAACATGGATGCTATTAGGTTGTGATACACCTCTGGGGACAGGCTGAGCCAAGTTGATAGTAAAGCACCCCACTGCTGAGTTTATAGAATAATCAGACTGCCCATTCCTCATCCCACAAATGTTTGATGGGATTGAGATCAGAGGATTTGGCTGGTTATGTGAGGCGGGTGATGTCATCCAAATGTTCTGCAAATCAATTCTGTACAAGCTGATGACATGATGCATTGTCTTATTGGGGAATAATGTTAACACAGAAGAGCATACCTCATCTACAATAATAATAGAGACACAATAGACAAATAATCCACACTATTCCTGTTCTGTTGCACTATACCAGAGGACCCCAATACCCAGACCATGGGGAGGGGAGTTGGCAGCATGTCATGCTTCTAATCTGTGGTTCTCAGGTCTGAGTCCCATCTTTGCCAGCATTCAGATTTACTTCCACTAAACTTCCCACCCTGTCCTCAGTCAGAAAGGGACACTGAAGGGCTTGGAAAGACTGTCATCCTTGAAATGAGGCATTAAACCATGGTTCTGTGTACAGGAGAACCATGACCTGCTCATGCTAAAGAACTGCTGGGTGGCCTTGATGGGAGTTTTCCATCTGTCTCCTAACAGCTGTCTAGTGGGTCCTTTTCTCTCAACCTTCTCTGAACTCTTGGGGTTCTTATTTGTATACAAAAATGTGCCACTCAGACTATGACACCACTGTCCTATACTATCTATACAATGTACATGTGATCCATTGCCTCATGCTGCTTTCATTATATAAACAGCTCTTCATCTGTGTGAAGTAAATGGAAATATGATTCATTGGATCAAGAGATATTTTTCCAATTGTTAACCACCATGCTTGGCCAGGCCTAGCACCTAATGTCCGACCCCGCCTTCTCGTGGTGCAGACCGTTAGTACCTTTCAAAAGAGATACTCTCTTTTGGAAGTGAACAGAAGGGGAGGACTGCCAGATTAGTGTGGCCTACTCATCTGGACAACTATGGCTACTTTTCTTCTTTTTTCTACCCTGCTGAGGAGTGGTCACCCACACAGGGTCCTGGTGCTGACCATATAAACCCACTGGAGCTTGATTATGGATCCTGATTTTGCTGCACTGGTGGGCTTTTGTGGAGGGAAAATCTTCCGCTGTGTTTTCTGTTTGTGGGTTGACAGCCCCAAGTGAATAAATCAGTTGGGTTGTTTTACCTCTGAGCAGCGCTTTTTTGCACACCATGGGCTAAATGGCCAGGTCACATGGACCCCGAAGGCTCAGAGAAGGTTGGGGGAGGGGACCCACTGGAACAGCTGTTGGGAGACAGATGGTAGCCTCCCGTCAAGGCCATCCAGCGTGTTCTTTAACGTGCACAGGGTATGGCTCTCCCACACACGGGGCCACGGCTTAACGTCCCATCCGACGGATGGCGGCCTTTCCAAGCCCATCGGTGTCCCCTACTGACTGTGGGCAGGGCGGGGAATTTTGCGGAGATAAATCTCAACACTGACCCAGCTGGGACTCGAACCTGAGAACTACAGATTACGAGCCTGACGCGCTACCGACTGAGCCACCTCCGCCCCAGTGAATAAATCCACAGGATATGTTTATCAGCAGGTGGATAATCCTGATCAGAGGTCATCGCAGGCACCTGAACTCTTGCTTCTATGGGCATCGTCAAATTCTACATTGGAGGAAGTCTTCCAGTGTAGATGGCTTCAACCTTTAGTGGTGGGGGAACGGGTCTTTGCCCAATGTCTGCGATTAGGGGGCTGTTTGATATTGTCGGCATTCCCTCTCTCAATAAACATAGTTTCTTTAAACAACCCATTAACCATTTTCTCTCCATAGGTAGTTGGAATGTGAGGACTCTGCACAGAGCTTTTTCTCTCGATGTCCACACACAAGAATTCCAACGTTATAATTTAGATATTCTCGGCTTGCAAGGGACCAGATGGAAAGATAAAGGTCAGATTCTTAAAAATAATCTTAAAGTTCTCTTTTCAGGAAGGGACGACAATAAGCATCACCAAGGCGTGGGTCTGCCTCTCAGCAGACACGCTAGTGATGCTCTTCTAGGATATGAGTGCATTAATGAAAGGTTTCTTACAGCAAAATTTCAGACAAGCGTTAAAGACTTGAATGTTATCTGCTGTTATGCCCCCACTGAGGATTCCGATGAGGATGAGAAGGATAGGTTTTACGGACAACTTCAGGATATTTTGAATTCTGTCAAGAAAGGAGATATTACCCTTGTTCTAGGTGACTTCAATGCCAAAGTTGGTACTGACTCTGACCTTTGGGGAGGAGTAACAGGCCCTTTTGGTATTGGTAGCTGCAATGGGCAACGTCTCCTACAGGGAAGTAAACTCAATGGTTTCAGAATAACTAACACTTATTACAAACACCACGACATACATAAGTACACATGGGTTTCACCTGATGGGCTTCATAAGAATATGATTGATTATATATTAATTAAAAGCAAATGGGCTAGTTCTGTTAGGAATACCAGGGCATATAGGGGAGCTGAAATTGGATCTGACCATTACCTTGTTAAAACCATTACTTTGTAATTGGATCTGACCATTGTCTTGCAACTTAAACTTAAAAAGTGTTGTGCACTTTTTAAGTAACCATACACTTAAAAAGTGTATGGTTAAAAAATTTACTTTTAATACTGCAGCTCTAAAAGATCCAGTTATAGCCAAAGCTTACCATGACAGGTTACTTAGTCATTATGACAGTCATGCTATGCTTACTACTGAAGTTGAGGAAGAATGGGATCATTTTAAACAGGATTTTTTGGACACTAACAGTACTCTTTTAGGAAAAAAGGAGCAGAAGAGACAGGATTATCTGAGTGATAAGGCACTTGAGCTTATTTCGGAAAGAAAGAACTGCAGGAATGTCCTTAATCAATACCCTTCTAGTCCTAATAGAAAGCATTACAGAGAACTTAATAAATGTGTAAAAGATCAGTTAGCTGCTGATAAGAATCTTTGGCTTGATGGTTTGGCTGACAAAGCCGAGGAAGCAGTTAGACAGCACAACAGCAGAGAGCTGTACCAGATAGTTAATGTTTTGTATGGTAGAAAATGGACAGGTATACAGGGATTGAAGGATAAACAAGGTAAGGTTATAGAAGGGGAGGATTCTGTCATTGCTAGGCGAGCTGAGCATTTCAGTGATGTTCTAAACAATGCGGTTAGTTCTATTCCCATTGTTTGCAATGATGATAGATGCAGTGGTGGCTTTAATGTTGGCCCTATAACACAATCTGAAGTTATTTTGGCTGTTTCTAAACTTAAACTTCATAAATCCCCAGGGGTAGATGAAATTACTACAGAAATGCTTAGAGCTGGGAATGTTTCAGTTACCACTTGGATGACTGAAATTCTGAATATCTTTTATGATAAAGGCATGGTTCCTAAGGATTTCACCAGAGCTATTGTTATTCCTATTTTCAAAAAAGGTGATCACAGCTCTTGTGATAACTATAGGGGTATCAGCCTACTCTCTGTTCCAGGTAAAGTTCTTTCCATGATTGTGCTTAATAGAATTAAGAATCTGGTTGACAGGCAATTAATTGCATGATGAGCAATGTGGATTCAGAAGTGGTAGGGGATGTGTAGATCAGATATTTTCACTTAGGCTGATTCTTGAGAAATGTTTAGAGTTTCAGAAACCTTTGGTTACTAGCTTTGTTGCTTTCAAAAAGGCTTTCGACTCTGTTGATCGTCATAATTTGTGGTTGATTGTAAGATCATATGGTATACCAGACAAGTCAGTTAATATAATGAAAGTGCTCTATAATAACACGGAGTCGTGTGTGAGAGTTGGTAAGTCTTGTAGCAATTGGTTTAGCATTACTTCTGGTGTTCGACAAGGGTGCATTTTGTCTCCTTTTCTCTTTAGTTTGGTTATTGATTATGTTATGCGAAATTCACTTCAAGGGAAAGATTTTGGCCTTAAATGGACTGGAGATACGAAAATTTCTGATTTAGATTATGCTGATGATTTAGCCCTTTTGACAAATGATGTTGATGAGATGAACTCTTTCATTCGAGCTGTTGATGAGACTGGCAGTAGAGTAGGTTTGGTTATAAACAGAGAGAAAACTAAAGTGATTAAAATTGGTCAGGCAGGCTGTGATTCGGTTCATCTGAATGGTTGCAGTCTTGAGCAGGTGTCACAGTTTAATTATCTTGGGAGCTATGTAACAGATACTGGTGATGTGCGGCATGAGATTAACAGACGAATAGGGATTGCTGCCATGACTTTTAAGAATCTATGGAGATTGTGGAGAAATACGCGTATACACCTAAGGACTAAAATTAGACTGTATAATAGTTTGGTTCTTTCTAGGGTTAGTTATGGTAGTGAAACTTGGACACTTTGTAAACAAGATAACAGGAAACTAGATGCTTTTGATTCCAGATGCTTACGCAGTATCTTGGGCATTAGGTGGTTTAACTTTGTTACTAATGATGAGGTTAGGCAAAGGAGTCAGCAACCTCCTTTAAGCAGCATATTGTGCAGAGAGAGACTCCGTTGGTTTGGCCATGTTGCCCATATCAATAATTATAGATTGGCGAATAGGGTTATGAACAGTGTGCCTAAAGGCCTCAGAAAGAAGGGGAGACCTAGTATGCGGTGGGCAGACAATGTCAAACAGGACCTTGTTAGAATTGGTGTGCAGTGGCCAGATGCTGTAGATGTAGCTCAGGATAGACTTGGTTGGAGAACTAAATTGCACGGTCTGGTTGGACCTCCGTAGCCCATGGCTGCTTGAGGATGATGATGATAATGATGCTTGATGCTCCTGGCACCACACAAGTAACAGTTTCATTGTTGTGGAGTTAAGAGCAGATGTCATTGCAGGCATCTACTCTAATATTCCAAACAATGGAGAGATTGATGCATTATGCAACAGGAAATCTATTATAATTGCTCAGTATTGTATTCAGAGGCGAGTGTCTCAACTGTTGCTTGCCTATTGACCTACAGATGGTGTTGGACCCATCTCTTACTTCATATACTCAACTTGTGTTTCCACTCTTGTTTCTGATTGCTTTTCCTTGTGTTTCAGTCACCACACTTCTTTACAAGAGTAGCTTTGAAACATCCACAAGATGTGATGTTTCTAAGATAGAGGCATCTACACATATGGTACGAACAATCATGACGTTTTCAAATTCTGATAAATTCTGCCATCACCTATTATTTATGCATTTTTTTTAATTCACAAATCTCACAGACTTCACCATGAATTGAATGCTCAAACTAATGGCATACATCAATTTTTACTCTGGTTGCACAATGCAATCTTCAGGATAGGTTAGGTCATATTTCAATGGCTACTGAACATATACTACACCAGAAAAAAATGAAAATTTTTGCTGATAGCATCAGATAAGTTAGCAAAATCAAGCAAATGTATGCAGTTATTTTGTAGAACAATTTGGCTTTATACCATAAGTTTTTTACAGCTCTCTTTCCATCATTGAACAATAATAAATTCTGGGTCAAATAATTAATCACCTAGTAGCAAAGCACCTGACATATTATAAGGATGTTGTGAGTGTATTCTACCAGCTAAAGACAATTTTTCTGACTTAAAAATTATTCATATACACTGAAAGAATAATTTATTATACACACCCACCTAATAATGTGTGGGTCCACCTTTCATTCTCACAACAGCAGCAATAGGCCATGGCATGGCCTGTTCCAGGTGTTGGAAATGTTTGGGTGGTACTGCTGCCTATGATTTCAAACCAGCTGCCTGTAAAGCACCAAGAGTTCCCAGTGGTGGGTTTTGAGTCCAAATGCATCATTCCACTTCATTCCACAGATGCTCAATAGGGTTGAAATCTAGAGTGAGGGGCCCATTCCAGGGTTGTGAATGCAATACTCCTTTAACCAGTCCTTCATCAAATGGGAGCAATGAGATGGGACATTGTCTTATTGAAAGAAGACATCTTACTGTGAAAAATAGACAGCCATGAATAGGTGTAAGTGCTCAGCAAGTATGTCAACATAGCCATGTGTGGTGACAGTGGTCTGAATAGGTACAAAGGGTTCCAAGATAGCCCATGTAAACATGCCCCAGAACATTACATGGAGGAAGATATAAATTTATTTCTTGGTCTGTTCCATTTAATTCACAGATTGGGAAAGTTTATTCCTAAAAGTATTTATCAGAAATACACCACTAATTATTATACAGAGCAAAGGGATATACTTCTTTATTTGGAAAAAAAAATAATGTGTCAAAATATTTTTTATTTGTTCTGTTTTGCAGGACTTTTCAGATTGTAAATTCTTTTTCCATGTGTCAATAAAACGTGGTTCAGCAGAAAAATGTGTGAGGAGATTATAAATTTATTCTGTGGTCTTTTCATTTAGTTCACAGATTGGGAAAGTATTTTCAAATAAATTGCACTGATAACTATTATTCAGAGTAAGATGTGTGATCCCCACTTTATGTTTCAAAATATTTCACAAGATTTTTCAGATGGTAAATTCTTTTCCCGTCCATCAGTAAAATGTGGTCCACAGGAGGTTGAGATAGGAAGTTGACATGCTTATTTCCAAATGTGATTCACAAGGAATAAAAAAATCCATTTATTTAAAAAATATATATATTTCTAATTTACAAGAAATAAAAATATAATTTATTCCTAAGTTAATTAATAAAAAATAAATAGGAATAAATAAAATTTTTATTTCTCATAAGTTAAAATGTTTGTGATTTACAAGGAATAAAAATTAATTCCCATGTTAAATTGTGATTTACAAGGAATGAAAAAAAAATCATTTATAAACAAAAAATATGTTCCTAATTTACAAGAAATGAAAATATAATTTATAAAAAAAATAATGATTGGTTATTCCTTCTACACCAAGAATATCTACCTTTAAGCATTACAATCATGTACTACCCTTGGAATAAGGGATAAACGCAATGATAAGTGTGAGGTTGTGGGAAACATCGAGCCCAACCATGGAAAGACAGTTTTTTTTTTAAAGAGTGGGCTGCACTGCAGTACTTTGCAAAAACTGATGTCAAAGAGCTGGATAGGTCTGGACATGATGTTTGCATCATATTTCAAGAACTTTCTGTATTGTAGGTTTGAGGGGTGATGTGAGGTAAATGGGTGATGCCACCAAAAGTTTAGTTGGACTTGGTAAATTTCAGAATTAGGTGCCAATGGGTTTGGGCGATGATGCAATCATGAGAATATTTCGAGAGTTGTGTTTGAAAGAGATGACGTCAAGACTCCAAGATGGTGGGCTCAGACTTAGAATTATTTGGGATCTTTGGAAGGGTCAACCAGGGGGTCTTTAGAGAGGGGGGTGTGGTACTGTAAACAAAACTAAAGGGATGTTTGACAGATATAAACAAAACTCGAGGGGATTTTGACAGGTGGGCGTGGCACCCACCATACCGGCTCCAGATTGGGAACTTTATGGTGGGGAAAGGGGCATGGCACTTTCTCAATTCGTTGGAACAAGCTACCAGTTTCCATGGTCCATTGGCAATGTCCCTTTGCCCACTACAGCCATGTGATATGCTGTTAACAAGGGTACATGATGGGAGTGTCGGCTGCCATGGCTCAGTTGTGCTATTGTATGTTGAATGGTCTTTGCAAAAACCTTCATAGCTGCCATATAGTTGAATGCTGATGTTATCATCTGCACTGTGGCCTTCCATTCCAACAGCTGCAGGTTTTTATTAGTCCTGGTACACATGGGATTTCTGTGGGCACCATCATACATATGTTCTGCAGTCACAGATATGGACACCCTGTCTACCTCGCACTGACTATCTGTACACGATTGAACTTCCTCCAGTTGTGTGCTTACCCATCATAACACTTGCAGGTATGACACACTGTTTACACTGTGACCTGTTTACAGCTTGCAAGAGGTTTTGGCTGGCCCCATTATTGTGACAGAGTAGGGCAGGTTTGTAGATGGTTTGTAGACAGAGTAGGGCAGGTTGGAATACAGTAGTGTGTATAATAAATTGCGCTTTCATGTATATACAGGGCTCATAAAATGCAAATAATTACAGTGCAAATGACTTGACATTTGAATATACTTTGGAACAGTGAAATCAAAATAACACTCAAATGGAAAGTTCAGCTATACATTGATTTCTCTTAATGCTTTGAAAAATGTATGGAAATAAGTATAACCAAGTTACTTATGTGATGAATATGCAAATCAACAGCAAAACTGCTTGGAGACTCCAAACATACAAGTGGACAATCAGTACAAATATTCTGCCTAACAGATCTGTACAGTGATTCTTGTTTGCACACAAATTGTGTATATTCTTTATTGCTGGCCCATGGACTCCAAATTGGAGACTTGTTTCATTAAAAATGTCAACAAGACATTGTTTACATGTGTTAAGGAAGTGTGCCATTGGAAGAATGCACAGTGTCAATGTAACCAGATGGCTGTGTGTGTCTTAAATGGTGATCTCTAAGCTTTGTAGCCAATTTCAGAATACAGTAATGTTGCTAGAAGAACAAAATCATCCAACACTCCCATCTCAAGATGAATGGTATCTGGCTTTAACTATTAGGCATCATAGAGTACTGACAGCTACCAAACATGCTTCATCTAGAGGAAGAATTTCATGGATGGGGTTTGCAGAAGCTTCAGGAGATGAGGCTCGACACAAGATAACCAATGGTAAAGGTCACCCTTATCTCCTTCCCACAGAACACCCATCTAATTGGTATCAGCAACATGTGGAAGATACTCAGAACAATGAAAAATTATTCTCTTTACAGTTGATATGACTGATTCTTGAAGGATTTTTATCTGGAGAGAACGTGGGTCATGGTATCATCTCTCTAACATCAGGAAAAAGCACCAATATAGAGGTTGTGGTTTGATGGTCTGAGCATACATCAACATCAGTGCCTCCAGTGACTTCCATGTGTTTGATTGAAGATTCCTAACTGCCCAGAGCTATTGGGAAGATATCTTTGCACCTTACATTGACCTATCAATGGGTGCAATGCACTTGGGCTTCATTTTAATGGGCAATAATTTCCACATACATAGAGTTTACCTAGTAAACCATTATCTTAAATGTGAGGTTACTGAATGTAGAGAGTGGCCTGCAAAAGCTCCCAAACTCAATCTTACTCAGCATGTCAGTGATGCCTTGGGGAGAAAGAGTGCCAGTCTTGGTCCTATTCTCAAAAGAATTCATGATCTTTGGGTATCCTTTTGCACCAATGGACAAAAAATTCCCAAGAGTATGAACAGTGTAGTGATCTTGTGTAGTCCTGGTCTATGTTTTTAAAGTATTATTGTGAGGGGGGGGGGGAATAAACAAACAGTAGCAGTTCTGTTTTTAGGTGAATTTTTTATATTATTCAGAAAGAAATTTCCTTTCCATTTATACATAACTTATTTTTATTCTTCAGATTTTCCAGAAATGTACGTCGTTTACAGTGATACTGGAACTACCAGGGTTTGGGTTCAAGCCTCAAGCTGGCATGGTTGTTTCTTTGTGTGCTGTTAACTTGGAGACAGTGGTCAGCAATGACTTTGCTCTTAGTGAGGCATGTCCTTGCATGAGAAGTGTATACAAACTAAAAGTAGTTTCAAAGACACTTCTCTGTCCTATATGTCACAAATCAATCAGATCCTATTTTTCACTATATCACTTTGAGAAGGTTTATTAAAATAATACATTTATAAATTTATTTACATTATTTTAATAAAATTCAGAATTAAATGCTGTTTAATTTGTTATATAGCATGACCTATTTCTTTTGAGTGTTATTTGGTGAAAAAATCTAAAGTTCACATTTTGTGACTGACACAGATAACAGAAAGCCTAGGCCTTTCTTAGAGTAGAAAAAAAAAGTAGTTTCTTAGAATCAGAAAAAAAAAATGCAGAAAAGTTTTTTCCCTGTTATTAAGGAAAAAAAATTACCTTTATATGCATTATAATTGAAATAACATGAAATTTTCTGTTGCTGGGCAATAAAACTTTTAAGTTTATTCTTCAAATTATTTGCATGTTAAAAGTTTTTAGGAGACAACTTAGAGGCTTTTCAAAGCAAGAGTAGCACTCTGATGCATTACTTTTTTTAAAACAAATTCATTTTCTTTGCCAGATCCTTTTTTTTTACTCTATCATTCTGAAAAAAGTCATTAATATTAATATACTTCTCATTCTTATTATATAACGTTCATAAAATCCAGAACTAAATGTTGTTTAATTTGTTATTTAACATGACCCAAGCAACAAAGTAAAGGTTTCTTGGTTTGTGGTTTCATGTTTTTTACACTACACACTGGAAAGGTTAATAATTTTAAAGAATTTTTTCATTCTTCTGCTGTATTATAACATTGATGGCACTTCCAAAATGTATCCCTCAACTAAAATTCTACCAACAAACTTGCATTGTTTTTACTTCAACTGCTTGTCTCTTATAAATGCTCTTATGCTTTTGTTTTTTAATTCATTTCACTGATTATCATCTTACAGATTAATTTGGTGATATTAGTGTTATCTACCATGATAACTCAACTACACACTGGCCACTGAATTAGAAACCTTTATGCAGATGTAGGTAAACATCACTTGCGCATCATATGTGCAAAATATGTGGTCATGTGCATCACCATGTGATCTAGGCAACTATTTAAGACTGCTGCTCATCAGTAATCATCAGTAGTGTTGATCACAATGGGAAAAACAAAGGATCTTTCGTGGTTCGATAAAAGGCTTATTGTGGGTGCCAGTCTGGCTGGAGCAACGATTTTAAAAACAGTAGAGTTGACTGGTTTCTCAAAAGGCGAGATATCTTGGGTTTTTAATCAGTGAAAAAATAACCCACATTGCTTGTCTAAGAGGCATAAGTGTGATGCAACAGCAATCTGTCAGGAATGAGACTGCTATCGTCCAAGATCTTGATATCTATCAATGATATGATCAACGATATGATCATTGATAGATATCTTGTTCTGTACCAACGGTAGGCAGGGAGTTTGGCGGGAGCCCCATGAAGCAATGGACCCAGCTTGCGTTGTGGCAAACTTAAACAATGGCAAGCTCTGTTGCTGAGCAATAAAATAGTTTTATTGCTCAGCAACAGAAAATTTCACGTTATTTCAATTATAATGCATTGTGTTGAGTTAAATTTATTTACATTATTTTAATAAAATTCAGAATTAAATGCTGTTTAATTTGTTAACAAAATTTAATTAAACACAACTCAAGGTTCTGGAGGCAGTGTCATAGTGTTGGGCACGGTCTGTTAGTACGGAACAGGTCCACTAATATTGCTGGAAGGTGTCCTCCAAGGATTATCTGAACATTGTTGCTAATCAAGTCTATCCTGCAATGTTGACTTTTTATCCATCAGGTGATGGCTGTTTCATGGATAACAATACTATTGTCCATCATGCAAGATGTGTTCAGCAAGCATGACAGTGACTTCCACCATTTTCCCTGCCACCACAAAGCCTGGATCTGAATCCATTGAGAATGTAAGGGACATGTTAGAAAAATTGATCTGGGGGCAAAGTCCTCTTCCATCAAATCTGAGCCAATTAAAGGACTGTCTGGTTAATACCTGGCATGCTGGAGATGTAAAGGCACTCCAACACCTTGTAGATTATATGCCAAACCACATATGTGCTGTAATTTGGGTTAAAGGAAGTTCAACTCGGTATTGAATAAAGGTTTCTAATTCAGTGGCCAGTGTGTGTACTTCACAGATAAAATAAACCCATTAACTATTGATGTGCTCACATGCAGTATTTTCTCATAAATTATCTAATTGAACTCTTTTGTTAAAGATCATAAAATTATATTGAAAAAGTTGTAAATTTCAGGTGAAAAAAGAAATACCTATCTACCCATAGATTGAATAATTTTAACCTCAAATCAGAGACACAACTAAAAATAGTCAACTCATATGTGAGCATTTTTTTTTCTGCCTGTAAGACACTAAAAATCTCCGTAATTTCTATTCCAGAATCCAGCAATAACATCCAATGCCACATAATTTGCCACGGAGGTCTGACAGGAACCTATCAGTTTATATGCCATAGTAGGTCTGTGAGGATGGCAGTACCTCAGCAGAAAAAATGACACATACATCCATGCCTTACCCAGGGCTCGAACCCAGGTCACTTAGATCACTAGCCAAGTGCGCTAACCATTTGACACCAACCACAAACTTTGCTACAGAAGTTACCATAGATAAATAATACAGTGACCCAATGAAATATATATACAATTTCTTGATCTATTTCTGAACCTGTCAAATATACAGTAAAGAGTTCCTTGTTGTTGCAATAATGGTAAAGGCTAAATCCATCTCGCATATGAACTCCTTCCGAGTTCTTAGCTTCCAAGAGTGGCAGTGTTCTTTACAGCAGTACTTCTCAAAATGTCTGAGGCATAAAACTCTGCTTCTGAGATCCGGTAGCTGTGCTGCACCTGAGATTATGATGTGTTGCGTCAAGAAATAAGTTGTCTATGTGCATACTTTCCTCACCCCACATGACATGACATCATCTGGAGTATTGAAATGTACAATCTCATATTAATATAACTCCTTAAAAATGCTAATAAATGTAATACAGACAAAAAATTATTACAATTATATTTCATGCATTTTTCAAAAAAAAAATTAAAGTCCTGTAAAACGGAGTGGGAAATATTATACTGCATTGCAAATCCAGTCTTTTGGCAACCTCCTTTTACATCTTTTGCAGCTCGATTGTTTCTTGCTCCCCTTTCCCTCCCTCGAAATTTTTTCTAGATACAGGCAAGAATTACATTATTTTGAATATCGTTTTTTGCTGACATTGCATCAAAGCACCAGTAAATAAAAATACCCCCTCAAGCAGCTGCTTGCCACAGAGGCTGACAGGAGCTTGTCAGTGTATTTGCCATAGTAAAAGGTCTGAGAGGATGGCAGGACCACAGCAGAAAAAACGACACATACATCCATCGACCAGTAATTTCCTGTAAATAAATTTTATTTCTTCGTTTTCAATATCTATTCAGACCTAAAGTGTAAGCATGTAAAAAATTTAATTAACTTTTCAAAGTTTAGGCGATTAGTAAGTTAACTGCTTTATAAGCAAACATTCATCTTCAAATTACTTCGTACTTGTCAAAAAGGATAACATTTTGCTTTCAAATAATATGCGTGAAAATTTTTGATCTCGAAAAATATAATTTCATTATATTGCACTTACCGAAAGAATTTAGGAAATCTGCTATCTTCTTAATACTAGCAGTAATTATTTCGACGTATTCTCTGTTGGCCCAATCTTGCTGAATCTGTTTCTGAATTGCTTCTCTTTCCAACGACGCCATGTTTGACAACAAGAGATTACGATGATGATGATAGCAATCGAATATCACAGAGGTTAAACTTCTTATTCCTCTAACGCACAGCTCCGTGCTGTGATGGTAACATTTCCATATTATTTCTCATAGAGCAGCGCCCTACTTGGTTCAAAAACGAACTAACTTCTACCGAAACACATCCTACTAAATTCCCTTTATTTGTTACGTATAAGAGTAAATTTAGCATTATATTTATTGAAAGCTCTAAATATAAAATTGCTACAGCATGTTATCGTTATAAAAAGCTAGCAATTAAATTTACATTATTACATAATATTATTTTAAAATAATAACAAATTGATTTATTTCATATTTTTTTTAATTTCATGGATCGAAGCAGTCTGTAGTTGCAGGGGTAGATCCAGAAAATGTTTTTGGAGGGCGACTTACGAGGTAGGGCAACTTTTTCGAATTAAGGGATCCACTTTCGAAAAATGGATTTCGCAACTTTACTAATGTTTCTCCAAAAAATAGCCTATTTACATCTAATTCCTTTTTTGCTTTTGCTCACAAAACAATTTAATAAAATAATATTACATCCATCAGTATACACCTGCAAATTAACGTGTAAATCGAGATCGACAATTCTGAAAAAAAATCTATATTAATTATAAAATGTACATTAAAAGTTTTATTTATACATATTTATTTCAAATTTTATTTAGCAGTAATACACTGAATTGACAAATTATTATATACACCCGATAATAATTGTGCAAAGCAGAAGTATCGCGTCCAATCACGTATGATGCTGAAACTGGCAGTTCCCATAAACAGAGCAGGTCTCTATGCATTGAAAGCTAGTCACGGAGAAGTAATCATTGGTAAAGGCAGCGACGTGAGTTTGACCGTGGCCAGATAGTAGGTGCGAGGAAGACAGGTTATTTTTTATCACTGCAACTGCTGAACTGTTGGAATTTCCACGTCAGACCGTCGCACGTGTATACCAGACTGTGAAATACGAAAAAATTTCCAACCAGCAGGAGAAATGTAGACTCAAACATGCAATTGACTCTTGAGGTGAGCGTGGACTGTCTGACATTGTTACAAGGAATCGCAGATAAAGTCGGAATTGAATGACGATACATCCACAAGTTATGCACAAAGACTATCCGTCATACCATGGAAAAAATGGGCTATGGTAGTCGATGTGTTGACTGCAAGGCACCGAAAGATTAGGCTGCAGTGTGCAAAGGCCTATTGCAACTGGAGTGCGGAGGACTGGAAACATGTCCTCTGTCTGACAAATCATGGTTTCAACTCTATCACGCTGATGAGAGGGTGCATGTGTGGCGTAAACCATGCGAAGCGATAGATCAACTAAAACCATTTATTTGATTTCAAATTTGGGCTGACAGTTTAACGTTCTCCCTTGATCCTATGACACTGCTGCTTCAAATTATGTATTATATCTACACACTTAAAGAAATTAATTCGTATCCTGTAAAAGCGAATCCATAATCCTGTAAAAAGAAATTGGTTTTATACTCTTGAACGTGTAAAACTGAGTATCACCGTGTAAAATAAAACTATCATCTTGATCATGTAAAACAGAACCCGGCTAAAAGGTGAAAATTAATTCAAACCCCTAATTTCTACTAGGGGAATGGAATGTCTTAAAGCTTTTCAAAATCCTTAATAATAACAATATTGCTACGACGAGTGAACGAACAACAATGAAGCCATGTCATTTGATGCTCGCGTGTGCTCAACGTGAGAATTACGTCTATTGGGACCAGTGATTGGAACAGACAGAGACTTGAAGTGATAACGGTATTTAGAATTGAAAAGTTTTCGGTTGTAGCTGAAAGTGCATGATTTGTGTTAATCTCAGTGAAGATTGTTCATTGCGCCATTAGCAAGCAGGGGGAATGTCGTTTGGGATTCTCCCTCTTTGCAGTGTGGGAGACATTCCGGACGCCAATGCCTCCATTGCTTGCCATTGTCTCATGCAGAATATTTTCAGTAGGGTAATGGTAGCTAGGTAGTCACTGGAAGGAGAGTTATGCACCAATCCCCTGAGATGATGCAAAGAACCGGTCAGGCCTAGCACCTAATGTCCGACCCCGCCATCTTCTGGTGCAGGCCTTTAGTACATTTTGAAAGAGATACTCTCTTGTGAAAGGGAACAGAAGGGAGGGCTGCCAGCGCAGTGTGGCCTACTGATATTGGACAACTATGATTACTTTTCTTTTTCTTCTACCCTGCTGAGGGGTGGTCAACTACACAAGGTACTGGTGCTGACCATATACAGTATACCAACCTGAACGGTATTATGAGCTTCATTATGGATCCTGAATTTGCTGCACTGGTGGGCTTCTCTGGAGGGAAAATCTTCCGCTGTGTTTTCTGTTTGTTTGTGAGTTGACAGTCCGAAGTGAATAGATTCACAGCATATGTTTTATCAGCTGGTGGATAATCCTAAGCAGAGGTCATCGCAGGCACCTGAACTCTTTGCTTCTATTGGCGTCGTCAAATTCTACATTGGAGTAAGTCTTCCAGTGTAGATGGCTTCAGCCTTTAGTGGTGGGGGAACGGATCTTTGCCCCATGCCTGCGATTAGGGAGCTGTTTGATATTGTCGGCATTTCCTTTCTCAAAAAACATAGTTTCTTTAAACATCCCATTAACCACTTTCTCTTCATAGGCAGTTGGAATGTGAGGACTCTGCACAGAGCTTTTTCTCTTGATGTCCTCACACCAGAATTCTGTCATTAGAGTTTAGATATTTTCGGCTTGCAAGAGACCAGATGGACATAAAGGTCAGTTTCTCAAAAATAATCTTAAATTTCTCTTTTTCAGGGAGGGAAGATGATAAGCATCTCCAAGGCGTAGGTCAGCTTCTTAGAAGACATGCCAGTGATGCTCTTCTAAGATATGAGTGCATTACTGAAAGGTTTCTTACAGCAAAATTTCAGACAAGCGTTAAATACTTGAATGTTATCTGCTGTTATGCCCTCCACTGAGGATGCCGATGAGGATGAGAAGGATAGGTTTTATGGACAACATCAGGATATTTTGAATTCTGTCAAGAAAGGAGATATTACCCTTGTTCTAGGTGACTTTAATGCCAAAGTTGGTACTGACTCTGACCTTTGGGGAGGGGTGATTGGCCCTTTTGGTATTGGTAGCTGCAATGGCAATGGGCAACGTCTCCTACAGGTAAGTAAACTCAATGGTTTCAGAATAACTAACACTTATTGCAAACACCGCGACATACATAAGTACATATGGGTTTCACCAGATGGGCTGCATAAGAATATGCTAGGAATAGTATAGTTCTGTTAGGAATACCAGGTCCTATAGGGGAGCTGACCATTATCTTGTTAAAAGTGTCTTGCAACTTATACTTAAGAAGTGTTGTGCTAAGGTTAAAAAATTCACCTATAATACTGAAGCACTGAAAGACCCAGTTTTAGCTAAAGCTTACCATGATAGGTTACTTAGTCATTATGGCAGTCATGGTTTGCTTACTACTGAAGTGGAGGAAGAATGGGATCATTTTAAACAGGCTTTTTTGGACACTAACAGTACTCTTTTAGGAAAAAGGAGCAGAAGAGGCAGAATTATCTGAGTGATAAGACACTTGAGCTTATTTCGGAAAGAAAGAACTGCAGGAATGTCCTTAATCAATACCCTACTAGTCCTAATAGAAAGCATTACAGAGAGCTTAATAAACGTGTAAAGGATCAGTTAGCTGCTGATAAGAATCTTTGGCTTGATGGCTTGGCTGACAAAGCCGAGTAAGCATTTAGACAGCACAACAGCAGAGAGCTGTACCAAGTAGTTAATGTTTGGTGGGTAGAAAATGGACAGGTATACAGGAATTAAAGGATAAACAAGGTAAGATTACAGAAGATGAGGATTTGTCACGTCTAGGTGGGCTGAGCATTTCAGTGATGTTCTAAATAATGTAGTTAGTTCTACTCCCATTATTTGTGATGATAGATGCATTACTGACTTTCATGTTGGCCCTATAACACAGTCTGAAGTTATTTTGGCATTTTCTAAACATAAATTGCATAAATCCCAAGGGGTAGATGAAATTACTATGGAAATGCTTACAGCTGGGAATGTTTCAGTTACCACATGGATGATTGAAATTTGGTATATTTTTTATGATAAATGCATGGTTCATAAAGATTTTACCAGAGCTGTAAGGTTATTTCTTAGGTTAGTTATGGTAGCGAAACATGGACCCTATGTAAGCAGGATAATAAGAAACTTGATGCCTTTGATTTTAGATGCTTGCGCAGTATCTTGGGCATTAGGTGGTTTGACTTTGTAAGTAATGATGAGGTTAGAAGAAGGAGTCATCAACCTCTTTTGAGCAGCATATTGTGCAGAGAAAGACTTCGTTGGTTTGGCCATGTTGCCCGTATTCCTAACTGGAGATTGGCAAAGAGGATTATTAATAGTGTGCATAAGGAAAAGGAATGAGAAAAGGAATGATGAATTAGGATAACCTAGGATGCGATGGGCAGACAATGTCAAACAAGACCCTTCTAGAATTGGCCTAGAGTGGTCAAATGCAGCAGCTATAGCTCAGAAAAGACACGTCTGGAGAGGAAAATTACATAATCTGCTTGGACCTCCATAGCCCATGGCTGTATGACGATTTTATATGTATTTATGCATTATTATCCCTATTTTTAAAAAAGGGTGTCGAATTTCTTGTGATAGCTATAGGGATATCAGTCTACTTTCTGTTCCAGGTAAAGTTTTTTGCATCACTTTTCTGGTTGACAAGCAATTGCATGATGAGAAATGTGGAATCATTAGTGGTAGGGGATGTATAGATCAGATATTTTCAGTCATACAGATTCTTGAGAAATGTTTAGAGTTTCAGAAACCTTTGGTTGCTAGCTGTGTTGATTCCAAAAAGGCTTTCGACGCTGTTGATCGTCATAATTTGTGGTTGATTGTGAAATCATATGGTATACCAGACAAGTTTATTAACATAATGAAAGCTCTCTATAATAACACTGAGTCGTGTGTGAGAGTTGGTAAGGCTTGTAGCAATTGGTTTAGCATTACTTCTGGTGTTCGACAAGGGTGCATTTTGTCTCCTTTTCTCTTTAGCTTGGTTATTGATTATGTTATGCGAAATTCACTTCAAGGAAAGATTTTGGCCTTAAATGGACTGGAGATACGAAAATTTCTGATTTAGATTATGCTGATGATTTAGCCCTTTTGGTAAATGATGTTGATGAGATGAACTCTTTCATTCGAGCTGTTGATGAGACTGGTAGTAGAGTAGGTTTGGTTATAAACAGAAGAAAACTAAAGTGATGAAAATTGGTCAGGCAGGCTGTGATTCAGTTAATCTGAATGGTTGCAATCTTGAGCAGGTGTCACAGTTTAATTATCTTGGGAGCTATGTAACAGATACTGGTGATGTGCGGCATGAGATTAACAGACGAATAGGGATTGCTGCCATGACTTTTAAGAATCTATGGAGAATGTGGAGAAATAGGCGTATACACCTAAAGTCTAAAATTAGATTGTATAACAGTTTGGTTCTTTCTAGGGTTAGTTATGGTAGTGAAACTTGGACACTTTGTAAACAAGATAACAGGAAACTAGATGCTTTTGATTTCAGATGCTTACGCAGTATCTTGGGCATTAGGTGGTTCAACTTTGTAACTAATGATGAGGTTAGGCAAAGGAGTCGGCAACCTCCTTTAAGCAGCATATTGTGCAGAGAGAAACTCCGTTGGTTTGGCCATGTTGCCCGTATGGATAATTATAGATTGGCGAATAGGGTTATGAACAGTGTGCCTAAAGGCCTCATAAAGAGGGGGAGACCTAGGATGCGGTGGGCAGACAATGTCAAACAGGACCTTGTTAGAATTGGTGTGCAGTGAGCAGATACAGTAAATGTAGCTCAGGACAGATGTGTTTGGAGAACTAAATTGCATGGTCTGGTTGGACCTCCGTAGCCCATGGCTGCTTGAGGATGATGATGATGTGCCTGAAATGCGTGCAACCATTGCTGACCAGTGAGAGACATTAAAAGAGCTAAATCGGAAACAATTCTTCCCTTTCATCATCATTCTTTTTGGGAAAAGGGTCAAAATACTCCAAAATTTGGGAGCAGATTTTTGTAAGGAAGATGAGTAGTTTGTAGTTCTGCTCAATCAACTCTGAATCTTTGGGGTACTTGTGGCTTGGCCATTTAGCCCATTGTGTGCAAATAGATGCTGTTCAGTGGTAAAACAGTCGCCAAGGCTGTCCAGCGTCTTTAACAAAAAGTCCGTTAAGGCCATCCAGCTTGTCCTTTAATGTGCACAGAGTATGGCTTTCGTGAACAACGGATCTCCTCAAAACTCCCCGCCCTTCGCACGGTCAGTAGGCGACACCGATGGGCTTGGAAAGGTCTCTGTCCGTCGGATGGGATGTTAAGCCGTGGCGCCGTATGCGGGAGAGCCATACCCTATGCATATTAAAGAACACAATGGATGGCTTTTTTTTCTTCTCCTCCAACCTTCTGTGAGCCTTCGGGGTCCTCGTGACCTGGCCATTTAGCCCATTGTGTGTAAAAAAGTGCCGCGCAGAGATAAAAACAACTCAACCCTGAACAACAGAGCCAAAGCTTAACGTTCCATCCGACGGATGGCCGCCATTCCTAGCGCAGCGGTGTCCCCTTTCTCGCTGAGGACAAGGTGAGGATTAGCGAAGATATATATCAACGCTGGTAGAGTTGAGACTCGAACCTGGGAACATTACTTTGCGAGTGTGGTGCTCCTCCGCCCTTGCACCAACCTCCGCCCTTGCGCAAGTCAGAATAAGAATAGTTGTGATCCTAAGACGCGAGAGGGGCGGGGGTGGCTCAGTCGGTAGCGCGCCAGGCTCGTAATCTGTAGTTCCCAGGTTCGAGTCCCAGCTGGGTCAGCGTTGAGCTTTATCTCCGCAACATTCCCCGCCCTGCCCACGGTCAGTAGGGGACACCGATGGGCTTGGAAAGGCCGCCGTCCGTAGGTTGGGACGTTAAGCCGTGGTCCCGTGTGCGGGAGAAACATACCCTGTGCACGTTAAAGAACACACTGGATGGCCTTGACGGGAGGCTACCATCTGTCTCCCAACAGCTGTTCCAGTGGGTCCCCTCCCCCAACCTTCTCTGAGCCTTCGGGGTCCATGTGGCCTGGCCATGCCTATGGTGTGCAAAAAAGTGTCTCTCAGAGGTAAAACAACCCAACCCATGACGAGAGATTTATTTCTGAAGCATATGGAAATATTCGGTGCTGATCTTCATAACGAAAATAAACCTCGTTGGACTGACGAGATGAAAAACTTAGTTCTTTAGCCGCGGCTCCTTTCTTCTGGCGGCTTTGTTTTGGAGTTGCCAGTGTTAAAGAAAATCACGATCCGTGCTCATCGTCCTATTCGTTGGCACTTGAAGCTCTTCCTCTGCTGAAACCGAGGGAGGAGGAATGACCTCTGGAGAAGTGCCAGATGCGCTCTTTCTCGAGGCAAGACCTTGAGCTGGCGCAACCATAAATGGATCCGAGGAAACGGACGCGAAACATTTCGACCGTCAGCACGTGCTGCTGCCAAACTGAGCGCGGAAGTAACTGCCGATGCTCGTGCGCTCTGCCTCACACGGAAGCGCAGGACGAACGCTTCCTTTCTCTCTGCCGCATCTTTGGCTTCGAAAAGGAAGCGCTCAGCTCTAGGCAGAAATCCTCGCTTACTCGTGAAGTCATTCGGAAGCAAAAGTTGCGTTCAGTTGTCTTCAGTTGCGTTCAGTTGTCTTCAGTTTCGTTCAGTTGTCTTCAGTTGCGTTCAGTTGTCTTCAGTTGCGTTCAGTTGTCTTCAGTTTCGTTCAGTTGTCTTCAGTTGCGTTCAGTTGTCTTCAGTTGCGTATTCAACCTAGAGTTGTCTGAGACCTTAACTGATAAAAAGCACCTTCGAAAGGTGGTGGCAACTTGATTCCGGTTTATATCCAGGGGGAGTGGATGATCGTAAAAAAGCCAACGAAGCAAGGTGTAAAAAAAAGTACAAATAAAATAATACCTATCTTCCTGGCATGTGAGTCCGCAGAGGGGAGCAAACGGGGCACTTCCCCCCCCCCTGGGATCGAGTAAAAATTCCGCAAATTATAATCGTAACAATTTAAATGTAATTAATTTATATGCATTATGTATGTGTTTTTGTATTGATGCAATACTGTATTCTATAATCTACTTGTGAAAAAAAAACCTAAAAAATTAAATAATTAAATAAAAATTTATTGATGTAATTATTTGTCTCCGAGCTTTGCCCCCCTTGGAAAATTTTCTGCGGACGCCCATGCTTCCTGGTCCTACATGGAGGCGGGGATGGCTCAGTCGGTAGCGCGCCAGGCTCATAATTTGCAGTTCCCAGGTTCGAGTCCCAGCTTGGTCAGCGTTGAGATTCTCTAGGTATACCTTCGCCAGCGCTTTATTCTTTAGCCCTGTCCACGGTCAGTAGGGGACACCGATGGGCTTGGAAAGGCAGCTGTCCGTCGGATGGGACATTAAGCCATGGCCCGGTGTGCGGGAGAGCCATACCCTGTGCACGTTAAAGAACACGCTGGATGACCTTGACGTGAGGCTACCATCTGTCTCCCAATAGCTGTTGCAGTGGGTCCCCTCCCCTAACCTTCTCTGAGCCTTCGGGGTCCATGTGACCTGGCCATTTAGCCCATGGTGTGCAAAAAAGTGCCGCTCAGAGGTAAAACAACCCAACCTATTCCTACAAAGCGAAAATTAAAACTGAAGCATATGCCGGTGATGAAATCGTTTGCTGAATTCCTATTCGCTTCAAAGAAAAATGAAGCCGTGGCATTTCTGTTGTGTGGGGAGGGGGGGTTAGCGCTCTTGGCTATTGATGAAGGAGACCTGGGTTCGAGCCTCGGGCATGGATCGTCTTTCTGCTGAGATCTCGCCTTTCTCACAGACCTACCATGTGTATTCAACTGTCAGACTTCTGTGGCAAGCAGCTGCTTCGGGGGCGGGGGGGGGGATATTTATTTTTATGTCGATCGGCATCCCATCTCCTTCTAAAGTGAATGAGAATTATTGAGTGATTTCAACATCGGTATGATTTAGTTTTATCCGATACTTATTAGGGAGAAGAAGATAGGTATGTTGGAAATTTTTGAATTCAAATTTTTTTGCTTTATCAGTGAAAAAAACTTCTCTTCGGAAGTGCTCTCTTGCGACTCCTACAGATCGGCCCTCATTTCGCTCTCCCTCATTTCGCTCTCCCTTTTTTGTTTCGGATGGAGGGGGCGGGATTTAAGGTAGCCGAAGACATTGTGGACGTCACAAATTTTAATTTCAAATATAACTCATTAGGATCAACCCTCGCGGAAATCCACCCCCCTTTTTTTTTGGAAGAAAGAAAAATTCCAACTCCCACATAAAAAGCTTTCATTTTCAGCCTTGGCGATTGTTTTACCATTGAACAGCAATGTTTTGCACACAGTGGGCTAAATGGGCAGGTCACAAGGACCCCAAGGATTCAGAGTTGATTAAGCAGAACGCTTTTCACATTCCTCCATTTTTAAGGGAGAAAAAGGCACCGGGAGGGGGGGTGGGTAAGAATTTTTATAACCTATGAAAATGAATTTTAATTTCACACCAATTCTTCGAGAATAGAAGGTTAAATAATAAACATTCTTATTGAAAAAAACCTCAATAAATTAAAACATGCCCGTCCTGTGGCCGAGTGGTTAACGCGCTTGGCTACTGATTTACGGAACCTGGGTTCGAGCCCCGGGTAAGGCATGGATGTTCGCTGTTGTTTTCTGCTGAGGTCCTGCCATCCTCTCAGATCTTCTACTGTGGCATATAAACTGACAGGCTCCTGTCAGACCTCTGTGGCAAGCAGCTGCTTGAGGGGGTATTTATTATTTATTTACGTGAACAACAAAACTTTGTGATTAAGTAGATATAATTTCGCTACTCAGATGCCCCTCCCCCCCTCAAAGCGGCATCTGTCAGGAAAAGAAATCTTCTCGGACAGAATCTTCGCGAAATCTGTGAAAAAAAAAATGAGGCAGAAATATTGTAGCTTTTGCAGAAGAAATATGAGAGCATAAAAAGCACGAGCCATACTGTTCGGGAGGGATTGTGTCGTGACTTTATTTTCGTCTGCCCCACAAGAAGATTCAAATATTGAAAACATGAAAAAAACCTGGCCCTATTGAAAAAGAAGCAATTGATTACCTCTGAGCTAATAAATATGACAGAGGTACCATAAGTGAGATCTCCAAAAAGGTCTATCCTCAGATACTTACTGCCAGGGCCCCCAGGCCAGGATCTTTGGCGGGCCCCTTACCAACCGCTAAGGTTAAGAGCAGCGTGCTGCTCTACAGGATTTTGGATAAAATAAGTCTGCTTAAATGATGACACAAAAGTAATATTTATATTTATTTAAAAAAAAAACTATATGGATTTACATAATAAAAACTTAATAATAATATCAAAAATTATATCGAAGTATATTTTTTAGCTTTGGTCGTCTTAAATTTTTCAATAACTTCAATAAAATCAACTTGCTTAGCTAAATCATTTTCGATGCACAAAATTGCTAGATGATTAAGTCGCTCTTGACTAGTTGTGCTTCTGTGCCATGTTTTCGATGAATTTGCCCGTCTGCTGAACGATCTTTCAGCTGAAGAAACAGGAACTGGTACTGTACAAAACAGTTGAATGGCGAGGCAGATATTGGCAAACATACCTTGCAGTTTTCTGTCGTAAATTGCGTTCAGAAGTCTAATCGGGCTTCTTTCAATGCTGAAAACTATCTTGTGAATACTTTTAAGGTAAGGGATTTCGTGCAGTAAGTCTTCTGACAGATCTCTCCCATATGCATTTGCAAGTTTTGCGGTAAGTTGATCATCGTCTGAGTTCTGGAAGTTCAAAATGGGTGAGAATAATTCACATATGGTATCTGCTGCTTCAAATAATAATAAATAAATAAATACCCCCTCAAGCAGCTGCTTGCCACAGAGGTCTGACAGGAGCCTGTCAGTTTATATGCCACAGTAGAAGATCTGAGAGGATGGACTGTCTTTAAATCATTGATAATGAAATCCAATACGGGACAAACTGCGGAAAATCTTGTTCAGGTTCTATAGAAGTTTTTCGGTTTTCGGGAAATTGAGGTTGCATTTCACTCGGTATGATGAGAGGAAAATGGAATGTGCCTCATAAAATAATTAATATTAGTTGGATGGACAAAACAAAAGTCAATATTTTACAAAGTCGATTTTTGTCTTCTGTTCATCTAATTTAGGTGGCCGACCCGCCACGCCGGGCCCCCGCTAATCCCTGGCCCTCAGGTTAGAGCCCGGTCAGCCCCCCTCCCCCTTTGTGGGGGCCATGCTTACTGCATTAGGCAACTATTGGCCAATTCTAATAATGATATTCTCTTTTTTCATTATCTAAGTCTTCTCTTTCAAGGTCTGTCTCCCAAAGCTTTAAGTGGTTGATGATTTTTTCGTCAAATTCATCATCTTCTGTATATTTCGGAGAGTTCGTTTGTCTCTCCATTTGTCTTTCTGTTTGATTAAGAACTTCCCTAAACTGCAAAAGTTAGAACCGCCAAATTCGGTAAGCAGTTTCCTCTGACCTTTTCTTAAAGAAACTTCCCATTGCTTTTTCATTGTTGTTTGCTTGTGAAGTTGTCGAATTTTTCGAATCCTTCGACTTTTATCCCCACAGGAATATTAAATGAGCATTTAATATTCATGTGGGGGTTTGTGTCAAGTTAAAAGTTTCTTACTCCAAACGTGGGTCGTTTTACCAAAAGAGTATTGAAATGTGGGAAGAGAAATTCTTTTACCAAAAGAGTATTGAAATGTGGGAAGAGAAATTCTTCAGCTTAATGCCAAAGGTAGAAAAAGTATTTATTTGATTGTTTTTCGTTTTTACTGAGCAATAATAACAAATTTGACCATGATATTATTGAGGTAAAAAGCAGTGTAAATTTTGTTCAAAATTGGGACAGATTTAAACATTTTTTCCCCGATGGGATAACGAGGCAGGGTTCGGTTGTTTTACCTCTGAGCGGCACTTTTTTGTACACCATGGGCTAAATGGCCATGGACCCCGAAGGCTCAGAGAAGGTTGGGGGAAGGGACCCACTGGAACAGCTGTTCTGGAATACTGGAACAGCTGTATGTTAGAGAGATGGTAGCCTCCCGTCAAGGCCATCCAGTGTATTGTTTAACGTGCACAGGGTATGTCTCTGTACACGGAACCACGGCTTAACGTCCCATCCGACGGGCGGCGGCCTTTCCAAGCCCATCGGTGTCCCCTACTGACCGTGGACAGGGTGGGGAATAACGAGACAGGAGTCTGCAGATCACGTGAAATCCATCTTGCCAAGCGTCTCTGCAATGCTTGTTTCAGATAATTATTTAAATAATTGCCGTTTCACTGAATCCATTGTTACGATGAGAAGTCATTTTAACGAAAACTTATTTTTTATTAAAATACTAAACATAACAATATTACACTCCTTCTCCGATTAACACGGCAGATGCGTTCTTCAAATATTTCGTGTAGGGTTAAATCGTGTAAGTCGGATACGAATTTCTCATAAGAAATAGTGTAAAGGGGGACGGGATTCCCAAATCTTAACCTGCTTGAGATATTTTTAATTTAATTCTTTTATTACTGCTACACTTTGATTAAAATATTTGAGTCGTTTGTTTGCTTGTACATATTTCATAAATACAACTCATCTTTAAAGACACAATGATAAAGGTACAAACCAAAAAAAAAAATGATAAATATAATTTTAATACATGATGTATACAAGGAGTGCACAAACTTTTATTTTATTTTTTTTTTTTGGGGGGGGGGGGGGTCGTAATCTGTAGTTTTCAGGTTCGAGTCCCAGCTGGGTCAGCATTGAGATTTATCTCCGCAAAATTCCCCGCCCTGCCCACGGTCAGTAGGGGACACCGATGGGCTTGGAAAGGCCGCCGTCCGTCGGATGGGACGTTAAGCCGTGGCCCCGTGTGCGGAACAGCCATACCCTGTGCACGTTAAAGAACACGCTGGATGGCCTTGACGGGAGGATACCATCTGTCTCCCAACAGCTGTTCCATTGGGTCCCCTCCCTCCAACCTTCTCTGAGCCTTCGGGGTCCATGTGACCTGGCCATTTAGCCCATGGTGTGCAAAAAAGTGCCGCACAGAGGTAAAACAACCCAACCCAACCCTTGAGCAATTTATTAATCGTTCATCTTGAACCAATCGGAGTGAAGTTAAGAGAGCTGAAATTAGGAATATTCAGTTGGAAGGAAAAGCAGTTTGTCTCAGTCTGTGCACGAGAGTCTAAAGAAGAAATGTTTTTATTTGGTGTGTGCGCGTGAGGATGAATAAATTGATTAGTTTATTAGTGTGGATCTTATTAGTAAACTAGTAAGAAAAGGGAGGAATTCATCGTCCTATGCGTGGTGATCAACTTCTGAAAAGAATTGGTTTCGAGAAACAGGTATAGTTAGCTGTAGTTTAGCCGTCCCGTGGCTGAGTGGTTAGCGCGCTTAGATACTGATCGAAAGGACCTGGGTTCGAGCCCCAGTTAAGGTATGGACGTTTGTGTCGTTTATCTGCTGCGGTCCTGCCATCCTCTCAGACCTTCTACTATGGCATATAAACTGTCAGACCTGTGGCAAGCAGCTGCTTCAGGGGGGATTTATTTATTTATTTTTTGGAGTACTTGACGAGAGTAGAATCCTAGAAGAAAGTCATTTGGTATGTAGCTACATTTAGTTTGTTTAAGGAATTGGTAAGGCTATTCTTAGTAGATTATAGCTTTATTTTCATACTGATGAAGATTTGTGTTGGTTGAATTTAAATAAATAAATAATAAATACCCTCAAGCAGCTGCTTGCCACAGAGGTCTGACAGGAGCCTGTCATATAAACTGATATAGATAAAATAAAAAACTGATAAGAGATACGATATGGCATATAAACTGACAGGCTCCTGTCAGACCTCTGTGAGGTCTGTGAGGATGGCAGGACCTCAGCAGAAAAACAACACAAACATTCATGCCTTGTCCGGGGTTCGAACCCAGGTCCCTTAGATCAGTAGTCAAATACGCTAACCACTCGGCCATGGGACAACATTAAAAAATTGTTTTCTCATGACGGAGGGGGCGGGGTGGCTCAGTCGGTAGCGCGCCAGGCTCGTAATCTGCAGTTCCCAGGTTCGAGTCCCAGCTGGGTCAGCGTTGAGATTTATCTCCGCAAAATTCCCCGCCCTGCCCACGGTCAGTAGGGGGACACCGATGGGCTTGGAAAGGCCGCCGTCCGTCGGATGGGACGTTAAGCCGTGGCTCCGTGTGCGGGAGAGCCATACCCTGTGCACGTTAAAGAACACGCTGACCTTGACGGGAGTCTACCATCTGTCTCCCAATAGCTGTTCCAGTGGGTCCCCTCCCCCAGCCTTCTCTGAGCCTTCGGGGTCCATGTGACCTGGCCATTTAGCCCATGGTGCGCAAAAAAGTGCCGCTCAGAGGTAAAACAACCCAACCCATGACGGAGAGATTTGATCCCAGTTCTTGCGGCTCAGAAGCTTACCTGCACGCTAGCCCACTAGGCCACGGTTAGTTTATATAAATGTTTTTATTCATACTTTTGTAATAAATTACCTTATTTAAGAATTATTATTTCTAAATATTATTTTTGAATTCACACTCAATTTTCATCCTTAAATTTATAGCAATATTTTTTTATAGTTTACATTAAGTGTTGTAGCTGTTTAAATCAGTGGTTCTGAAACGCTGACCCCGTGCCGAGCTGAGCGTTGTAGCATTCACATGAAAAAGTCTAAAAATAAGCTCAAATTATTAAGAAGGCTGAAATAGGTATAAATGGGCAAGAATAATGTGCACATACGAAACGAAGGTGTCTCAGTCGGTAGCGCGCACGGCTCGTAATCTGTAGTTACCAGGTTCGAGAATGGAGAATCTGTAGTTACCAGTCGGACGAATGAAGGTTCGTCCCACTGGACAATTGTTAAGAGATAGATGATGGCCTCCAGTGGAGGCCACCTGGCTTCTTCAACGCACACTGAGTATGGCTCTCCCACACAAAGAGCCACGGCTTAAAGTCCCATCCGACGGACAGCTGCCTTTTCAAGCTCATCGGGTCAGATCTCATCAATGCCACCTACTGACATCGATGGAGATGAGTGCTTTGCGGAGATAAATCTCAATGCTAGCCCAGATGGGACTCGAACCTGGTAACTACAGATTACGAGCCGTGCGCGCTACCGACTGAGACACCTATTCCACATAAAGGGGGAATTGCTGAATATTATTATTTTTATTATTGAACAATGTCACTGTGCGAAGAAGTGCGATTAACTGTATGAAGGTGATTCGAACTCTCAGTAGGAGAGATTTTTCTCTTAACTTTGTTGCCGCGAGGAAGTGAGCCCAGTACCAGAACAACTGGTTTAAACACACTAATTTGCATAGGAAAGTGTGAAAAATATCTTTTGGAAGTGTTGAACTTGCGAATACGAATCGATGAGATAAGGAAAGCATCCAAGTTGTCTTCTTATATGGTACAGTCGCTCAAATAAATATCCGAACACTATGGTTGATTACAGAATTCAGGAAAAATATCTGGAGCGTGTACAGCAACTGTACACGCTCCAGTTTGCTGTGAACGGTAACTGCACACGCTCAATATTTCCATGAGTGAGCCCACAAGATCCAGGTCTTTGTGAGCTCACACAATCCAATGTGCTGTGAACATTAACCGCACACGCTCCAGTTTGCTGTGAACGGTAACTGCACACGCTCAATATTTCCGTGAGTGAGCCCACACGATCTAGTATCAAAATAATATGACCACCTACAGTCGCTCAAAAAAGTATCCGAACACTATGGTTGATTACAGAATTCAGAAAAAATATCTGGCAACGATTTTTTTTTAGAAATCAGTGATTTTTTCAAACTTTGTGTCACGTGACACGAAGGTTGCCAGATCACTGATATCACTAGCAATCGTCTATATTAGGTATTTTCTTCAATTTAATGCTTTATGGGTAAGGTTGGTTGGATTAGAGTTTGTTTTTTGGTAATTGGTCGATGAGACTTAGAGCCAATTGTGCTTTATGTCCCAAAACTTTAAGACGAGATTTTCGACGTGTAGAGAGAAGTGTGCAAGGGTACAGGGAGAGACAATCGCAGCGCACGTGACATAACAAACGACCGTGCCCATCACGGAACTGGAGTTGCCCAGCGTCACCGCGAGCCAGCACGATCCTCACTGCCCCACTGAGGCGATTGCGGTCAATGTTTAACTTTGCTGGTCTGAATGAAGACTGAATTGTTTCCATTGATTGTGGTCGGGGTGTCGTCAACAGATTCGATTTTCACGGAGCTTCTGATTCGAAGAATAAGGAATCCTCTATCGCTCTGTTGACGTCACCTGATGTCCGAGGGAAATGGAGCTTCACGGTCGGACGCTGACTGGCTGATGGGCGACTTTCGCTTTTCATGCTCTGACCTAGAAGGTGACGTGATCGTGAGCACGCGTCACCCCCCCCCCCCCTCTCTGTTCAGTGAGAGTTTGCTCGTCCAACATTGATTCCTGCCCACAAGAGTACCTCTTGCTGTGGTCATGGCAACGGAAGGATATCACGACAATAGGGATCTCTCGAGGCTCATGTGTGTGACCGGGTCACGTTTCCCTATGGAATCATCAGACAGCAAATCGAGGTCACCAAAAGGTCCGCTTGCACAGCACGTAGCCAGTTCGCCTGCATTTCATACTAAACACTTGGGAAGGGTTTGCAACGGCGAATCCATCACACCTCGGAATTAACAAAATGGGAACTGTGCAGTGGCATACCCAGAAACTTTCAATGAAGGGGATCTCATTTAAGGTACTCGAGTGTCTGTTTTTCGTTGGTCGTGAAAAAAACATGATATCGTAGACCTCAAGCGGAAAAGGTTAAACTTCCCCCCCCCCCCTACCTTGATGCGCCACTAGAACCACAGAATTGAAAATTTCTTTGATATTATCATTTACTGGTTTCCAGCCTGTAGTAAAACTTTGCATCTAATCAATATTTTGATGGGGTTTTTTTTCCCCATTTCAGATTCATACAACGGTTTGGAGAATAATAAAAAAATTGTGATGATGTGCTCGCACTTTTTTTTTTTGCATACGGTTGGGTGAATGACGAGGTCGTAAGGACCCCACGTGATCCGATATGTCAGGCATGGGCCTCCGCAGGTGGGAACAGCGGGGGGTACTTCCCTCCCACCGTAAATATGATTTCGTTTTTCCTATTTTATTATTGCTGTTCAATTGCATTTTTTAGTTTTGAAATAAATACAGTTAATAAAAACGAGAGTAAATGTGATCCAAGTTTTCTAAGAACCCACGCCAATTATCTGAAAAAAATAATAAAGGTGCTCTTTAAATGATTCTTGCTCGATACTTCAGAGGGGCGGGGGTGGCTCAGTCAGATTTATCTCCGCAAAATTCCCCGCCCTGCCCACGGTCAGTAGGGGACACCGCTGGGCTTGGAAAGGCCGTCGTCCGTCGGATGGGACGTTAAGCCGTGGCCCCGTGTGCTGGAGAGCCATACCCTGTGCACGTTAAAGAACACGCTGGATGGCCTTGACGGGAGGCTACCATCTGTCTCCCAACAGCTGTTCCAGTGGGTCCCCTCCCCCAACCTTCTCTGAGCCTTCGGGGTCCATGTGACCTGGCCATTTAGCCCATGGTGTGCAAAAAAGTGCCGCTCAGAGGTAAAGCAACCCAACCCATCGATACTTGAGAAATTTCTCCAGGCGCCACTGATGGTAGGTGAAGGAGTTCCTCTGAAAAATCTTTCAGGCGACAGATTAGTTGGGTTGTTTTACCTCTGAGAGACACTTTTTTTTGCACACCATGGGCTAAATGGTCAGGTCACAAGGACCCCAAAGGCTCAGAGCAGGTTGGGAGAGAGAACCCGCTTAATAGCTGTGGGGAGACAGATGGTAGCCTTCCGTCAAGGTCATCCGGCGTGTTCTTTAACGTGCACAGGGTATGGCTCTCCCTCTCACGGAGCCACGGCTTAACGTCCCATCTGACGGACGGTGGCCTTCCCAAGCCCATCGGTGTCCCCTACTGACCGTGGGCAGGGCGGGGAATTTCGCGGATATAAATCTCAACGCTTACCCAGCTGGGAGTCTAATTTGGGAACTACAGATTACGAGCCTGGCGCGCTACCGACTGAGCCCCCCCCCCCCCCCCCCCCGCCCCCGGGGTTCTCGCGAAAGGCTCATTTTCTCTCGAAAGATATTACGGTGTACATAATGTGATTGTGTTGAGGTGAACGTTCAAGTTCTTTTGGGGACGGGGATGGCTCAGTCGGTAACGTAAAACACTCGTAATATGTAGCTCCCAGGTTCGAGTGTCACCTGTATCAACATTCAGATTGGTCTCCGCTAACCATCACTATGCCTTCGGTGAGAAAGGCGACACCGATGGGCTTAAAAAGGCCACCGTCCGTCGGAAGGTGCGTTAAGCCGTGGCTTTTTGTGCATGAGAGAGAGAGAGAGAGAGAGCCATAGCTTTTGTACGTTAAAGAACACGCTGGATGACCTTGAGAAAAGACTTTCCTCTGTCTCCTAAGCCTTCCCACAACCTTCTCTGATTCTCTGGGGGTCCTTGTGACTTGGTCATTTAGTCCATTGTGTGACAGCAAAGTGCTTGGCTACTGATCTAAGGGACCTGGGTTCGAGCCCCGGGTAAGGCATGGATGTATGTGTCGTTTTTCTGCTGAGGTCCTGCCATCCTCTCAGACCTTCTACTATGGCATATAAACTGACAGGCTCCTGTCAGACCTCTGTGGCAAGCAGCTGCTTGAGGGGTATTTATTTATTTTTAAAGTGCCACTCAGAGCTATATCAACCCAAACCTAGTCCTTTAAAACTGGAATTAATAAAAATGTAGAAAATGTTATTTTTTTTGCTCTCCTTCTGATGAGCGATGCCCAAATGAAGGGATGGTGACTTCAGCAAACGACACGAATGTGATGATTGTTTCTAAATGCATCGACGAGAAATATCTGCAGTTGAATGAATTTCTGCGTTATGCTAGTGTAGCGCCATACGCTACAGAAACATTGAAAATACGCCGTTACATTAATACAGTGGTCATCAAACTTCGTGATCGGCGGGTAACATTGGGGACAGTATTTTGGCGCGCAGGCCAAAAGGCTATTTTAAATTTCACAAAATCTTCTCTGATTAAACCATCTGAACCGGATGAAAAAATTCTTCTGAATAGGATAAGGAAGAAAGCTCGCGTTTGAATATGCCTACCCACTCCCACAGTGCACCTAATGTCATGACTTTCCAAGGACAAGGCCCAGATCTGGGGGGGGGGGGGGGAGATATCTTGAACCTTTGGAAATTAATAATTACTGGAATGGAGGCGAAAAAATATTCAACTTGTGTGTATTACAAGAATTTTCAAAGACCACTAAAACAGGGGAAAACTTTATTGTGGAATTGCGATCCAGAGAATGTTCCTCCCTCCCTCTTTTTTAACCCATTTTTTTTTTCTGGCTCGATCCAGTCCCTTGCCTTTCCCTCCTAGACCCGGGCCTCTTAATTATACACTGCCAGCAGTCATTTGCCAATGATTAGAAACTTCACTCTGGATGGACTTGTTACGTGTGATCTATCCCTGAGATGGCAGAAACCACAATGGGAAATGATGCAAGAGAAAACTCCGCAAATAAATTGAAATAATAAAAAAAACTTAATAATAAAAAAAAATTTTACTTTCCGACGAATAAAATTCTATTCATATTTCGTCGAATAACACGAAATTTATAGACGATTGGCAACCATTGTTTCATAAATTTTGAACAGTTTCAAATTTCTTGTTATTTATTAGGTATTTAACAACAGTTCTAAATCAACTCGAATGTTTGACACTCGACGTCTGGAAGCAGGTTATTGATTTTGCATCCCGGTTACGAACGTAGTTTCATGCTGATTTTCGACTTTGTAGTTTTTAATCGTAGATAACATTCATAATGAAGGCTTGATGGGCTCAGATCTTTAATCAGTAAAGAAAATCTCGTTCAAACTCTTAAAATACTGCCTAGGCTCTGAATAGGATTAACAATCAACAAGGCAATGCATTCATCAATAAACTTAATTAACCTGAAAATGTGACAACATGAAATATTTCTTCTGGTCCCAAGTTGGGTTGGGTTGTTTTACCTCTGAGCGGCACTTTTTTACACACCATGGGTTAAATGGCCAGGTCACAAGGACCCCGAAGGCTCAGAGAAGGTTGGGGGAGGGGACCCACTGGAACAGCTGTTGGGAGACAGATGGTAGCCTCCCGTCAAGGCCATCCAGCGTGTTCTTTAACGTGCACAGGGTCTGGCTCTCCCGCACACGGGGCCACGGCTTAACGTCCCATCCGACGGACGGCGGCCTTTCCAAGCCCATCGGTGTCCCCTACTGATCGTGCGGGGAATTTTCCGGAGATAAATCTCAACGCTGATCCAGCTGGGACTCGAACCTGGGAACTACAGGTTACGAGCCTGGCGCGCTACCGACTGAGCCACCCCCGCCCTCTGGTCCCCAGACTTTCGTGTTAACCTCTTCGCACTGCAGGCACAAGCTCCTGTCAGACTTCTGTTACAAATAAGCATCTAGAAGGGGAAAAAGATTGCACCTTAAATTAATTCATACGTGTAAAAAACAAGAATTTTGTTTTTTTGCTTAAAAGAAACAACTATCATACGAACACTTCAAATCATGACGAAATGTTCTTTAACTTTGAATTTTAAATTATTGAAGAAAATATCAACATATTAAGAGAACTTTAAATGTTTTTTACCATGTTTCGGCAAGTAAGTAAAATTTAACAAAATGTTGGTTTTTGAGCGAATACTTTCTTACATTGCAGTTTTTTTTATTTAAAGCAATTTATAATTAATATTAGCAATTTATATTTAAAGGTAAGATATAATTAAAATCAGTCGAATGCTTTGGAAGATGCTGAGGATAAGAAAACATGATATCCCAACAAACGATTGTTTCACATACACGAAGTTTCATACAGATTTCTGCAGGTGACACTCTCTCTATACTCTAGTATAGCGATATTCAATTTACATTTTCAAGTGGGGAACATTTTTAGATATTTTTAATTCAGGATTTGTTTTTTTTTCGTGGGATCAAAGATGAAAAATAAAAAAATTACACTGGATAAATGTGAGAAAGGAAGAATATAACTTTGGCCACATGGGGGAAAGAATTTCCTTTATATATCAGGTTCCATAAGTAGTAGAGTCGCAGTATACGAATCCCCCTTTGCACAGTGCTCCCCCTATGACGTCACCGACCACGCCGCCTTATTAATATTCATAATTAATAATTCATAATTAAGACCCTCTGGTTGGCCTGTATTTTTTAATCCCCCTCATTAAAAAAAACCCTTATCAAAAGTTCTGCCCCCTTTATTAAAAACCCGTGGCGCCATCTAGTGTATATCATAAGTACTATATTTTAGAAAAGCACTCTATTTTAGCTGTAATTTTTTCCAATTTTTGACCCCCCTCACTAAAAAACCCTTATCAAAAGTTCCGCCCCCTTTATTAAAGACCCTATCAAAACTGCCCCCTGGTTGACCCACCAGTATTTTTACCTCCCCTACTCTTTAATGACCCCATGGTTGACCCACCTGTATTTTTTAATCCCCCTTATCAAAAGTTCCGCCCCTTTATTAAAAACCCTATCAAAAGTTCTGCCCCCTCTATTAAACTCCCCCTCACCGATCACAAACTCCCGAATAAGTCCCTTGGTTTCTACCCTCATCTGAAATTTACCAAGTCCAACTGAACTTTCGGTGGCAACGTTCAGGTCATACCCTCTCAGAATGGCTGATGCAATCCTCAAAAATAATTACAAAGTCAAATATTTTGTGACATCGACCTTCATTAAGTGCCACGACATGCATTTCGCAACAAGCGTTCGGTACCTCACCTGTACCAGGGACCACGATTTGCGGAAAACCCACTCACACTCTTGATCGTAGTTTTCAGACACATCTCGAAATTTTTCTAAGTCCAGAGATGTCACTCATTGACAGCCCTTCTGACAAAACCGCATTGAAACAATAAAACGAACTTTTTTAATTCCCGTATATCCGTTACGCAACAGGGTCACAAATTTAAACTTTTCTGTTCCTAATACTTATTACCGCTGTATCCTCAGTACATGATGCGAAACATTACTCTCTCCTAGGATGTAACGTTACTCAGCAACAATCGATTATGTACTAGAATGGAAATCCAGTCTCTTGCCCTCTGCCCTCCCCTTTTTTTTCTAGATCTGGGTCTGCATATATTTATTACCCGAATTTTTTAAGAAATTTATTAACGGCTATTAAAATGGAAGGGAAAATGTATACTACATTCTGGTTCATTCCGACTACATGTTGCCACCCCATCTATATTTTTTGTAGATCCTAATAAGGGTTATTATTTATTTTAATTTTAAGGCCAATTATTAATTTTGAGGCTTAGCAACATTATTGTTAAATGTTTGAGCTTTCATAACTCTTTTAGTATTTGACTAATAGTGTTGAAAGTAAAGATTTAGACAGATTTGAACGAGATCTTCAGTCTGTCCCCAATGACATTTGGATTTAAAAATGGCGCAGGAAAGAATAAATGGTTTAATGACAATATGCAACCAAGCTACAGAACAACAACAAAAAAAAAAAATTAGCGAGAGAAAATTGGTTACAGCAAAACAATAGATTGATATCAGAAATATAAAAATATATGCAGAGGATCTACTTAAATCATCTCACAAGAAAAGATAATATTTTTAAATAACGAGCTTGATATTCAGAGGTCCCATAGACTGTAGATGACAAAGGAGTTCTACAGAAGAATTAAAAAAAAAGAGTCACTATCACACGATGTCATGCAATAGTTAGTGATACCAAGAATCAAATTATAGCAAATGAGGATGGGGTGATTGACAGATGGAGGAGAATGTTTTAATGAATTGCTGAACTGTGAGACTCCTGGAGAAACATTTGAATTGATGAATATATTGGGTTATGAACCAGAGATAATAATAAAATAATAAATAACCTGCATTAAAAGAAGTAATTGAAAGTATTTTTCAATTGAAGAATAATAAGGCATCTGGTACTGAGATGGGATTGAAGCTGAACTCCTCAAGCAAGAAGGAAGAGAACTACATGAGAAAATTCATAGACTTACTGAAATGATCTGGGGAACGATCTTGGAATGATTCTCTCTTCATACCTATACAGGGTGATTCAAAACTCTTGGGCCAAACTTTAAGTGGTGATAGAACACACCAAAATAAGCACTTTCGTCATACAATGCATGGTCGGAACTCAAGCGGTGAAGCGCTAGAGGGCGCTTTCCATTGAACACTTATAAGCGCTAGTTTTAGCACTCGTCGTCATTTCTACCGTGGATTGCAGAACGGATGGATTGTTTCACGAATCTGGAGAAGGCGGACATGCATTTCACGCATGGAGCTGTGGACGGGAATGCGAGCGAAGCCCAAAGACTGTACCGGGAGCGCTTTCCGAAAGCAACAACTCTTTTAGAAATTAGTGGCAACCTTCGTGTCACGTGACACGAAGGTTGCCAGATCACTAATTTCGAAAAAAAATCGTTGCCAGATATTTTTTATGAATTCTGTAATCAACCATAGTGTTCGGATACTTTTTTGAGCGACTGTAGGTGGTCATATTATTTTGATACTAGATCGTGTGGGCTCACTCACGGAAATATTGAGCGTGTGCAGTTACCGTTCACAGCAAACTGGAGCGTGTGCAGTAACTGCACACGCTCCAGTTTGCTGTGAACGGTAACTGGAGCGTGTACAGTTGCTGTACACGCTCCAGATATTTTTTCTGAATTCTGCAATCACGTGACACGAAGGTTGCCAGATCACTAATTTCTAAAAAAATCGTTGCCAGATATTTTTTCTGAATTCTGTAATCAACCATAATGTTCGGATATTTTTTTGAGCGACTGTAAGCATTGTTTGCCATAACGTAGATGTCGCCGCTGAATGTCCATGTTGATCGTACTATCTTCCAGTGCATTTACCGTTGTTCGTTCTCTGCTTGAGGTTAAAAATATCTCAAAGTATTTTCTTAAGCTTTGCAGCTCTAATTTTAAGTTCTGGAGTTTTTTTCCCCCTCCTTCCGCAGAGCACCGCTAGGAGAGATTCTTTCACCTCAGGCTTGGCTGCAACGGCTTCCTGGAAATATCAGGGTGATGCACCTGGGCACGTGAGAGCGTGGCAATGACGCCTCCAACTGAGCTAACGGCCTTCGTCTGGCATCCCACGCGCATAAGTCTGCAGGAGCCCAGGAGGATGAGGTGGTGGGATGGGCACACTTTCTTCGACATCGCCGAGCCTTCTTTCGCGTGTGGGGACGCGCAATTCGATATTATTAATGGAGGAAAAAAAATTTGAATAACTGCATATTTAATTGTGCTCTTAATCACGTGTTTATGGTTACGAATGCGAAAATCTGGTTTTGTGAGAGGATAAGTTCGTGAAAAATGAAAGCGATGCAAGAGACAATTTCCCTTCGAGCGCGAGATGGTAAAATGTACTGGATGATTCATTTTTTATGGCAAAGTAGAAACATTGTGTTGCCAATGGCCAGTGATTACAAGGCGTATGGAAACATTCCTTTTACGCATGCGTGCCTTCCCGTGGAGTAAGGGGGCGACGACCTCAGGCGGCATGTTTCGGGAGGCGGCAAAAGATAGAGAGGACGGTAAAACTTAAAAAACTTTTTTTTTACATTATGATATTAAAGCAAAATAATTTCAAAAGTTCCTTTATTTCACTTTTTTCATTTCGTAATTTCGAATTCTTTCCTCTGCCTTACTTCACTAAGTCAAAGAAAACTATAAAAAAAATTTAACTGCTTAAATAAAACAATTTTTATTTGTTTTTCTGCAAACTGAAGAGGTGATGCCACATTTACTGACTGAATATTGGCAATGAAACTTTTCGATGAAAAAGACAGAGAATTTTCATCGCGAAGTAGTCGAATTGATATCTTACTCATTTTCAAAAACAAAGTTCATACTTTTTTCAAGTAATTTTTTTTTACGTCTTTCCAAGCATGTGAATAAATTTTAAGTTTCGTCGTGGCTTGGTTGGGTTATTTTGCTTCTGAGCGGCATTTTTTGCACACCATGGGCTAAATGGCCAGGTCACATGGACCCCGAAAGCTCAGAGAAGGTTGTGGGAGGGGACCCACTGGAACAGCTGTTTGGAGACAGATGGTAGCCTCCCATCAAAGCCATCCAGCGTATTCTTTAACGCACATAGGGTATGGCTCTCCTGCACACGGGGTCATGACTTAACGTCCCATCCGACGGATGGCGGCCTTTTCAAGTCCATCAGTGTCCCATTTCTGACCAAGGGGGGTAGGGGGTCAGCAGATGGAAGTCTCAACGCTGGCACAGCTCGGACTCGAATCTGGGAACTGTAAATTACAATCGTGGAGAATGAGTCGACCATTGCCCCAAAATTCTTTTGGCAAAATAATTTTGCCAAGAGAATGAGTCGACCATTGCCCCAAAATTCTTTTGGCAAAATAATTTTGCCAAGAGAATGAGTCGACCATTGCCCAAAAATTCTTTTGGCAAAATAATTTTGAAAGTAAAAACACAACCAATTTTTTTTTTCAATTAGAAACCGTATGATTTACCTCTTAATGCATGTTTGACATTTTATTAACATTTCTCAAAAATATGAAAGACAATCAGCAAAAAGTTAAGTTTACAAAGTTTTATCAAATGATGCGAAGAAGTTCTTTTGTAATCACGAGCAGCCATCAAAGAGCACAAATTCATTGAAATCATCACTGCTGGTACCATCATAACACTGGTATCGTAAACATTCTGAAATTTAAGTTTTCTCAACAGCAACTTCAGATTGAATTTACGATTATTGTTAATTGGAGAAAATCTTGGAACAAATTGAAATGTAAAGTTTTCTTTTGAGTGATTGATACCTCATACGAGAAAGGTTTTGAAATGGAGTCAATCCTCAAATGGAGAGCTACAACAGTCAGCAAAAGAAATTGTGTGACCCACGAAGAACGGGTTAAAAGCTAAAAATGTTTTTAAATTTTGCAAAGGGAACGTAAAAACAAACTAGTGAAATATGAAACACAAGATATAAATGCAATGATCAATTGACGGTAAATACACAGAGCCACACAGAAGTCAATACATCAATAAATAATTCTGTGGAAAAAAATAATGTTTATGATCCGCAGGAATCGAACCCACGTGTCTCCCGATTCATGTAGAGTGTTGTAACCATCCAATAGAATGGACTCTGTGGAGGAATGAAAGAGTCGAGTGCAGTTTAGTCGTTAGAACCGTCTGGCATGAATCTGGATGGTTCGAGTCACGCTCTCTTCGGGAAGGATTAAAAAGTCTTACGAGTACTAGACAAAATCATTTCAAACAAATGAAAATGCAATGTTACATTTTCTATCACTTGGGTCACTGGCGTGTGTTTGGACAAAATTATTCATCAGTTGGAAAAGGAAGTTATCAAATGATGTTTGTTCTGGGCACAGGTGCTGCACAGTTCTATTGGCATTCACTTCGCTTCGGATTGGAGAGGCATTAAACTTTTCTTTTCTCATGACGTAATGAGATGATGCTACTACAGTTGGGAGCATTGGGCTTTTCATTTCTCATGACGAAATGAGATGATGCTACTACAGTTGGGAACATTGGGCTTTTCATTTCTCATGACGAAATGAGATGATGATACTACAGTCGGGAGCATCGAGCTTTTCATTTCTCATGACGTAATGAGATGATGCTACTACAGTTGGGAGCATCGAGCTTTTCATTTCTCATGACGAAATGAGATGATGCTACTACAATTGGGAGCATTGAGCTTTTCATTTCTCATGACGTAATGAGATGATGCTACTACAATTGGGAGCATTGAGCTTTTCATTTCTCATGACGTAATGAGATGATGCTACTACAGTTGGGAGCATCGAGCTTTTCATTTCTCATGACGAAATGAGATGATGCTACTACAGTTGGGAGCATTGGGCTTTTCATTTTTCATGACGAAATGAGATGATGCTACTACAGTTGGGGGCATTGGGCTTTTCATTTTTCATGACGAAATGAGATGATGCTACTACAGTTGGGAGCATCGAGCTTTTCATTTCTCATGACGTAATGAGATGATGCTACTACAGTTGGGAGCATCGAGCTTTTCATTTGTCATGACGAAATGAGATGATGCTACTACAGTTGGGAGCATCGAGCTTTTCATTTCTCATGACGAAATGAGATGATGCTACTACAGTTGGGAGCATTGAGCTTTTCATTTCTCATGACGTAATGAGATGATGCTACTACAATTGGGAGCATTGAGCTTTTCATTCTTCATGACGAAATGAGATGATGCTACTACAGTTGGGAGCATTGGGCTTTTCATTTCTCATGACGTAATGAGATGATGCTACTACAATTGGTAGCATTGAGCTTTTCATTCTTCATGACGAAATGAGATGATGTTACTACAGTTGGGAGCATTGAGCTTTTCATTTTTCATGACGAAATGAGATGATGCTACTACAGTTGGTAGCATCGAGCTTTTCATTTCTCATGACGAAATGAGATGATGCTACTACAGTTGGGAGCATTGGGCTTTTCATTTTTCATGACGAAATGAGATGATGCTACTACAATTGGGAGCATTGAGCTTTTCATTTCTCATGACGTAATGAGATGATGCTACTACAGTTGGGAGCATTGGGCTTTTCATTTCTCATGACGAAATGAGATGATGCTACTACAGTTGGGAACATTGGGCTTTTCATTTCTCATGACGAAATGAGATGATGATACTACAGTCGGGAGCATCGAGCTTTTCATTTCTCATGACGTAATGAGATGATGCTACTACAGTTGGGAGCATCGAGCTTTTCATTTCTCATGACGAAATGAGATGATGCTACTACAATTGGGAGCATTGAGCTTTTCATTTCTCATGACGTAATGAGATGATGCTACTACAATTGGGAGCATTGAGCTTTTCATTTCTCATGACGTAATGAGATGATGCTACTACAGTTGGGAGCATCGAGCTTTTCATTTCTCATGACGAAATGAGATGATGCTACTACAGTTGGGAGCATTGGGCTTTTCATTTTTCATGACGAAATGAGATGATGCTACTACAGTTGGGAGCATTGGGCTTTTCATTTTTCATGACGAAATGAGATGATGCTACTACAGTTGGGAGCATCGAGCTTTTCATTTCTCATGACGTAATGAGATGATGCTACTACAGTTGGGAGCATCGAGCTTTTCATTTGTCATGACGAAATGAGATGATGCTACTACAGTTGGGAGCATCGAGCTTTTCATTTCTCATGACGAAATGAGATGATGCTACTACAGTTGGGAGCATTGAGCTTTTCATTTCTCATGACGTAATGAGATGATGCTACTACAATTGGGAGCATTGAGCTTTTCATTCTTCATGACGAAATGAGATGATGCTACTACAGTTGGGAGCATTGGGCTTTTCATTTCTCATGACGTAATGAGATGATGCTACTACAATTGGTAGCATTGAGCTTTTCATTCTTCATGACGAAATGAGATGATGTTACTACAGTTGGGAGCATTGAGCTTTTCATTTTTCATGACGAAATGAGATGATGCTACTACAGTTGGTAGCATCGAGCTTTTCATTTCTCATGACGAAATGAGATGATGCTACTACAGTTGGGAGCATTGGGCTTTTCATTTTTCATGACGAAATGAGATGATGCTACTACAATTGGGAGCATTGAGCTTTTCATTTCTCATGACGTAATGAGATGATGCTACTAGAGTTGGGAGCATTGAGCTTTTCATTTCTCATGACGTAATGAGATGATGCTACTACAGTTGGGAGCATCGAGCTTTTCATTTCTCATGACGAAATGAGATGATGCTACTACAATTGGGAGCATTGAGCTTTTCATTTCTCATGACGTAATGAGATGATGCTACTACAATTGGGAGCATTGAGCTTTTCATTCTTCATGACGAAATGAGATGATGCTACTACAGTTGGGAGCATTGAGCTTTTGATTTCTCATGAGGTAATGAGATGATGCTACTACAGTTGGGAGCATTGAGCTTTTCATTTCTCATGATGTAATGAGATGATGCTACAGTTGGGAGCATTGAGCTTTTCATTTCTCATGATGTAATGAGATGATGCTACTACAGTTGGGAGCATTGAGCTTTTCATTTCTCATGACGTAATGAGATGATGCTACTACAGTTGGGAGCATCGAGCTTTTCATTTCTCATGACGAAATGAGATGATGCTACTACAGTTGGGAGCATCGAGCTTTTCATTTCTCATGACGAAATGAGATGATGCTACTACAACTGGGAGCATTGAGCTTTTCATTTCTCATGACGTAATGAGATGATGCTACTACAGTTGGGAGCTTTGAGCTTTTTATTTCTCATGAAGTAATGAGATGATGCTACTACAATTGGGAGCATTGAGCTTTTCATTTCTCATGACGAAATGAGATGATGCTACTACAGTTGGGAGCATTGGGCTTTTCATTTCTCATGACGTAATGAGATGATGCTACTACAGTTGGGAGCATTGAGCTTTTCATTTCTCATGACGAAATGAGATGATGCTACTACAACTGGGAGCATTGAGCTTTTCATTTCTCATGATGTAATGAGATGATGCTACTACAATTGGGAGCATTGAGCTTTTCATTTCTCATGATGTAATGAGATGATGCTACTACAGTTGGGAGCATTGAGCTTTTCATTTCTCATGACGTAATGAGATGATGCTACTACAGTTGGGAGCATTGAGCTGTTCATTTCTCATGACGTAATGAGATGATGCTACTACAATTGGGAGCATTGAGCTTTTCATTTCTCATGACGTAATGAGATGATGCTACTACAGTTGGGAGCTTTGAGCTTTTGATTTCTCATGACGGAATGAGATGATGCTACTACAGTTGGGAGCATTGAGCTTTTGATTTCTCATGACGTAATGAGATGATGCTACTACAGTTGGGAGCATTGAGCTTTTCATTTCTCATGACGTAATGAGATGATGCTACAGTTGGGAGCATTGAGCTTTTCATTTCTCATGATGTAATGAGATGATGCTACTACAGTTGGGAGCATTGAGCTTTTCATTTCTCATGACGTAATGAGATGATGCTACTACAGTTGGGAGCATCGAGCTTTTCATTTCTCATGACGAAATGAGATGATGCTACTACAGTTGGGAGCATTGAGCTTTTCATTTCTCATGACGAAATGAGATGATGCTACTACAACTGGGAGCATTGAGCTTTTCATTTCTCATGACGTAATGAGATGATGCTACTACAGTTGGGAGCATTGAGCTTTTCATTTCTCATGACGAAATGAGATGATGTTACTACAATTGGGAGCATTGAGCTTTTCATTTCTCATGACGAAATGAGATGATGCTACTACAACTGGGAGCATTGAGCTTTTCATTTCTCATGACGTAATGAGATGATGCTACTACAGTTGGGAGCTTTGAGCTTTTCATTTCTCATGAAGTAATGAGATGATGCTACTACAGTTGGGAGCATTGAGCTTTTGATTTCTCATGACGTAATGAGATGATGCTACTACAGTTGGGAGCATTGAGCTTTTCATTTCTCATGATGTAATGAGATGATGCTACTACAGTTGGGAGCATTGAGCTTTTCATTTCTCATGATGTAATGAGATGATGCTACTACAGTTGGGAGCATTGAGCTTTTCATTTCTCATGACGTAATGAGATGATGCTACTACAGTTGGGAGCATTGAGCTTTTCATTTCTCATGACGTAATGAGATGATGCTACAGTTGGGAGCATTGAGCTTTTCATTTCTCATGAAGTAATGAGATGATGCTACTACAATTGGGAGCATTGAGCTTTTCATTTCTCATGACGTAATGAGATGATGCTACTACAGTTGGGAGCATCGAGCTTTTCATTTCTCATGACGAAATGAGATGATGCTACTACAGTTGGGAGCATTGGGCTTTTCATTTTTCATGACGAAATGAGATGATGCTACTACAGTTGGGAGCATCGAGCTTTTCATTTGTCATGACGAAATGAGATGATGCTACTACAGTTGGGAGCATCGAGCTTTTCATTTCTCATGACGAAATGAGATGATGCTACTACAGTTGGGAGCATCGAGCTTTTCATTTCTCATGACGAAATGAGATGATGCTACTACAGTTGGGAGCATCGAGTTTTTCATTTCTTATGACGAAATGAGATGATGCTACTACAACTGGGAGCATTGAGCTTTTCATTTCTCATGACGTAATGAGATGATGCTACTACAGTTGGGAGCATTGAGCTTTTCATTTCTCATGACGTAATGAGATGATGCTACGACAGTTGGGAGCATTGAGCTTTTCATTTCTCATGACGTAATGAGATGATGCTACAGTTGGGAGCATTGAGCTTTTCATTTCTCATGATGTAATGAGATGATGCTACTACAGTTGGGAGCATTGAGCTTTTCATTTCTCATGACGTAATGAGATGATGCTACTACAGTTGGGAGCATTGAGCTTTTCATTTCTCATGACGTAATGAGATGATGCTACTACAGTTGGGAGCTTTGAGCTTTTCATTTCTCATGAAGTAATGAGATGATGCTACTACAACTGGGAGCATTGAGCTTTTCATTTCTCATGACGTAATGAGATGATGCTACTACAGTTGGGAGCTTTGAGCTTTTCATTTCTCATGAAGTAATGAGATGATGCTACTACAGTTGGGAGCATCGAGCTTTTCATTTCTCATGACGAAATGAGATGATGCTACTACAACTGGGAGCATTGAGCTTTTCATTTCTCATGACGTAATAAGATGATGCTACTACAGTTGGGAGCTTTGAGCTTTTCATTTCTCATGAAGTAATGAGATGATGCTACTACAATTGGGAGCATTGAGCTTTTGATTTCTTATGACGTAATGAGATGATGCTACTACAGTTGGGAGCATTGAGCTTTTCATTTCTCATGACGTAATGAGATGATGCTACAGTTGGGAGCATTGAGCCTTTCGTTTCTCATGATGTAATGAGATGATGCTACTACAATTGGGAGCATTGAGCTTTTCATTTCTCATGACGTAATGAGATGATGCTACAGTTGGGAGCATTGAGGTTTTCATTTCTCATGATGTAATGAGATGATGCTACTACAATTGGGAGCATTGATCTTTTCATTTCTCATGATGTAATGAGATGATGCTACTACAGTTGGGAGCATTGAGCTTTTCATTTCTCATGAAGTAATGAGATGATGCTACTACAGTTGGGAACATCGAGCTTTTCATTTGTCATGACGAAATGAGATGATGCTACTACAATTGGGAGCATTGAGCTTTTCATTTCTCATGAAGTAATGAGATGATGCTACTACATTTGGGAGCATCGAGCTTTTCATTTGTCATGACGAAATGAGATGATGCTACTACAATTGGGAGCATTGAGCTTTTCATTTCTCATGACGTAATGAGATGATGCTACTACAGTTGGGAGCATCGAGCTTTTCATTTCTCATGACGAAATGAGATGATGCTACTACAGTTGGGAGCATTGGGCTTTTCATTTCTCATGACGAAATGAGATGATGCTACTACAACTGGGAGCATTGAGCTTTTCATTTCTCATGACGTAATGAGATGATGCTACTACAGTTGGGAGCTTTGAGCTTTTCATTTCTCATGAAGTAATGAGATGATGCTACTACAATTGGGAGCATTGAGCTTTTGATTTCTCATGACGTAATGAGATGATGCTACTACAGTTGGGAGCATTGAGCTTTTCATTTCTCATGACGTAATGAGATGATGCTACAGTTGGGAGCATTGAGCTTTTCATTTCTCATGATGTAATGAGATGATGCTACTACAGTTGGGAGCATTGAGCTTTCATTTCTCATGACGAAATGAGATGATGCTACAGTTGGGAGCATTGAGCTTTTCATTTCTCATGATGTAATGAGATGATGCTACTACAGTTGGGAGCATTGAGCTTTTCATTTCTCATGACGTAATGAGATGATGCTACTACAGTTGGGAGCATTGAGCTTTTCATTTCTCATGACGTAATGAGATGATGCTACAGTTGGGAGCATTGAGCTTTTCATTTCTCATGATGTAATGAGATGATGCTACTACAGTTGGGAGCATTGAGCTTTTCATTTCTCATGACGTAATGAGATGATGCTACTACAGTTGGGAGCATTGAGCTTTTCATTTCTCATGACGAAATGAGATGATGCTACTACAGTTGGGAGCATTGAGCTTTTCGTTTCTCATGACATAATGAGATGATGCTACTACAATTGGGAGCATTGAGCTTTTCATTTCTCATGACGTAATGAGATGATGCTACAGTTGGGAGCATTGAGCTTTTCATTTCTCATGATGTAATGAGATGATGCTACTACAGTTGGGAGCATTGAGTTTTTCATTTCTCATGACGTAATGAGATGATGCTACAGTTGGGAGCATTGAGCTTTTCATTTCTCATGACGAAATGAGATGATGCTACTACAGTTGGGAGCATTGGGCTTTTCATTTCTCATGACGAAATGAGATGATGCTACAGTTGGGAGCATTGAGCTTTTCATTTCTCATGATGTAATGAGATGATGCTACTACAGTTGGGAGCATTGAAATTCTCATTTGTTACATAATGTTTCAGCACTGCTCTAAGATTTTCGTTTTTTGCCTCATAACTGAGAAACGAGATGAGGTCACAGTTGAAGCATTTTCCTTTTCATTTCTTGCCACGTGACTAGGACAGAGGATGCTATTATTTCTTAATTATCACTATTTCTCTTTTGAGAGAACTGAGAAGGGAAGTGGTTGTTGTCACGGGTTCACAATTGGCTTGATCTCTACATGTGTGTCACTAATCTGTTCGGACCAAGGTCTCTGCTACTGTGCCCAGAGCTCGATGGAGAAATACCGCCGGAAGTTCAGATATGGAACCGGCGGTGAAGAGTCGGACAGGGGCGTAGAAGACTTGACAGCAGCATCTGCCGAGTTATTGCTTCCGGGGCCGATGTGACGGGACGGCCAACGGAAGAGGATGGTTCTTGTGGCTGTCAAATATTCAAAAGAACAGTGTGGCCAATGCCTGACCGAGATCAAAGCCTATAGTGAGCTAAGCAAATCGGTCTAGAGCATACACCGACACTGATCCTTAGCTGCTATGTGGTCCAAGACGATACTGATAGTGTGCAATCTGCAGTGAAGATTGAACACGGCTGTGGTGTATGTTCTGCAAAGATGGTATCACAGCAGATCACGGCCTATCGCACAGATGTGCCAGACTTTGAACTGTTTGTGGGAAGTAGGCATGAAGTCCAGGTGCTCAGCACGATAGCTGGCAAAGAGTTGCTGGTACACGCAACCAGGATTAAGAACCTTCTGTCTTGCAAAGGGAAAAGTAGCAGGAAGGGGAAACAATGAGCCACAGTGAAAGGGGATCGGCTGCCAACTACTCGACACTATGAAGACTGATGCCAAAATCTTTGGAGGTAACCTCGGACACATAAACTGAAAGAACGAATAAAAGTCAGGTGATTATGATAAAGCATTTCATGCTGAGGACTGGAAGCGCAGTCCCAAGTGGGATGGCCTAACAGAGGTCACAGTTCAGAGTCGTACTGTAGGGACAACTTCAGGCAGCGAAGAGATAAAGGTTTGTCAGTCTTAATGTCAAAGCTGGTTTGGTGAGGTGCAGAAGGCTCCTTTTCAAACATATAGGACCTGATGATGGAGAGGGTCCAACGTCTTCACCACCAAATCCCAGGTGGCAACGTACACCTGGGATCCATAATCGGGTTTTGACCGGACAAGTACACAGTACAGGTAGAGCAAAGAATATTGGTCCATTCCCTATGAGAGGGAGAAGACCTTGATGATGTTTTTAATGGAATGGTGGTATCCCAGAGCTGCAGCTCAGGGTCCAGATGATTATGCTTGTGGCAAAAATGCACATAAACGGTCTTCTGTGGGGAGAATCAAAACTCGTTGCCATCAGCCAAACAGTTCAGGGCAGTTGTTCAATGATCCTTATGCTGCAAGAAGAGCAAAAGATGCTAAAATCGTCAACACAGAGGGCATTGCATACAGTTCAGAGGAAGTTGGGAAGTTATAGAATTGATCATGACAGAGAAAATTGTAGCATTCATGACACTGTTTTTTGGGGTGAGGGTGGGGGGGGGGAAGCCGTGACAAAGTGTTCCCGACACCGGCACAAAAGGACATTGAAGGTAAGTAGTTGGAGATAAAGACTGGCATGTAACCTCTGAAGACGAAGACATGGAGGCCCAAAGGATACTAAATCTCGAAGAGTCATCCTGCAGTAAATGCCACCCACATGATTTTTTTCAGGCGGACGTGTCACACACCTTTTCGTTTTCAGGTGGCAGTCAGGTCGAAGCCGTGTCATACGCTTTTTCGATGTCGAAGAATATTGACACCATGTTCTGCCATTTTGAAAAGGAATTTCTGATAGCTGATTAAAGGTGTATCTGATGGTTAAGAGTAGTCGTTTGACTCAGAAAGCCACTCTGGGTATTGGAAAGAAGGTTGTGGTTTTCTAAATACCAGATGAGTCTGGCATTTGACATTCTTTCCTTGCACACGCAGCTCGTCAATGCGATGGGATGAAAATAAGAAGGAATCTTAAGATTCTTTCCTGCCTTAGGGAAGACCAAGACGATGGCCTCCCGCCAGCAGTCCGGAAACTGCTTCTGGAGAAAAATGTGGTCGAAAAGAGGGAGCAGCTGATTCTTACTCGATGATGATAGATGTTGGAACATGTCATAATGGGCATTGTCTGGTGGCCCATGCACGAGAAGAGTGCAGAGCAAGGCGAAGCTCCTCTGCTGTGAACGGTCTGTTGTAAGGCTCCAGGCCACTTCAGCAGAAAGAGAGCGAACAAGGGTTTGGCCCTGCTCTTTAGTGCCAGAAACTCTGCGCAGCAACGAGGTATCGAGGTAAGCCTCCAACAAGAATCTGTTTGCTCAAATACATATAACATTTTTAAGTAGATAAGTTCAGTTGTTTAAAGGTTTAAAGGTGCTCGGAAATATCTGAGAGAAATATAACAGGACTGTGTTACAAAAGTGTTGCCATATTAGGAGTTTAAGATATAAAGCCGTGGTTTTCTTTTTTTTATCCCTGGGGGATCAAAAGAACATTTTATTTGTGGAGTCTTTAGCATAGTACTTGCATCAAAGTAAAATAAGACTAATTGTGATGAGCAACTGGATTAAAGCCCAATTGCGATTTTAAAACATAACCTTATTGCAAATGCCTTTCTATTAAATTTGATCAAAACAAAATCAAATAAATGATCTCATATGTGGTACTTAAGAATCGGAAGTACGACTGAAATTGCTTGAGATTAAGGTCTCCTCAGATATATATATATATCAAAATTTTTTTTCTTCCTTACACTCGTTCCGGGGGCTCATCTGATAGTTTTCGATTCTGCCAATAAGGAGAGTGAAATATTTTTTGGGGGGCTATGAAATGAATATGCAAAGATTTGGTAAAAAAAAAAAGATTATTAGGAAGGTGAACAAGAAAAAAAAAAAGGAGTCCGTTTTGAGAGAGTAGTCTTCTCTACCAAGTCGATTTTACAGTGGTGCATCTGTACAAGAATAGGAATGTGAAAGAAGACTGAGGCTATTTAGATTTTTTATTTTTCCTTAAATATTTCTCAATGGATGCTCTTAGTTATTTTTCTTTAGCACTCTGCGGATTGTTAGGTCCTAAAAACTTACTTTCAATGCTTATGCTAAGCAGCAGGGTCATATCGAAGTATGAACACATCAAACCAGGGTTCTTCAAGAACCCTGGGGCGGGGGTGGCTCAGTCGGTAGCGCGCCAGGCTCGTAATCTGTAGTTACCAGGTTCGAGTCCCAGCTGGGTCAGCGTTGAGATTTATCTCCGCAAAATTCCCCGCCCTGCCCACGGTCAGTAGGGGACACCGATGGGCTTGGAAAGGCCGCCGTCCGTCGGATGGGACGTTAAGCCGTGGCCCCGTGTGCGGGAGAGCCATACCCTGTGCACGTTAAAGAACACGCTGGATGGCCTTGACGGGAGGCTACCATCTGTCTCCCAACAGCTGTTCCAGTGGGTCCCCTCCCCCAACCTTCTCTGAGCCTTCGGGGTCCATGTGACCTGGCCATTTAGCCCATGGTGTGCAAAAAAGTGCCGCTCAGAGGTAAAACAACCCAACCCAACCTTCAAGAACCCTTTAGTGCAAATGCGTAAAAAAAATTATATGTAGATAAGTGCAAGAATATAATAGATGGATAGGTAATCCGAAATATCAGAGAAAAGTAGCAGGACTTGTTATAAAAGTTTTGTCAAGGAAGGGGGTTTTATCCATTATTTTAGGTTCTTTCACCCTGGCGGAATTTAAATGACATTTCCTTTAAGGGGCGTTTTGTGTAGTTCTTGCAACAAAGGAAAATAAAATTGTGTGGTACCAAAATTAGCTAAAAACTATGGACCAGTTGCGATTTTAAAACGAGACTTAATTCCAACTGCCTTTTGATTAAGTTCGAAACAGACCATTTTGTGTCGGTTGTACTGGGGAATCAAACGTATGGTTGAAATCGTTCAATGCTACGATGATCTCATCAGAAAGATAAAAAAGAGTGAGCGAACAACAATTACCACCACCACCCCTAACACTCGTTCCGGGCACGTCTGATAGAAAGAATCTTAAGAGTCATTTTGTCTCTGCCCTAGACTCAAAATGAAAACTTAAATTTAGACACTTGTGAAATTCTTTTGTATTAGAGTTAAGTTCGTATATCCAGACCATTTAAGGCCAAAATCTTTTTCTTCCAGTGAATTTCGCATAACATAATCAATAACCGAGCTAAAGAGAAAAGGAGACAAAATGCACCCTTGTCGAACACCAGAAGTAATGCTAAAACAATTGCTACAAGCCTTACCAACTCTCACACACGACTCAGTGTTATTATAGAGAGCTTTCATTATGTTGACTAGCTTGTCAGGTATACCATATGATCTCACAATCAACCACAAATTATGACGATCAACAGAGTCGAAAGCATTTTTGAAATCAACAAAGCTAGCAACTAAAGGTGTCTGAAACTCTAAACATTTCTCAAGAATCTGCCTAAGTGAAAATATCTGATCCACACCTCCCCTACCACTTCTGAATCCACATTGCTCATCACGCAATTGCCTGTCAACCAGATTCTTAATTCTATTAAGCACAATCATGGAAAGAACTTTACCTGGAACAGAGAGTAGGCTGCTACCCCTATAGTTATCACAAGAACTGCGATCACCTTTTTTGAAAATAGGGATAACAATAGCTCTGGTAAAATCCTTAGGAACCATGCCTTTATCATAAAAGATATTCAGAATTTCAGTCCTCCAAGTGGTAACTGAAACATTCCCAGCTCTAAGCATTTCCGTAGTAATTTCATCTACCCCTGGGGATTTATGAAGTTTAAGTTTAGAAACAGCCAAAATAACTTCAGATTGTGTTATAGGGCCAACATTAAAGAAAACCAATGCATCTATCATAATTACAAACAATGGGAGTAGAACTAACCACATTGTTTAGAACATCAGTAAAATGCTCAGCCCACATAGCCATGACAGAATCCTCCCCTTCTATAACCTTACCTTGTTTATCCTTCAATCCCTGTATACGTGTCCATTTTCTACCACACAAAACATTAACTATCTGGTACAGCTCTCTGCTGTTGTGCTGTCTAACTGCTTCCTCGGCTTTGTCAGCCAAACCATCTAGCCAAAGATTCTTATCAGCAGCTAACTGATCCTTTACAAGTTTATTAAGCTCTCTGTAATGCTTTCTATTAGGACTAGTAGAGTATTGATTAAGGACATTCCTGCAGTTCTTTCTTTCCGAAATAAGCTCAAGTGCCTTATCACTCAAATAATTCTGTCTCTTCTGCTCCTTTTTTCCCTAAAAGAGCACTGTTAGTTTCCAAAAAAAGCCTGTTTAATATGATACCATTCTTCCTCAACTTCAGTAGTAAGCAAACCATGACTGTCATAATGACTAAGTAACCTATCATTGTAAGCTTTAGCTATAACTGGGTCTTTCAGAGCTTCAGTATTAAAGGTAAATTTTTTAACCCTAGCACAACACTTTTTAAGTTTAAGTTGTAAGACACTTTTAACAAGGTAATGGTCAGATCCAATTTCAGCTCCCCTATATGACCTGGTATTCCTAACAGAACTAGCCCATTTGCTGTTAATTAATATATAATCAATCATATTCCTATGCAGCCCATCAGGTGAAACCATGTGTACTTATGTATGTCGCGGTGTTTGTAATAAGTGTTAGTTATTCTGAATGCATTGAGTTTACTTACCTGTAGGAGACGTTGCCCATTGCCATTGCAGCTACCAATACCAAAAGGGCCAATCACCCCTCCCCAAAGGTCAGAGTCAGTACCAGCTTTGGCATTGAAGTCACCTAGAACAAGGGTAATATCTCCTTTCTTGACAGAATTCAAAATATCCTGAAGTTGTTCATAAAACCTATCCTTCTCATCCTCATCGGCATCCTCAGTGGGGGCATAACAGCAGATAACATTCAAGTCTTTAATGCTTGTCTGAAATTTTGCTGTAAGAAACCTTTCATAAAGCACTCATATCCTAGAAGAGCATCACTAGCGTGTCTGCTGAGAAGCAGACCCACGCCTTGGTGATGCTTTTTGTCGTCCCTCCCTGAAAAGAGAAATTTAAGATTATTTTTAAGAATCTGACCTTTATCTGTCCATCTGGTCTCTTGCAAGCCGAGAATATCTAAATTATAATGGTGGAATTCTTGTGTGAGGACATCAAGAGAAAAAGCTCTGTGCAGAGTCCTCACATTCCAACTACCTATGGAGAGAAAATGGTTAGTAGGATGTTTAAAGAAACTAGGTTTATTGAGAGAGGGAATGCCGACAATATCAAAGATATTTAGATATGGGCCTGACTGTACCGATGCACATAAATAATCCTAGTCACTGTTTCAGGCTGCGCTAATTGCTTGCCCGCGACACCCTCAAAATACACCGCCGGTCCCTGATTGCACGCACGAGCAAAATATAAACTACAAAACGGTTAAATTTCAATGCAGCTTTCGTGATCATTTTCCAGAAAATCCCGAAATGAGATCATCGAAACAGAAACATTTTGAAATGTTGTTTTCAATCGATAAGAAACGATATGGTTAGAAAGTCGTTCTTCGCTTATTAGTCACCCTAAATAAAAAAATAAATACCCCCTCAAGCAGCTGCTTGCCACAGAGGTCTGACAGGAGCCTGTCAGTTTATATGCCACAGTAGGAGATAATCTCTCAATACTAAAGAAAAAAAAACTATCTTTCGCTCACAGACGGTTAATATTTTCCTCGAATCCTTATTTTTAATATATGCATATTATATATAAATAGCCGTCCCGTGCCGAGTGGTTAACGCGCTTGGCTACTAATCTACGGGACCAGGGTTCGAGCCCCGGGTAAGGCATGGTTGTTTGTGTCGTTTTTCTGCTGAGGTCCTGCCATCCTCTCAGACCTTCTACTGTGGCATATAAACTGACAGGCTCCTGTCAGACCACTGTGGCAAGCAGCTGCTTGGGGGGGTATTTATTTTTTATTTATTTAAAACAGAGGGAGAAATGTTATACTGCATTGGAAATTCAATCTCTTGCCCCCCCTCCCCCCTCCCGTTCCCTACATTTTTCGGCTCGATTGTGTTTCTTGACCCCACTCCTCGATTTTTTTTTATTTATTTTATTATATAAATAAATTTCATTTACGTGGAACTTGAGTCTCGGTGCAGACGAACCGAATGCCCGGCCATCAAGATGTCCCTCGATCTAAATATTGTTTGTTTGGCAACAGCATATATCTCGATTAAGTCATTTTGAATGCTCGGCGAATTTTTCTTTTTTCATCAGCGAATTTTAACCTTCGGTGTGGATGTCCATCTGCCTCGTTTTCGAGCGGAACTGCAACAGTCGAATTAGAGGGAACCGAAATAGCCCCTCGACAAGCGGCTGCTGTGCAGTCAGTCTGCCGATGCGCACGTGAAGGTGACGCTGCCAAGGCTGCGGGAGCGCGAAGTGGGTCAGGGAGGATTCCAATTGGCTAGTTGCCACAGTCGCGCGACACGAGACCCACAGGTCACGACGATGCGCTTTGTTCTCTCTCTGCTGTGGCTCGCTTTGACCCCCCCCCCTCTCGTGCCACATTGGAAGTGACCGTGCGATGGATGCACTACTTTGGGAGGGGAAAGAAGGGCGCAGGTCGCGTGCCGGGCACCTCTTTCGATCACCTGCCAAAGAATGGCAGAGGCAAATGAGGTGAATGGCAGAGGCAAATGAGGTGATTGGCAGAGGCAAATGAGGTGATTGGCGCGTTGTTGCCGTTATTTGTAAGGGACGATCACGCGACAGGAGGAAAGCTTTCGTTGTCATCAATATTTCCGATTGGTGCATTTCGATTAAAGAAATATCGGAGCCAATGGAGACAGACGACTTCTGTCAACCAGTCGGAAACGACAGAAGTAAACTGTTGGATTGGAAATTATTCCGCTTCTGAATAACAATGTCCATCCCCTGATTCAGCAATTTCACCTAAAAGTGCTTTACAGTGAGTTAATTGTTCAAATGAAAATGTTCGGAAGGGTGTCTGGGGGGAGGGGGGGATTCGACATTGGGATTACGTCATCCTGCATGCTCCTTAAGATGGCACGTTCCTGCCATGCGCCACCTGAAGAAATGTCATCCTCCGATGTTCCTGCAAAGCCCCCAACTTTGACTTCTTTCTGAAAGTTACAGCGTGTGGGTGGCAACACAGGCAAAAACTCAATTTTCAAATGTTGAAAGTTCGTTATGTTTCTAAAGCAGTCCAACCCAAACTCAGCGAAGAGCTATTAAGAAAACAAAAATATTTCTAGAGCTGCAGGAAAAATTCTCGACCAAAAAACGAAGACATACAGTCGCTCAAAAAAAAAATATCCGAACACTAGGGTTGATTACAGAATTCATAAAAAATATCTGGCAACGATTTTTTTTTAAATTAGTGATCTGGCAACCTTCGTGTCACGTGACACGAAGGTTGCCAGATCACTATTTTCAAAAAAAATTCGTTGTCAGATATTTTTTTATGAATTCTGTGATCAACCATCCATGGTGTTCGGATATTTATTTGAGCGACTGAGTAATATATTGGGGAAACAAACTTAGCTTTAAGAACTCAAGAGAAATCTTCATTATGAAACAAAAATATGCACTTTTAATGAGTATTATGAATTGATGTTGTTTTACCTCTGAGCGGCTTTTTTGCACACCATGGGCTAAATGGCCAGGTCACAGGGACCCCGAAGGCTCAGAGAAGGTTGGGGGAGGGGACCCACTGGAACAGCTGTTGGGAGACAGATGGTAGCCTCCCGTCAAGGCCATCCAGCGTGTTCTTTAACGTGCACAGGGTATGGCTCTCCCGCACACGGGGCCACGGCTTAACGTCCCATCCGACGGACGGCGGCCTTTCCAAGCCTAGCGGTGTCCCCTACTGACCGTGGGCAGGGCGAGGAATTTTGTGGAGATAAATTTCAACGCTGACCCAGCTGGGACTCGAACCTGGGAACTACAGATTACGAGCCTGGCGCTCTACCGACTGAGCCGCCGAATAAGCGTTTTAAACAAATTATGCGAAGCAGGAATTTGCAAAATTGGTGTGTCCCCCCCCCCCCCCCCCTCCTTTGCTATCTCCTCCTCGAAGACGTGAATCCTCCGTTGAAAAAATTCATTTTTGAGCTGAATCGCAAAATTAGTAATCATTTTGCGCTGAAAATCAAAGCTCATCATTTTGTGCTGATCACAAAACTAAAAAAAGTCGAGTTGAATCGAAAGACTAAATCATTTGAGCTGAATCACAAAACTCAAATCATTTCTGAATTGAATCACAAAATGATTTATTTTCCTGATTACAAAACTAATCATTTTGAGCTGAATCACAAAATTAATCATTTTGAGCTGAATCACAAAATTAATATTTTGAGCTGATCACAACATTAATCATTTAGAGTTGAATCATAAAACTAATAATTTCGATTAGAATCACAAAAATTAATCATTTTGAACTTAACCACAAAACTAAAATAATTTTTGAATTGAATCACAAAACTAATAATTTTTGCTGAATCACAAAATTAATCATATTGATTGGGCTGTTTTACCGCTGAGCGACACTTTTTTTTATACACCATGGGCTAAATGGCCAGGTCACAAGAACCCTGAAGGCTCAGAGAAGGTTGGGGGAAGGGACCCATTGGAACAGCTGTTACGAGACAGATGGTAGCCTCCCGTCAAGACCATCCAGCGTGTTCTTTAACGTGCACAGGGTATGGCTCTACCCCACACAGGAGGCCACGGCTTAACGTCCCATGCGACGGACTGCGGCCTTTCGAAGCCCATCGGTGTCCCCTACTGACCGTGGGCAGAGAGTTTTACGGAGATAAATCTCAACGCTGGCCCAAATGGGACTCGAACCTGGGAAATGTGGATTATGAGCCTGGTGCGATATCGACTGAGCCGCTCCCCCCCCCCCCTCCATTAATGAGTAGAATAACGAAACTAATCATTTTGAGCTGAATCACAAATGCAAAATCCACGCGAATAGATTGGTGAAGAGCATAACTAAAGGTTGGAAAGGAAGTTACAGCCCCAGAAGGAAGTCGGTGGAGATGCGAAACAGGACTTTGTCAGAAGTCTGCAGTGACCAAATGCAATAGCTATTGCTCAGATAGGCCTGTGTGGAGAATTAAATTGAACAGTCCGCGCTGCTTGAGCATTATGTATGTGTGTGCGTATATCTACACACATACTCAATGGGAAATTAGGTTGTTAAAATGGCAAAAGCAAGGACTTCTCATTCTGTGCATTCCAAACACTTGGTTATTAAATTTGACACTTAAATTTCTGTTTGTTAAATTATTTAAATAAATATTACAAAGAACTACATTAAAAATTGTCAAGTTCCCGAAGAAGAATTTTAAAATATAGGAAATTTTGTGTTTTCCTATGAATTTAAGTTTCATGGTATTAAATTTGTGTTTTATTTTTTACTCAAATTATGAACTGTTAACGTCACTAAACAAAAAGTGGCAAACAATGAGCAGCAACGAAATCAAGTGGAAAATGTGTCAGTTTTCCATAGCTGCATTTCCCTTTCAAAACGTAGAACACTAATTTTAAGTCCCCACAGATATTATTTCCGATAGAAAGCCCCTCCCTGATATAAGCCCATCCATTACGCAACGTAGATTGTGTTGCATAAGTATTTACGATGACGCAACTGATCATAACTGCGAAAGCAAAAATCGTTTGCGAAAGAAAGAAGTTCAGCGACAGCAGCCGACTAAAATTCAGAGGAAGTTCTTCTGAAGCAAAAACAGTTTTCGCGAAACTTTTGCAGACTCAGGCCACCAAAATATTACAGAATGGCAGATCACGTGACCCTGACCCTCTCCCCCTCGAGAAAGAGCCACACCCTACCCATCCCCCTTATTGGGGAACAGTCCCAAAACACGTCACGTTACCTGCCATGTAGAATGCATAACGCGAGCAGTAGAGGAACACGTGTTTGCCACCACGTATTGCTGAGTCATGGGAAGGGCGGTCGATACGAATGATTTCATGCGATCGTTGGAAACGGGGGGGGGAGAGAGGATGAAGGGATGTCGCTGCAGAGAACGGCGACGTTTTATTTCAGTCTGCAACCAGGACACTGAAAGGGAAAACATTCACCAAGTAAACGCAATAAATGTCAAAGCACTTCATTTAAAGTAAGGAGGATGGAGAGCAAAACCTCAGATTTGAAATGATGCGGAGCTGTATCCATCTGAGTTGCAACGATGAATATGAATTGATATTCACAATTGGATGGCAACGAGACTTGTTAAGGGAAAATACCTCAAGACTGCTGTGGTGTTCAGGAATCAGGGTTCATCCAGTTTTGACATCATGGATGTGACACAAAATCACCTCTCTTTCATGTGCGAGCTATCTGATGAATATGACACGAAAAATCATCCCAATGAGCAATGAAGACATATCACTGTGCCTAGAAATGAACCATTCTTTATTTCGAAAGAACCTTGCATGATATCGGAGGAATATACATATATTGGATGCAGAAAAAAATTGAGATTTAAAAATACACTCATCTAGCTAGACTTTACATTTTGAAGTGTCATTTTTATTTGCACTCAAAACTGAATGAAAAATCATTTGGAAAAATAAAAAAAACAAACTCTTCGATTTATCGTCATCTTTTAGCCTTTGAAATAGCCTCTAACTATTAGTGACGCTTACACGGTTTTCTCAAATTTAAGCGACTTTAAAATTTCAGCTTTACAGAGTGATTCAAGAAGTACAGTCGCTCAAAAAAATATCCGAACACTATGGTTGATTACAGAATTCAGAAAAAAATAGCTGGCAACGATTTTTTTTAGAAATTAGCATAAGAAATTAGCAATCTTTGTGTACTTAAACGAAGGTTGCCAGATCACCAATTTCTGAAAAAATCGTTGCCAGATATTTTTTCTGAATTCTGTAATCAACCATATGTTCGGATATTTTTTTTTGAGCGACTGTACACCCATCTCGTGGTGGTTAGAAACATGGCGTTACTCCACTAATACATTAAAGGAGAAATCTATGGTGGATCAATGTAACGGCTGTGTAAATGTTACTTTGGATGGAATACCAACCTCTATTCTGTGTAAATGTTACTTTGGATGGAATACCAACCTCTATTCTGTGTAAATGTTACTTTGGATGGAATACCAACCTCTATTCTGTGTAAATGTTACTTTGGATAGAATACCAACCTCTATTCTGTGTAAATGTTACTTTGGATGGAATACCAACCTCTATTCTGTGTAAATGTTACTTTGGATGGAATACCAACCTCTATTCTGTGTAAATGTTACTTTGGATGGAATACCAACCTCTATTCTGTGTAAATGTTACTTTGGATGGAATACCAACCTCTATTCTGTGTAAATGTTACTTTGGATGGAATACCAACCTCTATTTCTTTTCACTGAGCAATCATGATGCATAGAGGTATGGAGATAGTATTTTCAGGCCCCTATTTAAAACCTTGGGTAGTTTCAATTGGGGACAATTTCATTTTACAGGATAATACTGTCCAACCTAAGCGAGTCTGTTCAGTACTTTACTGCTGACCCATTTGTCATCATTAATATTTTGTAGGTTTCGTTTGTTTTATTTCTACCAATCGACAAATTCATCAAATTAATTCGCCATTTTCCTGTCACTTGTTCCAGAGTTTTAAGAGATACAACATAAAAAGTAAATAAATAAATACCTCCTCAAGCAGCTGATTGCCATAGAGGCCTGACAGGAGCTTGTCAGTTCATATGCCATAGCAGAATGTCTGTGAGGATGGCGGGTCCTCAGCAGAAAAACAACACAAACATCCATGCCTTACCCGGGGCTCGAACCCAGGTCACTTTGACCAGTAGCCAAGGAATAAGTGACACGCTTTTCCACATTTTTACCACTAACAACACTGATTTAAAACAAATTAAATTTGTCATCATTAGTGAGAAAATAGTTCAAAACTGTGCGAAAATGTAACAGTTCATTTTCTTTTCTTTTTACTAGTTTTGCTTACACAAGGAATGGGACAGACAGTGACTTGTATAGTCAAGGCCTTTGTATTTAGATTATTAAAGTTAAACTATAACCGTGAACCGCTTCATGGAAACAGGAAACGTTTGTTTATCCTGCTCATTTCGTAGAAAAAGATTGCCGACTCCTATTTTATTCTAATGAATTGAGAAATGTCTGCATTTATAGCAAACTGTTTCAGTTTACCACTTATTATGGTGTTGTCGATTCCAAAGCACAGCTACGTCATCACTCATACCTCGAACTACACTTCCTTTGGCTGCACTCAAGTTACGGTAAACGTCAAAGTTTCAAAAGTAGATGTTTTGGCTTTATTACTAGAAATCAACTAGAGCAGGGGGTTCTCAACGTGGGGTACGGGGTAAAAGTTTTTGGGGTACGGGGTAAAAGTTTTTGGGGTATGTCATGAGAGCTCAAAAATCACTAGATCTAGTAAAAATGTCGCTAAGTTGCAACACTCCTGTGCAAAAATGTCATTTTTTTGTGTTTATCCATATATATAGTTTCTGAATGCAAATTTAATGTGCATATATATTTTATTCCCATTGTTAGGTAAAACTGTAGTTATAGTATATCTATACAAGGGGTACGCCAGATACATACACATTTCCAGCGGGTACGTGAAGCATAAAAGGTTGAGAATCACTGATATATACGTTTTATTTTATTCCCATTCTTATATTATAACTATAGTTATATCTATCAATACGAGGGGTACGCCAGTTACATACACATTTCCAGGAGGTACGTGAAGCATAAAAGTTGAGAACCACTGATATATATGTTTTATTCTCATTGTTATACTATAACTATAGTTTTATCTATCTATACAAGGGGTACGCCAGTTACATACACATTCCAGGGGGTACGTGAAGCATAAAAGGTTGAGAATCACTGATATATACGTTTTATTTTATTCCCATTCTTATATTATAACTATAGTTATATCTATAAGAGGGGTACGCCAGTTACATACACATTTCCAGGAGGTACGTGAAGCATAAAAGTTGAGAACCACTGATATATATGTTTTATTCTCATTGTTATACTATAACTATAGTTTTATCTATCTATACAAGGGGTACGCCAGTTACATACACATTTCCAGGACGTACGTGAAGCATAAAAAGTTGAGAACCACTGATATATACGTTTTATTTTATTCCCATTCTTATAATAAAACTATAGTTTTATCTATCTATACAAGGGGTACGCCAGTTACATACACATTTCCAGGGGGTACGTGAAGCATAAAAGGTTGAGAATCACTGATATATACGTTTTATTTCATTCCCATTCTTATATTATAACTATAGTTTTATCTATCTATACATGAGGTACGCCAGTTACATACACATTTCCAGGGGGGTACGTGAAGCATAAAAGGTTGAGAACCACTGATATATATGTTTTATTTTATTCCCATTGTTATAGTATAACTATAGTTTTATCTATCTATACAAGGGGTACGCCAGTTACATACACATTTCCAGAGGGTACGTGAAGCATAAAAGGTTGAGAATCACTGATATATACGTTTTATTTTATTCCCATTCTTATATTATAACTATAGTTTTATCTATCTATACAAGGGGTACGCCAGTTACATACACATTTCCAGTGGGTACGTGAAGCATAAAAGGTTGAGAACCACTGATATATATGTTTTATTTTATTCCCATTGTTATAGTATAACTATAGTTTTATCTATCTATACAAGGGGTACGCCAGTTACATACACATTTCCAGGGGGTACGTGAAGCATAAAAGTTGAGAACCACTGATATATATGTTTTATTCCCATTGTTATATTATAACTATAGTTTTATCTATCTATACAAGGGGTACGCCAGTTACATACACATTTCCAGGGGGTACGTGAAACATAAAAGTTTGAGAATCAGTGATATATACGTTTTATTTTATTCCCATTCTTATATTATAACTATAGTTTTATCTATCTATACATGGGGTACGCCAGTTACATACACATTTCCAGGGGGTACGTGAAGCATAAAAGGTTGAGAATCACTGATATATACGTTTTATTTCATTCCCATTCTTATATTATAACTATAGTTTTATCTATCTATACAAGGGGTACGCCAGTTACATACACATTTCCAGGGGGTACGTGAAGCATAAAAGGTTGAGAACCACTGATATATATGTTTTATTTTATTCCCATTGTTATAGTATAACTATAGTTTTATCTATCTATACAAGGGGTACGCCAGTTACATACACATTTCCAGAGGGTACGTGAAGCATAAAAGGTTGAGAATCACTGATATATACGTTTTATTTTATTCCCATTCTTATATTATAACTATAGTTTTATCTATCTATACAAGGGGTACGCCAGTTACATACACATTTCCAGTGGGTACGTGAAGCATAAAAGGTTGAGAACCACTGATATATATGTTTTATTTTATTCCCATTGTTATAGTATAACTATAGTTTTATCTATCTATACAAGAGGTACGCCAGTTACATACACATTTCCAGGGGGTACGTGAAGCATAAAAGGTTGACAACCACTGATATATATGTTTGATTTTATTCCCATTCTTATATTATAACTATAGTTTTATCTATCTATACAAGGGGTACGCCAGTTACATACACATTTCCAGGGGGTACGTGAAACATAAAAGGTTGAGAACCACTGATATATATGTTTTATTTTATTCCCATTGTTATAGTATAACTATAGTTTTATCTATCTATACAAGGGGTACGCCAGTTACATACACATTTCCAGGGGGTACGTGAAGCATAAAAGTTGAGAACCACTGATATATATGTTTTATTCCCATTGTTATATTATAACTATAGTTTTATCTATCTATACAAGGGGTACGCCAGTTACATACACATTTCCAGGGGGTACGTGAAACATAAAAGTTTGAGAATCAGTGATATATACGTTTTATTTTATTCCCATTCTTATATTATAACTATAGTTTTATCTATCTATACATGGGGTACGCCAGTTACATACACATTTCCAGGTGGTACGTGAAGCATAAAAGGTTGAGAACCACTGATATATATATGTTTTATTTTATTCCCATTGTTATAGTATAACTATAGTTTTATCTATCTATACAAGGGGTACGCCAGTTACATACACATTTCCAGAGGGTACGTGAAGCATAAAAGGTTGAGAATCACTGATATATACGTTTTATTTTATTCCCATTCTTATATTATAACTATAGTTTTATCTATCTATACAAGGGGTTCGCCAGTTACATACACATTTCCAGTGGGTACGTGAAGCATAAAAGGTTGAGAACCACTGATATATATGTTTTATTTTATTCCCATTCTTATATTATAACTATAGTTTTATCTATCTATACAAGGGGTACGCCAGTTACATACACATTTCCAGGGGGTACGTGAAACATAAAAGGTTGAGAATCACTGATATATACGTTTTATTTTATTCCCATTCTTATATTATAACTATAGTTTTATCTATCTATACAAGGGGTTCGCCAGTTACATACACATTTCCAGTGGGTACGTGAAGCATAAAAGGTTGAGAACCACTGATATATATGTTTTATTTTATTCCCATTCTTATATTATAACTATAGTTTTATCTATCTATACAAGGGGTACGCCAGTTACATACACATTTCCAGGGGGTACGTGAAACATAAAAGGTTGAGAATCACTGATATATACGTTTTATTTTATTCCCATTGTTATACTATAACTATGGTTTTATCTATCTATACAAGGGGTACGCCAGTTACATACACATTTCCAGTAGGTACGTGAAGCATAAAAGTTGAGAACCACTGATATATATGTTTTATTCCCATTGTTATACTATAACTATAGTTTTATCTATCTATACAAGGGGTACGCCAGTTACATACACATTTCCAGGACGTACGTGAAGCATAAAAGGCTGAGAACCACTGATATATACGTTTTATTTTATTCCCATTCTTATAATATAACTATAGTTTTATCTATCTATACAAGGGGTACGCCAGTTACATACACATTTCTAGGGGGTACGTGAAGCATAAAAGGTTGAGAACCACTGATATATATCATTTATTCCCATTGTTATACTATAACTATAGTTTTATCTATCTATACAAGGGGTACGCCAGTTACATACACATTTCCAGGGGGTACGTGAAGCATAAAAGGTTGAGAAACACTGATATATACGTTTTATTTCATTCCCATTTTTATATTATAACTATAGTTTTATCTATCTATACAAGGGGTACGCCAGTTACATACACATTTCTAGGGGGTACGTGAAGCATAAAAGGTTGAGAACCACTGATATATATGTTTTATTTTATTCCCATTGTTATAGTATAACTATAGTTTTATCTATCTATACAAGGGGTACGCCAGTTACATACACATTTCCAGTGGGTACGTGAAGCATAGAAGGTTGAGAACCACTGATATATATGTTTTATTTTATTCCCATTCTTATATTATAACTGTAGTTTTATCTATCTATACAAGGGGTACGCCAGTTACATACACATTTCCAGGAGGTACGTGAAGCATAAAAGTTGAGAACCACTGATATATATGTTTTATTCCCATTGTTATACTATAACTATAGTTTTATCTATCTATACAAGGGGTACGCCAGTTACATACACATTTCCAGGACGTACGTGAAGCATAAAAGGTGGAGAATCACTGATATATATGTTTTATTTTATTCCCATTCTTATATTATAACTGTAGTTTTATCTATCTATACAAGGGGTACGCCAGTTACATACACATTTCCAGGAGGTACGTGAAGCATAAAAGTTGAGAACCACTGATATATATGTTTTATTCCCATTCTTATACTATAACTATAGTTTTATCTATCTATACAAGGGGTACGCCAGTTACATACACATTTCCAGGGGGTACGTGAAGCATAAAAGGTTGAGAATCACTGATATATGCGTTTTATTTTATTCCCTTTCTTATATTATAACTATAGTTTTATCTATCTATACAAGGGGTACGCCAGTTACATACACATTTCCAGGGGGTACGTGAAGCATAAAAGGTTGAGAATCACTGATATATACGTTTTATTTTATTCCCATTCTTATATTATAACTATAGTTTTATCTATCTATACAAGGGGTACGCCAGTTACATACACATTTCCAGGGGGTACGTGAAGCATAAAAGGTTGAGAATCACTGATATATACGTTTTATTTTATTCCCATTATATTATAACTATAGTTTTATCTATCTATACAAGGGGTACGCCAGTTACATACACATTTCCAGGGGGTACGTGAAGCATAAAAGGTTGAGAATCACTGATATATATGTTTTATTTTATTCCCATTCTTATATTATAACTATAGTTTTATCTATCTATACAAGGGGTACGCCAGTTACATACACATTTCCAGGGGGTACGTGAAGCATAAAAGGTTGAGAATCACTGATATATATGTTTTATTTTATTCCCATTCTTATATTATAACTATAGTTTTATCTATCTATACAAGGGGTACGCCAGTTACATACACATTTCCAGGGGGTACGTGAAGCATAAAAGGTTGAGAATCACTGATATATATGTTTTATTTTATTCCCATTCTTATATTATAACTATAGTTTTATCTATCTATACAAGGGGCACGTCAGTTACACATTTCCAGGGGGTACGTGAAGCATAAAAGGTTGAGAATCACTGATATATACGTTTTATTTTATTCCCATTCTTATATTATAACTATAGTTTTATCTATCTATACAAGGGGTACGCCAGTTACATACACATTTCCAGTAGGTACGTGAAGCATAAAAGTGTGAGAATCACTGAATTAGAGTATTTTGATTTTAGTGACATTTTCTGCCGACTTCTTCAATTAACTGTTAAGTCTCCAATGTGACTTTTAAACTAGTTGAGATTTACTCATCTATGTAAACAGGACTATTCGCACCAAACGATTTGAAAGCTGCCTGAAAATGTATAATGAATTACAGTATGTGACCAAAAAGTACGTTTGCTGCCAAAACGTTTAAAGTGAAATTTTTGTTTCAGTTACTCAGCAGACGCCAGAAATCGCGCGGGGATAGACTGCAACGTTTATAAATAAAAGCAATTATTCTCAAGTGAATACTTAATTTCAAGTGACATCTCGTACACTAAATTTATAATGAATTAAAAAATTCTATGCAGATGATTTCATTATGGAGGCCAAAGTTGCCTTAAAAAGAGTGACATGCGAGTGGCTCGACCGTCGAGAAAGATCTTTTGGCAACTTCAAGGGAAACAGTTCCACTCACATACAATTACTTCTGGGGACGGAGATTGGCTCGTAATTTGCAGTTCTCAGGTTCGAGTCTCAATTTCTGAAAGAGTTGTTATTTATGGATTATTATGACATTATTATGACACCGATGGTATTAAAAAATGGCGCCGTCTCTTGGATGGGACGTGAAGCCATGACCGTGGGGGTGGCTCAGTCGGTAGCGCACCAGGCTCGTAATCTGCAGTTCCTATGTTCGAGTCCCATCTGGGCCAGCGTAGAGATTTATCTCCGCAAAACTCCTCGCCCTGCTCTCTGTCAGCAGAGGGGGGGGGGGATACCAATGGCCTTGAAAAGGCCACCGTTCTTCAGATGGGGCGTTAAGTCGTGGCTCCGTGCGCGGGAGAGTCATACCATGTGCACATTAAAGAACCCGCTAGATGGCCTTGACGGGAGGCTTGGCCATCTGTTTCCCAAGAGCTGTCCAGTGGTCCCCTCCCCCAACCTTCCCGGAGTCCTTTCGACCTGTCCATTTAGCCCATTGTGTGCAAAACATTGCGGTTCCTAACGTTGGTTGTTTGGTTGTTTGGGGTTTAATGGCGCATCGGCAACAAGGCCATAATGCGCCAAACAATATACAATATAAAAGATAAAAGACATAGAACCCCGCAACCAAAAGTTAAAATCCTTTTTCAACATTGTAAAGTGGTAAAGCAACAGAAACAAGTGTATATGAACAGAGTAAAACAACTGTAGAAATATTAAATAACATAATCCCAGGTGTAAGAGACCTGGGGCAGGTTCCTCCATAGCATTAAATTTAGCGCCATCAGTTGACAAAATGTTAATCTACGGTCTATATCTAAGTGGCCCAAAATGGAAACATTTCCATGTTATCTCAATAGAAAAATCACAACCAGAGCTCAATACCTTCTTAAATATAATTTTTAATGACAAATGTGTTTAAAGATAAATATCTCCATCATATATGTCTAAATCTCAATTTTAAACATATTTGTTCAATATTCAATGAGTTATGGACTCTGGAATATTTAATAGCCTACAAAAAAGTGATCCCAAAATTTAAACTTGTTAAGAGATCATTACCTCGTGCAATGCACTTTGTACTAAATCAGAGTCAACTATCAACTCGGATCTCTTGTTTCAAATAAATTTTGGAGTTCATTTTTTGTAGTTCCTGTTAAAAATATTCCAGCGTTCATAACTCTGAATATTGAATTGTTTAAAATCGAGATTTATATAGATTTGATTGAGTTCTTTATATTTAGACACATTTTTCATTAATAGTCATATTGAAGAAATTATTGAGCTCGGAATATGATTTCCAATTGAGATGATAACATGGAACTGTTTGCATTTTTCTGTCCGTACCATTAATCAATTGCATTATTTAAATTATGTGAACTTTGTAAAATGTCTACGTAAGCAACTAAGCATGTGGTTTTGAAGGCCCTACCATTGTTTTAAGGAGGGGGTGTGCGCAATTGACACCGCTGCTGGAAACTTGACAGCAACAATTAGTTGAAAAAAATTGCATGGAAATGGAGGAAGTGCCAAGAGGACGAGTTCCAAAACTGTCTTCTGCAATTATCTAAACGTTAAAAAAAAGTTACCAGATGCATTTCAAGTGCATAGCTCTAAAATCCAAGATATGCTATTCTAGGGGACTGAGTAAAAGTATTGTTACGTAGCCGTGCTGTCGCCGAGTGGTTAACGCGCTCAGATATTCGTCACAGAAACTCTGGTTCAAGCTCTGGATAAAAGACATAGAAGTTTTCGTGTTGCCTTTTTGCTGAGGTCTCACCTTCCTCACAGATCTTCTCTATGAACTTGTATCAGATTTCTCTGGCAAAGCAGATGCTTCAGGGTGGATTTTATTTTTCAACAAAACTTAAGTTTTTCCCATTAGTTTTTATGGAAGATGACATCACCATTCGAATTGAAACTTCACTCGGGTCACAGATTCAACTCCTTTTGTGGTGTCAGCTCGAAAGGAGGGCAAAGGTTGCTCAATGGTAGGGCGCCCAGACTCGTAATCTGTAGTTTCCAGTTCGAATCTCCATCTGTTCGAGCGTTGAGATTTATCTCTGCGCGTGACTCTCAGCGTGCCTTCGGTAAGAAAGGAAATACCTACGGGCTCGGAAAGGCCGCCTTCGGTCGGATGACGTTTTAATTCATGACCCAGCGTTAAAGAGAACCATAACCGTGTGTATGTTAAAGAATCCTCTGGATTGCATGGATTAGAGACTATCATCTGTTCAGTGGGTTCCCTTTCTCTATCGAGCTATAAGCACTTGATGTCCTTGTGTCCTGGGTCCAGGCTCGTAATCTGCAGTCCCAGGTTCGAGACTCAGCTGGGACAGCGTTGAGATTTATCTCCGCGAAATTCCGTTCCCTGCTCTCGGTCAGTAGGGGACACCGATGGGCTTGAAAAGGCCGCCTTCCATCGGATTGAACGGTAAGCCATGGCCCCGCGGTGTGCACGAGAGCCATACCCTGTACACCTTAAAGATCACGCTGGATGACCTTGATGGGAGGCTGCCATCCGTCTCCCAACAGCTGTCCAGTGGGTCCTCTTCTGCCAACCTTCTCTGAGCCTTCGGGGTCCTTGTGACCTGGCCATTTAACCCATTGTGTGCAAAAAAGTGCCGCTCAGTGGTGAGACAATCCAATCGACTTGAATGGCACAGTGTCTGCGGGATATCGATATGTCAGATTGCAGTGAGGTCGGGCCGCGAGTTCAACTTTCCATCGACTGATGACGTCACGTTCGAATTTTGTTTGCATCCACACGGATCATTTCATCTGATTTTCCTTCTCAAGAGATCTCGGTTATTTCTTCGATTCTTACGCCACCATTTCAATTAATGATTTGTGTTGCCATTGCAAAAGAAAGGTCATCTTTCGTCCCATAAAAGATTTCCATCCACGATAAAAATCGTCAGTTGATGTCAACCACAAGAGAGAGAGTGAAACATTTCTCTACCTTTACCCTTCAGTGGAGATATTCCCGAACACAATACTGAAAACAGAAAACTTTTCGCTTTGGCAAAGTTAATCAATCCGTTTGCTATTTTTAGTAGCCCATTAACAAATGGATGTCACAGCGAAGAGGTACTCAGCAAAAGATTTATCTAGCAAGTGATGGATCATGGTTTTTATAGCTGCTGGTTTAGACTGCTCAGGGTCCAGCTTCTGAGGTTCAGACGGGTTAGGTTCCTACTACTTTGCAAGTAGTATGATCACAACCTACGGAACCCCTTTGTACAGTTCTTTCCCCCTATGACGTCACTGACCAGGCCCACTTCCGGACACGCCCCCAATTAATTACTAAATAATCAATTAATAACTAATTAATAATCCATAATTAATTAAAAATTAATCCCCTTTATTAAAAACCTCCATTTATTAAAAAATTCCCCCTCTTTTATTAAAAAACCCCTTCCTTACCCCCCCCCTTAACCCGTGGCGCCATCTGGTGACTATGAGGAGTACTATTTTCGGGAAAAAACCTATTTTAACTCTAATTTCCCAATTTTTGATTCCCCTCCTCATTAAAAAAATTCCCCTATCAAAAGTTCCGCCCCCTTTATTAAAATTCCCTCCCCCCATTTTAACCCCTGGCGCCATCTAGTGACTATAATGTCGGGTAAAACCCTCGATTTTAGTCGTAATTAAACTTTGATGGGTGGCAACGATCGGATGATGCAAGTCTCCGAATAATTGCAGGAGTGGTAACCTCGCGCCGAAAGGGGTGATGCAATCCTCAATTACAAAGTCCAAATATTCCGCGGAAGCTTATCAAAATTCCTTCCCCTTTATTAAACCCCCCCTCTATTAAACTTCACAAACTCTCTTGTTATCCACATTCATTTTGCCAAGTCCTTCCCCTTTATTAAACTCCCCCCCATTAAACTTCACAAACTCTCTTGTTATCCACATTCATTTTGCCAAGTCCGCTAATCAACTCCCAATTATCTAGTAATTAAACACTTAACAAAATTCCCTCCCCTTTATTAAAAATCAAAAGGTACCTCTATTAAAACTTCACAAACTCCCATCCTTTTACAAGTTCTCTAAACATAGAAAATCAACTCCCAAAGTTGTATATTCCCTGTATTACCCATTTTTATTCCTTAGTAATTAAACACTTATCCAAAACTCTGTTCCTCATCATTAAAAACCCCCGGTCGAAATAAAACGTGGTAAATCAGTTTTCTCTAGGCATGTTTAATCAGTCTCATCCAACGTCCTGTATTTAAAAAAAAAAATCCTTCCCGATGCAGATTTGAACCCGCTACCTTGGTGTCCACATTCATCTGAAATTTGCCAAGTTCCGCTAAACTTTGGGTGGCAACCCCTCGCTGAATGGTTGATGCAATCCTTGAACAAGGTCCCCGTATTTTGCGAGTTCGACCTTCACTAGAAGAAGGACTATCCCGCAGTAACTGTCCCACAGAAAATAAAAAATGCTATTGGTTAAAAAAATTAATAAAAAAAAATCTGATTTTATTCGTCATGATGAAAAATATTGAAGCTAATAGGGTATGTGCGACATAAAAGATCAGTGTTCGGATCCTCACCCCGGACCACGTTTTACTGATGGGTGGTTAAGTCCTACGAAATTAAAAAATTCCAAACGGGGAATCGCAAGGGTTTCATTGACGGATGAATCTTGGATCTGCGCTGCTTTCATATCGGGTCTTACAACATGAAAACCCACTTGCACCCTTGACCTCTATTTTAAGACTCGAAATATTTACAAGTCCAGAAGCTGTTCTCTGCATTCCCAATTCTACCCTTTATGATAGGTCAACGTTTCAATATACCCCATGTAGACTTTTGAAATTATGCGCCCTAAACCTCCAAGAGCTGATGTCGTCAGATATCTGTGCTCCCGCGTCAGGACTTGTCTTGGAAAGTGATTTTATGTTTGTCTCAATTACTCTCCGCCGTTACGCGACATGGTTTAAAAATACTTATTACAGTTGTATCCTCAGTACGGGGAAGTAACACTACTCCGAAGAAAAATCGGCTATGGGAGTAATCATTAATCTACAAGCGCTCATACAGTTTCCGGGTCTGTCCTGTACTTATGCCGTTGTTCGCACATACAAGAAGCGACGTGTCTAAGAATGCCTTCTCCCCTGTTTCGACGCTGCTACGCATTCTTCTACTAATCATTGTCACGTGATTCTAAAGAGATGTCGGGAGACGAGCGCACACACAGGCTGCCCACCCACTGATAAAAGGTCAAGGGTCAACTCAAGCGCTGACCTATGGAAAGTTGATAAACGAAACATGTCTAATTTCTTGTGAGAACCGCTCGTGTCTTATCTCACTCAAAGATCTTTTGAACAAAGTTAAATAATTACTGTTTCCTGTCGAATGCTACACTTTATCAGAACTCCATGTGGGGTGCCTTCGGATCTTAAGTTATCGCGTTCTCCAAGCGCTCAGCTGATTTTACAAGGTCGACACCACAATTAAAGTATGTAGCGGTTACAGGGAGAATATGATTTGACCTCGTACATTAGAAAAGGGAACAATTGTTAATGTCATAAGAAATGTGTGACGTATAATTCCGTGGAAAAACTTAATACGAAATCTTTAGCATTATTCCCGGCATCCTTTGTTAGGTGATAGTATTAACATCCTTATACGCTCTCACTTCAATTTTCATATGGCATTCGGGGTAGTTATCACTTAAGCTTCAACTTTTTTTTTTCCAACCGCAATAATGCGCAGTTTCTGTGGAACGCTGGTGACTTCGATGCAAAGGACGATCTTTCTCACACTAACGATACGGCCGTGCACTAAAAAACAAACCTTTATTGTCTGGAACCCCATAGACAATAAAGAACTAAAAAGTCATTAAAGCCGTGAATGGACTTATGTGAAACGTAATGTACTGAGCTTGACAACATTAATATAGACAGGGATCCTCGCTTGTTTTCTCTATACTATCATAACCCTCGATGCTTGAGAAATTATCAAATATGAATAGACCTCTGTAAAGTTCTGACCACACAATCTTCTGAGTTACTTCTGCTGTAGGTGTCTAATTCTGTCAGGATCACAAGGGATGTTTTACACATTCAAGGACTTTTTCTGACATTCGTTAATCAAAGTGTCTATCCTACGCATCAGACTTATCGTTACATCGACAAACTACCTATCCATAGGTTGTGTAAGCATTTAGAATGAAAAATTGAGTTTGCCTCACTGTCATACAATCTCATAACTTAATTTTCAGATGCACGTTTCTTCATAGAATCTTAAACTCCCAATATCTATGCATTTCCTCACATATCTCGCAAGATAATTAAAGTTCAATCACTGATTCATCTTCCTTATCTGTATGTTTACTTTCTAATAAACTAAACTCTAACGACCAAAGTAGGTAAATCGCAAGCATCATCAGATTTTTTCCATATGCTTACGTTGAAAATCGCACAATAGCCTATTCAGTACTTTACCACAACCGATACAGCCAGAAGTTACGATAGCCAACATCTATCCCATAGACAGTAGGTTAGTTACTTCTAACAAAGTCAAGGTTTGAGATACATAGTAAGACATGAACGTTGTTTACCTGCCAAGATCCCGACATCCTCTCATCCCTTCTACAGGGTCGTGTGAAAGCTAACCGTTAAGACAGATAGTTGCATATATTTTTAAAGATACACCGAACTCACTCTTACATGCACGAACCTTCCATTTCCTATTGTATGAAAAGGAAAGTTTTAATTTACGATTTAGATGTCAAATGAAAACTTCTCATTTAGGGACTGTCGTAGTCCACTTCGAGTTCTTCTCCTCCCCTTGCTCCCGCTCTTCTTCTCGCTTACAAAGGGGAAGGAAAATCCTATCGATGGTGCAATCATTCACTGAGTTCGTATTCACTTCAAAGGAAGGCAGAGCGCCGATTTACCTATACAGCAAGATTGCCGGCGTCCTATCTTCCTATGAAGGGAATACGAACTCAGTTAGAGATTGCACCATCGACATGCCTTAGGTTTATTTGCTACTTATTAGGGCCCATATAGGAAGCTTTTAAAAATTTTAATTATTTATTTTTAAAATTATTTATCTGAAATTTTAACTCATTTTTTTTTTGTCCTCTGTCATATTGGTTTTTTTCCTGTAGAACATCTTTTTCACTTGACTGAGGGGCTTTTTTTTCCATCACCGATGTGCTCTTTCGTCTGCAGTGACTAAGTAATAATAAACCGATTCCAGATACGAAATCGGACTTTAGAAAGGAAGGAATTTCGGTGAAAGCGAACAGACGTGCCACCAATATTTTTTGAAGGAATCGATACCAAAGGCGGTGTTTCAATATTCGTAGGGGAGCGTTCCCGTTCTCCTAAACTGAAATGGGGGCGGGGGTGGCTCAGTCGGTAGCGCGCCAGGCTCGTAATCTGTAGTTCCCAGGTTCGAGTCCCAGCTGGGTCAGCGTTGAGATTTATCTCCGCAAAAATTTCCCGCCCTGCCCACGGTCAGTAGGGGACACCGATGGGCTTGGAAAGGACGCCGTCCGTCGGATGGGACGTACAGCCGTGGCCCCGTGTGCAGGAGAGCCATACCCTGTGCACGTTAAAGAACACGCTGGATGGCCTTGACGGGAGGCTACCATCTGTCTCCCAACAGCTGTTCCAGTGGGTCCCCTCCCCCAACCTTCTCTGAGCCCTCGGGGTCCATGTGACCTGGCCATTTAGCCCATGGTGTGCAAAAAAGTGCCGCTCAGAGGTAAAACAACCCAACCCTAAACTGAAATGATATCTGGCAAATGCACAGTCAGAATACCTCATTACAGATCTCAAGGGGTGCAGGTAGTGGCAATGGGATCGTTGCCATTCCACTCCCAATCGTTTTTCGGTAAATTCCAGATGAAGGAAAATCTTTGGAAATGTGCACTGCTCGGAGTAATTCAGTGGTAACTGGAATCTAAGAAAGAAAAATCATTTGCAAAAGGCGTTTCTGAATGAGACTTTATGAAAAATGAAACGAAGAATTTAAAAAGAAATAAGCGAATTGTGTAAAGTTGTAGAAAATCCCGAATCCCACATTTTCCCTCAATTTACGAATTTCTGTGCCTCGTTTATTATGACTCTGAATTTCCCACTTGGGGGAGGAGGGAGGGGGAAACTCTAAATATCTAAATAACTCCGGGTTAAATCTTCTCTTTCTAAACGATCCCCTGTCTTAAGGATAATTTTGACCAAAAAATATGCTGGAAATGCAAAGGCGTAGCTAAGGGACTATGTGGGGGGGGGGGGGGAGAGAACGAAAATTTGCGAATTCGGAAATCAAATTTTGTCAACTGAGAAAATAACTACTTTACATAAATTTAACTATGTCTCTGTCAGGGATGTACCCAGGATTTAGTACGGGGGGGGAGGGGGGGGGGTCCCAAGATGTTGCCAACTCTCCTGAAGTTTACAATAGGAAAAAAAAAATCCCAATTTTCTCAACTTGCCTGGATTTTACCAAACCGCTTCGAATTTTACCAACTCCGATTTACTTTGGGAGGGGGGGGGGGGTAGCCTGCTCCCCATAGCTACGCCCCTGGATGGATAACTTGCACCCCTCCTCTGATTACTATTTCACCATTCGGTTGGGGAAAGGGTAGACTTCGGAGACCACTCTTCTGGAAAGAAAAGTCAATCGTCATTTGAAAGCAATCGCAAGCGGCGATCTCAACTAATGACGAAGGAAGGGGGCGAAAATCACAGAACAATGAAAGGCTCGGGTATAGGGAAAAAATTTACACTTGAGGGCTGAACAAATGGCTGGAATGAATCGGAATGCAGTTCTAACATACGTATATTTTCAGTTTGTCAAATGAATTATTTAGGGAGAATGCCGAGTGCCTCCCCACCCACACCCATTCTCCGTCCCTCCCTCCAGATCCAAAAATGACTCGATTTGGGGGGAGGGGGACAAGAGGATAGTAGCTCCCGCTTGGAAAATTTTATCGAAAACTTTATGTTGACTAATTCAGGTTTTTAAGTTTTCCTTTGTTTTTCGGAAGCATATTATTTATTTCTATTTATTAACATGAAAAAACTTTTTTTTCGTGCACTTTCAATGATAAGTTTAATTTTATTATTTTCGTTTTCGAACATTTTTATTTGTATTATGGAATGAAGAATGTTGCGATTGCTGAATTCGCAACCGCATTCATTAGTGAAGGGCTCGGCTTAAATGTTTCTATCTTGAAACATTGATTTGTTCCCACTCTCTGAAACCTTTTCAGCGCTCCTCCTCCCCCGAATAAAAAAGGTTCCCTACTCCCATGAACAGAGATACTTTTTGCAACAATTTCTACATTTCTCCAAGTGTAAGTGCACAAATGTCTGATTGCATCCCCCCCACCCCCTCTTTCGATGAAGAAGATGCAGAAACTGATAAACTGTTCTCTGTTTGACGTCTTGTGAGATGTGAGAGATGAAGTCGGGAGCACAGTCGTCCCTGACGTGCTATATCTGTCCAACATTGGCCGACCCAATTTAGATGCGACGAGCGCAGGGAATGCACTCCTGCATGCGCGCAGGAATAACCCAGTGAGAAAAGTGCACCGCAAGGGTTGCAGCGATCCAAGTAGGCCTCGGGAAGAACTCTCTCAAGGTTGATCGCCTGGCCCACAAAACTACTGGGAGGCTTCTCTCTCTTCCTCGTGTGGTGGCTTCCTTCTTCTTTCTCTGGAAACAGTTCCCCGGATGCAATGGGAAGGGGTTCAAATCCTGCAGGGGAGATGCCTTTCCTCGACTGAAGCTCTCTTTCTCCGTGGCAGGGGAAAATATCCTCTAAGCATTGTCAATGGTTCAGCGAAAAATTCTCTGTTTCAGTTTCCCCCCCCCCCCCCCAGGACGACGGAAAAGAATTCCCACGAATAACAGAAAATACAAATGTCGGAGCTTTATGCAACGACTTCTGAACGCCACGTGTTGTTCTGCATCCAGACATATTTTGTTACATTTCTTGTTATATAACAATAAGCAAAGCTTAAAGGAAGACTTTACATTTCTATAACTTCAAACATATATTCCATTTTTTTTTTAAAATCAAAACTGAGTCATGCATTTTTTCCCTCTTCGGTTTGTTCTTATTACAATAACATTCCGATGCACGTTACGTAATCAAAACATTCTACTCTAGTGAGATTCGTTTGTGAGGTTTTTAAAAAATTATATTGATATTGGCAATATTAAAGAATAATATGGCATTAAGTGTTTTCATTCGATTTCTGTTTCTTTTTTTACTTATTATTGAGTAACTTTATTTTTTACCGCTACAAGTAACTTTATTTCTGCCCCCCCCCCGGAAAAAAAAGTTGTTTTACCATATGAAGTGGGGCGGGGGTGGCTCAGTCGGTAGCGCGCCAGGCTCGTAATTTGTAGTTCCCAGGTTCGAGTCCCAGCTGGGTCAGCGTTGAGATTTATCTCCGCAAAATTCCCCGCCCTGCCCACGGTCAGTAGGGGACACCGATGGGCTTGGAAAGGCCGCCGTCCGTCGGATGGGACGTTAAGCCGTGGCCCCGTGTGCGGGAGAGCCATACCCTGTGCACGTTAAAGAACGCGCTGGATGGCCTTGACGGGAGGCTACCATCTGTCTCCCAACAGCTGTTCCAGTGGGTCCCCTCCCCCAACCTTCTCTGAGCCTTCGGGGTCCATGTGACCTGGCCATTTAGCCCATGGTGTGCAAAAAAGTGCCGCTCAGAGGTAAAACAACCCAACCCAACCATATGAAGTAAATTCAATCTTTTTCCGTAAAAAAATTATATTTTTTGTGATCTCCAACTATCTTATCATCTTCGTGTATTGTTTTGCTTTCACATTTGCAATAGAATGCCAGTTAAACCATTAGCAACGCGGCGGGGGTGGCTCAGTCGGTAGCGAGACAGGCTCGTAATCTGTAGTTCCCAGGTTGGAGTCCCAGCTGGGTCAGCGTTGAGATTTATCTCCGCAAAATTCCCCGCCCTGCCCATGGTCAGTAGGAGACACCGATGGGTTTGAATAAGGCCACCGTCCGTCGGATGGGACGTTAAGCCGTGGCCCCGTGTGCGGGAGAGCCATACTCTGTGCACGTTAAAGAACACACTGGATGGCCTTGACAGGATGCTACCATCTGTCTCCTAATAGCTGTTCCAGTGGGTTCCTCCCCAAACCTTCTCTGAGCCTTCGGGGTCCTTGTGACTTGGCCATTTAGCTCATAGTATGGAAAAAAGTGCCGCTCAGAGGTAAAACAACCCAACCCATTAGCAATATGCTTTCAAAATTAAGATGCTCTCAGAATTATGTAAATACTTCAGCAATTTACATTTATGACACTTTAGAGTTGAGTTTAGAGCAAGACTACTCAATTAGTAACATACCGCTCCTAAAAATTTGCCGCCCAGTCGACCGCTTGGAAATGCCTGTGCTCTGTTGGCCCTTTCGCTCCTTGGCTCATTTTCTTCGAGGTAGGCAGTTTCAAACATTTCAGGAAGCCAAAAACGGATGTTGGCAGTTGTTGACCTCCAAGGCGAAGAAAGAATCGAAGAAGAATCGAAAAGTTGCAGACAGATAGATGGCTACGAACTGTTGAGAATAATAGCTTACATTTCGCTGAGCACGGTTCGTTATTTATATTGTAATAATCATTTCTCAAGTAGACGATGAATCGCCCTGGTACTTGAAACAAGATTATTAAAAGGAATCAAATATTACTTCTGCCCAACAAGCATTTAATAGCAGGCCCGGATCTAGAAAAAAAAAAAAAATCGAGGATTGGGGTCAAGAAACACAATCGAGCCGAAAAATGTAGGGAACGGGAGGGGGGGGGGGACAAGAGATTGAATTTCCAATGCAGTATAACATTTCTCCCTCTGTTTTAAATAAATAAAAAATAAATACCCCCTCAAGCAGCTGCTTGCCACAGAGGTCTGACAGGAGCTTGTCAGTTTATATGCCATAGTAGAAGGTCTGAGATAAATAAAAAATAATAAATACCCCCTCAAGCAGCTGCTTGCCACAGAGGTCTGACAAGAGCCGGTCAGTTTATATGCCACAGTAGAAGGTCTGTGAGGATGTCAGGACCTCAACAGAAAAACGACACATACATCCATGCCTTACCCGGGGCTCGAACCCAGGTCCCTTAGATCAGTAGCCAAGCACGCTAACACAAGTCTTAAAAAAATTCTTGCAAAATTCATGAAATTTAAAAAAGTTTAATGATTTTTTTGCCTCTTTTATCATTATTAGCAGTCCTAAAAGGGGTGGCTCAGTCGGTAGCGTGCCAGGCTTGTAATCTGTAGTTTCCAGGTTCGAGTCCCAGCTGGGCCAGCATTGAGATTTATCTCCTCGAAACTCCCCACACTGCCCACGGTCAGTAGGGGACACCGATGGGCTTGGAAAGACCGCCGTCCGTCGGATGGGATGTTAAGCCGTTGCTCCGTGTGCGGGAGAGCCATACCCTGTGTACGTTAGAAAACACGCTGGATGGTCTAGACGGGAGGCTGCCATCTGTCTTCCAACAGCCGTTCCAGTGGGTCTCCTCCCCCAACCTTCTCTGAGCCTTCTTTTTTAAAGAAGTCTCTTTCGATTCGAACTTTTGCCGCCGAATTTGTGGATAAACCACAAGGCCTTCTGATGGTAATACCCTCAAAGTTACAATGTTTCTTCTATAAATTTCTTGTAGCTTTAGCATCAAGCATCTTGCTCTCATGTTTACGAAAGGTCCACCTTAATTTCAAAAGTACCCTTCTCGATAATATCTCGCGCAATAAGACTATCATTTTGAATTTCGCTCTTTAGATTTTTTTAATTTTTTAATTATTATATTAAATATCTATCTATCTTTCCATATACACATTAAAAAGTGGAAAATGAACCGAAAACTTATCGATGGTGCAATCATTACCTACTCAAGAAGATTGTGAGCGCCCCATCTTCCTTTGAAGTGAATACGAACTCAGTGACTGATTGCACCATCGATAGGATTTCGATTCATTTTCTACCTTTTAGGGTGCATATAGGAAGATAAATAAATACCCCCTCAAGTAACTATTTGCCACAGAGGTCTGACAGGAGCCTGTCAGTTTGTTCACCATAGTAGAATATCTGTGAGGAAGGCGAGACCTCAGCAGAAAGACAATACAAACTCGAACCCAGGTCTCTCTGATCAGCGCCAAGCACTGTAACCACTCGCCAAGGAACGACTATAAGAGAGGAATTTTTAATTAATATTTTTTTCTTTATCACTAAAAATGCCTATCTTCAGAAACTTTCATTTCATTTGATATACGATTCATAAACATCGAAATATCATTTATATCGTTAAGGTCGACCCCAGTGAAAATTACGAACCTTTTTTGGGGTGGGAATTGTGAGGAAGATAAATAAATACCCTCTCAAGTAGCTATTTGCCACGGAGATCTGACAGGAACAACTTTTACTTTCCGATTTGATTGTGCTCAAGAGATTCGTTCAATTTAAATGAGGAATTTGCGAGTGCATATCCCGATGGCCGAGTGGTTAGCGTGCTTGGCTATTGATCAAAGGGACCTGGGTTCGAGCCCCAGGAAAGGCATGGGTGCCTTTCTGCTGAGGCCTCGACTTCTTCACAGATCTCTATGGCGCATTAAATTGACAGGCTCTATGGAAAGCAGCCGCTTCGGCGGTGGGAGGGGGGGGGGGGAATATATTATATGATTTGTCGAATTCTGAATCCTAAAGAAGATAGTTATTTGAAAATGGTTTTCGGTGTGGATTCGTTTGACCTTCAGGATCCCTCCTCCCCCCCGAAAATCCAGTCGTCTTATACGAAATCTAAAATTTCTCATAATGCTTTGAAATCCAAAATAGTTGCATTTGTATAATTTTATATTAGCTCCATATTTTATTTTTGAACTAAAAATAGATTTCAAAAAACTATAAAATATTTTTCTATATACTGTAGAATATCATTTTAAACTTTCCTATTCGTTTGAATATTTTAGTAATTGGAAAAGTCAAATTTTATTCTCTTTGAGTGGATATTTATTTTACTATTTCATTGACATTTTATATTTGTCAATATCAGTTAAATCATGTTATTATTTAGGTTAGCTATGAAAGAATAACAGCTAATTTCAGAAATGGCCTATTTCAATTAATAAATGCTATGCTGTTTTGGTCCAAACCCCCTTTTCGAAACACCCTGGATTTCTTGCGTACGTCCTTTAGCCTCTTAATAAATGCGTATGAAAGACCAAACGGTATAAAGGACACCCTGGTAACTGTAATATAGTCAAGGGTGAAAAGGCAATAAGAAATCTAGGATAATGTCAAAAATTAAAAGGGTTCAAACAGAATTATTACAAAGAAAAAATGTCGCATTATAATGCCTCGGATGACGAAATAACAGTGAAAGCCAAAACACCTTCGATGATGAAACGATTAGTAATTAGTGTTGCTCTAACGAGAGTCCTAGGTGAGAGTAGAGGCCCTGTATAGTTAGAGGCTGGCCATCTCAAAATTGGACGCCATGTTTTGTCGTCTCTCGGATTGTTTAGCGTGCATAGCTGAATGGTATTGCAGGGTACTTATGGATTTTGGCCGTCCCGTGGCCGAGTGATTATTTCCTTATTCTGAACATACGAAAAATAATAAAAGAGTGAGACGCTATTTCGGCCATCAGCATCTAGCTATAAACTTCTGGATTGCGTATTCAGATTTAGAAAAGGGAGTTTGCTGCAAATATTGCGTTCTCTTTGCAATCACTGGAGGAAGAAATAAGGCATCAATCTTGCAATGGTTAGTGGCCTCTCCAGTTACAAATTTGCTAAATTAGTAGGTAAAGATGGAATTTTAAATATTCACAATTTATATGCATATCAGGAAGCAGTTTTGGATGCTGAAAATTTTATAAAGTGTTACGAGGATTCTAGTAAAGATGTAAGAAATGTGTTAGACGCTACTGGAGCAAAACAAGTCGAGAAAAATAGAAATAGACTTAGACCCACAACGCAAACTATATTTTTTTTAGCTCGCCAAAACATACCTTTCCGTGGTCACAGGGACGATGGCCATTTATTGATTAATAATAATGAAACATGGAATGAAGTAAATTTTAGAGAATTACTTCGTTTGCGGATGGATGCAGGGGACAAGATTCTTGAACAACATTTTTTTAAGTACTTCTTCTCGTGCTACCTACATTAGTAAAAGAACTCAAAACGAGATGATCAAATGCTGTAGTGATGAAATTTTAGTCGTGATAACTGATAAAAACTTAAATGCTAAATATTACAGCATAATTTTCGATGAAACCAGATATTTTACATGTTTCACAAATGTCTGTTGTTATCCGCTATTTAAACCAGGAGAGCGTGCATGAAGATTTTGTGCATTTTTGGATTGCCACTCTAAAAATTGCAATTTAGATCCAGATACATTAGAACCATTTTGAGAGGTAGTATTTTAGGGCAAACTATACCTAAGGTAATAGAGCAAATGAATTTGCCATTGGAAAATTGCGTGGGCATTTGCACAGATGGTTTCAGTGTAATGGCTTCGAAACAAAAAGGAGCCGTTCAAGAAGTTCAGAAATCACTGAAACATGCAACAAGATGTCCTTGCTCCAATCATGGTTTAAATTTAGGATTGTCAAAATATTGTAGTGTCCAATGTGTTAGAAATGCTGTGGGTGTAATGAAAGAAACCATTGCATTTTTTTCGTTATCTTCTAAACGAAACTTTATTTTAAAACATATGATAGAGGGTCAACTTACCAGCCTATGTGAAACGAGGTGGATTGAGTGCCATGATGCAGTTTTGCAATTTAAAACAAATACGATATTGGAAGCATTAACTAAGATATCTCTTTGGAATGAGAGAGAATCTGCCAGCAGAGCTCAAACACTTATATTATAGCGATATCAACTTGCGATTTTATTATCACATTGCATTTATTAAGTGAGATATTTGCTATTACTCTACCTTTAAGCAAATTATTGCAGAAAAATAATTTAGACGTTAAGAGAACAAATGATGTTGTATTCAATACTTTGTTGATCTTAAACAAGAGACAGTTCCCAGAAGATAATTTTGGGAAAATACTAGTAGAAATAAAGGAATCTCTGAAATTATTACATATCATATTTTCTAAACCTAGAACGACAAAAAAAAAAAGAAAAATCGTGCAAATCCAGGAACATACAGTGCTTCAGATTATTAGTACATAACAGTTTTTATTCCGATATTAGAAAGCATAATTAGTGATATTGAGTCGCGTTTTAAACAGGACAGACTTGACTTATACTATTCGCAGTGCTGTGTTCCTTCAGAAATAATAACTATGAATGATGAATCCATAAATTCTGCTGTTAATGTTTTACTTGACGTTTTACTTGACAAATATTCGGAATTATCAAAAGTATTGCAGTTATGAAAATTAAGCTTGCAGCTGAAATGCAGTTGTGGAAAACGAAATGGAGCAATATAAAATTAGAAGTACCACAAGATGGCCTTACAGCTTCAAAAAAATGTGATTCACAGATTTATCCTAATGTGTGTATCTGAAAATTTTATGTACCTTTCCAGTCAGCGTTGCCTCCTCAGACAGAAGTTTTTCCAGCAGTAAGAAGACTTAAATCCTGGATTATAGATCTAGAATGGGAGAAGATCGATTACTTGGCTTTATTATATACTCATCGAGACCTTAAAATATCCGGAGAAAATATAATAGATCGCTTTTCTAATATGGGTCTTAAGCGCAATATGGAATTTATTTAATTGCGAGTTTTAAAATTGTTATTTTCAAACAATGTGTTTTAATAGCAAGAGCATTTAACCTAACTAACGATTTGCTATTTCGGAAGATTGTAGCAGTATTTCTTTAAGCTGACTAAAGATTTCTTATTAACCAAAAAATTTTTAAGATGACTATAAATTTGGTATTATTTTATCAAACCATGGACTGAGAACAAAATGCGCTCTAGAGAGCTTGCGTATTTTTGCAATTAATCTTTCATACTTTTTAGAAATATTGCCTAGTATTTTTCCATTGAAATAAAATTTTGTTAGCTATTCATTCCTTTTTAAAGGGAAGTGGGTGCTACCCTAAGCAAAGAACGGAAATAATCTAAAAACTTTATCAAGCTTACCCTAGTTTCTCATATAACATTACACAAGGACATGCCTGCTGGGCTAATTTAGACCAGGTAGGGATTATTTGGAAATGCAATAAAACCTCACTATTACTAGTCCTCTATAATTAGAATTACCAATTCTATTTTCCGCAATCAAAATTTTATCTCTTTTTTAAGTATATGACCAATTTCTCAGCTTCTACTGATTCAATAACAACATATTTTTTTCTGTGTTACATGACACCTAGTAAACTAAGATTATATCAATGATAAACATAAAACATTAATGTTACGCATTTTTTTAAAAACTTATTAGCTCTATCCTTTCCACCAATTTTTTTTTTCTGTTGAGACATTAAAATTTCTATATGCGAGAAACTTTTTCCAAAAAATTTTAAGGGATATATTAAACAAACAAAATGTGTGGAAATTATTAATTTTTTAAAAGATTCCATTCCAATGTCATTTTTAGTTCTGGTCCTACGGAAACGAGAGCGCTTTATGCATTTGCTGAGAAACATTCGACGATCGAGAAGCTTTGGCGAAGCCATGCCTTACCCGGGGCTTGAACCCAGGTCCCTTAGATCAGTAGCCAAGTGTACTAACTACTCGGCCACGGGACGGCAAATATATACGCCATAGGAATAAAAAAAAAGTAAATATCATATCGAATAACCATTTTCAGTGTCTCCTATAACCTGGATGGGTTTCATAACCCCTTAGTAGTGTATGGATCATAATTCGTTTTATGTTGTTGGACATCTGATGAGTGTTTCTCACAGAGTAGTGTGAAGTCATCGAAGCCTAACATCACACCCTAATTTCTTTGGCAGTGGGTATCTGTTGGGGTGTTTCTTCAAGGATAGTCCATTTCAAGGATAGTCCATGGTCCACTATTGGAATTCTCAGGCTCTTAAACGAGGAGCGACACTTTTAAAACTAGCATTGAATTTAGGATTGTAAAATTTTTTGAAAAAGATATATGAAATGATTTTTGTGGCATTTGTTTTTAAGCCATTTGTTACTGTATTACATATAAATTTATACTTTACTAACTGTAAGAATTTATTAATTTATTTATTGAACATTACATATACTGAGAGGTTGCTGTGCGCTCTTTCCCACAACTGTAAAAAGATTTTGCTTCTGTATCGAATTATCACATATTTTTTGTTGTCAACCTATAAAATTTTACTCCATCCCTCGGAAATGTTCATTAAGTTATTGCGATACATAGCCTATAAGGAGGCAAAGTTGTCGAGAAGTCACGTCTTATGAATGCTCAACGAAAATGAGGTAGAAGAAACCAAATGACACCAAAGTTAGATTCATGAAATGTGGAATAGTATACAAGTGACCCATTAGCAAATAAAAAGGAACAACGTTAGCTCTTTATACATTCTTTAAGCAATATCCTCTTCAAACCCTGAAGCAATAGTAGTTGATCATGGCATTTCATTTTTCTTAATAGTTGGTATTATTTTGTATCGTTACATTTGATTAAATTACCTGAAAGTTTCGAGTCGTGATAAATATTGTCGTATGTTTTTATCCTATTCATTGTTTTTGCAAACTACTCATGTAACCAGTAGCCAAATTAAGCATCATATATCACTCATAGGTAAGAAATAAGACTGCTAGAACGTATCCCCATATCAAATATACGACTCCGTTGAAAGCTGATTTGATAAAAGTTCTCTTCTCCAAAAACGAATTCCTCATGTTCGGCGGTGGTATTACTATTTATTATATATTAGGTTTGTTTTTTCCTTCAGTATACCCTAGAAATTCTTTCAAATATTTCGTATCTAAAATTTCATCCCTTCAATTTATCCTGGAACCGAATATACTGTAAAGATACGAAACTCCTGTTGTTTTACTGTATATTTATAGCGGGGCGACTTGATGTCAGTAATCGATTAACGGACAGGCAATCTCGTCAGGTACAGTGAATTTCATGATTTTGAAGAATATGACGGACCTCAAATACTACCTAGGACCCACTGCACCTTAATTCGATGCTGCCTTTATGGTAGTGCATCTGTGCGAGTACACCTGAAGCTCACAGGTCCCTAAGCTTGAAGATATCCATGTTCTACCAGAAAAAGATTAGCATTAATTCATTAGGGTACAGAAGTTGGTAACACATCAGGCTTATAATCTGGTTTCCAGGTTCAAGTCACAACTGCGCCTGCTTTCAGATTTATCGCCGCTAAACTACCCACCCTATGAATTTAAGTTTAATGATTTTTTCATGCTTATGAATATATGCAAATACGAGTTTTAATAATTTAATGTGGTTGCGCCTTTCTGTTAGAATGGTAAACCTTTTACTGACAACGTTATGGGTTGAGACTCTTAGGCTTGACATAGCTTAAGACCTATAACTGGCGAGACGATAAAGCTCTCAAGCTTCTTTGACACAGCTGGTCTACGTTGTTTTACCTGTGGCCTTTTTGCACACATTTGGCTAAATGGCTGTCACAGAGAGTACGAATTCTGAAAAAATTTGGAAATGGGATCCACTGGACAGTTGTTAGGAGCCTCCCATCCAGCGATTTCTTAAATGTGCACAAGGTATGGTTTTCTGTCACAAAGGGCGTGACTTGACATCCAACTGATGGCAGTCTTTCCAAGTCCATTGGTTTTCCTTTTCCACTCACCAAGGACAGAACTGGGGAGAAAATTTTAATTGCAGGGACCTAGAACTTGCCAACATCAACACTTATTTATTACATTGACGAGGATGCTAACTGATAGGCTTAGTGATAAACCGATAGGGAAATTGAAGTACTTCTGAATGGTTATGATCTTGAGCAAGTTCCTCATTTAGAATTTGAACAGATAGTAGCAATGATAATTGTAGTAGGGAGTGCGAATGGAAATTTTAAGAAAATGCGAAATGTGTGGGAAAAACAGGTGTATACCCTAAACTCAGGACATATAATAATAGTTTGCTATGAAAAAGAAACCGATGTTATAAAGGAGGAGTTTTTTTTTAGATAATAATAATATTTATTCATATTAGTTATACAAAAGTTTAAACAAATGACCCGCAAAGCATCTGCTTATCTGCAGGAGAGAAGAATAATAATGTTACATAAAAATACATAAGATATAGTTTAAAACAATGTCATCGAGTTATGTGAATTTCAGTGGAAGCTCCATTTTGGTGGTTCAAATTTTTATTTAAAATTTAGTGCCTAGAAGAAAATTTTTAGTCTTATTTTTGATTTCTTTAAAATTGTTTAATAAAATAATTTCCCTTGGCATTTGATTGAACACGTAAGGTATTGTATATGCCCTTGTACATTTCCCGTAATTGTTTAATATTTTTCGAAGTTGGAAATAATTTTTGGATTGTAACCTTGTGTTTTTCCCATGAGAGATTTTAGATTTAAATTGATTATCAAAAAAATATTTTAAAGTGATGCTGTATTTGTAAAGGTTGTGAAAAGAGAGTATGCCTAGAAAATTTAGTCTTTCTTCGCTGTGATAAAATAAATTCCTTAAGTTGTATGGGATTATACTTTTAGCAATGGATGATTGAAGAGTTTCTATTTTCTTTATATTTGTGAGGTTAGTTGAGCCGTATATTGTCAAACCATAAGTTAATATAGATTCACAGATAGCTTTGTAAACCAAAATACACGTATGTGTGCTTGCAACAAATTGTAGTTTATAAAGTTTAGATGCACATAGATGCAATTTCCCTGCTAACTTTTGAATATGTGTATTCCATCGGAAGGTTGTGTCCATGTAAAGTCCAAGATATTTATCTCAATACTCTCAATAACCTCACAGTCGCAGCAGTCAGGGTCATGATTTATCATGTTGTGGGGACACAAGGGTTCGTGGTTTTTAATTGCATAAGATGAGAGATCATAGTATCCTTGTGAATGAAAGCTCATCCATTTGGTTTTTTCCGAATTTATGTAACTACGATTAATGTTAGACCAGTAAATAATTTTGTTAAAATCATCCTGTGTATCTCGGATTGCGTCTCCTATATTGTGATTCACGTTAACCAAGGCGGTGTCATCAGCATATATATAAGGAGAGCCCTTCAGTTTAAGGTTAGCTAGATCATTAATATAAATAATGAATAAAAGCGGACCTAAAATTGAACCTTGTGGAACACCAGTATACAGTGTTCTCTTCTCACTAAAAACGCCATTAATTTCGGTAACATGCACTGTTTTTTAAATAATTTTCAAACCATTTAAGGGTAATACCTCGGACACCATAAATATACAATTTTTGAAGCAAAATATCGTGATCCAACGTATCAAATGTCTTACGAAAGTCCAGAAAGATAGCTGCTGTTTTTTTTCCGTTGTTTAAAGTTCCATTAATGACGTCAGAAAACTCCGTTAAAAGGGTAATTGTATTTTTACCTTTTTGGAAACCATATTGCTTTTCAATAATAATGTTGTTTTTTCAAGTAAAAAAATGATCTTGACATGTGTCTGTAGATTTGCATTCGTTCTTCCGAAGTAAATGAGTTACGATTTGTTTGAAAGCTTAAACTTGCCATTACGTATTAAAAACAAAGACTGTATCATCATATCTCTCTTCTCTGACGACGTGTAAAGCTCGGTCCTGGAAACATCTAGGTTATCGCTATGGAGCCTACTAAAGAAGGGGAAAGATTTTACATTTTCACAAGGATGCAGCTTCGGGACGACGTGAAAAATATTCATGTTGATTTATAAGTATATGGGGATCATGTTTGTTCATATGGCAGTTACGGGATGGATGCGCAAATTCGGAGGACGGCACAGGTTCGAAGACCAAAGGAGGCCGTGAACGAGAGAACCATTCAGGACCGGACTTTGGCCTTCCGAGGCCCTAAGTTACAATAAGTTTAAGAGGCCTCAAAATTTCGAAAGTCGAAACAAGTTTTATAATTATTATTCTGATTGAAGGAAATATTAAAAAAGTGGTTAGCACGCTTGGCTACTGATCTACGGGACCTGGGTTCGAGCCCCGGATAAGGCATGGATGTATGTGTCGTTTTTCTGCTGAGGTCCTGCCATCCTCTCAGACCTTCTACTATGGCATATAAACTGGCAGGCTCCTGTCAGACCTCTGTGGCAAGCAGCTGCTTGAGGGGGTATTTATTATTTATTAATATGAAATTGATGTGGTGAAACATTATACTAGCAGTGGTGTACAATAATGACTTTAAAGCTGAGATGAAGTGTTTGCATAATACATTAATTTGAAAATAAAATTTCGTGACACTGTAAACTTAAATTTTTTCCTCATTAATTAAATAATTGCCCTCATTATCGTGAGACCTTACGCTGTAGCTTAGCTTATGCGTAAATCCGGCCCTGGAACCATTGCTGCTGTTCGTGAATTCATTAAGGAAAAGCCATAAACCAGCTTAGAAGTAATAAGTTTAGATATCAATGTGGAAAAAATTATTCAACGTTTAAAATTCCGAAGATTTGTGCCAAATGGGTACCCCATAAACTGACAGAGGAAAAAAGGCCTAGGAAAAGGGGAAGGAAAAAAAAAAAGACTCGTGCAAGGAAATGCTGGCAATGTCTGAACCTAGTGGCCCCAAACGGTTAACAGACATTATCATAGGTGATGGGTTGTTTCACCTCTGAATGGCAGTTTTTTTGCACACCATGGACCCCAAAGGCTGGGGGAGGGGATCCACTGGAAGAGCTGTTGTAAGACAGATGGTACACCCATCAAGTGTGTTCTTTAACGTGCACAGGGTATGACTCTCCCACACACGGGGCAACGACTTAACGTCCCATCAGACGGACGGCAGCCTTTCCAAGCCCATCGGTGTCCCCTACTGACCGTGGGTAGGGCAGAGAGTTTTATGGACCATAGGTGATCAGACATTGTTTTACTACTGTACAACTCCCAGAAAGATGAGGTCTCCAAATCCTCTAAGACTTGCGCTTAAAGGAGATGTTCACATTTTTTTTATATTCCCAGAGTAGTAGATGCAGACATCTGAAAAAATTACTATAACTGGCCAATAACATTGTTTTGCCCAAAATGTTTAAGGAGCATCGTCCAACAGGCGTGTCAAGGGTTCTTCTTCACGAGAATGCCAACCCGACAAGTTACGGCCCATCTGGTGCAAGAAAAAATCAAACAGCAACCCCATCCTGCATATTTCACCCGATATTGCACCATGCGATTTTGGGTTGTTTTCGAAAATGAAAAAGGAACTTACTGCGAAGCCTTTTTCAAGGGTGTGAAACTTTGCACACATTGTTCATTCCCGAATAAAGAGAACCACCAAGCGTTCCAGAATTGGCATAGACATCAGCAATATATGCTGACATCAGCAATATTGCATATATGCTGGAGGATAGTAAAAGTTTTGAGGCAAGGGCAATGGTTTTCGTGCATGTTAAGGACTTTTTGAACGCACCTCGTAAGATAAATGGAATCTTGGGGCTTTTTATTCCATTTTATTGTTTTAGCCATGTTGCCCACATGCAGATGACTGAATAGTTATAAAGAGTGTACCCCCTAAAGGCTTATGGGAATAGAGCAGACCTATAATGAGAAGGGCGGGAATGCCAAACGTTATATTCTGATGCGCAAATTTTGGCTCTCTGGAGTCTGAGCAACAGGTATGATGTCTTCGTTGTTCTGGCACGAAGAGAAGTGGATCATAAGGATTGCCAACCCATCTATAGGGTCCAAACGCTCTCGGCTATATACATCGTCTCTATGAATATCTTTGTTCAATCTATGTGGACGAAACTTGACCCCAAGGGAACCGCCATACTGCATTTTACATTTCTACATCGATATTGTTTGGAAACTGATATGTGCACATATTGTCATGACAACATTCATGCAAAGCATTAGTAACGAACAGAAACCAACTTAATATTTTATATAATTTATTACATAGAAAAGGCAATTACTATTGTATACAGAGGGTACATTTAATAAGCAAATGTACTCCTTGGTGACAACCACTGTAGCTGCAGACGATACACAATGTCGACTTTGTTCTAAGACAAATAACAAACAGTATGCCTCGTGTTGCACATGGGTGCCACGCAAGGCACGGCACGCGAGGCACTTGGTAAGACACGTGGAAGGTCGAAGAAAAACTGGAAGCAGCTTTGGCTTGCCTCATCAGGAACTTGCACAGTATACACGACACAACTATTTCACAGAAATGCTCACTCGGAGCGTTTTCACACCACAGACATCTGCTCAGTGCTGCAACCACATTAGTCTATGTACAGAGTATTTACACCGGCAACAATGAACAGTCTGCAGAAAAAACTTGCATTAATTCTGATAGGCATGATTTCTGGCTGACCTCTGACAAATTTCTTACACGTTACTAAGGTAGATTTTTATCTCGGAGAAGTTCCGATTTCTTTGGAAAGATCCCAACATATCAGCCAGCTGACAGTTGTCAATTTTAGGGATGTGCGAACTCAAAAAATTAGTGGGGCAGGCTAGGAAAGTAAAATGCGGTCTGTTGATTCGAATTTCTCATATTTATCTCTGTTGTATTATACGAAATGTACAAAGCAATGCAGAATTTCAATTTCACGATTTACTGTAATGTATTCACAAAAAGAATTATAAAAATCGAGATCATTTTCAGATCTTAGTTTCCAGTCAAAAATATAGCTTCGCACATCCCTAAAAATAGTAAAATTTTTAAATTAAGAATATTACCATTAATATATTTAATAATTTTAAATTTAATTAAAAATTTAAAATAGTAAAATTTTATAAAATGCTTAATCACGATACTCTTTTAACTGAAGAAATAAAGGAAAAGTTTGGAGAGGTTTAAAAACTTTATAACAGGCTTATATTAAATTGCACTTATACAAGGAAAAAATGATACTAAACGTTTTCATTGGCATTTAAGTTTTCCTCATGCAAACGAAAATACTTTAAGAAAAATCCACATTTCCTGCTCGTGATATTATAGAGAAGCACTCACGTTGGGCATAAAGATACAATTCTTTTCACCTAGAATTTTTTTGTAGAGCAATGATGGCTCTAGAGGTGAAACTATAATAGGAAAATAAATATAACTGTTACAATAAAATGCAGATGGTCGAAAAAGAACTTTTAAATATAAGATTTGAATTGCATACTGACAGTTTATACTGAAAGAAGTTTTTACAATTGCCTGCGTTTTATTGCAACAATTACGTACATGTCCTTCTAGTGAATCTCAGGAAAAAATTAATTTGGCCGTAAGAAGGAAATTTCATGGAGACAATCATAAATTGTCTGGGGCCGATAGTGCACTACGTCACCACTAGAGCCGTCACTAGCGTCTGTCAAGCATTCGACTTTCAATAAAACATATTTGTGAAATATTAAATACAGCAAAAATTGAATGTAAAATGCAAGACAGCTAAAGGTTTAAAATCACAGGTACAATAAATACATAAAAATAACAATTTGGAGTTACTAACTATCCTTTAATGATGATAATATTAAGATTTCTGAATTTTTACACCTTCAGATCCGCAAAACACTCAAATCATCAGAATTCCTCTTGTGAACTTTAGAGAAATATTTATTCCCCTTGTTACCATGTTTGCTACAATGAGAATCACTAAATGCAAATGTAGTAACAATAAATACACTTTCAAGTTAACAGAGTTGGGAAACAATATCTGTATCAATATTCTGCTCTTCACAAAATTCGCTTAAAATGCATAAGCAACACAACAATTTGTAAGGAAATAAATATTATAGTAAAATATTCGAGGATATTATTTTCAAAATGCGTACTGTTTTCAAGAAACTTTTGTATAATAGCATTAAGTGTGAAAAAAAAGACCGTTTTAACAAATAGAGGAACATTTAATTTTTTCATTAAGTGTGAAAAAAAAGACCGTTTTAACAAATAGAGGAACATTTAATTTTTTCAAATTTTGCAGTACAAATTCTTTATAAAGTTTTAGTATCTGACACCACCCATAGTAGCAAGGTAAATGAAAATGCCATTACACCGCAAGATTAACTCTTTCAGTTCCAAATTAATATTAGGTGTTTGGAGCACACTATGGTTATTATTTGGATTCAAACATCTTTTTCAATAAAAAATTCAAATTAATAACAAAAACATAGTAAACTGAAAAAAAAATCACTGGTTCATAAATATATTGCATACAATTTTGGAAAATATGTTTTATATTAATTACAAATAATCCTTAGTTGGCATGTCCATATGACCCACATAACGACTGAAACAGCTAACATTTTATTTGCAAAAAAGTTTAGAATTACCGCTGTGCCCGTTCCATGGCAGAGTGGTTAGTGTGCTTGGTAGTGATCAAAGATACCTGGGTTCGAGCCACGGGTAAGGCATGGATGCTTGTGTTGTATTTTTGCTGAAGTTTCACTTTCCTCACAGATCTTCTCTATGGCATATTAAACTGACAGGCTCCTGTTACACTTCTGTGGGAGGAACTGCTTGAGGGAATATTTAGTTTTATGTTCAAATTATAAAAACTCGGAAGTTCAGCACACAGATATTTCATGAGTTAATTTCTCTGAACATTACAAATGAAATAAATCGACTCCAACAATTCCAAATATGAGAAAAAATATTTTCTTGCCATTCTGTTTTGCTAAGTTTGAAATTCCTGCTCTACAATAAGTGTGAGGCCAAAATCATCAAGACTACAGAAAAATTTTGTGGGCAAAGGAGTGAAATTTTTAGTTGGTTTCGTAAAATAAAATAATTGAACACAAGAAGCTGCTCATCCAATAATGAGAAACTGCTTCCTTATCCTTACTATAGAACAGTTGTAATTATAAATGTTAGGCATAGCTTGTTTTTAAATAAACTCATAACTCTGGAATAAACCAGTGTCAACCTATATTACAGAAGGGCAGATTTGAAATAATAACCATTATTAAGGCTTCCCGAAATTTGATTGCTAATTTTATTTCGAAATATTCGTTAAGAAATTCCGTTCCCCCCATATGTCTGTCACACCTCTTCTGAAAAATCTATTGTAGCATCTCCTGATCATTATTATGACTTGAGCCTTTGGCGCTATATTACAAACTTCTGGGAGAATAAAAATAACGAAAGTGAGCGATTACTTTGAAAACGTAATAAACGGAAACTGAAAGACACATTGCTTCTTCCTATTTTACATTCACAATACATTGTATGAAAAGAAATTTTCATGGATTTCATTGGATTGCTTATTGATTAAATGTGTAAAACAATAGCATCACATAGCTAGCAAAATAAGAATTTATCAACTAAGGAAATGCTCCTTTAAAATTTGCTCTTTGCAACTGTACGCTACGGAAGAGAGAATGTGATGCTTCTACTTCATACAAAAATTAAGCCGATTATTTTAATATCGCCCTATAAATAACTTGCCAAGTATTGGTAAAATACATGTCGATTAGTCACTCGGCTTGCTATTGCTAACCATTTCGTGCTGGCGACTTGAGAATTTGCTATGTAACGATGATTCTCAGAACTGTTGGCTCTTAGGAGTTAACAGGAATTTTCACATCTCTGAAAATACAAACATCTAATTTTAAACTGGTTCGAATTAAGCTACGATAGTGTGTTCTTATATAAAATATATTTACTACACAGAGGAATTGTATATGCAAAACAGTGGAAACGGTGCAGTATTGAGTTAACGGAAAGCCAAACTCGAAGCTCAGTTAACTTCCAAATTAAGCACTTTTATGGAAAAATGTGCTTGATGATAAAGATTTCAATGCAAAAACTGTCGTTTAATATTCCCGCATTCACTTAAATATAGAATGAAGACTACGGAAAAAAAGTTTCGAGATGTGATCGATATCTTATTTTTTTAATTTTTATTCATTTCCTTTATTTACTAGATTATGAGTATAATTGTGCATAAACTGATGCACGATTCAGAGCACTCTAGCGACACTCTCGATCAGATTTATAGTCCAGAATTAAGAATAAGATAATAAGAATAAGATTATAGAAACTACTAGAAAGGGTTAAGATGATTTGTAGCAAAAAAGTAATTACAAGAAAATATTTCTGCAAGTTAACCTCAGAATCTTTCAACAAATAACCCTTCAAGAAGAGGTTTTTTTTTTCCTGAATCAACGTTATTAGATGTGTTCTTTATACAAAACGGGGGCGGGGGTGGCTCAGTCGGTAGCGTGTCAGGCTCGTAATCTGTAGTTCCCAGGTTCGAGTCCCAGCTAGATCAGCGTTGAGATTTATCTCCGCAAAATTCCCCGCCCTGCCCACGGTCAGTAGGGGACACCGATTGGCTTGGAAAGGCCGCCGTCCGTCGGATGGGACGTTAAGCCGTGGCCCCGTGTGCAGGAGAGCCATACCCTGTGCACGTTAAAGAACACGCTGGATGGCCTTGACGGGGGGCTACCATCAGTCTCCCAACAGCTGTTCCAGTGGGTCCCCTCCCCCAACCTTCTCTGAGCCTTCGGGGTCCATGTGACCTGGCCATTTAGCCCATGGTGTGCAAAAAATTGCCGCTCAGAGGTAAAACAACCCAACTTTATACAAAACTAGCACTAAATAGAAAGGCTTCTTCAATGTGTGTAATAAGCAAAAATGCAGAACATATTCTCTTTCAAACTAAACTGTATGGTCTACATAGAAAATAAAAACAAGCTGGAGTGAGAGAAGATGGTTATTAGACTTTAATAAAAGAAATGCTAACAGAGATCTTTAAAATGAGTCAGAAAGTTCAATGACCTGCGTTGCATCGTTTAGAAAAAACAGATCCGTTGCACAAGCTCCAGCAGGTTGTAAAATGGACATCTAAAATTGGTCATTAGGAAATAAGTTTTTTTTAAATAGAAATTTAAATGTATTTGTCTTTAAATAAAAAAGTTTGTTTCCAACAAGATTAAATACGTAAAAAAAAAACCAGAAACGCGTATAAAAAATTAAAATGCAAAAAACAGATCAAATTAAGAGAATGCTATAAATGAATTAAAGCCAATAACAATATTAAATGCAAAATCAGAGGATTTGATGGAAAAAACGGAGATATTTGACAGGAAAAGCAAACAAAAAGATTAGTTTTTTTTCGTTTATTGGGCTCATCTTTACTTCTAAATCAAGTATGTACGCCATGTTTATATATTTATGCTTAATTGTCAATCAAAATTTCTGTATTTTTCCAATATATTGCTTTTGGGCATGCAGAAGTATTCTGAACCATTTCTTTCATTCTTTTCATGTTGCCCTTAGAAAAAACAGCCTAAAATTCTTCTTAGTTTGTCAATCATTGTAAAAGAACTATCTTGTAGTTTTTTCATGTTCAAATTTTGGAGAAATTATTTCTTTTTCTCATTCCAATCCTTTTTCGGGGATAGTAAGCAGTTCATTTATGGGCTGCCAGTCTTCCTTTGAATGTTTTTTCTCTTCACTTCCCTCAATGTGAGAACAAAATTGGGAGTCTAGTAGCTCATTGTGGAACTTTTGGCTGTTTAAGATTTTATAAGTGTTATATGCATAATAGTAGTTTTTTGCAAAAGTAAATGTTGCTCACACACGATTTCTGGATATTTTTATCTTCTTACTCATCTTAGTTACACATAGAGCATTTTCGCCGTTTTGCCTTTGATTACTAATAGTGCCACGTCGAAATGATGCAATCAGTTTTTCATCTTTTATTCATTCTAATTCTATTTCCAGTCCAATGCTGTTATTCTCCGTTTTATTTATAAACCATGCCTTTAAGACATATCAATAACATTAAGATATTATTCACTTCTGGTCATCTCTTCACAAAATGACAATGCATTTATTATATTATGCATAGTGTCAACAACTCATCTTGGACATAATTTCTGGTGTCTTTTTTTATCACTACCACACCTACCTACTTCAACTCTGGAGTGTCTGTACTCAGAAGCACTTTATCTTTCTATGCATAATAAGAAACAATCAATTTAACATGACGGAATGCACATAGCACTGAATGAGTCTATCTTTGGGACTAAAACGAAAATGGCAGCTGATGCATGTTACATTACGTTTTAACTATTAAAATAAGATTCTTTTCGTGAATGCTTTCTAAGATACAATAAAAATGTGTCATACTCTCTATTGTGAAATCACGTAGATTCTTTTTTCCACTCGCACATTTCTTCCATTCATACACTCTTTAGCAGCTTAAGTTAGTTGAAACAAGCAAACCCCTTCTATTTTGTGTAGTAGCAGATGCATTAGCTTTATTTATTGCTGTCAGAAGCAAAAGTTTAATAACTTTTTCAATGCAAAACATTTGGCAATATGCATAGATCATTTTTTAAAAATGCATTTTATAAAATGCTTTGATCTACGGGACCTGGTTTTAAGCCCCGGATTAAGGCATGGATGTATGTGTCCTTTTTCTGCTGAGGTCCTGCCATCCTCACAGACCTTCTACTATGGCATATAAACTGACAGGCTCCTGTCAGACCTCTGTGGCAAGCAGCTGCTTGAGGGGGTATTTATTTATTTTTTATTAATTTTAGGATGAAATTTTTCTTTTAGTACAAAACTGGATGTTTACATCGTTCTTTTGCATTTCTTTGACACATTAAAGTACTTGTGATTTTATGCTTTAAGGGAATTTTTTTCATAACCTTAGTAATAGCCAAACTGGTTGCTTGTCACTGAGGACTGACAAGGGCCTGTAAGTATAATGCACCATATAGATCTGTGACGAAGTTGACCTCAGAAGATAAACACAAGAAGCATCCATGCCTTATTCAGGCAATGGATAAGAAGCAATCAATTTCAATCAACCTGGGTTTAATGTTTTATTCAGGCATTGAACCCAGGTTCCACTCGGCCACCAGAATGGATAGTCTGTTATGCCTCGGTTATTCTTTCAGCCTAATTAAATTAAATCCAAATTCTTCCTATGCATAACATCCACTCAAAAACCATTTGCTCTTTCTCCTCTGGAAGTTGCAGATGACAGGGCAGCTGCATTTGAAGAATACAGAGATGATCACCCCATACACGCACAAAGCAACATGGAGAACCCACCTGAACTCTCAAGCAGCACCAAGAATAAACACGACTCAACCACCAGAACATTCAAGTCACCCACCAACACAATGCACTTGCAATAACTATAAATCACACCTTTCTTGACACCACAGGCAGACAATCACAGAGCATTTGGGGATGTCCGACACTGAGTGTTGAAATACCACTGGACATGTGTGGCATGAATTTTTGGAATGGCAGCTCGCTGATCCTATCTGAACATCCAACACCACTACCCAACCCATGAGAACTACCCCACTAGGGATATGAAGGTTAGGCAAGCAACCGTGCCAACCACATTAATCAATGGGGTGGTAATATATAAAACGGGAAACAATGGAGCATCAGATATACTACCATACTCACAAAGAGTCAGTCTCACAAGGGTCCTCACACAAGCAGGAGTTCTCAAGTTGGATGGGCCATTAGAAGGGCTGCAGAAGTTTAGATGCTCTTGCACTGGATAATTGTCAATCATGTGATGCAAGCCACTGTCTTCCAAGCCTAGTGAGGCAACCTAACAGACCAAGAGTAATGGCAATTTTGAGCTGCTCTCACAGTCTTCAAGAACAAGACACCTTAGCTGCTACCTAATGATAGACGGATATCAGCAGTGGGCCCTTCGAAAGAACTCTCCTAATAAATGAGGTATGAAGTATTATCCTTTTCCTTTGGTTAAAAGTTAGGGTCACATGTCCAAATTAAAGGATAGGGTGAATTGCATTTTCTCACAGTGCCTATTAGTATGCTTAATATATATATAAATTATGGCAATTTATCCCACAATGAAATTGAATTTTATATTTATGCAGAACCAGGGTAAGTATTGAATCCATTCACAAAATTCCTCCACCTCCTCCACCAAAGGAAGGGCTTGGGTTATTGCAGCTTCTTGTTGCTAACCAACATAATCATTATCAGTTATTGAAGGGAAGAAATCACGTGATAAAATTATCTACATTATTGTGCCTCCAACTCAGGGGTGTGCATAATAAAGTATCCATGCTGTATTCAGGTATTGGACCCAGGTTCCACTAAGCCACTAGAATGGATAGTCATATTAAAAATATGAACGTGGATCACAATTTACTGATGTTCCATTGGAGCCCTCAAACTCAAACATCTGTATTTAAGTTTTATATAAATAAATTCATTCTAAATAAACACTGCTTGCTATAAGAGCTGTGAGATGCATGCAGCAACAAATCAAGTCTGCTTCTGCTTCAAGCTTTAAGATATTTGTCCATAACCAGATCTAGGGGGGGGGGGGGGAAAGAGAGTGTGTGTTGGGGGGGTGCAGTAATCCAAATGAAAGGAGGGAAGAGCAAGATTGAGCTGGAAGGCTATTCACTGTTTCAGTATAAAAAATTTTCCTCTACATTTCAATGGTGTTTCTGGAAAATATTGAAATATTTATACATTTAAGATTTTTTTTGCCTAGTTTCTGGTTACTAGCATTCTCAAAGGGGAGGTCATCAATATAATGACTCAGGGGAAACAGGTGTGCAGACAATCATTTACATTGAGGTTTGATATCATAGGTGGTGGGAAATTTTCATGGATCTGCAAGTACTTGATCAATCAGTCCCAAATGTGGTAAGGTGATGCCACTTAATTCTTGTTATGGAAGATTTAGAGATTGGGTTCCTAGCTGAGGTGGGTGGGGATTGAATTTGCAAAAAGTGACTGAAATCTCTGGGGATGATGCCATTGCCAACCTTATGAATGGAAAGTTGAAAGTTATGAATAGAGTATGCAATTGATCTGCAATGTTATCAATGGACAATGTTTCACGGCCAACTTTAAGAGGAGGGCCTAATTTTCTAGGGTTGAAAAACCTTACAAATACACTAAGTTAAAATGAGCTGAAGCTGCAGATGAAGTTTGGTGATCGTAGCTCTGACCATCTCTGTTTGACGTCTGTCTGACCATGTCTATTCGACAAGAGATGTCAAACAGATACATAAACAACTCTCCATCTTAAATATAGAATATTTTTCATTTCAATTACTTTGCGATTCCCTTATTTATGCTTGTGCTATTATTTATCTTAGATAAAAGTAGTTTTACTTAAATAATTTTTTTGTGTTGTAAACTATCCAATATTTTTATATTAAAATTAAAATAGTTTAATCTTCATGTTTTAAGAATGGTTTAATAATAATAGCTGTCCCGTGGCCGAGAGGTTAGCACGCTTGGCTACTGATCTACGGGACCTGGGTTCGAGCCCCGGATTAAGGCATGGATGTGTGTGTCGTTTTTCTGCTGAGGTCCTGCCATCCTCTCAGACCTTCTACTGTGGCACATAAATTGACAGGCTCCTGTCAGAACTCTGTGGCAAGCAGCTGCTTGAGGGGGTATTTATTATTTTTTTATTTATTAATAATAATGAATTAGTTAATGCAATTCATAATAATTTTTATAATAATTAATGCACTTCATAATAATTAGTTAATATAATTCAATAATTTTTATAATAATTTTTTCATTCCCATGGCTGAGTGGTTAGCACACTTGGCTACTGATCTAAGGGACCTGGGTTTGAGCCCCGGGTAAGGCATGGCTGTTTGTGTCGTTATTCTGCTGAGGTCCTGCCATCCTCTCAGACCTTCTACTGTGGCATATAAACTGACAGGCTCCTGTCAGACCTCTGTGGCAAGTAGCTGCTTGAGGGGGTATTTATTTATTTATTTATTTCATTTAATTGTGATTTAAACAATATTTCTTACAGAATTTGTATGTGATTTCTGAAAATTTGGTTGTTTAAGTGGCCTGTTTTGTGTCATACAGTGGTGGCCATAAGCCTTGCAGCAGCCATGAAAATAAGCATTCATATAATAAATAAATGCAAATAATAAATATTGAGAAAAACTCACAAACTCGACGGTTCAACATCCACTAATAAATAGGTTCAACATTCATATAATAAATCTCAATATTTATTATCATTAGCATACTTGTAAGATATGCTTTCCATCTATTGGCAAAAATAGAAAGCTGCTAGGGCTAAAAATTGCCTAAAATAACGCCTATATGTAACATAAAGGGAATGTTCATAGTGCTAATTAGAGGAGATCTAGATTGGCAACAGGTAGCTTAGTGGTGCAGAGACCTGACATGTCAACAGGAGGTCATGGGTTCGTATCCCACCCGGCTCAGACAATTTTTCCTCTAAAATTGAAATCGACATCAAAGTGCCTATCAAAGTACTAAATAAATACTCCCTCAAGAAGCTGCTTGCCATAGAGGTCTGTGAGGATGGTAGGACCTCAGCAGAAAAACAATACAAACATTGAAACTTTATCTGGGGCTCAAAACCCAGGTCCCCTTGATCAGTAGCGAAGTGTGCAAACCACTCGATCACTATTCCTTTATAATTGGTAGCTTCTAATTGTTTTGAGTGTATTTTTGGTGGTATTTTACTCTCACAATCATGATTAGATCATCACAATTAGACTCTAGTGTCATTTCAAATGTAGCATCTGCTCATCTAATCAGAGGAAATTGAGAAAAAAAAAAATCTCAAACCTCTCCTAATCTCCTGGCTCCACTACCTCTGACTAAAATTTCTACTTCTAATCCTTATAAGCTCTTTCGGAGACAGAATGTGAGGAGCTGGAAGGAACAGACTGGCAATCATTTTCTATAGATCAAATCTGACAAAAATATCTACTAGATCACACCACCCTATCAGGATACTAGCTAGCACTGGAAACTAGAAATAGAAACTGGACTAAGCAAAATAATATTTTTACATGAATGGCTGTAGCCAGTGTCACTTCCAAAAATTCAGGTTTCTCCCTCAGACTTAACATCACTTGCATTCAAGATTATCACTCGTTTAGCAAGTGTTTGGAAGACTTCAGTATTGGTTTTCACACCTACACTCATAACTCAGACAAAACCATCAAAGCAATCATTAAAAATCTACCTGTTAACACTCAGGTGAAGATCTTTTGCTAGAACTGAATCATCACAATATTTCAATACTTAAGTTTGTGCAAAGGCTTAAGGCACTTATAGTAAAACGCAGACAAGTAAAATTCAAGCTATGAATTAAGAATATGATTAAATAATTAATAAAGGTGATGACTGAAATGTATTTACCCTGCATTTAAATTTGATTTTTTAGTAAGAGTAGCTTTATAAATTTCTAAATTATATATAACATTTAGGAATTTATCTTTACTGCTTGCATGATTGTACTTGGTGGCTGAGTGGTTAGCATGCTTGGCTGCTGGTCAAAGGGATCCAAGTTCAAGCCACAGATAAGACAGGGATGTTTCTTTATTTCTGTTTGTCCTGCTGAGGTCTCCAGCACAGATTACTGGTGTAGAGAACCCCTCAATGGAGGCTAATTTCACCATGTTTTTACACCTTGAACACAGATCTTCTCTATTCTGTATTATACCGACAGACTTCTGTCAGTATAATACAGCAGCTGCTTGATGGATTTTTTATTTATTGGGTTTGACTATTGAAATGATATTTTTTCTCTTAAAGGAACATAATGTCTGATGGTAGGCAACACCTGTCAGGTGTGAAGCATAGGAAAAACAAGCTAAAAAAAGAAGCCATATTAAAAGAACAAGCTTGTGCTTCAAATAAATTTTTCATAAAAACCACCAAAAATACAAATGAAACATTGTATAGTTACTCTACAGAGCAGAAACTAGAATCAGGAATTGAAGGTTTATCGAGAATGGAAAACATTCTTCTTTATCAGTAATAGAATCTTCACATGAAAAACATATGATTGATGCACCTTTAAAACTGATAGAATCTTCAAATGAAACAGGCACGTTATAAGAATTAACCCAGAATAATTTTTCAACAGACACTGAAGAACCTCCTGGAACTTCAGCATTCACTCAGCCATTGATCCAATCCTGCTAAGTGGCCTAAGGTGATAAAAGATGCTTTAAGAATATCATCATTCAAAAAAAGGCCCACCATCTCACTTAGATCAAATATTTGACTTTCCTTTGGATCAGAATGGACACAGATTTCCTCCATGCAATTTTAAAAGATGCCTTAGCAATGGAGAAGAAATTTCAAGAACATATTAGTGTATTCTATCTCTAAGAATGCAGTCTTCTGCTGCAAACATTTTGGAAATTCAAATATTTTACTGGCAACAGGAAGATACAACAATTGAAGGCATCAAGGGCATTAAAAAAAGAGAACAAGATGTCTAATCACATTTAGAGGCCCAAAAGGCTTGGTTTTGAATTGTTGTCTACGATGAAAGCTATGCATGAGACTGATAACACATATCAGCATATCTTGGAATCCGAAACAAGTTGGAATGCAGTTTTAGAGCAAATAATGTCAATAATACATTGCCTAGGACAGCAATGTTTACCTCTGAGAGGAAAGTTGGATCATCTGTACAAACATAATAATGGTAATTATTTAAAACCTGTTGAAATGATGGCCAAATTTGACCCCATTTCAAAATATCAAGCATATTAGTGGGCACAAGGTTCACCATTACCTTCAAAGAGAAATACAAAATAAAATCATAAAACTAATTTCCAATAAAATAAATGCTGACATACTTTCTATGTTGAAGGACGCAAAATACTATAGTGTTACATTAGTTTGTATGCCTGATGTAGGTAATGTAGAGCAAATGACCATAATATTTTGATTTGTTTCTATAAATAAAATTGAAAATGCCATGAGGTTGCCCTCTGTGAACATTAACTTGGTTTCATACCTACACAAAGTACAACTGTACAATTCTACAGCTCAATGAAATGGGGTACCTGTGGAAAATATGTGTAGGCAGGACTACAACAATGCAGCAAATATGAAAGGTCAACATGCAGGAGTACAGAGATGCATCTGCAATATCAATCCAAGGGCTTTCTTTGTTCCCTGCAGTAGTCTTCCTTATTATGGTTAATGATGCTGCAATGACTTCTTCAGAAAATTTACATGTTTCTTCTTCTACCCATCATTGGAATGTTCTTTTGAAACACTGGGAGAGCTGAATCGATGCTATTAAACCATTCCAATATCAGATTGGAGGCATACATTGATATGCTTTTCAAAATTACATAAATGTAAATGTTGATACAATGACAAGACATGAAACTAAATGTCTGTGTCAACAAATTAAACACTTCAAATTTGGTATGACACACTAAATCACATCAATCCTGTATGCAAAATAATGCAAAGTACACTTTTGGTTTGTCATCAGCCTTGCACCTTTTGATGGGAACATCTGATAACTTTAAAAGGCCTTGATCTGATGGAAGCCTTCAGCAGTGTAATAATAGATGCTATGGAGCTTGCCAAAGAGGTAGATTTTGAACTGCCACTTTTAACCATGCAGAGTCTGTAGTCAATTTGCTTATGAGAGTTTAGATCAACCTATCTGCAATCCAATGGTTAAATATATCTAAGAATTTTTTTTTATCTCACCCTCGATGTCTGCATCAGTTCGCTTAGTGAAAGATTCAACTAGTTAAGAGAGCATAATGAATATTTTCAATTCTTGTATAACATTGTGAAACTTAAAAGATGTGTCATGTGACAAATTACTTAACCATTGCAAAGGACTTGTAACTGGTCCTTACAAATGCTGATATTAATGGGTTTGAGATGGCACATGAACTAACAGTACTTTCAACCATAATTTATCACTTTTGGGACTTTGAAATTTGTAATAAGTGCAAATTTTGCACCAAATGTAGTAGTTGTCTTGTGTATACTGCTAATCTTACTTGTAACTGTCACCAGCAGAGAAAGAAACTTTTCCAAGTTTAAGCTCATTAAAATGCATTTAAGATCACCCATGTGTCAAGATAGACTTAGTGGATTGGCTACTATTGCAATAGAACACAATTTAGGTAAAAAATTACACTTTGATGAGCTAATCAAAGAATTTGCCAGTATCAAGAGAAAGCAAGAAAAATATAATTTTTACATTCAAAAAAGAGAAAAATTTTTATGTGCTATTTATTCAGTCAATAATAAATATACACATTATCTATTGACATCTATATATTGAGAAATATTGGATATGCTGCCTTTCTTAATCATAGATGACATTAGTGACAAGGTCAGTATTTAAAAGGTCGGTATTTAAAAGTCGCAACAAAGTGGATAAATGACAGAGCTAGTGATTAGTAGTTAGAGCAGCTGCCATGTAACTGTGAAGTATGGGTTCAAATCCCACTCATCAGCAAATAATTTTTTCCAACAAATAGTGCTATTTATTAATTATTTTGCAAAAATTATTTTTGAGTGCTATTTAAAGTTCTGTTGTTAAATATTTTACTTTCTCTTTTGTTTTTATTATATATATCTCTTGTCTATAGGATATTTTTCTGTGATATTCTATTACTATATATTCTTGCATTTTATTGTTTCCTACTTACTTTACCTAGAATAAGAGTTACATGCTGATCAATTGTTTATGATTTACTTTGTGATAATTAAGAAGAAAAAAATCTTCAAACAAACACATTTTTCAGCATTTTCAATTAGGTGTCATTCAGTGTCTCAATTTCTCATTGAAAGGTTTTTCACCTTAAAATAAGCTCACTTTATTAGGTAATTTTAAAAATGGAATAACTTTAAAAAAAATAATAATAAATACCCCCTCAAGCAGCTGCTTGCAACTTTAGCTAAAGTAATTATTAATAGCTAAAAAACAGACCTGGAGAAAAGGGCAGCAAATGACTAAGTTTCCAAGCAGCAAAATAGCTAGCACCAGCCCTGTTTACACAGCTCCCCTCTTTAGCAGGGCAAGAAAGGATGGGGGGGGGGGGCTAAATTTATATAGCCTATGATACTCCCATCAAGCTGTGGCCCCATGTGCAGGAGAGTCATATCAGGGCATGTTAAAGAACATGCTGGATGGTCTTAATGGGAGGCTACCATCTGCTTCCTAACAGCTGTCCAGTGGGTTCTCTTCCCCCAACCTTTTCTGAGTCCTTGTGACAAAAGAAAAATTCTTCTGGTTTGAAGGAGAGGGGGTGGGGAGGGGGGTATTCCCTACATTACTCTGTACATTATAAGTTTTCATTTCATACATAACGAATTTTAATTGTCCCCACAGTGGGATAAATATAATGGAAGAACAGTTTACAAACCGTGCTTCTTGTTTATTTTTATGGGGATGAAAAAAGGATGAGAGGAAACATTTCTTTATACTATGACATTTCTCAATATCACATGCTTTCATTTGGTATGCAACTTATTATGACTGGCCCAGTGTAATAAGGAAATATAATGAAACCACTGTTTACACACTATCCTTTTTAGAGGAGATGAAAGAAAAATTTGCATAAATTTTTTACATAGCCTATGATATACCTCATGCCACAAGCCTTCATTTGACACATAGCTTCTTACAGTCAGTCACCGGGTTAGGAAGATATAATTGAACAGCTGTTTACAAATTACTCTTTTTTAAGGGGGAAAAATGGAATTATTTTTCATAGCTTAAGATACTCCCCACATCATCAGCTTTCAGTACTGTGAGTGACATATATAACTCATTATAATCAGGTACCAGGTTGGAGGTAAGGTTTGACAAATCTACATTTAAAAAATTTGCTCTCAAGCAGCTGCTTGCCAGGGGTCTGAAAGGAGTACTGTATTTTAACATGTATAAGGAACCCCTTTTTGCCAAAAATTGGGTCCCAAAAATAGGGGGGTTTCTTATACATGGATAGTATTATAGATATTAACAAATTACTCAATTCCTCAAACTTTGATGAAAGATCAGGGGGTTCCTTATACACGTTAAAATATGGTATGTCAGTACAATATGCCATAGAGAAGATCTGGGAGGAAGGTATGACAATAGAAGAGCAAGAAAGGAAACATTGATATCTTGTACAGGACTTAAATCCAGATTCCTTTGATCAGTAGCCAATCACTCAGTAGCCACACTAACCACTCAGTCACTGGGGCTGACAAATGATGAATGAACAATAAGGATAATAGTGTCGTTTCAATAAGTAAATGCTGAATGGAAGCCCTGATGCACTATTATGGTTGCTGAATGTTCCAAATCTGCTTAAATGTTAATAGCTTCTTAATTGTGAACCCAATTGACTACTAAAACTACAGGTGAGTTATCTCTAATTTAGAATAACTGACCAGAGAGAGAAGTCAACAAATCAGAACATACATTGCCTAAACGAGGTTCTTCGAGGAACCCAAAAATCATGATTAAGATGGGTATTAAGAGAGTTTTTATTTACTAATCTACCTTACATATATTAGTTAATTAACCATATCACTACCACTTCATAGTATTCTTTTTCACTCATGCATGCATATACAATAAGAAGTTTAGCTAAGTCAATGAGTAATCAGTTATTTATATCTAAGCTGAATATTCAGCTATTAAATGCTTCGGTTATATTTTATTGATGCATGTTCTAGTAAAGTGATGTGTCAATGGGTATTATCACTTTACTTTATGGTAAACAGACAGTAACTGTAAAATTTGTTGAACAAAACATATTTTGTTTCATGATGTACATTTAATGAACACTATGCCTGACTTTTCAGAGAGTGGGCTTTGAGAAAGTGGGAAGAGTGCCCATAAAACAAGCTTATTAAAATGTTTTGTTCAGAATTCTTGACTTTATAGTGAGGTGATAATGGCTGTTGATTAGTAACTTCAGGGTATTGGAATATGGGTCAAGGATATAAAAAATTAAACATTAAAAGAATTGAGATAAACTGCAACAAAAATGTAACTTTCATGACTAGCTATTACCACGTGATCCGAAATTTGAAGCTCTACATAAATATGGTCAAATATATCTAAAAAGTGCTTTGCCAGCCAAAAAGTGCCAGTCAAAAGCTTATATTTAACATAAACAAGGGAACTGAATGAACTGTTATAAAAATGAAAATTAGTGTGTTTTTTTTACCTAACTCTCTGCAGTCAGCAGAAGTATGTCTTCCCATTTTTGTTCAAGGAACAGAATGATTTGCATTGTCTCTGTGTATTGTCTACACATCCATTAACAAAAGTGCACACTCAGAATGAAAGAGGAATTGTTCAAATCTAGGGAACACAAAGGTGAAATTGATTTTTGAGTCAAAATGTCAGTAGATTAATCAATATTAATAAAAATTAGATGAATTTTTTAAATGAGAAATCTGATATATTTAGGAACACACTTTTCATCTAAGCTTGAAAAATCAAGTGGGTACTTTTCTTTTTGCTTTCAAAAATTGCAAAAACTTTTGCTTGCACATGGTTTTAAAAAATTTCCTCACAAAATTAATTTCAGAAATATTATAGATATTCAGCCAACTATTGTTTTTATTTTCTAACATTTTTTTTCAAATCTGCATGAACACCAATAAAAAAAAATTAGTTTCAAAAATTGCACATTTCTGTCTGATAAGCAAACTAAAGCTTAAGTCACTTCTCTGTTTAAATGTCATAAATTTCTAATGCTTCATTTTTTTTTGTTAAAGTTAGAACTCTCTGTCAAAGCTGCACTGTAATTAGGTGATAATTTGTTTATTAGCAATTAGCACTGAATTTGCACCTTAAAAAAGTCTATTGCACTAAATCATGTTGCTCCAAATTCTTATGACACTTGAAGATATGCAAAGTAATCATAAAAATTTGAATTGAAAGAAAATTATCCACTATTTTAAAAATTGCAATGATATGATTAATTAAAAGTAAAAAAACTTATTATTCTAAAGTATACTCTATAACAGAAATTTTCATTAAAATTGCCTAATTTAAAAAAATTGGGCTTTTCTAACAGCAACATGGTAGGTTGCTATAGACAAGATTTGAATAATTTGAACCCTCCTTTAGTAAGACAAGCCTTATAAGTAGCATGCTACATGTTAAATACTGGTAAAAACAGAGTCACATATAACATCAATGGTAGTTAGTTATACAGTAGAGTTTGATATCACACAAAACATTTGTTTATGGCTATTGCATGGCATTTTTGTTATAACAATGTTCACAATTAAGAATATAAAAAGTTTTTGATAATTAAATTATAAACCCACATCAGTCTGATGAAGCCTAAAAGTTTTAACTTTTTTCAGTTTTCATTAAAATTCTGTTACTAATTACACTTAATATATGATTTTAATATAGTTGATATTAGATTAACCTTGCCCTTTGGGGTCAGTCAGAACACATCTTTAAAAACATACAATTTTGACTATGAAAGCTTAAAATTTCAGCAGCTAGTACACAACATTGAAAAGCTGCCACCATAAAACTTTCCATAATAATACCTACGATAAACAATGAAGTTGACCTGCTTGGGATTCATGTCAGCTTTTTTCAACACCTGAAAGTTCTTTTTAAGCACTAGTCACTGGTACTAAATTCTTGTCCAAGCATAACACTATAAAGGATTTTATATCTGTCATGGAAAATGTTTTCAACACCAAAATAAATAATGACAAATCTAATGAAATGAAGATTGTTTTGTAGTGTGATTTTATGAAGTGTTCATAATAATAGAAGCTAACTTAAATTTCATTTTTACCTAATGTGCTGTTATACATTCTTTTGTCCCATGCACTTTAGTCAACTTTACATTTCACTCAACGAAACTATGATGTAGCACAAACAGACGAGTACACAATACAAGTTAAAACCATGTTAAAAAATATGTCAGAGCAGCAGATTTCTAAAACTTTAAATGTAACCTTTTAAAAGTAAAGGTTAGTGGTACTGGACTCATATTCATTTTTACAGTAATCTAAATACTTCCAAGATATTTTAGCCAAAATTTCTCTACTGAACTGATTGATATTTTTCTGGAAGCCCAAAATCACATCTCCTTGTTCTTTAAATACATAAGAAAAAAATTATGTAAAGCTATGCCTCTTGGCTAAGAACATTTTCTAGATAAAAACCCTTATGCAGCAAGCATGTTAAATCTCATAAAACTTAAATAATTAACTTTTTAAAATGCCAAATTCATGACAATTTGATTCAGAATGCAACAGATCATTAACATCATAAACAAATAAAAATGAAATAAAAAGTTTTCAAATATTAAGTTTTGGCAGTGAGAACTCACTTTTCAGTGACTAATTATAACCAAAAACCATCATAAAATTTATTAAAGCTAAGTAATTAGTTTTAACTATGCATTATTGAGATGTGTAAGCTAAATTATGATGATCACTGATTATATCACAACCAACCTGTCTTGTAATCCTGATCACTGCTGATTATGATTCTTATGAAGAGGCCTAATTTCAAAACTACACAACACAAGATCAAGTCACAGAATTTCCAATTTGTGGTAGTTTACTGTGTGAATTAAGTGTTGAACTCATGTCATCCCCTATTGTTGTAACCACTGTTCTGGATTTGGTTCCACCAATGGTATTCATTTTAGCTATTATGCTAGTACGAGTGGTTCCCATATTATTCTGAACCACAGATGTTCTTGTGCTAATTTCAGTGGACAAATTTTCTGAGCCCTGAGGAGGACGTGGCAATCGTCTCCGCAGCCAAGCATGCCTAAGTGCAGCTGATGGTGTCATTCGAACACTAGGATCCCACTCTAAGCAACGTTTCAGAAAATCAGTAAATAGAGGATCATCACACCCTTTAAGGGCAGTAGCCCAATCTTTACTCCCTGGAGGTCCTCTTAATTTTCCTCTTCTGGATCTACCACCATTCAAGACTACAGTGCCATCTGGAAGAGTAGTTGAGGTACAATATCGAGGATGTCCTTTTGAACTTACGAAGTTTTTTGCACGCTTTGACTGATCTAGTAGTTTCTGTGGTGGCATTCCGACAAGTTCCACAATACAAGCCAGCTGATCTGCTTCATCCTCTCCTGGTAATAAAGGATAACCAGTTAACAGTTCAGCAAGAATGCATCCGAAACTCCACATGTCAATTGGCATTCCATATTTACAACCCAGAATCACTTCAGGAGCACGGTAAAATCTCGACTGAATGTAAGTATATACACGTTGATGTTCATAACAGCTGGAGCCAAAGTCAATAACTTTAATTCCACTACGGCCAGGCTGTTTTAACAACACATTTTCTGGTTTCAAATCACAGTGGATAATTTTATTCCTATGCAAAGTATCTAAGCATTGAAGCAGTGAATGTGCAAATTTTCGCACTAATTGCAAACTGAAACCCTGGAATTTATTTTTCTTGATCAGCTCATATAAATTAATACTGAGAAGCTCAAAAGTTATACATATATGATTACGGAATGTAAAGTGTTCTAACATATGTATAATATTCATTGTATTATCTTTATCTTGTTTTCTGAGATGATCTAAAATGCGTATCTCTTCTTGAGCCTGACGATGGAATCTTTTTTCATTTCTAACAATTTTAAGTGCTACATTTTGATGATTTTTATGGTCATATGCTTTAATAACTTGTCCAAAACTTCCTTTCCCAATAATTTTTATCATTTCATATCTGTATGCTATATGATCATGTGGTACATGTAGATAAGATCCTTGATCATCATCATAACCACAATTATTCGGTGCTCCTATTACTCCTTGTCTTTTCTTTGCATTAGCACCTATGAAATATATTTGTTGATAGGTAAAAATTTCATGATGCTCATACGGAGTAAGTTTATGCATGTACAATTTCATCACCTGTTCTGGAGTAGCGACAAGAGTCTTCGGTTTCGTCGAATTCTTGTTGCTAAGATGATCAGAACCGGAGGAGGGACGGACTTCGGGTAGTTGAGCGAGCTCAGTTCTCGACGCGTCGCCATTTTGAGCACGAGGTGACTGCTCGTTCGACAGCTTCACGCATTCGTAGAATCCTGATTTGTATCCTCCAAGCGTTTGGATTTTCATAGGATGTAGATTACCGGTGTTAGCATTCTTCTCGGTTATCTGTGGCAGAAATGATTCGTTCGAAGGTGATGCTGTGCCATTGGCGATCAACGATCTCGTCCGCGACAAGGGCATGCTCAAAAGCACACTCACACCTAAAAAATTTCAGTGTCTGTAAGCCTAGTTTCGTGAACTTTGGTTTTAAAGCTAGTAATTACTAGCGAACAGTAAGGATTGCTACAAATACCTTGATTTCTTGTTGTTGACATTGATGGAAAAATATAAATCCAACACACAACTCAAACAGAACAGGAGAAAACACTAATCATCTTAACACATCCACCCAAAACACAGGTCGCTGCTCTGAAAGCGACTGACTGTTGCTATGCTTCGTTGTTATCACGCAGACGTCATGGAATGAAACTTTGACGTCATGATTAGGAGCCAATAGGAGAAAAGTTTATTTTCTGATCCATGGCTGAGAGCTCCCAGCCAGCTGATCGCTTGTCGCTATTTACAAAAAAAGATTCAAATGCAGTACTAAATACCGTTTATTTTAAATGGCTTAACTGACAGTAAATAATTGCCCTTGCTTTAAATAAATGATAAGAGAGTATACATATATTCTAAATTTAAAAAAGATATATCGTGTTAATAAAGATTACGACGTTTGGATCAATGCACCTATAATTTGTTCAAGTGAACTATAACTTTGAGTTACGCCTTCATGTTTACGAAGTTGTGTATCATCTACAGCAGGGATGGCCGCCTTCATTTTTCTGGAAATCAAACATTGAGTCCTTGAACGATCGAGTTGTTAAGACATGTAATCTAACTAGTTATAATCGTAAAGGAAAATTAGTACAATAATTTAATTAAATAAGAAAGGGAAATAAAACTAAATAAAAAAATTAAATATCTTAATTGCACAATTTTGATTATTGTTAAAATTAGATGAATGAGCAATGAAAAATAATAGTTTTATTAATCATAAAAGAACCAAAAAATTATGAATGAATTAATGAGAACATTGTAGACAATCGCATGAATTAAAAAAAAATTCAGTTAACTTTTAGCGAAGTTCAAGCCTTTTTTTTAATAAATCCCGGGAATGACAGTCGGTCACACGATTACTTTGCAAGGATTGAATCTTTTTCGGTGCAGAAAACGTAGCTATTTGGTTTTGATATTTATGAAAAGCAGAAAATAAAGTGCTTCCTTCAAAATACTTCGTCTGAAAAAAAGGAGATTTTTAGCAGACATCATTTCTATGCATGTATTTTGGGTATGCATTTTACGCCCATTACCTACTCTTACAAACACAATCCTGTACTGAAAGTTTTTACGAGAATCACTTTGGCAGACAAAATGGTAAGGATGGCTACTAGTTAGCATACGCAACCTGGGGCTCGAGAGCACCAAAATTCTCCCGAATGCATTCTTTATTAGCGCTCGAGAGAACGAACATAATGCGAAGCTACGACTGCTGTCACGGATAGCTCTTTGTTTAACTCTAAAATACCGATGAATTTCTTATAATATTAAGTGCAAACAGAAGGCGGGCCACGCAGTTGGTAGCGCCAGCCCTGAAATCTGTAGTTCGCAGGTTCGAGTCCCAGTTGTGCCAGCGTTGAGATTTATCTCCGATGGACTTGGAAAATCTGCCGTCCGCTGGGGTGACATTAAGCTGTGGCTCCGTGTGAGAGAGAGCAATATCCTTGTGCACGTTAAAGATCAGACTGGATGTCTTTGACCGGAGGCTACCATCTGTCTCCCAACAGTTGTCTTAGTGGGTCCCTTCCCCAACCTTCTCTGAGCCTCCGGGGTCCTTGTGACCTGGCCATTTTGCCCATTGTATTATAAAAAAGTGCCGCTCAGAGGTAAAACAACCTAACCCAACCTCTGAAACGCACTCTTTTTGCACACGATGGGCTAAATGGCCAGGTCACAAGGACCCCGAAGGCTCAGAGAAGGTTGGGGGAGGGAACCCATTGGACCAACTATTGAGAGACAGATGGTAGCCTCCCGTCAAGGCCATCAAACGTGTCCTTTAACGTGCACAGAGTATGGCTCTCTTGCACACGGAGCCACGGCTTAACGTCCTATCCGACGGACGGCGGCCTTTCCAAGACTATCGGTGTCTCCTACTGGTCGAGGGAAGAACGGGGGACTTTTGCGGAGATAGACTCCCAGCTGCGCCAGCGTTGAGATTTAACTTGGGAACTTCAGATTACGAGCTTGGCGCGCTATCGACTGAGCGCCTCTTCCCCCCCCCCCTCGAATCTGGAAACTGCAGATTGCGAGCCTGGCGCCCTACCAGCTGAGACATCCACGCCCCGTTGTTTACTGGAACTAGCCAATGTTCGCTTTATGTCCCAATGTGAAAACAGATTTTTTTTTGACATGTAGATAAGTGGACAATTTTAATTTTCACTAAGAGACAATCACAATCAGGGTCAAATTAGAGGTATGTCTAGATTTCGGAATTCTAGTAAGGGTAATAGAAGCAAAAAATTATTAAATTTATTTATATTTCATGCTTTTTTTGAAGAAAATTTTTAAAGACAAAACGGAGAAGGAAATGTTATACTGCATTGGAAATCCAGTCTCTTGACCCCTCTTTTACCATTTCCGGCCCCCATCCCTCGAGTCTTTCTAGATCCGGGCCTGATCAGAACTTATATGACAGGGCAAACAACCATACCATACCATACCTGGAATCAAGGGCGGTCATAAGTCGCAATTCTGGAGGGACCTTTCACGGACATACAGGATTTGTAGTGAAAATTGTCATTTCTGGAGTACAAAATCCTTTATATGTCCTTACATTTGCCTTCATATGGGGTACTTAAAGCGTCAGGGGTTTGCCTTCTTGGAAATGAAAAAACAAAACACCTGTGAGTCTCTTTTAGGGGGTCATGGACCCCGTGGTTTATTTATTTTTATTATTATTATGTAGTAAAGCAACGGCAGTTTCGTATCTTTATATTCTTTTCTAGGGTAAATTGAAGAAATGAAAGTTTTGGATACGAAATATTTGAAAAAATTTCTAGGGTATAAGTGAAGAAAAAAAAAACATAATAGGGCAGTTTTTTAGGGGGGGGGGGGGGGGTCTGAGAATAAGCCTAAAATAGGTTTTCCCAATTACTAAAATACTCCACCTAACAGGAAAGGTTAATATAAAATTCTATGTGGAATGAGACTTAATAGAGTTGTTTTTAATTTATTTTAAGTGTCGGACGTAAAATATGGGGCTAAAATAAAATATACTATATAGACAACTGTTTTGGATTTCATAGCAGGTTGAATAGCACATTGCAAAATAATACCAACTATTAAACAAAATGAAATGCTGTCATGGTTAACTATTATGGCTTCAGGTTTTGAACCATCGTTTGGAGAAGATTGTTTAAAGAATATATAAAAAACTGACCTTGTTTCTTTTTATCTGCTAATGGGCCACAAAAACCCTCGAAAAATCATTGATTTTTTATTTATTGGAGATGCTGTTGAGAATATTTCATCCTGCCTTAAAGACTTGAACGAGAACTGCATTTAGTTTTCTTTATTAAATCATTTATTTTCTCCTTTTTAAACGACGATAATTTGTTCACTTTGTTGTCTGTCTGTAGATACCAAACTTTTTGTTTATTCAGATTAGTTAAAGATTCTTTTTATGTTGGAAGAAATGTATTGAAGAAATATTACGATTTGCACTTTCCGAATCTCCCTAAAGCTATAATTGCGCATTCTAACTGTGGGAAAATCGAAAATTTCAAAATTTTAAACGAATATTGAAACAATATTCGAACAAATTTGAAATTTTGGTAGTGGAATGTGACGGTCATGAGGATTCACTGGCAGCAATGGGTTGACCGCTTACTCCCAGAATGGGGGGGAACTGCAACGGTTTTTTTTTAAGACGTAACTGGAAAACTCTTTTTTTGGTGGATTGGAGCTAACGAAATATTATAATTCGCATTTTTTAAATCATTAAGTAGTTTTAATTTACATCGTTATCAGTCACCAAATACAGAAACAGCAAAACTTTTAATGAATGTTTCAAACGATCCTATTTATGGTAGAAATTTTAAATTTCGGTGGTAGAGTTTCAAGAGATATTCCGCGAACAATAACAATCTGCTCCCCTTTCTCAGAGGGTGTGATAAAAGCAACTTTTAAATTGAACGATAAAAGACAAATACTTTTTCTGTTGTATAAGTACTAATGAAACATTGCCGTTTGCATTCTCTCCTTCCTCTCCATCGTCCATTAGTTCAAATTAAAACTTTTAATGACTGAAAAAGTAAGTAAACGAAAAGTATCCTTATCTTTGAAAAGGAGCATATCATATGCACCAGTGGCGATATGGTTTCTTCTAATTTTAATGTAGATTTGGGTATCAGTTACGGGTTAGTTCTCGATTTGCACATTTATTGCGTTCCACATAAAATAATTGAAATATCCAAGTTAGGAGAGTACGCTCCTGTATTAGCCTACCCAGCTTCTGATATAGATGGACATATTATAAGAACAAACAAATATTACACGAATACATTAAAGAAATGTAGCAAAATTAAATCAGTTATGAATATTTCAGATTTGATTGGCTTTCACCTAAGTATCTACCCAAATACTTAAACGTAGATTCTTTGGGAATTCCAGGTTTTTTGTTCGTACGTACCCAAGCCCAAATTAAAAATAGTAACAACTTTTTCATCAATCAATAATGAAATTAAATCGAGTGAAATTTTAATTGCTTCTTGGTCTGTGGGATTTTTGGCTGTCAATACGGTACTTGAATTTTGCAATGCTAATCAGGACGTCTGGCAACCTTGGCCGATTTCAGTGACAAGGTACTCATTTCACGAGATGCACGCACTTGTCGTACACAGCTGGTAACGAATTGTGCCTTTCTACTTTTTCTACAAAGTGAGCTTTTAAGCAATAGAATTGCCAGGATTTCTCGTTTCGGGCTTTGAAGGTTCATTTGAAACAGCGTAAATGTAAATTTCTAGACCGCTGAAATTGAGAATGTGCCAACGATAATAAACTGTGTAAATGCAGATTCATGCATACATCAAAACACCACAAATTGTGAACTATCTGTACTTGGTAGAGTCCGTCATTCAGCATGTGAGCAGAATATATTAAGTTTGCTTGCAGTCACCTCAGTGTGGCAATGGTATCGCGTTGGTTTGTAGAGACACTGCAACTGCAGGGATCTGGGTTCGAGATCCGGGTAGCATGGTCGTGTGCAGGCCTGGATCTAGCAAAAAAAAAAAGGGGGGGGGGACAAGAAACACAATTAAGCGGAAAAATGTAAAGGGGGCTATTATATAATGTTTGTCTCTCTTACGATTTCCAAAAAAATATAACAAAGACTTCTTCTTGAATAAATAGAGATCAAATGAGCTGTTAAGAAAGCCTTTTACCTATCACTCTGCTATCCACGAAAAAATATTCAAGATTGATCACCCATCGAAATGCATCCCTCAAAGGGTCTTACAGAAATGCCTAGGACCTACGACAATCTTAATCCTGTCCTAAAAATACTACTTCTGAATTCCTCCTCCCTTTCACCCTCATGTAGCGCAACGTAAGGGAAACTCTAACTCTTAGCGTAATAATTGGACGACCCTTTGAACTCCGCTAGAAAGATCCTAAATACAAAATTTATGTTTCCAAATTTCTTTATAAACAAACTCAATATAATTTTAGTTCCCAATTTCAGTCATAATCAAGTTTTTTGCCTTTCGCTTCTATAAGTTTTAAATGGGCGCATTTAAGCCCGAATTAGTGAAAGTGACATGTGTTGTTGTTGAATGTTTGCACAATTCAGTACAAAGCAAGATGGCATAAACAATCCTTGAGTAGATCACTTTTAGTTTATGGCGAAGAGTAGAGAACATGGTCAGCTGACCAAACGCTGATATTAGGGTTGCAAATTTTTCTTCTTTCAGCTTTTATCTTCCGTTTTCCCAAAAGATAAGAATTTCTTTTGTGAAATTTTGGTAACTGAAGAAATCAGTAAAAAATGTGTAACGTTTTTGGGAATAATAGTATTTTCCTAATCAAGGTTAAAAAATAACTTTCAAAATACGACTACATATTAAAGAGAATCTGGGCCAGATCTGGAAGAGAGGGAGATTGGCTAAGTAGCCATATCTAAGTGTATACCTTCTAGGAGACTTTTAACGGCGAAAAAGTAATGATATTACAGATATTTCACAAGAATATATTCTGAAAGACGAGAACAAAAAAATTAAACGCTCATTTTGCGAACCCTTAGTCTGTGGTGTGAAGTTTGACGTCATAAAGACTGCTCTCACTGCAGGGCAGAAATATTTACTAATTGTGCAGAGGAATTGTTTACAATACGTTGTAAGTAAAAGAAATTATGAGATGCGAAGCTAAAACTATTTTCAGTAATACAGTAACGCCCGCTTTGGATCGGTTTTAAATACCTGAAGAGATATTTAGTTTTATATATTACGTAATTTAAACGAAAAAGTCTATTGGAGATAGGTGGCGCTGAAGCAGATCGCCAAACGAGAATCGGGTAATGTTTATGAGATATTGTGAATGTGAGGTAAGTGTTGGAATCGGAGTTTAGTAATTCAATAATTTGTTGCTTTTTATTTCTTTGGTTGTCGTTTATCACTTACTTCATAAAGATAGTCTTTTACCACATGTACAGTAAATAATATTAAATTTGTGTGGTTGTCATTACCATGTACCAATTTCTTCAAGTTCAGACTTGTGTCTGTCTGAACATTTTCAACTTGGAGCTTAATTTTCCTACTTTACATTCTTTTTTACAATGATTACCACATTTATTAATAGTTTTTTCCTCATTTTATCTACAAATATCGGCATAATGCAGTGAATAGTTGCTTGCCTGTAAAGGAATACCTTGCGTGGCTTTGACAGAAGGTTTCAATCTGTCTACTAACAGGCTGTTCAGTGGATCCCCTTCCCTCAACCATTTTTGAGCTTTTGGGATTCTTGTGACCTGGCCATTTAGCCCATTGTGTGCAAAAAAAAAGTGCCTCGCAGAGATAAAACAACGCAACAATAGAAAAGTGTGGTAAAAAAAAGCTTGTTTTACAATGTACAATACCAGGTAATTTGGGAAAAATTAATGAAAATAAAGAAAAAATTAGTTGAGTCATTTTTTTCTTCTGCCCCACTTGAGTAGGACTACACTGTGTCGAAAAATGAAGCATAATTCACAAACTTAAATAGCTCACAAACGACTGAAATTATTAACATTACATTTTTGTGTGTCAGTTGAAATGGAATATACGCAAGGCCCCCTCCCAAAAATCACCTGACTGCGGAACATTTGCATACATGACTCGAAAAGCAAACCATGGGGGCTTTAAAAGCTGCCACTGATTCTGTACAACTTTTTTTTGGTAAACAATGTATTCTTGTTGGTAAAGGGTTTCGTAACAATAGTATAGTACAGAGACATTATATAAATGCTTTAACATGTGATAGGTTGTTGGGTTGTTTTACCTATGAGCGGCACTTTTTTGCACACCATGGGCTAAGTGGTCAGGTCACAAGGACCCCGAAGGCTCGGAGAAGGTTGGGGGAGGGGACCCACTGGAACAGCTGTTGGGAGACAGATGGTAGCCATCCAGCGTGTTCTTTAACGTTCACAGGGTATGGCTATCTCGCACACGGGGGCACGGCTTAACGTTCCATCCGACGGACGGCGGCCTTTCCAAGCCCATCGGTGTACTCTACTGACCGTGGGCAGGGCGAGGAAATTTGCGGAGATAAATCTCGGCGCTGACCCAGCTGGGACTCGAACCTGGGAACTACAGATTACGAGCCTGGCACGCTACCGACTGAGCCACCCCCATCGGATGGGACTTAAATCCGTGGGTCTATGTGCACGTTAAAGAAAACTCTGGATAGCCTTGACAGGAGGCTACCATTTGTCTCCTAAACGCTGTCCAGTGTGTCTTCTTAACCTTCTCTGAATATTTGGGGTCCTTGTAAACTGGCCATTTGCTCATTGTGGACAAAAAATGGCGGTCAGAGGTGAACCAAGCTCCATCATTCATCCCCATCTAAACGTAATAATGGCGAATAATTCAGCCTGCGCCAGACCCCTACCCCCCTGGGACTTCAGTACTTTGGGAATTGTAGGAATATTTAGTTATACGCCAGGGCAATTTTGCTTACATTTTGGTGCTAGTAATCTGTTTTCCTAGCAAGCGTAGTCGTGCAAAAATTAATATATTTCATTGGAAAATGTAAAATTCTTGATCGCAAATTAAGGACTTTCACCATTATTAATTCAAATTTGATTAATGAAATTCGTTATTTTTGTTTTCTTTGTTCCCATTCATTTATTGTTTACTTATTTCCGTCTGACCTCTTAACCTCAATCTGTCGGAGCCAACTTCGAAGCGAATTAATCTGCGTCCGCGTTGTTCTTCTTGCCTGGGTATCGTGATCGGGGATCAGCGAAGCGCGCATCATTCAGAAGGGTTGGCACGCTTTCGCCCTCTTGCGTCACAATGGGCTAAATGTCTCCGTCACCGAACCTCGGTGCGCACAATAAGAGAGAGGTAAGAGGAACAACTGCAGCAGCGTAAGAGAGTATCCCCATAAAGATTATGCTGTCTGTTCTTCAACGTAAGGCCCTTCTCCCGATTGTAGACCAGGTCTTAACATCCCATCGGATGGATGACGGTCTTTGGATGGCCTTCGAAATCACCTCTTCAAACGGGAGAATAAAAGGAAGAGAATGACCTTAGCACAAACAAATAACAGCTCCCAACATTGCCAGCTTTGAGATTTTCTCCGCTTGTCTTCCACTTTCCCCCTGATGAGAAAGATGACATCATCCCTCGTGGAAAGGGAAATCGTGGGAAATCCTGCGATGCCCTAAATTGTGATCGGCATCTGCTCTATAATAGTTGTTCAATCTGTCGTCTTCTCAACCGCTTTGAATTCTTTTGATATGATCATTAAAACTGTTGTGAAGGAAAGTCAAGCATCACTCATTCTTTAATTATTTGAAACGTATTATGCACTGCTCTCAAACACGAAATTTTAATCGCAACTCTGAGATTTGTTCACGTAAAATGAGCCGACTGGAGAGTCTTAATCATAAAACCAGAAACATTTCCGTTGAAACTCTCGGTAATTTGGAAGGTTATGTATGGTGACTGCTCCGATATAACCGAAACTTACCCTGAAAGCGACGAAAGCCCCATCATTGCATTGCCCTAACGTCGAGTATAACGAGATAAGTAAGATCTGCGCTGAGCATCATCACCACCGAATTACGTCTTCGGATTCGAATGTCCTCGAAAAGTAATTAACCGGGTTGCGGAGGATCAGTGGAGGTCGTAGGCCTCTATTATCGCAAATAGGGAAGCCGTGTTTCACCTTTCCTCGCAGTCGTATCAAGGTTATGCCAATAGCAGCCGGTCCTTTGACACGGAGCCTCTGGCGGGCCTCGAGATCGCGCACAGTCGGCACCGAGTGGGCCGCGCCGCGGCGTGCACGAGGAAGCCATCCGCGCTGCCTGTCACGTGACCGGGAGCTGACGGCCAAGTCCATTCCGCTGGCGGAGACGTTCGGAGCGTCTGGCTGCGTGGGGTTGACGGCCTTGGCCTGGCAGCCAGCCACCGAGTGTGACGGCCCCGCGCCTTTACACGTGACCGTCAGCGCGGGAAACAAAGACGATGACGCAGCGCGGGCCCAGCAACGGTTACATACGCGCTCGCGATGAGTCTGTGAGTCAAAAGTAATTCTGTCGGGATTGCACTGCCCACCTTACGATCTGTGACAACTCCCATTTCTTTCCAATAAATGAGTCCTCTTTGCAATGAATTGCTCCTTAAGAGGAAAAGTAACTCATTCAGATTCTCTGTTTGCTCCTAATGAGGGTCATGTTGAGGGAGGGATCAGAGCGCCAGACCTCTTCGCACTTGGACACGCCTCCTCTGCTGCTTATCAAAATACACGCATCAAGAACACACCCAGACGCCAATTTGTAAGACATACGTCATTCATCAAAACTCGATCGATAACTTTGAAATTTAACTGTGTGAAGCCAACGATAGGAATTCAATCTTTTATTTTCGACAACGTTCGTTCCGTATTTAAAGAGCTGCGGAATCTGGAACGTTTAAAAATCAAGCTGCGCTTAATCCAAAATTTATCTTAAAAGTTTAAAAAACATCTGTTGTAATAAGGCGTTTATGAAATAGAATATTGTTCAAAAACAAAATTTAAAGCGATTTTATTCGGATCTTGACGCTTGTATTCCATTTCTGTGTTCCTTAGAATGCAACATCATGGTCGCACGTTAGTGGCTAGTGATCAAAGGGACTCGACCTCGAACGTCGGATAAGGTGTGAACAGTGGTGACTGTGAGTTTCTCAATAGGTGTGACCAGCATAATATTGCATACAGAAAAACCAACTAGGCAGGGGTGGTGATGGCTCAGATGGCAATGCGCAAAGTCTGCGATTTTCCTCTGCCAACCCCAGTTCTGTCCTCGGTGAAAACAGCAACTGGATTGGAAAAGAGCATATATAATATGTACGTGTAATAAAATTTCCTTATTGAAATGAAATAAAACTGGCAAGATATTTCAGAGAGCAAATATCCATGTAAAATAGCATTTATTCCAATTCGGAGTTTGTTGTTTTGAATATATGTTCCAGAAATGTTGGTGGGGCCGGCCCCTAATGAGGAGCCGCCACTGCGTGTGAATGAATCTTTTTTGTCTTTCTGCTGCGGTTTCGCCTTCCTCACAAATCTGTGTGGCGTATTAAACTGACAGGCTTCTGTCAGACGTCTGTTGCTGCTGATAATCGAGGAGTAATTGTTTTACGTGAACTAGTTTACTAAACCAGTGATTGCTGAACTTTCTATAATGGCGCCGCCTCAGCTTAGCAGAGAGTTCATCGTTCCCCCTCCTTCAGAGTAGGGCGGGGGTGGCTCAGTCGGTTCGAGTCCCAGCTGGGTCAGCGTTGAGACTTATCTCCGCAAAACTCCCCGCCCTGCCCACGGTCAGTAGGGGACACCGATGGGCTTGGAAAGGCCCGCCGTCCGTCGAATGGGACGTTAAGCCGTGGTCCAGTGTGCGGGAGAGCCATACCCTGTGCACGTTAAAGAACACGCTGGATGGCCTTGACGGGAGGCTACCATTTGTCTCCCAACAGCTGTTCCAGTGGGTCTCCTCCCCCAACCTTCTGAGCTTTCGGGGTCCTTGTGACCTGGCCATTTAGCCCATGGTGTGCAAAAAAGTGCAGCTCAGAGGTAAAACAACCCAACAACAACCCTCCTCCAGAAAAAAATGTGTATTCAGTTGTTGAGACGTAGCGAGCAGATAAAATGCACGTGGCAATGTTGCCAACTGCCGAGAACCAACAACTAGTTTTCGATGTTGAACTTCAAATCTTGCAAAAGATGCAATGACTGAAGAAAGATTTTAATTGAACAGAATGATCTTGTAGCTACAAGAGCTGTTCATAAAAGCGATTCAAGAATTCAAATAACAGATATCTGATATTTTCAGATTTATAATCTATTTTACTATAAAACGCTCCTAGAAAATCCCGATCTCCCTTAGCAACTAGTTGTGTCGCACCCTTTGGTAACCAGTGCATTTAACGATTCTTCTTCAGAGGCAGGTTTTCCCCTCTGAAATCAACTGAGTGATAACTCAGTCAAGACTCCGCTTCGAGATGTTAGATTGAGACATTGTTCAAGTGTGGAAGGCTTCAAGCCAAACAACCTCCGTGGCAAGAAGGATTCCTGGGAAGACTCCTTTTTTTAAACTCTGCAAAAGTGAAGCCGAAGTTGCGCGCGTTCTACAGCTGCAGTCTCTAGATTCTGGAAACCTTTCATTGGGTCTAAAATGGGAAGCATGCCCGCTTCCAAAAAGATAGAAATGCATCTGGCTAGAACTATCGGGAATCACAAGACAAAGAAAAAAACAGCGATCAAACAGTTTCTCTTCAGATTCTGGCAGAGTTGTTGAACTCAAACTATTAAATGATATATTAATTGGTCGAAATACCTGTCGTTTGCCCTGCCACCAAGTTGGGTTGTTTCACCTCTAAGCGGCACTTTTGGCACACCATGGGCTAAATGGCCAAGTCACATGGACCCCGAAGGCTCAGAGAAGGTTGGAGGAGGGGACCCACTGGAACAGCTGTTGGGAGACAGATGGTAGCCCCCCGTCAAGGCCATCCAGCGTGTTCTTTAACGTGCACAGGGTATGACTCTCCCGCACACGGGGCCACGGCTTAAAGTCCCATCCGACGGACGGCGGCCTTTCCAAGCCCATCGGTGTCCCCTACTGACCGTGGGCAGGGCGGTGAATTTTGCGGAGATAAATCTCAACGCTGACCCAGCTGGGACTCGAACCTGGGAACTATAGATTACGAGCCTGGCGCGCTACCGACTGAGCCACCCCCGCCCCCCTACCACCAAGTAGTGTTGATATTTTCGAAATGCGCACAAAAATTCTGGATTAATGTATTTCTCCTAAAGTTTTAATATCAATTTAGTTATCAATTATTGAAATTTTATAATTAAATTTCCTCTTAATATCTTTGTTTCAGGATTTTTCTGTAGTTTTAATTAAAATTTTTGGAACCCAGAGACGTTTTACGTAAAGCTAAATTGTTACACTTTGCTGCATAAAATACAAATGTCTGCTTTCTGATTCAAACGATTATGTTCATTTTACACCTATACTGAATACCTATAAAACACTTACCGAAAAGTTAATCATATTCCATAAATGTCTCATGTAAAAAATATCATTGAATCTTAACCTGATGACCCAAGGTTTCTCCGCTAACCTCCACTCTGTCTTCAGCGAAGAAAGAGAACATCAGAGTCCGAAGTCCACCCAGGTCCGTCGGATGGTCCATTAAGCAATCGTCCTATGTAAAGGGACCACACCCTGTGCACATAAAGAATATGCTCGATGGCCTTCATGAGAGGCTTGCATTTGCCTCTTAACAGATGTTCAGTAAATCTCCTTCGTCTATCCAGAGTGCGCCTGGCTTGTAATTTGCAGTTTCTAGGTTCGAATCCCAGCTGGGGCAGCGCTGAAATTTATCTCCGCAAACTCCCCGCCTTGTCCTCGGTCCCAACTGTGGAACCGATATCAGTTTCCCCCTGCTTCTTATCTGAATACTATTATTATTCAGGTTTCATATAGTATTATTAGAATCAGTATTCATATATTATTGTTAGATTTATTTCTCAGTAAAAATGCAAAGCAATTCACAAAAAGTTTCTTAGCTCTAACACTATATATATTTTTCGTCTCATCGAAAGATCTTGATCATGTTTTTAAACTTTTTTTTTCAGGGTCAAATTAAAGGTAGAGCCATAAACTTGTTTTTTAAAACTTATTTAAGCTATTCTTTATTTTTTAATCGCCCCAATTGGTTATCTTAACATAAAGTAGTACAATTCCCATGCTATTTCAGTTTAAAAGGATAGAGGTCCCTCAAATTGTGTAACCCAGCCTTGCTCTTTTTTTGATAATGAACACAAACCCCACAGAAGTATTTAATGTTGAAACCGACCAGTTCCGATACAAACTAAGGCGAGAAACTGAAAAATTATGAACGAAATCATGTCGTAGCTTACTGACTGAAATAGTTTATTCACTTACATACATACATACCCCTTCAAGCAGCTGCTTGCCACAGAGGTCTGACAGGAGCCTGTCAGTTTATATGCCACAGAGAAGATCTGAGAGGATGGCAGGACCTCAGCAGAAGACAACACGAACATCCATGCCTAACCCGGGGCTCGAACCCAGGTCCCGTAGATCAGTAGCCAAGCGCGCTAACCACTCGGCCACGGGACGGCTCATTATTCACTTACGGTATCAAATAATAAACATTACAAGACAACTTTACAATTGAACAATAAGTGAAAAGGGATAATATAAGACAAAGAATCTTTTAGAACAGTTTTTCCAAAAACACACGCAAAATTCCCCATACTTGAAATCATAGATCACCTACAAGAGATTCTTATTAGGTATCAATGTAAAAACAAACGCTAATATGGAGGTCGTTAACAGGCGACACGTGTCTGCAGATTTGCACTCGTTCCTCCGAAGTTAGCGAGCTACGACTTTTTCGAAAGCTTGTCTAAACTTGTCGTAACATGTTAAAGGCCTTCATTTCTCTCTTTGTTCGTGGTGCGTAAAGTTCGGTCTGCGAAATCTGTGCATTGTTGCCGTGGAGCCCACTAAAGAAGGGGACAGATTTTACATTTTCACGAGGATGCAGCTGGGAACGAGAAAAGAAAGTTGTTCGAAGACCTCCCTCGCGCAGGGCGACCGAAGGAGAGAACCATCACCGCTGTTTCGTGAGCTTATTAAGGAAAACCCACAGATCACAGCTCAGGTGATTAGATGTCAGTGTATCCAGTGGCAGTGTGGAAACAATTATTCATCACAACTTAAAGTTTCCGAAATATCTGTGCCAAATGGGTTCCCCACAAACTGACAGAAGAGCAAAAAATGGCTAAAGTCAACTCGTGCAAAGGAGATGCTAGCAATGGTTGAACCTAATGGCCCCAAAGAGTAACAGACATTGTCACATGTGATGTATAGTAATAAAACCACATCTCAACTCCGAGAAATATTGATTATGTTTGGATTGTGGAAGCTTCTCCAAGTCCTTCGACAAGACTTTCGCTCAAGGGAGAGGATGTTCACAATTTATTTCAATTCCCAAGGAGTGGTAGCCGTGGACACCACACCACAAAAAATGACTATAAATGGACAATGCAACACCAACATTGTTTTATCCAAAGTGGTTAAGGAGATGAAGAACAGCGTCCAATAACAGGCGTGTTTAAGGGTTTTAAACAAGTATTTTTTTTTTATAGAAAAAATGTGACTGAACATAAAGATCGCAATAAAATCTATCTAAATCTCGATTTCGAGCAATATTCATTCAATATTGAAAGATTTACAAAAACTAGAGTGTTTAATAAACTTATTAAACACTCTAGTTTTTGTAAATCTTTCAATATTGAATATAGTTCGTTTTGCAAAAATTGTTCAAAAGTGGGGAAAAAATTGACATAACTGTTATACAAACTGCTTAAAATGCACTTTTATATCTTGGTAAAGTTTAATATAAGACGACCATTGCTTTAATTCTCATTTGAATCAACTTTTTAAATCAATTATTTTAAATGAATAAATATTTCAGATTTCATAACTCTCCGTATCATGAAAGAAAAATTGTTCAAAATTCAGATTTAGATAGATTTCATATGAGATCTTTATCTTTAGTCACGTTTTTCACTAAAAATATTTAAAAAGTTTTCACGATATGAATGTGACTTTCTTTTGACATAAGAAGGAACTATTCCTATTTTTTAGAAGGGAGGAAGGTTTAGATCGTAACCCCGCCACCTCCTGAGGACTTGAATAACATATATTTCTAAGGAAGCACCCGAAAATCATAGACACATGATGTCAACCAGGCCCAGATGGAGAAAAATATAAGAGGAGGTGGGGAGGGTAAGTGACGTAATCGAGCCAGAAGAATGGATTTCCATTGCAGTACAACATTTCTCTCCCCCCCCCCCCTCCATTTTAGAGGTCTGTAAAACATTTCTTTGAAAATGTGTGAAATATGCACAAGTATAACAATTTTTTGCTTCCATTACCCTTATTAGCATTCTCGGGGGAGGGAGCGTGACGCTTTTGCCCCTTCCCCCTCCCAATGTTCCCAGATGTCAACCCCTTTCCACAATTAGAAATCTCTGTGTACACCACTGTCCTTAAGACACTTGAATGAAAATAAAAAATGAATAAATACCCCCTCAAGCAGCTGCTTGCCACAGAGGTCTGACAGGAGCCTGTCAGTTTATATGCCAGAGTAGAAGGTCTGAGAGGATGGCAGGACCTCAGCAGAAAAACAACACGAACATCCATGCCTTACCCGGGGCTCGAACCCAGCCAGGTCCCGTAGATCAGTAGCCAAGCGCGCTAACCACTCGGCCACGGAAAAGGGGGGGAAAAAACCATGAGAATATTTCTTTAAAGAAAAAGTATAGGAACTCTAGTCCCATTGCCTCCCCCCTCCCCCTCCCACCCCCTTTCTCCTTCCTTCTAGATCAGGGGTGGGGAACTCTTGGCACGCCAACGACTTTTTCCGACACGCAACACAGAGCTCACCTTAAAAAATAAATAAATATCCAGCATCTTCGCTGAATTGTATATTTTAACTTAATAGAATACAATTTTATTAAGTAGAGCGATTCCAAATAAAAATGTAATAAAGAAACAAACACTATCAACAGTTTTAGTAATAAAAAGTAAATGAAACAAATCCTATTTCCAAGCCATCTATCCTCCGCGATATACTGACGTACAAGTTTTGTCCCGTTCAGTTGTTGCATCATTCGCCAGGCAGCCGGACATGGCGTGACTCCTTTACCATCATTTTATATATTTTTTTCGTGTTTCGTAAAGAATTTATCGGTTTTCTAAAGTGAGCATATATGTGAATTTGGATTTAATTAAATCGTAAGTCATTAAAATATGGATTGGAAATATTTATTGTCAATTAATATGTTTAATTTATTAGATATAAATGCAAATGTTCTTTACATTGGCATAAACATAAAGTTAATATATATGTTAAAGGTAAAATATATTATCAATATTCAGGATTATGAAGCATTATCTGCACGTGATTAGATGGAATGCGTATATGTTCCCAAAATTTTGGCTGGCACGTGAGAAAATTTTGCATCAAAGATTTGGCGATTTTTGGCACGCACACTTAAAAAGGTTGCCCACCCCTGTCCTAGATTATTCTCTGGATGGCGCTTTGTTTTGAATAATGCATGAGATAGTTGACTGCCCAACGAATGTTTCGAAGCGATTCGTCCAAACAATGACATAGCCAGAGCTTCGGAGCCAAGAGCACGTGTGATTCGTACTTCGTCGTTAAGTAACGGCGAAGGCTCCGCTCCGCTGAAGAATGAGGAAAGTCATCTTGTGGTTTCAGGAAGAACTCGGCCCTGTGGGTCAGCCCCATCAGAATGTCGGTTGCGTCAATCCGTCCGCCAAAAGGAAGACGCTCAAATCACCTGACTTGGTTGAAAGCGCCAAGCAGAAGACAAAGCTCCAGAGGCTGTTTCACCTCCAACAGATGACGCGATAAAGAAGGGCAGATGATTGACTTCATTTTCTGTTGGATAATAACTGTCTCGATTGACTTTAAAAATGCCCTATACCAAGGTCATGAAGAATTGGATGTTTCATGATTACAACTGCACTGTTACAAGAAATTTCCTTCTAATTATGATCGCATCCACAATTTGGCATAATTTCTGAGATCTACAACTCAGAATGGGGCGGGGGTGGCTCAGTCGGTAGCGCGCCAGGCTCGTAATCTGTAGTTCCCAGGTTCGAGTCCCAGCTGGGTCAGCGTTGAGATTTATCTCCGCAAAATTCCCCGCCCTGCCCACGGTCAGTAGGGGACACCGATGGGCTTGGAAAGGCCGCCGTCCGTCGGATGGGACGTTAAGCCGTGGCCCCGTGTGCAGGAGAGCCATACCCTGTGCACGTTAAAGAACACGCTGGATGGCCTTGAGGGATCATTCGGAGCTAAGAGCACGTGTGTTAGAGGGCTAAAAATTGGTCTCTTAGGGTATTCTGGGTTGTAGGGTTGGGTTGTTTTACCTCTGAGCGGCACTTTTTTGCACACCATGGGCTAAATGGCCAGGTCACATGGACCCCGAAGTGATCGTAGATCTACTGATTTACGATTCGTACTTCGCCGTTACTTAACGACGAAGTACGAATCACACGTGCTCTTGGCTCCGAAGCTCTGGCTATGTCATTGTTTGGACGAATCGCTTCGAAACATTCGTTGGGCAGTCAACTATCTCATGCATTATTCAAAACAAAGCGCCATCCAGAGAATAATCTAGGACAGGGGTGGGCAACCTTTTTAAGGTGCGTGCCAAAATCGCCAAATCTTTGATGCAAAATTTTCTCACGTGCCAGCCAAAATTTTGCTGGGAGGCTACCATCTGTCTCCCAACAGCTATTGCAGTGGGTCCCCTCCCCCAACCTTCTCTGAGCCTTTGGGGTCCATGTGACCTGGCCATTTAGCCCATGGTGTGCAAAAAAGTGCCGCTCAGAGGTAAAACAACCCAACCCTACAACTCAGAATACCCTAAGAGACCAATTTTTAGCCCTCTAACACTGGTAGATCAATGTGACCTTTGACCTTGAAGCACCCTACTGATCCGAAATTTCGTAGCGTTTTCTAGATCTACGACCCGGAATACCTCCAGGCACCAATTTTTAGCTGTCCAACACCGATTGATCTAAATTTGACCTTTGATCTCGAAGAACCCTCCGGATCCGAAATTTCGTAGCGTTTAGATCTACGATTTGGATTACCTCCAGGTACCAATTTTTAGCTGTCTAACACCGATTGATCTAAATTTGACCTTTGATCTCGAAGAACCCTCCCGGATCCGAAATTTCGTAGCGTTTCCTAGATCTACGATCCTGAATACTTCCAGGTACCAATTTTCAATTTTCTAGCACTCGTTGATCAAGGTTTGACCTCTACGTGCCCATCATTTAATTTTGAAAGACACGAAATTACGGATTTTTCCTGAGATCTACGACTCGGATTACCCCTAGGTGCAAATTTTTAGAGGTCTACTCTCTCTGTATCATAGCTTGAATTGATGTGATCCTCTGTCAGTCAGCCGTCAGTTAATCATTTATAATCGTTTATATACTGTATATAGGATTTGCACTTTGTCATGATAAACGCATGAAATGGATGACACCTGTGAAATGTAGCAAAGTAGTTCTTGTTTGTGTACCTTCAGAATTATCTTCAGTGTTATTGTATGCAGTTTCTGTTACATCGAAAGATGCACACAGTGTCTTGAAGGGGTTAAGACCACAGTTAAATATTTTTGTTTTCCTAACTTTGAGGTGTGGGAAAGAGTTCTTAAAACAGAATTTGACTTTCGTCACTAAAAGCAATTTAATTTTTCACTCTCTTTCGCTGCTTTTGCCACACCTATGATTAAAAAATTCCTCTGTGATGGAAGTGGAGCCGTCGAAAAGTGTCCTCTCAACATTTGCGTAATTTTATTCTTCCTTTTTCTAATCTTTGCACATTTTTAGTTATTGAAGCTTATCGAGAAATTTAAATTTAGTGACCTCAGAGTTTGCCGTTCTCGTGTCAATGAAATTTCTCTTATCTCTTCTGCACATTTCAACCTCAGCATTGTTATAAATGTTTCCACAGCTGTTATTTCTCGGCGAGGTGAATTCTCTTTCTCGGCGAGGTGAATTCCCTTTCTGCTACGTTGAGTGGGTGACACAATAATTCAGAGTTATACATTTAATGATTCCTTTCATTCCATCGCTAATTACGATTCAACGAACCCACATCGCACTCCTACGTTAATGAAAAGTGCATGAATAAGATGACGCTGTTGCAACTATCATTCAACTTGATCACGCACCGAGTGAATGCACTGGTGGGCCACGTGATATTTGGGGGAATGATCTTTAGCTCTGATGGGGTGTTGCGCAAAACAGAAAATAAAAAAAGAAGCGGCAACAGAATCCGAAATGCTATATACACTGCATCTGGTAGCAATGAGGATGGAGGGAAAAAAATAGGATTCGATTGCTTTACCTCTGAGCGGCACTTTTTTTGCATACCATGGGCTAAATGGCCAGGTCACATGGACCCCGAAGGCTCAGAGAAGGTTGGGGGAACCCATTGGAACAGCTAAAAGACAGATGGTAGCCTCCCGTCAAGGCCATCCAGCGTGTTCTTTAACGTGCACAGGATATGGCTCTCCCGCACACAGGGCCACGGCTTAACGCCCCATTCGACGGACGGCGGCCTTTCCAAGCCCATCGGTGTCCCCTACTGACCGTGGGCAGGGCGGAGAATTTTGCGGAGATAAATCTCAACTCTGATCCAGCTGGGGACTCGAACCCGGGAACTACAGATTACGAGTCTGGCGCGCTACCGACTGAGCCACCCCCCCGCCCCCCCAAAATAGGAGAAAGCATTGGACACTATCGGTAGATGAAAAGACGACAAACAGAAAGCACTAGATACTATCGGTAAGATGGAAAGACCGAAAACAGAAAGCACTGGATACTATCGGTAAGATGGAAAGAGAAAGCATTTGATACTATGGGTAGGATGGAAAGAAAACAGAAAGCACTGGATACTATCGGTAAGATGGAAAGAGAAAGCACTTGATACTATCGGTAGGATGGAAAGAAAACAGAAAGCACTGGATACTATCGGTAAGATGGAAAGAGAAAGCACTTGATACTATCGGTAGGATGGAAAGAAAACAGAAAGCACTGGATACTATCGGTAAGATGGAAAGAGAAAGCACTTGATACTATCGGTAGGATGGAAAGAAAACAAAGCACTGGATACTATCGGTAAGATGGAAAGAGAAAGCACTTGATACTATCGGTAGGATGGAAAGAAAACAAAGCACTGGATACTATCGGTAAGATGGAAAGAGAAAGCACTTGATACTATCGGTAGGATGGAAAGAAAACAGAAAGCACTGGATACTATCGGTAAGATGGAAAGAGAAAGCACTTGATACTATCGGTAGGATGGAAAGAAAACAAAGCACTGGATACTATCGGTAAGATGGAAAGAGAAAGCACTTGATACTATCGGTAGGATGGAAAGAAAACAGAAAGCACTGGATACTATCGGTAAGATGGAAAGAGAAAGCACTTGATACTATCGGTAGGATGGAAAGAAAACAGAAAGCACTGGATACTATCGGTAAGATGGAAAGAGAAAGCACTTGATACTATCGGTAGGATGGAAAGAGAAAGCACTTGATACTATCGGTAGGATGGAAAGAAAACAAAGCACTAGATACTATCGGTAAGATGGAAAGAGAAAGCACTTGATACTATCGGTAGGATGGAAAGAAAACAGAAAGCACTGGATACTATCGGTAAGATGGAAAGAGAAAGCACTTGATACTATCGGTAGGATGGAAAGAAAACAGAAAGCACTGGATACTATCGGTAAGATGGAAAGAGAAAGCACTTGATACTATCGGTAGGATGGAAAGAGAAAGCACTTGATACTATCGGTAGGATGGAAAGAAAACAAAGCACTGGATACTATCGGTAAGATGAAGAGAGAAAGCATTGGACACTATCGGTGGATGGAAAGACTGAAATGCAACCTACTTCAGATCCGTTTAAAAAACCGAAATCAAAATTAATTTATAGTACTCTTTGTCAGAGGCATCGAGACTTGCCAAAAAAAAAAACGTATCTGGCCCAAGATTTCTGAAGGAAGCAGAAATGAAGGAAAAAACTCTTGAAATGGGTTAACAGACTGAATGAATAATGGTTAGAAGGAAATGCAGGAAAATAAAGAAAGCAAATAGAGATGGAAGGAAAAAAAAACACAAGGAAATAGCAAAAGAAGGAAAGATATAAATATGCAGCAGTCGTAAAATGACATACGATTAACATGGAAAGAAAGCTTTTCATTTGTTCAAGAACAAATACAAGACAAAAATCATTCCATGAGAATTGTAAACGATAGTTTCTATATCTGTAAAGAAATCTCTGCGATTAATTATAAAATTAGTCTTTCGAATTTACCCGCAGCAGAGAAAACAGTAAAATGAGAAAAGATTGGGGGAAAAGGAAATGTCGTAATCTAGAGGTAGATTTCGTCCCTTTTCTCAGAAGCAGAGAGTTTTGTGAGAGATCTTGAGCAGCCTCCTCATTGGTTACCATTCAAATGGAACGGGATCACGTGGTTAGAAGAAAGAGAAATGCCGTGGGAAGGGAACTAGTGGCGAGATTGTTTGCCTTAAGATCTGCAAAGGAATAAAAGGGTGCTGATTATTTCCCTTCTCAATCGCGCGAACGAGCGAGCCCATCGTCACCTCAGAAATTTCAATGTCCACTTAATGTAACTTGGACATAGAGCATGCAATTATATGCGTAAAGTCCACTTCATTAGTTATACAAGTTCAATATTATGTCAACAGTAACTTATTAAATAAGCTTTTTATGAAAAAATGTAACGTAGATAATTTAAAGATCTCAGTAAAATATCTCTGTATTAGAGAGAATCAGAAAATTTGACAGCAATAACGGCAGTTACAACACTTGTTCTGAAAAGTGCTAACATATGTAAGAGTGTTTTCAGCAGTTCGTCTAATAATTAATTTTCCTCAATTTGAAACGTTTTTTGCACAATGGGTAACTTGCATATGTCTCATGTTCCGTAACTCTCTAAATACAGAACGAATTTTGTTGGAAGATTTAAATAGGTTTCATAAAAATCTTTTAAATTATCTTTCTCGTGCCGAGTGATTAGCGTGCTTGGCTACTGATCTAAGGGACCTGGTTCGAGCCCTGGGTAAGGCATGGACTTTTGTGTTGTTTTCTGCTGAGGTCCAGCCATCTTCACAGTCCTTCTTCTGTGGCAAGCAGCTGCTTGAGGGGGTATTTATTTATTAATTTTGATTTACAGTTTTCCATAAAAAGCTCATTTAAGAAGTTACCGAGTTCTGTATTAGAGCTGCTATTGAGTGTGTCCACTCGTTAGAAATATAGTATGTCCAATTGTTTTATCCGCTTATTGCGAAATACTCTAAATGCCCAAAGTTAGATCTAAAGGGTGATAAAGCAAGAGATCATACCCGCTAATCATGCCATGGGCATTAATATTTCGTATGTAGCGGACAAAACTTTCAGAATGCTAGTAAGGGAAATAGAGGCAAAAAATTGTTAAACCTGTTTCATGCATTTTTCAAGAAATTATTTTTAAGACCTATTAAAGGGAGGAGAAAAAAAATATTATACTGCATTGTAAATCCATCCACTCTCTTGCCCCCTCCCCCCACCCTTTTTACATTTTTCTACTGACCGAGGGCAGGGGGGGGGGGAGAGTTTTGCGGAGATAAATCTCAACACTGGCTCAGCTGGGACTGAATCTGGGAACTGCAGATTACGAGCCTGGCGCGCTACCGACTTAACCATCTCCCGCCCCTGGGGGGGGGGGGGGGGGGGCTCAGTCGGTAGCGCTCCAGACTCGTAATCTGTAGTTCCCGGGTTCAAGTCCCAGCTGGATCAGAGTTGAGATTTATCTCCACAAAATTCTCCGCCCTGCCCACGGTCAGTAGGGAACACCGATGGGCTTGGAAAGGCCGCCATCTGTCGGATGGGATGTTAAGCCGTGGCTCCGTGTGTGGGAGAGCCATACCCTGTGCACGTTAAAGAACACGCTGGATGGCCTGGACGGGAGGCTACCATCTGTCTCCCAACAGCTGTTCCAGTGGGTCCCCTCCCCCAACCTTCTCTGAGCCTTCGGGGTCCATGTGACCTGGCTATTTAGCCCATGGTGTGCAAAAAAGTGCCGCTCAGAGGTAAAACAATCCAATCCATCCCCCGCCCCAGGTCACAAGGAGTTGAGGGAAGGGGATCCATTCCACTGATGCTAAGAGACAAATCAATGACGGATAGAAGGGGGTAGTTTGAGGGATTTTAACCTACCCCCTCACCAGAAGTATACGTTTCAAAAATTATTTTACATATTTATGCACTTGAAACATGTAGTAACTAGTAAGCATTGATGCAAAATGTACCAGTAGATTTTATTTACTTATTAGTTGTCTTTTTAATATTTACATATTATCTTTTGAGAAATCAAATCTTCTCCCCCCCCCCTCCAAAAACAACATATTTTCAAAATACGCTGCTGAGGCAGATGGATATTATTCGTCAAGGTTATTTAATATAAGTAGAGTATGACTCTCTCGCACACGGAGGCACGGCTTAAAGCTCCATCCGATGGACGGCGACCTTTTCAAGACCATCGGTGTCTCCTTTCTCACCGTAGCCAAAATGTAGATTAGCGGAGATAATCTGAACTCGGGTATTAGTGAGGACGGGAACCTGGAAAAGTCACCTTAACGAGCCTGGTGGCAAGCTACCTACTAAGAAACCCAAGTCCCATTCCTTGTGGATAAATTTTAGGTAATGTCTTTTGGCGTTGAATTTATTGGGAAACTCTTTGTTTGGAAAACAAATCAACCGATGAGAGGAAAAGGTGAGAGAATGAAAGAGAAATGAACTCTTCCCTTGAAGCAGCATCAGTTTCATTCATCTGTTTTGAGTAAGGTCGAGGCAGGATATCGACGCCTTTTTGTTTATTCGGACAGGCCATGCCTTATTCTAGCAAGAACTGAGTCAGGCATCCTGCTTCTGAGGAGAAGGATGAGGCAGTTCTCCGTCGCACCGCAGAAGGGCAAGTCCAATTCCAAAGATCGCGTTATCCACCTAACGCTGTAGGAAAAGAGAGGGCGACCACGAATCACTGCAGTACTTGGAATGCTAAGGAGCAACTTATTATCATGCAAATGACGAAAAAGCATCTTTCCCACAGAATACGCCTCGTGATTGCCGTTTGTAATTGAGCTCACGGGATGTGGTCCGACAACTTAAAATTGGGGGGGGGAGACTCTGTTGCATTTACAAAATTTATTTACAGAATGTGGAATATGCCAGTAACAAGTAATCAAATGTTACACATATAATATTGCAATTAAACACTTCTTACATTTACGGACCCAACTGGGGCGGGGGTACCTCAGTCGGTAGCACGCCAGGCTCGTAATCTGTAGTTCCCAGGTTCGAGTCCCAGCTGGATCAGCGTTGAGATTTATCTCCGCAAAATTCCCCGCCCTGCCCACGGTCAGTAGGGGACACCGATGGGCTTGGAAAGGCCGCCGTCTGTCGGATGGGACGTTAAGCCGTGGCCCGTGTGCGGGGAGAGCCATACCCTGTGCACGTTAAAGAACACGCTGGATGGCCTTGACGGGAGGCTACCATCTGTCTCCCAACAGCTGTTCCAGTGGGTCCCCTCCCCCAGCCTTCTCTGAGCCTTCGGGGTCCATGTGACCTGGCCATTTAGCCCATGGTGTGCAAAAAAGTGCCGCTCAGAGGTAAAACAACCCAAATAACGGACCAACTTATATAATCTGTGCAATTTTGTTTAGCGTTTATATAACAGAGTTGGGTTGTTTTACCTCTGAGTGACACTTTTTGCACACCATGTGCTAAATGGCCAGGTCACAAGGACCCGAAGGCTCAGAGAAGGTTGGGGGAGGGGACCCACTGGAACAGCTGTTGGGAGACGGATGGTAGCTTCCCGTCAAGGCCATCGAGCGTGTTCTTTAACGTGCACAGGGTATGGCTCTCCCGCACACGTGGCCACGGCTTAACGTCTCATCCGACGGACGGCGGTTTTTCCAAGCTCATCGGTGTCCCCTACTGACCGTGGGCAGGGCGGGGAATTTTGTGAAGCTATATATAACAGAGAACTCATAACGGTATAAAAGAATATCGAATACGATTAATAACGATCATTACAAGAATTACAACACAAACTTGACCAAAATTTAGAAGTAGCTATAATTTGTCTTTATTTCATATTATCTATTTAACAAACTCAGATATCCTTCTCGATTTATTACTTGTCTGTGAGATAATAACATTTTGCAGTGACTTTAAGTATTAAAATGTTTTTAGAAAATGAAATTTCTATGTTTTAAGTAGTCATCATTAGTTTTAGGGGGCGGGGGTGGCTCAGTCGGTAGCGCGCCAGACTAGTAATCTGCTAGTTCCCAGGTTCGAGCCCCAACTGGACCAGCATTGAGATTTATCTCCACAAAACTCCTAGCCCTGTCCACGGTCAGTAGGGGATACCAATGAACTTGGAAAGGCTACCGTTAGTCGTGGCCCGTGTAAGCGAGAGCTGTACCCTATGCACTTTAAAGAACACCCTGGATGGCCTTGGGAGGTTACCATCTGTCTCCCAACAGTTGTGCAGTGGGTCCCCTCAACCATCTCTGAGCCCTCGGAGACTTTGTGACCTGGCCATTTAGCCCATTGTGTGTAAAAAAAGTGCCGCTCAGAGGTAAAAAGCAACCCATCGGTTTTAAATATTAAAAATTATCTAAAACATAAAAGCAGTTTCGTAGTCTTCCACATTTGGAATCCTATTACTTTTCCTATTAAAGTATAACTGATAACATTTATTAGCATTTTATTATAGTTCCCAAATTTTAAAAAGTATTTAAGCCTTAAAAAGTTTTTTTTTTTAAATATATAAACAGGATGTAACACTTTTTGTTCATCGTATTAAGTTAAATACTGAAGTTGCATTTCAAATATAAAGATGGCTTTCAAAAAGACCAAATGGACCCTGTTTCTGAAATAAGTTTCTTTTCGTAACTGCACGGATTTCCAGAATTAAGATTTTTTTCTATTTTCCTGTCGTTGAGAAAGGACACACGAACGGGTTTGGTAGAAACTATCGCCCTTGGAAGAGACTTTCAGCCACGACTCCAGGTGAAGGAGAGCGTTTATCGTGGGAGTTGAAAAAAAACACCTTGGCAGCATTTCAAAGATTGCTTGATTTCGTTCTCTTCTATAATCCTCAGATTGCAAATATATATTCCATACATGCATTATAGATACCATACCAAGTTAATAAGTCTTCTCCCAAAAAACGAGAGTAGAATTTTTAAAGTATCTCTTGACTGGCAATAAGTTGAATTAGGCTATTTCAGGCACGGTATCGCAACTACTACTTCCAAAATTCTAATGGTAAAAAATCTGGAATATAAATTTTCAGAAGCGAATTTTTTGAGGGCATTAATTTTTTTTAATCCCTTTATTTTTCTATTACATGCAATTATCTACTTTAGCAGACGCAAAAAGGACGGGAGTTGGCTCAATCGGTAGCGCGCCAGGTTCGTAATCTGTAGTTCCAAGGTTCGAGTCCCACTTATATCAGCATCGAGATTTATCTCCGTTAACCCCCCCCCCCCTGGCCTCGATGAGAAAGGGAACACCGATGGGCCAAGAAAGGTCTCCATCCGTCGGATGGGACGTTAAGGCGAGGCCCGTGTTCACCTTAAAGAATGCTCTGGATGACCTTGACGTGAGGCTTCATCTATCTCCTAACAAGCCTAGTGGATTCCCTTCCCAGAACCTTCTCTGAGCCTTTGTGAACTGCCCATTTAGACCACCGCGTGCAAAAAAATTGCCTCTCGGAGTCAAAATAACCGAACCAGAAGTAAATAAAAAAAATTGTTTAGTTTATCGATTTTTTCCACTTTCGCCACTATTTTCCCCTCTCCACAAATTGTGTTATAAATTAGTTCATTTCTTTGAGATTGGGCTAGGATGATATTTACAAATCTTAACGTTAATAAAATGGCATTTAAAAGTCATCCCAAGATATTTTACTGTTGTAGAAGATTTTTTTTTTCACACTCCAAACGAGAATAAACTTTTATTGCCACCTTCCTGCTAATTCACAAAAAATTCCCTTTTCAAGCTTAGATACTAACACAATCATACAGAACTTCGAACTTGAGATTGTATTGAGTTACTTTGAGTAACATTTGTGTACAGAATGGGCTAAATTGTCTGGTCACCAAGACCCTAAGGGTTTAGAGCAGGTTAGAGGAAGGGACAAGCTATTAGGAGACAAATGCAAGCCTTCTAGTCAGAACATTTGCTGCGTGTTCTTTGTCTTCCACAGGACATGTCTCTCCAGCCCTGTGGAAGACACAAGGCTGGAGAGCCGTGCCCCATGGAAGGGGCCAGATCTAATATCTCAATGAAAGGAAGGCTATCTTTCCAAGCCCATCGGTATCCCCTTTCTCGCCGAGAGAATAAAGGAGCAAGAGCGGACTGGCCCATTTTTTCAGGGACGCAGCTGTAGATAAAAAATTCGGTTTCTCTTTCAAGATTTTAATACTTATTCTTTTGGTAGTTCGTACGTGAAGCGTAAAATAAGTTTTCCCCAATTCTGTGAAATTTCTGTAAAATAACAATTATTATTTTAAAAAAAAAATCCTGCTCTTCATATAGCTCCAGGACGCTACAGCGCTCAGCGCCCCTTACCATTCCCCCCCCCCCCCCCTGTAAAGATGGTTGGCGGAAAAATCTGAAGGCAGGCACAAGTCGGGAGTTGAACCTGGGAGCATTGGATTACTAGTTTCTTCCGCTACCAGTTAAGTCTCAGAGCCTTTAGCTTCAGGTTCAATGGGTTCGTTTTGATTTTCATTCGAAATTATGCGCGCCTCGAGCCTTTCGTCGGAAACAGTCTTCCTCTTCTACATCATGCATATAATGCGAGCGTGAGAACGATGATCTTGCTTCGAGGTTGCGATTTTAGATTCTGTTTTGACGTATCTGGGGCTGTGGACCGGCAAGGTCAAAGAAAGAAGTCAATTTTGACAACGCTTGTGACAAAGGAATCGTTTGGCGACGGATGAGAGAAGTCGTTTGCACTAAGACGAAAGCCTCGTGCCTTCTGTTCCGCTAATCGTGTTGTTCAGAGCTCCTGATAGATTTAAAACGAATCCCTACTGCATTTTAGCACTCCCCCATTTCAATCGAGAACGGCAAAAGAGTTTCTGAAAAAAAGGTTTGCGGAAAAACGTCGGAAATATGATTTATGGTGGCCAGCAAGAAAAGCAGCGAGTCAGAAGCGATTTCCGCGAAGTTCCTCTCCGCTCCAGTGGATGAGGCAAGTGCACAGAGGAGGTTGAATTTCGTTGTCACCCGGAGGAAAATCTCGCTTACTAGAGCAAAACACGATTTTCTAAAATGGCTGCCTGTTTGACTTCTTCCTGGCTTCATGTCAGCTATTCTATAAAACTGCATCTTAAAGCTACCAGCTAGCAAGGAAGAACCAAAAATTGATTTCATGCCATACAACTGCAATTTAAAAGTTGGGGTAAATAACAGCAATTCTGATAAGGAAGAGAACAGTTGGTTTGTAAACATTCTACATGGAGAGTCACAGACACTCTGCACACATGCTCAGATATGTTGAATCTGACCGAACTGAGCCTGACTTCCTTTCATAATAATATTCTCTTGAAGATATTTATTTCGCTATTAAGCTGTAATTAAAGGTTGTGTTGCTATACTTACAATGTTATTGTTATTATCTCGCAGATGAGTGTTTAATCGAAGGAGACGGGCAAACTGGCACTTTTTTTTTTCAGGGATGGAGCAGTAGCTGGGAGCTGCAATAAAAAAAAATTTCGATTTTATGCAAGATTTCAATACTTATTTCTGTTGATAGTTCATACCGCTTAAGAGCTTTTTTTCACCCTTCTAATTCCGTGGAACTTGTGTAAAATAAGAATTATTATTTTTTTAAAAAGTTGCTTTTGCGAAGGCCTGAAACTCATCCGGCGCTTAGAGAGCGCCAGATGAGTCCCTCTCTAAGCGCCGGATGAGTCCTTCTCTAAGCGCCGGTATCAGAGCGATATCTGATTTTGTTAAATAGATGAACTATTTCCAATATGACTAGTTTTCATTGTTATTTCAAAATTACTAAATGAGTTTAAGATTTTTTTACTAAGATTGTGAGGGGAAAGAATATTCTGGAGTGTCGTGTTCTTCTTCTTTTCTGCATCATACTGATCATGTAAAAGTTTTGTGTTCAACAGGAGTGTTGTAAAACGTTTTACCTTACTTTTATATTTACGTCATTATAAATACTTTTAGTACATTTAGTGAATATCATTTGTAGTGTAGGTCTTCAGAGCAGTGTTTTCTAATTATAACCTTTTGCACAACACAAAACAGTGCCTTTGAAAATACAGTAGCTGAAACATGTCCACTGAGAAGTATCATTTTCCAATCAAACCCTGATACAGACTCTGATAACAAGTACTGAAATAAAGGACTTTTTTTGCGCATTAATGAAAAAACTTTTTTTTTTTTGAATTAGTGAAACAAATTGTTTTGTGTTGCGCAAAAACACGACAACTAGAAGAGAAACTCGGCCTTAATATTTGGACAAAATTCCTCTCTGAAAATCTGGACTATGGACAATATTTACTAAATGTGCTAAAGGAATTTAGAATGTGTTTAATTCAATTAAATATACCTTTAAACTAAGTGAAATAGATTAATATTTATTATACAATAATAAATTTAATTCGCAAATTCGATCAATTTGTTACTTTTTAAACTTTAAATTCTCCTTTATGTGGCTAACTTTTTCTCTGAATGTATTTGCTCAATATAAAATGCATTCTCTTGCATTATTCATATCCGATTCAAATGAATAGCAGACAATAAGATGTAAACCACCGCTTAAAAAATTTACGTCTAATCGAGGCCTTAAAATTAGGTCATATTCGACACAAGCGACCGACTGCATCCCAACACAGCGCGGCAAAAAGGGTTGGGATGTTTTACCTCTGAGCGGCACTTTTTTGCACACCATGGGCTAAATGGCCAGGTCACGTGGACCCCGAAGGCTCAGAAGGTTGGGGGAGGGGACCCACTGGAACAGCTGTTGGGAGACAGATGGTAGCCTCCCGACAAGGCCATCCAGCGTGTTCTTTAACGTGCACAGGGTATGGCTCTCCAACACACGGGGCCATTGCTTAACGTCCCATCCGACGGACGGCGGCCTTTCCAAGCCCATCGGTGTCCCCTACTGACGGTGGGCAGGGCGGGGAACTTTGCGGAGATAAATCTCAACGTTGACCCAGCTGGGACTTGAACCTGGGAACTACAGATTACGAGCCTGGCGCGCTACCGACTGAGCCACCCCCGCCCCGCGGCAAAAAGGAAATGCCCGTGTCTAAAACAGCGCGTATTAGAAATTGTGAAAACAGAAAAGAAGGAATAAGTTATGGTAAAATGCATTTGTTTTACTCCAGTAACTAAGCAAGTTTCAGAAAAAAAAATGTTTTACTTAATACTACTAACATACATATTGAGAAGACACTCATGCATTCTGAAAGGGCTGAAGATCTTAGAAATTTTAAGTAGACAGTGATGGCTGATCGTATGAGGCGTTTTTTCGTATTAATAAACCGATATGATGCTTCTGAATAGGGGTAAGGGTGGCTCAATAAGTAGAGCGCTAGGCTCGTAATCTGCATTTCTCTGGTTCGAGCCCAGGTACGAGTCCCAGCTGGGTCAGCGTTGAGACTTGTCTCCGCAAAATTCCCCGCCCTGCCCACGGTCAGTAGGGGACACCGATGGACTTTGAAAGCCGCCGTCTGTCGGATGGGACGTTAAACCGTGATCCGTGTTCGGGAGAGCCATACCCTGTGTACGTTAAAGAACACCCTGTATGGCCTCGACGGGAGGCAACCCTCTGTCTCTCAACAGCTGTTAAAGTGGGTCCCTCCCCCAACATTCTTTGAGCATTCGGGGTCCTTGTGACCTGGCCATTAGTCCATGGTGTGCAAAAAAAGTGCCGCTCAGAGGTAAAACAACCCAACCCTGGTTCGAGTCCTAGCTGAACCAACGTTGAGATTCATCTCAGCAAAACTCGCACCTTGTCATCAGTCAGTAGGGGACAACGATGGACATGAAAAGGCCACCGTCCATCGGATGGGACGTTAAGCCGTGGCCCCCTTGTGCACAGGAGAGTCACACCCTGTGCAAGTTAAAGAATACGTTAGATGGCCTTGACGGGAGGCTACCATCTATTTCCTAACAGCTGTCCAAAAATATTTTTTTTGATACACCCGATATTAGTCGAAAAATTAATGTTTAACTTTTCTAATGGAGGCAATAGATCCACTTTCCCCCCTCCCCCCAACGGTTATGTCTGTAGCCTTATATTAGCATATAATAACTTTTGACATTTACTACATAGGTTACCAAAATAACAAAGAATAATTACTCTTCTACTCATAAAGTCGTTAAATAATTCCAAATAAGCACGATTCATTTTGCTATGAAATCCAGTTCCTATTCTTTCCCTGGAAAAAGCCATTATATTTATGCTTTCTAAAGAATATTTTGGTTGATCGAAATATACAAGGAAATGGCACAGAATTATATGAATAGTTCAATAACCGAACAGAGGTGAAGTTGTATATAAACTCACCAGGTGCAAACAATGACTCACAACGGTAAGACTCCGTGTAATGAATTTCTAGAGCAACAGAAAAGTTATCAGTGCAATAAATCACGGCACGTTCGGATGTACGGAAATCGGCTAGAGCCTTGTTTCGACAGCGGCCCTGTAAACGCTGCATTTTTTTTTTTGCACTCCAACATCATTTTTAATGTTGGTTGCTTAATGCTCCGTTGTGGAAGGGAAAGCGGAAGTTGCAATCAGATCTTAATGCCTGCTGGTGTTTTTTTTTTTTAAACATCATTATTATTGAATTAGCAGTAGCTTTCAGATAAGGGATTTTAATATTTCCGTTTTGTATTCGAAATATTTGTTCCTCTAGATCAGTCTTTCTATTGTTGGCCTTCGATCTGGCCAATTCGCGGTCATTACAGAAGTACTTGAGGCTAATGAAACCAAAAATCTGCATACTGAAACTAAGTCATTTCATCACCACTGGCCTTCCAATTTTTTTTTGGCCATACATTTTTTAGTTGCATAAACTAAGCGATTTTCCCAAATTCATAGCATTCATTAAAAATGTGTATTTTTTTTAATCAAGATATTTCCTTGATTTAGTCCCCCCCCCCCCCCCAATTCATTACTCGTTACAAATGTTCGTTTTTAAGTAGAGAATTTTTCTCGCGATACTTTAAGAGTATATTTTTTTTTCTAGTGGTTCTTCGCTAAGGGGGCGGGGGTGGCTCAGTCGGTAGCGCGCCAGGCTCGTAATCTGTAGTTCCCAGGTTCGAGTGCCAGCTGGGTCAGCGTTGAGATTTATCTCCACAAAATTCCCCGCCCAGCCCACGGTCAGTAGGGGACACCGATGGGCTTGGAAAGGCCGCCGTCCGTCGGATGGGACGTTAAGCCGTGGCCCCGTGTGCGGGAGAGCCATACCCTGTGCACGTTAAAGAACACGCTGGATGGCCTTGACGGGAGGCTACCATCTGTTTCCCAACAGCTGTTCCAGTGGGTCCCCTCCCCCAACTTTCTCTGAGCCATCGGGGTCCATGTGACCTGGCCATTTAGCCCATGGTGTGCAAAAAAGTGCCGCTCAGAGGTAAAACAACCCAACCCAAATCTTCGCTAAGTTTGGTTGATCACTCCTAAATGAAGTTCAATTATTTTATATATCCCTGAGATTTTTATCAGTAATCTAAGTGGAAAGCTGCTTTATTATTTCAGTTTATAAAGTTTCATTCTACGACTATTCAAGGTTGTTATTTTTTATCCTTTTTTTATTATTTAACCTATCAAAAAGAAACCAAAATTAGCCTTCTGGGAAGTGGGCTGTCAGAGTTTAAGAAAAAAATTCTAATCTACACTTGTGAAACGATATTGTTTTTTATCTTTACAAAACCCCCATTCTGCCCTCGGTTAGTAGGGGACACCGATGGGCTTGGAAAAATCGCCGTTCATCGGATGGGACGTTAAACCGTAACTCCGTGTACAAGGGAGTGCACGTTAAAGAACACACTGGAGGGCCTGACGAGATGCTACCATCTATCTCCTAACAGCTGTCTAGTAGGTCTCCTTCCCCAAACCTTCTCTGAGCCCTCGGTTCCTTGTGATCTGTCCATTTAGCTCATTGTGTGCAAAATAAAGTGCCGTGTACAAGGGAGTGCACGTTAAAGAACACACTGGAGGGCCTGACGAGATGCTACCATCTATCTCCTAACAGCTGTCTAGTAGGTCTCCTTCCCCAAACCTTCTCTGAGCCCTCGGTTCCTTGTGATCTATCCATTTAGCTCATTGTGTACAAAATAAAGTGCCGTGTACAAGGGAGTGCACGTTAAAGAACACACTGGAGGGCCTGACGAGATGCTACCATCTATCTCCTAACAGCTGTCTAGTAGGTCTCCTTCCCCAAACTTTCTCTGAGCCCTCGGTTCCTTGTGATCTATCCATTTAGCTCATTGTGTGCAAAATAAAGTGCCGTGTACAAGGGAGTGCACGTTAAAGAACACACTGGAGGGCCTGACGAGATGCTACCATCTATCTCCTAACAGCTGTCTAGTAGGTCTCCTTCCCCAAACCTTCTCTGAGCCCTCGGTTCCTTGTGATCTGTCCATTTAGCTCATTGTGTGCAAAATAAAGTGCCGTGTACAAGGGAGTGCACGTTAAAGAACACACTGGAGGGCCTGACGAGATGCTACCATCTATCTCCTAACAGCTGTCTAGTAGGTCTCCTTCCCCAAACCTTCTCTGAGCCCTCGGTTCCTTGTGATCTGTCCATTTAGCTCATTGTGTGCAAAATAAAGTGCCGTGTACAAGGGAGTGCACGTTAAAGAATACACTGGAGGGCCTGACGAGATGCTACCATCTATCTCCTAACAGCTGTCTAGTAGGTCTCCTTCCCCAAACCTTCTCTGAGCCCTCGGTTCCTTGTGATCTGTCCATTTAGCTCATTGTGTGCAAAATAAAGTGCCGTGTACAAGGGAGTGCACGTTAAAGAACACACTGGAGGGCCTGACGAGATGCTACCATCTATCTCCTAACAGCTGTCTAGTAGGTCTCCTTCCCCAAACCTTCTCTGAGCCCTCGGTTCCTTGTGATCTGTCCATTTAGCTGATTGTGTGCAAAATAAAGTGCCGTGTACAAGGGAGTGCACGTTAAAGAACACACTGGAGGGCCTGACGAGATGCTACCATCTATCTCCTAACAGCTGTCTAGTAGGTCTCCTTCCCCAAACCTTTTCTGAGCCCTCGGTTCCTTGTGATCTGTCCATTTAGCTGATTGTGTGCAAAATAAAGTGCCGTGTACAAGGGAGTGCACGTTAAAGAACACACTGGAGGGCCTGACGAGATGCTACCATCTATCTCCTAACAGCTGTCTAGTAGGTCTCCTTCCCCAAACCTTCTCTGAGCCCTCGGTTCCTTGTGATCTGTCCATTTAGCTCATTGTGTGCAAAATAAAGTGCCGTGTACAAGGGAGTGCACGTTAAAGAACACACTGGAGGGCCTGACGAGATGCTACCATCTATCTCCTAACAGCTGTCTAGTAGGTCTCCTTCCCCAAACCTTCTCTGAGCCCTCGGTTCCTTGTGATCTGTCCATTTAGCTCATTGTGTGCAAAATAAAGTGCCGTGTACAAGGGAGTGCACGTTAAAGAACACACTGGAGGGCCTGACGAGATGCTACCATCTGTCTCCTAACAGCTGTCTAGTAGGTCTCCTTCCCCAAACCTTCTCTGAGCCCTCGGTTCCTTGTGATCTGTCCATTTAGCTCATTGTGTGCAAAATAAAGTGCCGTGTACAAGGGAGTGCACGTTAAAGAACACACTGGAGGGTCTGACGAGATGCTACCATATATCTCCTAACAGCGGTCTAGTAGGTCTCCTTCCCCAAACCTTCTCTGAGCTCTCGGTTCCTTGTGATATGTCCATTTAGCTCATTGTGTGCAAAATAAAGTGCCGTGTACAAGGGAGTGCACGTTAAAGAACACACTGGAGGGCCTGACGAGATGCTACCATCTATCTCCTAACAGCGGTCTAGTAGGTCTCCTTCCCCAAACCTTCTCTGAGCTCTCGGTTCCTTGTGATCTGTCCATTTAGCTCATTGTGTGCAAAATAAAGTGCCGTGTACAAGGGAGTGCACGTTAAAGAACACACTGGAGGGTCTGACGAGATGCTACCATATATCTCCTAACAGCGGTCTAGTAGGTCTCCTTCCCCAAACCTTCTCTGAGCTCTCGGTTCCTTGTGATCTGTCCATTTAGCTCATTGTGTGCAAAATAAAGTGCCGTGTACAAGGGAGTGCACGTTAAAGAACACACTGGAGGGTCTGACGAGATGCTACCATATATCTCCTAACAGCGGTCTAGTAGGTCTCCTTCCCCAAACCTTCTCTGAGCTCTCGGTTCCTTGTGATCTGTCCATTTAGCTCATTGTGTGCAAAATAAAGTGCCGTGTACAAGGGAGTGCACGTTAAAGAACACACTGGAGGGCCTGACGAGATGCTACCATCTATCTCCTAACAGCTGTCTAGTAGGTCTCCTTCCCCAAACCTTCTCTGAGCCCTCGGTTCCTTGTGATCTGTCCATTTAGCTCATTGTGTGCAAAATAAAGTGCCGCTCAGAAGTTATCTTTTGATCTGCTAAAACTTAAATAAGTGATGCCATTTTCGAAAGATCATGAGCAAAAAATGTTAAAATATACGAGTAATATTATTTTGTCTATAGGCTTATAGCATGGGAGCTTGGTTACTGATTGATGAAGGGGCAGGCTCTCCTGCCGCATGACTAGACGAAATATTTCGTTGCCTTTGTTTTCTTGTACCGCTCGGAGATAAAATAACCGAATCAGCTTTGAGTTGCTTTTTTAGGAGCGTAACTTATTCAAACTGACTATTGTTATGTCGTATCTCTGTTTCTGTCAGACGAAGGCAGTGGTAACAATACGCATTCTTGCGTGAATTGTGTTTAAAAAAAAATGGTTTTTCGTTCACTCCATTTTTTTTCCATCGAAAACGTTTTCTAATTAAAAAAAAAATTCTCCTCAAGCAGTCTACTGAACACCGAGGTGATAAGGAATCTGTCTTTACAATACCCAATATAATAAAATAGAAAAGTGAGTAGACCTGCAAGGGTTTGGACACTTCGGCACAGAGACAACATAAGTCAGAAAGGAAAGATCATTGTGGGATTTGAACCGGATAAGGCGTTAGTGTAGGGCGTGTCCCTAGCGTGGGTGTTGTATGTTTCACGAGAAACGAGCGCGAGATAAAGCTTGTAGGTTACCTCCGCCTTTTGTATTAATTAAAAGAACAAAGAAAAGTTGCCTTTTGATCCACATCAAACACCCTGACTGTTGGGGAATAGATGAAAGTGAAGTGATCAGTTCGGAAGAATTCTAAAAGTGACAATTTTGGGAAAAAATTGAGACTTTGGGTTGTTTTACCTCTGAGCGGCACTTTTTTTGCATACCATGGGCTTAAATAGCCAGTCACATGGACCCCGAAGGCTCAGAGAAGGTTGGGGGAGAGAACCCACTGGAACAGCTGTTAGGAGACAGATGGTAGCCTCCCGTCAAGGCCATCCAGCGAATTCTTTAACGTGCACAGGGTATGGCTCTCCAGCACACGGACCAACGGCATAACTTCCCATCCGATGGACGGCGGCCTTTCCAAGCCCATCGGTGTCCCCTACTGACCGTGGGCAGGGCGGGGAAATTTGCGAAGATAAATCTCAACGCTGACCCAGCTGAGACTCGAACCTGGGAACTGCAGATTACGAACCTGGCGCGCTACCAACTGAGCCACCCTGCCCACACCAATTGAGACAATGAGATTGATCTGTTGGCACATCAGCACTGCTCCCTACGGCATTGGTTGATTGAGTTGCTCAAGACATTTACATAGATCAACCAGTGATTCTGAGATCACTTGTTGATTGCAGGGGCTGGGTGGCTCAGTCGGTAGAGGGCCGTGGTCATAATCCACAGTTCCCAGATTCGAGTCCCAGCTGGGCCAGTGTTGAGATTCATCTCCGCAAAACTTCCCACCAATGGGCTTGGAAAGGTTGCCGTGCACCGGATGGGACGCTAAGCCGTGGCGCCGTATGAGGGAGAGCCCTATCCTGTGCACCTTAAAGAACATGCCCGATGACCTTGATGGGATGCTACCATCTTTCTCTCAACAGCTGTCCAGTGGGTCCCCTCCCCCAACTTATTTGAGCCCTTGTGACCTGGCCATTTTTAGCACATTGTATGCCAAAACGTGTAGCTCAGAGGTAAAACAACCCAATTCACTGACTGATGACAAGTGATTAATATCTCAGTATAACCAATGACCTGTAGCGTCGTCTTGCAGTCTCTTAATTGAGTGAAAAATTGCGATAAATACTTCCATGAGGAGTTGGTTTAGTTCCAGGTCTAGGCAAACTACGGCCTGCCACCTCTTTTAGTGCGGCCCTCGAACTACTGATGATAAATATATAAATTAACACATTTACCTGGCGTTGCTGGGGTCTAAAATTTATTTAAAGTATATAGTAGAAGGTCTTTCCAAGTCACAAGCTTTCATTGGCATAAAATCCATTACTATCATTTCTTCACCCCCGGTGAAAATTTTATCCCCCTCTTTTAGGGGAGGTCTGAAACTCTCTAACATGTATAGTACGTGATACTTACCGCGCCAGAATCTTTCATTTGCCATAAAATTTATTATGATGGTTTGTTCCCCCCTTAGTAAAAATTTATCCCTTCCTTCAAGGAGAGGTCTGAAACTTTCTAAAGTATATAGCAGATGGTACTCTCCCACATCACAAACTTTCATTTGGCATAAAATTGATTACGATTGTTCCGTCCTCAACCCCCACTCGCTCTCAAATCATAACAAATTTATTTCCTTCTTCTAGCTGAATTAGAGCTGAAACTCTCGTAAGTGTGTAGTAGATGACACTTCCCACTCCGGAAGCTTTCATTTGGCAAAAAACTGATTGAAATTGTTTCGTTTCTCACCCCCCCCCCCCGTATAACTTTTATTTTCCTCTTTAGGAGAAGTCTAAAACTCTCTGAAGTAGTAGTAGTAGATGACAGTCCCTGCGTTGATTATGAATAACTGACAATACTAAGTCTATGAGAGACACTTGGTGTTTAACGCTAATACTAAGTCTATGAGAGACACTTGGTGTTTAACGCTAATGTTAAGTCTATGGGGATTTTGAGAAATTCAAACCCACCCACTCCAATTTTGGTTTACCTCAGTTCCCAGGGGAAGAATGTGAAAGGAACGTTCATGCAAAGTTTGGTGCCTATAGCTCTTTTGTATGCATAAGCGGACAGACACAGAAACACGCATTCTCCTTTACATAAGAGAAAATGAACGTATCCAACTTCCAGGAAGCGAATTCTCATTAAAATGTAATTAATTTTAATAAAATTCTATTGTTTATGTTTTACTTTAGATTTTTTTTTGCGTTCGCTACACCTACGTTATTAATTATATATTTCTTTGGCTGTCCCCCTTTAATTTCAGTTTCTTATGCAGCCCTTCATCTGAAACGTTTGCCTAGGCTTGGTTTGATCAGTTGGGCGCCAGGCTCGTATTCTTCATTTCCCAGGTTGGAGCCCCACCTGTGGCAACGTTCAGATTTATCTCCGCTAAGCCACCTCGCCCTTGATCAGAAAAGAGATACCGTGGGCTTGGAAAGGTAGCCTTCCGTTGCATGGGACGTAAAGCCGCGGTTCTCTGTACAAGAGAGCCATACCCTGTGCACATAAAGAACACGCTGTGGGCGTAATGGAAGGCTTCCATCTGACTCCTAACCGTTCTCTATCGGGTTCTTCATCCCCTCTCCCAACCTTCTCCGAGCCTTTGTGGTCCTTGTGACACGACCATTTAGCCCACTGTACACCAAAAAGTGCACTCAGAAGTAAAGACATGCCTTACCGTTAAATTCTCACCTACTAATTGGTGAACAATCAATGTTAGACATTATTAATAGATTAGTGTGCCAGGGGTGGGGATGGCTCAGTCGGTAACGCGCGTCTAGTAATTTGCAGTTCCCAGGTTCGAGTTCCAACTGATCCAGCGTTGAGATTTATCTCCACAAAACTTCCCTCCCTGTCCACGGTCAGTAGGGGACACTGATGGGCATGGAAAGGCCGCCATCTATTGGATGGGACGTTAAGACGTAGCCCCCTTGTGCATACATTGTGCACGTTAAAGAACACGCTGGATGGCCTTGACTGGAGGCTACCATCTGTCTTCCAACAGCTGTCCAGTGGGTCCCCTCCCCCAATCTTCTTTGAGCCTCCGGGGTCCTTGTGATCTGACCACTTAGCCCACTGAATGCAAAAAAGTGCCTCTCAGAGGTAAAACAACCCAACCCAGGGTTAGTCTACACTCTGTACATTACTATTGCTTGGCTGTATTGCCCAAACGTCAGTATTTTTGCACAAGAGTTGGTAAATGGCCGGATCTCAAGGACCTTATCCGGGTATGGATGGAATCACGGGAAACGTATTCCTAATAAAACATGGCATTTCTTTCGAAGGACATTTTATTCTCGTCACGCTTCGTATAAAAAAGAAACAAACAATTCGGGATTTTCGTTTAGCCCACGCCATAGCATCGTTTAACCACAAAAAGCAGCGAAGTAGTAAATGAACCGTGATTTCAGTATTTCCTCATAATCGCCCATGGGGCTCACTGTTACAGATGCTTAAAACTTTGACTTAAACCCAAAGTTGTGTGACTTTGTTTCTTAAACTCGAGCCTTTTGTTTTCTTAAAAATGATTCAAAATTATTATGATATTGTTACGACAGAAGGAATCTGGCAACCGAAAGCAAAAAGTTTCAGCCAACGAATAAGAACTTTGGGAGAATTTGGAGAAGAAGAGTGAAGCGTTAACGTCGTTTTGTATTGTAACGGTCGTTGTGTATTGTAACGGTCGGTGAGTTCGAAAATGGCCGGTGGGCTGTTCTGAGACAGTGCGCGTAAGTATCAAGAAGTAACTTGATGTGTTGTGTATACGCGGAAGGATAAAAGTGGGATCTTTTATCGTTAAGTATCAAGAAGTAACTTGATGTGTTGTGTATACGCGGAAGTATAAAAGTGGGAACTTTTATGGCTAACTTCGAATGTCTACACGGACTGTCTTTTTGTTCGGCTAGTGTGTGAAAAGTTATTAGCACAGGACGAGAATTGGTTTACGAGTGAAGATCTTCGGGTGACCTGGTAAATCAAGTAAAAGGTAGTATTTAGTAAAATACACAGAGCTGATATTGTGTGCTCTACGCAGGAAGATTGATGACTTGTGCATGTTAATAGTTGATTTGTTAATAAGATACTTCATCCATATTTCCTTTGTAACAATTTACCTTGTATTGAATTTGGTTTTGAAATATAGCTTTTAATACTCACGCTCAGTGGCTATCCATTTTTGTAATCCGCAACATTTGGTGTCAGAAGTGGGATAATTTTTTGAATGCCGTTAACTAGAAGTATGGATGAATTAGTAAAGTTGATAAATAGCTTGAAAGTCGATATGGCTACGCAGATGACTGTTATGAAAGATATGAAAGCCGATATGACTACGCTGACGACTGATATGAAAGATATGAAAGCCGATATGACTACGCTGATGACTGATATGAAAGCCGATATGGCTACGCTGATGACTGATAGGAAAGCCGTTATTGCTACGCTGATGACTGATAGGAAAGCCGTTATTGCTACGCAGATGACTGATATTAAAAGTGATCTAGCTGCCCAAAGCGATAAAATAGGTGACTTGAAAGCCGAAATGGCCGCACAAAATACTGAGATGAGAGATGAAGTGGCTCCTCAAGTTGGTAAGATTATTGATCAGTTCAAGGATAGTAAAACCGAACTCAATAGACAATTCAATAGTTTAAATGTTGAATTTGTCAGTGAAAAAGTTGATCTTGATAGTGTTAAGTTAGATTGTAAACATGGAAAAGAAAAAGAGAAAGGCAACGCATATAAAAATGTGGATCTGCTACTGGAAATCAAGAATCGTAGAGATAGCGCAGATAATGCCTTTGACCACGCAACTACTGGTGATGCATGGCAGAGTGTCTATGTCGCTGGTGACATGTCTAGGAACTGTGAAGAACAATCACACAGATCAGAGAGCTGTGAGACTATACAGTACGCTTTGCACTTCAAAATACCTAGGTATACAAGTCTGGCAAGATCTGAAGAGAGATCCACACGAAAGGTATTCTATTCCTCGCCGTCAGCAAAATGTGTCATGGACAATTATCGCAAAGGCAGAGTAACGAGTGGTAATGAGGGGGAACGAAACAGAGTTTACGTTTCGCAGAGTGGTCCGAGTAAAGAAGAGGCGTCCATTCATCATAGAAACAAAGTGCCATTCGACGTTACTGGGGAAGTCGGAGAGATTTTTCCGAAACATATAGCCACACTCGAATCGTTTATAGAAAGTGGGGATTTAAGAAAGAAGAATTCCGAAGAATGGCTTAGAAGCGTAACAGGAGATGCTAGTAAAGGAGCTTCAGGCAGAGACAGTACTTCAAAGACTAACTTTCTGGATGAAACTAAGCCTCAGAGTTACGATCAGAGAGAAGTGAATCCCTCAGATAATTTCAACGTAGCCACGCTGAATTTCTTTTCTGAACAGTCAATGTGCAGATTTGGACATTATAACCATTTAGATTATAAGGATATAGAAAAGTTTTATCACGACTACAAGAGCTCTAAAGTGGACAATATCATGTTACAAAACTCGTCGCTGATCTCCAGAATGAACAATTTGGCAATCATGACTGATGTTTCCCTGGCTAATTACAATGAGAGCTCCAAGAAAGTGAATTCGGAAGAAACAGCAAATATGACCTCCTCGGGTCATGTGTTTTGCTGGAGACCCAAGTGGCGCCATCGGATGGTAGATGAAAACAGCACAGGAGGTGTCGGCAACAAAGTGAGTCTTGTCTTGGCTCCTGCACTTGCTGCTTTAGGTCTCAAGGTCCCTATGATCTCCGGTCGTGCTCTCCAATTGAAGGGATATACTCTGGACAAATTGGAATCCATCCCTGGCTTCACAGTGGACTGCACTAAAGATAAAATCGAGCAGATGATGGAAGACGTCGGATGCTGCATCGTAGGACAGACAGAGGAGCTGGTGCCAACAGATAAGGAGATTTACCGCTGCAAGGATCTGATGGCTACCATAGATAGCGTTCCTCTAATGATATGCTCAATTGTGTCCAAAAAGCTGGCTGAAGGAGTGTGTGCTTTGGTTTATGATGTTGAATTCGGAAAAGGAGCTATTGATCTCATCAGTACAGAAGATGTTGCTGTTGATTTAGTTAAGAAAGTGGTTGCAGCATCACAAGCTCGTGGAATGAAGAGTTTGAGTTGTTCAGCTGTTATCAGCAACATGGATTCACCTCTTGAAAACTCTGTTGACAACTCTCTGGAAGTGATGGAAGCTGTTCAGTGTTTCCTTGGTAACGGATCCTTGGAACTGCAAGAGCTCGTCGAAGAGTTAGGAGGAGAACTTCTGCGTTTTGTGAACATTGTGGATAATAGGGTAGATGAAGCATCACGTGTCCGTAAGGTTCTGCATAACGGCAATGCTTTGAACAAGTTTCATAACATGTTAATAGAACAAAGAGTATCTGAAGATGTTGCAAGCTGGCTATGTGAAGGTAAAACAGAAAAAATATTGCTAGTAGCCCGACACATCACTGATTTCACTTATACAGGAGAAACAGGTAAGGTTGTCGGATTAGAAGCTGCAGTTCTAGCAAGAGTATGGAAGGAGGAGATGGACCGAAGCGCTAAAAAGAATTATGGAGCTGATATAATTGTGAAGCACCTTGGGGATCAAATTGAATCAGGTGAAATATGGCTGAAGGTTCATCACGACAGTTCTGAATTAAGTGAAAGTCAACTGACAAAAGGGTCAGACTGGAGGATGAAACTCCTCCCTAGATTTTATGTCACTAATGACTTTCATTCCTTGTTACTCTTGATAGAAGTAAAAATCCAAAGAAGAAAACTTTCGACAAAGAAGAAAACTTTTTACAGGTTTTGCACGAAAACTCTTAGTCGATTCTTCTCCCTGCAGAGACATAAACGTGTTCACAAGGGCTATAGGCCTTACACGTATTATGTTTGTGGACGAGGCTTCAGTCAGAAAAGAAATCTACGTCATAATGAGATTCGCTTTCATTTTGACACAGACGTGGTATACCGCATTCGTCGACGTCCAGCTACAAAGTGCAAGGTGGTTCACGTGGATCGTTTGGCCCCGTTTCATCGAAGAACTGAAGAAACTTTGGAATCCAGAATTGTTCGGGACGAACAAGACCTAGGAAGGGGGCAGTGTTACGACAGAAGGAATCTGGCAACCGAAAGCAAAAAGTTTCAGCCAACGAATAAGAACTTTGGGAGAATTTGGAGAAGAAGAGTGAAGCGTTAACGTCGTTTTGTATTGTAACGGTCGTTGTGTATTGTAACGGTCGGTGAGTTCGAAAATGGCCGGTGGGCTGTTCTGAGACAGTGCGCGTAAGTATCAAGAAGTAACTTGATGTGTTGTGTATACGCGGAAGGATAAAAGTGGGATCTTTTATCGTTAAGTATCAAGAAGTAACTTGATGTGTTGTGTATACGCGGAAGTATAAAAGTGGGAACTTTTATGGCTAACTTCGAATGTCTACACGGACTGTCTTTTTGTTCGGCTAGTGTGTGAAAAGTTATTAGCACAGGACGAGAATTGGTTTACGAGTGAAGATCTTCGGGTGACCTGGTAAATCAAGTAAAAGGTAGTATTTAGTAAAATACACAGAGCTGATATTGTGTGCTCTACGCAGGAAGATTGATGACTTGTGCATGTTAATAGTTGATTTGTTAATAAGATACTTCATCCATATTTCCTTTGTAACAATTTACCTTGTATTGAATTTGGTTTTGAAATATAGCTTTTAATACTCACGCTCAGTGGCTATCCATTTTTGTAATCCGCAACAATATGTTAAAAAAAACTCGGAAGAGAAATTTTGTTCACTAGTTCTCACTGCGGGGTGGAAAGGCTGCAGTTGAATTTTTTTACTTCTGAGCGGACTTTTTGCGCACAATGGGCTAAATGGCGAGGTCACAAGGGTTTAGAGAAATTTAGAGGGAAAAGGACCTACTGACCAGCTGTTAGGATACAGATGGAAGCTTCCGTTGAAGCGATCCATTTTTCAACGTGCACAGAGAATGGCTATCCCACACATGGGACCACGGCTTAACATCTTATCCGAAGGACGACGTCCAGTCCAAGCTCAACGGTGTCCCGTTTCTGACAGATGACAGGATGGGCGTTTAGCGGAGATAAATCACAATACTCACCAAGGTGAGACTCGAACCTGGGAACTGCAGAATACGAGACTGACCATCTCCTCTTCCTCAATTATAGCCAATATCCTTCTCAATTTTACATTGACTTCATTAATATGAAGTAAAATTTGTAAATCATTCATTCAAGATTGATCTCCTTGTATCTAACAAACAATATAAAAAAGCTTTGTAAGTTTCTTCTATTAAATCCTGTGGCCGCCTGTGTTCATTGCAAATATTTTGCAGCGAAGGTTGACAGGTTTAGAAAGGATTTTTCAAGTGCACAGAAGAAGGCTTTCACGTATTCGAAGGTCACTTGATATGAGTTTTCGTGTGAATTTTCTACTTCCTTATTTTTATTTCATGCGCTCCTCTCGGAGAACATGGTACTTCCGCGAATCCCATCTGGGAGGAGCAAATTAGATTCCGCCAGCACTTGTTATCTTATGGCCTAGTAGAAATTCACGTGCTAGGAGACACGCGAAAAGGAAGCCACTAGACTACGGAAGCGAGTCAAGGAAATACTCGTGTCAGAAAATGTCCATCAATCTGTTATTCCTTTCTTCTCTCGCAGCCGGAATTCACACGACACGAGGCAAGTAACACTTTCCCCGACCGCGAGGCGCACTGACCTGTCCACGCACACACGAATGTCTCACGTCAAACGGGGAACGCAGCATGTGCGCTATTGTTGCTGACCAACATCCGGCTCCGTTAGCGGCAGAGCGGAAATCCATAAATTCTCTCAGTGCCCCTCCGCGATCACGAGTCCAGGATCTGAACAAGAACAATCCGCGTGCCGTTTCCAAAAACTGTGACGTATGCGAACTGAACTCGACGACCCCAATGAAAGCGTCGCGTGTTCTGCGGACGTCTTCCGTTGCTCTTGGCCTCATGATGTAACGTTAGAAAGGGCAGAAACATTCGAAAGTCTGTCAAAAAAGGAAACTAGAAAGGGCAATTTTAGACTAATGAAAGATTTGAAATATCAGATGAGTAATTAATCTATGTCTAATACAAAAGAATAATTTTTGATTTAATATTAATGTCCACATACGGACAGGTTGCCAAGGCTGTAAATATAAACAGATCCCTTGGCCATAACCAGTATCGTCGACAGGGTGTAGCATAGAGGCAACCTGCCTTACGGTCGACAGGGTGTAGCATAGAGGCAACCTGCCTTACGGTCGACAGGGTGTAGCATAGAGGCAACCTGCCTTACGGTCGACAGGGTGTAGCATAGAGGCAACCTGCCTTACGGTCGACAGGGTGTAGCATAGAGGCAACCTGCCTTACGGTCGACAGGGTGTAGCATAGAGGCAACCTGCCTTACGGTCGACAGGGTGTAGCATAGAGGCAACCTGCCTTACGGTCGACAGGGTGTAGCATAGAGGCAACCTGCCTTACGGTCGACAGGGTGTAGCATAGAGGCAACCTGCCTTACGGTCGACAGGGTGTAGCATAGAGGCAACCTGCCTTACGGTCGACAGGGTGTAGCATAGAGGCAACCTGCCTTACGGTCGACAGGGTGTAGCATAGAGGCAACCTGCCTTACGGTCGACAGGGTGTAGCATAGAGGCAACCTGCCTTACGGTCGACAGGGTGTAGCATAGAGGCAACCTGCCTTACGGTCGACAGGGTGTAGCATAGAGGCAACCTGCCTTACGGTCGACAGGGTGTAGCATAGAGGCAACCTGCCTGTGATGGTCCACTCATTCACTTTTACTTTTCCTTAACCAGTTTTGCTTATTTTACGTTATATTTATCATTTTGGGGAATATTATTTCATTTTGTGGACAATGACCCAAGAAAGATTGGTTGGTCTAGCAACTATATCGATAGAGGCGGACATAGCTTATAATTTAAATTTAGAAGAGCTTAAAAACAGTTTTATTCTGCGATATCCCCGTAGAGCAAACATTTAATTAATAAAAAATAAATAATTGTTTTGCATTAATGTAATAAAAACAAAATAGCAATTGGAGATTTTCTTATATTTTTGTCTTGTCTGGCGACGACCCTGGCCATAACTTTTGTGAATTCTAGTATTAAAAAGACTATTTGTAATTATCACAGGAAAAGTTCTGTAGACAAGGAACATTGGAAAAAATGAGTTGAAAGAAAAAAAATTGGTTCTCCTGATTAGGATGCGAACCTAGGTCTCCCCTCTCTATCGAAATAGGATAGCCAGAAGCATGCAATATTATTTCCAACTTGTCGACCTTTTAAAAATCTGAATTTAAGGGGTTGAATTATTTTACCTCTGAACTTAATTTTTTCTGCACTCAATGAGCTAAATAGCCAGGTCACAAGGACCCCGAGGGCTCAGAGAAGGTTGTGGGCAGGGGACCCACTGTACAGCTGTTAGAAGACGGATGGTAACCTACTGTCAAGGCCATATCCAGTGTGTTCTTTAACGTGCACAGGGTATGGCTCTCCCGCACATGGTGCCACGGCTTAACTTCCCATCTGACGGACAGCAGCCTTTTTAAGCCTCTCGTTCTGGCAATAGTATGAGTGTCGCGTGCAGAATACGTCCGGAAATGCCGAAGGTGACATGCATATACGTGCCGTAAATGTTTGAATAGTAGTCCGGGATATAATTTCTCTTGCTTGTACATGGGTACTATTTAGACCCCGGCATTTTAAATAGGGTTAAGAACAGTGTGCCTTAAAGGCCTTAAGAGGGGGGGGGGGAGAACTAGGATGGGTTGGGTAGATAATGTCAAACATGACTTCGTTTGAATTGACCTGCAGTGGCCAATTGTAGCAGCTGTAGCTCAGGATACATATGTATGGAGGACTAAATTGCAGTCTGATTGAACCTCTGTAGCCCATGGCTGCTTTAAGACTATCTATGTATGTATGTATGCAGAGCCTGAACCGGAGGGGAGGTTTGCTCCCCCTTTCAGAACACTAGTAAGAGTAATAGAGATAAATTATTAAACTTATTCACATTTTAAGCATCTGTCAAGAATTTTTTTAACGACCTGTAAAACGGAGGAGGGGGGAAATGTTATACTGCGTTGGAAATGATGTTACCCACGAACTTTCAGTTTCTACTAGTATTTCAAATATTTTTCGTTCTAAATAGCACTAACATTTTAATTATGTCATAAAATATTTATAATTAATAATTTATAAATAAATAAATGATTAGCGACATACGTTTATGTATATAATCTATGCATCAGCGTCCCCCCCCCCTTCTTATCTATCATATATGTGTGTGTGTATATATATGCTAAATATTTAGGGCAGGGGTTCTTAACGTGAGGTACGCGGTAAAAATTTTTGGGGTACGCTGTGAGAGCTCAAAAGTCGCTAGATCTAGTAACAAAGTAAAAATAACCATTATTATACTATAACTATAGTTTTATCTATACAAGGGGTACGCCAGATACATACACATTTTCAGTGGGGTACGTGAAGCATAAAAGGTTGAGAACCACTGATTTAGGGAATTACAGGGTGCCAAAATCTGTTGCAGATATAAATCTCAACAGTATACGTAGAAATTAAGATCTGGAAACAATGAACACCACGCAGTGAGCTCTCGAGCTAACAACATACGTCAGCATGCTCTACATCAATGTGTACAAACTGTTCTTGTCCGGCGGCCTTTATTGCCACAAATTCTCATGAAGAGCTTGACAATGAGTCGTTTGAATGGTTTTCAGGGTAATCATATGCTCTATTAACATCTGTCCCCTAATTTCAGGACCTCCATTACGGACAATCGGGCTGTCATTTCGCCATTATTCCACTTGTTAGTCAGTCGCGTCACAATAGCTTTCCTTACGACATCTAATTGTATTTCCTGAAAACAAATTTGAGTTGTTTTACACCTTTGTTCATTATCCTTTAATTTTGAGTACAAGTGTAGTAAGACTTTGGTAGCATCGACTAATAATACTGAAAATAACAGAGCAAAAACATGTGAATGCTTGCACGTGACGTTTAATCATAGCATAGGTACATTAAAAGTCAAACTACTTCGTATCGAAATCAGGTTACCACAAGAACATAACAGTGTTATGTATTGTGCTTTGGGCAAAAATAGTGAAGGTTTTGCATACCTAAATCGACAATTTGCAAAACTGAGACCCGCAAATCTTAAAGAAGATATCTTTGCTGCCCCGCAAACAAAACTTTTGCATGATACCACTTTCGAAAACAAACTCATTGAATTAGCAGTGTGGAAATCCTTTAAAACAGTAGTTCAAGGGTTTTCTGGGAATAAAAAAGAAGAGACTACCAGCAATTAATAGAGGAACTGTTACCTAACCATCAATTTTTAGGATGCCGGATGTCACTCAAAATACACATCTACACTTCTTCGCAGACAACATGGGTGCTGTTAGCGATGAACAAGGTGAAAGATTCCACCAAAGTATAAGTGCAATGGAGCAACATTACCAAGGAAGGTGGGATCCTACAATGATGGGTAGACAATATGGGTGCTGTTAGCGATGAACAAGGTGAAAGATTCCACCAAAGTATAAGTGCAATGGAGCAACATTACCAAGGAAGGTGGGATCCTACAATGATGGGTAGACAACATGGGTGCTGTTAGCGATGAACAAGGTGAAAGATTCCACCAAAGTATAAGTGCAATGGAGCAACATTACCAAGGAAGGTGGGATCCTACAATGATGGGTAGACAACATGGGTGCTGTTAGCGATGAACAAGGTGAAAGATTCCACCAAAGTATAAGTGCAATGGAGCAACATTACCAAGGAAGGTGGGATCCTACAATGATGGGTAGACAACATGGGTGCTGTTAGCGATGAACAAGGTGAAAGATTCCACCAAAGTATAAGTGCAATGGAGCAACATTACCAAGGAAGGTGGGATCCTACAATGATGGGTAGACAACATGGGTGCTGTTAGCGATGAACAAGGTGAAAGATTCCACCAAAGTATAAGTGCAATGGAGCAACACTACCAAGGAAGGTGGGATCCTACAATGATGGGTAGACAACATGGGTGCTGTTAGCGATGAACAAGGTGAAAGATTCCACCAAAGTATAAGTGCAATGGAGCAACATTACCAAGGAAGGTGGGATCCTACAATGATGGGTAGACAACATGGGTGCTGTTAGCGATGAACAAGGTGAAAGATTCCACCAAAGTATAAGTGCAATGGAGCAACATTACCAAGGAAGGTGGGATCCTACAATGATGGGTAGACAACATGGGTGCTGTTAGCGATGAACAAGGTGAAAGATTCCACCAAAGTATAAGTGCAATGGAGCAACACTACCAAGGAAGGTGGGATCCTACAATGATGGGTAGACAACATGGGTGCTGTTAGCGATGAACAAGGTGAAAGATTCCACCAAAGTATAAGTGCAATGGAGCAACATTACCAAGGAAGGTGGGATCCTACAATGATGGGTAGACAACATGGGTGCTGTTAGCGATGAACAAGGTGAAAGATTCCACCAAAGTATAAGTGCAATGGAGCAACATTACCAAGGAAGGTGGGATCCTACAATGATGGGTAGACAACATGGGTGCTGTTAGCGATGAACAAGGTGAAAGATTCCACCAAAGTATAAGTGCAATGGAGCAACATTACCAAGGAAGGTGGGATCCTACAATGATGGGTAGACAACATGGGTGCTGTTAGCGATGAACAAGGTGAAAGATTCCGCCAAAGTATAAGTGCAATGGAGCAACATTACCAAGGAAGGTGGGATCCTACAATGATGGGTAGACAACATGGGTGCTGTTAGCGATGAACAAGGTGAAAGATTCAGCCAAAGTATAAGTGCAATGGAGCAACATTACCAAGGAAGGTGGGATCCTACAATGATGGGTAGACAACATGGGTGCTGTTAGCGATGAACAAGGTGAAAGATTCCACCAAAGTATAAGTGCAATGGAGCAACATTACCAAGGAAGGTGGGATCCTACAATGATGGGTAGACAACATGGGTGCTGTTAGCGATGAACAAGGTGAAAGATTCCGCCAAAGTATAAGTGCAATGGAGCAACATTACCAAGGAAGGTGGGATCCTACAATGATGGGTAGACAACATGGGTGCTGTTAGCGATGAACAAGGTGAAAGATTCCACCAAAGTATAAGTGCAATGGAGCAACATTACCAAGGAAGGTGGGATCCTACAATGATGGGTAGACAACATGGGTGCTGTTAGCGATGAACAAGGTGAAAGATTCCACCAAAGTATAAGTGCAATGGAGCAACATTACCAAGGAAGGTGGGATCCTACAATGATGGGTAGACAACATGGGTGCTGTTAGCGATGAACAAGGTGAAAGATTCCACCAAAGTATAAGTGCAATGGAGCAACACTACCAAGGAAGGTGGGATCCTACAATGATGGGTGACTACTGTTGGTTTTTACGAAGGCAAGATGATATTGATCATAAGCGGAAAAAAAAATTTAGAGCCATAGTGTTTTTGCTGTACTGCCAAGCATAATCTGTGCCTATGATGCCTTTGTAGTATTTCCAAGTATATTTCCATAGACACCTTTGAAGCCTAATAACGGCGATCTGTATAAAATCATATATCTTAAACACAAATGCAAAATAAGTGATTAAAAAATTTGCAACACGTATAGCTTTTTTTATGTCATTTTCATGATCAGCGTACCTTTCGTTCGTATTACGAAAAAAAGTTAAAATTTGTTGCTCAGTGTTATATTGCAGCCGTCCCGTGGCCGAGTGGTTAGCACGCTTGGCTACTGATCTAAGGGACCTGGGTTCGAGACCCGGAATTAGGCATGGATGTGTGTGTCGTTTTTCTGCTGAGGTCCTGCCATCCTCTCAGATCTCCTACTGTGGCATATAAACTGACAGGCTCCTGTCAGACCTCTGTGGCAAGCAGCTGCTTGAGGGGGTATTTATTTTATAACAATCCCTATTCTTCTTTTATCTTGTGCCGCACATCATCAGTATCTGTAAACATAACTTCCAAGGTAATTAAACTGAGATACTTGCTCAAGAGTGAAACTTTTCGAAATAAACAAGCATCATCTGCCTGACTAATTGTCATCACTTTAGTTTTCTGTTTATGACCAAATTTACTCTGCTACTAGGCTCATCAACAGCTCTAATAAAAGACTTCATCTCATTTGACAAAATGGGCAAATCATCAGCATAATTTAAATAGAAATTTTGAAACCTCTAGAATATTGATGGCCAAAATCTACCTCATGCGGTGAATTTCGCGTAACATAATTAATAACCAAACTAAAAGGAAAATGAGACAAAAGGCACTTTGTTGAACTAATTGCTACAAGCCTTACCAACTCTCACATATGACTCAGTATTGTTATAGAGAGCTTTCATTAAGCTAACTTGCCTGATGTGCCATACGATTAATCGAGATTATGACGATCCACAACTTTTTAAATCTACAAGCTAGTAACCATAGGTTTCTGAAACTAAACCTATCTTAAGAATCTACCTAACTGAAAATATTTCATCTATACATCCCCAAACACTTCTGAATCCGGTGTTCATCATGCAGTTGTCCATGAACCAAATGCTTAATTCTATTAAGCACAATAATGCAATGAACTTTACCTGAAAAAAGAAAACTGATTCCTCTATAATTATTACAAGAACTACAGTGACCATTTTTTTCTTTAAATATAGTAAGTTTTGCAAAATTCTTAGGAACAACACTTTATCATAAAAAAAAAAATTCGAAATTTCAGTCACCATGTGACAAGCGAAACATTCCAAGCTCTAAGCATTTCAGTGGTATAATTTCATCTGCCATTGGGGATTTATGTAAAGTTTAGAAAGAGTCCAAAATAATTTCAGAGTGATATAGGGTCAACATTAAAGACAGTAACACAACTATCTTCATTACAAACAACGGGTGTAGAACTAACCACAATGTTTAGAACCTCTGAAATGCTCAGGCCATCTAGCTTTTGGCAAAGTCCTCACTTTCAAACAACACTACCACGTTTATCCCTCAATCCCTTTGTGCCATTCTGTTTCTTCCCACACAAAACAACTGTCTGGCACAGTTCGCTTCCCCAGTTTTGAGCACGGTTTTATCTGACCGTATCGAAGATAATCAGGGTAAATTTGTTACAGTGAATCAGATATATTACCTGGAGTAGATTATTGAGCCTATTCTGCATGATCTGAAATGCTTTTTTGGAGAAAGCAATTTGCCTTGGGTCACCCAAGTGTTTCCAACAAGCGAAACTACAGCGTACATGTTTAGGAACATATTGCAGACTTTCAGTTTCCGAATCGTCTGATCTCCAGAGTGACAGATTATCCATTCCCTTCGAATTCACCAGACTTTGTCCAGCACACTTATCTGTGGTGAATGCTTTTAAAGGTGTATCACGATTGATTGTTTTTTGACATTGATTAATTGAAGTCTTTTTGACTGATTGAGGCGGGGGTGGCTCAGTTGGTAGCGCACCAGGCTCGTAATCTGTAGTTCCCAGGTTCGAGTCCCAGCTGGGTCAGCGTTGAGATTTATCTTCGCAAAATTCCCCGCCCTACCCACGGTGAGTAGAGGACACCGATGGGCTAGGAAAGGCCGCCCCTCCGTCGGATGGGACGTTAAGCCGTGGTCCCGTGTGCGGGAGAGAATACCCTGTGCACGTTAAAGAACACGCTGGATGGCCTTGACGGGAGGCTACCATCTGTCTCCCAACAGCTGTTCCAATGGGTCCCCTCCCCCAACCTTCTCTGAGCCTTCGGGGTCCATGTGACCTGGCCATTTAGCCCATGGTGTGCAAAAAAGTGCCGCTCAGAGATAAAAACAAACCAAACCAATCTTTGACTGATCAATTGAAGTATTGCACTCTAACAGTTCGGCGTATCTAGAAATATTTGACCATCTCAAATATGAAACCTGTTCGGAACATTCGAACATTTGGAAAGTGTTTCTGTAATGTCATCTGTTTCGTTTAATTTCTGAATGCTGTAGTGTTTTTCACGTTCTGTTTCACGGGCGTATTATAGTCAGCACAATCCTCAAACTTTTTTTTATGTCATTTTCGGTATATAGGTAGTTCTTGATTTGCAGGATTCAAAAATTTTCATAAGTTTTGAAACCCTCAAAGTTTAACGCGAGAAATCCTGGCAACTTTATTGATAAAAACACACTTTGTTAAAAAAGCAGAGGCTCACAACTCGTTATGAGATGTGTACAAGTATGGACATTTCATTCCATTTATTCTCGCTGGGTTCAGCCCAAAGTCAGGGCCGCTTTATCCATTAGGTGGACTAGGCATAGTGCCTACGAACCTTTTAAGACCTACAATATTTCACTTGAAAAAAATACATAAAAGAACAAAACAAAAACAGTATGTATGATATTGCGACACGGTACTTTATTTCACAGAAGAACGATTTTTAGAAAAGAATATTTGAAATTATTTCCAGGGTTATGTTGTATGCGTACAACCTTACGCGTAGTTGCATTGCACGTATCGCGAACCAGTAGTGGACCCAGGATTTTGTGTCAGCAGAGGTTCAGAGGCGTTCACGGTGCATTAAAATTTGCGAGTATTTTCAAAATTCATAAATTGTTTTTCGTGCAAACGATGAAATTAGCATAAGAATGAGTAAAAAATATCCGACACACAGGCCTCTAGAAATAAAAGTGCCTACGAAGGTCTTAAAACGGCCCTGCCCAAAGTTGTCAGACGTCCCAATTTGCATAGTAAAAATCCAGTTTCGCATTGACAGCCAACAGTACCACATACCAAGAAGCAAAATTAAACTCCTTTCCGCAATAAAATCTTTCCCCTCAGAGCAGTTAATGTATTTTTCTCGCTATATATTATCTCAGATTTAAGTTTTTTACATTACAATTTGATATTTCGGCGATGTTGTGTAGGCTAATACAAGAGCGTACTTTCCCTAAACCGTACATTTCAATTTTATGGAAAAAAGTGTTCTCATTTTGCACAAATTTGATTTACGTTGTAGTTTTCAGTAACGCATTAACCGCGCAAATCGAGAACTACCCGTACTTTATTCTGGGCCATACTCTAACATTAGAGACCAATTTGCTGGCAGTAATTTGATGGTCAGGGCTGAAATCATGGCTAGCCACACAGTTTTACATTTTTCAGGGAGGCACTCTGCTAAGTGACACAGAAAATGATTTATGTGCCTTTTCCAAGGTGCTCTTGGCCTTAATTTCATTTTTATGGCCGATAATACTCGTCCCCATAGGACTAAGGTGTTTGATAATTTTCTTGAAAGTATATCACAGAATGGTGGTGAATCAGATCCCCGAACCTGAATAAAATGAGTAATGTGTAGAACGTCCTCTAGGGAGGCGAATTGCTGGACATGCCCCTTCAGAACGCAGATCTGCCTTAATATTCTTGATCAGGAACTTCTGATTCTTGATCAGGGAAGGATTTAATTTGGGGGAGGGGCGTCCAGACCTTACATAAATATAAGGATCTGATTTTTAGCTGCTTTTATGAAAAATCTCGACATAAAAGGCAAATCCAATCATCATCATCCTCAAGCAGCCATGGGCTACGGAGGTCCAACCAGGCAGTGCAATTTAGTTCTCCAAGCAAGTCTATTCTGAGCTACATCTGCATCTGGCCACTGCACACCAATTCTAACAAGGTCTTGTTTGACATTGTCTGCCCACCGCATCCTAGGTCTCCCCTTCTTTCTGAGGCCTTTAGGCACACTGTTTATAACCCTATTCGCCAATCTATAATTATTCACACGGACAACGTGGCCAAACCAACGGAGTCTCTCTCTGCACAATATGCTGCTTAAAGGAGGTTGCAAACTCCTTTGCCTAATCTCATCATTACTTACAAAGCTGAAGCACCTAATGCCCAAGATACTGCGTAAGCATCTGGAATCAAAAGCATCTAGTTTCATGTTATCTTGTTTACAAAGTGTCCAAGTTTCACTACCATAACTAACCCTAGAAAGAACCAAACTATTATACAGTCTAATTTTAGTCTTTAGGTGTATACGCCTATTTCTCCACACTCTCCATCGGTTCTTAAAAGTCCCGGCAGCAATCCCTATTCGTTTGTTAATCTCATGCTGCACATCACCATTATCTGTTACATAGCTCCCAAGATGATTAAACTGTGACACCTGCTCAAGACTGCAACCATTCAGATTAACTGAATCACAGCCTGCCTGACCAATTTTCTTCACTTTAGTTTTCTCTCTGTTTATAACCAAACCTACTCTACTACCAGTCTCATCAACAGCTCGAATGAAAGAGTTCATCTCATCAACATCATTTGCCAAAAGGGCTAAATCATCAGCATAATCTAAATCATAAATTTTCGTATCTCCAGCCCATTTAAGGCCAAAATCTTTCCCTTGAAGTGAATTTCGCATAACATAATCAATAACCAAGCTAAAGAGAAAAGGAGACAAAATGCACCCTTGTCGAACACCAGAAGTAATGCTAAACCAATTGCTACAAGCCTTACCAACTCTCACACATGACTCAGTGTTATTATAGAGAGCTTTCATAATGTTAACTAACTTGTCTGGTATACCATATGATTTCACAATCAACTACAAATTATGACGATCAACAGAGTCGAAAGCCTTTTTGAAATCAACAAAGCTAGCAACCAAAGGTTTCTGAAACTCTAAACATTTCTCAAGAATCTGCCTAAGTGAAAATATCTGATCCACACATCCCCTACCACTTCTGAATCCACATTGCTCATCACGCAATTGACTGTCAACCAGATTCTTAATTCTATTAAGCACAATCATGGAAAGAATTTTACCTGGAACAGAGAGTATGCTGATACCCCTATAGTTATCACAAGAACTGCGATTACCTTTTTTGAAAATAGGGATAACAATAGCTCTGGTAAAATCCTTAGGAACCATGCCTTTATCATAAAAGATATTCAGAATTTCAGTCATCCAAGTGGTAATCGAAACATTCCCAGCTCTAAGCATTTCCGTAGTAATTTCATCTACCCCTGGGGATTTATGAAGTTTAAGTTTAGAAACAGCCAAAATAACTTCAGATTGTGTTATAGGGCCAACATTAAAGCCACCAATGCATCTATCATCATTGCAAACAATGGGAGTAGAACTAACTACATTGTTTAGAACATCACTGAAATGCTCAGCCCACCTAGCCATGACAGAATCCTCCCCTTCTATAACCTTACCTTGTTTATCCTTCAATCCTTGTATGCCTGTCCGTTTTCTACCACACAAAAAATTAACTATCTGGTACAGCTCTGTGCTGTTGTGCTGTCTAACTGCTTCCTCGGCTTTGTCAGCCAAACCATCAAGCCAAAGATTTTTATCCGTAGCTAACTGATCTTTTACACGTTTATTAAGCTCTCTGTAATGCTTTCTATTAGGACTAGTAGGGTATTGATTTAGGACATTCCTGCAGTTCTTTCTTTCCGAAATAAGCTCAAGTGCCTTATCACTCAGATAATTTTGCCTCTTCTGCTCCTTTTTTCCTAAAAGAGTACTGTTAGTGTCCAAAAAAGCCTGTTTAAAATGATCCCATTCTTCCTCAACTTCAGTAGTAAGCAAACCATGACTGTCATAATGACTAAGTAACCTATCATGGTAAGCTTTGGCTATAACTGGATCTTTCAGAGCTTCAGTATTAAAAGTAAATTTTTTAACCGTAGCACAACACTTTTTAAGTTTAAGTTGCAACACACTTTTAACAAGGTAATGGTCAGATCCAATTTCAGCTCCCCTATATGCCCTGGTATTCCTAACAGAACTAACCCATTTGCTGTTAATTAATATGTAATCAATCATATTCTTATGCAGCCCATCAGGTGAAACCCATGTGCACTTATGTATGTCGCGGTGTTTGTAATAAGTGTTAGTTATTCTGAATCCATTGAGTTTACTTACCTGTAGGCGACGTTGCCCATTGCCATTGCAGCTACCAATACCAAAAGGGCCTATTACTCCTCCCCAAAGGTCAGAGACAGTACCAACTTTGGCATTGAAGTCACCAAGTTGGTTGGTTGGTTGGTTGGGGTTTAATGGCGCATTAGCAACTAAGGCTATAATGCGCCAAACTTATGTCCAATAGGTAAAAGGATAAAAATCACGTTACCCCTTAACCAAAGTTAAAAATAAACTACAAAGACCAACAAAAATAGAAATTGCAGTAAAAAAGAACATGCAGAGCAACAATGAACAAATGTAAAAATATGTTATACGAATAAAAAAAAAATAACCCAGCTGTAAGCAAACTGGGTTAAAGATGTAGAGAAATAAAAAGGGAGTAAAACTACAAGCGATTAAAATATCCAGTAAATTTTAAAAATTGAAAAACAGCGTTAAAACAACAATGATCCGATAAAAGATGTCCGAGTGTAAGGGGCTCGGACGTAGAATCGTGAAAGTTAAAAAACATACGACGTTCGATGTTAAAACAATGACATGAAATTAAAATATGTTTGATCGTTAAAAAGGTGTCACAAAACTCACACTTGGGTTCGTCGTCCGCCCGTAAGAGAAACGAATGAGTAATAAACGAATGACCCAAGCGGAGCCGAGCAAGTACAACTTCCTCCTTGCGATTCCTGCGGTAACAAGACTGCCATGGTTTGACGATAGGTTTGATCTCAAAGAGCTTGTTTGTAAGCTGTTCTGACCAAGATCTCTGCCACTGTGCCCGGAGCTCGGTGGTAAAACGCTGCCGGAAATCCAGATATGGAACCGGCAACGGAGAGCGGGATAGGGGCGTGGCTGACTTGGCAGCAGCATCTGCCAAGTCATTGCCCCTGATCCCGACATGACCGGGCACCCAACAGAAGAGAATCGTGGTGGTGGCTGCCAGACGATGGAGCTGCTGGCGGATCTTGGAGAGAACAGGGTGAGGCCGACGCCTCACCGAGATCAAAGCCTGTAGCGAGCTAAGCGAGTCGGTGTAAAGCACACACCGACGATGATGCTTAGTCGCTACGTGGTCCAAGGCGAGACTGATAGCGTGCAACTCTGCAGTGAAGATGGAACACTGCAGTGGGATCTGGTCTGCAATGATTACATCACAGCAGACCATGGCTGATCCCACTGAAGTGCCGGACTTCGAGCCATCTGTAAAGACAGGCAAGAAGTCCGGGTGCTCAGCACGATGGCTGGCAAAGAGTTGCCGGTACACACAGTCGGGTGTAAAGGCCTTCCCGGTCCTGCACAGGGAAAAATCGCAGGAAGGGGAAACAGCGAGCCAAGGTGGAAGTGGCTCAGCTGTCGACTGTGCAACGCTATCGAGACTGGTGTTGATGTCTCTGAGGTAGCCTCGGACACGCAAACCAAAAGGACGAATGGCAGTCGGCCGATTATTGTAAAGCATTTCCCACTTCGGACTGAAAACGCAGTCCCAAGTGGGATGGCCAGGCAGGGATCGCAATTTAGACGCATATTGTAGGGACAACTGCTGACGGCGAAGAGATAAAGAAGGTTCGTCGGTCTCAACGTAAAGACTCTGGACCGGTGAGGTGCGGAAGGCTCCCGTACAAACACGGAGAGCCTGATGATGGAGGGGATCCAGCACCTTCACCACCGAATCCCGGGCCGAGTCGTACACCTGGGATCCGTAGTCCAGTTTCGATCGGACAAGTGCACGGTACAGGTGGAGCAAAGAACATCGGTCCGCCCCCCAAGAGAGGGAGGAGAGGACCTTGACGATGTTCAATGCCCGCGTGCACTTGGACCTGAGATGACGTATGTGTGGTAAAAAGGTCAATTTCCGATCGAATATGAGACCGAGAAACTTGGTCTCCGCCACAACTGGAATGATGTTACCCCCGAGCCGCAGCTCGGGATCCAGATGAAGATTACGCTTGTGGTAAAAGTGCACACAAGCGGTCTTCTGTGGGGAGAACCGAAACCCGTTTGCCGTCGCCCAAACCGAAAGATTGTTCAGGGCAATTTGCAGTTGTCTTTCAATGACCCTCATGCTGGACGAAGAGCAAAAGATGCTAAAGTCATCAACATAGAGGGCATTGCCTACTGATGGAGGAAGTTGTCTAGTTATGGAATTAATCTTGACAGCGAAAAGCGTAACACTCAGAACGCAGCCTTGTGGCACCCCCTGTTCTTGGGGGTACGGCTGCGACAGAGTGTTACCGACACGGACACGAAAAGAGCGTGTCGATAAGAAGTTGGAGATGAAGATCGGCATGTGACCTCTCAAGCCGAAGCTGTGGAGGTCACGAAGAATGCCGAATCTCCAAGCCGTGTCGTACGCTTTTTCGATGTCGAAGAAAATTGACACCAGGTGCTCTCTACGTAAAAAAGAATTTCTGATAGCCGATTCGAGGCGTATCAGATGGTCAAGAGTTGACCGTTGCCTGCGAAAGCCACACTGGGTGTTGGAAAGAAGGTTGTGATGTTCTAAATACCAGATGAGTCTGGCATTTACCATTCTTTCCAACACCTTGCACACGCAGCTCGTCAATGCGATGGGACGATAATTGGAAGGAATCTTGGGATCTTTGCCTGGCTTGGGGAAGGCCAAGACGATGGCCTCCCGCCAGGAGTCCGGAAACTGCTCCTCGAGAAAAATGCGATTGAAGAGATGGAGCAGCCGATCCTTACTCAATGGTGAAAGATGTTGGAGCATGGCATAATGGACATTGTCCGGCCCGACAGCAGAGGCACGAGAAGAGTGCAGAGCAAGGCGAAGCTCCTCCGCTGTGAATGGCCTGTTGTAAGGCTCCAGGCCATTCGAGTGGAAAGACAGCGGAGAGCGCTCCGCCCTGCCTTTCTGGGCCAGAAACTCGGGGGAGTAAGAGGAAGACGAAGAGATGGAAGAGAATGACTCCCCCAGAGTGTCGGCAATTGCTTTGGGATCAGCAATTGCCTGTCCATTTTGCTCCAGGATCGATAACGAGTGGGAGGTGTAGTTCCCACTCATCTTCCGGACTTTATCCCACACGACCTTAGAACTAGTCGTGCGTGTGATGGAAGACGTATACTTGATCCAAGATTCCTTCTGGCTCTGGCGTCGGACGAAAAGAGCTTTCGCCCTGGCGCGTTTGAAATTTTCGAGGTTGGGGGACGTCGGATATCTCCGAAACACCCCCCAAGCCTTGTTCTGAGCCTTACGAGCTGCGGTGCATTCTGGATTCCACCACGGTTTCGGAAAGCGAGGAAACCGTGTAGAAGTTTGAGGAATCGTTGATGCAGCTGCATCCACGATACAGTCCGTTATCTCCGCTACTGCCACATTGATGGGCTCCTGGCTGACAGTGTGGTCGCCGAGCTCAGAGAGCAGCTCGAAACCACCCCAGTCAGCCCGATCGAGCCTCCACCGTGAGACGCGTGAAGGGCTGCAAGGCCCCCCACGGGAGATGGTGCACACCACGGGGAGGTGATCACTTCCATATGGGTTGTCCTCGACCTCCCATGTAAAGAGTGGAAGGATCGAGGAGGAGCAGATGGTGAGGTCAATGGCAGTGAAAGTGCGGGTTGGGGAGTGAAAGTAAGTACTGACACCGGTGTTCAACAGGGAGAGAGAAGGATCCAGGAGCCACTGCTCCAGGACCCCGCCCCTCCCGTTGGTGTCAGCACTGCCCCAAAGTGGACTGTGTCCGTTGAGGTCCCCCATAATGAGGAAGGGGGACGGCAGCTGCGAGACGAGATCATCAAGGTCTTCCTGGAAGACGATGCTCCCAGGGGGAAGATATACAGAGCAGACAGTCAGCGAGAACCCCACGAAGAGACGGATGGCTACCGCCTCTAAGTTGGTAGTGAGGGGTACGACCTGGAATGGAGAATGGTTGCTCACGAGGATGGCGACACCCCAGCGAGCTGGACCATCTCCATCCCGGCGAACTAGTGAAAAGTGCCGGATCGTGGGATCTGTGACTGGCTGCAAGTATGTCTCCTGCAGGCACACACAGATGGGCTGGTGTGCCTGAAGGAGGGCCTTGATGTCGTCAAGATTCCTCTGGAATCCACGACAATTCCATTGTAGGAGTGTGGCCATCTCAGGACTTAGAAGAGTGGGCGGACGACGAATTCCTATTCAACTTCACCGCCGCAGAGGACGGTTTAGTGAATAGGGGGCGATCGGTATCCATGTCCTCGGAATCGTCCGAGGGGCATGGATCGGTGACCGCCCTTTGAGGAGGAGTGATGATTTTCTTTTTAGGCCCTGGTGGGGGCCCCTTCGGTTTGGAAGGTCTAGCTGTCTGAGGACGGGAAGGAGGAGGCCTTCCGGTGGAGGTGGAAGGCTGCGCTGCAGGAATGGAAACCGGGGTTGATGTCGAAGTCGACACCACCCTCGGTCTCGCCTGCGTGAGGAGGTACTTCGCAGCTGGCGAGAAAGACTCAGTAGGTGGTACACTGATGTCAGTCTGCACCGCAACCGAAGTCATTGGAACGATGGGCTTTCCAATGACTGCACTGGCATAGGAAACCTTGCCAGGCGGGGCAGGCGGTGCAGCAAGCTTTCTCGCCTCTGCATAAGAGATGTTATTTACGACTTTGAGGCGTTGTACCTCCTTTTCCTCTTTCCACTTCGGACAGTCGCGGGAGTACGCCGGATGTTCGCCACTACAGTTCACACAGCATGCCTTTTCTGCTGTGCAGTCAGGATCGAGATGATCCTTACTGCCACAGCGAGCACAGGTAGGCTTGCCCCTGCATGCTGTGCGGGCATGACCGTATATCTGACACTGAAAACAGCGCAGAGGGTTTGGGATATACGGTCGAACCTCACAATGTAAATAACCTGCCTTGATGGAAGTAGGCAGGCGTGGCGTGTTGAATGTAACAATTAACACCCGGGTGGGTGTTAATTTCCCATCACGGCGTGTCGAAACCCGGTGGACCGCTGTTACTCCTTGAGGTGTGAGCTCCGAGAGGATTTCCTCCTCAGTGACTTTGAGGAGGCCCCATTCAGTGATCACACCCCGAGAGGAATTCAAAGTTTTATGGGGAGTGACTTCGACAGCCACCCCACCAATTTCTTTGACTTTCAGGAGCAGTTCAGAGTGTTTAGAACAAGCGGTCTCAACCTGCAAGTCGCCAGATCGTAAGCGCTTGACGGATTTCGGCTCTCCCGCAAGACCTTTCAAACCTTTATTTACAAAAAATGGGGACATGTCCCCAAGTACCTGATCACCCATGGAGTGGATGATCAGGAACTTTGGGAACGAAGACACAGACACAGAAGACGACGGCAGTGATAACGTAGACGAAGAAGACGGGGGTTCATGACGAGCCCTCTTGTTGGCAGTGATCGAATTTTCCTCTCTCTCTCTCATGTTTATTTTTGTGTGGTTCAGTGCCCGCTGTCCCCACCCTCCACGGAGCCCAACAAGGGGACGCCCAGTCGGGCGCCAGGGCTACGCAGGCACTATACCCACACAGACAGTGAGCCAAGCCCTCACAAATAAATAGAAGGAAAATAAAAAGAGAAATGTGCAGAACAAAAACGTTCTACACAAATGAAACAAAGCGTAAAATAACAAAATTGTGAATGGCCAAACTGGCCTCACAATGAAAGGATAACTACAAAAGGAAAAGAAGTTGTGAGGAAACTTGTAAACCTGTACCCGGACCGTGGGCAAGGTTACTCACCGCTCTGCACGGTTGACCCTAGCAGGACCTGCCCACCAGCCGATTGCTCCTGGAGGGGCCACCCCAGGAGCTCCCGTTTACCGGAAGCAGAGGCCCCGGAATCCGCTGCCCAGCCCCGCGACGGACAGGCTCCCCAATGGCAAGACGGCCAATGGGGACCACTCCAGTCATGAGCTGAGGAGAGAAGACGGGGACCTCCGAGCAACTACCAGGATCCTCCTTTCCCGGGACACGGGTCTCCGCGCACGGCAAACACGCGGGCGAGCGTTTAGGACCCTGCGAAGGTAACCGAGCCAGCGGGAACCTTCACAGGGTGGTCCCCCTCACCACGTACAGGCGCTCACACCGAGGGGGAAGAAGTCACCAAGAACAAGGGTAATATCTCCTTTCTTGACAGAATTCAAAATATCCTGAAGTTGTTCATAAAACCTACCCTTCTCATCCTCAGTGGGGGCATAACAGCAGATAACATTCAAGTCTTTAACGCTTGTCTGAAATTTTGCTGTAAGAAACCTTTCATTAATGCACTCATATCCTAGAAGAGCATCACTAGCGTGTCTGCTGAGAAGCAGACCCACGCCTTGGTGATGCTTATTGTCGTCCCTCCCTGAAAAGAGAAATTTAAGATTATTTTTAAGAATATGACCTTTATCTGTCCATCTGGTCTCTTGCAAGCCGAGAATATCTAAATTATAACGGTGGAATTCTTTTGTGAGGACATCAAGAGAAAAAGCTCTGTGCAGAGTCCTCACATTCCAACTACCTATGGAGAGAAAATGGTTAGTGGGATGTTTAAAGAAACTATGTTTATTGAGAGAGGGAATGCCGACAATATCAAACAGCCCCCTAATCGCAGACATGGGGCAAAGACCCGTTCCCCCACTACTAAAGGCTGAAGCCATCTACACTGGAAGACTTCCTCCAATGTAGAATTTTACGATGCCAATAGAAGCAAAAAGTTCAGGTGCCTGCGATGACTTCTGCTCAGGATTATCCACCAGCTGATAAACATATCCTGTGAATCTATTCACTTGGGGCTGTCAACCCACAAACAAACAGAAAACACAGCGGAAGATTTTCCCTCCACAGAAGCCCACCAGTGCAGCAAAATCAGGATCCATAATCAAGCTCAGAGCCATATATCTGTCCAGTCCAGTAGGTTTATATGGTCAGCACCAGGACCCTGTGTGGTTGACCACTCCTCAGCAGGGTAGAAAAAAAAGAAAAGTAGCCATAGTTGTCCAGATCAGTAGGCCACACTAATCTGGCAGCCCTCCCCTTCCGTTCACTTCCACAAGAGAGTATCTCTTTTGAAAGGTACTAACGGTCTGCACCACGAGAAGGCGGGGTCGGACATCAGGTGCTAGGCCTGGCCGGTTCTATGCATCATCACAGGGGATTGGTGCATAGCTCTCCTTCCAGTGACTACCTAGTTACCATTTACAGACTTCCAATAGAAGTCCAAATCCAATAGAAGTGTGAAAATGGTGCTGCTTTCAAACTTGTTTCATTTTATCGTCTCAACGTAATAATTGTCGTATACGACGTAATAATTGTCGTATAACAGACAAATCACCAGAAACTAAGTAGGATATAAAACTTTTATTGAAACTTGTATATTAATAAACATGGTACATTATGTTCAGTAATATGTGCAACAAAATATATTATGCATCTGAGCAAAATTTATTTTATGCTTGGAAAATTTACGTAACAAAAAATAGAATTATTTATTGTATAATAAGCCATGACCTTTAATACAAGTGCACCAACCGAAAAATAAAACTCAAACATCAATAAATCGTAACAAATATTAATACAAGATTGTTTTGACATTTCCTCTAATAGAAATTTCTTTCACTTTACATAAGTTTGTAACAAAACGAATATAGTTCTAGAAATGTGTATGGAACATTCAACAATGATGTATTCTGAAGTTTCTAACTAATTAGTGTTACAAATACAGGCAGATAAAATGGCTCTGCTTTGATTAAAACTGAATTAATAATCTTTTGACGTACAATCCAATTGTTGAGTCAAGATAATTTTTCATAAAAGTATCATCTTTAATATATTTATAGGAGAAGAAAAAAGCAAATATTTTCCATGAGGCAAGATCTTACTAAATTCCCTGATCACGAAAAGCAGATATCATCTAGCCACTGCTGGGTCCTGAGAAATCAAAATAAAACTAAAACAGTTATTCTATATAAAAAAAAAAAGTCTAACAACCCAGGTTAATCTAGAATCCAGCTAAAGTAACATAACTTAGGATATCTGTCACCGTTCATCTTTAAGAGTTTATTCAATATTTTAATGAAAGCCAAGTGTTCTAGAGTAGACAAACTTCAACATATAACAAGTCCACTGCATGAAACTGTCAGTAGCTTACAAATATAGAAACAGAATTGGATAGAATAAAGAATTTAATTTAGCAATACAAAAAAAAAAAATGAACTTTCTAAACTTGAAATGGATAAGCAGCATTTTGAACTGAAAGAATATTAATCTTGAAATGTAATTTAGAAACTCAGAAAAATCCTAGTACTTCCTTAAAGTTCAGAATATTGATTAGGACACACCTTTTCTGTTTCTAATCAGTTTCAGATGCAGTCTAGTTGTGAATAAATGTGTAACCATTACTAAAGCTTTTTAACTAAAGCCTCTTCCCATTCTAAAATCTTGGTTAGCAGATAGTGGGCTGTATACTCTCAATATTGTAGAAACTCTTGTGGGCCACTGATTTAGAGCATCTATTTATAAATTAACGTTTCAGATATGTTAATGACGAAAGATAACTTTACAACAGTAAACAAATGAATCCGATTTAATACGTTTTATTCAGGTAATCAACATATGCAGAAGTTATGCAAAATATCACAGAAATTTCAACTAGTAACAACTTTGTTTTAAGAGGTAAACATAGTAATAATATAGGACAGTTATTCGAAAACAGTTAATTTATAAGTATATGCGATTGTTTTGAAACAGTTTGATTTTTTTTATTACATATCTGTCAGTCTCTTTTAAAGTTTAATAAACAAGAAATAGATGTAAAATACATAATCTTTAAGCAGTCATAGGCTTCAGAGGTTCACTGGACTTTCCAATTTTGTTTCCCTAAACGTTTAACTTGAGAAACAGCTGTTTCATTTTTCCCAAAGCAAACAACTTCTAAGAAAATCTAGTTTAACATGTCCATTTCTTCACTCTGTGTATCCCTGTTCCTTGAACCTTTAACATTGTTCAGAATTCTACACACAAATAGATCATTCTGCAACATAACCAACCAACAGTTTCTTCCTACACAAGACCTGCTCACAAGACATAGGTGGTTCCTTTAATCAACCACTTAATATTGTATAAGTATCTACAGTGAAAAGCATAAAGCCTCCTGTCAAGCCCAGCTCTAGAAAAAAAGTAAGTTGGGGGGGGGGGGTTAGATCAAACGGGAGCTGGAATTTCTATTCCGGTACATATTTCCCCCCACCATTTTACTTCAACAAATTTCTTGCACACTGCAGGTAATTTACCTTTTCCCCCAGCTGTTCTGATTACAAGCATTCTCAAGGAGGAGGAGGGGTGTATGCTCCCCCCCCCCCCCTCCTTGGATTCGGCCTTGCCTCCTGTTGTATTGTTTACAGAGTCCAATTTTTTAAAATTGAAGACTTTAGAGAGGGTCAAACTATTTCATGTCATAAGTGTAGTACTCTTTAGGTCAGGAGTATGTGCAACCTTTGCCTCATAGATATTAATAATTTCGTGTAGTTAGCAACTGCTGATAAATTTCACGCAGTTCCTATGTAATGTTTATTCTTATAGAGAAAGGATAGAAAAGTTTCTGAATTCAGTGAGCATGTTATAAATATAAATTGCTTTTGCTCATGTTTCATGATAATTTTATCTGAAAAAGAATTGCTATTCTTTCAAAAAAATTTATATCACTTTATCAGTAAAATGCATTAATGTTCTGGCCTACTAGTAAAAATGGTGGAATGCCCTACTTTAAGTGTCTACCTGTTTTTCCCCACTCTCCACTGAGTCTTAAAAATTCCATCAGCAACATCTATTTTCTTGCCTTTCATGCGTCCCACATTGCCAATATATTGTCATACAACTCATAAAGGGAGATACTTACTAAAGAGTACCATTCAAAAGAACTGAAATACAACTCACCTGATCAGTTTTCATAAATTTGTTTGGTTTTGCTCACCAAGCATATTAATTCTACAACCACCCTCATCAACAGTAACGAATTTCATACTGAACATCAATTGCCAGGTAACCATATCATCCAACAACTTACAACAATGTTACTAATGTAATAGATAATGTATACTATAACCATATCACAGTGTAATATGTTATCTTTAGAGCTGTAGATCAGTGGTTAATATTACACCACACAGGAAATTTAATGAATATGTTCCTTAGACCTAGTAGTAATATTAGTACCCTTAAACCTTCCTCCATCAGTATTTCTTATGAGTCAATACCAAAATCTTGAATAACATAAGTGCATATTTTTGCAATCAAATTATCTAGTAATCATCTATTACATTAGTAGCATTGTTGCAAATAAACAATATACACTACACTCCAAAAAGTATCAGAACACATCCATGTTATGTGGATGAAAAGCCACTTTCAATTTATGCAAATTGTATGCTGTTCCACCACAACAGTTTCAGTTGTTGCATTAAATTAAAATTATTGAGTTGCTTTGTTAACCAGCCTTTTATGTATGTTACCAATAGTGTCATCATTCATCTGATATTGCCTTCTGAGTTTACACAACTAATCTGTGGCATATTTACTGCTGCAAGCTGTTCTTTTGCATACATATTATCCCTCATATTTTGCAGAATGTTGGTATCTGGATATGATGTCCTGAAACTTAAAGCCTATTTTTCTACTGAATGAAGTGTCTATTGAAAACTTGTAGGAGCAATTGCATATTAAAATAATTAACTAAAAAAATTGGTGGTTCTGAGTGGGATTCGAACAATTTCCCAGAAGCTGCCAGTTTAGCTAGGCTGCCTGATTCCCAATATAGATGGCACCAGAGGTGAATCAACAAAAAAATGCGGGAATACTTATATGTCACATTGTTGAAAACTGTTAGTTTCTGGTGGTTATGACACCTGGCATATATCTGGGAGATGTGAGTTTGAATCCCACTCAGAACAACCAATTTTTTTCAACTAATTATTTCAAGTGTTTTTTGTGTACAGGACATTTTTCTGTGATATTCAATTATATATTATTTTACTTTCGAGAACAGCCGAATGGGTCTATGTACCACACATTATGATTTCCAAAATACTTTCGTTTGAGCGTTTTCCTATCCATGAGTTAAATGTATTGGCTTCTGATAGATAACAAGAAGTGAATTTTAAAATAATATGTGAATATAAATTTTTAATTTGTAGATAAAAAAAAAGGCAGAATTAGATTTATGTAATAATAATTCGATTTATGTGTTATATCAAATTTTACAAATTATGTGATATACCTATATTAATTTCTTGCATTATTTTCTATGGACTTTGCTAACAAAAATTATATTGCTTACTTATTATTAAAATTCCTACACTCATTTTGATTACATTACCTCCTTTTTTTATGATTGCAAAAGTAAAAAAAAAATGCTTCTTTCATAAGATATTGGAAAAAAAAAAACGTATACAAAAAGACTGCATAGACTCAGGGAACCTGGTGTTTGTGTTGTTTTTCTGCTGAAGTCCCACCATCCTTGCAGACCCTCTACTACTATGGCCTATAAACTGACAGGCTCCTGTCAGACCTCTGTGTCAAGCAGCTGCTTGGGGATGGGGGCAGTAATTTATTATTATTTTATTTTGTGATGTGCAAATCTAGCCCTGGGAATGAGTATGCATGAATTAATACTAGAACTTCTGTTGTCTGAACTACTTGTAAACTGCTTTCAATCTTGGTACAACAAATTGTTACCCTATATGCACAGAAAATGAACCTAGAAATTCACTTTGTGGGTTTAAAATTTTTAATTCCTTTGAAAATATACTTTACCATAAATTTTAATTGTTACTCTATACAATTAACAATATTTTGCCTAATAGTTGGAGCTCCAAAATGCAAGCATATATATTACATTGCCACTATATAAATTATTCATGGAATGTAGAACCATTCTTTGGATATAAAATACTGATAATACATTTTTGTAATGAATAAACAAGTTTAAAACCCTTTGCACTCATTTGGTGAATCACTTAGCATTGTAAAAGTTTGCTTATATACGATTGTGGTTCAAAGCTGACCTGGACTTTTTAGTGTAACTCTACATGTTCTTTACCTATTGTGACAGAATCCATACGGTAAATATGTGTGAACCTCCTCTCTACACCAGTAGTGATTTTGTCTATGTGGTGCTTGTGAGGTGCATTGTAGGAAGCATCGAGCCTGTGGAGGTGCAGTGAGTGTGGAACAGCATTGTATTATTAAATTTCTTGTGAAAAAGACGAAACCTCTGAAATTTTGCAAAGATTGTGAGAACACTATGAGGATAAAATGCTGTGAAAGGCAAGTGTCTACAATTGGTGCAACAAATTTTCCGAGGGCTGAGAAAGAGTAACTGCATGGACATGCACTGGCTACTGCTGTGACTGAAGTGAACATCGATCATGTGCAACAGGTTATTTTGGAAAACAGGATGATAAGGGTATGTGACATAGCTGCAATAGTCAACATCAGTGTTGGTAGTGTGGAAAAATCATCCATGAGCACCTGTTGTTGAGAAAGGTGTGTACATATTGGGTACCAAAAGCATTGACATTTGATCAGAAGTCATTCTGTGTCTGCATTTCGTAGTATGACCAGTGATGAGACTTGAGTTCATTATTTTATTCCGGAAACCATGTGAACCAGCTGTGAATGGCGCCATAAGGGTTCTCCATGGCCGAAGAAATTCGAGGAAGTGCTACTGCAAGAAAGCTAATGGCTATTCTGAGATGCAAATGAGTACTCCTGGTGGATTTTCTTGTATGGGGAACAACAATGAATGCAAGTATTACGCTATCCTTCTAAAAGAGAAGCTTCAACTTGCCATTTGTAAGAAGAGGCAAAGAAAATTGGCAAAACAGGTCTTCCTGTTGCATGATAACACCTAGGCCACATACAGCTTGCATGAGAATGACAGCTGTGGTATCAATGGACTGGAAAATACTCAGCAATCCTCTCTACATTCCTGACTCGACTCCAATTGGTTTCCACCTGTTCTACCCATTTAAGGAGCATTTAGGAGGTAAGAAATTCACTACAGATGAACAACTACAGTAGTGTGTCCTACAGTGGCTACAAAGCAACCCAAATCCTTCTACATGGCTGGAATACGGTCTCCACAGAGATGGGACAAATGTGTTAATGTGAAAAGAGAGTACCTAGAGAAGATAATAAATATTGAGATAAACTCAGATAAACTCGATGGTTCAACATCCAGTAATAAATAGGCACTTTGATGTATTCTTCACTTTGACGACACTTTGATGACATAAATATTCACTTTGACGTTGATTTCAATTTTAGAGGAAAAATTGTCTGAGCCGGGTGGGATACGAGCCCACGACCTCAGACAATTTTAGAGGAAAAATTGTCTGAGCCGGGTGGGATACGAGCCCACGACCTCCTGATAACTTATCGGGTGCTCTGGACCACTGAGCTACCGGCTGCCAATCAAGATCTCCTCTAATTAACGCTAATTATCTTTATGTCACATATAGTCGTTATTTTAGGCAATTTTTAGCCCTAGCAGATTTTTATTTGCCAATAGATGGAAAGCATGTCTTACAAGTATGCTAATGATAATAAATATTGAGATAACCTCAGATAAACTCGACGGTTCAACATCCAGTAATAAATAGGCACTTTGGCGTCGATTTCAATTTTAGAGGAAAAATTGTCTGAGCTGGGTGGGATACGAACCTACGAATATATCAGGAGGTTGTGGGTTCGTATCCCACCCGGCTCAGACAATTTTTCCTCTAAAACTGAAATCGACGTCAAAGTGCCTATTTATTACTGGATGTTGAACTGTCAAGTTTATCTGAGTTTATCTCAATATTTATTATCATTAGCATACTTGTAAGACATGCTTTCCATCTATTGGCAAATGAAAAGCCGCTAGGGCTAAAAATTGCCTAAAATAATGACTATATGTGACATAAAGGGAATGTTCATAGCATTAATTAGAGGAGATCTTGATCGGTGGCTGGTAGCTCAGTGGTCCAGAGCATCTGACATGTTATCAGGAGGTCGTGGGTGACATGTTATCAGGATCCCACCCGGCTCAGACAATTTTTCCTCTAAAATTGAAATCGACGTCAAAGTGCCTATTTATTACTGGATGTTGAACCGTCAAGTTTATCTGAGTTTATCTCAATATTTATTATCATTAGCATACTTGTAAGACATGCTTTCCATCTATTGGCAAATAAAAAGCTGCTAGGGCTAAAAATTGCCTAAAATAAGACTATATGTGACATAAAGGGAATGTTCATAGCATTAATTAGAGGAGATCTTGATCGGTGGCTGGTAGCTCAGTGGTCCAGAACACCTGACATTATCAGGAGGTCATTGGTTCGTATCCCACCCGGCTCGGACAATTTTTCCTCTAAAATTGAAATCAACGTCAAAGTGCCTATTTATTACTGGATACCTAGAGAAGTATCCATAGTTTGGTATGTGTATTCCCATTTGTTTCTTTTGCATAAATAAAAATATCCAGGTCAAACTTGAACCATCTATGTACATCCCAGGAGTCAGAGACATTATACTTTCATTACATGTACTCAGCTGACTGAAAAGAACAGTATATTTAATATGAATGCGAAGGTTTAAAGAACATTTTTTCGACTCTGTCGTGATTGTATCTCTATCTACATAGCCACAAGTGGTTAAGCATATTCAGTTCCATCTGAATAACAAAAGCATTTAGTGCTTAAAATTATTTGTTTAACCTTGCCTATAAATATACAATCAAAATTAATTAATATCTGGGATAACTAGTACTGTAAAAGCTGCCAAGACAACTAAAATAAGATATACTAAAGATATTCCAAACCAGTCAATAAGAGCTCCAGCAGAAGCAGCAAACACAAGTTTTCCCATTATTTCAACAGATGACAGTATTGTATAGTGGCTAGCTTGAAAGGACTGTGGTGCTTTTTGAGAACATATCATCATTTGAGTAAATACTGCTGTAGTTATCATTCCAGCTGCAAACTCCAATGAACATAAACTCAGCAAACTAGAATCTTAGGCAAAATAAAAAAAGAATTTATCAACATTTGGATAAATGAAGAGGTAAATATATAGAAATAATCTTAAAAAAATTACTGCTGTCATTCAATAAAATTTATTAAACTTAGATTAAATTGAACCATACAGTAACTAATAATTTGGAAATTTTATTCATACCTATTGCTAGAGAACCAAATGGAATTTTTCTTCCTTTATGCCTTGGAACAGGAGAAAATGGCATTAATCAAAATTTAAATTCTATTTTGAAAACTAAAATTGGCAAAACACTCTATAAGCTCTGCATTGTAACATACTGCCTAGACAAAATAATATAATTCCCATGTTATTGTAACGCTCCAAACAAATGCAAAATACTTGAAGTTTTTATGCTCCGGATAGCTTAGACGGGCGCCAGGCAATAATTAACAAATTGCCAAAAGTAGAATAAGTTGATAATAAGTTGATTTAGGGTTCAAATACCAGTGAGCGTTTATGAGTAAGAATCAAAATGATTGTCAAGTAATATTAAATATAAAAAAATCCTTAATTCGCGTTGCTCAAGAGAAAAAACTGTAGACTCAAAAGGTTTATAACAAAAAAAAAAGATTTATTTTTAAAATAATTCAACTCACCAAGACATCAATGAAGAACACATAACTCCAACTCCTCCTGTGCTACACGCACTGTGCTTGGTGCTACGCACCTTGTGCTCGTGCACTCACTTGTGCTACTCCTTCTACTACTCTATTGCTTATGCTACTGCTTAAGTGACTCATAGGCACCGGATTTTTGACATGAGGCCGGCGCATGCCGGGAAAGACATTAACATACTATGACGAACGAAGCAAAAGCTATGACGCAAGAGGGGGCGTGTCCTTGGCACGCGCTTTAACGGTACAGTCGGAAGATCGGAGTTGCAGCGCATGCGCAACTCCTAGAATCTCTTGGATGTGAGCGCTGTGATGCCAAAAAGGAAATAAAAAATCCCCAAAATGATAAATATAACGTAAATTAAACAAAACTGGTTAAGGTAAAGCAAAAGTGAACGGTGGGGCATCACATTATGTCAGTGGAAAGTTATTTTCAATGTTCTACAGAATTTTTTTCAAATTTATCAGTATAAAAAAGGCAAGTTCAAACTAGTTGAAAGTTATATTCAATGGCTATATTTTTTTAAGATTTAGACATTGTAGGCTAATGTTACATTCTAAAGGAAGTGTATGCTGCATTTATTACACAGTTACAAAAAGTTATATTTTTATGGTTGTAAACATTATTTCACTACAAAATTCATAAATTATTTCAATTCTTTAATATGTTTTATTATTTTCATTTACCCAATAAATGAAATGCACTTTTACAGTTCATATTTTAAGTAATTAGTAACTAAATTACTTAATATTTTAAGTAATTGGTAACTTGGGATATAGGAGGAAGCAAATCAGCTGCCAATTTCCCCTTACTTCCATTAGCCTGTAAGTAATTAGTAATATTACCTTTGCTATTAAAGCTTAAGAAATATTGTACTATGAATAAAAGAATTCTTTTAACACTGAAAAGACCCAAAAAGATTAGGTTGGGTGGGGGTGTGAGGCTCATGCTAAATTGCACCTGGATCCCTACAAACCTCATGCCACTGACTTTAGGCCTATTTTTTAATTAAATTGTGAATAATTTAATAACCAGCATTAAAAATTAAAATTTTAAATAAAATTTTATTATTGTTTTGAAATTTAAATTTTCCATATTTATACTATTACAGAAAAGTTGAATGCAACTTGAGCTAGAGGTTGAGCTTGAGCTATTATACCTAACTAATAATGGGAATAACCAGCCTTGGTCCAGATGATAGTGGTGAGATGGCATGGCATGGATGCAATGAGGCCCTGGAAGGTTGTCAGAGGCAAATGTGCCCATTCGGACTCCAGCAGAGCACGAAGGTTCCGAAGATGATGTGGTTGTGGGTTTGCATGCTGAACCTGTTGATCTAAATGGTCCCACAAGTACTCTGTGGGATTGAGGTCAGGCAATTTGGCCAGCTAAGGAAGAACGGAGACATTGCTGTCTTGTTCATGGAACCAGTCATGCACCACCTTAGTGACATGGTAGGGCACATTGTTCTGTTGGTAGACACCATCACCACCAGGGTAAACATCCAACATGAAGGGATGCATATTGGCAACAAGGATGGACAGGTTGCCATTGGCATTCAGGGACCCACCCAGTGGTACCAGCGGTCTCAGGTCATACCAGGAAAACATCCCTCAGACATATACACTGCCACTGCCAGCCTGTACTTCACCAACAAACATGTCCAGGTATGGTTCTTATGTGTCTGATGTTGTATCTGCCACCGCCCATCACTTCTGTGGAGGAGAAACCTCGATTCGTCAAAGAAGGCAACCTTTTTCAATTCTTCCACTGTCATGACAGTGGTCGCGTGTGAACTGCAGGCATTGTTGCTGATGGACCTTGGTTAACATGGGCGCCTTTACACAGCGTCAACTCTGGAGACCCATGTGTAACAGGGTTCACTCTACTGTTATCGGGATGTGTACCTGGGTGCCCAAGTGTTCATTTGAATGGTCAATTGCTGCACTGTTGTGCGTCAATTGCCATTTACCAGTCGATGAAGGCGGCGTTCTCCTCTGGGATTGATGGCCTTTGGGGCTCCACAGTTATGACGTCTGGAGGTACTTGAGCTAGAGGCGATTTGATTTTGATTTCAATGCTTGAATTTAATATATTTTATGTGTCAGCGGTCCATTCTTTGTACACCCTTACTACAGCACCTTGCAAAAAGCCCACAAAGTCTGCTGTTTCTGAGATGCTTCCATCCTTAATGCGGTAGCCGATGGTCATTACTTTGTGAACATCTGTCAAATCAATACCTCTGCCCATTGTGCTCATGTTACATAGTATGGCTCATCTGTCCTGGCCAACCGCTTACATCTCCATGTGGATTCTCCAAGCAGCACTTTTTTACACCTTATGTGCACTTTTGTGCCTGGGTGGGTACACTGTGATTCCATGGGTAGTCATATTATTCTGATACGACTGTGTATAAAAATTATATATTTTTCAGTTTTTACTTCATAACTTATTTGTTAGCTATATTAAGCTGAGGTTCTAAAGTTGCTTATTTTCTGAAAAGACTTCAAAATTAATTCAGCCACCAGAGTGAGTTCAGAATCGCAAGCTGTAAGGCTTTAACCCCTTTATGATAAGAATTTTTGTATATCAACAAAACCAAACACTATTTTATTATATAGAAATGCCTGTTTTAATAGGTATGAAAGGAAAAAGGTTTATATTTCTCATAAATAGCTTTTATTGTTGGGTTAGTTTTACCTCTGAGTAGCTCTTTTTTGCACTTGATGGGCTAAATGGTCAGATCACAAGGACCCTGAATGCTCAGAGAAGGTTGGGGAAGGGGAACCACTGGACAGCCATTACGAGGCAGATGGTAGCCTCCCATCAAAGCCATCCAGAGTGTTCTTTAACATGAACAGAGTATGGCTCTCCTGCACATGGGGCTGATGGCTTAACGTCCCATCCAATGGACATCAACCTTTCCTAGCCCATCGATATCTCCTACTGACTGTGGGCAGGGCAGGGAGTTATGCGGAGATAAATCTCAATGCTGACCCAGCTGGGACTCGAACATGGGAACTGCAGATTATGAGTCTGGCATGCTACTGACTGAGCCACCTCTGCCCATTTTTTATTGTTAATGGAACTTAGAGAAGTCCTAAAGGCTCACTATTTATCTACTTTGAAAGATAGTAATACCATTTTTTTTTAATTTAGACAGAGCAGTCCCACCATGCTCCCACCCTTCCCACGGTCAATAGGGGACACTGATGGGCTTGGAAAGGCTGCCATCCGTCGGTTGGGACGTTAAACTGTGGCCCCATGTGTGGGAGAGCCATACTTTGTGCACATTAAAGAACATGTTGGATTGCCTTGACAGGAAGCTACCATCTGTGTCCCAACAGTTGTTCCAGTGGGTCCTGCAACCTTCTCTGAGCCTTCGGGGTCCTTGTGACTTGACCATTCAGCCCACTGTGTGCAAAAAAGTGGCGCTCAGAGGTAAAAAAAAAACCCATGAAACTAGGGGTGCCTCAGTCAGTAGTGCACCAGGGACACCAATGAACTTAAAAAGGCTGCCATCCATTGGATGGGATGTTAAGTTATGGCTCATGTGTGGGAGAGCCATACCCTGTGCATGTTCTTGAACATGCATAGGGTATGGCACTCCCACACATGGAAAAATATTGTTAATCGAATGACACTAAACTCGAGAGAAAAATAAAATCAACATTTATATTTTAAGAAATTGCATTTTTTTTTAGTATTAACTCGCCAAATAATTCCTTCTACAAAACACTTCATATACTGCCTCTTCCACAAATAGGGATAGGGGTGGCTCAGTCGGTAGCACACCAAACTCATAATTTGTAGTTCTCAGGTTTGAGTCCCCCCTGGGCTACTTTAAGATTTATCTTTGCAAAACTCCCACCCTTGCCCTGGGTCAGTAGGGGAGGCCACCATCCATTGGATGGGATATTAAGCTGTGGCACCGTGTGCAGGAGAGACATACCCTGTGCATGTTAACCCTTTCACGACTAAGGGAAACATTTTTCCCATTTTAAAATCGGTGATTGTCGTATTTAATTATAACCTTATCTGCATTTTTTATACAGAATGTCAAAATAGAACGTATGCCGAACGCAACTACGTAAACGGGAACGTGTAGAAAACAAAAACGGAACTGTCAGGACGCATAATATATGGACTATGTGCAATGTCCATCTTTGCCACACTACCAAAAGAAATTGCTTCGCAGAATATCATAATTAGCACGTCATTTTGTATAGTAATTTTATTTCATAATTTTGTATTATTTTAGTTAACATTTTATTCTAATAAACCAATAAATAAAAGACATTGCATAATAAGCCTAACTATAATTTGTGTTACCTTTATAGTCCATTGGGAAAAATATTTCCCATAAAATTCCAAAAAAAAATACACATTGTTATGTATTTTTCTTATGATTTTTACTTATTTTACATCTAAACAAACTAAAATAAACAGTTACATACTAATATTTACTCTTAGAAACCTTATGGTCCTGAAAGGGTTAAAGAACATGCTGGAAGGTCTTGACAAGAGGCTCTCATCTGTCTCCCAACAGCTGTTCATTGGGTCCCATTCCCCCAACCTTCTGTGGGACCTTGTGACTTGGACATTTAGCCCATTGCGTGCAAAAAAAGTGCCACTCAGAGGTAACCCAATCCAGTCTATGCAAACAAAAACTTCAGACTTGTAAATTGATTTTGTCACTTTTTTTATGTGGAAATTGAAAAGTAAAATAAAAATTTTTTAGTTTGCTTAGTTTCGAAGTCTTACTGATTTATTGTTGTTGTTCTTTTTCAGGTTCCTGTTTTGTTGGCAAGCAATACCTCTTCTGACTTCCTGGGAATAATGCAATAGACTCAAGCCAAGATATACAGAGGGAATACAGGAGTATGAGTGGAGGTCAGTCATTTGCACTCTCTTCCAAAAATCACAGCTTTCCTAAAAATAATCTCACTTGAATACCTTATATGGCAAAATTACTAGAAAAATAACACATTGTTTATGACAAATTTGGGCATTTTCAAAGAGAATGAAATTGTGTTGTTTTTACATCTAAGCAGCACTTTTTTGTATAATGGACTAAATGGCCAGGTCACAAGTACCCCGAGGTCTCAGAAAAGGTTGGGGGAAGGGGACCCACTAGAGAGCTGTTGGGAGACAGATGGTAGCCTCCTGTCAAGGCCACCCAGTGTGTTCTTTAACATGCATAGGATATGGCTCTCCTGCATATGGGCCATGGTTTTATGTCCCATCTGACAGATGGTGGCATTTCCAAGCTCATTAGTGTCCTCTACTGAACAAGGGCAGAGACTTTAGTGGAAATAAATCTCAATGCGGGCCAAGATGGGACTCAAATGTAAGAACTGCAGATGATGAGCCTCACTTGCTACCGACTGAGCCACCTCTTCCCAACATGCCATAAAGGGCTAAGAAGATAAAATGACTTTAACACTTCAATTTAGAATTAATATTATTTAAAAATATGACAAAAATTATAAAATGTTTTTGTAGAAATACTGATTGTTAAGAAATTGTAAACAATATTAATGTCATGGTGTGAACATCTGATACTTGGAAAAGAGAAGTCGCATTAATATTAATGGATGAATGAAGATTATGACATTTGCATTACATTGTTAATAAGAACTTTCATATATTTTCTTTATTGATGTTTACAACATTATAAAAGCATAAATCATGTTTAAAGCATATTAAAATCACTAACGTTCTTATTTTATTTATTAAACATGAAGATTATGTTATATTCATATGTACAAGTAATAATGAGAAAAGTTGACATAATATACTTACAAAACAACAATTCTTTCCAAATCTGCGACATATCAGGTTTCCACAGTGATACTAAAATACATTGAAGTGATATAGGAATACATCTGATGATGCACATGTGATGCAGAAAATAATTCAGTTTCCTATGAATAAAAAAATTGTCATTGTTTTTACCATTAAGCATTAATATTGGTGCTATAAATAAGCTCACCGGACAAAAAATTAGTCATCTCCCACCGTAAGAGGGTTACGTCTATTTGACAGCAACAGAGGGCACACCTGTAATAAACATGTCCTACAAATAGCTGTGCTGTGTGCTATGAGGTTCATACAGTGACAAGAAGTGCTTGTGTGCCACATGTGTTAGTTGCTCCGTGAAACATGGGTTGCGCCAAAGATGTGAATAAATGGCAAAAAGGTGTTATTGCATTTGGTCGAGCCAAAGGGCACAGTGTACAAGAAGTTGGCTGCCTTTGCAGGTGTGTCAAAACATACTGTCCAAAGGGTCTTCCAGCAGTGGCGTACATTGCAGTCCACTGCTAATCATCTCCAGAACTGCAGCAGAAAGACTGTACTCACCAATAGGGACCACCACAGTGTGTCACGCACTGTTAGGGCAAATTGCTTTGCAAAGAGGCAGGAATTGCTCCAGTCAGTCATTGCAGGCCTACAAAAAGTTATTTCCGAATGAACACTCCAAAGGGAACTGCATGCCATGGATATCTGGAGTAGAGTACCACAGAAGAGACCCATGTTAACAGTTCTGCACAAGGCTGCATGGTTACAGTGGGAGTGGCGCCGCAAAGACTGGACTGTTGACACTTGAAAAATACGTGACTCAAATCAAAAACGTGACTCATCTGACTAGATCACACACAGTGTGATCTAGTCAGTCACATTTTTGTCAGTCACATTTTTGCTTGTACTCAAATGATGTGAGGCGATGGGTACATTGTAAGCTGCATGAAGCCTTCCATGCAGACTGTGTGCAAGGTTCTGTTCAAGCTGGAGGAGGCTCTGTGATGTTTTGGGAGTGTTTCACCTACAAGGAAAGGAGTCCTTTGGTTGCGGTGATGTCACATTTGAATCAAAAGGACTATTGGAGTTACTGGACGACCTCATGTTGACTTTTGTGCAGCATTTCCACAGTGAACACTAGAAGGACACTCCAGTTTTCCAAGACGAAAATTGTCATGTGCACAGGGCTCGAAGTGTGTCAGATTGGCATGACAAGCATTTTGAAGCCTTCGAACATCTTGACTGGCCCACCAAATCCCAAGATTTGAATCCCATAGAAAATTTGTGGGACAATTTGGAGCATCAAGTGCTGCCCAGCCATCTGGCCAAAATGCGGCATTTGCTGCTGGAAGAGTGGATGAATATTGATGTGCACTACATCCACACACTGGTGGCATCCATGCCAGACAGGATTTCAGCTGTTCTTCAGTCACATGGAGGCGTTACAACACTATTAGGTGACATTCAGCCAGGGGTAACTAATTTTTTGTTCGGGGAGCTTATAAAAACTGATTAACTATAAAACATAACTATTTTCATTATTTTTTATATTTTTATCAATTTGAAATGTTTGTTTTTTGAGATATTTTCATGCCTGTGCAATAAATAGGCACAAAATATAAGGAAAACTGAAGTGCTCCTAAAAAAATTAAAAGCTTAATACTTTTATATTGGCTGCAATGAATTTCCATCTAAAAAAAAGTATGGAAATGAACTCTTTTTTTTTTGCTTAGATTTATCAACCCTTTATTGGCAAAAGAAGTCTTTCAAATGATATTTCACTATACGTCAATCAAATATATTCAACTTCTACTATGGTGTAGAAACTGACAGGCTCCTGTCAGACCTCTGGCAAGCAGCTGCTTGAGGAGGGTTGGGTTGTTTTACCTGAGTGATACTTTTTTGCACACAATGGGCTAAATGGCAGGGTCACAAGGACCCAAGGGCTCAGAGAAGGTTGGTGGAGGGGACCCACTGGAACAGCTGTTGGAAGATAGATGGTAACCTCGTATCAAGTGGGAGGCTACCATCTGTCTCCTAACAGCTGTTCCAGTGGATCATCTCCCCCAACCTTCTCTGAGCACTTGGGGTCCTTGTGACCCTGCCATTTAGTCCATTGTGTGCAAAAAAGTATCGCTCAGAGGTAAAACAACCCAACCTCCTGTCAAGGCTATCTATCCGGTATGTTCTCTAATGTCAACAGGGTATGGCTCTCCCACACACAGCCATGGCTTAATGTCCCATCCTTTCCCTACTGACTGAGGGCAGGGAATTTTACGGAGGTAAATCTCATTGCTGGCCCAGCTGGATTCAAACCTGAGAACTGCAGATTATATGCCTACTGTGCTACCAACTGAGCTCCCCCCCCCCCCACTTGAAAAAGCATTTACTTTTTTATTCATACAGAACAAGACCATAGGAATATCCTGACATGAGTGGTGTATGCAGGATTTATTATTTATTTATTTTTTTTTTTTGGGGGGGGGGTCTAAAATTTAGAGCTGGGAATTTTTTTGCTGGGAATTTAAAATCAATAAACAATCCAAATAGAAAATATAGAAAATATATCATGCCATTTAATATAAGTAATTGAAAGCATTAATTTTTTTTAATCTTTTAAATTTTGAAGGAAAAAAAAACTATTTTTATTCTTCATCTTACTAAAAACACCATATTTTAGTGTGTGTGTGTGTGTGTGAGGGGAAGGGTCCAGACCCCATGGACCTCTTCTACATATGCCACTCATTTAGAGCTTAAATCTGAAGAAATGGGATCATTCTAACTTGTGGTGTTAGTATAGGAGCAGAAATTAGGAAGATTTAAAATAGAGTACATATCTAAATTAGAAAATAAAGTACCCCTCAAACAGCAGCTTGCTACAGAGGACAGGAACCTTTCCGTTAATAATCACAGAGAAGATCTGCGAGGAAGGATCTCAGTAGAAACAAAATACAAATAAACATTCATGCCTTACCTAGGGCTCAAACCCTGGTCTCTTTAATCTGTAACCAAGCATACTAACCACTCGGCCACTGGTACATTGGCAGCATTTATTTCTAGCAACCTGAAAACAGTTCTGTGTCTGGCTATATAACCAATCCTTCCCACCATCCTCATAGACCTTCTACTGTGGCGTATTAAACATAGGCTCTTATTAGACCTTTGTGGTAAGCAGCTGCTTGAGGGGATATTTTTAGCCATCCTGTGGCAGAATGGTTAGCATGCTTGGCTACTGATCTAAGGGACCTGGGTTCAAACCCCAGGTAAGGCATGGATGTTTGTGTTGTTTTTCTGTTGAGGGCCTGCCATCCTCACAGACCTTCTATGGCATATAAACTGGCAGAATCCTGTTAGACCACTGTGGCAAGCAGCTGCTTGAGAGGGTATTTATTTATTATTTATTGGTAAAAGCTTTGCTGCTAGTATTGTTTAAATTTACTCTTGGAATAATAAACCAACTTAAAGCCACCCATGGGGTAGCTACAACCAAAAGGGTAGCATGGAATCTGGCCTACTCATGTTACAAGTATCCTCACTGTATGAATGCAAGAGCATAGAAATGGCACACACATATAAGAATGTGTATGACTAAAAAGGTAAGAGGTGGTGCATCAACACACCACTTGTGGCCTTGTCAATTCATCTACCCACAGCAGAAAGTTGTACCACAAATGTTGATTTAAAACATTACCTAGTGTATTTCACACCAGAGATTTTGATGAGTTTCCACAACTGTACTTGCACTTTATTAGGACGTGGATACGATAATATCCCTACCATGAATAGTGTCTTTAATCACTACAGGACACTTTGAACTTTAAAAGATTGGCACATGTAACAGTTAATACATTACGATGATTCAGGATAAAGGACAATGCTATTCCTTTGCAGTAAATGAGATATGTATATGCAATCTGTGAGAAACTTTAAACTCATAATTATTAGTATGTACAACTTTTAATTGGTGCTTAATCCCATTACTCCTACAGTGTTGCTGCTGAAATTAAATCAATTTAACATCAGTGCTCTGTGTATCCTTTATTTGAAGCAAAATTCAAAATAACTCTCCAAAAACTGTGCTAAAATATTTTTAACATTGTACTAAATACTAACACCATACAGATATTAAATCAATGAACTGCATCACAAAAAATTTCTATCAATGACATAAAGCAGAAAATGCAATTCTGAGACTATCTTTTCAGCATAAGCTGCAAAGTGTGATAACTATTTGGTAAATCTTAAGTATTAGATCATTTGATGGACAGGCAGTCATAGTGGAATGTGCAGTTGTTGCTACACACAATTCTTATGAATTCTTCATTAAAGAATTTATCAGAAAAGGTCAGCTTTCATAGGGACTAATGTAAAATCTTATATGGGGTAAAGCTAGTTGTACAGGGGAACTTTTTTATGAAATGGCATATTGTATAAGCTGTCCCGTGGCCAAATGGCTCGCGCACCTGTTTAATGATCAAAAGAACCTGGGTTCAAACCCTGAGAATGGCATGGATGTTTGTGTTGTTTTTCTGCTGAAGTCCTGCCCTCCTCACAGACCTTCTACTATGGTATATAAACTGACAGGCTCCTGTCAGACCTCTGTGGTAAGCAGCCACTTGAGGGGGTATTTTTTTATATTGTATAATTTCACTGCCTTCACTTTGCTATAAAGAATTACCACTTGTCATCATTTTTTAAAATTTGTTAATGACTAATTGAGATGTCTTGAAACTATTTAAATATGAATAATTTATTTCTATAATTTTACTACATACTATATTAAATGTTTTTATCCATTTTATTTAAAAAATAAAATTTAATGAAAAAAAATGAGCATCTGCAAAAAACACTTTTTTTAAATACAAAATATGATTTTATTTTTAAAATAAAACTTTTAATGAATAATTTATTTGTGCCTTATTTTTTGTTTCCCTACTTTATGCAGTGCATGATATGGATAGGAATACCATTTAAGGTCGCCACTCACATTTTGATCCATAATTATATTTATCAGTGTTGCAAAACAGAAAATGTCACAGTATTAAAAATACAATTTTTGTCGTTTGAAAAAAAAAAAAAAAATAGTATCAGGCTTTATCATTATTACTCTTCAAAATAGAGATGAACTAAATTCAGTTCTTCCATTTTTCAATTGGGGAGACTTAGTCCGAAAGTCTTCCCTATATTGATAAACCCAGCATGACCAAAAGGGTTAAATCTTTTTTTCTTAAAATGAAATTCTTTTACTTGTTTTTCAGAAGGTAATCCATGAAATCAAAAAGCTTGTCATAATTTTTCCACATTTCAAAGAAGCAAAATAAGTAAATATATATATACAACATTCTGACAAAACATTATATATGTTTAATAAATATTTTTGAAGAAAAAAATCTTCGCTGACATACGGGAGTTGAACCTGCATCTCTCCAGAAACATGCCAGAATATTCTTACCAATTGAACTAATGATGAATGTGAAAGATTTAAAGTCTTAAATTAGTGGAAAAAAGATGAGCTGGCATTAGTTCAATCAGTAAGAATACTCTGGCATGTTTCTGGAGAGATGCGGATTCAAGTCCCGTATGTCGGCAAAATTTTTTCCACAAAAATATTGATATATTGACATTAAAATGTCACCCAGGTAACGCTGTGATTTCACCTATGTTTAAATCATTAAAGAACATGCTGGTTGGCCTTGATGGGAGGCTACCATCTGTCTCCCAACAGCTGTTCCAGTGGGTCCCATCCCCTAACCTTCTCTGAGCCTTTGAGCAATGTGACCTGGCCATTTAACCCATGGTGTTCAAAAAAGTGCCACTGAGAGGTAAAACAACCCAACCCAAGCTTGGTGGTAGAGGTATTGGGAGGATGAAGCCAGACCATGCACACCCATTTGAGGCAACTAATGGATGCATATATTCAGATTATAAATGCAGTTTTAAGATATCTGAACTGTTTATTGAAGATTAATGCAAGACCACATCTCAAGATGAATAATGACTGGTCTTAACAGCAATGTATGAAAGTTGACAACCTAACAATTCTTCATGGAGCTCTCTTCTCCCTTAAACTATGAGTGTTTCATGAATGACTGTCTCAGTAGCTGAACTGTTTATTGAAGATTAATGCAAGACCACATCTCAAGATGAATAATGACTGGTCTTAACAGCAATGTATGAAAGTTGACAACCTAACAATTCTCCATGGAGCTCTCTTCTCTCTTAAACTATGAGTGTTTTTTGTGTTTCATGAATGGACTCTCTCAGTAACTTCACATGAAAGGTCTCTAGGCAAGATGGTCTGTGTTCCTCTTACTCCATTCTACTTGGGAATACACCTAATATGGGGTCATTAATATTAAACTAGGACCTCAACCCTTTAAGTGTAGAAACTGATTAATCAGTTTTTAAAAATTCCTACAAGTGAATTTACACTTTTTGTATTCTTACTTACCTTTTTCTTTACTTTTAATATTTATATCTTTTGTTAAGAATTAAATGCTTTTCCTTTTAGTATGTAATGTAAGCCATTTTTATTCATTGTTTCATAATGATGCTCAGAAGTTAAATTGCATTTTTAAAGAAAAAAAAAATAACTGACAAAGGTTAATAAGTTATATGCTCTTCATAGATGAGTTTATTCAGTTTACCTATCTATTCACAATGTTTTTTCGCCTAGAGAGAACACAAAACTATTCATTTAATGTCAATGAAAGTTTTGTGGGATGACAGGTTTGGGATGAAATGACTGAAGAGAACTTAAATTACCAGTAAATTACAAAGTCATCGTGAAATCTTCTTTCTTTCAGCTGAGGCACAATGACAAGCCAACAGTATAGTGATGATATATCACTGGCTACAATTCATTTTAATAATCATTGTCTACATAGAGCTGTTAGTGGACCATCACCTTGAAGGTGAAAATACCTACAGAATGAAATGGCCTGCAAGATCCCTACACTGAATCTGATTTATCATTTGTTGGATGCTCTGTGATGATGGAATTGTGGGTGTCAACATCCACTCCACAAACTAAGATGTGCTTTCATAGAGGATTATGATTATTATTACCCTCCAATATGTTGCACAATCTTGTTAGCAGGATGAGGGCTATTGTAAGAGCTGTACAGCAGTTGGGTAGTCACACCCCATACTGAGCACCTTGTAACCAGGAAAATTCATTCTTTGTCATGATCATTAATAAGTTTTGTACTGAATTTCATGATATTCTGTTAAGAAATTCATATATATATATATCACACTTTCTTAACTTTTGTGCAGCAATGTAATTTATAAGAATATTTTATTCTAAGAAATATAGTAAATTATCTTTGGGGAACTGCAAAGTTTATTGCTGTGAGGGATATGAATGAAAAATAACATACTATTCATATGTAATGACCATTATTTAATCAATACCAGCCTAGTATATGAAAGATGTTTCACATAGAATTATTAAGAAATCTTAAGTATTGCAGCTATGCAAGAATAAAGTATGTGAAAGTGAACTGAGGCAAAATTAATAGAGCAAACCTTTGATCAGAAATAAGCCATCCACCAATTGCAGATCCTGTAAGGGAAAGCAGCTGACCAATGAATCCATTCCATAATCCAATTTTTTCCTTACTGATACCCTGGTCTATCAAAAATAGAGGAAAAGTGGACAGAGCACCTCTTTCTCCTAAAAGAACAAGGGAAAGTATACTATGCATATAAATTACCAGTAAATATTTAATCTCAAATCATTATAAAACACATGAGTAAAATTCTTTTTAATTAGTATATGTGGGATCAAAAGTAATCATTTAAAACAAAATCAGGCTATTGGAGAAATAATAATATAATAATAATTAACAAGAGTTAATAGTTTAACACAGTCAACTCTTGCTAACTCAAACCTCTATATCTTGAATTTAATTCAATATTTTTTTTAATACCAACCAAATCCGTACATTTATTGTATTTTTTCTCCAACTTGAACTATTTTTTCATCATCACCTTGTTACCTCAAAATTGTACAAAGAATATTTGAAAGGAATATCCCATTTTAATAAGTTTCTTTAGTCAGAATTCTTCCCAGGTGGACAGAGTGATTCTTATTTCACCTATTGTATGAGGAATGGGAGCAATTCAAGAAATAATTCTGTGGGGAAAAATGATTTGCTGATGAGTGGGATTTGAACCCACACTTCACAGTTACATGCCAGGTGCTCTAACCACTAAGCTATCACCAGAGCTGTCATTTATCCACTTAGTTGTGACTTTTAAATCTCGCTGATCTTGTAGTTCATGGCACCATCTATAATCGGGAAAGGCAACTTATCCAATATTATTTTATATATAGATGCATCCTGATCATAATGGCACCATGAGCAACAAGTACAGTGAGATTTAAAAGTCACAACTAAGTGGATAAATGACAGAGCTGGCTATAGCTTAATGGTTAGAGCACCTAGCATGTAAACTGGGGCCATAACAGGTAATCTGTGAATTTATTATTGATTAATGGGAGAAATGTTTCAACTGACAGACAGCAAAGCATTCCTCCCATTCCTCATAGAAAGTGCTAGAGAAGTGTTCATAAAAAAGTACATAGAAAGTGTTCATCAAAGGGCAGATTTAACTGTTATTACAATGGCAGCAAAATGTAAATTGAATGCATTATCCTTAAGTGAGCACAGCTGTTATAAGTAGTGAATAAAGAAAAAAAAAGACTGCTAAATAATTTGGAGTACTCAGTCAATCTTTTTAAAGAACACAGATATGGTATTGAAACAGCTAGATTGTAAAAAAAGGAAAAGAAAAAGAATGATGATGCAGAATTTCCTGATGTTGAACAGTGTTTACTAAAATGGTTTACTCAGCATAGGAACAAAAACATTCTAATAGGTGGGAATCTATTGCAGGAGAAAACATTAGAATACAGCAAGCAGCTTGCTTACAGAGAATTGACTTCTAGTAGTGGCTGATTTGAAAAGTTTAAAGAAGCCTGATATCATTTTTTGTAAAGTTTGTGGTGCAAATGCAGCAGTGGATGTCAGTACTGCTGAATAGATTGATAAACTCTTACCAGTTGTGCATGACTATGATCCTAATAATGTTTTCAACACAGATGAAACTGCTTTATTTTATAAATTCATACAGATACAACTATGAGTTTCAATGGTGAAATGTATATCAGCAGGAAAAAGAGCAAGGACTGTTATGCTGTTGCTAGGGACCAACACGAGTGGCATTGAAATGATCTGCAAACTTTCAAAGCTCAGGTGTTTCACAGGAATAAAATTCCTTCCAACAGAATAGCAACAAACTGAAAGATACAGATGACAGGTGAGCTTTTCTTGGAATGACTTCGAAGGTTGGACCATAAAATGGTGACAAGAAAAAAGAAAAATTATCCTTCTCTTGGATAATTGTATAGAACACAATAAGATCCCAGACTGAAATGCCACAACAGTTGTGTTCCTACTACCAAACACAACTTCAAAACTGCAACTGCTAGATCAAGGGATAACTAAAAATTTTAAAATGTGATGTATTGCATGGAAGTTGTGAGAAAATGCTTAAGCGATATTGATGATGGCCATGAAATATGAATTAATGTACCAGAAGCCAACTTGATGATGGAAACAAACTGATACTATGACTTGTTTCAAAAAAAGACTCAACAGGAAATGGCGATTATTAGGAATTTCGTTGAAGCCTTGCCTAATTTTGATAGTCAAACAGCAACTGCTATTGCCGATACACAAGAAAGTGAAAAGAAGGCAACAAACTGTACTGATATTTTTTTTAAGCATATAACTTAGTAAAAATGTAAGGAACTTAAATGGAATATGTGTACAATTAAAAAACCTTCTTGCTCAAAAATTAATTTAAAATAATTTAAAATTCTCTGTCATTGAGCAATAAAATTTCAGAGTTTATCCTTCAAACTATTTGGATGTTGAAAGTTCTTAGGAGAAAACTCTCAGAAGCTTTTCGGAGCAAAGACAGCGCTCCGTCATCAGTGAAGTGATGTTATGTACTAACATTGGGTCCGTTTAGACAAAGAGCTTCTTTCCACATGTCGTGTAGGGTGATTCCAGTGTCTCGGTTGCAGGTGGGGACGGACGAGGTCATTATTTCAATAGCCTCGCGGACTATGGTTCCGTAGAAAGTGGATGCGCGCGCAAGAAGTGTGGCGTGCTCCCAGTCTATTGTTGCCATGTGTTGCACTGCTAGCTCAGAGGCGGCCGTCGTTAGCTTCTTTTGGCTAACATCAGTTTTGTGCTCCGCGAACCTTTCTTGCAAAGAGCGAATGGTTTTGCCGATGTAGTACACAACGGAATTATCCGCCAACTGTAGGGGAAATCGGTATACGCCCGATTTTTGAAGAAGGCTATATTTGTCCCTGTCGACTAATTTCTTGAAATTTGGAGTGGGGCTGAAAACAATTTTTATACTATGGGCTCTGAGTAATTTGTGGACCGATTCACATAGGACAGGGACGTAAGAAATGGGTCCGGCAAAAATAGTACGCTCGGGGTCGGTGATTGGGATGAGAGCCGAATCTCTTCTGCTTTCGTTTCTATATTTGCTGATAACTTTGTCTATTGCTGTTGGGTTGTAGCCATGGGAAGCAGCGATGGAATGGATGTTTAAGATTTCTTTTTAAGCAATTGCTCATTTGAAGACACGGTGAAAGCCCTATGTGTGAGGGAACGGAAGGCTGCAATTTTGTACGCCCACGGGGCACATGAGTCTGCACGTATGACAGAAGGGACGTAGGTAGGCTTCCGGTATACCGACGTCGTCAAGGCTCCTGTGTCATCTTTTTGGATGAAAACATCTAAATAGGGGACGGCATTTCTATTTTCCTCCTCCTTCGTAAAGTGTATCGTGGGATATATATTGTTGGCAGAGTCAATGAGGCTGTTTAATTGCTCATTGCTGCCATTCCAAATTAAAAATATATCGTCGACGTAGCGACACCAGAAGAAGGGTAAAATTGCAGCTGAGTTGAATAATTTTGTTTCAAGATCTTGAAGGACAATTTCAGATAGGATACCGGAAAGGGGTGAGCCCATGGGGGCCCCTGAGTCCTGCCTATAGATTTGGTTGCTGAACTGGAAATAGTTGTTTTCGGTGACGAGTTTTAGAGCCTCATGAATGGCGTTGATTTCGGGAAGGGAAAATTTTTGCGTTTCAATAACTTTTGTCCGAAACAACATGACTGCATCAAAAACTGGAGTGGATGGGAATAAAGAGACTATGTCAAGTGTGACAAATTTGCTGTCGGGAGGGATGGACAGATCCTTGAGTCTGTTGAGAAATTCCGCTGTCGACTTTACAGAAAATGGGTGATCGGAAATGAAGTTGGATAGAAATTTCGACAATCGGGCGTATACCGATTTCCCCTACAGTTGACGGATAATTCCGTTGTGTACTACATCGGCGAAACCATTCGCTCTTTGCAAGAAAGGTTCACGGAGCACAAAACTGATGTCAGCCAAAAGAAGCTAACGATGGCCGCCTCTGAGCTAGCAGTGCAACACACAGCAACAATAGACTGGGAGCACGCCACACTTCTTGCGCGTGCATCCACTTTCTACGGAACCATAGTCCGCGAGGCTATTGAAATAATGACCTCGTCCGTCCCCACCTGCAACCGAGACACTGGAATCACCCTACACGACATGTGGAAAGAAGCTCTTTGTCTAAACGGACCCAACGTTAGTACATAACATCACTTCACTGATGACGGAGCGCTGTCTTTGCTCCGAAAAGCTTCTGAGAGTTTTCTCCTAAGAACTTTCAACATCCAAATAGTTTGAAGGATAAACTCTGAAATTTTATTGCTCAATGACAGAGAATTTTAAATTATTTAAAAAAAAAAAAAAAAAAATGGAATATGTGAGTAAATGTATGTGTATTTTTTAGCTGAGATTTGATCACTCAAAGCTTTTTCTTAGAGCTTAGAGTTAACAAGAGTTGATTGTATAAACATATCTTTACACATATAATCAAAAATGTACTAAATATAACTACTCAATATTTATTGCTGTAATTGATTCTCCCCATTTTTTCAAACATTATGGCCATTTGACTTAGTGTTGGTTGAGATTTTATGGCAGTATCAACTAGAAGTATTATGCAACAAACAGGTTGGGTAAATGTGCATTGCTGTACATAGCAAAGTCTAAGAATAGTGCATGCACAACAACAGCAGGAATCACTTTCAATTGCTGTGGTGATTCTTTGCAATGTTGTCAAAAGTGTGGACTCCTTGCAGAGTACCTCTACAGCAGGGTTTGTCAATTACATTTTCAAGTGGTCTAGATTTTTTTCAGTTTTTAAATCCAAAGGTGAAAACAAACTGTATAACATGTTTCATATTTCCCTATCTTTCATTAATTTTTTTCTTGTGTTTTCTTTCTGAAAATAAAATTTTACATTCTTCATGGGGCAAATTTTTTTTCACTAGCTAGATATGACACGAGTTATTTATGAGCTTTGCTCTGCAGTGTAGACAGTGGTGGGTTTAGGAAAGTTCTTTGTATGCTGCAGCAAAGACCTCCAGCTGTTGGAAGGTTTGTAGCAAACAAGATCATATATTTTTTAAAGATGGATTTCACTGAAAAGACGAAAAAAAATTCATAACACTTAATATGCAAAGAAATATATCCCATAGGTATGTTAATATTTTAGGTATTGAAAATATGTTAAAAAATTTCCCAATATCTAGACTAAATTCTAGAGTAATTTAGATAATGTTGATATATCAATCATCATTCAATAGCTTTTTGAGTAAAGTCAATAAGGGAGTGAATTAGTTAAGGTTGAATGAAATTTAATTTCACTGCAAAAGTAAATGCTTCACAGATTTAAAATTAGCAAGAACTGACATGGGCTAATCAGTTACATTGCTTGCAGCAGTGGATGACAACTATAGTGAGAATGACATAGGAACACAAATAGATGCTTTAAAGTCTAAAGAACTATTTGCTCAAATGTGATGATAAGTATGTGAAAATGAGAATGCCAATATGTTGTTTAGGTTGGATAGCACCCTCATATTGCAACATATGCTGTAGGACTTCAAACGGTAGTCTGAAGTGAAGATTTCTCTAAATAAGCAATTTTCACTGTTCATTCCACTAGTCAATCTAAACAAGACTATTGGTAATATCTTCTGATTTTCATATACTTACCATCCTAGTTGAGCACATAGTTCTTTAGACTTTAAAACATCTGCTTATGCCCCTACACTACTCTCACCATAGTTGTCACCCATTGCTGTGGGCAATGCAATTAACAAATATGATTCCTGCTAATTATTTAGCTCTGGGGTATTTATTATTGCAGTGAAATTCAATTTATACTGTATTACTAATTATTAGTAAATAGCAATCATAATGTGCATTTGAAGAGAAAATTCAACAATTTTTGTGCAACTACAACACTCCTATTTATAATGCAATGAATTGTAAATTTATTACATATATGTAAATAATACATAACCTATATTCTACCTACCTAATTTGTATACTAATACAAAACCAGCCATGCTCCAGGTGCCTTTAGTAGTAAAAATAGACTGAAATATATGCACCAAACTTTTTGCATCACTATCTTCATTTTGATTTTTGGACATATCTCCTATTTCAGAAAAAGATTTTTCTTTATAGCCAATATTTCTTTTTACAATTACTGAGTCATTTAACTTGGAATGTTCAATACTTTTAGAACTAATCTGTGGTAAATTCTGCATGCTGCTCAATTCAGGATTTGTAGAACTGCCACTGTTTGATTCTAATTTATTAGCTTTTTCAACAGATCTGTGCAATGCAATAAATATAAGACTAGAACTTAAATATAAACTAGCCAATGATACACACAATCCATACCATTGAAATTGCAAATGAATCCAAACTAATATCCCACCCCCAAATAAAGCTCCTAATTTATATCCTATTACTTGGGCTGCATTTCCAAGTCCCATTTCATCTTTATTTAGAATTTGTAATGCTATTCCATCAGCAGCAACATCTTGAGTGGCACAAAAGAGATTTAAAATAAATAACCATACTGACACAGAAGTTATATCTTCTGGTGTCATAAATAACCCTGCTAAAGCAACCACAGCCAAAGCATATAAACTAAGTAGCAGCCATAACCATTTGGTCCATATGCAATCAATCACTGGAGCAAAGGCTGCTTTGCATATCCATGGTAGAAGAAGAAGTTTCATTAAAGAAAGACGTGTATAAGAAAGACCTGATGATCTGAGATAAGCTGGGATAAACTTGTCTTGTAATCCATATGGTAAACCTTGAACAAAGTATAAAGTTCCTAACGTGAGTGTTTTTTTCATTCTCAGCATTATCTGCAAATAAACAAAAGTATGCTTTAGAAAAATGAAACAAGAACTTCTATTTTACAATTTAATATATTAACTTTATAGTAAGAATAGCATGCTAACAGAGCAAAATGTAATTTATAAATAAAGTTAATAACAGAATTAGGTTTTCATAATGAAACTAGAGAATTAATGATGCATTAACCAAAATCTAACAATATATAAGCAATTCTCAGTGAAATTTAAATAAATATTAAGATTTGAATCAATTTCAATTAAGTTCCAGGAGCTATAGTTTAGCTTCCCTCTTGTACATGTCCAGGTGTTTCACACTTACCCAGAAGACTTCGGCATAATGCCACAAATTAATTTCTTCTTTCATTCATGTTTCTTAGGACTGAACATTTCAGTACTTGGGTTGCCTGCATGCTTACTTTTTCATAGGTATTTGCACTCTTTATGCTTCTATCAGTTAGTAATTGATACGCTGTTGCTTGTTAACTTCCCTGTCAACTGCTGCAAAATGGCCAACTTGTTTAAGATATCTAGGTTATATTAAATGTATTTAACATTTTACCCCACCCAGAAGGACATGTCATACGAACATGCAAATAGAAGGGTGGGTGTGTGCAGTTGGGATATGCAAATGATGATAACCCGGAGCCAATGACGTGTGTGGCTCAAGAGCTAAAAGGTGCAAGAAGGAACAGGGATGGTATTGTGTTTATGCATGTGGAAGTCGTGCGAATGGTTCAGATTAGGTGGTTCTGGTTGGAAACTGTTCAACGAAGGCTGAAAATTTCTGGTACACACTGTCGGCAGGTTCACTGCCATTTGGATGCTTTTGAGAGAGGAAGAATTATAAGCCTATGTGAAGCTGGATGGATTACACTTGGTGTTGCTGCCCATGTTCATCGGGGATGCACGAATTGTTGGACGCTGTTGGCAACAGTTGTGAAATGAAGGTTCTAGCGTGTGTCGCAGAGGGAGTGGTGCCATCCAACAGATGTCAGTACAGCTTGATAGGTGCATTGTTTGACATGCTTGTTCATCACCGCAGGCGATATTCAACAGGCTATGTCAGCAGCCATGGACATCCCCAATAACGACCTGAATGGTAAACCAAAGGTTGCATGAGGCACAGTTGCACTCTAGGCAACTGTTACGTCAACTGCAAACCATCACAGTGCTCGTTTGGCTTGGTGCTGAACCCAGTCATGTAAACTGGTGAAATTCATGACCCCAGTTGTGCGAACTGAGATCACAAATGGAATACTGTTGTGTTTAGTGATGAATCCTGTTTCTGTCTGGATGCTGAACGATCGATGGGTCCATGTATGATGACAACCTGGTGAGACGATGGATCCAGCTTTTGTTCGTGACTGGCACACCGCTCATCAGCCAGGCATAATGGTATGGGGTACTATTGGATATGACAACAGGTCACCTTTGTCCACATCACGGGAACACTGACAACTGCACGATACGTTAGAGTGGTTCTGCAGCCCATTTTGTTACCATTCCTGGGAGGCATGCAGCAGCCCATTTTCCAGCATGACAACATCTATGTACACACTGCTAGGGTCTCCAGACAATATTTGCAACATGTTCAAGTATTGCCATGGCCAGCACGATCTCCAGATTTATCCCCAATAACAAATCTGTGGAACCACATTGGACGATGTGTGCAATCCTCTCGCAGGCCGGTGCAGAATCTCGATGAATCATGGGAGCAAGTTAATGCTGTTTGGTGCACAATTCCTCAGGACCATATCTGTTGACTGTATGACTCCATGCCACACCGTATTGCTGCTGTATTGACATTCATGGCAGTGCAACCACCTATTGAGGCAGTCACATTGTGCTGCATTATCTCATCTTCTAACTGTTGTTAAGTGGCTGCAAATTAAATCATGGTATGTCAATATGTATTGCTGTGTGTGCTACATTTCACCACTATCCCCTCACTTCTTCTGGGTGGAGCAATTTCAATGTCGCGCAGTGTATTTTAAACTTGTTGCTTTTATCTTTTTACACAGGCTCTCTACATCTGTTGTTTTTTTCTCTATTATACTGTTTGTTTTTATTCACGAGTCCTTTTTCATGCCTTATTTTCTCATATATAGCTTTATTTTTATCTCATTTTCAAAGAAAATGATAGTTTTGCTTTTTCTGTCTCTGTCCGTCTGTAGATATTGAACTTTTTTGTTTACAGAAATAAATTAGAATTTTTTCTTGTGTTGGATAGGCATATTACTATATGCACTTTCTGAATCTCTCCAAAGCTATCTAGAGGTGGAAAAAGTTGAAAAATTCCAAACAAATATTGCAAATGACATATTTAAGCTAGAAATTTAAGATTTTGGTAGTGCAATGTGAAGGCCATGTTGTTTCCATTGGCAACAACGAATTGACTTGTTAGACCCAGGGGGAGGAGGAGGGAACAAAATTTTTTGTTTTAGCAGATAACTGTTTGTATTTAGAGATAAATGAAAAAATCGCTTTAGCATTAGATAGGAATTGATAAAATATTATGATTCACACTTTCAGAATCTTTTGAGCACTATAATTGCACACTCTAATGGTGAAAAAGATTGAAAATTCCAAAATTGAAAATGAATATTGCTATGATGTATTAATGATAGAAATATGAAATTTTGGTGCTGGAATGTGAACCTCATGAAGTTTCAATTGGGAACAATGAAAATGATAATTTATTTTAGTTTGATTGGTACTAATGAAGTATTATAATTTGCATTTTTCAAATACTTATTTGTTTTAATATATATATTTACAGATTACCGAAATGATGAAACAGCAGAGCTGTTATCGAGTTTTACAAATAATATGTATTGAATAGAAATTTGAAAAATTAGCGTGTTTTTAAGAGAGATCCTATTGATAGCAATAATATACTCACTTTTCTGAGAGAGTTGTGGGAAATGCAACTTTTTATATTCAAAAATTAAAAGATGAAAGCTTATAAGGTAATTAAGCTGAGAAACGGTTAGCCATTGATGGTGTAGTGGTCTAGCATAACAGGCATTTCCTGGAGACGTGGGTTCGAATCCCACTCATGGCAAAACCAAATTTTTTTCAGCTCATCATTTCATGAGTTCCATGTCTACAGGACTTATCCTGTGATTATTTACTACTGATTTATTGATTTAATGCCCTGAGAGTGAGTGACAAATATTAATTCCATCTTTAATGAGGCAACAGAGTTGTCCACTTCCCGGATAGATGGTGCCACTAGTGCAAATCAAATAAAAATCCAGAAAGCTTTATAAGGTCACTAAGCTGAGAAATGGTTAGCCATTGATGGTGTAGTGGTCTAGCATAACAGGCATGTTTCCTGGAGATGTGGGTTTGAATCCCACTCATGGCAAAACCAAATTTTTTTCAGCTCATTTCATGAGTTCCATGTCTACAGGACTTATCCTGTGATTATTTACTACTGAATACTTTTATGTTGTAAAATTACTGATGAAATACTATTTGCCCCATGATCTGCTAGTACAAATTAAAACTTTTAAGGAATGAAATAGTAGGTAAAGGAAAAACTTTATCATTGAAAATAAGATTCTCATATGTGCCAGAGGCAATATGCATCCTTCTAGTTATGCTATGTTTTACCTCTGAATGACACTTTTTTGCACACAATGGGCTAAATTGCCAGATCACAATGACCCTGGGGGAAGGGAACCTACTGGACAGCTGTTAGGAGATCAATGATAGCTTTCCATCAAGACCATCTAGCCTATTCTTTCACCAAAACAGCACTCCCTGCCCAGCTTTCAATCAGTAGGAGACACTGATGGGCATGGAAAGGCTGTGCCCCATCGGATGGGATGTAAAGTCATGGCCGTGTGGGAGAGCCATACACTAAGCATGTTATGATGATGATGAGACATGGTGGCCTTGATGGAAGGCCACCATGTCTCCTAACAGCTATTCAGTGGATCCCCTTCCTCATTCTTCTTGGGATCCTTGTGATCTGGCCATTTAGTTTATTGTGTGCACAAAAATGCCACTCAGAAGTATAACAGCCCAACATGAATAATGGTACAAGTCATTGACAAATAGCAGTTTGCTGTAGTGTATACAAATTTAGGTCATAATATATATATCATATTGTAGGCCTTATGGAACAATGCAAACAATCATTGAATAAAAGTGTGAAAACATAAAATTAAGGTGCAAATGTCTAATCAATTGATTAAAAAAAGTCAGTCCTCCTATACAGTAAAATGTATGATAGATGAGCATTCTACGGTTAAATCATTACAAGAGATGTAAAAAGTTCAAGGAAAACACCTAAACTGAAAATGGTGAAAGTAATTTATTGATCAACAGGGAGGTGTAGAGATTTCCGCTACCTACCCACTCTAGGTTACGATAGTACGAAAAATAATCTGATTTACAATGGTATTCCAGAAGATTCATATGAAGCACATTTTATAGCTTGTAAAGTTGTACTGAATTACTTCACAAATTTTAGAAAATTTAGTAAATATACACACATATTCCTATTCAAGTCATGGGCTATGGAGGTCCAACAAGCAGCAGCTGTTACATTTGGCCACTGCAGCCCAATTGTAATAAGATTCTGTTTCACATTGTCCACCCATCTCATTATCAGTCTTCCTCTTTTTCTGAGGATTTTAGTCACATCATTCATAACTTTATTCAGTAATCTGTAGGAAGGAAATAATCTCACTGTGATAATTTTTTAGTAAGTAGGCAAGTGTGGAAAAAACAACTGGTTTTTAACACTTGCTAATCACTACAAAATGACTATCACAGTGAGATTTCTTCCTTGCTATCAAACAGTTGTCAAGTTACAGTGTAGAAGTTTTTTGCATTCAGTGTTTTGATGATGTATATCTAACAAAAGTGTATTAATATTCTATATATGGCTATAAAAGCTTGGTTCATATTTTGGTATCAATAGCACATGGGTGCCCTGACATTTTGAACTACATGGTAGAGCTTCATAGCATGATCAATCATCATAACCTTCCTTAAGCAGGTTCTCTGCCTTAGCTCAACTCATGCATAATCAGATCCTGCTTCAAAATATGGGACTGAGAAACAGACTGGTGATTTCTTTCATATCAGCCTAATTATTATACTGTAGTGTTGCACATGTGTGGCAACATGGTGAGCCCAACATTTTATGTAGGTTACTACCTACATAAAATGTTATTTAAAAGTGATGATTGCTTTGTCTAATACATGATTACATAATCAAACTATCTTACATCCATGATGCTGTGCAAGCATCTGGAATAAAAAGCACTTTCTTGTTATCTTGTTTACACAGGGTATATTGGCAAGGGGTGGCTCAGTCGGTAGCATGCCAGGCTCATAATCTGCAGTTCCCAGGTTCGAGTCCCAGCTGGGTCAGCATTAAAATTTATCTCCGCAAAACTCCCCACAGTGACGGGATTGGAAAGCTGCCATCTATCAGATGGGACATTATATGGGAGAGCCATACCCTATGCATGTTAAAGAATATGCTGGATGGTCTTGATGGGAGGCTACCAATTGTCTTCCAACAGCTGTTCCAATCAGTCTCCTCCCCCAACCTTCTTTGAGCCTTCTGGGTCCTTGTGACCAGGCCATTTAGCCGAATGTGTGCAAAAAAGTGCCGCTCAGAGGTAAAACAACCCAACCCACACGGTATAAATTTCATTACCCATATTCAAAATAATTACACAACATTGATTACTATGTATACTTTCTTCTGTTAAAAGAATAATTATATATACATATCAATTATTCACTATGTACATATATATGTGTGTGTGTTTATATTGCAAAGAATTGGTTAAAAATTTTGAATTACAAAAATGTAATAAAATGTAGTAAATAGTATCCTTGAAGCAAGTTCTTTTAGGTTCTACACATTTCTTGTTTTATGGGTGAACAAAATTATCTTTTAATAATTTTTCTTTGATAGTAAAATGGTACATGACAGGCCTCAACTGCTCATTTGATAGCTAATTATTCAAGATCTTTTTACAGTTTTTGTCACACAAAGGAAAAAAAACAATACTTATTCAAAATTTTCAAACTCTTAGGCACAATGCATATTGGATAATATGGTCCCCAAATAGTAATGGATGGAATTAAGTTCTTTTATTTATTTAATCCTTATCATGCTTAGTTTGGAGATTTATGTGAGCTGGCTATTTAACCCAATATGCACACAAAAGTTCTCTAAGAAATAAAACATCCAAACTTAAAAAAAATAATCAAACCTTCTCTTTGATTAATTTTAGGTCCTAAGCTACTCAATACAACTGTTTATTGTATCAGTTTCTCCTATGTACTGACTTCTATAATACATCTACAGTAATTATTCATACAAATAGCACCTGCAATTATGGAAGTATTTGCCAATAACAGTCTGAGTTTTATTCACATATAATATCACTTATCAGGCAGAATATATAACTGTGATTCACCCAAATAATTTTTCTTACAAATGATTTGTGTGAATCAGTTATCTTCTTACAACTGCTACTATTTAAATGCTTCGCTTGATGTATTTCATTTGTCCTGAGGCATCCTACTTGTTATCTGTTAATTTATTATTTCTTAATGGTAAACACCATGATTCAGTTAATCTGAATGGTTGCAGTCTTGAGCAGGTGTCACAGTTTAATTATCTTGGGAGCTATGTAACAGATAATGGTGATGTGCAGCATGAGATTAACAGACGAATAGGGATTGCTGCCGGGACTTTTAAGAATCTATGGAGAGTGTGGAGAAATAGGCGTATACACCTAAAGACTAAAATTAGACTGTATAACAGTTTGGTTCTTTCTAGGGTTAGTTATGGTAGTGAAATTTGGACACTTTGTAAACAAGATGTTTTATGCAGTATCTTGGGCATTAGGTAGTTCAACTTTGTAAGTAATGATGAGGTTAGGCAAAGGAGTAGGTAACCTCCTTTAAGCAGCATATTTTGCAGAGGGAGACTCCATTGGTTTGGCCATGTTGCCCATATGGATAATTTTAGATTGGCGAATAGGGTTATGAAGAGTATGCCTAAAGACCTCAGAAAGAGGGGGAAATCTAGGTTGTCGTGGACAGTCTCAAACAGGACCTTGTTAGAATTGGTGTGCAGTGGCCAGATGTAGCTCAGGACAGATATACTTGGAGAACTAAACTGAATGGTCTGGTTGGACTGTAGCCCTTCGCTGCTTGAGGATGATGAAACGCCATACTCATTAACACAAAATGTATTTGGTAAGCAATTTAAATACAGAATCATTGCAGTTACCCACCCAGCGATTTTTTTTGGTGTAGACGATTTTAAAATTTAATTCCCCCCCCCCCATATTATTCTGCTTCCTATTCATTTCCCCCCACATATTAAGAGTCCTCACCGTTAGGATTGCAAGAACTCAATGTAATTTTTTTTTCATTTTTAAATGCACTTTTAAGTTTTTTTTGAAACGTTTAAAATATTTTCATAATTACCTAAAGAAGTTTTAACGTTTTCAAAGTAACATAGAGTTTGTTTTTTATGACACCCGACTTCATTCTTTTCCTGATAAAATTGCACTTACAAAAAATATCGTAACAACGCAAAACCTGGTGCTATTACTCCATATCTACGACACTATTTCCATCTAGTGCTTCATGTCTGACAAGTTTAATCCTTCCAACAAAATTCGCATTATTTTTAATTACTTAATCGTCTAAAGCATTTCATAACGATACCTCTTTGACTGTAAACAACTAACACCGTCCAACAACTATAACAACAGTTTACAAGTAATACACGGATACGGGTTTTAGCTCCATTGCTGCCTGCTACAGTCAAATATGTTACTTTATAATATTCAGAGTTTATTACTGGATAGAAATTAACATAATTGTTCAAAAACTTCTATTATAACACAAAACTATTATTTATCGACCGGTTGGAATGCAATAAAATGCATAGAAATTATACAAATTGTGAGCAAACTTTCAAAACAATGGTTCCACGCAGACTAGTTTTCTTTAAAAAGGGCCTCACTAAAATGTTCTGCTGAGTCTGTCAAAACTTAAAATTTTTTGACAACTCGCATAAACAAAAAATTTGAATAAAAGTTCTCGGGAAACAGAAGAAAAATAAACTTGAAATGCAGAATGTGTCGTCGTGGAGAAAAATCGTTTCTCTTTCATCTTCAGGGATTTCGACAGATCCTATAAGTCTGGAAATAGACATCCTGACAGAAAGCTGATTATCTCTACAGCCCAGTCGCTCTTTAATTTCTAGATCTGAGGAGTTTGTTATATTCCAGGACAATATGGCTTATCATTTCTTTTCTCAGAAAACAGATATCTGGATTCAGGATAAAAGTTGTCACCGATGGTCTTGTTTTGTTATCCATTAGATTGAATATTAAGCCGTGAACCTGTTTACAGGAAAGAACAGTTGACGCTAGATGGCTTTAAAGGAAGGCTTATATTATAAGTACTTAAGGCCTATCCTACACTATTTGGGCCTGAGGCAAAGAATGAGACAAGACAAAAAATATGTATATATGGCGCCCGGTTAACAATGATTCATTTTGTCCCAAAGTACCTACGTTTGGGTGAAACAGGTAAAAAAAAAACATTCTTTAATGCGTTACATTTTATTAAATAACTATGTAAAAATTATTTGTGCCCAAGATGTCAAGAAACTCTCAAAGTTTCCTATTACGACGGTGTGTAGTTAATATCATATGGTGGCACTAATATCAAATCATCATCATCATCATTCTCAAGCAACCATGGGCTATAGAGGTTCAAACATGCCGCGCAATTTAGTTCTTGAAGCATATCTGTCCTGAGCTATATCTGCTGCATTTGGCCACTGCACACAAATTCTAACAGGGTCCTGTTTGACATTGTCTGCGCACCATTTTCTCTCTTTCTGAGGCCTTTAAGGCACACTGTTCATAACCCTATTCACTAATCTATAATTATCCATACGGGCAACATGGCCAAACCAACGGAGTCTCTCTCTGCACAATATGCTGCTTAAAGGAGGTTGCAGACTCCTTTGCTTAACTTCATCATTAGTTACAAAGTTGAACCACCTAATACCCAAGATACTACGTAAGCATCTAGAATCAAAAGCATCTAGTTTCCTGTTATCTTGTTTACACAGCATCCATGTTTCACTACCATAACTAACCCTAGAAACCTACTCTACCACCAGTCTCATCAACAATTCGAATGAAAGAGTTCATCTCATCAACATCATTTGCCAAAAGGGCTAAATCATCAGCATAATCTAAATCAGAAATTTTCTTATATTCAGATCATTTAAGGCCAAAACCTTTCCCTTGAAGGGAATTTCACATAATAATCAATAACCAAACTAAAGAGAAAAGAAGACAAAATACACCCTTAGCGAACCCCAGAAGCAATGCTAAACCAATTGCTACAAGCCTTGCTAACTCTCACACACAACTCAGTGTTGGTAGAGAGAGCTTTCATTGTGTTAACTAACTTATCTGGTGTGTCGTATGATCTCACAATCCACCACAAATTATAACGATCAACAGAGTTGAAAGCCTTTTTGAAATTAGCAAAGTTAAAGTTTCATAACCAAAGATTTATCGAACTTTAAATATTTCTCAAGAATATGCCTGAGTGAAAATATCAGATCTAAACATTCCATACCACTTCGGAATCCATATTGCTCATCACGCAACTGACTGTCAACCAGATTCTTAAGTCTATTAAGCAAATTCATGCAAAGAGCTTTACTTGGAACAGAAAGTATGCTGAAACTCCTATGGTTATCACAAGAACTGTGATCGCCTTTTTTAAAAGTAGGGATAATAAGGCTCTGGTGAAATCCCTAGGAACCATGCATTTATCATAATGCCTTAAATGCCAAAGTTTCAAATCACTGACTTAGTAGAGGTGGACCGCTCTTGCAGCCACCGAGAAGTCCAAATTTGACACCATGGAACGCCCTTTTAGGGGACACATTAAAAATATCGTTTATTCCGAAAAAAAATCGCAATTTTCAGCATATAAAGGAAAAATTACTGCAATTGTTTAAACTGTTACACCTGACATCAGGCCCTGATCCAAAAAGAAAAAAAATGGAGGTGAAGCAATTAGGCCAAAAAAAGTAAACAGGGAAGACACTAAATTTCAACTGTAGTAGAACAATTTTCTCCTCAGTTTTATAGGTCTGTGTAATATTTCTTGAAAAATGCGGGAAATGTTCACAAGTTTAATAATTTTTGCCTCCATTATCATTTGTAGTATTTTCAAAGGGGAAGGCATTCCCTCTCTCCTAGGTGTGGCCCTGTCTGACATGCTGAGCCGAATATGGAAGGAAGGTAAATATCACACCATCAATGGTGCCCTCATTGAAGTATGTGGAATACCACATATTTTGAACAAGTACTTTATTTACTTTATTATTGAATGATGTTTAGAACTTCAAATATGTTTCCTCGTGTAAACATCCTGTATAAAGAATTATAAAATTATTGAATCAATAAATCACCATTCGATGATAAAATAATAGGAGCTGTCATTTTTTATAAAGGAATTTGTAAAAAAATATATAAAATAATAATTTATAATATAAATATTTTTCTTATAAAATAAATTTTATAAGAAAAATATCTTATTTATACTAAAGCGTTTGATTTCATTTGCTCTATTCAAGAATAAAGCCCAGAAAAAAGTAAAGTATATAACAAAAATATTAAGGCACATAATACTTACTCTCCGTATTTAAATACATATTTGGTGGATCAAAATATCATCATCAAAATATATACATATATACATCAAAATAATGTAAGGAGTTTTCGGTATTGCTCTCAATTTTCAACATTGCTAAATGTATTGTTTTGACTCGAGGTAGTATTTAAATAGTTTTTCTTTCACCTCAATTTCGAAAAAAATTCATTCGCCATTCTTGACAGCTATTGGTAGTATTAACAGAATTCGGAACACAAATTGCAATGTTCGGGAAGATATTTATTGAATCATGAGCATAAATATGGTTCGGATCAGTGACCCCCAAACTTTTTCAGCCCTGCACCCACTCTACCCTTTCTAATGCCCTTTCCAGCTATTTCTTTCCTAATGCCCTTTCCAGCTATTTCTTTCCTAATGCCCTTTCCAGCTATTTCTTTCCTAATGCCCTTTCCAGCTATTTCTTTCCTAATGCCCTTTCCAGCTATTTCTTTCCTAATGCCCTGTAACCTCTTTCTAACTAATTCAAAATATTTTTTCGCGTTTAACACTAGGTGAAATAATATTTACTCTGTGCAAATATACTGTATATTAAAAAAATCCCTCAAGCAGCTGCTTGCCACAGAGATCTGACAGGAGCCTGTCAGTTTATACGCCGTAGTAAAAGGTCTGTGATTAAGATGAGATCTCAGCAGAAAGACAGCATAAACATCCGTGCCTTACCCAAGGCTCGTATCCAGATCCCTTTGATCAGTAGCCAAGCGCACTAATCACTCGGCCATGGGGCAGCATATACTAGTTAAAATAATATTTACCATATATACAGATATTTTAATACTGTAACCATGAAATTCTATGTTTTTTTCTGTCGAAACAAAACATGCATTGCTATAGAATCTAATTTATCTTATTTTTTTCAGTAATAATAAATAAGAATCCCCCAAATTTCTAATACGCTCCCGTTGTGAACCACTGGATTAGATATCTGTTCCAGTCACAATGATGGATGGTGGTGGAGATGAAGCACGATTTTTAATTCATTTGCATTGGCATCTTCTCCATCAAATAGTGCAGCAGGAATGTCTCTGCAGTTGTTTAGAACTATTTTCTAGTCTATTTCTTGAACGTCAAGTACTTTTTACAATGTTTGGAAAATATTACTCTCTGTGTAGAGGTGAAAACAGATTTTCTGAAGATAATTTTTTTGTAAAACAGCACATAAGATGGCGGTATTATCAGACAAAAATTATAAAGTTTGATGTTGCATTTAAAGTTTAACTAAAAAAACAATATTCTGCGTTACCCCTTTGTTTTTGATAATAATGATAATAATGCAACTGAAATTTTAGTGGACTTCATCCTGAATTTCGGCGCCTGTCAAAAATGGCGCCCTGAGGCAGTCACATCGCAGCTTCACCTATCGGGCCTATCGTCTTAAGAGTTCGGACCTGCCGTGTAGGTCATCAATAGTTAGAGGCTGGTAATCTCGGTGATTGGCTTGGTTGAGTCACGTGGTTTATGGGTTCCATGTTTTGTCGTACCGTGAGAGACGAAAGCCTATGAGTTAGTGTATGTACCTAGTTAAACCTCTCACTTGTTATAGTTATATATATTTTAGCACTTTTTTGCATACAAAAACTTTCATATTTTAGCACTGCTTTACTATGCTGCATTCGCATGTAATAAATCTTTTTTTCAAATTCAAATTTATTTTCAATAAGTATTATCTATAATTATTTTACATAAAAAAATCCCCCTAAGCCGAAGCTTATCAGCGAGAATGTAGATATATGGTTTTACAGATATGATCTAGATCACATCGGTAGTACATAAAATGAATGAGAGAAAAAAAAAACGTATAAATGAAAAAGAAAACCGACAAAAGGATGAAAGTTTCCAAATAAAAACATCACTTTTTCATCAACCACTGAAATAATTTTTCTTTAACATTCCATTCATACAAATAAAATTAATGATTTTCATGAGCAACACCTGCCTTAGGCTGCAAAAGGGAAACGAAATAACTGAAACCAACAATTTCGTTTTAGCTTGTTTGAAGGAAAAGGAGCTAATGTTGACACTTTGTCGTCTGTCTATGGCAATATTTGTGTCTCTCTGCCCCTGTCTTACCATCTATAGACAGTCAACTTTTTTACTTTTAGAGGTAAATGAAAATATCTTTTTGGGTTGGATAGATGTCAATGAAATATTACTATTCGCAATTTTAAAATCTTCCAACAGCTTTAATAGCGCCCTCTAGCGATGGAAAATACTAAAATTTTAAACCCATATTGCAAACGATCTACTTACCCCGAAAAACTGAAAGTTTGGTAATAAAGTGCTATGGGCAGGGGGTATACATTAGCAACAATGCTTTGCCCTCTTACCCCCAGGGAGGTGGGAAAATAAAACTTTTTCATTAAAATTCTTTTTGTGTTTTATAGGTACTAATAAAACATTACTCTTTACATTTTTCCAGTCAACCATCAGTTACAATTTATATTATTGGAGAGTACTAAAGGCGGAAAATAAAATCTCAAAAAGCGACCACTAGTGGTAGGAAAAGTTGGAAAATACCAAATCTTTAAATGAATAATGCAAACGTTCTTTTCATACTAGAAATTAAAATTTTTTGGTGATAGTATGTGGTCAAGTGGTTTACACTAGCAGTAATGATTTGTTTGCTTTTACCCAACAGCAGTGGGTTGAGTTGGGATGTTTTTTCCTCTGTACGGCACTTTTTTCACTCAATGAACTAAATGACTTCATATGTTTGAATGTCAGTATCTAACCGATATATATATATACAACAGATTCTGGTTGGGACACATCGGGGCACTTTGGCCCAATTAAGGGCCGTCCCAATTATGCTAAGTTCCACATAAAGAGTTAAAAAGGTATAAAACAAAAGACAAACTGCGGTTTACTGAGAAACAAAAATACAGTAAATGAATTTTGAAACAAATGGTACAGATCAGAGAAAAATATTCACGTTTAAAACAATATTCAGTTTAATGTATGTTATCAAATACACATGTCGTTCTCAACAGTTAATATTGTTGGAGGAATTTATCGAGTGTATCCTGTTCAACTGATTGGTTTCAACTGAACAAAATCAGCGCAGGTGTCTAGTGCAGATATAGGACTGCCTTTACTGCCTTCCTGCATGAAGTTGCGTCGTCGTAATCGAGCAATAAATTTCCTAGCATTCTAATTGTCACTCGCTCTAGCTGAGGTGTGTCATCCTCATCACTTTCCTGGTCTGCTCATGTCTTTTAGTGTTTTGCTGCAATTTTTTTCCAATTGTGTCCTCACAATCTTTATTTCCCCAGTAACATTGAAGACTATTGTCGATGCGTACAAACTCTTCGTAGTTTCTGGAGTGTTGCATTTCCAAAATGGCGTCATTTCCATTATTGGTCGTATCTGGCATTTCCAAGTCTGAATGTTTAAAACCACAGTGAGCAGCAGTTCTGAATGGCTTTGCTGCTTATTTCTCGCCAACTACCGGTGACTGCCCCGATTAAACGGCATGGTGTCCCAAATAAGCGAAGCAAATTCTGCTTATTTTCTCGATTTGTTTTTGTTCTATAAGATTTGTCCCAAATAAATGGCTTCCGCGATTAACTGATGGCTCAATTAACCGGAATCTACTGTATCAACTATTTGTAATTGTATAAATCTAAAATTTCTTGCGGATAAGCTACACCAATCTTTGCGGGAATTTTATTAACATTATTTTAAGTATTTACTGTATTCTCTATCCGTATTATTTGTAAGGAGTATGTAATATTTGTTCTTGCAGTCATGCTTTCAGAGATTGTTATAACAACTGGTTGGAGAGCAGATTGTATATTCGGGTACGCTATTGTCAACTTCTTTTTCCTTGTGATGCCTCCAGTAACAGGTGGAACTATGCAGAAGTAGCAGTCATTTGTGTGATTGCTTGAATCTCTCCAAACCATAGGAACAGCAAACGGCATCGCCACTTTTTAGCCTTTCAGTCACTTCGAAAGATTTTCACACGTATTGCAGCATGTGTTTGAGGCCAGGGCTTGTTCTGGTCTCCAATCTTGCATCCAAAAATAAAACTCGTACGCCACTTTCACTATTGGAGTATTGAACCTTTTCTGACCTGCAAACGTCACTTCCCCGCAAATGTAACTGCACTATAAACACAGTTACGAGGCATCACTGCTGCTGGATTAAAACTGCAAGGATCACTTGTGTTGTACTTATGACTCAGGGGTAAATGGGAGTCGCTCAAAAGACTTGCTCACCCTACGAGATGTCGCTTACAACTAACGATTGCATCATCTTTTGTACGCAATCGTAAAGCCACGATGTCTCATGACTCAACTACATTGCATCTGACAATGTTGCAATACCTCCGGGGGTTGTGTGTATGGCGGGCTGATGCAGTACAACGTAATACGTTGCAATCTGGAGTTTAAAATACAACGCTGCGAAATGGTTACCTATGTACTCAATGGGGACCGAGTCGTTTATACATGACCATCTCTGTCTCTCCTAAACAAGAGCCAAGCGACAAATTTTATTGTCATTTTCGTGTTCAGCACCTCGAAATTAGTAAAGATTGGCTATTTTCATTTCAAAGCCTTTTTGTGTGTTGCCCAGTGTAATTTCCTTTGACAATAGACTAAAAAAAAAATAAATACCCCCTCAAGCAGCTGCTTGCCACAGAGGTAGATATATAAAATAACGTTTAAAAAGTTTTATTACTTAATTTTTAGTTAAATATGATCATGACGTCAGCTAACGACTCCGTTACACAAATACAAAGTTTTATTAAATAGAAAATGCTAATTATGAGCTTTCACTGTCTCGTAATTCGAGTTTTAGCCATTTTCGGCAATTTGTTTAATATTGCGGTAAATGTGCTATTTCTATGCGTTTTTTGTTACCTTATGTTGTACACTTAGTGTTAATTTTCTTAAAAAACCCCTCAAGCAGCTGCTTGCCGCAGAGGTCTAACAGGAGCCTGCCAGTTTAATAGGCCATAGTAGAAGGTCTGTGAGGATGGCGAATCCTGAGCAGAAAGACAGCGCAAACATCCATGCATTAGCCAGAGCTCAAACTCGGATCCTTTTGACCAATAGCCAAGCAGAGGTGATTTTAACAGGCGCGCACACATGATTTTTGGTTAGGAGTGTCCCGAGTTTTTCAAAATTATGTTTAGGCCTAAAATTAAACATTAAAGTTTTTTTTTAAAACACATTAATAGTTTTTTTTCCCCCGAAGTATTTCCTGCTGAAATGGGAGGGAAAGCATCTTATATATGCCTGCTTATCTCATATGCCATAAGGTAGTTATTTTTTCCGTTTGGAGCCTCGGGGGGGATGAAGCTCGACAGCCCCCCTCCCGTTGGGTTCACCGTTGGATTTTGATGTTTATTGAGGAAAAACTTTCTTTTTTTTCTTCTTTATATTACTTTTAGTTGCCAGGAGGTTGGGCATTTAGTTAAAACTCAATATATCAGTACGTTGCGTTAAAAAAGATATTTCACTACGAACTACACTGCTGCCTAAGAATAACTGAGTGTGTTCATTCTGGACCAAGACAGTCACTTGAATCATTGATGAAAAATTTAGTTGTAACAGTTGTGAGTGAAGAGCAACTTGAGTTGATAGCTCTGTTTAGAAGCGATTACACGTTGTGAGGATTGTAGTTCCGTTTCTGCTTTGTGTCCGGTACGAGCGGTACAACATTCTGTCCGTCTCCCAGGATGCTTGATATCAGGTCTTTCCGCTCCATTTCTACGGAGAGTGCGTGCGCCGCATTCGTCCCAACGGTTCCCTCGTTGCTTTCACTCCCCCTGAGCTCTTCCATTCACCAGGTATTTCCGCTCACCCTACACTAGGCACGAAACGACACGCGATGTGAAGCCCAGTTTCCCTTTCGTTAGTTCAGCGCTCACGCGATTCATGTCGAAGCCGCTGGGAAAGAGGCTCCGCGGATAAGGAAAGTCATGGCAACAAGTCCGAAAATGAAGAATTTCTAATGCATGAATTCAGTACATAGAAGCCATTGCCCATTTGGAAGATACTTCTCCCTCTCCGAAATCTCAAAGCGTTATTTTGAGCCACTAATCCCCCTGGGAGAAGTTCCTCCAGTGTCGTAGGTAGTTACGATGGTGGCAGTCTGTACAGTGGCGAAGCAGAAATGGTAAATGGGAAAGCAATGAGAGATTCAGACATTAAGTAATGGCAAGTCCCAGTTGTACAGCAACATATGGTTGTACACCAACTATGGGGAGAATGCCTTAATTTCCACTAACTATGCCGGGGCAAGACAGTGCCACAAGGACACAGCTCATCCACGGCTACCTGTGGCGAACAATCCTATAGAAGGAAGGTTCATCCATCGGTCAAAACCCAAATTTAATCTGTTCCCCGGTTAGCCACAAAAATGGATATATAGATCCAAGTTGACTCTGCTCCCGGGGTGGAGACTCTTCGTTTGGCTTCTCCATCGATAAGTCCGTCGACCGGGGATCCCACTCCCAGTCGCGAGCCTTCAACTTCTACCTCTCCATAAAACCGACCCGCAGCCCTCCCGGCGCACAAGATGTACCCTATTGGGATTGCGGCGAACCTTCTCAGGTGCCAGGATGAGTCTGCCTAATCGGGCCCACCCAAAACCCTTTCAACAGACCCTCCTTCACGGCACCTCCAACAAGCCACGCGCATGACGAGTACGCCCAAAGGAAAGACCTACCGCCCCTGCTTCACCCCCTCACACCACGTCAAGGTGGTCCCCTATCGGGGGGGGGGGAGAGATTCAGAAAATGCATTTGGGATTCGGCGATTGACCTATTTGATAGACAGGTGATTGATAGGTCATTGGCTTATGAATAGATCTGGAAGTTTTTCGCCTCGCGAATTATAGCGTTTTTGAAAAGTTTCCGCGAATTTCCGCGAATTTCGATATTTTTTCACGATTCTGTGAACTTTGTGGTTGCTATTTTTGTTTTCTCTCCTAAAATTCTGTGACTTATCAGAATTTGAAAATTAGAAAAATTCTGATAAAAATTCCGACTTTTCACGCATTTCTTATGCTATTTTTTCTGAAATGTACGAAAACGTATTTATTGAAAAACTTATGTGGACGTGTGACTTTATCGTTTTAATGATCTTATCTTTTTCTCAATACAAAGTTTCTACGTGATTAAACTATAAACTTCTGCCTACATTCCCTCCGTAGGTGGGGAAGACAATCCCCTTCAAATTCCCTCTACGTGATTTTCGTTAATGGAGTAATTACGTTGGGGGAAATATAGAATTCAATGTGTAGAGGGACTCCACGTTTTCCCAGCTACGTAGCAATTATTCGATGTAGAAACAAATTTAAGTTATCGCTCTCTGTTACCGAAAATGCTTCGCACAATGTTCAAAGCATAGGAATAAATGTTCTAAAGTTGTTTTTCTAAATGCAGCTCATGTCACGTGTAATGTTCGTCTGATAAATCTTGTCAGTGAGATATGACAACGAGAAGTCGAAACTGTTAACGCTTTGGTTGCAGCGGTCAAACTCGAATTCACCCCCCCCCCCTGCCCTGTACGTAAAGCTCGCTTTAAGGTGTTTGTCTCGTCAAGAGAAAGGACACAAACCTAACAGAGCACCAGCTCCCTTCAAACAGGGGCGGGGGTTGCTCAGTCGGTAGGCTCGTAATCTGTAGTTCCCAGGTTCGAATCCCAGCTGGGTCAGCGTTGAGATTTATCTCCGCAAAATTCCCCGCCCTGCCCACGGTCAATAGGGGACACCGATGGGCTTGAAAAGGTCGTCGTCCGTCGGATAGGACGTTATGCCGTGACCACTTGTGTGGGAGAGCCATACCTTGTGCACGTTAAAGAACACGTTGGATGGCCTTGACTGGCTATCATCTGTCTCCCAACAGCTGTTCCAGTGGGTCCCCTCCCCCAACCTTCTCTGAGCCTTCGGGGTCCTTGTGACCTGGCCATTTAGCCCATGGTGTGCGAAAAAGTGCCTCTCAGAGGTTGTTGGGTTGGGTTGTTTTACCTCTGAGCGGCATTTTTTGCACACCATGGGCTAAATGGATAGGTCATTTGGACCCCGAAGGCTCAGAGAAGGTTGGGGGAGGGGACCCACTGGAACAGCTGTTGGGAGACAGATGATAGCCAGTCAAAGCCATCCAACGTGTTCTTTAACGTGCACAAGGTATGGCTCTCCCACACAAGTGGCCACGGCATAACGTCCTATCCGACGGACGACGACCTTTTCAAGCCCATCGGTGTCCCCTACTGACCGTGGGCAGGGCAGGGAATTTTGCGGAGATAAATCTCAACGCTGACCCAGCTGGGACTCGAACCTGGGAACTACAGATTACGAGCCTGGCGCGCTACCGACTAAGCCACCCCCGCCCCCAGAGGTAAAACAACCCAACCCAACAACTCATTGGACTGGTTACCATCTAAAATATTAGCTCGCCAACGTATTATTTAATAGTGCAAACATGGTGCTGTAAGTTCACATTGCTTTTACAACCTTTACCGCCATGTCTCCTGTCATGTGATTCCAGTTTACTTTTATTCAACTTAAATCAATTCAAATGCTATATCAGAATTCATCGTTGACGCTTGAAGCGAGTTGAACCTAAATAAAACTAATCACTTAATATTTGCTTCTTTTTTTGAGGCATCTGTTTGCTTCCAAAAGCAAAAAATTATCTTGTTTATGTGGGCGCGACTGATGGGCAATTTTTATGATTTTTTTAAATTTAATGCGCGAATTTCGGAATCTTGCCCCGCGAAATTCCAGCTAATTTGGCGCTTTTGAGCGTAATTGCTCCGTGAATTTCACCATTTTATCACGCGAAAAATTTGCAGCCATACTTGTGATCCATGAGAAGCGTCTAAGTCTTTCAGGGGCGGAGGGGGTGGCGGGAGCTCAGTTGGTAACGCGCCAGGCTCGTAATCTGTAGTTCCAAGGTTCGAGGCCAGCTGGCCCAGCGTTGAGATTTATCTCCGCAAAACTCCCGCCCTGCTCTCAGTCAGTACCCGTACTGACCCATAACGTACCATCCGTCGGATGGTAAGCTAAACCGTGGCCCCCTTGTGAGTAAGAGTCATACCCTATGCACGTTAAAGAACACGCTGGATGGCCTTGACGGAAGGCTATCATCTGTCTCCCAACAGCTGTTCCAGTGGGTTCCCTCCCCCAATCTTCTCTGAGCTTTCGGGGTCCTTGTGACGTGGCCATTTAGCCCATTGTGTGCAGAGGTAAAAACAACTTAACCCTTGGATATCAGCATTATTGAAAGTCAGGACGTTGCCAATCTGCCATTAAATACGAACAGAGGTATATTAAGCTTTATCTGCAAGGCCGAGTGATACCTGTGTGTTGTTGAATAAGAACCTCGGATACAAGATTCATTTGAATCGAGAGCGATACCGGTGAGACATTGAGGCGAGAGTATTAGAAGAATAGAAAAATGAGCCATTCACGAAAACAGTCAACCGATCTCGTGGCGCATCATGTCACGTGGATTCTTCCGTCGTCGCTCCGCAGCGACAATGGCGTGGCCAGGGTTGTTGGCCCCCCGCCCCTCGAGCGATGGATTAATTAAACGACGCCGGCCAACAATAGCAATGGCGTCCAATAATAACGACCCGAGCCTCTTGTAACGAGCTGGGACAAGTGGGGCTTGTGTCGTCGCACGTGACACTTGCTGAATGTGGCAGCGGACGTCCGCTCTCCCGCGAACTATTATTAGCCCGCTGGAAATCCTTTTTTCGTCCTAAATGAAATAGGTGGCAGCCAAGTCATGAGAAGCGAGCAAAACTCACTTGAGGGATCGACTCCGATTAACGGATGGAGATCGAAATAGCTCGGTCGTTTTCGTCGCAGGAAGAATTTAATGAGTGAAATGAGCTTCTCCTTAAATAACTCTGAGGTGGGTACATTGCACAAGCGGCACCAGAAGTGTAATTTAATGGAAGAACGAAACCTGTACGAGAAGTTTCAACTTTCGATAAGCATGAGAGCAGGAACGTCAGCCTCCGTTACACCCTTCCCTCTGCGAGAAATGAGAAAGTGACTGACTTTGAAAGACCGTCATTCATTCGTCCTTAAGCCGTGTCTCCAAGTGAAAAATACCCTGTGCACATTAAAGAACATGCTGTGGATGGCCTTGACGGTAGTCCTCCATCTATCTCCAAACAGCGGTCCAGTAGCCTTCTCTGAGCCCTCAAGGTCCTTGTGACCTGGCCATTTAGCCCATTGTGTATGAAAAAAGGCCCGGAAGTGGTAAAACAACCCAAGTGGTCCACTTCCCCTAAGCCATTTGTCATTTCAGATGTTTTCTGGATATTGTGCGGATAAAAGAATCCAATCTTCGTTAGTGCTTGAGAGTGGGATTTTTTATTCAGTGGGATTTTGAACCTTGCGCCTGAGATACCAGAGATATTCTGAACGTGGCCCTCAGGTACCAGTGGATTCTTAATGCCAGTAGAATCTCAAACTATTGAACAACATGAGAGCAAAATGTTACTAGGGATTTTAACACATTGATTATATTAAATACTGAGTTCGAAATCGAAACTTAAATACGTTAATACGTTATTTTTGAGCATGAGAGCAGGAACGTCAGCCTGCGCTACACCCTTCCCTCTGCGAGAAATGAGACAGTGACTGACTTTGAAAGAAGTCATTCACTCGTCCTTAAGCCGTGTCTCCAAGTGAAAAATACCCTGTGCACATAAGATAAGCATGAGAGCAGGAACGTCAGCCTTCTCGTACACGTTATTTTTGCAGTGACATACCCAAAAATTTACAAATGGTGATGGTGAGAGGTTTGACAAGCCTGAAAGAGGCGGGGGGGGGGGGGGAGGCTGATTTTCGGAGATTGCCACTGAATTTCAGAGCAGTGTTACTTCTTGTTTCGAATGTTGCAGTTTAAGAAAACATTCGAACCGTCCTGATTAATGTCTAAGGTCTAGTGGACCAGGCCCTAAGAAGGGGAGAGGGGCTTAAGCGCTAAGGCCTAACAGGACTTGAAATACTTTTAGAAATATTTTTTACAACTTTAATACAACGGTTATGGAACCTTTGGAATTAGTAACAACGAAATAAATTTACGAAACCTTTAAAAAACGAATTATTTATAAAGCCTCCAATTGTTTTCCTCTCGGTTCGCTTTTAAGAGCATTAAGGTCACAAGGACCTTGAGGGCTCGGAGAAGGTTGGGGGAAAGGGAACTACTGGACTGCTGTTTGGAGATAGATGGAGGACTACCGTCAAGGCCATCCAGCATGTTCTTTAATGTGCACATGGTATTTTTCACTTGGACACGGCTTAAGGACGAATGAATGAATGACGGTCTTTCTAAGTCAGTCACTTCATTTTTTAAGCAATTTAATTTCAGTAGACAAGATCTTAGTAAAATCATAAGGCTGCGTGTAGGTACTGCTGCACTTAATAACTACCTTTTTAAAATCAAGAAGAGACAGTCGGATTTGTGCAACATCTGTCAAGTTAAAGACTGTTTCCCATGTGTTGTTAAATTGGGAAAAATATGACGAAGTCAGAAAAATCTTTTTTGAAGCACTTCGTTACAAATGCAATCTAACTGAATATACACTGCAAAATATTTTGAATCCCGATAATTCTTTTAAATTGGATATCTTTCAACTTTTAATTGGTTTCCTTCGGAATCAATGCTGTATAATAGAGTATCTGCGGTCCTGCCATCCTCACAGACCTTCTACTTTGGCATATAAACTGACAGTCTCCTGTCAGACCTTTGTGGCAAGCAGCAGCTTGATGGGGTATTTATTTATTTATTATTTATAAGTATAAATTTGTACCCCGATTTCGTTTTTATGTCTAAAGGATTTAAATATCTGATTCAGCCAAAGAACATTAGAATTTTCTTCATTGGTATATTTTTGTCATATATACAAGATTCTTTTTTACATTGTGTATTTTTCTAAGTGTATATGTAATGTTAGTATTGCATTAACATTTTCTAAGTATTTCAGTTTTTTAATTGCTTTGGGGTAGAAGTATTCAACTAAACACCCCAGAGGCGTGTAATGTTAAATAAAATAAATAAATAAATTGATTCATTTCTAGTAGCCGGAGATCCCCCAAAATCCTGAGGTGCCCCAGAATTGTCTGAACTGACTCCGATTCGAACTTTTATTATTAGCTTTAGTGAACAAATAAAGCTTAACCGAAGAATATAGTAACTTAGACAAGAGCTATAAAAAAATTAAAAAGCCGACTGAACCAAAAGGAATTCTTAGCTTAAGTTCCTAATCTATTTAGGTAAAAAAAGTGTTTGTTTGTCAATCTACTAATGAACTCCCCTTCCTAAAGAGCTTCAGGACCAAATACTCCTTCACCCAGGGAAGTTTTAGGCTACTAACAGATTTACTTGCCCTTAAAAGTTTATAATAGAAGGCATTCCCTACGTCGCAAGCTTTCATTGGCATAAACTTATTACGATAATTTCGTCCCCCTTCCTCTACCCCCATTGGTAAAAATTTGTCCCCCTCTTTTAAGGGAGGTCTGAAACTCCCTAGAGCAGTGGTTCTCAACGTGGGATACGCATAAAATTTTTGGGGTACGCCGTGAGAGCTCAAAAGTCGCTAGAACTAGTAACAAAGTCAATGTTTTATTTTATTCCCATTGTTATACTATAACTATAGTTTTATCTATCTATGCAAGGGGTACGCCAGTTACATACACATTTCCAGGGGGTACGTGAAGCATAAAAGGTTGAGAACCACTGATATATATGTTTTATTTTATTCCCATTGTTATAGTATAACTATAATTTTATCTATCTATACAAGGAGTACGCCAGTTACATACACATTTCCAGGGGGTACGTGAAGCATAAAAGGTTGAGAACCACTGATATATACGTTTTTTTTTATTCCCATTGTTATACTATATAACTTTAGTTTTATCTATTTATACAAGGGGTACGCCAGTTACAAGCACATTTCCAAGGGGTACGTGAAGCATAAAAGGTTGAGAATCACTGATATACGTTTTATTTTATTCCCATTGTTATACTATAATAATAAATAAAAATAAATAAATACCCCCTCAAGCAGCTGCTTGCCACAGAGGTCTGACAGGAGCCTGTCAGTTTATATGCCAGAGTAGAAGGTCTGTGAGGATGGCAGGACCTCAGCAGAAAAACGACACAAACAGCCATGCCTTACCCGGGGCTCGAACCCAGGTCCCTTAGATCAGTAACCAAGCGCGCTAACCACTCGGCCATGGGTATAGAATTGATTAAATATTTAATCAATTGTATACTTGTATATTGTCGTATTAATCAATTGTATACTTGTATATTGTTGTATTAATCAATTGTATACTTGAATATTGTTGTATTAATCAATTGTATACTTGTATATTGTTGTATTAATCAATTGTATACTTGTATACAATTGATTAAATATTTAATCAATTGTATACTTGTATACAATTGATTAAATATTTAATCAATTGTATACTTGTAAGATATACTTTCTTAATATTTGCCGTATTGTGGCTAAGATCGTCCGAACAGCGCCCACATGCGACACAATGGAACATGCACCACAGGCCGAGAACGCTCACATCACCAACCAGAAGAAATCCCGATCGGCGGCCAGCAGCTCAGTGGCCCAGAGCACCCGACATGCCACCAGGAGATCGCAGGCCCACACCCCACCCGGCCCAAGACAATCCTTCCTCTAAAATTAAATTGACTCTGGCGTACCCCTTGCATAGACAGACAGATAAAACTATAGTTATAGTATAAAAATTAAGTCAATTTAATTTTTATACTATAACTATAGTTTTATCTGTCTATGCAAGGGGTACGCCAGATACATACACATTTCCAGGGGGTACGTGAAGCATAAAAGTGTGAGAATCACTGATATATACGTTTTATTTTATTCCCATTGTTATACTATAACTATAGCTTTATCTATCTATGCAAGGGGTACGCCAGATACATACACATTTCCAGCGGGTACGTGAAGCATAAAAGGTTGAGAATCACTGATATATACGTTTTATTTTATTCCCATTGTTATACTATAACTATAGTTTTATCTATCTATGCAAGGGGTACGCCAGATACATACACATTTCCAGGGGGTACGTGAAGCATAAAAGGTTGAGAATCACTGATATATGCGTTTTATATTATTCCCATTGTTATGCTATAACTATAGTTTTATCTATCTATGTAAGGGGTACGCCAGTTACATACACATTACCAGTGGGTACGTGAATTCCCATTGTTATACTATAACTATAGTTTTATCTATCTATGTAAGGGGTACGCCAGTTGCATACACCTTTCCAGGGGGTACGTGAAGCATAAAAGGTTGAGAACCACTGATATATATGTTTTATTTTATTCCCATTGTTATGCTATAACTATAGTTTTATCTATCTATGTAAGGGGTACGCCAGTTACATACACATTACCAGTGGGTACGTGAATTCCCATTGTTATACTATAACTATAGTTTTATCTATCTATGTAAGGGGTACGCCAGTTGCATACACCTTTCCAGGGGGTACGTGAAGCATAAAAGGTTGAGAACCACTGATATATATGTTTTATATTATTCCCATTGTTATGTTATAACTATAGTTTTATCTATCTATGTAAGGGGTACGCCAGTTACATACACATTACCAGTGGGTACGTGAATTCCCATTGTTATACTATAACTATAGTTTTATCTATCTATGTAAGGGGTACGCCAGTTGCATACACCTTTCCAGGGGGTACGTGAAGCATAAAAGGTTGAGAATCACTGATATATACGTTAGTAGTGGGTAAAGGAGAGTTCTGAGCCAGTGGCGGATCAATGTTAATCCTATGGGATCCGCCACCCATGTGTTTTAAGCTGGTGGCGGATGATTATCAATCACATTAGTCATGCAATGTCAAAAAGAATACCTCCCTCCAGTGATGTAATAATCTGAAATTATTCAGTTAAATTGCAGATAATCCATTAGTAATTTCCACCGACATCCATCTTGGTTTCCACAAAGTCCGATTTTTTTTTTTCAATTCCACCATTTTGGATTCTGACGTCACCGATTAGCAGTTCTACCTTTTAAAGTATTTTTACCCAATAGCATTGTTTCTTTTCGTTTCTGCAGGTCAGTCTTTTATTCCAGTTTCTGCGGGATAGTCATTCTTCTAGTATAAATACGACATCCATCGGTCAGATTCCTCATTCTGTTGTCAGACATTGACAGTGACGGCTCTCTGCTGCTGCTTCTCCGTGATTTTTCCAACGGCAATAGTGATAGTTCTCGACGTCCTCGTGTAGTATCAGCTATTTTACAACTCTGCTACATAATGTATCCATGTGATATATGTGAGAAGGCTTTCACACTCAAGACAAATCTGATTCGTCATATGAGAAATCACGATGGAAATAGCCTGTTTAAGTGCTCTGAATGCGAATCGACATTCTCAAGGAGAGATGATGTCCGACGTCATGAGTTATCCCACACCTCCAGGAAAACCTACAAATGTGAAGAATGTGCAATGGAGTTTGGGCGAAAAGACAGTCTTTTGCGCCATCAAAGAAAGCCCCACAATAATAAGCGAAAACGTTCTGAAGATGAAAGGATTCCGCAGAAGAAGCAAAAACCAGACCCTGAAGACCCCTGTCAGTTTACAGAAGAAATGAAAAGAACCCTGTCAACACATAAACTGATGGCAACGGAAGAAACATCAGTTGACCTCACCTTTTTCCTCGAATCCTCGCGGGAGTCACTCCTAACTCATCTGAAAGAAGAATTGACCTCGAAAGGTAGCATTAAATGGTACCTTGTCGTGCAAGTGCGATTCAGGCGAAAAGTTTCCCTTTCTACCTTTGAACACTGTACCCCGTTTTTCCGAAGTAACTGTGTCACAAGTCTTCCTACATCATCCCTAAACAGAGAACTGGATTCCGCGTATAAGAAGATTAAGACCTCATTTGAAGAATTTGAAGGAGCACATAGTGGATGGACACTGGATGCTGTACTCCACGCTGAAATGAACATTGGGAAATATATACCTCTTGCAGGATCTAGTTATATCCCTACTCCAAGAGAATTACTGTTAAAACACGCTATTGTCAATGTATGTAATTCCGACCAAAAATGTTTTGTCTGGTCTGTTTTAGCCTCTTTGTATCCTGCCACAGATCATCCGCAGCGCCTTAACAACTATATACATTTAGAAGAAAAATTAAACACATCTGACCTAATTTTCCCTGTTACAATAAATCAAATATCTAAATTCGAAAAAATGAACAATATTTCTGTTAATGTTTTTGGATATGAGAAAGAGGTGTTCCCACTCTATATCACGCCATTCAGATTTAAAGCGCATGCAAATCTCCTTCTGTTATCGGATGATGAAAAGCAGCATTATTGCTCCGTTAAGAATATGAGTAGGCTACTCAGTCCTCTCACCAAACATAATGGTGTACGTTTCTACTGCGATTACTGCCTTCACCGTTTCGCAAATGAATCACTCTTGAAGGATCATATCCCCTATTGTCAAGAACATGGACCCCAGAGAGTAGAATTCCCAACTGAAGAAGAAAAATGGTTGAAATTCACAAATTTTAAGTTTCAGCAGCCCGTTTCATACGTGATTTATGCCGACTTTGAATCATTCCTAGTGAAAGTGGACACTTGTATGCCTAACCCTGAAAAATCTCACACCACTATCACGGCAAATCATGAACCCTGTGGATTTGCATATCTTGTTGTTGGACCTGATGGCTGCAGCTATAAACCTCCAGTAGTTTATAGAGGTCCTAAAGCAGTAGAAGAATTTTTAGAACGTCTGCTTAAAGAAGAAGAAAACATCAAAAATTTACTATCGATGATAAAGCCAATGCAACTCTCAAATTACGAAGAGGAAACATTTCGCAACGCTACTGACTGTCATATTTGTAAGCGTGTCCTAGGAGCAGATCGTGTGAGAGATCACGATCATATAACAGGTAAATTCCGAGGAGCTGCCCATAATTCCTGTAATCTGAACTTTAAGTTAACCAATAGGATTCCAGTTATCTTTCACAACCTAAAGGGATATGACAGCCACCTTATTATGCAAGGAATCGGCAGAATCAAAAATAAGAAGATTAATTGCATTCCCAATAACATGGAAACATATATAGCCTTCTCCCTGGGGACATTGCATTTTATAGACTCCTATCAGTTTTTAAGCACATCTCTTGAGAAGCTAGTAAATAATTTATCAACAGATGAGTTCCATATTTTAAAGGACCACGTTGAACCCGAAAGGCTACATCTGGTTCTGAGAAAAGGAGTTTACCCCTATGATTATATCGACAACAGTGAAAAGTTTGAAGAAACTGTATTACCACCACGTGAAGCATTTTACAACCAACTCACAGAAGAAGCGCTAGGGGAAGAAGACTACACCCATGCAATAAGAGTATGGAATGCATTCAACATAAAAAATCTAGGCCAGTATCATGACTTGTACCTGAAGACAGACGTGCTCCTCTTAGCTGATGTTTTCGAAAGTTTCAGAAAACTATGCATCAGATACTATGAAATCGATCCCTGTCATGTTTACACAGCTCCCGGATTAGCCTGGCAAGCATGCTTAAAAATGACAAATGTAAATCTTGAGCTGATAACTGACCCTACAATGTACCTTTTCCTGGAAAAAGGCATACGAGGAGGGATTTCTGTGATATGCAATCGTCTTAGTACTGCAAACAACAAATATTTGGACACCTATGATCCTCAGTTACCCTCTAAATACATTATGTACTATGATGCCAACAATCTTTATGGATGGGCAATGTCACAATGTCTCCCTCAAAGCGATTTTCGATGGCTTAATAAAGAAGAAATAGAATATCTAAATATTACGACAATTGCTGATGATGCGAATAAAGGATACATATTGGAAGTTGATTTAGATTATCCAGTTTCTCTACACGACAAGCATAATGATTATCCACTAGCCCCTGAGAAACTTCAGATTACCAGCAGCATGCTATCCCCATATTGTCAAGAGGTTGCCCAAAGCCTTGGAATAAATACAAACCAATCAGTCGTGAAATTAGCCCCAAATCTAAATTCTAAGGAAAAATATGTCCTTCATTATCGAAATCTCAAACAATATTTAGCCTTCGGTATGCAGCTGAAGAACATACATCGCGTTTTAGAATTTAATCAGTCTTGCTGGCTAAAACCATATATAGAATTTAATACAGATCAGCGGAAGAAAGCTAGAAACGACTTCGAGAAGGACTTCTTCAAACTGATGAATAATGCTGTGTTTGGAAAAACGATGGAAAATTTGAGAAATCGAGTGAAAATTGAATTGACTCAGAGCCCGAAGAGAGTATGTAAACTCGTAGCATCCCCTGCTTTTCACGCTTTTCGTGTTTTTGACAACGACCTTGCATGTGTGCAATCAAAGCTAACTAAATTGAAACTCAACAGGCCTATTTATGCTGGTTTCAGTATTCTAGATATTAGTAAACTATTGATGTATAGCTTTCATTATGACTATATTAGTCCGAAATATGGAGAAAAAGCTAAATTATTGTTCACTGATACAGATTCACTGTGCTACGAACTTCAAACCGAGGACGTGTATGCTGATATGAAAGGCGATATAGATCATTTTGATACGTCCGACTATCACATAGACCATGTTTTGCATAGTACACATAATAAAAAGGTACTAGGTAAAATGAAAGATGAACTTTCAGGAGTACCTATCAAACAATTTGCAGGCCTTCGTTCTAAAATGTATTCCCTTCAGAGTTTACATGAGGAGAAGAAGACTGGGAAAGGAGTCCCCAAATACATCGTAAAAAGAACCCTTCGTCACAAGGATTACAGAGACTGCTTAATAAACAATTCACCTTGTCGAGTAGATTTGACAAGGATTCAAAGTAGCAACCACCGTCTTCATAGAGTGAAAGGTGTGAAACTTGGTCTGTCACCATTTGACGATAAAAGATATATTTTAGAAAATGGTTATGACACCCTTTCGTACGGTCACTACAAAACTACTTTCGTACGGTAACTAAAAAAAAATATTTCACTGTGATTTTTAATATGTTTGAGCTATTTATGTATAAAAAATATGATAATTTTATCCAAATGTGTGCACATAACCCCCTATATATGTAAAAATATTACATGTTATTATTATATGTAGATAGCTGTATGTAAACAACCATTTCCTCTGTTAACCTGCATTTTTTTTTGTAAGCAGGCTGTAAAGTATAATCAATGTGAAAAAGCATCATTGTGAAATGTATAAAATTGTAAACCAATGGAAATCATTACATGTGCACGCATTGTCATTGTTTCACCTAATACTTTGAAATCAATAAAAATTTTTAAATGCAATATATGTGTCGTCTGAGTCTTATCCTTGGCAAGTGGAGCGATAAACAAGCGTTAGCCGCTTCTCACGTGACTTTTGCCCGTGGCACTCATGTTGAGTCATCACAGCGCCAGAATTGAGTTATAACACGTCGTGTAACCAGTTCACTCAGTCACTGGGAGAAAGCCCTTCTGGGAATCCATTTCTGGGATTACACTTATAATAAAAGGTTAGTAATTCTCTAAATATTCATGGTTTATCAAACATTACTTATAATTTCACAATGTAGTGACGTTCTCGAGTATTAAGAAGTGATGAAAATATAAGATTTCCTTTCAAAGTTATCGTAACTCGCTTGCTTGCTTGTTACCGGAACGAGCCTCCTAGAAATCAACGTCTTTTTTTTAAAGCAATCACCTCTCAAAAGCACCGGGACTTCAATAAATGCGCTGAGTGCTGTGTTTATGAAAAATTTATCAGTACGGGATGCAATTCTAATATTTACTTTGCAGAGACGAGAACTTTACGTAGATTTTTACAGAGAAATAATTGAAATTATTGCATCAGCCATTTAGCGATAAAGTATTTTAGAGCAGATTTTTACTGAATATTAATACTTTAGAATAAAGGATAATTTCCGGTATATAATATAGAGGTGTACAGACGAATTTTATTTCCCATGAATAAAAAAAAAAATAGGATTTTCATACTGCTATTCGAATTACTCAGTTAATTCACCACTTATTACAACTGTTTAGTAAAAAAAATAGGATTTTCATACTGTTATTCAAATTACTCAATTCGCCACTTATTACAGCTGTTTAGTAAAAAAAAAATAGGATTTTCATACCGTTATTCGAATTACTCAGTTAATTCACCACTTATTTCAACTGTTTAGTAAAAAAAAAAATAGGATTTTCATACCGTTATTCGAATTACTCAGTTAATTCACCACTTATTTCAACTGTTTAGTAAAAAAAAATAGGATTTTCATACTGTTATTCGAATTACTCAGTTAATTCACCACTTATTTCAACTGTTTAGTAAAAAAATACATTTAATTCCCAGATTTTTAACGACTGAGATAAAAAAAATATGCTTACCTACATTAAATACAGTATAAAATAGCGAAAATTCACCACTAATTTCAGCTGCTTAATATCAAGAAATACAGACGATTTCCTGTTTTTTTTAGCATTACACATAAGAAAAAAAAAAAGGATTAGCGAACGTATCAACATGTACCTCTGAGACTTAAATATGACATGCTCTGTGTTTCAATATTACACATTTTTTTCAGTAGTTTACGCATTAATTACTAATTTTTTTTTTCATTCAACAGTTAAGTATCCCAATTGGAAGTAATGTGAGCAATATTTCCTGTTTAAATGCATCTCCAAATCCGCTTTAAAATATTTTCTTATAATTTAAGGGGAAAATAAAGAATTTTAATTGAATTTCTTTTAACACTATATACTTAATATATTGTAATCAACGTATTCTATATACAAAACGAATTAATGCAGCCTAGTTACTGGAAATTAGCATAATGTTGAAGTGCTTTCTACCTAAAGATTAAAAAAAAACCTGAATTCTTTAATTTTAATTACATTTTCAGCCACTAGATGGCGACACAGTTACTATTAGACCTTGGGACAGACGAGAGAAACTTGAAGTCTTTGCTCAGAGCGCCATCTAGCGGGATTTTCAGTAGTATCGTCACACCCGGGGAATCCCGTTGGGTCAAAGTCCAGGTGGTGACGTCATAGGGGGGAAAGCACTAGTGGGGGATTCCCCGGGTGTGACGATACTACTGAAAATCCCGCTAGATGGCGCTCTGAGCAAAGACTTCAAGTTTCTCTCGTCTGTCCCAAGGTCTAATAGTAACTGTGTCGCCATCTAGTGGCTGAAAATGTAATTAAAATTAAAGAATTCAGGTTTTTTTTTAATCTTTAGGTAGAAAGCACTTCAACATTATGCTAATTTCCAGTAACTAGGCTGCATTAATTCGTTTTGTATATAGAATACGTTGATTACAATATATTAAGTATATAGTGTTAAAAGAAATTCAATTAAAATTCTTTATTTTCCCCTTAAATTATAAGAAAATATTTTAAAGCGGATTTGGAGATGCATTTAAACAGGAAATATTGCTCACATTACTTCCAATTGGGATACTTAACTGTTGAATGAAAAAAAAAATTAGTAATTAATGCGTAAACTACTGAAAAAAATGTGTAATATTGAAACACAGAGCATGTCATATTTAAGTCTCAGAGGTACATGTTGATACGTTCGCTAATCCTTTTTTTTTTTTCTTATGTGTAATGCTAAAAAAAACAGGAAATCGTCTGTATTTCTTGATATTAAGCAGCTGAAATTAGTGGTGAATTTTCGCTATTTTATACTGTATTTAATGTAGGTAAGCATATTTTTTTTATCTCAGTCGTTAAAAATCTGGGAATTAAATGTATTTTTTTACTAAACAGTTGAAATAAGTGGTGAATTAACTGAGTAATTCGAATAACAGTATGAAAATCCTATTTTTTTTTACTAAACAGTTGAAATAAGTGGTGAATTAACTGAGTAATTCGAATAACGGTATGAAAATCCTATTTTTTTTTTTACTAAACAGTTGAAATAAGTGGTGAATTAACTGAGTAATTCGAATAACGGTATGAAAATCCTATTTTTTTTTTACTAAACAGCTGTAATAAGTGGCGAATTGAGTAATTTGAATAACAGTATGAAAATCCTATTTTTTTTACTAAACAGTTGTAATAAGTGGTGAATTAACTGAGTAATTCGAATAGCAGTATGAAAATCCTATTTTTTTTTTTATTCATGGGAAATAAAATTCGTCTGTACACCTCTATATTATATACCGGAAATTATCCTTTATTCTAAAGTATTAATATTCAGTAAAAATCTGCTCTAAAATACTTTATCGCTAAATGGCTGATGCAATAATTTCAATTATTTCTCTGTAAAAATCTACGTAAAGTTCTCGTCTCTGCAAAGTAAATATTAGAATTGCATCCCGTACTGATAAATTTTTCATAAACACAGCACTCAGCGCATTTATTGAAGTCCCGGTGCTTTTGAGAGGTGATTGCTTTAAAAAAAAAGACGTTGATTTCTAGGAGGCTCGTTCCGGTAACAAGCAAGCAAGCGAGTTACGATAACTTTGAAAGGAAATCTTATATTTTCATCACTTCTTAATACTCGAGAACGTCACTACATTGTGAAATTATAAGTAATGTTTGATAAACCATGAATATTTAGAGAATTACTAACCTTTTATTATAAGTGTAATCCCAGAAATGGATTCCCAGAAGGGCTTTCTCCCAGTGACTGAGTGAACTGGTTACACGACGTGTTATAACTCAATTCTGGCGCTGTGATGACTCAACATGAGTGCCACGGGCAAAAGTCACGTGAGAAGCGGCTAACGCTTGTTTATCGCTCCACTTGCCAAGGATAAGACTCAGACGACACATATATTGCATTTAAAAATTTTTATTGATTTCAAAGTATTAGGTGAAACAATGACAATGCGTGCACATGTAATGATTTCCATTGGTTTACAATTTTATACATTTCACAATGATGCTTTTTCACATTGATTATACTTTACAGCCTGCTTACAAAAAAAAATGCAGGTTAACAGAGGAAATGGTTGTTTACATACAGCTATCTACATATAATAATAACATGTAATATTTTTACATATATAGGGGGTTATGTGCACACATTTGGATAAAATTATCATATTTTTTATACATAAATAGCTCAAACATATTAAAAATCACAGTGAAATATTTTTTTTTAGTTACCGTACGAAAGTAGTTTTGTAGTGACCGTACGAAAGGGTGTCATAACCATTTTCTAAAATATATCTTTTATCGTCAAATGGTGACAGACCAAGTTTCACACCTTTCACTGTATGAAGACGGTGGTTGCTACTTTGAATCCTTGTCAAATCTACTCGACAAGGTGAATTGTTTATTAAGCAGTCTCTGTAATCCTTGTGACGAAGGGTTCTTTTTACGATGTATTTGGGGACTCCTTTCCCAGTCTTCTTCTCCTCATGTAAACTCTGAAGGGAATACATTTTAGAACGAAGGCCTGCAAATTGTTTGATAGGTACTCCTGAAAGTTCATCTTTCATTTTACCTAGTACCTTTTTATTATGTGTACTATGCAAAACATGGTCTATGTGATAGTCGGACGTATCAAAATGATCTATATCGCCTTTCATATCAGCATACACGTCCTCGGTTTGAAGTTCGTAGCACAGTGAATCTGTATCAGTGAACAATAATTTAGCTTTTTCTCCATATTTCGGACTAATATAGTCATAATGAAAGCTATACATCAATAGTTTACTAATATCTAGAATACTGAAACCAGCATAAATAGGCCTGTTGAGTTTCAATTTAGTTAGCTTTGATTGCACACATGCAAGGTCGTTGTCAAAAACACGAAAAGCGTGAAAAGCAGGGGATGCTACGAGTTTACATACTCTCTTCGGGCTCTGAGTCAATTCAATTTTCACTCGATTTCTCAAATTTTCCATCATTTTTCCAAACACAGCATTATTCATCAGTTTGAAGAAGTCCTTCTCGAAGTCGTTTCTAGCTTTCTTCCGCTGATCTGTATTAAATTCTATATATGGTTTTAGCCAGCAAGACTGATTAAATTCTAAAACGCGATGTATGTTCTTCAGCTGCATACCGAAGGCTAAATATTGTTTGAGATTTCGATAATGAAGGACATATTTTTCCTTAGAATTTAGATTTGGGGCTAATTTCACGACTGATTGGTTTGTATTTATTCCAAGGCTTTGGGCAACCTCTTGACAATATGGGGATAGCATGCTGCTGGTAATCTGAAGTTTCTCAGGGGCTAGTGGATAATCATTATGCTTGTCGTGTAGAGAAACTGGATAATCTAAATCAACTTCCAATATGTATCCTTTATTCGCATCATCAGCAATTGTCGTAATATTTAGATATTCTATTTCTTCTTTATTAAGCCATCGAAAATCGCTTTGAGGGAGACATTGTGACATTGCCCATCCATAAAGATTGTTGGCATCATAGTACATAATGTATTTAGAGGGTAACTGAGGATCATAGGTGTCCAAATATTTGTTGTTTGCAGTACTAAGACGATTGCATATCACAGAAATCCCTCCTCGTATGCCTTTTTCCAGGAAAAGGTACATTGTAGGGTCAGTTATCAGCTCAAGATTTACATTTGTCATTTTTAAGCATGCTTGCCAGGCTAATCCGGGAGCTGTGTAAACATGACAGGGATCGATTTCATAGTATCTGATGCATAGTTTTCTGAAACTTTCGAAAACATCAGCTAAGAGGAGCACGTCTGTCTTCAGGTACAAGTCATGATACTGGCCTAGATTTTTTATGTTGAATGCATTCCATACTCTTATTGCATGGGTGTAGTCTTCTTCCCCTAGCGCTTCTTCTGTGAGTTGGTTGTAAAATGCTTCACGTGGTGGTAATACAGTTTCTTCAAACTTTTCACTGTTGTCGATATAATCATAGGGGTAAACTCCTTTTCTCAGAACCAGATGTAGCCTTTCGGGTTCAACGTGGTCCTTTAAAATATGGAACTCATCTGTTGATAAATTATTTACTAGCTTCTCAAGAGATGTGCTTAAAAACTGATAGGAGTCTATAAAATGCAATGTCCCCAGGGAGAAGGCTATATATGTTTCCATGTTATTGGGAATGCAATTAATCTTCTTATTTTTGATTCTGCCGATTCCTTGCATAATAAGGTGGCTGTCATATCCCTTTAGGTTGTGAAAGATAACTGGAATCCTATTGGTTAACTTAAAGTTCAGATTACAGGAATTATGGGCAGCTCCTCGGAATTTACCTGTTATATGATCGTGATCTCTCACACGATCTGCTCCTAGGACACGCTTACAAATATGACAGTCAGTAGCGTTGCGAAATGTTTCCTCTTCGTAATTTGAGAGTTGCATTGGCTTTATCATCGATAGTAAATTTTTGATGTTTTCTTCTTCTTTAAGCAGACGTTCTAAAAATTCTTCTACTGCTTTAGGACCTCTATAAACTACTGGAGGTTTATAGCTGCAGCCATCAGGTCCAACAACAAGATATGCAAATCCACAGGGTTCATGATTTGCCGTGATAGTGGTGTGAGATTTTTCAGGGTTAGGCATACAAGTGTCCACTTTCACTAGGAATGATTCAAAGTCGGCATAAATCACGTATGAAACGGGCTGCTGAAACTTAAAATTTGTGAATTTCAACCATTTTTCTTCTTCAGTTGGGAATTCTACTCTCTGGGGTCCATGTTCTTGACAATAGGGGATATGATCCTTCAAGAGTGATTCATTTGCGAAACGGTGAAGGCAGTAATCGCAGTAGAAACGTACACCATTATGTTTGGTGAGAGGACTGAGTAGCCTACTCATATTCTTAACGGAGCAATAATGCTGCTTTTCATCATCCGATAACAGAAGGAGATTTGCATGCGCTTTAAATCTGAATGGCGTGATATAGAGTGGGAACACCTCTTTCTCATATCCAAAAACATTAACAGAAATATTGTTCATTTTTTCGAATTTAGATATTTGATTTATTGTAACAGGGAAAATTAGGTCAGATGTGTTTAATTTTTCTTCTAAATGTATATAGTTGTTAAGGCGCTGCGGATGATCTGTGGCAGGATACAAAGAGGCTAAAACAGACCAGACAAAACATTTTTGGTCGGAATTACATACATTGACAATAGCGTGTTTTAACAGTAATTCTCTTGGAGTAGGGATATAACTAGATCCTGCAAGAGGTATATATTTCCCAATGTTCATTTCAGCGTGGAGTACAGCATCCAGTGTCCATCCACTATGTGCTCCTTCAAATTCTTCAAATGAGGTCTTAATCTTCTTATACGCGGAATCCAGTTCTCTGTTTAGGGATGATGTAGGAAGACTTGTGACACAGTTACTTCGGAAAAACGGGGTACAGTGTTCAAAGGTAGAAAGGGAAACTTTTCGCCTGAATCGCACTTGCACGACAAGGTACCATTTAATGCTACCTTTCGAGGTCAATTCTTCTTTCAGATGAGTTAGGAGTGACTCCCGCGAGGATTCGAGGAAAAAGGTGAGGTCAACTGATGTTTCTTCCGTTGCCATCAGTTTATGTGTTGACAGGGTTCTTTTCATTTCTTCTGTAAACTGACAGGGGTCTTCAGGGTCTGGTTTTTGCTTCTTCTGCGGAATCCTTTCATCTTCAGAACGTTTTCGCTTATTATTGTGGGGCTTTCTTTGATGGCGCAAAAGACTGTCTTTTCGCCCAAACTCCATTGCACATTCTTCACATTTGTAGGTTTTCCTGGAGGTGTGGGATAACTCATGACGTCGGACATCATCTCTCCTTGAGAATGTCGATTCGCATTCAGAGCACTTAAACAGGCTATTTCCATCGTGATTTCTCATATGACGAATCAGATTTGTCTTGAGTGTGAAAGCCTTCTCACATATATCACATGGATACATTATGTAGCAGAGTTGTAAAATAGCTGATACTACACGAGGACGTCGAGAACTATCACTATTGCCGTTGGAAAAATCACGGAGAAGCAGCAGCAGAGAGCCGTCACTGTCAATGTCTGACAACAGAATGAGGAATCTGACCGATGGATGTCGTATTTATACTAGAAGAATGACTATCCCGCAGAAACTGGAATAAAAGACTGACCTGCAGAAACGAAAAGAAACAATGCTATTGGGTAAAAATACTTTAAAAGGTAGAACTGCTAATCGGTGACGTCAGAATCCAAAATGGTGGAATTGAAAAAAAAAAATCGGACTTTGTGGAAACCAAGATGGATGTCGGTGGAAATTACTAATGGATTATCTGCAATTTAACTGAATAATTTCAGATTATTACATCACTGGAGGGAGGTATTCTTTTTGACATTGCATGACTAATGTGATTGATAATCATCCGCCACCAGCTTAAAACACATGGGTGGCGGATCCCATAGGATTAACATTGATCCGCCACTGGCTCAGAACTCTCCTTTACCCACTACTTACGTTTTATTTTATTCCCATTCTTATATTATAACTATAGTTTTATCTGTCTATACAAGGGGTACGCCAGATACATACACATTTCCAGCGGGTACGTGAATTCCCATTGTTATACTATAACTATAGTTTTATCTATCTATGTAAGGGGTACGCCAGTTGCATACACCTTTCCAGGGGGTACGTGAAGCATAAAAGGTTGAGAACCACTGATATATATGTTTTATATTATTCCCATTGTTATGCTATAACTATAGTTTTATCTATCTATGTAAGGGGTACGCCAGCTACATACACATTACCAGTGGGTACGTGAATTCCCATTGTTATACTATAACTATAGTTTTATCTATCTATGTAAGGGGTACGCCAGTTGCATACACCTTTCCAGGGGGTACGTGAAGCATAAAAGGTTGAGAACCACTGATATATATGTTTTATATTATTCCCATTGTTATGCTATAACTATAGTTTTATCTATCTATGTAAGGGGTACGCCAGTTACATACACATTACCAGTGGGTACGTGAATTCCCATTGTTATACTATAACTATAGTTTTATCTATCTATGTAAGGGGTACGCCAGTTGCATACACCTTTCCAGGGGGTACGTGAAGCATAAAAGGTTGAGAATCACTGATATATATGTTTTATTTTATTCCCATTGTTATGCTATAACTATAGTTTTATCTATCTATGTAAGGGGTACGCCAGTTGCATACACCTTTCCAGGGGGTACGTGAAGCATAAAAGGTTGAGAACCACTGATATATATGTTTTATATTATTCCCATTGTTATGCTATAACTATAGTTTTATCTATCTATGTAAGGGGTACGCCAGTTACATACACATTACCAGTGGGTACGTGAATTCCCATTGTTATACTATAACTATAGTTTTATCTATCTATGTAAGGGGTACGCCAGTTGCATACACCTTTCCAGGGGGTACGTGAAGCATAAAAGGTTGAGAACCACTGATATATATGTTTTATTTTATTCCCATTGTTATGCTATAACTATAGTTTTATCTATCTATGTAAGGGGTACGCCAGTTACATACACATTACCAGTGGGTACGTGAATTCCCATTGTTATACTATAACTATAGTTTTATCTATCTATGTAAGGGGTACGCCAGTTGCATACACCTTTCCAGGGGGTACGTGAAGCATAAAAGGTTGAGAATCACTGCTCTAGAATATAGGATTTACCCACGTCGCAAGCTTTCATTTGGTCTAAAACTGATTACCATAGTATCGTCACCTCCGCTACCCACCAATGGTAATAATTGTATCCCCCTCTACTAGGAAAGGTTTGAAACTCTCTAAATTATATAATAAATTACAATTCCCACGCCAGTGAGGTGAGGGGGGGGGGGGGAAGTGATCAGTCGGTAGCGCGCCAGGCTCGTAATCTGCAGTTCCCAGGTTCAAGTCCCGCCTGGGCCAGCGTTGAGATTTATCTCCGCAAAACTCCCCGCTCTCGTCAGTAGGGGAGACCGATGAGCTTGGAAAGGTTACCATTCGTCAGACGGGACGTTAAGCCGTGGCCCGTGTGCGGGAGAGCCATACCTTGTTCCCGTTAAAGAACATGCTGGATGGCCTTGTCCATCTGTCTCTCAGCAGCTGTCCAGTGGGTCCCCACCCCCCAACCCTTCTGGGTTCTTGTGACCTGCTATTTAGCCCATTGTGTGCAAAAAAAAGTGTAGCTCAGAGGGTAAAACAACCCTACCCCGGAAGCTTTCACTTGGTATAAAACTCATTACGATCGTTTCGTCCACTCTGGTAAAACGTTTATCCCCCTATTCCAGGGTAGGTCTGAAACGCTCTAAAGTATATAGGACTCGAACTTGGGAAGTACAGATTACGAGGCTGGGCGCGCTATCACTGAGCACCAGCTTCAATCTCTACCCTATCTATACTAGTAAGAGATCAACAGTGAGATTAGGAAGTTTTTTTTAAACACCTTCGTTATGAACAAAGTTCATCTTTCATCTAAATCACCAAATTCATTCAGATGTCTGAAATAAAGTTCTTTTCCTTCGCTTTTTATCGTTATGTAAATTTTTTTGGGTTGAGTTCACCTTACAGAAAAGCTGTTCCGACTTCCTTGACCTCTTCATGTCCCACGGATGATTAAGTCACCGTCCTCAGGGGGATAGACAGAGAGTGGGATCTGTTCGACAGTTACTATCACACCGACACAAAGAGACACGTGCTCTTTAGGAACTGAGCTCAGCTGACCTCCAACGGAAGCTGCGTGACCAGAGCCACCGAGGCCGTCATTGTCCACTTCCTGTCTCTTTACACCGGACACTGCCCTCTGGTGGAAGGTGCATTCATCTCTGGCCTCGGCACCCCAACAGCTCTCGTGCATTATTCTGGTGGCATCAGTTTCAGTGAGGGACTGATCAGAAACTGTTCGGCCATTGACTGACACGAGAGTGTGTCGGGATACCTCTCGCGCTGAGGAATCCTTATCGGCAAAGAACAGAGAGACGATATCCTCTCTTATTTGTCCTCTTTTTGCAGTCAACCTGCAGATCAATAGAAAATGCCAAAACGGCACAGTGAAAGTTAGGGTTAAAGAAGTGTCACATGATTCGAAACCTTATTATCCTGTGTCGATTACGTTCTGAGAATTGTTGAAGGGATTCGACTCACGAGATCACTTACGGTCACGAGATCCAGCGGAATGAGAAATAGAACCCTCCACATGTTTGATTAAATGCCCACGATCCTTTTCAAGTCACTTTCAGAAGATGATCTCCCCTCTTTCATCACGAGTGAGCATTTCAATCAGCATATTTTGAGACACGATTACATCGTTCACAGTGAGACTCCTTACAACTCTCGAGAGAACGGCTTCTTCTGACGTCCGCTCTTCCTCTGCACGGACAGCACGTGCTTCATGAATTCATCTCTTCGGATTCGTTGAAGAGGATATTCCTATAACCTTGTGAGAAACTATCATTCATTTTCAGCGTCGAAGAAAAAAGCAGCGTCTTCACCACGATCGGATTGAACATGTTCAGAGAGATGCGAGTATGCATCCTGTGGAATGAGCTCTCTTCTGACGTCATTCTTCGATGATGTCAATGGCTAGGATGCACAATTTGTGGAAGGCTCTGCTCTTCATGCAAGGTAAGGTCTCAATTCTTTAGCATCCTCGAGCCCTGATCATTTCTAGACTGAGAGCTCTCATACTTTCGTTTATTCACCGGGATGGGACGAAAATGAAAGCTGTCCTCTGTTTGCTACAGATACACATTTCTCATCCCTCATACGATATGCATAGCTAAAATGTCAAAAGAATCATCCTCATGCTGTAAGAGCACTCATCATAAAAGATACCAATCAATATTGTTTCAAAATGTCAGACGGAATCTCGTTTCTTTGTGCTACCGATTTCACTAATGTAAAACTAGTTAATATCAGTTCTAAGAACGAAAAAAAAAAGTTACTATGTCTGTAGAAAAAATAAATTTCTTGCCTATTATTCAAGCTTATCGTACCTCTTGAAAAACAATTTCTCGAAGGAAAAATTTATTCGCATTTTTCTTCTATTGTTTTTCGCCAGCTTTCACGTGACGGGGTACAGTAGCTCAAAAAAATATCCGAACATTATGGTTGATTGCAGAATTCAGAAAAAATATCTGGCAACGATTTTTTTAGAAATTAGTGATCTGGCAACCTTCGTGTCACTATCCGTCGGATGGGACGTTAAGCCGTGGCCCCGTGTCCGGAAGAGACATACCCTGTGCACGTTAAAGAACACGCTGGATGGCTTTGACGGGAGGCTACCATCTGTCTCCCAACAGCTGTTCCAGTGGGTCCCCTCATCCAACCTCCTCTGAGCCTTCGGAGTCCATGTGGCCTGGCCATTTAGCCCATGGTGTGCAAAAAAAGTGCCGCTCACAGGTAAAACAACCCAACTGTAATATTTTGGTAGGACAGTGCACTTTGCAATGATGATAGACGCATTATTGGCTTTAATGTTGTCCCTATATCATGCTTTAACTATCACGAAATTATAACTTCATGAATCCCCGGGATCGATGAAATTGCTACTGAAATGCTTAGAGCTGGGAACGTTTGTGTTGTCACATGGCCGACTGAAATTTTGAATATTTTTTTAATTTGTTTTTTACTTTTGATCATGGTACAAGTAAATTTTATCATTACAGGTGACCCGCAAAGCTCAAAGCTTATTTGAAGGATATAGAACAATTATATTTATAATTTGTTACAATAGTATGATTAGCTTTCATTTCATGTGATATTAATATTGTTTGACATTGACATATGATGAATATAATATTGATATTGAAATGTGACATTTATAATATTTAACAAAGACATTAATGACATTGACATTTACAATAAAAGTATTATTCCTAAGGATTTTACTGGAACTAATATTACTTCTATTTTTTAAAATGGTGATCGCAGTTCTTGTGATATATCTAGGGGAATTAGTTTATTTTCTGTTCCAGGTAAAGTTCATTGCATAATTGTTCTTAATAGAATTAAGAACTTGGTTGATGGACAACTGCGTGATGAATAATGTGGATTCAGAAGTGGTAGGGGATATATAGATAAAATATTTTCATTTGGGCAGATTCTTGAGAAATATTTAGAGTTTCAGAAACCTGTAGTTACCAGCTTTATAGTTTTCATAAAGGCTTTTGATTCTGTTGATTCCCATATTTTTTGGTTGATCATTAGATCATAAGGAATACCTGAGAAGTTAACATAATGAAAGCTCTCTATAATAACACTGAGTCTTGTGTGAGAGTTGGTAAGTCTTGCAGCAATTGGTTTAGCATTACTTCTGGTGTTCGACAAGGGTGCATTTTGTCTCCTTTTCTCTTTAGTTTGGTTATTGATTATGTAATGCGAAATTCACTTCAAGGGAAAGATTTTGGCCTTAAATGGGCTGGAAATACGAAAATTTCTGATTTAGATTATGCTGATTTGATTTGAGTTGATTTATTGAAATTCACAAAGAGTAAGTTACACTTTCATATAGAATTATTAGGAACCGAATCTTAAAATAGGTTATTAACTTCCCAAGGAATTAAAATGATTTGGTTTTGATGATTTGGATCTTTTGGGAAATGATGTTGATGAGATGAACTTTTTCATTGGAGTTGTTGATGAGAATGGTAGTAGAGTAGGTTTGGTGATAAAGACGAAACTAAAGTGGTAAAAATTGGTCAGGCAGGCTGTGATTCAGTTAATCTGAATGATTGCAAGTCTTGAGCAGGTGTCACAGTTTAATTATCTTGGGAGCTATGTAATAGATACTGGTGATGTGCGTCATGAAGTAAACAGAAGAATAGGGATTGCTGCTGGGACTTTTAAGAATCTATGGAAAGTGTCGAAAAATAAGTCTATGTACCAAAAGACTAAAATTAGACTGCATAATAGTTTGGTTCTTTCTAAGGTCAGTTATGGTAGCGAAACATGGACATTTTCTAAGCAAGATAACAAGAAACGTGATGCCTTTGATTCTAGATACCTACTCAGTATTTTCGGTATTTTGTAAGTAATAATAATGAGGCTAGAAGAAGGAGCCATCAACCTCCTTTGAGTCGCACTTTGTACAGAGACTTCGTTGGTTTGACCATGTAGATTGTTAGGCCAATAGGATTATGAACAGTGTGCTGGAATTTGTCTATAGTGGCCAAATGCAGCAGCTGTAGCTCAGGAGAAATATGTCTATAGAACAAAATTGCACAGCCTGGTAGGACTTCCGTAGCCCATGGCTTCATGAGGATTTTGTATGTATGCATGCATGCATGTATGTATGATGCTAAAAAAAGATTGGAAGAAGTATGTAAGTTGAACTCTGGAAACTGGAATGGAACTGGGATTAAAATGTATTGAAATCAATGCAGACTAACATAATGCTTTCGAGATATTTTTATTTTACCTGTTATAAAATCAACAAGCGCTTTAAAATCTTGTCAGCAAATTGATATGACGGTTTAAATTCTGCGGTATCGTTCTTTTACATTGCACCACACTGTCTCCCATGCACACTGTGACGTGGAACATTAACAGTTCCATCTTATCATATTGTCAATAGCTGATTAATTGATTAATCATTAAGTGTAGTTATTCGCCATCTGAATGAGTTCTTCTCTTTTCAGCATTGACGGGAGTCTGCGGTCAGGGCAGCAGTTGTCAGTTCAAGCTATTCGCGTGCACCAAGATGGTGAGGCCCGTGCTTAATGACGTACGTTACATGTTCCCAACCTCGCTCAGCGATGTCGACAGCATGTGCAAGTGAGTGGCCATTTTGTTTGTATCCGATCACACTTCAGAGATTCTGTTATGGCAACTTTTTTTCCTTTCCTTTATTTCAAACTTTCTCTTTTTTCTGAGTCGCCACTTCCAGTTATGCCGACCATCCTTTGATTCGGCTGTATCAATACTCCTGGTGGCGATTGATATCGAAATAAACATCAGATCACAAGCTGTAAAGGAAGTTCCTCAAAGTAAATGTCAAATGAAACATTGAAATATTTTATAATTGTTATAGGTTATCATCGAATTTGTTCATCTGAATTCAGAGATATTTCAGCGGAATGACATAATCTATCAGTTGTCTTTTATGAGTTACATTTTTGGCCAAAACATTTATGGAGGAGCAATTAAATCTTTAGTTTTCGCTCATTTACATAATGATAAGTTTGAATAATGACAGATTATGTTCTCAATTTGTACAATGTATAAATGACAAGATATTAACATGACATTTTTGAAAATTTCTAGTTGTATTTGGATATTATTTAACCGAGCATGAATTCAAAATAAATAAACAAGTTATAAATGAACTGATTTAATAGTTAAAACAATTACACTGGGCAACACACAAAAAGGCTTTGAAATGAAAATAGCCAATCTTTACTAATTTTGAGGTGCTGAACACGAAAATGACAATAAAATTTGTCGCTTGGCTCTTGTTTAGGAGAGACAGAGATGGTCATGTATAAACGACTCGGTCCCCATTGAGTACATAGGTAACCATTTCGCAGCGCTGTATTTTAAACTCCAGATTGCAACGTATTACGTTGTATTGCATCAGCCCGCCATACACACAACCCCCGGAGGTATTGCAACATTGTCAGATGCAATGTAGTTGAGTCATGAGACATCGTGGCTTTACGATTGCGTACAAAAGATGATGCAATCGTTAGTTGCAAGCGACGTCTCGTAGGGTGAGCAAGTCTTTTGAGCGACTCCCATTTACCCCTGAGTCATAAGTACGACACAAATGATCCTTGCAGTTTTAATCCAGCAGCAGTGATGCCTCGTAACTGTGTTTATAGTGCAGTAACATTTGCGGGGAAGTGACGTTTGCAGGTCAGAAAAGGTTCAATACTCCAATAGTGAAAGTGGCGTACGAGTTTTATTTTTGGATGCAAGATTGGAGACCAGAACAAGCCCTGGCCTCAAACACATGCTGCAATACGTGTGAAAATCTTTCGAAGTGACTGAAAGGCTAAAAAGTGGCGATGCCGTTTGCTGTTCCTATGGTTTGGAGAGATTCAAGCAATCACACAAATGACTGCTACTTCTGCATAGTTCCACCTGTTACTGGAGGCATCACAAGGAAAAAGAAGTTGACAATAGCGTACCCGAATATACAATCTGCTCTCCAACCAGTTCTGCATGGTGAAGGTCTTTCAGTTCCCAAACCTTCAAAAGAATTTTCCGTCGATTCAGACGATGAGGAGGGAGGCGAATCGACATCGGGTTCTCCGCAGCCTTCGGTGTCTAATGATGATTTATACGTCTGCCACGGTGCATCATCTGCGCCACACCGAAGAAGAAATTAACGATCTTGTTCGTGATCTGGAGCTGACCAAGGCCAAAGCGGAGTTACTTGGATCAAGACTTAAACAATGGAATCTTCTCAAGGAAAATATCTGAGTGACTTTGTTTCGAACTCGTCATGAGCAGTTTGTGCCTTACTTCAGAAATGAAGATGACCTTGTGTTCTGCTCTAATGTAGATGGCCTGATGAATGCCCTCGGAATCAAACATGACCCTCAAGAATGGCGACTATTCATAGACTCCTCGAAATTGACTCTCAAGGTGGTGTTGCTGCATAATGGAAATCGACTTCCATCCATTTTGGTCGGACACCGCTGTCTACATGAAAGAAACCTATGACAACCTAAAACAGCTGTTGAACTGTCTTCAAATAAGGAGGTATGGCTGGCATCTCTGTTGTGACTTGAACGTAGTGGCTCTGTTGCTGGGTCTGCAGCTGGGATACACGAAGTACTGCTGTTTCTTTTGTGAATGGGACAGCCGAGCAAAGACTTTGCACTACGTGAAGAGAAACTGACCTCAGAGGAAATCTCTGAAGGTTGGAGAGAAGAATGTGGAACACCCAGCACTGTCAGAAACGCACAAAATCTTGATACCGTCCCTACACATCAAACTCGGTGTGATGAAAAACTTCGTAAAAGCCATGGACTGGATTGCATCAACTTTCAAGTATTTGGCTGACAAATTCTCTCGACTCAGAGAAGCGAAAATTAAAGAGGGAATTTTTGTGGGTCCTCAGATCCGCGAGCTTATCAGAGACCATATGTTCGACAACCTGCTTCAGGGTGACGAGAAAAAGGCTTGGGACGCCTTTCATCTGGTGTCAACTAAATTCCTGAGGAATGTCAGGGCAGACACACTACAAGAAACTGGTTACGAACATGATGTATTTGTATCACAAGCTTGGCTGCAATATGTCCTTAAAGATCTACTTCCTCCATTCCCACTTAGATTTCTTCCCCGACAACTGCGGCACAGGTAGTGATGAACACGGTGAACGTTTTCACCAGGACATTGCAAAGATGGAAAAGCGACACCAGGGAAACTGGTCCACTTCAATGTTGGCTGACTACTGTTGGACGCTCGCCAGAGATGATCCTGAGCAGCTGTACAAGCGACGGGCAAAGCAACATCGGAAGTGGAAGCGGAGTTTAACCGATACATGTCATATGTACGTATTACTCTATTACATAAGAAACTATTACGGATTTCTGAGAAATCGCAGCCAATTTTCATTGTCATATTCGTGTTAAGCACCTTGAAATCTATGGGGCGGTGGTGGCTTAGTCGGTAGCGCGCCAGGCTCGTAATCTGTAGTTCCCAGGTTCGAGTCCCAACTGGGTCAGCGTTGAGATTTATCTCCGCAAAATTCCCCGCCCTGCCCACGGTCAGTAGGGGACACCGATGGACTTGGAAAGGCCGCCGTCCGTCGGATGGGACGTGGCTCCGTGTGCGGGAGAGCCATACCCTGTGCACGTTAAAGAACACGCTGGATGGCCTAGACGGGAGGCTACCATCTGTCTCCCAACAGCTGTTCCAGTGGGTCCCCTCCCCCAACCTTCTCTGAGCCTTCGGGGTCCATGTGACCTGGCCATTTAGCCCATGGTGTGCAAAAAAGTGCCGCTCAGAGGTAAAACAACCCAACCTTGAAATCTATAAGAAATGGCTACTTTTATCTCAGGGCATGACTTTTATGAAAATTTGTTGCCCAGTGTTATTCGTACAAGAAGAGTGACAATTTAAATTATTGTATTAAACACGCTTATGATTAATTACTGACTATCTTCTAAGAAATTCTAATAAAACATTCGAATATCCTTTATACAACATTAAAAATAACGAGTTTTAAGAGTCAAATTATCTTAACTGAGTAGCTAACATATTATGAAATACATCTCTACTTAGCAGATTATTAAATATTCAACAACAGATTTCATAAATCAGTTATTAGTAACAACCACTAGTTTGCAAGAGTACGAAGTACCTTTTTGTTATAAGTCGACCTGATGTCTTATTTATAGCACCCGTGCCTTCTGTAGTAGCACAACTTGTCTGAAGAAACAACACCGTACTAAGAAAGGATCTTCTTCTCTGTAAGGTCATAAGCACCTTTTTCATTCTTGATCACAAACAAATCACTATTTTACACTGACTGGATAAGACATCTCCGTCAAGACACTCGCAATAGTAATTTTAGAACGACATCGAAGCCGACTGATCGCGCACAACACCAAATCAACTTATTGCTTCTCCCAAATTCTCCCAACTACTCTTAAGCATTCAGCTTCTGATACATATTCGCAGGTAAACAGGGAACAACTGGATAATTCTTTCTTTTAATTCTATCGTTCGAACTGATTAGTGACGTAATTCTCATTCTGAGGCAAATCGCGAGCGTCACGGGACCACAGTTCCGGGTTTATTTTTTGTACGTTTTCCTTTCGTTATAATATTATTCAATTTATATATTACAATAAGAATATACTTTAATATTAAAATTTTACGTTACACATATGTCATACTTAACAACTGAGAAAGCAATTAATGACCTCCAGTAGAGGAAAAAAAAACTCATTTTGGAGTTAAAGTTTATTATTGATAAGCTGAAACTATTTCGACAACATTTAAACTATTATCAATATATAATAATTTATACACAAATAGAATATTATAAAAAATAATAAAATAAATACCCCTTCAAGCAGCTGCTTGCCACAGAGTGTCTGACAGGAGTCTGTCAGTTTATACTCTAGAGTAGGAGGTCTGTGAGGATGGCGGGACCTCAACAGAAAAACATCGCAAACGCCCATGCGTTACCCGAGGCTCGAACCCAGGCCCCTTAGATCAGTAGCCAAGCGCGCTAACCACTAGGCTATTTAAAGAAAAGTAGTTATATTCTAAAACTACTAAATTACGATACCTAATTTTTTATACCAATTCAATAAAATTTGTAAGTTGATCTTTTGGTAACTAGACATATATAATTTAGATTGGATTGAGTTGTTTTACCTTTGAGCTGTACTTCCTGTGCACAACAGGCCAAATGGCCAGGTCACAAGGACCCCGAGGGCTCAGAGAAGGTTGGGGAGGAGGGGACCCACTGGGCAGCTGTTAGGAGCCAGAGGTCCTCCGTCAAGGCTACCCAGTGTGTTCTTTAACATTCACAGGGTATGGCTTTCCTGCACATGGGTCCACGGCGTAACGCCCCATCCGACGGATGACTCTGCGAGTTAGCAGAGATAATAAATTGTTCCTAGACAATATATATTTAACATATTTTCATATTAAAAAATTCTCTTTCATTTTTTATCAATTTTAGTTTTTCTGGTAGAGCGTTAAAGAATGTACTTATTAAGTATATATAAAGTTTCTTGGTTGGGTTGTTTTACCTCTGAGCTGCACTTTTTTTGCACACCATCGGCCAAATGGCCAGGTAACAAGGACCCCGAAGGCTCAGAGAAGGTTGAGGGAGGGGGACCCACTGGAACAGTTGTTGGGAGACAGATGATAGTCTACCGTCAAGGCCATTCAGCGTGTTTTTTAACGTGCACAGAGTATGGTTTTCCCGCACAAGAGAGCCACGACTTAACGTCCCATCTGACGGACGGCGGTCTTTCCAAGCCCATCGGTGTCCCCTACTGACCGTGGGTAGGGCGGGGAGTTTTGCGGAGGTAAATCTCAACGCTGACCCAGCTGGGACTCAAACCTGGGAACTGCAGATTACGAGCCTGGCGCGCTACCGACTGAGCCACCCCCGCACCATATAAAGTTTCTGTATTTAATGTCTCACGAGCAAGAAAAAGTAAGGTTTGGAAGACACAGTTTTTCTTACATCTGATATACCTGTTTTATAATAAACATCAATAAACTATCCTGTTTCTTCATTTTCATAATACACTCAATAGCATGATTCTGTGCATAGTGAAGTGGCTAAATTTTAGACTCTATAGTGATATGTAAAAATATTTTTCGAAAATTAATAGCTCAAAATACTTTTAAATAAAAAGCTTGGAAGATTTTGTCAGAGTTGCGAAGCAAACGAAATAAAAAGAGTAGTTCAACCAGAACGTATCTGAAAGGAATTTTTTTTACAATAAAGTGAAACTTTTTTGTTAAAAGTTGAATAAATTTTGTACTTGTAAGTCACCATTATGATAATCTGCCCCGAATTTAGTGCAAAATATAAAAAATTTTCATATTCCATATTTATTATTTCTTTTGTATTTGGTGATGTGAAGAATTGGCCAACTGATAAAGTACGGAACTAGATGGAACAGGCTGACTCTGCCATCTAGTGATGAAAGCCGTTAGTATTTTGCAAAGGATATATTCTCTCCTCTGAAGGGATATGGAGAGGAGGGATACATTGCCTCATAACTAAAGAAATTCTGTCTCCTCTGCTAGTTTTTCGCCTGGACATCACTATTTCAAGAAGAGCCCGTTCATTTACACCATGAAACCCTAATCATCCATTCCTAAACAGTGGCGTAATCAAGTCGAAGTGTGTGGGTAGATTGGGGTAAACCGCTTTCCGTGGGAAATTTTATGTTTAGAAAATCATTAGTAACTAATTTACATGGTGCTGGGGGTGGTTCAGCTGGTAGCGCACCACTCACGCTAGTCACCAGCCGTTAGCGCACAAGGCTCGTAATCTGTAGTTCCCAGATTCGAGCCCCACTTGGGCCAGGGTTGAGATTCATCTCCGCAAAATCCCAATTCTGCTCTCGGTCAATAGAGGACACCGATGGGCTTGGAAATGCCGCTGTCGTTGGGATGGGACATATGGGACGTTAAGCCGTGGCTCCTTGTGTGGGAGAGCCGTACCCTGGGCACTTTAAAGAATATGCTAGATGACCTTGATGGGGACTACCATCTGTCTGCATCTGTCTGCCGAGCTGTCCAGTGGATCCCCTTCCCTCAGTCTTCTCCGAGCCTTTGGGATCCTTGTACCTGGCCATTTAGCTCATTGTGTGGAATAAAAGTGCCGCTAAGAGGTAAAGCATCAAAACCATTTACATAAACGAAACGTTGCAACATTCTTTAAACCTTCTCCCTCTTTACAAAAGCCTAGCTCAGAGGTTCTCAAACTTATTTGTCCTACCGCCCCCTTTTCAAAAAAAAAAATACTCTGCGCTCCCCTGGAAATCTACCTTCTTTAAGCGAACAAACAGAAAGATGCAGTGACAAATTTTCGTTCTTTTATGTATCTATATTTCTACCTACGTCCTACAGTACAACATAGTAAAGAAAGATGTTGTTGTAAATAAAACACCTTGAAGCTTGAAATTATAAAATTATTTATTAAACTCAACCATAACAACATTCGCATTACACACAGAAAATTAAGATAACGAAGGATAATTTTATGTGTTTATTTGGAAAATAAAGTAATCACTACGACTTTAACTCTATGCTACTCAACAGATGAAACATGTACGAACGGTTTTTCAAAATTTTCTTATCTTCCCTTCTTTCTTTATGCTTCCACCGCCCCCCAATTGTACCCGAAGCTACTACCCACCCCCTGGATCATTCCAGCGCCTCCCAGGGGGCGATATCGCCCACTTTGGGAAACATTGGCCTAGCTTATAAATTAAAGCCAATGGTTGTCGACAAAATTTCTGATTTAGATTATGCTGATGATTTAGCCCTTTTGGCAAATGATGTTGATGAGATGAACTCTTTCATTCGAGCTGTTGATGAGACTGGTAGTAGAGTAGGTTTGGTTATAAACAGAGAGAAAACTAAAGTGATGAAAATTGGTCAGGCAGGCTGTGATTCAGTTAATCTGAATGGTTGCAGTCTTGAGCAGGTGTCACAGTTTAATTATCTTGGGAGCTATGTAACAGATACTGGTGATGTGCGGCATGAGATTAACAGACGAATAGGGATTGCTGCCGGGACTTTTAAGAATCTATGGAGATTGTGGAGAAATAGGCGTATACACCTAAAGACTAAAATTAGACTGTATAATAGTTTGGTTCTTTCTAGGATTAGTTACGATAGTGAAACTTGGACGCTATGTAAACAAGATAACAGGAAACTAGATGCTTTTGATTCCAGATGCTTACGCAGTATCTTGGGCATTAGGTGGTTCAACTTTGTAACTAATGATGAGGTTAGGCAAAGGAGTCTGCAACCTCCTTTAAGCAGCATATTGTGCAGAGAGAGACTCCGTTGGTTTGGCCATGTTGCCCGTATGGATAATTATAGATTGGCGAATAGGGTTATGAACAGTGTGCCTAAAGGCCTCAGAATGAAGGGGAGACCTAGGATGCGGTGGGCAGACAATGTCAAACAGGACCTTGTTAGAATTGGTGTGCAGTGGCCAGATGCAGCAGATGTAGCTCAGGACAGATATGCTTGGAGAATTAACTGCGCGGTCTGGTTGGACCTCCGCAGCCCATGGCTGCTTGAGGATGATGATGATGATGTTGTCGACAAACTACTTTTCCCATACTTAACGAAAAAGCGTCGTATCAATATAAACTTTATCTGTTTACATGTGTTTCAGAGAGAGAAAAAAAAAAGGTCAGCTAATTTCTTTAGATTATAATTTCCACTTTTTAATCAGTGTTTAGTAAATATAAATGATCCTCATTCAACCTCAGATTACTCTTCAGGTATTATCTTTCGTTAACGAATCGTTCTAGGTCTTTATAATAATGTCACTCAAGATTTTCAGTTTCTACAAATTATTTCTATCGTTTTTCATTCCCTATAATGTTAAGATTTTAATTTTGTTATCAAATAATTAAATATTTATAAAAATCTTTTTAAATAAATTTCCCCCTCAAGCAGTAGTTTATTAGAGAGGTCTGACAGAAGCCTGTCAGTTTAACAAGCCACATTCAAGATCTGTGAGGAAGGCGAGACCGCAGCAGAAAGATAGAGAGCAAATATCCATGCCTTATTCGGACTCGAACACTGGCCAAGCAGGTTAACAACTGCTTGGCCATCAGGATAGCACAAAAAGTTTCAGTAGTATTCATTTCTTTATATATGCTTAACGATTTCTCCGGAGAAATTTGTTTTCCTTCACGAAAATATGAGTCGAGAACATCTCTAGTGTGTATAAAAATGCTGGTAGGAGCAAAGCAACCGCAAAAGACTTCAATTTTTTTTTTATGATCACCAAATTAGTTGTAGAAATCGGCAGAAAAAAGCCGATCTATATGAAGGTAGTAATAGTTTAGGTGAGGCGCTTTTTTTCCCCCATTAATACGAGTGGCGTATACAGGGTGATTCAAAACTTATCGTTCAAATTTCGTGGGGAGGTAGGGAATACGTCAGGAAACCGATTTCACATAGGAAAGTATGTCCGCAAACGTCATCTACATGGACAAAATGGACAAGTAAAGTGAACACAAGGAAAGAGTACAGTTAAGTGGTAACGAATGTGACTTTTATTCCAACAAGGTAAAGTACAGGTTCACAGTAGATGCTCAAAATTGCGACCATTTACACGGACACAGGATTCACAGCGCCGTTGCATTGACCGCCGAACATTTTCAAAAACGCCTGGCATATCACGGACAATGCCTGCGGCGGCCCACTATTCGTGCAACAAGGTCCATTTCACTGTCGACGGGGGTCTCGTACACATGGTATTTCATGGCCCCCCACAAAAAGAAATCCATGGGCGATAAATCAGGTGACCTGGGTGGCCAAGCGATCGCTGATGACAGCGGGAGTGGTCGGGCGAGCTGTACACTGGTTGGGTACACACAGCGCCCTCTACATACGCATGCGTACATTTGCGGACATACTTTCCTATGTGAAATCGGTTTCCTGACGTATTCCCTACCTCCCCACGAAATTTGAACGATGAGTTTTGAATCACCCTGTATATTTTGGTCAAGAGGGACTTACAAGCATGAGCGCTGAAATATTGAGAGATTCATCAATCTGCTGGTACAGAAATGAAATATTACAAAGTGGACCAAACAACTTTATGAAGAAGAAAAGAATTCCTGACCTTTACAAGTTCAGGATTTTACAACCGGTCAAGTGAAAGGAATGAAGCATTTTTTTGATATCTCGTGAATATGAAGAAGTGCCTTTGAAGTTTTCACCAAAGAACCCTTTGATGACGTAAGAGAGATTTCGTTCGAAGAATTTGATTTTAGTTTTGCTTTTCTCCTCTCTTGACAGGATGTGGAGTCGTTTCGTCGACTGCGTCCGTCGTTACATGTCCTCCTGCTCGACAGATGACCAAAGGTCAAAGTTCAACAAAGCAGTCGGGCACTCCGTAGACACTGTCCACGCTATCTGCAGTTCGGACAGGCACCAGAGAGGTGAGCTTTTCATAATTCTTAAAATCCGTCATTTTCCAGCATTTTTGTTTAGATATAAGCAAAATTTTCCAACATTTCATCCTTTATTCTTACGAGTTCTAAAAAATGTATAGAGTGATAGTTTCTTTTTCTGTTTCAAGTACCAGTTTGAGCATCAACTGTGAGACTGTGCAGCTGACGCTTCAGGGGCCATCAGTCGTCCCCTAACCAATGATCTATGAGCAGAGCGGAGCGGCTCATTCGGTAGCGCGCCAGGCTCGTAATCTGTAGTTCCCAGGTTCAAGTCCAAGCTGGGTCAGCATTGAGATTTATCTCCGCAAAATTCCCCGCCCTGACCGATGGGCTTGGAAAGGCCACCGTCCGTCGGATGAGACGTTAAGCCGTGGCCCCGTGTGTGGGAGAGCCATACCCTGTGCACGTTAAAGAACACGCTGGATGGCCTTGACGGGAGGCTAACATCTGTCTCTCAACATCTGTTCCAGTGGGTCCCCTTCCCCAACCTTCTCTGAGCCTTCGGGATCCACATGACCTGGCCATTTAACCAATTGTGTGAAAAAAAAGTGCCGCTCAGAGGTAAAACAAACCCATCTATGAGCAGAGCCGTGCAGAGGGAGGGGCACCCACAGGGACTTGAGCCCCTACCCCTTACTCTCCACGAGTCAGAAATATCATTTTTCCAATAAACCGAAACAGACCTCCCCCCAATAAAAGAAGTGCCCCCTTTGGGCTCTAAGCCCCTGCCCCTTACATGCTTTTAGCACGCTACTGCCTATGAACCATCTCGAAGCGTTTACTGCGCAGTGTTCCCCATCGTTGCCATTTTTACCGTTGCTTTCCAGCATTGCAAGATCGTCACTTTTCCTCACCCAATAAGTGTGCTTTAGTGATTACGAATTCTGGTCATTTCACAAATCTATACACTTTTTTTTTCTTAAAAATTTCTGATTCTTCCATCAGATTATCTCTATGCGAATGCATCTGGATTAGTGTCGATTTCTTCCTCAGATTACCTGGAGAGCGCTGCCTGCTTCCGGCGCGTGTCAGCTGAGAGTTGTGGTCGTTATTATCGCCGCCTGGTGGATCAAGTAACTAATCAAGAAGCTGGCGATACTCACATCTGTTGGTGAGTATCTTTATATGTATATATATTTAAAAGATGTAGCATTTGCATCACAAGACTTTACATTTTTATTTAATATCACCCTGGAAACACATCTTCAGCGTGAGGAAACTTCCATTTATTGATAAAGTTCGCGCAAGGGTGAATGATTTCTATATGAGTTACTGAGGGGGGGGGGGGGATTGTTTTGCAACCACCACATTAATTCTAACTCTGGGACACACTTAGCAGTATTAAATCATATTCAATTAAAGCTGATTTTAGGCGTGCAATAAACTTAAAAAAAATATTATTTCCCTTTCAAGAGAATATTTTTTTTCCTCATTTCTTCCTCCACATCATCTTTATTATTTCTTTTTTCGAAGAGCGTCCATTTCCATAAATGTCGTAAATTGACTGTTGTTTACTGTGAGGTCTTCAACCTTTTAAAGTAACACTGTATTGACGGCGTTGATAAACAGGAAAAGAAATCACCGGTTATGTCGTCTGCAGTAATGCCCTTTTCAATGGAGAAAGCAGACGGGGACATGATAGGTTACGTCATTTCCTGTTTTATCAACGCCATCAATACAATGTTACTTGAAAAGCTTGAAGACCTCGCAAATGAACAACATGAACTTAATTGATGAATTGAGGTTTTAAATCTTTCTGGGCTTTTACATACACATATAAAAATATCTTGAATATTTTTATGTTCAATTTCCACATTTTCTTCTGCCATTATCTATCCTATTCAACATCTCAATTGCATCTTGATCTTTTTTCAAACTCTCTCCAATATCTTTATTATTTAAAATGATAATATAGATATGACAATTATTAGAGTAATCCAAAGGAATTAGTGTAATGTAAAACATTTGAAAAACACTATCTTTTTGTTATGGTTATATTGATCTATTATGAAGATAAAGCAATGAAAAATTATAACTAATTAAAAAGTAGAATTAATTCAATATAATACACGATTTCTGTCATTGTCCCACTTGGTGAGGGGTTGGCTCAGTCAGTAGCGTGTCAGGCTCGTAATCTATACTTCCCAAATTCGAGTCCGATGGGCTTGGAAGGGCCGTCGTCCGTTGGATGGGACGTTAAAGCGTGTACCCCTGTGCAGGAGATCTATATCTTTTGCACGTTAAAGAACTCACTGGATGGCCTTGGCGGAATGCTTTGATCTGTCTCCTAACAGATGTCATCCAATGGGTTCCCTTCCCCAATTTTCTCTAAGCCCATTGTGCCACTGCCTAAAATCCACTTGCTGTTCTGACACTTATTTATGTATCATAGAGACGAAATTATCATTGATGTTGGCGGTGCAATGCAACAGGGATGGGGATATTCATTTCGTATTATGTGATTAAAGTGGAAAATTTTCCACCAGGGATTTTGATGGTGTAATTTCTTTATTGTGAAATTAGGAATAGTTTTGCCTTTTAACCTTTAAAATTGAGCACCGGTGAATTACAACAGCTTTGATGAGAGTGTGTCATGGAATAGGTATCGAACTCTTTAAGAGAAAACTAACGTGTCGAGATCGTTTTCGGTTACATTAAAATGCAAAGTTCCCTTACGAAATCAGCAAATGTGAAATCTATAGCTTATTTACACAAGGACTATTAAACTTCTAAATTTACCAGTTTCGACCAATTTTTAAGTGAATTAAATGCAAAGCCGACATATAAGTAAGAAAACTACTGAATTTTGAAATTATTGATTGGTATGAAACGTTTTAGATTCATCATAAGACATTAATTCATTTTTACACTTAGGTCTGAAAGTTAAGAAAAGATGCCATGTGATTTCAGTGGGAATCGATTCGCAGATTTGAAGTTCTCTAACTTCTTAAATAAGTTTTATACGGAAAAATGTAGATAAAGATTTCAATAAAAAGTAATCAAATCTCGATTTTCAACAATATTTATTCAATTGCAAGAGAATAATGGTAGCTCTAATATTTAACCTATTAACCAGCTTTGCGTCATTAGAATTTTTGTCAAAAGTTAATAAAAATGCAAAAAAAAAAAGAATGTTCTGTTAAACACTGTATTAAAATAATTATTCTTCAAAATCCAGTAAGAATTTGTTTTGAAGTTGTGCTAATTTTGGAGGAAAAAATAATTTGGAACGACTAAGAACAACTTGTGCTGTTAAATTTTCCATAGCTATGCCAGCGATGAATGACTATCGTTAAAAAAATTATGATTTAAATACATGAAATGTTTTAATTTATACCTAGAAATATTTTTAATAATATAAACTAATACTAGAAATTATTATAATTTGGAAGTTAATCTCCCATTAATATAACAAGGGGTCGTACCTAAACTTTTAGACTTCTTTGTAGGTCTTTTCGACGAAGGAATTTCAAGTCCTTTCATGTGTCGAGTCGTAATTTAAAATTTCTTCGACGCACTAAAAAGAAGTTCCTCCCTGATGGAAAGGGGCGGGGGTGGCTCAGTCGGTAGCGCGCCAGGCTCGTAATCTGCAGTTCCCAGGTTCGAGTCCCAGCTGGGTCAGCGTTGAGATTTATCTCCGCAAAATTCCCCGTCTTGCCCACGGTCAATAGGGGGGACACCGATGGGCTTGGAAAGGCCGCCGTCCGTTGGATTCGACGTTAAGCCGTGGCCCCGTGTGCGGGAGAGCCATACCCTGTGCACGTTAAAGAACACGCTGGGTGACCTTGACGGGAGGCTACCATCTGTCTGCTAAGAGCTGTTTCAGTGGGTCCCCTCCCTCAACCTTCTCTGAGCCTTCGGGGTCCTTGTGACTTGGCCATTTAGCCCATGGTGTGCAAAAAAGTGCCGCTCAGAGGTAAAACAACCCAACCTTGATGGAAGCATTTTCTCTTGAAATTCTTCGAGTGGAGCCTAAATCTCATCACTTACACATCTCTGCCTAAATTAAATCAAAGTATTTTATATAGATGAAGCATTAATTTTTTTTTTCCATATTTATATGCATAGCTCTGAACTGATAAATTGTTAGAGGTTTAAACTCTTTCTGCCAAGGAATGCACTTCTGCAGTTTCGCTTACTAATTTTTCTTTTCAGTGCCTACGGCCAATTCAAGGGATGTGTGAGCGCCCCCTTGCTGCGGAACTGTGGCATGAAAGTCCACGCGCTGCTCGACCACTCTCTCGCCTATTTGGTCAGCACTTGCAGCAGTTCCTTTTATCCGTAAGTAGCACACGCTTTATCGTTTTTCACTGCTTCTATCAATATTACTTCGGTAACAGTATAAATGTCAGTTCACTACTTATACCAATATTGGTTCGCTCCTTGGTCAGCGCTTGCATCAGCTTCCTCTGCCACCAAGGTAACCAACATTTCCTCATTGCTTCCATTACTGGGCCAATGTCTACATCAGCTCTTTCTACGCGTAAATACGAAGTTTTATAATCGTTTACGAGGCTTATAATCTCGCAAACAAAGGACCTTACTGTGGTCATATCGGAGGGATTTGGTAATCATTGTTGGTAACATTGCAAGTCGAATGATCCGCCATCTACCTCTGTATCAGTTGGACACGTCTGCTACTCGACTGGATCGTTGGCCAATGATCATTTTCCGTGCTCTGATTCGATTCTTGAACCCAAAAAGATGTCGCATTGTCGATGGAGTCTATAGTGAAGGAATTTTTTAATGAAAAGGTCGCTACGGAAGATTGTGAAAGTCAACTTTGCCGCGTTTCCAGGGGAATATAGTGGAGCAACTTGCTTATCGTCCTGATCTGGCATCTTGAGATAATCCTTTTCCGATGCTGAAGGAACGAACATCTTGAAGGCCACAAATTTCAAAGTGATGTTGATTACTGATGTTGACTTGGCAACAGCAGTAAAATCATCACTAAACGAAAAGGACACGGATTTCTACCGATAAAAAATAACTCTTCCTACGATGTCACCTCAATCTTTGCAGAGATTATGTCGAAAATGTGAGATGACAGTTGAATTACCTTGCACTGTTCATATTTACGGACGGTAATAACTATATGCTTTATAAAAATATTCTCCGACAGACCCTCTCTAAACACACTAACACTTCCTCATTGCTTTCATTCATTACATGGCCAGCACTTTCAGCATCTCCTTCTGTTTTTCAAGAAGGGATTTCACTGCTTCAATTCTTCGGACTGATTGGCGAAAAGCTCGTTTCAGACGGAGCTAGCCAAGGAAGGCATCGGGGATATTTCTTCTGCAGTATCTCTTTCCTCATCCTAGTTGATGCATAGTTCTGTAGGAATTTCTACGACCATGTCAGTCTTCCGAGAAAAAATATCGTCGTTGCAGTGTATTATTAATAATTTTATTTTCCTTATCGATCAGTTACTTAAAACTGTCATTACGACACTGGTGAGTTGTAAAAATAACGGTAGAAATGTTTGCAGACATTTGGTGGAAGAGAAGAAGGGACAATATTTAGGAATTGAGATATTTAAATGAAGTTATCTTTTATATAATCCTTTGGAGCTTCCTGACTACTTTTACGACAAACATATGTTGCTATAAGATTTCCAAAGTTGATTACTAATACGTTAATTTAGAGAAAATCAAATTGAGGCAAAAAAAAAGTTAGTTCTCAGTGTCACCATTTGCACAAAAAAAAAAGTGGCAGTATTTTTTTTTTCATCATCAGGAAAATGTCATTCCTGTATGACAATACCGCATGATTTTTGATTTCAGGATGCAAGATATATTCCTAAGAAACTTGCAAAATATTATTCTAGAATGGAAACAGAATCTGAAAAGTAATTTGCTTGCAAAATTCAGTTTTCAGAAGTGATTGGATGTAGCAAGCTTTCAATCTTATTCCACTGAGTGCGTCATTTACATAAATTGAATAGTAGCCATTGGCGTTCTTTTTTTATGGAGGTAGTACCGTAACTATTTTAGCATTAGCAGGTTTAATATTTTCGATTTCTATACCAGTACCCGTCTGTTAATTTTTTAATTCGACGTTAGTGGCAAGCCCGGATCTAGATAAAAAATAAAGGAGGTGGGGGGGGGGAGTTGTTTTCCATTGCAGCATAACGTTTTCCCCCTTAGCTTCAGATGTTTTTTAAAGAAATTCATGAAAAATGTTTTAAATGTGCACAGGTTTAATAATTTTGACCTCCATTTCTCTTACTAGCATTTTTAAAGAGGGGGCATGCCCCCCCCCTCCCACCGCTGATTTGTGGTCTGTTTACTTCTGATGGCATTCTGTTGATCATCCACAACAGAAGTCCATAACTAACAAAAAGAAGTCGTCGAAGCTGTGTGGCATTTGGTATCGCCAAGGCCTACACTGATTAACATTCTGCTGAAATGCGATTGCCTGTGTACGTAAATGAATCCCATTATATGTCCATGATATCGTCTCGAAACAGGTGCCTTTCGGTTCGCTGTCTAATTGTCGAAATTTTAGGATGCATGAAATCTTGAAAATGAAGAGCCAATATAAATAACTCGATATAACGACAGATATTTTACATATTTCACGTTAGTAAAGAAACCACTCTAAAATATTCACTAAATTGGCACCGTTAGTACTCTTGGTTGCAGAGTAAAGGGACCTATGAATCAACCAACGTGTAAGTATTTCCTTCCTGATGTATATTGTCATTCTGCTGAGATCTCGCTTTCCTCACAGATTTTTTTCTATGGCGTATTATACTGCGAGGTTATTGTTCGACCTGTGTGCCATATGGGACTCCCAAAAAGTAATTAAAAATTATCCAGTTACTGGTCAATAAAATTTCACCCCAATCAAAGGATGTTACATTTTATCTCCCTTGTACAGAGTTGAAAGTGGTAACAATGTTCTGTTTTCCAGGATGTCCTACAAGTGCCCCACGGCCCCTCCTCCTCCCCCAGAAGTCTCGAGGACGACAACGATGTCCTCCACGACCCCGTTGGGTAACGAGAGTCCTACGAGTCAAGTGACCACGTGGAGTCCTCGCACCATCATCTACACTCTCCCTCCAACCCAAGGGAGCAGAACTTCAGGAGCAGGGACAGGACCTGGGGGGTTGGTACTTGCCGTCTGGATGACAGCTGCCTCTTGGGCGTGGATCAGTTTCAGCAGCTGATGAGTAGCGAAGATGAGGACTCACTATTGCTCTGGTGAAAACTGAACAGAGATGGCTATGCCTCTCAACTGTATATAAGATAGTGCTACAGAATCCATTATAAGTTCATAGGGGAGGGCACGTTTTCCTCTGTTGATCAGAAAGTGACAAACTACCTTATGGAGGTCCGTTTCGATACGACACTCAGTGATAATGTGGTGTACGCCTTAAGTTGAAAGATAGTAATGTGTTGTGGCAACAAGGAAAATAATAACTAAAGTGAAAAATGTTTTGCTAGTAGGAAATTTAATATCCACGTGATTTCATCAGTTTAATAAAGAAAGAAAAAGCGATAATTGAAACGAAAAATATGCAAGGCGAACCTGAAAATTAATTTGAGATTATTTTCGTATTTTATCTTGGTATTACGGTCAAAGAAATCGGCAATGGATACTCAGAAATTGAGTTAAAGAGATTCGATAAATGCATGATTATGACGCATCAGGTCTTTCATACAACACCCAGCAAATTCATTACTTAATGCCCACGTCTAGTGGAAAAAATGCATATTTATTCACTTCGTTTTCTGCTATAGATGAAGACTCTGAAATAGCAAAACCCCAGGAAACTCTGATGGGGAGGATCTCTGAAGAGATGATCAATTGAAATTCGACAGAAGATGAGTGGGACAGGATCATCCCCCGAAGTTCGTTTGCTATGTTCACGTAGAGGACACTGCTTCACAACATTTTGCAGTACAAAATTATAACTATTATTGAAGAGTTCCATTTGGAATGAACCGTGTGAAGTTTTGGGAAACAGCGCCCTTCCTGTCGGTAGTGCAGCGTATAAGTAATCATTTTGTAGCCGCTGCCAGGCAGAGAATTTGGAGAAATCGGTTAACAAAGAATTGAGAGTCGTTTAAATCGTAATCCGGAGAAATAACTGCTCGAGATATTTCTCTTTTGGTTTTCAGAGGTGGTGAGAGAAGAGTTGTAAGTTCGCGGTTGACTCGAGAGGTAAAGAGGAACCTATAGTTTCGAAACTCTCAGTGAAGAAGAGACACAAATCCTTGAAACGTAAACATGGCTTACGATGTTTCAGAAGAGAAAACGAATGACAACATTTGGTTGGCGAATGACTGACGAATGCTTATCTGCTTTCAGATATGCAGAAACGTGTGGACTCGGAATGCAGCAGACGATTCATCGAATGCAGAGAGACAAGCTTCAGTTCTTCAGATAATAAGAAGTTTATGTGGTAGGAGAGGAGGAAATCTCTTTTCACCATGGCATTTTGAATTAGTTTCAATTAGTGAAATGGTGATAAATTATCATAGGGATTTTTGGTCTCTTAACTTTCGTCAACGAAGTAGTCGCGTGAAAGTTTCTTATTATCGATTCCACCATTAAAGTGAGTAATAATAAATTCATCACAAAAAGTGTCACTGAATGATCTGCACAAATCCAAAGTGAAAACGTTTCTCACTATCATCGGCACCTCATGAAATCTGTGACTTGTGAATTCATTATTTTCATATGCAGTAGGTTAAATAAAGTGATTTCCACTAAAATATGCACACTTGAGAATTTTAATAACACCAATTTCTTTGAAGGAGTAATTTAGGTGGGGAGGGTTTTCGTTCAGTACGCCACTGCTCAATCACTTTTAATCTTCTATTGATTTAAAAAATACATATAAAATCATCAAGCAGTCATACGTAGATTGTGGGATACAACCAGACTTGTTAAAAATCGGAATTCGGAATGCATCCATTTGGAGCAGACGTACGCAACACGTCGCGCACGAGTATGGGCTGCTCGCCGATTCACCCTTTATTAGCGCGAGCGAGCATAATCCAGGCGCAAAATTTCGTTCGCTGTTACTGGCATCACTCGATTTGGCGCTCCAAGCTTTAAAGAATCCCTTACAGCTGCTGCAGAAAACAACGCATTTTAGTTTATATTTCGCATTCCTATAACGTTGTTTTAAATATTTGAAATATTTTTTCTAATTAAACTATTTTGATATCCCAGTTGGTAACAACTGAAATAAATACTTAAAGGGTAAAAAATTTAAATACCATTATACTTTTTTTCTATATGGATTAGGATGTTGTCAAAAACGTTTGGCTCTCTCCGCTGAAAAAGATTGTTGATCTCTGTCCCGAACAATAACTTCTGCATTTGGACACTTTTGAAAAGAAATTGTTTAACATTGTCCAGCCATCTGATTCTAGATTAAGTGGTTTCCAGGAGAGATAGTTTGTCGTAGCCGCATTAAGAAATATTAAATGAGATTTTAAACGTATATGTACAGACTTATAAAGGTAAATTTTTTGGAAAATATGAAAGGTTTTATTTTTTATTTTTAACCCATCTTTAGTCAATCGTCATCCAATATTCACAGACTGTGGGCTGTCACCGTATTTTATACATTTTGATCCAAAGGAAGACTTTTAAAATAATATAACGAATGCTACAAGTTTGAATATACACTGTGGGGCGTGTTTGAAAATGCCTTTTTTGTGGAGAATTTGTGTAACTAAAAATTATCACTAATATTTTTTTCATTCCAATTATTGAAAATTTCTGGTGGTCGCATCTAAATTGCGCGCGACAGCACTTAAGAAACATTGTTCTAGAACTTCCTGTTTTTCTTACGACTTTTAGGCACGTCGTTCTTAATAAGCAACGTTGTTTTTCTTTCAACTTCAAATTCTCCCCCGCATGACACAAACGTTAAAATTAATAACACCCATATTGCAGTTTCTACTTCCATGAAGTACTCAGGTATGACGATAGATAATAATCTTGACTTTGGAATTCACATTAATAAAACCGTCGCTTCAGTTTCTAAAAGAGTTTATATATTGAGGTACATTCGAAACTATACATCTTCCTATGCTCCATTGTTCTACAAAATTTACATCCGACCGAAACTCGAATATTGTGATTCCACTCTTTTTGGTATTAATAAAAAGAACTCTTAAAAATTAGGAAAAGTTTAAAATGAAGCTCTCAAAATCATCAGCAAAATCTATTTTAACAAACGAGAATCTCGAACACTTACTGATATTCGTTCCAACTACAAAATTCCCACTCTTGAATTTAGAAGAAAGTTGCGGTTTATTACCCTTATTCACGACACTGTAACAAGTCTCATCCCCTTCATTCGATTCTTACACCCTATATTCGATTACGACATCGCCACATCCTTCGCTCTGATAATAAAATGTTTTCTACTCCCAAGATTTTCAAAGCTAAGTAAATTTCTTTTGCACTTCAAAGCAGCCTCATCTTGGAACTCTCTACCGAGCGATATCACTTCTTTAAATTCTAAAACAAAATTCAAAAACTATATTACTCCACTCCTATTAGAATATTGAAACGTTTGACCAACAACATCTCCTCACCCCTATTCTCACTCCTCATCTTTGCCCTTTGGATAAATCCGCAATCCTTTCCCCCCTTCCCCCTTAAGTTTACTATTTTTTTTTTATCATATTTCATATTATATGTTTGTCTTCGTCTGCGCAACTTCTCGTTTTGTTTATATGTATCAAATAATTATACAATTCCTGTAAGCATGTTTGTATATTTGTACTATCAATATTTCTTTTTAATTTCTCAAATGTACTGGGACATCAAGCCACTTGAACATTTGAATTAATATCCAAAATTACCTGTACCTTTGCCTTTACTGCATGAAATAAATTATTATTATTAGTTTAGTCCATCAAGCCCAATTTAGACACTAGAGGGAAAAAAAAACTATATTCTTAAAGAGTTCTTGAAAACGACATATACATTTCTGTTAAGTAATAAATTATTATTATATTTTTAATGAAATCGAGAAAACGTTTTGAATAAAAAAACAAAAATATACGTTTTTAATGAAAAGTTACAACTCTCGTCCAGTTGTGTCTGAGTTTCAACTTTCTCCGCTAATTTTCACCCTGTCTCGGCGAGAACAAAGCCAATAATAGTGCGACGACAAAGCCGTCTCTGTCAGACGGGAAAGTAAACCACTGTGACATTCCGTGCAAAATTTCATGTTAAAGAGCATGATGCTAGACGGCGTTGATGGACTGGCATGTTGGATAGGCTAACTTGGAGTTTTGTCTTTCTAACTTAACTAGTAAAACAGCTTAAGCTTTTATCAGGATAGGTTGCATACTAATGAGGGATATGGCTTGTTAAAATTAGCGGGCTTCTTTTACTCCTTAGTTTGGCAAATCAATCAGAAAACTATTTTTCAGTCCATTACTTGCAATGAAGATAGATGTATTATTGACTTCAATACAAATTCTGTTTCACAATCTAAAATTAACCGGCTGTCTCAAATGAAAGTTCCATTAGTAAACCTTGTCCTCCTCTTCAGTGTCGTATATTTCCAGCATTTCGGATATAAATTCAAAGTCAAATTAAGAAACATCTTTCTCAAGGGCATCACCATTCCAAAGAACTTGAGTAACTCCACCTGATAAGTTTTTCATCCCTTTTGTTTCTTCTGTAAATGCCCCAAGGTATATTTTCTTACAACTCTCATCAAAAACGTTAAAGAAATATTTTTTTACCCTGAGAGTAGAGAAAATCATCTTTTGAAAAATCCTGTTTTCGGAAATGGGAGTCGTACTTGAACTGCTGTGCTTTATTGGTTCTGTTCATCATCAGAGGGAAGCGAGTGAAAATAACTCCTTCCAGTTTATGCTTGGATGCCATTTACAGACCATTTTGTGATGAGGACGTCATGCAATGGGAACTAAAAGAATAGCAAGTTACTTCAGATGAAGAAAAGCTAGTTTTAAATTTTTCCAAACAAGTTCTGCAGAATTGTTTAATCATAAACGACGAAACAGTCCAGTGATTTCTTAAGAGCAAAAATTTCCCAAGAAGTAGAGAGAAATGCTCCTCCCCCCATTGTTACATCTCTGCCTTGAGGGGCGAGGGTGGCTCAGTCGGTAGCGCGCCAGTCTCGTAATCTGTAGTTCCCAGATTCGAGTCCCAGCTGGGTCAGCGATGAGATTTATTTCCGCAAAATTTCCCGCCCTGCCCACGGTCAGTAGGGGACACCGATTGGGCTTGGAAAGGTCGCCGCCTGTCGGTGGAACGTTAAGCAGTGGTTCCGTGTATGGGAGAGACATACCCTGTGCACGTTAAAGAACACGCTGGTCCCGTGTATGGGAAAGCCATACCCTTTGCACGTTAAAGAACACGCTGGTCCCATGTAGGGGAGAGCCATACCCTGCGCACGTTAAAGAACACGCTGGTCCCGTGTATGGGAGAGCCATACCCTGTGCACGTTAAAGAACACTCTGGTCCCGTGTATGGGAGAGCCATACCCTGTGCACGTTAAAGAACACGCTGGTCCCGTGTATGGGAGAGCCATACCCTGTGCACGTTAAAGAACACGCTGGTCCCGTGTATGGGAGAGCCATACCCTGCGCACGTTAAAGAACACACTGGTCCGGTGTATGGGAGAGCCATACCCTGTGCACGTTAAAGAACACGCTGGTCCCGTGTATGGGAGAGCCATACCCTGTGCACGTTAAAGAACACGCTGGTCCCGTGTAGGGGAGAGTATTACCCTGCGCACGTCAAAGAACACGCTGGTCCGGTGTATGGGAGAGCCATACCCTGTGCACGTTAAAGAACACGCTGGTCCCGTGTATGGGAGAGCCATACCCTGTGCACGTTAAAGAACACGCTGGTCCCGTGTAGGGGAGAGCCATACCCTGCGCACGTTAAAGAACACGCTGGTCCCGTGTAGGGGAGAGCCATACCCTGCGCACGTTAAAGAACACGCTGGTCCCATGTAGGGGAGAGCCATACCCTGCGCACGTTAAAGAACATGCTGGTCCGGTGTATGGGAGAGCCATACCCTGTGCACGTTAAAGAACACGCTGGTCCCGTGTATGGGAGAGCCATACCCTGTGCACGTTAAAGAACACGCTGGTCCCGTGTAGGGGAGAGCCATACCCTGCGCACATTAAAGAACACGCTGGTCCCGTGTAGGGGAGAGCCATACCCTGTGCACGTTAAAGAACACGCTGGTCCCGTGTATGGGAGAGCCATACCCTGCGCACGTTAAAGAACACGCTGGTCCCGTGTATGGGAGAGCCATACCCTGTGCCCGTTAAAGAACACGCTGGTCCCGTGTATGGGAAAGCCATACCCTGCGCACGTTAAAGAACACGTTGGTCCCGTGTATGGGAGAGCCATACCCTGTGCCCGTTAAAGAACACGCTGGTCCCGTGTAGGGGAGAGCCATACCCTGCGCACGTTAAAGAACACGCTGGTCCCGTGTATGGGAGAGCCATACCCTGCGCACATTAAAGAACACGCTGGTCCCGTGTATGGGAGAGCCATACCTTGCGCACGTTAAAGAACACGCTAGTCCCGTGTATGGGAGAGCCATACCCTGTGCCCGTTAAAGGACACGCTGGTCCCGTGTAGGGGAGAGCCATACCCTGTGCCCGTTAAAGAACACGCTGGTCCCGTGTAGGGGAGAGCCATACCCTGCGCACGTTAAAGAACACGCTGGTCCCGTGTAGGGGAGAGCCATACCCTGCGCACGTTAAAGAACACGCTGGTCCCGTGTAGGGGAGAGCCATACCCTGCGCACGTTAAAGAACACGCTGGTCCAGTGTATGGGAGAGCCATACCCTGTGCACGTTAAAGAACACGCTGGTCCCGTGTAGGGGAGAGCCATACCCTGCGCACATTAAAGAACACGCTGGTCCCGTGTATGGGAGAGCCATACCCTGCGCACGTTAAAGGACACGCTGGTGCCGTGTAGGGGAGAGCCATACCCTGTGCCCGTTAAAGGACACGCTGGTGCCGTGTAGGGGAGAGCCATACCCTGTGCCCGTTAAAGAACACGCTGGTCCCGTGTATGGGAGAGCCATACCCTGTGCACGTTAAAGAACACGCTGGTCCCGTGTAGGGGAGAGCCATACCCTGCGCACATTAAAGAGCACGCTGGTCCCGTGTAGGGGAGAGCCATACCCTGTGCACGTTAAAGAACACGCTGGTCCCGTGTATGGGAGAGCCATACCCTGCGCACGTTAAAGAACACGCTGGTCCCGTGTATGGGAGAGCCATACCCTGTGCCCGTTAAAGAACACGCTGGTCCCGTGTATGGGAGAGCCATACCCTGCGCACGTTAAAGAACACGTTGGTCCCGTGTATGGGAGAGCCATACTCTGTGCCCGTTAAAGAACACGCTGGTCCCGTGTATGGGAGAGCCATACCCTGCACACGTTAAAGAACACGCTGGTCCCGTGTATGGGAGAGCCATACCCTGCGCACGTTAAAGAACACGCTGGTCCCGTGTAGGGGAGAGCCATACTCTGCGCACGTTAAAGAACACGCTGCTCCCGTGTATGGGAGAGCCATACCCTGTGCCTGTTAAAGAACACGCTGGTCCCGTGTGGGGGAGAGCCATACCCTGCGCACGTTAAAGAACACGCTGGTCCCGTGTATGGGAGAGCCATACCCTGCGCACGTTAAAGAACACGCTGGTCCGGTGTATGGGAGAGTCATACCCTGTGCACGTTAAAGAACACGCTGGTCCCGTGTATGGGAGAGCCATACCCTGTGCACGTTAAAGAACACGCTGGTCCCGTGTATGGGAGAGCCATACCCTGTGCACGTTAAAGAACACGCTGGTCCGGTGTATGGGAGAGTCATACCCTGTGCACGTTAAAGAACCCGCTGGTCCCGTGTATGGGAGAGTCATACCCTGTGCACGTTAAAGAACACGCTGGTCCCGTGTAGGGGAGAGCCATACCCTGCGCACATTAAAGAACACGCTGGTCCCGTGTAGGGGAGAGCCATACCCTGCGCACGTTAAAGAACACGCTGGTCCCGTGTATGGGAGAGCCATACCCTGCGCATGTTAAAGAACACGCTGGTCCCGTGTATGGGAGAGCCATACCCTGCGCACGTTAAAGAACACGTTGGTCCTGTGTATGGGAGAGCCATACCATGTGCCCGTTAAAGAACACGCTGGTCCCGTGTATGGGAGAGCCATACCCTGCGCACGTTAAAGAACACGCTGGTCCCGTGTATGGGAGAGCCATACCCTGCGCACGTTAAAGAACACGCTGGTCCCGTGCAGGGGAGAGCCATATCCTGCGCACGTTAAAGAACACGCTGGTCCGGTGTATGGGAGAGTCATACCCTGTGCACGTTAAAGAACACGCTGGTGCCGTGTAGGGGAGAGCCATACCCTGTGCACGTTAAAGAACACGCTTTTCCCGTGTAGGGGAGAGCCATACCCTGCGCACGTTAAAGAACACGCTGGTCCGGTGTAGGGGAGAGCCATACCCTGCGCACGTTAAAGAACACGCTGGTCCCGTGTATGGGAGAGCCATACCCTGTGCACGTTAAAGAACACGCTGGTCCCGTGTAGGGGAGAGCCATACCCTGCGCACGTTAAAGAACACGCTGGTCCCGTGTAGGGGAGAGCCATACCCTGCGCACGTTAAAGAACACGCTGGTCCCGTGTAGGGGAGAGCCATACCCTGCGCACGTTAAAGAACACGCTGGTCCCGTGTATGGGAGAGCCATACCCTGTGCCCGTTAAAGAACACGCTGGTCCCGTGTATGGGAGAGCCATACCCTGCGCACGTTAAAGAACACGCTGGTCCCGTGTATGGGAGAGCCATACCCTGCGCACGTTAAAGAACACGCTGGTCCCGTGTATGGGAGAGCCATACCTTGCGCACGTTAAAGAACACGCTGGTCCCGTGTATGGGAGAGCCATACCCTGCGCACGTTAAAGGACACGCTGGTGCCGTGTAGGGGAGAGCCATACCCTGTGCCCGTTAAAGGACATGCTGGTGCCGTGTAGGGGAGAGCCATACCCTGTGCCCGTTAAAGAACACGCTGGTCCCGTGTATGGGAGAGCCATACCCTGTGCACGTTAAAGAACACGCTGGTCCCGTGTAGGGGAGAGCCGTACCCTGTGCACGTTAAAGAACACGCTGGTCCCGTGTAGGGGAGAGCCGTACCCTGTGCACGTTAAAGAACACGCTGGTCCCATGTATGGGAGAGCCGTACCCTGCGCACGTTAAAGAACACGCTGGTCCCGTGTATGGGAGAGCCGTACCCTGTGCACGTTAAAGAACACGCTGGTCCCGTGTATGGGAGAGCCATACCCTGCGCACGTTAAAGAACACGCTGGTCCCGTGTATGGGAGAGCCATACCCTGCGCACGTTAAAGAACACGCTGGTCCCGTGTATGGGAGAGCCATACCCTGCGCACGTTAAAGAACACGCTGGTCCCGTGTAGGGGAGAGCCATACCCTGTGCACGTTAAAGAACACGCTGGTCCCGTGTAGGGGAGAGCCATACCCTGCGCACCTTAAAGAACACGCTGGTCCCTTGTAGGGGAGAGCCATACCCTGCGCACGTTAAAGAACACGCTGGTCCCGTGTAGGGGAGAGCCATGCCCTGCGCGCGTTAAAGAACACGCTGGTCCCGTGTAGGGGAGAGCCATGCCCTGCGCACGTTAAAGAACACGCTGGTCCCGTGTAGGGGAGAGCCATACCCTGCGCACGTTAAAGAACACGCTGGTCCCGTGTAGGGGAGAGCCATACCCTGCGCACGTTAAAGAACACGCTGGTCCCGTGTAGGGGAGAGCCATACCCTGTGCACGTTAAAGAACACGCTGGTCCCGTGTATGGGAGAGCCATACCCTGCGCACGTTAAAGAACACGCTGGTCCCGTGTATGGGAGAGCCATACCCTGTGCCCGTTAAAGAACACGCTGGTCCCGTGTATGGGAGAGCCATACCCTGCGCACGTTAAAGAACACGTTGGTCCCGTGTATGGGAGAGCCATACTCTGTGCCCGTTAAAGAACACGCTGGTCCCGTGTATGGGAGAGCCATACCCTGCACACGTTAAAGAACACGCTGGTCCCGTGTATGGGAGAGCCATACCCTGCGCACGTTAAAGAACACGCTGGTCCCGTGTATGGGAGAGCCATACCCTGCGCACGTTAAAGAACACGCTGGTCCCGTGTATGGGAGAGCCATACCTTGCGCACGTTAAAGAACACGCTAGTCCCGTGTATGGGAGAGCCATACCCTGTGCCCGTTAAAGGACACGCTGGTCCCGTGTAGGGGAGAGCCATACCCTGTGCCCGTTAAAGAACACGCTGGTCCCGTGTAGGGGAGAGCCATACCCTGCGCACGTTAAAGAACACGCTGGTCCCGTGTAGGGGAGAGCCATACCCTGCGCACGTTAAAGAACACGCTGGTCCCGTGTAGGGGAGAGCCATACCCTGCGCACGTTAAAGAACACGCTGGTCCAGTGTATGGGAGAGCCATACCCTGTGCACGTTAAAGAACACGCTGGTCCCGTGTAGGGGAGAGCCATACCCTGCGCACATTAAAGAACACGCTGGTCCCGTGTATGGGAGAGCCATACCCTGCGCACGTTAAAGGACACGCTGGTGCCGTGTAGGGGAGAGCCATACCCTGTGCCCGTTAAAGGACACGCTGGTGCCGTGTAGGGGAGAGCCATACCCTGTGCCCGTTAAAGAACACGCTGGTCCCGTGTATGGGAGAGCCATACCCTGTGCACGTTAAAGAACACGCTGGTCCCGTGTAGGGGAGAGCCATACCCTGCGCACATTAAAGAGCACGCTGGTCCCGTGTAGGGGAGAGCCATACCCTGTGCACGTTAAAGAACACGCTGGTCCCGTGTATGGGAGAGCCATACCCTGCGCACGTTAAAGAACACGCTGGTCCCGTGTATGGGAGAGCCATACCCTGTGCCCGTTAAAGAACACGCTGGTCCCGTGTATGGGAGAGCCATACCCTGCGCACGTTAAAGAACACGTTGGTCCCGTGTATGGGAGAGCCATACTCTGTGCCCGTTAAAGAACACGCTGGTCCCGTGTATGGGAGAGCCATACCCTGCACACGTTAAAGAACACGCTGGTCCCGTGTATGGGAGAGCCATACCCTGCGCACGTTAAAGAACACGCTGGTCCCGTGTAGGGGAGAGCCATACCCTGCGCACGTTAAAGAACACGCTGCTCCCGTGTATGGGAGAGCCATACCCTGTGCCTGTTAAAGAACACGCTGGTCCCGTGTGGGGGAGAGCCATACCCTGCGCACGTTAAAGAACACGCTGGTCCCGTGTATGGGAGAGCCATACCCTGCGCACGTTAAAGAACACGCTGGTCCGGTGTATGGGAGAGTCATACCCTGTGCACGTTAAAGAACACGCTGGTCCCGTGTATGGGAGAGCCATACCCTGTGCACGTTAAAGAACACGCTGGTCCCGTGTATGGGAGAGCCATACCCTGTGCACGTTAAAGAACACGCTGGTCCGGTGTATGGGAGAGTCATACCCTGTGCACGTTAAAGAACCCGCTGGTCCCGTGTATGGGAGAGCCATACCCTGTGCACGTTAAAGAACACGCTGGTCCCGTGTAGGGGAGAGCCATACCCTGCGCACATTAAAGAACACGCTGGTCCCGTGTAGGGGAGAGCCATACCCTGCGCACGTTAAAGAACACGCTGGTCCCGTGTATGGGAGAGCCATACCCTGCGCATGTTAAAGAACACGCTGGTCCCGTGTATGGGAGAGCCATACCCTGCGCACATTAAAGAACACGTTGGTCCTGTGTATGGGAGAGCCATACCATGTGCCCGTTAAAGAACACGCTGGTCCCGTGTATGGGAGAGCCATACCCTGCGCACGTTAAAGAACACGCTGGTCCCGTGTATGGGAGAGCCATACCCTGCGCACGTTAAAGAACACGCTGGTCCCGTGCAGGGGAGAGCCATATCCTGCGCACGTTAAAGAACACGCTGGTCCGGTGTATGGGAGAGTCATACCCTGTGCACGTTAAAGAACACGCTGGTGCCGTGTAGGGGAGAGCCATACCCTGTGCACGTTAAAGAACACGCTTTTCCCGTGTAGGGGAGAGCCATACCCTGCGCACGTTAAAGAACACGCTGGTCCGGTGTAGGGGAGAGCCATACCCTGCGCACGTTAAAGAACACGCTGGTCCCGTGTATGGGAGAGCCATACCCTGTGCACGTTAAAGAACACGCTGGTCCCGTGTAGGGGAGAGCCATACCCTGCGCACGTTAAAGAACACGCTGGTCCCGTGTAGGGGAGAGCCATACCCTGCGCACGTTAAAGAACACGCTGGTCCCGTGTAGGGGAGAGCCATACCCTGCGCACGTTAAAGAACACGCTGGTCCCGTGTATGGGAGAGCCATACCCTGTGCCCGTTAAAGAACACGCTGGTCCCGTGTATGGGAGAGCCATACCCTGCGCACGTTAAAGAACACGCTGGTCCCGTGTATGGGAGAGCCATACCCTGCGCACGTTAAAGAACACGCTGGTCCCGTGTATGGGAGAGCCATACCTTGCGCACGTTAAAGAACACGCTGGTCCCGTGTATGGGAGAGCCATACCCTGCGCACGTTAAAGGACACGCTGGTGCCGTGTAGGGGAGAGCCATACCCTGTGCCCGTTAAAGGACATGCTGGTGCCGTGTAGGGGAGAGCCATACCCTGTGCCCGTTAAAGAACACGCTGGTCCCGTGTATGGGAGAGCCATACCCTGTGCACGTTAAAGAACACGCTGGTCCCGTGTAGGGGAGAGCCGTACCCTGTGCACGTTAAAGAACACGCTGGTCCCGTGTAGGGGAGAGCCGTACCCTGTGCACGTTAAAGAACACGCTGGTCCCATGTATGGGAGAGCCGTACCCTGCACACGTTAAAGAACACGCTGGTCCCGTGTATGGGAGAGCCGTACCCTGTGCACGTTAAAGAACACGCTGGTCCCGTGTATGGGAGAGCCATACCCTGCGCACGTTAAAGAACACGCTGGTCCCGTGTATGGGAGAGCCATACCCTGCGCACGTTAAAGAACACGCTGGTCCCGTGTATGGGAGAGCCATACCCTGCGCACGTTAAAGAACACGCTGGTCCCGTGTAGGGGAGAGCCATACCCTGTGCACGTTAAAGAACACGCTGGTCCCGTGTAGGGGAGAGCCATACCCTGCGCACCTTAAAGAACACGCTGGTCCCTTGTAGGGGAGAGCCATACCCTGCGCACGTTAAAGAACACGCTGGTCCCGTGTAGGGGAGAGCCATGCCCTGCGCGCGTTAAAGAACACGCTGGTCCCGTGTAGGGGAGAGCCATGCCCTGCGCACGTTAAAGAACACGCTGGTCCCGTGTATGGGAGAGCCATGCCCTGCGCACGTCAAAGAACACGCTGGTCCCATGTATGGGAGAGCCATGCCCTGAGCGCGTCAAAGAACACGCTGGTCCCGTGTATGGGAGAGCCATGCCATGCGCGCGTCAAAGAACACGCTGGTCCCGTGTATGGGAGAGCCATGCCCTGAGCGCGTCAAAGAACACGCTGGTCCCGTGTAGAGCTATGCCCTGCGCACGTCAAAGAACACGCTGGTCCGGTGTATGGGAGAGCCATGCCCTGCGCACATTAAAGAACACGCTGGTCCTGTGTATGGGAGAGCCATGCCCTGCGCGCGTCAAAGAACACGCTGGTCCCGTGTATGGGAGAGCCATGCCCTGCGCGCGTCAAAGAACACGCTGGTCCCGTGTATGGGAGAGCCATGCCCTGCGCGCGTCAAAGAACACGCTGGTCCCGTGTATGGGAGAGCCATGCCCTGCGCGCGTGAAAGAACACGCTGGCCCCGTGTATGGGAGAGCCATGCCCTGCGCGCGTGAAAGAACACGCTGGTCCCGTGTATGGGAGAGCCATGCCCTGCGCACGTCAAAGAACACGCTGGTCCCGTGTATGGGAGAGCCATGCCCTGCGCGCGTCAAAGAACACGCTGTTCCCGTGTATGGGAGAGCCATGCCCTGCGCGCGTCAAAGAACACGCTGTTCCCGTGTATGGGAGAGCCATGCCCTGCGCGCGTCAAAGAACACGCTGGTCCCGTGTATGGGAGAGCCATGCCCTGCGCGCGTCAAAGAACACGCTGGTCCCGTGTATGGGAGAGCCATGCCCTGCACGCGTCAAAGAACACGCTGGTCCCGTGTATGGGAGAGCCATGCCCTGTGCACGTTAAAGAACACGCTGCTCCCGTGTATGGGAGAGCCATGCCCTGCACGCGTCAAAGAACACGCTGGTCCCGTGTATGGGAGAGCCATGCCCTGTGCACGTTAAAGAACACGCTGGTCCCGTGTATGGGAGAGCCATACCCTGTGCACGTTAAAGAACACGCTGTGACGGGAGGCTACCATCTGTCTCCCAACAGCTGTTGCAGTGGTTTCCCTCCCCCAACCTTCTCTGCGTCTTCGGGGTCCATGTGACCTGATCATTAAGCCCATGGTGTGCAAAAAAGTGCCACTCAGAGGTAAAACAACCCAACCCAACTCTGCCCTGAAGTGATCAGAGCAATATCATAAGTCAAAAACGTCCCTTAAAGAGGAAGGAATTTAACGCAAAGCAAAACTAAATATTAATCTCGAATGTGATCATAATTTGCTTCGAAATTCTCTCACGCGTAGAGGCACTGGGTTTGAGAGAACTTTGCTTGTAAAAGCGTTTATAAAAATGAATCAAGCATATGCACATGTGTAAGAAACTCAACTTAGGTTGGTTGGGGTTTTATGGCGTCTGGGCAACTAAGGCCACGATGAGCCAAACAAGATATACAGTAAAAAAAAAACACTCCCTCAACAGCTGCTTGCCACAGAGGTCCGACAGGAGCCTGTCAGTGGTTATGCCACAGTAGAAGGTCTGAGAGGATGGCAGGAACTGAGTAGAAAAACAACACAAAAGTCCATTCCTTATCCGGGGCTCGAACCCAGGTCCCGTAGATCAGTAGCCAAGCGCGCTAACCACTCGGCCGAGAAGAAAAATATGAAAGTCATTAAGACACAAAAGCAAAGTTAAAAGCAAAAGACAGGAAAGGAAATAACAATAAGGACAATAAAACAGTAGAGAAGGTAAAACTTTAAATGTAAATAAAGCAACCGGTAAAAATCTAAAAATTGAAATACAATTGGCACAAAGGGCTTTTCAGAGATGTTTTAAATGTGTTGTTTCTACTCCCATTGTTTATAATGAGGATAGATGCATTTTTGGCTTTAATGTTGGCCAAGGGACCTGGTTTCGATCCCCGGATAAGGCATGGTTGTATGTGTCGTTTTTCTGCTGAGGTCCTGCCATCCTCTCAGATCTTCTGCTTTGGCATATAATCTGATAGGCTCCTGTCAGATCTCTGTGGCAAGCAGCTGCTTGAGGGGGTATTTATTTATTTTATTTATTTTATACAGTATCACATTCTGAAGTCGTTTTGGCTATCTCTAAATTAAAATTGCATAAATCCCCTGGGATGGATGAAATCTCCATTGAAATGCTTAGACTGGGAATATTTGTGTTGTCACATGGCTGACTGAAATTTTTAATATTTTTTATAATAAAGGTGCTGTTTCTAAGGATTTTATTAGAGCTATTATTGTCCCGATTTTTAAAAAAGGTGATCGCAGTTTTTGTGAAAATTATAGGGGAATTAATTTAATTTCTGTTCCAGGTAAAGTTCTTTGCATTATTATCTTAATATAATTAAGAATTTGGTTGCTGGACAACTGCGTGATGAACAGTGTGGATTCAGAAGTGGTAGGGGATGTGTAGATCAGATGTTTTCACTCAGGCAGATTCTTGAGAAATGTTTAGAGTTTCAGAAACCTGTGGTTGCTAGCTTTGTTGATTTCAAAAAGGCTTTTGATTTGGGGTTGATTGTTAGATCGTATGGAATACCTGACAAGTTAGTGTAATGAAAGCTCTCTATAATAACACTGAATCGTATGTAATCTGTAAATGGTAGCTAGGCATACACTGGAAGGACAGCTGTGTACCAATTCCCAGAGATGACGCACAGAACCGCCCAGATAAAAGATGTCTGAATGTAAGAGGTTCGGAATTTGATGACAGCTTAAATGGATTTGACGTTCACAATTAAAAGCTGGAAAATCGATTAAAATGCGACCTGTGTTTAAATTAGTGTCACAAATCTCGTGCATAGGATCGTCACCCACCTGAAGAGTAAAAGACTGTGTAATAAATACATGAGCTATGCGTAATCGAGCAACTACTACTATCTCCTTGCAATTCCTACGAAAAGATGGCTGCCACGATTTGATAGCAGACTTGATCTGGAATAATTTGCTGTCCATCTGTTCTGTCCACTCTCCTTAGGAGGTCGTTGAGATATTCGATAAAATAGTCGCATTCTTTCGGTTAATAATACTCCGACATTTATTTTGGGTTATGGAGTTTATGACGCGAAATGTTTTCAGAAACACTCATGGATCCGGATATTTGTTAATTTTTCTGGGAATATCGTCGAAATGTACTTTGTCATCAGAAATGACAGTTTTATTTTGATTTCGCATTTTAACGCGAATTAAAATATGTTTTTAATCTATTTCAGTTGAAGTTGGATGTTTTACAGGCTGGAAAAAAATTCTTTTTGCAAATTTTCGCTTTCATCTAAAGAGTGGAAATTGCTTATCCATGACTATAAGTCTTAAAGTACTTTCACTTTTCGAAACAGAATAGAATTATTAGCTCCCAACTTTCAGCGGTCCTCCTACAGCATGCAACATTAATAAAAAAGGCAACGGGAAAATCTGCTCTCCTAGCTGAACCAAGGAAACATCTCGTGTGTTTCGGTATTCAAATCTTGGATATTGATGGTTTCATTTTCCTCACGATTTGATAATTTGGCTTGATGAGGCACAATTGCATCTAAAAATCAACCGTAAAACACTGATCATTGTCTTATAAAAAGCGTCTTTCAACTGAAACTTAAGAAATATTGTTCTAATGTTAAGAAAACTACATTCAACACTGAAGTTCTGAAAGATACAGATATAGCCAAAGCATATCATGATAGGCTACTCAGTAATTATGACAATCGTGGTTTGCTTACTGCTGAAGTTGAGAAAGAATGGGATCAGTTTAAACAGGCTCTTCTTGAAACCAACAGTACTCTCTTGGGTAAAAGGGAACAGAGGAAACAAAATTATTTGAGTAATAAAGCTATGGAATTCATTTCTGAAAGAAGAAAGTGCAGGAATAATATGAATCAACACCCTACTTGTCCTAACAGAAGGCATTACAACGAACTTAACTGATCCTTTACACGTTTAGTTACAGCTGATAAGAATCTTTGGCTTAATAGCTTGGCTGACAAAGCTGAGGAAGCAGTTAGACAGCACAACAGCAGAGGGTTGTAGCAGATTGTCAATGTTATCTGTGGGAAGAAAGAGGTAGGTATCCAGGGATAGAGGGATAACCATGGTAAGATGAGGATTCTGTAATGGTTAGGAGGGCTGAGCATTTCAGAGATGTTATAAATAATGTGATTATTTCTACTCCCATTGCTTGTAATGAGGATAGATGCATTACTTCCTTTAATGTGTGCCTTATTTCACAGTTTGAATCAAAATTAATCAAATCCTTAGGGGTGGATTAAATTGCTACCTGAAAGCTTAGAGCTGCAAATATTTCTGTTTTCACATGATTTCGCTATGTTGCCCATATACATAGCTGCACATTGGCAGAAAGGTGTCCGAGAGACCTAAGAAAGAGGGGCGGGGGGTGACCTAGTTAGTATGCGATGGGCAGACAATTTCAAACAGGACCTTGCTCGAATTGTCCTATAGTGGTAGGACCACGTACCATTCCTTAATAAACCATTCCTTAATAAATTTCCCTTTGAAACTATCTTTAACAACCGAATTAGGCAGTGCAGTCTTTCAAACGAATGTACTCTAAAGGTTTCAAAATTTACGAGTATTGAAACAATCTGACGTTAAGAGCTGAAATGTAAAAAATTTGGATTTTATGAGTTCAGATTTTCACCAACACAATTAACGCTGTTCAATTGCAACAGATCAGTCAACGTTTCCTAATTATCACCACTGATGGCAATTGGAATTTTTCATTTCTGAAACATTTCATAATCGCTATTTCTAAGAATCCTGACTATGGTGATTCATGAGGAGTTAAATTAAGTCTTACTCTAAATATTCTTTTGCAAACTTGCTCATTAAATGCGCTTTTATTTTTGTGGCCGAGTGGTTAGCACGCTTGGCTACTGATCTAAGGGACCTGGGTTCGAGCCCCGGGTAAGGCATGGATGCATGTGTCGTTTTTCTGCTGAGGACTTGCCATCCTCTCAGAGCTTCTACTATGGCATATAAACTGACAGGCTCCTGTCAGACCTCTGTGGCAAGCAGCTGCTTGAGGGGGTATTTATTATTTTTTTTATTTATTATTGAACGTTGGATGTTACATATGCATGCGTAAATACACTTGCATGGTGGTTAATTTTTTTACGGCTGAAAAAAAAAAACAAATGAATGTCAGAATCTCATTTTAAAACATGGTGTGCAAAAAAGTGCCGCTCAGAGGTAAAACAACCCAACCCTCATTTTAAAATAGTTGACAAATGGACCTCGATTATGTTACTTATCAAAAGAAAACGCATTTAGTTCTGGATAACAAAATGACATAAACTGAAAATAATGAAAATATTATTTTTCTTATTTTAACCATTATAGTTGTAGGTCCGCAAGCTAGGTTTCTGAATATACATTGGTGCACAAAAGTTACAGCCTCATTTTGTGTCAATAGGAAACTGAGCTCAAAACTCTGTAACTGCTAAAATAAGCTTTTTATAGTGATATGTGTGAATATAAATTTACGATCTCAATCAAATTATCCAAATATACAATTTCAGCAATATTCGTTAGGTATTTAAAGAACTATGGAATTTTGGATTATAACAAACGCGGTCATAAGATTTCACCTGAAAAATTAATGAAAGCTTAAGTATTGTTCCGAGAGGTTTTATAAAATAAGTGTCAGTAATTCTTTCAATATTCGTCGATATTGTATGAGTTTCTTGCAGTGCATTACTGATATTAGTCTAGCTTCAATAACTTTTTAAATGACCAACGAATATTGCTGAAATTTGAAATTTGAATAATTTGATTGAGATCGTTAATTTATATTCACATACTTTGCTATAAAAAGGTTATTTAAGAAGTTAGAAAGTTTCAAAGTTAGTTTTCTATTCACATAAAATGGGATTGTAACTTAAAACATTTCCGTACCAGTGTATTAAAAATAAAGATTGCCAGACTATAGAGAATACCTACAATGCGTTTAGTTTTTAACAAAACAATGTTAAACTTTTTTATTTTAGGCAATGCACGAAGTAATTCGACAACGATGTTTGGAACAGAGTTCGTTCTCTTTTTGATTGGAAATCGGAATTCTTCTTGACGATGGGAATCAGACACAAATGTAGAGCTGAGTGGACATCAATATGGAAAAGGTAGGAGGCGAATGACGTCACGCACATTATTTGACCATCGTTGTGGCCGACTCGGTGGGAATCAGACACAAATGTAGAGCTGAGTGGACATCAATATGGAAAAGGTAGGAGGCGAATGACGTCACGCACATTATTTGACCATCGTTGTGGCAGACTCGGATTTATTTTTCAGGTTGAAGGACAGGCGAAGTCTGATTGTTAGCCATCTGTTGGGAAAGACACTTAAGATATTGAAATCTTTCGTAAGCATAACAAAATCAAGGTTAAATTAAATTGCAACATTTATAGGAAAGAGAATTTTTTTTTTTCCGAAGCATAAAAATAAATCAGAGTGATAAACAATGAGAACAAATGAAAAGGAATTGTGAAGTATTCGTCAGGTGAGATTTTTCAAAATGCAGCGATGTCACGTGATTAGCGCTATCTCTGTCCTCTGGACGACAGTTACGTTTCACCTGTCTGAAATGATTATCTCCAGCCCTCTCTGAACAGGAAGAAGGATCTGCTCATCAGACAGCTCCTTTCTTTCAGAAGGAGACATGTCTCGAACCCTTCCAGAACGGAAAGGTTAAGAATATTATGGAACTCCTTTCCGGTCACGTTGATTTCGACATCCTACGAATTTCTTTTCTGTGAACATTTAAACCTTTACTTGAGCCACGTGAAAATTGCATAAGAAACAGAAAAAGCGGGGAAAAATTCTACTTTTACTTTAAATTAAGAATAGAATAGTGGATAAAACATTAAGAATAAAAAATATATTTTAAAATAGCAAAAGCCAGATGAAGATTAACATCATTTACCTCACCTGACATTTAAATACAATTAAGTATACACACACAAAACAAATTTCTTGCCTTCCCGGTGGCCGAGTGGGTAGCGTGCTTGGACACTGATCAATGGACCTGGGTTCGAGTCTCAGATAAGGCATGGATATTTGTGTTCTTTTTGTGCTCTTGTCTCGCTTTCCTCACAGATCTCCTTTACGTCATATTAAATTGACAGACCTCTGTGGCAAACAGCTGCTTGAGGAGGTATATTTTTAATCCAATATTTTTAATATACCTCCGTAATATGCCACGTAATTTGGTCGAAAGATTCAAAGGCAAGAATTTGATTCATTTTCCAGGCTGAGAGCTAAAAGCATAGAATTGTGTCTACTGAAAATGGGACCTTAACACTTCATTTGAATGTTTTAATCCGATTGTCTTTGTGTCGTAGTCAATTTTGAACTTTTTGGAGAAGAATGGCAACTGAATTTTGAAAGCTAATTTCAAAATTTGTGTCGACAAAACATGCCATATTATACACTAAACAAAAAAGGTCTTGATTCTGAATAAAAAACTCCCCAGTAACTAATTTCAAAATGTCAAACAGGCACTTTAAGGGTTCTTAGTAATCTGCGTAAAATAACAATAACTTCTAAAATTTTAAAGTGCAAACTTCAGATGCTGATAACGGATAATAATAATTTTTTTGGATTAAGAGATATTTAAAATTGCTACTAACAGGTGAATATTTCGGGTATTTTTTCTGTTTCCTCTTTTGAGTGAGGAAATTGTTTTATTCTGCCATATTGGTTTTTAAATATGTGAAGAAACAATTTATCTTTAACACTGTGTGAAAATGCCATGTTAACGATTCCACATTACCCGATTCAAATTGGTTTCTCTTACGAATAAATATCTTGAGATTTATATTTTCTGGGGTTTTTTTTTTTAAAGGAATTCAATTTACGGTAAAAAGCGCTTGATAATCTTAGATTTGGCAATTTCTTGATTGTAAGAGGGTTTAAACTTCTCTTTGCAATTCCTTATTCTTAAAGATCTTTCTTACATTATTTAATCTAATTCAGAATGCTTGCAACGTATGCAATGCATTCAGTTGAGTGCCCACTCTTTCTAAAAGTTCCTTGCATTATGAAACAGTTTCGATGAAGACCGTGTAGTTTATCTTTTGTGCTAATGCATTCGAAGAATTTTAGATCGAGCCAAAGCGAGGACGGAATGCTGCGTTAGAGAGTTCTTTAAACGGAAATTATCTTTAGTTATTGAATTCTTTAGCGGAATATACGAAAAGTGGTTTTTTTTTCCTTTTTTGTAACATTTACGTAACGTAGTCTAATAGTTAGAACACAAGTAAATATTATTTATATTCTGCGAAACTTCTGGAAAGAATTCTAACAATTTTATTGCTTTATTTGAGAGGAATTTATGAAGAGTTTCTAATATTTTTAAATTAGTGGTTGGAAAAAGGGAGAAAAATTAAAGAAATCCGCCCCAGTACTTTCATTAATCCCTAGTACTTTTCCTAGAAATATCAGTCCAAAGTTGAGCTATCTTGGTCAGATGGTTTCAAGAGGAATTTTCATCGGTCTAGAATATTAGAGTAAACGAAACTTTCTTATTTGAGGATAGGAAAATTGTCGCATATTTTTAAAGCCTGAAGTTAATTTTCTGTTCGCAATAAACTCGGTAGTCACCGTCTCAAAAGCAACTGCCAAAGAGTTTTGAAAAATGAAGAATAAATGAAGTTGGAGTTTGTAGTGGGTAGAACTTCTCATTATGGGCATTTAGAGTGCCCAGGATCTGATTCTTCTGTGCTGAGAAAGACTTGGCTCTTTCTGCATAGAAAAAGAGGGAATGCCTTTAAAGAGGTCGTGAATCAGAATTTCTTCAATTTTGAAAGGTTCTCTTCTTAAAATCGACTTAATCTTTTTTCTGGCCATCTTCGTGATTTTGTATGCGTTCATCAGTTTCCAAATAACAAAGAAATTCATCCATTTCTTTGACCCATCTACGAGTTATTCCGTGCTCTTCCTTCTTGCCTTCTTTGAATGTGTACAATAGCTCAATGCAGTAACAATTCGTTAACAAGGTAATTTGATTCTCACCTGGGAAATTACATTGTCCAACATTGTTTTTTTCATTAGAGGAAATTTCTTAATGGTACTTTTTCATATTGATTAAAAATATCCATTAAATTTTTTATCAATAAATGGTATTAAAAATTTCGAATTTAACGTATGTAATAAAAAATGTTTTTCTTGAGCCGTGCTTATTTTTATATTTTCATTATGATGGACCCACAATTCATTGGAGGATTATTATTCGGGTCTGAGCTGGCTGGCTGCAGATGCTCACAGGCGAGAAAGTGCTGAAATGGGGATGTGATTCGGGAATTGTTTGTTATTCGGGTCTGAGGTGGCGTTGACAAACAGGAAGGACGTTTGCTGAGCTCGTCAAGTGTCGCGGCTCTTTCTGAAAAACAAAACCCTTGAGGAGAGGGTTCGGTTCTGTGTGAACCAGGTAACAGGCAAGGATAAAATATCCGCTAGCCGAATTTTGAGGTCGGCAAAGTGATCGGTAAAGTTCTGATTTCCACCTCATTGTATGAATGCTTGAAGTAGCAAAACTGCGTTCAGATTCAATTTGGGTTGATTGGAGGAAGTCCAAAGAACATCTAGGGAGCAGAATCATTCAGATCTTCAGCGCAGCAAAGGCCCACGGAATCAAACTCATCCGTAGGACGTAATTGTATTTGAATGTAAATAAACTGTGTCGTCCATCCACTACTATCGTGTTTGAATTGTTGGTCGTCTCTCTTACACATCACTTTTAATTTGAAGCATATGTCGGTACGTGCATAACAACTCGCGAATCTGTTATTTCAGCTGGGTAATGGTGAATGTAATTAATGGACTAATCCATCTCCACTACTGACGTTGGATTCGTTTTGCACGTTATTCCCTACAACACGACATACACAGAATCGACTTTTGAATTCATATCGACTATTTCAAAGATTCACACAACAGTGTTTTAGAATTTAATGATTTAGTGAAAGTAGACCTCTGTGGCAAGCAGCTGCTTGAGGGGGTATTTATTATTTTTTTTTTATAATACGTAATACTTACAACACACTCTGGAATGACTGAGGGGGTCCACACCCCTCTGCTGTTGCAACGATATACGGGTGCCGGCGGAGATACGAAGTGGCGAGGCGGCCTGCAGCTCACTCGGCAGGTAGCCTCGGTCTGGGTGTGACTGCAGGACCACGAAATGAGGTTTGAGATCGTTAGGGTACGGATGTCACACCTCTTTACGTCTGCAAAAAGAGGGGGGGGGGGAGTAATTTCTTTAAGAATTTTTATCAAATTAGAATTTTAGTGATTTATACTAACAGAATTTGAGTTTTTGTTATCGTGCTACGGATACAGAAAGAAGAAATCCATGTGTGAGATTCAGAGAAGATATTATTTCTACCGCAGAATCTGTTGTATGCAGTGAATGTAAAGGTACAGTCGCTCAAAAAAATATCCGAACATTATGGTTGATTGCAGAATTCAGAAAAAATATCTGGTAACGATTTTTTTTAGAAATTAGTGATCTGGCAACCTTCGTGTCACGTGACAATTCAATATCGATACAATGAACACTAAAAAGAATGGTACAAATACCATTTATATTTAATGCTATCCCAATGGAAATGCCAATTATAGATTAATATGTAGAAAAATATAAAATTATAAACTAGGTCATTCAGCCATTTAAATGGTATACATCAAATATAATTCACGTAACACTACATAAAAATATTCAGCTAATTTGATTTTCCCCAATATTTTTTTAAGTTCAGTTTTGAATCTACTAAATATACATAATAATAATAATGAGTCTACTAAATATATACTATATATATAGTGTATAAAATGTAGAATAAAATATAAAAAATATGGATTCATTTAGTAGACTCAAAACTGAACAGAAAAAAATGTTTGGGAAAATCAAATTAGCTGACTATTATATGTAGTGTTTCGTGAAATATATATGACGTATACCATTTTCATGGCAGAATGATCCCTGTTTAATTTATTCACTTTTATGCAGATAATCTATTTAGCTTTTCGGGGCAAATGTATTGCATTCTTCACTTTTATGAATGAAAATCAGTTAAAAATAAAAGGGGAAGAGTTAAATATAAACTAGAACTTGAAAATCAGGATACAAAAGAGAAACGGCAAGGATTCTGAAATGATGCTCAATGGCATTTGGGAATGAACACGCTTTTCATCTCTATTTTCTCTTCAGCTCGTTTCAGAAAAATAGATTTTTTTATGTTGTCGTCTGTCCGCAGGTCTGTTTGTAGACATCTTTTTGGTTCTTATAAATACCCAGCTAATTTTTTTTACTGTATAAAAATTCTAGAAGTCTTCCCATGCCAAATGAAAGACTCTTATAGTGAATGTAGAATTCCGTTTTCACGAAAAGGGAATTCACACAGGCTATCAGAGACAGCCGTCCCATGGCCGAGTTTTTAGCGCGCTTGGCTACTGATCTACGGGACCTGGGTTCGAGCCCCGGGTAAGGCATGGATGTTCATGTTGTTTTCTGCTGAGGTCCTGCCATCCTCTCAGATCTGTTACTGTGGCATATAAACTGACAGGCTCCTGTCAGACCTCTGTGGCAAGCAGCTGCTTGAGGGGGTATTTATTTTTTTTATCAGAGACAAGGCCACTATTTGCAAACTCTTTGCAACAATTCAAGCTCGGGCTACTATTTAGGCGTTTAATATGTCATATACTGTGAATTATTTCGTCTGAAAGCGTCATGATTTATCACATTGCCTATCCATTGTGCTGTGAAATCTGATTGAATTGGTCCACGTTTATTTCGAGATATGAGATATTTTTTCGTGCCAACTTCTGGCGATCATTGGTATGATTTTTGGACTGCCTTAGAAAATACAATCAACTATATGGCAAAACGTTCCCCAAGAACTCTTGTTCAGTCTTTCGTCTTATCATTAAGACTTGATTCCTTTTCAATGAATCGCTGAAGTAGGAAGTGAAATATTTCCAAAAAATCTACAAAGAAGGAAAGATAATTTTTGAGGATAATTATTTTTCATGAATTTTAATTGACAAAGAGGGTCACTTACCATATTGGCACCTTGATCCTCGATATCTCGGGTCGCAGATACAAATTCCAGGAGCTTTGCAAATTCCCCCATTTTCACACTTCAGTGTGCAGATAACTGAAAGAAAACATTATCGATGTTTTGATTACAATCAAAACTGAGTTCAAAGTTTAGTATCAACTTGAATTTTGCTTCTGATATCCATAAATTACATTTCATTAATGAAAAAAATTCGTTAATGACAGCTAAGTTCAGAGATGTCTCAGGAGAAAGGATATTTTTATTCTCGTGTAAGATTCAGTGATAAGATCTGCAAAAGATCATTCTAAATTCCATTTCTAATCGCTTGATGCTTTTATGCTTACATTCAGAAACTCGGTGATAGTGCAGAAATGCAAAGGCTATTCAAATGGAAACAGAAACATTTAAATAAAAACTGTTTTACTAAAAGCAAAAAAGAAAAACATGCATGTCAGCCTTCGATGCAGTCTCTTTACATTCGATACATTTTCTCTAAACGACGAACTATGAGTGCATTACTCGAGAGAAAACGTTTAGTGGATGGTGCTGAAGCCTCTTGTACACCTCTGGTCTGACGCTTCATCTGAACAGAACTTAATTCGTCTTTCAGTGGTCAGAGGAGGCGGGAATCCTTCGACAAAAGTCTGGGGAATATGAGAATGAGATAACATCTCAACCTCCATCTCCTGTATCATCTCTTGAGGCGGGGGTTTGCAAAAGGCTCGCAATCTGCAGTTCCCAGGTTCGAGTCCCAGCTGGGTCAGCGTTGAGCTTTATCTCCGCACAATTCCTCGCCCTGCTCTCGGTCAATAGGGGACATCGATGGGCTTGGAAAGGTCGCCGTTCCTCGCATAGGACGTAAAGGCGTGGTTACGTGTGCGGGAGAGATGGCTTTGACCAGCTGTTTCAGTGTCGCCTCTCCTCCCACCTTCTCCGAGCTAATTCATAGTACTCATCCAAATAATATATTTTTGATAGCAGAATATCGCAGAAGATATCCTGTAAACATGATACTCATGAATAGTTAGCTGAAAAAATGTTGAATTTCACTCTTACGGCAGAACAGTTTTTTCAATTTCATCTCCCGCGCTATTGAAGTATTGATATAAAGCCGAGAGCACAATTGACTACGTAACTGATTGCTCATTAGAAAGGTTGTTTTCATTTTAAGTAGAGAATTCTCCCTTCGTATCTTTAAGAATATAGTTTTGTTTTGCTAGTGGCTCTTAATAAGTTTGGGTTGGACTGGTCTGCTTTAAATGCTTCAAATGCTCATCAGAGTGCTTCGTACTTCTCACGATTTCTTGTCTTTCCAGGTAGTGTTCCACAATTTCCCTTTTCTGCTCCGAGAATGCAGTGAGTAATACTTTTAAGTAACTTTTTTTTTTTAACTTTTAGTAATACTTTTAAGACTAATGTTTAAGTGCCGATTTCCTTCAGTCGACGAGGGGCAGCTCAGTCGGTAGCGGGCCAGGCTCGTAAATCTGCAGTTGTCAGGTTCGAGTCCCAGCTGGGACAGCATTGAGATTTATCTCCGCACAACTCCCCGACCTGCCTTGCCATTGATCAGTAGGGGACACCCAAGGACTTGGAAGGATCACCGTACGTCGGACGGGACTTGAAATGCACGTTAAAGAACATACTGGATGGCCTTGACGGCAGGCTACCATCTGTCTCTCAACAGCTATTCCAGTGGGTTCCCTCTCCCAACCTTCTCCGAGCCTTCGGGGTCCTTATGACCTGGCCATTTAGCCCATTGTATGCAAAAAAGTGCCTCTCCAAGGTAAAACAACCCAACCTTCAGTTGACGTGAATTCTTATAGCCCCATTCTGAACTTGTGCGTATGCTCTCTGGTAAGAAAATAGTGCACCCAGATTCATCACCTGTTATTATACATCGTTAGACGACATCTCCTTCCCTCTCATAACGTCCAAGAAGCACAAAACATCCATCGACTCGTCTTCCTTCAGTTCATGTGTTAAATGTCGATATATCTAACAAACATACACTTTTCGAAACTGCAACCCCTCGCGAATGGTGCTATACGGTGGACCAACAGTGACATTCAACGCCGCAGCAATTTCCCCACTAACCATGCGACGCAAATTCCTCCACTGCCGCTGTTTTGTGATGCCACGACACGATGAGCTTGCTCGTGTCGCCGAGCATCTTCAGTACAGTTGATGTCGTTCTTGAATATATCCACCTATTGGACGTTGACTCTCGCAATGGGCCATCATAAAGAGTCAACATTCTGCAATACATTTCAGCCACTTTTATTCATTCAATATTCAGAAATGGAATTATAGATCATATCTCTGTGCAAGTTGTAAGGGGCTTGCAATCTTTAAGACTGGTTGCTTACGAATAATGCCAGCAGACAGAGCCACATGTGTGTTCACCGTTGCCAACAGACTTTAATCAATAATGTCATGCAAGTTTATCATTAATTTTTTAATTTTATGTATTTTATGAATGTTTTGCAGTTTTTATTTGAATGACCTTCGTAGCTTTAAAGAAAGTTAAAAACATCTTCCTTAACTTGTAACGTTTAACTACTTACATAATCAAGTGAAAAAGACAGATCATATCAGAGGCGTAGGAACGTGTTGGCATCGGGGCAGTTGCCAAGGGGGCGTCGGAAGCACAGAGCGGTGCTGGGGCGGCACGAGCAGTTCCACGATATCTGACGTTTATGTGCAAAATAAAATCGAATGATTAGCCACCCGTAGTTGGTTGAAATTAATAGGTATTGTTTATACCGTCGTACCGTCAAGACAGCATATTAAAAATTTTCGTTATTTCCTACAAAAATATTTTTTCCTTTTATCGGCGGACAATTAGCCGCCCCCCGTCGCTGCACCGCGCATGCCATAAAATAGCTTAGGGGCGCAATTTCATATCGCTTTTACAAATCATGCCGCTACAAAATAAAATTCTGTTACATAGGGATCTTTTTGTTTGGACGGAAGTTCGTAATTTGTACATTGTATTGAATTATTATGTTTATAAATCCCGGGATTGTTTAAGATCGACATCTGGACAAGAGCGTACATCATCACTTTGTTTCGTATCAATCGAGAGAGAACTGACTCAAAAAATTAATTTTGATGAGATTATTAACGATTTCGCCAACGGAAAAGTAAGAAAAAATTAAATTACTTAAAAAAATAGTTACTTGCTTAATTGATTGCAATTTCTTTTGCAATTAATATTTATTCATGTAACTGTATTAAAATAATGACAATAAATATATATAATATAAAAAAATGTTTTTTTTTTTATCAATAACTGAACAATGGCGGACAATTACAAATTTGCCAAGGGCGCCAAAAGCCTAGCTACGCCTCTGTATCATATTGCTATTCTGTTTGCGCAATCTACTAATTATTCCTTTTTTAACTCAATGAATTTGGTGAAGTTTAATTTCAGGCGAATTATTTCACGAGGCAAAAGCGGAGAACTTTTAACATTGAAGAAATTGGCATCACTTACATTGGCAGGCGGGAAAAGTTGGATTCGGCGTCCAGACGCCGCTCATACGGAAACAGTCGCGTCTCTGGACCGTTGTGTTGTCAGGGAAACGGTAGCCTTCGTTACAGCGAGCTTCACAGGACCTGTTGACAAGAAAAAAAAATGACTTGCACTTCAGTTTAGAAAAGAATGAGACAGTGCTTGCATTGTAAAAGGTGTAGGAACATTAATCCGTACGAAACTAGTATTTTATCCTACGAACATAAAGGAATTATCTTCAACAAAATTTTAAAGTATCGAAATTCAAAACCACTTTGGAATCAATGCACTTTTAACAGTTCTTCTCATCATTTTTAAAGATTATTTGGGAACAGGCGATAACTAGTGGGGAGGGGAAGGAAGGTGGGTGCAGAGGGGACCCTTTGAGAATGTTTGTTGGATGGAGTCCAAAAAATGTTAACATAATGTATACCATGGGCGTCGGCAGAAAATTTTCCAGGCAAAGCTTAGAAAAAAATTACATCAATAAATTTTTTTTAATTATTTAATTTTTTTTAGGGTTTTTTTTACAAGTAGATTATAGAATACGTATTGCATCAATACAAAAACACATACAGTCACTCAAAAAAGTATCCAAACAATATGGTTGGTTACAGAATTCAGAAAAAATATCTGGCAACGATTTTTTTTTAGAAATTAGTGATCTGGAAACCTTCGTGTCACGTGACATGAAGGTTGCCAGATCACTGATTTCTAAAAAAAATCGTTGCCAGATATTTTTTCTGAATTCTGTAATCAACTATAGTGTTTGGATATTCTTTTGAGTTACTGTACATAATATATGTAAATTAATTACGTTTAAATTGTTACGATTAAAATTTGTGGAATTTTTTACTCTATCGGGGGGGGGGGAAGTGTACCGTTTGCCTCTCTCTGTGGACGCCCATGATGTATACTATACTCAGTTTTCATGAAATTTATTAAAGAGAAAAAGTCGATACTAGAAGAGTGATCCAGTCTGTTGCCTCTTCACTTCTCCCCTTATATTTTCTAGATCCAACTTATTTGAAAGTAAGATGAGATACGATAAAATTTCTTACCTATAAAAAAATTCAAGCAACTCCATTGAAGTGGACTTCAGGAACTTTCAGTTTCAATCATTTTTATAATGGCATCGTTCTTTGTTTTACCACTATGACTTATCACTCTCTTTTCAAATAACAAATGAAAGCACACTTGACTCAGAACGGTCAGTAGTCTTTTATTTATTGAGTGGAGGTTAATGAAATAAAAACAAGCATATTTTAATTTGGTATAGTTCTACTTTATATTTAATGAGTGCGAAAAAAATCCATTTTATGAATTTTGAAGTTCACAGAGATGAACTTTTTCATTCGTTAACAGTTGATTTAAACGAATCCCCGAGTGCAAATCGATCTTTTTCTTTCTGCTCGTGATGGCCACCACTGGAATCCATCGATAAATGCATCTTTGATCCACGTGTTGCCACGATGATATTTCGCCAAGTATCCGTATAAAGATTTTGGATAAGAGAACTGCTTCTGTAGTTTCGTCTTCGTAATCAATTTTTGGTGGTTTGTTTTTAGGCCTTGACAGAAGGTTTCCATCTCTTTCCTGACAGCTGTACAGTGGGTTCCCTTCCCCCAACCTTCTTCCAGCCCTTGGGATATTTGTGACTTAGCACTTTAGATCATTGTACGCAGAAAAAGTACCGCTCAGAGGTAAAACACCCCAACTCTTAATAATGCTAGTCCATATGCTATTAATAAACATTCTGTCATAATATTTTGTAACCCATAAAGTGAAACCCAAGTGTAGAAGTATTTAGGAAAGCAAGGTATTTTCAATACCTTTCTTTCATTAAATAACATTAAGTTTACTTACCTGTTAGGATACATTTCCATTGCTTTTTAATAATAATAATATCTTTATTAAGCCTTAGTATGGTTACATACATAATTACTTCGCTAAGCCTTATGGCTTGTCAGCAGGATTACTTTCAATCACACGACAGGTTTATTAAAGAATATGACATGTATAAAAAAAAAATAAAAAAAAATACCCCCTCAAGCAGCTGCTTGCCACAGAGGTCTGACAGGAGCCTGTCAGTTTATATGCCATAGTAGAAGGTCTGAGAGGATGGCAGGACCTCAGCAGAAAAACAACACATACAACCATGCTTTATCCGGGGCTCGAACCCAGGTCCCTTAAATCAGTAGCCAAGCGCACTAACCACTCGGCCATAGGACTGCTTATGACATGTATAATGGAAAATAAACATAATTAAAAACAGAAACTAAAACAATAACAAAAAAAGTGAAAAACACGTATTAAAACACAGACATGAAAAATTAAACACATTTATAAAATAAACCTATAAAATTTCGGATTACAGCACATATTGCACAAAACTATCACCTATTGTACAAGTCATCATTTCACATTAAAATTGCACTTGCTTAAAAGATACCAGATACAGGATATGACTTTTTAAACATTACTTTTCAATTATTTACATCTAATAACCATTTCGAAACTTTAGTTTTAATTTCTGAATAAGTGCTCAGGCATAACAGATCTCTCGGTAGAGAATTGCCAATGCGAAAAGAACTTATCAGTCGTTCCCAAATATCTGAGTCATTATCAACTTTGGCATTGAAGTCACCCAACACAAAGGCAAGTAATAAGAAAAGTCGAGATATAGATTTCAATGTTGGTTAATGTTCTCTAAGAATATATAACTATTTTTATTCGGTTTTTAACTTTTGAATTAAGAATACTCACGTGCTCCAGGTATCATTGGTGCATCTGGAGTAACCGTTTTCTGGAGGATTTGGTCTGAAACATCTGGAATCTGACGAAAAAACGAACAGTAAATATGAAAATACTTCCTTCAACAGAAAAGAAGCTGAAATCGAATTGAAGAAGTAACTTTTATTCAACTTCTTACCAATGAAATGCCATTCCTTTTATTTATTTTGCAGGTTAATTTCTTAGTGTTTACTGTTTAATACAATACAATAATACATAAATAATAATACATAATAACACATAAGCAAAAATAAGAACACAAAAGAAAGGAAATAATATGTTTTCAATCTTGAAACCAAAGGGCAGACTATCAAAGATTCTATCACTGAACTCTTTCTAGTGGCGGTGGCTACACTGTATTCAATAATCGAATATACCCAAGCATAATACAGTAAAATAAAAAAAAAATCTTGGCATAATTTTTTTTAAATAATATGATCTATACAAGATAATCCTCAGTTTTTTAGTTAAAACATTTGCGTGCGATTTCCATTTCAAATCCTGATCTATAATTACACCTAGATATTTGAAATTGGTCACTCTTTCTAAATATGGACAATCACAATATTGATGGTTACCACAGATAGTGTTATGATATCTTAAAATAAAATGAACATTATCCCCAAAGAGATTAAAAAAAATATAAATTTAGTTTTTTGAATATTTAAAGATAATTTATATAAATGGAACCAGCAATTAATTAGTGTTAAATCCTGCTCAACTATGAACTTTAAATCTGTTATATTGTTGGCTGAATAAACGATGACTGCCTCATCTGCATAACAAGTAAGGGATCCATGAAGGTTATGATTAGAAAAATCATTAAAACAAATTAAAAAAGTCACAGGACTTAAAACTGAGCCTTGCGGTACCAAGCATTAATTATCTGATAATCACTAATCTGAGGCTCAATATAGACAGCTTGTTTCCTATTTTTTAAATAACATTTAAACCATTGCTGTTTATGCCACTAAAATAAAGTTTATTCAACAGAAGGTCATGGTTAACTATGTCAAATGCCACTTTAATATCAAAAAAATCAGTTAGATAAAAAATATTAAAAAATCAGCTAATATCGTTAATATTAATAGGGGCAATTTTAAGGTGCAACTTAGCCCATTTCAGTTTGTTCTTCTTGAATGTACAAATGCAGTTTTGGATAATTGATGATGGATTCGTATCATTTGGCAACAACAAGGAAAAAGAGATAAAAACAAATTTGTTTTCAATTTTGTTAAGAGTGGTCAAAGGATCACTACCGCTTAGTGTGCCTAGGAGTGTGTAAGGTGGAGATCCGGTCATTCGTATCATTTGGCAACAACAAGGAAAAAAAGAGATAAATGCAGATTTGTTTTCAATTGAAGCAAAATGTTTGTTAACAGATGGTTAACAGTGGTCAAAGGATCATTACCGCTTAGTGTGCCTAGGAGAGTATAAGGTGGAGATCCGGTCTTTCGTATCATTTGGCAACAACAAGGAAAAAAGAGATAAATGCAGATTTGTTTTCAATTGAAGCAAAATGTTTGTTAACAGATGGTTAACAGTGGTCAAAGGACCACTTCCGCTTAGTGTGCCTAGGAGTGTGTAAGGGTGGAGATCCGGTCATTCGTATCATTTGGCAACAACAAGGGAAAAAGAGATAAATGCATATTTGTTTTCAATTGAAGCAAAATGTTTGTTAACAGATGGTTAACAGTGGTCAAAGGACCACTTCCACTTAGTGTGCCTAGGAGTGTGTAAGGGTGGAGATCCGGTCATTCGTATCATTTGGCAACAACAAGGAAAAAAGAGATAAATGCAGATTTGATTTCAATTGAAGCAAAATGTTTGTTAACAGATGGTTAACAGTGGTCAAAGGACCACTACCGCTTAGTGTGCCTAGGAGTGTGTAAGGGTGGAGATCCGGTCATTCGTATCATTTGGCAACAACAAGGAAAAAAGAGATAAATGCAGATTTGTTTTCAATTGAAGCAAAATGTTTGTTAACAGATGGTTAACAGTGGTCAAAGGACCACTACCGCTTAGTGTGCCTAGGAGTGTGTAAGGGTGGAGATCTGGTCATTCGTATCATTTGGCAACAACAAGGAAAAAAGAGATAAATGCAGATTTGTTTTCAATTGAAGCAAAATGTTTGTTAACAGATGGTTAACAGTGGTCAAAGGACCACTACTGCTTAGTGTGCCTAAGGGTGGAGATCCGGTCATTCGTATCATTTGGCAACAACAAGGAAAAAAGAGATAAATGCAGATTTGTTTTCAATTGAAGCAAAATGTTTGTTAACAGATGGTTAACAGTGGTCAAATGACCACTACCGCTTAGTGTGCCTAGGAGTGTGTAAGGGTGGAGATCCGGTGATTCGTATCATTTGGCAACAACAAGGAAAAAAGAGATAAATGCAGATTTGTTTTCAATTGAAGCAAAATGTTTGTTAACAGATGGTTAACAGTGGTCAAAGGACCACTTCTGCTTAGGGTGCCTAGGAGTGTGTAAGGGTGGAGATCCGGTCATTCGTATCATTTGGCAACAACAAGGAAAAAAGAGATAAATGCAGATTTGTTTTCAATTGAAGCAAAATGTTTGTTAACAGATGGTTAACAGTGGTCAAAGGACCACTTCTGCTTAGGGTGCCTAGGAGTGTGTAAGGGTGGAGATCCGGTCATTCGTATCATTTGGCAACAACAAGGAAAAAAGAGATAAATGCAGATTTGTTTTCAATTGAAGCAAAATGTTTGTTAACAGATGGTTAACAGTGGTCAAAGGACCACTACTGCTTAGTGTGCCTAAGGGTGGAGATCCGGTCATTCGTATCATTTGCCAACAACAAGGAAAAAAGAGATAAATGCAGTTTTGTTTTCAAATGAAGCAAAATGTTTGTTAACAGATGGTTAACAGTGGTCAAAGGACCACTACCGCTTAGTGTGCCTAGGAGAGTATAAGGTGGAGATCCGGTCATTTGTATCATTTGGCAACAACAAGAAAAAAAGAGATAAATGCAGATTTGTTTTCAATTGAAGCAAAATGTTTGTTAACAGACGGTTAACAGTGGTCAAAGGACCACTACCGCTTAGTGTGCCTAGGAGTCTGTAAGGGTGGAGATCCGGTCATTCGTATCATTTGGCAACAACAAGGAAAAAAGAGATAAATGCAGATTTGTTTTCAATTGAAGCAAAATGTTTGTTAACAGATGGTTAACAGTGGTCAAATGACCACTACCGCTTAGTGTGCCTAGGAGTGTGTAAGGGTGGAGATCCGGTGATTCGTATCATTTGGTAACAACAAGGAAAAAAGAGATAAATGCAGATTTGTTTTCAATTGAAGCAAAATGTTTGTTAACAGATGGTTAACAGTGGTCAAAGGACCACTACCGCTTAGTGTGCCTAGGAGAGTATAAGGTGGAGATTAGGTCATTCTTATCATTTGGCAACAACAAGGAAAAAAGAGATAAATGCAGATTTGTTTTCAATTGAAGCAAAATGTTTGTTAACAGATGGTTAACAGTGGTCAAAGGACCACTACTGCTTAGTGTGCCTAAGGGTTAAGATCCGGTTATTCGTATCATTTGGCAACAACAAGGAAAAAAGAGATAAATGCAGTTTTGTTTTCAATTCAAGCAAAATGTTTGTTAACAGATGGTTAACAGTGGTCAAAGGACCACTTCTGCTTAGTGTGCCTAGGAGTGTGTAAGGGTGGAGATCCGGTCATTCGTATCATTTGGCAACAACAAGGAAAAAAGAGATAAATGCATATTTGTTTTCAATTGAAGCAAAATGTTTGTTAACAGATGGTTAACAGTGGTCAAAGGACCACTACCGCTTAGTGTGCCTAAGAGTGTGTAAGGGTGGAGATCCGGTCATTCGTATCATTTGGCAACAACAAGGAAAAAAGAGATAAATGCAGATTTGTTTTCAATTGAAGCAAAATGTTTGTTAACAGATGGTTAACAGTGGTCAAAGGACCACTACCGCTTAGTGTGCCTAGGAGAGTATAAGGTGGAGATCCGGTCATTCGTATCATTTGGCAACAACAAGGAAAAAAGAGATAAATGCAGATTTGTTTTCAATTGAAGCAAAATGTTTGTTAACAGATGGTTAACAGTGGTCAAAGGAACACTACCGCTTAGTGTGCCTAAGAGTGTGTAAGGGTGGAGATCCGGCCATTCGTATCATTTGGCAACAACAAGGAAAAAAGAGATAAATGCAGATTTGTTTTCAATTGAAGCAAAATGTTTGTTAACAGATGGTTAACAGTGGTCAAAGGACCACTACCGCTTAGTGTGCCTAAGGGTGGAGATCCGGTCATTCGTATCATTTGGCAACAACAAGGAAAAAAGAGATAAATGCAGTTTTGTTTTCAAATGAAGCAAAATGTTTGTTAACAGATGGTTAATAGTGATCAAAGGACCACTACAGCTTAATGTGCCTAGGAGAGTATAAGGTGGAGATCCGGTCATTCGTATCATTTGGCAACAACAAGGAAAAAAGAGATAAATGCAGATTTTTTTCATTTGAAGCAAAATGTTTGTTAACAGATGGTTAACAGTGGTCAAATGACCACTACCGCTTAGTGGGCCTAGGAGTGTGTAACAGTGCCTAGGCACACTAAGCGCCTAGATGGTTAACAGTGGTCAAAGGACCACTTCCGCTTAGTGTGCCTAGGAATGTGTAAGGGTGGAGATCCGGTCATTCGTATCATTTGGCAACAACAAGGGAAAAAGAGATAAATGCATATTTGTTTTCAATTGAAGCAAAATGTTTGTTAACAGATGGTTAACAGTGGTCAAAGGACCACTCCGCTTAGTGTGCCTAGGAGTGTGTAAGGGTGGAGATCTGGTCATTCGTATCATTTGGCAACAACAAGGAAAAAAGAGATAAATGCAGATTTGTTTTCAATTGAGGCAAAATGTTTGTTAACAGATGGTTAACAGTGGTCAAAGGACCACTACTGCTTAGTGTGCCTAAGGGTGGAGATCCGGTCATTCGTATCATTTGGCAACAACAAGGAAAAAAGAGATAAATGCAGTTTTGTTTTCAAATGAAGCAAAATGTTTGTTAACAGATGGTTAACAGTGGTCAAAGGACCACTACCGCTTAGTGTGCCTAGGAGATTATAAGGTGGAGATCCGGTCATTCGTATCATTTGGCAACAACAAGGGAAAAAGAGATAAATGCAGATTTGTTTTCAATTGAAGCAAAATGTTTGTTAACAGACGGTTAACAGTGGTCGAAGGACCACTACCGCTTAGTGTGCCTAGGAGTCTGTAAGGGTGGAGATCCGGTCATTCGTATCATTTGGCAACAACAAGGAAAAAAGAGATAAATGCAGATTTGTTTTCAATTGAAGCGAAATGTTTGTTAACAGATGGTTAACAGTGGTCAAATGACCACTACCGCTTAGTGTGCCTAGGAGTGTGTAAGGGTGGAGATCCGGTGATTCGTATCATTTGGCAACAACAAGGAAAAAAGAGATAAATGCAGATTTGTTTTCAATTGAAGCAAAATGTTTGTTAACAGATGGTTAACAGTGGTCAAAGGACCACTACCGCTTAGTGTGCCTAGGAGAGTATAAGGTGGAGATTAGGTCATTCTTATCATTTGGCAACAACAAGGAAAAAAGAGATAAATGCAGATTTGTTTTCAATTGAAGCAAAATGTTTGTTAACAGATGGTTAACAGTGGTCAAAGGACCACTACTGCTTAGTGTGCCTAAGGGTTAAGATCCGGTTATTCGTATCATTTGGCAACAACAAGGAAAAAAGAGATAAATGCAGTTTTGTTTTCAATTCAAGCAAAATGTTTGTTAACAGATGGTTAACAGTGGTCAAAGGACCACTTCTGCTTAGTGTGCCTAGGAGTGTGTAAGGGTGGAGATCCGGTCATTCGTATCATTTGGCAACAACAAGGAAAAAAGAGATAAATGCATATTTGTTTTCAATTGAAGCAAAATGTTTGTTAACAGATGGTTAACAGTGGTCAAAGGACCACTACCGCTTAGTGTGCCTAAGAGTGTGTAAGGGTGGAGATCCGGTCATTCGTATCATTTGGCAACAACAAGGAAAAAAGAGATAAATGCAGATTTGTTTTCAATTGAAGCAAAATGTTTGTTAACAGATGGTTAACAGTGGTCAAAGGACCACTACCGCTTAGTGTGCCTAGGAGAGTATAAGGTGGAGATCCGGTCATTCGTATCATTTGGCAACAACAAGGAAAAGAGAGATAAATGCAGATTTGTTTTCAATTGAAGCAAAATGTTTGTTAACAGATGGTTAACAGTGGTCAAAGGAACACTACCGCTTAGTGTGCCTAAGAGTGTGTAAGGGTGGAGATCCGGTCATTCGTATCATTTGGCAACAACAAGGAAAAAAGAGATAAATGCAGATTTGTTTTCAATTGAAGCAAAATGTTTGTTAACAGATGGTTAACAGTGGTCAAAGGACCACTACCGCTTAGTGTGCCTAAGGGTGGAGATCCGGTCATTCGTATCATTTGGCAACAACAAGGAAAAAAGAGATAAATGCAGTTTTGTTTTCAAATGAAGCAAAATGTTTGTTAACAGATGGTTAACAGTGGTCAAAGGACCACTACCGCTTAGTGTGCCTAGGAGATTATAAGGTGGAGATCCGGTCATTCGTATCATTTGGCAACAACAAGGGAAAAAGAGATAAATGCAGATTTGTTTTCAATTGAAGCAAAATGTTTGTTAACAGATGGTTAACAGTGGTCAAAGGACCACTTCTGCTTAGTGTGCCTAGGAGTGTGTAAGGGTGGAGATCCGGTCATTCGTATCATTTGGCAACAACAAGGAAAAAAGAGATAAATGCAGATTTGTTTTCAATTGAAGCAAAATGTTTGTTAACAGATGGTTAACAGTGGTCAAAGGATCACTACCGCTTAGTGTGCCTAGGAGTGTGTAAGGGTGGAGATCCGGTCATTCGTATCATTTGGCAACAACAAGGAAAAAAGAGATAAATGCAGATTTGTTTTCAATTGAAGCAAAATGTTTGTTAACAGATGGTTAACAGTGGTCAAAGGACCACTACCGCTTAGTGTGCCTAGGAGAGTATGAGGTGGAGATCCGGTCATTCGTATCATTTGGCAACAACAAGGAAAAAAGAGATAAATGCAGATTTGTTTTCAATTGAAGCAAAATGTTTGTTAACAGATGGTTAACAGTGGTCAAAGGACCACTACCGCTTAGTGTGCCTAGGAGAGTATGAGGTGGAGATCCGGTCATTCGTATCATTTGGCAACAACAAGGAAAAAAGAGATAAATGCAGATTTGTTTTCAATTGAAGCAAAATGTTTGTTAACAGATGGTTAACAGTGGTCAAAGGACCACTACAGCTTAGTGTGCCTAGGAGACTATAAGGTGGAGATCCGGTCATTCGTATCATTTGGCAACAACAAGGAAAAAAGAGATAAATGCAGATTTTTTTCATTTGAAGCAAAATGTTTGTTAACAGATGGTTAACAGTGGTCAAATAACCACTACCGCTTAGTGGGCCTAGGAGTGTGTAACAGTGCCTAGGCACACTAAGCGCCTAGATGGTTAACAGTGGTCAAAGGACCACTACCGCTTAGTGTGCCTAGGAGTGTGTAAGGGTGGAGATCCGGTCATTCGTATCATTTGGCAACAACAAGGAAAAAAGAGATAAATGCAGATTTGTTTTCAATTGAAGCAAAATGTTTGTTAACAGATGGTTAACAGTGGTCAAAGGACCACTTCCGCTTAGTGTGCCTAGGAGTGTGTAAGGGTGGAGATCCGGTCATTTGTATCATTTGGCAACAACAAGGAAAAAAGAGATAAATGCAGATTTGTTTTCAACTGAAGCAAAATGTTTGTTAACAGATGGTTAACAGTGGTCAAAGGACCACTACCGCTTAGTGTGCCTAGGAGTGTGTAAGGGTGGAGATCCGGTCATTCGTATCATTTGGCAACAACAAGGAAAAAAGAGATAAATGCAGATTTGTTTTCAATTGAAGCAAAATGTTTGTTAACAGATGGTTAACAGTGGTCAAAGGACCACTACCGCTTAGTGTGCCTAGGAGTGTGTAAGGGTGGAGATCCGGTCATTCGTATCATTTGGCAACAACAAGGAAAAAAGAGATAAATGCAGATTTGTTTTCAATTGAAGCAAAATGTTTGTTAACAGATGGTTAACAGTGGTCAAAGGACCACTTCTGCTTAGTGTGCCTAGGAGTGTGTAAGGGTGGAGATCCGGTCATTCGTATCATTTGGCAACAACAAGGAAAAAAGAGATAAATGCAGATTTGTTTTCAATTGAAGCAAAATGTTTGTTAACAGATGGTTAACAGTGGTCAAAGGATCACTACCGCTTAGTGTGCCTAGGAGTGTGTAAGGGTGGAGATCCGGTCATTCGTATCATTTGGCAACAACAAGGAAAAAAGAGATAAATGCAGATTTGTTTTCAATTGAAGCAAAATGTTTGTTAACAGATGGTTAACAGTGGTCAAAGGACCACTACCGCTTAGTGTGCCTAGGAGAGTATGAGGTGGAGATCCGGTCATTCGTATCATTTGGCAACAACAAGGAAAAAAGAGATAAATGCAGATTTGTTTTCAATTGAAGCAAAATGTTTGTTAACAGATGGTTAACAGTGGTCAAAGGACCACTACCGCTTAGTGTGCCTAGGAGAGTATGAGGTGGAGATCCGGTCATTCGTATCATTTGGCAACAACAAGGAAAAAAGAGATAAATGCAGATTTGTTTTCAATTGAAGCAAAATGTTTGTTAACAGATGGTTAACAGTGGTCAAAGGACCACTACAGCTTAGTGTGCCTAGGAGAGTATAAGGTGGAGATCCGGTCATTCGTATCATTTGGCAACAACAAGGAAAAAAGAGATAAATGCAGATTTTTTTCATTTGAAGCAAAATGTTTGTTAACAGATGGTTAACAGTGGTCAAATAACCACTACCGCTTAGTGGGCCTAGGAGTGTGTAACAGTGCCTAGGCACACTAAGCGCCTAGATGGTTAACAGTGGTCAAAGGACCACTACCGCTTAGTGTGCCTAGGAGTGTGTAAGGGTGGAGATCCGGTCATTCGTATCATTTGGCAACAACAAGGAAAAAAGAGATAAATGCAGATTTGTTTTCAATTGAAGCAAAATGTTTGTTAACAGATGGTTAACAGTGGTCAAAGGACCACTTCCGCTTAGTGTGCCTAGGAGTGTGTAAGGGTGGAGATCCGGTCATTTGTATCATTTGGCAACAACAAGGAAAAAAGAGATAAATGCAGATTTGTTTTCAACTGAAGCAAAATGTTTGTTAACAGATGGTTAACAGTGGTCAAAGGACCACTACCGCTTAGTGTGCCTAGGAGTGTGTAAGGGTGGAGATCCGGTCATTCGTATCATTTGGCAACAACAAGGAAAAAAGAGATAAATGCAGATTTGTTTTCAATTGAAGCAAAATGTTTGTTAACAGATGGTTAACAGTGGTCAAAGGACCACTACCGCTTAGTGTGCCTAGGAGTGTGTAAGGGTGGAGATCCGGTCATTCGTATCATTTGGCAACAACAAGGAAAAAAGAGATAAATGCAGATTTGTTTTCAATTGAAGCAAAATGTTTGTTAACAGATGGTTAACAGTGGTCAAAGGACCACTACCGCTTAGTGTGCCTAGGAGTGTGTAAGGGTGGAGATCCGGTCATTCGTATCATTTGGCAACAACAAGGAAAAAAGAGATAAATGCAGATTTGTTTTCAATTGAAGCAAAATGTTTATTAACAGATGGTTAACAGTGGTCAAAGGACCACTTCCGCTTAGTGTGCCTAGGAGTGTGTAAGGGTGGAGATCCGGTCATTCGTATCATTTGGCAACAACAAGGAAAAAAGAGATAAATGCAGATTTGTTTTCAATTGAAGCAAAATGTTTGTTAACAGATGGTTAACAGTGGTCAAAGGACCACTACCGCTAGTGTGCCTGGGAGTGTGTAAGGGTGGAGATCCGGTCATTCGTATCATTTGGCAACAACAACGAAAAAAGAGATAAATGCAGATTTGTTTTCAATTGAAGCAAAATGTTTGTTAACAGATGGTTAACAGTGGTCAAAGGACCACTACCGCTTAGTGTGCCTAGGAGTGTGTAAGGGTGGAGATCCGGTCATTCGTATCATTTGGCAACAACAAGGAAAAAAGAGATAAATGCAGATTTGTTTTCAATTGAAGCAAAATGTTTGTTAACAGATGGTTAACAGTGGTCAAATGACCACTACCGCTTAGTGTGCCTAGGAGTGTGTAAGGGTGGAGATCCGGTCATTCGTATCATTTGGCAACATCAAGGAAAAAAGAGATAAATGCAGATTTGTTTTCAATTGAAGCAAAATGTTTGTTAACAGATGGTTAACAGTGGTCAAAGGACCACTACCGCTTAGTGTGCCTAGGAGTGTGTAAGGGTGGAGATCCGGTCATTCGTATCATTTGGCAACAACAAGGAAAAAAGAGATAAATGCAGATTTGTTTTCAATTGAAGCAAAATGTTTGTTAACAGATGGTTAACAGTGGTCAAAGGACCACTACCGCTTAGTGTGCCTAGGAGAGTATGAGGTGGAGATCCGGTCATTCGTATCATTTGGCAACAACAAGGAAAAAAGAGATAAATGCAGATTTGTTTTCAATTGAAGCAAAATGTTTGTTAACAGATGGTTAACAGTGGTCAAAGGACCACTACCGCTTAGTGTGCCTAGGAGTGTGTAAGGGTGGAGATCCGGTCATTCGTATCATTTGGCAACAACAAGGAAAAAAGAGATAAATGCAGATTTGTTTTCAATTGAAGCAAAATGTTTGTTAACAGATGGTTAACAGTGGTCAAAGGACCACTACAGCTTAGTGTGCCTAGGAGAGTATAAGGTGGAGATCCGGTCATTCGTATCATTTGGCAACAACAAGGAAAAAAGAGATAAATGCAGATTTTTTTCATTTGAAGCAAAATGTTTGTTAACAGATGGTTAACAGTGGTCAAATAACCACTACCGCTTAGTGTGCCTAGGAATGTGTAAGGGTGGAGATCTGGTCATTCGTATCATTTGGCAACAACAAGGGAAAAAGAGATAAATGCATATTTGTTTTCAATTGAAGCAAAATGTTTGTTAACAGATGGTTAACAGTGGTCAAAGGACCACTCCGCTTAGTGTGCCTAGGAGTGTGTAAGGGTGGAGATCTGGTCATTCGTATCATTTGGCAACAACAAGGAAAAAAGAGATAAATGCAGATTTGTTTTCAATTGAGGCAAAATGTTTGTTAACAGATGGTTAACAGTGGTCAAAGGACCACTACCGCTTAGTGTGCCTAGGAGATTATAAGGTGGAGATCCGGTCATTCGTATCATTTGGCAACAACAAGGGAAAAAGAGATAAATGCAGATTTGTTTTCAATTGAAGCAAAATGTTTGTTAACAGATGGTTAACAGTGGTCAAAGGACCACTTCTGCTTAGTGTGCCTAGGAGTGTGTAAGGGTGGAGATCCGGTATTTCGTATCATTTGGCAACAACAAGGAAAAAAGAGATAAATGCAGATTTGTTTTCAATTGAAGTAAAATGTTTGTTAACAGATGGTTAACAGTGGTCAAAGGACCACTACCGCTTAGTGTGCTTAGGAGTGTGTAAGGGTGGTGATCCGGTCATTCGTATCATTTGGCAACAACAAGGAAAAAAGAGATAAATGCAGATTTGTTTTCAATTGAAGCAAAATGTTTGTTAACAGATGGTTAACAGTGGTCAAAGGACCACTACCGCTTAGTGTGCCTAGGAGTGTGTAAGGGTGGAGATCCGGTCATTCGTATCATTTTGCAACAACAAGGAAAAAAGAGATAAATGCAGATTTGTTTTCAATTGAAGCAAAATGTTTGTTAACAGATGGTTAACAGTGGTCAAAGGATCACTACCGCTTAGTGTGCCTAGGAGTGTGTAAGGGTGGAGATCCGGTCATTCGTATCATTTGGCAACAACAAGGAAAAAAGAGATAAATGCAGATTTGTTTTCAATTGAAGCAAAATGTTTGTCAACAGATGGTTAACAGTGGTCAAAGGACCACTACCGCTTAGTGTGCCTAGGAGTGTGTAAGGGTGGAGATCCGGTCATTCGTATCATTTGGCAACAACAAGGAAAAAAGAGATAAATGCAGATTTGTTTTCAATTGAAGTAAAATGTTTGTTAACAGATGGTTAACAGTGGTCAAAGGACCACTACCGCTTAGTGTGCCTAGGAGTGTGTAAGGGTGGAGATCCGGTCATTCGTATCATTTGGCAACAACAAGGAAAAAAGAGATAAATGCAGATTTGTTTTCAATTGAAGCAAAATGTTTGTTAACAGATGGTTAACAGTGGTCAAAGGACCACTACCGCTTAGTGTGCCTAGGAGTGTGTAAGGGTGGAGATCCGGTCATTCGTATCATTTGGCAACAACAAGGAAAAAAGAGATAAATGCAGATTTGTTTTCAATTGAAGCAAAATGTTTGTTAACAGATGGTTAACAGTGGTCAAAGGACCACTACCGCTTAGTGTGCCTAGGAGAGTATAAGGTGGAGATCCGGTCATTCGTATCATTTGGCAACAACAAGGAAAAAAGAGATAAATGCAGATTTGTTTTCAATTGAAGCAAAATGTTTGTTAACAGATGGTTAACAGTGGTCAAAGGACCACTACCGCTTAGTGTGCCTAGGAGAGTATGAGGTGGAGATCCGGTCATTCGTATCATTTGGCAACAACAAGGAAAAAAGAGATAAATGCAGATTTGTTTTCAATTGAAGCATAATGTTTGTTAACAGATGGTTAACAGTGGTCAAAGGACCACTACCGCTTAGTGTGCCTAGAAGTGTGTAAGGGTGGAGATCCGGTCATTCGTATCATTTGGCAACAGCAAGGAAAAAAGAGATAAATGCAGATTTGTTTTCAATTGAAGCAAAATGTTTGTTAACAGATGGTTAACAGTGGTCAAAGGACCACTTCCGCTTAGTGTGCCTAGGAGTGTGTAAGGGTGGAGATCCGGTCATTTGTATCATTTGGCAACAACAAGGAAAAAAGAGATAAATGCAGATTCGTTTTCAACTGAAGCAAAATGTTTGTTAACAGATGGTTAACAGTGGTCAAAGGACCACTACCGCTTAGTGTGCCTAGGAGTGTGTAAGGGTGGAGATCCGGTCATTCGTATCATTTGGCAACAACAAGGAAAAAAGAGATAAATGCAGATTTGTTTTCAATTGAGGCAAAATGTTTGTTAACAGATGGTTAACAGTGGTCAAAGGACCACTACTGCTTAGTGTGCCTAAGGGTGGAGATCCGGTCATTCGTATCATTTGGCAACAACAAGGAAAAAAGAGATAAATGCAGTTTTGTTTTCAAATGAAGCAAAATGTTTGTTAACAGATGGTTAACAGTGGTCAAAGGACCACTACCGCTTAGTGTGCCTAGGAGATTATAAGGTGGAGATCCGGTCATTCGTATCATTTGGCAACAACAAGGGAAAAAGAGATAAATGCAGATTTGTTTTCAATTGAAGCAAAATGTTTGTTAACAGACGGTTAACAGTGGTCAAAGGACCACTACCGCTTAGTGTGCCTAGGAGAGTATAAGGTGGAGATCCGGTCATTCGTATCATTTGGCAACAACAAGGAAAAAAGAGATAAATGCAGATTTGTTTTCAATTGAAGCAAAATGTTTGTCAACAGATGGTTAACAGTGGTCAAAGGACCACTACCGCTTAGTGTGCCTAGGAGTGTGTAAGGGTGGAGATCCGGTCATTCGTATCATTTGGCAACAACAAGGAAAAAAGAGATAAATGCAGATTTGTTTTCAATTGAAGTGAAATGTTTGTTAACAGATGGTTAACAGTGGTCAAAGGACCACTACCGCTTAGTGTGCCTAGGAGTGTGTAAGGGTGGAGATCCGGTCATTCGTATCATTTGGCAACAACAAGGAAAAAAGAGATAAATGCAGATTTGTTTTCAATTGAAGCAAAATGTTTGTTAACAGATGGTTAACAGTGGTCAAAGGACCACTACCGCTTAGTGTGCCTAGGAGTGTGTAAGGGTGGAGATCCGGTCATTCGTATCATTTGGCAACAACAAGGAAAAAAGAGATAAATGCAGATTTGTTTTCAATTGAAGCAAAATGTTTGTTAACAGATGGTTAACAGTGGTCAAAGGACCACTACCGCTTAGTGTGCCTAGGAGAGTATAAGGTGGAGATCCGGTCATTCGTATCATTTGGCAACAACAAGGAAAAAAGAGATAAATGCAGATTTGTTTTCAATTGAAGCAAAATGTTTGTTAACAGATGGTTAACAGTGGTCAAAGGACCACTACCGCTTAGTGTGCCTAGGAGAGTATGAGGTGGAGATCCGGTCATTCGTATCATTTGGCAACAACAAGGAAAAAAGAGATAAATGCAGATTTGTTTTCAATTGAAGCATAATGTTTGTTAACAGATGGTTAACAGTGGTCAAAGGACCACTACCGCTTAGTGTGCCTAGGAGTGTGTAAGGGTGGAGATCCGGTCATTCGTATCATTTGGCAACAGCAAGGAAAAAAGAGATAAATGCAGATTTGTTTTCAATTGAAGCAAAATGTTTGTTAACAGATGGTTAACAGTGGTCAAAGGACCACTTCCGCTTAGTGTGCCTAGGAGTGTGTAAGGGTGGAGATCCGGTCATTTGTATCATTTGGCAACAACAAGGAAAAAAGAGATAAATGCAGATTTGATTTCAACTGAAGCAAAATGTTTGTTAACAGATGGTTAACAGTGGTCAAAGGACCACTACCGCTTAGTGTGCCTAGGAGTGTGTAAGGGTGGAGATCCGGTCATTCGTATCATTTGGCAACAACAAGGAAAAAAAGAGATAAATGCAGATTTGTTTTCAATTGAAGCAAAATGTTTGTTAACAGATGGTTAACAGTGGTCAAAGGACCACTACCGCTTAGTGTGCCTAGGAGTGTGTAAGGGTGGAGATCCGGTCATTCGTATCATTTGGCAACAACAAGGAAAAAAGAGATAAATGCAGATTTGTTTTCAATTGAAGCAAAATGTTTGTTAACAGATGGTTAACAGTGGTCAAAGGACCACTACCGCTTAGTGTGCCTAGGAGTGTGTAAGGGTGGAGATCCGGTCATTCGTATCATTTGGCAACAACAAGGAAAAAAGAGATAAATGCAGATTTGTTTTCAATTGAAGCAAAATGTTTGTTAACAGATGGTTAACAGTGGTCAAAGGACCACTACCGCTTAGTGTGCCTAGGAGAGTATGAGGTGGAGATCCGGTCATTCGTATCATTTGGCAACAACAAGGAAAAAAGAGATAAATGCAGATTTGTTTTCAATTGAAGCAAAATGTTTGTTAACAGATGGTTAACAGTGGTCAAAGGACCACTACCGCTTAGTGTGCCTAGGAGTGTGTAAGGGTGGAGATCCGGTCATTCGTATCATTTGGCAACAACAAGGAAAAAAGAGATAAATGCAGATTTGTTTTCAATTGAAGCAAAATGTTTGTTAACAGATGGTTAACAGTGGTCAAAGGACCACTACCGCTTAGTGTGCCTAGGAGAGTATGAGGTGGAGATCCGGTCATTCGTATCATTTGGCAACAACAAGGAAAAAAGAGATAAATGCAGATTTGTTTTCAATTGAAGCAAAATGTTTGTTAACAGATGGTTAACAGTGGTCAAAGGACCACTACCGCTTAGTGTGCCTAGGAGTGTGTAAGGGTGGAGATCCGGTCATTCGTATCATTTGGCAACAACAAGGAAAAAAGAGATAAATGCAGATTTGTTTTCAATTGAAGCAAAATGTTTGTTAACAGATGGTTAACAGTGGTCAAAGGACCACTTCCGCTTAGTGTGCCTAGGAGTGTGTAAGGGTGGAGATCCGGTCATTCGTATTATTTGGCAACAACAAGGAAAAAAGAGATAAATGCAGATTTGTTTTCAATTGAAGCAAAATGTTTGTTAACAGATGGTTAACAGTGGTCAAAGGACCACTACCGCTTAGTGTGCCTAGGAGTGTGTAAGGGTGGAGATCCGGTCATTCGTATCATTTGGCAACAACAAGGAAAAAAGAGATAAATGCAGATTTGTTTTCAATTGAAGCAAAATGTTTGTTAACAGATGGTTAACAGTGGTCAAAGGACCACTACCGCTTAGTGTGCCTAGGAGAGTATGAGGTGGAGATCCGGTCATTCGTATCATTTGGCAACAACAAGGAAAAAAGAGATAAATGCAGATTTGTTTTCAATTGAAGCAAAATGTTTGTTAACAGATGGTTAACAGTGGTCAAAGGACCACTACCGCTTAGTGTGCCTAGGAGTGTGTAAGGGTGGAGATCCGGTCATTCGTATCATTTGGCAACAACAAGGAAAAAAGAGATAAATGCAGATTTGTTTTCAATTGAAGCAAAATGTTTGTTAACAGATGGTTAACAGTGGTCAAAGGACCACTACCGCTTAGTGTGCCTAGGAGAGTATGAGGTGGAGATCCGGTCATTCGTATCATTTGGCAACAACAAGGAAAATAGAGATAAATGCAGATTTGTTTTCAATTGAAGCAAAATGTTTGTTAACAGATGGTTAACAGTGGTCAAAGGACCACTACCGCTTAGTGTGCCTAGGAGTGTGTAAGGGTGGAGATCCGGTCATTCGTATCATTTGGCAACAACAAGGAAAAAAGAGATAAATGTAGATTTGTTTTCAATTGAAGCAAAATGTTTGTTAACAGATGGTTAACAGTGGTCAAAGGACCACTTCCGCTTAGTGTGCCTAGGAGTGTGTAAGGGTGGAGATCCGGTCATTCGTATCATTTGGCAACAACAAGGAAAAAAGAGATAAATGCAGATTTGTTTTCAATTGAAGCAAAATGTTTGTTAACAGATGGTTAACAATGGTCAAAGGACCACTTCCGCTTAGTGTGCCTAGGAGTGTGTAAGGGTGGAGATCCGGTCATTCGTATCATTTGGCAACAACAAGGAAAAAAAGAGATAAATGCAGATTTGTTTTCAATTGAAGCAAAATGTTTGTTAACAGATGGTTAACAGTGGTCAAAGGACCACTTCCGCTTAGTGTGCCTAGGAGTGTGTAAGGGTGGAGATCCGGTCATTCGTATCATTTGGCAACAACAAGGAAAAAAGAGATAAATGCAGATTTGTTTTCAATTGAAGCAAAATGTTTGTTAACAGATGGTTAACAGTGGTCAAAGGACCACTTCCGCTTAGTGTGCCTAGGAGTGTGTAAGGGTGGAGATCCGGTCATTCGTATCATTTGGCAACAACAAGGAAAAAAGAGATAAATGCAGATTTGTTTTCAATTGAAGCAAAATGTTTGTTAACAGATGGTTAACAGTGGTCAAAGGACCACTTCCGCTTAGTGTGCCTAGGAGTGTGTAAGGGTGGAGATCCGGTCATTCGTATCATTTGGCAACAACAAGGAAAAAAGAGATAAATGCAGATTTGTTTTCAATTGAAGCAAAATGTTTGTTAACAGATGGTTAACAGTGGTCAAAGGACCACTACCGCTTAGTGTGCCTAGGAGAGTATGAGGTGGAGATCCGGTCATTCGTATCATTTGGCAACAACAAGGAAAAAAGAGATAAATGCAGATTTGTTTTCAATTGAAGCATAATGTTTGTTAACAGATGGTTAACAGTGGTCAAAGGACCACTACCGCTTAGTGTGCCTAGGAGTGTGTAAGGGTGGAGATCCGGTCATTCGTATCATTTGGCAACAGCAAGGAAAAAAGAGATAAATGCAGATTTGTTTTCAATTGAAGCAAAATGTTTGTTAACAGATGGTTAACAGTGGTCAAAGGACCACTTCCGCTTAGTGTGCCTAGGAGTGTGTAAGGGTGGAGATCCGGTCATTTGTATCATTTGGCAACAACAAGGAAAAAAGAGATAAATGCAGATTTGATTTCAACTGAAGCAAAATGTTTGTTAACAGATGGTTAACAGTGGTCAAAGGACCACTACCGCTTAGTGTGCCTAGGAGTGTGTAAGGGTGGAGATCCGGTCATTCGTATCATTTGGCAACAACAAGGAAAAAAGAGATAAATGCAGATTTGTTTTCAATTGAAGCAAAATGTTTGTTAACAGATGGTTAACAGTGGTCAAAGGACCACTACCGCTTAGTGTGCCTAGGAGTGTGTAAGGGTGGAGATCCGGTCATTCGTATCATTTGGCAACAACAAGGAAAAAAGAGATAAATGCAGATTTGTTTTCAATTGAAGCAAAATGTTTGTTAACAGATGGTTAACAGTGGTCAAAGGACCACTACCGCTTAGTGTGCCTAGGAGTGTGTAAGGGTGGAGATCCGGTCATTCGTATCATTTGGCAACAACAAGGAAAAAAGAGATAAATGCAGATTTGTTTTCAATTGAAGCAAAATGTTTGTTAACAGATGGTTAACAGTGGTCAAAGGACCACTACCGCTTAGTGTGCCTAGGAGAGTATGAGGTGGAGATCCGGTCATTCGTATCATTTGGCAACAACAAGGAAAAAAGAGATAAATGCAGATTTGTTTTCAATTGAAGCAAAATGTTTGTTAACAGATGGTTAACAGTGGTCAAAGGACCACTACCGCTTAGTGTGCCTAGGAGTGTGTAAGGGTGGAGATCCGGTCATTCGTATCATTTGGCAACAACAAGGAAAAAAGAGATAAATGCAGATTTGTTTTCAATTGAAGCAAAATGTTTGTTAACAGATGGTTAACAGTGGTCAAAGGACCACTACCGCTTAGTGTGCCTAGGAGAGTATGAGGTGGAGATCCGGTCATTCGTATCATTTGGCAACAACAAGGAAAAAAGAGATAAATGCAGATTTGTTTTCAATTGAAGCAAAATGTTTGTTAACAGATGGTTAACAGTGGTCAAAGGACCACTACCGCTTAGTGTGCCTAGGAGTGTGTAAGGGTGGAGATCCGGTCATTCGTATCATTTGGCAACAACAAGGAAAAAAGAGATAAATGCAGATTTGTTTTCAATTGAAGCAAAATGTTTGTTAACAGATGGTTAACAGTGGTCAAAGGACCACTTCCGCTTAGTGTGCCTAGGAGTGTGTAAGGGTGGAGATCCGGTCATTCGTATTATTTGGCAACAACAAGGAAAAAAGAGATAAATGCAGATTTGTTTTCAATTGAAGCAAAATGTTTGTTAACAGATGGTTAACAGTGGTCAAAGGACCACTACCGCTTAGTGTGCCTAGGAGTGTGTAAGGGTGGAGATCCGGTCATTCGTATCATTTGGCAACAACAAGGAAAAAAGAGATAAATGCAGATTTGTTTTCAATTGAAGCAAAATGTTTGTTAACAGATGGTTAACAGTGGTCAAAGGACCACTACCGCTTAGTGTGCCTAGGAGAGTATGAGGTGGAGATCCGGTCATTCGTATCATTTGGCAACAACAAGGAAAAAAGAGATAAATGCAGATTTGTTTTCAATTGAAGCAAAATGTTTGTTAACAGATGGTTAACAGTGGTCAAAGGACCACTACCGCTTAGTGTGCCTAGGAGTGTGTAAGGGTGGAGATCCGGTCATTCGTATCATTTGGCAACAACAAGGAAAAAAGAGATAAATGCAGATTTGTTTTCAATTGAAGCAAAATGTTTGTTAACAGATGGTTAACAGTGGTCAAAGGACCACTACCGCTTAGTGTGCCTAGGAGAGTATGAGGTGGAGATCCGGTCATTCGTATCATTTGGCAACAACAAGGAAAATAGAGATAAATGCAGATTTGTTTTCAATTGAAGCAAAATGTTTGTTAACAGATGGTTAACAGTGGTCAAAGGACCACTACCGCTTAGTGTGCCTAGGAGTGTGTAAGGGTGGAGATCCGGTCATTCGTATCATTTGGCAACAACAAGGAAAAAAGAGATAAATGTAGATTTGTTTTCAATTGAAGCAAAATGTTTGTTAACAGATGGTTAACAGTGGTCAAAGGACCACTTCCGCTTAGTGTGCCTAGGAGTGTGTAAGGGTGGAGATCCGGTCATTCGTATCATTTGGCAACAACAAGGAAAAAAGAGATAAATGCAGATTTGTTTTCAATTGAAGCAAAATGTTTGTTAACAGATGGTTAACAATGGTCAAAGGACCACTTCCGCTTAGTGTGCCTAGGAGTGTGTAAGGGTGGAGATCCGGTCATTCGTATCATTTGGCAACAACAAGGAAAAAAAGAGATAAATGCAGATTTGTTTTCAATTGAAGCAAAATGTTTGTTAACAGATGGTTAACAGTGGTCAAAGGACCACTTCCGCTTAGTGTGCCTAGGAGTGTGTAAGGGTGGAGATCCGGTCATTCGTATCATTTGGCAACAACAAGGAAAAAAGAGATAAATGCAGATTTGTTTTCAATTGAAGCAAAATGTTTGTTAACAGATGGTTAACAGTGGTCAAAGGACCACTTCCGCTTAGTGTGCCTAGGAGTGTGTAAGGGTGGAGATCCGGTCATTCGTATCATTTGGCAACAACAAGGAAAAAAGAGATAAATGCAGATTTGTTTTCAATTGAAGCAAAATGTTTGTTAACAGATGGTTAACAGTGGTCAAAGGACCACTTCCGCTTAGTGTGCCTAGGAGTGTGTAAGGGTGGAGATCCGGTCATTCGTATCATTTGGCAACAACAAGGAAAAAAGAGATAAATGCAGATTTGTTTTCAATTGAAGCAAAATGTTTGTTAACAGATGGTTAACAGTGGTCAAAGGACCACTACCGCTTAGTGTGCCTAGGAGTGTGTAAGGGTGGAGATCCGGTCATTCGTATCATTTGGCAACAACAAGGAAAAAAGAGATAAATGCAGATTTGTTTTCAATTGAAGTAAAATGTTTGTTAACAGATGGTTAACAGTGGTCAAAGGACCACTACCGCTTAGTGTGCCTAGGAGTGTGTAAGGGTGGAGATCCGGTCATTCGTATCATTTGGCAACAACAAGGAAAAAAGAGATAAATGCAGATTTGGTTTCAATTGAATCAAACTGTTTGTTAACAGATGGTTAACAGTGGTCAAAGGATCACTACCGCTTAGTGTGCCTAGGAGTGTGTAAGGGTGGAGATCCGGTCATTCGTATCATTTGGCAACAACAAGGAAAAAAGAGATAAATGCAGATTTGTTTTCAATTGAAGCAAAATGTTTGTTAACAGATGGTTAACAGTGGTCAAAGGACCACTACCGCTTAGTGTGCCTAGGAGTGTGTAAGGGTGGAGATCCGGTCATTCGTATCATTTGGCAACAACAAGGAAAAAAGAGATAAATGCAGATTTGGTTTCAATTGAATCAAACTGTTTGTTAACAGATGGTTAACAGTGGTCAAAGGACCACTATCGCTTAGTGTGCCTAGGAGTGTATAAGGTGGAAATCCGGTCATGCACATATCATAAATACTAAATCACTATGTAAACTGCATTTGTTAAAAAAATTAATTTATTCGTAGAAAAGTTTCAGTGCATATAATCATTTTTGGTCTGTAAATGGTAGCTAGGTAGTCACTGGAAGGAGAGCTATGCACCAATCCCCTGTGATGATGCATAGAACCGGCCAGGCCTAGCACCTAATGTCCGACCCCGCCTTCTCGTGGTGCGGATCGTTAGTACCTTTCAAAAGAGATACTCTCTTGTGGAAGTGAACGGAAGGGGAGGGCTGCCAGATTAGTGTCGCCTACTGATCTGGACAACTATGGCTACTTTTCTTTTTTTTCTACTCTGCTGAGGAGTGGTCAACCACACAGGGTCCTGGTGCTGTCCATATATACCTACTGGACTGGACAGATATATGGCTCTGAGTTTGATTATGGATCCTGAATTTGATGCACTGGTGGACTTCTGTGGAGAGAAAATCTTCCGCTGTGTTTTCTGTTTGTTTGTGGGTTGACAGCCCCAAGTGAATAGATTCACAGGAAATGTTTATCAGCTGGTGGATAATCCTGAGCAGAAGTCATCGCAGGCACCTGAACTCTTTGCTTCTATTGGCATCGTCAAATTCTACATTGGAGGAAGTCTTCCATTGTAGATGACTTCAGCCTTTAGTAGTGGGGGAACGGGTCTTTGCCCCATGTCTGCGATTAGGGGGCTGTTTGATATTGTCGGCATTCCCTCTCTCAATAAACATAGTTTCTTTAAACATCCCACTAACCATTTTCTCTCCATAGGTAGTTGGAATGTGAGGACTCTGCACAGAGCTTTTTTTCTTGATGTCCTCACACAAGAATTCCACCGTTATAATTTAGATATTATCGGCTTGCAAGAGACCAGATGGACAGATAAAGGTCAGATTCTTAAAAATAATCTTAAATTTCTCTTTTCAGGGAGGGACGACAATAAGCATCACCAAGGCGTGGGTCTGCTAATCTATATATAATAATATCCTCTTCTAGGATATGAGTGCATTAATGAAAGGTTTCTTACAGCAAAATTTCAGACAAGCATTAAAGACTTAAATGTTATCTGCTGTTATGCCCCCACTGAGGATGCCGATGAGGATGAGAAGGATAGGTTTTATGAACAACTTCAGGATATTTTGAATTCTGTCAAGAAAGGAGATATTACCCTTGTTCTTGGTGATTTCAATGCCAAAGTTGGTACTGACTCTGACCTTTGGGGAGGAGTAATAGGCCCTTTTGGTATTGGTAGCTGCAATGGCAATGGGCAACGTCTCCTACAGGTAAGTAAACTCAATGGATTCAGAATAACTAACACTTATTACAAACACCGCGACATACATAAGTACACATGGGTTTCACCTGATGGGCTGCATAAGAATATGATTGATTACATATTAATTAACAGCAAATGGGCTAGTTCTGTTAGGAATACCAGGGCATATAGGGGAGCTGAAATTGGATCTGACCATTACCTTAAAAGTGTGTTGCAACTTAAACTTAAAAAGTGTTGTGATATGGTTAAAAAATTTACTTTTAATACTGAAGCTCTGAAAGATCCAGTTATAGCCAAAGCTTACCATGATAGGTTACTTAGTCATTATGACAGTCATGGTTTGTTTACTACTGAAGTTGAGGAAGAATGGGATCATTTTAAACAAGCGTTTTTGGACACTAACAGTACTCTTTTAGGAAAAAAGGAGCAGAAGAGGCAAAATTATCTGAGTGATAAGGCACTTGAGCTTATTTCGGAAAGAAAGAACTACAGGAATGCCCTTAATCAATACCCTAATAGTCCTAATAGAAAGCATTACAGAGACCTTAGTAAACTTGTAAAGGTTCAGTTAGCTGCTGATAAGAATCTTTGGCTTGATGGTTTGGCTGACAAAGCCGAGGAAGAAGTTAGACAGCACAACAGCAGAGAGCTGTACCAGATAGTTAATGTTTTGCGTGGTAGAAAACAGACAGGTACACAGGGATTAAAGGATAAACAAGGTAAGGTTGTAGAAGGTGAGGATTCTGTCATGGCTAGGTGGGCTGAGCATTTCAGTGATGTTCTAAACAATGTAGTTAGTTCTACTCCCATTGCTTGCAATGATGATAGATGCATTGGTGGCTTTATTGTTGGCCCTATAACACAATCTGAAGTTCTTTTGGCTGTTTCTAAACTTAAACTTCATAAATCCCCAGGGGTAGATGAAATTACTACGGAAATGCTTAGAGCTGGGAATGTTTCGGTTACCACTTGGATGACTGAAATTCTGAATATCTTTTATGATAAAGGCATGGTTCCTAAGGATTTTACCAGAGCTATTGTTATCCCTATTTTCAAAAAAGGTGATCGCAGTTCTTGTGATAACTATAGGGATATCAGCCTACTCTCTGTTCCAGGTAAAGTTCTTTCCATGATTGTGCTTAATAGAATTAAGAATCTGGTTGACAGTCAATTGCGTGATGAGCAATGTGGATTCAGAAGTGGTAGGAAATGTGTGGATCAGATATTTTCACTTAGGCAGATTCTTGGGAAATGTTTAGAGTTTCAGAAACCTTTGGTTGCTAGCTTTGTTGATTTCAAAAAGGCTTTCGACTCTGTTGATCGTCATAATTTGTGGTTGATTGTGAGATCATATGGTATACCAGACAAGTTAGTTAACATTATGAAAGCTCTCTATAATAACACTGAGTCGTGTGTGAGAGTTGGTAAGGCTTGTAGCAATTGGTTTAGCATTACTTCTGGTGTTCGACAAGGGTGCATTTTGTCTCCTTTTCTCTTTAGTTTGGTTATTGATTATGTTATGCGAAATTCACTTCAAGGGAAAGATTTTGGCCTTAAATGGGCTGGAGATACGAAAATTTCTGATTTAGATTATGCTGATGATTTAGCCCTTTTGGCAAATGATGTTGATGAGATGAACTCTTTCATTCGAGCTGTTGATGAGACTGGTAGTACAGTAGGTTTGGTTATAAACAGAGAGATAACTAAAGTGATGAAAATTGGTCAGGCAGGCTGTGATTCAGTTAATCTGAATGGTTGCAGTCTTGAGCAGGTGTCACAGTTTAATTATCTTGGGAGCTATGTAACAGATAATGATGATGTGCGGCATGAGATTATCAGACGAATAGGGATTGCTGCCGGGACTTTTAAGAATCTATGGAGATTGTGGAGAAATAGGCGTATACACCTAAAGACTAAAATTAGACTGTATAATAGTTTGGTTCTTTCTAGGGTTAGTTATGGTAGTGAAACTTGGACACTTTGTAAACAAGATAACAGGAAACTAGATGCTTTTGATTCCAGATGCTTACGCAGTATCTTGGGCATTAGGTGGTTCAACTTTGTAACTAATGATGAGATTAGGCAAAGGAGTTTGCAACCTCCTTTAAGCAGCATATTGTGCAGAGAGAGACTCCGTTGGTTTGGCCATGTTGCCCGTATGAATAATTATAGATTGGCGAATAGGGTTATGAACAGTGTGCCTAAAGGCCTCAGAAAGAAGGGGAGACCTAGGATGCGGTGGGCAGACAATGTCAAACAGGACCTTGTTAGAATTGGTGTGCAGTGGCCAGATGCAGTAGATGTAGCTCAGGATAGACTTGCTTGGAGAACTAAATTGCACGGTCTGGTTGGACCTTCGTAGCCCATGGCTGCTTGAGAATGATGATGATGATGATGATTAATCTTTTTAATAATGGGTTAGTTTCGGTAATAGTTTTTGGAGCATGATATGATTTAATCAGATCCTAATAAATATTTAAAAAAAAAACGACAGCAAAAATGCTGAAAGGAAACTAAAATTTGTATAAGTTATTTATATACAGGTTAAGTTTCCGAGGTTTTGTCGTAAGTCGAAATGTTCGTAAGTCGAAAACTAACCTAAAAAGTACATTTGTACACAGAATAACTACTTATCGTTAGTGTTTGATCCTTCAATGTACTTACCCAGAATGCATTACACTCGTTTATTCTCTCGCTACCGCTTACTAGCAGGTGTTTCAAATGCGGTAAAAATCTGCTCTGGTATATGATAACATAAAGTCGATATTATAAATAAAACAACTCATACTGTTAATGTTTATGTTTGTACATAAATAATATAATACGTATTGTAAATAACAAAAAAGGAAAATTAGACCACGCTATCGACTTCAACGCCACGAATCCGTGCGAAATTTAAGTTTTAGACGTACGGTCAAATTGTTTTTAAGTCTGAAAGTTTGTAAGTTGAACGTTCGCAAATAGGGGAGCATCTGTATATGGTGTTGGCTGGGTCATTTTTGTCTGTCATAATCTGCATGTTAGTTGATGGATTTGCGGATCTGACAAGGAATAATAAAAATAAATAAATTACACTTTAGCAGCTTGTTGCCAACATATTTTTGACAGGAATTCGACAGCAGAATACGCCATAGTGAAGGTTTGGGAAGAAAAAAAAGACTCAGCAAGAAATTAATACGAGAATTATTCATGCATTCGACTTGAACCTGTGATTCTCAGCCATGCCACCTAAGCACTCGACCACAGGGACATGAACAGTACACTAAATGGACAAATTATTACATACACCCCGATAACAATATGCAAAGCAGAAGTATCGCGTTAAGTCACGTGAGAGGCTGAAACTGACAATGCCTATAAATAGAGCAGGTCTCTAAGCATTGGAATTCAATCACAGAGAAGTAATCAAGGGTAAAGGCAGCGATGTGAGTTTGACCATTGCCAGAGAGTAGGTTCGATGAAGGCCGGTTGTTCAATCACCGCAACTACTGAACCGTTGGAATTTCCACGTCAGACAGTCGCAGGTGTATACCAAGACTACGTGAAATATGGCAAAAAAACCGGGAGAAATGTGGATGTCAACATCCAATTAACTCTCCAGGTGAGCGCACTGTCCGCATCGTTACAAGGAATCGCTCTGCTACTATGGAGCAGAAAACGTCGGAATTGAATGAGGGCGCATCCACAAGCTTATGCACAAAGACTAATCCATCGGACCATGGAAAAAATAGGCTATGACAGTCGACGTCCACATTTGGTCCCCTTGTTGACTGCAAGACACCGAAAGATTAGGCTACAGTTTGCAAAGGCGTATCGCAGCTGGAGTGCGGAGGACTGCAAATACGTCATCTGTTCTGAGAAATCACGGTTTCCACTATCACGCCGATGGGAGGGTGCGTGTGGGGCGTAAACCACACGAAGCGATGGACCTAGCTTCTCCAGTTTGGATCATACAGGCAGGTGAAGGCAGTGTAACAGTTTGGGGTGCATTTATATGGACTTCCTTGGGGGCCCCTCGCACCCGTAGAGACCTCCGTCATCGGCACTAGGTATCTGAACATCCTCGCCGACCATCTACACGTTCGTCACCATTCTCCTTCCGCACCATGATGCCATCTTTCAACAGGACAACGCCACAAAGCATACTTCCCTAGTGGCGACCAATTGGCTCCAAGAGCATTCAAGTGAGTTTATCACACTCGAATGGCCCCCTCGATCGCCGGACCTCAACCCCATTGAAAATTTGGGGGATGAATTGAAATGATCTGTTCGAGCCCCCCAACGGCAGCTGTGGATGCTATATGACAGACGATCCTTGCTTCATGGACGGCAATACCACCTCCATGTTTTCAACCCTTCTTTTCTCATTGAGTCCTTACCAAGACTTACCTGACTGTCGTTGTGAGGACAAAAGGTGGAACAACAGGTTATTAGGTAGGTGTATGTAATAATTTGGCCATTCAGTGTAATAGTAATAATATTATGTTTAAAATGCATTTTACTGTCTTCGAAAATACCTGAAAGCAAAAATTGAACGACTTTGGAATGGGAGAAAATGTGTCCTTGGAATTGCATTGAGTAGCCAAAAGAGCCAACTTTAAGGATGCATTTGTGCTGATGCCATCCATTCTAATATATAGTATAACGAAGCTAAATATATGTTCAACATAATAATGTTGAGTTTGGCCTTGAAATGTAAACAAAAACAGGAGAGAGGTATGAGAAGTGAATCACTCACCGTCATAGTCATCATCATCATCATCGAAAATAGATTTACTCTTCCACTTCCTCCTCCTCCTCCTTTTCGGATGAGGCAGGAACCAATGCTTCAAATGTTTTGAATGAGAACTAGGCTTCACCGTCTTGACTGCCATCACTGGAATGAAAGGATACATCCCTGCTGCATGAGATGAATGCATACCTAAAGACGGCTGAACATGACCGACTCCAAAGAGCTTCTTCGGTTTATTTGAATGTAGCTTGGTAGTCTTGCGAGGGGAGAAGATCTGGCTAAGAAATCCTTTCTTTTTGTGAGCCTTGGGATATGTAGAGCCAGGTCCAATTGGTTGACCGAAAGAGGGAGGATAGTAAGGATATGAGGGAGGAGGGTACTGTTGTCTGTTCGCTCCATTTGTTTGCAGTGGATTATGTATATTGCCCCCACGAATTGGAGGTCGCGCAGAAGGTCTGGTAGTTGGAGATTTGGCTGTAAAAAATCCCATTGAAGTAGGACGCCTAGGACCTAAGGTAGTTCTGGGACTGGAAGTACGAGGAGGTGTCGAATATCTTGAACCTCTGCTTCTAGGACGTGCTGGGTAAAATTTTGATCCAGTTGATACGTGTCGATTGGAAGGTGAACCCCAACTACTTCCAGAATAACTGACTGGATAACCTCCACTGGGAGGTGAACCCCAGCTAGTTCCAGAATAACTACCTGGATACCCTCTACTGGGAGGTGAACCCCAGCTAGTTCCAGAATAACTGCCTGGATAACCTCTACTGGGAGGTGAACCCCAGCTAGTTCCAGAATAACTGCCTGGATAACCTCTACTGGGAGGTGAACCCCAGCTAGTTCCAGAATAACTACCTGGATACCCTCCACTCGGAGGTGAACCCCAGCTAGTTCCAGAATAACTGCCTGGATAACCTCGACTGGAAGATGAACCCAAGCTACTGCCATAATAACTGCTTGGATACCCCCTACTCGAAGATGAACCCAAGCTACTGCCAGAATAACTGCCTGGATACCCCCTACTCGAAGATGAACCCAAGCTACTGCCAGAATAACTGCCTGGAGAACCTCTGTTGGAATATGAACTCCCGCTGCTGCTAGAATAACTGCTTAAAGACCCTCTACTGGAAGATGAACCCGAGCTACTGCCAGAATAACTTCCCGAAGAACCTCTACTGGAGGATGATCCGTAACTCGAGCCGCGGGAACTGGATCTTCCTCCTCCTCCACCTCTTCCTCCTCCTCCTCCACCTCTTCCTCCTCCTCCTTTAGCATATCTAAAAATTGAAAGCAAATTGTTATTCATTAGAATATAATGTAGAATTTATGCATTTTTTAAGAATATTAACAATTTTCAAAAAATTATCGGAATAAAATCAAACGGAATTTGAAATATTTCTGTTGTTTGCTGTTTCACCCTCACGTTGTGTCTGTAGAAATTTCTTGAACATTTTTTTTCTTCAGTGAAGTTCATTAAAAGCAGGAATCTGAACAGGTTGAAAGATGATAGCTTTGAAAGCAGTGATGCCATTCGAATGCTCTAAATACACTCTAAATTTGAATGAGTTGGCCGAGAAGACTGAAATTCAAAATCTGACTGATAAATAGCAATTTCTTAAATAGCAATTTCTTAAATAGCAAACCTGTACATCACTAACTCTGGAGTAATACTCATTTGAGTCCTTATGTAGGAAAGTTGGCCAAGAGTTTGTCACTTTGTTTTAAAATAAAACACAAAAAATAAATACAAAACCTCAATTTATTTTCGCTCATTGGTTACGGCATATTTGAAATAATTCATATTTGAAGCAAAGTTGATCTATATGAGCTCCTAAAATTACGCTTTTTAACTGTATTCATAATCAGCTAAAATTCAAATCATACGAAAATGAAGATAATTTTAAAAGACTCCATATCCGAATCTTTGCGTTTGATGGTTGACAGTTTTACTATTTAGGTGTTGGCGTCAGACCAGTACTTATGAGCAGTGGGCGACGATAGGGTTTGATCTGAATAGGCTGCTAACAAGCTTTTCGAGATGAAGCCCATTGTCAAACCGTGGCAGTCTTGTTTTCGCAGGAATCGCAAGGAGGAAGTTGTACTTGCTCGGCTCCGCTTAGGTCATTCGTTTCTCACACATTCATTTCTTCTTAAGGTGGACGACGAACCTAAGTGCGAGTTTTGTGGCACCATTTTAACTATTAAACACATTTTAATCAATTGTCCTGCTTTTACCTTAGACAGACATTTAGTTTCACTTTCACGATTTTACGGCCGAGCCTCGTACCCTCGGCCATCTTTTATCTGATAACTCTTTCTTACCCTCTGTCTTTGCCTTTTTACGTTTTACAGGTTATTTTAACAGATTGTAATTTATGGCTTTGTCATTTCTACACTGTCCATCCTGGGTTGGGTTTTTTTTTATACCTTTATATTTATTGCTTTACACATATTTCTTCTTTTTGTATTTTTTATATCTTTTGGTTTTGTACTTTACCTTTTACTATATTGACTTTTAACTTTGGTTGTGGGTTCTGTTTCTTTTATCCTTCTATTTATCTCGTCTGTCGCATTATGGCCTCAGCTGCCAATGCGCCATAAAACCCCAAATAAACAACCAACCGACGATAGGGAAACTGCCAGTGCATCCCATTACCAAATGCCAAGGAAGGTTTTGCATATGTACAGGGGGAGTTTTTTTTAAATTATTTTCCCATGTCACATAGTTTTATCTATGTTTAAATAGAGCTAAAGTCAAATTTTCAGAATTTTATTTGCAGTTATTTGTTCACTAATTTCGTGACGGAAACAGGAAACATCGCATTGTTTCGGTCAGAAATGACTATCTTTGAAGCAAGCGATTCTCTCAATTGGGAAATTGATTCTCTTACAATTCTTCTCCTTTCAACGAAACCAACCATTAATTTATTTTAGTTCATTTCACTCCATGCCATTTCACTCCATACCAAAAGGTATTTTAAACGAGATCATAATAGGAGACAGTTTCACTCTCAAATGTTACATCGCTTGAAATAAAAATGTTTTGGCTGTTGAAGATTGCTGTCGGCAATATTGATTTACACACTATTTTACAACTTGCATATTTTAAATATCTTTTTGTGAATACAGTTATTATATTCTGGTTTGTTAATCACCGTTATAATAGGACTCGAAAACTGTTTAAAAGTTTCACTTATTTCTTTATATTGTATAATTTATTTCAAAGTTAGCGTCGAAGTAAAGATCGAATACGGTGCAGGATAGAATTTCATGGAATTAATGATTAAAATATAATCTAAACTTCTTTTATACGCTTCAAATTTATTTAGTTCTGCGATGAAAATCCCAAAAAATAGGCACGATCATTGTTCATAAAAAATAATCGATTTGGCAAATATAGTGATACTGTAACATTATTATAGATTGTTTTAGACCTACGGATACGTTTCTAAAAATGCAGTATTCTAAAACTATTTTCGTATTTTGTCAAAGATTTAAAAAGTTTGTCAAAAGTAGCAGCAATCTTACGAATATAATTGAATGTCATTTATGCGATAAGCCTACAAAATATTCTTTATGTGGCTCTGCAGAACAAAAGCCTTTCCTGCTCTACAAAGTAATCCCTTAAAACATCTATACAAAGTTGTAGATATCTACGCCAATTCTGTAACGTTTGGTGGTACTCCTGTTGGGAAATACCCCGCAACTCTAAATGAATACATTTTGGAAGGTTTCGCTTGCACTCTTGAAAACGGCTTCCCAGAAAATTCCTTTTTAATTTTTGGAAACAACCAAAAATCGCATTGTGGAAGTTAGGGTGAATATGAAGGATGTGGTAGCTGTTTGACTTTTTACCTGCTCCAGATCGACCATAACTTGTCGCGTTTTGTGAGCAAAAAGGATAACCCTTGACACGCCTGTTGTTGGCCACTGTTCCTTCATCTCCTTAACCATTTTGGGCAAAACAGTGTTGGTGTAGATTGGCCATTTATAATAATTTTTTCAGGTAACATTTCAACCCAAACATAGTTGCCGATCTTTCTGGGAGTTGTATAGCAATAAAACCACGTCTCATCATCTGTGACAATGTCTGTTAACCGTTTGGGGCCTCTTGGTTGAAATATTGCCAGCATCTCCTTGCACGATTTGCACGAATTTTTTCTCCTTGCACGAATTTTTTGCTGTTCTGTCAGTTCGTGGGGATTTTGGCACAGATCTTTCGGAACTTTCAATGTTGATGAATAATTGTTTCCACACTGACATCTAAACTTATTACGTGAACGGTGATCTGTGGTATTTCTTAACGAGTTCACGAACAGCAGCGATGGTTCACGGCCTCATTCGGTCCTGCTGCACTAGAGAGGTCTTCGAAGCTCTGCCATTCTTCTTTGAAATTTGCGCATCCATATGTTCAGTGACACATGAAAAGGCATGATCCATATACTTGTGATAAATCGGCATGTTTTTTCCCCTATCGTCCCCATGCTGCATCCTCGTGAAAATGTAAAATCTTTCCCCTTCTTTAGTAGGCTCCATAGCAACAACGCACAGAGTTTGCAGACCGAACTTTACGCGCCGCTAGCGAAGAGAGAAATGAAGATAAGGCTTCATTTTTAAAACGTAATAACAGGTTTAGATAAGCTTTCACGGGGCGGGAGTGGCTCAGTCGGTAGCGCGCCAGGCTCGTAATCTGTAGTTCCCAGGTTCGAGTCCCAGCTGGGTCAGCGTTGAGATTTATCTCCGCAAAATTCCCCGCCCTGCCCACGGTCAGTAGGGGACACCGATGGGCTTGGAAAGGCCGCCGTCCGTCGGATGGGACGTTAAGCCGTGGCCCCGTGTGCGGGAGAGCCATACCCTGTGCACGTTAAAGAACACGCTGGATGGCCTTGACGGGAGGCTACCATCTGTCTCCCAACAGCTGTTCCAGTGGGTTCCCTCCCCCAACCTTCTCTGAGCCTTCGGGGTCCATGTGACCTGGCCATTTAGCCCATGGTGTGCAAAAAAGTGCCGCTCAGAGGTAAAACAACAAAACAACAAAATAAGCTTTCAAACATGTCGTAGCTCATTAACTTCGGAGGAACGAATGGAAATCTACAGCTACGTGTCAAGAAATTTTTGAATGACCTCCGTACTGTCTTCAAATGGAATTAATGTTATTATTTAGGGTCACTGTTCGAAGGAAGCTGATTCATAATAGCTCTGGATGTACTGATGAATTAATTTGGAAAATTCATTACCTCAATGAATAGAAGCATCTCTGAGGAAAATGAGCATATAAAATTTGGACTTCATTGGTGGGGGGGGGAAGCAAAATATTTTAATGCGCATTTCTTTTTGGTACCAGTACTAGGTAAATGTAAATTTTCGAAACGGTTTTTTGCTAATGGAAAAAGCTATTTCTAACAGGTATATGAATAAAATAGGTAGTACTAAAAATGATTTATTGCATAGATCATGTTTAGAATATTGTGAAATCCGCGTGTGAAAGAATGCTGGCACTAAATTCGCATACCAGATGTAGAAACTACGTGTAACATTAGTGATGCGCGTATCGGAGGCAGAAGAATGTTGCAAAAGAATATTGTGCTAGCTGGAAATGCGAACGAGATAAAAGTAAAATGGTCTCCTTTTGATAAGGAGATGAAATCTGTTAGTGCCAACCATATTAATGCATGAACACCTTGGAAGTTAAAAATGGGAGAAAGGCTGAGTCTGTAAAAATTCTTGAACCAGAAAGTTCAACAGGTTGCAGGAAAGCAAAAAAGCTTTGCAAGATTCTTTGAGAAAAGATGTGGGACTAAGAAAATTCCGAGAGAATTTTGCATAGCAGGACGTCGAAAGGCAATTTCTGAAGTACTCACGTGGTCGGGAGGACCTCCAGGAGAAGAAGGACGAAAGCGAGGCACGCGAGAAACTTCATCTCAGGAAGCTGTGACCATGGGACGAAGAAGCAGGTACCGATGTGGGCAGTTGTTCGCAAGTGTTAGCTTTATCTGGACCTTGTCGCAAAATCATTTCCTAGGGAGGGAAGTGCGCAGGAACGGAACTGTCTAATGGTGACGTGAAATGAATGACTGTTATCGTCAACGGATGTCAAAAAAATGAAAAATCGATGCAGTTAATTTTTAAAAGAGAGAGTAAAGTTTCTGAAGGGTTGATGTTATAAACCTTCGTGTAGTCTCAGGGATTCTCAATCTGTGGTACATTACGTTGCTCCAGGTACGGTACACAGAGATGTAAAAAAATAAGACAAATACATATATCCAGTGAATTACGAATTAGTGATTTTCTCTTGCTATAAAATGCGTTATTTGCACTTGGTTACCAATAGGGCCATCTCCATAATTATTAATCATTGTGCAGTTAGTTAAGATGTACTTAGTACATTCGAAAATATTAGATTTTAAATTTTTAAATGAACGATGTGTTTAAGATTGTATAAGACGAAAATGGGCACAAATATCTACTCTAGTGATTAGTAGTTACTTTAGTTGGTCCAATGCGCACGTCTTGCGCGCAAGCAGTAATCTGTTATAATATCTGGCGAGTTGGGTTGTTTTTCCTCTGAGCGGCACTTTTTTGCACACCATGGGCTAAATGGCCAGTTCACATGACCCCGAAGGCTCAGAGAAGGTTGGGGTAGGGACCCACTGGAACAGCTGTTGGGAGACAGATGGTAGCCTCCCGTCAAGGCCATCCAGCTTGTTCTTTAACGTGCACAGGGTATGGCTTTCCCGCACAAGGGGTCACGGCTTTGCGTCCCATCCGACGGACGGCGGCCTTTCCAAGCCTATCGGTGTCTCCTACTGACCGTGGGCAGGGCGGGGAATTTTGCGGAGATAAATCTCAACGCTGACCTAACTGGGACTCGAACCTGGGAACTGCAAATTACAAGCTTGACGCGCTACCGACTGAGCCACCCCCGCCCCTAAATATCTGGCGATATGTGGATGCCAATGTTTATGTTTCCATTTTCAATAACATTTAAAAACTATCTTTCTAGGTAAGTTATGTTATTCATTTTTTTTTGTGAATTGGAAAATATCAAAAAATCAGTTCATTCTTTTACTGCAACTAACACACAAGCTGTTGAAGCATCATATTTTCTTAGTTTGAGAAAGAATTGCTCAAACTGGGAAACCTCGCAATATCGAGGAAACTTTAATCCTACCTGCAGCAAAAGATATTGTAACATCAGTTCTTGGCCCAGCAGCAGCAGCAAGAAAATTGAATGTTGTTTCTCTATCAAACGACACCGTTTTTCGGATAATTAATAAAATGGATGCTCAAGTAAAAGAAACGCTAGTTCAGAATATAAAACAGATTTTTTGCAATTCAAATTGATGAAAATACTGATTTAGCAAATTTTGCGCAGTTGATGACTTACATACGATTTGAAAGAGAACAAGTCGTAGATGAAAGATTTTTATTCTGCGAACCGCTTCCAAATAATACCACGCAGATGAATTTTTTTAAGAAAATCAATGAATTTTTCACCGTTCGTGATGTCAATTGGAAAAACTGCGTAGGCGTATGCTCTGATGGTGCACGTGCAACGACGGGCAGTCGTAGTGGTGTTCATGCTAAAATGAAAGAAGTTGCTCCAGATTGCAAAGTTTACACATTGCAGCCATACATCGTGAGGCACTGACCCAAAATCAGTACCAACGGAACTAAAGACTGTGTTAGACCAATTAGTAAAGATAGTAAACTTTATTAAATCCAGAGCTCGTAATTCACGATTATTTACAATTTTGTGTAATGAAATGGGTAGCGACCACAATAAGCTTCTTCTGCATACAGAAGGTAGATGGTTATCAAGAGGAAAGCTTTTAACTCGACTCTTTGGGGCGAGGGTGGCTCAGTCGGTAGCGCGCCAGGCTCATAATCTGTAGTTCCCAGGTTCGAGTCCCAGCTGGGTCAGCGTTGAGATTTATCTCCGCAAAATTCCCCGCCCTGCCCACGGTCAGAAGGGGACACCGATGGGCTTGGAAAGGCCGCCGTCCGTCGGATGGGACGTTAAGCCGTGGCCCCGTGTGCGGGAGAGCCATACCCTGTGCACGTTAAAGAACACGCTGGATGGCCTTGACGGGAGGCTACCATCTGTCACCCAACAGCTGTTCCAGTGGGTCCCCTCCCCCAACCTTCTCTGAGCCTTCGGGGTCCATGTGACCTGGCCATTTAGCCCATGGTGTGCAAAAAAGTGCCGCTCAGAGGTAAAACAACCCAACTCGACTCTTTGAGCTACGTTCAGAGGTACAGATCTTCCTAACACAATACAAATTTAAACTCTCTTATTGTTTTACTAATGAACTCTGCTTAGGACGATTAGCATATTTGGCTGATATTTTTTGACGCCTGAACGAACTGAATTCCAGCTTACAAGGTCCAAATATAACAGACAAAATAAAGGCAGCTGTCACTAAACTCGAATATATAATCAAGGATATAAGGAAAAACAAGATTGCTGCATTGCCCACATTAGAAGAGTTTATCTCAGAAAATGAACTAACAATGAATGAAATACTGATTGAAGATATAGAAAAACTTTGCATGGGTCTTGTTAAGAATTTTCGTTCGTACTTTCCCGAAAATTTAGAAAAGGAAAGCTGGATAAGAGATCTCTTTTCATCCATTTCCGAAGCTGTGTTGGATAATTTTTCAGTTGAAGAGAGAGAACAGCTAGTAGAAATTTCATGTGATGGAAATCTATTAAATGAGTTTCGAAACTCATTTATTAGATTATTTGTTATTAATGAAATTCGAAAGCTTTGCAAGATATCGTTCCTTGAGAAAAGATGTGGGACTAAGAAAATTACGAGAGCATTTTGCATAGCAGGACGTCGAAAGGCAATTTCTGAAGTACTCACGTGGTCGGGAGGACCTCCAGGAGAGGAAGGACGAAAGCGAACAAGGAAAAAAGACAGCTTGAACAATTTTTGATTAAAGATAAGAGCTGAATAGGAAGTTATTTCAGACAAAGCATTAAAATTTTTAATGCCCTTCAACACATCGTATTTGTGTGAAATTGGGTTTTCTGCCATTAAATTATTTTTAAATTTAAATACCCCCTCAAGCAGCTGCTTGCCCCAGAGGTCCACAGGAGCCTGTCAGTTTATATGCCATAGTAGAAGGTCTGAGAGGATGGCAGGACCTCAGCAGAAAAACGACACACATCCATGCCTTGTTGGACATTACAAATAAATCTAGGACACGATTGCAACTTGAGCCCGACTTACGTTTGAAGTTAACGAAGATAAAGCCCGATATATCGAAGATAGTTTCATTGAAAGAAGCCTACCCATCACATTAGTATTGAATAAAAGTAAATAATAGTTTACGTGCAATAATCAATACAATAAAACTATGATTTTTTGACAAGATTATTTATTTTATTCTGTTTGAGTTCTGACCATAAACGCATACTGTTGACTGCACAAAGTCCTAATTACGAAATATGCACATGGTGGTACATGAATTTCTGGGAGATTATTTTAGTGGTAGAACATTCCAAAACTTTGGGAACCCCTGGTCTAGATTAATCTGATGACGATTAAAGGTGATCTAAAGCTATACTTCTCCAATACTAGATGCACTTTTTCTAATATTACTGTTTTGATTTCTATGATGTTCCCTTGCAGCAGGAATCTGGCTTTTTCTCTAATTTAGGAACCAGGACAGAGTGGATAGGTTGACCTTCATGGGAAATAGGAAATAAAGAATTCAGACATGACTTCAGGAAATTGCTATAAATCTCGAATTTTCTTCGATTTCCAGAGAAATAAGAATCTTTAAGATAATCTCAAAATATCCAAATGCGATTTCTTTCATTTAATTTTCGGATCGAATGTTCTTATCAGAAGTAACATTGACATTCTCTTGCTGACAAATATTGATGCAAAAGTTGAGTTGGGTTGTTTTACCTCTGAGCGACACTTGTTTTGCCACAATGGGCTAAATGGACAGGTCACAAGGACCCCGAAGGCTCAGAGAAGTTTTGGGGAAGGGGACCCAGTGGAACAGCTGTTGGGAAAGAGATGGTAGTCTCCCGTCAAGGCCATCTAATGCGTTCTTTAAAGTGCACAGGGTATGGCTTTCCCGCACACAGAACCACGGCTTAACGACAAATCCGACGGGCGGCGGCCTTTCCAAGCCCAGTGATGTCCCTTTCATGGCCGAGGGCAGGGTGAGGGTTTTGTGGAGATAAATCTCAACGCTGACTCAAGTGGGACTCGAACCTAGAAACTTCAGATTATGAGCCTGGATAATGCAATGCTATTGCCAGATACCGACATTAATCTCCTTCTCCTCTATTATCCAGGGTGGTGGTCTGAGACCGTAGCACCCCAGGCTCGTCATTTGCAGTTCTAGGTCCCAGCTGGGCGAGCTTTGAGATTTACCTCCGCAAAACTCCCCGCCCTGCCTACGGTCAATAGGGGACACAGATGAGCTTTGAAAGCCGCCGTCCGTCGGATGGGACGTAAAGCCGTGACACCGTGTGTGGGAAAGCCATACCCTGTGCACTTTAAAGAACACACTAGATGGCCTTGACGAGTGGCTACCATCTCTCTCCCAACAGCTGTTCCAGTGGGTCCCCTCCCCCAACCTTCTCTGAGCCTTTGGGGTCTTTGTGACCTGGCCATTTAGCCCCTTGTGTGCAAAAAAGTGCCGCTCAGAATTAAGTCAACCCAACCATCTGTTCTCCAGCTTCTTTCTCCATTTTCATGTAATCCGAAGTTCGTAGGTTCCTATCCCACCCGGCTCAAGACAGTTTTTCTTTTATTCTCAAGATTTACAGCTTACAGATTTTTACCTATTTTTACTTGTGATTAAACATATCCTGTCTAAGTTTCATTGCATATTTGGCGAAAACAAAATGCCTTGTTAATTCTCACGAGGTATGATTGATATAAAGCTTTAAAGCCAAGAGGAGAGATCTTGATCGGCGTATGGTAGCCCAGCAATTGGAGCACCTGACACAGGAGCGTTTCCAGGGGGGGGGGGGGGACCAGAGGGTACGGACCTTACTCAAGTCTTATTCTCAGATTCCTCCCCCCCCCAGAAACTAAATCTTGGGTACGTACTTGACCTGACATGTCATCAACAGGTCGTGGATTCGTGCTTCCCACGCGGATCAAGATATATTTTTCTCTACACTGAATATTATTCACAAGTTGCAGATGCTTGTTTTCAGCTTATTTGTGTTTCATGTTATCATGCAAACAAAAAAATCAAGTTTTCTCGATTTACATTTTTTTTTTCAAATACGCTGTTCTTACTTTATTTCAGGTCAGCAGCGAGTGACCGAAACTAATATGAGAAATTTTCGATTTGTTCTATTGTCTTGTGATTAGGATTCGTCTAGTGCGTTGGAATTTGAAATATGTCCTAATAACCGGAGTCAATGTACTGTGATAAGCATATCCCACTCATCTACTGATCAAAACTGAATTTATTAGCATTTTTCTTACCCAAATCACAATTAAAAATAGCGTAGGTTACTAAAAGTTGACTGACTGTTAGAACCTGTTATAAAGTGGTTGTTTATTGGTAATCTCAGTAACTTGTGAGCCCATCATCATCTAAACTTTGATCCTTCTAGGAAAATGTTTCTAGAGGTTTTTCTTTGTATCACTTTTTCTTTGCGTCACTCCTATTTTAAAACCATCGCTAGCTGCATGATGGGAGTGGAATGAAAGGGTCTTGCCCCTCATTCGATGATTCTTTGTTGGATTAATATGACTTTGAGCTGCACGTTTTTGCGTACCAAGGTTCTACATGGCTAGGCCACAAGGACGCCAAGGTTTCAGAGGAGGTTAAAGGAAGGGGACCCATTGGACAGGTGTCAGGAGACAGATGGTAGCCTCCCGTCAAGGCCATCCAGGGCGTTCTTTAACGTGCACAGCGTATGGCTTTCCTATACACGGAACCATGGCTTTTCGACCCATCCAACAGACGGAGGCTTTTCCAAGCCTATTGGCATCCTATTTCTGTGCGAGGGCAGGGTGTGGTGGTGGGGGGAGGTTATCGGAGTTAAATCTCAATGCTGGAAGAGTTGGAATTCGAACCTGGGAACTGCAGATTACGAGCCTGGTGCGTTACCAATCCCCTCATCGTTGATACGGAGGGCGTTCAAAAACTTATTGACACTCTTGCTTCTAGATTTGCATTCGTTCCTCTGAAGTTAACGAGCTACGACTTCTTTAAAAGCTTGTTCAAAAACTTGACAAAAACGTGTTAAAAATAAAGGCTTTTTATGATCATTTCTCTCTTTGTTGGTGGCGCGAAATCTGCGCATTGTTGCTATGGAGCCTTCTAAAGAAGGGGAACGATTTTGAATTTTCACAAGGAGATAGCTTGGGGACGAGGCGAAAAAATTCGTGCCCATTTATCACAATTATATGGGGATCAATGCCTCTTCATATGGCAATGTTACAGGATGGATGCGTAAATTCAGAGAAGGACGACAGAGCTATGAAGACCTCCCTCGTGTAAGAAGACAGAAAGAGACCTTGAACCAGAGAACCTCCGCTGCTCTTCGTGAACTCGTTAAGGAAAACGCACACAACACCGTTCAGGTAAGAAGTTCAGATGGCAGTGTATCGATTGGCAGTGGCGAAACAGTTATTCGTCAACATTTAAAGTTTCGAAAGATCTGTGCCAAATGGGAACCCACAAACTGACAGAACAGGAAAAAAAGGGATAGTCAACTCGTACAAGGAGATGCTGGCAATGTTTGAACCCAATGGATCAAACAGTTAACAGATATTGTCACAGATGATGAGACGTGGTTTTATTACTATACAACTCCCAGAAAGATCGACAACTATGGCTGAGTTGCAGAAGATCAACCGCGTCCCCAAATCCGCCGACAAGACTTTCGCTCAAGGAGAATTTTTTTTAATTTCAGAATTTTTTTAATTTTCAAGGAGTGGTAGCCGTGGACACGTTACCTGAAAAAATAACTATAAATGGCCAATACTACACTAGCATTGTGTTGCCCAAAATGGTTAAGGAGATCAAGGAGCATCGGTCAACAACAGTCGTGTCAAGGGTGCTCCTTCTTCATGACAATGAATGTGCTCACAAAACCCAGAAAGTTAAGCCTATCTGGATCAGGAAAAAAATCAAACAGGTACCTCATCTTGCATATTGATCCGATTTTGCACCATGGGAATTTTGGCTGTTTCCAAAAATTGAAAAACGTATTTGCTGGGAAGCCTTTTTCAAGGGCACAAGACATTGTAAAATGTGTCCGTTAAGAGTTATGGAGTATTCCCCAACAGGAGTATCATCATGCTTTCTAGAATTAGTGTAGACGTCTGCATCTTTGCATAGATGCTGGAGGGGGTTACTCGATGAATAGTAAAAGTTTTGTGGAGGTAAGTACAATTGTTTTTGTTTTGCAGATGCATGTGAAGGAGAAAAGTTTGAATGCCCTCGTGTATTGTAGGACAGTAGATGGATTTTTTTGGCATCCTCCACACTCACAATAGGGTGGTTAAAACTTTTTTGGTTTCTCGAAGTACGAAAATATTATGAAGCTAACAAACATGCAAAATAGTTTTTAAATAATAAAATATTATAATGCTCCACATGGCCTTGCATTTTTCGTCATTAGTAAGTAATACATTTGTAAAAAAGTTTGCATGTGTGGTTTTGGGTGAAAGTCTTGTTTTCTGCATATAGGTGAGGGAAAGAAATTGTCAAAATATTCTAACAAATATTCTGAATACTGACAAAAAAATATAGGTTTTGAAATAATCGGATAGTCTAATTACAACATATCAATCAATTGCTTCCAAACTCAATTTAATTTTTTTTTGCTTAAACATTTCAGAACTAATACTTTTAATAGTAACTCGTTTGTCTTGTAGATTTGCAGATTGTCATCTAAAAAAATATAAATAAATAAATTACCCATGAAGCAATTGCTTTCCATAGAAGTCTGGCAGGAGCCTGTCAGAGTAATGCCCCATAAAAAATATCTGCGAAGAAGGCGAGAAATTCAGCAGAAAGGCAACACAAAGATCCATGCGTTGCCTGACGCTTGAACTCGGGCCCCTATGATTATTAGCCGAGCACGCTAACCATGCGGCCTAACGGCAAAAAATATTTGCACATAAAATGTACATCTATTAGACATAGATGCTCACTGATGGATATAAATATAAATACATTCGTTTGCGGGATGAGCTAATATTTTTATAGCTGAAAAAACAAGTGAACTGCAGAAACTTATTTTAAAATAGTTAAGTAACTTAATCAATATCTTTCTGATATCAAATGAAAGGGCATTTAATTCTGGATATGAAAATTACATGAATTCAAAGAAATAAGAAAGGAGTAATATATACGCATAATTACTGAAAACCGTTTTCTTCTTTCCCGTTCTTTAACCTTTAAAAAATGAAATCTTTTCTCTTAGTCAAGCATTCTTAATATCAGCGAAAAAGACTGATTCGAGAACTACTTCATTTGGGATCATTCTCAAACATGTTTTGTAATTTAATCTCTTGTGGCAGTACCTAGATCAGCTGTATTGTGTCAATATTTTAACTAATAATTGAAGCATAAAAATATTAAACTTTTTATTTCAGGCAATACACAAATTAATTTAATAATTCCAGATTTATCTTTTGGGGAAAAAAGTAATTTTCTCTTTGATTGGAAGGCAATTCATTGGCGTTAAAAGTGAGTTCTTCTTAACAGATTCCAGAACTTTAAGTGTAGAGGTGGTTAAGAGAGTGATGAAGTTACGCCCATTACGTCATCATCGCTGTCCGTCAACTTTGATTTGTTTTACTTTAGGGCAGGCAGACTCGAATTGTTAGTCATCTGTTTGGAAAGATAGAAAAACTTTGAAATTAATTATTTCGTAAGAGTAACCAAATCAAAGTCACATCGAATTATAATATGTGTAATAAAAGAACAGATGAAGTCTTTAACCGAAGGTTTCTTTATATCAATAATATAATATTAAATATGATTGTCAATTATATAATACTAAGAAGCAGTAACGGAATATGATGAAGAAGCCAAAGAGGTCTCTAGATAAATTCAGTGATGAATGCTTATGAGGCTGCAACATAAGGGTACTCCATAAAATATTTTTGTATCTTTCTCAAAAACTGTTCAAAATAGAGAAATTTAAAATTCGAATTGGGATTATGAATTTTTTTTATCAAATGTCATTACTTTAACTTAACTGTAATTGGTTTAATTTTTGTTGTACGACAAATATATATTCGTTAGCAATCATTCGCCATTGTACATAGAGATGTGACAACCAAGTGGGGGGGGGATCTCAGTCGATAACGCTCCAGGCTCGTAATCTGTAGTTCCCAGGTTCAAGTCCCAGCTGGGTCAGCGTTCAGATTGATATCCGTAAAATTCTCCGCTCTGCCTACAGTCACTAGGGGACATCAATGGGCTTGGAAAGGCCGCCGTCCGTCGGATGGAACGTTAAGATGTGGCCCGTGTGCGGGAGAGCCATACTTTGTGCACGTTAAAGGACACCTTGGATGGCCTTGACGGGAGGCTACCATCTGTCTCCCAACAGCTGTTCCAGTGGATCCCCTCCCTCAACCTTCTCTGAGCCTTCGGGGTCCTTGTGACCTGGCCATTTAGCCCATGGTGTGCAAAAAAGTGCCGCTCAGAGGTAAAACAACCCAACCCAATGTGACAACCAAGGACTAGTAGAGGAGGACCTAGAGGAACGATAATCCTAACTTGGTGAGTTGGCCCCATGCACGATATTGTGGGATAAAAGCAGTGGATAGCACCACCAGCAAGTAAACTATTACAGAACGGAACTTGAAAATGCAACATCAACTGGCTGACGAGTTACGTACGATAGGTCAAGTATTCGCATTTGTGTGTAAATATGTAGAATTTGTAAGAGACTAAAGCAGCACAACAGGGAAAAAGATATTGTCAATTACTGCTATGGAATAAGAAATGAATAATTTGCTTTCATCGAAGAAGCAGAAGTTTAAATTCGGTTTTCATTGTTATTAACTTGAAATACTTTGACTTTTTTTTATTTCTAGTTTGAATCAGGAATCCGTGCTTCTAAGGAACGTTATTGTTCATTGAACCCTTTACTCTTTGCTGAACAACATTTACATCTCGTAGAAGTAACTGATGTAGAACGGCGCATGTATAACAGGAGGAGAAGAATCTGTGATCTGAAAAAAATCTAATTGCAAATCTCGCTTGGATCAAAATGAAAAAAAAATATATTTTGGCAGTTAAATCGCAAACAGAATCATCGTTTGAAATGACATTGACTGTTTTAAAGATGTGCACAACAGTATTTTGAAGTGGATTGGATCAATGAAAGGAATGCACAATACTTACAACACACTGTGGAACGGCTGTGGGGGTCCACACCCCTTCGATGCTGCAGCGATATAGGGGTGCTGCGGGGGTGGCGAAATGGCGAGGTGGGTCGCAGCCCACTCTGCAGCCCACTCTGCATGAGCTTTGAAAGCCGCCGTCCGTCGGATGGGACGTAAAGCCGTGACACCGTGTGTGGGAAAGCCATACCCTGTGCACTTTAAAGAACACACTAGATGGCCTTGACGAGAGGCTACCATCTCTCTCCCAACAACTGTTCCAGTGGGTCCCCTCCCCCAACCTTCTCTGAGCCTTTGGGGTCTTTGTGACCTGGCCATTTAGCCCCTTGTGTGCAAAAAAGTGCCGCTCAGAATTAAGTCAACCCAACCACCTGTTCTCCAGCTTCTTTCTCCATTTTCATGAAATCAGAAGTTCGTAGGTTCCTATCCCACCCGGCTCAAGACAGTTTTTCTTTTATTCTCAAGATTTACAGCTTACAGATTTTTACCTATGTTTACTTGTGATTAAACATATCCTCTCTAAGTTTCATTACATATTTGGCGAAAACAAAATGCCTTGTTAATTCTCACGAGGTATGATTGATATAAAGCTTTAAAGCCAAGAGGAGAGATCTTGATCGGCGTATGGTAGCCCAGCAATTGGAGCACCTGACACAGGAGCGTTTCCAGGGGGGGGGGGGACCAGAGGGTATGGACCTTACTCAAGTCTTATTCTCAGATTCCCCCCCCCCCTCCAGAAACTAAATCTTGGGTACGTACTTGACCTGACATGTCATCAAGAGGTCGTGGATTCGTGCTTCCCACGCGGATCAAGATATATTTTTCTCTACACTGAATATTATTCACAAGTTGCAGATGCTTGTTACAGTTTATTTGTTTCATGTTATCATGCAAACAAAAAAAATCAAGTTTTATCGATTTACATTTTTCTTTTCAAATACGCTGTCTTACTTTATTTCAGGTCAGCAGCGAATGACCGAAACTAATATTAGAAATTTTCGATTTGTTCTATCGTCTTGTGATTAGGATTCGTCTAGTGCGTTGGAATTTGAAATATGTCCTAATAACCGGAGTCAATGTACTGTGATAAGCATATCCCACTTATCTACTGATCAAAACTGAATTTATTAGCATTTTTCTTACCCAAATCACAATTAGAAATAGCGTAGGTTACTAAAAGTTGACTGACTGTTAGAACCTGTTATAAAGTGGTTGTTTATTGGCAATCTCAGTAACTTGTGGGCCCATCATCATCTAAACTTTGATCCTTCTAGGAAAATGTTTCTAGATGTTTTTCTTTGTAGACTGCGTCACTCCTATTTTAAAACCGTCGCTAGCTGCATGATGGGAGTGGAATGAAAGGGTCTTGCCCCTCATTCGATGATTCTTTGTTGGATTAATATGCTTTGAGCTGCACGTTTTTGCGTACCAAGGGGCTACATGGCTAGGCCACAAGGACACCAAAGTTTCAGAGGAGGTTAATGGAAGGGGACCCATTGGACAGGTGTCAGGAGACAGATGGTAGCCTCCCGTCAAGGCCATCCAGGGCGTTCTTTAACGTGCACAGCGTATGGCTTTCCTATACACGGAACCATGGCTTTTCGACCCATCCAACAGACGGAGGCTTTTCCAAGCCTATTGGCATCCTATTTCTGTGCGAGGGCAGGGTGTGGTGGTGGTGGTGGGGGGGGAGGTTATCGGAGTTAAATCTCAATGCTGGAAGAGTTGGAATTCGAACCTGGGAACTGCAGATTACGAGCCTGGTGCGTTACCAATCCCCTCATCGTTGATACGGAGGGCGTTCAAAAACTTATTGACACTCTTGCTTCTAGATTTGCATTCGTTCCTCTGAAGTTAACGAGCTACGACTTCTTTAAAAGCTTGTTCAAAAACTTGACAAAAACGTGTTAAAAATAAAGGCTTTTTATGATCATTTCTCTCTTTGTTGGTGGCGCGAAATCTGCGCATTGTTGCTATGGAGCCTACTAAAGAAGGGGAACGATTTTGAATTTTCACAAGGAGGTAGCTTGGGGACGAGGCGAAAAAATTCGTGCCCATTTATCACAAGTATATGGGGATCAATGCCTCTTCATATGGCAATGTTACAGGATGGATGCGTAAATTCAGAGAAGGACGACAGAGCTATGAAGACCTCCCTCGTGTAAGAAGACAGAAAGAGACGGTGAACCAGAGAACCTCCGCTGCTCTTCGTGAACTCGTTAAGGAAAACGCACACAACACCGTTCAGGTAAGAAGTTCAGATGGCAGTGTATCGATTGGCAGTGGCGAAATAATTATTCGTCAACATTTAAAGTTTCGAAAGATCTGTGCCAAATGGGAACCCCACAAACTGACAGAACAGGAAAAAAATGGGATAGTCAACTCGTACAAGGAGATGCTGGCAATGTTTGAACCCAATGGATCAAACAGATATTGTCACAGATGATGAGACGTGGTTTTATTACTATACAACTCCCAGAAAGATCGACAACTATGGCTGAGTTGCAGATCAACCGCGTCCCCAAATCCGCCGACAAGACTTTCGCTCAAGGAGAATTTTTTTACATTTCAGAATTTCAGAATTTTTTTAATTTTCAAGGAGTGGTAGCCGTGGACACGTTACCTGAAAAAATAACTATAAATGGCCAATACTACACCAGCATTGTGTTGCCCAAAATGGTTAAGGAGATCAAGGAGCATCGGTCATCAACAGTCGTGTCAAGGGTGCTCCTTCTTCATGACAATGCCAGTGCTCACAAAACCCGGAAAGTTAAGCCTATCTGGATCAGGAAAAAAATCAAACAGGTACCTCATCTTGCATATTGATCCGATTTTGCACCATGGGAATTTTGGCTGTTTCCAAAAATTGAAAAACGTATTTGCTGGGAAGCCTTTTTCAAGGGCACAAGACATGGTAAAATGTGTCCGTTAAGAGTTATGGAGTATTCCCCAACAGGAGTATCATCATGCTTTCCAGAATTAGTGTAGACGTCTGCATCTTTGCATAGATGCTGGAGGGGGTTACTCGATGAATAGTAAAAGTTTTGTGGAGGTAAATTCAATTGTTTTTGTTTTGCAGATGCATGTGAAGGAGAAAAGTTTGAATGCCCTCGTGTATTGTAGGACTGTAGATGGCTTTTTTTGGCATTCTCCACACTCACAATAGGGTGGTTAAAACTTTTTTGGTTTCTCGAAGTACGAAAATCTTATGAAGCTAACAAACATGCCAAATAGTTTTTAAATAATAAAATATTATAATGCTCCACATGGCCTTGCATTTTTCGTCATTAGTAAGTAATACATTTGTAAAAAAGTTTGCATGTGTGGTTTTGGGTGAAAGTCTTGTTTTCTGCATATAGGTGAGGGAAAGAAATTGTCAAAATATTCTAACAAATATTCTGAATACTGACAAAAAGATATAGGTTTTGAAATAATCGGATAGTCTAATTACAACATATCAATCAATTGCTTCCAAACTGAATTTAATTTTTTTTTTGCTTAAACATTTCAGAACTAATGCTTTTAATAGTAACTCATTTCTCTTGCAGATTTGCAGATTGTCATCTAAAAAATATAAATAAATAAATTACCCATGAGGCAATTGCTTTCCATAGAAGTCTGGCAGGAGCCTGTCAGAGTAATGCCCCATAAAAAATATCTGCGAAGAAGGCGAGAAATTCAGCAGAAAGGCAACACAAAGATCCATGCGTTGCCTGACGCTTGAACTCGGGCCCCTATGATTATTAGCCGAGCACGCTAACCATGCGGCCTAACGGCAAAAATTATTTGCACATAAAATGTACATCTATTAGACATAGATGCTCACTGATGGATATATATATAAATACATTCGTTTGCGGGATGAGCTAATATATTTATAGCTGAAAAAACAAGTGAACTGCAGAAACTTATTTTAAAATAGTTAAGTAACTTAATCAATATCTTTCTGATATCAAATGAAAGGGCATTTAATTCTGGATATGAAAATTACATGAATTCAAAGAAATAAGAAAGGAGTAATATATACGCATAATTACTGAAAACCGTTTTCTTCTTTCCCGTTCTTTAACCTTTAAAAAATGAAATCTTTTCTCTTAGTCAAGCATTCTTAATATCAGCGAAAAAGATTGATTCGAGAACTACTTAATTTGGGATCATTCTCAAACATGTTTTGTAATTTAATCTCTTGTGGCAGTACCTAGATCAGCTGTATTGTGTCAATATTTTAACTAATAATTGAAGCATAAAAATATTAAACTTTTTATTTCAGGCAATACACAAATTAATTTAATAATTCCAGATTTATCTTTTGGGGAAAAAAGTAATTTTCTCTTTGATTGGAAGGCAATTCATTGGCGTTAAAAGTGAGTTCTTCTTAACAGATTCCAGAACTTTAAGTGTAGAGGTGGTTAAGAGAGTGATGAAGTTACGCCCATTACGTCATCATCGCTGTCCGTCAACTTTGATTTGTTTTACTTTAGGGCAGGCAGACTCGAATTGTTAGTCATCTGTTTGGAAAGATAGAAAAACTTTGAAATTAATTATTTCGTAAGAGTAACCAAATCAAAGTCACATCGAATTATAATATGTGTAATAAAAGAACAGATGAAGTCTTTAACCGAAGGTTTCTTTATATCAATAATATAATATTAAATATGATTGTCAATTATATAATACTAAGAACCAGTAACGGAATATGATGAAGAAGCCAAAGAGGTCTCTAGATAAATTCAGTGATGAATGCTTATGAGGCTGCAACATAAGGGTACTCCATAAAATATTTTTGTATCTTTCTCAAAAACTGTTCAAAATAGAGAAATTTAAAATTCGAATTGGGATTATGAATTTTTTTTATCAAATGTCATTACTTTAACTTAACTGTAATTGGTTTAATTTTTGTTGTACGACAAATATATATTCGTTAGCAATCATTCGCCATTGTACATAGAGATGTGACAACCAAGTGGGGGGGGGGATCTCAGTCGATAACGCTCCAGGCTCGTAATCTGTAGTTCCCAGGTTCAAGTCCCAGCTGGGTCAGCGTTCAGATTGATATCCGTAAAATTCTCCGCTCTGCCTACAGTCACTAGGGGACATCAATGGGCTTGGAAAGGCCGCCGTCCGTCGGATGGAACGTTAAGATGTGGCCCGTGTGCGGGAGAGCCATACTTTGTGCACGTTAAAGGACACCTTGGATGGCCTTGACGGGAGGCTACCATCTGTCTCCCAACAGCTGTTCCAGTGGATCCCCTCCCTCAACCTTCTCTGAGCCTTCGGGGTCCTTGTGACCTGGCCATTTAGCCCATGGTGTGCAAAAAAGTGCCGCTCAGAGGTAAAACAACCCAACCCAATGTGACAACCAAGGACTAGTAGAGGAGGACCTAGAGGAACGATAATCCTAACTTGGTGAGTTGGCCCCATGCACGATATTGTGGGATAAAAGCAGTGGATAGCACCACCAGCAAGTAAACTATTACAGAACGGAACTTGAAAATGCAACATCAACTGGCTGACGAGTTACGTACGATAGGTCAAGTATTCGCATTTGTGTGTAAATATGTAGAATTTGTAAGAGACTAAAGCAGCACAACAGGGAAAAAGATATTGTCAATTACTGCTATGGAATAAGAAATGAATAATTTGCTTTCATCGAAGAAGCAGAAGTTTAAATTCGGTTTTCATTGTTATTAACTTGAAATACTTTGACTTTTTTTTATTTCTAGTTTGAATCAGGAATCCGTGCTTCTAAGGAACGTTATTGTTCATTGAACCCTTTACTCTTTGCTGAACAACATTTACATCTCGTAGAAGTAACTGATGTAGAACGGCGCATGTATAACAGGAGGAGAAGAATCTGTGATCTGAAAAAAATCTAATTGCAAATCTCGCTTGGATCAAAATGAAAAAAAAATATATTTTGGCAGTTAAATCGCAAACAGAATCATCGTTTGAAATGACATTGACTGTTTTAAAGATGTGCACAACAGTATTTTGAAGTGGATTGGATCAATGAAAGGAATGCACAATACTTACAACACACTGTGGAACGGCTGTGGGGGTCCACACCCCTTCGATGCTGCAGCGATATAGGGGTGCTGCGGGGGTGGCGAAATGGCGAGGTGGGTCGCAGCCCACTCTGCAGCCCACTCTGCATGAGCTTTGAAAGCCGCCGTCCGTCGGATGGGACGTAAAGCCGTGACACCGTGTGTGGGAAAGCCATACCCTGTGCACTTTAAAGAACACACTAGATGGCCTTGACGAGAGGCTACCATCTCTCTCCCAACAACTGTTCCAGTGGGTCCCCTCCCCCAACCTTCTCTGAGCCTTTGGGGTCTTTGTGACCTGGCCATTTAGCCCCTTGTGTGCAAAAAAGTGCCGCTCAGAATTAAGTCAACCCAACCACCTGTTCTCCAGCTTCTTTCTCCATTTTCATGAAATCAGAAGTTCGTAGGTTCCTATCCCACCCGGCTCAAGACAGTTTTTCTTTTATTCTCAAGATTTACAGCTTACAGATTTTTACCTATGTTTACTTGTGATTAAACATATCCTCTCTAAGTTTCATTACATAATTGGCGAAAACAAAATGCCTTGTTAATTCTCACGAGGTATGATTGATATAAAGCTTTAAAGCCAAGAGGAGAGATCTTGATCGGCGTATGGTAGCCCAGCAATTGGAGCACCTGACACAGGAGCGTTTCCAGGGGGGGGGGGACCAGAGGGTATGGACCTTACTCAAGTCTTATTCTCAGATTCCCCCCCCCCTCCAGAAACTAAATCTTGGGTACGTACTTGACCTGACATGTCATCAAGAGGTCGTGGATTCGTGCTTCCCACGCGGATCAAGATATATTTTTCTCTACACTGAATATTATTCACAAGTTGCAGATGCTTGTTACAGTTTATTTGTTTCATGTTATCATGCAAACAAAAAAAATCAAGTTTTATCGATTTACATTTTTTTTTTCAAATACGCTGTCTTACTTTATTTCAGGTCAGCAGCGAATGACCGAAACTAATATTAGAAATTTTCGATTTGTTCTATCGTCTTGTGATTAGGATTCGTCTAGTGCGTTGGAATTTGAAATATGTCCTAATAACCGGAGTCAATGTACTGTGATAAGCATATCCCACTTATCTACTGATCAAAACTGAATTTATTAGCATTTTTCTTACCCAAATCACAATTAGAAATAGCGTAGGTTACTAAAAGTTGACTGACTGTTAGAACCTGTTATAAAGTGGTTGTTTATTGGCAATCTCAGTAACTTGTGGGCCCATCATCATCTAAACTTTGATCCTTCTAGGAAAATGTTTCTAGATGTTTTTCTTTGTAGACTGCGTCACTCCTATTTTAAAACCGTCGCTAGCTGCATGATGGGAGTGGAATGAAAGGGTCTTGCCCCTCATTCGATGATTCTTTGTTGGATTAATATGCTTTGAGCTGCACGTTTTTGCGTACCAAGGGGCTACATGGCTAGGCCACAAGGACACCAAAGTTTCAGAGGAGGTTAATGGAAGGGGACCCATTGGACAGGTGTCAGGAGACAGATGGTAGCCTCCCGTCAAGGCCATCCAGGGCGTTCTTTAACGTGCACAGCGTATGGCTTTCCTATACACGGAACCATGGCTTTTCGACCCATCCAACAGACGGAGGCTTTTCCAAGCCTATTGGCATCCTATTTCTGTGCGAGGGCAGGGTGTGGTGGTGGTGGGGGGGGAGGTTATCGGAGTTAAATCTCAATGCTGGAAGAGTTGGAATTCGAACCTGGGAACTGCAGATTACGAGCCTGGTGCGTTACCAATCCCCTCATCGTTGATACGGAGGGCGTTCAAAAACTTATTGACACTCTTGCTTCTAGATTTGCATTCGTTCCTCTGAAGTTAACGAGCTACGACTTCTTTAAAAGCTTGTTCAAAAACTTGACAAAAACGTGTTAAAAATAAAGGCTTTTTATGATCATTTCTCTCTTTGTTGGTGGCGCGAAATCTGCGCATTGTTGCTATGGAGCCTACTAAAGAAGGGGAACGATTTTGAATTTTCACAAGGAGGTAGCTTGGGGACGAGGCGAAAAAATTCGTGCCCATTTATCACAAGTATATGGGGATCAATGCCTCTTCATATGGCAATGTTACAGGATGGATGCGTAAATTCAGAGAAGGACGACAGAGCTATGAAGACCTCCCTCGTGTAAGAAGACAGAAAGAGACGGTGAACCAGAGAACCTCCGCTGCTCTTCGTGAACTCGTTAAGGAAAACGCACACAACACCGTTCAGGTAAGAAGTTCAGATGGCAGTGTATCGATTTGGCAGTGGCGAAACAATTATTCGTCAACATTTAAAGTTTCGAAAGATCTGTGCCAAATGGGAACCCACAAACTGACAGAACAGGAAAAAAAGGGATAGTCAACTCGTACAAGGAGATGCTGGCAATGTTTGAACCCAATGGACCAAACAGTTAACAGATATTGTCACAGATGATGAGACGTGGTTTTATTACTATACAACTCCCAGAAAGATCGACAACTATGGCTGAGTTGCAGAAGATCAACCGCGTCCCCAAATCCGCCGACAAGACTTTCGCTCGAGGAGAATTTTTTTTAATTTCAGAATTTTTTTAATTTTCAAGGAGTGTAGCCGTGGACACCTTACCTGAAAAAATAACTATAAATGGCCAATACTACACCATCATTGTGTTGCCCAAAATGGTTAAGGAGATCAAGGAGCATCGGTCAACAACAGTCGTGTCAAGGGTGCTCCTTCTTCATGACAATGAATGTGCTCACAAAACCCAGAAAGTTAAGCCTATCTGGATCAGGAAAAAAATCAAACAGGTACAGTCGCTCAAAAAAGTATCCGAACGCTATGGTTGCATACAAAATTCAGAAAAAAATCTGGCAACGATTTTTTTTAGAAATTAATGATCTGGCAACCTTCGTGTACGGTACACGAAGATTGCCAGATCATTAATTTCTAAAAAAATCGTTGCCAGTTGTTTTTTCTGAACTTTGTATACAACCATAGCGTTCGGATACTTTTTTGACCGACTGTACCTCATCTTGCATATTGATCCGATTTTGCACCATGGGAATTTTGGCTGTTTCCAAAAATTGAAAAACGTATTTGCTGGGAAGCCTTTTTCAAGGGCACAAGACATGGTAAAATGTGTCCGTTAAGAGTTATGGAATATCATCATGCTTTCCACAATTAGTGTAGACGTCTGCATCTTTGCACAGATGCTGGAGGGGGTTACTCGATGAATAGTAAAAGTTTTGTGGAGGTAAGTACAATTGTTTTTGTTTTGCAGATGCATGTGAAGGAGAAAAGTTTGAATGCCCTCATGTATTGTAGGACAGTAGATGGATTTTTTGGCATCCTCCACACTCACAATAGGGTGGTTAAAACTTTTTTGGTTTCTCGAAGTAAGAAAATCTTATGAAGCTAACAAACATGCAAAATAGTTTTTAAATAATAAAATATTATAATGCTCCACATGGCCTTGCATTTTTCGTCATTAGTAAGTAATACATTTGTAAAAAAGTTTGCATGTGTGGTTTTGGGTGAAAGTCTTGTTTCCTGCATATAGGTGAGGGAAAGAAATTGTCAAAATATTCTAACAAATATTCTTAAGACTGACAAAAAGATATAGGTTTTGAAATAATCGGATAGTCTAATTACAACATATCAATCAATTGCTTCCAAACTCAATTTAATTTTTTTTTTGCTTAAACATTTCAGAACTAATGCTTTTAATAGTAACTCGTTTCTCTTGTAGATTTGCAGATTGTCATCTAAAAAAATATAAATAAATAAATTACCCATGAAGCAACTGCTTTCCATAGAAGTCTGACAGGATCCTGTCAGAGTAATGCCCCATAAAAAATATCTGCGAAGAAGGCGAGAAATTCAGCAGAAAGGCAACACAAAGATCCATGCGTTGCCTGACGCTTGAACTCGGGCCCCTATGATTATTAGCCGAGCACGCTAACCATGCGGCCTAACGGCAAAAATTATTTGCACATAAAATGTACATCTATTAGACATAGATGCTCACTGATGGATATATATATAAATACATTCGTTTGCGGGATGAGCTAATATTTTTATAGCTGAAAAAACAAGTGAACTGCAGAAACTTATTTTAAAATAGTTAAGTAACTTAATCAATATCTTTCTGATATCAAATGAAAGGGCATTTAATTCTGGATATGAAAATTACATGAATTCAAAGAAATAAGAAAGGAGTAATATATACGCATAATTACTGAAAACCGTTTTCTTCTTTCCCGTTCTTTAACCTTTAAAAAATGAAATCTTTTCTCTTAGTCAAGCATTCTTAATATCAGCGAAAAAGATTGATTCGAGAACTACTTAATTTGGGATCATTCTCAAACATGTTTTGTAATTTAATCTCTTGTGGCAGTACCTAGATCACCTGTATTGTGTCAATATTTTAACGAATAATTTAAGCATAAAAATGTTAAACTTTTTGTTTCAGGCAATACACAAATTAATTTAATAATTCCAGATTTATCTTTTGGGAAAAAAAGTAATTTTCTCTTTGATTGGAAGGCAATTCATTGGCGTTAAAAGTGAGTTCTTCTTAACAGATTCCAGAACTTTAAGTGTAGAGGTGGATAAAGAGAGTGATGAAGTTACGCCCATTACGTCATCATCGCTGTCCGTCAACTTTGATTTGTTTTACTTTAGGGCAGGCAGAGTCGAATTGTTAGTCATCTGTTTGGAAAGATAGAAAAACTTTGAAATTAATTATTTCGTAAGAGTAACCAAATCGAAGTCACATCGAATTATAATATGTGTAATAAAAGAACTGATGAAGTCTTTAACCGAAGGTTTCTTTATATCAATAATATAATATTAAATATGATTGTCAGTGATATAATATTAAGAACCAGTAACGGAATATGGTGAAGAAGCCAAAGAGGTCTCTAGATAAATTCAGTGATGAATGCATATGAGGCTGCAACATAAGGGTACTCCATAAAATATTTTTGTATCTTTCTCAAAAACTGTTCAAAATAGAGAAATTTAAAATTCGAATTGGGATTAATGAATTTTTTTATCAAATGTCATTACTTTAACTTAACTGTAATTGGTTTAATTTTTGTTGTACGACAAATAAATCTTCGTTAGCAATCATTCGCTATTGTACATAGAGATGTGACAAACAAGTGGGGGGAGGGATCTCAGTCGATAACGCTCCAGGCTCGTAATCTGTAGTTTCCAGGTTCAAGTCCCAGCTGGGTCAGCGTTCAGATTGATATCCGTAAAATTCCCCGCTCTGCCTACAGTCAGTAGGGGACATCAATGGGCTTGGAAAGGCCGCCGTCCGTCGGATGGGACGTTAAGATGTGGCCCGTGTGCGGGAGAGCCATACCTTGTGCACGTTAAAGGACACCTTGGATGGCCTTGACGGGAGGCTACCATCTGTCTCCCAACAGCTGTTCCAGTGGATCCCCTCCCTCAACCCTCTCTGAGCCTTCGGGGTCCTTGTGACCTGGCCATTTAGCCCATTGTGTGCAAAAAAGTGCCGTTCAGAGGTAAAACAACCCAACCCCAATGTGACAACCAAGGACTAGTAGAGGAGGACCTAGAGGAAAGATAATCCTAACTTGGTGAGTTGGCCCCATGCACGATATTGTGGGATAAAAGCAGTGGATAGCACCACCAGCAAGTAAACTATTACAGAACGGAACTTGAAAATGCAACATCAACTGGCTGACGAGTTACGTACGATAGGTCAAGTATTCGCATTTGTGTGTAAATATGTAGAATTTGTAAGAGACTAAAGCAGCACAATAGGGAAAAAGATATTGTCAATTACTGCTATGGAATAAGAAAGGAATAATTTGCTTTCATCGAAGAAGCAGAAGTTTAAATTTATTTTTCATTGTTATTAACTTGAAATACTTTGACTTTTTTTTATTTCTAGTTTGAATCAGGAATCCGTGCTTCTAAGGAACGTTATTGTTCATTGAACCCTTTACTCTTTGCTGAACAACATTTACATCTCGTAGAAGTAACTGATGTAGAACGGCGCATGTATAACAGGAGGAGAAGAATCTGTGATCTGAAAAAAATCTAATTGTAAATCTCGCTTGGATCAAAACGAAAAAAAAAATATTTTGGCAGTTAAGTCGCAAACAGAATCATCGTTTGAAATGACATTGACTGTTTTAAAGATGTGCACAACAGTATTTTGAAGTGTAATGGATCAGTGAAAAGAATACACAATACTTACAACACACTGTGGAACGGCTGTAGGGGTCCACACCCCTTCGATGCTGCAGCGATATAGGGGTGCTGCGGGGGTGGCGAAATGGCGAGGTGGGTCGCAGCCCACTCTGCAGGTCGTCTCCGTCCGGGTGTGAGAGCAAGACCAAGAGATGCGGTTTCTGATTGCTATGGAACGGATGTCACACCTCAGTATGTCTGTAAAAAGAGGAAAAAAATCATCGTAGCGCACGAGAAGGAGAGAAGTCGAATATAAATTAGAGCAAAGAAAAGGAACTTGAAGATCAGAATACAAAAGAGATGCAGCAGGGAGCTGTCGAATAGGTTAAAATCAAAAGATTACTTATGGTCCACTGATAGTTCGGAAGATATTCTCGCTATGAATCTCTGATCTCTTTCTAACTGTTATTTTTTAATTAAGAAAAACTATTATTTCATTTTGTAGTTAGTCTGTCTCTCTTTGTGCGCCTGATTACAATAATCGTTTTCATTTTTTGACCCAAATCATAAAATTATTTTGTTTTGAATAAAGTATTGATGAAATATTAGATTTAGAATTTTCTAAATCGTCCACAATTTTTAATAATTCCCTATAACGGTGGAAAATTTTTGAAAAATGGCAAAGTTTTAAACGAATATTGAAAACGATCTACTTATGCAAGAAATTTGAAATTTTGATGTGTAATTTGAGTTGGATAGTTTTACCTCTGAGCGGCAACTTTTTTTGCATAGAATGAGCTAAATGGCCACGTTACAAGGACCCCCAAATGCTCAGAAAAGGACGTGGAAGGTGATCCATTGGACAGCTGTTAGGAGATGGATAGGTGAATGGACTGTCCATGAAGCCAATCCAACGTCTAACGTGGCTCTCCTTCACACGGCGCCACAGCTTAATGTCGCATCCGATGAAGGTCGGCCTTTCCAAGACCAACGTTGTTCCCTTTTCTCACCGAGGGCAAGTTGAGGGTTTAGCATGGTGTAATCTCAATGCTGGCGCAACTGAGACTCGAACTTTGCTGCTTGGGTGTAAGGGTCAAGAGATTTAAGTCAAAAGCAGGGATTTTCCTCCTTAACCCAAGTGGTGTGTGGAAAAATCAACATTTTCGTTTTAAGAGATAACAGAAAAATTCTTTTTATATTTCATAGGTACTAATAAAATATTATTATTTCAAATTTTCCATTCGTCCATTAGTATGATTATCCCACTGTTAGAGGGCGCAAAAGTGTAAAAATGAAAAACTCCATTTTGTCTGAAGAAGAACATTCCATGCCGTCCGAAGATAATACGTTATTCTTTTGTTTTAGATTCTTATCTTTGAAATTGAGATAGTTTTTTTTTTCTTATCCGGAAAAGTATCTTTCAAAACATTCTCCTTAAACCCAGGAAAATATTCAGAGTTTTGAAAGTTATTCAAAGACATTTTACTACATTTAACCTCTGTATGCTTAAATATATAAGAAAGCAGGACTTTAGGTCAGTCTCGAGGTCAGGAGTGTTTGGATTGTTTTACCTCTGAGCGGCACTTTTTTGCACACCATGGGCCAGCACACCATGCACACCATGCATTTTTTGCACACCATGGCACACAATGGCCAGCCACAAGGACCCCGAAGACTCAGAGAAGGTTGGGGGAGGGGACCCACTTAAACAGCTGTTGGGAGACAGATGGTAGCCTCCCGTCAAGGCCATCCAGCGTGTTCTTTAACGTGCACAGGGTATGGCTCTCCCACACACGGGGCCACGGCTTAACGTCCCATCCGACGGACGGCGGCCTTTCCAAGCCCATCGGTGTCCCCTACTGACCCTGGGCAGGGCGGAGAAATTTTGCGGAGATAAATCTCAACGCTGACCCAGCTGGGACTCGAACCTGGGAACTACAGATTACAAGCCTGGCGCGCTACCGACTGAGCCACCCCCGCCCCTCTCGAGGTCAGGAACAATCTCCGATGGTCTTCTGTGAGATCATCCCAACAAAACCAGATCCCACCAGAGTGTTCCATCTTCACTTCGGAGTTTCACGCCATCAGTCTTGCTCGATCACTTAGATGCTGAAGTGTCTTCGTCATTTTATGCTTTGCATAGACTCGCTTAGTTCGCTAGAGGCTTTGCTCCGGGAAGGCCTCGACCTCAGCTTGTTTTCTCCCAGGTCCGCCAGCAGTACCACCATCTGTCCGCCAGTTACCCCTTCATGTTCTACTTGTTGCCCAGACTTGATAGATTCTGCTACCAGATCTCAAAAGCCCCTGTCCCATTCTGTGCTTCGGGTTCCATAACTGAGTTTCATCTTTTCGCAGAAATCGCAAAGGAGGAAGTTGCTCGGTTCCCAAGAGGCCATGGATTTCTTACGCATTTTTTTCGTCTTCGATCAGAGGTTTTGGGATAATACTTTAAAGGATTATTTCTGTTTTAACGCTCAGCAACGTGCTGGTTTTTAAACTTTTATCGTTTACAGTCTGTCTGGAAATTTAACAGGGATTGATCTGTACGAGTCGTAGAAAAGGAAGGTGATTGTAGTAACAAAAATATATACGAAGATAAATAACTTTCTACATGAGTTCCAAAAGAAAAAAGAAAAAAGCCCTTGCGAAGCATACTAAACGATGAAATCACTTTCAATTTCAAAGGAAGATAAGGGATCAGAAATGATTTCTCATACCAAGTGAACCGGCATTCTGGGCAACCTATCTTCTCTTGAGGATAATACGAATTCAGTACTCCCAACAGCTGTTCCAGTGGGTCCCCTCCTCCAACCTTCTCTGAGCCTTCGGGGTCCATGTGACCTGGCCATTTAGCCAATGGTGTGCAAAAAAGTGCCGCTCAGAGGTAAAACAACCCAACCCAACGAATTCAGTAACTGATTTCGTCATTCGCACGTTTTACTTTTATTGCTTCTTAAAGCGCGTACAGAAAGATAGGTATATTTTCAATTGTTTAGTTTGCTTTCTTGTGTCTCGTTTTACCGATATCTATCCCACACTCCCAGAATCAGCTGATAAGCTTGTTCATGAGCACAACCATCCAGAACAGCGTAAATATCCCTTTATTAGCTTTCTTTTTTTCAGCTTTCTCTGCATTGTTAAACCTACTCTAATACCAGCCGCATCAACAATAACAAAAGATATGAGCATTATTTCCTAACAGTCCTAACACAATGGCAGACATTTTCAAATCTGTAGACTAAAAAATCGCCCCTTTATCTTTAAAATTTTGTTCTCATTGCATAATTGATTGCTAAAGAGAAAACGTCGCAAAATATAGCCTTCTGCTGCTCTTCTAGTAATCAATCACTGAAATCGTTACATAAGATCACGTGAAGGACTCAGTGTCGTCATAGCGAGTCATAGTTTATTAATCTTTCAGGTGACCTCTACGATCTCGCAATCAAACAACAATTATGACATTCAACAGATTTAAAAATTCATTTTAAAATATACCATGCTAATAAGCTTTTTATCATTTCTCTGAAATTTCTCTGAGTGAAGAGCCAGGCTCGTAATCTTTAGTTCCCAGGTTCGAGTCCCACTTGGGCCAGTATCAAGATTTATTACCGCTAAACTCCCACGGTCAGTAGAGGACCCACTGAACTTGGAAAGGCCGTCGTCTGTCGAATGGGACGTTAAGCCTTGGTACGTGCGTGAGACAGCCATACCCTGTGCACGTTAAAGAACACTCTGGATGGCCTTGACGGAAGTCTACTATCTGTCTCCTAGAACTGTCCGGGGATTCCCCTTCCCCAGGGGCGGGGGTGGCTCAGTCGGTAGCGCGCCAGGCTCGTAATCTGTAGTTCCCAGGTTCGAGTCCCAGCTGGGTCAGCGTTGAGATTTATCTCCTCAAAATTTCCGGCTCTGCCCACGGTCAGTAGGGGACACCGATGGGCTTGGAAAGGCCGCCGTCCGTCGGATGGGACGTTAAGCCGTGGCTCCGTGTGCGGGAGAGCCATACCCTGTGCACGTTAAAGAACACGCTGGATGGCCTTGACGGGAGGCTACCTTCTGTCTCTCAACAGCTGTTCCAGTGGGTCCCCTCCCCCAACCTTCTCTGAGATTTCGGGGTCCATGTGACCTGGCCATTTAGCCCATGGTGTGCAAAAAAGTGCCGCTCAGAGGTAAAACAACCCAACCCAACCCCTTCCCCAACCTTCTCTGAGCCCTTGGGGTCCTTGTGTGCAAAAGAGTGCCGCTCAAAAGTAAAACAACGCAACCTGAGTGATAAAATTTACTCACCCCTAACAATTTTGAGTTCTTCATCTCGAAGTTGTCCGTCAACCATATCACAAAAGAAAATTCCTCGTGTTTTCCAAATCCACATTCAATCTTTTATCTCAGCATTAAAACTCAACTGCTTTCTTTTTATTTCAAATTGTTTCATTGAATCAGTGAAGTAAGAAGTGAAATATTTCTAAAAGCTGACAAAAAAAGATGATTTTTACGCATAATTATTTATTAATGGATTTAAATTGAACAAAGAAAAGGTCACTTACGAAATTGACACATCGATCCTCGATATTCCGGGTCACAGACACATTTTCCTGGTGCTTTGCATTTGCCTCCATTTTCACATTTCAGTTCGCAGATAACTAAAAAAAATAAAAAGCCATCCTTTGATTAAAGATAAAAGGTTTCGAAATTGATTATGGACATTGATTTTTCTGTAGATATCCACGAAGGACATTTGATTAATGAAAAATTCACTGAATGAATTCAAGTAGTGTTTTGTTATCCCAGAATCTTTAGCTGCTAGTGCAGGATCGTCTCGGGAGAAAAGCAAATCTTTTCTCTGAAATATAACGTACTGAGCATAAATGTAAAGAATTGCTTTAAATTTCCTATTTATTGGCATTGATGATGCGAAGAGTATATCATTTAGCACGTCCACATTTAGAAATGAAATTTGAAATAGGATATTAATTCATTTTCGTACAGAAACAACTTTAAACCATGATAGAAAGAATTTTCTTTTACGACTACAATATTTAAGTTATTTGCATACTCATGCGACAAAGACAGTTCAAAGAGCTATTCAGTTTGCACAATTTAAGTTACCCTATTTTTCGTTCAGTGAATTTCAGGCGAAAAATATTTCACGAGGCAAAAGCGAGGAATTTTTAGCATCGAAAGAATCGGCGTTACTTACATTCGCAGTTGGGAAAAGTTGCATTCGGCCTCCAAATGCCGCTCATACGGAAACAGTCGCGTTTCTGGACCGTTGTATTGTGAGGAAAACGGTAGCCTTCGTTACAGCGAGCTTCACAGGACCTGCCGGCAAAAAAAAATAACAGAACGTTCCATTCCAGTTTGGAAAAGATTGAAAGAACGCTTTCCTTGCAAAACGCAGAGGAAGATTAATCAGTAATACTGATGTATTTTTCTCAGGAACATAAAAGTATCATCTTCAACAAATTTTTAAAGTTTAAAGTATCAAATTCAGAAACCACTTTGGAGTAAATGCACTTTTAGTGCTACTATAAAAATTTTCAGGGTTTTTTAAATCCTATCATCATTTTATTAAGATTATTTCAAAGTAAAATGTTATTTGATATTAGGTTAAATTTCCTGACCTGTTTAAAAAATATTAAAACACTTCCTTTGAAGTGTATTTTTGGAACACTTGATTCAGAACGGTTAGTAATCATTTGTTCATTGTGTGGGGTTAATAAAATAAAAAGCATATTTTAATTTATACATTTCTGCCTTATTTCTCATTAATTGTGAAACAAGACATCCATGTAATGAATTCGAAGTTCAAAGCACGTGTTATGCCTCTTCGGTGGCGGAGTAATATCGCGTTAGTTCTCGGTGATAGTCTGAGAGACGCGGGTCCTGGAATTGTCGTTTGTTTCGTCAGAACCTGCAGATAAGATAGTGGCTTTTTCAGTCTCATCACAAATTGAACAGAAAAATGCAGAAAATTATGTGAAATTCGGAATTTTTTAAAATGGCAATCTCAATCACTCTGGAAGAATCAGAAGGAAGTAATATTGATTTAAAAAATTACAGGTTTGTCCTTTAAAGTGAATCATCTCTGGACCACAAGAGAAGTCCTCTGTTCAAGATGAATATAAGAAGACAAGTGGCGAGGGGAAAATGACATTTTCAGTTGGCGGATGTCAAAAGTGTATCCGATCTATCAGTCGATAAAAGTCCGTACGAATTCATGCACCATGTTTGCTGATTCCTGCTATGGTCAGTACGACACTCAGCAGACAGTTAGTTCTTTGTGTGTGTCTTCATGGAGGAGGACGTAACGAGCCCTGGGTGCAAACGCTCCGGCCGATTCATGGGAAGGAGTATAACAAGCGAGAATTGCATTCTTTGCCTTCTTGATAAACTATTTTACCACATTTTACATCGAAATTTACAATTAAGTTTAAACGGCTCGGAAAAAATCATCTGTAATATATTATTAGTATTGATTTTTAAATAATTTACTGTTCGATTCATTCTAAGTTTATAGACAAGAAATGGTAAAAGTCATTCTGAAAATACATGTTCTAAGGTTAATAAATATAGTCGTGGATGAATTGAAACTTTCACTATTATTTGATGTACACTCGACGAGGAATGAAGGAGGTGGTCAAAGTCTTGTAGAAAGTAAACAACTGGATAGGGTTCGTAGAGTAGACTAACCCTATTCTAATTTCATGCAATGTAAGTGCATCTCTGCATTTTTAAAACTTAGCAATAGTTGCATTTAGAAATCAACGCTCGAATTGCTGAGACTTGATGTTTCCAAAGGTTCGGTATGCAAATAGCATGAATTGTTGCTTCAATGATCTCAAATGAGAAATCGAAAGTTTGTGTTATTTTTAACAGCCTCGCGAGCTGATTCCTAATGCCAAGTTGATGAAATTCAAACAAATATAATTACTTGGTAGTTTCCAAATAAAGCGCAGGCACTAGAACTACGTGCCCTAATGTCTACAATCGATAATGCGGCTCTAGTTTTTAAGGCCTTTCAAGTGGTGCGAATTTAAAACTGTTGGAAATCGGGAATGGTAATATTATTCCTTATCAAACACAAAGAAAAACGTCCCTTTTTCTCTTAAAAGAAAACTAGAAGAATAACATCTCTTCTCGCTTTCAAAGTGGCTGATTTTTTATTATCCGTCTTTTACATTCTCCAAAGCAAGAATTGAAACAAATATTGAGAAAATGCGAAGGATAAGATTCAATTTGTACTTATAAAACGTTAAAAAACGTAAACGTTATAAAACGTTACGTGACGTAAAAGGAGTTTTTCTTTTATCTTCTTACGATCCTTGAACATCGCAGTCTACAACCAGGGTTGAAATTTATAACAGAAATAAATTGTTTGCAATACTCGATAAAATTTCGGTAGTTTCTAACCTTTTCCACCGTTAGAGGTCGCACAGAAATTACTTATTTTCCGCCATCGGAGCACTCTAATAGCGAAAATTCATTCCTAATTGGTGTGTCGGGAAAAAAGGCAAATAGTCATATTACTTGTAGAAAACATTTTCTGAATTCGAAATTGAAGTGTGCCAAATAAAAATTCAAATTACTGAAAACCTGAGAAATTCGAAATTTATGAAAGCAATAGAACTATTCATTAAATAAAAAAAAGTGGCTTCATCATAATGCGATATTAAAATGAATTCCAAAAGATATATATTCAAAACTGAATACAAAGATTTATTTCATTTTTTTTCAAAGACAACAGAAATGTTAACGCTATCATTGTTACCAGCTATATTTTCTTAATACTACATAATATGAAATCGCCAAAAAAAAAAACACCAAATACTAACAGAAATGGAAAGCAATTTATTTAAAATAGTCACTAATTCCGCCATATGATTTTTGAGTATTCCCCCCAGAGAGGTGTTGCATGACACATTCCCAAATTTTTCCCGCATTGTTACTGGGTTCTTGTTCCCCTGGCAACTATAACTGGAGTTATGGTCAAAGCTGAAAATGCATATTAGTTAGCTGGCTGTAACGACTTCGACACTGAAGTCCCCCAGCACAAACAATAAGAGTAAAAAAAAAACTTCGATTTTGATTATAATGTTTATTAATGTTGTTCTATGATTCTATGAATACCTAAAGTATTCGGTTTTTAACCTTCAAATGAATAATACTTACATTCGCCAGGTGTCTCTATCGCATCTGGCATAACCGTTATCGGGAGGATTTGGTCTGAAGCACCTCGAATCTTATGCAAAGAGAAAAATCAAAATATCGAAATTATTTATTTTCACAGAAAAGAAATGCTTTAGCTTAAATCCGGTTTGTAAGAAACAAATGTACAGAAACTCTGAACTAAAACGTTATTCTATTGTAAAAACCGATTGGATGTAATGGGCTGGGTTCGAGCCCTAGATAAGGTATAGACGTTCGTTCTTTTTCTGTTGTTGTCTACTTGCTGAGGTCTCGCCTTTCTCGCAGATCTTCTCTGTGACGTATTAAACCTGACAGACTCCTGTCAGACCTCTATGGTAAGCAACTGCTTAATGGGTGATTAAATGTTTTTTTTTAGGTGTAAGTTTCATCTTCCTCTGTTAGAATACATTTTTAGTATTCTTTTATTCTTCTCTAGAATAAACTTTTATATTTGGAAATTGACAAAGTAACTTCGGGAATTTCAAGGTTGTTTTATCTCCGAGCGGCATTTTTTGCACACAATGGGCTAAAAAGCAGAGGACAAAACATCCCGGGGGGAACACCCCAAACACAACACCCCGGGGGCTTAGAGAAGGTTGGGGAAAGATACCTGTTAGACAACTGTTCTTTAACGTGCACAGTGTATTCATACGGAACCACGGCTTAGTTCGATGGTTATTGTGGCTTAGTTTGACATCCCATCCGACGGACGGCGACCTTCCCAAGCCCATCGGAGGCCCCTTTCTGAGGAAGCGCACGATTAAAGAGTTTTGCGGATATAAATCTCAACGCTGTCCCTGGTGTGGTATTTCCGGAATTGTTTTGCCATTGCTCTCTGCAATAGTGCGCATTTTCTGCAATATCATTGAAACTCCGAAAATTCTTTAAAGTAGCCTTTCTTCACTGATACAGTGAAATCTGCTAGAAGAGACATTCCTTTTGTATCCTTTAGATATATCACGAACTTATTCCTTTTTCAAAACTTATATCTATACCACGAAAGTTTTTTTTTTATGTATGCACACCATAGATCACTCATAAGCGAGAAAATTAATACTCTAAAAATGCTGCAATTAAATAAAGAAGGAAACAACAGGTTTCGTTTTGGATAATTTTCTCCGCCCACGAGCAGCAGTGAAAACGCCAAAAGTGAGAAATCTGCGGTAATATATTTTTATATTTTGGGCGAGGGATTGGCGAATATAGGGAGTTTTAAGTAACGTATATTAAATGTTGTGATTTGATTGTAATAATGAAAAAAAAATTTACGGCTGAAACATCGTCTTGCCACAGAGGTCTTGCCAGAATGTGTGAAAATAATACATCATAGAGTCCTGACCAGAGGATGTGAAAATAATACGCCATAGAGGTCTGACCAGAGGTTGTGGAAATAATACGTCACAGATATCTGACTAGAGTTTGCGAAAATAGCACGGCGCAGGGTTCCGACCAGAGGCTGTGAAAATAATATGCCGCAGGAAGGTGTGACGTCAACGCAATAGAAAGCACAAGAAACATTCGTATCATATCCGGGTCTCGAACCCATTCCCTTTCCCTATTTTAAATATTTTATTCAAAATATATTTATGTAATATAAAATGAGAAAAATAAATAATAACAATATTAATTATAAATATTTTTAGTAATTAAAATTTCAAATTTCTTCGGTGTTGCCATATTTTTGGATATCTCGGAATAATAGATGATACTCCTAAAAATAGCACGAGACACTTCACTTCTATTGACATTTTCACATGCTAGAATATTAAAATAATTCTATGAGCAGTAATGCAAATTATCTTTGAGAACAGTATTTAACTGTACGTACCAATATTATATAGATGTCTTGAGAACTGTGATCCTATCGTTATTCGAGCTAAAACCATGTGCACCACTTTTCTGCTCCACCAACAAAAGTGTGGTTCGGAAAACAGAGCCACAAAAGCCCTGGCAGTAACTAGTATAAATATAATGCGGGACAGATAAAGCGTTGTTCAGAAACACAGAAAGTGGTGGACTGGCAACGAACTCGTTTGGCAAACCCCCCTCTGATGCCAAACTATAAGTTGTCTGCTTAGCGGAAGTTTACTATATATTTAGTTTAAAATGAATTTTTAAGGTGGTTGGAAAAATCCAAATGCAGAAGTAGAAGAACCTGAGCGCAGGGGAAAATATATTCTTGGAGATGCATTGAACAGTCTGAAAATCCAACTCTAAGGATGAATTTGTGCTAACGCCATCCGTTCTAATATGTAGTATAAAGTAACTAAATATCTGTTCAACATAGTTAACGCAACTAAAAACAGAAAACAAAAATAGGAGAGAGAGGTATGAGGAGTGAATCACTCACCGTCATAGTCATCATCATCATCGAAAATAGATTTACTCTTCCACTTCCTCCTCCTCCTTTTCGGATGAGGCAGGAACCAATGCTTCAAATGTTTTGAATGAGAACTAGGCTTCACCGTCTTGACTGCCATCACTGGAATGAAAGGATACATCCCTGCTGCATGAGATGAATGCATACCTAAAGACGGCTGAACATGACCGACTCCAAAGAGCTTCTTCGGTTTATTTGAATGTAGCTTGGTAGTCTTGCGAGGGGAGAAGATCTGGCTAAGAAATCCTTTCTTTTTGTGAGCCTTGGGATATGTAGAGCCAGGTCCAATTGGTTGACCGAAAGAGGGAGGATAGTAAGGATATGAGGGAGGAGGATACTGTTGTCTGTTCGCTCCATTTGTTTGCAGTGGATTATGTATATTGCCCCCACGAATTGGAGGTCGCGCAGAAGGTCTTATAGTTGCAGGTCTGGCTGTAAAAAAACCTCTTGAAGTAGGGTATGTGCGTTTGGGACCTAAGGTAGTTCTGGGACGGGAAGTACGAGGAGCTGGAGAATATCTTGAACCAGTTCCTCTGTTTATCGGAGGTGCTGGAGAATATCTTGTTCCAGACCCTCTATTAATAGGAGGTGCGGGGGAATATCTTGTTCCTGATCCTCTGTTAATAGGAGGTGCTGGGGAATATCTTGTTCCTGATCCTCTGTTAATAGGAGGTGCTGGGGAATATCTTGTTCCTGATCCTCTGTTAATAGGAGGTGCTGGGGAATATCTTGAACCACGTTGATTAGAAGATGAACCCCAGCTACCTCCAGAACTGCCCGAGGAACCTATATTGGAAGAATATCCTGAGCTACTGCCAGAACTACCCGAGGAACCTCTATTGGAAGATGAACCCCAGCTACTTCCAGAAGAACTGCCTGAGGAAACTCTACTGTTAGATGAACCATAGCTACTGCCAGAAGAACTACTTGATGAGCCTCTACTGGAACTTGATGAGCTTGAACTGGATCTTCCTCCCTTAGCATACCTAAAAATAGCAAAAAATCATTAGATTATAATTTATGTATTTTTTTAATAATAATTTTATCAAAATAATTGGAATTAAAACAAATTAAGATTGAAAGTTTTATGATGGTTATTTTTTGTTTCACCCTCCCAAGTTGTGTCTACAGTAATTCTTTTGCCACTTTAATATGATGACCAAAATGCATTATTGGCCGACTTTTGGAAGATAGTATTCTGTCACAATATGGCCACGAGAAATTTGCGATGGCCACATGACAAAAATTAATTATAACGAAGACAAAGCATTCTTGTACAGACTTTCCAAGGTGCTAAAATATTTCTAGAATTGGTACAGCCAGAAAATATTAATTTTGCGATTTCGCTCAATTAATTTGGCAATGAAAGCAAAATTAATTTAACACTCCGTTCGATAATAATTGCATTCATGTCTGTCTTAGAAAAGTTAGTTAATTATAATTAAAAAAAAAACATAAGACAAGGATTCTCTTACTTGTGAATAACTTTCCTAATATTTCGATCCCTGACTGGGGTTGTCTTCCGAGGAGGTTGCAGTTTTCTTGGAACTTTCTTTCTTTCGTAGTAGTGGTTCCCCGATTATAGGTAACCAAGCAAGCATATCGTTCATGGCGCCATCTGTTGATTGTATTAATAATCTTTCTTCTGCTTTTCTTATGAATGTATTTTTTTTCTTTTTAAATTGTTGTTGTGTTCCAGTCTATTTTATGATTAGTTTTTTTCTATGTGTCTGTCCAATCTTTTCTTATTTTGTTTGTTTTTATTGCTGGTAATGTCGAGATATAATTTGATTGCACATCACTAACTCTGGAGTAGTGTTCTCTTGCGTCCCATTGTATGAGAGTTGGCCAATAGTTTGTCACTTTGTTTCAAAAGAAAACGTAAAAGATGAAATGAGAATCCTCAATTTATTTTCGTTCTTTAGGTACGACATATTTGAAATTCGTATTTAAATCGAAGTTTACCTGTATTGCATTTTAAAATTACACTTTTTAACTGTATTCGTAATTAGCTAAAATCCAAATCATACGAAAATAGATTATAATTTTAAAACACTCAATATGTGCATACCCAAATACTTGCACTTGTTGATAGGCAAGTGTCTTGTTGGATTGTCCTCTGAACGGCACTGTTTTTTCACACAATGGGTTAAATGGCCAGGTCACAAGGACCCCGAAGGCTCAGAGAAGGTTGGCGGAAGAGACCCACTGGACATCTGTTAGGATACAGGTGGTAGCCTCCCATCAAGGCCATTCAGCGTGTTCTTTAACGTGCACATGGTTTGACTCTCCCGTACATGGACCACGGCTTAACCTCCCATCCGACGGACGACGGATGAAAAACCTTTCTAAGCCCATCGGTGTTTCCTACTGACCGAGGGTAAGGCGGAAATAAATCTCAGCTGCGACTTCAATCTGGAAACTACAGATTACGAGCCTGGCGCACTATCAACTGAGCAACCCCCGGCCCTCATATATGAACACTTTTAAAATTAATTTTATTCCTGTATGATTTCAATTTCAACTACTTGATGAAAACTCGTAACAATTCGTCGTTCTAATCACAGCTTTGAAGGAAATGATTCTCTTAATTAGAAATGACATCATCTCAACCATTGTAGACAGAAAACTCATCATTATATTAATTTAGTTCATTTTACCTCACCCTTGAAACATAGTAGTTGAAACCGGTGCATAATGGAGAAATTTTACTCTCATTATTTCCATTGCTTGAGAAAGAAAGAATTTGCTATCAGAGATTGTTATTCGCAGTACATATTTATATAAACTCTCTATAATGTATGAACACATTTTAAATGTTTTACTACTGTAGTTATTTTCTTTCTGGTTGTTAAGTCACCGTGACGATGAAATATCTATTTCTAAGTTTCTTTTATTTACAGTTTTACAAGTTTTTCCCAAAGTTAGCCTTGAACTAAAGTCGTCCCTGTGGTCGAGCGGTTAGTACGCTTGGCTATTGATCAACAGGACCTGAGTTCGAGCCCTGGATAAGGCATAGAGGCTTGTGTTGTCTTTCTACTGAGGTTTCGCCTTAATCACAGACCTTCTACTATGGCGTATTAAATTGACAGGTGATCACTAAAACGCTCAGCATCACATATAGCGTCCGACCTCGAGTACGTAAGTACTGAAAATTATACGAAGGACGTTCAAAAGGTTGTTAACAAGTGTCTGTAGATTTTCACTCATTCCTCTGAAATTAAAGAGCTACAACGTCTTTGAAAGCTTGTCTGAACTTGTCATTACGTGTTAAAAACAAAGACCATGTCATCATATTTCTCTTCGCTGGCGGCACGTAAAGTTCGGTCTAAGAAATATATGCGTTGGAGGCTACTAAAGAAGGGGAAAGATTTTAAATTTTCACAAAGGATGCAGCTTGGGGAAGAGGCGAAAAAATCATGCCTATTTATCAGAAGAATAAGGTGATTATGTCTGTTTATATGGCACTGTTACAGGATGGATACGCAAATTCAGAGAAGGACGGCAGCGCTTCGAAGAGCTCCCTCGTGCAAGAAGACCATGAACGAGAGAACCATCGTGGTCTCATTAAGAAAAACCCACAGATCACCGTTCACGTAGCAAGTTTAGGTGTCAGTGTATCGACTGGCAGTGTGGAAACAGTTATTCATCAACATTGAAAGTTTCGAAAGATCTGTGCCAAAATCCCCACAAACTGACAGAACAGCAAATAATTGCCAGAGTTAACTCGTGCAAGGAGATGCTGGCAATATTTCAACCTAGAGGCCCCAAACGGTTAACAGACATTGTCACAGATGAGGAGACGTGGTTTTATTGCTATACAACTCCCAGAAAGATCGGCAACTAAGTTTGGGTTGCGGAAGATGAACCGCGTCCACAAATCCTCCGACAAGACGTTCGATCAAGGGAGAGCTCACGTTTCTTTTCAATTCCCAAAGAATGATGAGATCTTACCTGAAAAAAGTATTATAAATGGCCCAGGGTCCAACAACAGGCGTGTCAAGGGTTCTCCGTTTCCATGACAATGCCAGTGCTCACAAAACTCGACAAGTTACGGCCTGTCTGGAGGAATCAAAAATCAAACAGATACTTCATCCTGCACATTCACCCGATCTTGCAACATGAGATTTTGGGTTGTTTCCGAAAATTAAAAATGAACTCGCAGGGAATCTTTTTCAAGAGTGCAAGACTTTTCAAAATGCGTTCATTCAGAGCTGAGGAGTATTTCCCAACAGAAGTACCACCAAGTGCCCTAGAAGTGGTCTAGACGTCTGCAACTTTGCATAGGTGCTGGAAGGGAGGACTTTAAAGGACATTAGAAGCTTCGTTGAAGTAAGTGCAATGGTTTCTCTTCTGAAGATGCATGTCAATAACTTTTTGAACGCCTCTCGTAGAAAATGAACAACGATGAATATATTGGGAAAATCTAGGACATCTTAACTGTCATACTGCTACATAGATATGCAAAAATGCCGTTTTAATTTGAAAAACAGTGAACAGCAATTTTCATACGCCGCTGCGGCGACTCTCACATCACGTGAAACATGTTTCTGAGGTAACTATAACCCATATGATACACGTATGCTATCATTTTATCTACAAAAATATCGCGTGACTTTAATAATCCAGTGGCAATGTTTTAGTACCATTTTCACTCCAATGACATCACGGGAAATATGTTGCCAAGGTAACTTGAAGCATCACGACAGCAGGGGAAGACATTTGAGTGGTTTCGATACTACTAGCCTTCTTAATATATAGTTTGTAACACTATTAGAAATTGTTTTAGACCTGTGGTACTCTTTTCCAAAATGAGATATTCGGAAATTATTTTTGCATTTTGCCAAAGTTTATTAACAACTACCTAATGAATATAATTGAATGCTCTCGTGTGTACAATTTTCAAATGCATTACACATGTCCCTCGATTTACACGGTAGAAAAAAATGAAACCGTTTTCGGTTTACACAATTTTAACCTAGTTTTACACGATAGGGATTGAGTTTTTTTATGTGTGTAACACCTATTATGAAGTGGCAGTGGAATAGTGTCAAGTGAGACTATGAATCAAAAATAAAAATCAACTAAAATGGTTTCAATTTCATTTACTTTCAAGAATGAACAGATAATGGTAAATTCCTATGTTAATAAAATCGTCATCTGTAACATTAATATTCTTTCCATTGTAATCTGTCTCGCGACATCTTTAATGAAATGGAGCCTGTTACGAACTCTTCTTACACTGACTTGTTCAGACTTGTAAGAAAACGCGTTTTATCTCATTTTTAGCAACAACTAAATACAGCTGATCCTTAAGTACACGGTTTCATAAGATATCAGACAAATGATAATTTTAAATCACCAAGTGTAGATATACAAAATGCTTAATTTCCAATTTATATTCAGCTCATAAATATCCTTCTTTCAAATTCGATAGTGTACGTCTACATTAACGTGTTTTATCTCATTTTTAGCAACAACTAAATACAGCTGATCCGTAAGTACACGGTTTCATAAGATATCAGACAAATGATAATTTTAAATCACCAAGTGTGGATATACAAAATGCTTAATTTCCAATTTATATTCAGCTCATAAATATCCTTCTTTCAAATTCGATAGTGTACGTCTACATTAACGATGAGTATTATTGGTGACCAAGAAGAAATGTATGAGAAATTAATATCGGAATTAGTAGAAATAAAGTACAAAATAATATTACATTAATGCTTACTATTACTGGTGAATACGGGAGGCTACCATCTGTCTCCCAACAGCTGTTCCAGTGGGTCCCCTCCCCCAACCTTCTCTGAGCCTTCGGGGTCCATGTGACTTGGCCATTTAGCCCATTGTGTGCAAAAAAGTGCCGCTCAGAGGTAAAACAACCCAACCCAAATTACTGGTGAACTGATATTTGAAATAGATATGCATAAATAAAACTTTCAATATTCGTTTGATTCATAATAAGGATTTTTCTTAGGAACCTATCCCCGTTTTTGCCATTGGTTTTGATTTACACAATGAATTATCGGAACCTATCTACAGTGTTGTTTTTGGGTTGGGTTGTTTTACCTCTGAGCGGCACTTTTTTGCACACAATGGGCTAAATGGCCAGGTCACATGGAACCCGAAGGCTCAGAAGGTTGGGGGAGGGGACCCACTGGAATAGCTGTTGGGAGACAGACTACAGATTACGAGCCTGACGCGCTACCGACTGAGCCACCCCCGCCCCATATCTACAGTGGAAATCGAGGGATGGGTATACTCTTATTATTATGGATCTTTGGAAGCGGTATTGAATTATACTTGATACTATTAGCTTTGGATGACCTGATGAATGAATATGAAGACTCCTTACCTCACAGAGTATCCGCATCACTGGGAAAAAGTTACGTATAGAAGTTAAACGTTAAATTGTGTTGAGGAATGATTTGGAAAAAGGAACAGAACAGCTCTGAAGGGTATTCTTTTTACTAAACGAAATGAAGGGGGGGGGGGAATCATTCCCAACGAATTATGTCTGATTGTAGAAGATGGGAATTGATGTTTTGAAATGTACAGAAGATGGCTAGGATCTGGAAAAAATAAAGAATGGATGTGTGTGTGTGTATGTGGGGGGGGGGGGGTAAGATGGATTTGCATTGCACTACACCATTTAGTCCTCCGTTTTAAAGCTATTTAAAATGTTTATTGAAAAATGCGAGAAATATGCATAATTTAAATTTTTTTTGTTTCCATTATACTTACTAGCTTTTTCAAAGAGGAGGGGGAACATTGCGATCTTGACCTCCTCCTCTATATCCATCCCTGCGCAGAAGTGATGCGTGGAATGATAAAAAAGAAAAGGTGAAGGTCTGCCTTTTCGGGAGAGTAACAAAAGTTTGGGGGAAGTGTGGACAGTACGAAGGAGAGAAATTGAAGGCATTGCGAAGAGAGAGCAAATTAAAAAAAAATGAGTGCGCAGATAAAGAGTTGAGCTACATCTTTTAGGAGGGAGAGAGATCGGAACGGAATGAGAGGAATAAACTGAATCACCAAAGGGATATTTGGTCAAGAAAGATCCAGGGTTGTATGAATTGGAATTAAGAAGAAATAAGTTTGCCCCAACAGAGAATGCGAACGAGATAAATACGAGGTGGTCTCCATTTAATGAGGAGATGGCAACTGGCAACAGTATTAATGTACGAACATCTTCGAAGTGAATGTGAGAAAGAAGGCAACTCTGTACACCTAAGTAGGTGTACAGAGTGTATGAGAAATTAATATCCAGAAAGATTTCATGTTGCAGGAAAATAATTTTGCAAGATATCATTTTCTTGGTGGAGGATGCGGGATTAACAAAATCCCGCAGGAATTTCGAATAGAGCAATTTAGATAGAATATTTGACAAGTACTCACGTGGTCGGGAGGACCTGGAGGATGAGAAGGACGAAAGCGATGCACGCGAGAATCTTCATTTTACGAAGCGGTGATCGTGGCGCATGCAACAGTTTCTCGTGTGGGTTCGCAAGTATTGGCTTTATCTCGTGTTTGCCTCAGAATCACTCCCATCAACAGGAAGTACGTGGAAGTGTTGACTGGTGACGTGGATGCTACTATTAGTCAACGGATGTAACGAAATGAACCGCTTCCCCCTGCCTCTAAAAAAACAACTTAAAAAAACTTCTTGGTTCTAAAGGGTGACTTATTTCTTAAAAAATGGCTACTTTGGGATTGGCGAGGATTGACTCTGAAAATGTCTGCATAGCCAAGATAAATTGATGTTAAATATAGGAGAACTGAGAATATAATTCTTCAACGTTAGGGGTCTTTTATATATTTCCGTTTAGATTTCTTTTCCATATTCTTAAATAAATGATTTAAAAAATAGCTAGGATACGGGCTGTTTTCCGAATTAGTGAAAAAAAAAACAGAATTCGTTGGATGCCTAATAGGAAACGTAGATGTGACTTCAAGAAATTTCTAGGAATCTAGAATTGTTTCTTGGACTTTAATAAAAATTAGAATTTTTAGGATACCTGAAGGATATTTTTGATATCCCGAATATCGGTATCCAAATGAAATTTGTCCTCATGTAACTTTTGGATTTGAATCTCTCATGAAAAGCATCGTGATTCGATGCTTCAGACTGCAAACGGCGATTAGAAGAAAAAAAATAGTTTGCAAGGCTTAGTCGTTCCCACGTCATCGTCGAGATCTTTTGCATTTCTTTTTAATTTTTATATAAATCAGAAGGAATATACAGCATACGTCGTCGTCCATCGGATAAAACTTTTAAGAAATTATCCCGTTCCATTAGAAAACATAACGGGTGGTCTTCACTCGGATTCAAAGTTGACCAGTTGGATTGTTTTACCTCTGAGCGGCACTTTTTTGCACACAATGGGCTAAATGGCCAGGTCACATGGACCCCGAGGGTTCAGATAAGGTTAGAGGAAGGGGACGCATTGGAAAGCTATTCGGAGACAGATGGCGCCTCCAGTCAAGGCCATCCATCGTGTTCTTTAAGGTGCACAGGGTATGGATCTCCTGCATACGGGTCTCGGTTTAACTTCCCATCCGACGGACGGTGGCTTTCCAAGCCCATAGGTTCCCCCTACTGACCAAAGCAATGCCGTTTTGCTGAGATAAATCTCAACGCTGACCCAGTGGGAATCGAACCTGGGAACTGCAGATTATGAGTCTGGTGCGCTACCGACTGAACCGCCCCGTCCCAAGCAGCCCAGTAGACAACTTTATTTTAAAAATTCTTTCAATCCTGTGAATAGTAATTTTTATTTATTTTTTTTCTCGAAAAGGAAAGGACGTTTCCCCTTTACACAATGGATGGATATAATCTAGAAGGTCTATTAGACTATCGTGGTTTCTCATACAACATAGAAACATATACACAAGGAAATGCCCATTGGTTTAGTGGGACCGGGGGTGGCTCAGTCGGTAGCGCACCAGGATTGTAATCTGTGGTTCCCAGGTTCGAGTCCCAGCTGGGTCAGCGCTGAGATTTTTCTCCGCAAAATCCCCCGCACTGCCCACGCTCAGTAGGGGACACCGATGGGCTTGGAAAGGCTGCCGTCCGTCGGATTAGACGTTAAACCGTGGCCGTTGTGCACGTTAAAGAACACACTGGATGGCCTTAACGAGAGGATACCATCTGTCTCCTAACAGCTGCTTCAGTGAGTGACGTGGCCATTTAGCCCATTGTGTGCAAAAAAAAGTGCCGCTCAGAGGTAGAACAACCCATTGGAAAAGAAGAAAAGTATAACGAGTGCAACTCATTTTATACTTTTTCTCATTTCGTATCGAATTATTTTTGAGATTAGTGTACAATTATGATACTTGAGAATCTTTATCGCAGTTCATTATTTAGGTTTTTGATTCAACATTCTTCTAAATTCCACTCTGTGCTCTATAAACCCTCATCAGTTCGGGAGTTATCTTATTTTGTGCAATAGTTCAGAAGAAATCAGTTTCTAGTTGGCAGAGTGTGCTTGCTCTTAATTACTTCTTTCGCTACTACGCCTACTCGAAGCCTTAATCGCATAACACGTCGCCCCTTTAAACTCTTCTAATTGGTCTTTCTAACCAATGAGAGATAATATGTGTGTGGTTTTCTTTTTATCACGCAGAGAGAGGAAGCAGCTGTAATCGACTTCCCATGTCCAATTAATGTTCCAATTAAGATTTCTTTTCGACGTTGATATCTTTGAATAAATTTCGTGACGTTAAGTCGATTGTTTTTTGTCTCTCATGTCACCCATCTGTTAGTGAGAATTCTAATCTGTTTCGATAGGATAAGAAACGTATATACATACATACAAAATTCACGTACAGCTATGGGCTACGGAGGTCCTACCAGACTGTAATTTAGTTCTCCACACCTGTCTGTCCTGAACTATACAGCTGCTGCATTTGTTCCCTGTAGGCCAATTCTAGCAAGGAGACATCTTTGACATTGTCTGCCCATCGCATCCTAAGGTCTCCCCCTTTTTCTGATACCCTTAGGAACATTGTTCATAATTCTGTTTGCCAATCTGCAGCTATGCATAAGGGCAACATGGCGAAACCAACGCAGTCTCTCTCTGCACAATATGCTGCTCAAAGGAGGTTGATGACTCCTTCTTCTAACCTCATCATTATTTACAAAGTCAAACCACCTAATGTCCAAGATACCAGGTAAGCATCTAAAATCAAAGGCTTCAAGTTTCTTGTTATCCTGCTTACAAAAGGTCCATGTTTCACTACCAGAACTACCCTTAAAAACAATCAAACTGTATACAGTCTAATTTTGGTCTTTAGGTGTATACGTATATTTTTCCACACTCTCCATAGATTCTACCATAGATTTCTATTCGTCTGTTAATCTCATGCCACACATCACCATTATCTGTTACATACCTCCCAAGATAATTAAACTGTGACACCTGCTCAAGACTGCAACCATTCAGATTAACTGAATCACAGCCTGCCTGACCAATATTCATCACTTTAGTTTTCTCTCTGTTTATAACTAAACCTACTCTACTACCAGTATCATCAACAGCTCGAATGAAAGAGTTTATCTCATCAACATCATTTGTCAAAAGGGCTAAGTCATCAGCATAATCTAAATCATAAATTTTCATATGTCCAGCCCATTTAAGGCCAAAATCTTTTCCTCGAAGCGAATTTCGCATAACATAATCAATAACCAAGCTAAAGAGAAAAGGAGACAAAATGCACCCTTATCCAACACCAGAAGTAATGCTAAACCAATTGTTACAAGCCTTAGCAACTCTCACACACGACTCAGTGTTATTATAGAGAGCTTTCATTATGTTAACTAACTTGTCTGCTATGCCATACGATCTCACAATCAATCACAAATAAAAATGTTTTCGATTTAATGGAACAACAAGGGAAGGCTCTCACTGGATGTTTTGTGTCTGTTTCAATTACTAACCCGTTGTTAACCATAACCACCCCTTTCGTCGAGTAGTTAGCGTGCTTGACTGCTGATCTAAAGAAGCTTGAAAGATGAATTATTTATTCCTTCTGAACCAGTGAAGGTTTTTGCTTCCTTATTTTCTCCTTATTTGAAAACAAGTTAATTTTGTTATTAATATTACCCCCCCCCCCCGGTACCTGATGATCCATTCGTTGCTTTTACTTTCCTCCACCTCTATCAAATCCTATTCCTTCTGTCACCCCTCCCCCCCTTATTGTAAACTTGTTCATCACAAACTGCTTTGTTCCATTTCCCCTCAATCTTCGCTTTCCTGTTCCCCAACTGCCAGATGTCACTTGCTATTCTCCGTTTATTTCTCGCCATAAACACGGCCTTAAAAAAAAAAACGAATGCCCCACGTGCACTCCAGCTCTTTCCTATTCCACCAATAACAGGGGCGAATTTCTTCGCACGAGAGAACTTCGTTTTCGATTCGGGTTGGGGAGTCAACGAAAGGCGTCTGCCTCTTCATTTAGAAGCACGAGCATCTCTGTGTGACTGGTGCCGAAGAGTTCTTAAAATCATTACACCTAAATCTCATTCGCTGTTAAAGCAAAAATGGTAAAATGGGCCAACTGCCATTAATGGTGAATGTCCAGAGCTTTTCTTTTTTTTATAGAAACCAGATTTCGTTTCTTGAATTTGAATAAACCTTTTCGTAATATTGTTTCAAAGGATATCAGCAATGAGCGAAACCAATTCAACAGTTCAATTCGAATCGAGAAAAACGAAAGATTTATGGGTTAGCCAGTGGAAACTGAAAAAATAGCTAAAGGAAATTGATGAAAGTTATGTACAGTCGTTCAAAAAAATGTATCCGAACATTATGGTTGATTACAGAATTCAGAAAAAATATCGTTGCAGGATATTTTTTACGAATTCTGTAATCAACCATAGCGTTTGGATACTTTTTTGAGCGACTGTAGCAGGAAAAATGTATATAAATGAACTTTTAACACAAGAAAACAAAGAAAAATAATGTGAATTGGGAAACAAATTTGTGTGGATCGAGGAGACGAAGATTTTTATGAGAAAATTGGAGACTCTCGATACGATCAGAATTAAAAATGATCAAGATATCGATAAATTTTAGTGGCAATTGCCCTCTTTGATGCTTGACATTTTAAAAAATCTCTTTCTGTCTTCATGATGGCAAACTCGTTGGAAAATGAGATGCAAACTGTTGTGGTAAACACCGAATTTTACGAAGATGTTTATTTTAATGTTCCGAGCGATGATGATGGATCAGATTTTGTGATTTGCAACTTTACTGAGGAAACGAATGATACTACTAGAATTTCCGTTATTAATTCTGAAAAATGTATATAAAAAGAGTTATATTGATTGGGAGAAAAAAAAATGTTATACAGGGAAACATAAGAAGTCTTATGAAAAATGTTTGACTATTTTTTAATATTCCTTAACTAGACAGAACTAAAGCAGACATTATTACTTACGGAAATGTGGATAAAAATTAGGAAATAACGCTATATAAAATAGAAAGTTATAAGGAATTTTTCAAATGTAGAGCGAAAGAAAGATCTGGGAGAGTAATAGTTTTATGTTAAAGATAGATGGGAGGTGAATCGAAAGTTCTCTCGTTTCAAAACATCAGACTGTGTAGCACTTTATTTAAAAATACCTAATTATGAAATCGAGTATTTCGCATTTTATAGATCACATGATTTTACTAAAGTGGAATTTTCAGGTGAATTAGAAAATTGGTTAAAAATGTTCATCGAAACTACTTAATAATGAATGTTGATTTTAATTTAGATATACTGTTTGCAGATGAACCCACTTCAAATTTTCTACAAATAGTTAAATCAAATGGTCTTATATCTTGTCATAATTATATCACTATAGAAAGCTCAAAAACTTGCCTTAATCACCTATACATTAGGAATTTTAAAACAGACGATGTGACAACATATATTATGAAATTAAATAATCCTCATCATCCTCCTCCTCCTCAAGCAGCCATGGGCTACGGAAGTGCAATTTAGTTCTCCAAGCAAGTCTATCCTGAGCTACATCTACTGCATCTGGCCACTGCACACCAATTCTAACAAGGTCCTGTTTGACTTTGTCTGCCCACCGCATCCTAGGTCTCCCCTTCTTTATGAGGCCTTTAGGCACACTCTTCATAACCCTATTCGCCAATCTATAATTATTCATACGGGCAACATGGCCAAACCAACGGAGTCTCTCTCTGCACAATATCTTGGAAATAAAATGTGGTTTTCATAAACCAATGCCATTAGAACTCAGTATTCTTAATGTTACTAAGATTAACTATAACAAATTATACAATATACTATCAAAAATGGCTTAGAAACATGTAACTCTACAGAGAAATATAAATGTAGCATTTGAGGCTTTTCTTAGCGAACTGAAATTATTAATAACTGAAACCCAAATGACTTCCTCCTTAAGGAAAATTAAAAAAACCTAAGCCCTGGATAGCGAAAGGTATTATAAACTCAATTAATTACAAAAAAGAAATTATGCAAGAATTTTAAAATTAATAGCATGGATGAAAATCAAATAAGCATTTTAGAATATGTAAAAATAAGTTAACAAATGTGATTGGATTGGATTGTTTTACCTCTGAGCGGCACTTTTTTGCACACCATGGGCTAAATGGCCAGGTCACATGGACCTCGAGGGCTCAGATAAGGTTAGAGGGAGGGGACCCACTGGAACAGCTATTGGGAGACAGATGGTAGCCTCCCGTCAAGGCCATCCAGCGTGTTCTTTAACGTGCACAGGGTATGGCTCTCCCGCACACAATGTGATTGGAGAAGCAAAAAATAATTGTTTTCGAAATATTTTTGTAAGAAATGATAATAAGAGTAAAAATAATTGGGATACCATTAATGATATGTGTGGAAAGAGAAAGGAGGAAAATAACCTATCCCCAGGAAATATTTGACGAATAAACAAGCTCAGCTTCCTTAGCGGAAAATCCAGAAAAATAAAATAAATTTAATGATTTTTTTACAGGAGTAATTTTAACATTTTATGCAAATGATTCGAGCCGAACCGTGGCCGAATGGTTAGCGCGCTTGGCTGCTGATCAAAGTGACCTAGGTTCGAGCCTCGGGAAAGGCGTGATGCTTGTGTTGTCTGAGGCCCGCTATCGTCACAGATCTTCTACTATGGAATATTAAACTGACAGGCGACTTCTGTGGCAAGCAGCTGCTTGAGGAATTATTATTATTATTATTATGCAAATGATTCGGGTAATATTTCCAATGCCAATAAAATAATAAACAATGTAAAATGTAAAACCAAAAATTAATTTTTCCCGTGTATATCAGAGGTAGAAATTTCTGACACAATAACGCAGCTGAAGGAAGGCAAATGCCCTGGGCTGGATAATATCTCAGTTATTACTATTAAAAAGATTGCTCATATGATCACTGATATACTTTGACAAATGATCAATCACTCATTTTCAGAAGGTGCTTTTACTAATGTCTTCAAGCCAGCATTAGTTATTTCAGTGTTTAAATGGGAGAATACTAAGTCAGTGGAAAATGATCGAACGATCTCCTTGTTATCCGTATTCTCCAAGATAATTGAAAAAGTTGCGAAACAAATATTACTCAATTTCTGGGAAAAGCACATTGTTTTGACTCCAAATCAATTTGGATTCAGAAAAGGGTTAAATACTGAAAAATGCAGTATTAAAAATGACAAGTAAAATATATACGAAAAAAAAACCCCAAAAATTAAAAGACCACAGTATTTTTTTTTATCAGAAAAAAAAAAGCTTCTGATTCAGTTCCTCATGATTTATTAATAGAGAAATTAAGAATTTATGGAATAAGGGAAAATGTTGCTGTGGATTAAAAGCTGCCTAACAAACAGAAAGCAAAAAAGTGAAAATTGGGAATTTTATAAGTAGAGAAAATGTTGTTGTAGTGTTCCATTACTGAAATGCTTAGAGATGAGAATGTTTTGGTTATCAAATGGATGACTGAAATTTTGAAAATCTTTTATGATAAAGGCATGGTTTCTAAGGATTTTATCAGAGCAATTATTATCCCTATTTTCAAAAAAGGTGATCGCAGTTCTTGTGATAACTATAGGGGTATTAGCCTACTCTCTGTTCCAGGTAAAGTTCTTTCCATGATTGTGCTTAATAGAATTAAGAATCTGGTTGACAGTCAATTGCGTGATGAGCAATGTGGATTCAGAAGTGGTAGGGGATGTGTGGATCAGATATTTTCACTTAGGCAGATTCTTGAGAAATGTTTAGAGTTTCAGAAACCTTTGGTTGCTAGCTTTGTTGATTTCAAAAAGGCTATCGACTCTGTTGATCGTCATAATTTGTGGTTGATTGTGAAATCATATGGTATACCAGACAAGTTAGTTAACATAATGAAAACGCTCTATAATAACACTGAGTCGTGTGTGAGAGTTGGTAAGTCTTGTAGCAATTGGTTTAGCATTACTTCTGGTGTTCTACAAGGGTCCATTTTGTCTCCTTTTCTCTTTAGTTTGGTTATTGATTATGTTATGCGAAATTCACTGCAAGGGAAAGATTTTGGCCTTAAATGGGCTGGAGATACGAAAATTTCTGATTTAGATTATGCTGATGATTTAGCCCTTTTGGGAAATGATGTTGATGAGATGAACTCTTTCATTCGAGCTGTTGATGAGACTGGTAGTAGAGTAGGTTTGGTTATAAACAGAGAGAAAACTAAAATGATGAAAATTGGTCCATCAGGCTGTGATTCAGTTCATCTGAATGGTTGCAATCTTGAGCAGGTGTCACAGTTTAATTACCTTGGGAGTTATGTAACAGATACTGGTGATGTGCAGCATGATACTAACAACGAATAGAAATCTATTACAGAATCTATGGAGAGTGTGGAGAAATAGGCGTATACACCTAAAGGCTAAAATTGGACTGTATAATAATTTGGTTCTTTCTAGGGTTAGTTGTGGTTGTGAAAATTGGATACTTTGTAAACAAGATAACAGGAAACTATTGAAAACATGATAACTATTGATATACGATGCTTTTGATTCTAGATGCTTACGCAGTGTCCACACGCGGTCTGCTGAGTCATTTTGTGGGCCTACAAGTAGTTGCATTCATGGTTTTATCATAATCATGGAGACGAACTGTGATTTACTACAGTACTGTGCGAATTAGTTGGGACAAGCGAAGCCTGGAGAACCTCTTCGATCCGGCCACATCCAGCAATCCCCCAAACACCCACCCAAGGGGGGCGGGGGTGGCTCAGTCGGTAGCGCGCCAGGCTCGTAATCTGTAGTTCCCAGGTTCGAGTCCCAGCTGGGTCAGCGTTGAGATTTATTTCCGCAAAATTCCCCACCCTGCCCACGGTCAGTAGGGGACACCGATGGGCTTGGAAAGGCCGCCGTCCGTCGGATGTGACGTTAAGCCGTGGCCCCGTGTGCGGGAGAGCCATACCCTGTGCACGTTAAAGAACACACTGGATGGCCTTGACGGGAGGCTACCATCTGTCTCCCAACAGCTGTTCCAGTGGGTCCCCTCCCCCAACCTTCTCTGAGCCTTCGGGGTCCATGTGACCTGGCCATTTAGCCCATGGTGTGCAAAAAAGTGCCGCTCAGAGGTAAAACAACCCAAACAACAACAACCCACCCAAGGTCATGTTTTGGGGATGTTTCAATGCTTTAGGGCCACAGACGCTTCACCCCATTGAAGGAATGATGGACAGCAAAAAGTACATAGGTGTTCTGGAGGCGAAAATGATCCCACTGCAGAAGCTGTTTCCTAACGGCGATGGGGTATTTCAACAGGTTCTGGCTCCATGCCACAATTCTAAACTTGCTAAGAGCTTCTTTACCCAGCAACATTTGAAGGTATTGGAGTGGCCAGGAAATTCATCTGATCTAAACCCCATTGAAAATTTGTGGGCCATTATTAAAGCGCGCATATCTAAGATGGATTGCACGACGAAAACCAAAATGATAGAAAGTGTCATGAAAGTGTGGTACCATGACCCTGAAGTGAAGGAGATGTGTGGAAAGCTAGTGGCATCAATGGTTGAGAGGGTGAAAGAAGTAATTAAAGCTAAGGGGGAGGGGGTCACATTAATTATTAACTACATTATTAAACAGATAAATATTTTAGTTGTCTTTGTTACATTACATTTTCATTTGTTACACTGCATTTTCCTATTGTCCCAACTAATTTGCACGGTACTGTAGCTGGATTCGACTGTGATGATCTCATTCTGGGATGGAGAATATGACAGCGTTCATTAAATGAATTTCATGAAATTGAAACCATTACAAATGAAATTTTGGTTTATGTTTTGATATTAAAAGTGTGTAATATGTATTTAAACAACAAAACAATGTAGTTAATTGTGTTTTCCTTATTATTACTTAAAATAAAATTCTCCCGCCATATATTCAAAAACAGCAGATTTGATATCCCCACCCTATATGATTCGAGTTTGAGACCCCTGCGTTACATTCTAGGCTGCCAGGAGTCGTTTCGTGCAAGACGGCATGATCGTGCGATTTCACCATCTCTTCTGAATCGCCCTGTAAGTAGCGAAACTTTTCTGATTTAAAGAATCAGAAAAACGCAACTCGGAGCGTTTCCAGTTTAAAAGGTGATCGACGCAATAGCGCATCAGTCCAACAGATGGCACTGCACGTCCGTCACGCTGACTCCCATTTTGCGGTAGGATACGATGAGCAACAGAGAAGGTCACCTCCACGTGTCCATAACTTCTGAAAGCTTCTTTTTATGTTTTTTCAAGAGGAAAATGGAACTCGGATCCTCAGATGCTGCCCAAACAAGCTACGCTAAAAAGATAAAAACAAAATGAAAAAAAAAAACTCCTCTGTAGAGAACGGTTTCCGTGGCAACCGTTGTACAGTGGAGAGCCGTGGGAGAGCGCCGTGTCAAGTAAACAGGCTTTCATCCGGTGCGTGACGCGTGTGCAGACGTAAGAGCACGAGCCAAAGGAACGGACAGCGGAGCGTGGACATTGGACATAATGACCTCTCGAGCCCGTACGTGACGTATCGTGTTTGTTGGTAAGCAAATCAATACCTGCAACATTGCAATTCAAGTCAATCCACTGCGTCTCAGGTTCGATAAATGAAGCTGTGAAAATCTTCAAGTGAAAGAGAACATTGTATCAGAGTCTTGGTGGCGAAACTGGATAATGCGTTTTCAACTTTTCTCTCTGTTCTTGTGAATTTTATTCATCTAGAACAGAGGTTCCCAAACTTTTTTGTCCTCCGCCCCCTTTTCAGAAAAAAATATACTCAACGCTCCCCTGGAAATCTACCTTCTTTAAGCGAACAAACAGAAAGATGCAGTGACAAATTTGCGTTCTTTTAGGTATCTATATTTCTACCTACGTCCTACAACACAGTAAAGAAAGATGTAAATAAGACACCTTGAAGCTTGAAATGAGATGAAAACAGATGAAACATGTACGAACGGTTTTTCAAAATTTTCTTATCTTCCCTTCTTTCTTTATGCTTCCACCGCCCCCCAATTGCACCCGAGGCTACTAAAGACCTCCTGGATCGTTCCAGCGCCCCCCCAGGGGGCGGTATCGCCCACTTTGGGAAACATTGATCTAGAACAGTGCTGTCCAACTTCTCTAAGACCGCGGGCCATTTTTCCTTTCGCCAATATTTCGCAGGCCGAAAAATAGAATAGGACAGGATAGGTAATTGAAAAGTCAGTTTATGCCACCTCAAAAATTATTTATATGAAAAATAATCAGTAATAATAAACCAATATAAATTTTCTGAACTTATCAAGTTATCATTGTGGCCGTAGTTGTTGGACAATAAGAATGGAATGAGTAAGTTGAAATAATGCAATAATTTTAAATAGAATGAGTAAGTTTAAGATTGCATATCAATTAATATAAGTTGACAAAAATTATAAGGTGGATTATAGATATTTATTAAAAATTTCGAGTAAAAACTTGATTTTGTTCGCGGGCCACAAAAATCCTTGTGCGGCGGGCCGCTAGTTGGACAACGCTGAGCTAGAAGAACCTTAGAAGACCTTCCCTTATGGTGGGGGCTGGTGGGACACCGATGGGCTTGGAAAGGCCGCCATCCGTCGGATGGGACGTTAAGCCGTGGCCCCGTGTGCGGGAGAGCCATACCCTGTGCACGTTAGAGAACACACTGGATGGCCTTGACGGGAGGCTACCATATGTCTCCCAACAGCTGTTCCATTGGGTCCCCTCCCCCAACCTTCTATGAATCTTCGGGGTCCTTGTGGCCTGGCCATTTAGCCCATGGTGTGCAAAAAAGTGCAGCTCAGAGGTAAAACAATCCAATCCAATCCAATGGTGGGGACTGATGCAGACGATATGTGTTCTCTAAAGCTGTCACTCTCCACACTACTCATCTAACAGGTTGTCACTTTCTCTACTCACTCTGTCATTTTCATCTGGCCATTTCCACCATTTTCAACATTGCTGAAACTATGATCAATGCAAAGAAAATATCACTTCATTCAGATGAGAGTTGGGTGTTTTTCCCCTAAGCGTCAATTTTTTGCATACAATGAGCTAAATGGCCAGGTCACAAGGATCCCTGAAGTTGGGAGAAGGGATCCACTGAGCAGATTCGACGACACCACCATTTTCCCTTTATGAGAGCAGAGTCAAATCTCATTACAGACCGGACTGGAATCTGGGTGCATCAGATCACAAGATTAGTGTGGGGTACCGACTGACCAACTTAAAGCACTCCAAAAAACACTAAATATGAAATTGTTTTTTGTTTTTAAATATAAGAACTCGAACATTGTATTTGTAAACAGACTGGATACGTGCGTCCAAATCAAAACGAATTACCTACACTTGTTGCATGCTGAGATGGTTTGTTATGAACTTACGAAACACAAATAAGAAATGTTAGAAACAAACCTCTTCTTTTAGCTTATTATTTTATTTACCAAGTATCTTGTAAATTCATCGGAACGAACCATTTTTCGTCCAGTCGATGATCATATTCAAAATTATTAGTTCCTTTCACCAGTATCGTGATCTGCTGTTCTGATGTTAGCTTACAGATTAATCTAATACAATTCCAAATCATGGTTCTTCGGATTTTGGATGGAGATACAAAGAAAAGAAAAATGTTCAATATTTCCTAGATGATAAAAAAAAATACAAAAAAATTATAACATTTACTTTTTGGAGCTGAAGAAAAGATCTATCAATAAAATCCTCTCATAAAAGAATGATCCTAGATTTTGATGGATCAAAACAGAAACTCAATCACTGCTTTAAGAAAAACAAATGTCTCACAAAACTTCGAATGAAATGAAGATTGTTTCTTATTCCTGCTTTTTGCTTATTTCACAGTAATCAAGTTTTCCCTTCTGTTAGGTTTTCTAATGCTTTTTACACGCCTCCTCGATTTATTAAATCTGTTCTTGATTCATGCAGAAGACGTTCTATATCTTCTCCTGTCAATTAATGCTCAACAGCCAGATATCTTAAAAAAAAACAACATTTATTTACAAAATCAAGTTCTGGGAGGTAGCCAGTGGGCAATCGCGCACTTATTTTAAACACCTCTGAACACACTACAGCTTATTTCTATCTCAGAATACTTATCTCAAGATACTTGGTAAATAAAATAATCAAGTTAAACGCACAGAATAATTCAGTCCACAGCACACTTTCAGTTCACAGGGCAGCGGCCCACAGATAAATGACAGGGAATACATCCCACAGAAAACCACAGGGCTATACCCACAGAAAATTGTCTACTCCTCGGAACTACATCCGCCTTCACCCGAGTAGGTCGTCGATCTCCCCTTTCTTCTCTCCCAAATTTCCCGCTGTCCTTGGTACAGTCGTTCAAAGAAATATCCGAACACTATGGTTGATTACAGAATTCAGAAAAAATATCTCGCAACGATGTTTTTAGAAATCAGTCACTATGGTTGATTACAGAATTCAGAAAAAATATCTCGCAACGATGTTTTTATCAGTGACCTGGGACCACCCAGGCAGATTTACGGTGTTTCCTGCTGTTCTTTACCCAGATTGCCGCCCTGAAGCAGGGCTCGGTTGCCAGATCCTGACACCTTCTCCTTTTAGCGAAAACAACCGAGACTCCACTGCAATGCACCTGATGACAACAGCTCATGCTACAAATCGGACACACAATAACTCTCTTCGCCAGGGGAAAAGAAAATCCCAAAATATCATCCATTCCTCCTTCCCTCTCGATAACGATCGAGCCCGGCAATCAATTCCCTCAACGAGACCCTGAAATGGGCTTTGGAAAGGGAGGATATTTCGCAGACTTTATATCTCTGTCCGAAAGGTATTGATCTGGAAGATGAGTTCTCTGAGCGCCGATGTAAGTTGGGTTGGGTTGTTTTACCTCTGAGCGGCACTTTTTTGCACACCATGGGCTAAATGGCCAGGTCACAAGGACCCCGAAGGCTCAGAGAGGGTTGGGGGAGGGAACAGCTGTTGGGAGACAGATGGTAGCCTCCCGTCAAGGCCATCCAGCGTGTTCTTTAACGTGCACAGGGTATGGCTCTCCCGCACACGGGGCCACGGCTTAACGTCCCATCCGACGGACGGCGGCCTTTCCAAGCCCATCGGTGTCCCCTACTGACCGTGGGCAGGGCGGGGAATTTTGCGGAGATAAATCTCAACGCTGACCAAGCTGGGACTCGAACCTGGGAACTACAGATTACGAGCCTGGCGCGCTACCGACTGAGCCACTCCCGCCCCTAGCGCCGATGTAATAATGTTCAAAGGAAATGAAATCGGTATACTGATGGCATCTTCCAAGTAGCGAAATCGGTTGAATGGGGATTTCGTCTCGTGAGCTGTCGAAGGGAAGGACGTTGTGGCAGCAACTCAATGGTTCCATATCTTTAAATGTCAGACCATTCGGGCATTAAACGAAACCCGTTGATTTCTCCAAATGAATCAGGAGTCTGTTTTTTGTGATAAAGGTCCTTCTAGTGCTTGCTGGGCTTCAGCTCAAAATGGCATAGGCCACTTCGGACTCAGCCATAATTTAAAATTCTAATTTGTAAAAAATAACACACAGATGATAATAAATTCTTTCTTTGATTATAATTTGAATCTTTTATCAGACTGTAGTGATTAAATATGAGCAGCATTCAACTTTTGATTCCCCTTCTATTAACGAGTCGCTTTTAGAGATTTTAATAATGCCACTGAAGAATTTTCAGTTTCTACAAATTACTTCTTCGTATTATTCGCTTAAACAACATTAAGAATACGATTTATTATTTATTATATTACCTTACGCAACGCAATTCCTGATCTCTTTAGACTTGAGGACAGTAAAATGTAGTTAGAAAAACTACAAGAATAACAATCTCCTCCTCGAAGATGTTTTAAAAGGACGTTTTTAATTTTCCGCATTTAGCGCCTTATGAGAGTGGGAATACGAACTAAGAGATGATTAGGAAAATGCAAATAGTAACATTAGCACGTAAAAAACACAAAAAGTAATGTTTCATTTTCATCTTAAAACTAAACAGTCGCATTTTATCACCGCTTGGGGCTGAAATCATGCTGTCAGTGTGTAATACTCGTTGATTATTATACTTTACCCCCAAAATATCAAATTTCTACCATTAATAGATTTTTGTCTGAAGTTGCAACATTTCTATACCCTTTTTTAACCGTTAGAAGGACAATCCAACACACACACAAAAAAACTTTTAATTTATCTCTAAAAGGAAAAAAAAAGAAAGGTGAATGTCTACAGACGAGATCGTTGAAAACATTTGGTCGTTTTTTTCGAAAGCGAGCTAAAAAAATGGAGAGGCGCGGAAACGTCATATTATGAGCTGGGGGGGAGGGGTTTCAAGAAATTTTTAAAAGCGTTAAAAGGAAAGAGAAAATGTTACGCTGAAAAGGGAATCCAGTCTCTTCCCCACCTTTACTTTTTACCTTTTTTCAATTACGTCGCTTGCATCCCCCCCCCCTCCCAACATGTATATATGTATTCGTTATTCTAGCTCCTGACCTTGCTGTAAGTGCTTTAGAAATAATTCCAACAGTTGTTTACGGAGACATATTTCGCATCGAAAAAGGAAAAGATTGATTTGACTCCCATTTCATTCTATGTTCTGTTGTAGAGATGTTCTGTGAAGTTTTAGTTTATTTGCAACTTTGAGGCTTCCTGACATTGCATTTCCTTCAAATGAGCGAATTCATTTATTAATAAAGCTCTTTCTGCGGATATATTGCAATGAACTTGGTAAATGTTTAAATTTTTGATATTTCACCGCACCCACTTTAAAAGATAGAAGAACGCATATCGCCTCTGGGTGCATAAGGGAATCTCATTTTCAAAGAAAATGAATTTATTGGGAAAATGAAAATAGTAGTATTTTATTTGTAATTATACTTTGTTAAAATTATTTCTCTTTTATTTCTTAATTTTAAAAAAAGTTGTTTTCTTACGCTGAGCAAAATGGGTACATTGTTGCTGTTGGTGGAATATCACTGAAATCTGACTTTGGGTTGTTTGGGTTGTTTTACATCTGAGCGGCACTTTTTTGCACACCATGGGCTAAATGGCCAGGTCACATAGACCCCGAAGGCTCAGAGAAGGTTGGGGGAGGGGACCCACTGGAACAGCTGTTGGGAGACAGATGGTAGCCTCCCGTCAAGGCCATCCAGCGTGTTCTTTATCGTGCACAGGGTATGACTCTCCCGCACACGGGGCCACGGCTTAACGTCCCATCCGACGGACGGCGGCCTTTCCAAGCCCAGCGGTGTCCCCTACTGACCGTGGGGAGGGCGGGGAAATTTTGCGGAGATAAATCTCAACGCTGACCCAGCTGGGACTCGAACCTGGGAACTACAGATTACGAGCCTGGCGCGCTATCGACTGAGCCACCCCCGCCCCGCCCCGCTCAAATCTGACATTTCTACCATAAACAGATCATTTGCAACATTTGTTAAAAGTTTCGACTTTTCCATATTTAGTGACATATAACAATGCAAATTAAAACCAATTAAGGTTTGAAAAATGAGATTTATAATATTTCATTAGTACTAATACAACTAAAACAGAGTTTTCCAACATTTATCTCTTAAAATAAAAAAAATGAGTATTTCCACCCGCCACACCTTCCTTTTTCGCAGAAAGTGGTGAAGGTGTCAACCACTTTCTGCGAAAGAAAATTTTGTGATCGTCATATTCCACCATTAAAATTTCAAATTTATAGCATAAATACATCGTGTGTAATATTCGTTTTAAAATTGGCAATTTTCAAAAATTTTCATACGTTAGAGCAATCGTTCTCAACTTGGAATATGCGGTGAAATTTTTTGGGGTAAGCCGTGAGAGCTCAAAAGTCGCTAGATCTAGTAAAAAAGTCAATGTTTTATTCTATTCCCATTGTTATAGTATAACTATAGTTTTATCTGTCTATACAAGGGGTACGCCAGTTACATACACATTTCCAGGGGGTACGTGAAGCATAAAAGGTTGAGAACCACTGATATATACGTTTTATTTTATTCCCATTGTTATACTATAAGTATAGTTTTATCTATCTATACAAGGGGTACGCCAGTTACATGCACATTTCCAGTGGGTACGTGAAGCATAAAAGGTTGAGAATCACTGATATATACGATTTATTTTATTCCCATTCTTATATTATAACTATAGTTTTATCTGTCTATACAAGGGGTACGCCAGTTACATACACATTTCCAGGGGGTACGTGAAGCATAAAAGGTTCAGAACCACTGATATATATGTTTATTTTATTCCCATTGTTATACTATAAGTATAGTTTTATCTATCTATACAAGGGGTACGCCAGTTACATGCACATTTCCAGTGGGTACGTGAAGCATAAAAGGTTGAGAACCACTGATATATATGTTTTATTTTATTCCCATTGTTATAGTATAACTATAGTTTTATCTGTCTATACAAGGGGTACGCCAGTTACATACACATTTCCAGGGGGTACGTGAAGCATAAAATGTTGAGAACCACTGATATATATACGTTTTATTTTATTCCCATTGTTATACTATAAGTATAGTTTTATCTATCTATACAAGGGGTACGCCAGTTACATACACATTTCCAGGGGGTACGTGAAGCATAAAAGGTTGAGAACCACTGATATATATGTTTTATTTTATTCCCATTGTTATAGTATAACTATAGTTTTATCTGTCTATACAAGGGGTACGCCAGTTACATACACATTTCCAGGGGGTACGTGAAGCATAAAATGTTGAGAACCACTGATATATATACGTTTTATTTTATTCCCATTGTTATACTATAAGTATAGTTTTATCTATCTATACAAGGGGTACGCCAGTTACATGCACATTTCCAGTGGGTACGTGAAGCATAAAAGGTTGAGAATCACTGATATATACGATTTATTTTATTCCCATTCTTATATTATAACTATAGTTTTATCTGTCTATACAAGGGGTACGCCAGTTACATACACATTTCCAGGGGGTACGTGAAGCATAAAATGTTGAGAACCACTGATATATATACGTTTTATTTTATTCCCATTGTTATACTATAAGTATAGTTTTATCTATCTATACAAGGGGTACGCCAGTTACATACACATTTCCAGGGGGTACGTGAAGCATAAAAGGTTGAGAACCACTGATATATATGTTTTATTTTATTCCCATTGTTATAGTATAACTATAGTTTTATCTGTCTATACAAGGGGTACGCCAGTTACATACACATTTCCAGGGGGTACGTGAAGCATAAAATGTTGAGAACCACTGATATATATACGTTTTATTTTATTCCCATTGTTATACTATAAGTATAGTTTTATCTATCTATACAAGGGGTACGCCAGTTACATGCACATTTCCAGGGGGTACGTGAAGCATAAAAGGTTGAGAATCACTGATATATACGATTTATTTTATTCCCATTCTTATATTATAACTATAGTTTTATCTGTCTATACAAGGGGTACGCCAGTTACATACACATTTCCAGGGGGTACGTGAAGCATAAAAGGTTGAGAACCACTGATATATATACGTTTTATTTTATTCCCATTGTTATACTATAAGTATAGTTTTATCTATCTATACAAGGGGTACGCCAGTTACATACACATTTCCAGGGGGTACGTGAAGCATAAAAGGTTGAGAACCACTGATATATATGTTTTATTTTATTCCCATTGTTATAGTATAACTATAGTTTTATCTGTCTATACAAGGGGTACGCCAGTTACATACACATTTCCAGGGGGTACGTGAAGCATAAAATGTTGAGAACCACTGATATATATACGTTTTATTTTATTCCCATTGTTATACTATAAGTATAGTTTTATCTATCTATACAAGGGATACGCCAGTTACATACACATTTCCAGGGGGTACGTGAAGCATAAAATGTTGAGAACCACTGATATATATATACGTTTTATTTTATTCCCATTGTTATACTATAAGTATAGTTTTATCTATCTATACAAGGGATACGCCAGTTACATACACATTTCCAGGGGGTACGTGAAGCATAAAAGGTTGAGAACCACTGATATATATACGTTTTATTTTATTCCCATTGTTATACTATAAGTATAGTTTTATCTATATATACAAGGGATACGCCAGTTACATACACATTTCCAGGGCGTACGTGAAGCATAAAATGTTGAGAACCACTGATATATATATACATTTTATTTTATTCCCATTGTTATACTATAAGTAGAGTTTTATCTATCTATACAAGGGGTACGCCAGTTACATACACATTTCCAGGGGGTACGTGAAGCATAAAATGTTGAGAACCACTGATATATATATACGTTTTATTTTATTCCCATTGTTATACTATAAGTATAGTTTTATCTATCTATACAAGGGATACGCCAGTTACATACACATTTCCAGGGCGTACGTGAAGCATAAAATGTTGAGAACCACTGATATATATATACGTTTTATTTTATTCCCATTGTTATGCTATAACTATAGTTTTATCTATCTATACAAGGGATACGCCAGTTACATACACATTTTCAGGGGGTACGTGAAGCATAAAAGGTTGAGAACCACTTATATATATACGTTTTATTTTATTCCCATTGTTATACTATAAGTATAGTTTTATCTATCTATACAAGGGATACGCCAGTTACATACACATTTCCAGGGCGTACGTGAAGCATAAAATGTTGAGAACCACTGATATATATATACGTTTTATTTTATTCCCATTGTTATACTATAATTATAGTTTTATCTATCTATACAAGGGGTACGCCAGTTACATACACATTTCCAGGGGGTACGTGAAGCATAAAAGGTTGAGAACCACTTATATATATACGTTTTATTTTATTCCCATTGTTATACTATAAGTATAGTTTTATCTATCTATACAAGGGATACGCCAGTTACATACACATTTCCAGGGCGTACGTGAAGCATAAAAGGTTGAGAACCACTGATATATATGTTTTATTTTATTCCCATTGTTATACTATAACTATAGTTTTATCTATCTATGCAAGGGGTACGCCAGTTACATACACATTTCCAGGGGGTACGTGAAGCATAAAATGTTGAGAACCACTGATATATATACGTTTTATTTTATTCCCATTGTTATACTATAAGTATAGTTTTATCTATCTATACAAGGGATACGCCAGTTACATACACATTTCCAGGGGGTACGTGAAGCATAAAATGTTGAGAACCACTGATATATATATACGTTTTATTTTATTCCCATTGTTATACTATAAGTATAGTTTTATCTATCTATACAAGGGATACGCCAGTTACATACACATTTCCAGGGGGTACGTGAAGCATAAAAGGTTGAGAACCACTGATATATATACGTTTTATTTTATTCCCATTGTTATACTATAAGTATAGTTTTATCTATATATACAAGGGATACGCCAGTTACATACACATTTCCAGGGCGTACGTGAAGCATAAAATGTTGAGAACCACTGATATATATATACATTTTATTTTATTCCCATTGTTATACTATAAGTAGAGTTTTATCTATCTATACAAGGGGTACGCCAGTTACATACACATTTCCAGGGGGTACGTGAAGCATAAAATGTTGAGAACCACTGATATATATATACGTTTTATTTTATTCCCATTGTTATACTATAAGTATAGTTTTATCTATCTATACAAGGGATACGCCAGTTACATACACATTTCCAGGGCGTACGTGAAGCATAAAATGTTGAGAACCACTGATATATATATACGTTTTATTTTATTCCCATTGTTATGCTATAACTATAGTTTTATCTATCTATACAAGGGATACGCCAGTTACATACACATTTCCAGGGGGTACGTGAAGCATAAAAGGTTGAGAACCACTTATATATATACGTTTTATTTTATTCCCATTGTTATACTATAAGTATAGTTTTATCTATCTATACAAGGGATACGCCAGTTACATACACATTTCCAGGGCGTACGTGAAGCATAAAATGTTGAGAACCACTGATATATATATACGTTTTATTTTATTCCCATTGTTATACTATAATTATAGTTTTATCTATCTATACAAGGGGTACGCCAGTTACATACACATTTCCAGGGGGTACGTGAAGCATAAAAGGTTGAGAACCACTTATATATATACGTTTTATTTTATTCCCATTGTTATACTATAAGTATAGTTTTATCTATCTATACAAGGGATACGCCAGTTACATACACATTTCCAGGGCGTACGTGAAGCATAAAATGTAGAGAACCACTCCGTTAGAGGATGCATTCATTTATAGTTTTTGGGAGATTCTGAAAGTGAAAATCATACTATTTCATCAATACTTGTTCAATCCAAAAAGAATTTTTAATTTACACTGAGATGACAGTTTCATTAAGTACACCTACCTAGTAGCGTGCTGCACCTCCTTTGTCTTTCAGGACAGCCCGAATTCGTCGGGGAATGGAACTTCCCCAAGATGCTGGATAAGCTGTGCAGGAGTGTTTTACCATGCGGAAATTATTGTGTCGCGCATTTGCTGCAAATTGGAAGGTGGGACAGTCTCCGTGCAAAACAGCCCTTACCATCTCATCCCAAAGATGCTCGGCAGGGTTTAGATCTGCGGACTGTGCTGGCCAATGAAGCAAACTCTTTCGGCATGTTCCTGGAACCATTCAGTGACAATATGTGCCTTATGAGCAGATGCATCATCATGCTGAGCGTGTCCATCCGAGTGAGGATAAACTGTTGCCATAAAGGGTTGGGTTGTTTTACCTCTGAGCGGCACTTTTTTGCACACCATGGGCTAAATGGCCAGGTCACAAGGACCCCGAAGGCTCAGAGAAGGTTTGGGGAGGGGACCCACTGGAACAGCTGTTGGGAGACAGATGGTAGCCTCCCGTCAAGGCCATCCAGCGTGTTCTTTAACGTGCACAGGGTATGGCTCTCCCGCACACGCGGCCACGGCTTAACGTCCCATCCGACGGACGGCGGCCTTTCCAAGCCCATCGGTGTTCCCTACTGACCGTGGGCAGGGCGGGGAAATTTTGCGGAGATAAATCTCAACGCTGACCCAGCTGGGACTCGAACCTAGGAACTACAGATTACGAGCCTGGCGCGCTACCGACTGAGCCACCCCCGCCCCAGTTGTTGCCAGGAAGGGATGAACTTATTCAGCAATGATGTTGAAATACGCGGTGGCGTTCCGTTGTCCTTTGATGGTTGTCATGGGAACTAATGTGTGTGAGGAAAACATTCCCCACACCATCACACCGATCTCTACTGTTGACAGCAGCCACGATGACTTCATGGCCTCGTGTTGCTTCTGCCAAATTCTGATCCTTCCATCAGCATGATGCAAAAGGAACCTTGATTCTTCCCACCAAGCTACCCTTTCCAGTCCTCAACAGTCCAGTGTCGATGCTCTTCCGTCTTCTTCGCTAACAATATCGACACTCGACATGGTCGTTGGATGTTGTAGCCCATTTGCGACAATATCCGATACGAGGTGCATTCGGAGATGACCTTCTGAACACCAGTATTTAATTCTCCTCTGATTTGCCGTCTGCTCGCTTGCACGATTCTCGACAGTCTCCTCTGATCCACGAGCTGTTTTCATCCACAGAATCGCCGATCACTTTTTTTTTGCTTTCCTTACCATTCTCAGTAAACCTTAAATATGGATGAGCGTGAAAAGCCTAAGAGGAGCAGCAACTCTCATGACTCTCATGATACGTTAAAAGTCATCCAACTGGAGTCTCTCGTTTTGCCCATTCTGCCTTTCAATCCAACTCTCGAAGACCTCGTCTGCCTGAATTATACTGCACACTGTGGTCACGTGGCGTATTACGTGTTAGAATGAACCATTTATGTGAAGAGGGGGTGGTGTATCTAATAAACTGTCATCTCAGTGTATGTCTGAAAGCAAAAAAGTTCGATGTCTGCAACATACGACAAAATGAACACATTATCTTGTTCCTTTTCTGAAAACGAGATTCATACATACATTCATACATTACATACATTACTTACGTACATTACATTCTTACATACGTACATAAATATATAACGTACATGCATACATACATGCATACACATACATGCATGCATGCATACATACATACATACATACATACATACGTAACATACGTACATTCATATACATACATAGTATAAACACATAACATACATACATACATACATACCTACATAGTATAAACACATAACATACATAGTATAAACGCATAACATACATCATACATAGTAAAAACACATAACAAGCATACATACATAGTATAAACACATAACATACATACATAGTATAAACACACATAACATACATACATAGTATAAACACATAACATACATACATAGTATAAACACATAACATACATACATACATAGTATAAACACACATAACATACATACATACATACATAGTATAAACACACATAACATACATACATACATAGTATAAACATACATAACATGCATACATACATAGTATAAACACATAACATACATACATACATAGTATAAACACACATAACATACATACATAGTATAAACACACATAACATACATACATACATACATACATACATACATACATACATACATACATAGTATAAACATACATACATACATAGTATAAACATACATACATACATATATATATATACATAGTATACACATACATACATAGTATACACATACATACATACATACATAGTATACACATACATACATACATACATAGTATACACATACATACATACATACATAGTATACACATACATACATACATACATAGTATACACATACATACATACATAGTATACACATGCATACATACATAGTATACACATGCATACATACATAGTATACACATACATACATACATACATACATAGTATACACATACATACATAGTATACACATACATACATACATACATACATACATACATACATACATAGTATACACATACATACATACATACATAGTATACACATACATACATAGTATACACATACATACATAGTATACACACACACACACAAACAAACAAACAAACAAACAAACAAACATGCATATACACAAACAGAATCCAAGCTGCCGGGCTAAGGCTGTTTGGAGATTCTGTATTCTGCAAGCAGTGGGCCTCATCATTAGTTACAAATTTGAACCACCTAATGACCAAGATACTGCATTAGCATCTAGAATGAAAGGCATCAAATTTACTGTATCTTGTTTACAAAGCGTCCAAGTTTCACTACCATAAATAATTCTAGAAAGAACCAAACTATTATGCAGGCTAATTTTAGTCGTTAGGTGTATACACCTATTTCTCCACACTCTCGTAAAGCTAACCAGAAGTGATTTCACTGATTAAAATCATTTCATATTTATATATATTGTTAAACTCAATAATACTGTTTCATAATAATTGAACTTAAAACATGTCATCAATAGACCTTTACTGGACCCAATATAAAACTGCCAGGTGAGAACTTATCCTTCCCTTCTCACTTTCATTTACAGCGACACCCTTATTTTTTAACAGCGTTAATTTTTTAGGATGTCTAATTTTGTTTTTTAAATATATTGATCTTTAAACTCATCAAATATACGCTCAAATTTCATTGGTAATTGAGAAAATTGCGGCAATATTAAATTCCCCTTTTTAGGCTGAGATTAAACAAACTTGCATTGTTCAAACACTTTAGCAAGGAAATGTCCTAATAATGCGTTGGTTCATTTGGAAAAACTTTGGAAGAAATTTGGAGTTGACAAAGATGCTACGTCAAAAAAAATTGTTTATCAAACGCCTTATCTTTTTAAGTGAATAAATATATTTCGATTTTTTTTTGTTATTTAACCTAAGGCAAGGACAAGAAAGTAGGAAAACGAAGATAATTACCAAATGTAAAATAATAAAAATATGAATGATAACAGAATGGAGAAAAGAGAAACTGGGGAGGAAATTAACAAGAGCAAAAATATTAAGTGCTACCAACAAAAAAGTTAAGAAAAAGGAAGAAATAAAAGCAGAGACTGTAAATAGAGCAAGGAAAGAAAACAGGCAGAAATAGAAACACACAAAAAAAAGGCAAAAAAGGATAACAATAGGGATAACTAGGAGAGAATTGCTATTTTAACGAATATTTCAAAGAACGCCAAATTTTTTTTTCCAATTTTGAACTTTTGTATAAAGTTGAGAAAACTGCAAACTTCATAAACTTCTTTTTTTCGTGATAGCTCATTAAGAAGCAGTTGACAAGACCGTGTGATGAGAATTTCATTCCCACCTGAAAACATTCTCTGAAGAAGCTCAATTTCCTCTTCCAAAAAAAAAATCGATGCTATCCTCGTTTCCTTTTTGCTGTTGCATCTTCAAAACTTTTTTTTTCCACCTCAACTGCCGTTTCCTGATTTAGAACAAGCGACTCATTTTTTACTTTTTTCCGACGCGTAAAACAAATTCCTCTGCTCCCGTCGCCAAAACAAACACAGAACAGGAGCAACTTTGTCTCCGCCTCCATCACGGGGACGCGTGGCACGCCGAGCATCTCGTTGCCGTGGCGACGGAGGCAGCGGATCGGACGTGACCCGTCCGCCAGTAGGTGGCAGGGGTGTCACTGCGGTGCAGGTGACGTCACGGATCGATGAGATCCATTCAGATCGTCGTGTGCTGCGGCCGAGACAGTGGATGCAAAACTCGCGCGCCGTGATGGCGTGGCACCTGATCGTGGCTCTCCTTGCCATCGGTAAGTACCGTCACTTTGCTCAGTCGGTGTCGAATGCGGGGCACGGATCTTGGCTCGAAGACGGACGACGGGGCCGAACTCTTAGAGCGCGTTACGTCCCGCCACGTGAACGGGAACTTCGTTACCTGAACTTTGGGCGAGTTCTCACCCTGTGACCCTAATGTCGGATAGCTGAAAAAGGAAACTTTCTTTAAAGAAAAAAAAGTATCGCAAATAGGATCTGTGACTTGTCTAATGAGGATTGCCGTGGATGATTTTTGCCGCTCTGCTCCTCGTCCTCCGAGCAAGTGAAGTGTGCCGCGGATGAGATTCTCCTCCTTGATGATCCGATGCAGGAGGGGAAGGGAGAGATCGGTATGACACTCTACGGATGAGGAGAAAAAAATTTCAGGAGTTTGTGGGAGAAAGTTGTCTCGTTTTTGACATCATGTGAATGACTTTTTTTTTTAAAGTGGATCATTTTTGCCTTTTGTGTGCCCTCACTCTGAGAAGAACGAGCCATAGTCAACCCTGCCACGTAAATATATTCTTTTTAGTTATTTAAAAAAGTTGGTCGCGTTGCATTGAAGTCATCCACGTGTCAAGGACAAAAACATAGAGGAAAGTTAAAAGATTAGAGTTGTTTTGCTTTAAATGCTCTTTCTGATGAATTCTTTATTTAGTTTTTAGCTTCGACATCAACGGTGAGGATTATTTTAACGATTTAACGATTTTGACAAAGAACATTTGAGAAAATCGAAAATATTTCGGTTTTTATGTTACTGTTGTTTTTAATGGTGTTATATAATTTTTCGATAGGAAAAATTATAAAATAAATGAAGAATTGGGGAAACTGCGACCAGATTCTGAAAAAAAAAATAGTTTCATATCACTTAGACACAAATTGTTTTCACGACTTAATTAGTTGTTGCATTGGTCAGTTGATTTTGGACGGAATGTGATCGTTTCTGAGGTTTTTCTTTCAGTGTCTGCAATGGGTAGGTTAATTAACCGTGCCTTACTCTAGGTAAACACAAAATAATACCAAAATATCAGCTGAAATCATGCAAAAATGAGCGTATCAAGTACAACTTTTAATTACTAAATCAAAATGTCGCAGAAATCTTCAGGGTCCTGATATTTCTGAAACCAGGTCAAAACACAAAAATTAATCATTTAATTTGCATTAAATTTAATAACAATATTTATGCTGCGATGACCTCTGCTCAGGATTATCCACCAGTTGATAAACATATCCCGTGAATCTGTTCACTTGGGGCTGTCAACACCCAAACAAACAGAAAACACAGCGGAAGATTTTCCCTCCACAGAAGCCCACCAGTGCAACAAATTCTAGATCCATAAGAATTTATTTCAGAAAGAAAGAACTGCAGGAATGTCCTTGATCATTACCCTACTAGTCCTAATAGAAAGCATTACAGAGAGCTTAATAAACGTGTAAAGGATCAGTTAGCTGCTGATAAGAATTTTGACTTCATGACTTGGCTGACAAAACTGAGGAAGCAGTTAGACAGCACAACAGCAGAGAGCTGTACCAGATAGTTAATGTTTTGTGTGGTAGAAAACAGACAGGTACACAGGGATTAAAGGATAAACAAGGTAAGGTTGTAGAAGGTGAGGATTCTGCCATGGCTAGGTGGGCTGAGCATTTCAGTGATATTCTAAACAATGTGGTTAGTTCTACTCCCATTGTTTGCAATGATGATAGATGCATTGGTGGCTTTAATGTTGGCCCTATAACACAATCTGAAGTTCTTTTGGTTATTTCTAAAAAACTTCATAAATCCCCAGGGGTGGATGAAATTACTACGGAAATGCTTAGAGCTGGGAATGTTTCGGTTACCACTTGGATGACTGAATTTCTGAATATCTTTTATGATAAAGTCATGGTTCCTAAGGATTTTACCAGAGCTATTGTTATCCCTATTTTCAAAAAAGGTGATCGCAGTTCTTGTGATAACTATAGGGGTATCAGCCTACTCTCCGTTCCAGGTAAAGTTCTTTCCATGATTGTGCTTAATAGAATTAAGAATCTGGTTGACAGTCAATTGCGTGATGAGCAATGTGGATTCAGAAGTGTAGGGGATGTGTGGATCAGATATTTTCACTTAGGCAGATTCTTGAGAAATGTTTAGAGTTTCAGAAATCTTTGGTTGCTAGCTTTGTTGATTTCAAAAAGGCTTTCGACTCTGTTGATCGTCATAATTTGTGGTTGATTGTGAAATCATATGGTATACCAGACAAGTTAGTTAACATAATGAAAGCTCTCTATAATAACACTGAGTCGTGTGTGAGAGTTGGTAAGTCTTGTAGCAATTGGTTTAGCATTACTTCTGATGTTCGACAAGGGTGCATTTTGTCTCCTTTTCTCTTTAGTTTGGTTATTGATTATGTTATGCGAAATTCACTTCAAGGGAAAGATTTTGGCCTTAAATGGGCTGGAGATATGAAAATTTCCGATTTAGATTATGCTGATGATTTACCCTTTTGGCAAATGATGTTGATGAGATGAACTCTTTCATTCGAGCTGTTGATGAAACTGGTACTAGAGTAGATTTGGTTATAAACAGAGAGAAAACTAGAGTGATGAAAATTGGTCAGGCAGGCTGTGATTCAGTTCATCTGAATGGTTGCAGTTTTGAGCAGGTGTCACAGTTTAATTATCTTGGGAGCTATGTAACAGATACTGGTGATGTGCGGCATGAGATTAACAGACGAATAGGGATTGCTGCCGGGACTTTTAAGAATCTATGGAGAGTGTGGAGAAATATGCATATAAACCTTAAGTCTAAAATAATATATAATAGTTTGGTGCTTTCTAGGGTTAGTTATGGTAGTTAAACTTGGACACTTTGTAAACAAGATAACAGGAAACTAGATGCTTTTGATTCCAGATGCTTACGCAGTATCTTGGGCATTAGGTGGTTCAACTTTGTAACTAATGATGAGGTTTGGCAAAGGAGTTTGCAACCTCCTTTAAGCAGCATATTGTGCAGCGAGAGACTCCGTTGGTTTGGCCATGTTGCCCGTATGAGTAATTATAGATTGGCGAATAGGGTTATGAACAGTGTGCCTAAAGGCTTCAGAAAGAGGGGGAGACCTAGGATGCGGTGGGCAGACAGTGTCAAACAGGACCTTGTTAGAATTGGTGTGCAGTGGCCGGATGCAGCAGATGTAGCTCAGGACAGACTTGCTTGGAGAACTAAATTGCACGGTCTGGTTGGACCTCTGTAGCCCATGGCTGCGTGAGGATGATGATGATGAATAGATTACAAGTTATCTCTTGTGATTACTTTAAATCTTTTAATCTCCTGCCGATATCTGTTTCATTGATCCTGATTTTGGCGCTAGCTTCTGCCATTCAAATATCGCAAATCTCGTTTTACAGTCATTAATGTATACTAACATAATCCTCAAGCAGCCATAGAGCACGGAGCGTTATATAGAGTGTAGTTTTACGCAAATTATCCTAAATGCATCAAGCCTTAGAAACAGCTGTTATATTTGATCGTTGAAGCCTAATTGCAACTCGGTTTAGCTTGATATTGTCCATGAATCTCATTATTTAGCTGCTTCCTTTTTTTTTACCTCCAAGGCACACTTACGTACTCTCTTATTTACATGCCCTCTAAAGCTTATATTTTCGCTCTCTAACATAACACGCAGTTAAAATGTCCGAACTAATGCGATTTCTTGACCGAACTAATGTGATGAGTAAAGGTTGTTGAGACTTTATTTAAATTTATTTTACACAGAAATGCACGGTGAAATATCAGTGTAAAGAAGTCAGGCGGGCTGCCAAAATACATTCGTTACAATGAAAAAAACTATCCCCTGAATCAGCTGCTTGCCACAGAGGTCTGACAAGAGCCTGCCGAATTATTTGCCGTAGATAAGATCTGTGAGGAAGGCGAGAGCTCAGCAGGAAAAACAACACAGATATCCATGCTTTACCCAGCGCTCGAAAAATGTCAGAATGATAGTTATATGTTGCAAAATAATTATAACGAGATAAATTAGCTTTAATTAGTGTTCAGGTGCTAAATATCGAATCCCAGTAAAGATGAAAAAAAAATACTTCTTATGCTAAAGTATTTTTTTTTAAATATTGTTTAACTTTAATATAAAGTTACATAGTAAACTGGCAGGGGAAGGAAAATAATTTCGTTTTACTGAATATTTAGTTGCTCCAACTTGATTACTCCCACATTTTACTGTATAAATTATTTTAATATATATATATAAAATATATAATTTTTGTAGATAAAAGTGTCCCAAAACATTAAAGGAAATAAACAAGTGATTATTACCGCCAAATTAAATGAAGTTTCCCAGCAATAGGGGCAGGAGTTGAGCTCAGTCGGAAATGCACCAGTCTCATAATCTGCAGTTCCCAGATTCGAGTTCCATCTCATCAGCGTTAAGATTTATCGCTGCTGAACCCCCCCCCCCCCCCCACCCTTCCTTCTGTCAGAAAACATTAGGTTTGAATATGGGTAAGACATGTCTTTGGTTTGAATATGGGTAAGACTTCATTTCAAACCAATTCATAAAATGAATTTACATTTTATAAGTTTCCCTGATTTTTATGAACCAAGATGATATGTATTGTGAAATATTTCAGCTTCTATAACTCTTTAAATATTGAAAATCGAAATTTAAATATATTTGATTAGTAGAAAACAAGTATAAACACAGTGCTACTCAATTCGGAGATATATAAACATAACACTATTACACTGTAAAGTCCTTTTAGCATTTGGTGCTGTCTGTACAATTGAAAGTTCTACAGTTCAATTTTCGCCAGAGTCGTCAATCATCATCATCATCCTCAAGCAGCCATGGGCTACGGAGGTCCAACCAGACAGTGCAATTTAGTTCTCCAAGCAAGTCTATCCTGAGCTACATCTACTGCATCTGGCCACTACACACCAATTCTAACAAAGGTCCTGTTTGACATTGTCTGCCCACCGCATCCTAGGTCTCCCCTTCTTTCTGAGGCCTTTAGGCACACTGTTCATAACCCTATTCGCCAATCTATAATTATTCATACGGGCAACATGGCCAAACCAACGGAGTCTCTCTCTGCACAATATGCTGCTTAAAGGAGGTTGCAAACTCCTTTGCCTAACCTCATCATTAGTTACAAAGTTGAACCACCTAATGCCCAAGATACTGCGTAAGCATCTGGAATCAAAAGCATCTAGTTTAGCCAAAGAATAAACTAATAGTCATAGAATTACTACGCAGTGTGATACTTATGTTCTAGGCAATCCGCATACTTCATCCACGCTTCCAGAAGTTGTTTTTACTGGCGTTCACTTATGTCCGGTTGTTTTCTGATTGCCAATCCCACAAGGGAGTTAGTTACTCTTTTTCCAGGCTAATTCCATGATCCACTGCGTCGACGTGTTTCAAAACCATAGCTTCATTATCAAGACACTACTCTCGGTCCATGCAAACGGAAGCTTATGATCTTTATTTTTAGCCAGATTTTTCCTTTAAATGCATATTTTAGAAGTTAAGGGTTTCAAAGTTAGATTCCCATTCACATAATATGAAAATTTTCGAATATTTTGGTAGGTCCATGTATGTGCTTCCGTTGCCATCCTAATAATAATAATAACGATAATAGAAGTCCGAAACGGAATTTTCAAAGTGCATTAACATTTCATTTTTTCAGAAGAGGGTGGGAGGGAGGCTAAAAAAACCTCTAACCCTCCAGAGATTAAACGATCACAGCGTTAAGTAGGATTTCCGCATAATAGGATGTGCAACAGACATAGGTTGGCGAGAGATCTCTGAGATTACAACTCTGTCAACAGATTACAAATCTAACGAGTGCTTGATGCCTGTCGCTTTTCGACATTAAACCCAACGAGGTAATGGGTTGATCCGATTGCGTCCAAACAAGAAATGGATTGCAACAGATAGCTTGCTCTGTGGGAGAACATCCCAACTGAAATCGTCATCGGTTATGTTGATGCAGATTAGGCCTAATGGTAAACACCCATTATGTTATTATTCCTCATAAGCAACCTTATATAGGAATATCTGAAATGCACTGCCCTCAATAGGTATCGGGATCATTTGACATTAATAATAATTTATTCCGGAAAACGGGTTACGGTAAAGCCATCGTCGTTAAGATAGTCAACTGACTTGATGCCCCATTATAGTTGGAAAGATTAAATATCAAAAACAATACAGAAATACAAACGTGCACAAATATGTGCAAAATTTTTAAATACATTGGAAATCCCCAGTTTTTTGCTGTTTTGCCTATGAGTAACATATTTTTTGCAAACAATAGATTAAACGGCCAGATTACAAGGTTCCCAAGGGCTCACAGAAGGTTGGAGGAAGGAGACCCGCTAAAAAGCTGTTACGAAACAGATGGAAACCTCCCGTCAAGGCCATCCAGTGTTTTTTTTAACGTGCACAGGATGTGGCTCTCCTGCACAAGAAGCCACGGCTTAACGTCCTATCCGACGGACGGCAGCCTTTCCTAGTCCATCGGTATCTCCTACTGATCGTGGGCAGGGTGGGGAGTTTTGCGGAGATGAATCTCAACGCAGGCTCAGGTGGGACTCGAACTTGGGAAGTGCCGATTACAAGACTGGCACGCGGGGCGGGGGTGACTCAGTTGGTAGTGCGCCAGGCTCGTAATCTGCAGTTCCCAGGTTCGAGTCCCAGCTGGGTCAGCGTTGAGATTTATCTCCGCAAAATTCCCCGCCCTGCCCACGTCAGTAGGGGACACCGATGGGCTTGGAAAGGCCGCCGTCCGTCGTATGGGACGTTAAGCCGTGGCCACCGTGTGCGGGAGAGCCATACCCTGTGCACTTTAAAGAACACGCTGTATGGCCTTGACGGGAGGTTACCATTTGTCTCCCAACAGCTATTCCAGTGGGTCCCCTCCCCCAACCTTTTCTGAGCCTTCGGGGTCCATCTGACCTGGCCATTTAGCCCATTGTGTGCAAAAAAGTGCCGCTCAGAGGTAAAACAACCCAACCCAAGACTGTCACGCTAACAATTGCCTGCCACCCCCATCCCAATGCCACCAAGATACTTACATTAACAAAGGAAACGTATAATATGGAAATAAATAGATAATAGGATTAAAGTAAAAGGAACAATTTGTTCAACATTCACGTTAGGAAAAACAAGAGAAACTTAGGAGCAGAGAAACTTATGAAAATAAACTTAGATATGTTATACAATTATAGGGACTATAAGAAATCAGGGGGTATTGTAATGTATATAAAAAAAATCTAAGTTTAGTTTTATAAATCTGAATATCCGGATGCAATGCATTTAATACATTTGATTGAGTTAAGAGAATCAATATGTTGGCTCTAAACAGATGACATAAATTGAACACACATTAATAATGAATTGGAAGTTATTTTAAGAAGTAACAAACATAAAACTAATATAATTATAAATATAGATATCCTACAGGATAATCAGAGTACCCGCATGCATTTAAATACTTTTACATGAATTTGGATTTTCTCATTTAATTTCAGAGTGCAAGAAAGATTATAATGGTACTAAAACTCGAATTGATCGCATTTTCATTCAAACGGATCATGATTTCAATATGTTTATAACTGCAATATTTGTTAAGATTTCACTATTCATTTTCCAATTATTTTAAAAATACAAAATTTTAGAAAGGAATGAAAAAATTCAACCTGACTGATGTCTGTAAAGAATACATTTCTTATACAGAATTGGAAAAAAAAAAGACTCTTGGATTGAATGAGATTTTTATAGACAATGATGATTTAAATGCAACTTTTGATAACTTCAGTAGAAAGATTCATTTCGAAATAAAAAACACTACAATGCTATATAAATCAATAGGCATTAAGAAGAAAACAGGAAACTCTCTGTGGATTACTTCGGAATTAAATTATTTAAAGTCAGAGATAAGGTGTATAAGAAACATAAAAAATACAGTTACATTCAAGTGCATGAAGATCAGCATATAGATTTAAAACTGTTAACAGTTAAAAAGTTTAAGGAATTACGATCTAAATATTGCAAAAATCTTTAAATGTTTAGGTAATTTTTGGAAGAATGCGTAAATCGCATTATGAATAAAAATAAAAGGACGGTTATCTGTACAAAATTGCCAGATTTTTTCTTCTGAGTTCAACAAGCATATAATTAAAATTAATGATAGTTCTTTTTTTAGAAAATTTGAATAACTCAGATTATCTAACAAGTATAAGATATTAAAAATATATATGTATTTGAAATTAACAAATCGTAATGAAGTTTTTAATATCACTCGCAATCTTAATGACAGAGAATCAATGGGTTGTGACAATATCTTGATTTTTACCATCTTGATTTTTTAGTTAAATTAATTAATGCCCTTTTACAGAGGGAGTGATTTTTGATAGCTTAAAAATGGTTATAGTTATTCCAGTTTTTAAAAAGGGTGATTTTAATGATTTATTTAATTACAGGCCGATTTCTATACTACCTATTTTTTCAAAGGTAATAGAACAAATTATCTAGAAGAGATTAATGAATTTTTTTTTTAAAAAGCTACTCATTTTGCTGTGAAGGACAATTTGGCTTTCGTTAATCTTTGAGTACAGAGGATGCATTTTAAAATTAACGTCTTTCATTGTGAATGGAGTTGATTAATCACAGAAAGTTAGGGCAATTTTCATAGACATTTCTAAAGCATGTGATACAATTGATCATTATAAAGCATACGATACAGTATTCTTTTGGGTAGATTACAGGGTAAGTGTTAAAATGGTTTAAATCCCATTTATGCAATAGAAAAAAATTTGTCAAAATTAAAAACTTTAATAGTGAACTTTTAAATGTTACAAAAGGTGTTCCACAGGGTTCAGTCATTGTCCCATTTTTATTTTTAATTTATATTAATGATTTTTTGTTTCAAAATCTTCGAGGAAAAGTGGTGTCATATGCAAATGATAACACTATTTTATGTCAAAATTCAGATGCAGAAACTATGCATAGTGATTTGTGTTCTGATTTGACTAAAGTAAAAAAATGAATTTGTCAAAATTAACAGCTTTAATAGTTAACTTTTAAATGTTACAAAAAGTGTTCCACAGGGTTCAGTCATTGTCCCATTTTTATTTTTAATTTATATTAATGATTTTTGTCTCAAAATCTTCGTGGAAAGGTGGTGCCATATGCAAATGATAATACTATTTTATGTCAAAATTCAGATGTAGAAATTATGCATAGTGATTTGTGTTCTGACTTGACTAAAGTAAACAAATAGTTTGATGTTAATTTGTCAAAATTAAATGTGGATAAAGCTAAATTCGTATACTTTTCCTTGAGTAATTTGGATAAATTTCTATATAAATTAAAATTTCTTTCCTATTTTTGCGTTAGATCTGATGATTGCTGCTAAAATACGATTACTGATGTTAATTGTGCTAAGCATCTTAGAGTATATCTTTACTCCAATTTAAAATGGAACACTCACATAACTCTAATTAAAAAATTAAGGTTTCATTTACATAGGTAAATTGCTGTTTAAGAAAAATTATATCAAAAAAAGTTTTAATTCGATTGTATTTTTCATGGTTTCAGTTTACTATTAGCTATGGGCTTGTATGAATGGAAAGGGACATATTTATATTCCTTAAATAATATGCTAAAAATACAAAACAAATATTCATAAGCTACGACTTTCACAATAGAAATTCGTACAATAGGTTTATTAAGGAAAATGTTATTCTTGATTTTAGAAAATTATATGTCTGTCGTATAGTTTATTATAGGGTGATTCAAAAAGATGGACACAATTTCAATTGGTTATATTTCCTGAACTATACGTTTTATTTGAATTATGTAAATTACATTTGATTATACACACATTAAAGTTTATAGATGCGGTAGTCCAAGTTCTCTACTCGCTCTACGGATTGACTTCATTGGGCTACGCTCAAAACTCACTCGAATGCGTTCCACGTTCTCCTCCGATACACACGGTCGGCCCGGGCTTTTACGCTTACACAGAGAGCCAGTTTCATCAAATTTTTATTTCAACGACAAATGCTCTTCCTCGTTGGAGGTTCGATGTTAAACGTACGAAGAAATGCACGCTGCACCGCAGTCGCAGACTCACTTTTACTGAACTCACGAATGCAAAAAAACCTGGTGTTGCATAGTAGCCATCTTGCTTACAACTGACGCTGCTGTGCGGCGCTAGACTGCTCCAGCGGTAGTATTCGAAACTTTACAACATCCTCTTTCAAATGTAATTTACATAATTCAAATAAAACGTATAGTTCAAGAATGTGTGTAATGAAAATGTACTGTGATTGATTGAATAACATTTATTTTTATTAGATAACATTAGATGATTAAATAGAGTAAGAAGTATTTCGAATAATCCAGTAAAATAACAAAGATGTGGGAGGGAATTGGGGGAGGACATAGTGTTGGTCAATCCTTCTAAGAGGAGTGGAGATATAGGTTTTGAATTTTGTTTTAGAATATAAAGAGGGATATCGCTCGGTAGAGAGTTCCAAATTGAGGTTTTCCTGAAAAGAAATTAAACTATAGTCAGCTCGAAAAAGTTTGGGAATGGCAAAACTTTATTTTCAATAATAAATAATAACAAATAATCGTGTATAAGTGGTAAGGACTGATTGAAAGTGGTGAGACTTGTTATAAATAGTGTCGTGAAGTAGAGTAATAAATCGTAGCTTTATTCTAGAGTCAAGAAGAGGAGGAAGTTTAATGAATGAAAATAAATCAGAAAGGGTTCAGATTCTTGTGTAAATATGAAGATGTCACTGGCGATAGATAAAATGAAGATTTTGCTCAAATCTCTTTAAATCTTAATTTCCGACAACATTCGTTAAATATTTAGAGTTATTGAGGCTGTGGAAATAGAAATACAGACTGTTCTCTTACTCTTCCTGAAGACTTTTCTACGTTACCTATTAAAAACTGAAAGAATCGTTAAATATTTTAGTAAAAGATTTGTTATAACGAACTTAATTTGTACTTTAAGCTAGATCATTTTTCTCATTTAATTTTAAAACATTTTGATGTCAAGTTCTCCGTGAGCAATAACGGCTGCAATACTCGTAATGAATTCTAATTAATATATATAATTAATAACATTTTGATGTCAAGTTTACCGTGAGAAATACTCCGAAAAACTCCAAATTTTTTCGGAGCAAAGATAATGTTTTGTTCTAAATAACGACAGAAAACTTGACCTAAAACATTAAAAATAAAACAAGATATATTTCAAAATAATAATAATAATAAAAAAAACAACAAGAAGATATATTTCAATATTTGAAAATTTAACAATGCTGTTGTTAAATATTTCGGCTTCGATAACTCTTTAAATATTAAGCAAAGATTGCTGAAAGTCGTAATTTAGAAATATTTGATGTGTTAGATCTCTGATTTATCACCTGCGATATTTTTCGGAAAAAAGTTTTTTTCCAAAGTAGTGCAGATGTGGCTTTGAACGAGTATGGCTTTGAACTGGGACACTTCCATATTATGTAAATAGAAAGCCACACTCGTACCTCCCTGACTTTGGAGGGGAGTGTGTGTGTACGAAAGAGGAGAAAGGCTGAAGAGAGAGGATTCGTAAATCCCTCATCACCCGAACTGCAATTCATTGTTCATACTTGTCATAATCGCTCTCGATAAACGTTTTTCGCTCATTTAAAAAAAAGGATAATTCTGCACTAATCATAATAGCGATTGAAGTATAGCTGAAAGGGAAATGAAATTGGAAACATTAGATCGTTTTATCTAATGTCAAGTTTACCGGATTTTGTTTTGGGAAGATGTATTAAAAACATCATTTGTTCCGAAAAAGAATCTTAATTGAGAGCATTCGAAGAAAGGAATGATTGCAGCTGTTGAAAGTGTTACATCAGAATGTGCTGAGCTAAGTGTGAAAGGAAGTTGAGTATTAGGCCACCAAATGGCTCCCACATTCAAGTCTGTTGAACAGAAAAAGAAATTTCGAGAGCTCCTTGACATTTTATCATTCATCATTACTTATGTTACGCAATTATTTAATTAAATACAGCACTTTAAAATTTGTTTTTTTTATTGAACAATGAAACTGCATTTTCTCAGTCATCCATTAGCACGAAATTTTCGGTGTTAAAGGACGTGAAATGCTGAAAATAACTTCATTCCCGTTGGAAATGATCTTCTCCATATTCTCCAGATGTGATATCTTATTTTTCTAGCTAGTTTTAGTTTTCTTAAAGTTTTGAATTTTGTCTCGTAGCAAAGAGCAGTGCAGAATTATCTTTTTTACTTCTGAAGGTTTAAAAATTTTCTGCGTAATATGATATTTTTCTGCTATCGGTTGCGGTTAATTGCGAATCAGTAGAAAAATCCTTAAACCCCACAACTATTTAGGTGAAGGAAACACTGAAATATGTTTGCGGTTTTGTTGTATAGAGCATGACGTGTGTGCACAGATAATACGAGCTTTGCATGACAATCTGCAATAAGTGATGAATGTTGTTTCTCATTTGGCGTGTTAAAGAATCGTAAGGAGGAGAGATGGGATTTGGTTGAACGCTAAAATGCCTTATTTACCTAATGCAAAGAGACCCGGAATCTAAAACGAGACTTCAATGTTTCAAGGGTTTCTAGAATAATTTTTGTTTCATCAACATTAACATCGTGCTGGTTTCTTCGAGGCCACCTGGTCCACTCCGTCAGTAGGGGACACTGATGGCCTTTCCAAGCCCATCGGTGTTCCCTGCTGACCGAATGGCCCTGGTGGGACTCGAACCTGGGAACTGAGATTGCGAATTATAAGGGTAGTAGATGATTGCTTGTTAAAATGCACATGTTTTTTGGTTGGATTAAATTTGCAGTCGGTATTTAAGGGAATATTTTTTTTTGTTTTTATAAAACTTTATCAAAATCTGTAATCTTCTAAATCTAATAGCCCATCATCATCATCAACGCAAAAGTTCTCTAATCACAAAGTTCCGTGTTAAAGGGGTGGGGATGGGAAACGGCTCAGTCGGCAGCGCGCCAAGCTCATCATCTTCAACTGGGCCAGCGTTAAGATTTATCTCTGCAAAATTTCCCGCCCTGTCCACGGTCAGACACCGATGGGCTTGGAAAGGCCGTCGTCCGTCGGATGACGGTTAAAGCCGTCGCCCTGTGTGCAGGAGAGCCATACCCTGTGCTGTTAAAGAACATGCTGAATGACCTTGTGGGAGACTTACTATTATCTCCCACCAGAGCTGTTCCAGTGGGTTCCCTGAGCCCTCGGGGTCCTTGTGACGTAGCTATTTAGCCCATTGTATGTGCGGCTCAGAGGCATTAATGAAACAACTCAACTTCAATGTAAAAACTTTTGTGATCATTCTTAAGTGTCTCTCGATCCCAAACGTTTAATAATCCCCGATCTGACATACGTTTAATAATTTTTCGCCACCGTTCGAGTTATCAGCCTTCTCGGAGGGGCATGCATGACCCCTTTCCCCCTCCCCCTACTAGATGTGACATCAGAGCTCGAAATGATATCACGTCATTTCAAATTCTACTCCTATTCTCAAAGGGGATGAGTTCCCTTTGAGAATAGGAGTAAGGGTAATTAAGACAAAAAATTATTCTACTTTCGCATATTTCACACGTATTTTAAAGATCACTAAAACGGAGGGAAAAAAATTATACCACAGTGATAATTCAACCTCTGTACTCTTTTTCCGGATCGATTGAGGATAATAAGGGAAATATGGGTCACTGAGTCCCACCACTTGTCCCAGAATGCTCTATGTGCAAAAAATGATGTCGATAGGATTAAAAATAGGTTGTGTTGTTTTACCTCTGAGCGGTACTTTTTTGCACACCATGGGCTAAATGGCCAGGTCTCAAGGACCCCGAAGGCTCAGAGAAGGTTGGGAGAACGGACCCACTAGACAGCACTTGGGAGAGAGATGGTAGCCTTCCGTTAAGACCGTCCAGTGTGTTCTTTAGCATGCACAGGGTATGGCTCTCCCGCACATGGGGCCACGGCTTAACGTCCCATCCGACGGATGGCAGCTTTTCCAAACCCATCGGTGTCCCCTACTGACCGAGAGCAGGGTGAGGAGTTTTGCGGAGATCAATCTCAAACCAGCTGACCCAGCTGGGACTCGAACCTGGTAACTGCAGATTGCAGATTACGAGCATTGCGCGCTACCGACCCCCCCCCCCCTTAAAAACGGCTGAGACGAAGAGCGTTACAGAGATAATGATGAAAAGACAGAAGAAGTATTTTTCGGCATATCAGTGGCATTGCTGTTAAATGTACGAGCTGTTGGATTTGACAAAACAGTAATCAATACAATTGGCACTGTGGTTCCTCATAGAATTCATTTTCATGATCACCTCTTCAGCGCCATCAATTGCAGTGGACAGGTACCACTTCTTCAAACTTCTACCTTGTGGGCACAAAACGGCCACTCAGAGGTGACACAGCCCAACTGGAATTTCACCTCTTCTTCAATTCAAGCAATTGTAAATGAAGCACTTGTCGACTCCATCAATTGCATTTCTCTGCCAAGGATCCATTCACTCAAAATGTTTAAAGACGGTTCCTTTAGCTGTTCCAGTTTTTGTTTCTCCTCAAATTTCGAATTCAAGACGAGTCACGATTTTTAATGCTCCTGCTCCAAACACGATCTTGTATTTGGCGAAATATGTAGGTCAGAACCTCTGAATAAGGAATCGTCAAAATGATCCCGGAAGAGAATGGGTGTCAAAATGTTGACTCTCATTCAGAAATGAAACAATATTTACGAAACAAAGAGTATTTTAATGAAAAGAGGGAAATAAGAAATCTGTCGGCTGAATAAGGCCAAAAAAGAAACTGTCAATTAACAATGGAATGTTTAAAATTTGAAATGACGTGATGTCATTTCGAGCTCTGATGTCACATCTAGTAGGGGGGAGGGGGAAAGGGGCCATGCATGCCCCTCCGTGAAGGCTGATAACTCGAATGTTGGCGAAAAATTATTAAACGTTTGTCAGAAGTAAACAGAGGGGGAAGGGGGAGTCCGGATGGCCCGGACCTCCCTCCCCCCCAAAAAAAGCCCTGTCGCCTTATACTAAATCTCGAATTTGTGCACCTGCTTTAAAATTCAAAACAGTTTTGTGTTTGTGTTATTTTATTTTAGATATACAGTATATGTCCGACACCAAAAATACACTATTGGTCAAAAGTATACGGACACTCCTTCTGAATGATGGTTTCGCCCATATACGCCAGAACCATGGCCCAAACAGGTATGGAAGGGCGCACGTGGCCTGCAAACCTCACAGACACTCGTGCACAGGAGAATGGGCCGTGCGGCAGAGCTGCGTGATTTCCAAAGTGGCTCGGTCAAGTCAGGGACATTTCGATCCTGCTGCAGCTGCTCCGATCAAATGTAAATGATGTTATTGTAAAGTGAAAATGCCTAGGAGCAATAACAGTGCATTCGCGACCCGGTAGACCACGTGAAATGACAGAGTGGGTTCGCCGAGTGCTGATGCGGTTGGTGCGGCAAAATCGCCTGTCTTTGGTTGCAACACTCGCCACCGAGTTCCAAAATGCCTCTGGAAGCAACGCCAGCCACCATAAGAGTTTCCATAGCCGAGCAGCCATAGGCAAGGCTAACATCAACAATATTAACGCCAAGCGTCGATTGGAGTGGTGTAAAGCATGGCTCCAGTGGACTCTTGAGCAGTGGGACTGTGTTCTCTGGAGTGACGAATCACGCTTCACCATCTGGCAGTGGAGGATGCCAAATAAATGCTACCTGCCTGACTGTGTTGTGGCAACTGTGAAGTTTGGTGGAGAAGCCATCATGCTCTGGGGCTGTTTCTCATGGTTCGGTCCCTAGTTCCAGTGAAAGGAACCTGAACGCCGCGGCCTATAATGACATTCTCAACAATTCTGTGCTCCCAACTTTTGCAAAGTTCGGTGAAGACCCTTTCTTGTTTCACAAAGCGAGGACCGTGCAGGAATGGTTTGATGAGATGAATGTGGAAGAAATTGACTAGCCTGCACAGAGCCCTGATCTCAACTCTATGCGATCTTTTTGGATGAATTGGAACGCCGACTGAGAATCAGACCGAACCGCCAGACATCAGTGACCGGCCTCACTAATGATCTTGTGTCAGAATGGCAATTCCAGCAGAAACGTACCAAAATCTATTGTAAAACCTTCCCCGCAGAGTGGAGGATGTGATAGCAGCAGAGGATGGAATGGAGGATGTGATAGCAGCACAGGATGGACTGACGCAGCATTAATTCCTTTCCTATTACAGGGAGATTGTGGATGAGCGAGTGCCCGGATACTTTGGATCATGTAGGGTAAATTTAAAAAACTGTAAAATGTTTAAAATAAATAAATAAAAAATTATATAAATGTCATTTTAACCTTTTTCTGTTCGATTGAATATTTTTTAGTAATCTCCCACTCAAAACTAAAATCTTGAATAAGTGCCTGAACGTATATAGAGGTTTCAAGCATTCTTTAAGAAATTTTTGATAACTGCTCTAATGGAGGAAAATTTTTCATATTTGAATGGCGATCCAATGGCTTGCCTCCCCACCCTTTTTATCTTTTTTTTTTGGGCTCGATCCAGTGTTCCTTGCTCCCTCCTCCCTTCATTTATTTTTACCTGTCTTCCTATTTCTTTTGGCACTGACATTTGTCGTTCGGTCGGTTTGTGGATTTGACAAAACGTTGTTCCACCATATAATTCGAAGGCGATGGGGATCCTTAATGATTTATGCGGCAAATGAAAGCTCGTGACGCGGGGGAGTGTCAATAAATTATACGTCAAATGAAAGCTGCTGACGCGGGGAATGTCGTAGGTTACGAAAAATTAACCCTCGTGCATTCCCCCCCCCCCGAAAAAATGGGGACAACCTGAAAATGATTGTTCCTCTATATTTCCTGAACGCGAGTGCGGAAAGTAACGAGCTATGTGTCGGATGAAAGCGTGACGCGAAGAGTGTCGCAGGTTATGAAAAAATGACCCCTTATGGTAACCTCCCTCCTAAAAAATGGGAAATAGTCGTTCTGCCATATCATCAGAACGCCAGGGCCTACAGTTACGAGTTAGGTGTCAAATGAAAACTCGTGTAATGACGGTCGTACACCATTTCAAATTTCGCCCGCACTATTCCCCTCTGATAAAATGTGTTTGTGTATTTTGGGGAGGAGACGGACAGATTTTCGCGGGGGTCGACTTTAACGAGTCGTATCTCAAATTAAAGCTTGTGACGTCTCCATTGTCGTGGTCTACCTCAAGCGTGAATTCAAAACGGTGGTAAATGTGATCGATGTTTATGAGTCTTATGTCAAAGTTTTTGAAGGTAGGTGTTTTTAATAAGAACAAAAAAAATATAAATTAAAAATATTAAAAAATACCTATCTTCCTACAGTGCCCTAAAAAGTAGAAAATAATCTTAAAACATATCAATAGTGCAATCAGTCACTGAGTTCGTATTCGCTTCGAAGGAAGATAAGGCCCCGATTTACCTACACAAGATTACCGGCGCCTTATCTTCCTTTGAAGTGAATACGATCTCAATGACTGATTGTACATCGATATATTTTTTGGATTATTTTCTACTTTTTAGGACACTATAAGAAGATATATATTTTTAAAATTTTTTTAATTTATATTTTTTACTGGGTCTTGCCTTGCTTCAACCAGACTACGTCATCTGAGTCTCTGATGAGATGCTGTGGCGTTGCCGAAAGGAAATAGGAAAGATACAAAAGAAACGAAAATTTTCATCTCTAAAATCAATGTTTTAAAATTATCGCAATAAACGACTATTTGGTGGACATTTTTATTCTAATATTAATCGATTTAGTTACACACGAGCTCATTTAATTTTGTTTACGTTCATTTCTTCTCATTATACATTTTTAATCGCTTAGTAGGAAAAAAATGTATTTATTTTGTTCGAACATCGCGTTTGGAAGTTTTCTGTTTTTTGTCGTCCTCCCCCCCCCCGTTAATCGAACATCGCATTCTGATTTTCGCTCGTTGTCTCGTTCCTCAATTGTAACATTTCGACTGTACACCAACAATGTCGCCAGGGGGATTACAAAGGCGATTTGGTGTGACGGAATCTGACCCGACGACGTCGCCCGGCTCCGACGCCCTGTGCCCGGTTATTTCTCTACGGACGGACGGCAAACGAGTCGTCGACATTGCACCCTCCGCTTATCAGCGCATGACAGAGTTCAAATGTCAGTGCTCGGAGGGGTCGCTGGCGAAACGAAAGGAATGACTTCCTATTTTTCGTATTATTGAAAAAAATTTAAAAAAGTTAATTCTAAAGGAACTTGGTTGAGGGGGGGGGGTTGTGTAGAGCGACATTCATTAACTGGAAAGAAAGACAATTCAGTATTTGAATTAAGATTATTTGAATCCAAGCTGTTTAATCTACTAACAAATAGCTGAACGGCACCCTGCATTGCCCTGGCCTCACTTTCAATCTGCATACTCTCTTTTTTACAACATAGGTTAGTTTTGCGAGTTGCTCAGGTCGATGCTGAGGTCAGCGCGCGCTCTCATAGCTCGTGGCTTCGCTTCTACGCAAATTATCGAGATTTTTCATTTCCGTTTCGACAAACTGTGGCACCCTGTGCACTTCGATGTACCTGACCGAATGCTCTCAAATTTCGAATTCGGGTTCTCCCTCTGTGACCCTCTTTCGGACGAAAAAAAAAAAAAAACAGGTTCCTGCCTGCATGAGACGACTTAAAATAATAATGCCTTTGGAAATGTGGGGAATGCCTGCAAATGAGACGACTTAAAATAATAATGCCTTTGGAAATGTGGGGAATCTGGCAACGGCAGCAGATTTAAACGTTACGACTCTTACGATCCAGTTAGGGAGCGGTTAAAGGGCAAATATAAATTTGTCAACGGTTACAGTTTCCCATAAATAATACATTTGTTGCAACAAGCCTCCCCTTTTAGAATTTCGACCTGAAATGCGGCACTGCAAATCAAACGATAACCAGAAATACTCTGTGAAATTTTGCAGCGTCTACCAGAATTTCCACATTGAGTTATGGCTTCTATAGACATATTGTATTATTATAGATATTGAATGCAATTTTGGCTTTGCTGTGATGAAGCAAAAAGAATGGAGAAGAAACTGTTTCCAGGATACTTCCGATGTTCTTTGTGGAGAGTAACTAACATCGAACAAAGCAATCCGTTGCTGGAAATTGTTTCATATCATTCACTTTAACGCTGAAGAAATTTCCAACTGATCTTGCTCTAAATTTCTGATCCAAGTGATACGTTTCCATAGCTACCGCATCACATCCAACTGCGTTGTCATGGGTCTCTTCTTATTCATCTCCACCAATAAGAGACATCGTGAGAGATGATCGCTGCTACGGCAGTCAGAGGAAAAAATATCCGCAAAATAAAATTACGAGACTTTCTAAGATGAGGTACATGAAGAACATTTTGTTTTTACCTTACTTAAGTTCGTTCAGTTTCCGATGAAATTCACGAACTACCTGTTGCCACTCATAGAAGCAAATCAGTCAATTGATTGGAAATCGGTGATTCGAGATAGATGACGTGCACTTACGAACACCAGGAATACGGAAACACTCTCGTGATGCATCGTCAGATTCTCGGTGCCATCTCTGAAACAATCTCGACACAAACGCATCCCTTAGTTGCCAAACTATTACCTATAATTCTTAACTAATTTAATTAATTAATAGTCTAATTCACGATGCCGTATTTAATGAGTCTCACTGCATTCAGCTTTAAACCCCTCACGTGCTGTTGCCAAATAGTCATATCCTAATTTCTAGCAATATATTGTTCATTGTTCTCTGAATTTTTAAAGCCAGTTATGATACAAATTTTCTGTTCTCCCGGTTACTGCGATTTTGGATTTCACCACCGGAAGGTAATAAAATAAAAATAAATTCCCCCTCAAGCAGCTGCTTGCCACAGAGGTCTGACAGGAGCCTGTCAGTTTATATGCCATAGTAGAAGGTCTGAGAGGATGGCAGGACCTCAGCAGAAAAACAACACGAACATCCATGCCTTACCCGGGACTCGAACCCAGGTCCCATAGATCAGTAGCCAAGCGCGCTAACCACTCGGCCACGGAAAAGGGGGGGGGGGAAAACCATGAGAATATTTCTTTAAAAATTTTTTCGCATTCCTTACCGTTCGATGCAATTTTCTGCCGTTCCTTAGTACGGAGATACTTCGAAAAGTTCTTGACACGTGTCTGTGGATTTCCACTCGTTCCTCCGAAATTAATGAGCTACGACTTATTCGAAAGCTTCTCTAACTTTTAATTAAGTGTTAAAAAAGCAAAGACCCTTTCATCATTTCTCTCTTCGCGGTGGCGCATAAAGTTCCGTTTGCGAAATCTCTGCGTTGCTGCTATGGAGCCTACTAAATAAGGAGAAAGATTTTACATTTTCACAAGGAGGCAGCTTGGGGACGAGGCGAAAAAAATTCATGCCGATTTATCACATGTATATGGGGATCATGGCTCTTCATATGGCACTACTGCGAGATGGATGTACAAATTCAGAGGATGGTAGAGTTTCGAAGATCAACCTCGTGCAGGAAGACCAAAGGAGGTCGTGAACCATCGCTGCTGTATGGGAAACCCACACGACACCGTTCAGATAATACATTTAGATGTCAGTGTATCGACTGGTAGTGTGGATCAGTTATTCATCAACATTGAAAGTTCCGAAAGATCTGTGCCAAAATCCCCACAAACTGACAGAACAGCAAAAAATTGCCAGAGTTAACTCGTGCAAGGAGATGCTGGCAATATTTCAACCTAGAGGCCCCAAACGGTTAACAGACATTGTCACAGATGATGAGACGTGGTTTTATTGCTATACAACTCCCAGAAAGATCGGCAACTATGTTTGGGTTGTGGAAGATGAACCCGCATCCCGAAATCCTCCGACAAGACTTTCGCTCAAGGGAGAGGATGTTCACAATTTTTTTCAATTCCCGAGGAGTGGCAGCCGTAACACCTAACCTGAAAAAATGACTATAGATGTACAATACTACATCAACATTGTTTTGCCCAAAATGATTAAGGAGATGAAGGAACTGTCAGATAATACATTTAGATGTCTAAATGTATTATCTAACGAAATCCTCCGACAATGGTGGCCAACAAGATGCATGGCAAAGGGTCTCCTTTTTCATGACAATGCCAGGGATCACAAAACTCAAGTTACGGCCTATCTGGAGCAGGAAAAATGAACAGCTACCCCATCCTGCATATTCACCCGAACTTGCACCATGCGATTTTTGTTGTTTCCAAAAATTAAAAAGTAACTTTCTGGGAAGCCTTTTTCAAAGTTGGCAAGGCCTTGCAAAATGCATTCATTCAGAGTCGCAGAATATTTCCCAAGAGGAATACCACCAAACGTTCCAGAATTGGCGTAGACGTTTGCAAGTTGATCTTTGCAACCTGATCTTGATGTTGGAGAGGAGTACTTTGAGGGACGCTTAAAGTTTTGTTGAGGAAAGTGCTATTGTTTTTGTTCTGCAGATGCATGTCAAGAACTTTTAAACACCCCTCATAAAACCGTATTATTCTAACATCTATATTTTTACGCATGCGTCTTATACTTTTTAAGTTCTAAATATAATAAATTTTGTGTTACATATTTACCACTTTTCATGTATACTTCTGCCCATTCCACTTCAGTACGAAGCGGTAAGGGTTATATTTATTAAGTAATTTATTATGCATTGGGCTTTCAAGCGATTTGTACATTTCCCTAATTTTTAAAACTAACTATATATATTGACTTTAACGTAACTCTTCTAATGGAAAATAAATTATAAATAATTATGTTGACGTCATCGCGATAGAGCAAAATCAAATAAAATGATTTCTACAAGGTCCCTAGGAAGAATTAATTCTCTTTCTGACATCATATTTCTCTTATGCTCGGCTAATCAATATTTAATAAGTCTAAACTGACAGGCTCCTGTCAGACCTCTGTGGCAAGCAGCTGCTTGAGGGGGTATTTATTTTTTTTAATTTAATGCTCTCATGTTTTAATAATTTCTTCAGGATTCATTTTCAGTTTCATTTCATCATTTATTAATTTTTACACAATTATGAATTCAACCTGGTTGCTAGTTCAGTTACATTAAGCAATAAAATTCATGGAATTAAACAGGAAGCAGACCAACAGAGAAATATGCATTTTATCTTTCCCCCCCCCCCCTGATGTACTACATACAAATGAACTAATTTGAATACCATTAATATCTTTATTACTATCAATGTTAATGATTAATGATCATCTCTGGCAGTTTGATGGGAAATTCGAATTATTTCGATTGATTGATTTGCTTTATTAATTAATTAAATATTAATTATAAATTAATTAATTATAATTAATAATTATTCTGTGGGAGCGATTTATTTTCTCTCTATTTCACCATATCTGGAAAACGTTTTGAATGTTACATTTTGTTGAGAAAAATTAAACGGGGGGTGGGGGAAGTGAAGAGAGGAGGCTACTGGTACAGTCGCTCAAAAAAGTATCCGAACAATATGGTGGATTACAGAATTCGGGAAAAATATCTGGAGCGTGTACAGCAACTGTACACGCTCCAGTTTGCTGTGAACGGTAACTGCACACGCTCAATATTTCCGTGAGTGAGCCCACACGATCCAGGTCTTTGTGAGCTCACACGATCCAATGTGCTGTGAACATTAACCGCGACCGCTCCAGTTTGCTCTGAACGGTAACTGCACACGCTCAATATTTCCGTGAGTGAGCCCACACGATCCAGGTCTTTGTGAGCCCACACGATCCAATGTGCTGTGAACATTAACCGCGACCGCTCCAGTTTGCTGTGAACGGTAACTGCACACGCTCAATATTTCCGTGAGTGAGCCCACACGATCCAATGTGCTGTGAACATTAACCGCAACCGCTCCAGTTTGCTGTGAACGGTAACTGCACACGCTCAATATTTCCGTGAGTGAGCCCATACGATCTAGGTCTTTGTGAGCCCACACTATCCAATGTGCTGTGAACATTAACCGCAACTGCTCCAGTTTGCTGTGAACGGTAACTGCACAGCTCCATATTCATTGCATTATATATTCATACGCATTATATATATTAAAAAATATCCGATATCCGAACACTATGGTTGATTGAAGAATTCAGAAAAAATATCTGGCAACGATGTTTTTAGAAATCAGTGAACTGGCAACCTTCGTGTCACGTGACACGAAGGTTGCCAGATCACTAATTTCTAAAAAAATCGTTGCCAGATATTTTTTTTGAATTCTTGAATCAACCATAATGTTCGGATATTTTTTGAGCGACTGTATCCACCGTCAAGGAGGAGACTATTAGGTCAAGTTAAAAGATTATGCAAATGAATTATCGGGCAATGGATCTTTGCATCGCGAAGCCCGAAATGTATGAAAAAAATGTTTCGTGAAAAAGGAAGAGACGATGGGAAATTCTGTTGCTTAAGACAAAAAGCTTTCAATTTGTTTCCAAGACTTTGCACTTCTTTGGCATTTTCACTCTGTACCATCAAATAACCCTCAAACCTTAGAGTCACGCTCAGAAATTATTCCACATTCATTCACGCTCAGAAATTACTTCCCTTTCCGGAAATTCCCATCCTCTTTCCCGGAAGCGATAAAAGACTCTACAAAGGAGTAGATTCTCTCTTGAAGTCAAATCTCAAAAACTTTTAGAATGAAATGTTTTCGTTTTTGCTTCAGAAGCTCTTGCGCTGGGAAAAAGGTCTAATTACATTTTCTCAAAAGAAAGTGAGAGGTATCGTTAAAATGATCCAACAATTTCCCGCTATTGATTTAGCGGCTCTTTCATTTTTGCCATCTTGCTTTATTTTCTTCTCAGACAGCTGAGTCAACTGACTCTTCATGTCAGCCTCTCTTGACGTCTTTCAGCTGCAGCATCTTCAATCCCTTCAGCACGAGCTTCTTCCAACGATTTATCCACGTTCTACCCCCCACCGCCGCCACCACCACGTTGTGGCATTGCTCTTCGGGATGAACCAACAGGACCTTCCACATTGCACAACTGACAAACTTGTTTAACAAGTGTAAAATGTGATGTTGTTAGGTCCAGTAATGTGAAAGGGCAATATGCCGAATCGATTGCAGTTGGTCGGCTGTTTCTAAGAGACGCATTTTAACTGCGTTATCTCGAAGAGGGAGCTCGTGCCATTACGTTCGAGCCAAGCAACGAGAAGTTTAACGAGACAATCAATCCAATTAGCGATTTCGGCGGAACAAACGTGGGCGAGACGGAATCCTCCTCCTCCTCCACCAGATGATGATCATCATCATCCGACGTTTCGGTTGGTGATCGAAAAGAATGTGGTCGAGGCAGAAGGGAAGACCACGCGCTAAACCAAAGCCGTCCGAAGAGAAGGCCTGATGTCACGTGACTAATGACGTCAAAAGCGGTGGCCGTGCATCGCATCATAGCTTGAGCCATCGGATCTGATTCATTTCTAATTCGATGTGTGTGTTATTTAAATGATTTCATTTCCTATACTGAATTGAATCAAATATCAATTATAAAGCAAATTATCATAAATGTGGCGAAGAATTTCATTCTTGTAGGAAATACTTTATTTTCATACACATGAAAACACCCTTATTTCTCAATGCAAAAATATTCAATGAACATATTATCTGAAAATAGTTACATATATTTTTTATTAATTTTATTTAATTGTAAATGGTATTTTACGAAAGTGGAATTTTAAAGTATAACTTTATTGATTTTTTAAAAACTTTTGTAAAAATTTTTTGAACTGAAATATATGAGCTACATTTGCAAACATATTGGAAGAGATCAATATCTCTTCTCAGGTTAGCAAAATATATACATACTAACTTCAGATAGGGATTTAAAATTCCACTTTCATATAATACCATTTACAATTAAATAAAATTAATAAAAAATATGTGTAACTATTTACTATTTTCAGATAATATGTTCATTGAATATTTTTGCCATTGAGAAATGAGGGTGTTTTCATGTGTATGAAAATAAAATGTTTCCTACAAGAATGAAATTCTTCGCCACATTTATGATAATTTGCTTTATAATTGATATTTGATTCAATTCAGTATAGGAAATGAAATCATTTAAATAACACACACATCGAATTAGAAATGAATCAGATCCGCTGGCTCAAGCTATGATGCGATGCACGGCCACCGCTTTTGACGTCATTAGTCACGTGACATCAGGCCTTCAGACGGCTTTGGCCGTAACCATCGAGACTCAAGGCCTTTTCACTGGTGACGTCACACGTACTGACGTCAGCATTCGTCGATCTAGCATCTTGACACCCCGTAGCTGCTTGTGTGTTTGTTGGCGGGATTATTATCTTTAATTATTATCTGGTGTTCACCAAATGTATTTTTAAACAATATTTGCAAGATAAAAAATGATTGTTAGAGAATTTAGGAAATAAGAAAAAATGTCTTGGTGCCAAAAAGAGAAAGTTTTCTACCCTCAATAAATAGTATCCACAGAATTAACTGTTGTCTTTGATATTAATAGTTTTGTGACACAGTTTTTCTGGCATGTGGGATTTGAACCATTCTCCAGATACATGCCACAGTGTTCTAAGACCACTAAACTAATAAGTTATATTAGTGGAAAAAAGCAGTGTCTGTTAGTTTAGTAGTCTTACACCACTGGCTTATATGTGGAAAGATGTATGCCTAAATGATTTAATCTTTCTTTACCAGGGTGCACAGAATTATTTTTTTAACAATCGAAGATTGATTAGAGACTATTTTCTTTACATTTGGGAGGTTAGTTGAGCGATATATTATCAAATCTTAAGTCATAGATTTAAAGGTAGCTTTGTAAACCAAAATATATATGTGTGTGTGCTTGCAGTAAATTGTAGTTTCTAAAGTTTAGATGCACTTTTCCTGTTAGTTTTTGAATATGTATTGCATTGGAAGGTTGTATCCATGTCCAAATATTATTCAAATTTAATGAGAGTTCAGAAGAAAATACAACTCAATATTCCTATTAATTCAGTCTAATCACTAAGAAAAAGTATTGAAATTAAATCGTAACTAACTGAAATTGTTACAGCTAAAGCTATTACCGTATATCATTAATTTTTAGTTCACATTTGCCAATAAAATTGTTCTGAAAAATTTTTGTGTTTTTTTTTTCACTTTTTAATAAAGTCAATACGAATTCTGACAGATTGCACCATCGATATGGTTTAGGTTTATTTTCTACTTTTTAGGATTCGTACCCATCTTCCTTATTTTTTAATTTATATTTTTCGTAGTTTTTTTGGAGTATGATTGTTGGTATACTAATGAGAATATAGTCGAGTATGAAATTTTGTTGTATTAAATATTAAGGTTGACTGGCTAATGAAAATTAATTGGGAATACTTCAGAAAAAGAAACTTGGTTTGGGTATGGATAGTGTCGGATTATATGGACGTTTTTTAGGTTATATATAATAGTTGGTATATTTTTTATGTATTAGGTTATTTCAACCTTGGGGCATTTCGTGTGCGAAACGTGGGTTTATTTACGATTCTAGGCGTTTTTGTACTTGTTTTAGCCCATCGGATTATTTAACCCATGGGGCTTTTCGTGTGCGAAACGTGTTTGTTTACGATTCTAGGCGTTTTTGTACTTGTTTCAGCCCATTGGATTATTTAACCCCTTGGGCTTTTCGTGTGCGAAACGTGGGTTTGTTTACGATTCTAGGCGTTTTTGTACTTGTTTTAGCCCATCGGATTATTTAACCCCTTGGGCTTTTCGTGTGCGAAACGTGAGTTTGTTTACGATTCTGGGCGTTTTTGTACTTGTTTCAGTCTATTGGATGATTTTTAACCCCTGGGGCTTTTCGTGTGCGGAAACGTCGGTTTGTTTACGATTCCAGGCGTTTTTGTTCCTTTTTCAACCCATCGGATTATTTAACCCCTGGGGCTTTTCGTGTGCCAAACGTCGGTTTGTTTACGATTCTAGGCGTTTTTGTACTTGTTTTAGCCCAACGGATTATTTAACCCATGGGGCTTTTCGTGTGCGAAACGTGTTTGTTTACGATTCTAGGCGTTTTTGTACTTGTTTCAGCCCATTGGATTATTTAACCCCTTGGGCTTTTCGTGTGCGAAACGTGGGTTTGTTTACGATTCTAGGCGTTTTTCTACTTGTTTTAGCCCATCGGATTATTTAACCCCTTGGGCTTTTCGTGTGCGAAACGTGAGTTTGTTTACGATTCTGGGCGTTTTTGTACTTGTTTCAGCCCATTGGATTATTTTTAACCCCTTGGGCTTTTCCTGTGCCAAACGTCGGTTTTTTACGATTCTAGGCGTTTTTGTACTTGTTTCAGCCCATTTGATTATTTAACCCCTGAGGCTTTTCGTGTGCGGAACGTCGGTTTGTTTATGATTCTAGGCGTTTTTGAACTTCTTTCAGACCATTGGATTATTTAACCCCTGAGGCTTTTCGTGTGCGGAACGTCGGTTTGTTTACGATTCTAGGCGTTTTTGTACTTCTTTCAGACCATTGGATTATTTAACCCCTGAGGCTTTTCGTGTGCGGAACGTCGGTTTGTTTACGATTCTGGGCGTTTTTGTACTTGTTTCAGCCCATTGGATTATTTAACCCCTGGGGCTTTTCGTGTGCGAAACGTGGGTTTGTTGTTTACGATTCTGGGAATTTTCCGAGTTTGTATTTTCATATTTGTTTTGATTTTCGGGTGTTTTCTACATTTCCTGGTAAAATCAATTTTATACGCCTGTCACTGGGATTGAATTTTGGTTTCGTAAGTATGGAAAAGATTTCACTACTTTTTTTTGTGGGTGGGGGGGGGGAACAAAATGGCGACATCAGTACGGTTTTGTAAATAATTAGCAATAATTATATTTTTACTTTTCAATTACAAGAAATATTTTAAATTATTTTGGGTCTGAACTCGAACCCTACACACAACCCGATCTCATATCTAACTGAGGGATGTGGGTAGCGAGTACTTCAGAGAGATGTGGCTTGGAAAGGCCGCCGTCCGTCGGATGGGACTTTAAAGAACACGCCAAGGATGGCCTTGACTGGAGGCTACCATCTGTCTCCCAACAGCTGTTCCAGTGGGTTCCCTCCCACAACCTTCTCTGAGCCTTCTAGGTCCATGTGACCTGGCCATTTAGCCCATGGTGTCCAAAAAAGTGCCGCTCAGAGGTAAAACAACCCAGCCCCTTCGAAAGGTGAAGCCACCCTCATTTTAAAGGCAATGCACTACTTTGATTTAATTGTAACACAAACCGTCTCTAACTTACCCATAAAGGGATATGCTAGAAAAAAACTATTTTCATACACCAAATATTCAAAAAGAAACACTGTTATCATCCAAAAGGACATAATAAACAGTTTGAAAGGAGAGAAAGAAAAGGAAAAACAGTTTAGAAAAGTTTTCACTCATTCAGGCCTATCGCGACAAAATAAACGAAGTTAAGCACTTCACAGCACAATGGGGGGCGGGGATGACTCAGTCGGTAGCGCGCCAGGCTCGCAATCTGTAGTTACCAGGTTCAGTCCCAGCTGGGTTAGCGTTGAGATTTATCTCCGTAAAAATTCCCCACCCCTGCCCACGGTCAGTAGGAGACACCGATGGGATTGGAAAGGCTGCCGTCCGTCGGATGGGACGTTAAGCCGTTGCTCCGTATGCGGGAGAGCCATACCCTGTGCACGTTAAAGAACACGCTGGTTGGCCTTGACGGGCGGCTACCATCTGTCTCCCAACATCTGTTCCAGTGGGTCCCCTCACCCAATCTTCTCTGAGCCCTCAGGGTCCTTGTGATCTGGCCAATTAGCCCATGGTGTCCAAAAAAAGTGCAGCTCAGAGGTAAAACAACCCTAGATCTGTGAGGATGGCGGGACCTCAGCAGAGAGACAAGACACATCCGTGCCTTACCTGGGGCTCGACCCCAGGCACCTTTCATCACCACTCAAGCATGTGTCTGGTGGTTTAGCTTTCTTGGCTACTGATCTAAGGGACTCTGGATTCGAGCCCCGGGTAAGGCGTGAAGGTTTGTGTCGTTTTTCTGCTGAGGTCCCGCCATCCTCACAGACTTCATAGCATATAAGCTAATAGGCTCCCGTCAGACCTCTGTGGCAAGCAGCTGCTTAAGGGAATTTTTTTTTACAACCAGAGATGGTAAATGGGTTTTCGGGACAGTTTCATGCCCGCTCGAAATGGGTTTTCGGGACAATTTCGTGCCCACTCGAAACGTGTTTTCGGGGACAGTTTCGTGCCCTCTCGAAACGTGTTTTCGAGGACAGTTTCGTGCCCTCTCGAAACGTGTTTTCGGGGACAGTTTCGTGCCCTCTCGAAACGTGTTTTCTGGGACAGTTTCCTGCCCACTCGAAATGGGTTTTCGGGATAGTTTCCTGCCCGCTCGAAATGGGTTTCGGAGCAGTTTCGTGCCCGCTCGAAATGGGTTTCGGAATAGTTACGTGCCCACTCGAACGTGAATTGTTTAAAAAAAAGCGAGATGTGATTTAAAACACGACTGAACTGGCAACTCTAACAAGCATCGCGAAAAATGTATGTGGCTGAATCACCAGCATAGAGCAGCCTGCTTAGTCAAGCCATTGTTTGCAAAAAATTGTGTAATGTTCCCATGCCCTTGACGAGCAGTGCATGGTTCTAAAGGACTTACCAGATTGTTCGTCAAATGCGTTTTTGCAAAAGCTTGTTTTAATCTCAAGGCTTTTTCCGCATTCAGAATCGAGGTTTGGTTAAATTGCGAAATATTCCTTTAACGACCTTCGACATGGCCTTCAAAATATTTTCTCCTTTGTCTGTGGTTTCAGCCGTAACCATCGAGACTCAAGGCCTTTTCACTGGTGACGTCACACGTACTGACGTCAGCATTCGTCGATCGAGCATCTTGACACCCCGTAGCTGCTTGTGTTTGATGGCGGGATTATTATCTTTAATTATTATCTGGTGTTCACCAAATGTATTTTTAAACAATTTTTGCAAGATAAAAAAATGATTGTTAGAGAATTTAGGAAATAAGAAAAAATGTCTTAGTGCCAAAAAGAGAAAGTTTTCTACCCTCAATAAATAGTATCCACAGAATTAACTGTTGTCTTTGATATTAATAGTTTTGTGACACAGTTTTTCTGGCATGTGGGATTTCAACCATATCTCTCCAGGTACATGCCACAGTGTTCTAAGACCACTAAACTAATAAGTTATATTAGTGGAAAAAAGCAGTGTCTGTTAGTTTAGTAGTCTTACACCACTGGCTTATATGTGGAAAGATGTATGCCTAAATGATTTAATCTTTCTTTACCAGGGTGCACAGAATTATTTTTTTAACAATCGAAGATTGATTAGAGACTATTTTCTTTACATTTGGGAGGTTAGTTGAGCGATATATTATCAAATCTTAAGTCATAGATTTAAAGGTAGCTTTGTAAACCAAAATATATATGTGTGTGTGTGCTTGCAGTAAATTGTAGTTTCTAAAGTTTAGATGCACTTTTCCTGTTAGTTTTTGAATATGTATTCCATCGGAAGGTTGTATCCATGTCCAAATATTATTCAAATTTAATGAGAGTTCAGAAAAAAATACAACTCAATATTCCTATTAATTCAGTCTAATCACTAAGAAAAAGTATTGAAATTAAATCGTAACTAACTGAAATTGTTACAGCTAAAGCTATTACCGTATATCATTAATTTTTAGTTCACATTTGCCAATAAAATTGTTCTGAATATTTTTTGTGTTTTTTTTTTCCTCTTTTTAATAAAACACTAATTTTCCATAACAATTTATATGTCACGATTATATTATTAATGGTACAAACAACTGGATGAGTTATTGACAGCATTTATCGCGAAAAATATGTGAAGGAAATTATTTTATTTTTGTTAATATATAACCGAGTAATTATTTGCATTTAACTTTATTATTAAACATATTGTGTCATTGTAATTATACGTACAACCGATTATGACGCTCCTGATAATTTATATGTCGTTCTACATGTTCAGAGAACGTTAAACGACGATTACATTTTGAGTCATCAATTTAGCACAATTACAAATCAAGATCTATTTTAGTTTCAACGTCTTCCGTATTTTAAGGTTTACCATTGAAATATTACTCTAATGTACATATATAGCATATAATAATACCATGTCCATCAGTTTTAGAACACAGTACTACAAAAAAATGCCCTCCCGATCTTATAAAAAAAAGTAAATGCTCGATTTGCTACGATAGAACTACGTGCGCAGGATGCACTGTGGATCCACAGGATGTGACGTCAGTTTAGACTGCAAAGGCCTGGAGTCTCGAAGGTTACGCTTTGGCTCAACCGAACGGACAGAGACGTTGGACACGCGTTCTCATCGCATGAGCTCGCGGTAATCAAAGGGCCCGATGAAAATAGATTTCAGTTGTTATGGCAACAGAAAGACTAGATTGCAAATTTTGAGTCGATGTCTTTGTTGCTTTTCAGCAACAAAGACATCGACTCAAAAGTAGGTATAATGTAAGAGGTATAAAGAATGTATAATGTTTGGATAAAAACTAGGAAGATGCAGCAAACGAAACAGCGGCTAAGTGAAGATTACTTATGATCTCAATACGTGACCCTAAATCAAAATTTATTTGATCAAAAGTTTCGAAGTTAATGAAAACAAATGTTGAGTTGGGTTGTTTTACCTCTGCGGGGCACTTTTTCGTACACAGTGCGTTGAATGCCAGGTCACAAGGACCGACGAAGGCTCAGAGAATGTTGGGTGGAGGGGACCACTGGAACAGCTGTTAAGAGACAGATGGTAGCTTCTTGTAAAGGCCATCCAGCGTATTCTTTAACTGTGCACAGAGTATGGTTCTCCCGCACACGGTACCACGGGGTACCGTGGGCCACCCCCTGCCCACGGTCAGTAGGGGTGGTACCATGGCCACCGCACACGGTACCACCCCTACTGACCGTGGGTAGGGCGGGGAGTTTTGCGGAGTCACAATATTTAAATAGGAACCAACCATACTATTTTACATTTCATTAAACAAAAATCTATGTACTTAATCAAGGGACTGAGATTCAGAAGGAATTGACGATTATCTGTCCATTGGGACTATTAGTCGAAACTGTGGTTCGATATTTCTGTTCCTTATTGACGCAACAGTCAATTCTCTCTATCTCTGCAAAACATTGCCTTAACGAAAGTGAGCCCTAATTTTTCGTTTCCTTATTGGCTCTCTTCTTTACAACACGATGTCCTAAAAGCCAGCAAAGCGGTCAGTGTGCTTGACCGCTTAGCAAAGGGACCTCATTCGAATGATGGATACGCTACGTCATTTCCTTCCTCACAAATCTTCCCCATGTCATGTTATCCTGTCATCAGCCTGCCATAAACGGGCTGCTTCAGAAGAATTTTTTTCTCCTATTTCTCTACTCTTAGAGATTTTTTACCTCGACACCCAATTTCCACTGGAAGGTCTCGTTCAGTTCATCCGGGCAATTACTTAACTCCAATCTGATTCGTTTCCCTTCTCGCGAGGCATGATGGGCCTTGTCAACGGCAAACCTCGAGCGAACGCGCATCGTTGACCAAGTATGCCGCCCGTTTGGATCATTGCTCCCTGCCGTCCCTGCTCACAGTTCATGCACTCGACACCCCTGTGATGTCAATCGTCACTTCCGCTCTTTCCCCCCCCCCTCACCGCCCTCGAGCTTCCTCTCTGACCTCTCGAGCTCAAAGATCAGTCAGTGCATCTTCTGCATTCCACAAACCTGAACCATCGTTGATTTTTTTTTAAAAGAGTTGTGACAGTCATATGCGGCTGTCTTCTGTATTTTCGTCTTTTTTTTTCATTTGTGACTTGATATGTTTACGATTTTGTGGAACTTCATTATTCAATCGAGCGATGGATATTTCTATAAAAAATACTTTCTTTTATTAGGCATTTGTGGTGGTGGTGGTGTGTGTGGGGGGGGGGGGGGTGAGTGGTATTGAGAAATACAGGAAGCTTTAACTTAGAAATAAGCCTTTTAGAAAAAAATCGCGATTTGAATATTTTAGTAAAATCTCGATTTTTATGACTACCCTTTCGCACTTTAAAGAGTTATGAAAAAATTACAGAATGACTCCATTGAGTCTGCGAAAATCTGATCAGAATTTGCGAAAATTTTGAAAACAAGTTCTAACACACAAACGTACAAAAATTATATTTTTTTTTGCTTTCGCAAATAGTTAAATGTGAAGTTGTTAATTATCTTTTGATTAACTATCGGATACTGTAACTGTTTCATCTATTGCGAAATGATTCCGGTGACAGATTTCTTTAAACGCCTTTGGTGTAGAGTGAGGGGCAATTCGAGAGACTACGAGCATGCGCAGTTGATGCTTCGACGCTTCTGATATTTTCAGTTTGATTGGCAGGTCATTGAAGTATCGTCTCTCAAAGTCCAAACAGCGCATGATCACAGTCTCCCGCAGTTGTTACGTACGGTATGCCATTGTAAAAGATTAAATTTAAAAAGTCAAGATGTCGAAAGATTTAATTCCAATCTAATTCTTAATTGCTAGATTGATCGAAATATGGGCACTCTCAAAGCCCTTAACCAGAGGGGGGAGGCAGGGGGAAATCAGTTAACTCTCAAAGCCCTTAACCAGAGGGGGAGGCAGGGGTAATCAGTTAACTCTCAAAGCCCTTAACCAGAGGGGGGAGGCAGAGGGAAATCAGTTAACTCTCAAAGCCCTTAACCAGAGGGGGAGGCAGGAGGAAATCAGTTAACTCTCAAAGCCCTTAACCAGAGGGGGGAGGCAGGGGGAAATCAGTTAACTCTCAAAGCCCTTAACCAGAGGGGGAGGCAGGGGTAATCAGTTAACTCTCAAAGCCCTTAACCAGAGGGGGGAGGCAGGGGGAAATCAGTTAACTCTCAAAGCCCTTAACCAGAGGGGGAGGCAGGGGTAATCAGTTAACTCTCAAAGCCCTTAACCAGAGGGGGGAGGCAGGGGGAAATCAGTTAACTCTCAAAGCCCTTAACCAGAGGGGGAGGCAGGGGTAATCAGTTAACTCTCAAAGCCCTTAACCAGAGGGGGAGGCAGGGTAAATCAGTTAACTCTCAAAGCCCTTAACCAGAGAGGGGAGGCAGGGGGAAATCAGTTAACTCTCAAAGCCCTTAACCAGAGAGGGGAGGCAGGGGTAATCAGTTAACTCTCAAAGCCCTTAACCAGAGGGGGGAGGCAGGGGGAAATCAGTTAACTCTCAAAGCCCTTAACCAGAGGGGGAGGCAGAAGGAAATCAGTTAACTCTCAAAGCCCTTAACCAGAGGGGGGAGGCAGGGGGAAATCAGTTAACTCTCAAAGCCCTTAACCAGAGGGGGAGGCAGGGGTAATCAGTTAACTCTCAAAGCCCTTAACCAGAGGGGGGAGGCAGGGGGAAATCAGTTAACTCTCAAAGCCCTTAACCAGAGGGGGAGGCAGGGGTAATCAGTTAACTCTCAAAGCCCTTAACCAGAGGGGGAGGCAGGGGAAATCAGTTAACTCTCAAAGCCCTTAACCAGAGGGGGGAGGCAGGGGGAAATCAGTTAACTCTCAAAGCACTTAACCAGAGGGTGGAGGCAGGGGTAAATCAGTTAACTCTCAAAGCACTTAACCAGAGGGGGGAGGCAGGGGGAAATCAGTTAACTCTCAAAGCCCTTAACCAGAGGGGGAGGCAGGGGTAATCAGTTAACTCTCAAAGCCCTTAACCAGAGGGGGAGGCAGGGGAAATCAGTTAACTCTCAAAGCCCTTAACCAGAGGGGGGAGGCAGGGGGAAATCAGTTAACTCTCAAAGCACTTAACCAGAGGGTGGAGGCAGGGGTAAATCAGTTAACTCTCAAAGCACTTAACCAGAGAGGGGAGGCAGGGGGAAATCAGTTAACTCTCAAAGCCCTTAACCAGAGAGGGGAGGCAGGGGGAAATCAGTTAACTCTCAAAGCCCTTAGCCAAAGGGTGGAGGCAGGGGGAAATCAGTTAACTCTCAAAGCACTTAACCAGAGGGGGAGGCAGGGGTAATCAGTTAACTCTCAAAGCACTTAACCAGAGGGGGAGGCAGGGGTAAATCAGTTAACTCTCAAAGCACTTAACCAGAGGGGGAGGCAGGGGAAATCAGTTAACTCTCAAAGCACTTAACCAGAGGGGGAGGCAGGGGTAAATCAGTTAACTCTCAAAGCACTTAACCAGAGGGGGAGGCAGGGGAAATCAGTTAACTCTCAAAGCACTTAACCAGAGGGGGAGGCAGGGGAAATCAGTTAACTCTCAAAGCCCTTAACCAGAGGGTGGAGGCAGGGGTAAATCAGTTAACTCTCAAAGCACTTAACCAGAGGGGGGGAGGCAGGGGGAAATCAGTTAACTCTCAAAGCCCTTAACCAGAGAGGGGAGGCAGGGGGTAATCAGTTAACTCTCAAAGCCCTTAGCCAAAGGGTGGAGGCAGGGGGAAATCAGTTAACTCTCAAAGCACTTAACCAGAGGGGGAGGCAGGGGTAATCAGTTAACTCTCAAAGCCCTTAACCAGAGGGTGGAGGCAGGGGGAAATCAGTTAACTCTCAAAGCCCTTAACCAGAGAGGGGAGGCAGGGGTAATCAGTTAACTCTCAAAGCCCTTAACCAGAGGGGGGAGGCAGGGGGAAATCAGTTAACTCTCAAAGCCCTTAACCAGAGGGGGAGGCAGGAGGAAATCAGTTAACTCTCAAAGCCCTTAACCAGAGGGGGGAGGCAGGGGGAAATCAGTTAACTCTCAAAGCCCTTAACCAGAGAGGGGAGGCAGGGGTAATCAGTTAACTCTCAAAGCCCTTAACCAGAGGGGGGAGGCAGGGGGAAATCAGTTAACTCTCAAAGCCCTTAACCAGAGAGGGGAGGCAGGGGTAATCAGTTAACTCTCAAAGCCCTTAACCAGAGGGGGGAGGCAGGGGGTAAATCAGAAAACTCTCAAAGCACTTAACCAGAGAGGGGAGGCAGGGGGAAACCAGTTAACTCTCAAAGCCCTTAACCAGAGAGGGGAGGCAGGGGGAAATCAGTTAACTCTCAAAGCCCTTAGCCAAAGGGTGGAGGCAGGGGGAAATCAGTTAACTCTCAAAGCACTTAACCAGAGGGGGAGGCAGGGGTAATCAGTTAACTCTCAAAGTCCTTAACCAGAGGGGGGAGGCAGGAGGAAATCAGTTAACTCTCAAAGCACTTAACCAGAGGGGGGGAGGCAGGGAGAAATCAGTTAACTCTCAAAGCCCTTAACCAGAGGGGGGAGGCAGGGGGAAATCAGTCAACTCTCAAAGCCCTTAACCAGAGGGGGAGGCAGGGGTAATCAGTTAACTCTCAAAGCCCTTAGCCAAAGGGTGGAGGCAGGGGGAAATCAGTTAACTCTCAAAGCACTTAACCAGAGGGGGAGGCAGGGGTAATCAGTTAACTCTCAAAGTCCTTAACCAGAGGGGGGAGGCAGGAGGAAATCAGTTAACTCTCAAAGCCCTTAACCAGAGGTTGGAGCCAGGAGTAAATCAGTTAACTCTCAAAGCCCTTAACCAGAGAGGGGATGCAGGGGAAATCAGTTACCTCTCAAAGCCCTTAACCAGAGAGGGGAGGCAGGGGGAAATCAGTTAACTCTCAAAGCCCTTAGCCAAAGGGTGGGGGCAGGGGGAAATCAGTTAACTCTCAAAGCACTTAACCAGAGGGGGAGGCAGGGGTAATCAGTTAACTCTCAAAGTCCTTAACCAGAGGGGGGAGGCAGGAGGAAATCAGTTAACTCTCAAAGCACTTAACCAGAGGGTGGAGGCAGGGGTAAATCAGTTAACTCTCAAAGCACTTAACCAGAGGGGGGGAGGCAGGGGGAAATCAGTTAACTCTCAAAGCCCTTAACCAGAGGGGGAGGCAGGGGGAAATCAGTTAACTCTCAAAGCCCTTAACCAGAGAGGGGAGGCAGGGGGTAATCAGTTAACTCTCAAAGCCCTTAGCCAAAGGGTGGAGGCAGGGGGAAATCAGTTAACTCTCAAAGCACTTAACCAGAGGGGGAGGCAGGGGTAATCAGTTAACTCTCAAAGCCCTTAACCAGAGGGGGGAGGCAGGGGGAAATCAGTTAACACTCAAAGCCCTTAACTAGAGAGGGGAGGCAGGGGGTAATCAGTTAACTCTCAAAGCCCTTAGCCAAAGGGTGGAGGCAGGGGGAAATCAGTTAACTCTCAAAGCACTTAACCAGAGGGTGGAGGCAGGGGGAAATCAGTTAACTCTCAAAGCCCTTAACCAGAGAGGGGAGGCAGGGGGTAATCAGTTAACTCTCAAAGCCCTTAGCCAAAGGGTGGAGGCAGGGGGAAATCAGTTAACTCTCAAAGCACTTAACCAGAGGGGGAGGCAGGGGTAATCAGTTAACTCTCAAAGCCCTTAACCAGAGGGTGGAGGCAGGGGGAAATCAGTTAACTCTCTAAGCCCTTAACCAGAGAGGGGAGGCAGGGGGTAATCAGTTAACTCTCAAAGCACTTAACCAGAGGGGGAGGCAGGGGTAATCAGTTAACTCTCAAAGCCCTTAACCAGAGGGTGGAGGCAGGGGGAAATCAGTTAACTCTCAAAGCCCTTAACCAGAGAGGGGAGGCAGGGGGTAATCAGTTAACTCTCAAAGCCCTTAGCCAAAGGGTGGAGGCAGGGGGAAATCAGTTAACTCTCAAAGCACTTAACCAGAGGGGGAGGCAGGGGTAATCAGTTAACTCTCAAAGCCCTTAACCAGAGGGTGGAGGCAGGGGGAAATCAGTTAACTCTCTAAGCCCTTAACCAGAGAGGGGAGGCAGGGGGTAATCAGTTAACTCTCAAAGCCCTTAGCCAAAGGGTGGAGGCAGGGGGAAATCAGTTAACTCTCAAAGCACTTAACCAGAGGGGGAGGCAGGGGTAATCAGTTAACTCTCAAAGCCCTTAACCAGAGGGTGGAGGCAGGGGGAAATCAGTTAACTCTCAAAGCACTTAACCAGAGGGGGAGGCAGGGGTAATCAGTTAACTCTCAAAGCCCTTAACCAGAGGGTGGAGGCAGGGGGAAATCAGTTAACTCTCAAAGCCCTTAACCAGAGAGGGGAGGCAGGGGGTAATCAGTTAACTCTCAAAGCCCTTAGCCAAAGGGTGGAGGCAGGGGGAAATCAGTTAACTCTCAAAGCACTTAACCAGAGGGGGAGGCAGGGGTAATCAGTTAACTCTCAAAGTCCTTAACCAGAGGGGGGAGGCAGGAGGAAATCAGTTAACTCTCAAAGCACTTAACCAGAGGGGGGGAGGCAGGGGGAAATCAGTTAACTCTCAAAGCCCTTAACCAGAGAGGGGAGGCAGGGGGTAATCAGTTAACTCTCAAAGCCCTTAGCCAAAGGGTGGAGGCAGGGGGAAATCAGTTAACTCTCAAAGCACTTAACCAGAGGGGGAGGCAGGGGTAATCAGTTAACTCTCAAAGCCCTTAACCAGAGGGGGGAGGCAGGGGAAAATCAGTTAACTCTCAAAGCCCTTAACCAGAGAGGGGAGGCAGGGGGTAATCAGTTAACTCTCAAAGCCCTTAGCCAAAGGGTGGAGGCAGGGGGAAATCAGTTAACTCTCAAAGCACTTAACCAGAGGGGGAGGCAGGGGTAATCAGTTAACTCTCAAAGTCCTTAACCAGAGGGGGGAGGCAGGAGGAAATCAGTTAACTCTCAAAGCACTTAACCAGAGGGGGGGAGGCAGGGGGAAATCAGTTAACTCTCAAAGCCCTTAACCAGAGAGGGGAGGCAGGGGGTAATCAGTTAACTCTCAAAGTCCTTAGCCAAAGGGTGGAGGCAGGGGTAAATCAGTTAACTCTCAAAGCACTTAACCAGAGGGGGAGGCAGGGGTAATCAGTTAACTCTCAAAGCCCTTAACCAGAGGGTGGAGGCAGGAGGAAATCAGTTAACTCTCAAAGCCCTTAACCAGAGAGGGGAGGCAGGGGGAAATCAGTTAACTCTCAAAGCCCTTAACCAGAGGGGGAGGCAGGGGAAATCAGTTAACTCTCAAAGCCCTTAACCAGAGGTGGAGGCAGGGGAAATCAGTTAACTCTCAAAGCCCTTAACCAGAGAGGGGAGGCAGGGGGAAATCAGTTAACTCTCAAAGCCCTTAACCAGAGAGGGGAGGCAGGGGGAAATCAGTTAACTCTCAAAGCCCTTAACCAGAGAGGGGAGGCAGGGGGAAATCAGTTAACTCTCAAAGCCCTTAACCAGAGGGGGAGGCAGGGGAAATCAGTTAACTCTCAAAGCCCTTAACCAGAGGTGGAGGCAGGGGAAATCAGTTAACTCTCAAAGCCCTTAACCAGAGAGGGGAGGCAGGGGGAAATCAGTTAACTCTCAAAGCCCTTAACCAGAGAGGGGAGGCAGGGGGTAATCAGTTAACTCTCAAAGCCCTTAGCCAAAGGGTGGAGGCAGGGGGAAATCAGTTAACTCTCAAAGCCCTTAACCAGAGGTGGAGGCAGGGGTAATCAGTTAACTCTCAAAGCCCTTAACCAGAGGGGGAGGCAGGGGGAAATCAGTTAACTCTCAAAGCCCTTAACCAGAGAGGGGAGGCAGGGGGTAATCAGTTAACTCTCAAAGCCCTTAGACAAAGGGTGGAGGCAGGGGGAAATCAGTTAACTCTCAAAGCACTTAACCAGAGGGGGAGGCAGGGGTAACCAGTTAACTCTCAAAGTCCTTAACCAGAGGGGGGAGGCAGGAGGAAATCAGTTAACTCTCAAAGCATTTAACCAGAGGGGGGGAGGCAGGGGGAAATCAGTTAACTCTCAAAGCCCTTAACCAGAGAGGGGAGGCAGGGGGTAATCAGTTAACTCTCAAAGCCCTTAGCCAAAGGGTGGAGGCAGGGGGAAATCAGTTAACTCTCAAAGCACTTAACCAGAGGGGGAGGCAGGGGTAATCAGTTAACTCTCAAAGCCCTTAACCAGAGGGGGGGAGGCAGGGGGAAATCAGTTAACTCTCAAAGCACTTAACCAGAGAGGGGAGGCAGGGGGTAATCAGTTAACTCTCAAAGCCCTTAACCAGAGAGGGGAGGCAGGGGTAATCAGTTAACTCTCAAAGCCCTTAGCCAAAGGGTGGAGGCAGGGGGAAATCAGTTAACTCTCAAAGCACTTAACCAGAGGGGGAGGCAGGGGTAATCAGTTAACTCTCAAAGTCCTTAACCAGAGGGGGGAGGCAGGGGGAAATCAGTCAACTCTCAAAGCCCTTAACCAGAGGGGGAGGCAGGGGAAATCAGTTAACTCTCAAAGCCCTTAACCAGAGGGGGGAGGCAGGGAGAAATCAGTTAACTCTCAAAGCCCTTAACCAGAGGTTGGAACCAGGGGTAAATCAGTTAACTCTCAAAGCCCTTAACCAGAGGGTGGAGGCAGGGGGAAATCAGTTAACTCTCAAAGCCCTTAACCAGAGAGGGGAGGCAGGGGGAAATCAGTTAACTCTCAAAGCCCTTAACCAGAGGGGGAGGCAGGGGAAATCATTTAACTCTCAAAGTCCTTAACCAGAGGGGGAGGCAGGGGAAATCAGTTAACTCTCAAAGCCCTTAACCAGAGGGGGAGGCAGGGAGAAATCAGTTAACTCTCAAAGCCCTTAACCAGAGGTTGGAACCAGGGGTAAATCAGTTAACTCTCAAAGCCCTTAACCAGAGGGTGGAGGCAGGAGGAAATCAGTTAACTCTCAAAGCCCTTAACCAGAGAGGGGAGGCAGGGGGAAATCAGTTAACTCTCAAAGCCCTTAACCAGAGGGGGAGGCAGGGGAAATCATTTAACTCTCAAAGCCCTTAACCAGAGGGGGAGGCAGGGGAAATCAGTTAACTCTCATAGCCCTTAACCAGAGGGGGAGGCAGGGAGAAATCAGTTAACTCTCAAAGCCCTTAAAGAGGATGGAACCAGGGGTAAATCAGTTAACTCTCAAAGCCCTTAACCAGAGGGTGGAGGCAGGAGGAAATCAGTTAACTCTCAAAGCCCTTAACCAGAGAGGGGAGGCAGGGGGAAATCAGTTAACTCTCAAAGCCCTTAACCAGAGGGGGAGGCAGGGGAAATCAGTTAACTCTCAAAGCCCTTAACCAGAGGGGGAGGCAGGGGAAATCAGTTAACTCTCAAAGCCCTTAACCAGAGGGGGAGGCAGGGAGAAATCAGTTAACTCTCAAAGCCCTTAACCAGAGGTTGGAACCAGGGGTAAATCAGTTAACTCTCAAAGCCCTTAACCAGAGGGTGGAGGCAGGAGGAAATCAGTTAACTCTCAAAGCCCTTAACCAGAGAGGGGAGGCAGGGGGAAATCAGTTAACTCTCAAAGCCCTTAACCAGAGGGGGAGGCAGGGGAAATCAGTTAACTCTCAAAGCCCTTAACCAGAGGGGGAGGCAGGGGAAATCAGTTAACTCTCAAAGCCCTTAACCAGAGGGGGAGGCAGGGGTAATCAGTTAACTCTCAAAGCCCTTAGCCAAAGGGTGGAGGCAGGGGGAAATCAGTTAACTCTCAAAGCACTTAACCAGAGGGGGAGGCAGGGGTAATCAGTTAACTCTCAAAGTCCTTAACCAGAGGGGGGAGGCAGGGGGAAATCAGTCAACTCTCAAAGCCCTTAACCAGAGAGGGGAGGCAGGGGGAAATCAGTTAACTCTCAAAGCCCTTAACCAGAGAGGGGAGGCAGGGGGTAATCAGTTAACTCTCAAAGCCCTTAGCCAAAGGGTGGAGGCAGGGGGAAATCAGTTAACTCTCAAAGCACTTAACCAGAGGGGGAGGCAGGGGTAATCAGTTAACTCTCAAAGCCCTTAACCAGAGGGTGGAGGCAGGGGGAAATCAGTTAACTCTCAAAGCCCTTAACCAGAGAGGGCAGGCAGGGGGTAATCAGTTAACTCTCAAAGCCCTTAGCCAAAGGGTGGAGGCAGGGGGAAATCAGTTAACTCTCAAAGCACTTAACCAGAGGAAGAGGCAGGGGTAATCAGTTAACTCTCAAAGCCCTTAACCAGAGGGTGGAGGCAGGGGTAAATCAGTTAACTCTCAAAGCACTTAACCAGAGGGTGGAGGCAGGGGTAAATCAGTTAACTCTCAAAGCACTTAACCAGAGGGGGGGAGGCAGGGGGAAATCAGTTAACTCTCAAAGCCCTTAACCAGAGAGGGGAGGCAGGGGGTAATCAGTTAACTCTCAAAGCACTTAACCAGAGGGGGGAGGCAGGGGGAAATCAGTTAACTCTCAAAGCACTTAACCAGAGGGTGGAGGCAGGGGTAAATCAGTTAACTCTCAAAGCACTTAACCAGAGGGGGGGAGGCAGGGGGAAATCAGTTAACTCTCAAAGCCCTTAACCAGAGAGGGGAGGCAGGGGGTAATCAGTTAACTCTCAAAGCCCTTAGCCAAAGGGTGGAGGCAGGGGGAAATCAGTTAACTCTCAAAGCACTTAACCAGAGGGGGAGGCAGGGGTAACCAGTTAACTCTCAAAGTCCTTAACCAGAGGGGGGAGGCAGGAGGAAATCAGTTAACTCTCAAAGCACTTAACCAGAGGGGGGAGGCAGGGGGTAATCAGTTAACTCTCAAAGCCCTTAGCCAAAGGGTGGAGGCAGGGGGAAATCAGTTAACTCTCAAAGCACTTAACCAGAGGGGGAGGCAGGGGTAACCAGTTAACTCTCAAAGTCCTTAACCAGAGGGGGGAGGCAGGAGGAAATCAGTTAACTCTCAAAGCCCTTAACCAGAGAGGGGAGGCAGGGGGTAATCAGTTAACTCTCAAAGCCCTTAGCCAAAGGGTGGAGGCAGGGGGAAATCAGTTAACTCTCAAAGCACTTAACCAGAGGGGGAGGCAGGGGTAATCAGTTAACTCTCAAAGTCCTTAACCAGAGGGGGGAGGCAGGGGGAAATCAGTTAACTCTCAAAGCCCTTAACCAGAGAGGGGAGGCAGGGGGTAATCAGTTAACTCTCAAAGCCCTTAACCAGAGGGTGGAGGCAGGGGGAAATCAGTTAACTCTCAAAGCACTTAACCAGAGGGGGAGGCAGGGGTAATCAGTTAACTCTCAAAGCCCTTAACCAGAGGATGGAGGCAGGGGGAAATCAGTTAACTCTCAAAGCCCTTAACCAGAGAGGGGAGGCAGGGGGTAATCAGTTAACTCTCAAAGCCCTTAGCCAAAGGGTGGAGGCAGGGGGAAATCAGTTAACTCTCAAAGCACTTAACCAGAGGGGGAGGCAGGGGTAATCAGTTAACTCTCAAAGCCCTTAACCAGAGGGGGGGAGGCAGGGGGAAATCAGTTAACTCTCAAAGCACTTAACCAGAGAGGGGAGGCAGGGGGTAATCAGTTAACTCTCAAAGCCCTTAGCCAAAGGGTGGAGGCAGGGGGAAATCAGTTAACTCTCAAAGCACTTAACCAGAGGGGGAGGCAGGGGTAATCAGTTAACTCTCAAAGTCCTTAACCAGAGGGGGGAGGCAGGGGGAAATCAGTTAACTCTCAAAGCCCTTAACCAGAGAGGGGAGGCAGGGGGTAATCAGTTAACTCTCAAAGCCCTTAGCCAAAGGGTGGAGGCAGGGGGAAATCAGTTAACTCTCAAAGCACTTAACCAGAGGGGGAGGCAGGGGTAATCAGTTAACTCTCAAAGCCCTTAACCAGAGGGGGGGAGGCAGGGGGAAATCAGTTAACTCTCAAAGCACTTAACCAGAGAGGGGAGGCAGGGGGTAATCAGTTAACTCTCAAAGCCCTTAGCCAAAGGGTGGAGGCAGGGGGAAATCAGTTAACTCTCAAAGCACTTAACCAGAGGGGGAGGCAGGGGTAATCAGTTAACTCTCAAAGTCCTTAACCAGAGGGGGGAGGCAGGGGGAAATCAGTCAACTCTCAAAGCCCTTAACCAGAGGGGGAGGCAGGAGAAATCAGTTAACTCTCAAAGCCCTTAACCAGAGGGGGGAGGCAGGGAGAAATCAGTTAACTCTCAAAGCCCTTAACCAGAGGTTGGAACCAGGGGTAAATCAGTTAACTCTCAAAGCCCTTAACCAGAGGGTGGAGGCAGGGGGAAATCAGTTAACTCTCAAAGCCCTTAACCAGAGAGGGGAGGCAGGGGGAAATCAGTTAACTCTCAAAGCCCTTAACCAGAGGGGGAAGGCAGGGGAAATCAGTTAACTCTCAAAGCCCTTAACCAGAGGGGGAGGCAGGGGAAATCAGTTAACTCTCAAAGCCCTTAACCAGAGGGGGAGGCAGGGAGAAATCAGTTAACTCTCAAAGCCCTTAACCAGAGGTTGGAACCAGGGGTAAATCAGTTAACTCTCAAAGCCCTTAACCAGAGGGTGGAGGCAGGAGGAAATCAGTTAACTCTCAAAGCCCTTAACCAGAGGGTGGAGGCAGGAGGAAATCAGTTAACTCTCAAAGCCCTCAACCAGAGAGTGGAGGCAGGGGGAAATCAGTTAACTCTCAAAGCCCTTAACCAGAGGGGGAGGCAGGGGAAATCAGTTAACTCTCAAAGCCCTTAACCAGAGGGGGAGGCAGGGGAAATCAGTTAACTCTCAAAGCCCTTAACCAGAGGGGGAGGCAGGGAGAAATCAGTTAACTCTCAAAGCCCTTAACCAGAGGTTGGAACCAGGGGTAAATCAGTTAACTCTCAAAGCCCTTAACCAGAGGGTGGAGGCAGGAGGAAATCAGTTAACTCTCAAAGCCCTTAACCAGAGGGTGGAGGCAGGAGGAAATCAGTTAACTCTCAAAGCCCTTAACCAGAGGGGGAGGCAGGGGTAATCAGTTAACTCTCAAAGTCCTTAACCAGAGGGGGGAGGCAGGGGGAAATCAGTCAACTCTCAAAGCCCTTAACCAGAGAGGGGAGGCAGGGGGTAATCAGTTAACTCTCAAAGCCCTTAGCCAAAGGGTGGAGGCAGGGGGAAATCAGTTAACTCTCAAAGCACTTAACCAGAGGGGGAGGCAGGGGTAATCAGTTAACTCTCAAAGTCCTTAACCAGAGGGGGGAGGCAGGGGGAAATCAGTCAACTCTCAAAGCCCTTAACCAGAGAGGGGAGGCAGGGGGAAATCAGTTAACTCTCAAAGCCCTTAACCAGAGGGGGAGGCAGGGGAAATCAGTTAACTCTCAAAGCCCTTAACCAGAGGGGGAGGCAGGGGAAATCAGTTAACTCTCAAAGCCCTTAACCAGAGGGGGAGGCAGGGGTAATCAGTTAACTCTCAAAGCCCTTAGCCAAAGGGTGGAGGCAGGGGGAAATCAGTTAACTCTCAAAGCACTTAACCAGAGGGGGAGGCAGGGGTAATCAGTTAACTCTCAAAGTCCTTAACCAGAGGGGGGAGGCAGGGGGAAATCAGTCAACTCTCAAAGCCCTTAACCAGAGAGGGGAGGCAGGGGGAAATCAGTTAACTCTCAAAGCCCTTAACCAGAGAGGGGAGGCAGGGGGTAATCAGTTAACTCTCAAAGCCCTTAGCCAAAGGGTGGAGGCAGGGGGAAATCAGTTAACTCTCAAAGCACGTAACCAGAGGGGGAGGCAGGGGTAATCAGTTAACTCTCAAAGTCCTTAACCAGAGGGGGGAGGCAGGGGGAAATCAGTCAACTCTCAAAGCCCTTAACCAGAGAGGGGAGGCAGGGGGAAATCAGTTAACTCTCAAAGCCCTTAACCAGAGAGGGGAGGCAGGGGGTAATCAGTTAACTCTCAAAGCCCTTAGCCAAAGGGTGGAGGCAGGGGGAAATCAGTTAACTCTCAAAGCACTTAACCAGAGGGGGAGGCAGGGGTAATCAGTTAACTCTCAAAGTCCTTAACCAGAGGGGGGAGGCAGGGGGAAATCAGTCAACTCTCAAAGCCCTTAACCAGAGGGGGAGGCAGGGGAAATCAGTTAACTCTCAAAGCCCTTAACCAGAGGGGGAAGGCAGGGAGAAATCAGTTAACTCTCAAAGCCCTTAACCAGAGGTTGGAACCAGGGGTAAATCAGTTAACTCTCAAAGCCCTTAACCAGAGGGTAGAGGCAGGGGGAAATCAGTTAACTCTCAAAGCCCTTAACCAGAGGGTGGAGGCAGGGGGAAATCAGTTAACTCTCAAAGCCCTTAACCAGAGGGTGGAGGCAGGGGGAAATCAGTTAACTCTCAAAGCCCTTAACCAGAGGGGGAGGCAGGGGTAATCAGTTAACTCTCAAAGTCCTTAACCAGAGGGGGGAGGCAGGGGGAAATCAGTCAACTCTCAAAGCCCTTAACCAGAGGGTGGAGGCTGGGGGAAATCAGTTAACTCTCAAAGCCCTTAACCAGAGAGGGGAGGCAGGGGGAAATCAATTAACTCTCAAAGCCCTTAACTAGAGGTTGGAGCCAGGAGTAAATCAGTTAACTCTCAAAGCCCTTAACCAGAGAGGGGAGGCAGGGGAAATCAGTTAACTCTCAAAGCTTTTAACCAGAGGGTGGAGGCAGGGGGAAATCAGTTAACTCTCAAAGCCCTTCACCAGAGAGGGGAGGCAGGGGGAAATCAGTTAACTCTCAAAGCCCTTAACCAGAGGGTGGAGGCAGGGGGAAATCAGTTAACTCTCAAAGCCCTTAACCAGAGGGGGAGGCAGGGGAAATCAGTTAACTCTCAAAGCCCTTAACCAGAGAGGGGAGGCAGGGGGAAATCAGTTAACTCTCAAAGCCCTTAACCAGAGGGTGGAGCCAGGGGTAAATCAGTTAACTCTCAAAGCCCTTAACCAGAGGGGGAGGCAGGGGAAATCAGTTAACTCTCAAAGCCCTTAACCAGAGGGGGGAGGCAGGGAGAAATCAGTTAACTCTCAAAGCCCTTAACCAGAGGGTGGAGGCAGGGGGAAATCAGTTAACTCTCAAAGCCCTTAACCAGAGGGTGGAGGCAGGGGGAAATCAGTTAACTCTCAAAGCCCTTAACCAGAGGGAGGAGGCAGGGGGAAATCAGTTAACTCTCAAAGCCCTTAACCAGAGGGGGAGGCAGGGGAAATCAGTTAACTCTCAAAGCCCTTAACCAGAGGGGGAGGCAGGGGAAATCAGTTAACTCTCAAAGCCCTTAACCAGAGGGTGGAGGCAGGGGGAAATCGGTTAACTCTCAAAGCCCTTAACCAGAGGGGGAGGCAGGGGAAATCAGTTAACTCTCAAAGCACTTAACCAGAGGGGGAGGCAGGGGAAATCAGTTAACTCTCAAAGCCCTTAACCAGAGGGTGGAGGCAGGGGGAAATCAGTTAACTCTCAAAGCCCTTAACCAGAGGGGGAGGCAGGGGGAAATCAGTTATCTCTCAAAGCCCTTAACCAGAGGGGGAGGCAGGGGAAATCAGTTAACTCTCAAAGCCCTTAACCAGAGGGTGGAGGCAGGGGAAATCAGTTAACTCTCAAAGCCCTTAACCAGAGGGGGAGGCAGGGGGAATCAGTTAACTCTCAAAGTCCTTAACCAGAGGGGGGAGGCAGGGGGAAATCAGTCAACTCTCAAAGCCCTTAACCAGAGGGGGAGGCAGGGGAAATCAGTTAACTCTCAAAGCCCTTAACCAGAGGGGGGAGGCAGGGGAAATCAGTTAACTCTCAAAGCCCTTAACCAGAGGGGGAGGCAGGGGTAATCAGTTAACTCTCAAAGCACTTAACCAGAGGGGGAGGCAGGGGGAAATCAGTTAACTCTCAAAGCCCTTAACCAGAGGGTGGAGGCAGGGGAAATCAGTTAACTCTCAAAGCCCTTAACCAGAGGGGGGAGGCAGGGGGAAATCAGTTAACTCTCAAAGCCCTTAGCCAAAGGGTGGAGGCAGGGGGAAATCAGTTAACTCTCAAAGCACTTAACCAGAGGGGGAGGCAGGGGTAATCAGTTAACTCTCAAAGTCCTTAACCAGAGGGGGAGGCAGGGGAAATCAGTTAACTCTCAAAGCCCTTAACCAGAGGGGGAGGCAGGGGAAATCAGTTAACTCTCAAAGCACTTAACCAGAGGGGGAGGCAGGGGAAATCAGTTAACTCTCAAAGCCCTTAACCAGAGGGGGAGGCAGGGGAAATCAGTAAACTCTCAAAGCACTTAACCAGAGGGGGAGGCAGGGGTAATCAATCAACTCTCAAAGCCCTTAACCAGAGGGGGAGGCAGGGGAAATCAGTTAACTCTCAAAGCCCTTAACCAGAGGGGGAGGCAGGGGAAATCAGTTAACTCTGAAAGCCCTTAACCAGAGGGGGAGGCAGGGATAATCAGTTAACTCTCAAAGCCCTTAACCAGAGGGGGAGGCAGGGGAAATCAGTTAACTCTCAAAGCACTTAACCAGAGGGGGAGGCAGGGGTAATCAGTCAACTCTCAAAGCCCTTAACCAGAGGGGGAGGCAGGGGAAATCAGTTAACTCTCAAAGCCCTTAACCAGAGGGGGAGGCAGGGGAAATCAGTTAACTCTCAAAGCCCTTAACCAGATGGGGAGGCAGGGGTAATCAGTTAACTCTCAAAGCCCTTAGCCAAAGGGTGGAGGCAGGGGGAAATCAGTTAACTCTCAAAGCACTTAACCAGAGGGGGAGGCAGGGGTAATCAGTTAACTCTCAAAGTCCTTAACCAGAGGGGGGAGGCAGGGGGAAATCAGTCAACTCTCAAAGCCCTTAACCAGAGGGGGAGGCAGGTGAAATCAGTTAACTCTCAAAGCCCTTAACCAGAGGGGGGAGGCAGGGAGAAATCAGTTAACTCTCAAAGCCCTTAACCAGAGGTTGGAGCCAGGAGTAAATCAGTTAACTCTCAAAGCCCTTAACCAGAGAGGGGATGCAGGGGAAATCAGTTAACTCCCAAAGCCCTTAACCAGAGGGTGGAGGCAGGAGGAAATCAGTTAACTCTCAAAGCCCTTAACCAGAGAGGGGAGGCAGGGGGAAATCAGTTAACTCTCAAAGCCCTTAACCAGAGAGGGGAGGCAGGGGGAAATCAGTTAACTTTCAAAGCCCTTAACCAGAGGGTGGAGGCAGGGGGAAATCAGTTAACTCTCAAAGCCCTTAACCAGAGAGGGGAGGCAGGGGGAAATCAGTTAACTCTCAAAGCCCTTAACCAGAGGGTGGAGGCAGGAGGAAATCAGTTAACTCTCAAAGCCCTTACCCAGAGGGTGGAGGCAGGGGGAAATCAGTTAACTCTCAAAGCCCTTAACCAGAGGGTGGAGGCAGGAGGAAATCAGTTAACTCTCAAAGCCCTTAACCAGAGAGGGGAGGCAGGGGGAAATCAGTTAACTCTCAAAGCCCTTAACCAGAGAGGGGAGGCAGGGGGAAATCAGTTAACTCTCAAAGCCCTTAACCAGAGGGTGGAGGCAGGAGGAAATCAGTTAACTCTCAAAGCCCTTAACCAGAGGGTGGAGGCAGGGGGAAATCAGTTAACTCTCAAAGCCCTTAACCAGAGGGGGAGGCAGGGGGAAATCAGTTAACTCTCAAAGCCCTTAACCAGAGGGTGGAGGCAGGGGGAAATCAGTTAACTCTCAAAGCCCTTAACCAGAGGGTGGAGCCAGGGTGAAATCAGTTAACTCTCAAAGCCCTTGACCAGAGAGGGGAGGCAGGGGGAAATCAGTTAACTCTCAAAGCCCTTAACCAGAGAGGGGAGGCAGGGGGAAATCAGTTAACTCTCAAAGCCCTTAACCAGAGAGGGGAGGCAGGGGGAAATCAGTTAACTCTCAAAGCCCTTAACCAGAGAGGGGAGGCAGGGGGAAATCAGTTAACTCTCAAAGCCCTTAACCAGAGGGTGGAGGCAGGGGGAAATCAGTTAACTCTCAAAGCCCTTAACCAGAGGGGGAGGCAGGGGGAAATCAGTTAACTCTCAAAGCCCTTAACCAGAGGGTGGAGGCAGGGGGAAATCAGTTAACTCTCAAAGCCCTTAACCAGAGGGTGGAGGCAGGGTGAAATCAGTTAACTCTCAAAGCCCTTAACCAGAGAGGGGAGGCAGGGGGAAATCAGTTAACTCTCAAAGCCCTTAACCAGAGAGGGGAGGCAGGGGGAAATCAGTTAACTCTCAAAGCCCTTAACCAGAGAGGGGAGGCAGGGGGAAATCAGTTAACTCTCAAAGCCCTTAACCAGAGGGTGGAGGCAGGGGGAAATCAGTTAACTCTCAAAGCCCTTAACCAGAGGGGGAGGCAGGGGGAAATCAGTTAACTCTCAAAGCCCTTAACCAGAGGGTGGAGGCAGGGGGAAATCAGTTAACTCTCAAAGCCCTTAACCAGAGGGTGGAGGCAGGGTGAAATCAGTTAACTCTCAAAGCCCTTAACCAGAGAGGGGAGGCAGGGGGAAATCAGTTAACTCTCAAAGCCCTTAACCAGAGAGGGGAGGCAGGGGGAAATCAGTTAACTCTCAAAGCCCTTAACCAGAGAGGGGAGGCAGGGGGAAATCAGTTAACTCTCAAAGCCCTTAACCAGAGAGGGGAGGCAGGGGGAAATCAGTTAACTCTCAAAGCCCTTAACCAGAGGGTGGAGGCAGGGGGAAATCAGTTAACTCTCAAAGCCCTTAACCAGAGGGAGAGGCAGGGGTAATCAGTTAACTCTCAAAGTCCTTAACCAGAGGGGGAGGCAGGGGAAATCAGTTAACTCTCAAAGCCCTTAACCAGAGGGGGAGGCAGGGGAAATCAGTTAACTCTCAAAGCACTTAACCAGAGGGGGAGGCAGGGGAAATCAGTTAACTCTCAAAGCCCTTAACCAGAGGGGGAGGCAGGGGAAATCAGTAAACTCTCAAAGCACTTAACCAGAGGGGGAGGCAGGGGTAATCAATCAACTCTCAAAGCCCTTAACCAGAGGGGGAGGCAGGGGAAATCAGTTAACTCTCAAAGCCCTTAACCAGAGGGGGAGGCAGGGGAAATCAGTTAACTCTGAAAGCCCTTAACCAGAGGGGGAGGCAGGGATAATCAGTTAACTCTCAAAGCCCTTAACCAGAGGGGGAGGCAGGGGAAATCAGTTAACTCTCAAAGCACTTAACCAGAGGGGGAGGCAGGGGTAATCAGTCAACTCTCAAAGCCCTTAACCAGAGGGGGAGGCAGGGGAAATCAGTTAACTCTCAAAGCCCTTAACCAGAGGGGGAGGCAGGGGAAATCAGTTAACTCTCAAAGCCCTTAACCAGATGGGGAGGCAGGGGTAATCAGTTAACTCTCAAAGCCCTTAGCCAAAGGGTGGAGGCAGGGGGAAATCAGTTAACTCTCAAAGCACTTAACCAGAGGGGGAGGCAGGGGTAATCAGTTAACTCTCAAAGTCCTTAACCAGAGGGGGGAGGCAGGGGGAAATCAGTCAACTCTCAAAGCCCTTAACCAGAGGGGGAGGCAGGTGAAATCAGTTAACTCTCAAAGCCCTTAACCAGAGGGGGGAGGCAGGGAGAAATCAGTTAACTCTCAAAGCCCTTAACCAGAGGTTGGAGCCAGGAGTAAATCAGTTAACTCTCAAAGCCCTTAACCAGAGAGGGGATGCAGGGGAAATCAGTTAACTCCCAAAGCCCTTAACCAGAGGGTGGAGGCAGGAGGAAATCAGTTAACTCTCAAAGCCCTTAACCAGAGAGGGGAGGCAGGGGGAAATCAGTTAACTCTCAAAGCCCTTAACCAGAGAGGGGAGGCAGGGGGAAATCAGTTAACTTTCAAAGCCCTTAACCAGAGGGTGGAGGCAGGGGGAAATCAGTTAACTCTCAAAGCCCTTAACCAGAGAGGGGAGGCAGGGGGAAATCAGTTAACTCTCAAAGCCCTTAACCAGAGGGTGGAGGCAGGAGGAAATCAGTTAACTCTCAAAGCCCTTACCCAGAGGGTGGAGGCAGGGGGAAATCAGTTAACTCTCAAAGCCCTTAACCAGAGGGTGGAGGCAGGAGGAAATCAGTTAACTCTCAAAGCCCTTAACCAGAGAGGGGAGGCAGGGGGAAATCAGTTAACTCTCAAAGCCCTTAACCAGAGAGGGGAGGCAGGGGGAAATCAGTTAACTCTCAAAGCCCTTAACCAGAGGGTGGAGGCAGGAGGAAATCAGTTAACTCTCAAAGCCCTTAACCAGAGGGTGGAGGCAGGGGGAAATCAGTTAACTCTCAAAGCCCTTAACCAGAGGGGGAGGCAGGGGGAAATCAGTTAACTCTCAAAGCCCTTAACCAGAGGGTGGAGGCAGGGGGAAATCAGTTAACTCTCAAAGCCCTTAACCAGAGGGTGGAGCCAGGGTGAAATCAGTTAACTCTCAAAGCCCTTGACCAGAGAGGGGAGGCAGGGGGAAATCAGTTAACTCTCAAAGCCCTTAACCAGAGAGGGGAGGCAGGGGGAAATCAGTTAACTCTCAAAGCCCTTAACCAGAGAGGGGAGGCAGGGGGAAATCAGTTAACTCTCAAAGCCCTTAACCAGAGAGGGGAGGCAGGGGGAAATCAGTTAACTCTCAAAGCCCTTAACCAGAGGGTGGAGGCAGGGGGAAATCAGTTAACTCTCAAAGCCCTTAACCAGAGGGGGAGGCAGGGGGAAATCAGTTAACTCTCAAAGCCCTTAACCAGAGGGTGGAGGCAGGGGGAAATCAGTTAACTCTCAAAGCCCTTAACCAGAGGGTGGAGGCAGGGTGAAATCAGTTAACTCTCAAAGCCCTTAACCAGAGAGGGGAGGCAGGGGGAAATCAGTTAACTCTCAAAGCCCTTAACCAGAGAGGGGAGGCAGGGGGAAATCAGTTAACTCTCAAAGCCCTTAACCAGAGAGGGGAGGCAGGGGGAAATCAGTTAACTCTCAAAGCCCTTAACCAGAGGGTGGAGGCAGGGGGAAATCAGTTAACTCTCAAAGCCCTTAACCAGAGGGGGAGGCAGGGGGAAATCAGTTAACTCTCAAAGCCCTTAACCAGAGGGTGGAGGCAGGGGGAAATCAGTTAACTCTCAAAGCCCTTAACCAGAGGGTGGAGGCAGGGTGAAATCAGTTAACTCTCAAAGCCCTTAACCAGAGAGGGGAGGCAGGGGGAAATCAGTTAACTCTCAAAGCCCTTAACCAGAGAGGGGAGGCAGGGGGAAATCAGTTAACTCTCAAAGCCCTTAACCAGAGAGGGGAGGCAGGGGGAAATCAGTTAACTCTCAAAGCCCTTAACCAGAGAGGGGAGGCAGGGGGAAATCAGTTAACTCTCAAAGCCCTTAACCAGAGGGTGGAGGCAGGGGGAAATCAGTTAACTCTCAAAGCCCTTAACCAGAGGGGGAGGCAGGTGGAAATCAGTTAACTCACAAAGCCCTTAACCAGAGGGGGAGGCAGGGGGAAATCAGTTAACTCTCAAAGCCCTTAACCAGAGAGGGGAGGCAGGGGGAAATCAGTTAACTCTCAAAGCCCTTAACCAGAGGGTGGAGGCAGGGGGAAATCAGTTAACTCTCAAAGCCCTTAACCAGAGGGGGAGGCAGGGGGAAATCAGTTAACTCTCAAAGCCCTTAACCAGAGGGTGGAGGCAGGGGGAAATCAGTTAACTCTCAAAGCCCTTAACCAGAGGGTGGAGGCAGGGGGAAATCAGTTAACTCTCAAAGCCCTTAACCAGAGAGCGGAGGCAGGGGGAAATCAGTTAACTCTCAAAGCCCTTAACCAGAGAGGGGAGGCAGGGGGAAATCAGTTAACTCTCAAAGCCCTTAACCAGAGGGTGGAGGCAGGGGGAAATCAGTTAACTCTCAAAGCCCTTAACCAGAGGGGGAGGCAGGGGGAAATCAGTTAACTCTCAAAGCCCTTAACCAGAGGGTGGAGGCAGGGGGAAATCAGTTAACTCTCAAAGCCCTTAACCAGAGGGTGGAGGCAGGGGGAAATCAGTTAACTCTCAAAGCCCTTAACCAGAGGGTGGAGGCAGGGGGAAATCAGTTAACTCTCAAAGCCCTTAACCAGAGAGGGGAGGCAGGGGGAAATCAGTTAACTCTCAAAGCCCTTAACCAGAGAGGGGAGGCAGGGGGAAATCAGTTAACTCTCAAAGCCCTTAACCAGAGGGTGGAGGCAGGGGGAAATCAGTTAACTCTCAAAGCCCTTAACCAGAGGGGGAGGCAGGGGGAAATCAGTTAACTCTCAAAGCCCTTAACCAGAGAGGGGAGGCAGGGGGAAATCAGTTAACTCTCAAAGCCCTTAACCAGAGGGTGGAGGCAGGGGGAAATCAGTTAACTCTCAAAGCCCTTAACCAGAGGGTGGAGGCAGGGGGAAATCAGTTAACTCTCAAAGCCCTTAACCAGAGAGGGGAGGCAGGGGGAAATCAGTTAACTCTCAAAGCCCTTAACCAGAGAGGGGAGGCAGGGGGAAATCAGTTAACTCTCAAAGCCCTTAACCAGAGGGTGGAGGCAGGGGGAAATCAGTTAACTCTCAAAGCCCTTAACCAGAGGGGGAGGCAGGGGGAAATCAGTTAACTCTCAAAGCCCTTAACCAGAGAGGGGAGGCAGGGGGAAATCAGTTAACTCTCAAAGCCCTTAACCAGAGGGGGAGGCAGGGGGAAATTAGTTAACTCTCAAAGCCCTTAACCAGAGAGGGGAGGCAGGGGGAAATCAGTTAACTCTCAAAGCCCTTAACCAGAGGGTGGAGGCAGGGGGGAAATCAGTTAACTCTCAAAACCCTTAACCAGAGGGTGGAGGCAGGGGGAAATCAGTTAACTCTCAAAGCCCTTAACCAGAGGGTGGAGGCAGGGGGAAATCAGTTAACTCTCAAAGCCCTTAACCAGAGGGTGGAGGCAGGGGGAAATCAGTTAACTCTCAAAGCCCTTAACCAGAGAGGGGAGGCAGGGGGAAATCAGTTAACTCTCAAAGCCCTTAACCAGAGAGGGGAGGCAGGGGGAAATCAGTTAACTCTCAAAGCCCTTAACCAGAGAGGGGAGGCAGGGGGAAATCAGTTAACTCTCAAAGCCCTTAACCAGAGGGGGAGGCAGGGTGAAATCAGTTAACTCTCAAAGCCCTTAACCAGAGAGGGGAGGCAGGGGGAAATCAGTTAACTCTCAAAGCCCTTAACCAGAGGGTGGAGGCAGGGGGGAAATCAGTTAACTCTCAAAACCCTTAACCAGAGGGTGGAGGCAGGGGGAAATCAGTTAACTCTCAAAGCCCTTAACCAGAGGGTGGAGGCAGGGGGAAATCAGTTAACTCTCAAAGCCCTTAACCAGAGGGGGAGGCAGGGGGAAATCAGTTAACTCTCAAAGCCCTTAACCAGAGAGGGGAGGCAGGGGGAAATCAGTTAACTCTCAAAGCCCTTAACCAGAGGGGGAGGCAGGGGAAATCAGTTAACTCTCAAAGCCCTTAACCAGAGAGGGAGGCAGGGGGAAATCAGTTAACTCTCAAAGCCCTTAACCAGAGAGGGGAGGCAGGGGGAAATCAGTTAACTCTCAAAGCCCTTAACCAGAGGGTGGAGGCAGGGGGTAAATCAGTTAACTCTCAAAGCCCTTAACCAGAGGGTGGAGGCAGGGGGTAAATCGGTTAACTCTCAAAGCCCTTAACCAGAGAGGGGAGGCAGGGGGAAATCAGTTAACTCTCAAAGCCCTTAACCAGAGGGTGGAGGCAGGGGGAAATCAGTTAACTCTCAAAGCCCTTAACCAGAGGGGGAGGCAGGGGGAAATCAGTTAACTCTCAAAGCCCTTAACCAGAGAGGGGAGGCAGGGGGAAATCAGTTAACTCTCAAAGCCCTTAACCAGAGGGGGAGGCAGGGGGTAAATCAGTTAACTCTCAAAGCCCTTAACCAGAGAGGGGAGGCAGGGTGAAATCAGTTAACTCTCAAAGCCCTTAACCAGAGGGGGAGGCAGGGGAAATCAGTTAACTCTCAAAGCCCTTAACCAGAGGGGGAGGCAGGGGGTAAATCAGTTAACTCTCAAAGCCCTTAACCAGAGAGGGGAGGCAGGGGGAAATCAGTTAACTCTCAAAGCCCTTAACCAGAGAGGGGAGGCAGGGGGAAATCAGTTAACTCTCAAAGCCCTTAACCAGAGGGTGGAGGCAGGGGGAAATCAGTTAACTCTCAAAGCCCTTAACCAGAGAGGGGAGGCAGGGGGAAATCAGTTAACTCTCAAAGCCCTTAACCAGAGGGGGAGGCAGGGGGAAATCAGTTAACTCTCAAAGCCCTTAACCAGAGAGGGGAGGCAGGGGGAAATCAGTTAACTCTCAAAGCCCTTAACCAGAGGGTGGAGGCAGGGGGGAAATCAGTTAACTCTCAAAATCCTTAACCAGAGGGTGGAGGCAGGGGGAAATCAGTTAACTCTCAAAGCCCTTAACCAGAGGGTGGAGGCAGGGGGAAATCAGTTAACTCTCAAAGCCCTTAACCAGAGGGGGAGGCAGGGGGAAATCAGTTAACTCTCAAAGCCCTTAACCAGAGAGGGGAGGCAGGGAGAAATCAGTTAACTCTCAAAGCCCTTAACCAGAGGGTGGAGGCAGGGGGTAAATCAGTTAACTCTCAAAGCCCTTAACCAGAGAGGGGAGGCAGGGGGAAATCAGTTAACTCTCAAAGCCCTTAACCAGAGAGGGGAGGCAGGGGGAAATCAGTTAACTCTCAAAGCCCTTAACCAGAGGGTGGAGGCAGGGGGAAATCAGTTAACTCTCAAAGCCCTTAACCAGAGGGGGAGGCAGGGGAAATCAGTTAACTCTCAAAGCCCTTAACCAGAGGGGGAGGCAGGGGGAAATCAGTTAACTCTCAAAGCCCTTAACCAGAGAGGGGAGGCAGGGGGAAATCAGTTAACTCTCAAAGCCCTTAACCAGAGGTTGGAGGCAGGGGGAAATCAGTTAACTCTCAAAGCCCTTAACCAGAGAGGGGAGGCAGGGGGAAATCAGTTAACTCTCAAAGCCCTTAACCAGAGAGGGGAGGCAGGGGGAAATCAGTTAACTCTCAAAGCCCTTAACCAGAGGGTGGAGGCAGGGGGAAATCAGTTAACTCTCAAAGCCTTTAACCAGAGGGGGAGGCAGGGGGAAATCAGTTAACTCTCAAAGCCCTTAACCAGAGAGGGGAGGCAGGGGGAAATCAGTTAACTCTCAAAGTCCTTAACCAGAGGGGGAGGCAGGGGGAAATCAGTTAACTCTCAAAGCCCTTAACCAGAGAGGGGAGGCAGGGGGAAATCAGTTAACTCTCAAAGCCCTTAGCCAAAGGGTGGAGGCAGGGGGAAATCAGTTAACTCTCAAAGCACTTAACCAGAGGGGGAGGCAGGGGTAATCAGTTAACTCTCAAAGCCCTTAACCAGAGGGGGAGGCAGGGGGAAATCAGTTAACTCTCAAAGCCCTTAACCAGAGGGTGGAGGCAGGGGGAAATCAGTTAACTCTCAAAGCCCTTAACCAGAGGGGGAGGCAGGGGGAAATCAGTTAACTCTCAAAGCCCTTAACCAGAGGGGGAGGCAGGGGGAAATCAGTTAACTCTCAAAGCCCTTAACCAGAGAGGGGAGGCAGGGGGTAATCAGTTAACTCTCAAAGCCCTTAGCCAAAGGGTGGAGGCAGGGGGAAATCAGTTAACTCTCAAAGCACTTAACCAGAGGGGGAGGCAGGGAGAAATCAGTTAACTCTCAAAGCCCTTAACCAGAGGGGGAGGCAGGGGGAAATCAGTTAACTCTCAAAGCCCTTAACCAGAGAGGGGAGGCAGGGGGTAATCAGTTAACTCTCAAAGCCCTTAGCCAAAGGGTGGAGGCAGGGGGAAATCAGTTAACTCTCAAAGCCCTTAACCAGAGGGGGAGGCAGGGGAAATCAGTTAACTCTCAAAGCCCTTAACCAGAGGGGGAGGCAGGGGGTAATCAGTTAACTCTCAAAGCCCTTAGCCAAAGGGTGGAGGCAGGGGGAAATCAGTTAACTCTCAAAGCCCTTAACCAGAGGGGGAGGCAGGGGAAATCAGTTAACTCTCAAAGCCCTTAACCAGAGAGGGGAGGCAGGGGGTAATCAGTTAACTCTCAAAGCCCTTAGCCAAAGGGTGGAGGCAGGGGGAAATCAGTTAACTCTCAAAGCCCTTAACCAGAGTGGGAGGCAGGGGAAATCAGTTAACTCTCAAAGCCCTTAACCAGAGTGGGAGGCAGGGGGAAATCAGTTAACTCTCAAAGCCCTTAACCAGAGTGGGAGGCAGGGGTAATCAGTTAACTCTCAAAGCCCTTAACCAGAGGGTGGAGGCAGGGGGAAATCAGTTAACTCACAAAGCCCTTAACCAGAGAGGGGAGGCAGGGGGTAATCAGTTAACTCTCAAAGCCCTTAGCCAAAGGGTGGAGGCAGGGGGAAATCAGTTAACTCTCAAAGCCCTTAACCAGAGTGGGAGGCAGGGGAAATCAGTTAACTCTCAAAGCACTTAACCAGAGGGGGAGGCAGGGGTAATCAGTTAACTCTCAAAGCCCTTAACCAGAGGGGGAGGCAGGGGGAAATCAGTTAACTCTCAAAGCCCTTAACCAGAGGGTGGAGGCAGGGGGAAATCAGTTAACTCTCAAAGCCCTTAACCAGAGGGGGAGGCAGGGGGAAATCAGTTAACTCTCAAAGCCCTTAACCAGAGGGGGAGGCAGGGGGAAATCAGTTAACTCTCAAAGCCCTTAACCAGAGAGGGGAGGCAGGGGGTAATCAGTTAACTCTCAAAGCCTTTAGCCAAAGGGTGGAGGCAGGGGGAAATCAGTTAACTCTCAAAGCCCTTAACCAGATAGGGGAGGCAGGGGGAAATCAGTTAACTCTCAAAGCCCTTAACCAGAGAGGGGAGGCAGGGGGTAATCAGTTAACTCTCAAAGCCCTTAGCCAAAGGGTGGAGGCAGGGGGAAATCAGTTAACTCTCAAAGCCCTTAACCAGAGGGGGAGGCAGGGGAAATCAGTTAACTCTCAAAGCACTTAACCAGAGGGGGAGGCAGGGGTAATCAGTTAACTCTCAAAGCCCTTAACCAGAGGGGGAGGCAGGGGGAAATCAGTTAACTCTCAAAGCCCTTAACCAGAGGGTGGAGGCAGGGGGAAATCAGTTAACTCTCAAAGCCCTTAACCAGAGGGGGAGGCAGGGGGAAATCAGTTAACTCTCAAAGCCCTTAACCAGAGGGGGAGGCAGGGGGAAATCAGTTAACTCTCAAAGCCCTTAACCAGAGAGGGGAGGCAGGGGGTAATCAGTTAACTCTCAAAGCCTTTAGCCAAAGGGTGGAGGCAGGGGGAAATCAGTTAACTCTCAAAGCCCTTAACCAGATAGGGGAGGCAGGGGGAAATCAGTTAACTCTCAAAGCCCTTAACCAGAGAGGGGAGGCAGGGGGAAATCAGTTAACTCTCAAAGCCCTTAACCAGAGGGTGGAGGCAGGGGGTAAATCAGTTAACTATCAAAGCCCTTAACCAGAGAGGGGAGGCAGGGGGAAATCAGTTAACTCTCAAAGCCCTTAACCAGAGGGTGGAGGCAGGGGGTAAATCAGTTAACTCTCAAAACCCTTAACCAGAGGGTGGAGGCAGGGGGAAATCAGTTAACTCTCAAAGCCCTTAACCAGAGGGGGAGGCAGGGGGAAATCAGTTAACTCTCAAAGCCCTTAACCAGAGAGGGGAGGCAGGGGGAAATCAGTTAACTCTCAAAGCCCTTAACCAGAGAGGGGAGGCAGGGGGAAATCAGTTAACTCTCAAAGCCATTAACCAGAGGGTGGAGGCAGGGGGTAAATCAGTTAACTATCAAAGCCCTTAACCTGAGAGGGGAGGCAGGGGGAAATCAGTTAACTCTCAAAGCCCTTAACCAGAGAGGGGAGGCAGGGGGAAATCAGTTAACTCTCAAAGCCCTTAACCAGAGAGGGGAGGCAGGGGGAAATCAGTTAACTCTCAAAGCCCTTAACCAGAGGGTGGAGGCAGGGGGAAATCAGTTAACTCTCAAAGCACTTAACCAGAGGGGGAGGCAGGGGTAATCAGTTAACTCTCAAAGCCCTTAACCAGAGGGGGGGAGGCAGGGGGAAATCAGTTAACTCTCAAAGCACTTAACCAGAGAGGGGAGGCAGGGGGAAATCAGTTAACTCTCAAAGCCCTTAACCAGAGGGTGGAGGCAGGGGGTAAATCAGTTAACTCTCAAAACCCTTAACCAGAGGGTGGAGGCAGGGGGAAATCAGTTAACTCTCAAAGCCCTTAACCAGAGAGGGGAGGCAGGGGGAAATCAGTTAACTCTCAAAGCCCTTAACCAGAGGGTGGAGGCAGGGGGAAATCAGTTAACTCTCAAAGCACTTAACCAGAGAGGGGAGGCAGGGGGAAATCAGTTAACTCTCAAAGCCCTTAACCAGAGGGGGGAGGCAGGGGGAAATCAGTTAACTCTCAAAGCCCTTAACCAGAGAGGGGAGGCAGGGGTAATCAGTTAACTCTCAAAGCCCTTAACCAGAGGGTGGAAGCAGGGGGAAATCAGTTAACTCTCAAAGCACTTAACCAGAGAGGGGAGGCAGGGGGAAATCAGTTAACTCTCAAAGCCCTTAACCAGAGGGGGGAGGCAGGGGGAAATCAGTTAACTCTCAAAGCCCTTAACCAGAGAGGGGAGGCAGGGGTAATCAGTTAACTCTCAAAGCCCTTAACCAGAGGGGGGAGGCAGGGGGTAAATCAGAAAACTCTCAAAGCACTTAACCAGAGAGGGGAGGCAGGGGGAAACCAGTTAACTCTCAAAGCCCTTAACCAGAGAGGGGAGGCAGGGGGAAATCAGTTAACTCTCAAAGCCCTTAGCCAAAGGGTGGAGGCAGGGGGAAATCAGTTAACTCTCAAAGCACTTAACCAGAGGGGGAGGCAGGGGTAATCAGTTAACTCTCAAAGTCCTTAACCAGAGGGGGGAGGCAGGAGGAAATCAGTTAACTCTCAAAGCACTTAACCAGAGGGGGGGAGGCAGGGAGAAATCAGTTAACTCTCAAAGCCCTTAACCAGAGGGGGGAGGCAGGGGGAAATCAGTTAACTCTCAAAGCCCTTAACCAGAGAGGGGAGGCAGGGGGAAATCAGTTAACTCTCAAAGCCCTTAACCAGAGGTTGGAACCAGGGGTAAATCAGTTAACTCTCAAAACCCTTAACCAGAGGGTGGAGGCAGGGGGAAATCAGTTAACTATCAAAGCCCTTAACCAGAGGTTGGAGCCAGGGGTAAATCAGTTAACTCTCAAAGCCCTTAACCAGAGGGCGGGGGGAGGCAGGGGCAAATCAGTTAACTCTCAAAGCCCTTAACCAGAGGGTGGAGGAGGGGGAAATAAATTAACCATGGCACGTTCTTTTTCTGTTGCAATTTATAAAAATTTTAACTTTGCTACTTTACAAAGCCATGATTTATCTACAGTCGCTCAAAAAGGTATGGGAACACTATGGTTGATTGCAGAATTCAGAAAAAATATCTGGCAACGATTTTTTTAGATCTTCTTTAGTGATCTGGCAACCTTCGTATCACGGGACACAAAGGTTGCCAGATCACTAATTTCAAAAAAAAAATCGTTGCCAGATATTTTTTCTGAATTCTGCAATCAACCCTAGTGTTCGGATACTTTTTTGAGCGACTGTACATTAGCTACGCTGAAAGAAGAAATTGCAACTGGCTCACATCTCAATACCAGTAGACGATTCACTGATTGATTGATAAGAAGATCACGCTAACTTTAACCGTGATGCAGAAAGGGAAGAATTCTGAAAATTTGCACCTAGGGGGAATCCGGGTCGTAGTTCTCGGGAAAAATTTGACCTTCGACATATCCTTCAAGTTGAAATAGTGGTCACCTAAAGGTCAAACCATGATCTACGAATGCTAGAAACTTGAAAATCGGCATCTGGGGTGCTTCGGGTTGTAGATGTCGCAAACGTTAAGAGATTTCGGATCCGGAGGGTTCTTCGAGATCAAAGGTCAAATTTAGACCCATCAATGCTAGAGAGCTAAATATTGGTTCCTGGAGGTCATCCGGGTCGTAGGTCACAGAAATGTTGTGAAATTTTGGATGCAATGTGTCCTTCGAGGCCAAATATAGATCTACCGCTGCAGAGGGATAAATATGAATTTTCTTCTTCCAAGTCACCGATGACGATTACAATGGGATCGATTTAATTATATTTCGATTATTTTTTCATGTTGCCAGAAAAAAATAAAAAAAAAAAAACAGAAATTAAAACAAAATAGTGGCTTTTATTTTAGGAGATTTCTCTTTTCAATGGTTATGGTTACCCACAAGGCCTTTCGCAAGTTTAATCATATCTCCACAAAGTTCAATAGAGTTTCAAGATCCATTAACTTTTTTAAAAACTTTTCATCAGTTTTGTCTCTTTATACTCCGGAGATTTTTGTTTCCTTTTCTCTCGGCAGGAAGTTCCCTTCAATTTCATCCGAATTCGCGACATACAAGACAACAGGCTTTAAATGTCACTTTTCCTTATTATTGCCAGATTTATTGCAGAGCAAAGAGAATGAAAATCAATCCCATTCCCACATTTCCCTCCTCTCCTTCCTGCCGAGATTTTTCCCATTGCCAGAGCAATCTCCCTTCTGCAATATTCTCGTGATCTACCCAACGTCTGGCGTTGAGATTTATCTCCGCAAAATTCCCCGCCCTGCCCACGGTCAGTAGGGGACACCGATGGGCTTGGAAAGGCCGCTGTCCGTCGAATGGGACGGGAGGCTACCATCTGTCTCATCTGTCTCCCAACAGCTGTTCCAGTGGGTCCCCTCCCCCAACCTTCTCTGAGCCTTCGGGGTCCATGTGACCTGGACATTTAGCCCATGGTGTGCAAAAAAGTGCCACTCAGAGGTAAAACAACCCAACCCAACGTCTGATTTATTTATAATAACTGTTCTGTTAACAGTCCTCTGTTAACAGAACCTCTGTTAACAGTCTAGACAGATTCAAATCGAGCTCATACATGGAGCAACATTTCCACGCGCCAAGTGTTCTAAGCTTAATAACGAATGGAAAGATTTTAGTATCATTAGGTCACGCCTAACATTCCTCGTTGACAGGGATTGCCTCAACCTATACCCGCCCTGCCCACGGTCAGTAGGGGACACCGATGGACTTGGAGAGGCCGCCGTCCGTCGGATGGGACGTTAAGCCGTGGCTCCGTATGCGGGAGAGCCATAATCTTTGCACGTTAAAGAACACGCTGGATGGCCTTGACGGGAGGCTATCATCTGTCTCCCAACAGCTGTTTCAGTGGGTCCCCTCCCTCTCTGAGCCTTCGGGATCCTTGTGACCTGGTCATTTAGCCAATGGTGTGCAAAAAAGTGCCGCTCAGAGATAAAACAACCCAACATTAAAGAACACACTGGATGACCTTGACGGGAGGCTACCATCTGTCACCCAACAGCTGTTCCAGTGGGTCCACTCCCCCAACCTTCTCTGAATCTTCGGGGTCCTTGTGACCTGGCCATTTAGCCCATGGTGTGCAAAAAAGTACTGCTCAGAGATAAAACAACCCAACATTAAAGAACACACTGGATGGCCTTGACGGGAGGCTACCATCTGTTTCCCAACAGCTGTTCCAGTGGGTCCCCTCAACCCTCTCTGAGCCTTCGGGGTCCTTATGACCTGTCCATTTAGCTCAAGAGAGGAGACAAAACGATCCCAACCTTCATTTATATTATTATTTTTTTAAAGTGAATACAAAATTGCACCTACTGTATTTGGTTTCTATAAAAGTGTTTCGGATGCAACTGGCAGATTTGTTTAAGCGGCAGCTCCCATCCCCAATAATCGAGCATTTATAAATATCCAAAAATGAAAAATCTAATTTAATCTCTTTGAAAACGAGCGTTCCATATTCGTCAGAGACGATAATTTATTTTTTAATTTTTCATCTTCTTCAGTCTTATCGTTTGGCCTCCAAAGTCTCTTAACGAAACAGATTTGTTTTCACGAGGTTCATTTCATTGTTTACTTCTCGCATTTTCGAAAGGAAGTGATCGACATAGTCACGTGCTTGCCATTCCACTTCCCTTCTCAAAGGAAGAATTGGAGCTGCATCTACCACTTCATTTGACGATGAGCTCAGAGCAAATATAATCTTTTAAGGCACTAATCCAATCACTTCTAGTCCAATGGCACCTACGTCACTTATCTTGGAACGAAAGGACAGACTGGATTGCCTGTCCAACTGAAAGAGATTTTTAGAAATTAGTGATCTGGCAACCTTCGTGTCTAAAAAAGCCAGGATGGCAATTATTAATAATACTTCTGCTAAATGATTTTTCTTAAATAGTGTACAGTCGCGCAAAAAAGTATCCTGACACTATGGTTGATTATAGAATTCAGAAAAAACATCTGGCAACGATTTTTTTTCTTAAAATTAGTGAATTTAAATTAAATTAAAATTAGTGGGTTAATTAGTGATATGGCAACCTTCGTGTCACGTGACGCGAAGGTTGCCAGATCACTGATTTCTAAAAAAAAAATCGTTGCCAGATATTTTTTTCTGAATTCTGTAATCAACCATAGTGTTCGGATATTTTTTGAACGACTGTAGGTGGTCATATTATTTTGATACTAGATCGTGTGGGCTCACTCACGGAAATATTGAGCGTGTGCAGTTACCGTTCACAGCAAACTGGAGCGTGTGCAGTAACTGCACACGCTCCAGTTTGCTGTGAACGGTAACTGGAGCGTGTACAGTTGCTGTACACGCTCCAGATATTTTTCCTGAATTCTGTAATCACGTGACACGAAGGTTGCCAGATCACTAATCTCTAAAAAAAAATCGTTGCCAGATATTTTTTCTGAATTCTGCAATCAACCATAGTGTTCGGATATTTTTTATGAGCGACTGTACATCACCGAGGGTTATTTATGCTTTTTCTACAGAAAAAAAACTCTGAACCTTCACTGATCGTAGAATCTGAATCGCCGTTTGGCTGATAACAATAACCACCTGTCAGTTGATTCCTTTCGTCGCGAGTGATCGCTTTCAACCATCGATCAAATATTAATAATTTCAAAGAGCTCATCCCTTCTGCAACGAAGATTCATTCTCTGTGATACGAAGCACCAATCTGATTGGCTCTTTCTCTCGCCAATGATTTGATTTCGATCTCTCCATGTGCACGAGCTGAAAAGGAGAGAAAAGAACATTTCGGAAGATGGAGACTTAAATTCCCTCGCGATGTCGTTTCTCGCTCTATCACAACAGTAGGAAGAGGAATGGGTTCAAATTACACTTCTGCAGTTGATTGCATTTTCATACTCTCAACCGAACACTCGTTCTCTTACTTCGATGCCATTCCGATGAAAGGAAATGATTAACCCCCCCCCCCCCTTTGCCATTGATCTCACAGCATCAACAGCGAGCTCGATGGATAAACGTCTCTGAGCAGATTTGCTGACTGCTTAGATCAACTTCCGCGTTAAATGAGCGCTGTGATCACGTGATCTAACTTCCCCTCCCCTCTTCCGCCGTGGGCAGTGTCGGAGCGACGCCGTGATGGATGCGCAAATGGATATTTCTAATCCTGCAAACGATGGAAAATGTGGGGCACGTGTTTCCCTCTGCAATCTCCTACGTAATGAGATCAACCAATTTGGTGAGTGGGGGGGGGGGACGTAATGTTGGTTTGGGGGAAAAAATCAAACCGATTGGTTGGTTTTTTACCTCTCTGTGGTACTTTTTTTGGCACCCAGTGGGCTAAATGGCTAGGTCACAAGGACCCTAAAAGCTCAGAGAAGATTGGGGGGAAAAGAATCCACTGGGCAGCAGTCGAAGAGACAGATCGAAGTCCCCATCCAGCGTGTTCTTTAATGTGTCCACAGGGTATGGCTCTCCTGTACACGGCATTAATGTCCCATTCGACAGAGAGCAGCCTTTACAAACCCATCGGCGATCCCTTTCTGACCAAGGGAGTTTTTCGGAGATAAATCTCAACTCTGGCCCAATTGTAATCGAGCCTAGATTCTCAACAACTGTAGAATCTGTTGAAATCTTGATTCGTAATTTTTTTCACTTTAAAGGGAATAAGAAATAAACGAAATTGAAATCGAGATAACCGCCGTTTATTAGATGTAATGATTTGATTGGTCCCTTGTAGATCTACAGAAACGAAAAGTTTCAGAACTTTGTTCGGAAAATTGCGACAACTAAACGAATGCTTCTTCGAAACCCGATAAAAAACACATTTCGTTTCTTTCCGAATTTAAGAGCGAATATTCATCAAACAAAGTGGGAGCCTTTAATCAGACAGAGAAGCTAAGAAGCATCTCACGTGTCAATCATTGTGTATCAAGAGTCTTGAGAAAGAATCTGGGATCATATTTCTTCCCTTCACAGATCCTCGAAGCCTTGGCTTTGCAAGTGCAGCAGATAAGACGTAGCAGCATCATCATCAACAACATCAATCCGTACCCAACATTGAAAGACGACAGCATTCGATTTCATTCGAAAAGGATTCTCTGCTTTGATATCAGTCTGCTCCCTCGATCTCTTCTTGTCGTCAAGGCAACGGATGCGAAAGATGTGATGAAGTTTGCCAAGCCAGCATCTGCCAACCCACTGCCTCAATATCTACGAAATAGATCTGCCTCGAGGTTTCTAAACTTGATTTGGCCAATCACTTTTTGCATTCTTTCAAACAAAAAGCACTCACAGTAGAATTCTATTTCAAGTTTGTTTTCTTTTTAAATGTGCAAGCTTTGTTTAAAGTGATGACAAATTTTTCTGTCCGAACTCATCTTCTTATTTCCAGATCTGTGGCTCGTTCTCGGGCAGAACTGCGACGACAGCGACCTCAAGCGTTGCATGGATGAACTGAAGGTGCTCACCAATAACCAAGATTTGGCGTTTGCTAAGAACGAAGCAGAGTTGACACATGTATGTCGGTGAGTAACATCGAAAATGAAAATCAGATCTTACAATAAGAATAGAATTTTTTATTTTATTTTAGTGAGATATGAATCGAAGACCTGATTGCTAATCAAATGCTTTCTCCTATCTACCATTCCTGCAATAGGTCAGGGATTTATCACAGAAATAGGAATTCTTGGGCTAGTGCCTCAATGAATGAATTCTCTCCAATTTCGTGTATTTTGCATCTAAACTTTCCTTAATTTTTCAAAATCACGAAAGTTCTTTTCAAGAACGTAACCAGGATTCCAGGATTTAGTTTAGCGGGGTGGGGGGGGGGGGCGTCTATGAATAAGACTTGAATGATGTTGTTTCTCAATTCCTAAAATATTGTATCGGACAAGAAAGGTCGAAACGATATTTTAAATGGAATAAAAATTTATAGTTGTTTTTTAAATCTATTTTTAGTATCGGGCATATACTGTGGGGGTAAATTAATATTGTACAAAGACAGATTCTGTTTTGGATTTTGTGTAGGATGACCGGATTTTTTTGGGGGGGAGGGGGGACTCATGGGCACGTCCCTGGTTCTTTTAGAGGAATGCGAAAGAGATACAATAATGCGATATAGAAACTAAACTTAGAGCATTATTCTTTTTATTTTGGAGAAAATATTAGAGTTAAAAAATTAAAGATCGTTGCTTTAGCTTACTTTAATTATTAATTACCAAACAACAATTATTTTTTGAAACAGTTTTTTTTTACTGTGATTCAAAGTAAAAAAGGAGTTCTCATCCATCTCACTCTTCTTTTTTACTCTCGTTTTTCCATTCATCCATCCTGAAAATGTTTTTCTATAAATCCCTTTTTTAATTCATTCTTAACACCTTTTTATCTCACCTATTTATCACTCTCAACCTATCTTTTCCTATTCTGCATTTCATCCATGCTAAAAATAAAAATTCTAATTTTATCTTCACTGCATCTGCCACTCCTCCTCCCATCTTTTTCTGCATGTTTTGCCTTTCATCCACCTCATGTAACATTTCTCCCCGTTATCTCTCTGACATCTTCTTGATGCGTCCCCACGTGTCACGTGAACTAATGTGGTTTCTTCCCCCTCCCCCCACAGCCACCTTCAAGAGGCCATGCAGTGTATCAATGGAATCACCTTACGTTATCTCTCTGACATCTTCTTGATGCGTCCCCACGTGTCACGTGAACTAATGTGGTTTCTTCCCCCTCCCCCCACAGCCACCTTCAAGAGGCCATGCAGTGTATCAATGGAATGACCTTACGTTGTTTCGATTACCAGCAGAGGGAGCTCTACCGTGTCCTCACCAGCGGAGCCCAAGAGTTACTCTCTGACCTCTGCACTGAGGGATCAAAGTTTCGTTCACGTAAGTAAAACACCTCGATCCTTTCTTCTGTCCATCCCACTTTTCGCCTGAATCGCAACCGATATTTCGTCTTGGCATCATCAGAATCGACTTTTTATTTGGTGAGGTATTGTAATCTTAATTTAACGTTACAGAGATGGTAGAATATTGAATCTGTTATTTGGTAAATATTTTCTTCTTCGTAATTAACTCTCCTAATCTGAGACTCTCGACAGCATCTTAAAAAATTAAACATTTCTTTTTTGTAGGTTTCTTTATTTAACAGTTCAACTAAAGAATGACAAAAATGCATTTTCCTCCGTTTTCCCGTAACAATCGGAATGATTTTTTCGGAGCCGAAGATCAAATGAACAACATTGTTATTGTTTCTGTTAATGCAAATCGATGACTAGTGATTTTTTTTCTTTCCATTCCCTCTTGACTGCGATGCTGTCCCGCATCAAATTGTATATTTTGCCTTGAAGTTAATAAATGATATATTTATGGAGGATTCTTTTAAATGATTTTTTTTATTTTTTAGTGGAAAGAATGCATTTCTGTTTCTTTTTTTTTTAAAAAGGATGAAGTTTTATATAATTCATCGTTGAAGAGGCGTGAAAAATTTCCTTCACTTGAAATTTGAAAATATATATATATCAAACATTTTGTGTATGTTAAATCGATGAAATTATAAGGTGTCAGATTTAGAAATGTAACCATAGTTATGCTGTTTGCTGTTGCCCCCCCCCCAAAAAAAAAAAAAACTCCTCTTCCCACTTTTCACCTCGATACAAATCGTTTCGTTTGCTATTTTTCCCTCCAAACCAAAATCCTGCAGACTCCTCTCAAGGCATTTGATAAAAAATGAAAATATTCTGGTTACTAAAATTTTCCTTCGGATTCGCAGAAAGTCATGAACACAAAACGTAACTTTAAAATTCAGGATGAGTACAAATAATCTGAGCGGGTCAAAAAATTTCTTTTCAAAAATCTAAAAGGCCTTCGGAAATGAAGCTGACACCATTGTAAATAAATCATCAAAAGGTTTTCTTAGACGCCTTGATGAAGTTCAATTTCTGTTTCGTTTGATATTCTGCAACCATCAAAGTATTGTTCAGTTTCCTGGCAAACATTTCTCAGAATATGATGATCAATTTTCCGAATAGGGATTTTTTTTTTTACAAAAGATCCTATTTGGAGTTTGTAGAGTCCAAGTATCAAAGAAAGTATTCCTAATACAATAAAAAAAAATGATATGGTTCAGAAAGTCTTAAAGATTATAACTGAATCCTTCATTGATAATGAATATGACGATTTTTTTTACAGATGTTTACTGATGGGGATTACTTCTCCAATGAAAATATCAGTACAGCTGCTTTTGACATACCAGACAAAAATGTTTTTGAAGAATTTAAATTTGCAGCAGATGATACTATTTTGCATGCTGAATTGTTTGTTATATAGAAGACAATTACATGGGGTTGAAATAAATTTACTTAATGAAAATGTGGTGTTGTTAACAGATTGCAAAGCAGCCTTGTTGGCCTTGGAAAATGACAGTTGTAATAATAATCATTATGAGATCATAATAGATATTTTCAAACTATACACTAAATCTGTTATAAAAGGTAATAATATTATTCTTCAATGGTTGGATTGTATTGTTTTACCTCTGAGCGGCACTTTTTTGCACACCATGGGCTAAATGGCCAGGCCACAAGGACCCCGAAGGATCAGAGAAGGTTGGGGGAGGGGACCCACTGGAATAGCTGTTGGGAGACAGATGGTAGCCTCCCGTCAAGGCCATCCAGCGTGTTCTTTAACGTGCACAGGATATGGCTCTCCCGCACACGGAGCCACGGCTTAACGTCCCATCCGACGGACGGCGACCTTTCCAAGCCCATCGGTGTTCCCTACTGACCGTGGGCAAGGCGGGTAATTTTGCGGAGATAAATCTCAACGCTGACCCAGCTGGGACTCGAACCTGGGAACTACAGATTACGAGCCTGGCGCGCTACCGACTGAGCCACCCCCGCCCCATTCTTCAATGGTTGCCTAGCCAATGTGGAAGGGCCGGCAATGAGAATGGGGACAAATTAGCTAAGGATGCTATTAATTTATAAGCATTTACAACTTTACCTTCATTTCTTATATGTCTGAAAAGGAAAAAGATATTCAAGAACTAAATACATATTTCAAATTTCATGCTCCAATTAATAGTAACTTTAGATATTATCTTGATGAAAACGCTTCATTTTTTAAGCAATTCAATTTCAGTAGACAAGATATTATTTGAATCATAAGGTACTGCTGCACTTAATAACTACCTTTTTAAAATCAAGAAGAGACAGTCGGATTTGTGCAACATCTGTGAAGTTAAAGAGACTGTTTCCCATGTGTTGCTAAATTGGGAAAAATATGATGAAGCCAGAAAAATCTTTTTTGAAGCACTTCGTTACAAATGCAATCTAACTGAATATACACTGCAAAATATTTTGAATCCCGATAATTCTTTTAAATTGGATATCTTTCAACTTTTAATTGGTTTCCTTCGGTTATCAATGCTATATAATAGCGTATAAGTATAAAACTTGGACTTCAATTTCGTTTTTTTTTCCTAAAGGATATAAATATCAGATTCAGCCAAAGAACATTTTTAATTTTCTGCCATGTGTATATATAAGAATCTTCTTCCTTGGTATATTTTTGTCATATATACAAGTTTTTTTTTTATATTGTGCATTTTTCTAAGTGTATATGTAATGTTAGTATTGCATTAACTGTTTCTAAGTATTTCAGTTTCTTTAATTGTTTTGGGGTAGAAGTGTTCAACTAAACATCCAGAGGCGTGTAATGTAAAATAAATAAATAAATAAATAGGGATTTTTTTCTATGGTGTAACTTTTAATTTGTATCTTTTACTTTTCAAATATAAATTTTCAAAATTGCTGAAATCGTTTGTAATTATCCTGTAGATGAATTTAAAATAAATAAAAATTATTTCGGGCCGTGGCCCCTTGTGCAGGAGAGATATATTTTGTCTATATGGATAGCCTTGACGGGAGGCGACCATCTGTCTCCATACAGCTGTCCTGTGAGTCCTCTTCCCACAAATCTTCTCTGAACTCTTGTGTTCCTCCTCGAGACCTTGGGACGGGGGTGGCTCAGTCGGTAGCGCGCCAGGCTCGTAATCTGTAGTTCCCAGGTTCGAGTTCCAGCTGTGTCAGCGTTGAGATTTATCTCCGCAAAAATTCCCCGCCCCGCCCACGGTCAGTAGGGGACACCGATGGGCTTGGAAAGGCCGCCGTCCGTCGGATGGGACGTTAAGCCGTGGCCCCGTGTGCGGGAGAGTCATACCCTGTGCACGTTAAAGAACACGCTGGATGACCTTGACGGGAGGCTACCATCTGTCTCCCAACAGCTGTTCCAGTGGGTCCCCTCCCCCAACCTTCTCTGAGCCTTCGGAGTCCATGTGACCTGGCCATTTAGCCCATGGTGTGCAAAAAAGTGCCGCTCAGAGGTAAATCAACCCAACCCAACCTCGAGACCTGGCCATTTTTCCATTGTGTGTAAAAAAAAATCCGCTCAGAGGTAAAACAAAACCCAACCGTTAACCAAACGCTTTGCCATCGTATTCCACTAATGCAATGTGAATTGGATTCGCTCTTGATGAGCCTTGGGAGTGATCCTATTCTAACATCTTTTCAGTTTAGATCCTCACTCATGAAAAAAAAAATACACCATTTTCAAAAGTTTTCGATAAAAGCGTTAATTTTGGTATTTCTAAGAGTCCATAGACCGTTTCGAAATCAACGTGAAAATATAAATCACTCAGATAAGTTCAAGAATGATTAGTTTCTAAATGATACTTAACAGAGCAAATGCTGAAGTCTCTTAAGGTCACGTTTTTCAAACGGAACGCTTGACCAATGAGCTGTCAGCGTCGTTCTTCTTTTCGCGTCAACATGGCGCCCATTAACCACGTGATGCCACTGGCCAATGAAGAGTTGCGAATGAATGAATTATCTTGAGTCTCTCCATCTGCAGAGGTCCACCCACAAACCATCGATCAAGACAATGTAACTGCTTTCTGGTGGATCGGGGCCATAATTGAAACTCGAGTATTTCTTCCTCCCTTTGCATGAACTGAATGGCAATTACTCACTTCTCTCATTAACATAATTTAGCAGGTAGGAGAGAGTTCTGATACTTACTTCAGTTGCTGTAAAGAACCCTTTTAACTTTCTGTTATTGCCTGCAAGTCGATAGAAGACCTATAAATGCTTTCAGTTAATCCGAATAAACTTGTCAAAGTATGAACTAAACGAACTCTCATTTTTTAGGAGGCACCAACCTTTTCAAGCCAAAACCTTACTTTACTCTTGAGTTATGATAAGAGGAAGCTTTATGCTAAATTTTACCGCCCCAACTCTTACCGTTAAAAAGATTATCGCTGACACACAAATTTTCTAAGTTATGTGTAATCTGGTGTTCCAAAGTTCGAGTCCCAACTATGCCCCCACTGAGATTTATCTGCGCTCCCCTCCCCCTCCCTCTGTCAGAAAGGAGATACCGATGAGCCAGGGTCAGTCAGATGGGACGTTAATCCGTGGCATCGTGTATGAGAGAGCCGTACCCTATGCACGTTAAAGAACACGCTGGATAGCCTTGAGAAGAGATTACCATCTGTCTCCCAACAGCAGTGGGTACCCTCCCCCCAACCTTCTCTGAGCCCTTGTGGTCCTTGTGACCTGGCCCTTTAGCTCATTATGTGGAAAAAAGTGCCCCGCTCAGAGTTAAAACAACCCATCTTTAAATCAGGGCCGATTTTAACGTGCAGCTCTAACATGTTTGTGAAGTTCCAGAAGGCCAATGTGAAGCTCGAAATTCAATTTATTTTAATTCATTCATCATTTTTCTTTTGCAAATCAAAATTCTTGGGATTGGCTCAACTATTAGCGTGCCAGGCTCCTAATCCGATAGTCGTAGGTTCGAGTCTCCGGAGACCAGATTTTACCCACCAACATGAACTCTGACCTCAGCGAGAAATGAGAAAAAGACGGACTTGAAATGCGCAACTTCCGTCGGAAGGAACGTCACACCGTGGTCCTCGTGTACAAGAGAATCGTACCCTGGGCATACTAGAGAATACACTGGGTAGCTTTGAAGGAAAGTTTCCATCTACCTCTGTTAACAACTGTCCAGTTCACCCCGTGTCTTTGAGCCTTTGGGGTCCTTGTGACCTTGCCATTTAGACCATTATGTGCAAAAAGCAAACCCTTCAGCCCAAATCCGTTGTTGTTGAATAATGTCACGTGATTCCTGCAAATTCAATTAGAATTTTGTACTGAATAGCAATAAGGAATGGAAACGCGAATAATCTTAATCTCACACTTTTTATCAGGTTAGTTGGTTTTACGTGTGAATGGCACTTTTTTGCACACAATGGACTAAATGGTCAGGTCATAAGAACCCCAGGGACTGAGAGAAGGCTGAGGCAGGGAGATCCACTGCACGAGAATGATGGGAGCTTCCCGTCAAGATGATATTGCGTGTCCAAGGTATGGCTCTCTGGCACACTGAGCCACAGCTTAACGTCCCATCCGACGAACGACAGCTTTTCCAAGCCCATCGGTGTCCCCCACTGAAAGGAGGCAAGGCGGGAAGTTTTACGGAGATAACTCTCAACGCTGGGCAAGGTGACTCGAACCTGGGAAGGGCAGATTACTGCTGACCCCCACCGCTAAGAAATAGGAATCAGTTTTATCAATTTTTCGCAAAGATTGTTTTCTCGCTAAATTGAAAAAGTTGTAAAAACATTTGTTAACGTAGAAATTTAATAAAAAAATTACCGTTTTTGTAAACCGTGATAGATTTCAAAATATTTTTTATTCTTACGCCATTCTGTAATCTTGTTCTGTAGTCTCGTGCATCGAAATAGAATTCAACCCTTCACTTTTACCTTGCTTGTAAAGCAAATTTCATCTCTCCCAACCAATAACAGAACCATTGGAACTTAGCTTACAAGCAATAAGTACCTTTTGGCGAATCAGTTCACTTGAAACTAGAACGACAGCGAATCTGTCAAAATCCGCTTCTTATTAGATTTCAGAGGTAGGAGGTGAAACGAGCGAGGAGGTTCCTTTGCAACAACTGACGCCGAACAAATTCGATTAGAATTTACAAAGAGGACGACGACGTACGCATGTTGCGCGAGATTCCGTTGACAGAAATCGTCTGGAGAGTTTGCGAGCAGATCTCCAGAGGAAACAGACGATGATTCGATCTCTTGTGCTCGCGACCGATGAAAACGAACTTGAGTGGCTTTCAATTTTGTTGCTAATTCTTACCTTTCCTAAACAGAATACCTTCAGCATGCGGAGTGCTACAAAAACCTCACCACCGAGTACAGGAGATGCTCTGGGCACTACTTGCTCGAACAGGAAGCTGTCAAGAAGAGTGAAATGAACGCCGAAGAGCTCTTGAGACGCTCGTGCTGGTGAGTGCACAATTCGTTTATTTTTTTAGATCCTTAAATAAGCAGGAGCCAAGTGTTGTTTTTCCACTTTGTCGTCTGCTCATCCGTAGACATTTAGTGCCTTTTTTTGAGGAGACGAATGACCTAAAATGTTTTTGAGGGGGGGAGGAAAAATAATAAAGAATTATTTTAGCAGAAGCTTAAGCTACTACGGAACATTACATCAAATTAATCGGCGAATTATTTTTTATTCTAAAATTTCCTTGAAATTAACTGCATTACAGCCGTCCCATGGCCAAATGGTTAGCGTGCTTGGCTACTGATCTAAGGGACCTGGGTTCGAGTCCCGCGTAAGGCATGGATGTATGTGTCGTTTTTCTGCTGAGGTCATGCCATCCTCTCAGACCTTCTACAATGGCATATAAACTGGCAGGCTCCTGTCAGACCTCTGTGGCAAGCAGCTGCTTGAAGGGGTATTGATTATTTTTTATTTATCTCAGATCTTCTACTATGGCATATAAACTGGCAGGCTCCTGTCAGACCTCTGTGGCAAGCAGCTCCTTGAAGGGGTATTGATTATTTTTTATTTATCTTAGACCTTCTACTATGGCATATAAACTGGCAGGCTCCTGTCAGACCTCTGTGGCAAGCAGCTGCTTGAAGGGGTATTTATTATTTTTTATTTGTCTCAGACCTTCTACTATGGCATATAAACTGGCAGGCTCCTGTCAGACCTCTGTGGCAAGCAGCTGCTTGAGGAGGTATTTATTTTTAACTGTATTTGGTATTGTAATATTAAACTACTTGAATATTTTAAAATTATCCACCTCATCATTATGAATTTCCTTCTCTTTTTTTCTTCTTCCTCCTCATCCTCATCGTCATTGATATCTTCCCTTCGATTTCTGCCAGAAACGGAAGCTTAAATTATAAAAGTGAAGACTTTTAAGCCAATGTTGCACAAGGTGTATTCAGGTCAGAAGTTTTGCATTGAAGTAGTGGCCAAAGAATTTGCGTTGAAGGCCACGACTTGCATCTTCCCCCGGCCGAGGGGGGGGGGACGGGGAAGGAATCGAAAATTTTCTGCTTTCTAAAAATGAACATTCTATTTTCAGCAGAAGGGAATGGATTTTCAAGTTCCGTTTCCTGCCTCTATGCTTAATTCACCATTCTGAACATTAAACTGATTTTCGCATTTGATTTACAGATTTTCGAGCTGCTAGTACCCGGTGACCGAGTGGTTAGCATGCTTGGCTACTGATTAAATGGACCTAAGTTCGTAGTATATGTATAGTATATATAGTACCATAGTATATGTTTGGTAGGTGGTCATACTATTCTGTGATACGACTGTGTATTTTGAGATGATTGTTTAGATAAACGGCATTTCGCTTGCTCTGTTACAAAAAGGAAATAAAATCGAAACTATAATAGAAGAGGTGAAGTGGTTGTGCTGCAAATATTAATTAAGTGTCAGAAATCGGAGCGCCCACTCCGTTCAGCTGTAACTCTACACCACGCGCTTGCCTCTACCGCAGACGCTGACTTCAACCTTGAAAGGAATGTGAAGGTCAGCGTTCGACACGTGGCGAGCCTTCTGAGGCACGTGCGATAGGTTTGCCATCAAATCTCCATCCTCTCTTCAAATGAAATCTCTGTGGATTATTAACAAATTCTGTTAGGATGAGGGAACAGACACGCGATGTGCGACTTGGATGAAAACAATGCAGTCGGAGTCGATTTGGCAAGAATTTATAAGTAAAAGAACAACAATATTATTGTCTGTGACGACGAAGGTCGCAAACAGACGATTGAGTAGTGCTCTTGGCAGCTAAACAAAGGTATGGATGTTTCTTTCGGTTCCTCTGTTGCTGTCTCGCCATCCTCACAGACCTTCTATTTGGCGTATTAAAACTGGCAGACCCGTATCAGTCGTCTTGTGGCAAGTAGCTGCTTGAGGATGGATTTTTTTTTTAACAGCTGAATTTGGAACTAAGAGACGATTTGTATAATTCGAAGAGTAATATTTAAGTAGCATGAATCGTTTAAAGTTTTGACTTATCGAAATTTAGATCCCTCTAATGGCGGGAAATTAAAACCGTTGGAAGATTCGGAAAGGTGAATCGTAATATCAGTACGTTTCCAACACAAAAATAATTTTGAATTTATCTCTGAAAACAAAAAAAAAAAAGTTGAACTACAGAAGGACAATCGAAAATTCTTTCTTGAAAGGCAGCTGAAAATGTGGCAAAGAAACTGAATAGGTGGAAAGGAACAGAGATGTACAGTCGCTCAAAAAAATATCCGAACACTATGGTTGATTACAGAATTCAGAAAAAATATCTGGCAACGATTTTTTTAGAAATTAGTGATCTGGCAACCTTCGTATCACGTGACACGAAGGTTGCCAGATTTCTAAAAAATTGATTTCTAAAAATATCGTTGCCAGATATTTTTTTTAATTCTGTGATCATCCATAACGTTCGGATACTTTTTTGAGGGATTGTATATTGCCCTAGCAAAATATTAGAGAATTTTCATGTTATGCTAATAGAAATTTATATTAGATGCTCTATAACTTCTAAAATATGCATTTTAATGGGGAAATGTGACTGAAGATAAATTGAAGATCATAAATCTATTTAAATCTCGATTTTCAATAATATTCGTTCAGTATTTAAAGAGTTAATGAAACTGGAATATTAACAATAAATCGTTTTACAAAAAATATTCACAGTTATCCAATACTCAAGTAACCAATTCTAAAATGCATATTTTATTTCAAATAATACATATTATCTAGGTTTTAATTAAGTTCTGAGGTAAAATTCTTATGGCATTACTGTTTTGAAATATTCCAGCTTGTACCATACATACATGCAAAAATCCTCATGCAGCCATGGGCTACGAATATCATACCAGACTGTGTAATTTTCCTCTCCAGACGCGTCTATTTTAAGCTACATCTGCTGCATTCGGTCACTGTAGGCCAGTTCTGGCAGTCTTCTTTGACATTGTCTGCCCATCGCATACTAGGTCTGCCCCTTTTTCTGAAACTCTTAGGCACACTGTTCATAATCCTCTATGCCAACCTGCAGCTACGCATACGGGCAATTTGGTCAAACGAACGGAGTTTCTCTGCACAAAATGTTTCTCAAAGGAGGTTGATGACTCCTTCTTCTAACCTCATCATTAGTTAAAAAGCTGAACCACCTAATGCGCAAGATACTGCATAAGCATCTAGAATCAAAGGCATCAAGTTTCTTGTTATCCTGCTTACAAAGGGTCCACGTTTTGCTACCATAACTAATCTTAGAAAGAACCAAACTATTATGAAACCTAATTTTAGTCTTTAGGTATACACGCCTATTTTTCCACACTCTTCCTAGATTCTTAAAAGTCCCAGCAGCGATCCCTATTCTTCTATTAAGCTCATGACACTGAAGCACCATCTACCTGACTAATTTTCATCACTTTAGTTTTTTCTCTGTTTATCACCAAACCTACTCTGTTACCAGTCTCATTAACAGCCCTAATGAAAGAATTCATCTTATGAACAACCTTAATGAAAGAATTCATCTTATGAACATCCTTAATGAAAGAATTCATCTCATTAACAGCCTTAATGAACGAATTCATCTCATCAATAGCCCTAATGAACGAATTCATCTCATCAACAGCCCTAATGAACGAATTCATCTCATCAACATCAGTAACCGACAGGACCAAATCATCTGCATAATCTAAATCAGAAATTTTGAAATCTCTAGACCATTTAAGGCCAAAATCTTTCCCTTGCAAAGAACTTCGCATTACATAATCAATAACTAAACTAAAGAGAAAAGGAGACAAAATGCACCCTTGTCTAACTCCACTGGCAATGCTAAACCAATCGCTGTAAGACGTACCAACTCTCATACATGACTCAGTGTTATTATAGAGAGCTCTCATTACACTAACTAACTTATCAGGTATTCCACATGATCTAACAATCAACCACAAATTATGTCGATCAACAGTTAAAAGCCTTTTTGAAATCTATAAACTAGTAAAACCATAGGTTTCTGACACTCTAAACATTTCTGAAGAATCTGCCTAAGTGAAATATTTGATCTACACATCCCCTATCACTTCTGAATCCACACTGTTCATCACGCAGTTGTCCAGCAACCAGATTCTTAATTCTATTAAGTATAATCATGCAAAGAACTTTACCTGAAACAGAAAATAATCTAATTTCTTTATAATTATCACAAGAACTACGATCAGCAATTTTTTTTAAAAATGGGATAATAATATCTCTAGTAAAATCCTTAGGAACAACATCTTTATCATAAAAAATATTCAAAATTTCGGTCAGCCAATTGACAATACAAATGTTCTTAGTTATAAGCATTTCAGTGGTGATTTCATCCACCCCAGGAAATTTATGCAGTTTTAATTCAGAGATAGCCAGAGCAACTTCAGAAGGTAATATAGGGCCATCATTAACGCCAGTAATGCATTATCCTCATCATAATAGGAGTAGAAATAATCACATTGTTTATAACATCTCTGAAATGCCCAGCCCACCTAGCCATCACAGAATCCTCACCTTCAATCACTTTACGATGTTTATCCCTCAATCCCTGTGTACCTGTCTGTTTCTTCCCACACAAAACATTAATAATCTGGTACAATCCCATTATTCTGCTGTCTAACTGCTTCCTCGGCTTTGTCAGCCAAGCCATCAAGCTAAAGATTCTTATCAGCTGTTACTGATCTTTTACAAGTTTATTAAGCTCGTTGTAATGCCTTCTGTTAGGACTAGTAGGGTGTTGATTCATATTAATCCTGCACTTCTTTCTTTCAGAAATAAGTTCCATAGCCTTATCACTCAAATAATTTTATTTCCTCTGTTCCCTTTTACCCGAAAGAGTACTGTTGGTTTCAAGAAAAGCCTGTTTAAACTCATCCCATTCCTTCTCAACTTCAACAGTAAGCAAACTACGATTGTCATAATGATTGAGTAACCTCTCATGGTATGCTTTGGCTATATCTGGATCTTTCAGGCATTCAGTGTTAAAGGTAATTTTCTTTACTTTTTAGCAAAACATTTTTTAAGCTTCAGCTGCGAAACGCTTTTGACCAAATAATAGTCAGACCCAATTTCGGCCCCCCTGTATGATCTGGTAATAATAATAATAATCTTTATTCATATTCATGTTAGTTATGCAAAAGTTTAAACAAATGACCCGCAAAGCATCTGCTTATCTGCAGGAGAGAAGAATAATAACATTACATGAAAATACATAAGATATAGTTTAAAACAATGTCATCGAATTATATGAATTTCAGTGGAAGCTCCATTTTGGTGGTTCAAATTTTTATTTTAAATTTAGTGCCTAGAAGAAAATTTTTAGTCTTATTTTTGATTTCTTTAAAATTGTTTAATAAAATAATTTCCCTTGGCATTTGATTGAACACGTAAGGTATTGTATATGCCCTTGTACATTTCCCGTAATTGTTTAATATTTTTGGAAGTTGGAAATAATTTTTGGATTGTAACCTTGTGTTTTTCCCATGAGAGATTTTAGATTTAAATTGATTATCAAAAAAATATTTTAAAGTGATGCTGTATTTGTAAAGGTTGTGAAAAGAGAGTATGCCTAGAAAATTTAGTCTTTCTTCGCTGTGATAAAATAAATTCCTTAAGTTGTATGGGATTATACTTTTAGCAATGGATGATTGAATAGTTTCTATTTTCTTTATATTTGTGAGGTTAGTTGAGCCGTATATTGTCAAACCATAAGTTAATATAGATTCACAGATAGCTTTGTAAACCAAAATACACGCATGTGTGCTTGCAGCAAATTGTAGTTTGTAAAGTTTAGATGTACATAGACGCAATTTCCCTGCTAACTTTTGAATATGTGTATTCCATCGGAAGGTTGTGTCCGTGTAAAGTCCAAGATATTTATGGCTCTCAACACGCTCAATAACATCACAACCGCAGCAGTCAGGGTCATGATTTATCATGTTATGACGACACAAGGGTTCGTGGTTTTTTATTGCATAAGATGAAAGGTCATAATGTCGTGGTGAATGAAAGGTCATCCATTTGGTTTTTTCTGAGTTTATGTCAATACGATTAATGCTAGACCAGTAAATAATTTTGTTAAAATCATCTTGTGTATTATCTCGGACTGCTTCTCCTATATTGTGATTCACGTTAACCAAGGCGGTGTCATCAGCATATATATATATAAGGAGAGCTCATCAGCCCATTCCAAACTGAACTGGCCTACTTGCTGTTAATTAAAATATAATCTATCATATTTCTGTGCAACGTTTCAGGTGAAACCCATGTATATTTATAAATGTCTCGGTGTTTGTAGTATGTGTTAGTCATTCGTAAACCATTAAGTTTACTTACCTGTAGGAGACATTCCCCATTGCCATTGGTACTACCAATGCCAAAGGAACCTAAAACTCCTCCCCAAAGGTCAGAGTTAGTACCAACTTTAGCATTGAAGTCACCTAGAACAAGGGTAATATTAACCTTTCTTGACAGAATTCAAAATATCCTGAAGCTGGCTGTAAAACGTATCCTTCTCGTTCTCATCAGAGTCCTCTGTGGGGAAATAACAACAGATGACATTCAAGATTTTAATTTTTGTTTTAAATTTTGCTCTAAGAAATTCTTCCTTAATGCAGTCATATCCTAGAAGAGCATCACTGGCGTGTCTGCTGAGAAGCAAACCTACACCTTGGAGATGCTTTCCATCCTCCCTGATTGAAAAGAGAAATTTAAAGTTATTTTTAAGTACCTAACTTTTATCTGTCCATCTGGTCTCTTGCAAGCCTAGAATATCTAGGTTATAACGTTGGAATTCCTGCGTGAGGACATCAAGAGAATAATCTCTATGTAACGTCCTCACGTTCCACGTTCCTGCAGAGAGAAAATGATTAGTAGGATTTTTAAAGAAATTAGGTTTATTGAGATTGGTAGGGCCAACAATATCAAACAGCCCCCTGATCGCAGGCATGGGGCAAAGACCTGTTCCTCCTCCGCTAAAGGCTGAAGTCACCGATGCTGATAGGAATTCAGGCACCACCTTTTCAAGTGGACTTTTTCAAGAGCCACATGGCCTGCCTGAGACACATTACTCAAGTTTAGGCTTGACGATGCCCAACTAGCTAAGTAAGGTTCAGGTACCTGCGATGGCCTCTGATTAGGATTATCCACCAGCTGATATAAGGTATCCCATGCCTCTGTTCACTTAGAGCTGGCAACCCAGAAGCAAACAGAAAACACAGAGGCACCTCCATAACTCTTCAAATTCCGAACGAATATTGCTCAAAATGTATATTTAAACAGATTTGATTATAATCTTTAATTTATCTTGAGTCACCTTTTCCCATCAAATGCATATTTTATGAGTTATAGAGCTTCAAAGTTTGATTCCCATTGACATAACATGAAAATTCTCTGATATTTATGACAGTGTGTACAGTCACTCAAAAAAATATCCGAACGCTATGGTTGATTACAGAATTGAGAAAAAATATCTGGCAACGATTTTTTTAGAAATCAGTGATCTGGCAACCTTCGTGTCACGTGACACGAAGGTTGCCAGATCACTAATTTCTAACAAAAATCGTTGCCATATATTTTTTCTCAATTCTGTAATCAACCATAGCGTTCGGATATTTTTTTTTGAGCGACTGTACTCAACTTACAACATTTTTATGCATGAAATCAAATAATAATGAAATATTTCAACTTTTCCGTCGTTGATGGGGAATCCGTCAGTTAAAATGCTGCCTTTGATATCAGCAGATATTCGATCCCATAGATAATTATGAAAATTACTGTGTTGTCGTTTACTTTTGAAAGTGAAAGCAACTGAACGATTGTTTTCTCTTTGGCAGTCTCTTCGATGGCTACAAGCAATGCACGCGGACGGCGGTACTCTCGCGCTGCACGAAGGAAGCCGCCGACGTCGGAGAGCAGATCATCACGAAGGCCGGAGGACCCCTCGTGCACAGCCACTGCTCCAGCTTTAAGTACGAATCGCCCCGCTGCGCGAGCGCGACAGATCTCTTCTCGGCATCGCCCCCGGGCTCGTTGCTCGCCCTGCTCTCGGCCGTGCTCTTGATCGACGTCTTCTAGCAGTGACCTATGACCCCGACCTGTTGGGATCATTCCGACGCCACCGGAAATGGAAGTCACACACTTCTCAGTCAAGTTCCGGTCTCTGGATATGGTACTATTGCTGAACTGCGGCGTGGAAGGGTTGTCACTTTCTTTCTGGAAGAGTGCTCGAACTTTTGGTGCACGTCAGTGGTATGATCCTCAACGTACGGAAATGACGTCGCCCTGTACAGTTACTTCCGAGTACCTCGCAGATTTTAGGTTGCCTAACTTTGTATGCTGGAAGAGAACTTCAGAGGAGATCATTGGTTTAAAGAAATAAGTGCAGTTTTAAATCACGTGCATTTATAAGCTGACGTTACCAATGGCAACATTCGATGTGGACGAGCATCATTGAGATAGCACGAGAAGCACACTCTGTGGACATCTGGTCGATCCCAGACACGGAAGCGATCACATGACGTTTGTTTTTTTATTATCAGTCCTTTGCGTCCATGATGTGCTTTTTTTGTGTAAAAAAATGGTATCTAAGAAGTGACGTCACTGTCGTCAAAACATACAATTTTGTCTGTATATAGTTCTCTATCAAGCTGAAGGATTATTAAAGGGTAAAATGAAAACAATCCACAAGCTGTTTGAGTGGCAAAAAACATTTATATAAAGAAGTCACGCTGAAAAAAAACACCCTAAAATCATGAAGACTTTTAAGGAAAACATGAGGAAACTGAAAAAGGCTCTTTTTAGTATAAAAAACATCAGAATAGTTTTTCACATTCTTCCGAAGATTAATTAGGAAACATGGTTGAATATGGTTTAAATATATTAGAAATAATTTTGCTTTGTTATTAGGAATTTTTTTAGTAATTAGTTAAAAACTGTTAATAAGTGATGGAATTAGGTAACTATGAAATACTAGAAAAAAAACACACACACACGAATGTTCACATTTTTTTAATAGATAAAAAATGCAAATATATTTCTTCCTATACATAACATTTTTTCAAGAGCAGGCTGTTTTAATAAGAAATACATGAATTTAACAGAATCAAATATTTTTCTTATTATGCATTGATTTTTTAAACTGAGAATTAAGTTCCATATTTTGTTTCCATGAGGTGATCTTTTGGGAGCTACAGGATATGAAAGTTAGGAAAGAAATCAGATAAATTGCAGTTTTTTAATTTCACCTACCTTTAAGTACCCACACACATATATAATAAAGTGCAAATAATATCCGGTAATTTTGAAATTTCTAAAACCGATATTAGAAGATATTTTAAATTATAAAATAGTCGTTAGTAGTGAAACTATTTGGCTTTTAAAGAAACCCATTTTTACTGTAGTCTGCAATTAAGAGTAAGAACTTTTTCATATTATCTTTTGAGCCATTCATTATTTGCAAAGTTTCGCTTAGTGAATGAGCTTTTTTTTTGCCAAAACGTGGAAGGAAAAAGGATTAGTTAGAATTCACTTCCTGTTTTCAGTGATCGAAGAGCGTCTTCAGCAGAAGACACTTCTTCTCTAGAGTCGTCTGGTTCTGACGTGTTCACATGACTTAGTTTTTTTTCATCTTTCCATGAGAAATATCGTTTATGGGGAAGGCAAAAAAAATTCCCAAAACCGTGCAGTGGAAGCTCCAATAAGAAAAGTTCTTCCAGGAATAAAATTCAACCGAATTTTAAAACAATAATTGTAGCGTTTCGTTTAGGACAATTTGGACATAGAAGGAAATTTATTTCATCTTGAAATAAGAAAAAGAGTTTTGGCATATAAAATATTGATTTTCAATTTTTTGTTTAATATACATTGCTATACCAAAGCTAATTTCCATGTCCTGTGAATGGGGATCGAACTTTGAATCTCTATAACTTCTAAAATATGCCTTTAATAGAAAATTGTGACTGATGGTACAGTCGCTCAAAAAAATATCCGAACACTATGGTTGATTACAGAATTCAGAAAAAATACCTGGCAACGATTTTTTTAGAGATTAGTGATCTGGCAACCTTCGTGTCACGTGACACTAATCTCTAAAAAAAACGTTGCCAGGTATTTTTTCTGAATTTTGTAATCAACCATAGTGTTCGGATATATTTTTGAGCGACTGTAAAATAAAGATCATAATCAAACCTATTTAAATCTCGATTTTCAACGGTTTGTTCAGTATTTAAAGTTATTAAAGCTAAAATATTTCACAGCAGTAATGAGTCATAGAACTTGACCTCAGAAATTAAAACCTATATAATAAATATTGTTTCAAGCCATTTAATAAATAAATATACATTTTAGAAGTTGATGTAATGATTATTTCAATATTAGGCAATTAGGATTGATTTTTATGATATAATAAAATAAATAAATAAATACCCCCTCAAGCAGCTGCTTGCCACAGAGGTCTCATAGGAGCCTCTCAGTTTATATGCTATAGTGAAGGTCTGAGAAGATGGCAGGACCTCAGCAGAAAAACGACACAAACAGCCATGCCTTAACCCGGGGCTCGAACCCAGGTCCCGTAGATCAGTAGCCAAGCGCGCTAACCACTCGGTTATTGCTATATATTTCATCTTCCATAACTCATTAAATACTGAAGCGAAAATTATTGAAAAACGACATTTAAACAGATTTGATTAATATCTTTAAATTATCTTCAGTACACTATTTTTCCATTAAATGTATATTTTAAAAATTTAGAGCTTTGAATAATTTAGATTCCCATTGCCGTCCTGTGGCCGAGTATTTAGCGCGCTTGGCTAATGATCTAAGGGACCTGGGTTCGAACCCTGGGTAAGGCATGGATGTCGTGTTGTTCTTCTGCTGAGAGCCTGCCAGCCTCACAGACCTTCTACTTATGGCGTATAAACTGTCAGGCTACTGCCAGACCTCTGTGGTGCAGGGTTGGCTCAGTCGGTAGCGCGCCAGGCTCGTATCTGCAGTTTCCAGGTTTGAGTCAGCATTGAGATTTATCTCTTGCGAAACTCCCGGCCCACGGTCAGTAGGGGACACCGATGGGCTTGGAAAGGCACATCCGTCCGTCGGATGGGACGTTAAGCCGTGGCTCCGTGTATGGAAGAGTCATACCCTGTGCACGTTAAAGAACACGTTGGATGGCTTTGACGGGAGGCTACCATCTGTCTCCCAACAGCTGTTCCAGTGGGTCCCCTCCCCCAACCTTCTTCTCAGCCTTCGGGGTCCTTGTGACCTGGCTGTTTAGCCAATTGTGTGCAAAAAAAGTGCCGCCCAGACTTAAAACAACTAGCATCCAGACCTCTGTGACAAGCAGCTGCTTAAGAGGGTATTTTTTATTGACATAGCATGAATATTCTCCAATATTTTGGTAGTAAAATGTATAAATCCCACAAGAATCTTACTTCGGTCATTGGTAAGAAATTTCTCTTGGGAGTTGAGGCGCCCCCTTCTGGCGAATTCATTTACTTGCGTCTTTGTGCCCTCTTTTCTTTTCAACTTTGCTGAAATGTGAAAGGAGCGAGAGATTTATATTTGTGTAGCTGTTCTATCGATTATTTTTGTATTCTAAAAAAATTGCTAAATTATTTTTAAAGTTTTGATGATTTTCATATTATGCAATTAATATAATTAATTTTTATTGAGACGATATTAGTATATTTCACCATCTCTGAGTCATTTAGCATGATAAATACGGATACTTTCTGAAAGAGGAAATCCATTACGAACAGTTACTTTTCTGTTAATTGACACTGTCACTTTGTTTATATTGTTATTATCGCTTTCTTCTTATTAGATACAATAATTTTATAATTACCTTTACACTGAGATTTAGATATACTTTCATTCAGTTTGTATGCCAAAGCGATGGATTTTTTGTTTCAATTTTTCTGTATTGTTTAATAAAATTTGTACTTTCATTATGCTACACAGAAATCTTTGTCGTCTTCATTCAATAATAACATCATCAAAATAGAAGACTCAACTCAGCCAGTAAGGTTCCCAGTAAGGTTCCAGTTCCAGTCGCCAAACTAACACACATCTGAAGCTATGACACCACTATGTACCAAATAGCAGGCTCATTCTCCGTAGCGAAGGGAGAGGGTTGCCAGAGTTGAGATTTCTCTCCACTCCCTCCCCTCCCCTTGGTCAGTAAGAGAGACACCGATGGGCTTGGAAAGACCGCCGGCCATAAGATGGGACGTTAAGCGGTGGCCGCTTGTGTACGAGAGCCACACCTAGTGTACCTTAAAGAACACGCTGGATGACCTTGAAGAGAAGGTTACCATCTGTCTCCCAACAGCTGTTCCAGTGGGTCCCCTCCCCAAAACCATCTCTGAGGTCTCAGGATCCTCGTGAGCTGGCCATTTAGGCCATGGTGTGCAAAAGAGTGCCGCTCGGAGGTAAAACAACCCAACCCTGTCAGTCTTTCCCAATGAAAAAGAAAAAGGTTCACAGTCATTCAGAATTTAAATTTCAGTCTGACTCCATTTCTTCGAGTCGGCGACTGGATAAGGAAAGATTAAACAAACATCGTCATTCGCGCGCTGGAGTTGAAAGTTAACAAAAAAAAATATTTTTCCAAATTATTTCCAAAATGATTAAATTCTGTCGGTACCACACACCAGGTACGCAATCTGCAGTTCCCAGGTTCGAATCCCAACTCTGTCAGCGTCGAGATTCATCTCCGCTAAACTCCCGCCAACCATGACCTTGGTAAGAAAGTGGATAACGACGGTCTTGAAAAGGACGCCGTCCGTCGGATGGGGCGTCAACCCGTGATCCCGTGTACAGTGAGCTCATGTCCTGTGCACGTTAAAGAACACGTTGGATAGCCTTAACGGGAGACTACCATCTTCCTCCTAACAGTGGATCCCCTTCCCCCAAACCTTCTCTGAGATGGGGTCCTTGTGACTTGGCAATTTCCAATGGGCTTGGAAAGGCCGCCGTCCGTCGGATGGGACGTTAAGCCGTGGCCCCGTGTGCGGGAGAGCCATACCCTGTGCACGTTAAAGAACACGCTGGATGGCCTTGACGGGAGGCTACCATCTGTCTCCCAACAGCTGTTCCAGTGGGTCCCCTCCCCCAACCTTCTCTGAGCCTTCGGGGTCCATGTGACCTGGCCATTTAGCCCATGGTGTGCAAAAAAGTGCCGCTCAGAGGTAAAACAACCCAACCCAACCCAACAACTTGGCAATTTAACCCATTGTGTGGAAAAAGGGCCGCTCTGAGGTAAAACAATTCAACACAATGGACATCAATAATTCCTCAGGTTAATAAAAGTAAAGAACCTGATATATTTTTAAATTTTATTATTTTTATTTTATATATTTTATTTTGATACTATTTATTTATCATTTATTTATGTACATCACACGGCGTTTAGTAAAAACACCTCTGCCTCAAAGCTTTAAAGGCAGTAAGGTTACAGTCGCTCGAAAAAATATCCGAACACTATGGCTGATTAAAGAATTCAGAGAAAATATCTGGCAACGATTTTTATAGAAATGAGTATCTGGCAACCTTCGTGTCACGTGATTACAGAATTCAGGAAAAATATCTGGAGCGTGTACAGCAACTGTACACGCTCCAGTTACCGTTCACAGCAAACTGGAGCGTGTGCTGCACACGCTCCAGTTTGCTGTGAACGGTAACTGCACACGCTCAATATTTCCGTGAGTGAGCCCACACGATCTAGTATCAAAATAATATGACCACCTACAGTCGCTCGAAAAAATATTCGAACACTATGGTTGATTAAAGAATTCAGAAAAAATATCTGGCAACGATGTTTATAGAAATTAGTGATCTGGCAACCTTCGTGTCACGTGACACGAAGGTTGCCAGATCACTAATTTAAAAAACAAATCGTTGCCAGATATTTTTTCTGAATTCTGTAATCAACCATAGTGTTCGAATATTTTTTCGAGCGACTGTACAATTACAACAGTAAAACTAAAAAGGTAAATTCAATATTTTCAACGAAAATTGTGATTGGCTGAGAGTTAAAAAATCTCTCTCTGGTTTAGTGGGAAATTAAAGCCATAACTATATTCGAGGATAAAGCGTCATTTGAATTAAAAAAAATCAAGTATGAGTTTATAACGCAAAAAAGGGATTATAGAAATGATGCTGCTCTGTTATTTTACATTTTTCTTGAAGTGCTTCAAAAAGTTTCTTTCATTTGCATATCTTGCGCAGATACTTTTCCAAACAACAATTACGATAAAAAAATTTAATGATAACCACATCGCTTCTGGGGAGAGGTTAAAAGCTATCCCCGCTGCAGGACCTGTTAGCTACAAGTGTGCATACGTGAACTCTGTTTTCAACTTTGAACCGCATCTCCAATCAACCACTTCCCCAAAGAAGGTTCCAACGCCCAGACGAGGGCATTTACCATTCTGTACCAACCTCATTAGTGGCCTTAATATGTTAACAGTTGGTTAATAAATTTAACAGACATGAAATTTTTTTTATGATATACTTTAATCACGATGCCGCGAAATCCTTCTTTCGCTGTTATCAGTATAATAGTAAACAAAACACCGATTGGGATTTATTTCGGTTTTAAATCTGGCAAACACTTCCTTGGGGGGGGGGGGGGGGGATGATGTAGCGTCAAAGTGACGTCATGGCACTCGTGAATGTTGACGCAACCCGGAGGTCAGAAAGAAATATTTGCGTCAGGACTTCATTTAAATTTCCTGTTTGAAAGTGTTTCTGTGTTCATCATTAATTCAGACCAGGCCTGGATCTAGAAAAAAAAAATGGGAAGGGGGAATGCAAGTGACCCAATACAAACGGGTAAAAAGTAAAAGTGGGGTGCGAAGAGAGCGGATTGCCATTAAAGTGTAACTTAAATTCGGCGCTGATACACGACAAGATCGACCACACTTGGCTAAGGAGGAAGAGAAGATCTTAAACATTTTTCTCTGTAATTCAAACATCTCTTTCAGGGTACGTGAGATTACGTGATAAAAAATTTTGGAAAAGTAATCCTCTTGCAGCCCACTTGACGCTGCAGTCTGAGAGAAACTTGACAGTAGGACGGAGTAAAAGTCAATAAGTGCTGACGACTTTTGCCAGCGAAAGCTTCTCTTCATTTCAAAGAAAATCCGAAGAAGAAATCGACTGAAGCATTCTCCTACCAAACAGGAAAAAAAATTTGAGTCTCTAAAATATTTAAAAAGTGTTTAAGGTAAAATACTTCATTAGAGTGGCAAAGATTTCATCAATGATAAGGGTTTCAAATTCTTCTGAAATTGTGATAATTAAAAAGAAACATTTAAGGGCGTTCAAAAAGTTCTTCACATGCATCAGCAGAACAAACGCCATTGTACTTACTTCAACGAAACTCGTCCTCTCCTTCAAAGTACTCCCCTCCAGCATCTATGCAAAGTTGTAGACGTCTACACCAATTCTATAGCACTTGTTGGCATGGGCGTTCGCAGAGGGGGGCAAACGGGGCACTTGCCCCTCCTGGGATCGAGTAGAAAATTCCACAAATTATAATCGTAACAATTTAAACGTCTACAGTAATTAATTTATATACATTATGTGTGGTCTAGTGGTTAGGATACCTGGCTTTCACCCAGGAGGCCCGGGTTCGATTCCCGGCGTGGGAAGTAGTTTAGGAGCCGTCCCGTGGCCGAGTGGTTAGCACACTTGGCTACTGATCTACGGGACCTGGGTTCGAGCCCCGGATAAGGCATGGATGTATGTGTCGCTTTTCTGCTGAGGTCCTGCCATCCTCACAGACCTTCTACTATGGCATATAAACTGGCAGGCTCCTGTCAGACCTCTGTGGCAAGCAGCTGCTTGAGGGGGTATTTATTTATGTGTTTTTGTATTGATGCAATACTGTATTCTATAATCTACTTGTGAAAAAAACCCTCTAAAAAGTTAAATAATTAAATAAAAATTTATTGATGCAGTTATTTATCTCCAAGCTTCCCCCCCCCCACCTGGGAAATTTTCTGCGGACGCCCATGCTTGGTGGTACTCCTATTGGCGAATACTCCTCAACTCTGAATGAACGCATTTTGAAAAGTCTTGCACTCTTAAAAAAGGATTCCCTGCGAGTTCAATTTTAATTTTCGGAAACAACCCAAAATCTCATGTTGCAAGATCGGGTGAATGTGCAGGATGAAGTATCTGTTTGATTTTTGATTCCTCCAGACAGGCCGTAACTTGTCGAGTTTTGTGAGCACTGGCATTGTCATGGAAACGGAGAACCCTTGACACGCCTGTTGTTGGACCCGGATCCTTCATCTCCTTAACCACTTTGGATAAAACAATGTTGGTGTAGTATTGGCCATTTATAAAAAAAGTTTTACAGGTAAGGTGTCCACGGCTACCACTACTTGGGAATTGAAAAAAATTGTGAACATCCTCTCCCTTGAACGGAAGTCTTGTCGGAGGATTTATGGATGCTCTTCATCTTCCTCAATCGAAACATAGTTGTTGATCTTTCTGGGAGTTGTAATAAGAGGACGTCTCATCACTTCTGACAATGTCTGTTAACCGTTTGGAGCCACGAGGTTCACACATTTCTGTATCTCCTTGCACGAGCCGACCCTAGTCGTCTTTTGCCCTTCTCTCAGTTTGTGGGGAACCCATTCAGCACAGATGATTCCTAACTTTAAATGCTGATGAATAATTGTTTCCACGCTGCCAATCGATCCACCGACATCTGAACTTATCACCTGAACGATGATCTGTGGGTTTTCCTTCATGAGTTCACGAGCAGCAGCGATGGTTCTCTCGTTTAGGGTCTCGTTCAGTCTTCCTGCACGAGCGAGGTCTTCGAAGCTCTGCCGTCATTCTTCGAAATTTACCCGCCCCCAACGAAGAGAGAAATGATGACACGCCCTTTGTTTTTAACACCTAATGACAAGTTTAGACAAGCTTACAAACAAGTCACAGCTCGTTAGCTTCGGAGGAACGAGGGGAAATCTACACACACGTGTTAGGAACGTTTTCAACGATCTCCGTATACAGACGATTGTGTGACTGCCTAACAGAGGATCATGCTAATTTTAACTCTGATGCAGGATTCGTAGAGCTCTGATCATTTCCACCTAGGAATTATCCCAAGCGTAGATCTCGAGGAATATCCGAAATTTGACCTCCGACCTATCCCTTAAGGTCAAATAGAGGTCACATAGAGGCTGAACCATGATCTTCAAGTGCTAGAACATAAAAATTGATATCTAGGGGTTTTCGGATTGTAGATGTTAAAAAACGCAGAGGGTCCTTCGAGGTGAAAGGTCAGATTTGGATCTACCACTGCTAGAGAGATGAAAATTGTTTCCTGGGATATTTTGGGTCACAGATCTCAGAACTGATGGGAAATTTTGGATGCAGTGGGTTCTTCCAGATCAAAGGTCAAATACAGGTCTATCGATGCAAGAGATAGATGTTGGATGCGAAGCGTCCTTTGAGGTCATATTTTTTCATAACGTTGCTAGGCAGCTAAACAATTGGTGAATAGGGTTATTTCGTGCAGCAGACCTCATAAATAGTAAGAATGTTCCGATCCGGAACCGCTTTCAAGGTCAAATTGGGGTCGGAATGATGAGCTAGAAATCAAGATTTGCCGAAGCCATCGATTGTGTTGCAGTTAAATAGATTTTGTATATTAAATTGATGCAGATTTGAAATTATTCTCGTATCTAACGGTATCTAAAGCTCTATTCTGCTCCAATAAGAGCACTTTTTTTTCAAAAGAAATTTATTATCCCTGATGGATTAATTTCTGAGAAATATGCAAGCAGCGACCACAGAGATTTGCCTGCAATGCCGCAAAATCAGAATCTTCTCTCAGAAACAGACATTTAATTTCAAAGGAAGGAATCGTTTGCAGGATCGGTAATGTTCAACAGCATGAAATTAAAAAACGAAAACTGATCGATCCACATCGGAGCGAAGGCGATGCATTGGTCAGATTATAGATCCGATCTTCTCTTGATGAAGAATCGAAGTGGAAACAAAGAGCAAACGAATTTCGTCGTCGTCATCGTGATGATCAATGACTTCGTTGGATCGACACCACGTGAAGCATTTGGTCGTAAAATGTGCGATTCGATCCGCGCCAGAAGAAACCGAAAGAAGCACGCGGAGACAGGAAATGACAACACCAGACATGACATTCTCTTGCGAAGGTCACGACTGGGATCGTGTTTCGCTGGAGTGTCGGAGAAGCCACTGGATCTTCTGAACTTCCTCGTGCACATGAAAAAGATTGTGAAGTCAAACTGCTGGGAGGATTTTATTTGTATATGACGTCATTCGCGTATAAATGAGGGGAGCGGTGAATGGCTCAGTCGGCAGTGGATCAGGCTCGTAATCTGCAGTTCCGGGTTCGAGTCCCAACTGTGTGACTTCGTTTCGAACTCGTCATGAGCAGTTTGCGCCTTACTTCAGAAATGAAGATGACCTTGTGTTCTGCTCCAATGTAGATGGCCTGATGAATGCCCCAGGAATCAAACATGACCCTCAAGAATGGCGACTATTCATAGACTCCTCGAAATTGACTCTCAAGGCGGTATTGCTGCATAATGGAAATCGACTTCCATCCATTTTGGTCGGACACCGCTGTCTACATGAAAGAAACCTACGACAACCTAAAACAGCTGTTGAACTGTCTTCAAATACAGGAGGTATGGCTTAAACTAAATTATTAATTAGCTGTTAGGACACAAATCAAAGCCATCCAGCGTGTTCTTTAACGTGCACGTGAAGAACTCGAACACGTTGGGACTCGAACTTGGGAAGTGCAGATTACGAGCCTAGCACGCCACCGTCTGAGCCACCCCGCCCCAAGAACCATGTCAGCCAATCATCTTCAGGGCTCCTGGGGCGGGAGTGGCTCAGACGGTGGCGTGCTAGGCTCGTAATCTCCACTTCCCAAGTTCGAGTCCCAACTGTGCCAGCTTTGAGATTTATATTTCTTTAACCGTCACCTTACCCTGGATCAGAAAGGGGGACACCGGTTGACTCGGAAAGGACGTCGTCCTTCCGATCCGATTTAAAGCCCCGTATGCAAGAGAGCCATGTCACGTGCACGTTAAAGAACACGCTGGACAGCTGCACCGTAGGTCCTTCTCTTAAGCTTGGGGTCCTTGTGGCCTGACCATTTAACGCATTGTGTGCTAAAAAGTGCCCTTCAGAGGTAATACAACCGAACCCTTTCTCAGCTAGGGCAGAAAGGGGTCTGAAAGCAGGGACAGTAGGATTCGAACCCAGCGCACTACCGACTGACCTGAAGGTGGGGGTGGCGTGGGGCTAGGTCAACTCTCTGGTGTTGCAATCCACGTGAATGTTTACTTTCAAAGTCTGATGTGAAAGCTGCAACAAACAGATAGATCAGCAGCTTGAAAAACGTGGGCACAAAGTATCACATTTCATTGCGAAAAGGTGGAGGAACTGACATCCCTTCGGAGGGGGTCACGGTCATAGGTCACGGTCGTCTCTGCTGCACGCCAAGGGATTAACTGTCTTGAAAGTTGAGATCTCTGCAGAGGCTGACCTTGGAGAAATGATCGAGTTAACGATGAAGGATGACGAAAGACAATTTCACGAAGCGCTACCGCCAGCGAAACAAACCGCAAAAATAGAAAATATCAACGAGCATCAACTCCTATCAACTAATCTGTAGCCTTTAATGGTGAAGCAACAGATAACACGATATCAACTGTCAAGGATGATTCTGTCCTGTACTTCTTCACGATATTAACTGAAGGTGGCTTATTTTATGCCTGTTTTTTTTGCTCGTAATAAACTAAATGGCCTGGTCACGAGGACCCAGAGGACTCAGAGAAGGCTGGGGAAGGGGACTCACTGGACAAATCTTAGGAGGCAGATGGTAATCTCCCGTCAAGGCCATCTACCGTGTTCTTGAACGTGCATAGAGTATGGCTCTCCCGCACACGGGGCCACGGCTTAAAGTCCCATCAGAAAGACCACAGATATCTCAAGCCCACCAGTGCCCCCTTTTGTCACAAAGAGGGGGGGGGGGGTTGATAAATATTGACGCCGGTACAATTGGGACTCGAACCTGGCGCCGTCCGTCAGATGGGAAGTTACGACATGGTCCGTGTGTAGGAGATCCGTGCTCTGCGCACGTTAGAGAAACGCTGGATAAGCTTAACAGGAGGACTCCACCTGTCTCTTAGGAGTTGCCCGCTATATTTCCAATCCAGCTCTAAATTATTAGGACCAGTGGGACCTATCTATTTAGCCCTTTATGTGTAAAAGTGCCGCTACAGGTGGGGTTGAAATGTTTTACCTCTGAGCGGCACCTTTGTTTGCACACATGGGCTAAATGGCCAGGTCAAAGGGACCCTGAGGGCTCGGAGAAGGTTGGGGGAGGGAACCCACTGGAACAGCAGTTACGGGACCGATGGTAGTCTCCCGTCAAAGCCATCCAGCGTGTTCTTTAACGTGGGTTGGGTTCGGTTGTTTTACCTCTGAGCGGGACTTTTTTTGCACACCATAGGCTAAATGGCCAGGTCACAAGGACCCCGAAGGCTCAGAGAAGATTGGAGGAGGGGGCCGACTGGAAGAGCTGTTGGGAGACAGATGGTATCCTCCCGTCAAGGCCATCCAGCGTGTTCTTTAACGTGCACAGGGTATGGCTCTCCCGTACACGGGGCCACGGCTTAACATCCCATCCGACGGACGACGGCCTTTCCAAGCCCATCGGTGTCCCCTACTGACTGTGGGCAGGGCGAGGAATTTTTGCGGAGATAAATCTCAACGCTGACCCAGCTGGGACTCGAACCTGGGAACTCCAGATTACGAGCCTGGTGCCCTACCGACTGGCCTCAATAGGAAAACAACATAAACATCCATGCCTTACCAGGGGCTCGAACCCAGACCCCTTTGATCAGTAGCCAAGCGCGCTAAGATCACATATTTATGAAATAAATAATGAATACATTAAGAGCTAAAATATCTGAATAACCTAACAACGGGTACTGAGAAGAATGGTGTGGATGTAAAGTCAATTTTTTTGTATAATCATGTAAGAAAAAGTGATCCTAAAATCATGGTGATTGTTTAATTCTTCAGGAAGCACTCTTCTGAGTCAGAATTATGTAATGGAATTGAAGTAATAAAAGTCGTAATGAAAGTCCAACTACATCTGAAGGTACGGTAGCTCAAATAAATATCCGAACACTACGGTTGATTACGGAACTCAGAAAAAATATCTGGCAACGATTTTTTTTTAGAAATTAGTGATCTGGCAACCTTCGTGTCACGTGATTACAGAATTCAGGAAAAATATCTGGAGCGTGTACAGCAACTGTACACGCTCCAGCAAACTGGAGCGTGTGCAGTTACTGCACACGCTCCAGTTTGCTGTAAACGGTAACTGCACACGCGCAATATTTCCGTGAGTGAGCCCACACGATCCAATGTGCTATGAACATTAACCGCAACCGCTCCAGTTTGCTGTGAACGGTAACTGTACACACTCAATATTTCCGTGAGTGAGCCCACACGATCCAGGTCTTTGTGAGCTCACACGATCCAATGTGCTGTGCACATTAACCGCAACCGCTCCAGTTTGCTGTGAACGGTAACTGCACACGCTCAATATTTCCGTGAGTGAGCCCACACGATCCAGGTCTTTGTGAGCTCACACGATCCAATGTGCTGTGAACATTAACCGCAACCGCTCCAGTTTGCTGAGAACGGTAACTGCACACGTTCAATATTTCCGTGAGTGAGCCCACACGATCCAGGTCTTTGTGAGCTCACACGATCCAATGTGCTGTGAACATTAACTGCAACCGCTCCAGTTTGCTGTGAACGGTAACTGCACACGCTCAATATTTCCGTGAGTGAGCCCACACGATCCAATGTGCTGTGAACATTAACCGCAACCGCTCCAGTTTGCTGTGAACGGTAACTGCACACGCTCAATATTTCCGTGAGTGAGCCCACACGATCCAGGTCTTTGTGAGCTCACACGATCCAATGTGCTGTGAACATTAACCGCAACCGCTCCAGTTTGCTGTGAACGGTAACTGCACACACTCCATATTCATTGCATCATATATTCATACGCCTTATATATATTGAAAAAAATCCGAACACTATGGTTGATTACAGAATTCAGAAAAAATATCTGGCAACGATTTTTTTTAGAAATTAGTGATCTGACAACCTTCGTGTCACGTGACACGAATGCAGAATTCAGAAAAAATATCTGGCAACGATTTTTTTAGAAATTAGTGATCTGGCAACCTTCGTGTCACGTGACACGAAGGTTGCCAGATCACTAATCTCTAAAAAATCATTGCCAGATATTTTTTCTGAATTCTGTAATCAAGCATAGTGTTCGGATACTTTTTTGAACGACTGTATGGCCAGACTCAAAGTCAATTCCAGGAATGTTTGCAACAAAAATGGAAGCAGGAAAAAATAAAGCTTTTTTTTTATCCTGCCGAAGTTCGGTGGATGATGAAAATCGCTGCCAATATTCTTCCAACTGATGACAGAAACGAAGATATTGATATTGTGCAAATGGAGCCCGGGAATATCTGATTTAGAAGAGATTCTTTATCTAAGAGTCTTCCGTCAATATTGAATCCTTCCCGAGTGAGCTTAGAGGGATCTTTTTGTTCCGTGTCTGTTTCCACACAACGATTTTTTTCGAATAGTAAATGAAATTGACAAAGAAATATACGGAAGAAAGAAATCGGAATCATTTGCATTTTTATAGCAAATGGAAAGAACATAGCCGGAATACAAATATGTGTTTATTTGATCTGCTCATACACAGAGTTTCGTTAAGGTTTGGCGTTATGTTCCCTCTTTAAACAAACTTTCTTCAAGAATCCTTATGAAGTAAACATCGATGACGTCAGCTCAGATTTTTAGACTGCGAAAGTTTTTTCACACAAAAAAAAACGATATTTGAAAGATGCATTCGGCTCTAGAGACCTGAGGACATTTCAATCTGAAGTCAGGTTTGAGATCTTCCCTAAAATAAGAAACTTTACGATGATTTTAGAAAGAGCACATTTGGTGTGAGGCTATATGATGAACAGTTACGGGTTACAACAGCGAATTCCAATGCAAAGGTCAAATCAACTGCCTCAGGATATATAATCCTCAAAAATGCAACTCTGTAAGTATAAAACCGTTTTTTAAAAAATAAATGATTAAATTAAATTCATTAAAATAACTGGACATCCACTTGGATTGGGAATGCAATTCCATCAGTGGGTTGGGTTACCTGATTATCCAGCTCTAAACTATTAGGGCTAGTGTTACCTGTATATTCAGCCCTTTGTGTGAAAAAGTGCCGTCACAGGTTGGGTTCAATTGTTTTACCTCTGAGTGGCACTTTTTTGCACACCATGGGCTAAATGGCCAGGTCAGAAGGACCCCGAAGGCTCAGAGAAGGTTGGGGGAGGGGACCCACTGGAATAGTTGTTGGGAGATAGATGGTAGCCTCCCGTCAAGGCCATCCAGTGTGTTCTTTAACGTGCACAGGGTATGTCTCTCTCGCACACGGGACCACGACTTAACGTCCCATCCGACAGACGGCGGCCTTTCCAAGCACATCGGTGTCCCCTACTGACCGTGGGCAGGAGGGGGGGGGGAATTTTGCGGAGATAAATTTTAACACTGACCCAGCAGGGACTCGAACCTGGGAACTGCAGATTACGAGCCTGGCGCGCTACACGACTGAGCCCCCCCCCCCCTCAGTTCCATCAGTGAAATAATTTTTAAAGTACTCTCGTGCTGCTGAAGATACGAAATCACGACACGTCAGGATTGATGAATTAATGTGTTTTCTTTAATATTTACGACACTTATAAATTAGAAAACAACGAACTTTGTAAATTAGTGTAAGATGTTATAGGTGCATAAAGAAAGTAACATGCGAAAATATTACGTCTTTATAAGCGACCCCGAATCGCGATTGGGTAGAATTGCCTTATTCTGAAATTCTGTTGGTGTAGCCATGTTCAAAATCTCAGATTCTAGTTGGGGGGTTACAAGACATAATATTTTCCCCATAAGGAAATAAAGTATATAATTCTGGAGCTTTTTTTTTTCATATAATGGCGTGGGCTGTATCTTAGAAATGTAAAAAACGGTAGGAATATAAAAAAGAACGCTTCTGATGTTACTGCTGATGGCGGCCATTTTATATATTTTCACCACAGTCAATTTAAACTTTTCTAGGCCCCCGTTAATTTTAACAATCCGACTGCCGCATTATAAAAAAAGGCCCCAGAATATAACAAATCATTTGTTTGTTTGTTTTTTTAAATAAAATGTCAGGCGATTTACTCGCAAATCTGAATTGGTGTTGTCTTAGCAGATTTATACGACAGCCGAGTTTTCCGTTACGTAACGTACATGAATTTTAATGCTTAGACAAAAGCACAAACAGAAAATAACGATTTAATCTCCGGAATATAAATTTAATTCAATTTAAGAAAAAAAAAATCGTTGATATGTTCTTTGTGACCGATATTTCTTCCCAGTCGCGTGAAGGTAGTAAACAAAATGGCGGCTGAATGGGTTTCTAGCTTGTTAAAACGAGCGTTTTAAGCGACGCTGAGCAGCGATTCGGGAGAATTACCCGAGATAGTGTTAGAATTTCGGTTGTTTAACCTCTGAGCGGCGCTTTTTTGCAACCATGGGCTAAATGGCCAGGTCACAAGGACCCCGAAGGCTCAGAGAAGGTTGGGGGAGGGGACCCACTGGAACAGCTGTTGGGAGACAGATGGTAGCCTCCCGTCAAGGCCATCCGGCATGTTCTTTAATGTTAGGTTGTTTTACCTCTGAGCGGCGCTTTTTTGCACACCATGGGCTAAATGGTCATGTCACAAGGACCCCGAAGGCTCAGAGAAGGTTGGGGGAGGGGACCCATTGGAACAGCTGTTGGGAGACAGATGGTAGCCTCCCATCAAGGCCATCCAGCGTGTTCTTTAACGTGCACAGGGTATGGCTCTCACATACACGGGGTCACGGCTTAACGTCCAATCCGACGGACGGCGGCCTTTCCAAGCCCATCGGTGTCCCCTACTGACTGGGGGCAGAGTGGGGAATTGCGCGGATATAAATCTCAACGCTGACCCAGCTGGGATTCGAACCTGGGAACTGTAGATTACGAGCCTGGCGCGCTGCCGACTGAGCCACCCCCATCCTAAATAGTGTTAGAATCTTCCATTTTTTGTTTTCCAGCAGTGATTGATATCAGCAAAAGACATTTAATAAGACGAATTCGCTGTCATACACAAGTGAAAAGCAAACTCGAATTAAACTGACAAACTATAAAAAGTGAGTTTTTTTTACCCTCGAATTTAATCTTTTTGCGAAACTGTCAAACCCTTTTTGAATCATTAAACGATACGCAACGTAAAAGAATTTGAAATGTAAACTCTCTGCCGTAATCTGCCATTTTGTTGCTACGAGAGCAGCCAATTCCGTATTTAAGTGTCGTGTCTCATCTTCATTAGGAGAGTTCTCGTCGCCCCAAGGGGAGCGTTTGGTGATTCAGTTAAAGGCTTAACAGAAAATTCGGTTAGCCTGCAGTTCACGGTACAACATTGCGCTACGTGAATGAACGCAAAGTAAGTAGAGTGACAACGTAACCTGTAATAAAACTGTTGGTGTTTTATCTGTAAGCATTCAATTGGTAGACACGTCATCTGCTCTGAGATTTGGGGTAGCTTCTGATTTGGTTTATTTAGGCTTATAAAAAATCATGCATACGATCTGAAAAAAATATTTGTAGCTCTTTTCATTTTATGAATTTCTTAATATCAACTGAGGACAACTCTATTTATAACATTTTAATTTTCTAAACTTAGGCAAGCAGCTGCTTGAGGGGGTATTTATTTAGTCATTTTATTAAAATGTTGTTTTCCCCACAAGCGAGTATTATCGTGACTGGTATATCTGATTTTCTTAAATAGATTACCGTTCCCCCCCTAATTGTTATTGTCTGGTGATATTTTCCCCCGAAATTATTGTCTCCGATGCGAATATATCTTTTTTTTTATTAAACTGCGGGTTTTAAAGAAAAGGTTGGGGGAGGGAACCTCACTGGAACAGCTGTTTTTGAGACAGATGGTAGCCTCCCGTCAAGGCCATCCAGCGTGTTCTTTCACGTGGACAGGGTATAGCTCTCTCTCTCCAACACACGGGACCACGGCTTAACGTCCCATCCGACGGACGGAGACCTTTCCAAGCCCATCGGGTCCCCTACTGATCGTAGATAGGGCGGGGAGTTTTGCGGAGATAAATCTCTCTCGCCCAGCTGGGACTCTATCTAACCTGGCAACTGCAGATTTACGAGCCTGGTGCAGTACCGACTGAGCTACACTCGCCACTATGAGTGAACTTGACCTAGTCCTGACTATAGAACCTATATATATATTGCTGACCTAGTCTGACTATTTGAACTTGTTTGACCTAGTCCTGACTATTAATGCCTGTAAGACAGCCCCCGCCCCTCTTTCAGAATTCTAGTAAAACGGCAACAGAGGAGGTAAAGAATGATTCAACTTATTTGTATTTCAGGCATTTTTTTCAAGCAAGCTCCTAAAAATGGAGGGAGAAATGTTATACTGCGTTGGAAAGACTGTCATACTCTCCCCCCCCCCCCCCCTCCGGTTACATTTTCCCGCTCGATTGCGTATCTTTCCTCCCCCATCCTAGATGATTTTACGACATCCAGGCCAGCAATGGGAGGAAATTAGATTCAACTGAAATTGTAGTGAAAATAGAATACCTGAAGAGAATTCGTATTGTTACAGTCAGGGGCAATACGGGTGGGGGGGGATCTATTTGGGGTGGATGGGGGGAGGCTCCCCCCCAAAGTAACTCAGAGTTGGCAAAATTCGAAGCGACTTCGTAAAATCTAGGTGAGTTGCGAAAAATTGTGATTTTTTTTTTGGCAAAATTAAGCGTAGTTGTCAAAATCTAGAGCAGTTGGCAAAATTCGAAGCCACTTAGTACAATACAGGCGAGTTGGAAAAATCGGGACAACTTGGCAAAATCTTGGGGAGTTAGCAAAATGAAGGTGAGATGTAAATACAGGGTGATCCAAAAGTAACAGAAAAAGTAAAAATTCAATAATTCGAAAAGTATAGACAGTAGCACGATGCGGTTTTCACAGAAATGCACAGAAAGACATGGGATTTTTTGTAATAACGAAAAATTTTATTGCCAGAATAGTTACATTTGTCACCGACAGGTGGCGTTGTAGCGATCCCGGAGCTGCTGCCTGTCGGATCTGTTTAAATGGTTTAAATAGCAACAGGCAGCAGCTCCGGGACCGCTACAGCGCCACCTGTCGGTGACAAATGTAACTATTCTGGCAATAAAATTTTTCGTTATTACAAAAAATCCCATGTCTTTCTGTGCATTTCTGTGAAAACCGCCTCGTGCTACTGTCTATACTTTTCGAATTATTGAATTTTTACTTTTTCTGTTACTTTTGGATCACCCTATATTTGGATTTATTTTCTGTAAAATTATGGCGAGATGGCAAAATCTAGGAGAGTTGGCAAATCTTGTGTAGTTGGCAAAATTCGGAGTGACTTTGCAAAAATCAGGTGAGATGTAAAAATTGTGTGTTTTTTTTTTGTAAAATTATGGCGAGTTTGGCAAAATTGAAAGTTACGTGGCAAAATGCACGAGAGTTGTGAAAATTGCAGTAACGAAAATCTAGTTACGAACCTGGCAGAGACATGTAATGCAGAATAACAGAACAAGTGCACATATGAATTTCGTTTGTACCACTTCCGAAGAAAACTATTACGCACAAACATTATATATTTTTGGCGCCTAAAATATTTAACAGTTTACCTGAAACTATAAAGGATGAAATAAGTTCTTTTACGTTTTATCGAAAACTAAGAGATTGGATTTGTAATATAGAAAAATTTCTTTAGGTTGAAGGATTTTTCCCCCTATATTTCTGATTGTAAAATTTTCTTTTTATTTGTTTGCTCTTTAGGATGTTAAATTTTTGAATAAAAATTGGTGTATTTATAGTTTATTATTGATTCTGTTACTATGTTGTTGATGTAACCATGACAACAAATTGACTATGACAGAAAATATTAATAGTAAAGAGTAACTATGACAGGAAATATTAATATGGTAAATCACTAGTTACTTAGAATAAATAAATATAATGTACTAGGTCAAGGGTTCTCATGCAGGCACGTGCCCAAGTTTTATTTTCGGAGTGGGGGGGGGGGAGAGAATTTAGTTTGGATGGGGTCGGAGAATAAAACTTGGCGTTTCCCAATTACCAAAATAATCCACTGGGCAAAAAAATATTAAAATATTCTATATGGAATAAAATATTTTAACATTTTTTTTGCCCAGGGATTATTTGGAATAAAGCCGTCCCGTGGCCGAGTGGTTAGCGCGCTTGGCTACTGATCTACGGGACCTGGGTTCGAGCCCCGGCATAGCTGTTTGTGTCGTTTTTCTGCTGAGGTCCTGCCATCCTCTCAGACCTTCTACTATGGCATATAAACTGACAGGCTCCTGTCAGACCTCTGTGGCAAGCAGCTGCTTGAGGGGGTATTTATTTTTTTATTTTTTTAATATACTTAAAATCTTGTTTCTAATGTTTATATATGTTTTTTATTTTAACCTTATACTCCGCGTGCGAGTCTATGAACTCTTGTGGAGTTGTACATTTCCAAAATTTTTGTAAATACTTATATTGTATCATAATATATTATAAATGGAAATAAAGAATACTACTACTACTACATTATTTCTTCAGTTGGCAAAATTTGATTTTCGAGTTGTAAAAGTGTTTGTCATTTCTAGTATTGATTAGGTAAAACTAGAAATAACTGGAATCGATTTTTAAGTGTAACATAGGTATATATGTAAGCTTAACTGTAACTAGTGTTGTAAATAGGTAAGTTGTACGTACAATCGCTCAAAAAAATATCCGAACACTGTGGTTGATTACAGAACCTTCGTGTCACGTGACACGAAAGTTGCCAGATCACTAATTTCTAAAAAAAATCGTTGCCAGATATTTTTTCTGAATTCTGTAATCAACCATAGTGTTCGGATACTTTTTTGAGCGACTGTAGGTGGTCATATTATTTTGATACTAGATCGTGTGGGCTCACTCACGGAAATATTGATCGTGTGCAGTTACCGCTCACAGCAAACTGGAGCGTGTACAGTTGCTGTACACGCTCCAGACATTTTTCCTGAATTCTGCAATCACGTGACACGAAGGTTGCCAGATCACTAATTTCTAAAAAAAATCGTTGCCAGATATTTTTTCTGAATTCTGTAATCAACCATAGTGTTCGGATACTTTTTCGAGCGACTGTAGGTGGTCATATTATTTTGATACTAGATCGTGTGGGCTCACTCACGGAAATATTGATCGTGTGCAGTTACCGCTCACAGCAAACTGGAGCGTGTACAGTTGCTGTACACGCTCCAGACATTTTTCCTGAATTCTGCAATCACGTGACACGAAGGTTGCCAGATCACTAATTTCTATAAAAATCGTTGCCAGATATTTTTTCTGAATTCTGTAATCAACCATAGTGTTCGGATATTTTTTTGAGCGACTGTACGTAAAAAAATAAATCTGAGTTTGTGCTTTTTATTAGCCACCTAGCCAGTGGCAACCTGGTAGAGTAGAAACGAGGATCTTTCTATATACAACTATCACGGTCTGCTAAAAAAAGAATTTAGCTCCTAAGTTGAACATTCGTTTTGTTTCGGAAAGTGATAGATAGAATATTGCGATTGACATTTTCTGAATCTCCCGATGGCATTAACAGCGCCCCCTAAAAATAAAAAAATAAATAAGTACCCCCTCAAGCAGTTGCTTGCCACAGAGGTCTGACAGGAGCCTGACAGTTTATATGCCACAGAAGAAGGACTGTGAGGATGGCAGGACCTCAGCAGAAAAGCGGCACATGCATCGATGCCTTACCCGGGGCTCGAACCCAGGTCCCTTAGATCAGTAGCCAAGTGCGCTAACCACTCGGCCATATGTGCAGAAAAATGCCGCTCAGTAATAATAAAATATCCCACGTTGAATCTATAAGACTTCTTAATTTATCATCTTCTGTTAATCGCTAGTCAGTGTTATTATCTGTAAACGATTTATTACCATTTGCCCATTTAACCATAAATCAAAGACTTCCTGAACATAACTTTATACCAATGCAAGGTTGAGTTGTTTTACCTCTGAGCGGCAGTTTTTTTTGCACGCAATAGTCTAAATGGATAGGTCACAAGGACCCCAAGGGCTCAGAGAAAGTTTAGAAAGGAGAAACGCTGAATTCCATTTCTTATTTACACTTCTCCGCTCAATTTACTTCCGGTTCCGTCTTCTGAATCGACTCTCGATCAGCATCCCGTTCCGCAATCCCATCATTCTCCCTCCGATGACGCTTTCAGTATCCCTCTCCACGTGCTAATCCCATCACAAAGCCCCAAGCAATGTTCATTCTCGCAACCAGACGCTAATCCCATTTCTACGCCATCTGCATGGCGCTAAGCCAGCTTTGGCTTCTATCGTAAACGAAATCAGCACACCATGTGGCATGTGGATCTTTTCAGCCTCCAAATGCATCAAGAAATATTTATGCGAAACTCATCTCGTATTTCCATATCCTATTCTCTTTTTCATCTGTTGCATCCTTCTTATTTTTCACTCATCCTCAGCTGCATCCTCAGGAGAAATCATTTTCTTCTCATCCCCTTAGGATTCCTCCTCTTCGTCATCATTAGAATGATTAATTTTTCCTCGTCTCGGGAGAAATACTCTTCGACTTTAAGAGGATTCCTCATCATTTAGGAGGACTCCTTTTATTCCCATCTTTAGGATGATTCTTTTTATTTTCATTTCTCATCTTCAGGAGGGACACATTTTCTCATCATCTTTAAGAGGATTCATTTTCCTATAATCATATTGAGAGGACTACCTTTCTTCCAATCATCATCAGGACGCCCTGGGCGGGGCTGACTCAGTCGCTAGCGGGCCAGACTCGTAATCTGCAGTTCCCAGGTTCGAGCCCCAGCTGGGTCAGCATTGAGACTTATCTCCGCAAAATTCCCCGCCCTGCCCACGATCATTAGGGGACACCGATGGGCTTGGCAAAGGTCGCCGTTCGTCGGATGGGACGTTAAGCTCCGTGTGCGGGAGAGCCATACCCTATGCACGTTAAAGAACACGCAAGATGGCCTTGACGGGAGGCTACCATCTGTCTCCCAACCGCTGTTCCAGTGAGTCCCCTCCCCCAAACTTCTCCGAGCCTTCGGGGTCCATGTGACCTGGCTATTTAGTCCATTGTGTGTAAAAAGTGCCGCTCAGAGGTAAAACAACCCAACATTAAAGAACACACTGGTTGGCCTTGACGGGAGGCTACCATCTGTCTCCCAACAGCTGTTCCAGTGGGTCCCCTTCCCCAATCTTCTCTGAACATTCAGGGTCCTTGTGACCTGGCTATGCAGGCCATGGTGTGCAAAAAAGTGCCGCTCAGAGGTAAAACAACCCAACCCTTTTAAAACACATAAGACATTAATGGCACTTCTCTATCATTTCCTGAAGAATTCATTGATGATTTGAGAGTTCCCAGTCATTTTCAGAATCTATTCAATCCCCTCCCACTTAAAAATTAATCTCCAACGCTGACATATTTCGTTCAAAAAGTTTCGAACGTCATTGCTACTTTTTCAACTTAATGCTTCGCATCTTAAAGTATTCATTTTCACACAATACTTGTTTAGTACTTCAACCTATAATTAATACTGGAACAAAATATTTTTAAAATTAATTGCTACGATATACATTAATCAGGAAAGAATCCCTGCTATTTACAGTACGTGCCCTCGGAAAATTACTTTTGTGTTTCAGGAACGCATTAGATAAACAGACGATACCTTATTTCAGTAAGAGAGGATGTTGTACGGGGGGGGGGGGGGGGGGCGTTCAAAGGGTTCCCACAAATGAAACAAAACGATTGTATTTGCCTTAACAAAACGTGTACAGTCGCTCAAAAAATACATCCGAGCACTATGACTGATTACAGAATTCAGAAAAAAATATCTGGTAACGATTTTTTTTAGAAATTAGTGATCTGGCAACCTTCGTGTCACGTGACACGAAGGTTGCCAGATCACTAATTCCTAAAAAAAAAAAACGTTGCCAGATATTTTTTCTGAATTCTGTAATCAGCCATAGTGCTCGGATATTTTTTTGAGCGACTGTACTGTCCTTCCAAGTTCCTCCTTTCAACATCTATGCAAAGTCACAGACGTCTACGCCAATTCTGCATCGCTTGATGGCATTCCTGTTGGGAATTCTCTTGCATGTCTGAATGAACGCATTTTGAAAGGTCTCATTTGCCTGCTACAGATAGGCCTTAACTTTCAGGGTTTTGTGAGCCACTGACATTATCGTGAAAAGGAGAACCCTTGACACGCCTGTTATTGGACCCTGCTCATTCATCTCCTTAACCAGTTTGGATAAAACAATGTTGGTGTTGCATTGGCCATTTATAGTCATTTTTTGTGGTGTGGTGTCCACGGCTACCACTCCTTGGGAATTGAAATAAATTGTGAACATCCTCTCCCTTGAGCGAAAGTGTTGTCGAAGGATTTGGAGAAGCTTCCACAATCCAAACATAATCAATATTTCTCGGAGTTGAGATGTGGTTTTATTACTATACATCACATGTGACAATGTCTGTTACTCTTTTCTTTGCACGAGTTGACTTTAGCCATTTTTTGCTCTTCTGTCAGTTTGTGGGGAACCCATTTGGCACAGATATTTGGGAAACTTTAAATTGTGATGGATAATTGTTTCCACACTGCCACTGGATACACTGACATCTAAACTATTCACCTGAGCGGTTATCTGTGGGTTTTCCTTAATAAGCTCACGAAACAGCGGTGATGGTTCTCTCCTTCGGTCGCCCTGCGCGAGGGAGGTCTTCGAACAACTTTCTTTTCTCCTTCCCAGCTGCATCCTCGTGAAAATGTAAAATCTGTCCCTTTCTTTAGTGGGCTCCACGGCAACAATGCACAGATTTCGCAGACCGAACTTTACGCACCACCAACAAAGAGAGAAATGAAGGCCTTTAAGATGTTACGACAAGTTTAGACAAGCTTTCGAAAAAGTCGTAGCTCGCTAACTTCGGAGGAACGAGTGCAAATCTGCAGACACGTGCCAAGAACTTTTCAAACGCCTTCCGTAGTTGGTAGAGTCTTACTAGATGTTCCGAGGTTCGAGTTACGTCTGGGCGAGCTTTCAGATTTATCTCCGCTAATCCCCCTGCCTGCTCTAGACCAGGTCAGCCTTAGCTAAGGACGATCGTATCCTGGATCATTGTGATGTAGAAGGTCAAGGGATAAAGGTCAACTTCGTGGCTCTGTCTGCCTTGCCCAGGTAATCATTTTAAGGATGAAATGTCTACGAGGAAAATAAAATTTGCCCATTTTTAATTTAATACTAATTAAAAAAATACTTGAGTCTGACAATGGAAGTGATTAAACACTAAGCAGATGAGAATTTAAAGATATTTTAGTCTCCTGTCCAAAGAGTTGGGTTGTTCTACCTCTAAGCGGCACTTTTTTGCACACCATGGGCTAAATGGCCAGGTCACATGGACCCCGCAGGCTCAGAGAAGGTTGAGGGAGGAGACCCACTGGAACAGCTGTTGTGTTGGGTTGTTTTACCTCTGAGTGGCACTTTTTCCCACACCATGAGCTAAATGGTCAGGTCACAAGGGCCCCGAAGGCTCAGAGAAGGTTGGGGGAGGGGACCCACTGGAACAGCTGTTGGGAGACAGATGGTAGCCTCCCGTCAAGGCCATCCAGCGTGTTCTTTAACGTGCACAGGGTATGTCTCTCCCGCACACGGGGCCACGGCTTAATGTCCCATCCGATGGATGGCAGCCTTTAAAAGCCCATCGGTGTCCCCTACTGACCGTGGGCAGGGCGGGGAATTTTGCGGAGATAAATCTCAACGCTGACCCAGCTGGGACTCGAACCTGGGAACTACAGATTACGAGCCTGGCGCGCTACCGACTGAGCCACCCCCGCCCACAGCTGTTGGGAGACAGATGGTAGCTTCCTGTCAAGGCCATCCAGTGTGTTCTTTAACGTGCACAGGGTATGTCTCTCTCGCACACGGAGCCACGGCTTAACGTCCCATCCAACGGACGGTGGCCTTTCCAAGCTCATCGGTGTCCCTATAAATGACCGTAGGCAGGGCGGGAAGTTTTTGCGGAGATAAATCTCAACCTGACCCAGCTGGGACTCGAATTTGGGAAGTACAGATTACGAGCCTGGCGCGCTACCGACTGAGCCACCCTCGCCCCCCCCTGTTCGAAGAGGCACGATCTTTTTTTGATAGAGGAGAACGAAAGCCCCTAACAGCAATTTTCGTCTGCTGCATTCACAAGAGAACGAAGGAATTGGCACGAGGAAAACGTTTCGTGCCGCGAGCCAAAGAAGCATGAAAAGGGTGAATGGATGTGAGAGGAAGATGGAAACATATCAGGACAGAAAGGCAGACGATTTCTGCCGTTGCCATCATCCCTGGGAAGAATCTGCGTCTCTCATCGAAACGATAATTGGCCGGCCGTGAGGCAAGGTGAGACGAGGTCGCTTTCATTGATGATACATCAGTGTCAATGGAAAATGTGGAGGTCATTGGTTTAATTCCCTGCTCCGTCTCCTCTCTGTAGTGGAGGGCTGGCGGCATCGATGTCTCTTGCAGAAGTGGGGGGGGGGGGAGAGAGGAGGAGGAGGGAGGAGGAATTGCGGTGAGAATGTAGTTTGCCGCGAGGACACGTGGGCGAAGAGAAATCCCACGTGGATATCGGAAATCGAATTCCTTTAACGCAGTAAAGGAGCGCGATTATGGAGACGGTGGAAAAGCAACAAATGGGAGGGGGAATGGGGTGGGAGGGGGGGGGGGGGCGAGGAGAGAAGATGGAATTCGGGAAAGGGGAGGGAGGGAAAGGAGAACGTGCTCCGACCGGAAATTAAGTCGCGGTGAAGAAAGATAAGAGAAAGAGTGGATGATGGCGAAATTGAAAGGGAGAAAGAAATTTTGCGTTAAAAATGTGATTTAAGGATATTGAGACTGTGAAAGGAGTGCGAAGGAAAAAAAGGTGTGTTTTAAAAACTGGCAAGTTGTCAGTGAGCGGGAATTCCCTTTTGTGAATTTCAATTGAAAATGAAAGGAGAAAAGAATGGCACCTGGAAATCAATCGCGATGAAAACGTTTAGGTTGCGCGTTTTTCGCTTTCCTCGCGCCCCCCCCCCTCCCCCTCTCTGTTTTCCTAACCAGTTCTCAGAAGGCGATCTTGGAGCACAACATTCGAGGGTCGAGGTGACGTGTCACTCTTCAGTCCGCTGTGCACGAGTTCCTGGCTAGGATGAGTTGGCCAACACTTCCACGTGACACCGAGGAGGGTGGAATTCAGAAAAAGAATGTCGACACACAGAATAGGAAAAGTCTCGCGTTGTTTAAAAAAAGTACTATTACAGAAAAAACGTTTTATCCAGTGAATCTGGATAAGTTCGTTAAATACACAGCTCGTGGCAAGTTAAGCGTATATCGCTAAAAGGTGAATAAAAAGAAATCGTTAGAGATAAATAAACGATTTTTAACATACTTAAGTAGTAGGATGTATAATTTGGAAAACATCAACTTGTAAATCCCGTATAACATCATGGAATATGCAAGAAAGATACCCTATAATTGAAGTATTCTTGTAGGCCTATGATCGTTTCAAGTTGAAAAGCAGCATTGTCAGTCTCGAATGATTAGTAATGATTACTTGTGATGACCCAAAGAAAATATTTAGATGACTTAAAAGGATGCAGCGGAGTTGGAAGGTCGGAGGCTGGTCAAATAAGAGCGAAGGAGAGAAATATTCTTTCTTTTTTACCATTCTGTTGTCTCGGTTACGGATGCAAAAAGCTGCAGCAATTATCAGAAGACGTGCTAGAAGGTATCCTAGGTTTACAATCTTTCAAAATGTCTGTTGTGTTGGACTGCTGCTGCGAAGGATGTTATAGCAACGGCATGATTTCTGCCTGCAGACCTCCTTGCAGACACCTGAAGGGTATTGTCTTGCAGACACCTGAAGGGTATTGCCTTGCAGACACCTGAAGGGTATTGCCTTGCAGACACCTGAAGGGTGACACCTGAAGGGTATTGCCTTGCAGACACCTGAAGGGTATTGCCTTGCAGACACCTGAAGGGTATTGCCTTGCAGACACCTGAAGGGTGACACCTGAAGGGTATTGCCTTGCAGACACCTGAAGGGTATTGCCTTGTAGACACCTGAAGGGTATTGCCTTGCAGACACCTGAAGGGTATTGCCTTGCAGACACCTGAAGGGTATTGCCTTGCAGACACCTTGCAGACACCTGAAGGGTATTGCCTTGCAGACACCTGAAGGGTATTGCCTTGCAGACACCTGAAGGGTATTGCCTTGCAGACACCTGAAGGGAATTGCCTTGCAGACACCTGAAGGGTATTGGCTTGCAGACACCTGAAGGGTATTGCCTTGCAGACACCTTGCAGACACCTGAAGGGTATTGCCTTGCAGACACCTGAAGGGTATTGCCTTGCAGACACCTGAAGGGTATTGCCTTGCAGACACTTAAAGGGTATTGGCTTGCAGACACCTGAAGGGTATTGCCTTGCAGACACCTGAAGGGTATTGCCTTGCAGACACCTGAAGGGTATTGCCTTGCAGACACCTGAAGGGTATTGGCTTGCAGACACCTGAAGGGTATTGGCTTGCAGACACCTTGCAGACATGTGAAGGGTATTGCCTTGCAGACACCTGAAGGGTATTGGCTTGCAGACATCTTGCAGACACCTGAAGGGTATTGCCTTGTAGACACCTGAAAGGTATTGCCTTGCAGACACCTGAAGGGTATTGCCTTGCAGACACCTGAAGGGTATTGCCTTGCAGACACCTGAAGGGTATTGCCTTGTAGACACCTGAAGGATATTGCCTTGCAGACACCTGAAGGGTATTGCCTTGCAGACACCTGAAGGGTATTACCTTGCAGACACCTGAAGGGTATTGCCTTGTAGACACCTGAAGGGTATTGCCTTGCAGACACCTGAAGGGTATTGGCTTGCAGACACCTGAAGGGTATTGCCTTGCAGACACCTGAAGGGTGACACCTGAAGGGTATTGCCTTGCAGACACCTGAAGGGTATTGCCTTGCAGACACCTGAAGGGTATTGGCTTGCAGACATCTGCAGACACCTTAAGGGTATTGCCTTGCAGACACCTGAAGGGTATTGGCTTGCAGACATCTTGCAGACACCTGAAGGGTATTGCCTTGTAGACATCTGAAGGGTATTGCCTTGCAGACACCTGAAGGGTATTGCCTTGCAGACACCTTGCAGACACCTGAAGGGTATTGCCTTGCAGACACCTGAAGGGTATTGCCTTGCAGACACCTGAAGGGTATTGCCTTGCAGACACCTGAAGGGTATTGCCTTGTAAACACCTGAAGGGTATTGCCTTGCAGACACCTGAAGAATACACAAGGCGGAATCACACAATACTTGTGAAAACACGGAATTCACAAGGCCTGATTCTATGGCTGTGGACATATTGGATGCGTCCCTATAACCTGTAGACCAATGTTTCCCAAAGTGGGCGATACCGCCCCCTGTGGGGGGGGGGGCGCTGGAACGATGTAGAGGGTGGGTAGTAGCCTCGGGTGCAATTGGGGGGCGGTGGAAGCATAAAGAAAGAAAGGAAGATAGGAAAATTTTGAAAAACCTTTCGTACATGTTTCATCTGTTGAGTAACATAGAGTTAAAGTCGTAGTGATTATTTTCCAAATAAACACATAAAATTATCCTTCGTTATCTTAATTTTCTGTGTGTAATGCGAATGTTGTTATGGTTGATTTTAATAAATAATTTTTAATTTCAAGCTTCAACGTGTCTTATTTACAACAACATCTTTCTTTATTATGATGTCGGATTTGGGTTGGGTTGTTTTACCTCTGAGCGGCACTTTTTTGCACACAATGGGCTAAATGACCAGGTCACATGGACCCCGAAGCTCAGAGAAGGTTGGGAGAGGGGACCCACTGGAACAGCTGTTGGGAGACAGATGGTAGCCCCCCGTCAAGGCCATCCAGCGTGTAATTTAACGTGCACAGGGTATGGCTCTCCCGCACTCGGGGCCACGGCTTAACGTCCCATCCGACGGACTGCGGCCTTTTCAAGCCCATCGGTGTCCCCTACTGACCGTGGGCAGGGCGGGGAATTTTGCGGAGATAAATCTCAACGCTGACCCAGCTGGGACTCGAACCTGGGAACTACAGATTACGAGCCTGGCGCGCTACCGACTGAGCCACCCCCGCCCCACTATGATGTCGGACGTAGGTAGAAATATAGATACATAAAAGAACGCAAATTTGTCACTGCATCTTTCTGTTTGTTCGCTTAAAGAAGGTAGATTTCCAGGGGGCACTGAGTAATTTTTTTCTGAAAAGGGGTGGTATAACAAATAAGTTTGGAAACCTCTGCTGTAGACAGAGACAGCCCCATTTTGAAATGGTCAACTCAGAAAAGGTCAAATCCCTGTTAATGGATGAGTTGAAATTTTCTCAAATATCAGACATATAACGATTTGGAGACAGACGGGGACCCGTATCAATCCCATAGCATTGTACGGAGAAGTATATTCCTTACAGGAGTCCAACTTCCTAGGCCATCTTTTCATTTGGTGGATGTGCGAATCCTCCGTGTGTTTGATGGAGGATCTGTGAATGCTCTGAGATGTCGTAAACAAGCATTACGCTGATGCAACTGATGAAGATTTCCTCCTAATCGATGATTATGCTCCTCCACAAAGAGAAAGACTGATTAGCCAATACAGTCGCTCAAAAAAGTATCCAAACACTATGGATGATTGCAGAATTCAGAAAAAATATCGGGCAACGACTTTTTTTAGAAATTGGTGATCTGGCAACCTTCGTGTCACGTGATTACAGAATTCAGGAAAAATATCTGGAGCGTGTACAGAAACTGTACACGCTCCAGTTACCGTTCACAGCAAACTGGAGCGTGTGCAGTTACTGCACACGCTCCAGTTTGCTGTGAACGGTAACTGCACACGCTCAATATTTCCGTGAGTGAGCCCACACAATCTAGTATCAAAATAATATGACCACCTACAGTCGCTCAAAAAAGTATCCGAACACTAGGGTTGATTACAGAATTCAGAAAAAATATCGGGCAACAATTTTTTTTTTAGAAATTAGTGATCTACGTAACACGAAGGTTGCCAGATCACCTTCGTGTTACGTAACACGAAGCCATCTGTCTCCCAACAGCTGTTTCAATGGGTCCCCTCACTCAACCTTCTCAAGCCTTCGGGGGGTCCTTGTGACCTGGCCATTTAGCCCATGGCGTGCAAAAAAGTGCCGCTCAGAGGTAAAACAACCCAACCAACTCTTATTCGCTGAATGAATCGATGATTTCATGCTAGCATTAATTGTAAAGTGGACTCACATCACTTAGTGACTATGTATTTTGTATTAACCCCCCTCAGCCCTCGATTTTTATTCACGTGCATTTTTTTTTCATTGTTTGTTAGTGTAACCATGAATCATTTTGGTTCAAATTTTCATGACTCTTTCAACGATGTCAACATGTCTTTCAACATGTCTTTAAACGACATTATCTCTGAATCTTCCTGTGAAATTCGATAAAACTTTATTCAAATACATTTCAAACTAAACGCATTTTATTGATCCACGTTTATCACGTGACGAGCAATTCATATATATTTTCCCTCCTGAAGGCTTATTCTTGGTATTGCTCTGGAGTTGGTCGTGAAACTGTATCTTTAGAAGATATCTTTAGAAATAGGAGTAGGTCTGGTAGTAAGGAAAATAACCCATCTAGGCCTCTAATGGAGAGTTCCAGATGTTCCTTATCCGATTATTTACCATATTTTCCCCTATCTGAGCTTCGCGATGGAAGAAAAGCTTCTGGTCCTAGAAGCACTAACTCGTGGTCCTAGAAGCAGCAACGAGACTCTTCTGGTCCTAGAAGCACCAACTCGTGGTCCTAGAAGCACCAACGAGACTCTTCTGGTCCTAGAAGCACCAACTCGTGGTCCTAGAAGCACCAACGAGACTCTTCTGGTCCTAGAAGCACCAACTCGTGGTCCTAGAAGCACCAACGAGACTCTTCTGGTCCTAGAAGCACCAACTCGTGGTCCTAGAGGCACCAACGAGACTCTTCTGGTCCTAGAAGCACCAACTCGTGGTCCTAGAAGCACCAACGAGACTCTTCTGGTCCTAGAAGCACCAGCTCGTGGTCCTAGAAGCACCGACGAGACTCTTCTGGTCCTAGAAGCACCAGCTCGTGGTCCTAGAAGCACCGACGAGACTCTTCTGGTCCTAGAAGCACCAACGAGACTCTTCTAGTCCTAGAAGCACCAGCTCGTGGTCCTAGAAGCACCAACGAGACTCTTCTGGTCCTAGAAGCACCAACGAGACTCTTCTGGTCCTAGAAGCACCAACTCGTGGTCCTAGAAGCACCAACGAGACTCTTCTGGTCCTAGAAGCACCAGCTCGTGGTCCTAGAAGCACCAACGAGACTCTTCTGGTCCTAGAAGCACCAGCTCGTGGTCCTAGAAGCACCAACGAGACTCTTCTGGTCCTAGAAGCACCAACTCGTGGTCCTAGAAGCACCAACGAGACTCTTCTGGTCCTAGAAGCACCAACGAGACTCTTCTGGTCCTAGAAGCACCAGCTCGTGGTCCTAGAAGCACCAACGAGACTCTTCTGGTCCTAGAAGCACCAGCTCGTGGTCCTAGAAGCACCAACGAGACTCTTCTGGTCCTAGAAGCACCAACTCGTGGTCCTAGAAGCACCAACTCGTGGTCCTAGAAGCACCAACGAGACTCTTCTGGTCCTAGAAGCACCAACGAGACTCTTCTGGTCCTAGAAGCACCAACTCGTCCCAACCACCAAAAGACGCGAAAAATCCAAATGATTATCTCCGAGTGGTATTTCGTTTGGGCTCTCGCCAGCGCTTTGTTCAGTTTGTGCTGCCATTTCTAGACCAGAAGCTAGAGTCGGTTCAGCCGATAGCGCGCCAGACTCGTAATCTGCAGTTCCCAGGTTCGAGTCCCTACTTCGCCAACGTTTAATTTTATATCCCCTTCTCTCGAGGAGAAAGGTGACTCTGATGGGCTTGGAAGGCCACGGGCCGGCGCATGAGACGTTATGCCATATCCTGTGAACGTTAAAAACACGCTGGATGGCGGCGCGGGGGTGGCTCAGTAGGTAGTGCGCCAGGCTCGTAATCTGTAGTTCCCAGGTTCGAGTCCCAGCTGGATCAGCGTTGAGATTTATCTCCGTAAAACTTCCTGCCCTGCACACGGTCAGTAAGGGACACCGCTGGGCTTGGAAAGGCCGCCGTCCGTCGGGTGGGACGTTAAACCGTGGCTCCGTGTGCGGGAAAGCCATACCCTGTGCACGTTAAAGAACACACTGGAAGGCCTTGATAGGAGGCTACCATCTGTCTTCCAACAGCTGTTCCAGTGGGTCACCTCCGCCAACCTTCTCTGAGCCTTCGGGGTCCTTGTAACCTGGCCATTTAACCCATGGTGTGGAAAAAAAGTGTCTCTCAGAGGTAAAACAACCGAACCCAACGCTGGATGGCCTTGACTTCCATTTCTCTGATCAGAGATAGATTTTCATAAAAAGGCTATTTTTAGAGATTAAACGGTTTTTAGAGATTAAAAGTTTTGTACTAATTTTGGAGGACAGCTTGTTAAGGAATTAAATTTTTCATGCGATAATCTGTCGTTTAATCTGCTTTGAATATACAATAAGTGTACTAGTCAATTTCTTAAAACTGTTTCAGTAGCATTTATTAATAATATTATAAGACTCTCAAATCGTTTGTACTTTTCTTTTCCAAAAGTTCTTTAGGATTTTTTAACTTCAAAAAATAACATTACAGCAAAACAGTATTTAAAGTCGTCTTTTAACAAAACAGCGATGTTTAGAATCTGTTATGAACAGATACTGAAAGCTGCAATTGCCTTCCCTTTCGTCTGAAGCCCAACTCAGTAACCGTTAGGCCATGTCCTGCCCCGTCATTTCTCAGCAGCGGTTATCTGCAAATCGGAGCTGTCATTTTAACAGGTTCTCTTACCGCTCACAAATTGTTAGTTCCAGTTTTCGGTGGATATCGCCACGAGCCAACATAACAGTCTGAAAATAAAGCTTTTTTTGATGACGGTCGAATCCTCTTTCTTGATTATGCTAATTAGGAATCCAAATGTCGTCCTTGGGGAAACGTTAACTTTGTCACTGGCGGTGCTAACGTCGATTCAAGGTCATTTCAAAGGTAGTCGAGAATGAAATTGGAAATATCGTCGGCATTTTATTATTTAATCAAAATGAGAACAATGCTAAGAGCTGAGAATATATATTTTATATTCGAAATGAATTAAAAATTTAAATCTTTAAAGTTGCAATTTTTTTTATTTCGTTTTTCTTGTAGAATAGCAACCGATTTGCGTCAGTGCTTTTGAAATAATCGTAAGACAAGTCGGGCTGTTTGGCTCAGAGCGGCACTTTTTTGCACACAATGGGCTAAATGGCCAGGTGAAGGTTGGGGGAAGGGGACCCACTGAACAGCTTTTAAGAGACGGATGGTAGCCTCCCCTCAGGACATCCAGAGTGTTCTTCAACGTACTCTCCTATATACGAAACTCACGGTAGCTTTTCTAAACCTATTGGCATCCTTTTTCTCACCGAGGGGCGGGGGGGGGGGCTTAGAGGATAAATTATTAAAGCTAGAGATTCGAATCTGAGGACATGAGATCACCAGCCTGGCTCACTGCCAAAACATTTTAACCAACACCCGATAAAAAAAATGAGAAATTTTCGTCTTTACTAAACTGCTACAAAGGTAAGATTTAAAGAAATGAAGTGCAATTTGAAAGCGAATTTTGTGACTCTCCTCACTGAGCAGACGACGCACACGTTTCTCAGTGGCCACCTTCGAATGAACGCACGAGGACATCTCGGTCTCCAGTGCATCCTCGGTGCACGTTCTCTTGTGGACAGGCAACTAATGTTCACTTACCTCCCCATGGCAACAACGCTATCGATACTGAAGAAGGATCCTGTTGCTTAGCAACGAGAAAACAGGACATGCTGGTGTGTGTGGGTGTTTTTAGAGTGCGTCAGTCACTGTGCTGCAGACGTTTTACAAGTGGCTGTATGCACATTCGCACGCGCTTTGCAGGAGACACGGTTAATTGCTCGCGGTCGTAGTCCAAAATAGAAACTGAAATTCTTCCGCTGATTCGTGGAAGAGGCAGTGACGTCACACAAGGAAATCTACATTCCTCTGGCCAGGCGAGTACCTCTTGTACGAAATTTAAATCGAGTGTATTTAATTTTCGGTAGATTCTCGTGAAAATGGCCTTTTGTAACAACAGTGTCCTGCCAGACTTCTGTGGCAAGCAGCTGTTTCAGGATTTTTTTTTAAATTAAAAACTAGCCGAATTACTAACCCTTGCGACTGGTCTCTACGGTGAAGTTAGTTTTCATGAAATCGTTATTTAACTCAATGTAAAAAAAATAAACTGAAACCTAGAGAAATTATTTTGCAGTTGTTTTTACTTCAGATATTGACGTCGTGTTGAGGGTAAGTTTCATTTTTAAGGAGGGGAAAAATGAAGAGAGATGGATGAGTTCATAAAATTGTATCATATTAGTTTAACTCTTGGAAAGAATTAGAGATTATATCTTCCCCCACCTATGAGATACGTTGAGCGATCTCCTGCCACATGGCCGCCATACTACGACCACTGAATTACACCCCCCCCCCCCTCCACCCTCTGAAATAGCTTTATTGAATATTATTACAGAAATGCTCAGAGCTGGGAATGTTTCGGTTACCACTTGGATGACTGAAATTTTGAATATCTTTTATGATAAAGGCATGGTTCCTAAGGATTTTACCAGAGCTATTGTTATCCCTATTTTCAAAAAAGGTGATCGCAGTTCTTGTGATAACTATAGGGGTATCTGCGTACTCTCTGTTCCAGGTAAAGTTCTTTCCATGATTGTGCTTAATAGAATTAATAATCTGGTTGACAGTCAATTGCGTGATGAGCAATGTGGATTCAGAAGTGGTAGGGGATGTGTGGATCAGATATTTTCACTTAGGCAGATTCTTGAGAAATGTTTAGAGTTTCAGAAACCTTTGGTTGCTAGCTTTGTTGATTTCAAAAAGGCTTTCGACTCTGTTGATCGTCATAATTTGTGGTTGATTGTGAAATCATATGGTATACCAGACAAGTTAGTTACCATAATGAAAGCTCTCTATAATAACACTGAGTCATGTGTGAGAGTTGGTAAGGCTTGTAACAATTGGTTTAGCATTACTTCTGGTGTTCGACAAGGGTGCATTTTGTCTCCTTTTCTCTTTAGTTTGGTTATTGATTATGTTATGCGAAATTCACTTCAAGGGAATGATTTTGGCCTTAAATGGGCTGGAGATATGAAAATTTCCGATTTAGATTATGCTGATGATTTAGCCCTTTTGGCAAATGATGTTGATGAGATGAACTCTTTCATTCGAGCTGTTGATGAAACTGGTACTAGAGTAGATTTGGTTATAAACAGAGAGAAAACTAAAGTGATGAAAATTGGTCAGGCAGGCTGTGATTCAGTTCATCTGAATGGTTGCAGTCTTGAGCAGGTGTCACAGTTTAATTATCTTGGGAGCTATGTAACTGATAATGGTGATGTGCGGCATGAGATTAACAGACGAATAGGTATTGCTGCCGGGACTTTTAAGAATCTATGGAGAGTGTGGAGAAATAGGCGTATACACCTAAAGACTAAAATTAGACTGTATGTAGTTTGGTTCTTTCTAGAGTTAGTTATGGTAGTGAAACTTGGACCCTTTGTAAACAAGATAACAGGAAACTAGATGCTTTTGATTCCAGATGCTTACGCAGTATCTTGGGCATTAGGTGGTTCAACTTTGTAACTAATGATGAGGTTAGGCAAAGGAGTTTGCAACCTCCTTTAAGCAGCATATTGTGCAGAGAGAGAGACTCTGTTGGTTTGGCCATGTTGCCCGTATGAGTAATTATAGAGTGGCGAATAGGGTTATGAACAGTGTGCCTAAAGGCCTCAGAAAGAGGGGGAGACCTAGGATGCGGTGGGCAGACAATGTCAAACAGGACCTTGTTAGAATTGGTGTGCAGTGGCCGGATGCAGCAGATGTTGCTCAGGACAGTTATGCTTGGAGAATTAAACTGCGCGGTCTGGTTGGACTTCCGTAGCCCATGGCTGCTTGAGGATGATGATGATGATGATGATATGGTAATAGCTGAATCCCAGCCAAAGATCTGTCCAATTGCTGGGAGCCAATGCCGACTTCAGAGATCACTTCCACCGATTTTGATATTGCCATGGGAACAAGGCTAAAGAATACGAAGGAGTTGCTTTCTTCTCTCGTGCTTCTTACCGAAATGTGTTCATTTTCATTGTTGAGGGATCAAATGATTCGGGAAATCCCTGCTCTCGAAACTAAAGGAGAGTCATGAGAATAACTCTTTATCTGTGAAGCATCCTTCAACCTCAGAAAATGCATAAAAGGTATCCGAGGGTTTGTTAGCTGAATTCAATTTCATTTCTCCTCGCCTTCTGCACAAATCATCTCTATGACGTATTGACAATGTCCTGTCAGACGTTTGTGCCAAGCAGCAGCTTCAGGAGGAATTTATATTTTGCTTTAAAGGAAGACTCACTGGATATATTGCAGATCTAGTCAAGTTCTCTCATTGGCTTAGAAGGTGGCAAGAAAATTTAACAAGAGATGGAACATAAATAGAATAATAAATGGAATGAATATATGCTGATAGATAGATGATTTTAAATACGTATCCGAGTGCCATCCGCCACTTGGTTCTATTTCAACTCCAGTCGTTATCCCCACCCCGCATTCTGTCAGTAAGGAACACTGATGGGATTGGAAAGGTCGCCGTCCGTCGGATGGAACGTTAAGCCGTGGCCCCGTATGCTGAAGGGGCATAAACTGTGCACATTAAAAACCCACTGGATGCTATTAATGGGAGGCCACCATCTGTCTCCCAACAGCTGTTCAGTGGGCTCCCTCACCCTGACCTTCTCTGAGCCTTGGGGGTTCTTGTGACCTGGTCATTTAGCCCATGATGTGCAGAAAGAGTGCCGCTCAGAGGTAAAACAACCCAAACCAACTCCAGTTCACCTTTATGCAAATTTAGGCCTTTCGATTGCCTTAGAAGCATTTTGCGAAAATGTAAATGCTATTATCGTGAAAAAGAAATCGATCTGCTGAGAGTTATAAAGAAAATTTAAAAATAAACTAGAAACGGTATCGTCATTCATAGTGAGATTAATTATTCTGCAATTCTTGATAGCAATGTGGAAACCTCGTGCAGTCCACAATTTATTTTGTTCCGCATTCTTTTCGTTTCCCCCCTCCTCCTCATTCTGTCTTTTACGTTTCATTCAAAATAGCTTCCGTCTTCGTGTAATTATCTATCTGCAATCTTCTTTTTTCTTCAATGCGGAAAAAAACTTTATCACATAGACATCAATTTGAATTTCATATAAACACGGCCAACTCAATGTTCCTCAACCCTTTTCATACTGGGAGACCCGGGGACTCCTTAGGAAGTCTTGATCATTCTGGGGATCCCTTACAAAGTATCACTCCTTCTGGAGACCCTTTACAAAGTATCACACCTTCTGGAGACTCTTTACAGAGTATCAATCCTTTGGAGACTCCTTACAAAGTATATCACATTCTGGAGACTCCTTACAAAGTATCAATCCTTTGGAGACTCTTTACAAAGTATATCACATTCTGGAGACTCCTTACAAAGTATCAATCCTTTGGAGACTCCTTACAAAGTATATCACATTCTGGAGACTCCTTACAAAGTATCAATCCTTCTGGAGACTCCTTACAAAGTATATCACATTGTGGAGACTCCTTACAAAGTATCACTCGGTCTGGAGACCCCTTACAAAGTATCAATCCTTCTGGAGACCCCTTACAAAGTATCAACCCCTTTTGGAGACCCCTTACAAAGTATCACTCTTTTCTGGAGACCCCTTACAAAATCTCCCTTATTCTGGAGACGTTTACGAATTCTGAAGATTTACGAAGTCTCACACATTCCGAAGATTTTCACGAAGTCTCACACATTCTGGAGATTTTCACGAAGTCTCACACATTCTGGAGATTTTCAGAAGTCTCACACATTTTGAAGAGAAGTCTCTCACATTTTCTGAGGACTTCCAAATTCTCACACATTCTAGGGACTCGCATGAAGTCTCTCTGATTTCTGTTGACTCTTTGAAAAATCTCCCACATCCTGAGGATTCTCAAGAAGTCTCGTACTTTCTGGTTCACTTTTACAAACTCTCTTTTCGGTTTCACTTTTCCAAGACATTTTACGAAGTCTCGTTCATTCAGGAAACTTTTACTATAGCAGCCGAGCCTTGTTGTGCCTGGTTGCGCGTCCCTGCTCGGCTGCTGGCGATAGAGAATTCATTTGCTAATGAATCCACTTCCCAAAAGAAGAAATCTTTGAAGAAACTTTTTTTTTTCATTTATTGAAAGAAAGATATTTCTGTTTTTTTTTTTACCATTCCCAAATTTTGTAGATTTCGCTTATTCTGGGAACTTTCACGAAGTCGCACTGATTCTGGGATATTTTGTGAAGTCTCACTCATTCCGGTGACATTTAGAAACTCTCATTCTGGAGACCGTTCCCAAAAATTGTATACATTTTGATTAATTCGAGTATGACCTGAATAAAATATAAATATTGATAATATTGTTTTTCGTTGCGTTAACATTCCAATTTGGAAGTAAAAAAAGCATGGGAATGAAAGCTTAAAAGGTGACATTTTGAAGTTGAAATATTTTCAAATAAAATGATTCTTAAATTATAATTATCTTTAATAAAGTCAATGAAAATAATTGTTACAAAAATAATAATTTTCCTAGAAGACAATACAATAAAACTAAGAGGAAGTCCCAGCTGGGTCAGCGTTGAGATTTATCTCCGCAAATTCCCCGCCCTGCCGACGGTCAGTAGGGGGCACCGATGGGCTTGGAAAGACCGCCGTGCGTCGGATGGGACGTTAAGCCGTGGCTCCATGTGTGGTAGAGCCATACCCTGTGCACGTTAAGGAACATGCTGGATTGCCTTGACAGGAGGCTACCATCTGTCACCTAACAGCTGATCCAGTGGATCACTTCCTCCAATGTTCTCTGAACATTCAGGACCTGTGACCTTGTGACCTCGCCATTTAGCCCATGGTGTGCAAAAAAGAGCCGCTCAGAGGTAAAACAATCCAAGCTAAGAGGGAGGAAAAAACTTTGTTTCATTTCCAGACAATAGCTTGAAAAACCCCTTTTATGTAGGTAATAGAGTTTTCAGTCAGATGAGACCCATTGAGTTAAAATTCACCTTAAAATCAGTTCTATGAAACAGAATCGAAACATTTCAATTCAAACGTAAAGTTTACATTCACCTTGTTTTGCATAGAATCATCCAATAACTGATATATATTTTCCGCCAAAAAAAAAGTAAATAGTCAGAAGAGTGTATTCCGTTTCTAGGCACCTCATCCGGATGAAGGGTCTCCGTCCTCCCGTTCTCTCCATCTATTCCCCGCATCGAAACTGAATAACGATTCGTGTCCGTCTGGTGGTGGTTTCCGACTTCTCCGCATCGTCGAGTGTGGAGGAAGAGGTGGAGATGCATCTCCTCGGCCTCTGCATCCACTTTCGAGTAAGCGGATTTGCCATCTCTTTTGCTGAGGAGGGATTGTTGATTCTCTTTCGCGGCAGAAGAGGCTGAGTCAGCGAAAAAGGGAAACGGTTGATGTTTTTTGAAACGGATGACGGAAACTCTTCTCGATGGCCCGAGGCACGAGACCAGAGATTTGTTTTGTCAGTTGTCTTAGCGATGAAGGGATGTCGGGAGAGATGTTAGCGCAGCACTGGCTCGGCTGCTGTAGAGACAGAATTTATTTGCTAACGAATCCACTTCTCAAAAGAACAAATCTTAGAAGAAACATTCTTTTAAAATTCATTGAAACAAAAAAAAGTCATTTTTGTTTTTTATTTACCATTTCTGTCTTGTTTCAGGGCGAAATAGAAAAAGAAATCATTTCGAGCATCTGGCAATATCTTTTAAAGATATCGAAACCAATTCCATTATTTCTCAGATCCTTTGATCTTTGTGACAAAAAAAATCCATTTTAGATTTAATTATTGTGCTTGAATAAATTATTAAGGGAGATAATTTCCAGTGCTAGAATACTTCCTCTCTGTTCTTAGTTTCTTCAGAAATTTCGTCATTTAAAATTTATTCTTTTCCTTTTAGGTTAACATTGATTTTTTTTTACATCAATATATTTGTCTTTTTTTAAACTAGAGAGCTGCAACTCAAATTACCTTTCGAAGTGCGTGTGATTTTTTGCGATTTATTTTCAGAATGGTCGCGTTTTATTTTGAGGATATGTTATATTATATATATATTATATATGATATATTATATATATCCTCACCAACGTGACAAAAAACACAACGTTCATGAAATATGTTTCATATTATTTCTTTCTGCATTGCATTTTTCTAAATATTCTTTACGACCTGAAAGGTTGTTTATTCGTTGGGCGAGTGACCCCCCCCCCTCCTCCACGTAGGACCTCCATTTGAATAACTTTAAACTAGATATATTACCAGAAGCACTTGAACACTTGCATGATGTGTGAATTTGAAGCCACATTCAAAGTTCAAAATGTGTTTCTACGGAAGAATGTCACAGAGATAATTCAAAAATATCCCTCAATATCGATTTTCAACAATATTCATTAAATATTTGATGAATTCTGGAAGCTGAAAATATTAAGAGAAAAGTTGCTTATCTGATCGAATGCACTTCAAAAGTTTAATTGCTAAAATAAATGCAATTTCGTAGACTTTTGTGTGAAGATTCTTTTAAATAAACACCACTTCAAGCAGCTGCTTACAGTCGCTCAAAAATAAAATATCCGAACACTATGGTTGACCACAGAATTCAGAAAAAATATCTGGCAACGATTTTTTTTAGAAATTAGTGATCTGGCAACCTTCGTGTCACGTGATTACAGAATTCAGGAAAAATATCTGGAGCGTGTACAGCAACTGTACACGCTCCAGTTACCGTTCACAGCAAACTGGAGCGTGTGCAGTAACTGCACACGCTCCAGTTTGCTGTGAACGGTAACTGCACACGTTCAATATTTCCGTGAGTGAGCCCACACGATCCAGGTCTTTGTGAGCTCACACGATCCAATGTGCTGTGAACATTAACCGCAACCGCTCCAGTTAGCTGTGAACGATAACTGCATACGCTCCATATTCATTGCATTATATATTCATAAATGTTGCCAGATCACTGATTTCTAAAAAAATCGTTGCCAGATATTTTTCCTGAATTCTGTGATCAACCATAGTGTTCGGATACTTTTTTGAGGGACTGTACCACAGAGGTCTAACACGAGCCTATCAGTTTAATACGCCATAGTCGAAGGTCTGTGAGGATGGTGGAACCTCAGCAGAAAAACAGCACAAACATCCATGGCTATCCCTGGGGTTCGAATCCAGGTCCCTTTGATCAATAGCCTAAATCACTCGTCCAAGGGAAGGCTAAGCTTTCGTTAATTATAAAGAAAAAGTGCTTAATTATAAAGAAAAAGTGCTTAGGACGAGCATAACGGAAATGCCTGTTGTTAAATGTTCCAGTTCCAATAAATTTTTAACTCTTACAGAAGAATTATCGAAAAAAAAAAAATCCATATTTCAGTAGTATTTTCGATTTGTTTCCAGTAACATTTTCTTCTGTGAAAAGCTTAGAATATGAATTAGAGATTTTTAAATGTGGTTTGCAAACATTTAGCTTGAAAATGTTGAATTCATTTGGCCTCATTGGTTTACTTGTGAACCGTGCTTTTGTGCACACACACAATGGGTTAAATGGCCAGGTCACAAGAACCCCACGGCTCAGTTGGATAGGAGAAATCGACCCACTACCTAGCTGTTAGCAAGATTCCCATAGAGGCCACGGAGCGGGTTCTTAACGTGCTCAGGGTATGGTTTGTCTGCGTAGGGTCACGGCTTATGCAGGGGCAGGGGTGGCTCAGTCGGCAGCGCGCCAGGCTCGTAATCTGTAGTTCCCAGGTTCGAGTCCCAGCTGGGTCAGCGTTGAGATTTATCTCCGCAAAATTTCCCGCCCTGCCCACGGTCAGTAGGGGACACCGATGGGATTGGAAAGGCCGCCGTCCGTCGGATGGGACGTTAAGCCGTGGCCCCGCGTGCGGGAGAGCCATACCCTGTGCACGTTAAAGAACACGCTGGATGGCCTTGACGGGAGGCTACCATCTGTCTCCGAACAGCTGTTCCAGTGGGTCCCCTCCCCAATCTTCTCTGAACCTTCGGGGTCCATGTGACCTAGCCATTTAGCCCATTGTGTGCAAAAAAGTGCCGCTAAGAGGTAAAACAACCCAAAACAACACGGCTTATGCCCGATACAACGGACGGCATCCTTCCCAAGCCCATCGGTGCCTCCTATTTAATCGAGGTCGGATTCGAAGAGAGCGGAGGTAAATATCAATTCAGGAACTGGCGTGACTCGAACCTGGGAACTGCAGATTACGAGTCTGGCTCACTACCGATTGCTGCAGTTCCCAGGTTCGAGTCCCACATGTGCGAGCATTGAGATTTATCTCCGCAAAACTCCCTACCCTCAGTTAGTAGGAGGGACACCGATGGGCTTGGAAAGGAAGCCGTCCGTCGTATGGGACGTTAAGCCGTGGCCCGTGTGTGGGAGAGCCATATCTGTGCACGTTAAAAACCACGCTGAACGGCCTTGACGGGAGGCTACCATCTGTCACCTAACATCTATCCAGTGGGTCTCCTATCTTCTCTGAGCCCTTGGAGTCCTTGTGACCTGGCCATTTAGTCCATTGTGCGCAAACAAGTGTCGCTCAGAGGTAAAACAACCCAACTGCCTACTGAGCCAACCCGTCACGCCCATCGTAAATTGATTATTTTCCGATTTATTTATATAATCTTAACATGAATTTGAATTTTATACATTGGTTGTACACGTCAACAGGTAGTTTATTAATGCAGTCATGCTGAAGTGAAAATTTCCATTCAGGTATAAGTATGGATGAATTATTACAAGTGCTTCCCATTGATGCAGTAATGAAACGAAAGATGGAATAACCCCAACTGTGATGCAGAGCGAAAGATATCGTCTGGGTATTTCTTCATTTACATATAGTCTCACTGACAGATAAAAGAAAGAGCTCTGCTGCCTTTCATCCTCAGCAACAGTTGGACTTCACACCCGACGACATCACGTGACTCATCTGTTCTTGTTTTCGCCTCGATTCGAAAATGACACAACGATCTAGACAGAGAGGAAATCCTCTGTGTCGGAAGTCGTCTTCAATTCGATGAATCGTATTGCTTTCATCTGCAGAACTTCTTTATCGTCCGTGCATCTCTTTCTCCATCGAATGGCATAATCCGCCACGTGCAACATCCCTTCCCTCTGCTGAGAATGCGATGCTGATAACATCTTGCAGCAAGCGATAGAGAAAGCATATCGCTCAAGATTGCAGGCGTACGAGTAAAAAACAGGATGAGCATATTGCGCAGCTGATCCATTTCAGCGTCAAGAAATGGGGCCTTTGCCAAGAAATTCACGAACATTGTAGAAAGATCAACGAAGGAATAAAGGATAACACCAAAAACATTAGGTCTTATTCTTTAATCCTCCGCTAATCTTTCTAGTATGTTCGTAGGGGGGAAGGGATTTTATTTAAGTATTGCCTCCCTACTTTTCACGAACGTTGTTGTGCAGTCGCTCAAAAAATATCCGAACACTAGGGTTGATTGCAGAATTCAGAAAAAATATCTCACAACGTTTTTTTTAGAGATTAGTGATCTGGCAACCTTCGTGTCACGTGACACGAAGGTTGCCAGAAAACCAACGTGACACGAAAAATATCTGGAGCGTGTACAGTTGCTGTACACGCTCCAGATATTTTTCCTGAATTCTGTAATCACGTGACACGAAGGTTGCTAGATTACTAATTTCTAAAAAAATCGTTGCCAGATATTTTTTCTAAATTCTGCAATCAACCATAGTGTTCGGATATTTTTTTGAGCGACTGTACACCACCAAGAGCTCTCCACCCAGTTGCTTTCATGCAATTGAATTCCTTCCTTAATGATGTTTGCGTTAGAAATTGATGTTGTTTCCTTAATTATGAGTTTTGAAGCTGATGCATGAGACGGATGCGATCTGAACTCCAGAAGAATCGAGGATTAATCTGCTGATTATAGTGGAAATGGAAATCGTTTCCAGAGCTCATGTAAGCGGTCATGCATTGAGCGAGGTGTAACTTTGCCAACGAACAGAAACTTCTCTTTCGTCTATCTATTGGTGAAACAGCCTTTTCTTTCGGAGAGTGAGATAAAAATAGAATTTAAAAGATCTCCGCCAGGAAGCTCCATTTAATGACAAAATGGTTTTCAGAGTCAATTCATGGAAACATTAAGAATCACGTTTGGTAAAGTTTTTTTTTTTTCGTGTTCTTGAAAGAAGATGTTCGAGATCTTTTTTAGAACGAATGCTGATTGACTGACCCGACGCTTGTTGAGGTCTTAACAAAGAGGCCGTTGATGGAGAGCAACCGTCAGAAGTGACGGTGGAAGGGACGACATGCTCAGTTGTCCTGTCCCAGCCTCCACCAACGACAGAGAAATGGACGACGACCAGCAATCACAGAAGGAAGACGATCTGTCTCATCCATCTCGCTGAGTGACGTCGACTTCCGACACAGGGAGCGCCACAAGAAGGCAGTCTCCACGTGGTCTGATATCATCCAATGAAGCGATAAGGGAAGACGGATGCTGAGAGGCAAAGAATAAAGATGGAGCTTTAAAAAAGAAAGTTTGTGGAGAGAAATCCAAATGTTTACTTCGAAGCTTCAACTTGAAAAGTCAAATGAATTACAAGAATAGCAGTAAATTTATATTTATTTGTGAAATTATCATTAATTTTTGTTGTTTCGTATATAAATATAAATTTATTACACAACTGCGTGATTCCTTCATGGAGTTTCTTTTTAAAAGGAAGTCTTAGTTGCTGATACAAATAATGGAGATAAGCCCCTGGCTTAGCGGACCAGTTTCGCTGAACACTCATTACCTTATAATTAATGATTAAATGTTACAGTTGTGGTCGTACCCAGAGGTACTTATCATTAACCATTTTCTTTTAATGAAGATTCGCCGATTGTTAATCCAATGCTGGTGAGTACAGAGTTAACAAACAACTGATATAAATCGTAAACGTGTCCCTGAAAATTCAATACGACATCATATTACTTAAGATTGCAGATATCGATGAAAAGGGATCAGTCGTTGGTGAAGATGGCGAATTGTTGAAAACAAGCAAAAGATTATTTTTCTTGTTAACAAACGATGATTTGTGTTCGCATAAGACGTTACTAAACGACTTCCCTAATTCTCGACTTAATGGCACTGCTAGTTCTCTTTGTAGGACACTCAGTTATCTGTAAATTCTTTTTTAATTATCCGAACTTGACATTTCAAGTTGGAGAGTCAAATTTTAAAAATATTTTTGGATCATGAATCAAAATAACTCACTAACTCTTTATTGAATAATTCACAATACAATTACGGAAAAACGGATATGTTGATTTCAATGGTTCATTCCTACACGTGACCGCGGTGTGCGGTATGAATCAGGCAGACCAGGGTGGTCCTGATGATAGATCAGGCAGACCAGGGTGGTCCTGACCAGGGTGGTCCTGACCAGGGTGGTCCTGACCAGGGTGGTCCTGATGATAAGCGGGCCGAGGCCCGCTTTAGAAATAGGACCAGAAGTTTGATGGATGTGAAAGAAGAAGAAGAAGGCAAACCAGGTTTTCGAACATCAGTTAGAGATGGATTGAGCTTCAGCAGGTGCAAAAGAAGCGACCTAATCGACTTTGAACGTGGCGTGATAGTTGATGCTAGTTCCGGTTCTAGCATCTCCCAAACGGCTGTCCTCCTGGACTTTTCACGCAGAAGCGTTTCAAGGGTTTACTGAGAATGGTAAGGAAAGCAAAAAAAAAAAAGTGATCGGCGATCCTGTGGATGAAAACAGCTCGTGTATCAGAGGAGTCGGAGGAGACTGTCGAGAATCGTGCAAGCGAGCAGACGGCAAATCAGAGAAGAATTAAATACTGGTGTTCAGAAGGTCATCTCCGAATGCACCTCGTATCGGATATTGTCGCAAATGGGCTACAACATCCAACGACCATGTCGAGTGTCGATATTGTCAGCGAAGAAGACGAAAGAGCATCTCCATTGGGCACAGGAGCATCGACACTGGACAGTTGAGGATTGGAAAGGGTAGCTTGGTGGGAAGAATCAAGGTTCCTTTTCCATCATGCTGATGGAAGGATCAGAATTTGGCAGAAGCAACACGAGGCCATGAAGCCATCGTGGCTGCTGTCAACAGTAGAGATCGGTGTGATGGTGTGGGGAATGTTTTCCTCACACACATTAGTTCCCATGACAACCATCAAAGGACAACTGAAAGCCACCGCGTATTTCAACATCATTGCTGAATAAGTTCATCCCTTCCTGGCAACAACTGGGCGGGGGTGGCTCAGTCGGTAGCGCGCCAGGCTCGCAATCTGTAGTTCCCAGGTTCGAGTCCCAGCTGGGTCAGCGTTGAGATTTATCTCCGCAAAATTTCCCCGCCCTGCCCACGGTCAGTAGGGAACACCGATGGGCTTGGAAAGGCCGCCGTCCGTCGGATGGGACGTTAAGCCGTGGCCCCGTGTGCGGGAGAGCCATACCCTGTGCACGTTAAAGAACACGCTGGATGGCCTTGACGGGAGGCTACCATCTGTCTCCCAACAGCTGTTCCAGTGGGTCCCCTCCCCCAACCTTCTCTGAGCCTTCGGGGTCCTTGTGACCTGTCCATTTAGCCCATGGTGTGCAAAAAACTGCCGCTCAGAGGTAAAACAACCCAACCCTTCATGGCAACAGTTTATCCTCACTCGGATGGACACGCTCAGCATGATGATGCATCTGCTCATAAGGCACATATTGTCACTATATATGAATGGTTCCAGGAACATGCCGAAAGAGTTTGCTTCATTGGCCAGCACAGTCCACAGATCTAAACCCTGCCGAGCATCTTTGGGATGAGATGGTAAGGGCTGTTTTGCAGGGAGACTGTTCCACCGTCCAATTTGCAGCAAATGCGCATCACAATAATTTCCGCATGGTATATTGTAAGTTCCATGCCCCGAACAATTCGTGCTGTTCTGAAAGGCCAAATTGTGTGGGGCGGGGGTGGCTCAGTCGGTAGCGCGCCAGGCTCGTAATCTGTAGTTCCCAGGTTCGAGTCCCAGCTGGGTCAGCGTTGAGATTTATCTCCGCAAAATTCCCCGCCCTGCCCACGGTCAGTAGGGGACACCGATGGGCTTGGAAAGGCCGCCGTCCGTCGGATGGGACGTTAAGCCGTGGCCGCGTGTGCGGGAGAGCCATACCCTGTGCACGTTAAAGAACACGCTGGATGGCCTTGACGGGAGGCTACCATCTGTCTCCCAACAGCTGTTCCAGTGGGTCCCCTCCCCCAACCTTCTCTGAGCCTTCGGGGTACATGTGACCTGTCCATTTAGCCCAAGGTGTGCAAAAAACTGCCGCTCAGAGGTAAAACAACCCAACCCTTCATGGCAACAGTTTATCCTCACTCGGATGGACACGCTCAGCATGATGATGCATCTGCTCATAAGGCACATATTGTCACTGAATGGTTCCAGGAACATGCCGAAAGAGTTTGCTTCATTGGCCAGCACAGTCCACAGATCTAAACCCTGCCGAGCATCTTTTGGATGAGATGGTAAGGGCTGTTTTGCAGGGAGACTGTCCCACCGTCCAATTTGCAGCAAATGCGCATCACAATAATTTCCGCATGGTATATTGTAAGTTCCATGCCCCGAACAATTCGTGCTGTTCTGAAAGACCAATTGTGTTTGTGAACAATTGTTCTTGAAAGGCCAAATTGTGTGTAACACGCTGCTAGGTAGATGTCTCTAATAAACTGGCATCTCAGTGTATATAGCCACTATAGATTATCCAGTAATTACAAGATAATGTAGAAGATGCAGGAAGCCTGTACATTATGCAACAAAATGTTCTCTGAAGGAGAAAAAACCTGAAGAAAATAATCAAAAGTGCCGTAATGCTCTCGTTTAAATTGTTTTAAAAAATCTAGTAAAAGAAGCAGAAGAAAAAAAAAAAGGAAAATCACAACAAGAAGAAACAGACAACTCAAAGAAAAATGAAATATCCTTAATTCAACAGGAAATTAACGTGCAAACTGAAGAACTACTCTGGCTGGAAGTGATGAAAAAACGACATTAAATAAGAAGAGATTAAACAAAAAATACTGGAAAACAAAGACAAAAAACTGCGAGATAGAAAATCATGCAAAAGATTTTCAAAAAAATAGTGATTCTTCATCAGACGAAGAACACAAGGGACATTCAAGAAGAAAAAATGGATCAAAAAGTGGAAGACATCGATGTTCGTGGAAAGACCGCCGTCCGTCGGATGGGACGTTAAGCCTTGGAGCCTGTGCACGTTACAGAACACACTGAATGACCTTGACGAGAGACCAACAGCTGTTTCAGTGGGTCCTCTCCTCCAACCTTCTCTGAGCCTTCGGGGTCCTTGTCTTTTTATTAGTCTTTGTTTTTTGCACACAATGTCTCCATTTAGCCCATTGTGTGCAAAAACGTGCCGCTCAGAGATAAAACAACTCAACCCAACTTGATGAATACGAATCTGAAAAAAATGTTCGTAAAACCCTGAGAGCTTTATAAAGCCTGCCACTCTGGGATGTGAGATTGAGATGAAATGAGTTCCTGAAGCTTACTGAGAGGTCCGAAACTTTTAGGACTTGATCCCTCTTCCCCTTGGATGACACTCGATGCTCAGTTCTGTTTTCCACAAATTTAGATCTCAAAAATTACCATCTTTGTACTCAGTGTGGAATTCTTAATTTATACGATATAATGTTCGGGTTTAACAATATAATCCGAATATTATTTCGGTTTTATTTTTCATAATTTGAAACGAGATATAAATCCGAGGTTGAGTTGATTATGAATTATATATTTATATATTATTATTATATATTTATATGTTATTGTTTTATATATTTATATTATTGAATTATGTAATTCGTCTCCTTCAGAGAACATTTCGACACATAAAATGTCTTCTTAGACCATCGTCGTAGATAAAAACATTTCCTCGTCATCCATCGAATCGTCGTTGCCTCGTGCCACTTAGAGGGGATGAGCACGGGAACATTGTTTACATGGCTCATTGTCGTCCGGCGGAAGCACGAGACGAACGATAGCAAACAATTCCGTTGTCATCGACCGCCAGCTATGGACTCTCGCACGAGCACGAGTTCTCTTTCTCGGGTCACACTTTAGCTCGCGAGGAGCTCGTTCCTCTGAGAAGATCGATCCCACCGCTCATCAGCTTCTTTGGATCTTCTGGGAGAGCATCATCAATCAGAATATCGTTTGCCATTGTGGACCCACAGGGAGGTGAATTTAGAACGAAAGGTTAAAGGTTAGAAAAAAGGTTGCGAGGTCACCACAAATGGAAAATGTGACCGTACATAAATGGTTTCGCCACAGAAATGATTAAATGGGATCGGAATTAATCATTCGGATGTTGCTCTTAATACGAAAACCAGAAGATATTTAGAAAATGAACGAAAATGAGATGGGATTTTTTTGTGAGACTTTTTGTATTTCTACGTAGAAAAATATTTTTTTTAAAGATATGATGAGATTGTGATTAATGAATAACAACCAAACTTGAATCGAAAATATTGAGAAAAAAATCAGGAATGTTAATCATACTTAGGCTGATTTTTATTTAAAAATAAAATAAATAAATAAATACCCCCTCAAGCAGCTGCTTGCCACAGAGGTCTGACAGGAGCCTGTCAGTTTATATGCCACAGTAGGAGATCTGAGAGGATGGCAGGACCTCAGCAGAAAAACGACACACACATCCATGCCTAATACCGGGGCTCGAACCCAGGTCCCTTAGATTAGTAGCCAAACGTGCTAACCACTCGGCCACGGGACGACGTCATTGATTTATAAAAAAAATCTAAAAAAATTGGAAGAATAAGAATCAAAATCACGATAATTCTCTGTGAAAAGGTTTATTAAATTACAAATCAAACTCTGTAACATAACGAAATAAGGAAACTCTGTCCCTGAAGGTTCACGAGTTCTGATGAGACATGTAAGAAACATTTTACCCCTGAGCAACACCTTTTTGCACACTATGGTGTAAATGGCCAGATCACAAGGACCCCGAAGACATAGAGAAGTTTGGTGGAGGGGACCCACTGAAACAGCTAGTGGAAGCCAGATGGCGCCTCCCGCCAAGGTCATTTTCCATCCCCTCCATAGGTATGTATGATTAAAAACATGATTTGATATGCCTCAAATATTAAATTAAGTTCAAAGTATTTAACTTCTAAAAAAATCCAAATGATCTAAAATATACGAAATATTTGATTCCCGCCTTTGACCCTTCAGCTCCACCTTCGGCATCCTTCATCCATCCCGTTCAGATGTCGCACGACTCGTAGATAAATTTTACAAATTTCTCTTTTATAAATGTAGGCTATTTCAAAGCTTTTTTCAGCTGAATTCAAAAATGCAATAAAAATTTCTCTGTACGTTGGAAAAATGTTCTGTGTGGAATTTCCGTTAGAAACCTACAGAACTTAATGACGTATTAAAAATAATAAGCATCTTTTTGCTATTGACTTTCTTCCTATATCAATTGCTAGATAATTAGGCCTAGCAGTAATCAGCTGCCATAGTAGTCTTCTCTTAATCCCACCTGTCTTTTCTCCATAGCTGAAGTATTGTGATGAAAACGTTCGTTTTATGAAAAAAGTATTGTGATGAAAACGTTCGGCCTTTATCATTATATTATCTACATTTTTACGAAAAAACGTCCCTATAGTACAAATGCAAAAAATGAATTTTTCAGTAATATGTCAAAATTCAATTCCAGGAAAATTGTTAAACATCTCAGTGAAAATTTTTTTAGTTAGGCGAGTTCCTGTCACCAAGAAAATTGTTTAGAAGCTACTTAAAAGTTTTACCATGATAAGTTTTCGGATAAGGATCGATAGAATCTATTCGGTTGATAGTCGCCTCAAATGTGGCTCTATTACTATTCCGTATTTAATTTTAAAATCAATCAATCAATCAATATTCCTTCCAGCAGCTGTTTGTCACAGACGTCTGACAGGAGCCTGTACGTTTAAGTATGTCACAGTAGAAGATCTGAGAGGAAGGCGACAACACAAACATCCATGACCTATCTGAGGCTCGAACCCAGGCCTCTTTAGCTTCTTTAATTTAGTTCTATTTTCTTATTTCAGCTAATTTTAAATATTTATTTCGGTTTTGCTGTTTCGGTGCATTGCTTTCAATGAACTTTTCGTAAGTCCAAATTTATGTTTAAGGGTGTATAGAAGAAATGCAGGGCTTAGACAACGAAATGAGAGAATTTGAATGTGTTGCCAGAAGAAACCCAAACTGAATTATTTGGTAAGTATTTAAATAAGTTTTTATGTTATCACAAAAAGCAAATTAAATACTTAAAACACGTCTATGTAAATCCTAAACTTCAAATTTATTATTTAAAAACTATGAATTATGAAAATTGAAATATTTAATAAAATAATGCCTGTCCTAAGATATTTATACAAAATTAATGAATATTGAAAACAAATATTTACGCATGTTTTAGAATATGCAATTATTTTATTAAATATTTTGAAATAATAGTTATGAAAGTTATGAAATAATACTTGAATTATTGAAATGCTTGAAATAATATTCATATTATTTTTCCTATTTTATTTAATGTTTCAAACAAATTCTTGTGACTAAAATTTCCATTTTTCTAATATTTTTACTTCTCTTTAAAGTAGGAAGCTAATAATGTTAAATATCGAGATTTAGGTAGAATCAATAGTGAACTGTAATTTATCGCCAGTCACATTTCTCCTAATAGACATATTAAAAGTTATTATGGTAAAACTTATAACTAACTTGTAAACAATTTTCTTGCTAACAAAAACTCGCCTAACTGTAAACAACTGAGCGAATAATTTTTAAGAGCTTTCCCGGAATTGAATTGCGACATATCACTGAAAATTCATTTTTTGCATTTGCACTGTAGGGTCGGTTTTCTAAAACTGATAGTCGAATTTGGTTTTTAAAAAATTGGAAAAATATAGAAAAAGTAATAAATGAAATAAGAAATTATTATTACTTTGTCTTTAGTATTTGTTAGAAACTGATACTACTTAATAAGAAAGAGAGCCAGGATGACAATTATTAATGATACTTCTGCTAAATGATTTTTCTTAAATAGTATACAGTCGCGCAAAAAAGTATCCTAACACTGTGGTTGATTACAGATTTCAGAAAAAATATCTGGCAACGATTTTTTTCTTAAAATTAGTGAATTTAAATTAAAATTAGTGGGTTAATTAGTGATATGGCAACCTTCGTGTCACGTGACACGAAGGTTGCCAGATCACTAATTTCTAAAAAAAATCGTTGCCAGATATTTTTTCTGAATTCTGTAATCAACCGTAGTGTTCGGATATTTTTTAATATATATAATGCAATGAATATGGAGCGTGTACCGTTCACAGCAAACTGGAGCGGTTGCGGTTAATGTTCACAGCACATTGGATCGTGTGAGCTCACAAAGACCTGGATCGTGTGGGCTCACTCACGGAAATATTGAGCGTGTGCAGTTACCGTTCACAGCAAACTGGAGCGGTTGCAGTTAATGTTCACAGCACATTGGATCGTGTGAGCTCACAAAGACCTAAATCGTGTGGGCTCACTCACGGAAATATTGAGCGTGTGCAGTTACCGTTCACAGCAAACTGGAGCGGTTGCGGTTAATGTTCACAGCACATTGGATCGTGTGAGCTCACAAAGACCTGGATCGTGTGGGCTCACTCACGGAAATATTGAGCGTGTGCAGTTACTGCACACGCTGCAGTTTGCTGTGAACGGTAACTGGAGCGTGTACAGTTGCTGTACACGCTCCAGATATTTTTCCTGAATTCTGTAATCACGTGACACGAAGGTTGCCAGATCACTAATTTCTAAAAAAATCGTTGCCAGATATTTCTTCTGAATTCTGCAATCAACCATAGTGTTCGGATATATTTTTGAGCGACTGTACTTAGGCTGATTAATAAATAAGGTAATAGATTATATTTTGAGTAGGCATTTATTAGGAACATAATGAAATTATATATGACGAAGGCACGTAGAAAAATTACTATTTGAATATTCCCTACATCGATGCGAGCACTTGAGCCCCCGTGTGGCGAGTGAGGCCTCGTGTATGCTGTAACACTCGAACAGTAAGTCCCAATAGACAGGGTTGTAGGGAGGTCTTCACTGCAGTGTTAGTAGTATTGCAGAGAAAACTACACACAGGGGATGCATCGTGGATTTTTGTTTTTTCTTTTCTTAGATGACATGATGTACAGTCGCTCAAAAAAAAGTATCCGAACACTATGGTTGATTACATAATTCAGGAAAATTATCTGGCAACGATTTTTTTAGAGATTAGTGATCTGGCAACCTTCGTGTCACGTGATTGCAAAATTCAGGAAAAATATCTGGAGCGTGTACAGCAACTGTATACGCTCCAGTTACCGTTCACAGCAAACTGGAGCGTGTGCAGTTACTGCACACGCTGCAGTTTGCTGTGAACGGCAACAATTCAATGAGCACTGAGTGTACATCCTCCATATTGTATAAGTGGAAGCTTACATCGAAGCTCTCTAACTTCTAAATAAAGCGTTTGATGAGAAAATACAACGGAAGATGAATTAAAGATCTCAATCGAATCTATCTAAATCTCGATTTTCAATAATGTTCGCTTTGTGCTTAAAGAGTTATGGAGTTTGAAACAAAGCAAGTCTTAGGAAAATTGAAAAATATCGAAAAATTACTATTTACTTTAACTTTTTAAATATACATTTGTTTTATTAAATAGTGTGAAAAAACACTTCTAATTCAAATTATAGTTAACTTCTGAGTTAAATTCTAACGTTAGACATTGCTGTTGTTAAATATTTCAAAAACTATTTAAATACTAACTGAATATTGTTAAAAAATTGAGATTTCAAATTCAAATTTATTTTCAATAAGTATTATCTATAATTATTTTACATAAAAAAATCCCCCTAAGCCGAATCTTATCAGCGGGGATGTACATATATGGTTTTACAGATATGATCTGGATGATTACATCAGTAGTACGTAAAATGAAAGAGAGATAAAAAAAAAGAATAAAATGAAAAAGAAAACCGATAAAAGGATAAAAGTTTCCAAATAAAAACATCCCTTTTTCATCAACCACCGAAATAATTTTTCTTTAACATCACAAATTTTTTTAAGTTAACTATTTCTCTAGGAAGCAAGTTAAATAGGTAGGGAACTTGATATTCTTCGGAATTTCGTCCGTAATTATTATAAAATTCAGGGATGTAGTCTTCAATATTCTTTAAAGTTTAAAGAATCGATTTAAATAGTTTCTTCACAGTAAGGAATTTTCTCTCTGGTTAATATTTGTTAATGCTGGACAATTTAATCAACTCAAAATCGATAAATTTTCTCTTGAGACATTGTGACGTAGTAGTAATTGATTAAATAAAACAAATAAATATTTATTACCTGTAGCGGAGATCTAATAAACTATAACAGGTGCTTTTTTGTGTGTGGTTTGGGATTAAGCGATCCTGGACAATCAACCAATCTCCTCCAGCAAATAGAAACATTTTAGAAGCGGGTGCCAAATCCAATACAAATCGGAAAGCACGAACGAAACCAGCATGTCTTCCGATAACTTCAGAAAATACTTGCAAAGGGCAATATTGTGTCATTACGGTAATTGTGTCTTATGAATTACCCCAATTGCATCGGTGATGCGCAATGCATCTTTGTTAGGGAGGAGCGCGTGCTGTCTGTGTCACTCGCGCTGCTGCGGAAGAGGAAGCAGCAAAGGGATCTGAAGTCACGCGAGTGATTCTGGGATACATCGAAGCAAGCCTCGGGCGATGTTGTCGCGACATCCGATAAAAACAGCACCAGCAGAAATAAGTTTCTTTTTTCTTCTTCTGTTTTCCTCCTCAGAGGTGGGGGGGGGGGGAGAAGCTAAGGCATGTCGGGATCGATTTTTTTCCACTTCTCCAGAAGAGCGAATGGCTGAGGTAACAGACCAAAGCTCCGTTCACATCAATCGCTTGAAAATGCGACGCGAAACTTGCTTTAGCTTTAAGACGATGATAGAAGATGGACGGATATTGTATTTGTTTGTTTCTCTGAAACAAGAGGGAGCTTTAAGGAGCTTTCTCGTGCGATCGACTTTGCTTCAATCAGTAGTGGCAAGTCTCTTTGACGCTCCCGTAGACACTAGTCGCTTCTGTCCGTCAGGGAAGAGACGGTTCTCTCTCGAACACCGATGCGGGATGCCAAACGAAATGTAACCCGGAGGACGAGTGAAAAGTTTCTCTTTTATAAACTTCAAGCGACGGGATCGATAAGATTTGGCAGCAGAAGATACACGATCTCTGCTTTATGTAGAGGTCAACTACTTGCCCTTTCGTGAACATACTACGATGATTCGATTCGTCGAATGTCTTTGAAGTAAGGGGTTATTCTAGAGGAAATCATTTATTCGCTTTCTGCGAAGGTTTCAGAGAAAAGGAGCCACCTCAGTTACGCTGTGCTATCGCTGTGGCTCGCGCTGATACTGCTGTTGCCGGGGTGTGGGTTCGAGTCCTTTGGATGCATAGATGTGTGGTCGCGCATAAACAGTCGTATCCGAATAATATGACCACCTACCATAGTATATGAATGGTAGGTGGTCATATTATTCTGATACGATTGTGTATGTATGAGAAATGAAGACAAGATCGATAGAGTTTATAAGTTAACTCCCGTCCTTTGGGTAGAGGAGTACATTATTCTATTTTAAAAATAATTAAAAAAAATATTTGTTTGATGTATGCCTGATTAAATTGTTCCACCGATAGTGCCGCACGCTCACAATCTCCAATTCCCGAGTTTGAGGAGCGGGGGTGGCTCAGTCGGTAGCGCGCCAGGCTCGTAATCTGTACTTCCCAGGTTCGAGTCCCAGCTGGGTCAGCGTTGAGATTTATCTCCGCAAAATTCCCCATCCTACCCACGGTCAGTAGGGGACACCGATGGACTTGGAAAGGCCGCCGTCCGTCGGATGGGACGTTAAGCCGTGGCCCCGTGTGCGGGAGAGCCATACCCTGTGCACGTTAAAGAACACGCTGGATGGCCTTGACGGGAGGCTACCATCTGTCTGCTAAGAGCTGTTCCAGTGGGTCCCCTCCCCCAACCTTCTCTGAGCCTTCGGGTCCATGTGACCTGGCCATTTAGCCCATGGTGTGCAAAAAAGTGCCGCTCAGAGGTAAAACAACCCAACCAAACCCGAGTTTGAGTCATAGCTTTGCTTGCTTTGGGAATTTTCTCGGCTAACTACAGTTCCGGCGTCGTCCATAAAGAGGATGCCGACGGCCTTGGAAAGTCCGCCGTCCATTGGAGGGAATGTTAAACCATGGCCTCGTGTGCAGGTTGGGTTAGGTTGTTTTATCTCTGAGCTTCACGTTTTTGCACACCATGGGCTAAATGGCCAGGTCACATAGACCCCGAAGGCTCAGAGAAGGTTGGGGGAGGGGACCCACTGGAACAGCTGTTGGGAGACAGATGGTAGCCTCCCGTCAAGGCCATCCAGCGTGTTCTTTAACGTGCACAGAGTATGGCTCTCCCACACACGGTCCACGGCTTAACGTCCCATCCGACGGACGGCGGCCTTTCCAAGCCCATCGGTGTCCCCTACTGACCGTGGGCAGGGCGGGGAGTTTTTGCGGAGATAAATCTCAACGCTGACCCAGCTGGGACTCGAACCTGGGAACTACAGATTACGAGCCTGGCGCGCTACCGACTGAACCACCCCCGCCCATCTCGTGTGCAGGAGAGCCGTAAGCTGTGAATGTTAAAGAAGAGACTAAATGGTCTTCACAAGGGGCTTCCACGTGTCTGCAAACAGCCGTCCAGTGGATCCCCTTCCCCATCCTCCTCTGAGCTCTTAGGAGTCCTTGTGACGTGGCCATTTAGTCTATTGTATGCAATGAAGAGTTGCTCCAGAGGTAAAAGAAACCAATCTGAAACCTTATCCATTTTAAAAGTTTCTTCAATATAGTCTTGCAGATTGATCTCAGTGGATTATTAATTTCGATCGAGAGATGAAAACGCTCCCTGAAGAAAAAAGAGGAAATCTAATGGAATCTGTTGGGCAAAGAAGAAGGGGAATGGAGACAAGAAGACTGGAATGAAGTGGGAATCTGGATTGGATTGGATTGTTTTACCTCTGAGCGGCACTTTTTCCCACACCACGGGCTAAATGGCCAGGTCACATGGACCCCGAAGGCTCAGAGAAGGTTGGGGGAGGGGACCCACTGGAACAGCTGTTGGGAGACAGATGGTAGCCTCCCGTCAAGGCCATCCAGCGTGTTCTTTAACGTGCACAGAGTATGGCTCTCCCACCCACGGTCCACGGCTTAACGTCCCATCCGACGGACGGCGGCCTTTCCAAGCCCATCGGTGTCCCCTACTGACCGTGGGCAGGGCGGGGAATTTTTGCGGAGATAAATCTCAACGCTGACCCAGCTGGGACTCGAACCTGGGAACTACAGATTACGAGCCTGGCGCGCTACCGGATGAGCCACCCCCGCCCCCGTTGGAATCTGGAATAACAGAATTGAATGAAGAGAGAATGGGACTTCACCTGAAGGAAGAATGGGTAAATCCATGGAACTGCACCATTTTAACTATTAAGCACATTTTAATCTGGTGCCCAGTTTTTTTTAAGCTTGAACGGGGTTGTTATTTTAACTCCCATAATTTTACGCTGAGCCCATACACTCAGCCATATATTATCCGATGACACTCTTTTAACATCTGTGTTTGAGGTTTTACGCTTTACCGGATTTTTACTCGTTTATGAATTTTTATTTTTTTCCCAGAGTTTTTTACCTGTATTTGTTTTTACATGGGTCCTATGACCTTGACGGGAGGCTACCACCTGTCTCCTAACAGATGTCCAGTGGGTCCCTTCCCCCAACCATCTCTGAGTCTTTAAGCCGTCCCGTGGTTAGCGCGCTTGGCTACTGATCAACGGGACCTGGGTTCGAGCCCCGGGTAAGGCATGGATGTTCGTGTTGTTTTCTGCTGAGGTCCTGCCATCCTCTCAGATCTTCTACTGTGGCATATAAACTGACAGGCTCCTGTCAGACCTCTGTGGCAAGCAGCTGCTTGAGGGGGTATTTTTTTTTATACACCCATTGTTATTGTTGACTTATAGACTTGTTGCTTCTTTTTATTCTTTTTTATACTCATCGTTTTTGTGCTATTTTGTTTGTGTCCATTTTAACTTTGGTTGTGGGTTCCATGACTTTTACCCCCTTTCTGTCGCTTGCTTGGCGCAAGAGCAGCCTTCGTTGCTCATGCGCCAAAAAACCCCAAACAACCACCACCAACAGCCAACCATGGAACTGAGGAGGAGCATGAAAGATGTCACGTCACTACTGGATACAACCTTTTATTTTAAAAAAAAAGGAATGATTTTATTTCACCACGAGAACTTGATTTGAATATTGTGACTCTCTGTTGCCCTGACGTTGCTTCGATTACGCAGTCTCCTATTTTGAAACTTGGACATATTTATTTTATCTTTTGATCCCAAAATAGAAGTGAAGATCTTTTGTTTTCAGTCTCGTTATTACTTCACCTGAAAACGAAATCGCAATTTTCGTAATTTCTCTGTCCTTGAATTACGACTGCTTGTAACAGTTCATTCACTCTGCTAATCTGCACAAGGCGAACAACACAGACGCTTGCCAGCAGTTCTCGTTCACTCGCTTTCATCGCTTCCGTCGTTTGGCGCCTGATGAGGAAGATAACGCTAATTGGCTGTCTGGTGGAGCCGACGGACGTGACCTTGCCCTTCCGCCTCTCGTTTGGTAGAGATTTTACAAAAGAGGGCAGAGACTTAAACCACTGAGAGAGAAGAAAAATCTCTCTCTCGATACAACTCTGCAGTTCATTATTTCAGTCTCTCCGATTCCTTTCGTTGCTAAGAAACGAAACAGGCAACTGAAGCCACGTGCGCCCATTTGCGTTGGAAAGCCACGTGCATGTGATGTGATTCTAGAGACAATGAATAGCGATTTGCATAAAATATATCACCAAAAGTATCTTGACATTTACATGTTATGTGAATGGGAAGTCACATTCAAATTAAACTACCTTTTAAAGAGCTTTTCAGGTAAAAAAGACTGATGATAAATTGATGAAAGAGTCCGAAGGATGTTCTTTTTTTCAACTCGCGAAACCATTTTCTGCAGCATACGGTCAGTTGGCAAGGGAGGAAGGAATGGAGGCATCGACAGCGGATGACAGAGGCAGTTCGAAATCGACAGAAATTGGTAGCTTACTTCAGATCTAAACGACAAACATTTCTCAAAAAAGTAGCGATGAGGTTGGGTTGGGTTGTTTTACCTCTGAGCGGCACTTTTTTGCAAACACCATGGGCTAAATGGCCAGGTCACATGGACCCCGAAGGCTCAGAGAAGGTTGGGGGAGGGGACCCACTGGAACAGCTGTTGGGAGACAGATGGTAGCCTCCCGTCAAGGCCATCCAGCGTGTTCTTTAACGTGCACAGGGTATGGCTCTCCCGCACACGGGGCCACGGCTTAACGTCCCATCCGACGGACGGCGGCCTTTCCAAGCCTGTCTGTTCCAAGCCATCCGACGGACGGCGGCCTTTCCAAGCTGTACACGCTCCAGATATTTTTCCTGAATTCTGTAATCACGTGACACGAAGGTTGCCAGATCACTAATTTCTAAAAAAATCGTTGCCAGATATTTTTTCTGAATTCTGCAATCAACCATAGTGTTCGGATTTTTTTTGAGCGACTGTACTTAGGCTGCTTAATAAATAAGGTAATAGAGTATATTTTGAGTAGGCATTTATTAGGAACATAATGAAATTGTACATGACAAAGGCACGTAGAAAAACTACTACTTTGCATATTCCCTACATCGATTCGAGCACTTGAGCCACAGTGTGGCTCAAGCCCCCGACATCGGTGTCCCCTACTGACCGTGGGCAGGGCGGGGAATTTTTGCGGAGAAAAATCTCAACGCTGACCCAGCTGGGACTCGAACCTGGGAACTACAGATTACGAGTCTGGCGCGCTACCGACTGAGCCACCCCCGCCCCATAGCGATGAGGTATAACTTAATCCACAGAAGTATTCTGAAACTGTTTCCATCCAATTTTAAGTTGAAAATAAAAAATCTGGTAAATAAGATAAAGCATGTGTGTATGAAAAAATAAATGGAAAAAAAAAAGTGTGAAAAATTTTACGATTCTTCTCGTCTCGCTGACAGTGTGTTGCGTGATCTGTCGAGAGGAAATGTCAGAGAAGGTAAGAGATCTTTCGATCGCTTTTTATAAATCCGCGAGAAGCCATCAACTTTCAACAGCGAACAACTTCACAGAAAACTATCCTTGGAAAGAAATTAAGGCCGTAGAAGATCAAACTTTAGCAGCAAACGACAAGTAGGAAATAATATTTTGCAGCAAATGGTGTCACAGAAGATCATCTTTTAGTATCACATGACGTGACAGAAGATCATCTTTTAGTATCACATGACGTGACAGAAGATCATCTTTTAGTATCACATGACGTGACAGAAGATCATCTTTTAGTATCACATGACGTGACAAAAGATCATCTTTTAGTATCACATGACGTGACAGAAGATCATCTTTTAGTATCACATGACGTGACAGAAGATCATCTTTTAGTATCACATGACGTGACAGAAGATCATCTTTCAGTATCACATGACGTGACAGAAGATCATCTTTTAGTATCACATGACGTGACAGAAGATCATCTTTTAGTATCACATGACGTGACAGAAGATCATCTTTTAGTATCACATGACGTGACAGAAGATCATCTTTTAGTATCACATGACGTGACAGAAGATCATCTTTTAGTATCACATGACGTGACAGAAGATCATCTTTTAGTATCACATGACGTGACAGAAGATCATCTTTTAGTATCAAATGACGTGACAGAAGATCAACTCTCACAATCAAAGAGTTGAGTGACTGGCATGAGATTGGAATAAAATGGTTGAAGATCTTGAAGCTGCAAAGAAATAAGTGATACATATTGATAATTATTTAGAACAAACCATTTGAAATAATTCCCCAGCTTTCATTTAATATGTAGACAAGTTTAGCGATAATGCACTACTGCATTAAGGCTGTAGGGCAGTTTAAAGGTACATTGGCTAATACATAGCTGAAAATACCTTTAGACTCTGTTTTAGAATATTGGCAAAATCCAGTTCTTCAGAGCAGAGTTGTTCCCTGATATGCAGTTGCAGGATTATCACATCACTTTTTAATTCTTTGATTCACGTGGAGTATATAGGGGAACGGAGTTCGGATCCTGTTCGACTGCGCCAGATGTGATGACCCAGTCCGAACACGAGAGAGAGAGAGACGACGAAATTACTACTTAATTCACTTCGGTGAAACTCACAGATTCGCGGGTTTCTAAGCCCGTGCCACTGTCTGCCTCAACTTTACTGTGTTGAATGAAGAACAGGAACTGGTCCAACAATTAACTGCATGAAAGTAGATAAGGACGACACACTTTATTTATTATATGTACAGCCATGTGCTGGGAATGAGCTCTCCTCCGTGGTCCTTCGCTGCTTCACTGCTGCAAACAATAATTCTGAGGTGGAGAATCGCACACTCTGCGATTCTCACTTTACTGACCTCAAAAACTGGGCGAAAGGATTTTCCTTTGCCTACACTGTGGTTCCTTCTGAACCACAAGAATAAAAGATAGATTCTCCAAGAATCTGGATTCCCTCTTGGAATCGCACCCTGACTCACTCCAAGGGTTTCTTTTGAGTATGGCGGCGTCCTTCTGACGCGTATCGGAAAAATATCTGGAGCGTGTACAGCAACTGTACACGCTCCAGTTACCGTTCACAGCAAACTGGAGCGTGTGCAGTTACTGCACACGTTCCAGTTTGCTGTGAACGGTAACTGCACACGCTCAATATTTCCGTGAGTGAGCCCACACGATCCAATGTGCTGTGAACATTAACCGCAACCGCTCCAGTTTGCTGTGAACGGTAACTGCACACGCTCAATATTTCCGTGAGTGAGCCCACACGATCCAATGTGCTGTGAACATTAACCGCAACCGCTCCAGTTTGCTGTGAACGGTAACTGCACACGCTCAATATTTCCGTGAGTGAGCCCACACAATCCAATGTGCTGTGAACATTAACCGCAACCGTTCCAGTTTGCTGTGAACGGTAACTGCACACGCTCAATATTTCCGTGAGTGGGCCCACACGATCCAATGTGCTGTGAACATTAACCGCAACCGCTCCAGTTTGCTGCGAACGGTAACTGCACACGCTCAATATTTCCGTGAGTGAGCCCACACAATCCAATGTGCTGTGAACATTAACCGCAACCGCTCCAGTTTGCTGTGAACGGTAACTGCACACGCTCAATATTTCCGTGAGTGAGCCCACACGATCCAGGTCTTTGTGAGCTCACACGATCCAATGTGCTGTGAACATTAACCGCAACCGCTCCAGTTTGCTGTGAACGGTAACTGCACACGCTCAATATTTCCGTGAGTGAGCCCACACGATCCAATGTGCTGTGAACATTAACCGCAACCGCTCCAGTTTGCTGTGAACGGTAACTGCACACGCTCAATATTTCCGTGAGTGAGCCCACACAATCCAATGTGCTGTGAACATTAACCGCAACCGTTCCAGTTTGCTGTGAACAGTAACTGCACACGCTCAATATTTCCGTGAGTGAGCCCACACGATCCAATGTGCTGTGAACATTAACCGCAACCGCTCCAGTTTGCTGTGAACGGTAACTGCACACGCTCAATATTTCCGTGAGTGAGCCCACACGATCCAGGTCTTTGTGAGCTCACACGATCCAATGTGCTATGAACATTAACCGCAACCGCTCCAGTTTGCTGTGAACGGTAACTGCACACGCTCCATATTCATTGCATTATATATGCATACGCATTACATATATTTAAAAAAATCCGAACACTACGGTTGATTACAGAATTCAGAAAAAATATCCGGCAAAATATCCTGAGTATGGCGGCGTCCTTCTGACGCGTATCGAAACGACTCCCTCTCTTTCGAAAGCTCCCGCCAAAATTAATCCTTCAATCTCCGTTCATTAGCCTCCTTGCTGCACTAGCGCTTCAGCCAAGTCATTTACGGCCATAAACAATTTCTGGCATTGATTCCTTCGACAAGCAACAAGCTTCAGACCCGAAAACAACAACAGTGAGTCATCCCAGCACAAACATTTCCAAGAACACATAAAAATATGTACAACAATGTCACGTGACACGAAGGTTGCCAGATCACCAATTTCTAAAAAAAATCGTTGCCAGATATTTTTTCTGAATTCTGTAATCAACCCTAGTGTTCTTTAACGTGCACAGAGTATGGCTCTCCCACCCACGGTCCACGGCTTAACGTCCCATCCGACGGATGGCGGCCTTTCCAAGCCCATCTGTGTCCCCTACTGACCGTGGGCAGGGCGGGGAATTTTTGCGGAGATAAATCTCAACGCTGACCCAGCTGGGACTCGAACCTGGGAACTACAGATTACGAGCCTGGCACGCTACCGACTGAGCCACCCCCGCCCCCGTGGGAATCTGGAATAACAGAATTGAATGAAGAGAGAATGGGACTTCACCTGAAGGAAGAATGGGTAAATCCATGGAACTGCACCATTTTAACCATTAAGCACATTTTAATCTCGTGCCCAGTTTTTTTTAAGCTTGAACGGGGTTGTTATTTTAACTCCCATAATTTTACGCTGAGCCCATACACTCAGCCATATATTATCCGATGACACTCTTTTAACATCTGTGTTTGAGGTTTTACGCTTTACCGGATTTTTACTCGTTTATGAATTTTTATTTTTTTCCCAGAGTTTTTTACCTGTATTTGTTTTTACATGGGTCCTATGACCTTGACGGGAGGCTACCACCTGTCTCCTAACAGATGTCCAGTGGGTCCCTTCCCACAACCATCTCTGAGTCTTTAAGCCGTCCCGTGACCGAGTGGTTAGCGCGCTTGGCTACTGATCAACGGGACCTGGGTTCGAGCCCCGGGTAAGGCATGGATGTTCGTGTTGTTTTCTGCTGAGGTCCTGCCATCCTCTCAGATCTTCTACTGTGGCATATAAACTGACAGGCTCCTGTCAGACCTCTGTGGCAAGCAGCTGCTTGAGGGGGTATTTTTTTTTTATACACCCATTGTTATTGTTGACTTATAGACTTGTTGCTTCTTTTTATTCTTTTTTATACTCATCGTTTTTGTGCTATTTTGTTTGTGTCCATTTTAACTTTGGTTGTGGGTTCCATGACTTTTACACCCTTTCTGTCGCTTGCTTGGCGCAAGAGCAGCCTTCGTTGCTCTTGCGCCAAAAAACCCCAAACAACCACCACCAACAGCCAACCATGGAACTGAGGAGGAGCATGAAAGATGTCACGTCACTACTGGATACAACCTTTTATTTTAAAAAAAAAGGAATGATTTTATTTCACCACGAGAACTTGATTTGAATATTGTGACTCTCTGTTGCCCTGACGTTGCTTCGATTACGCAGTCTCCTATTTTGAAACTTGGACATATTTATTTTATCTTTTGATCCCAAAATAGAAGTGAAGATCTTTTGTTTTCAGTCTCGTTATTACTTCACCTGAAAACGAAATCGTAATTTTCGTAATTTCTCTGTCCTTGAATTACGACTGCTTGTAACAGTTCATTCACTCTGCTAATCTGCACAAGGCGAACAACACAGACGCTTGCCAGCAGTTCTCGTTCACTCGCTTTCATCGCTTCCGTCGTTTGGCGCCTGATGAGGAAGATAACGCTAATTGGCTGTCTGGTGGAGCCGACGGACGTGACCTTGCCCTTCCGCCTCTCGTTTGGTAGAGATTTTACAAAAGAGGGCAGAGACTTAAACCACTGAGAGAGAAGAAAAATCTCTCTCTCGATACAACTCTGCAGTTCATTATTTCAGTCTCTCCGATTCCTTTCGTTGCTAAGAAACGAAACAGGCAACTGAAGCCACGTGCGCCCATTTGCGTTGGAAAGCCACGTGCATGTGATGTGATTCTAGAGACAATGAATAGCGATTTGCATAAAATATATCACCAAAAGTATCTTGACATTTACATGTTATGTGAATGGGAAGTCACATTCAAATTAAACTACCTTTTAAAGAGCTTTTCAGGTAAAAAAGACTGATGATAAATTGATGAAAGAGTCCGAAGGATGTTCTTTTTTTCAACTCGCGAAACCATTTTCTGCAGCATACGGTCAGTTGGCAAGGGAGGAAGGAATCGAGGGATCGACAGCGGATGAGAGAGGCAGTTCGAAATCGACACAAATTGGTAGCTTACTTCAGATCTAAACGACAAACATTTCTCAAAAAAGTAGCGATGAGGTTGGGTTGGGTTGTTTTACCTCTGAGCGGCACTTTTTTGCACACCATGGGCTAAATGGCCAGGTCACATGGACCCCGAAGGCTCAGAGAAGGTTGGGGGAGGGGACCCACTGGAACAGCTGTTGGGAGACAGATGGTAGCCTCCCGTCAAGGCCATCCAGCGTGTTCTTTAACGTGCACAGGGTATGGCTCTCCCGCACACGGGGCCACGGCTTAACGTCCCATCCGACGGACGGCGGCCTTTACAAGCCCATCGGTGTCCAGCTAAATGGCCAGGTCGCATTGACCCCGAAGGCTCAGAGAAGGTTGGGGGAGGGGACCCACTGGAACAGCTGTTCTGAGACAGATGGTAGCCTCCCGTCAAGGCCATGCAGCGTGTTCTTTAACGTGCACAGTTTATGGCTCTCCCGCACACGGGGCCACGGCTTAACGTCCCATCCGACGGACGGCGGCCTTTCCAAGTCCATCGGTGTCCCCTACTGACCGTGGGCAGGGCGGGGAATTTTTCGGAGATAAATCTCAACGCTGACCCAGCTGGGACTCGAACCTGGGAACTACAGATTACGAGCCTGGCGCGCTACCGACTGAGCCACCCCCGCCCCATAGCGATGAGGTATAACTTAATCCACAGAAGTATTCTGAAACTGTTTCCATCCAATTTTAAGTTGAAAATAAAAAATCTGGTAAATAAGATAAAGCATGTGTGTATGAAAAAATAAATGGAAAAAAAAAAAGTGTGAAAAATTTTACGATTCTTCTCGTCTCGCTGCAGAGTGTGTTGCGTGATCTGTCGAGAGGAAATGTCAGAGAAGGTAAGAGATCTTTCGATCGCTTTTTATAAATCCGCGAGAAGCCATCAACTTTCAACAGCGAACAACTTGACAGAAAACTATCCTTGGAAAGAAATTAAGGCCGCAGAAGATCAAACTTTAGCAGAAAATGAAAAGTCGGAAATAATATTTGGCAGCAAATGGTGTCACAGAAGATCATCTTTTAGTATCACATGACGTGACAGAAGATCATCTTTTAGTATCACATGACGTGACAGAAGATCATCTTTTAGTATCACATGACGTGACAGAAGATCATCTTTTAGTATCACATGACGTGACAAAAGATCATCTTTTAGTATCACATGACGTGACAGAAGATCATCTTTTAGTATCACATGACGTGATAGAAGATCATCTTTTAGCATCACATGACGTGACAGAAGATCATCTTTTAGTATCACATGACGTGACAGAAGATCATCTTTTAGTATCACATGACGTGACAGAAGATCATCTTTTAGTATCACATGACGTGATAGAAGATCATCTTTTAGTATCACATGACGTGACAGAAGATCATCTTTTAGTATCACATGACGTGACAGAAGATCATCTTTTAGTATCACATGACGTGACAGAAGATCATCTTTTAGTATCACATGACGTGACAGAAGATCAACTCTCACAATCAAAGAGTTGAGTGACTGGCATGAGATTGGAATAAAATGGTTGAAGATCTTGAAGCTGCAAAGAAATAAGTGATACATATCGATAATTATTTAGAACAAACCATTTGAAATAATTCCCCAGCTTTCATTTAATACGTAGACAAGTTTAGCGATAATGCACTACTGCATTAAAGCGGTAGGGCAGTTTAAAAGTACATTGGCTAATACATAGCTAAAAATACCTTTAGACTCTGTTTTAGAACATTGGCAAAATCCAGTTCTTCAGAGCAGAGTTGTTCCCTGATACGCAGTTGCAGGATTATCACATCAATTTTTAATTCTTTGATTCACGTGGAGTATATAGTGACCCGGAGTTCGGATCCTGTTCGACTGCGCCAGATGTGATGACCCAGTCCGAACAGGAGAGAGACGATGAAATTACTACTTAATTCACTTCGGTGAAACTCACAGATTCGCGGGTTTTTACGCCCGTGCCACTGTCTGCCTCAACTTTACTGTTTTGAATGAAGAACAGTAACTGTCCAACAATTAACTGCACGAAAGTAGATAGGGACGACACACTTTATTTATTATATGTACAGCCACGTGCTGGGAATGAGCTCCCCTCCGTGGTCCTTTGCTGCTTCACTGCTACAAACAATAACTCTGAGGTGGAGAATCGCACACTCTGCGATTCTCACTTTACTGACCTGAAAAACTGGGCGAAAGGATTTTCCTTTGCCTACACTGTGGTTCCTTCTGTACCACAAGAATAAAAGATAGATTCTCCAAGAATCTGGATTCCCTCTTGGAATCGCACCCTGACTCACTCCAAGGGTTTCTTTTGAGTATGGCGGCGTCCTTCTGACGCGTATCGAAAAAATATCTGGAGCGTGTACAGCAACTGTACACGCTCCAGTTACCGTTCACAGCAAACTGGAGCGTGTGCAGTAACTGCACACGCTCAATATTTCCGTGAGTGAGCCCACACGATCCAGGTCTTTGTGAGCTCACACGATCCAATGTGCTGTGAACATTAACCGCAACCGTTCCAGTTTGCTGTGAACGGTAACTGCACACGCTCAATATTTCCGTGAGTGAGCCCACACGATCCAGGTCTTTGTGAGCTCACACGATCCAATGTGCTGTGAACATTAACCGCAACCGCTCCAGTTTGCTGTGAACGGTAACTGCACACGCTCAATATTTCCGTGAGTGAGCCCACACGATCTAGGTCTTTGTGAGCTCACACGATCCAATGTGCTGTGAACATTAACCGCAACCGCTCCAGTTTGCTGTGAACGGTAACTGCGCACGCTCCATATTCATTGCATTATATATGCATACGCATTACATATATTTAAAAAAATCCGAACACTACGGTTGATTACAGAATTCAGAAAAAATATCCGGCAAAATATCCTGAGTATGGCGGCGTCCTTCTGACGCGTATCGAAACGACTCCCTCTCTTTCGAAAGCTCCCGCCAAAATTAATCCTTCAATCTCCGTTCATTAGCCTCCTTGCTGCACTAGCGCTTCAGCCAAGTCATTTACGGCCATAAACAATTTCTGGCATTGATTCCTTCGACAAGCAACAAGCTTCAGACCCGAAAACAACAACAGTGAGTCATCCCAGCACAAACATTTCCAAGAACACATAAAAATATGTACAACAATGTCACGTGACACGAAGGTTGCCAGATCACCAATTTCTAAAAAAAATCGTTGCCAGATATTTTTTCTGAATTCTGTAATCAACCCTAGTGTTCGGATACTTTTTTGAGCGACTGTAGGTGGTCATATTATTTTGATACTAGATCGTGTGGGCTCACTCACGGAAATATTGAGCGTGTGCAGTTACCGTTCACAGCAAACTGCACACGCTCCAGTTTGCTGCACACGCTCCAGTTTGCTGTGAACGGTAACTGGAGCGTGTACAGTTGCTGTACACGCTCCAGATATTTTTCCTGTATTCTGCAATCACGTGGTTGCCAGATCACTAATTTCAGGTTCACTAAATCACAGGTTGCCAGATCACTAATTTCTAAAAAAAATCGTTGCCAGATATTTTTTCTGAACTCTGTAATCAACCCTAGTGTTCGCTAGTTCGACTTTTTTGAGCGACTGTACATATTGAATTTCCCATTTAAAAAATGGTAATGTAGGGTATCTGCAAAATAATTTTGGGATTTCGACAACCAATATGTCGGAGGACAGTATAGATATTCCAGAAAGCAATATTTTATTTGAGAGCGTATTTCAAATCGTTTTGAACATAATTAGTGCATTTCCAAAAAGATGTTACGGAAGTTCTTAGAGCAACGTTTCGTAATGGATTGGTAGAAGCTATCCAGAATTATGGTGAACAAGCAGCCCTTTATTCTATCTTGTGGGGATCTGTAAAGGATTATGTTGAGTGGACAGAATTCGAGAGCCACCACCAGATAAGCAATTGGTCAACTAACAAGAGATCTGCAAGAAGTGGAATGCCCATAGATGGAAGGCCACGAGAGGTGCACGTGCGGATAGTCGCTAATTAAGTCGAAAACGTTTTTGAAGAATGCTTTCAGTTAAAATATTGGTTTCCTACCACATTGGTTCTTTAAACCTCATGATTATATTTCCAACACCCCGTGTATAGTATTTACTGCTTTTCGCAGTAATATATTTCTAGTTTTATTTTGTTTTCTTTAATTAAGTTATTCCTTGCAAGTTTAGAAATGCTGCAACATTAACGAAATAAGAATAAATTTCACCTTAAGTAAAAGGTACGATATTAAGGCTTCGATAAAGTTGCCTTTAATACTGCAGAAGAGATCTTATTCGAATTTTTAAAATTCATTTTTACGTTTTATATTGAATAATTTTTAATCGAACGAAATAACTTCTTCTGGTTTTAGCAACGGCTTCGACGTGCCTCTTGAGTTCGAGCAAGCCCTCCGCTGCACCCCCCCCCCTGGAGTGGACTGACTTGAAAGGGGGTAGGGATTGCTCAGTCGGTAGCGCGCCAGGCTCGCAATCTGCAGTTCCCAGGTTCGAGTCCCAGCTGGATCAGCGTTGAGAGCGAGAACTGGTCCGCCTTGCCCTCGTTCAGTAGGGGACACCGATGGAGTTGGAAAGGTCGTATTACGTCGGATGGAACGTTAAACCGCGGCCCCGTGTATGTGAGAGCTATAGATTGTGCACATTAAAGAACACGCTGGATGGCCTTGATGGGAGGATACCATCTGTCTCCCAACAGCTGTTCCAGTGGGTTCCCTTCCCTAAATCTTTCATTCTTCCTTCGGGGTCCTTGTGACCTGGCCATTTAGCGTATTGTGTTCAAACACGTGCTGCTCAGAGGAAAACAACCTACCCCAACTGACTTGCATAAATGCAAAAATTAAATCGTGACCTTAACGGGATCTGTGGAACAGTCAGAATCGTTGACATTGAATTTGTGGCAAGAGAGAAATGAACAAGAGCAAGACAGGAAGTCCCGACTGGCAGCACCCGATCGCGAATAATTGCTCTAGGACCGGAAGAGATTTCGTTGGTTGTCAACAGGAAAGCCACGAAGGGGAGGGGGGGGCGAAACGAACTTCCCTCGGCAAAAAGACCAAACGACGACTATATAGCTGATGTGGCAGACGGCGTGGCAGGGAAACATCGCTCCTTGGAGAGACATCCTCGACTGTCTACTGGTGAAAGACATTATTATCTGTATCTGCTCACCTGCAGTGATCGAGATGAAAAAGACACAGGACCAATAGGAGGTAATAGATATCAACTCTTGGGGTCATCGGTCTCATCACTACGAAAGATCCTCTTCATCTGCTGCTCGTGGAGGAAAGGAACCATGAAGAGCAAGATTCTTCTGAACACAATCGGACTTTGCATCCTCGTGACATTTCCGCACTTGGTGCTGGGAGTCAAAGGTCGTTCGAGCTTAAAAGGAGGCGGAGGAGGCTCTTCCAGGTGAGTTCCATCTTTAGAAGTTCATATCGCGAGGCATTATGGAAGCAGCGCGAGCATTACACCTGGCTCGAGGAGGATAATGCAAACTCGAATGTTGCTATAAACACCAGCTGAAAATTTATAGCAAGAAATAAAAAGGATAATAAATTTTTATTCACTCCTGAGAAATCTAGAACTGATATTCCCAGTCCCAATTTTTCTCCCTTAATGGGGTTTATCTCCGCAACCCCCCCCACCTCGTCCTCTTTCAGTAGGGAACACAAGATGGGGCTTGGAAAGGATGCAGTCTCTCGGATCGAACTTTAAGTTCTAGGCGCCGTGGGCTGAAACCTTACTCTGTGCACCAGGTTCGTGATCTGCAGTACCCAGGTTCGAGTCCCAGCTAGGTCAGGGTTGAGATTTACCTCCGCAATAACTCACCGCCCTGCCATCGGTCAATGCGGACACCGATGGGCTTGGAAAGGCAGTATTCTGTCGCTGGATAGCCTTGATGGGATGCTATCGTCTATCTCCTAACAGCTGTTCAGCTGGTCCCCTTCCCCCAACCTTCTTTCACCCCTTGGGGTCCTTGTGACCTGAAAGAACGCGCTGGATAGCATTGACGGGATGCTAACGTCTATCTCTTAACAGCTGTTCAGCTGGTCCCCTTCCCCCAACCTTCTCTCACCCCTTGGGGTCCTTGTGACCTGAAAGAACACGCTGGATAGCCTTGAGGGGATGCTAACGTCTATCTCCTAACAGCTGTTCAGCTGGTCCCCTTCCCCCAACCTTCTTTCACCCCTTGGGGTCCTTGTGACCTGAAAGAACATGCTGGATAGACTTGACGGGATGCTAACGTCTATCTCTTAACAGCTATTCAGCTGGTCCCCTTCCCCCAACCTTCTCTCACCCCTTGGGGGTCCTTGTGACCTGAAAGAACACGCTGGATAGCCTTGACGGGATGCTAACGTCTATCTCCTGACAGCTGTTCAGCTGGTCCCGTTCCCCCAACCTTCTCTCACCCCTTGGGGTCCTTGTGACCTGAAAGAATACGCTGGATAGCCTTGCCGGGATGCTACCGTCTATCTCCTAACAGCTGATCAGCTGGTCCCCTTCCCCCAACCTTCTCTCACCCCTTGGGGGTCCTTGTGAGATGAAAGAACACATTGGATAGCCTTGACGGGATGCTAACGTCTATTTCCTGACAGCTGTTCAGGTGGTCCCCTTCCCCCCAACCTTCTCTCATCCGTTGGGGGTCCTTGTGACCTGAAAGAACACGCTGGATAGCCTTGACGGGATGCTAACGTCTATCTCCTGACAGCTGTTCAGCTGGTCCCCTTCCCCCAACCTTCTCTCATCCGTTAGGGGTCCTTGTGACCTAAAAGAACACGCTGGATAGCTTTGACGGGATGCTAACGTCTATCTCCTGACAGCTGTTCAGCTGGTCCCTTTCCCCCCAACCTTCGTTCACCCCTTGGGATCCTTGTGACCTGAAAGAACACGCTGGACAGCCTTGACGGGATGCTAACGTCTATTTCCTGACAGCTGTTCAGCTGGTCCCTTTCCCCCCCAACCTTCTTTCACCCCTTGGGATCCTTGTGACCTAAAAGAACACGCTGGATAGCCTTGACCTGATGCTAACGTCTATCTCCTGACAGCTGTTCAGCTGGTCCCTTTCCCCCCAACCTTCTTTCACCCCTTGGGATCCTTGTGACCTAAAAGAACACGCTGGATAGCCTTGACGGGATACTAACGTCTATTTCCTGACAGCTGTTCAGCTGGTCCCCTTCGCTCAACCTTCTCTCATCCCTTGGGGCCCTTGTGACCTGAAAGAACACGCTGGATAGCCTTGACGGGATGCTAACGTCTATCTCCTAAGAGCTGTTCAGCTGGTCCCTTCCCCCCAAACTTCTCTCATCCCTTGGGGTCCTTGTGACCTGAAAGAACACGCTGGATAGCCTTGACGGGATGCTAACGTCTATCTCCTGACAGCTGTTCAGGTGATCCCCTTCCCCCAACCTTCTCTCATCCCTTGGGGTCCTTGTGACCTGAAAGAACACGCTGGATAGCCTTGACGAGATGCTACCGTCTATCTCCTAACAGCTGTTCAGCTGGTCCCCTTCCCCCCAACCTTCTCTCACTCCTTGTGGTCCTTGTGACCTGAAAGAACACGCTGGATAGCCTTGACGAGATGCTACCGTCTATCTCCTAACAGTTGTTCAGCTGGTCCCCTTCCCCCCAACCTTCTCTCACTCCTTGGGGTCCTTGTGACCTGAAAGAACACGCTGGATAACCTTGACGAGATGCTACCGTCTATCTCCTAACAGTTGTTCAGCTGGTCCCCCTCCCCCAACCTTCTCTCACCCCTTGGGGTCCTTGTGACCTGAAAGAACACGCTGGAGCCTTGACGGGATGCTACCGTCTATCTCCTAACAGCTGATCAGCTGGTCCCCTTCCCCCATCCTTCTCTCACCCCTTGGGGGTCCTTGTGAGATGAAAGAACACATTGGATAGCCTTGACGAGATACTAACGTCTATCTCCTAACAGCTGTTCAACTGGTCCCCTTCCCCCCAACCTTCTCTCACCCTTTGGGGTCCTTGTGACCTGAAAGAATACGCTGGATAGCCTTGACGGGATGCTAACATCTGTTTCCTGACAGCTGTTCAGCTGGTCCCCTTCTCCCAACCTTCTCTCATCTCTTGGGGCCCTTGTGACCTGAAAGAGCACGCTGGATAGCCTTGACGGGATGCTAACGTCTATCTCCTGACAGCTGTTCAGCTGGTCCCCTTCCCTCAACCTTCTCTCATCCGTTGGGGTCCTTGTGACCTGAAAGACCGCCTTGACGAGATGTGTGATGCTTGTGACCGCCTTGACGAGATGATAACGTCTATCTCCTGACAGCTGTTCAGATGGTCCCCTTCCCCCAACCTTCTCTCACCCCTTGGGGTCCTTATGACCTGAAAGAACACGCTGGATAGCCTTGACGAGATGCTAACGTCTATCTCCTGACAGCTGTTCAGGTGGTCCCCTTCCCCCAAACTTCTGTCATCCCTTGGGGTCCTTGCGACCTGAAAGAACACGCTGGATAGCCTTGACGAGATGCTAACGTCTATCTCCTAACAGCTGTTCAGCTGGTCCCCTTCCCCCAACATTCTGTCATCCCTTGGGGCCCTTGTGACCTGAAAGAGCACGCTGGATAGCCTTGACGGGATGCTAACGTCTATCTCCTGACAGCTGTTCAGCTGGTCCCCTTCTCTCAACCTTCTCTCATCCCTTGGGGTCCTTGTGACCTGAAAGACCGCCTGACGAGATGTGTGATGCTTGTGACCGCCTTGACGAGATGCTAACGTCTATCTCCTGACAGCTGTTCAGCTGGTCCCCTTCCCCCAACCTTCTCTCATCCCTTGGGGTCCTTGTTACCTGAAAGAACACGCTGGATACCCTTGATGGGATGCTACCGTCTATCTCCTGACAGCTGTTCAGCTGGTCCCTTCCCCCAACCTTCTCTCATCCCTTGGGGTCCTTGTTACCTGAAAGAACACGCTGGATACCCCTGATGGGATGCTACCGTCTATCTCCTAACAGTTGTTCAGCTGGTCCCTTCCCCCAACCTTCTCTCATTCCTTGGGGTCCTTGTTACCTGAAAGAACACGCTGGATACCCTTTATGGGATGCTACCGTCTATCTCCTGACAGCTGTTCAGCTGGTCCCCTTCCCCCAACCTTCTCTCATCCATTGGGGGTCCTTGTGACCTGAAAGAACACGCTGGATAGCCTTGACGGGATGCTACCGTCTATCTCCTAACAGTTGTTCAGGTGGTCCCCTTCCCCCAACAGGGGCGGGGGTGGCTCAGTCGGTAGCGCGCCAGGCTCGTAATCTGTACTTCCCAGGTTCGAGTCCCAGTTGGGTCAGCATTGAGATTTATCTCCGCAAAATTCCCCGCCCTGCCCACGGTCATTAAGGGACACCGATGGGCTTGGCGAAGGTCGCCGTTCGTCGGATGGGACGTTAAACCGTGGCACCGTGTGCGGGAGAGCCATTCCCTGTGCACGTTAAAGAACACGCTGGATGGCCTTGATGGGAGGCTACCATCTGTCTCCCAACAGCATTTCCAGTGGGTCCCCTTCCCAACCTTCTCTGAGCCTTCGGGGTCCATGTGACCTGGCCATTTAGCCCATTGTGTGCAAAAAAGTGCCGCTCAGAGGTAAAACAACCCAACCCTTCGCCCAACCTTCTCTCACCCCTTGGGATCCTTGTGACCTGAAAGAACACGCTGGATAGCTTTGACGGGATGCTAACGTCTATCTCCTGACAGCTGTTCAGGTGGTCCCCTTCCCCCAACCTTCTCTCATCCCTTGGGGTCCTTCTGACCTGAAAGAACACGCTGGATAGCCTTGACGGGATGCTAAAGTCTATCTCCTAACAGCTGATCAGCTGGTCCCCTTCCCCCAACCTTCTCTCATCCCTTGGGGTCCTTCTGACCTGAAAGAACACGCTGGATAGCCTTGACGGGATGCTAAAGTCTATCTCCTAACAGCTGATCAGCTGGTCCCCTTCCCCCAACCTTCTCTCACCCCTTGGGGTCCTTGTGACCTGACCATTTAACCCATTGTGTGCAAGATAACTGCCTCTTAGAGGTAAAACAACCCAACTGGGGATTGCAATGTAATTAAATTGAAATTGCTGAGAGACGAAAAGTAAAGTTACAAGTGAGTCAAAACTGGGAATTCGGATTTTGCAAACAAAAAAACCAACATGTGCGATTTTAATATTCATTTCAGTTACAACTCGTTGGATTTGGACTTTGATTTTTAAAAAAAATGAAATTGAAAAAATGAAATGCACGATCACATTTCTTCCCTTCCATCTTTATCAAGTCGCATTTTTTCACTCGTTACGAGATGATATTTCTTCACTTCGATCTCTATGAGGTCACATTCCTCCACTTCGATCTTGACGAGGTCACATTTTTTCACTTCGATCTTAATGAGGTCGCGTTTCGTCACTTCGATCTTGACCGAAAAAAATTGACCGAAAAATTTCTTCACTTTGCTCTTTATAAAATCTCATTTCAATTCGCTCTCTATAAGATCAAAATTTCTTCACTTCGATCTTTACGAGATCATATTTCTTCACTTCGATCTGTATGAGATCAAATTATTCACTTCTATCTTCATGACACATATTCTATACTTCGCTCTTTATCAGACCATATTTCTTCACCTCGCTCTTTATGAGACTGCGTTTCTTCACTTCGCTCTGCATGAGATTACACTTCTTCACTTCGATCTTTATAAGGTCGCATTCTTTACTTCGATCTATAGGAGGGCATATTCTTCACCTCGATCTATATAAGATCACATTTCTTCACTTCGATCGCGACGAGGTTACATTTCTTCACTTCGATCTTTATTAGATCACATTTCTTCACTTCGATTTTTATGAGGTCATATTCTTCACTTCGATCTTTATGAGGTCAAATTATTCACATCTTTCTTTATGAAATCATATTCTTTACTTCGCTCTTTATGAGACCACATATCTTCACTTCGATCTTTATAAGGTCACATTCTTCACTCGATTGTGACTCACACTTTGTGAGGTCACATTCTTCACTTCGATCGTTATGAGGTCGTATTCTTCACTTGGATCTTTATGCGATCACATTTCTTCACTTCGATCTTTACTAGATCACATTTCTTCACTTCGATCTTTACTAGATCACATTTCTTCGCTTCGATTTTTATGAGGTCATATTCTTCATTTCGATCTTTATGAGGTCAAATTATTCACTTCTATCTTTATGAGGTCCTATTCTTTACTTCGCTCTTTATGAGACCATATTTCTTGACTTCGCTCTTTATGAGACCGCATATCTTCACTTCAATCTTTATGAGGTCATATTCTTCACTTGGCTGTTTATGGGATCACATTTCTTCACTTCGATTTTTATGAGGTCCTATTCTTTACTTCGATCTTTATGAGGTCAAATTATTCACTTTTATTTTTATGAGGTCCTATTCTTTACTTCGCTCTTTATGAGACCCATTTCTTGAGTTCGCTCTTTATGAGACCACATATCTTCACATCGATCTTTATGAAGTCACATTCCTCACTTCGATCTTCATGAGGTCACATTTCTTCACTTCGATCTGTATGAGGTCACATTGTTCACTTTGCTCTTTATGAGATCGCATTTCTTCACTTCGATCGTTAGAGGCCACATTTCTTCACTTTTCTCTTTATAAAATCTCATTTAAATTCTCTCTCTATAAGATCACTTTTTTTACCTCGGCCTTGATGAGGTCATATTTTTTCACTTCGCTCTTTGTGAGGTGAGATTTCTTCAGTTCTTTCTTTAATAAGATCATATTTGAGACATGTTCCTTCCCCTGCAAGGTGTCTTTGCTGCAGTGCCGTTGCAGCTATCAAGAAGTCTCCAGACATCTCAACCTAATTGTCTGCGTTTTTTAACTTTCCAAAATCATTTTTCAAAATCAGGAAAACACCGAATTCTGTATCATTTTTTTTTATCAGAGAAAAATTCACAACAACAGCGAAATAATAATCAGATTTGTTTGTTGAATGAACAGACGAAATCTCTGCGAGTTATCCTGAGTTCGTGGAAATATCGTTGCCACTCAGCCAGGACGGTCGATACGTTAGGGCAGGTGGAGAGGATGCGCGTGGCTCCCTGTCGGAACATCTAGAGCATCAATCTTCATAACTGACACTTCTCTTCTTAACGGGGCTCGAGGAAAAAGGCTGCACGAGACTTCAGAATGCTTTTGAAGAGGAGAAGAGATTCGTAAACCGAATGTACAGACTTTCTGGAATTTTTCAGAAGAGATAAAAAACAAAATTTCAGATTTAAACGATCGTGCGATTTGACATCGAGAGGAGGAAGAACAGGAAATCGAATGATAAGAGGACGTCGTAACTTGTTGCAAATAGCCAGAAGGGAAGTTTCTTCAGATGTGTTTTTAGTTTTGCAGCAGCTCTTTAAGATTGCGGAATTTGTTTCGGAATTCGGTAGGGAAACAGGTCATTGGAAACAGGGGAGGAGGAAGAAAAGGTGGGGGGGGAGGGAAATAAAAGATGGCGGAGGGGGAAGAGGAGAGAAGATGAAAAGAGGAAAGGTGAATTCCTCGCCAATGGGAGAGTGTTATTGAACTTCGATGACCCAAGTGGGAGAAAGGAAGAAAAGTTGGGGGGAGGGGAATAAAAGATGGCGGAGGGGGAAGAGGAGAGAAGATGAAAAGAGGAAAGGTGAATTCCTCGCCAATGGGAGAGTGTTATTGAACTTCGATCACCCAAGTGGGAGGAAGGAAGAAAAGTTGGGGGGAGGGGAATAAAAGATGGCGGAGGGGGAAGAGGAGAGAAGATGAAAAGAGGAAAGGTGAATTCCTCGCCAATGGGAGAGTGTTATTGAACTTCGATCACCCAAGTGGGAGGAAGGAAGAAAAGTTGGGGGGAGGGGAATAAAAGATGGCGGAGGGGGAAGAGGAGAGAAGATGAAAAGAGGAAAGGTGAATTCCTCGCCAATGGGGGAGAGTTATTGAACTTCGATCACCCAAGTGGGAGGAAGGAAGAAAAGTTGGGGGGAGGGGAATAAAAGATGGCGGAGGGGGAAGAGGAGAGAAGATGAAAAGAGGAAAGGTGAATTCCTCGCCAATGGGAGAGAGTTATTGAACTTCGATAACCCAAGTGGGAGGAAGGAAGAAAAGGTGGGGGGGGGAAATAAAAGATGGCGGAGGGGGAAGAGGAGAGAAGATGAAAAGAGGAAAGGTGAATTCCTCGCCAATGGGAGAGTGTTATTGAACTTCGATCACCTAAGTGGGAGGAAGGAAGAAAAGTTGGGGGGAGGGGAATAAAAGATGGCGGAGGGGGAAGAGGAGAGAAGATGAAAAGAGGAAAGGTGAATTCCTCGCCAATGGGAGAGAGTTATTGAACTTCGATGATCCAAGTGGGAGGAAGGAAGAAAAGTTGGGGGGAGGGGAATAAAAGATGGCGGAGGGGGAAGAGGAGAGAAGATGAAAAGAGGAAAGGTGAATTCCTCGCCAATGGGAGAGAGTTATTGAACTTCGATAACCCAAGTGGGAGGAAGGAAGAAAAGGTGGGGGGGGGGAAATAAAAGATGGCGGAGGGGGAAGAGGAGAGAAGATGAAAAGAGGAAAGGTGAATTCCTCGCCAATGGGAGAGAGTTATTGAACTTCGATGACCCAAGTGGGAGGAAGGAAGAAAAGTTGGGGGGAGGGGAATAAAAGATGGCGGAGGGGGAAGAGGAGAGAAGATGAAAAGAGGAAAGGTGAATTCCTCGCCAATGGGAGAGAGTTATTGAACTTCGATGACCCAAGTGGGAGGAAGGAAGAAAAGTTGGGGGGAGGGGAATAAAAGATGGCGGAGGGGGAAGAGGAGAGAAGATGAAAAGAGGAAAGGTGAATTCCTCGCCAATGGGAGAGAGTTATTGAACTTCGATGACCCAAGTGGGAGGAAGGAAGAAAAGTTGGGGGGAGGGGAATAAAAGATGGCGGAGGGGGAAGAGGAGAGAAGATGAAAAGAGGAAAGGTGAAATCCTCGCCAATGGGAGAGAGTTATTGAACTTCGATGACCCAAGTGGGAGGAAGGAAGAAAAGTTGGGGGGAGGGGAATAAAAGATGGCGGAGGGGGAAGAGGAGAGAAGATGAAAAGAGGAAAGGTGAATTCCTCGACAATGGGAGAGAGTTATTGAACTTCGATGACCCAAGTGGGAGGAAGGAAGAAAAGTTGGGGGGAGGGGAATAAAAGATGGCGGAGGGGGAAGAGGAGAGAAGATGAAAAGAGGAAAGGTGAATTCCTCGCCAATGGGAGAGAGTTATTGAACTTCGATGACCCAAGTGGGAGGAAGGAAGAAAAGTTGGGGGGAGGGGAATAAAAGATGGCGTAGGGGGAAGAGGAGAGAAGATGAAAAGAGGAAAGGTGAATTCCTCGCCAATGGGAGAGAGTTATTGAACTTCGATCACCCAAGTGGGAGGAAGGAAGAAAAGTTGGGGGGAGGGGAATAAAAGATGGCGGAGGGGGAAGAGGAGAGAAGATGAAAAGAGGAAAGATGAATTCCTCGCCAATGGGAGAGAGTTATTGAACTTCGATGACCCAAGTGGGAGGAAGGAAGAAAAGTTGGGGGGAGGGGAATAAAAGATGGCGGAGGGGGAAGAGGAGAGAAGATGAAAAGAGGAAAGGTGAATTCCTCGCCAATGGGAGAGAGTTATTGAACTTCGATCACCTAAGTGGGAGGAAGGAATAAGAAGGGATGCCTCGGACATAAGAATTTTTTTTTATGTTTTTAGTATCTTGCTTTCCTCTGACTGATGCTTTCATATTGTTCCTCTGATACAGAGGTTACGACACTGCAGAGCCCACCCAATTGCTGAAAATTGATGTAATATCTTTTTTCCTTTTGTGTTATCCCTGTTCTGTCTAACTGTTGTTGTTATTATAATTAACTATGAATATATTTTTCAATTTTCTGAGACTTCTAACGGACATGTTGCAAATCCTCAATTTTGTTTTTTAGGTTGATTTAAAGGTTAGACCTACCTGGGTCTAGCAGAATACTGAAGAAAATGTCGATTTTTAAGGAATTGAGAATTTCTAATTTTTCTTTTAATCATTCAGTCTCAAGCAAAAGAAAATTTTTTTTTTAATTGAGTCGAAGTCTTTTCCTTTGAGAAATGATAGTTGGGTTGTTTTACCTCTGAGCGGGACTTTTTCACATAAAGTGAACTAGATTGCCAAGTCACAAGGACCCAAGGGTCAGAGAAGAATGGTGGGTTAGGTTGTTTTACCTCTGAGCGGCACTACTTTGCACACCATGGGCTAAATGGCCAGGTCACATGGACCCCGAAGGCTCAGAGAAGGTTGGGGGAGGGGACCCACTGGAACAGCTGTTGGGAGACAGATGGTAGCCTCCCGTCAAGGCCATCCAGCGTGTTCTTTAACGTGCACACGGTATGGTTCTCCCGCACACGGGGCCACGGCTTAACGTCCCATCCGACGGACGTCGGCCTTTCCAAGCCCATCGGTGTCCCCTACTGACCGTGGGCAGGGCGGGGAGAAGAATGGTGGAAGGGACCCACTGAAACAATTGTTAAGACGCAGATGGTAGTCTTCGTTCAAATGATTCTTTAACGTGCACAGGGTATGGCTCTCCCCCATACGGGGCCACGGCTTAACGTCCCATCAGACGGACGGCGGCCTTTCCAAGTCCATCGGTGCCGCTGTCATGGCGTAGATGAGTGGCGGTAGACTCCCGAACTTCCTTTTAATTTTTCCCTTAATTACTCCAATGAATTTACTCGTGATCTCCGCAAAACTCCGCGCCCTGCCCACGGTCAGTAGGTGACACCACGGGCTTGGAAAGGCCGCCGTCTGTCGGATGGGACGTTAAGCCGTGGCCCCGTGTGCGGGAGAGCCATACCCTGTGCACATTAGAGAACACGCTGGATGGTTTTGACAGGAGGCTACCATCTGTCTCCCAACAGCTGTTCCAGTGGGTCCCCTCCCCCAATCTTCTCTGAGCCCTAGGGGTCCTTGTGACCTGCCCATTTAGCCCATAGTGTGCAAAAAAGTGCCGCTCAGATGTAAAACAACCCAACCCAACTCGAAACTTCTAGTTCCCAGGTTGAAGTCCCACTGAGCCAGCGTTGAGATTGATCTGTGCTAAATTTCGAAATTTCTTCCTTCAGAAAGGGTCCACCGATGGGCTTGGAAAAGCCATTGCCCTTTCGATGAAAAGCTATGGCTTCGTGTGCGGAAGAACCATATCCAGTGCGCGTTAAAGAATACGTAAGATGACCTTGGCTGGCGAATACCATCTGTCTTCTAACAGCTGTCTTGTGGGTTACACTCTACGGCCCCTGGGGTCCTTGTGACCTGGCCATTTAGCCCATTGTGTGCCAAAACTTGCCTCTCAGAGGTAAAACAAACCAAAAAATCAACCATTAGCCATAATTTTCGCAATTGTTGGATATAAATGAACTATCCGTTGGGAGTTTATTAGTCACAATATCCGTCATGTAACCGTAATCTGTAGTTCCCAGGTTCGAGTCCCAGCTGGGTCAGCGTTGAGATTTATCTCCGCAAAAATTCCCCGCCCTGCCCACGGTCAGTAGGGGACACCGATGGGCTTGGAAAGACCGCCGTCCGTCGAATGGGACGTTAAGCCGTGGCCCCGTGTGCCACGGGAGCCACGGCTTAACGTGCACAGGGTAATGGCTCTCCCCATACCCTGTGCACGTTAAAGAACACGCTGGATGGCCTTGACGGGAGGCTACCATCTGTCTCCCAACAGCTGTTCCAGTGGGTCCCCTCCCCCAACCTTCTCTGAGCCTTCGGGGTCCATGTGACCTGGCCATTTAGCCCATGGTGTGCAAAAAAGTGGCGCTCAGAGGTAAATCAACCCAACCCAACCGTCATGTAACTGGGATATGTGGGTTCGATTCCCACTCACGACAAAACTTTTTTTTCCCTGCCAAATAATTTCTTGAAGTTGGCTGAGTCTGCGATGAGGCCATACTCGTAACCTGCCCTTCTTCTTCGGGTCCCAAATGCGTCTGCTTTAAAATTTCTTCCTCTAATCTCCGTGTTATCTTCAGAGGCAGAAAGGGAACATTTAAGCAGTGAACCCAGGGGCAGAAAAAAAAAAAACCTTCGGAACCTTAAAGAAGAAGTTGGTGAGCATTGATGGGGAGTTGACTCCTGTGTCTTAACGGCTCTTCAAGGGATCCCTTTTCTTGTCCAATGACCCTTGGTCCTTGTGACCTCGATATTTAGCCAACAGAAGAAGGAGTAAAGGAACATTTAGTGTGTGAAGAAACGTGTCTCTAAAAGGTAAAATACACTAGATATTAAAATATCAGGGTTAGAGGTAATTGAATATTTCAACACTTCTTTTTTTCTTTCATTTACTTTATGATTATCAATTGAAATTATTATGTTAATCAACTGAATAGATTTAATCAAATGATAAACTCATACAAAATATTCACAGGAACTGATGAAATTATTGATTTTTTTTTTCAGATCAGGGATCAGCCAACAGACATCCAGGTCAAGCAGTTATGTCGGTAAGAGATTGTTCATTTTCGAATATAACGAATCGCAGATTAAATAGAAATGTTTTGCATTGATTGAGTTCAGATGGGATCATCGCTCCAACAAATATTATGACAGCTTTATGTTACGTAAATGAAAAGAAAATGTGGCTACATTTAAATCTTTCTCTCTCTCTAAATCTGAAGTTTTTTTTTAAAAAAAATGCCACTGAGGATAAATTAAAGATCTCATTCAGAACTGTTTCAAATCTCCATTTTTCAATATATTTAGTTTCATATTTAAAGAGTTATAGAAATTCAAACACTTGACCGCCAGAAGGCGCTGCTATTACGTTCATCCTAAACACTTTTTTCCATCAAAATTAACGGAAACTGAAACAATCCTTATACAGAATTTTAAAATTGCAATGCAGGGGAGCAGATTCGCAATCTGTAGTTTCCAGGTTCGACTCTTTTCAGCGTTGATATTTATCTCCGTCAAACCCTCACCTTAGGTCAGACAAGAGATGACCTGGACAGGAGGCTACCATCTGTCTCCCAACAGCTGTTCCAGTGGGTCTCGTCTCCTCCCCCAACCATCTCTGAGCCTTCGGGGTATATGTGACCTGGCCATTTAGCCCATGTTGTGCAAAAAAGTGCCGCTCAGAGGTAAAACAATCCAATGTTATTTGTGTTAAATTAACTTTGAAATATATTCTTAAAGATTTAGCATCGCTGTTATTAAACGTTTCAGCCTCCAAAACTCTTAAGCGAACTCTTATTTAAACAAATACTTTTTAAAAATTGAGATTTTGATCAATTTAATTGAGATCTCTAATTTTTCTCCAGTGAGAATTTCCCGCAAAAAAGCCTGATTTCGAATTTTAAGAAGCAGTCAGTCTGTCTTTCCATTAGGGGCGGGGATGGCTCAGTCGGTAGTGCGCTAGGCTCGTAATCTGTAGTTCCCAGGTTCGAGTCCCAGCTGGGTCAGCGTTGAGATTTATCTCCGCAAAATTCCATGCCCACGGTCAGTAGGGGACACCGATGGGCTTGGAAAGGCCGCCGTCCGTCGGATGGGACGTTAAGCCGTGGCCCCGTGTGCGGGAGAGCCATACCCTGTGCACGTTAAAGAACACGCTGGATGGCCTTGACGGGAGGCTACCATCTGTCTCCCAACAGCTGTTCCAGTGGGTCCCCTCCTCCAACCTTCTCTGAGCCTTCGCGGTCCATGTGACCTGGCCATTTAGCCCATGGTGTGCAAAAAAGTGCCGCTCAGAGGTAAAACAACCCAACCCAACTGTCTTTCCATTAACCAAGCATGGAAGTGTGTGTGCATCTTGCTATTGGTTGATTAGATTAAACTCAAGTAAAAAAAAAAACCCAGCAGTTTTAGCCTTAAAGCTAATTCTGATGTTTGCTTTTGTACTCAGTTCGAAACTTAACATTTGAATTGGATCCAAGAATGGATCAGTCCGCTTTAAATCTTGTTAGTTTCGTTCCACACGTGTAGGCCCAATTTCTCCGTTTGATCACTTCCTCCAGACCTCCTCCCTTTGCGAATTCATTTGATTCCACTTTCAAGAGTGAGAAAAGAGGCTATTCCCATGCACGAGCAGATCTGTCTTCTGCGCGCCCATTTCTTCAGCAAACGGATGCCGATTGGCCTTCGCTGATAAAAGAAGAAAAGAAAACCCGTAAGCCTTTCTTCCTTTCTTTGCAGGAGAGAGATTTTCCTAAATGGAAGAAGTCTCTGCATAGATGGGAGGCTCGCGCGCAATATAAACACGAAAGCATTCTGACGTTGACAAGATGCTGCAACAGAAACAGGATTCCTTTCTTATCAACAGAAGAGATTTTTTTTTTCCTTTTCCCCCACGAGACATCGTACGATGCAGAAGTCGTCGACACTCCAAACAGAAAATCAGAAGATCAAAAGGCCATCTTAAAAGCCTGAAGGTTTTTTTCTTCTCTTACTTCGAAAGCTTTGAAACTTTTTTTACTCCTTTACGTTGTTTTCCCCATTGGTTAGCTAACATCTCTTTTTCCAACCTCCAGAAACTTTTGTCAGCTGTTCATTTCTTCTCCTGCTTCCACGAGCAACTAAAGCGCGTTCCCATTTTATCAGCGTGATCTCGTGCTTTGTTCCGAAATCCCTATTAACGTTGCACGCGACTCATCTGAGGGATCTGGCAGGAAAATGGAGAGTTGACACTCGTGTGTATGGAGTGTGTGTGTGTAATGCCCCTTTAAATGAAAAAGAACGATTTTGAGAATTAATCTTGATAGCAACATTTGGGAATTCAATTTAACATAATCGGCTTCGGCTTCGTTTGTACGGTTAGGGGAATATTGACTCGTGATCCATTTATCTCGTGACAGCACTCGCAAACACCGAAAGAGATCTCTTGGATTCAAAGCAGGAAAATATTTCAACGCAGAAGCAATAATTATGATAATATTATATTTACCATTAATTATTGAGTGACTGTGTGTGATTCAATAGATCGTAGCGGCCATTTTGTTTCAATAAAAGAGAATGATTTTATATCGGAATTTGCAAGAAACTTTTAAATGCTTTGAATTTTAAATTTTATCATCTTTCTTTACTCCTAGTTTCTTATCGACTCGTCTGCCACTTGTTCAATTTACGGCTTGATATGTTTTGTGCAATTTTATGTTTGTAGTCCATATGCTTTTGTTGGGTTGTTTTTCTTCTGAGCGGCACTTTTTTTGCACACCATGGGCTAAATGGCCAGGTCACATGGACATCGAAGGCTCAGAGAAGGTTGGGGGAGGGGACCCACTGGAACAGCTGTCTCCCAACAGCTGTTCCATGGAGGCCTCCCGTCAAGTCCATCCAGCGTGTTCTTTAATGCACAGGGTATGGCTCTCCCGCACACGGAGCCACGGCTTAACGTCCCATCCGACGGACGGCGGCTTTATCCAAGCCCATCGGTGTCCCCTACTGACCGTGGGCAGGGCGGGGAATTTTGCTGAGATAAATCTTAACGCTGACCCAGCTGGGACTCAAACCTGGGAACTACAGATTACGAGCCTGGCGCGCTACCGACTGAGCCACCGCCGCCCCTCGCAGATCACGAGCCTGGTGCGCTACCGACTGAGCCACCGCCGCCCCTCGCAGATCACGAGCCTGGTGCACTACCGACTGAGACACCGCCGCCCCTCGCAGATCACGAGCCTGGTGCGCTACCGACTGAGCCACCGCCGCCCCTCGCAGATCACGAGCCTGGTGCGCTACCGACTGAGACACCGCCGCCCCTCGTGCTCTTTTGTAACGCGATTGATTTCTTCTCTATTATTTTCTTAATTTTCCTCCGAGACGCAGTGAGTTCAAATTTCAACTTTCGTTCATTGCTATTAAATTAAAAATTAAAATTAAACACAGCGAGTTGCTGCAGAGCAAACACTAAAATAAACAAACAGAAATCATTGACTCGATAATGCTTCAGGAAAATCACGAACAGCACAAAAAACCTTCGATGTAGAAAAGTTCATTGAGAGATAATTTAAACGCAAAAGATGAAGGACTTCAGAACTCTACAAATTGGGAGAAATGCCTGGATGAAAGGGATTGGACAAAATCGTAGCCTCGAGCTATTAATTCACAATAAGGAAGGTGAGGAGATTCCTCATCCCCACGAGCGCACCTGTCTTCCTCCTCAAACATTACGTGTGACATTAGAATGACGTAAGGACATGCAAATGTCATCGTACATTTAAGGGTTTAATTCGCATGTTTTTTTTTCTGCCTGTTTCCCTTGCCAGTTGTCGGTTTGTGTGTTCATCAGAGCGGTTGCTCAGCCACATCTTCCTTCCGTTTCGGAAGGAGATGGTTTAAAACGAAACCGTTCTCCGACTGTTTTCGTCGAATGAAATCCCGCATCCTCTGTCATCAATTGTTTGCCGAAGAAGATCACTGAAATCAAAAGTGACCCGCTTCTTCGAGAGAGCGGTTTCTTCCTTTCGCAAGTGAGGCACGCGCCTCTCTTTGTCATCCCTCGTCGAGACGGCAGATGGCGGGAATCATCACCGACGATTTGCTTCGAGTGTGGCGCAAGTTATGAGCTCATTCTTGCGCGTGGATAAAGCGAGGAGAGGAGCATCCCCCGTGGGATGGATTTTCATCTTCACTATGGGCTTCGCGATGGAGAGCAACGCCCAATTGGGACAAATCCCCCTCCTCAAGTCGTATCTAAGGAAAACACGACTATTGAGATGAAACACGCCGTGGGGTGCTGCTCGAGGATGTGATCATACGCTGCCATTTGAAGGAGAGGGAGCAAAGAAAAGGTGATGGGCTTTAAACGAAATGAAAACAGAATCCCTTGCTACCGTTAAAACGGATAAAAGGAAAAAATATCTGAATCAGAACATTAGTGAGCTCATAGAGGCTTTATTCCCTGGGTTATCAAAAGTTTCTCTTTCAATAACTTCAAAGAAGAAAAAAATGGGAGAAATACAAATGGGAAAGGAATAAACACGTGCATCCAGTTACAGCCGAAGGACTTCACCCCTGCGACAAAAAGTAGAGAAAATAAATATGGAATCGTTCTCCTGGCATTGAAGAGGGAAAAACATTAGATGGAAAAGTTTATTTTTGTTAAATGTTTGAATCTTGTATTTCAGGGCATTAAAAATAATATTACTCTTCGAAAATAGTGGAGAGAAATTATCTTAAAATGCTTCGAATGCTTTAATATCAGTTGATACTAAATCTTTTAAGATTCTCTTGTTGAAAAAATAAAAAAAGTAATCTAATTGGCAGATGAAAATTTGCGTCACCGGAAAAAAATATGAAGCACAAAATATTATTAAATTTCTGATTTTATTCCTTTGCATTTCAAATAATTTTTACTTATTACAGAATGAAAATAAAAAAAAAATTAATGCTTTTCGTTGCTTACTTTTTATTCTCAGTGTTTTAAAGATACCTCTGTAAATAAACATTTTTTTAAGTCGTATTTCAATCGTGGAGGCCGGGATAGCTCAGTCTGTAGCGCGCCAGGCTCGTAATCTGCAGCTCTCAGGTTCTAGTCCCGCTTGGACCAGCGTAGAGATTGATCGCAAAACTCCCCGCCCTGCCCTGCGTCAGTAGGGGACACCTACGAAGTTGGAAAGGCCACCGCATCGGTTGGGTTGTTTTACCTCTGAGCGGCACTTTTTTGCACACCATGGGCTAAATGGCCAGGTAACATGGACCCCGAAGGCTCAGAGAAGGTTGGGGGAGGGGACCCACTGGAACAGCTGTTGGGAGACAGATGGTAGCCTCCCATTAATAGCATCCAGTGCGTTTTTACGGTGCACAATGTATGCCCCTTCAGCATACGTAGCCACGGCTTAACTTCCCATCCGACGGACGGCGTCCTTTCCAAGCCCATTGGTGTCCCCTACTGACCGTGGGCAGGGCGGTGAATTTTGCGGAGATAAATCTCAACGCTGACCCAGCTGGGACTCCATCGGAAGGGACGTTAAGCCGTGGCCCCGTGTGCGGGAGAGCCATACCCTATGCACATTAAAGAACAGTCTGGATGGCCTTGATGGGAGGCTACCATCTGTCTCCCAACAGCTGTTCCAGTGGGTCCCCTCCCCCAACCTTCTCTGAGCCCTTGGGGTCCATGTGACCTGGTCATTTAGCCAATGGTGTGCAAGAAAGTACCTCTCAGAGGAAAGTCAACCCAAATGATACTCGTCTTAGCATGCCTGATGTAATACTAGGAACAGTTGCACTGATTATTTCCTAATTTCATATTTTTATCGGAACAACAGATATTATTAATATAACCCCCCTCCTCCCCCAAAAAAATTCACATCAAACCAGATTCATGGATTTATAAGATTGACCTTTTTCAATTCGTGATTTGAAAATTTTTTTTAAGGTACTGCCTGTGATCCTAACTCCACACTTTCATCACAAGAAACTATTAAAGCTTTTTGGCATTTTGTGGGCACATTTACTTTCGGTTACTTAATTATTTAATAAGATACGATAATTTAAATTAAGTGTAATCCCCTTTATAATGACCCTGTATTTCAATAAAATTAATTTTAATTAATTTTCTTACGAAAGGGTTTGAGAAAGAAATTCGGGAAAATGTATTTTTGCAAGCTCATCAGTAAAACATTCATTAAAAAAGGGAGGGGGGGGGGGTTAAAAGCTTCGTTAATAAGTCAAAGGACTGTGACGTCAACTTTAAAGGAAAAGTGAGAAAAAATTTCGTTTCATTGCAAAGATTTTCTTTAATTAATTTTTGTTTGTTGTACCACTTTTAAAACAAACTGAGGAGTCATTTCAAGAATAATACAAAAAATATAAAATAAAGCTTAGAGGCTCTTGGAGGTTATCACTACTGGGTAATTAATCAAAATGAAAATAAAAATCAGATCTTGCTTTTCGCTTTAGAACGAGCGGAAATTAAATGTTAAACGAAACTGCGCACGCGAACAGATCCGCGGGGAAGAACTTGAAAAAGGTTATGAAAAAAAAAGAATCAATTTTCGCTCTGATGTTAGGAATCTTACTTCACAATAGAGGGCGCATCGAGATCTCGGCCCATTAAATGCGGCGAAAACTTTAAAATTAAACATTGAAGTGAGAAAAAAAAAGAAAGTGAACTCTCATGTTTTAGTTTTACATTTCTCTAAATATTTAATACTTGTTCATAGAGAAAGGGATTAAAAGAGAGAGTTAAATCTCTTCTCTCTTGCAAAGAACAAGTGGAGGATGATCGTTTGGGACCCCGAGGTCATTTTTGTTGTTTGCTAATTACATGCGTTGCTTACATCCAGAAGAAAATTCTGCAAATTGCTTTTCTGCTCCATTGATCGTTCCGTGCATTCTACAAGGACGGAGATTGTTCCCGAAAAGTATAAAGTATCAAAATGTTTTCCAAGCTTTGCTTTCAATTCTCGGAAGAAAACTGAAAATAGCAACAACAAAAATGAAATTGAATGTTAATGAGTTCGGAGCATAACTAGCAACTACGTCACAAAATGAGTTTTAACTTTTCTTTACATAAAATTGCTTACTGTATAGAAGAAATATGTTCTTTAAATCTTCACCTCATTAAAATCTACGAATATTTTTGTGGAAGTTTTTTAAGAGCTTAAAATTATGTCTTAAAATATTCAGGAGAGCACATTCCCCCGTGAGAGTTGAAGAACGAGGTGGATGGACTTGACGGAAGACTTCCATCTCCCTGCGGAATTCTCCGAGCCCCTGGGGTCCTTGCAACCTGGACATTTTGCCCATTTGTGTGCAAAAAAAGTGCCCCTCAGAGGCAGAACAGCCCAGCTTACTAGGGTATGCCCTTTTTTATTTTTTTAAGTGAGAAGGAGTGTGTATACAACGTTCTCATAAAAGATTAACATTACGATCTTTACGAGAAGTCCTCTGCATACATATAGGTGTAGTTTCTAGGATTCGTTACTGTCCAATAAGTTGCCAATTCTTTTAGAGAAAGAGAAACATGATGACGTCATCCGATTCCTCGCAATATTCCTCTATGACCTTTGTTAATTAATGTCTAAGATTAATGGAAATTTATTTTTCGCATTTTTAATCTATACCAAACCTAAATATTTCGGTTGTTCTACCTCTGAATGGTAATGTTTTTTGCATGGCTAAATGGGCAAGTGAGAAGGATTTTAAAAGTCACAATGGGCTAAATGGCCAGAGTCACGAGGGCTGCAAACGCTCAGAGAATGTTCGGCGATGGGAAGCGCCAGAAGCAGCTGTTAGGAGACAGATGGTAACCTCTCGTCAAGGTCATGAAGATGATTCCTTAACCTCCAGGAGGTGGAACTCTCCTTAACGCTGCATCATGGCTTAACGTCAAATCTGTCGGACTGCAGGCGCTCTAAGCACGTGGGTGTCACTTTTCTGAGAAGGGAGCAGAACAGGATTAACTTAATGAGTTGAAAGTAGTCCTTTTGATTATTGGCTAAGAAATTCGAAATAATTCAGGATTTTTTTTATTAAATGTTTGTTTCTGAGTCGTCTTGCACTATGTGTTGCTTAACTGTGGAGACCATTCACGAAGCCTCACCTATTCCATCCACATAGTGACCCCCATATAAATGATTAATGAGAAAAAGAGAATTTGGGATGTGACCCACCACTTCAAGTGCACCCAGAGGGAAAAAGATGATGATGAACGAGAAGTAATTATATATCTGCTATATATATATATAAACGACTATGAGTGATTGACTTAATGACTGACTGACAGGGGATTTCGTAGAATTCTGACAACTTAATCCTAAGGGTAATCCGGATGGATGGTCTCTATAAAAATCTCGAATTTCATCTCCGACGTGTTCTTCAAGGTCAAATACAGGTGATATAGAGGTCGCACCATGCTGGAAACGTGAACATTGGTGTCTGTAGGGTGTTTCGGGCTGTAGAAGTAGCAAACGTCATGAAATTTCGGATTCGGAGGGTCCTTCGAGGTCAAAGATCAAATATAGATCAACCGGTGCTAGAGGGTTAATAAATTATCGCCTTGAGGCATCTTGAGTCGTAGATCTCAGTAATCTAGTCACATTTCTGGACATTTGGCAACTTATTGGACAGTAACGAATCCTAGAACTACACCTATATGTATGCAGAGAACTTCTCGTAAAGATCGTAATGTTAATCTTTTATGAGAACGTTGTATACACACTCCTTCTCACTTAAAAAAATAAAAAAGGGCATACCCTAGTAAGCTGGGCTGTTCTGCCTCTGAGGGGCACTTTTTTTGCACACAAATGGGCAAAATGTCCAGGTTGCAAGGACCCCAGGTGCTCGGAGAATTCCGCAGGGAGATGGAAGTCTTCCGTCAAGTCCATCCACCTCGTTCTTCAACTCTCACGGGGGAATGTGCTCTTCTGAATATTTTAAGACATAATTTTAAGCTCTTAAAAAACTTCCACAAAAATATTCGTAGATTTTAATGAGGTGAAGATTTAAAGAACATATTTCTTCTATACAGTAAGCAATTTTATATAAAGGAAAGTTAAAACTCATTTTATGACGTAGTTGCTAGTTATGCTCCGAACTCATTAACATTCAATTTCATTTTTGTTGTTGCTATTTTCAGTTTTCTTCCGAGAATTGAAAGCAAAGCTTGGAAAACATTTTGATACTTTATACTTTTCGGGAACAATCTCCGTCCTTGTAGAATGCACGGAACGATCAATGGAGCAGAAAAGCAATTTGCAGAATTTTCTTCTGGATGTAAGCAACGCATGTAATTAGCAAACAACAAAAATGACCTCGGGGTCCCAAACGATCATCCTCCACTTGTTCTTTGCAAGAGAGAAGAGATATAACTCTCTCTTTTAATCCCTTTCTCTATGAACAAGTATTAAATATTTAGAGAAATGTAAAACTAAAACACGAGAGTACACTTTCTTTTGGTTCTCACTTCAATGTTTAATTTTAAAGTTTTCGCCGCATTTAATGGGCCGAGATCTCGATGCGCCCTCTATTGTGAAGTAAGATTCCTAACATCAGAGCGAAAATTGATTCTTTTTTTTCATAACCTTTTTCAAGTTCTTCCTCGCGGATCTATTCGCGTGCGCAGTTTCGTTTAACATTTAATTCCCGCTCGTTCTAAAGCGAAAAGCAAGATCTGCTTTTTATTTTCATTTTGATTAATTACTCAGTAGTGATAACCTCCAAGAGCCTCTAAGCTTTATTTCATATTTTTTGTATTATTCTTGAAATGACTCCTCAGTTTGTTTTAAAAGTGGCACAACAAACAAAAATTAATTAAAGAAAATCTTTGCAATGAAACCAGTTTTTTTTATGGTGTAAGCAATGACACTTTATATATTCAGGCATACATACAAAATCCTCGTGCAGCCATGGGCTACGGAGGTCCAACCAGACTGTGTAATTTAGTTCTCCAAACACATCTGTCCTGAGTTACTTCTGCTGCATCTGGCCACTCTAGACCAGTTTAATTGCTAATGCTCAGTCGGTAGCGCGCCTGGCTCGTAATCTGTAGTTCCCAGGTTCGAGTCCCAGCTGGGTCAGCGTTGAGATTTATCTCCACAAAATTCCCCGCCCTGCCCACGGTCAGTAGGGACACCGATGGGCTTGGAAAGTCCGTCGTCCGTTGGATTGAACGTTAAACCCCCCGTGTGCGAGAGAGCCATACCCTGTGCACGTTAAAGAACACGCTGGATGGCCTTGACGGGAGGCTACCATCTGTCTTCCAACATCTGTTCCAGTGGATCCCCTCCCCCAACCTTCTCTGAGCCTTCGGGGTCCATGTGACCTGGCCATTTAGCCCAAGGTGTGCAAACGCTCAGAGGTAAAACAACCCAACCCAAAAATCGCCTCGTAAGTCTCCCAATTTTTCTTATGTCTTTAGGCACAATGTTGATAACCCTCTTAGTTAGGCCTCATTTGAGCAGCACATTATGCAGAGAAAGCCTTCTTCAGTTTAGCCATGTTGTCCGTATGCAGAATACGGATTGTCAGATAGGGTGAACGAAATATATGCGCATCCAATTCAGTCAGTAAGCAATGTAATTCACCATCAAGTTTAAACTTTGAATAATCTGCATCTTAATTTTCTCTGCATTTCGCATCCAGTGTCAATCTCTGAGTGGAACGAGACGGGGGGGGGGGGGAAGGAGGTCAAGTGGTCAGAGCCATGGACTGTTGATCAAAGGAACCTGGGTTCGAGGCGCTGCGATTTCTCCAAGTTCGTAATCTGAAGTTCTCAGACTCAGGTCCAAAATACGTCTGCGTTGAGAATATTCCGTGCTAAATCCCGCTGTGCTTTCGGTGGAAAAGGTCGCGGTCCGTCGGATGGAACATTAAGCCGTGGCCCTGTGTGCAAGACAGCCATAACCTCTGCACACTAAAGATCACGTTGGATGACCTTGGCGAGAATTGTCAAGCAATTCAAAACATCTTTATCATTTCATTTCCACGTGATCCGCTAGTGACGATTGTTTATTTTCCTTTCTTGTAGAATGCGCGTGATGCTCTCTTGCCTCCATCAATCCGGCTGCATCAAATATGGCTCCTGCTGCCAGATGGCCACGTATCAACTGTTGAGTCCGCGCTCTGAAGTGGAAGAGATTGGGGGGGGGGATGAGTTTCATGACGCTCCCTAACATGGCGCAAGGCCTAAGGGATTAGCTCCCCATCATCGGAACACCGGGAGAGGGGGAATCGGGAGTCGGGGAGGGGTTAAAAACTTCATTGGTGCCATTGAAGCAGCAGCGGCTCTCTTTGCACGTGGCAGCGCCGGAGTGAAAGATGATTTTGAATGAGCGGAGAAGCCGAAAGGGAAGTAAGTCCATTCTAATTGGCCACTTTGCCGACTCGAAACCTTCTGTATGAAAAGAAACTTATTTTAAGGGGCAAATTAAGAAACGAAGTCACTTTCGCTCGCTCGCTCGCTCGCTCTTTCCTTGGTTCACGAGCCTCTTCGAAATGGAGGGAATTGAATACGAAACTAAATGGACTTGGGGAATTTTTAATATTTTTTTTCCAGCTCTCAATTTAGTTTTTGAAGTTGAACCATCGCGCGCTTTGTTATTGTACTTCATTTGCATAATAAATAGCCTGTTGCGAATCGTTTGCTCTGATGGATCAGGTGACAGTACAACACACAGGGCTTACCCAAGGTAGAGGACCGAAGTGGGGGAGAGATTACAGCCACTACCGTGAGGCTAAAATGCAATACATATTCTAAGGCGCTCTTCGGAAAACAGACTCAAATGCTTTACCTGAGAAATGTCAACTTCCTCCTCCTTTGAAAGTTTCTGGGTACGTCACTGGTAGAGCATGCGTAGAAGAGTCATCAAGAACGAGTCATCAAGAACGAAGTCGAGTGTCTGGCAACCTTTGTGTCACGTGACACGAAGGTTACCAGATCACTAATTTCTAAAAAAAATCGTTGCCAGATATTTTTTCTGAATTCTAAAATCAACCATAGTGTTCAGATATTTTTTTGAGCGACTGTACTCCCTTCCAGCACCTATGCAAAGTTGCAGACGTCTAGACCAATTCTAGGGCACTTGGTGGTACTTCTGCTGGGAAATACTCCTCAACTCTGAATGAACGCATTTTGAGAAGTCTTGCACTCTTGAAAAAGGCTTTCCAGCGAGTTCATTTTTAATTTTCGGAAACAACCCAAAATCTCATGTTGCAAGATCGGGTGAATGTGCAGGATGAAGTATCTGTTTGATTTTTGATTCCTCCAGACAGGCCGTAACTTGTCGAGTTTTGTGAGCACTCGCATTGTCATGGAAACGGAGAACCCTTGACACGCCTGTTGTTGAACCCGGATCCTTCATCTCCTTAACCACTTTGGATAAAACAATGTTGGTGTAGTATCGGCCATTTATAAAAAAAAAAAATTCAGGTAAAATCTCACCACTCCTTGCGAAATAAAAAAAAAATTGTGAACATCCTCTTACCTTAGCGAAAATCTTGTCGGAGGATTCAGGGACGCGGTTCATCTTTTGCAACCCAAACATAGTTGTCGATGTTTCTGGGAGTTGTACAGTAATAAAACCACGTTTGCGGTCACTAGGTTCAAGCTACCCTATGTTCTCTGACATGTTAGACCCTCAAAACATTAGCACTGCCATTTCATTAATTCCTACCAAATTATCATCTGGGCCAGACGAGATTCCACAAGCCTTTTACAAGCAGCTAAAACTCCTGCCTCGAATCTGGCCGGTTCCTTCTGACTGTACTCGAGCCACAGTCATTCTAATTTACAAGAGAAAAGGTGATCGCACTGATCCTTCCAATTACCGTCCAATCTCTCTGACGAACATCGTTCCCAGAAAAATGGAACGTTGCATATTCTTCAAGTTTCTTCACTTTCTTTTAGGTGCATAATCTTCTTCCGTATGAACAATTTGGTTTCATGGCAAGTCACTCCTCCACAGTGCAATTATGTCACTGTATTAACAATTGAGCTACATCAATTGACGCTGGCAATCCGATCGTCGTTATTCATATAGATTTCGAAAAAGGCTTCGATAAAGTAAAGCGATCGTTCGTCTTCGATACCCTTTTTAGACTCGGAATCCCTCAGATCATCGTAAGATTAATCTGGGCATTATTTTCCAACAGCTCTCAACAAATAAGAGTCGAAGATGCCCTCTCTCCAACCAGGGATGTTGGCAGTAGTATCGTTCAAGCATCTGTTCTCAGGCCTATACTTTTCGCATTGTTCACCTCAAGCATACCTACTGTTCTACGATCAGTCACCTGCAACTTCTTTAGCGACATTAAATTTTATTCCAATTCTGCTTCATTAGACAGTTGTCGTTCCATTCAGCTTGCGTGCGGCATCATCAAAGGCTGGAGTGTATCCTACCAGTTTCTGCAGACGAAACAACTATAATGCACTTGAGTCGTAGCAATCAGAAGCAAAATTGTTATCAGTGGTTACCGAATCATCAGTGTATCATCTCAGTCAGATTAGGGCGTTACATTTCTTTTTCTTTACACCACCAAAACATCACCAAAAAAGCCAATCATGTCGCCTTCACGATTTTGCTTTGCTATAGGAAGTGCAACAGGTCCACTCTTTTCAAGGCATTCACCACTTTTGTTTCGCCTATTCTTGAATATGAATCTCCTATCTGGTCTCCCTACATGATCTCTGACATTGGTCTAGATGAACGTCCACTCAGATGGTTTAGTAAGAGACTACCTGGACTGTCCAACGGAAACTACGAGGAGCGACTGAAAGTGGATGGAGGTTAGTTCACAATCTAAAAATCTGTTATAAAATCATTAACAACCTTCTCTATTCAAATCCTACCGTCAAATCGTATCTTGGACTCCAGCAGAACGAGGAGGCATCCTCGGTGTATACGTATTCCTCATGCGAGAACAAGCTGTAAATATCATTCCTTCATATGCCGAGTTGGTTCTCTTTGGAACTCTCTACCTCTTGATGTTGTGTTGGCCCCAACTTTGCGAATTTTTAAAAATCTCCTAAATACAGTCGACTTTGCCAAATTTCTAAAATGTTTTAAGTTTTAACCTTCTTTATGTATCTAATTATATGTTCTCGATGTGTTGTGTATCATAGTGTTAACCACATTTTAAATGTGTCTCTGTTTTTGATGTCTTGAGAGGTGTTAGCGTATTTTTGTACCTTCCTCTCAATAAATAAATAAAATCTCCTTGCACGAGTCGAATCCAGTCCCTTTTTTTTGTTCCGTCAGTTTGTGAGATATCCATTTGTCACAGATTATTCCTAACTTTAAATATTGATGAAAATTTGTTCCCACGCTGCCAATCAATACACTGACATCTAAACTAATTATCTGAACTGTGATGTTTGGGTTTTCCATAATGAGGTCACGAACAGCAACAATGGTTCTCTCATTGAAGGTCTCCTTCGCCTTTGATGCACTTCGAATCTCTGCCGTTTGCCCACGGGCAATAGGGAACACCGATGGGCTTGAAAAGGCCGCCGTCCGTCGGATGGGACGTTAAGCCGTGGCCACGTGTGCGGGAGAGCCATACCCTGTGCACGTTAAAGAACACGTTGGGTAGCCTTGACGGGAGGCTACCATCTGTCTCCCAACAGCTATTCCAGTGGGTCCCCTCCCCCAACCTTCTCTGTCTTTGGAGTCCATGTGACCTGGCCATTTAGCCCATGGTGTACAAAAAAGTGCCGCTCAGAGGTAAAACAATCCAATCCAATCTCTGCCGTCCTTCTCTGAATTCGCACATCCATCCCGTAGCAGTGCCATATGAACAAGCATGATCCCCATATACTTGTGATGAATCGGCATGGATTTTTTTCGAGTCGTTTCCAAGCTGCATCCTTGGGAAAATGAAAAATCTTTCCTTGTCTTTAGGGAAACCAAAGCAACAACGCACAGGTTGACCAGCAATTGACTCCGCAGCAATATCGCAGACCGAACTTGACGCTCCTCCAGCCGAGAGAGAAATGACGATAAGGCATTTGTTGTTAACATGTAACGACAAGTTTAGACAAGTTATCGAAAAAGTCGTAGCTCGTTAACTTCGGAGGAACGAGTGCAAATCTACAGACACGTGCCAACAACTTTTTGAACGCTCTCCGTATTGTGGTACGAAATGTACAGTCGCTCAAATAAATATCCGAACACCACGGTTGATTACAGAATTGAGAAAAAATATCTGGCAACGATATTTTTTTTCTCAATTCTCTAATCGACCGTAGTGTTCGGATATTTATATGAGCGACTGTACATAATCTGTACGAACAATAAATTAGGCGGTATAGAAAGATAATCGTTTTAAAATATGATCGAAAATATCTGAATGATGATAGATAAGACTTTAATAAAATGATAAGTGTTTTAAAGCAATTGTAAGGACAAATGAAAGTCAATCTGCCTTTGTTGTGGAATCGGTTTCCGACTTTCTGAAACGTATCATCGAATGGCACCGATTATCTCAAAGGAATCGATTATCTCAAAGGAACACCACCGATTGCCAAACAGAGACACGAGATCCCGGTTTAGTTTCTCTTCACAACATCCATTGAAATCACCCTTTTTTTTTCAGTCTGTACGTAAATAACTACGTAGAAATGAAATCGGGCTTTATTGCAAGGTCACCGCAAAGTCATATGTTGCCGCACGACCTCTCGGTGATGCTGATCTTTGTTGTTGCCATCCTCTGCACGATTCTTCTCTAAATGCTCTCGCGCAGAAAAGGAAAAATCAGAGCGCAAGTTCAAGTGGAAGAGGAGGAGGCCTCGAGGACAGCGTCACAAGCCGACAGCCAGCTAATGAAACTTTCCGGTCTCGAGCGCTTTGGCGCGTGCCAACACTCGAGGGAAGAAGAACGCATTTGGCGTTAACCTCGCGGCCGTCCTCGAGAGGTGTTGCGGAGAAACATCCCGCGAGGACCGAGACGCGCCACCCAGACGACAGGAAAAGGATCGCTTAGCAGCACGTGATCTTCTCCAATGCCAGCGACAGTCTGGCAACACGGATTTCACAACGGATGAGTTGGTCTGTCATTGTAAATTAATCTCATTAGGTAAAACACACTACCAATGTAAATATGTCTTTAAAATGAAACAGATTTTTTTTTTTACTAAAACGGTCTACAGATTAAAAAAGGTTTAAAATGTAACTTGACAGTGGCACTCATTTTACAAAACTGAAATGCATTAAAATAATACACTGATGGACAAAAAACTAAGTTACAAACCTAAGAATTGATATATCAACAGAGCCACTGGCTTCAATTTAATGACGTTCTATAGAGAGAGAAATCAGACCACGACAAAGAACATGTGCAAAATGGAACGCCACGTGAACACGAAGGCACATGCAAAACGTCACGCAAGTGAGACACGTTATAAAAGAGAGCGCAGATATGAAGTCCGTCATATCGCACCTCGCACGCTTCAAAGCCCGTTAGTTTGCAAGAAGAGTTGTAGAATCGGAGTCACTTGGAGGATTCGAAGAGGCGAGTTGGGGGGTTTTTACTCTGAGAGGCACTTTTTTTGCACACAATGGGCTAAATGGCCAGGTCACAAGGACCCGATAAAGTTGGAGAAGGGTACCAATTGGAACAGCTGTTGGGAGGCAAAGGGTAGCCTCCCATCATGGCCATCTAGCGTGTTCTTTAACGTGCACATGGTATGGCTCTCACTGCGGGGAGGGAGTGGCTCAGTCGGCAGCGCGCCAGGCTCGTAATCTGTAGTTCCCAGGTTCGAGTCCCAGCTGGGTCAGCGTTGAGATTTATATCCGCGAAATTCCCCGCCCTGCCCACGGTCAGCAGGGGACACCGATGAGCTTGGAAAGGCCGCCGTTCGTCGGATGGGACGTTAAGCCGTGGCCACTTGTGTGGGAGAGCCATACCTTGTGCACGTTAAAGGACACGCTCGATGGCTTTGACGGAAGGCTACCATCTGTCTCCCAACAGCTGTTCCAGTGTTGTTGTTCCAGTCTTCCAACCTTCTCTGAGCCTTCGGGGTCCTTGTGACATGGCCATTTAGCCCATGGTGTGCAAAAAAGTGCCGCTCATAGGTAAAACAACTCAACCCCCCCCCCAAAAAAAAACCACACGGCGCCACGGCTTAACGTCCCATCCGAAGGACAGCGGTTTTTGCAAGTCCATCGGTGTCCCCTTCCGACCGGGGGGGCAGGGTAGGCAGTTGGGAGAGATAAATCTCAACGCTGGTCGTAGAGGTGGATAGCCAGACAGGCCGAAGTTCTGGTAGCCAGAGTACATAATGTCTCTTAGATAGTTGATCTCCAGGCTATTGCAACAATATCAGGAACCAATAGATGTGTCTCGACGACCAGTTCCAGGCTGGCCAAGGGTCACAATATCCCAGGAGGGGCGATATCTGGCTTTAACAGAAAGAAGGCTTAGGGAGATGACAGCCAGACAATTCGTTATTGAGCTCGCCTCTGCTTCAGGCAACAAGGGGACAAGATGTACTGTGTCCAGATGATTTCGTGAGAGGGGTATGTATGGTAGGAGACCGATGATTTGTTTCCCCATCATCCCCTCTTAAAGAATAGCTCGAGGACTTGGTGGAGCAGCATGACGCATGGACCTAAACCACCGCTATATCTGGGAACGAGACACTCTCAAAGAATGCTGGAGGACTTGGTGCAGACAGCATGACCCCGCGCGCTATATATGGGAACAAGACCATCAAGGGGGAAGTCTTCTGGTGTCGGTTATCAAAATGCTGGATGACCATACGCCTCTTTTTGTATTTGAGAATGGCACTTACATAATTATTAAAAATGTTGATTTATATTTCGCTGAATGAGGTCTTGTGATAATTATCTCTCAAGTAGACGATATAACGCATAGAGTTATGATCCCCCTTGTAATAGTAGTAGGGACTCTGCTTTGCAGGGTGGCGGGGGGGGGGGCGCTCAGTCAGTAGCGTGCCAGGCTCATAATCTGTAGTTCCCAGGTTCGAGTCCCAGCTGGGTCAGCGTTGAGATTTGTCTCCGTAAAACTCCCCGCCCTGCCCACGGTTAGTAAGGACACCGATGGGCTTGGAAAGGCCGCCGTCCGTCGGATGGGACTTAAAGCCGTGGCTCCCTTGTGCGGGAGAGCCATACCCTCTGCACGTTAAAGAACACGCTGGATGGCCTTGACGGGAGGCTACCATCTGTTTCCCATCAGCTCTTCCAGTGGGTTCTCTCCCCCAACCTTCTCTGAGCCTTCGGTGTTCTTGTGACTTGCCCATTTAGCCCATGGTGTTCAAAAAAGTGCCGCTCAGAGGTAAAACAACCCAACCCAAAGCCTTGCAGGGTAGGCCATTAACCCCGCACAGTGGCTCCCTCTTTGTTGGCCCTCCAAAATTAGTGTAAATCATAAGATTAGTAGAAATGGGACTCTAAATAAATGGGAGCTGTAAATTATGAACCGTGGGGTTTGGAGCAGTCGGTCCACTCTAAATATTTGTGATTGCAGAAATAAAAAGTGGTTACTTAAGTGTAAATCATTACATGAGATGAAGTGGTTAAAAGAAACCACATTACCTTGGGTACTTTAACGAATGATTTTGAGTAAGAAGCGGAACATTTTTTAACGTTGTGAAAGCAAAATGCGAAACTTTCGAAATGTTAGAGGATTTGAAGTTAATGCCGAGCAATCCATTTCCGTATTCCATTTTCCAGTTGAAGGATTTTTGTTTCTTTTTCTTTCGGAAAAGATTTCTCTCCTTCGTTTTTGATCATGGAAAAACCAGAAAAGGAAAAAAAATCCACCCCCAAAGGGCCTCCACATCCTGTTGTGAGAAAACCGCCAAATCAAACGAGCCGAGGAGATTTCCGGTTTGCATAAAGGCGGAAGTGGTGCTTGCACAATCGAGACGTGTTCAGGAGCTTCACTCCCACGGGAATTCATCAACCGAACTTGAAGAGAAAGTTTCAAAAAAAAAAGATTTCCTCGTAAGAAAAGCAGAAGATTTAGAATACCTGGCTCTCTCAAAAAATAACGAAGGCAAAAATTTCGATTGTTTGCTTAAAAGAGCGAGTTGAAAAAAATGAATCAATTTCCTATTAGAAATGATGATCAAAGAATTTACGATACATCAGATATAAAACGCTGAAATCGAGGCACAGCGGAAATTAATATTTCGTCCCCAGAATAATAGTCATTTCCTGTGAAACTGAATACACAGAAGGGCCAAATGGTGCATTGCGCTGTTATTGCTTCCCCATTGACTTAAAAACAATATAAGTTAAGTAAAATATTACAAGTAATTTTCTTTTATTATATCATTTAGGATATTATAAAAAATATATAATTTATATTATTATATCATTTAGGATATTATAAAAAATATATATAATTTCTTTTATTATATTATTTGGCATTACAAATTATTTAGTTTAACATTTGTAGCAATAATGTTCACTATGAGATCCTAATTTAAAGCATCGAAGAAATGGTGACAAGTTCACTTCTTTCAATTTCCCGCCGAAACTCTGTGATGTTGGCGAAAGCACCACTTCCGTTGGAACTTGGTTCTCAATCCTCCCTACTCTGCAGACGAAAGAATCATATTGACATTTTTTTTGTCCAGTGGAATGTTGATTCCTATGGGGTGTCTTTCGGGTGTTGTTGCTTGAAATTGTTAACAAGGGATGTTGAATGTCGTAAATAGATCTGTGGCATGTTTTCAGATCCAGTTCAAGTCTTCTCCATTCCAGTGAATGGATCTTAAGGTTTGCCGGCCTTTGTTCGGATGTCAAGTTGAAGAAAGCTGGTAGTCCTTTAGTGAACCATCTCTGTGGCCTTTCCAATGAGACAATATCACAGATCACGTGTAGGCTCTAGAAGCCAAAGTCTGGACGCGAGAATTCTCAAGTTTAGAGATCATTTGACGGCAAGGGTTCGTGTATCTGATGAATAGGTTATTATTCATCAGATAATACCTATCTATTCATGTATAATATATGAATATATTATTATACATCCAGGCTATTCCAACAATATCAGGAACCAATAGCCGTGCAATAGCCGTATCTGATGAACCTTTGCCATCCCTATTTCATTATATATACGAAAGAGTCACAGCTGGGTCCGCGTTGAGATTTATCTCCTGAAAATTCCCCGCCCTGTCTACGGTTAGTAAGGGACACCGATGGGCTTGGAAAGGCCGCCGTCCGTAGGATGGGGCGTAAAGCCATGGCCCCGTGTGCGGGAGAGTCACGTTAAAGAACACGCTGGATGGCCTTGATGGGAGGCTACTATTTGTCTCCCAACAGCTGTTTCAGTGTCCTATCTCCAAACCTTCTCTGAGCCTTCGGGGTCCTTGTGACCTGGCCATTTAGCCCATTGTGTACAAAAAAGTGCCGCTCAGAGGTAAAACAACCCAACCTATATATACGAACCCTTTGCCATCCCTATTGCAATATATATATACATACATACGAAACCTTTGCCATCCCTGTTTCATTATATATATATAGAGGAAACCTTTGCTATCCCTATATATATATACACGAACCCTTTGTCACCCCTCTTTCATTATATATAGGAAACCTTTGCCATCCCTATTTCGTTATATATAGGAAACCTTTGCCACCCCTCTTTCATTATATATACGAAACCTTTGCCATCCCTATTTCATTATATATATATATATACGAACCCTTTGCCATCCCTATTTCATTATATATATATATACGAACCCTTTGCCATCCCTATTTCATTGGGGCGGGGGTGGCTCAGTCGGTAGCGCGCCAGGCTCGTAATCTGTAGTTCCCAGGTTCGAGTCCCAGCTGGGTCAGCGTTGAGATTTATCTCCGCAAAATTTCCCCGCCCTGCCCACGGTCAGTAGGGAACACCGATGGGCTTGGAAAGGCCGCCGTCCGTCGGATGGGACGTTAAGCCGTGGCCCCGTGTGCGGGAGAGTCATACCTGTGCACGTTAAAGAACACACTGAATGGCCTTGACGGGAGGCTACCATCTGTCTCCCAACAGCTGTTCCAGTGGGTCCCTCTCCCAACCTTCTCTGAGCCTTCGGGGTCCTTGTGGCCTGGCTATTTAGCCCATTGTGTGCAAAAAAAGTGCCGCTCAGAGGTAAAACAATCCAATCCTATTTCATTACATATAGGAAACGTTTGCCATCCCTATTTCATTTTATATATATACGAAACGTTTGCCATCCCCATATCACACACCCTTCCAACACACGTGTATACCTAAAGAGCTACAGTATTATTACAATTCCCGGAATTCATAGCAAATTAAAATCTAATTTTTATTTACCAAACCATAAAGGATTTGCATTCAGTTTTTTTTTTCACACTGCACATCTCAGTATTAATACTTTCAACCCATTCTTCCAATTCGTAACATTTCCATACAGCCAAGGTCCGAGCCGAGATTTTTCGTTCTACAAATAAATACTCTTCGCCGAGAATATTCCGAATTTTTTTGCTCCTGCATGTCTCAGGAAAAAACATAGTTGGGATGTTTAATCTATCATTGGCATTCCTTTTCCACAGATTCTACTAAATAACAGGTCACAAGGTCTCAGATGTGGGATGGAGAACCCACTGGACGCTGTTAGTATGGAAGCCTCCCGTCAAGACCATCAAGAGTGCTTTTTAATATGCATAAAGGTATGGCTCTATACACAGTGACACGGCTCAACCTCCCATCTGACAGATGACGGTCTTTTAAAACCCATCAGAATGACCTTTCTCTTCTAAGGCAGAGAGGGGGTTAGAGGGTACAGGGATACACACACTGTGGGGTTGGATTGTTTTTCCTCTGAGCGGCATTTTGTTTGCACACAGGCCAGGTCACAAGGACCCCGAAGGCTCAGAGGAGGTTGGGAGAGGGGACCCACTGGACATTTCTTCGGATACAGATGATAGCCTCCAGTCAAGACCATCCAGCGTGTTCTTTAACATGCACAGAGTATGGCTCTCCTGCACACGGGGTCAGGGCTTAACGTCCCATCCGACGGACGACGGCTTTTCCAAGCCCATCGGTGTCCCTTACTGACCGTGGGCAGGGAGATAAATCTGAACGCTGATCCAGCTGAGACTCGAACCTGGGAACTGCAGATTACGAGCCTGGCTCGCTACCGACTGAGATCCCCCCCCCGGCCCCAACACTGTGGGGGCTTGAATTGGTAACATCAGGCTACGAGGCCTCAGTTGGTACAGCACCAGACTCGTAATTTGCAGCTCCCAGGTTCGTAACTGTGCCAACATTGAGATTCATCTCCGATAAACATCCACCAAGCGCTGGGGGGGCAAGAAAGGGGGGCATCAGTGTCCACTCGTCGGATGGGACCTTAAACCGTGATACCTTGTGCAAGATAAACATACTCTGTGCACATTAAAGAACACGCCGGATGGCATTGATAACAGGTTTCGATCTGTCTCCTAACAGTAGGTCCCTTTCATCTAACCTTTTCTGAGCCCCTTGGGATCCTTGCGACCTGGCCATTTGGTCCCATTGTATGCAGAAAAGAGCTAAGTATTGGTAAAACAGTCCCAACCAGGCTACGAGCTTGATTCGCTATCAGCTGACTCAAATCCTGGCCCTGAAAGAAAAAGGAATTATTGTCGATGCATATTTCATTTGGAATCATTTTCAATAATTGAATTTTTCTTACCACTTGAAGTTCAAATCGATGTTGAAACTGTTCCTTTCCTTTTATGGGCAGGAGGATGTGATGAGGAAAGGGTCTGCCTTCAACACCCCCCCCCCCCACCACCACCACCACCCACATCCTCATATACATGGATGTTGATTAAATTTCTTCGTCGTCTGCTGCAGCAGAACGACACGATAGAAACGAAAAAAAATTCCTCCGTCAGCATTCGTTTTTTCTGCCGCTAAGAGGAAAAAAAGAGCATTTCTGTAAAGCACGTGCTTTAGCTAGAAACCGATCGGTCGCGTGTGTTTATGTTGGACGTGCGGCGAATGAAAAATCAAACTGGCAACAACTTCTTCCGTTTGCAGACGGAAGAAATGATCTAAGGGGTTCTGGCAACACCACTTCTGCCTTTTGAGGGGGGAAGGGGTTGCGGGGGGGAGGCAGCCTGTCGCGAGGGTGAAACGTGCAAAGAATTGAAATTGAGAAAGTTGGTCTCGAAATTTATGAAGTCCAAAAACACTTTTTATTTTACGCTGCTCATTGTTGACATTAATTGCCGAATGTAAAAAAAAATTCATCCATAACTATTAAGTTAGCATGTTGATTTTGAGATGTGGAGTCGTGCATTTGAATATCTATATTACTTAGAGAAACATATCGAAATGCATTAACAGACATAGAAATTTTTTAAAGTGTTAAAACATTTTTTATTTAGAAAGATGTACAGTCGCTCAAAAAATATCCGAACACTATGGTTGATTACAGAATTTGGAAAAAATATCTGGCAACGATTTCTTTAGGAATTAGTGATATGGCAACCTTCGTGTCACGTGACACGAAGATTGCCAGATCACTAATTCCTAAAAAAATCGTTGCCAGATATTTTTTCCAAATTCTGTAATCAACCATAGTGTTCGGATACTTTTTAATATATATATATAATGCATATGAATATATAATGCAATGAATATGGAGCGTGTGCGGTTACCGTTCACAGCAAACTGGAGCGGTTGCGGTTAATGTTCACAGCACAAAGACCTGGATCGTGTGGGCTCACTCACGGAAATATTGAGCGTGTGCAGTAACTGCACACGCTCCAGTTTGCTGTGAACGGTAACTGGAGCGTGTACAGATGCTGTACACAGCTCAGAAGCTGTGTACAGCGTCGCTGAAAAGTACAGCATCGCACAGAAGCTGTGTACAGCGCTGTAATCATCAGCTGATTACAGAATTCAGAAAAAATATCTGGCAAAGATTTTTTCGGAAATTAGTGATCTGGCAACCTTCGTGTCACGTGACACGAAGGTTGCCAGATCACTAATTCCTAAAAAAATCGTTGCCAGATATTTTTCCAAATTCTGTAATTCAACCATAGTGTTTGGACATTTTTTTTGAGCGATTGTACATCCCTATTTTTTTTCTATTGCTTGGCTCCGCTGAGACCATTCGTTTATCAGACATTCCTTTCTTTCACTGGCGAACAACGAACTTAATTGAGAGTTTTTCGTCACCATTTTAACAATAATATTTTAATTGCATCTTCCTCTTTCAATTGTAAACGTCGCTTATATTTTAACTTTCACGATTTTACCATCCGAGCCCCGACAATTGGATACCTTTGATCTGATGATTCTTTTCTAATTCTTGACTTTTACGCTTCACTGATTATTTTAGCAGAATATCATTCTTATGTCTTTGTTGTATTCATTCCACCTGGCCTGGGCCTCTTCCACCTCAGTTGGTTTTATCGTATTTTTGTTATTGTTCTGTAGATATTTGCTGCTTTTTCCACCATTTTGCATTCATGATTTTGTCCCTGTCATGTTTTTTGTATGTGCTTTTAAATTTGGTTGGGTTGTTTTACCTCTGAGCGGCACATTTTTGCACACCGTGGGCTAAATGGCCAGGTCACAAGGACCCCGAAGGCTCAGAGAAGGTTGGGGGAGGGGACCCACAAGAACAGCTGTTAGGAGACAGATGGTAGCCTCCCGTCAAGGCCATCCAGCGTGTTCTTTAACGTTGGGTTGATTTACATCTGAGAGGCACTTTTTTTGCACACCATGGGCTTAATGACCAGGTCACAAGGACCCAGAAGGCTCAGAGAAGTTTGGGGGAGGGGACCCACTAGAACAGCTGTTAGGAGACAGATGGTAGCCTCCTGTCAAGGCCATCCAGCGTGTTCTTTAACGTTGGGTTGATTTACATCTGAGCGGCACTTTTTTGCACACCATGGGCTTAATGACCAGGTCACAAGGACCCAGAAGGCTCAGAGAAGGTTTGGGGAGGGGACCCACTGGAACAGCTGTTTGGAGACAGATGGTAGCCTCCCGTCAAGGCTACCCAACGTGTTCTTTAACGTGCACAGAGTATGGCTCTCGCACACAAGGAGCCACGGTTTAACGTCCCATCCGACGGACGGCGGTCTTTTCAAGCCCATTGGTATCCCCTACTGACCGTGGGCAGGGCGTGGAATTTTGCGGACATAAATCTCAAACGCTGACCCAGCTGTGACTCGAACCTGGGAACTGACAAATTACGAGCCTGGTGCGCTACTGACTGAGCCACCCCCGCCACTTTAAATTTGGTTGTTGGTTACGCATCATTTACCTTCTTTTTTTTATCCCATGTAACGCATATAGCTATTGTTGCTGATGCGCCATAAAATCCCAAACAATCAACCAAATTCTCATTTTTTATAATGAATCGAAATGTATTGCGGACTTTAACGTTGGTTCCATACGCGGCCGTATCTAGGGTGGGGGGGGAGAGAAAGGAGCAAGGGGCTATGCTCCCCCCTCCTCCTTTGAGAATGTCAGTAAGGGTAATAGAGACCAAAAATTATTTAAAATCTGCATAATCACGTATTTGTTATTAAATTTTTTAAAAGCCTCAAAAATGAAGGATAAAAATATTAAACTGCAGTAGCCATCCAGTCTCTTGCCTTCACGCCCCCCCCTCCCCTCCCATCCCCTCCCTTATTTATTTCTGGATTCAGGCCTAGTCTTATATCACAATCCGAAATTTCTTTGGATTTTTTATTTTCATAAACAACGGATTATTTTTCTAATTCTTATGAGGACAATAACCAAATCCTAAATAAAAAATATGAAATAAAAATCCCCTCAAGCAGCTGCTTGCCACAGAGGTCTGACAGGAAGTCTGTCAGTTGAATACGTCACGGTAAAAGGTAGCAGAAACATAACACAAACGTCCATGACTTGCCTGGACTCGAACCCAGGTCCCTTTGATCAGTAGCCAAGGGCACTAACCATTCGGCCACGGTGTGTATGTAGGGGGAATGTGATATACTGCAAGACAAATTGAAGATCTCAATCGCATCTCTCTAAATCTCTTTAATATTCGTTTAATATTAAAACAGTTATTAATAAGCTGGAACATTGAACTCTTGCATTCCCAGCCACGTAAATTTTCCTCAAAGCCGAAAACAAAACACTTATAAGAAATTGTTCATCGACATAAATGGAATATTTGAAGTTTGTGTAATGACTCTTTAAGTTTCATTTTTTGGGGGGGAGGGGGACCTTTCGGAAGAAGGTGATAGCACCGTTTGCTGTTGAATATTCCAGATCCAATAACTCCTTAAATATTAAGCAAAGATTCGCGAAAATCGACATTTAGAGAGATTTTAATCAGATATCTTTATTTTTTTTTACGTAAAAACTTTATTTTTCAAAATTAGCGAGCTTTGAATGCAGCTTTCCATTCACCTAACATAAACGTGTAATGTTTACTTTTTTCGGTATATAATATGCATCAACGAAGATCTTATCATGAAATGAAATCACAAAATCCTTCGGTATGAGTAAGAAGAGGAATTTTGTCTCCCCACAAAGAAACTTTCCCACTGACTTTGTGTGAATCTGCATATTCCTCTTAAAGCTCTCAGAATAGTCCCTTCTCTCTATTCTCTAGCCTCCGCCAGCGATTCCTCGCCCTGCCCACGGTCAGTAGGGGACACCTATGGGCTTGGAAAGGCCACTGTCCGTCGGATGGGACGTTGAGCCGTGGCTCCGTGTGCCAGAGAGACATACCCTGTGCACGTTAAAGAACACACTGGATGGCCTTGACAGGAAGCTACCATCTGTCTCCCAACAGCTGTTCCAGTGGGTCACCTCCCAAACCTTCTCTGAGCCTGCGGGGTCCTTGTGACCTGGTCATTAAGCCCATGGTGTGCAAAAGGTGCCGCTCAGAGGTAAAACAATCCAACAACGCCAGCGCTACTCCTCCACGTCATTATGTCTGTTGAGCTGACACAACCAATCACCACTCGACCTGGGTAACTCTTTGCTACAACCACGCGCTTAACTCACCATGTATGCACTACACGTGGGTGCTGCACCATCACATTGGTCCGTCTTTTCAACCAATAACTGCCATGTATGCATCAGTTATCGATTTTAACTCAAAGTTCCCCAGCGCAAACTAGCTCATATAAAACAGGAAACATGAGAAATATTTAATTTTTTCAATGATTAAATTTAAAAATCACAAAGGAAATCATAATTACTTTTATCCACATTTTCATTCATTAAATTATTCACTTAATTATTGCACAAAAATCAATTCTGAGAAGAATTCTTTTTTTAGTTTAATATTTCAACAGCCGTGCGCTAGATGCTGGTAATGCTTGACATGAGATCTTTGTGAACAGGACCGTCTACAGGGGGAGGTGACAATTCCCCCCCCCACTTCAGAATGATAGTAACGGTAATACAGGGAAAAAATTATTAAACTTATTTACAGTCGCTCAAAAAAGTATCCGAACACTATGGTTGATCACAGGATTCAAAAGAATATCTGGCAACGATATTTTTAGAAATGAGTGATCTGGCAACCTTCGTGTCACGTGACACGAGTGTTGCCAGATCACTCATTTCTAAAAAAATCGTTGCCAGATATTTTTTTGAATTCTGTGATCAACCATTTACAGACCATTTACAGAATGGTAGCTAGGTAGTCACTGGAAGGAGAGCTATGCACCAATCCCCTGTGATGATGCATAGAACCGGCCAGGCTTAGCACCTAATGTCCGACCCCGCCTTCTCGTGGTGCAGACCGTTAGTAACTTTCAAAAGAGATACTCTTGTGGAAGTGAACGGAAGGGGAGGGCTGCCAGATTAGTGTGGCCTACTGATCTGGACAACTATGGCTACTTTTCTTTTTTTTTTCTACCCTGCTGAAGAGTGGTCAACCACACAGGGTCCACACTGAACCAACTGGACTGGACAGATATATGGCTCTGAGCTTGATTATGGATCCTGATTTTGCTGCACTGGTGGGCTTCTGTGGAGGGAAAATCTTCCGCTGTGTTTTCTGTTTGTTTGTGGGTTGACACCCCAAGTGAATAGATTCGCAGGATATGTTTATCAGCTGGTGGATAATCCTGAGCAGAGGTCATTGCAGGCACCTGAACCCTTTGCTTCTATTGGCATCGTTGGGTTGGGTTGTTTTACTTCTGAGCGGCACTTTTTTGCACACCATGGGCTAAATGGCCAGGTCACATGGACCCCGAAGGCTCAGAGAAGGTTGGGGGAGGGGACCCACTGGAACAGCTGTTGGGAGACAGATGGTAGCCTCCCGTCAAGGCCATCCAGCGTGTTCTTTAACGTGCACAGGGTATGGCCCTCCAGCACACGGGGCCACGGCTTAATTAACGTCCCATCCGACGGACGGCGGCCTTTCCAAGCCCATCGGTGTCCCCTACTGACCGTGGGCAGGGCGGGGAATTTTGCGGAGATAAATCTCAACGCTGACCCAGCTGGGACTCGAACTATTGGCATCGTCAAATTCTACATTGGAGGAAGTCTTACAGTGTAGATGGCTTCAGCCTTTAGTAGTGGGGGAACGGGTCTTTGCCCCATGTCTGCGATTAGGGGGCTGTTTGATATTGTCGGCATTCCTTCTCTCAATAAACATAGTTTCTTTAAACATCCCACTAACCATTTTCTCTCCATAGGTAGTTGGAATGTGAGGACTCTGCACAGAGCTTTTTCTCTTGATGTCCTCACACAAGAATTCCACCATTATAATTTAGATATTCTCGGCTTGCAAGAGACCAGATGGACAGATAAAGGTCAGATTCTTAAAAATAATCTTAAATTTCTCTTTTCAGGGAGGGACTACAATAAGCATCACCAAGGCGTGGGTCTGCTTCTCAGCAGACACGCTAGTGATTCTCTTCTAGGATACGAGTGCATTAATGAAAGGTTTCTTACAGCAAAATTTCAGACAAGCATTAAAGACTTGAATGTTATCTGCTGTTATGCCCCCACTGAGGATGCTGATGAGGATGAGAAGGATAGGTTTTATGAACAACTTCAGGATGTTTTGAATTCTGTCAAGAAAGCAGATATTACCCTTGTTCTTGGTGACTTCAATGCCCAAGGTGGTACTGACTCTGACCTTTGGGGAGGGGTGATTGGCCCTTTTGGTATTGGTAGCTGCAATGGCAATGGGCAACGTCTCCTACAGGTAAGTAAACTCAATGGTTTCAGAATAATTAACACATATTACAAACACCGCGACATACATAAATACACATGGGTTTCACCTGATGGGCTGCATAGGAATATGATTGATTATATATTAATTAACAGCAAATGGGCTAGTTCTGTTAGAAATACCAGGGCATATAGGGGAGCTGAAATTGGATCTGACCTTTACCTTGTTAAAAGTGTCTTGCAACTTGAACTTAAAAAGTGTTGTGCTAGGGTTAAAAATTTGGTTTTAATACTGAAGCTCTGAAAGACCCAATTATAGCCAAAGCTTACCATGATAGGTTGCTTAGTCATTATGACAGTCATGGCATGCTTACTACTGAAGTTGAGGAAGAATGGGATCATTTTAAACAGGCTTCTTTGGACACTAACAGTACTCTTTTAGGAAGAAAGGAGAAGAGAAATAAGCACTTGAGCTTATTTCGGAAAGAAAGAACTGCAGGAATGTCCTTAATCAATACCCTACTAGTACTAATAGAAAGCATTACAGAGAACTTAATAAACGTGTAAAAGATCAGTTAGCTGCTGATAAGAATCTTTGGCTTGATGGTTTTGCTGACAAAGCCGAGGAAGCAGTTAGACAGCACAACAGCAGAGAGCTGTACCAGATAGTTAATGTTTTGTGTGGTAGAAAACGGACAGGTATACAGGGATTGAAGGATAAACAAGGTAAGGTTATAGAAGGTGAGGATTCTGTCATGGCTAGGTGGGCTGAGCATTTCAGTGATATTCTAAACAATGCGGTTAGTTCTATTCCCATTGTTTGCAATGATGATAGATGCATTGGTGGCTTTAATGTTGGCCCTATAACCAATCTGAAGTTAGTTTGGCTATTTCTAAACTTAAACTTCGTAAATCCCCAGGGGTAGATGAAATTACTACGGAAATGCTTAGAGCTGGAAATGTTTCGGTTACCACTTGGATGACTGAAATTCTGAATATCTTTTATGATAAAGACATGGTTCCTAAGGATTTTACCAGAGCTATTGTTATCCCTATTTTCAAAAAAGGTGATCGCAGTTCTTGTGATAACTATAGGGGTATTAGCCTACTCTCTGTTCCAGGTAAAGTTCTTTCCATGATTGTGCTTAATAGAATTAAGAATTTGGTTGACAGTCAATTGCATGATGAACAATGTGGATTCAGAAGTGGTAGGGGATGTGTGGATCAGATATTTTCACTTAGGCAGATTCTTGAGAAATGTTTAGAGTTTCAGAAACCTTTGGTTGCTAGCTTTGTTGATTTCAAAAAGGCTTTCGACTCTGTTGATCGTCATAATTTGTGGTTTATTGTGAAATCATATGGTATACCAGACAAGTTAGTTAACATTATGAAAGCTCTCTATAATAACACTGAGTCGTGTGTGAGAGTTGGTAAGGCTTGTAGCAATTGGTTTAGCATTACTTCTGGTGTTCGACAAGGGTGCATTTTGTCTCCTTTTCTCTTTAGCTTGGTTATTGATTATGTTATGCGAAATTCACTTCAAGGGAAAGCTTTTGGCCTTAAATGGGCTGGAGATACGAAAATCTCTGATTTAGATTATGCTGATGATTTAGCCCTTTTGGCAAATGATGTTGATGAGATGAACTCTTTCATTCGAGCTGTTGATGAGACTGGTAGTAGAGTAGGTTTGGTTATAAACAGAGAGAAAACTAAAGTGATGAAAATTGGTCAGGCAGGCTGTGATTCAGTTAATCTGAATGGTTGCAGTCTTGAGCAGGTGTCACAGTTGAATTGTCTTGGGAGCTATGTAACAGATGATGGTGATGTGCAGCACGAGGTTAACAGATGAATAGGGATTGCTGCCAGGACTTTTAAGAATCTATGGAGATTGTGGAGAAATAGGCGTATACACCTAAAGACTAAAATTTGGCTGTATAATAGTTTGGTTCTTTCTAGGGTTAGTTATGGTAGTGAAACGTGGATACTTTGTAAACATGATAACAGGAAACTAGATGCTTTTGATTCCAGATGCTTACGCAGTAACTTGGGCATTAGGGGGTTCAACTTTGTAACTAATGATGAGATTAGGCAAAGGAGTTTGCAACCTCCTTTAAGCAGCATATTGTGCAGAGAGAGACTCCATTGGTTTGGCCATGTTGCCCGTATGAATAATTATAGATTGGCGAATAGGGTTATGAACAGTGTGCCTAAAGGCCTCAGAAAGAAGGGGAGACCTAGGATGCGGTGGGCAGACAATGTCAAACAGGACCTTGTTAGAATTGGTGTGCAGTGGCCAGATGCAGTAGATGTAGCTCAGGATAGACTTGCTTGGAGAACTAAATTGCACGGTCTGGTTGGACCTCCGTAGCCCATGGCTACTTGAGGATGATGATGATGATCAACCTTAGTGTTCGGATGCTTTTTTTGGGCGACTGTACATTTCAAGCATTTTTCAAGAATTTCTATAAAGACCTGTAAAATGGAGGAGGGGAAATGTTATCTGCATTAGGAATCCAGTCTCTTGGCTGTCCCCTTTTCATTCTGTTTCTCTCCCCCCCTCCCCCCCTTGCAGTTTGTATTTCTAGATCCGGGCCTCACCAAGAGAATAGGCATTGGGATGTTTAATAATCTGAACAGATTGGCGAACCAAAATTTACTTAGTTTCTTTACAAACTAATTTTTAATTAATTTTACTTTTAAATTTGGAAAATCTTGAAACAGTAGATACCTTTAAAGATAAATCTGCGAATTTTAAGAAATAAGAAATAAGGTTCGTTTCTCGAACTAAACCACTTACTCTTAAACATTTGTTGTCTTTTCCTCAGTAAATAAAAGATAAGGATCGAGTGTTAGGTTGTTTTACCTCTGAGCGTTATTTTTTTGCATACCATGAGCTAAATGGTCATGTCACAAGGACCCCGCAGGCTCAGAGAATTTTGGGGGAGGGGACCCACTGGAATAACTGTTGGGAGACAGATGGTCGCTTCCCGTCAAGGCCATCCAGCGTGTTCTTTAACGTGCACAGGGTATGGCTGTCCTGAACATTGAGCCATGGCCTAACTGCCAATTTAACGGATGGCGGTCTTTGCAAGCCCATTGGTGTCCCCAACTGACCAAGGGTAGAACAGGGAATGTTGCGGTAACTGCAGATTACGAGTCTGTGGCGCTACTGACTGAACCACCCCGCCCCCTACGGATCAATAATTTTTACCTGAAGGATAGAACAACGCTCAGCATGCAAGTGTAAGGATAATATTTTGTGGGGACAACATTCTTCTGTTAATAGTTGATCAGGTATGTCGGAAACAACTCACCGAAGATAGATCCCAAAACTGTGAATGCAATCTGAGAAGAGGTGTAAATGTTGAAACGTTACCCAAATAAAACCATAAAAAGTTCCACGGAATATTTCCGAAATTTTAATTACCCATTTGAATTCTTTATCCTGTTTCACGAAAAGAGATCTACAGGTCCAAGAAGCGAAGGAAAAAATCTCGAGATGATCTCGAGTCAGGGATTCAAAAACGCAGCGTGCAGAAATCCTCGTCGGACTCACTCGCAGCTCGTGACATCTCCTCTGAACAAGGAGGAGGAGGAGGAAGTTTCTTAGCAACGCAGTCGAGGCATTGTCACTGCAAAGCTCGTGCAACCTTGAGTAAACGTTCCTCGCGATGCAGAGCACGAAGCTGCGATTGGGCGATGCGTGGGCACGTGGCCTCGCGCAATTCATCTAGTTCGAGAGCGAAAGGAATGCCCCCTGGGTTGTTGACGTAAAGGACTGGAAAATGCTTCTAAAAAACACAACTTCTTTAAACAGCACTCTGTATATTTTTATCGATGTGCGTAAACATGTCAAGATAATGGGAACATATAATCTTTTAAATCATCGTTTTGACTTTGCATTGGGAGAGGGGGGGGGAACAGAAAATAATTTGCGTTAAACAGTTTTGGCAACGGGGAGATAAAGGGAATTCCATTCGTTTTTTTTTTTGATTCATGTTTATTTCGGTTTTACTTCTCGATCTTTTTTCAACGTTTCGAAACTTCATCTCCTCCTCAGTTTCCATGGCAACGGCTAAGAATGGAGACCAAGGGAAATGGGAAACAAGCAGTTCAAGTTTCAGACTTAGGAAAAAAGAAAATGTAAATAAATTAAAAAATTCCTATCTTTCTATGCGGCCCTAAAAATAGCAAATGAACCTAAGGCATATCGATGGTGTAATCAATCACTAAGTTCATATTCACTCCAAAGGAAGTTAAGGCGCAGGCAATCTTATCGAGTAGGTAAATCGGCGGTCTGTCTTCACTTAAAGTGAGTACGAATTCAGTAACTGATTGCACCATCGATGCGTTTTAGATTTATTTTTGTACTTTTTAAGGAGCATATAGGAAGACAGGTATTTTTTTTATTTTTGCTTTGTTACGAAGCGAATGAATGATCCAGAAATTTAGAAATATGAGTATGGACTTTACCTGTCCAAAGATAATATTCACCTATGATGCATATTCATCCTTTGGATGATCTATGTACTGATGGAACTCTTTGGATGATCTATGTACCGATACATCTCAAAACAAGCGAAACTCTTTCGATGATCTATGTACCGATATATCTCATAACAAGCGAAACTCTTTGGATGATCTATGTACCGATACATCTCATAACAAGCGAAACTCTTTCGATGATCTATGTACCGATATATCTCATAACAAGCGAAACTCTTTGGATGATCTACGTACCGATATATCTCATAACAAGCGAAACGCTTTGGATGATCTATGTACCGATACATCTCATAACAAGCGAAACTCTTTGGATGATCTATGTACCGATACATCTCATAACAAGCGAAACTCTTTGGATGATCTACGTACCGATACATCTCATAACAAGCGAAATTCTTTGGATGATATATGTAACGATACATCTCGTAACAGGCGAAACTCCTTGGATGATCTATGTACCGATACATCTCATAACAAGCGAAACTCTTTCGATGATCTATGTACCGATATATCTCATAACAAGCGAAACGCTTTGGATGATCTATGTACCGATACATCTCATAACAAGCGAAACTCTTTCGATGATCTATGTACCGATATATCTCATAACAAGCGAAACGCTTTGGATGATCTATGTACCGATACATCTCATAACAAGCGAAACTCTTTGGATGATCTATGTACCGATACATCTCATAACAAGCGAAACTCTTTGGATGATCTACGTACCGATACATCTCATAACAAGCGAAACTCTTTGGATGATCTATGTAACGATACATCTCGTAACAGGCGAAACTCCTTGGATGATCTATGTACCGATACATCTCATAACAAGCGAAACTCTTTCGATGATCTATGTACCGATATATCTCATAACAAGCGAAACGCTTTGGATGATCTATGTACCGATACATCTCATAACAAGCGAAACTCTTTCGATGATCTATGTACCGATATATCTCATAACAAGCGAAACGCTTTGGATGATCTATGTACCGATACATCTCATAACAAGCGAAACTCTTTGGATGATCTATGTACCGATACATCTCATAACAAGCGAAACTCTTTGGATGATCTATGTACCGATACATCTCGTAACAGGCGAAACTCCTTGGATGATCTATGTACCGATACGTCTCATAACAAGCGAAACTCTTTGGATGATCTATGTACCGATACATCTCGTAACAAGCGAAACTCTTTGGATGATCTACGTACCGATATATCTCGTAACAAGCGAAACTCTTTCGATGATCTATGTACCGATACATCTCGTAACCAGCGAAACTCTTTGGATGATCTATGTACCGATACATCTCGTAACAAGCGAAACTCTTTGGATGATCTACGTACCGATACATCTCATAACAAGCGAAACTCTTTGGATGATCTATGTACCGATACATCTCATAACAAGCGAAACTCTTTGGATGATCTATGTACCGATACATCTCATAACAAGCGAAACTCTTTGGATGATCTATGTACCGATACATCTCATAACAAGCGAAACTCTTTGGATGATCTATGTACCGATACATCTCATAACAAGCGAAACTTTCGATGATCTATGTAACGATACATCTCATAACAAGCGAAACTCTTTCGATGATCTATGTAACGATACATCTCATAACAAGCGAAACTATTTCGATGATCTATGTACCGATACATCTCATAACAAGCGAAACTCTTTCGATGATCTATGTACCGATACATCTCATAACAAGCGAAACTCTTTCGATGATCTATGTACCGATACATCTCATAACAAGCGAAACTCTTTGGATGATCTATGTACCAATATATCTAATAACAATCGAAACTCTTTGGATGATCTATGTACCGATACATCTCGTAACAGGCGAAACTCCTTGGATGATCTATGTACCGATACATCTCATGACAAGCGAAACTCTTTGGATGATCTGTGTACCGATACATCTCATAACAAGCGAAACTCTTTCGATGATCTATGTACCGATACATCTCATAACAAGCGAAACTCTTTCGATGATCTATGTAACGATACATCTCATAACAAGCGAAACTCTTTGGATGATCTGTGTACCGATACATCTCATAACAAGCGAAACTCTTTCGATGATCTATGTAACGATGCATCTCATAACAAGCGAAACTCTTTCGATGATCTATGTAACGATACATCTCATAACAAGCGAAACTCTTTGGATGATCTGTGTACCGATACATCTCATAACAAGCGAAACTCTTTCGATGATCTATGTACCGATACATCTCATAACAAGCGAAAGTCTTTCGATGATCTATGTAACGATACATCTCATAACAAGCGAAACTCTTTCGATGATCTGTGTACCGATACATCTCATAACAAGCGAAACTCTTTCGATGATCTATGTAACGATACATCTCATAACAAGCGAAACTCTTTCGATGATCTATGTACCGATACATCTCAAAACAAGCGAAACTCTTTCGATGATCTATGTAACGATACATCTCATAACAAGCGAAACTCTTTCGATGATCTATGTACCGATACATCTCATAACAAGCGAAACTCTTTCGATGATCTATGTTCCCGTTCATTTCATCGAAGCTGCAATGATTTCAGATCATTATCCCTCCCACTTAGGTCACCTATTTTAAATCGAGTATTATCCGGTTTTGGAATTTCACCTCTTATTTTACCTTGTTCAGTAATAGAGCACAATCATTTAAATATATGAATTTCCTTTCCCACCCACATTTTGTCACTCTGACCTCCCTCCCTGATTCCCAATTCGCACATGTGTAGAGTGGCAAGGACAATTGAATGATCTTTTAAGACCGAAGCAGGATGAGACGGCGACGATGCAATGAAGTGACCTCTTAAGAGACTAGATCGCCACTTTCCACCACGTCTCTCCCTCCTGGGAAAGGACAAGCTCAGTTATCCATTGTTGGAGGGGGAGGGCGAAGCGAAAAGCTTGATTTTAATTAAAGACCCCCCCCCCCTCGCAGTCAAAACTAAATTGAAAAAAACGAAATTAGTGATCTGGCAACCTTCGTGTATCGTGACACGAAAGTTGCCAGATCACTAATTTCTAAAAAAATAGTTGCCAGATATATTTTTCTGAATTCTGTAATCAACCATAGTGTTCGGATACTTTTTTGAGCGACTGTACCTGAAGACTGTCGTCATGCCATTGTTTCTCCCATCTTCAAAAGAAAAGGAGATCCTACTGATTCAAATACACTATTGGAAAAAAAATTGCAACACCTGGAAGGATGTGCGATTGATTACATTATTGAAAAAAAATATGGAAAATGACCACTTTACCTACCCGCTAAAGTGGTATAATTAGTATGATGTTTGAGTGCTCCATGCAGCAATGCATCCGTGAACACGGCGGGTAAGGCTATCGTACAGCTCTATAAAGTCCTCCTAAGTGACAGAACGTCAAATAGCGCGAACTCGCTGTTCCATTAACCGACAATGGTGGGCGCACCTATTGGGTGTTGTTGCAGCTGTTGTTCCAGACGTGTTCAATAAATGAAAGGTCCAGCGAGCGTGCTGGCCATGGTAGTACCTGAACGTTTTGCTCGTGTAGATACTGCAAACTAATGCGTGCTGTGTGGGGACTTGCTGGTAAAAGGTTCCGTGCTGCTGAACAAATGGAATAGTCACTGGCTGAAAAATGTTGGTAACATATCGTTGGGCAGTTAGAGATTCCCTTATGATGGCCAGTTCTGACCGAGATGTCCGACTAATGGCACCAGATGCTGGAGCTGTGTGATGATGTCTCACGCACTGGGTGGCGTTCCTTTCCCCTGGATGACAGAGAACACTTTGTCTACCGTCGTGCTGACCAAGACAAAAACGAGATTCGTCACTAAACACCACGGTACTCCATTCTTGTTCGTTCCAGTTCTATCTGAGGCAACACCACTGAAGCCGTGCTTGCATGTGGCAGATTTGAGGGGCAAACGCAATGCAAGACGATAGGCTCGCAACAAAAACTGCTAAAGCCTGTTTTTTGCCGTCCGCCTGGAAGTTGTGTTACCTGTTACCAGTTCCTTTGCAGTTGCGATGTAGTCGCGAATCTGTCACGCACTGCCTTACATCGCAAATGGCGGTCCTGTCGCTCCGTTGTCATACGTCGTCTTTCTGATTCTTGTCGGCGTATACTGGATCTTTCAGGGGCGGGGGTGGCTCAGACGGTAGCGCGCCAGGCTCGTAATCTGTAGTTCCCAGGTTCGAGTCCCAGCTGGGTCAGCGTTGAGATTTATCTCCGCAAAATTCACCGCCCTGCCCACGGCCAGTAGGGGACACCGATGGGCTTGGAAAGGCCGCCGTCCGTCGGATGGGACGTTAAGCCGTGGCCCCGTGTGCGGGAGAGCCATACCCTGTGCACGTTAAAGAACACGCTGGATGGCCTTGACGGGAGGCTACCATCTGTCTCCCAACAGCTGTTCCAGTGGGTCCCCTCCCCCAACCTTCTCTGAGCCTTCGGGGTCCATGTGACCTGGCCATTTAGCCCATGGTGTGCAAAAAAGTGCCACTCAGAGGTAAAACAACCCAAACAACCTGGATCTTTCTTGAAGCCACTGGCACCATCGCACACAGCGATGGTGCTGGGATTGTGCGCCTATAAGGTTGGCCACATCTCTGTACGACAAACCAGCTTATCTAGGGCCGATGGTTCTTTCACGCTCAAAGTCTGTTAGCTGTTGGAACTGCTATCGACGTTTGCGTAAGGGCATCTTTAGCGGTTTAGGACAATTTCCACAACATTTTGTCAACCAGGAAGTTTTGGTTGTTTTTATATGAGTTTGACGGCTCTGCATGTGAGGTCAGCTCGCTCCTGTCCAATCGTTTCGATCCTCCTTCAAACCTAATCATTTCCATGCATTTCCTTCTACTACCGCCTCCCTAAATTTCGTCACATTTGCATAATTTCTTGCTAATGTTGCATTTTTTATTTCCTGTAGTGTAATTATCAACCTTATTTCTCTTACCGGCATCACACCTGAAATTATGAAGCGTTGCATTTTATCTTAACTTCTTTCCTTTCTATTATGCAATCACATAATTTCTGATGAGCAATTTGGATTTGTACCTGGGCAACAACAATACAAATCTTACACTGCCAAAATACATGAACATCATCACTAGAGAAGAAGGCAAATCAGTTGATCTTCCTGGACTTTAAAAAAGTCTTCAACGAACTTAAAAGATCAATTTTATTGAAAAATTAGTAAATTACCGTATCCCTAGCAAAATGCTTCAGTTATTGCACGACTTATTTTTAACTGGCACTGAACATCCTTTCCAACGACCATCATTCACTTTAGGAAGCGTGTGATAAAATTGCCCAGTGGGACGCACTTATTGCTCTACTTATTTCAAATGGTAAAACTACAATGTTTAACACAAGCCACAAAAATATACAACACACCTACTCCCTTGATTCCTTGAATATTGAAAAAAGTGAAAGACACAGAGACTTGGGCATCATCCTAACTCCCAAATTATCCTTTTCACAACACTGCAGTTTCATCGATATGAAGGCCAACCATGTCATGCATATGATTTTGAAATTTCTATAATAGCTGTAACACAAGCACCCTTGTTAAAGCATTCATCGCATATGTTCGGTCCGTTTTGCCTACGCATCTCCGGTATGCTTCCTTTACCGTGTGTGTGATATTGAAACTGTGGAAAAAGCCCAGAGATCTTTTATAAGAAACGCTATTGGGCTTACAAATCGTATCAACAAAGACTAAATGAACTATCTCTGCACTCTCTGGGATGAAGACGACTTGAGTATGATTTAATCATATGCTACAAAATCATCATAGACTTTCTACTTTAATTCGGAACAACCTTTCTTTCACATAATTAATAATAGGAATGTACTTGCTGTGTATTGACATACCATTGGAAAGAAGAGATTCCAAATACTATTTCTTTGTTTGTAGAGCATGGTATGATATTCCGGAGGAGGTAGTCATCTCTCCTTACCGTGGCCGTTTTTAAGATAAGCATTTACGAAGCATGAAAACATCTCAAATGCTGTCAGTTTTAGATCTTCAACTGCCTCCATCTCAATATTACCAAAGGATTCATTTAGCTGTAGTCTATTTCTTATATGTAATGTTGCATATAATCATTCAATTCATTTTATGCTTGTACTGCTGTATATGTTTGTTAATTTTCCCAAATGGAATCAGTGTAAATAATATGTACAGTCGCTCAAAAAAGTATCCGAACACTATGTCTGATTACAGAATTCAGAAAAAATATCTGGCAACAACTTTTTTGGAAATTAGTGATCTGGCAACCCTCGTGTCACGTGACTCGAAGGTTGCCAGATCACTAATTTCCAAAAAAATCGTTGCCAGATATTTTTTCTGAATTCTCTAATTAGACATAGTGTTCGGATACTTTTTTGAGCGACTGTACCTTCCATTTATTGGTGTTAAAATAAATTAGTACATTAGATGCCTGCCCAGTTTTTATGTGCTTTGCACCACCTGATATGTTTTGTTGCATTGATGTTAGTAATCAGAGGTTTGTCGATTGCAGCGCGGCATAAATACCGGCACGATGAAGTTCCGGACGAACTGTCAGTCCGACTGGTGTTCAACCCTGCTGCTGTTTGTGATGCCGTGGTCTTGTGCTTCCCTTGTACAACCCGTGCCAACGATCGCCTATCCCTATGTGACAATTTCGCATGGCGTCCACAATTTTCAAGTTTGGAGGCAACGCCCTGTCCTTTTTGATAGGTAGTCATAATCTCCGATACAGTTCCTCCTGTTACACCTATTATTTCCGCCGTTCTGGTTACTGAAGCCCCTGCAAGACGCCCACCAACGATCATTCCTTTTTGGAGGTCACTGAGATCCGACATTCTCGACAATTTGACAACAACAGCTGTTTCACCTGCGCCTGTGGCACTGCTACGTGATAGCAGACATCGTACTTCTCCACTCTATATATCTCCCATAACGGGTGACGTCGTCCCTGTGTTATGTATATGGCATATTGCTGTACTCCAGTCGTCGTCGGTGCTTCCATTATTTTGATAAACCCCTGTATATATATATATATACACACACACATATATATATACTGGACAGAAAAATGAATTGTCCTTTATAATGAAAAATGAATGTCCTTTATAAGAAAATAGGACTAGATAAATTTAAATCTCATTAAGGTCTCTCTAAATCTCGATTTTCAACAATATTTCCTAGGTATTTAAATTGCCGTGGAAGCTCGAATATTTAACAGCAGCAAAATCGGGCCTTAGAAACTTGTACGAAACTGACAATTATGGAAAGAACTATAAGCATGCACTTATTTTATTAAATGGTCTGAAATTATACTGCTTTAATTAATTTCCGGTGTGAATTCTTACGATTGACATTTCAGTTATTCAACATTCAAACTTCTATAACTTTTTAAGAAATGAACTATACTCTTCAAAATTAAAATTCAGACAATTCGATTGCCATCTTATATTTATCTTCAGTCATGTTTCCACAAAAATGTATTTAACCAATTACGGAGCATCAAATTGGAGATGGTGTTTCATTTTTTTGTTCATTGCATGTACAATCGCTCAAAAAAAATAGCCGAACACTATGGTTGACTACAGAATTCAGAAAAAATATCTGGTAATTTTAGAAATTAGTGATGTGGCAACCTTCTTGTCACGTGACAAGAAGGTTGCCCGATCACTAATTTCTAAAATTGCCAGATATTTTTTTCTGAATTCTGTAGTCAACCACGGTGTTCGGATACTTTTTTGAGCGACTCTATATCTATAACTAGGTGGTAACTGTTTGCCTTTCCTTTTCAGCTGAAGAACCATTTCAAAGGCAGAGTGCTGCTCAGAGCTATGAGATGCGTAAGTTCAAAACTCTTCATTTATTTATTATTCCTTTATAGCAAATTGAGTCATTTAAAGGAGCAATATTACGAGGTTTTTAAAGGCCCCCGCATGCACGCGCAAATCGTTTGAATAAGAAACGATATAGATATGTGAACATATCGTCAAATACGTAAATACGAAATGCAGTCGTCCAATCAATATAAATTAAGCTGACACTTTCTCAGATGCATTTCATCTGAGGCAGTAGTAACTCAGCACAAAACTCGGTAATTTCTTAATAAATTTTTTGTGGAGGAAAAAATATAACTGAAGATAATTTAAAGATCTCAATCGAACCAACAATATTTAAACCTCAATTTTGCAACAATATTCGTCTTAAATTTAGAGTTGCAGAAATTGGAATATTTGATCGCATCAATGCCAGTTTCAATAACTGCCCTGTACCTAATAAAGTGGGGGCTAGCTCAGTCGGTAGCGCGCCAGGCTCGTAATATATAGTTCCCAGGTTCGAGTCCCAGCTGGGTCAACGTTGAGATTTATCTCCGCAAAATTCCCCGCCCTGCCCACGGTCAGTAAGGGACACCGATGGGCTTAGAAAGGCCACCGTCCGTCGGATGGGATGTTAAGCCGTGGCTCCGTGTATGGGAGAGCCATACCCTGTGCACGTTAAAGAACACGCTGAATGACCTTGACGGGAGGCTACCACCTGTCTCCTAACAGATGTCCAGTGGGTCCCTTCCTCCAACCATCTCTGAGTCTTTGGGGTCCTTGTGACCTGGCCATTTAGACCATGGTGTGCAAAAAAGTGCCACTCAGAGGTAAAACAACCCAATCCTAATAAAGTGGTCGCTGAGAGTATATGAATTTATGTATCACTAGATAATATATATATAAGATCCCTTAGAAAATGACCCCCTTTAGGATAAGATAGCGGACCAAACGGTGTCCCTTCACTGCATGTAATTATGCCCATGACGAACTAGATCAGAAACAATAAAATGAGGTACAAAGCATTGAATCGAACATTTACAAATCCATTAGTCTCTAGATTTGAATTTTAAAATAGGATGAACACTATCTCTGACTTCCATTGGTGGCACGCGGTGCACACGAGCACTTATTAGGGCCTGGTGATTCAGCCTGTAGCGCGTCATGTCCTTAATCTGCAGTTCCCAGGTTCTGGTCAACTGCGCTGAGATTGATCTCTGCAAAACTCCCCGCCCCGCCCTCGGTGAATAGTATGGGCCTTCTGATGGAAAGTTAAACCTTGGACAAGGAGAGTCATACCCTGTGCACGTTAAAGAACACGCTGAATGACCTTGACGGGAGGCTACCATCTGGCTCCTAACAGATGTCCAGTGGGTCCCTTCCCCCAACCATCTCTGAGTCTTCGGGGTCCTTGTGATCTGGCCATTTAGCCCACGGTGTGCAAAAAAGTGCCGTTCAGAGGTAAAACAATTACTTTTATTGAGAACAAATTTCACGACAGGAATTTCAACAATTAACAGATACTCCTATTTCTCTTTTTTTTAATCATCACTGATTTTTCTCAATCGAATAAATCACGATTTAATTCAACCAACACGGATACATCCTCCATACTAAATTCACAGATTACCTGCAGAAATAGACTTCAACAATAGTTAAAAACATCTGAAATAAATTACCGCTGACGTAGCGGGAATCGAACCTGCAACTCTCTAAACACACGCCAGAGCGCTCTAACCATTAAACCACGCATCAGACGCTAAAATCTTCCAGAATAAGACCTATAAATCTTTCGCTGAGATGTGGCGGACCTTGCGCCATCTATACTTCAGGAGAGACAACTTTTCGAATTGTTATAATCATTTTCAAATCTTTTTAACAATTGTGAATTCTATTTCTACCGCTAATCTGTGAATTTACTATGGATGGATTTTTTTAATAATTAACGCTTATTATATATATTCATTAGTGACCACTGGAAAAGTTGTCTCTCCTGAAGTATAGGTGGCGCAAGGTCCGCCACATCTCAGTGAAAGATTTATAGGTCTTATTTTGGATGATTTTAGCGTCTGCCTTGTGGTTTAAAGTTAGAGCGCTCTGGAATGTATCTCGAGTGTTTGCTGGTCCGATTCCAGCCACGGCAGCAATATTATTTTTCCTCAGATGTTTGTAATAATTATTGAAGTCAATTTCTACAGGTAATCTATGAATTTACTGTGGACGGATTTTTAATAATAAACGCTTAAGCGTGATTCACCTTCTCGTTAACATCTAAATCATTAGCAACAATTGGAAAAGTTGCCTCTCCTGAAGTATAGATGGCGCAAGGTCCGCCACATCTCAACGAAAGATTTATAGGTCTTATTCTGGAAGGTTTTAGCGTCTGATGCGTGGTTTAATGGTTAGAGCGCTCCGGCGTGTGTCTAGAGTGCTGCGGGTTCGATTCCCGCTTCATCAGCGGTAATTTATTTCAGATATTTTAGCAACATGGATTCTTCTTTTTTTTTTAATTTTTGTCTCAAACGTTGAATACATCCGCATTCTAAATGTGAGACGAAAATGAACTGACAAAACTTTGAGACCAAAATTGCCAGTCAGGGGGGTAAAAATCCAGGTTTATCCCATAAACAAAAATAAAAAAGATGTTTAGCAAAAGAATGAAATAAGTTACTAAAAGATTTCAATTTTATCTAATCAGACAAATTTCACTGGAAGACAAAATTATACTGAACAATTTTGATTAACTTTTATTAATCTCATATTGCATTCGTCAGTTATTAACTTTTTCTTCTCCAATACTTAAAATTCCTTTTAATAGAAAGTAAGAGTTTCTTTTTTTCATAATTTCGGCTTCTTATGTACTAAAAGCAAATAACAAACGCGTTTCGTTTTCTGTAGACAGGAAATTTTTACGTTTTACTTTTCCTTATAGCAGCAGAGGCAGATTTACCGAAAAGCGGACTAAACTAGCCCCAAAGACTGAGGGGGCCCCCCAAACAGTTCTGAGCATTGCTTTTGACGTGAACCCCCCTTTCTTATGAGGGCGGTCCGTCATTAAATTTCTGACTCCCTCCCGTTCTATTTTGGCCGTGCTGTTACTTGTGCAGACTTTCGAGAAGGAAACCTCTGCAATAACCCAAACGTGACTCAATCTTGGAAAAGACAGGGAGTAGTCAGATATTACCATTTAAACATAATTTATTTATAGTACATTGCGAAAAATAAACTTCAGGACCAGGAGTTCCCTTCGGGGAATACAGCCGAACTTACTAGTTCTCAGGCGATGACCGCCTTTACAATTAGACGCCAAACCGTTTAAGCGAAAGTCTTTTCATGTGGCTGAGCTACCAGCTCTAAAGTCCAAGTACGGGGCTATTCCCCAGAACACAGTGGCGGTTAGCAGACTTTGTGGAAAGGATACCAGATTTATGAATGAGGGTGACCCTACCTGTTGGATGAGGTGGTCGCTGCAGGAGCCTTTGTTGCGAAGATCAGCACTGTCCGTTGAAGGCCCATCGCCTAGGTTTATCTAGAGCAAGAAAGTTAAAACAGTTCGAAAACTTCTAAACTCATCACACGAGGCCTTGCCGATTCCCGGCCAAAAGAAGACGTCTTCGCTGTCCAAACACATGGAGACAAGTCCTTTCTCTACTCTTGAGCAGTTCAAAATTGCCGCTTCTCTCCACACCGACCTCTAGCGGTGGTCAGCGTCGTAAGCTGACGCGGGCGCTTGCCATTGGACGTCGGGGGCATCGCTCCGCCTATTCGGCCTCTTTGGTGGCGGGTCCGAACTCTGGGTCCGGAAGTTCTTGGCTCCTGGGGCGATGCCGGACACTGGTGTCATCCAGTTGAACTGGTAAGTTCTTGGAACCGCGATGACTAACCAGGTCTTTGTTCACACTTCGAGAAAAACATATTCAAGGACCTTTTAGCCCAAGTCGTGTCCGCAGGATCAATTCCTGAGGGCACGACACACCTATCCCCCTTTAGCGAGAGAGGAGGACAGGCGGGGCAGGGAAAAGGTCACTGACCGTACTGCACTGAAGATGGCACTATATGGTTGAAGATGATCTCCAGGGTCACCCATCACGATCTGGAATCTGGCCTTTCCTTCATGAGTCCATCTGTTGCAAACAGTCTAAGAGGTCACACAGTTCATATTGTTGCACAACACCAAGAAAGTCCAGTGATTCACAGTTGGGGTCCGGCTGGGCCGCTCTGGTGGGCGTCGGTTGCAGGAGGCTCCACAGCACATGAAATAGAGAAAACAGGGAAAAGGGTCACCAATCTGGCTTTCCACATGTACTCAAGTTGCAAACACACAGTCTGTCTTCGTGCTTACCGCCACGTGACTCACTGTTACATAGAACTTAACAATCTTATGGTACAGATTACACTTCTAATTAGCAAGAACTTCCTGAAGTTAGTTACAATTCCAACAATAAAACAAAAATCCTTTCTCAGTAAAACACTTTATACTACAAAATCATCTAACTATTACTCCTATAATAGCAAAATCATCTACAATTACTCTTATAATGATCATCAAAAATTCTCTCCATCAATTCATTTAATCCTGACAAAATTACTTCTCAAAAACTCAAATCTCTGATAACAAAATCATTTTTTTTTTTCAAGTTATTCTGACAATAATCATCTCAAATTATCTCTCCATTAATTCATCTAATAGTGACAAAAATACTTCTCAAAAAAAAAATTCATTTAATAGTAACAAAATTACTTCTCAAAAACTCAAATCTCTGATAACAAAATCATTTTTTTTTAAGTTACTCTGACAATGATCATTTAAAATTATCTCTCCATTAATTCATTTAATCCTGACAAAATTACTTCTCAAAAACTCAAATCTCTGATAACAAAATCATTTTTTTTTCAAGTTATTCTGACAATAATCATCTCAAATTATCTCTCCATTAATTCATCTAATAGTGACAAAAATACTTCTCAAAAACTCAAATCTCTGATAACAAACTCATTTATAGTCATTTCTCAAATCTCAAGTCTATTATTCAAATGTTGCACTCGGTCTACACTGTTTCAAATAGCTGCTTCGTTCCTTCCGGCTGATTGATGGATTGATTGAACGTGTGTGTGTGTAGGGGGGGTGCGTAAACCTGCCGTCCCGCCAGGTTTCCCAAAGCGTCACCACCTGCGCACGTCACCATCCGCTTGCGGCCAGGCCACCGCGCACGGGAGAAATTCTCTCGATTTCTCGCGTGAGCGTTCTATGCTTCCGACTCCATTCCAAGAATGAGCAGCTGACGTCACCACGGAGATGCGGCCTCGGGGGGTGCGAGCGCCGAAGACTCGCTTCGCGCTGGTTGTTGCGTCATAGCTGCACGTGTCCTTCGTCTCTCCTGAGTAGCGTGCGTGGGGGTGGGGGAGAACCTGCTTTGCTTTCCGCTCTCTTCTGATCGGCTGCAGGCGCGCTGCCGTTGATGAGCCGCTGCGGCGCCGATAAGTTTGATCTTCGGTGGCAACAGCAACTGGCGGTGATGGACGATCCCTGCGCGTGTTTCTGGGCGGCTGGCTGGTCAAAATCCTAGTCCCCAAGGCGAATTCTGCGGATACTCGAATACTTTCGCTGTCTCTGAGAGGGGATACGTTGCTATTTTGTGATTGTGCTTTTCCACCCACACAACTAATATTTGGTTCTCCCTTTTTTCTTCTAGTCTTCCATTGCTTAACTAATTTACTTGATCTCCATACTTGGATACACCTGACCTCTCTGACCCTGACACTCATTCTCTGCGAATTAACGGCGCTCTTTTCCTTACATTTAGTTACTCTACTAAATTTCAATCCACTTCTAAAATTCTTCCTAACTCTTCTTACTGGTAAACCCTTGCTAAATGATCGTTTCTCTGGTCCCATCTTACACACATACGTTACACTTTTCTTTACTTCAAACTTATGCGCATTCAAACTACGCTTCTGTCCTTTCTCGGGGACCTGTGTGCTACTTATCAATATCTCTTGGCTATTTTCCTCTGCAAATCGGCGGCTAGGAGGGTTAGTTAGGGCTGGCCGAGGTAGGGGCTGATCTCTCTCGATGTGGCTACCGGTTTCTAGCATGACAAATCGAGCCTTTGGTGGTGCTGATTCTTCCGCCGATCTGTCCGTACAGCAGGTGGCGATTTCCGCCGCAGCAGGAAAACATGAAAGGGAGGTTGTGCATTCTACGTCTGGCTGCAGAGCGTTGAGTGACACATCGGGGGGCTTTTCCTCCAAGTTACTTGGGAGGGGCGTGCAAATAATCAGTATATTTTCTTCCGTGCTGCTGTCTGCTGTATGTATGTCTGGGTCAGCTTCATCTGTGTCCGTTCGGATTAGAGGGCTACAGTCATATGCGACAAACTCTGAGATTTCATTTCTGGCTTCGGGAGGGGGCGCCAAAACTCCTACTTCTGTTGGAATCTCTTCCTCTGTATCAACTTGTGTCTCAGGGCTACAGTCGGAGACGACAAATTCTGCTGCTTCAGTTACAGCTTCGGGGAGGGGCACTAACTCTTCTAATTCTAGAAACGGTTTCGCATCCAATACATTCACTTGCTTTTCAACTATCTCTTCTATCTTCCCATTATTCTGTTCCTTGTCCACTTGGCTATCTACCTCCATAGTATTATCTAATGCCTCGAAACTCTTTCTATCCCTATTTATATCTTCTTCATTACTGCAAGTTGTCATTATACGTGACTTCCCTCTACTCTCTGACGGTTCCTCTACGGGGGTTCGATTCCCATCCTCACTTCTCGATTTTTCCTGTGTCGCCTCCCTCTCCTGAGCTAACCTTTGCTTCTTTAAAACATCAAAAATTATATCCCTGAGACCTTCAATGTCGAACACAACTTCCACTAAATCGCGCACTTCCTCATCTTGCTCTAATCCCAGAGGGGTAAAAATGGTTGCCACCATTCGAAGGACGTCGATGTCTTCTACTTTACTCCAATGCATGGGGGGTGGTCCTAGCTCAGCTTCCAAAATTTGGTACAATGGGGTTTGCTTAATTAAACTGACCGAGGGGGTTTCTTCCTGCTGGCGTTTCTCGAGGTTGTAGCAGTCTAAATGTTCTGAAGGGCAAAATGCCAAAGTTTTTGATTCCGAAATTTTTGCTGGATTATTAAAAGCCTGTTTTTGTCCTGAGTAGGCAGAGTGTGGGGGGCAATGCTCAGTGTAACTATCGGGACCACTGTATTGGTAATGCTTAACATTTAAATTCCTCTTCTTGGTGCAGTCTCGGGCAAAATGGCCAAAATTTCCACACTCGAAACATTCCTTCTGATGATGCCTAGCATTCCTGCCAAATGAGTTACTACGGTTCTTATGCTGTGGATACTTAGTGCCGTGTGCAGACGTATACAATATTCCATGTGCCATTATAATTTTCTTTAAACTCTAATACCAGATATATAATTATACCAACTTATACACTTTTATCTACTATCACTCAATCCGACTGCAATATACTTCTTAATCAATAACACCTTAATACAATATTTTTTCAATGTCTTAACCTTTCAACCAACACTTCACAAAACCTTCTGAATATCTCGTAAGACTCTTACTATCTCAAACTACAGTCTTGATACTTCACTAACTTCACAAACAAAAACCTATTAACTGGCTATCTAACTTAACTTAAAATTCTTAACTTTAATTACACACACAAAAATCACTGAACTCTATCACTATCTGCGATACTCCTTCCTCAAAAGAAAACTATGACACTCGAGCAGTGTAGTGAATTAAGAAAGCTGATATGTCCAGGTGGGATCCGCACCCTACACCTGCTGATTGTGGGTCAGCCGCTCTATCCAATTGAGCTACTGGGCAGTGATCACTTTCGTGCAAAACTTCACTACAAAGGATTCCACTATTATATACTCTTAGCACTAATTCTCGACATCGTTTAACCGATTAACTCATCAGAAAACTTTTCAAAACAAATTACACGTTTTTAAACTGCATTAAACCACAATCTCCGAATTTAACAACTCTTACGATAATCTTAAGCATTTCTATACAATGAAAACTTTTCAAAAATATACTGAAGCCTTATCTCTAATAACAACAGTAACAAACCACAAACTGTTAAGCAACCTCGAAAATCTCTTTAAAACAATTTCTATCTATATCACGCATCAATAATTATCTCTCTCACACGATTACTTAATTCACACATATCTTACTAACTCCATTAATTTTTAACTAAAAATCTTAACAATGCAATACACATATAAAATTGAGCAATTCTCAAATTAGTTTATCTGCACAATAATCAACATCTTACACGCTATATCCTAATTAAACCTTTTGGTGTTTCCACTTATTTGTCCCGCCATTCCCCGTGTGCTGTATGTTGTGCTGTGTGTTGGGTTTTTTGTACCTCCTAAGTGCAATGGAGGCGCACACAGAAATGCAACTTAACAGTAACACAAGGAAAAAAAAAATCACTCCTATCTAAAATATCATGATATAGTCCCTAGTCGAAATCTCTAATACTTCCTTCATACACTCTACACCTGGGCCTAGCTATAGTCTTATACTTATTTCTTAGCACTAAACATTTAATTCAAATCACTTTCTATACTTCAATATAACACTTGTTTTAACAGATGCTCCTGAAATTCCTCGCTCAAAACATAGTATACAATTCTCACTAAAATCACAATTTAAATCACTAAAGTCACTAAAATCACAATATTTAACATTCTTAATTTCTTCACATTCTGCTACTGCCACATTTCAACACAATAATTTTGCAATCTCTAATTATACTCTTTTTCTAGCCGCAATAAACTCAGGTTCGAACATACTTGGGTCACAGAAACCAATTGAAGCTAATCCGTGGTCACCGCGCTAATTTGACGTATTTTTCTTTCTAACCGCAATAACACTCAGGTTCGAAAATCCGTGGTCACGGCAACAATTTGACGTGTTTTTCTTTCTAACCGCAATAACACTCAGGTTCGAAAATCCGTGGTCACGGCACCAATTTGACGTGAACCCCCCTTTCTTATGAGGGCGGTCCGTCATTAAATTTCTGACTCCCTCCCGTTCTATTTTGGCCGTGCTGTTACTTGTGCAGACTTTCGAGAAGGAAACCTCTGCAATAACCCAAACGTGACTCAATCTTGGAAAAGACAGGGAGTAGTCAGATATTACCATTTAAACATAATTTATTTATAGTACATTGCGAAAAATAAACTTCAGGACCAGGAGTTCCCTTCGGGGAATACAGCCGAACTTACTAGTTCTCAGGCGATGACCGCCTTTACAATTAGACGCCAAACCGTTTAAGCGAAAGTCTTTTCATGTGGCTGAGCTACCAGCTCTAAAGTCCAAGTACGGGGCTATTCCCCAGAACACAGTGGCGGTTAGCAGACTTTGTGGAAAGGATACCAGATTTATGAATGAGGGTGACCCTACCTGTTGGATGAGGTGGTCGCTGCAGGAGCCTTTGTTGCGAAGATCAGCACTGTCCGTTGAAGGCCCATCGCATAGGTTTATCTAGAGCAAGAAAGTTAAAACAGTTCGAAAACTTCTAAACTCATCACACGAGGCCTTGCCGATTCCCGGCCAAAAGAAGACGTCTTCGCTGTCCAAACACATGGAGACAAGTCCTTTCTCTACTCTTGAGCAGTTCAAAATTGCCGCTTCTCTCCACACCGACCTCTAGCGGTGGTCAGCGTCGTAAGCTGACGCGGGCGCTTGCCATTGGACGTCGGGGGCATCGCTCCGCCTATTCGGCCTCTTTGGTGGCGGGTCCGAACTCTGGGTCCGGAAGTTCTTGGCTCCTGGGGCGATGCCGGACACTGGTGTCATCCAGTTGAACTGGTAAGTTCTTGGAACCGCGATGACTAACCAGGTCTTTGTTCACACTTCGAGAAAAACATATTCAAGGACCTTTTAGCCCAAGTCGTGTCCGCAGGATCAATTCCTGAGGGCACGACACTTTCATAATTTTAGAGGTCATTTCAACTACACACTTTAGGGTCCCTTAATGTTGTTCCGCTTATCGCCTCTGGAACACTAAATCCTCTACTCGTTGAAATTATATTTTATTACATTCTTTGTTTTAAAGCGAAGTCATAAATGAGCATTTGATTGCCCCCCCCCCCCCACTAATGCGCACGTTAGCTAAAAGAAGTGGCCCTATTTATAAGACCTGCAATGCGTCACAGATGGAATAAGTGATTTGCATACTGCAATGTCAACAGAAGTTCTTTCAATTATCTGCGGAGGGGGTGACTCAGTCGGTAGCTCGCCAGGCTCGTAATCTGTAGTTCCCAGGTTCGAATCCGAGCTGGGTCAGCGTTGAGATTTATCTCCGCAAAATTCCCCGCCCTGCCCATGGTCAGTAGGGGACACCGATGGGCTTGGAAAGACCGCCGTCCGTCGGATGGGATGTTAAGCCGTGGCCCCGTGTGCGGGAGAGCCATACCCTGTGCACGTTAAAGAACACGCTGAATGGCCTTGACGGGAGACTACCACCTGTCTCCTAACAGATGTCTAGTGGGTCCCTTCCCCCAACCATCTCTGAGTCTTCGGGGTCCTTGTGACCTGACCATTTAGCCCACGGTGTGGGAAAAAGTGCCGCTTAGAGATAAAAACAACCCAAATCCTTCAATTATCAGATTCAGAAAGAAAAGAAAAAGCCGATTGAGAAAAATCACAACAAAATGTGTGTTAACTGATCAAATTTATGTCTCGAAATTTGCTCCAAACGAGAGAAACAAAACATTTCCGAAATGGAAAAATGTTATTCTCAATGAAATGGAAATAATTCGTTTACTGACAGCTATCAAAAGGAAATCAAAATGATCTTTAGAGAAAAATATCTTTGAGTATTATTTATGTGGAGAACATCTTCTCATCCGAGATGCAAAGGAGAGCAGGTGCGGCATTCTCGATCATTGATCCTTCGGCATCAGCTGTGCGCGAGAGAGCCAATTCTCTCTCTTCCTAATGGGTCAGTCCACCCCAATGAATCTTCTATCCGACCTCCTCCTCCTCCTCGCAATCGGCTAATTACAGTCGGTGCATTTTACGCTCGCGACGTTCAGCACGAGCCCCACGTCATTGTCGGCCACCTTGCCGATGCTCGCTGAATAGGTTTCTGTCTCGTGAGCTAACGGCGGCGAGAATGTCGATGTGCAACAGTTAATTATCCTTTGGAAGGGACATTCACGACCCCCCCCCCACAACTGAATAGAAAGGGTAAGAGAGACCTTTTGCTTCCATTGCAAGAGGAAAATCCATTTAATGATTAAACCTCGAATGAGTCGGTTTTGGAGGAGAGGAAATGATTCGTCAACATCCCTCCCCCTCCTCTTCTCCGAAATGTCCTTTCCACTGTAAGGAAAAGGCCATCAGTAGACTCGAAAAGGAAGCAGCCATCCGTAGGGTGAGACTTCAAGTCGTGGTTCCGTTCACTAAAGAAAAAGATCCATTCGCCCTTTCCTGAGAGGAAGTTGGGCAGCCTGTAACACCTGGCATTGGCATCCTCATTTGCTGCCAATTAGGCCTTTTGTGCTTGCCAAGAGATGTGACAATAGCCATCTGCATCTGCAGATCGTTACCATCGTTACCTTTGCGTGTCTCGAGAGACTTGGAATTATCGTTTGCTTCACTCGACGACCACATTCTCTCTGTGGCGAGAAGTCGTTTGCTGTCGATCTGCTGCGCTTCCGAGTCCCTTTTCTCTTCCCTCAGTCGCTCCGTCTCGAGCTCTTCCTTCCATCCCCTCTCACGTGATATAATCGATAGAGGTAGTGCGCATTCTAAAGGAAACCATTACTCCCTTTCAGTGAAGACTAAGGAACAGAAAAAAAAATTAAAATGATGAAAAAAGAAGTTAATCATTCTTCGTAAAGCGTTAGAATTTAAAAAGATTTCAAAGCAGACGAATCATCACTCGGCCAGATGTTCACCATCCAACAAATGTCGTAATAAATGATGTTTAAAAATATATTAAATTTTTTCTCATGCTGTTTTACCTCGGGCAGCAGTTTTTTATATGCAGTGGGGTAAACGGCCAGATCACAAGGACTTCAAGGACTCAGAAAAGGTTGAGTAGACAGACAAGGAGACAGATAGCCATTAGGGTACAGATAGAAGCCTACAATCGAGGCCATCCAGTGTGTTCTTTAACGTGCACAGGATTTGGTGGACAGCCGTTAGGATACAAATAGAAGCCTTCCATCGAGGTCATCCGGCGTGTTCTTCAACGTGGACAGGATTTGGTGGACAGCTGTTAGGAGACAGATGGAAGCCTTCCATCGAGGCCATCCAGCGTGTTCTTTAACGGGCACAGGATTTGGTGGACAGCCGTTGGGAGACGGATGGAAGCCTTCCATCGAGGCCATCCAGCGTGTTCTTTAACGGGCACAGGATTTGGTGGACAGCCGTTAGGAGACAGATGGAAGCCTTCCATCGAGGTCATCCAGCGTGTTCTTTAACGGGCACAGGATTTGGTGGACAGCTGTTAGGAGACAGATGGAAGCCTTCCATCGAGGCCATCCAGCGTGTTCTTTAACGTGCACAGGATTTGGTGGACAGCCGTTGGGAGACGGATGGAAGCCTTCCATCGAGGCCATCCAGCGTGTTCTTTAACGGGCACAGGATTTGGTGGACAGTTGTTAGGAGACAGATGGAAGCCTTCCATCGAGGCCATCCAGCGTGTTCTTTAACGTGCACAGGATTTGGTGGACAGCCGTTGGGAGACGGATGGAAGCCTTCCATCGAGGCCATCCAGCGTGTTCTTTAACGGGCACAGGATTTGGTGGACAGCCGTTAGGCGACAGATGGAAGCCTTCCATCGAGGCCATCCAGCGTGTTCTTTAACGGGCACAGGATTTGGTGGACAGCTGTTAGGAGACAGATAGAAGCCTTCCATCGAGGCCATCCAGCGTGTTCTTTAACGGGCACAGGATTTGGTGGACAGCCGTTGGGAGACGGATGGAAGCCTTCCATCGAGGCCATCCAGCGTGTTCTTTAACGGGCACAGGATTTGGTGGACAGCTGTTAGGAGACAGATAGAAGCCTTCCATCGAGGCCATCCAGCGTGTTCTTTAACGGGCACAGGATTTGGTGGACAGCCGTTGGGAGACGGATGGAAGCCTTCCATCGAGGCCATCCAGCGTGTTCTTTAACGGGCACAGGATTTGGTGGACAGCCGTTAGGCGACAGATGGAAGCCTTCCATCGAGGCCATCCAGCGTGTTCTTTAACGGGCACAGGATTTGGTGGACAGCCGTTAGGAGACAGATGGAAGCCTTCCATCGAGGCCATCCAGCGTGTTCTTTAACGGGCACAGGATTTGGTGGACAGCTGTTAGGAGACAGATGGAAGCCTCCCATCGAGGCCATCCAGCGTGTTCTTTAACGGGCACAGGATTTGGTGGACAGCTGTTAGGAGACAGATAGAAGCCTTCCATCGAGGTCATCCAGCGTGTTCTTTAACGTGCACAGGATTTGGTGGACAGCCGTTGGGAGACGGATGGAAGCCTTCCATCGAGGCCATCCAGCGTGTTCTTTAACGGGCACAAGATTTGGTGGACAGCTGTTAGGAGACAGATGGAAGCCTTCCATCGAGGCCATCCAGCGTGTTCTTTAACGGGCACAGGATTTGGTGGACAGCTGTTAGGAGACAGATGGAAGCCTTCCATCGAGGCCATCCAGCGTGTTCTTTAACGGGCACAGGATTTGGTGGACAGCTGTTAGGAGACAGATAGAAGCCTTCCATCGAGGCCATCCAGCGTGTTCTTTAACGTGCACAGGATTTGGTGGACAGCCGTTGGGAGATGGATGGAAGCCTTCCATCGAGGCCATCCAGCGTGTTCTTTAACGGGCACAAGATTTGGTGGACAGCCGTTAGGCGACAGATGGAAGCCTTCCATCGAGGCCATCCAGCGTGTTCTTTAACGGGCACAGGATTTGGTGGACAGCTGTTAGGAGACAGATAGAAGCCTTCCATCGAGGCCATCCAGCGTGTTCTTTAACGGGCACAGGATTTGGTGGACAGCCGTTAGGAGACAGATGGAAGCCTTCCATCGAGGCCATCCAGCGTGTTCTTTAACGGGCACAGGATTTGGTGGACAGCCGTTAGGCGACAGATGGAAGCCTTCCATCGAGGCCATCCAGCGTGTTCTTTAACGGGCACAGGATTTGGTGGACAGCTGTTAGGAGACAGATAGAAGCCTTCCATCGAGGCCATTCAGCATGTTCTTTAACGGGCACAGGATTTGGTGGACAGCCGTTAGGAGACAGATGGAAGCCTTCCATCGAGGCCATCCAGCGTGTTCTTTAACGGGCACAAGATTTGGTGGACAGCCGTTAGGAGACAGATGGAAGCCTTCCATCGAGGCCATCCAGCATGTTCTTTAACGGGCACAGGATTTGGTGGACAGCCGTTAGGAGACAGATGGAAGCCTTCCATCGAGGCCATCCAGCGTGTTCTTTAACGGGCACAGGATTTGGTGGACAGCTGTTAGGAGACAGATAGAAGCCTTCCATCGAGGCCATCCAGCGTGTTCTTTAACGGGCACAGGATTTGGTGGACAGCCGTTAGGAGACAGATGGAAGCCTTCCATCGAGGCCATCCAGCGTGTCCTTTAACGGGCACAGGATTTGGTGGACAGCCGTTAGGAGACAGATGGAAGCCTTCCATCGAGGCCATCCAGCGTGTTCTTTAACGGGCACAGGATTTGGTGGACAGCTGTTAGGAGACAGATAGAAACCTTCCATCGAGGCCATCCAGCGTGTTCTTTAACGGGCACAGGATTTGGTGGACAGCCGTTGGGAGACGGATGGAAGCCTTCCATCGAGGCCATCCAGCGTGTTCTTTAACGGGCACAGGATTTGGTGGACAGCTGTTAGGAGACAGATAGAAGCCTTCCATCGAGGCCATCCAGCGTGTTCTTTAACGGGCACAGGATTTGGTGGACAGCCGTTGGGAGACGGATGGAAGCCTTCCATCGAGGCCATCCAGCGTGTTCTTTAACGGGCACAGGATTTGGTGGACAGCCGTTAGGAGACAGATGGAAGCCTTCCATCGAGGTCATCCAGCGTGTTCTTTAACGGGCACAGGATTTGGTGGACAGCTGTTAGGAGACAGATAGAAGCCTTCCATCGAGGCCATCCAGCGTGTTCTTTAACGGGCACAGGATTTGGTGGACAGCCGTTGGGAGACGGATGGAAGCCTTCCATCGAGGCCATCCAGCGTGTTCTTTAACGGGCACAGGATTTGGTGGACAGCCGTTAGGAGACAGATGGAAGCCTTCCATCGAGGCCATCCAGCGTGTTCTTTAACGGGCACAGGGTTGGGTTGGGTTGTTTTACCTCTGAGCGGCACTGTTTTGCACACCATGGGCTAAATGGCCAGGTCACATGGACCCCGAAGGCTCAGAGAAGGTTGGGGGAGGGGACCCACTGGAACAGCTGTTGGGAGACAGATGGTAGCCTCCCGTCAAGGCCATCCAGCGTGTTCTTTAACGTGCACAGGGTATGGCTCTCCCGCACACGGGGCCACGGCTTAACGTCCCATCCGACGGACGGCGGCCTTTCCAAGCCCATCGGTGTCCCCTACTGACTGTGGGCAGGGCGGGGAATTTTGCGGAGATAAATCTCAACGCTGACCCAGCTGGGACTCGAACCTGGGAACTACAGATTACGAGCCTGGCGCGCTACCGACTGAGCCACCCCAGCCCCAACGGGCACAGGATTTGGTGGACAGCTGTTAGGAGACAGATGGAAGCCTCCCATCGAGGCCATCCAGCGTGTTCTTTAACGTGCACAGGATTTGGTGGACAGCCGTTAGGAGACAGATGGAAGCCTTCCATCGAGGCCATCCAGCGTGTTCTTTAACGGGCACAGGATTTGGTGGACAGCTGTTAGGAGACGGATGGAAGCCTCCCATCGAGGCCATCCAGCGTGTTCTTTAACGTGCACAGGATTTGGTGGACAGCTGTTAGGAGACAGATGGAAGCCTCCCATCGAGGCCATCCAGCGTGTTCTTTAACGGGCACAGGATTTGGTGGACAGCCGTTAGGAGACAGATGGAAGCCTTCCATCGAGGCCATCCAGCGTGTTCTTTAACGGGCACAGGATTTGGTGGACAGCTGTTAGGAGACGGATGGAAGCCTCCCATCGAGGCCATCCAGCGTGTTCTTTAACGGACACAGGATTTGGTGGACAGCTGTTAGGAGACAGATGGAAGCCTCCCATCGAGGCCATCCAGCGTGTTCTTTAACGGGCACAGGATTTGGTGGACAGCTGTTAGGAGACGGATGGAAGCCTCCCATCGAGGCCATCCAGCGTGTTCTTTAACGGACACAGGATTTGGTGGACAGCTGTTAGGAGACAGATGGAAGCCTCCCATCGAGGCCATCCAGCGTGTTCTTTAACGTGCACAGGATTTGGTGGACAGCCGTTAGGAGACAGATGGAAGCCTTCCATCGAGGCCATCCAGCGTGATCCTTAACGTGCACAGGATTGGGCAGTTTACTTCTCAGCGCCACCTTTTTGCACACAATGGGCAGTTGAAATTCTTTGAGGAACATTCTTATTCATCATAATGATATTTTTTAAGTCATCAGGTGATCATCATCATAATGATATTTGTTAATTAATTAGTGACTCTGTTACAGATGAAGAGAACATTAGACACTGTTGAAAAGTCATTAGAATTTCTGTCTGACAAATATGATCAGCTTTTGGATGAAATAGTTAAATAAGAAAAAAAGAAATAAAACATTAGAGTAAGAGGCTGGAGAGATTCGTAAAGGTTTTGAAATATCAGAAGAGAAAATCAAGGATCTGGTTATAGCAAATAATAATTTAGAGCAGTACAGTAGAAATAAAAATGCAGAGATTTGTGGAATTGAGAAGGAAAAAGAGCAAAGTAAAAGATCTTCTGGAGATAGGGAGGAAAATGGTCGAAGAGTTAAAAATGGGATCGTTTTGGAGAGAGAGCGCACTGATGTATGACATAGAATACGACCACAAGACAATTCAGAGCATTTTGGTGCAATTCAAGAGCAGAAAAGATAAGACCAAATGGAGTGAAAAAAAAAAGAAAGATTTGCTTGAGATGTGGAACAGTTTTTGTAGGAAAAGGAGATTCAACCATCTACATAAATGAATCGGGATTTATTTTGGAGACAAAGGAAATGGCTAAGGAAAAAAGTTGTAAATTTGATTCAAGAACAATAAACTTTTTATTAGAAAGAATGAAAATGAGCCAGTGATTATTATTTAATAGTGTTCAGAGCCTAGAGGATTTGAAAAAAAAGGCTAAAATATTTTTGTTTGCCCCGAATCTAAATAATTTCTTCTTTGCTTCTTTAAATGTTTTATGCCATGTAGGATTGAGAAAGATGAGGTGGACAAGGAATTGGATTGTGATGATTTAACTGATGTTTAATGTTTGGTTTCAAGGATCGGAGGATACAATGTTAAAATTGATATATTTAAATGTTTGATCACTGAAAAAATATTGGGATAATTTACTAGTTCATATTGAACTTCTTGAATTCCAGTTGGATTTGATCATTTTGGTTGAAACTATGGTAACTGAACAGGAATCATCTCATTTAATATTGAAGGGTGTAGCAAGCTTATTTTAACGGCAAAAAAAATAAACAACGTGGGATAATTATTTTTTATCTAAACAAAATTAATTTAGTACGACTGGATGAAACTATTGGTGAATCTATTACACTAAACTATTAATTGAAAATTGTAAAAATATTAATTGGTTACTAAAATAAATTTCTGAATATTTGTTAAAAAAAAGGCAGGATTTAGAAATTTAATTATTGTAGGTGATATTAATATTGATATGGAAAATACTAATAAATATGGTAGTGATATGTATTTAAATACTTTGATTGAATTTGGTTTAGAACAAATTGTTAAGGGTTTTACTAGAGAAGATGAAACCTTAACCAAATTTACAAGGATGTTAATTGATCATGTTTTGGTTAAAACAAACAGCCCTTGACGTTAAAAGTAAAACTTATAGAAATGAATTTGCAGATCATTATGGTATCTTAATTAACATACGGAAAACGAATTTTAGTTCTAATGGGGTTACATTTTTGAAAGAGGATTCAAATCAAGGTTTTAAAAAAATTTATAATGATATTTTTATTATTCAAAAATTGCGAATGGCACAATGTGATGGAATAGTTGATGGAGACATGAGCACAGAATTAGTATATCAGAAAATATTAAGTACAATTGACGAAATAAGGGGAAATTCTTACTATTTTAAGCAGATGAATAAATATAAAACTAAGAGAATAAGAGTGGGTTACATATGACATTATTTTGGCAATGAATGAAGATTAGCTATTTATTATGTAGAGAAATAGTTATGAAAATAACTGATAATGATAGTGATAAATTTCAGATCAATTTTGGAGTTCCACGTGGATCTATTCTCGGCTCTATGCTATTCCAAATACACAAAAATAATTTGAATAATATTAATTTCAATAGCAAATTATATATGTATGCCGATGATAGTGAAAATCAACCTCCACTCAGATTTATAAACCGCTATTTGCAATCTACAAAACGATTTTAATAAAGAAGTTAAATGGTTTACTTTTAAGAAACTGAGTGTAAGTGAGAGCAAAAAATTTATATGTGTTGGTTTCAATATTGTACATTTAACAGAAATATTACTAAACATCGAATCATTTGCCCAAAGTCGAATGGACTGTTTTATGATAAATGCATTTGTTCCAAAATAAAAAAAAGCAAATGAAATAATTTACCTAGGCTTCGAAATGAATTCAAGAATGAAATGGAATAAACATATTGATTGGATGTGTTCCATATTACGATTTGTAGCATTTAAAATTAGGAAAAATTACTTATTTGTTGATATAATATTAACAGTTTTTGTATATAAAGCACCTTTGAATTAATTAGATATGGAATAACAGTTTATGGGACAACCTATAATACAGAATTAAATAAAATTAGAAGAATACAAGTTAGTCTACTAACAAGGATTGCGTAAACAGGAAATTAAAAATTCCTTTACAACAAAAGACGATATTTTTGGTTTGTTCAAAATTTTACCTATTGAAAATTTTGTATGTTTGTTTGTGTTATCAATAATTTCTTTAATAATAGCTATGAGCAAAATATTTATCACGAAAATTTTACTAGAACAAATGCTAAGGTTTTTGAAAACAACCAAAATTTTATAATAATTACGGACAAAATTCCAAAGAATATCAAATTCCTTGCCTACTTAATTATCTTGCGGTAGAAATTTTAAACTTAAATAAAATTTCTGACGTTAAAGAAAAAATAAATTGGGTGATTGATGAAAAAATGATATTTCTAATCGAAATTGATCTTTTTATTTATTATTCTTTTACCCTCTTCCATTTTATGTGTTATGATTATTGATTTAATTGATATCATATCTGTTAAAAACATAAACATTCCCGCTGATAATCTTCGGCTTAGGGAGAATATTTTTATGCAAAATAATTATACAGATGATATTTTGGTAAATAAAATCACGAATATAGTCGCTTAAAAAAGTATCCGAACACTATGGTTGATTACAGAATTCGGAAAAAATATCTGGCAACGATTTTTTTAAAAGTTAGTGAAGCTAGGTAGTCACTGGAAGGAGAGCTATGCACCAATCCCCTGTGATGATGCATAGAACCGGCCAGGACTAGCACCTAATGTCCGACCCCGCCTTATCGTGGTGCAGACCGTTAGTAACTTTCAAAAGAGATACTCTCTTGTGAAAGTGAACGGAAGGGGAGGGCTGCCAGATTAGTGTGGCCTACTGATCTGGAAAACTATGGCTACTTTTCTTTTTTTTTCTACCCTGCTGAGGAGTGGTCAACCACACAGGGTCCTGGTGCTGACCATATAAACCCACTGGACTGGACAGATATATGGCTCTGAGCTTGATTATGGATCCTGATTCTGCTGCACTGGTGGGCTTCTGTGGAGGGAAAATCTTCCGCTGTGTTTTCTGTTTGTGTGTGGGTTGACAACCCCAAGTGAATAGATTCACAGGATATGTTTATCAGCTGGTGGATAATCCTGAGCAGAGGTCATCGCAGGCACCTGAACTCTTTGCTTCTATTGGCATCATCAAATTCTACATTGGAGGAAGTCTTCCAGTGTAGATGGCTTCAGCCTTTAGTGGTCGGGGAATGGGTCTTTGCCCCATGTCTGTGATAAGGGCACTGTTTGATATTGTCGGCATTCCCTCTCTCAATAAACATAGTTTCTTTAAACATCCCACTAACCATTTTCTCTCCATAGGTAGTTGGAATGTGAGGACTCTGCACAGAGCTTTTTCTCTTGATGTCCTCACACAAGAATTCCACCATTATAATTTAGATATTCTCGGCTTGCAAGAGACCAGATGGACAGATAAAGGTCAGATTCTTAAAAATAATCTTAAATTTCTCTTTTCAGCGAGGGACGATAATAAGCATCACCAAGGCATGGGTCTTCTAGGATATGAGTGCATTAATGAAAGGTTTCTTACAGCAAAATTTCAGACAAGCGTTGAAGACTTGAATGTTATCTGCTGTTATGCCCCCACTGAGGATGCTGATGAGTATCAGAAGGATAAGTTTCACGGACAACTTCAGGATATTTTGAATTCTGTCAAGAAAGCAGATATTACCCTTGTTCTTGGTGACTTCAATGCCAAAGTTGGTACTGACTCTAACCTTTGGGGAGGGGTGAGTTGGGTTGGGTTATTTTACCTCTGAGCGGCACTTTTTTGCACACCATGGGCTAAATGGCCAGGTCACATGGACCCCGGAGGCTCAGAGAAGGTTGGGGGAGGGGACCAACTGGAACAGCTGTTGGGAGACAGATGGTAGCCTCCCGTCAAGGCCATCCAGCGCGTTCTTTAACGTGCACAGGATATGGCTCTCCCGCACACGGGGTCACGGCTTAACGTCCCATCCGACGGGCGGCGGCCTTTCCAAGCCCATTGATATCCCCTACTGACCGTGGGCAGGGCGGGGAATTTTTGCGGAGATAAATCTCAACGCTGACCCAGCTGGGACTCGAACCTGGGAACTACAGATTACGAGCCTGGCGCGCTACCGACTGAGCCACCCCCGCCCCAAGGGGAGGGGTGATAAGCCTTTTAGTATTGGTAGCTGTAATGGGCAACATCTCCTACAGGTAAGTAAACTCAATGGTTTCAGAATAACTAACACTTATTACAAACACCGTGACATACATAAGTACACATGGGTTTCACCTGATGGGCTGCGTAAGAATATGATTGATTATATATTAATAAATAGCAAATGGGCTAGTTCTGTTAGGAATACTAGGGCATATAGGGGAGCTGAAATTGGATCTGACCATTACCTTGTTAAAAGTGTCTTGCAACTTAAACTTAAAAAGTGTTATGCTAAAGTTAAAAAATTTACCTTTAATACTGAAGCTCTGAAAGATCCAGTTATAGCCAAAGCTTACCATGATAGTTTGCTTAGTCATTATGACAGTCATGGTTTGCTTAATACTGAAGTTGAGGAAGAATGGGATCATTTTAAACAGGCTTTTTTGGACACTAACAGTACTCTTTTAGGAAAAAAGGAGCAGAGGAGGCGGAATTATTTAAGTGATAAGGCACTTGAGCTTATTTCAGAAAGAAAGAACTGCAGGAATGTTCTTAATCAGTACCCTACTAGTCCTAATAGAAAGCATTACAGAGAACTTAATAAACGTGTTAAAGATCAGTTAGCTACTGATAAGAATCTTTGACTTCATGGCTTGGTTGACAAAACTGAGGAAGCAGTTAGACAGCACAACAGCAGAGAGCTGTACCAGATAGTTAATGTTTTGTGTCGTAGAAAACGGACAAGTATACAGGGATTGAAGGATAAACAAGGTAAGGTTATAGAAGGTGAGGTTTCTGTGATGGCTAGGTGGGCTAAACATATCAGTGATGTTCAAAACAATGTGGTTAGTTCTCACTCCCATTGTTTGCAATGATGATGCATGCATTGGTGGCTTTAATGTTGGCCCTATAACACAATCTGAAGTTAGTTTGGCTATTTCTAAACTTAAACTTCGTAAATCCCCAGGGGTAGATGAAATTACTACGGAAATGCTTAGAGCTGAAAATGTTTCGGTTACCACTTGGATGACTGAAATTCTGAATACCTTTTGTGATAAAGGCATGGTTCCTAAGGATTTTACCAGAGCTATTATTATCCCTATTTTCTAAAAAGGTGATCGCAGTTCTTGTGATAACTATAGGGGTATCAGCCTACTCTCTGTTCCAGGTAAAGTTCTTTCCATGATTGTGCTTAATAGAATTAAGAATCTGGTTGACAGGCAATTGCGTGATGAGCAATGTGGATTCAGAAGTGGTAGGGGATGTGTGGATCAGATATTTTCACTTAGGCAGATTCTTGAGAAATGTTTAGAGTTTCAGAAACCTTTGGTTGCTAGCTTTGTTGATTTCAAAAAGGCTTTCGACTCTGTTAATCGTCATAATTTGTGGTTGATTGTGAAATCATGTTCTATTAGGACTAGTAGGGTACTGATTAAGAAGACAAGTTAGTTAACATAATGAAGGCTCTCTATAATAACACTGAGTCGTGTGTGAGAGTTGGTATGGCTTGTAGCAATTGGTTTAGCATTACGTCTGGTGTTCGACAAGGGTGCATTTTGTCTCCTTTTCTCTTTAGCTTGGTTATTGATTATGTTATGCGAAATTCACTTCAAGGGAAAGATTTTTTGCCTTAAATGGACTGGAGATACGAAAATTTCTGATTTAGATTATGCTGATGATTTAGCCCTTTTGGCAAATGATGTTGATGAGATGAACTCTTTCATTCGAGCTGTTGATGAGACTGGTAGTAAAGTAGGTTTGGTTATAAACAGAGAGAAAACTAAAGTGATGAAAATTGGTCAGGCAGGCTGTGATTCAGTTAATCTGAATGGTTGCAGTCTTGAGCAGGTGTCACAGTTTAATTATCTTGGGAGCTATGTAACAGATAATGGTGATGTGCGGCATGAGATTAACAGACGAATAGGGATTGCTGCCGGGACTTATAAGAATCTAGGGAGATTGTGGAGAAATTGGCGTATATACCTAAAGACTAAAATTAGACTGTATAATAGTTTGGTTCTTTCTAGGGTTAGTTATAGCAGTGAAACTTGGACACTTTGTAAACAAGATAACAGGAAACTAGATGCTTTTGATTCCAGATGCTTACGCAGTATCTTGGGCATTAGGTGGTTCAACTTTGTAACTAATGATGAGATTAGGCAAAGGAGTCTGCAACCTCCTTTAAACAGCATATTGTGCAGAGAGAGACTCCATTGGTCTGGCCATGGATAATTATAGATTGGCGAATAGGGTTATGAACAGTGTGCCTAAAGACTTGAGAAAGAGGGGGAGACCTAGGATGCGGTGGGCAGACAATGTCAAACAGGACCTTGTTAGAATTGGTGTGCAGTGGCCAGATGCAGTAGATGTAGCTCAGGGCAGACTTGCTTGGAGAACTAATTTGCACAGTCTGATTGGACCTCCGTAGCCCATGGCTGCTTGAGGATGATGATGATGATGATGATATTATTATATATTACTAATTTCTAAAAAAATTGTTGCCAGATATTTTTTCTGAATTCTGTAATTAACCATAGTGTTCGGATACTATTTTGGGCGACTGTACATGATACCATAACACTAACAACTTGCAACTAAGGATGCAAGAAAACAAAAAAGAAAGGAACCTTATTGAAAATACATGTAAAAAAAAACTGTGTTTTTCACATTAATAAAAAAAATGCCTCCGACAAGAAAAGAAAACGCAAAAAAAAATCAAGATTACTCTCGTTAAGGAAAAATAATTAATATTTCGGTACACCTGATATTATTCAACATAAAATCGATTGTGAGATAAATTTTTACAAGAGGTTTCACAGTGCACGTTAGAACGCGCTTTAAGACTTGGATGGGAAGTTGCCACCTGTCTCTTATGAGCAGTCCAGTGGGTCTCCATTCCTTCGCTGAGCCATCGGAGTCCTTGTGACCTGGCCATTCACCCTTTTGGAGGCAAAAAAAATTCCTTTCAGAAGTAAAACACACTGACTGCAACTTCCGATTCATTCCGTCTGGATCGGATATATAAAAGCAAGGACCAGCATGACACTTATAATTGCACCTCTGGCATTCCCTTTCGCAGTAATCGTTGTTTGCATTAGCAATTAGCGCGAATTAATTGGCGGTTAGCCAGGTAGCCTCGTGTCTTTTTTATTCTTTTCTCCTAAAAGAATTCCATCGCCACTGAAAAGGTCTTTCAAACGAATCGATCTTTTTATCTTTTGCTTCGCATCTCTCTCCACAATTATTCATCAGTTATCGCCTTCTAATTAAGAAGGAGAGGAACTGATGACGATCATCTCATTAACTATTCATGTCTTTTTCATCCGCGTACTCTTTGTCATTAGCATTCTTTATCATCCTAGTTATTGATTCTAATTATTCAATCGTCACAGTAACTATAAAATTATTCAAAATATTCAAATACTAGCAACTTTCTTTTTGCAATTTAACAGATTCAGTGAACTAAGAGTGATTTTAAACAAATACCTGAACAAAAACCTGGATCATTTAGCGCATCGTGGGGTTACCATGGCACAAGAGAAGCGATGAAATATTTGGGGAATTTCGGGGACATACGTTATTTTTCCAGTTTTTTTAACAGATGTATCTCTTCTGGGGGAATATGAAATACTCTTTTCTAAACAGAATGAAGTTTATTTTTTTCTCATTTAGCGCCCTCTACCAGTGGAAATTTGAACTACTGGACAATTTGGTAAAAGCAAATTGTTATAAAATTATGAGTCAAATAATTGCTGTCCCACTACATGTTGTAATGTGTATTATTGCAAAACAGATGAATTTAAATTTTTTTTTTGCAGCGACGCATAGCTGCGAGAGACCGAAAACACCAGACGATGCACACCTGATATGTCAGATGCCCTCCTCTGAAAAATAGTGAGTTTTTACTTTTTCTTTTGCAAATTCTTAATGAAATCAAAGCTACGATACTTGCATAGCTTTTATTTTGGTAGCTGTTTGTGTAAAAGCGAGATGTTGCTATTGCCAGTGTTATGAATAACATGTGTAAATAAGGTTAAGGTTACAATATTTATCAAGCGAACGTTCGCTATGGTGGAGAATTATTTCTTCCTCTCTTATGCTAAGCCTGAATCTAACAAGTTGTATGTTAAATGAAACCTTGTGACGCGGGGAATGCTTTGGGTTATCAGACTTTCCCATCTTGCCTTCTTCTTTACCATAAAAAGGGGGAAATGTTAAAGGAGCTCTACTACTATTTCTTCCGAACCCTAGAGCTTGCAGTTACGGGTTAGGTGGAAAATTAAAACTCCTATGCGTCTTCAGTGTCATGAGCTTTCTCAAAAAAAAAAACACATTGGTGGTGTAGTGGTAGCATAACAAGCATGTTTCATGGAGACGTGGGTTCGAATCCCATTCATGGCAAAACCAATTTTTTTCAGCTCATTATTTCATGAGTTCCATGTCCTACAGGACTTATCCTGTGATTCTTTACTACTGATACATGTGTTGTTGTTTTTTTTCGTTTTGTTTTAGGGCATGATTAGTTTTATTATGACATAGTGTATTTGTGATTGCTCTATTTTTCGCAAAGTCACTCATTAATGAACAACTGGATTTAAATACTTGTCTCTTAAAACACTGATTTGTATTCCACCCCCACCTAACTGAAAATGTTTTTTTCACATTGAAACCACTTTTGATTCTCTCCATGAAAAAAATTCTTGCCGGTGTTAGAGAACACTTTTCTTTCTCGAAAGTAAGTTAACTTTCGTATCGCTGGGGCGGGGGTGGCTCAGTCGGTAGCGCGCCAGGCTCGTAATCTGTAGTTCCCAGGTTTGAGTCCCAGCTGGGTCGGCGTTGAGATTTATCTCCGCAAAATTCCCCGCCCTGCCCACGGTCAGTAGGGGACACCGATGGGCTTGGAAAGGCCGCTGTCCGTCGGATGGGACGTTAAGCCGTGTCCCGTGTGCGGGAGAGCCATACCCTGTGCACGTTAAAGAACACGCTGGATGGCCTTGACGGGAAGCTACCATCTGTCTCCCAACAGCTGTTCCAGTGGGTCCCCTCCCCCAACCTTCTCTGAGCCTTCGGGGTCCATGTGACCTGGCCATTTAGCCCATGGTGTGCAAAAAAGTGCCGCTCAGAGGTAAACAACCCAACCCAACCCTTTCGTATCGCCGAAACAGTCGCAGTCAGCATTTGCAGCGAGTGTTTCGGCGACAGTTGGGTTGTTTTACCTCTGAACGACACTTTTTGCACACCATTGGCTAAATGGCCAGGTCACAAGGACTCCGAGGGCTCAGAGAAGGTTGGGGGAGGAGACCCACTGGAACCGCTGTTAGGAGACAGATGGTAGCCTTCCGTCAAGACCATCCACCGTGTTCTTTAACGTGCACAGGGTATGGCTCTCCCACACACGGAGCTACGGCTTAACGTTCCATCCGACGGACGGCGGGCTTTCCAAGTCCATCGATGTCCCCTACTGACAGTGCACAGGGCAGGGAATTTTGCGGAGATAAATCTCAACGCTGGGACTCGAACCTGGGAACTGCAGATTTACGAGCCTGGCGCGCTACCGACTCAGCCGCCCTACCCATTCGACGATAGTAGTTGATTATAAGTGATAATATAATAATTAACTGTTTTTTTATCAAAAGAAAAAATTAAAACTGTTACCAATAAAATAAGTATATATGACATTTTAGTGTTACGTAACGCTATCTCGAATTCGAGGCCCTCTACGTAACACAATCCCACACTTGTCTTCGAGGTGCGACGTAATTTATAGACTAGACCGAATGCCACTGTGACAACCATGTGGCACGAGATCGGGCTCAAACTCTCTCTGTGTCGTATAACTCCTCGAGGCTATTTAAGACATTTCGGAAATCTTGAGCTAAATGCTTATTTAAGCGCCAAATCACCTTCATTAATTTGCACGAGAGAGAGGAGGACTTCGAAGATGATTGGATGATGTTTGCACTAGGAAGGCGATCGATTTCGAACAAGGGAATGTCATCTTCCTCGAGCAACAGAACCTGGCGCTGAAATCGCGCGGCAATAATTAGAAGGAGGATCTGGTATTAGCTGTTGATTCAGTTCGCGCAAAGATTTGTGCACTTTACCATATTAATCTGCATATTTGGAAATAGTTACTATCTTTTGGGACTAATATTAGAAAGTTTTAATAAGTTAAAAGACATTGTGACAAATATGTAAACCAAGCAGGCCTAATGAAGCAATCCAAATTTTAATCGCAATTTACTGAGTTGTAACAATAATCCATTATTACGCAAACAGCATTACATAAGTAATAACAGATCAGTATGTATATTAGATTTACTATACATCTATTTAATGATACTATTTGCAGATAACTGTCTATATTCACGTCAGTTAATTTACATGCATTTATAATCATAGGCTTTAACTCTAATTAGGATTTAACAGCTAATACCCCAGGAGCAGAATTTTGCAACAACATCTTATACAACGTATGAATAATTACGACTGAAATGGCATTCCATTCCGACTTTAATGATGCCATTATCAACTCAACTAACTAAAACGAATCACGTGCAACACGATTTCTTTCTTTATCTGTATTCGCCATTTTTGTCGCATCCTCCTCCTCCTCCTCTTTTTACGCTCCGTTCCAGATAAAGAATGGAGAGGCAAAAATCTGAAGATCAACGAAAACTCAACCAACCAATGAAAAAAGGCCAAACCCACTCGAGTTCTTGCAAGAACTACTCACAGATATAGTTCCGCCATAGCAAATAGTTCCACAGCTTATGCGAGAAATAAGTACTTTTTCTAATATGCATTATTAATATGTATTATTTATGTACAATTTTAATTTCGAAATATTGCAAAGTACAAAATGAAGCATAATTTCTTTTACACTGAAATACAAGCGACTAGAAGAACTGAGAGGTGTTTTGGTCAGGTCTTTGTTGACGTCAGCGCGCCCTCTGATAGCCCGTGTCTTCATCTCTTCACAAATCATCGAAAGTGTTAATTTCCGTTTCGACAGGATTTAGTCCTCTGTAATTCCCGAGATACTTGATTGAATGGTCCCAAATTTCAAACCCCGATTCCCCTTTGTGATTCCCATGTTGGGTGAGAAAATCAAGTTCGTAGTAGCTTAATATAACGATATCTTTTGGAATGTAAGGGATCTGACAACCGATGGGGCATTCGCGATTAGAATTTGCAAATGAGCGAAAGCTACGAGTTTTCTTTTTATATTGCGAATTTTTATTATTTATTGCGAATTTCTAACCACCTATTCAAACTATCGAATTTATATTTTGCACAGTACATTCTCATGACACTCTTAATCTTCTGCCAAAATTCCAGGTTCCTTGCCCCTTTATCTGAAGAGTTTTCGCGACCACAGAGGTTATTACAGATGTAAAACACTTCCGATAGTCTTGTTGTTCTATTCTTTACATCAGTGGTCCTCAACCTTTCATGCTTCGCGTACTCCCTGGAAATGTGTATGCAACTGGCATACCCCTTGTATAGAGAGATAAAACTATAGTTATAATATAACAATGGTTATTAAGTCTTTCTAGATCTTTTCTAGAGTACTTTTCTAGATAGATAGTTATTAAGTATTTACTAGATCTAGCGACTTTTGGGCTCTCACGGCGTATCCCAAAAACTTTTACCGCGTGCCCCACGTTGAGAACCCTTACTTTACATGAAATAGAGGATAGAGCATTCGATTATCTTTCTTGAATTCCACAACTTTCAATAATGTCACTCGCGCCGCCGCCAGAACCACAGCGACCCCAATCGGCGATATTATTTTTATTATTTCTGTCAGTTGGTTATAGAAATATTTTGGTGTTATATTTAATTATCTATTGGTAATTAATTGAGGACTGTAGTTTTTTTAGTTGGGTGCCTCAGTACCCAACTGAACGTGCAGTACGTGATCCAGCTTATGACAAAGAAACTTCAAAAGTTTTAACGTGAGATATATAAGATAGTTAAACTAATGAAAAAAGTATAATTATATTTTTAGAAGATTATTTTTAGAGGATTATTTATTTGTGTTTTACAGTGGGAAATTTTTTAGGGTGTAATTTTAGTAATTTTTAATGGATTGATGTATTGAGTGGGTAAATGAATGAAAAAATGTCTCATGGCTGACAGATGCAATTCTCAGATTCTATGTCAACATTACATTTAGTTACATCCATTTTATCTTACAATTGCAGGGGCGGGGGTGGCTCAGTCGGTAGCGCGCCAGGCTCGTAATCTGTAGTTCCCAGCTTCGAGTCCCAGCTGGGTCAGCGTTGAGATTAATCCCCGCAAAATTCCCCGCCCTGCCCACGGTCAGTAGGGGACACCGATGGGCTTGGAAAGGCCGCCGTCCGTCGGATGGGACGTTAAGCCGTGGCCCGTGTGCGGGAGAGACATACCCTGTGCACGTTAAAGAACACGCTGGATGGCCTTGACGGGAGGCTACCATCTGTCTCCCAACAGCTGTTCCAGTGGGTCCCCTTCCCCAACCTTCTCTGAGCCTTCGGGATCCATGTGACCTGACCATTTAGCCCATGGTGTGCAAAAAAAGTGCCGCTCAGAGGTAAAACAACCCAATGTTAAAGAACACGCTGGATGGCCTTGACGGGAGGTTACCATCTGTCTCCCAACAGCTGTTCCAGTGGGTCCCCTCCCCCAACCTTCTCTGAGCCTTCGGGGTCCATGTGACCTGGCCATTTAGCCCATGGTGTGCAAAAAAGTGCCGCTCAGAGGTAAAACAACCCAACCGAACCTTACAATTGCAACACAATAAATTATACGATCTTACAGGTTTGTGATTCAGAATTTTCAACCATCATACCTTACTATAGATTTATTTTTATGCAATGTTTCATTAACAATCGCAGTTGTAATTAATTTATGCATACCGATATATAGATCTATATCTTAATATGGTATTACATTTCATTATTATTTTGTATTTACATTTTCATTTTCATTAGGATTGTCTGGAAAAAAAAAAGTCGTGACTCTTCCACGAGAGTAAAAAAAAATTCTTTGTGCAATTTTATTTCATATTTTTGTAAGTTTCAATGAAAAACGAATCATGTATTCAATTTCAGTAAGTTTCTATATTGATAATGAAATCATTAAATAAACATTCACTGAATATAAAAGTTAAATAATGCGATTAAGAATAAATAAGAAAGAAAAACTCTGCACTGGGTATAAAGCAAGAATGGAAAATAATATTGATTTTTGGGCAGCAAAATATGGTCACAATTAAGGTTTCCAGACACCAGGGTTCTAAAAGGAGGACAAAAAAGCTAGAAATGGAGTCAAAAGAATACAAGGTTACAATTTGTGAAATAAATAAGTTTGTTTTACCCAATTTCTTTAAAAAATATAATGTGCCAATTTTTATTCTTACACTATTATTAACTTCCTTCGCATTTTTTTCTCAAAAAATTTCTTTCTTTTTTTTTACCCAATAAATTAGTACACATTATTTGGAAATGTAATTAGAATATAATTTCATTCCATAGTGTCCCACATTAATAAAGCCATTTCGTTTTTTATGGTTCTGCTGATTCATTGCATACATCTCGAAACTGATGCATCGTGTTATAGGTTGTTTTCCTTCTTTTAAACCGTAATTAATCATGTATTTCATTTCTTAATAATAACGATTTTCTTTCCCCTATTTGGTTTGGCCGTGATCGTATGTCATTACGTGATCGTATAGCATTTCCTCGTTAACCAATTCATAGCCCAACATCCCACACATTTATTTACAGAGCTAATTAACACAATTATGTTAACAAGAACACATTCTTCGGTTTCAACAACTTACAGTATATCTTTGTACATATGCTGCGCTGCCTACTCTAAAACTAGCAAATCTTTTTCTACACCTACTAGACCTAACATCATCACATTCCTACCTCACAAGCCGTTGACCGTGCCTGATTTCCTCGAGAGCCAGGCGACCAACAAGAAAACGTGACTTGCTCCTCCGAGTCTCTGGAGCCAAGTGTCTATCGTCTCTGCTCTCTCAGACACAAAAATAATAATCAAAAGTCATTCCGAGCCCGTGATTGGCTCTCTCAACTCTCCGCTAGGGGGGGGTGTAGGGGGCCAGACGAAAAATGGAAACTTCTCGTCGTGTCATCCTTGTCCCGCAACTACGTGACTGACCTTCATGGGACCGTTGTGCCGTGAGCTGGTGGGAGCCCTTTCAGGGTTGTCAGTCAGAGAGGCAGTCCTGGCGCCAGACTCCTCAATCTCAAAGGTGAATCACTGATGCGTGGCGCTTCCCTTTGGAGACGCTAGTCCGGATTAAACTGGTCCGTCGACAGGTAAGTGGTTCGGCTCTGTTGGGATGTGCGGGGCGGGGGTGGCTCAGTCGGTAGCGCGCCAGGCTTGTAATCTGTAGTTCCCAGGTTCGAGTCGCAGCTGGGTCAGCGTTGAGATTTATCTCCGCAAAATTCCCCGCCCTGCCCACGGTCAGTAGGGGACACCGATGGGCTTGAAAAGGCCGCCGTCTGTCGGATGGGACTGTAAGCCCTGGGACCATGTGCGGGAGTGAGCCATACCCTGTGCACGTTAAAGAACACGCTGGATGGCCTTGATGGGAGGCTACCATCTGTCTCCCAACAGCTGTTCCAGTGGGTCCCCTCCCCCAACCTTCTCTGAGCCTTCGGGGTCCATGTGACCTGGCCATTTAGCCCATGGTGTGCAAAAAAGTGCCGCTCAGAGGTAAAACAACGCAACCCAACTGTTGGGATGTGCATCAAAGGAATGCTCCGCGGTAGATGCGCACTGAGCGGCTTATCCTCTTTGGTAATCCCTCCTGCATGGCGCCGCTCGAATATCAAGGGGTATCGAATATCAAGGTATATCCTGATGTAGGAATGTGATGATGTTAGGTCGTTCTGCGTGACCTAGGCAAATTCACGCAGAACAATCGGAATATAACTGATTTATGCAAAATCTCTTCCACTGCCATGTGTCATTAGATTGATGAAATTAGTCGGAGTCATCAGTCTCTTTTAAGCAGCATATTGTGCAGAGAGAGACTCCATTGGTTTGGCCATGTTGCCCGTATGAATAATTATAGACTGGCGAATAGGGTTATGAACAGTGTGCCTAAAGGCCTCATAAAGAAGGGGAGACCTAGGATGCGGTGGGCAGACAATGTCAAACAGGACCTTGTTAGAATTGGTGTGCAGTGGCCAAATGCAGTAGATGTAGCTCAGGACAGATATGCTTGGAGAACTAAATTGCACGGTCTGGTTGGACCTCCGTAACCCATGGCTGCTTTAAGATTAGGTTTGTCTTTCTGACTGTCAATAAACATACTTATCAAGCATTGGAACCAATTAAAATGCCAAGTAAAGAAAAAAACTTCATCAATTGTAAATATAAGTTCTCATTTAGGAAATCATATTCGAAAATGCACTTTAGTTAAGTGTTTCTTTTTATTAATTAGAAATAGTGTTTAAGGTTAATGCATCATGTTATTATGAATAGCTCAATATCTTGGAAGTGATTGGCATGCAAAGAAAATTCGCCTTGCCGGATTTGTAAAATTATCCATGAAATAATCAGAGATCAGAAGAATTCAGTCGCGAGCACTGATTAAGGTCCCGAGAGTTTCTTCCTCGTGACGCAGGCATTCGAGCTATTTCTTGCTCCTTTCATTATCCAGGGATCGTTTGCAAACGAAAGTGCGTCGTTAATTGTTGCCTAGCAACGATCTCGAACTTGACAGATTTCGCCGAGTAGTCTTTAATTAAAACGCTTCTGAACACAGCTTAAGGAATCAAGGGAGGTAATTTAAAACTTGAATGGCGTCATTAAACATGTCGAAACAAGGCGATTCCAATATCTGACTAAAAATTTGGTTATGGAACTAGAATATGCAGATTTTGCTTTCATAACACTCCATTTATAAACATTTCTTTTGAACCATATGAAGGTTTTTAACTGAAAAAGTAACAGTTTAGTTTAAACCGATAATAATTTGTTGCAACTGATTTCTTTTCGTCCAAGTTAATGCAGTTATGAAGCAGATTTGAAGGAATTTAGATAGATTAACTTCACATACACACAAATAGCCCTCAAAGGTATATCTTTGTCAACAACTTCTGAATTAATTTGCCTTTTGACAATATACACAGTGATATCAGAATAATATGACCACTTACCATAGTCATATGGTAGGTGGTCATATTATCGGGACAACTATATACATATACTGTGTTAGGTGGTCATATTATTCTGATACGACTGTGTATTTCATTTATTTCATTGAATGAAGCAGTATGATCTTTTAAACAACTGTTGAGAATCAAAATATGCAAAATGTGGAATTAATCTTTTCTGAAAAGAACAATTATTAGTAGTTAAAGTAAACTGTTGCTTTGTATGCAAGACATAGTTTTTTCAGTTTTAAAATTTGTCTTTAAATTTACTTACTTTTACTGCGGCATTTGTTTTTTAAATTATATCTTTTATTCATTACTAAAGGGAAGTTTATTTGCCACACGCACAAAAAAAATCTACTTTTCGTCTTTCCAAAAGATTCGACGCATCCTAACCGTTTTCTTACTCTCCTTCTAGCACGTGCACTGCCAGCTGTCGACCCGGCTTCCAGTTCCCCGACGGCAGCGAGAGCTTGACCCTCGAGTGCTCGCGATGGAATGGACTCTGGGCTCCGTACAGGAATTTCCCGGAATGCTCACGTGAGTTGCATCCGACGATCCCTTCTCCCGTCTCGAATTCAATTCCCTCGCTCTTATTGGCCCTTTCAAAACAAGAACCCGTTCGAAAGAGGGACTTGGCACGAGCATTGATGTTGAAGTTACCGCAACTGGGAAAAAGCTTGCTTGTGCTCCAGTTGCGGTAACTCCTTGCTTGTGCTTTTAAAATTTCTAAAAAATTCAAAATAATCGAGATTATTCAATAATTTAGCAACAAGATTAAGCAAAGTCTGTCAACATCAGCTACTGATGCTTTACCTCATACATATGAAATGAAGTAAAGTGCGTACTGTTCAAGCATCTTGACTTTCTTCAGATGCATAATCTTATTCCATATGAACAATTTGGTTTCATGGCAATCCATCTTGGATGGATTTAGTTTCACTCCTCTACAGTGCAATTACGTCACTGTATTAACAATTGAGCTACATCAATTGACGCTGATAATCCGATCGACGTTATTCATATAGATTTCGAAAAAGGCTTAGATAAAGTAAAGCGATCGTTCGTCTTCGATACCCTTTTTAGACCCGGAATCCCCCAGATCATCGTAAGATTAATCTGGGCATTATTTTCCAACTTCTCTCAACAAATAAGAGTCGAAGATGCTCTCTCTCCAATCAATGAGGTCAGCAGTGGTGTTCAAGGATCCGTTCTTGGGCCTGTACTTTTCGCATTCTACATATTTGCTGATGACATTAAATTTTATTCCAATTCTGCTTCTTTAGACATTTGTCGTTCCATTCAGCTTGCATGCTACAGCATCGATGATTGGAGTTTATCATACCAGTTTCTGCAGACAAAACAATTATCATGCACTTGGGTTGCAGCAATCAGAAGCAAAATTGTTATCAGTGGTTACCGAATCATCAGTGTATCATCTCAGTCAGATTAGGGCGTTACATTTCTTTTTCTTTACACTACCAAAACATCACCAAAAAAGCCAATCATGTCGCCTTCACGATTTTGCTTTGCTATAGGAAGTGCAACAGGTCCACTCTTTTCAAGGCATTCACCACTTTTGTTTCGCCTATTCTTGAATATGAATCTCCTATCTGGTCTCCCTACATGATCTCTGACATTGGTCTAGATGAACGTCCACTCAGATGGTTTAGTAAGGGACTACCTGGACTGTCCAACGGAAACTACGAGGAGCGACTGAAAGTGGATGGAGGTTAGTTCACAATCTAAAAATCTGTTATAAAATCATTAACAACCTTCTCTATTCAAATCCTACCGTTAATTCGTATCTTGGACTCCAGCAGAACGAGGAGGCATCCTCGGTGTATACATACTCTTCATGCAAGAATAAACTGTAAGTATCATTCCTTCATATGCCGAGTTGGTCGTATTTGGAACTCTCTATCTCTTGATGTTGTGTTGGCCCCAACTTTGCGAATTTTTAAAAATCTCCTAAATACAGTCGACTTTGCCAAATTTCTAAAATGTTTTAAGTTTTAACCTTCTTCATTATTCTTATTTTTTTAATTATATGTTCTCGATGTATGTATCATATTGTAAACCACAATGAGTGTGAACCACATTTTAAATATTTCACTGTTTCTGATGTCTTGAGCCGTGTTAGCATACATTTCTGTGCCTTACTCTCAATAAATACATATATATATATAACGAAGTGTAATATTTTTAGAGGAATCTCAGATAAGACTTAGAGTGATCCTATTAGAAAGCAGACGATTGACTTTTGTTTTTGAACTTAAATTCGAAACAGAAAGAATGCAATTCTCATCTGTACCGGGATTCCGAATGAAAAGGATCGCTATTGCTAGATTTGGCTGTTACAATAAATGCTCGCTGTTACCAACCACCCTCGGTTTGTAAAACCATTTAGTCTACACGAAATTAAATGGTAATCTTGTGTCATTCCCCCCCCCCCACCTCAATCCATAGAAAAGTGATTTTAATTTTTTTATCCTGTCGATTGATTCGATTAAATCTGCTCGATTTAATCTGATGATTAAATCTGTCGATTGATCTGATTTAAACCAGATTTCAGCCTGTTTTAAATTAAACTGACGGATGAACGGAGGGGGGGGGGGAGAACACACACTAAGTGCTTTATGCACATTACTGTGAAGTGGGAATACATCCCTAAATTTAAAAAGATTTTGTCTCAGCAGTTAAGACATTCTTTATATATTCGACTGTTTGTTTTAATCGATAGAAGTTACTAAAATAACCATAAATAAGTTTTTTTTGTTGTTTTTCACTTAATGCCTGGATTAGGATTTAAATCAGTTAAAGTAATATTTTGCTATCTTTCTGTTTCCAGTAATCAGCTGCATTGATTTTTCTCTGTAAGGGATTTAGAGCGAAAATTAAATATCTGGCCGAATATTTTTCATTAAGTGAACAATATTTGAAACATTTCTCAAATCAAAAGCAGTACGTTAAGATAATAGTAATGCTAATAGCATCCTAAACCACATCCTCACAAATAAGGGATGACTGAATTCGATTCGTTTTCTTTATTTCCAAAGAACTGAAATGTCATCAACAGATCCCTATCCACGTGAACACGTTCAACGAAATCTTCTCCCAAAAATCGATTACCAAGCAGAAGCACAATGCAAATTGAATTCAGATTTATTCTGTTGACTCTGCTTTCAGACGTTTTAATGCATCCCTGTGAAATGCTAATTACCATCGATGAATCTTAATTTCTCTTGCAGCGTCTTCGGAACACCTCCAAGGCCATTATGCAGAACAGAGTGAGTATGGATTCATCACTTAACCCTCTTTTCTTATTGCCTGTCTTGTCTTGAATGTCATTTTCCGTTACTTTGTATCATAGTCATCGGAAAAAAATAAACAATCTTCGTAACACTTTTTTGCACATTCCAACAAAACATACTTCAACGGAAGTCGCACACGCCAACAAAAAATTCCTCAAACCAAAGTCTAATATTCCAATAAAAAGCACTCCAACCAAATTCTGTATTCTAACTAAAAAAGCACTCCAACCAAGTTCTCTATTCTAACTAAAAAAGCACTCCAACCAAATTCTGTATTCTAACTAAAAAAGCACGCCAACCAAGTTCTCTATTCTAACTAAAAAAGCACTCCAACCAAATTCTGTATTCTAACTAAAAAAGCACTCCAACCAAGTTCTCTATTCTAACTAAAAAAGCACTAAAACCAAATTCTGTATTCTAACTAAAAAAGCACTCCAACCAAGTTCTCTATTCTAACTAAAAAAGCACTCCAACCAAGTTCTCTATTCTAACTAAAAAAGCACTCCAACCAAATTCTGTATTCTAACTAAAAAAGCACTCCAACCAAGTTCTCTATTCTAACTAAAAAAGCACTCCAACCAAGTTCTCTATTCTAACTAAAAAAGCACTCCAACCAAGTTCTCTATTCTAACTAAAAAAGCACTCCAACCAAGTTCTCTATTCTAACTAAAAAAGCACTCCAACCAAATAATCACAATCCAACGAAAACCATTCCAATAAAGGTATTGAATGACAACAAAAAAGTACTCCAACAATAGCATCGAATACACAAAACCTACTACTACAAAAGTATCATATTTCAACGAGAAATACTCCAACACAAGCATCGCATTCCAACAAAAAAGTACTATAACAAAAGCATTGCATTTCAACAATAGCATCGCATTTCCACAACACGTATTCCAGCAAAAGTATAGCTTCCCAACAAAAAATACTCCAACACAAGAATCGCATTCCAACAAAAAAGTACTGTAACAAAAGCATTGCATTTCAACAATAGCATCGCATTCACACAAAACGTACTCCAAAAAAAGTATCGCATTAAAAAAATACTCCAACACAAGCATCGCATTCCAACAAAAAAGTACTATAACAAAAGCATTGCATTTCAACAATAGCATCGCATTCACACAAAACGTACTCCAAAAAAGTATCGCATTAAAAAAATGCTCCAACACAAGCATCGCATTAAAAAAATGCTCCAACACAAGCATCGCATTCCAACAAAAAAGTACTATAACAAAAGCTTGCATTTCAACAATAGCATCGCATTTCCACAACACATATTCCAGCAAAAGTATAGCTTCCCAACAAAAAATACTCCAACACAAGCATCGCATTCCAACAAAAAAGTACTGTAACAAAAGCATTGCATTTCAACAATAGCATCGCATTCACACAAAACGTACTCCAAAAAAGTATCGCATTAAAAAAATACTCCAACACAAGCATCGCATTCCAACAAAAAAGTACTATAGCAAAAGCATTGCATTTCAACAATAGCATCGCATTTCCACAACACGTATTCCAGCAAAAGTATAGCTTCCCAACAAAAAATACTCCAACACAAGCATCGCATTCCAACAAAAAAGTACTGTAACAAAAGCATTGCATTTCAACAATAGCATCGCATTCACACAAAACGTACTCCAAAAAAAGTATCGCATTAAAAAAATACTCCAACACAAGCATCGCATTCCAACAAAAAAGTACTGTAACAAAAGCATTGCATTTCAACAATAGCATCGCATTCACACAAAACGTACTCCAAAAAAAGTATCGCATTAAAAAAATGCTCCAACACAAGCATCGCATTCCAACAAAAAAGTACTATAACAAAAGCATTGCATTTCAACAATAGCATCGCATTTCCACAACACTTATTCCAGCAAAAGTATAGCTTCCCAACAAAAAATACTCCAACACAAGCATCGCATTCCAACAAAAAAGTACTGTAACAAAAGCATTGCATTTCAACAATAGCATCGCATTCACACAAAACGTACTCCAAAAAAGTATCGCATTAAAAAAATGCTCCAACACAAGCATCGCATTCCAACAAAAAAGTACTATAACAAAAGCATTGCATTTCAACAATAGCATCGCATTTCCACAACACGTATTCCAGCAAAAGTATAGCTTCCCAACAAAAAATACTCCAACACAAGCATCGCATTCCGACAAAAAGTACTATAACAAAAGCATTGCATTTCAACAATAGCATCGCATTCACACAAAACGTACTCCAAAAAAGTATCGCATTAAAAAAATGCTCCAACACAAGCATCGCATTCCAACAAAAAAGTACTATAGCAAAAGCATTGCATTTCAACAATAGCATCGGATTTCCACAACACGTATTCCAGCAAAAGTATAGCTTCCCAACAAAAAATACTCCAACACAAGCATCGCATTCCAACAAAAAAGTACTATAACAAAAGCATTGCATTTCAACAATAGCATCGCATTTCCACAACACGTATTCCAGCAAAAGTATAGCTTCCCAACAAAAAATACTCCAACACAAGCATCGCATTCCAACAAAAAGGTACTGTAACAAAAGCATTGCATTTCAACAATAGCATCGCATTCACACAAAACGTACTCCAAAAAAAGTATCGCATTAAAAAAATACTCCAACACAAGCATCGCATTCCAACAAAAAAGTACTATAACAAAAGCATTGCATTTCAACAATAGCATCGCATTTCCACAACACGTATTCCAGCAAAAGTATAGCTTCCCAACAAAAAATACTCCAACACAAGCATCGCATTCCGACAAAAAGTACTATAATAAAAGCATTGCATTTCAACAATAGCATCGCATTCACACAAAACGTACTCCAAAAAAGTATCGCATTAAAAAAATGCTCCAACACAAGCATCGCATTCCAACAAAAAAGTACTATAGCAAAAGCATTGCATTTCAACAATAGCATCGCATTTCCACAACACGTATTCCAGCAAAAGTATAGCTTCCCAACAAAAAATACTCCAACACAAGCATCGCATTCCGACAAAAAAGTACTATAACAAAAGCATTGCATTTCAACAATAGCATCGCATTTCAACAACACGTATTCCAGCAAAAGTATAGCTTCCCAACAAAAAATACTCCAACACAACCATCGCATTCCAACAAAAAAGTACTGTAACAAAAGCATTGCATTTCAACAATAGCATCGCATTCACACAAAACGTACTCCAAAAAAGGTATCGCATTAAAAAAATACTCCAACACAAGCATCGCATTCCAACAAAAAAGTACTATAGCAAAAGCATTGCATTTCAACAATAGCATCACATTTCCACAACACGTATTCCAGCAAAAGTATAGCTTCCCAACAAAAAATACTCCAACACAAGCATCGCATTCCGACAAAAAAGTACTATAACAAAAGCATTGCATTTCAACAATAGCATCGCATTTCCACAACACGTATTCCAGCAAAAGTATAGCTTCCCAACAAAAAATACTCCAACACAAGCATCGCATTCCGACAAAAAGTACTATAACAAAAGCATTGCATTTCAACAATAGCATCGCATTCACACAAAACGTACTCCAAAAATGTATCGCATTAAAAAAATGCTCCAACACAATTATCGCATTCCAACAAAAAAGTACTATAGCAAAAGCATTGCATTTCAACAATAGCATCGCATTTCCACAACACGTATTCCAGCAAAAGTATAGCTTCCCAACAAAAAATACTCCAACACAAGCATCGCATTCCAACAAAAAAGTACTATAACAAAAGCATTGCATTTCAACAATAGCATCGTATTTCCACAACACGTATTCCAGCAAAAGTATAGCTTCCCAACAAAAAATACTCCAACACAAGCATCGCATTCCGACAAAAAGTACTATAATAAAAGCATTGCATTTCAACAATAGCATCGCATTCATACAAAACGTACTCCAAAAAAGTATCGCATTAAAAAAATGCTCCAACACAAGCATCGCATTCCAACAAAAAAGTACTATAGCAAAAGCATTGCATTTCAACAATAGCATCGCATTTCCACAACACGTATTCCAGCAAAAGTATAACTTCCCAACAAAAAATACTCCAACACAAGCATCGCATTCCAACAAAAAAGTACTATAACAAAAGCATTGCATTTCAACAATAGCATCGCATTTCAACAACACGTATTCCAGCAAAAGTATAGCTTCCCAACAAAAAATACTCCAACACAAGCATCGCATTCCAACAAAAAAGTACTGTAACAAAAGCATTGCATTTCAACAATAGCATCGCATTTCCACAACATGTATTCCAGCAAAAGTATAGCTTCCCAACAAAAAATACTCCAACACAATCATCGCATTCCAATAAAAAACTACTATAACAAAAGCATTGCATTTCAACAATAGCATCGCATTTCCACAACATGTATTCCAGCAAAAGTATAGCTTCCCAACAAAAAATACTCCAACACAAGCATCGCATTCCAACAAAAAAGTACTGTAACAAAAGCATTGCATTTCAACAATAGCATCGCATTCACACAAAACGTACTCCAAAAAAAGTATCGCATTAAAAAATACTCCAACACAAGCATCGCATTCCAACAAAAAAGTACTATAACAAAAGCATTGCATTTCAACAATAGCATCGCATTTCCACAACACGTATTCCAGCAAAAGTATAGCTTCGCAACAAAAAATACTCCAACACAAGCATCGCATTCCAACAAAAAAGTACTATAACAAAAGCATTGCATTTCAACAATAGCATCACATTTCCACAACACGTATTCCAGCAAAAGTATAGCTTCCCAACAAAAAATACTCCAACACAAGCATCGCATTCCAACAAAAGAGTACTATAACAAAAGCATTGCATTTCAACAATAGCATCGCATTTCCACAACACGTATTCCAGCAAAAGTATAGCTTCCCAACAAAAAATACTCCAACACAAGCATCGCATTCCAACAAAAAGGTACTATAACAAAAGCATTGCATTTCAACAATAGCATCGCATTTCCACAACACGTATTCCAGCAAAAGTATAGCTTCCCAACAAAAAATACTCCAACACAAGCATCGCATTCCAACAAAAAAGTACTATAACAAAAGCATTGCATTTCAACAATAGCATCGCATTTCCACAACACGTATTCCAGCAAAAGTATAGCTTCCCAACAAAAAATACTCCAACACAAGCATCGCATTCCAACAAAAAAGTACTATAACAAAAGCATTGCATTTCAACAATAGCATCACATTTCCACAACACATATTCCAGCAAAAGTATAGCTTCCCAACAAAAAATACTCCAACACAAGCATTGCATTCCAACAAAAAAGTACTATAACAAAAGCATTGCATTTCGACAATAGCATCGCATTTCCACAACACGTATTCCAGCAAAAGTATAGCTTCCCAACAAAAAATACTCCAACACAAGCATCGCATTCCAACAAAAAAGTACTGTAACAAAAGCATTGCATTTCAACAATAGCATCGCATTCACACAAAACGTACTCCAAAAAAGTATCGCATTAAAAAAAATGCTCCAACACAATCATCGCATTCCAACAAAAAAGTACTATAACAAAAGCATTGCATTTCAACAATAGCATCGCATTTCCACAACACGTATTCCAGCAAAAGTATAGCTTCCCAACAAAAAATACTCCAACACAAGCATCGCATTCCAACAGAAAAGTACTATAACAAAAGCATTGCATTTCAACAATAGCATCGCATTTCCACAACACGTATTCCAGCAAAAGTATAGCTTCCCAACAAAAAATACTCCAACACAAGCATCGCATTCCGACAAAAAGTACTATAACAAAAGCATTGCATTTCAACAATAGCATCGCATTCACACAAAACGTACTCCAAAAAAGTATCGCATTAAAAAAATGCTCCAACACAATTATCGCATTCCAACAAAAAAGTACTATAGCAAAAGCATTGCATTTCAACAATAGCATCGCATTTCCACAACACGTATTCCAGCAAAAGTATAACTTCCCAACAAAAAATACTCCAACACAAGCATCGCATTCCAACAAAAAAGTACTATAACAAAAGCATTGCATTTCAACAATAGCATCGCATTTCAACAACACGTATTCCAGCAAAAGTATAGCTTCCCAACAAAAAATACTCCAACACAAGCATCGCATTCCAACAAAAAAGTACTGTAACAAAAGCATTGCATTTCAACAATAGCATCGCATTCACACAAAACGTACTCCAAAAAAAGTATCGCATTAAAAAAATACTCCAACACAAGCATCGCATTCCAACAAAAAAGTACTGTAACAAAAGCATTGCATTTCAACAATAGCATCGCATTTCCACAACACGTATTCCAGCAAAAGTATAGCTTCCCAACAAAAAATACTCCAACACAAGCATCGCATTCCGACAAAAAAGTACTATAACAAAAGCATTGCATTTCAACAATAGCATCGCATTTCAACAACACGTATTCCAGCAAAAGTATAGCTTCCCAACAAAAAATACTCCAACACAACCATCGCATTCCAACAAAAAAGTACTGTAACAAAAGCATTGCATTTCAACAATAGCATCGCATTCACACAAAACGTACTCCAAAAAAAGTATCGCATTAAAAAAATACTCCAACACAAGCATCGCATTCCAACAAAAAAGTACTATAGCAAAAGCATTGCATTTCAACAATAGCATCACATTTCCACAACACGTATTCCAGCAAAAGTATAGCTTCCCAACAAAAAATACTCCAACACAAGCATCGCATTCCGACAAAAAAGTACTATAACAAAAGCATTGCATTTCAACAATAGCATCGCATTTCCACAACACGTATTCCAGCAAAAGTATAGCTTCCCAACAAAAAATACTCCAACACAAGCATCGCATTCCGACAAAAAGTACTATAACAAAAGCATTGCATTTCAACAATAGCATCGCATTCACACAAAACGTACTCCAAAAATGTATCGCATTAAAAAAATGCTCCAACACAATTATCGCATTCCAACAAAAAAGTACTATAGCAAAAGCATTGCATTTCAACAATAGCATCGCATTTCCACAACACGTATTCCAGCAAAAGTATAGCTTCCCAACAAAAAATACTCCAACACAAGCATCGCATTCCAACAAAAAAGTACTATAACAAAAGCATTGCATTTCAACAATAGCATCGCATTTCCACAACACGTATTCCAGCAAAAGTATAGCTTCCCAACAAAAAATACTCCAACACAAGCATCGCATTCCGACAAAAAGTACTATAATAAAAGCATTGCATTTCAACAATAGCATCGCATTCACACAAAACGTACTCCAAAAAAGTATCGCATTAAAAAAATGCTCCAACACAAGCATCGCATTCCAACAAAAAAGTACTATAGCAAAAGCATTGCATTTCAACAATAGCATCGCATTTCCACAACACGTATTCCAGCAAAAGTATAGCTTCCCAACAAAAAATACTCCAACACAAGCATCGCATTCCAACAAAAAAGTACTATAACAAAAGCATTGCATTTCAACAATAGCATCACATTTCCACAACACGTATTCCAGCAAAAGTATAGCTTCCCAACAAAAAATACTCCAACACAAGCATCGCATTCGAACAAAAAAGTACTATAGCAAAAGCATTGCATTTCAACAATAGCATCGCATTTCCACAACACGTATTCCAGCAAAAGTATAGCTTCCCAACAAAAAATACTCCAACAGAAGCATCGCATTCCGACAAAAAGTACTATAACAAAAGCATTGCATTTCAACAATAGCATAGCATTCACACAAAACGTACTCCAAAAAAGTATCGCATTAAAAAAATGCTCCAACACAAGCATCGCATTCCAACAAAAAAGTACTATAGCAAGAGCATTGCATTTCAACAATAGCATCGCATTTCCACAACACGTATTCCAGCAAAAGTATAGCTTCCCAACAAAAAATACTCCAACACAATCATCGCATTCCAATAAAAAAGTACTATAACAAAAGCATTGCATTTCAACAATAGCATCGCATTTCCACAACATGTATTCCAGCAAAAGTATAGCTTCCCAACAAAAAATACTCCAACACAAGCATCGCATTCCAACAAAAAAGTACTGTAACAAAAGCATTGCATTTCAACAATAGCATCGCATTCACACAAAACGTACTCCAAAAAAAGTATCGCATTAAAAAAATACTCCAACACAAGCATCGCATTCCAACAAAAAATTACTATAACAAAAGCATTGCATTTCAACAATAGCATCGCATTTCCACAACACGTATTCCAGCAAAAGTATAGCTTCGCAACAAAAAATACTCCAACACAAGCATCGCATTCCAACAAAAAAGTACTATAACAAAAGCATTGCATTTCAACAATAGCATCACATTTCCACAACACGTATTCCAGCAAAAGTATAGCTTCCCAACAAAAAATACTCCAACACAAGCATCGCATTCCAACAAAAAAGTACTATAACAAAAGCATTGCATTTCAACAATAGCATCGCATTTCCACAACACGTATTCCAGCAAAAGTATAGCTTCCCAACAAAAAATACTCCAACACAAGCATCGCATTCCAACAAAAAGGTACTATAACAAAAGCATTGCATTTCAACAATAGCATCGCATTTCCACAACACGTATTCCAGCAAAAGTATAGCTTCCCAACAAAAAATACTCCAACACAAGCATCGCATTCCAACAAAAAATTACTATAACAAAAGCATTGCATTTCAACAATAGCATCGCATTTCCACAACACGTATTCCAGCAAAAGTATAGCTTCCCAACAAAAAATACTCCAACACAAGCATCGCATTCCAACAAAAAAGTACTATAACAAAAGCATTGCATTTCAACAATAGCATCACATTTCCACAACACATATTCCAGCAAAAGTATAGCTTCCCAACAAAAAATACTCCAACACAAGCATTGCATTCCAACAAAAAAGTACTATAACAAAAGCATTGCATTTCGACAATAGCATCGCATTTCCACAACACGTATTCCAGCAAAAGTATAGCTTCCCAACAAAAAATACTCCAACACAAGCATCGCATTCCAACAAAAAAGTACTGTAACAAAAGCATTGCATTTCAACAATAGCATCGCATTCACACAAAACGTACTCCAAAAAAGTATCGCATTAAAAAAAATGCTCCAACACAATCATCGCATTCCAACAAAAAAGTACTATAACAAAAGCATTGCATTTCAACAATAGCATCGCATTTCCACAACACGTATTCCAGCAAAAGTATAGCTTCCCAACAAAAAATACTCCAACACAAGCATCGCATTCCAACAAAAAAGTACTATAACAAAAGCATTGCATTTCAACAATAGCATCACATTTCCACAACACATATTCCAGCAAAAGTATAGCTTCCCAACAAAAAATACTCCAACACAAGCATTGCATTCCAACAAAAAAGTACTATAACAAAAGCATTGCATTTCGACAATAGCATCGCATTTCCACAACACGTATTCCAGCAAAAGTATAGCTTCCCAACAAAAAATACTCCAACACAAGCATCGCATTCCAACAAAAAAGTACTGTAACAAAAGCATTGCATTTCAACAATAGCATCGCATTCACACAAAACGTACTCCAAAAAAGTATCGCATTAAAAAAAATGCTCCAACACAATCATCGCATTCCAACAAAAAAGTACTATAACAAAAGCATTGCATTTCAACAATAGCATCACATTTCCACAACACATATTCCAGCAAAAGTATAGCTTCCCAACAAAAAATACTCCAACACAAGCATCGCATTCCAACAAAAAAGTACTATAACAAAAGCATTGCATTTCGACAATAGCATCGCATTTCCACAACACGTATTCCAGCAAAAGTATAGCTTCCCAACAAAAAATACTCCAACACAAGCATCGCATTCCAACAAAAAAGTACTGTAACAAAAGCATTGCATTTCAACAATAGCATCGCATTCACACAAAACGTACTCCAAAAAAGTATCGCATTAAAAAAAATGCTCCAACACAATCATCGCATTCCAACAAAAAAGTACTATAACAAAAGCATTGCATTTCAACAATAGCATCGCATTTCCACAACACGTATTCCAGCAAAAGTATAGCTTCCCAACAAAAAATACTCCAACACAAGCATCGCATTCCAACAGAAAAGTACTATAACAAAAGCATTGCATTTCAACAATAGCATCGCATTTCCACAACACGTATTCCAGCAAAAGTATAGCTTCCCAACAAAAAATACTCCAACACAAGCATCGCATTCCGACAAAAAGTACTATAACAAAAGCATTGCATTTCAACAATAGCATCGCATTCACACAAAACGTACTCCAAAAAAGTATCGCATTAAAAAAATGCTCCAACACAATTATCGCATTCCAACAAAAAAGTACTATAACAAAAGCATTGCATTTCAACAATAGCATCACATTTCCACAACACGTATTCCAGCAAAAGTATAGCTTCCCAACAAAAAATACTCCAACACAAGCATCGCATTCCAACAAAAAAGTACTATAACAAAAGCATTGCATTTCAACAATAGCATCGCATTTCCACAACACGTATTCCAGCAAAAGTATAGCTTCCCAACAAAAAATACTCCAACACAAGCATCGCATTCCAACAAAAAGGTACTATAACAAAAGCATTGCATTTCAACAATAGCATCGCATTTCCACAACACGTATTCCAGCAAAAGTATAGCTTCCCAACAAAAAATACTCCAACACAAGCATCGCATTCCAACAAAAAAGTACTATAACAAAAGCATTGCATTTCAACAATAGCATCGCATTTCCACAACACGTATTCCAGCAAAAGTATAGCTTCCCAACAAAAAATACTCCAACACAAGCATCGCATTCCAACAAAAAAGTACTATAACAAAAGCATTGCATTTCAACAATAGCATCACATTTCCACAACACATATTCCAGCAAAAGTATAGCTTCCCAACAAAAAATACTCCAACACAAGCATTGCATTCCAACAAAAAAGTACTATAACAAAAGCATTGCATTTCGACAATAGCATCGCATTTCCACAACACGTATTCCAGCAAAAGTATAGCTTCCCAACAAAAAATACTCCAACACAAGCATCGCATTCCAACAAAAAAGTACTGTAACAAAAGCATTGCATTTCAACAATAGCATCGCATTCACACAAAACGTACTCCAAAAAAGTATCGCATTAAAAAAAATGCTCCAACACAATCATCGCATTCCAACAAAAAAGTACTATAACAAAAGCATTGCATTTCAACAATAGCATCGCATTTCCACAACACGTATTCCAGCAAAAGTATAGCTTCCCAACAAAAAATACTCCAACACAAGCATCGCATTCCAACAAAAAAGTACTATAACAAAAGCATTGCATTTCAACAATATCATCACATTTCCACAACACATATTCCAGTAAAAGTATAGCTTCCCAACAAAAAATACTCCAACACAAGCATCGCATTCCAACAAAAAAGTACTATAACAAAAGCATTGCATTTCAACAATAGCATCACATTTCCACAACACATATTCCAGCAAAAGTATAGCTTCCCAACAAAAAATACTCCAACACAAGCATTGCATTCCAACAAAAAAGTACTATAACAAAAGCATTGCATTTCGACAATAGCATCGCATTTCCACAACACGTATTCCAGCAAAAGTATAGCTTCCCAACAAAAAATACTCCAACACAAGCATCGCATTCCAACAAAAAAGTACTGTAACAAAAGCATTGCATTTCAACAATAGCATCGCATTCACACAAAACGTACTCCAAAAAAGTATCGCATTAAAAAAATGCTCCAACACAATTATCGCATTCCAACAAAAAAGTACTATAACAAAAGCATTGCATTTCAACAATAGCATCACATTTCCACAACACGTATTCCAGCAAAAGTATAGCTTCCCAACAAAAAATACTCCAACACAAGCATCGCATTCCAACAAAAAAGTACTATAACAAAAGCATTGCATTTCAGCAATAGCATCGCATTTCCACAACACGTATTCCAGCAAAAGTATAGCTTCCCAACAAAAAATACTCCAACACAAGCATCGCATTCCAACAAAAAGGTACTATAACAAAAGCATTGCATTTCAACAATAGCATCGCATTTCCACAACACGTATTCCAGCAAAAGTATAGCTTCCCAACAAAAAATACTCCAACACAAGCATCGCATTCCAACAAAAAAGTACTATAACAAAAGCATTGCATTTCAACAATAGCATCGCATTTCCACAACACGTATTCCAGCAAAAGTATAGCTTCCCAACAAAAAATACTCCAACACAAGCATCGCATTCCAACAAAAAAGTACTATAACAAAAGCATTGCATTTCAACAATAGCATCACATTTCCACAACACATATTCCAGCAAAAGTATAGCTTCCCAACAAAAAATACTCCAACACAAGCATTGCATTCCAACAAAAAAGTACTATAACAAAAGCATTGCATTTCGACAATAGCATCGCATTTCCACAACACGTATTCCAGCAAAAGTATAGCTTCCCAACAAAAAATACTCCAACACAAGCATCGCATTCCAACAAAAAAGTACTGTAACAAAAGCATTGCATTTCAACAATAGCATCGCATTCACACAAAACGTACTCCAAAAAAGTATCGCATTAAAAAAAATGCTCCAACACAATCATCGCATTCCAACAAAAAAGTACTATAACAAAAGCATTGCATTTCAACAATAGCATCGCATTTCCACAACACGTATTCCAGCAAAAGTATAGCTTCCCAACAAAAAATACTCCAACACAAGCATCGCATTCCAACAAAAAAGTACTATAACAAAAGCATTGCATTTCAACAATAGCATCACATTTCCACAACACATATTAAAGCAAAAGTATAGCTTCCCAACAAAAAATACTCCAACACAAGCATTGCATTCCAACAAAAAAGTACTATAACAAAAGCATTGCATTTCGACAATAGCATCGCATTTCCACAACACGTATTCCAGCAAAAGTATAGCTTCCCAACAAAAAATACTCCAACACAAGCATCGCATTCCAACAAAAAAGTACTGTAACAAAAGCATTGCATTTCAACAATAGCATCGCATTCACACAAAACGTACTCCAAAAAAGTATCGCATTAAAAAAAATGCTCCAACACAATCATCGCATTCCAACAAAAAAGTACTATAACAAAAGCATTGCATTTCAACAATAGCATCACATTTCCACAACACATATTCCAGCAAAAGTATAGCTTCCCAACAAAAAATACTCCAACACAAGCATCGCATTCCAACAAAAAAGTACTATAACAAAAGCATTGCATTTCGACAATAGCATCGCATTTCCACAACACGTATTCCAGCAAAAGTATAGCTTCCCAACAAAAAATACTCCAACACAAGCATCGCATTCCAACAAAAAAGTACTGTAACAAAAGCATTGCATTTCAACAATAGCATCGCATTCACACAAAACGTACTCCAAAAAAGTATCGCATTAAAAAAAATGCTCCAACACAATCATCGCATTCCAACAAAAAAGTACTATAACAAAAGCATTGCATTTCAACAATAGCATCGCATTTCCACAACACGTATTCCAGCAAAAGTATAGCTTCCCAACAAAAAATACTCCAACACAAGCATCGCATTCCAACAGAAAAGTACTATAACAAAAGCATTGCATTTCAACAATAGCATCGCATTTCCACAACACGTATTCCAGCAAAAGTATAGCTTCCCAACAAAAAATACTCCAACACAAGCATCGCATTCCGACAAAAAGTACTATAACAAAAGCATTGCATTTCAACAATAGCATCGCATTCACACAAAACGTACTCCAAAAAAGTATCGCATTAAAAAAATGCTCCAACACAATTATCGCATTCCAACAAAAAAGTACTATAGCAAAAGCATTGCATTTCAACAATAGCATCGCATTTCCACAACACGTATTCCAGCAAAAGTATAGCTTCCCAACAAAAAATACTCCAACACAAGCATCGCATTCCAACAAAAAAGTACTATAACAAAAGCATTGCATTTCAACAATAGCATCGCATTTCAACAACACGTATTCCAGCAAAAGTATAGCTTCCCAACAAAAAATACTCCAACACAAGCATCGCATTCCAACAAAAAAGTACTGTAACAAAAGCATTGCATTTCAACAATAGCATCGCATTCACACAAAACGTACTCCAAAAAAAGTATCGCATTAAAAAAATACTCCAACACAAGCATCGCATTCCAACAAAAAAGTACTGTAACAAAAGCATTGCATTTCAACAATAGCATCGCATTTCCACAACACGTATTCCAGCAAAAGTATAGCTTCCCAACAAAAAATACTCCAACACAAGCATCGCATTCCAACAAAAAAGTACTATAACAAAAGCATTGCATTTCAACAATAGCATCGCATTTCAACAACACGTATTCCAGCAAAAGTATAGCTTCCCAACAAAAAATACTCCAACACAAGCATCGCATTCCAACAAAAAAGTACTGTAACAAAAGCATTGCATTTCAACAATAGCATCGCATTCACACAAAACGTACTCCAAAAAAAGTATCGCATTAAAAAAATACTCCAACACAAGCATCGCATTCCGACAAAAAAGTACTATAACAAAAGCATTGCATTTCAACAATAGCATCGCATTTCCACAACACGTATTCCAGCAAAAGTATAGCTTCCCAACAAAAAATACTCCAACACAAGCATCGCATTCGGACAAAAAGTACTATAACAAAAGCATTGCATTTCAACAATAGCATCGCATTCACACAAAACGTACTCCAAAAATGTATCGCATTAAAAAAATGCTCCAACACAATTATCGCATTCCAACAAAAAAGTACTATAGCAAAAGCATTGCATTTCAACAATAGCATCGCATTTCCACAACACGTATTCCAGCAAAAGTATAGCTTCCCAACAAAAAATACTCCAACACAAGCATCGCATTCCAACAAAAAAGTACTATAACAAAATCATTGCATTTCAACAATAGCATCGCATTTCCACAACACGTATTCCAGCAAAAGTATAGCTTCCCAACAAAAAATACTCCAACACAAGCATCGCATTCCGACAAAAAGTACTATAATAAAAGCATTGCATTTCAACAATAGCATCGCATTCACACAAAACGTACTCCAAAAACGTATCGCATTAAAAAAATGCTCCAACACAAGCATCGCATTCCAACAAAAAAGTACTATAACAAAAGCATTGCATTTCAACAATAACATCACATTTCCACAACACGTATTCCAGCAAAAGTATAGCTTCCCAATAAAAAATACTCCAACAGAAGCATCGCATTCCGACAAAAAGTACTGTAACAAAAGCATTGCATTTCAACAATAGCATCGCATTCACACAAAACGTACTCCAAAAAAAGTATCGCATTGAAAAAAATGCTCCAACACAAGCATCGCATTCCAACAAAAAAGTACTATAACAAGAGCATTGCATTTCAACAATAGCATCGCATTTCCACAACACGTATTCCAGCAAAAGTATAGCTTCGCAACAAAAATACTCCAACACAAGCATCGCATTCAACAAAAAAGTACTATAAACAAAAGCATTGCATTTCAACAATAGCATCACATTTCCACAACACGTATTCCAGCAAAAGTATAGCTTCCCAACAAAAATTACTCCAACACAAGCATCGCATTCAACAAAAAAGTACTATAACAAAAGCATTGCATTTCAACAATAGCATCGCATTTCCACAACACGTATTCCAGCAAAAGTATACCTTCCCACAAAAAATACTCCAACACAAGCATCGCATCAACAAAAAAGTACTATAACAAAAGCATTGCATTTCAACAATAGCATCGCATTTCCACAACACGTATTCCAGCAAAAGTATAGCTTCCCAACAAAAAATACTCCAACACAAGCATCGCATTCCAACAAAAAAGTACTATAACAAAAGCATTGCATTTCAACAATAGCATCGCATTTCCACAACACGTATTCCAGCAAAAGTATAGCTTCCCAACAAAAAATACTCCAACACAAGCATCGCATTCCAACAAAAAAGTACTATAACAAAAGCATTGCATTCAACAATAGCATCACATTTCCACAACACATATTCCAGCAAAAGTATAGCTTCCCAACAAAAAATACTCCAACACAAGCATCGCATTCCAACAAAAAGTACTATAACAAAAGCATTGCATTTCGACAATAGCATCGCATTTCCACAACACGTATTCCAGCAAAAGTATAGCTTCCCAACAAAAAATACTCCAACACAAGCATCGCATTCCAACAAAAAAGTACTGTAACAAAAGCATTGCATTTCAACAATAGCATCGCATTCACACAAAACGTACTCCAAAAAAGTATCGCATTAAAAAAATGCTCCAACACAATTATCGCATTCCAACAAAAAAGTACTATAGCAAAAGCATTGCATTTCAACAATAGCATCGCATTTCCACAACACGTATTCCAGCAAAAGTATAGCTTCCCAACAAAAAATACTCCAACACAAGCATCGCATTCCAACAAAAAAGTACTATAACAAAAGCATTGCATTTCAACAATAGCATCGCATTTCAACAACACGTATTCCAGCAAAAGTATAGCTTCCCAACAAAAAATACTCCAACACAAGCATCGCATTCCAACAAAAAAGTACTGTAACAAAAGCATTGCATTTCAACAATAGCATCGCATTCACACAAAACGTACTCCAAAAAAAGTATCGCATTAAAAAAATACTCCAACACAAGCATCGCATTCCAACAAAAAAGTACTGTAACAAAAGCATTGCATTTCAACAATAGCATCGCATTTCCACAACACGTATTCCAGCAAAAGTATAGCTTCCCAACAAAAAATACTCCAACACAAGCATCGCATTCCGACAAAAAAGTACTATAACAAAAGCATTGCATTTCAACAATAGCATCGCATTTCAACAACACGTATTCCAGCAAAAGTATAGCTTCCCAACAAAAAATACTCCAACACAAGCATCGCATTCCAACAAAAAAGTACTGTAACAAAAGCATTGCATTTCAACAATAGCATCGCATTCACACAAAACGTACTCCAAAAAAAGTATCGCATTAAAAAAATACTCCAACACAAGCATTGCATTTCAACAATAGCATCACATTTCCACAACACGTATTCCAGCAAAAGTATAGCTTCCCAACAAAAAATACTCCAACACAAGCATCGCATTCCGACAAAAAAGTACTATAACAAAAGCATTGCATTTCAACAATAGCATCGCATTTCCACAACACGTATTCCAGCAAAAGTATAGCTTCCCAACAAAAAATACTCCAACACAAGCATCGCATTCCGACAAAAAGTACTATAACAAAAGCATTGCATTTCAACAATAGCATCGCATTCACACAAAACGTACTCCAAAAATGTATCGCATTAAAAAAATGCTCCAACACAATTATCGCATTCCAACAAAAAAGTACTATAGCAAAAGCATTGCATTTCAACAATAGCATCGCATTTCCACAACACGTATTCCAGCAAAAGTATAGCTTCCGAACAAAAAATACTCCAACACAAGCATCGCATTCCAACAAAAAAGTACTATAACAAAAGAATTGCATTTCAACAATAGCATCGCATTTCCACAACACGTATTCCAGCAAAAGTATAGCTTCCCAACAAAAAATACTCCAACACAAGCATCGCATTCCGACAAAAAGTACTATAATAAAAGCATTGCATTTCAACAATAGCATCGCATTCACACAAAACGTACTCCAAAAAAGTATCGCATTAAAAAAATGCTCCAACACAAGCATCGCATTCCAACAAAAAAGTACTATAGCAAAAGCATTGCATTTCAACAATAGCATCGCATTTCCACAACACGTATTCCAGCAAAAGTATAGCTTCCCAACAAAAAATACTCCAACACAAGCATCGCATTCCAACAAAAAAGTACTATAACAAAAGCATTGCATTTCAACAATAGCATCACATTTCCACAACACGTATTCCAGCAAAAGTATAGCTTCCCAACAAAAAATACTCCAACACAAGCATCGCATTCGAACAAAAAAGTACTATAGCAAAAGCATTGCATTTCAACAATAGCATCGCATTTCCACAACACGTATTCCAGCAAAAGTATAGCTTCCCAATAAAAAATACTCCAACAGAAGCATCGCATTCCGACAAAAAGTACTGTAACAAAAGCATTGCATTTCAACAATAGCATCGCATTCACACAAAACGTACTCCAAAAAAAGTATCGCATTGAAAAAAATGCTCCAACACAAGCATCGCATTCCAACAAAAAAGTACTATAGCAAGAGCATTGCATTTCAACAATAGCATCGCATTTCCACAACACGTATTCCAGCAAAAGTATAGCTTCCCAACAAAAAATACTCCAACACAATCATCGCATTCCAATAAAAAAGTACTATAACAAAAGCATTGCATTTCAACAATAGCATCGCATTTCCACAACATGTATTCCAGCAAAAGTATAGCTTCCCAACAAAAAATACTCCAACACAAGCATCGCATTCCAACAAAAAAGTACTGTAACAAAAGCATTGCATTTCAACAATAGCATCGCATTCACACAAAACGTACTCCAAAAAAAGTATCGCATTAAAAAAATACTCCAACACAAGCATCGCATTCCAACAAAAAAGTACTATAACAAAAGCATTGCATTTCAACAATAGCATCGCATTTCCACAACACGTATTCCAGCAAAAGTATAGCTTCGCAACAAAAAATACTCCAACACAAGCATCGCATTCCAACAAAAAAGTACTATAACAAAAGCATTGCATTTCAACAATAGCATCACATTTCCACAACACGTATTCCAGCAAAAGTATAGCTTCCCAACAAAAAATACTCCAACACAAGCATCGCATTCCAACAAAAAAGTACTATAACAAAAGCATTGCATTTCAACAATAGCATCGCATTTCCACAACACGTATTCCAGCAAAAGTATAGCTTCCCAACAAAAAATACTCCAACACAAGCATCGCATTCCAACAAAAAAGTACTATAACAAAAGCATTGCATTTCAACAATAGCATCGCATTTCCACAACACGTATTCCAGCAAAAGTATAGCTTCCCAACAAAAAATACTCCAACACAAGCATCGCATTCCAACAAAAAAGTACTATAACAAAAGCATTGCATTTCAACAATAGCATCGCATTTCCACAACACGTATTCCAGCAAAAGTATAGCTTCCCAACAAAAAATACTCCAACACAAGCATCGCATTCCAACAAAAAAGTACTATAACAAAAGCATTGCATTTCAACAATAGCATCACATTTCCACAACACATATTCCAGCAAAAGTATAGCTTCCCAACAAAAAATACTCCAACACAAGCATCGCATTCCAACAAAAAAGTACTGTAACAAAAGCATTGCATTTCGACAATAGCATCGCATTTCCACAACACGTATTCCAGCAAAAGTATAGCTTCCCAACAAAAAATACTCCAACACAAGCATCGCATTCCAACAAAAAAGTACTGTAACAAAAGCATTGCATTTCAACAATAGCATCGCATTCACACAAAACGTACTCCAAAAAAGTATCGCATTAAAAAAAATGCTCCAACACAATCATCGCATTCCAACAAAAAAGTACTATAACAAAAGCATTGCATTTCAACAATAGCATCGCATTTCCACAACACGTATTCCAGCAAAAGTATAGCTTCCCAACAAAAAATACTCCAACACAAGCATCGCATTCCAACAGAAAAGTACTATAACAAAAGCATTGCATTTCAACAATAGCATCGCATTTCCACAACACGTATTCCAGCAAAAGTACAGCTTCCCAACAAAAAATACTCCAACACAAGCATCGCATTCCGACAAAAAGTACTATAACAAAAGCATTGCATTTCAACAATAGCATCGCATTCACACAAAACGTACTCCAAAAAAGTATCGCATTAAAAAAATGCTCCAACACAATTATCGCATTCCAACAAAAAAGTACTATAGCAAAAGCATTGCATTTCAACAATAGCATCGCATTTCCACAACACGTATTCCAGCAAAAGTATAGCTTCCCAACAAAAAATACTCCAACACAAGCATCGCATTCCAACCAAAAAGTACTATAACAAAAGCATTGCATTTCAACAATAGCATCGCATTTCCACAACACGTATTCCAGCAAAAGTATAGCTTCCCAACAAAAAATACTCCAACACAAGCATCGCATTCCAACAAAAAAGTACTGTAACAAAAGCATTGCATTTCAACAATAGCATCGCATTCACACAAAACGTACTCCAAAAAAAGTATCGCATTAAAAAAATACTCCAACACAAGCATCGCATTCCAACAAAAAAGTACTATAACAAAAGCATTGCATTTCAACAATAGCATCGCATTTCCACAACACATATTCCAGCAAAAGTATAGCTTCCCAACAAAAAATACTCCAACACAAGCATCGCATTCCAACAAAAAAGTACTGTAACAAAAGCATTGCATTTCAACAATAGCATCGCATTCACACAAAACGTACTCCAAAAAAGTATCGCATTAAAAAAATACTCCAACACAAGCATCGCATTCCAACAAAAAAGTACTATAGCAAAAGCATTGCATTTCAACAATAGCATCGCATTTCCACAACACGTATTCCAGCAAAATTATAGCTTCCCAACAAAAAATACTCCAACACAAGCATCGCATTCCGACAAAAAGTACTATAACAAAAGCATTGCATTTCAACAATAGCATCGCATTCACACAAAACGTACTCCAAAAAAGTATCGCATTAAAAAAATGCTCCAACACAAGCATCGCATTCCGACAAAAAAGTACTGTAACAAAAGCATTGCATTTCAACAATAGCATCGCATTCACACAAAACGTACTCCAAAAAAGTATCGCATTGAAAAAAATGCTCCAACACAAGCATCGCATTCCAACAAAAAAGTACTTTAACAAAAACATTGCATTTCAACAATAACATCGCATTTCCACAACACGTATTCCAACAAAAGTATAGCTTCCCAACAAAAAATACTCCAACACAAGCATCGCATTCCGACAAAAAAGTACTGTAACAAAAGCATTGCATTTCAACAATAGCATCGCATTTCCACAACACGTATTCCAGCAAAAGTATAGCTTCCCAACAAAAAATACTCCAACACAAGCATCGCATTCCGACAAAAAGTACTATAACAAAAGCATTGCATTTCAACAATAGCATCGCATTCACACAAAACGTACTCCAAAAAAAGTATCGCATTAGAAAAAATGCTCCAACACAAGCATCGCATTCCAACAAAAAAGTACTATAACAAAAACATTGCATTTCAACAATAGCATCGCATTTCCACAACACGTATTCCAACAAAAGTATAGCTTCCCAACAAAAAATACTCCAACACAAGCATCGCGTTCCAACAAAAAAGTATTCTAGCAAAAACATAGCATTTCAACAATAGCATCTCATTCCCACAAAACGTACTCCAACACAAGTATCGCATTCCAACCAAAAATACTCCAACTAAAGTGTCACATTCCATTAAAAAGTATTTAGAAAAAGTATCGTATTCCCACAAAATGTTCTCTAACATAAGTATCGCATTCCAACCAAAAATACTCCAACTAAAATATCACATTTCATTAAAAAGTATTTAGAAAAAGTATCGCATTCCCACAAAACGTACTCTAACATAAGTATCGCATTCCCACAAAACGTACTCTAACATAAGTATCGCATTCCAACCAAAATTTGATTCACACCACTGTTTGCAAATATTCACATTCCATTAAAAAGTATTTAGAAGAAGCATCGCATTCCCGCAAAATGTAGTACAACAAAAGTATCGCATTCCAACAAAAAAGTAAATCAATGAGAGAAAAATCTTCTCCCTAGAATAATTTATTTTTCTTTTGTCATTACATAAAACTATTCTGCCAAAAGGAGGCGGGGGGAGGTTGGGGGGCAAGGAAATGTGAGATCTTTTGTTGCAAATCAGAAAATAATTCGAATCAGTTCATAAATCTAAAAAAGCTATGAAACGATATAAGATGTTCACAAGATATGTGTCCTTTTCAAGATATCAGAGAGTTTCCATGTTGTGTCAGCTGGAATATAACTTCGAAACTCCATACTCCTAAAATATGCATTTCCAATTGAAAAATGTGACTTTAGATAAATTAAAGATTATAAACAAATCTGTTTAAATGTCGATTATCCTGTTTTTTAAAAATCGATCATAACTGTCTAATACTGATCATTACGTAAAACTCTAAAGCACATAAAATTCATTAAATGGTTTCGAACAATATTTATTATTCAAATGTTAAATAATTTTTGTGCTAAAATGACGCATTACTGTTGTTAAATATTCTATCTTCCATAACTCATTAAATATTGAACGAATATTGTTCAAAATCGAGATTTAAATAGATTTGACTATGATCTTTATCTTATCTTCAATCACATTTTTCCATCAAGTGCATATTTTATGCGTTAGAGAGTTATAACATAGAAATTATCTAATATTCTGATAAGATACAACTGACTATATAAATAAATTTCTTTATTTCCAAAATGGAAACCTATTCTATCTGCTGTGTAGGACGGGGATGGCTCAGTCGGTAGCGCGCCAGGCTCGTCATCTGCAGTTCCCAGGTTAGAGTCCCAGCTGGGTCAGCGTTGAGATTTATCTCCGCAAAATTCCCCGCCCTGCCCACGGTCAGTAGGGGACACCGATGGGCTTGGAAAGGCCGCCGTCCGTCGTATGAGACGTTAAGCCGTGGCCCCTGTGCACGTTAAAGAACACGATGGATGGCCTTGATGGTAGGCTACCATCTGTCTCCCAACATCTGTTCCAGTATGTCCCCTCCCCCAACCTTCTCTGAACCTTCGGGGTCCTTGTGACCTGGCCATATAGCCCATTGTGCACAAAACTGTGTCGCTCAGAGGTAAAACAATCCAACCTTTTGCTGCTGTGAACATTCAGCATTTAATTTTTTTTTCTTTTTGACTCGATAGAAACCTTTTTATGTTAAGTTGATGTGCTTCAAGGTCTGATGAGTGTTCCTCCCATTTCTTAGGAGTCTCCGGATATTCTTGTCGAAGACCCCCTAATCCATCGAATGCTCAAGTGTTCTGCAGAGAAGACAGCTACCAATCGTAAGAGAATCCTAAATTACTGCGCTTCCTAGTTTATAACTCTTGATTAATAACTCTGAAACAGTTTCGGTATCATCACACTTTTTTAAAAGGATCCTTGGCTTTCAAAAACATCCTTGGCTTCTTTAACACAATGAAGACTAACTTCAGATTCTAATGATGTTCGTACAGTCGCTCAAAAAAATCTCCGAACACTATGGTGGATTACAGAATTCAGAAAAAATATCTGGCAACGATTTTTTTAGAAGTTAGTGATCTGGCAACCTTCGTATCACGTGATTACAGAATTCAGGAAAAATATCTGGAGCGTGTACAGCAACTGTACACGCTCCAGTTACCGTTCACAGCAAACTGGAGCGTGTGCAGTTACTGCACACGCTCCAGTTTGCTGTGAACGGTAACTGCACACGCTCAATATTTCCGTGAGTGAGCCCACACGATCCAGGTCTTTGTGAGCTCACACGATCCAATGTGCTGTGAACATTAACCGCAACCGCTCCAGTTTGCTGTGAACGGTAACTGCACACGCTCCATGTTCATTGCATTATATATTCATACGCATTATATATATTAAAAAATATCCGAACACTATGGTTGATTACAGAATTCAGAAAAAATATCTGGCAACGATTTTTTTAGAAGTTAGTGATCTGGCAACCTTCGTGTCACGTTACACGAAGGTTGCCAGATTGTTCTGTAATCAACCATAGTGTTCGGATTTTTTTTGAGCGACTGTACTTGAAATTTTTAGAAAACATAAAATTAGTGTGCTTTTCATTTGATTATGTGCTTTTCTGCATTATATACAGTACATTGCCTACCTTGATGTTTAATACGAATTAGATCGCAATGCTCTTATATTCATCATTGTCGTGATTAACTTTTTAAATGATCCTTATCTATTATTAATAAATAATAGAGTAAATAGTCCCTCAAGCAGCTGCATGCCACAGAAGAGATCTTACAGGAGCCTGTCAGTTTAAATCACCATAGTAGAAGGTCTGTGAGGAAGGCGACACCTCAGGAGAAAGACCATGCCTTACCCAGGACTCGAACCCAGGTTCCTTTGATCAGTAGCCAAGAGCTCTAACCACTAAGCAACTGAAATGGATTGTCTCTTAATTATCTTTATTATTTTTCTATTTTTAAAATTGATTTTAATTTTTTTTTGTAGTGTTTGAGTATTAGGTACAATAACAGCCTAGTGAAGATCTAGCTTTTTGAGATCTTTATAAGTATGTTGATTAATTTTTTTTTGTATAATTTCTAAATGCTAATAATAAACTTGATTCGAGATAACGCGACGATAAATGTCTGCATCATATTCGCGCCAATTAAACATTAGTGTTAAATAAAACTAATAATGAAACTGTTAAAAATTTGCGGATTCGTAAGTTTTTCGGTGAAAATGTAATGTGTGACATGAAAGGTAATTAATGAGAATTTGCTGAAGTTATTTTCCTGAAGCAAACGAAAATATCGCAAGCCACGAGGAAGAAAAAAATGAAATAGTTCTTTTCCTTTCAATTTAAATGCTTTTGAACCTTTTTTTTTACTTTATTGCATCTCACTTCGTATCATTCCTAAAACATTTTTTTCTCAGCATTGATCGCGCCTTTTCCCTGCACGTGCGGTTGCTCCTCTCGTCCAGCATCCGTCTGACGCTCCTCTCCTCGCAACAATTGCCTTTCCTGCCCTTTGTTAAACATCCGCCTTTGTTGGCTCACAGAGCAGCCGAATCATTTCCCCTTCCGTTGCCATTGTCGTTCGCTGAGTACGATTCCATTTATTATCTTTCCTGCGCCTCCCCCCCCCACAAGTCACGTGGCAATTACCGTTTCAATTCGTTTCTCGATTTCTTAACAGGGTTTTGAATGCGAAAGTGCGCCAATTTCATCTCACTTCCGTTTTCACGACTCGAGAAAAATCCCGCATTTTTTACTCTCGCACAGTTAGCAGATGAATATTCTGCAGCACGAGCAAAAAATCGTTATTTCTTGTAACTTTTTTATACTTTTGGGAAAAAATTTATTGAATCATTTAATGAATCTGGATTACAAGTGGGAGGATGTACAGTCGCTCAAAAAAGTATTCGAACACTATGGTTGATTACAGAATTCAGAAAAAATTTCTGAATTCTGTAATCAACCATAGGGTTCGAATGCTTTTTTGAGCGACTGTACGCTTAAAAAATAATATATATTTTCTTGATTATTTGTGTTAATTTGCGTATTTAAAAATGTTTTTTTTTCAATTCCACCTATTCTTTACATATTACTCATCAAGAAATTAACTCTAAAATTCAAATGTTTCAACCTGTTTTTTTTCAATTCTGTTTCGTTTTTTTTCAACCTGTTTCGTTTCCGAAAATCTCTTTTTCATTTAATTCGTTGTCTTTTGAATTTCGCATCTTGGTAAGATTAATTGCCTCGAGGTAATTTTCGAAAGAGTCTGTCGGAAGTTGAACTGTTTGAAATGATTCTTGCAAACTGCGACTTCGTAGCTTCCGCCTTACACCTTTCAAGTGATGAAGAGGAGCAGCAGCATCCCTCCATCCCTCGCTTCCCTCCCTCTCAGCACTAAAGCGTAGAGATGACGCCTCCAACAATAGCGTTGCGGTCTGTTAGCAAGATCTGCAACTTCATTGTACACGAGAGCCAGTTCTCCTCGAGCCAGATCTCTCCCCTAATCGAATCGGAGCGGGCCACGTGGCACCACAGCTCCCAGCCGGCACGAGGATGTTGCCACTAAACTGAATCCAAACTCTGTGCATTAGGAAATTAAAAGAGCTCGGGGAGGTCAGCGTTACGCAATCTTTAATTAGGCGTGCAGCCTCAAAGCGCGAGCGCTCTTCTGCAGAGAACAATTTCCCTCGTTGCAGGAGAAAGCGGAATGGATGGATCTCCTCATCTGGGATGACTTGGATGCAGCCGAGGCACCGAGAAATTGCTTACGGAGGGAGGGCAGTCAGAGACAGATAAAAGATTTGATTAGGATTAAAAAAACGATTTTAAAATTGGCCTATCCAACAAAAGAATGAAGTTCTCTGTTGTTCAGGAGCGACAATAAGATACAAATGAACAATGAATCAGTAAAGAATGAAGTCAGCAATGTGGAAAATAAAAAAAAATCTTCTTTTATTATAAAGTATATATGATTATTAACTGCATAGAAAAGTATCAGAGTTAAAAATGCAAAAAATCGTTTGTGTTTCGCAATTACTCTTCGGGTTCACTTTCAGTAACCAAGCAACATTCTCCTCATCCCCTTATGCTCCCTCCCCCACCTTCAAAACGTTTTTGATATATTCCACGTTGACTGGCACACCGATTTGAAAATTATTCTACTTTAACGTTCTGTAACGGAAATTTGTTCACCCACAGCCTGACTTTGATAGTGAATACGTGTAATATGTATGCACATATTAAATATATCATTATTATTCAGATCTTTATTTTCAAACCTTAAACCATTATTTGTTTATTTTACTATTAAACTAATAAACTATTAAACATGAAACTATTAAATTTTATAACTATGACACTTAATTGAATAATGACAACTTATGTATTTGATATGTATAGGGGGCGGGGGTGGCTCAGTCGGTAGCGCGCCAGGCTCGGAATCTGTAGTTCCCAGGTTCGAGTCCCAGCTGGGTCGGCGTTGAGATTTATCTCCGCAAAAATTCCCCGCCCTGCCCACGGTCAGTAGGGGACACCGATGGGCTTGGAAAGGCCGCCGTCTGTCTGATGGGACGTTAAGCCGTGGCTCCGTGTGCGGGAGAGCCATACCCTGTGCACGTTAAAGAACACGATGGATGGCCTTGACGGGAGGCTACCATCTGTCTCCCAACAGGTGTTCCAGTGGGTCTCCTCCCCCAACCTTCTCTGAGCCTTCGGGATCCTTGTGACCTGGCCATTTAGACCATGGTGTGCAAAAAAGTGCCGTTCAGAGGTAAAGCAATTAAACTTAAATTAAAACTTTTAAGGAGTGAAGTAAAGTAGGTAAAGGAAAAACTTCGTCCTCTTTGAAAACGAGATTCCCATGTGCGCCAGAAGCGATATGCGTTCTAGTTTTCGTAAGTTGTTGTTGGTCTCTATTTAAACGGTGGTTTTCAAAACCCTGTCTATCGCGTAAATCGAGGGATGGGTGCATTTATATATAATTTCCTAATCTGCATTAATCTGTCATGAAAAATAAGAATGAGATAAAGAGAAGAACAGGAATTTCTGCTGCGACTTTTAAGAATGTGTGGAGAGTGTGGAGAAATAGGCGTATACACCTAAACACTAAAATTAGGCTATACTATAATAGTTATAGTAGTTAAACGTGAACCCGTTGTAAGAAGGTTAACAGGAAACTTGATCCTTAGATTTTAGACGCTTAATCAGTATCTTGGGCATTAGGTGGTTCAACTTTGTAAGTAATGATGAGATTAGGCAAAGGAGTCTAAAACTTCCTTTAAGCAGCATATTGTACAGAGAGAGACCCCAATTGTTTGGCCAGTTAGATGTGATCTATTTTATATTATACATGTTTATTTTTAACATTGTAATGTTTATCATGGGACTTGAAATACTGTTCTCAAGCATCACTTTCCCTAATGCAAAATTTGCATAGTCCTTGTCAGTCGCGAATTAGATGAGGAACAGGACCCATTCGCTTGCCCAGAGATTACTGAAGGACTGTCAAACTGAAATCATATAAATGCAAAATCAGTTACTCCTGAAAATGTGACGTATCGCTTTTTCTTTTAAGCAAAACATAATTTTACATCTATTTTTGTTATTTTGGTATTTAAACGTTGCATACTTTTAACAGCAAAAGCATAAATCTAAATTTCATTTCCAGTGGCTTCGTTTCTGATCGAAGACGACACCTATTCTCTCTATTGGGGGTGAGATAATCTCAGCCAAGCAAATGAACTTTTCGCTACCAATGATTATAACAGAACGTAACCCAAACTCACGATAAAAAATGATTTCGAGGAGGCCACGTGTTTGAGATTCCTGGATTTTTAAACCACCACAATCTACCGTACAAATTTTAGGGCGGGGGTGGCTCAGTCGGTAGCGCGCCAGGCTCGTAATCTGTACTTCCCAGGTTCGAGTCCCAGCTGGGTCAGCGTTGAGATTTATCTCCGCAAAATTCCCCGCCCTGCCCACGGTCAGTAGGGGACACCGATTGGCTTGGAAAGGCCACCGTCCGTCGGATGGGACGTTAAGCCGTGGTCCCGTGTGCGGGAGAGACATACGCTGTGCACGTTAAAGAACACGCTGGATGGCCTTGACGGGAGGCTACCATCTGTCTCCCAACAGCTGTTCCAGTGGGTCCCCTCCCCCAACCTTCTCTGAGCCTTCGGGGTCCTTGTGGCCTGGCCATTTAGCCCATGGTGTGCAAAAAAGTGCCGCTCAGAGGTAAAACAATCCGATCCAATCCTGGATTTTTATATCTACTTTTGATCCCAGATAAAAGACTTTTTTCCTATATTGACATAAATCCTCCACACGAAATATCTTTAGAAGAAAAGCATGCTCTTTCCCCACGAGCCTAAATGATCAGTTGCTTCGATGTCTGTCCTATGAGACGAGTTTCTGTTCGAACTGTTAATAAGCTGAGGGTGGAGGGAGGGAAGGAACTGAAGTGGGGGTGATCTGGAAGAGGAGAGGAGGAAGATGTCACTTCATCATCCAATCACGTATCTGCTGCAAGAGCGTTTCATCCAAAATAAAACTTCTTTCTCTTTCAGGCAATGTCAGGCCACGTGCAATCCCGGCTACCAGTTTCCCGATGGGACGCAACAAGTGCTGCTCTCGTGCACCACGCACGACGGACGCTGGACGCCCCACCCTTCGTTCGAAGACTGCGAGCGTAAGTGTCACCATGGCAACCGTTTCTCTGCAACAAACCCCTGCACCACCCACGAGCCACCACTTCCTTCGTTCTGCTCGCGCAGCAGGTGCCCGCCAATGTGTCTCTCAAGAGACCAAATGAAAAATACATCGTGTGCGCGGGATTGCGATTTGGCGAAAGAAACGCCAAAACATGTCTCCGTCGTGTACACAAGAGCTTTCGCTGTGTGAGTTCACTTCTCCACTGTGACTGGAAGTGATTACCCCCTCACCCCTCCTCAAGTTGCTCCTTAGAATTTGTCAGTCTTCCACCATTCGTCGCTAACCGGTCATGTATTCGAATTAAGCGTCAATTTTCTGCAATCAGTCTTACATTGTAATGAAGTCATAGATTGATAACGTATCAGATGACGGTTCTGTTGTTTTACCTCTGAGCGGCATTTTTTGCACACAATGGGCTAAATGGCCAGGTCACAAGGACCCCTAGGGCTCAGAGAAGATTGGGGAAGCGACCCACTCGTCAGCTGTTAGGTGGCAGATGTTAGCCTCCCGTCAAGGCCATCCAGCGTGTTCTTAACTTGCACAGGGTATGACTCTCACATACGGGTTATCTCCGCAAAACTCCCCGCCCTGCCCACGGTCAGTAGGGGACACCGATGTGTTTGGAAAGGCCGCCGTCCGTCGGATGGGACGTTAAGCCGTGGCACCATGTGTGGGAGAGCCATACCCTGTGCACGTTAAAGAACACGCTGGATGGCCTTGACGGGAGGCTACCATCTGTCTCCCAACAGCTGTTCCAGTGGGTCCCCTCACCCAACCTTCTCTGAGCCTTCGGGGTCCTTGTGACCTGGCCATTTAGCCCATGGTGTGCAAAAAAGTGCCGCTCAGAGGTAAAACAACCCAACCTCAATACCAAACACATTCCAAATCTTGTGATTTTCTAAGGCATTTTTTAATAATAGGAAAAAAGTTAAGTAATGCAAACAGGAGTTAAACGTAAACAGTTCTACTTTCTCTCCAAGCTTTTCGAATAATTTCGAAAAATATTCCATAAAAAAAATGCGTGAAATTTTAAATAGGCTCCCATGAAATATTATTTTGAATATAAACATACTAAATCAAAAATTAAAGCTAAGTTTTATAATTTTAATTAACAACTATTTTGATTTAACGAATCAGTTTCCCTAACCATTGAACCATGAAATATGTCACACGTTTGTGACGTATATCATAATAAAATGTTATTATTTTTATTGCGTATTAGAATTCGCACTTTACGAATCTCCCATTAACTTCAATAGCGTCCTCTAACGGAGAAAAAAATGGGAAACTTTCAACCTAATATTTCAAACGATCCATCTATGCTTGAAATTCGTCTGGTGCAGTGTGGTGGTGATGGGGTTTACATTTGTACTAATTATTTCATCCCTTACCCCCAGGGGGGTGGGAAGAAAGCAACATTTTCATATTTTAAATGATAAATGAATGACTCACTTTTTTTGCTTCATACGTACTAGTAAATATCATTATTTTCATTTTTCCAATCGGCATTAATTCCAATTTTCATTTTTAGAGTGTGTTAAACATTGGAAAAAAAAATTCCGTTTGAAAACGAATATCCCAGATTCATTACAGACGAAATGATTTTCTTCTAGTTTTATAGTTAGCTTTATTTCCCGCAAGAAATGTTAATCATAATTTTAAATATTTTCTTTTGTTTTATATTATAAAAATTAAAAAACGGGATCGCCATTTTGGTTTTAAAGTGTACTGAAATCAGCAGCACTGAGATTTCGTAAAGAATCTTCTCAATGAAATCTCCTTAAGTATCTGATTAGATGGAGAGGATTTTCAATTCATCTCAATATGATACACTATTGAATAAATTTCACGACTATGAAGCGACGCAACTAGACACTAAGAGTAAGCTGGCTACCGTTGAAACTAAATGTGCAGATCTCACTCAAGAGAAGACGGCTCTAAAGTCGCAAATTAATGATCTTGAACAATACGGCAGTAAACGAAATATCGGGATACATGGCACTCCAATGGACGACGGGGCGGGGGTGGCTCAGTCGGTAGCACGCCAGGCTCGTAATCTGTAGTTCCTAGGTTCGAGTCCCAGCTGGGTCAGCGTTGAGATTTATCTCCGCAAAATTCCCCGCCTCTGCCCACGGTCAGTAGGGGACACGATGGGCTTGGAAAGGCAGCCGTCCGTCGGACGGGACGTTAAGCCGTGGCCCCGTGTGCGGGAGAGCCATACCCTGTGCACGTTAAAGAACACGCTGGATGGCCTTGACGGGAGGCTACCATCTGTCTCCCAACAGCTGTTTCAGTGAGTCCCCTCCCCCAACTTTCTCTGAGTCTTCGGGGTCCTTGTGACCTGGCCATTTAGCTCATGGTGTGCAAAAAAGTGCCGCTCAGAGGTAAAACAACCCAACCCAATGGACGACCAGGATGATAGAGAAAATCTAAATCAGATAATGATCAAAGTTGCGAAAGCGCTGAATATAAATAGTTTTACCATTGAAGAATTTTGAAGCCTTGCATAGACTATCAACAAGAACAAAACACCTGAGATTATTGCCTAATTTAAGTCTAGAAACGAACGTGAACAATGGATGTCAAAAAGAAATCGAAAATCTTTGTTATTGGTGACGCTAAAAAAAAGCCAGTCTATCTAAATGAAAATTTAACTCCAACGAATACAGAACTTTTCTGAAAAGCGAGGTGCCTGACCAAATGGAAAAATTTTAAATACGTCTGGTTTCGGAACGGAAAAATCATGATGAGAAAATCTGATGGTGACAGCTTAATTCGAATTGATATGCACACGAATTTCGATGAATTTTAAACTGGAATTATCTTACTTATGCGGCTCCACTATTTTTTTTTGGCATCACCAGGGAATAAAGACATCATTGGTGACTCTCTCTCTCTCAGACATGCATTGATCACATTAACGTCCGACTTGACATTAAACTCGACACAAATTCAATGAATTTTTGCAGTAGGATCGCAGACCACTACTTAATTGCGTCAATGTGCGGGCAAAAAATTTTGGGAATTCGTCCAATCACACTAAAACGCAAAGACAGCAATTTTAGCACAAAAATTATCTCAGATCATAAAAACATATGCAAAGAAATAAGCCTAAAAAACTGGTTGGACAGAGGCACTGGAAACGAAACCCCAAATTCAGAACCAATAGACGTACTTTATGAAGCATTCATAAAAAAAGATACGGTGATTGTTAACAATAGCAAAATTAATAAACTATCGGATGGCTCAAAAATTAAACAAAGCAATTGTAGCAAAGACTAAATAAATCAGGAAATAATAGACTTAATACGAAAGAGAGACTCGGCTTCGATTGATTACAAAACTAACAAGAGAAACAGAAATTTTAAATTACTATACACAAACTTAAGAAACACAGTCACGTCTGAAACTCAAGCAGCAGAGAAATTTAACAACACCTTTGCAGACATTATTGTCAATCTTAGAGACGATAACCGTATACAGAATCTCTCTACAGTTTCTAAACATATCCAACCTTCTTTTCCCTCAATTTTTATTCCTCCCATTTCAAAACAAGAAACTTTCAAAATCTTAAACGATCAGGTACACATAAAGCACATTAAAACTCTCCTTAACTGATCTCGTGATGAACTTTATTAATTGAAGCATTATCTACAGGAAACATCCCTAATAAACTCAAAATTGCTATATTAAGGCCGATTTACGAAAGTGGAACTAAATCCGATTGCACTAACTATAGGTCCATTTCCATCTTACCCGTTCTTCACAAAATCCTTAAAAGATATGTAACTAATGTTCTAGCCAATTTCTTGAAAAAGCATAACATTATTTATTAGTGAAAAGCAATATGGTTTCCAAAAAGGTAAAAATGCAATTACACTTTTAACGGAGTTTTCTGACGTCATTAACGGAACTTTAAAGAACGGAAAAAAAGCAACTGCTATCTTTCTGGACTTTCGTAAGGCATTTGATACGTTGGATCACGATATTTTACTTCAAAAATTGTATACCTACGGCGTCCGAGGTATTACCCTTAAATAGTTTGAAAATTATTTAAGAAACAGAGTGCATGTTACTAAAATTAATGATTTTTTAGTGAGAAGAGAACAATGTACACTGGTGTCCCACAAGGTTCAATTTTAGGTCCGCTTTTATTCGTTATTTATATTAATGATCTAGCTAACCTTAAACTGAAGGGCTCTCCTTATATATATATATGCTGATGACACCGCCTTGGTTAACGTGAATCACAATATAGGAGACGCAATCCGAGATACACAGGATGATTTTAACAAAATTATTTACTGGTCTAACATTAATAGTATTCACATAAACTCAAAAAAAACCAAATGGATGAGCTTTCATTCACCACGACATTATGACCTTTCATCTTATGCAATAAAAAACCACGAAGCCTTGTGTCGTCATAACATGATAACTCATGACCCTGACTGCTGCGACTGTGATGTTATTGAGCGTGTTGAGATAAATATCTTGGTCTTTACATGGACACAACCTTCCGATGGAATACACATATTCAAAAGTTAGCAGGGAAATTGCATCTATGTGCATCTAAACTTTATAAACTACAATTTGTTGCAAGCACACATACGTGTATTTTGGTTTACAAAGCTATCAGTGAATCTATATTGACTTATGGTTTGACAATATACGGCTCAACTAACCTCACAAATATAAAGAAAATAGAAACTATTCAATCATCCATTGCTAAAAGTATAATCCCATACAACTTAAGGAATTTACAACAGCGAAGAAAGACTAAATTTTCTAGGCATACTCTCTTTTCACAACCTTTACAAATACAGCATCACTTTAAAATTTTTTTTGATAATCAATTTAAATCTAAAATCTCTCATGGGAAAAACAAAAGGTTACAATCCAAAAATTATTTCCAACTTCCAAAAATATTAAACAATTACGGGAAATGTACAAGGGCATATACAGTACCTTACGTGTTCAATCAATTGCCAAGGAAAATTATTATATTAAACGAATTTAAAGATATCAAAAATAAGACTAGAAATTTTCTTCTAGGCACTAAATTTAAAATAAAAATTTGAACCACCAAAATGGAGTTTCCACTGAAATTCACATAATTCGATGACATTGATCCATAGTAAATACGCAGATTACCTGTAGAGATAGACTTCAAATATTAGTTAAAATATTCTGAAAAAAAATTCATCGCCGACACGGCGGGAATCGAACCAGCATCTCTGTAGATTCATGCCAGAGCGCACGTGGTACAATGGTAGTGCGCTCTGGCATGAATCTGGAGAGATGCGGGTTCGATTCCCGCCATATCGGCGATGAATTTTTTTCAGAATATTTTAATCGATGAGATTGTTTTAAACTATATCTTTTGTATTTTCACGTAACGTTATTCTTCTCTCCTGCAGATAAGCAGATGCTTTGCGGGTCATTTGTTTAAACTTTTGCATAACTAACACGAAAAAAGATTATTATTATTAAAAAATTAGATATTCAATAACAAGAAAACTTTCTTTGAACAAGAAATCTGGAAATTAATTTCATAAACAAGTTAACGAAATTCGTTATCTCGTGCTTATTAAAGAGTCAAGTTTACTTTCTGAAAGGTTGTAAAGGATGAAACTTGGAGATTTGGAGAACGATTTTTTTATTTTTTTTTAAGACATGTCTTCTCGTTTGAAAAGAAGAATTAATTTAATGGAGGTGCAGAACTTGAACACACCAAGAGACTTTTTATTCAATTTCAGGTGGACTTAAGTGCTTTGCTTAATGTTGACCTGTCCGTTGCCAAACGCTAATTTCAAGGAAAAGTAAATACTTGGAACAAAAAGGAGTAGATAGAGTGTGTTGGGTTGCGGGGGGGGGGGGAGTGTCACAACAGGAAAAAATTTCCCAAACGATTGCTCATTTTGGATGAGAGCGAAGCGCTTCGTTGACAAAATAGCCTCGTTTCCGTTTCAACAATTACCGCCGATCTCGCGAGGCAGAAGACGAAAACAAATTTTCTTCAGCCTGCAGAAGCACGTGCCGGGATTAATTGACACATCAGATGGATGATGTCATGCAAGGGAGACTCATTTGCATAAGAGAACGAGCGACGCGCCGCGACGTACCGCACACTTCTGCCCCCCCCCCCCCCGCCTCCTGGAAGGAACAAAAGGTTCATTACTATGAGGAGGAGGAAAGGCCTCTCCCTCCCTCCTTGCGAGAGCCGATCCGAAGCACCTGATCCAACAGGCAGCTCCTGCTCTTCCTCGACATGGGAGAGAGGCCACGTGCAACTTCTGCTCGAATTTCTTTTGTGTTTTAACAGAGTGGCTCGAGGAGCATGGCTCAGAGATTCTTTTCTTTGTAGTCGGAGCAGCAAATGGAATGCACCTCTTTGGGAATGAAAGCGACGAATTCATCCCCTCAAAGGGGTGAGAGAAATTGATTATTTCGGATGGCAACGCTCCTTTAATCACCCTTTGCAGCTCTCTCGAAAGAGAATTTCGCTCTTTGGATGATGCTCGTGAAATCTTTCGCGATTATTAACAGAATTTAGTCTAACAGAAATTTTGGAAAAAAGGAATATATATATATAATCCAGACGATTACAGTTTTAACCACTTTAATAATTTTATTTACATTTTCGGAGTAAAGTCTGAATCATTTCACAGAGAGAGAGAGAGAGAAAATGAGATTGAAACCGTCGTTCGAGTTTTCATTTCATTTAGAGATTTATATCCTCATTTCTGCTGACCTATTCATGGTTATTCAAAATTTTACTAAACTAACATTGTTATGAAAGCTAAATTAAACTTTTGTTATTTTTTTTTCCAAATTTTAATTATTTGTTCTAATTTGCAAATTTAGTAATAACTTTTCAGTTTTTCATTTTCTAATTCCATTGATAATCATGATAATTTATTTACCTCCTTGTGTACCGTGGGAAAAGTGACCGTACCGTGGGGAAAGTGATTTATGAGTTATCGTCGCTTTAGATAAATTGTAATCCATTATTTTAATTAAATGCTTTGTTAATCAGTGTAGGCATCATGATCAACACTGCTTAGCATGTTGCAACCTTGCATATTCCTATCAGTAGCTGCTTCGATACAAAAATTTCTGATTTTATGCTGATGACTTAGCCGTTTTGGCAAATGATGTTGATGAGATGAACTCTTTCATTCGAGCTGTTGATGAGACTGGTAGTAGAGTAGATTTGGTTATAAACAGAGAGAAAACTAAAGTGATGAAAATTGGTCAGTCAGGTTGTGATTCAGTTAATCTGAATGGTTGCAGTCTTGAGCAGGTGTCACAGTTTCATTACCTTGGGAGCTATGTAACAGATACTGGTGATGTGCGGCATGAGATTAACAGACGAATAGGGATTGCTGCTGGTACTTTTAAGAACCTATGGAGAGTGTGGAGAAATAGGCGTATACACCTAAAGACTAAAATTAGACTATATAATAGTTTGGTTCTTTCTAGGGTTAGTTATGGTAGTGAAACTTGGACCCTTTGTAAACAAGATAACAGGAAACTAGATGCTTTTGATTCCAGATGCTTACGCAGTATCTTGGGCATTAGGTGGTTTGAATTTGTAACTAATGATGAGGTTAGGCAAAGGAGTTTGCAACCTCCTTTAAGCAGCATATTGTGCAGAGAGAGACTCCGTTGGTTTGGCCATGTTGCCCGTATGGATAATTATAGATTGGCGAATAGGGTTATGAACAGTGTGCCTAGAGGCCTCAGAAGGAGGGGGCGACCTAGGATGCGGTGGGCAGACAATGTCAAACAGGACCTTGTTAGAATTGGTGTGCAGTGGCCAGATGCAGCAGATGTAGCTCAGGACAGATATGCTTGGAGAACTAAATTGCACGGTCTGGTTGGACCTCCGTAGCCCATGGCTGCTTGAGGATGATGATGATGATGATGAATATTTGGATTAAGTTCGTCTTACTTCTGTTCTGCGTTCTCGGCAATCATTTGTGAATAGTATTAAATGTTCTGAGCAGTCTTAAGAGAAACACGAATCCACGTTCTTTGCACAGAAGACAAAATGTGACCTTCAACAATATGCAGGAGTCGGTGATTAAAACTTCAAACCGATGTATCATCACAGATGCACAATGTCCAACTCGTCCTTATACCTGATGTAAGGCGTCACCACTTCATGTTGGATTGCTTTTACTCTTAGCAGCATTTTTGTGTGTAAAAGGAACTGGATCTACAGGTCACTAAGGCACCAAGGATGGATAATTGGGTAGAGTATGGAGACCTTCTGGACAAATGTTACTGACGAAGGGGACTCTCCCATCAAGTCCATCCGGTGTGTTTTTTACCGTGCATGTGGTATGTCTCTCCTCCAAATGAGATCACGCCTCACCTTCCCTCTTTTCAAGGCTCACTTTGTCACTTTTTTTCCCCACCAACTTAACAGTGAAAATCTGAAACGTGTAACAGCGGGGGTTCGAACCTGAGTACACCAGTTTACAGGTCTGCCGGGTTACCGAGGGGGTGTGGTGGCTCAGTCGGTAGCGCGCCAGGCTCGTAATCTGTAGTTCCTAGGTTCGAGTCCCAGCTGGGTCAGCGTTGAGATTTATCTCCGCAAAATTCCCCGCCTCTGCCCACGGTCAGTAGGGGACACCGATGGGCTTGGAAAGGCCGCCGTCCGTCGGATGGGACGTTAAGCCGTGGCCCCGTGTGCGGGAGAGCCATACCCTGTGCACGTTAAAGAACTCGCTGGATGGTCTTGACGGGAGGCTACCATCTGTCTCCCAACAGCTGTTCCAGTGGGTCCCCTCCCCCAACCTTCTCTGAGCCTTCGGGGTTCATGTGACCTGGCCATTTAGCCCATGGTGTGCAAAAAAGTGCCGCTCAGAGGTAAAACAACCCAACAACCCGGGTTGCCGACCATGTCAACTTCTTATTACGGAGGTTATCTCAGTCAGTAGAGAGCCAGACTGGTAATATTCAGCTCCCAGGTTCGAGTCTCAACTATGCCAACTTTGATGTTTATCTCCGCTAAACCCACATCCTGCCCTCGGTTAGAAGGGAGACACTGAGGGACTTGGAAAGCCACTCCGTCCTTTGGCTAAGAATTTAAGCTGCAGAGTCGTGTGTAAATGAGCTACGCCCTGTACAGATTAAAGAGCACACTGGATGTCTTTGAAAGACGACTACCATCTGTTTCGTAAAAGCAGTACAGTAGGTTTCCTTTCCCATGGGATGTGGGTGGCTCAGTCGGTAGCGCGCCACGATCAAAATTTGTAGTTCCCAGGTTCGAGTCCCACCTAGGCCAGCGCTACCCAATTTACCTCCATAAAACTCCCCGCCCTGCCCAAGGTCAGTAGGAGACACCGATGGGCTTGGAAGGCCACCATCCGTCGGATGGGACTTAAACCGTGGTCCCTTGTGCTGGAGAACCATAACCTGTACTCCTTAAAGAACACGCTGAATGGCCTTGATGGGGTCTACCATCTATTCCCTAACAGTTGTCCAGGGGGTCCCTTTCCCCAACCCTTGAGGTTCTTGTGATTTGGCCATTTAGATCAGTGTATGTAAAAAAATGCCTCTGAGAGGTAAAACAATCCAACAATCTCTATCCACTTTTCTATTTGAATTGAATCAAAGTCCCTTCGTTTATTTCCCTGTTCCTCAATCGATTTCAACTAGAAATGATTAAAGGAGACCTTTTTTACTCTTCTTAGAAGTCGCAATATCCTAAAAAGTTATTTTATTCAAAGCATCCTAAAATTTTCGAAAATTGTTGCCAACCAATTCCATTTAAGAAACGCGAAATAATCCTGATGCGCCTTCACGATGAAATTAGAAGCAAAAGTGGCGAAACAAAAATTATTCAATCTCAGTTTCAACATCGAAAATTCTATTAAAATTCAATCTCGATCGAATCTCCTTTAGATAGTTGATCATAGGAGGAGAGCATCGCATTTCCCTTCAACGTAATTTTCATTTCGTAAAACCTGTTTCAAGGGAAATGAATTCGCATCACTTTGCATCCTGCTCTTCGATGATTTACCTGCGTCCAGAAATAGTACACCTCATAAAGAATTCAGCTGACCCCTCTGCTGCCAACTCCTCTGAGTTGTGATTAAATGAAGCATCTCTCTAGCCGCTCCTCCTCCTCTGCCCTCGAGGACTGGTTAAGGCTGATCTCTGTTGCTATGGAAATTGGCTCCTCTTCCGAGAGCTAATTTCCTCTTACGTCATTGATGCATTGTTACCTTCTCTGCTCGCGCAGATGGCTACAACGGATGCGGTCACCTGGTTCATTTTCTCCAAACTCAATTCAAGCAGGATTAACGGAGTCACGTGAGTCTGTCTGGCAATCATCTGCATGTAAGATGCTGAATGCTCGTTCTCTGCAACAGATGAAACTGACTCTCAGATCTTCTCGTCTTCTCCCTCCCACCCTTTCCTCCACCCTCTTTGTGATGCCATTCGCTTCACTCACTCGTTTCCTTTTTTGTTTTATGAAACAAAAAGTATTTCTTAATTTCAATCGCTTTTTCGCTTGAAACAAAGTTTGGATCTAAAGTAATGAAATCGTCTTCGTAAAATTAACATAAATGTTAAAGCAAGAAAAACGTCTTCTTAGATGAATGAAATAAATAAAACGATGGTTTAACCCTGGGATGTGTGAAGCGGGGTGTCACGGTTGGTAGCGCCCCAGGTTCGTAATCTGCACTTCCCAGGTTCGAGTCCCATCTGGGCCACGTTGAGATTTATCTCCTCAAAATTACGCGCCCTGCCCTCGGTCAGTAGGGGGCGCCGATGGGCTTGAAAAGGCTGACGTCTGTCGGATGAGTCGTTAAGCTGTGGCCCCGTGTGCTCGAGAGCCATACTCTGTGTATGGTCTTAACGGGAGGCTACTATCTGTCTCCTGAAAGCTGCCCAGTGGGTCCCCTCCCCCAACCTTCTCTGAGCTCTTGGGGTCTTTGTAACCTGGCCATTTAGCCCATTGTGTGAAATAAAGTGCCGCTCAGAGATAAAACAACCAAACTCAACCCTTGTAGCCATGGATCATATTGATACGTCTTACCATTTTAAAATCAATTATTATCCTTAAGTTAACAAATGGAGTGACAGATCTTCCTGACTTTTTTTCACATTTTAAAATTGAATTTTAAGAATTTTTTTGACACTTTGTTTTTGCAGAAGTAGAATTTTATAACTTTGTCTCATTATTGTGCAATGTCTAATTTCGACTCACCTTTAATTCTCTGAGCTTAGCGTAGTGTCTTGGCCATTAGGTGGTTCGCTATTTAAGCAATGATGAGAATAGCCGCCATTGAATACCATCGTGTGTTTGGTTAACAGCGATTGTTTGGGTTTGGCCATGTTGTCCACATGCCGAACTACAGTTAGAATTGGTCTCCAAAAACTATAGCTCAGGATAGACGTGTAAAATGAAGAAGAAAAAAAATCCACTCAAGCAGCTGCTTGCCACAGAGACCTAGACAAGAGTCTGTCAGTTTATACGCCATTTAAAAAATTGTCAGTTTATACGCCATTTTAAAATTGAATTTTAAGAATTTTTTTGACACTTTGTTTTTGCAGAAGTAGAATTTTATAACTTTGTCTCATTATTGTGCAATGTCTAATTTCGACTCACCTTTAATTCTCTGAGCTTAGCGTAGTGTCTTGGCCATTAGGTGGTTCGCTATTTAAGCAATGATGAGAATAGCCGCCATTGAATACCATCGTGTGTTTGGTTAACAGCGATTGTTTGGGTTTGGCCATGTTGTCCACATGCCGAACTACAGTTAGAATTGGTCTCCAAAAACTATAGCTCAGGATAGACGTGTAAAATGAAGAAGAAAAAAAATCCACTCAAGCAGCTGCTTGCCACAGAGACCTAGACAAGAGTCTGTCAGTTTATACGCCATAGCAGAAGGTCTGAGAGGAAGGCAAGACCTCAGCTGGAAAAGAGCACAAACTTTCGTGCCTTAAATGGGGATGAAACCCAAGTGGGTCCCTATGATCAGCAGTCATGCATGCTAACCTATCGGTTACGGGGTACTACGCAGTCGAGTTCAATATTTTTTCGACTGTACCTATTTTGATTATTTTTATAATTTCGAATGTTTTTCATGAGCTTAGATATCGCTGGTACTGTATGCTTTAAAATATTTCCTATGATTGTTTCCAAACTCATTATGTTGCTTCTTGTTATATTTCTATCCCAGATAATTTACCTCTCTTGTTGTTGGTTTCCTTGCTGTCACTTTCACCATCGACGTATCAGGGGAGTCGCATGGCTCAGATAAAAGCGCGCCAGGCTCCTAATCTGCATTTCCTAGGTGCGAGCGATGAGATTTATCCCCGCTAAACCCCCAGCCTGCCGTCTTCAAAAAGGAGACACCGATGGGCATGGAATGGGTGCCGTCGATCGGATGGGACGTTAAAGCCGTCGCCTCGTGTCTAGAGGAGCCTTATTCTGCGCACGTTAAAGAACACACTGCATGGGCTTAACGGGAGACTACCCTCTGTCTCCTAACAGCTATTCTGTGGTCTTGGAAATGCCGCCGTCCATTAGATGGGACGTAAAGCCATGGCCCCGTGTGAGAGGACAGTCATACCCTGCGGTATGACTGTCCGCACACGGGGCCATGGCTTTACGTCCATGTTCTTTGTCACTACAAAGAAAAATAGAAAAGAAAACACATTTGCTACAATACAAGAACAAGAAAGGTGAAAGGTTAACAATAAAAATTTAAATTCTAATTTTTTATCGTAGAACTGTAAACATAAAATCCAAATCGAGTGTATGTAAGAGATAAAACTTAAATTTTTTCTTAAAGATAAATATTCCACCAATACGATATCGATTTCTTAAAGATAATATTCCACCAATATGATTAGATAAGAGATTAAGCATTTTTGGTGCTAAATATAAATTATGTTTGTGCAATATTTCCTTTTTTACAAGTGGAACTCCATACTTTCTGCATCTAAACGAAAATTATAATTATCTACTTTAATTTTAAAAAAGACTATGCTTATGGATGTAAATCATCAATTTATGAACAAAGAAGTGACTGAAGGGTAGCAGATTTAAATTTGGAAGTATGTTATTTCCTTTTTGATAAATATTTCCATCGGATGTCTTTTTAATAATTTTATTTTGAAGGGCAATCATTGGTTTCAGGGTTGACCTATATAATAGCATAAGAGCCCATAATACACTGCAGAAAGAAATATAAAAATTGTAAATTGTCTCCAACATTTGGTGATTCACAATTTTTTTTCAATAGTACACTTTACACAACATTAGTATAAGCTTTTTCATTAACCTTTGAACGTGTGGACTCCAATTCAGATTTTGATCAATTGTTATTTCTAAACACTTTATTTCACCCACCCTATCAATAGAGACACGTAAAAAGCCTTCATTAATATCACAATTAGTTTCATGGATTTTCATCGTTAAATCATCTACAATATCAAATTTATTTTTTAGTGTACAATATTATTTCGTTTTAGATAAATTGATAATTAGCTTATTTATTGTAAACCATTTTACAATATCAGTTGAATCATTATTCATTATACTGTGTAGGTCAGCAAGAGTTTTTGCTGTAAATGAAATAGCAGTATCATCAGCAAAACTGTTAATCTCGCCGTTGATAAAAATTAAAAACAGAATTGGCCCTAAGACAGAGCCCTGAGGGACTCCGTGTTTTATTTCCAACTCAGAGCTAAAAGTTATAATCTTCACAGTTTGTATTCTATTGCATAAATAACTGGAAAACCATTCGAAGGCAACGTCTCTGACTCCAATACATTCCAATTTATGCAATAAAATCTGATGGGAAACAGTGTCAAATGCTTTTTTATATTTAAAAAAATAGTTGGCGTTAAATAATTATTGCCAATAGACTCATAAGCATGTTTAGTGTAGCTTATCATAGCATCTTCTGTACTTTTATTCTCTCTGAACCCAAATTGATTATCAGAGTAGAAAGAATTACTAACTAGATAACTATTCAGTCGTTTTTTTACCAGTTTTTCCAAAATGTTTTCAAAGAGCGGAATAATAGATATAGGTCTGTAATTTTTAACGTGTACAGGGTATGGCTCTCTGGAACCGAAGCCATGGCTTAACATCCCATCCGATGTACAGCGGCCTTTCCAAGCCCGTCGGGGTCCCCTTATAATTACAATACGTTTTTACAGAGGGCAGAGCGAAGAGTTTTGTGGAGGAGCGTACGCTGACCGGTTTGGTGGCCCGGTTGGACGGTGTCAAGACCTCACATCAGGTGCTCCGTGGAGCAAGTTCAAGGGCACGGCCGAACGGATTTGGTCTCCTAGTAGGCACGAGCCCTTTCAAATTCTGGGCCTCACTAAGAGTCTCCACCCCGGGTGCCGAGCGAACTTGGATCTACATATCCTTGTTCATGGCTAACCAGGGAACAGATTAAATTTCAGGGTTCTACCGGTGTTTAGCTTTCCTTTTTGTAGGACTGCTGCCATGTGAGGTCGGCGATGAGATGCATCTATATGGTGTATTCTTGCCCCCGACTCTAAATAGTCACGGCTTTCCGTTAACTTGGTAGTGTCGCGAGACGGAACCGGGGATTGCCGTGGTTGCTGAACATCTGGCAACAAAGAGTACATTGTAGATGTTCTCTGGACTGGGCCTGGAGAACCCGGTCCAGTGGGCTCATCGATGCGGTCTCAGTGATATCATGGGTCGGAAGACTGTTCACTGGAGGGCTTCGACCCGCTCACAATGGAGAGGACGAAGTTGAAGGCTCGCGACGGGGAGTGGCTAACCTGGTTGACGGGCTTATCGATGGAAAAGCCAAACTAAGAGTACCACATGAGATCTTTAGGCAGAACATGGCTTTCGTAGTGGAGGGGCCTAGGTGCTCCGAAGTGGTGTGGCCGGGGGTCCTCTGGCGTCCACACATCCGGCAACCCCCTGGAGATGCCTAGAACGGGAGGGGAGGTCTGTTGAAAGGACTTGGAGAACCCGATTAGGCAGAGCTATCCTGCATCTGCGAAGGGCTCGGTTGCAGCCCCGAAGTGGGTGGCGTCCGCTTCGCTGGGGGGCCTCTGGTCGGCACTATGGAGGGGACGAAGTTGAGAGTCATGCTGAAAGGGTTTGGGGTTTTCCCGATTAGGCGTGGCTTATCGACGGGACAGCCTGGGAGTCTGTGCTGCGGAGGACTCAAAAAGATAGGAGTTCTTCAAAGTTTGGCTTCTAAATTCAAAGATACCATCTGATATGATTTTGGCAAAGTATTTGAACAAAACTCAGTGAGTGATTTTGGCTTTTTCCTAGGCAAGTTTCTAAATTCAAAAATACCCACTCACTGCACCTCAATGATTATTTCATCAGACAGACTTGTTTCCAAAAGTAAGGTCTCTCTCTTCCACAGGTCTTCTCTCGCAGTAAGGCATGATCTATGAAGGCAAGATCTAGAATGTTCTCTGGCTAGGTGGGTTGTGGTTTCGTGGCAACTCCGTCAAGGTGTACTGCTGTCTCAGAATAGCGGAACACCGGGATTGCCACACATTATTACGTTGTAGATTTCGAGCCCCCCCCCCCCCCTCTCGATAGGGGACCACCTTGACGTGGTGGTGGGGGGGGGGGGGGAGCTTGTGGCCCAGCAACCGGTCGAAGGCTCTGCTGACCGGTTTGGGCCCCGGTTGGACAGAGCTAAGACCACCCCGAGGTCGAAGGCATTGCTGACCAGTTTAGTGGCCCGGTTGGACAGTGCTTAGACCTCAAATCAGGGCTCAGTGGAGCAAAGTACAGGGCCCTGCTGAAAGAAGTGGTTCCTCTAGTAGGCAAGGGCCCCGCTGAAAGAAGTGGTTCCTCTAGTAGGCAAGGGCCCTGCTGAAAGAAGTGGTTCCTCTAGTAGGCAAGGGCCCTGCTGAAAGAAGTGGTTCCTCTAGTAGGCAAGGGCCCTTTTCAAAGTCTGGGTCCAACTAAGAGTCTCCACCCCAGGAGCCGAGCGAACTTGGATCTATATATATTTGTTCATGGCTAACCGCGGAACAGATTAAATTCCAGATTTTGACCGATGGATGAGCTTTCCTTCTATAGGACTGCTCGCCATAGGATTTGTTGGGGATGAGATGCATCTATATGGTGTAGCCTTGCCCCCGACAGTTGATAGTATACGGCTTTCCTTAACTGGTAGTGTCGAAAGGCCGAATCAGGGTTTGTCGTGTTTTGCTGTGGTTATCACAACAAATCAGAAAAGTTTGTAGATTACGAGGCTGGTGCGCTATCCACTGACTCCCCCCCCCCCCCGCCGTTCAGTGTATAGAGCACCCTGACATCAAGAGTTCGTGGGTTCGGATCCCACTCACTCCAAGTAAAACTCAGTTTTTCAGTTAGCTCCTCATGTTTAATGCAGGATCATTAAAAGACATAATAAGAGAATACCGATATTTAAAATGCTATGCATCATTACATAAGAAAGTAACAATAGTAATTATGTGTAAAAAACATCAAGGAAACCTCAAAGTTTCGTTTCTGTGCTCTCCTTTAAATGCTGTTTATTAATTTTTTCGAACTAAACAATGTTTTTTAAGTTATCCCCAAAAGAAGAACATTTCTGTCAAATCAGGACTTTTCGGGAGCCACCAGATCGGTCCATCTATACCAATCCAACGATTTGGAAATTTGGTATCTAAGACTTTACATGTGATACTAGGTGCCACGCCCATTGGCATCGAGTAGGGGGTGCTGAGGGGCTCGCCCCCCCTAAAATTTTCTGTTATACATCTAAAAGACAAAATAAGTATTTCTGGTATCCTGTTATAGTTTTGTGCCCCCATAGTATGATAACCATCATATTAATTACCCATCGTATGGGACGGGGGTGGCTCAGTCGGTAGCGCGACAGGCTCGTAATCTGTAGTTCCCAGGTTCGAGTCCCAGCTGGGTCGGCGTTGAGATTTATCTCCGCAAAATTTCCCCGCCCTGCCCACGGTCAGTAGGGGACACCGATGGGCTTGAAAAGGCCGCCGTCGGATGGGACGTTAAGCCGTGGCGCCGTGTGCGGGAGAGCCATACCCTGTGCACGTTAAAGAACACGCTGGATGGCCTTGACGGGAGGCTACCATCTGTCTCCCAACAGCTGTTCCAGTGGGTCCCCTCCCCCAATCTTCTCTGAGCCTTCGGGGTCCTTGTAACCTGGCCATTTAGCCCATTGTGTGCAAAAAAGTGCCGCTCAGAAGTAAAACAATCCAATCCAATACCCATCGTATCAAGGAAGCTTTAAGAGCTTTTTGACATTTCTGATACACGATTACCCTCTTTATTATTTAATAAAATATGACACTTTAAAACAACTGTATTGTTTTTTAATGACTTGCATGATTGTAAAACTTATAAAAAAAAAAGTAAAAAAAAACATTTTTTTTTAAACTTCGGGAGGTAAGTAAAGAAATGTACATTTAAAGAGAATATTGATCACGTTTGTGCGAAGAGTTATAATAGATACGAGCACGATATTTCTTTCGCGCTCTTTTCATCGAATGATTTCTCTCTCCTTAGTTCATTGCCACCCTCCCTGTGAGCACGGAGGCCAATGCACATCTCACAATCAATGCATCTGCTCGTCTTCATTTCGTGGCAACAGATGCCAGTATCGTAAGTATATTTTCTTCTTTCCACTAATTTAAAAAGAAAATCGATTTACTTTTAAACGTGTTTAATTAGGTTGTTCAATACTGATTTTATTTCTTCGACGAAATAGATGATCTTTGCAATTTTTTTTTTCTCTATTGATTACTAAAATTGCGTTGAAACTCTCCGTCGCTACAATTTCCGAAGAAAAGCTAAAACGAAATTCTTATTCCTAAAATGTGTCAAAAGTTTATTTTTTAATATTGCGAAGAATCATTTTTAGTTTCCTTAGAATCTCTCTTTGTCTTATGTTTACATTAAGCATTTCGAATTAATTTCCCCGAATTTTTCCAGCAGTAAACTTGAACTCCATCTATTCTTGTTATCGTTTCCTTATCCAATATATATCCCGATTTTCATTTCTAACTGATCCATGGTTTTGTGGAAAAATTCTAAGCTTTAAAAGTCTACGAATACGTTTTTACAGACATTTTGCATCTTCCTCTTATGAAACATTTTAAGCCTTACAAGGCAACTTTCCTTCCACCAGGTAGACGTAATTTTCGGATCAGTCGGGCAGCTAACTGCTACGACACCGTTATCGTCTAGCTGCCACCTCCTCGTGCCTTACAGTATCCTCGTCTCACATTTTCCTTCCCAATGGAATTCATCTTAGACCTTTCACAAATCAATGATGCGACATTAACATCACTTCTCACCCTTTTTGTTGCAGCTACCTCGAATTGTGACTTCGCCACTCTGAGACCCAACATGGCCCTCTACAACTGCACCCACAGACCAGAATACACCGAGTGCCACGTGGCCTGCTCTCCTGGTACGACCTTTGACCCTCCGACCACCTCGATCTACCGATGCACTGTGGATGGAAGATGGAATCCGCCGACTCTGCCCAACTGCGTCAGAAGTAAGATCACTCTTTTTTCCCCTTATCAGGTGTTTCGAAAACATAAATTCAGGAGCAGTTTGAGCCTGCTTATTAAACTTCCGCCAGACTCCCACCGCCTGATAAGATCAGCATATACAAAACCATATTACGGCTTATCCTCAGATAATGCATATCCTGGTCTAAGGCATCCTAGTCTAGAGCTTTGTGACTGATTCGTCTAGTGCAAAGCTGCAGACTCTCCACGTGTTTTTAAGAGCTCTTATCATCGTTACATTATTTCGCCCATAATAAAAACTTTCGCAAATGTTTCAAAATGGAGTACCTAAATTCATAAACATCCAAAGGGCCATTTTATTAGGTAGAGTTCTGAAGTCAATAGTAACCCAGATACAGAAATCAGTAACTTCTTAAATAAGTTTTAATATCACTGAAGATAATTTAAAAGATCTGAGTCAAATATATTTAAATCTAGATTTCCAAAAGTAACTGCTTAAATAACTGTTTTGAATAACTTTTAAAAATCGCGTTAAAATTGAAGCAATAACTGTTATAACTAAACTTTACTAACACGTGTAGCAGTATTTTTAGCAGTTCGCATAATAATTTTGTTAATTTTTTCCCAAATTTTGAAATTTTTAGTAGAACTTGTTAGCAGGAAAAATATTTCCGCCTCCATAATTTTTTAAATACCGAAACAATATTGCTGGAAATCGAGATTCAAAAAGGTTTGAGATTTTTAAATTATCTTCAGTCACATCTTTTCATAAAAGACTTATTAAAGAAGTTACTGAATTCTGTATCTTAATTAATCTTAATATGGAACCGTACCTAATAAATTGGTTTCTGAGTATATAGAACAAAATTCCTTCAGAATGTTTGCTAACATGAATTCTAATCCAGCAGATATTATTAAAGATTTCTTAAATGACGATCGCTGCATTAAGGAGAAATCCCAAAGACCTTCATCTGCTCTAATATGAGCTAATAGATCCATTTCTCCATAACATCTTCTCTAAATGTCCCAAAGACAAGTGTGGTTCATCTGCCCATTTCAAGAATTCCTTACAAGTTACCCTCTTTCTAAGAGATCAATTTCCTCATAACAAAAGAACTAAGAGTTCATTAATCCGTTACCTTATATAAAGCCAATCTGCGATCTCAGAATCTCAGAGGACGTAAAAACATCTTCGGGTATAGATCCAATTTACTCTGCAGGTTTCATTTTCCGAAGTGGGAAATGAATCCTGAAGTGATGTGAAGATGAAAAGGAATGGATGCAGTCTGGATCCCAATATTGCTCCGTGGAATAGCGTCCGCCGATTTTATGCTTCGTTGACAGAGGTTGCAAGTCCTTTGGATGCAAAGAAAGAGATTCTGGCCACTGCTAAGAAAGGTGAGTCGTAAAGCAGTGCGAGATGATGAAATAAGAGACAAGAGACGACATTGACGATCACCCATCTGTCTCGTCACCTCAGATGAGAGTGTCGTCTGCATCGGACTAAGTCATTCGTCAGATGCGATGGCCGATCGCCGTCCAAAATTCTCGAAGTTGAACTCTGTTGCTATCTTGACATCTGGTGCGCAGACACCAAATGGTAACTGAAATGAAAACCTTCCTGACAAAGGAAGCGAAAAGATGGAAATGTTTCGTGAAAACAATTAATTGAATTCAAAGAAAAAGAACCACGCCCTGGAATGGTCCATTTCATCAGAAGATAAGCCATTACAAACGAAACTTAAATCTATATTTTGGTACTAAAAGTAGGTATTATTTAAATAACAAAACAAGAGTGTATGTCAATATATAGAGCTTCTGTGAGTTTAATTTCTGTGCACTATAACATTGTAAAGTACAGTCGCCCAAAAAAATATCCGAGCACTGTGGTTGATTACAGAATTCAGGAAAAATATCTGGCAACGTGTTTTTAGAAATTAGCGATCTGGTAACCTTCGTGTCACGTGACACGAAGATTGCCAGATCACTAATTTCTAAAAAAAATTCCTTTTTGTACAGTTCTTTCCAAAATTATTTCATTTTTATCTTGTTTTCTTCATTGAATAAATTTTTGGGCAATAACGGAAACGATCTTTGGCATTATATTGAACCTGTAATGATTTTGAAATGAATGAATACCAAAGTATTTAAATATTTCTTCAGCTGTTTTCATGTAGTTACTTAGTATAAAAAATGATTTGATGTTAATAACATTAAGCTTCAGATACTTTAAAACCTTTTAAGGTTTGATTTACTCCCTATAATAAAATATTGCAATATAATAAATAATAATTCACGGATTGCGTTATAACATATCAGACAAAAATATTTATTAAATTTGAGCTGAAGACTGCATAATTGCATTGCTCAAATTCTTGAACTTTGGAAACGATATCGTACGTGATTAATCCATCGGTACATTGCATCAAAAGTTATCTCCCCTAATCAGTTCCATTCTATCTTTTCACTACTTATAGCTTTATTTCCGCTAATATCTGATTTTATGTGACTTTTAAAACCAGGGTTCAGATGCGTCCATTTGCCCTGGAGGATGAAAGCAAAGCCATTTTCACTTAAAATAAATTCTTGCCACAGAGGTTTCACTGGAGCCTGTCAGTATAATACGGCGTAGAAAAGATCTGTGAGGAGGACTGTGAGGAGATCTCAGAAGAGAGACAACACTAAAAAATACCACATCTTATCACTAACCCAGGTCTCTTTCATCAATAGCCAAGCACGATTGTCACTCTGCCATTCCAAACGGTCATTTTGGTTTTTTGATTGAAGTTGACCAATAAGGTTTGGGGTTTAAATGGTCTAGAGATACGAAAATTTCTGACTTAGATTATGCTGATGATTTAGCCCTTTTGGCAAATGATGTTGCTGAGATGAACTCTTTCATTCGAGCTGTTGATGAGACCGGGAGTAGAGTAGGTTTGGTTATAAACAGAGAGAAAACTAAAGTGATGAAAATTGGTCAGGCAGGTTGTGATTCAGTTCATCTGAATGGTTGCAGTCTTGAGCAGGTGTCACAGTTTAATTATCTTGGGAGCTATGTAACAGATATTGGTAATGTGTGGCATGAGATTAACAGACGAATAGGGATTGCTGCTGGTACTTTTAAGAATCTAGGGAAGTGTGGAGAAATAAGTGTATACACCTAAAGACTAAAATTAGACTGTATAATAGTTTGGTTCTTTCTAGGGTTAGTTATGGTAGTGAAACTTGGACACTTTGTAAACAAGATAACAGGAAACTAGATGCTTTTGATTCCAGATGCTTACGCAGTATCTTGGACATTAGGTGGTTCAACTTTGTAACTAATGATGAGGTTAGGCAAAGGATTTTGCAACCTCCTTTAAGCAGCATATTGTGCAGAGAGAGACTCCGTTGGTTTGGCCATGTTGACCATATGCATAACTATAGTTTAATGAATAGGGTTATGAAGAGTGTGCCTAGAGGCCCCAGAAAGAGGGGGAGACCTAGGATGCGGTGGGTAGACAATGTCAAACAGGACCTTGTTAGAATTGGTGTGCAGTGGCCAGATGCAGCTCAGGACAGATATGCTTGGAGTATTAAACTGCATTGTCTGGTTGGACCTCCGTAGCCCATGGCTGCTTCAGGATGATGATGTTAAATCATTTTGAAATATTTGAAGACATTAGTAGAGCATCCCATTATTTATTAACATCTTTTAAGGGAATTTGGTGTTCCGTTCTCGGCATAGATAGTTTAGATTAGCTAATAAAGAATCAGCTGTTGAGAGTTAAGTGGTGATAACACGCGGCACGTAACTGGGAGACCTAAGTTGCCCCCCCCCCACTCACTCTCCTTAGTCATTGTCATGATTTCATTGCTTTCAGCTCAACAGCAAGCCAAGGCATTTAAGAAGCCTTCCATTTAACACGAACTCTTCGAAAGAAAACGTAAAATGTTTGAAGCGAGTCTGCTGAATCAATTTCAAGTACTAAAGAATCGTTGTGGCAGTTTCAAGAAACGTCACGTCCTGTTCCTGTCTTGTCTTGTATCACAAAGAGGCAATCTAAACTTTAGTTTCAGTTAATATCTGCGACGATTTCTTTCCTTTTTGTGGCATGCTGGTTTCAGTCTGAAGTAACGGAGTGTTACTGAGACGCGGTTAGAGCTTCAGGGATGAATACGCCAAGATGTAATTTAACCAACGGATATTTGCTGCCGCCTGCAAAAGAAATCAGGTTATAATCCCTCTAAACGATGTCTTCACACATCCCGCTAATTGAATCCAATCGGATGCGGTTGCCAAGACAACTTCACAAAGGAAAGCGATCGGAGACACGTCTTGCGGTTCAGTTAACGACTCTGTTAAGTTGTCTCACCTCTAGGAATTCCATTTCCGATCTGCTGAGTTAATGATCTAACTTCCGTTTTCTTTCCCAGATGCTCTCTGTGACCGACCTCCCTCGCCGATGAATGGACGCATCCAGTGTACGGGCAACGCCGAAATCATGTAAGTCATTTCACCTTCCGATGACCTCTACTCAAGGAATTGCCTTGATTGAGATTACAGAAAATGGAATCTTATTTATGTTTAAATTTAGAAATAGGATAAAGTTAATCTCCAATGAGGAATAATTATTCAGAATAACTGGATTTCTTCGTTAAGTTTATTCTACGTGTAAATTTAAATACTTATTCAAAGACAGGCATGAATTCTATTGTTATTTATGTTATTTAGAGCGAAAAATACTGGAATTAATTCTCGGAAACTGAAAATTCTTGAGTAGTATCATTATAAATGTTAAGAGCGCTTAATTAATGAAATAGAATGCTATGGAGAAATAAACAAAGGGGAAAGAAGTTTTGTATGAAGGAGAAACAAAGGAACAGAATGAAATATTTTCAGAACTAATGGCTACACTGTGTAACAACTGGGTTTCATCACGTTAATGCGACAGAGATGATTTATAAGCATCCTTTATCCCTAAAGTGGGCTTTGGGGCATCAGAGGGGGAATCACATCTACCCAGAGCTCCGCCACGTTTGGCAAAGCTGCCTCGTGCATTTGGGGGGCATCAGAGTGGTGGGTTGGAGAGCAGAATCGTCTCTGCTATGTTTGACAAGTGCCTCGTGCATTTGCATTACGCTGCGGTCTTCATAATCACGGTATCATGCAAATAAGAATGAAAAATGGTCACTAAAACATCGGGAGCGTTTTGATAAGGGCATCGATTTTCGTAATGTTGGATATCGCTTTGGGAAGCGAAAGAAATCCCGCATCACATTAAATCAAAAGGATTTTTTTTCTCTAGATTAAGGCGAATGCACTCACAGTAAAAGATCGCATAACGACGCTGTGAAATTACGGGAAGCAAAAGACATTATTCCGAGAATTTGAATATTTGAGAAGAGAAACTTTTACAGCAGGGCTGTCTTCTGCATATCAATGAGCTGAATGTGAAATGGATGGGGAGATTTTTGTGGAAGTTTTTTGAAGATTTATCGTAGCAAAAGAAATAAGCGTGGTTATATTCTGGGGTTCATTACAGTTTGTAAAACCAGATGCAAAAATCATAGTCTGGATAGAAGTGAGGATGTGCTCCAAATTCAGATATTTCAAAAACGTCAAAGACGGTGTTTCAATTAAATTAAGAAACCTATCCAATGAGAGAAAGATTTAGAAATAAGTTCATTATGTCAGTTTTTAAAAATAAGGGGATTCAAAACAGCTTACTCTTTTGACTTTACTTTCGCATCTTGCGGACTAGTTTCTAATGCTGCTTGGTACTATACAACTAAAACAGGGGTAGGTCACATTAAGATGATGGTTTGTGTTTAAAGATTGGTATCGTACAGTCGCTCAAAAAAGTATCCGAACACTATGGTTGATTACAGAATTCAGAAAAAATATCTGGCGACGCTTGTTTTAGAAATTAGTGATCTGGCAACCTTCGTGTCACGTGACACGAAGGTTGCCAGATCACTAATTTCTAATTCTTTTTTCTGAATTCTCTACTCAACCATAGTGTTCGGATACTATTTTGAGCGACTGTACAATGGTTACAGAATTACTATGAAAACCATTCTGAAAGACTCGTGTCATTTGAAGATAGAAGTTCATTTCCATTCTCTTACATTTAAATCTCACAAATGCAGGAATCGTTATCTCGTTTCGTTAATGTTGGTGTTGCGATTTTAATGCTGAACTGACTTCGTGGAAATTAAAGATTTCTCTGTTGTTAACGTTAACCGAGTCCCATTGCTGTTGCAAAAGGATAATGACTTCCTGCTGTCTGTAGAAATATGTGTTGCCTACGCATACCAGATCATGGTATTAATACCTCATTTGATGCGATTCGCTGACATCTGAAGTGTGAATATCATCTACAACTTCTGAGCCATAATGCAAATGCAAATATGGCGTTAATAGGGTGAAAACGGATATTCAGAATTAAATTAGAAAACACTCCCAAAAGTGGATGGGATCATCCCAGACGGTAATATCTGATTCACGGAGACGCCTTCTGCTCTAATACATTTTTTTAGAAGCAACGTTGATAACAAAAGTCACATTTTTACCAAAGCAAGCCTGAGCATTTGTAGGATGTTGTCAGAGGATGGAGATCTGCATCACCTCTCTACAGAGCATTCAGAGAATGCTAAATGGAATGCGATTTCGTAATTCCACATGGCTGATGGTATTCACCTGCAGAAATTGATCAACTCTTCTGGAGCAGTGAGATCGTACTCAGGAATGGAATCCTCTTCTTTGGCATACGAATGAGGTCACACATTCGAGACGATAACAGAAACAAATTCATTTTCAGGTAATATAGGGCCAAGTGTCATCGCAATAAGATTGGATGGACCGTACAACCTACGTCATCAGAACAACGATTCAAATATACGGCTCGTATATTAGCGAAGGAATGGTTTATAATTCCCCTAGAGAATGCTGGTAACAGTACCAAACTTACTCTGTTACCAATCCCATCAACAGCTCTAATGAAAGAGTTCATCTCATGTTCATAATACGCATACACGATAATGAATATCCACGGCCTTACCATTTTAACGGTGAAACATATTTTAATTAAATGTCATTGTTTTAACTGTTAACGATGTCCTTTTATCCAACGACTCTTTAATTCTGAATATCGTTCTTCACCCTATTAACGTCATATTCAGCATTCTCTAGTACTCAAAATGGCCCCTGGAGAATGCTGGTAACAGCAAAGAGAGGAAAACATGAATGCAACTTATGAATTTTTCATGCCTTTTTCAAGAACTTCTCTAAAGATCTCTACACTGGAGGGGGAAATGTTATACTGCAATGGAATTTGCCCCCCTTTTACTCTTTTCGGGCCGACTGATTTTTCATGAAACCCACTTTCCCCCTCCCTATATTTTTGTTTCTAGATCCAGGCCTGTTTCTGCACATACATCACTCATTTTGAAGACTGTTCCCCAGATAGCCACTTTCAATCCAATTCGAAATTTAGGGTCTGAAATCGAAACACGATTGATAAACGTGGAAGAAATGTTGAAGGATAACATTTTGAATGTTCAGAATAATATTAGAAGCAACCAGATAACGAATTTAATGGAGAATAGAACAAATGGCTTTCAAGTCATAATCATGTTCATGAGAGACTTGGTGAAGTATTAGTGCATTATTATGTCTTAACAAATTAGAGAAAATTTCCATGAATTCTTCAAATCACTAATGCTTTTTCGACATGTTTTATACATTACAGCGATGTATTTTAAATATCTTAGACATTTTGATTCGAGATGCTTACGCAGCATCTTGAGCATTTGGTGGTTTGACTTATAAATAATGATGAGGTTAAGCAAACCTCCTTCAAGCAGCACATTGGGCAGAGAGAGAGAGACTCCGTTGGTTTGGCCATGTTGACCATATGCATAACTATAGTTTAATGAATAGGATTATGAAGAGTGTGCCTAGAGGCCTCAGAAAGAGGGGGAGACCTAGGATGCGGTGGGCAGACAATGTCAAACAGGACCTTGTTAGAATTGGTGTGCAGTGGCCAGATGCAGCAGATGTAGCTCAGGATAGACTTGTTTGGAGAGCTAAAGGAAACTCTGGTTGGATTTCCGTTGCCCATGACTGTTTGGGATGATGATGATGATGATACTATGAAGAAGACTAACAAGGCATTTGAGTAAGTATTTATTGTTCACAGAAGTACAAAAGCAATTTTGTAATAACCGCTTTTTCACTTCTCTGAACAAACAGCGAGGCAGGGGGTGGGGTGGGGGGGCTCAGTGGGCAGCGCGCCAGGCTCATAGTCTGCAGTTCCCAGGTTCCAATCCCAGCTGGAACAGCGTTGAAATTCATCTTCGCGCAACTCCCTGTTTTCCCAGCAAGGGACACCGGTGTGCTTGGAAAGGCCACCGGCCATCGGATGCGACGTTAAGCCGTGGCCCCGTGTACTAGAGAGGCACACACTGGGCACCTTAAAAGCACACTAGATGGTCTTGACGGGAGGCTACCATCTATGTCCTAACAGCTGTCCAGTGGGTCCCCTCCCCTCAACCTTTTCTGAGCACTCGGGGTTCTTTTGACCTGGCAAAAAGTGCACCTCAGAGGACCCATTTCTGAACAAACAACAGTAACGTCTTCCTCAGTATGCATGCATTTTAAGGATTTTCCTCATCATACCTTTCTGATCGTTTACTTCGTTACCTAAGTCTTAGACACGAAGTTTCTTTGAGACCTTTTCAGAAAATTAGTTTTTTTTACAGAAATTTTCTTCAAATTGTGTTTGTAATTTTCGATGACGGATTAATTTATGGGGGAATTATCTGCCATTAATGGGACACTCTGTATGTAAATTTCGCTTTACTAAATGTAATTCATTTGCTTTTAGGACACAGATACTTTTGTGACTAATGTACGTGACCTTATTTTCATTCCGTTTTATCATTGTCTATTTACAATATCAATGTTCAGGTTAACCTTTACAAGAGAGAGTTGATATATATGACTAAGTATTCTTTTTCTGATACATTCATCAGTTTGGATTCTTTGCATGTTAAAGAACACGCTGGGTGGCCTTGAGGGGAAGCTACCATCTGCCTCCTAACGACTGCCCAGTGGGTGCCCCTCCCCCTAACTTTCTCTGAGCCCTTGAGGCCTAGCCATTTTGCTCATTACTTGCAAAAACAATTCTGCTCACAGATGAAACAACCCCATAGAGAATTTTAAATTTGAATTACAACAAGAGCAAACTTTACGATATACTGTACTTGTTAATGTGTTTTCTGCATATTCGGTCGAAGTTCATTTCCATTTGTAATTTTCAATACAGAAAAATCCCCCAACTCTACTTTTCATAGCTTGTTTCAAGAAGCTCACATGCCTATAGGTGAGGGGGCGGGGGTGGTTCAGTCGGTAGCGCGCCAGGCTCGTAATCTGTAGTTCCCAGGTTCGAGTCCCAGCTGGGTCAGCGTTGAGATTTATCTCCACAAAAATTCCCTGCCCTGCCCACGGTCAGTAGGGGACACCGATGGGCTTGGAAAGGCCGCCGTCCGTCGGATGGGACGTTAAGCCGTGGCCCCGTGTGCGGAAGAGCCATACCCTGTGCACGTTAAAGAACACACTGGATGGTCTTCACGGGAGGCTACCATCTGTCTCCCAACAGCTGTTCCAGTGGGTCCCCTCCCCCAACCTTCTCTGAGCCTTTGGGGTCCATGTGACCTGGCCATTTAGCCCATGGTGTGCAAAAAAGTGCCGCTCAGAGGTAAAACAACCCAAGCCTACAGGTGATGTTATTTTGTTTCATATTGCAGAAATGTTTTCAGATATTAAGGGCACAACAGACCGCCTCAGATCCTTGAAGATATCTTAGGAATAAGAATAATAAATATATCGCCTCCAGTGAATATGGGATGCTCATTTCCAAACAGAATTAAGTTTTAATATTCCGCTTTAAACACCCTGTGACAGTGGATATTTCGAAGTAACTAATAATTGGGAAAAGCTGAATAGTAATATTTTAGTAACACTTGTAAAACGTAAAGAGTATTTTTCATACATCTTTTGAAGCCAAAATTGCCTTTCCCCATCGCCCCCTAGCGGTAAGAAGGCAAAGTTTTGACTTCCAATGTAAACCCATAAGCTCTATTATCAAATTTCAAGTTTCTGGCGTAAATAGATCGTTTGCAATATTATTTAAAGTTTTGACATTTTCCTTATAATTTTCCACCGTTAGAGGTCTCTTTAAAGCTACTACGCTCTTCGGAAAATGCTGATCGTAATATTTCATCAATACCTATCCAGCCCCAAAAAAGAATTTTTAGTTTATCTCTAAAAGCAAAAAAAATTGTATGTCTACAAAGAGACGACAAAGTGAAAATGTTTTGCTTTAAGAAAACGAACTCAAAAATTCTCCAAACCTTGGCTGCAATTGCAAAATATTCAAAAGCACATTCGCGTTTGTAGTGAAGGCCTATTTTCCTGAAACTTAAAATGGTCTCCGGAGATAGGAAAACCGGATGAAATTTCGAAATCCACCTTCCTATTATTATATTTTCGATTAATGACTTTTTGTGATTAACTTGACCTTTTCACGCCTTTAGGATATGCTCCGCCTACTGCAATTCAGGGTTCCTGTTTCCAGAAGGATTCTCCGAATTGGTCAGCCAGTGCTCGCACAGGACAGGACAATGGTTGCCTGACAGCAATTTCCCAGACTGCATTCGTAAGTTAGTTCCTTTAAACTTATTTCAAGTGTGTTCGCAAAGCTTTGAATTTTTTTTATCGGTATATCTATGATTTTATGGCACGTTTCAAATTATCGTAATTGCCGAATTTACTGAATATATGAATAAAGTTATTCAAACCTAACCAATATTGCTAAAAAAATTTCGACTGCCCTTTTCACATCCTCAGGCAAGCTTTGAACTTCGTACTCTGCCTCGTGTTTCGAAGAGGATTTTCATTACTTCCTAAACGGAGCGGGGGTGGCTCAGTCGGTACCGCGCCAGGCTCGTAATCTAGTTCCCAGGTTCGAGTCCCAGCTGGGCCAGGGGCGGGGGGTGGCTCAGTCGGTAGCGCGCCAGGCTCGTAATCTGTAGTTCCCAGGTTCGAGTCCCAGCTGGGCCAGGGGCGGGGGGTGGCTCAGTCGGTAGCGCGCCAGGCTCGTAATCTGTAGTTCCCAGGTTCGAGTCCCAGCTGGGTCAGCGTTGAGATTTATCTCCGCAAAATTCCCCGCCCTGCCCACGGTCAGTAGAGGACACCGATGAGCTTGGAAAGGCCGCCGTCCGTCGGATGGGACGTTAAGCCGTGGCCCCGTGTGCGGGAGAGACATACCCTGTGCACGTTAAAGAACACGCTGGATGGCCTTGACGGGAGGCTACCATCTGTCTCCCAACAGCTGTTCCAGTGGGTCCCCTCCCCCAACCTTCTCTGAGCCTTCGGGGTCCATGTGACCTGGCATTTAGCCCATGGTGTGCAAAAAAGTGCCGCTCAGGGGTAAAACAACCCAAAATCAACCCAACGAATCGTTTAACTTCCGACGTCACCTGAGCCAACAAAGGAGGACAAATTCTTCGGAGATCGTGGCATCGACCCTTCCATTCACAGATGCACGTGAAATGCCTGATTCAGCCATTTCAGAGAGTGATCTGATAATTCAGTCAGACGTGCTCTTTTGTCAGTAGATGAAAACACTCTTTTCAGTTGGTTTAAAAAAAAGAGCAAACGTTTTCATTCTGTTGTTGCTTTTCGTCCGTCGTTTGTCAATTTGTGGGTTCTGGTCGGCCAGAGGGAATTTTCCAATAAAACGGAAAATCGGATTCATTTGATTATTTTTGCATATATTTAATTTCTATTTGCTGAGATATCGATTATTTGCCCATCAGGAATATTCTTACAGAAAAAATTGCAGATATCAGTCAATAGCAAATAATCTTCTATTAATCCGTATAAAATTATAAATAATCTGAAATATCTTATACCACTGTAATATCAATAAAATAGGCTACGGATTCGTTTGGTTACAAAAATAGTTTAAAAATTATACTTTTCATGAAACGGGAAAAAAATCGTTGTGCAGACGCTTCGTCAATGAATAAGATGGCTATTCTAAAAGTGAAATAAATTCTGAAAAAAAATAGTAAAAAAAAAATGAAAAAAATTCTGAAGTAACGGATGTTTCAGTCTTAAAAGAAAAGGAAGAGTAGTGAGTGATCGATTCCTTTTGATCTTTTGCAGCTACCTGTCACCCGTCCTGTGCCAATGGGGGGGTGTGCGTGGGCCACAACCAATGCCTCTGTCCGCCACATTTTAGGGGCGCCAGATGCCAGTATCGTAAGTATGAAATTCTCAAATGCTCATCTCATTCCTTATATTAATTCTTTTTGTTTCCCTAACCATTGCACGAGTTCATTACTTATCCCAAAATTTCGGATCAGATCTCGTGAAACGAATACCATTGTCACTTCCACCCCTCATCTCCACCCACTTCCGTTTTAATTCGAACACCAAATCTGGGGGAAATGAGGCCTCCCCCCTTCTGAATGTTACTAACTGGAACGGAGGGAAATATTTACAATATTTTTCAAAAAATATTTTTAAAACCACTAAAACATAGACAAAAATTTTGTATTAGAATTCCAACTCGATGTTTTATTTTGTCCTAGATCCGGGCTCCACTTACAGGCCCTGATAATCCTTCCAGTATTTGAAGTGTAATGGAAGAGAGAACTTAGCGTCAAACCGAAGAATTTTACACAAATAACACAAGAGATATTTTATGAGCCTGAAATTAACGTGTAGAACACACTTAAGGCGAAACTTTACACATAAACACAATAATTCATTGAGAAAACTATAGAAATAATTTTTATTTACAATTTGTAACAATAACTTGTAAAGTTCGACACTTCTTTCCCTCCCCTCATTAGAACTATGTATATAAATGGGGCGAGGGTGGCTCAATCAGTAGCGCTCCAGGCTCGTAATCTGCAGTTCCCAGGTTCGAGGAGTCCCAGCTGGGTCAGCGTTGAGATTTATCTCCACAAAATTCCCCGCCCTGCCCACGGTCAGTAGGGGACACCGATGGGTTTGGAAAGGCCGCCGTCCGTCGGATGGGACTTTAAGCCGTGGCCCCGTGTGCGGGAGAGCCATACCCTGTGCACGTTAAAGAACACGCTAGATGGCCTTGACGGGAGGCTACTATCTGTCTCCCAACAGCTGTTCCACTGGGTCCCCTCCCCCAACCTTCTCTGAGCCTTCGGGGTCCTTATGATCTGGGCATTTAGCCCATGGTGTGCAAAAAAGTGCCGCTCAGAGGTAAAACAACCCAACGTTAAAGAACACACTGGATGGCCTTGACGGGAGGCTACCATCTGTCTCCCAACAGCTGTTTCACTGTTTCCCCTCCCCCAACCTTCTCTGAGCCTTCGGGGTCCTTGTGATCTGGCCATTTAGCCCATTTTGCGCAAAAAAAATACAGCTGGGAGGTAAAACAACCCAACTGTAGATAAATATATGTGCATCAATACCTGACATATCACAATGTGAATGTAAATGTTCAACTATCAAGGACGATATCACTCTTATTTTAACGTCGATAATAGTTTTTCTACCAAAACTGATATCGATGTTCAACTAAGAGCGATGTCTTGATGACAGTTGATCAAAAACGCGCAGACATTTCTTCAACTTATTTTACAATAACTCATTTTGGTTTTCGCCTCACATATAATGTAAGTGAACAGAAAATTTTGGCAACAGAGTATAAATATTCGACGATTAAACTTCAGATCTTCTAGAATTTCTCACCGATTAATGTTAATTTCGCCTATAGCAATTTCAAAACTTAGCTTATGTTTCAAAAAGAAATCGTAAACGCTCCAGGAATCTGAAGATGGCTGAATTAGGCGTTAATTGAATCATCGATGGTTATTAAGCAAAGTGTTAAGCTCTACTCTTTCCACTCTCATTAACGAAGTTTTCTAACTCACTTTGTTCATTATTCCACACCTGCAAACCCTTTCCCCGAGATGCGCCAATTAGCCCTAATTGATGTTGACTTGCAATAAATTTTCTCTCTTTAGATCCTTTGTAAGCTTTACGTGCATAGCCTCATAATGTTTGCTGCGAATCATAATCTCTGATGCATTGCGCCGTAATGGGGCTGAGCGCGAACAAGATTCATTCGAAATTTTGCTCTCACCTTCATATGACACTGACGTAAAAAACTCTTCTTTAAGAATGCGTTTCGTATTTTCATACCTGAGTTTTGAATTTAACTCATCTGCTTCCGAATCACCCAAAGTTGGATTATTTTTGCTTCTTCTTTCACACGCAATTGGCTAATTGACCAGATCGAAAGCGCGCCCGGATCTAGAAAAAAAAAATACAAGGGATCGCGAAAGATTAGAGTTCATTGCGGTGTCATATTTTGCCCTTAATTGCGGTGTCATATTTTGCCCTTAATTGCGGTGTCATATTTTGCTCTTAATTGCGGTGTCATATTTTGCCCTTAATGGCGGTGTCATATTTTGCCCTTAATTGCGGTGTCATATTTTGCCCTTAATAGCGGTGTCATATTTTACCCTTAATTGCGGTGTGATATTTTGCCCTTAATTGCGGTGTGATATTTTGCCCTTAATTGCGGTGTCATATTTTGCCCTTAATTGCGGTGTCATATTTTGCCCTTAATTGCGGTGTCATATTTTGCCCTTAATTGCGGTGTCATCTTTTGCCCTTAATTGCGGTGTCATATTTTGCCCTTAATTGCGGTGTCATATTTTGCCCTTAATTGCGGTGTCATATTTTGCCCTTAATTGCGGTGTCATATTTTGCCCTTAATTGCGGTGTCATATTTTGCCCTTAATTGCGGTGTCATATTTTGCCCTTAATTGCGGTGTCATATTTTGCCCTTAATTGCGGTGTCATATTTTGCCCTTAATTGCGGTGTCATATTTTGCCCTTAATTGCGGTGTCATATTTTGCCCTTAATTGCGGTGTCATATTTTGCCCTTAATTGCGGTGTCATATTTTGCTCTTAATTGCGGTGTCATATTTTGCTCTTAATTGCGGTGTCATATTTTGCCCTTAATTGCGGTGTGATATTTTGCCCTTAATTGCGGTGTCATATTTTGCCCTTAATTGCGGTGTCATATTTTGCCCTTAATTGCGGTGTGATATTTTGCCCTTAATTGCGGTGTCATATTTTGCCCTTAATAGCGGTGTCATATTTTGCCCTTAATTGCGGTGTCATATTTTGCCCTTAATTGCGGTGTCATATTTTGCCCTTAATTGCGGTGTCATATTTTGCCCTTAATTGCGGTGTCATATTTTGCCCTTAATTGCGGTGTCATATTTTGCCCTTAATTGCGGTGTCATATTTTGCCCTTAATTGCGGTGTCATATTTTGCCCCCAGGTCTTCAATGTGACCTGGCCATTTAGCCCATGGTGTGCAAAAAAGTGCCGCTCAGAGGTAAAGCAACCCAAACTCATAACTTATTTCTGTATTTACTTTTCGACACACTCTATATTGCGAAAATCCTGATTCTCGTAGGTAAGTGATTGGAAGCGGCATCAGCTTTTTAAGAGGGCGCCTTGAAATCTCAAGATACACTTAAATTCACCTGACTCAGACTCATTAAATATTAAAGAATATTTGCCCTGAAGTTCAATCAATAAGCATTGTTTACATTATCAATGTTTTCATCGATGTTTCCCAGAACCCCCTTTGAAAAACGTTCACTTAAGTTATTTGTTAGTAACAGATTGTTTTCGTATTTATTAATATGTTTTAAGATATTAATTCATCTTATTGATAAGGTGTTTTTTTTTCCAAACGAGCTAAAAAAATCTCTTCGTTCCATTCTATTTATTTTCCTCTTTCAAACGATATTCAGCTCTTTCCAATTGTGACGTGCACACGTTCTTATCGGAGGTTGCGTGGGAGTGTCAGCATCATCCAGAGGAGACCTCCTGTCACGTGGGCTGTGTCCAAGGAGGGCAAACGTTGCAGCCCTCGTACCCGACCGAGTACACGTGCAGTCCGGACGGAGTGTGGAATCCCCCTCAACGACCTAGATGCCTGCAAGGTGAGGAGGATGACTTTGCATGCTTATTGCGAAAAATCAGAGTCGTTTCGTGATTGCAAAACGTTCCCGCACATTTCCATGTTATGTGAAAGAAAAGTCGCATTCAGAGTTCTCTAACTTTGAAAAAAAGCTTTCTTCAGACAGAAATTAAAGAGCTCTCTGGAATCTTTCTAGTTATCGATTTTCAATAATATCCGCGTGATATGTGAAGAGTTATGGAGTCTGAAGTGTTCAAAAACACCGTCACTGAGCATAACAGTTTACTCGAAAAAGAAACGACTAAAACACAAATAATAATTGTTACAACAAATCACTTTCTAAAATAATAATAATAATAATTTAATAAGTACAAAATAACAATACAAAATAAATAAATAAAATAAAAGTTACATATTAGCAGACCTTTTTAGCAATTTGCTCATTTAGGATGCCAAAATGAATTATTACATTCAGAGCAATATCTTTAGTGACAAAAAAAAATGTGTCATTATGTTAAAAACAAAATATTATTGTACTTTTTAAAGTAATAATCAATATTTGAAGAAGTAAAAATAGCATTTTTCACTTTCAATTTAAAAACATTATATGAACGTTCATTTCTAATTTCTTTACGTAAGGAATTAAATATTCTAGGAGCTAAAAAGAAAAAGTGCTTGTGAGCTATTTCTTTCTAAAATAAATGCAAATTTAAAAGTTGCTTTAAAAATTCTTTCAATTAATTTTGAAAATGTTTCCAACTTAATAACTCTGTAAATATTAATAAAAAGGATATTGTTGAAAATCTAGAATTAAAAAGATTTGAGCGAGATTTTCAATTCACCTGTAGTGACATTTATCGGTAAAATCTTTATTTTCAAAATAAGGGAGCTGAATGCCACTTTCCATTCAACATAACATCGAAATGTCTGGAAATATTTTGTAATATAATTGTATATTTGAGTGACTGATACGATCGAAGTGGTTTACGGAAAAGTGGCCCCTCACATTTCGCCCCCCACATTTCCCCCCCACATTTCGCCCCCCCCCCCCCCCCCCCCCCCCCCCCACACACACACACACACATTTCGCCCCTAGCACATTTCGTCCCCTGCAGATAATGAGTAGGTTACAAAAATGTAAATACAGTCAACTCTCGATAACTCGAAATTCCATTGAAGTCCCAGCCCCTTTAGTGGAGATTCAATGTTAAACTCTCATTACTCGAACTGAACTTCCGATAACTCAAACTTTTCCAGCAGCTTTATACAATTCATGCGGTTCATACAGTTATTCTGGTGGTCTACGCGCTTCTGCCAAACAAAACTCGTGCCACATACGTTAAGTTGCTTCAAGAAGTTAAAAATCTACATCCGGGTCTCCAAACCCAGCCACTTATGACAGATTTCGAACAAAGTGCCATGCAAGCCTTCCAACAAGAACTTCCTGGTATTGTAAATACCGGTTGTTTTTTTCCATCTTTCCCAAAGAGTTGGGCGAAAGGTAGAGAATGAAGGTTTAAAAGTCCGATACGAACAAGACTCGTTGAATCCGAATGATATCCGGCATTGGCATTCATTCCTCCTGCTAACGTTATTCAAGCATTTGAAGATTTAGTTGAAGCTGATGTCTTCCTCATTGAAGCTATGATGATTGCAAACTACTTTGAAGATACACATATTGGAAGAAGGCAACGGAGAGGCCGGCAACTACCCATTTCTGAAAAAGAATTGTGGAATGTTTACACACGAACACTGAATGATCAGCAACTTAACAACAACGGTGTGGAGGTGTGGCAGAGGGGATTGCAGGAAACTTATGCTACTTTATTCCCAAGTATTTGCCGATTCATTGATTCTTTAAAGAAACAACAAGGGCTGCACAATTTCGAAATTACACAACTAATTGCCGGTAATTCAGGCAATCAAAGAAACAACAAGTAGGCTGCAATTTCTGCTAAAATCAAAAGAATAGTGCATGATTTTCAAAATCGTAATGTGATTGATTACCTTAGAGGCATTGCATACAACTTCAAGTTTTAAGCAATAATAATGGGCATTTATTCTATTAAAACAAAATAAATTAGAATTATTAAAAATTAGTTGTATTATTTGCATTTTTGTAACCTATTCATTATCTACATGGGGCGAAATGTGCTGGGGGTGAAATGTGCTGTGGGGGCGAAATGCGAGGGGCCACTTTTCCGGATCCCAATCAAAGTTGGTGTTTGTTCTTTAGCTGAGTTAATAATTACTCTTTCAACTCTTGCTCCATTTTCAGAAGAGTCTGTTGCTGATAATTTTTCATTATACTTATTTACAACATATATTGGATATGTCTCAACCGTATTACGTTTCTTAATTAGGTTCTAACGAAACGATTATTTAAATTTGTTTTTTAAAATCCCTTTCCAGATTATGAAAACGGAAATGAAATGTCGGATCCACATCACCAGGATTTCGATTTCTATGATCCCTTCCAGGAGGAAGAGGAAGCGAGGGAGCGGGAAGCGGTCAGAGGTCATCTGAACAGAGAAGCTGAGAAAGACCCTGACTCCAGATTCGAACAACAATCAAGGGATTATGGGTTCGGACAGGAGCCCGTCGATTACGATTTCGGAGATGAGTCTCGTGGTCGCGCTCTGGCACAGGAACCTTACGACGTCACGTTTCAGAAACACACTGATGAAGACGAAGAAGAGGAGGATGATGATGAAAGAATTGTTCACGAGGAGTTTCAGCGCGAAAAACATCGTTACGACCTCCGCGAGGATTACAAATCTTTCCAACAGCAAAGGGACGAGGCGGGATTTGGAGAGGAAGACGATGAAGGAATCCCTGAAGAGAAATATCACATCACAGAAGAAGATGAGGAAGAGATCTTGGAGAATGCAGACGACTGGGAAGAGGTAAGGAAGAGTGTTTCCTCGTCAGTAAGTAATTCATAATGGAGACGGTCTTGTATAAGAGATTTAGTGGCAATCCCTGAATGAGATTAAGAACTTGGCTTTTCAAGGAATAAGAGGAAGCTTTTTTTAAAGATTTTTTTTTTTTAATCGTGGATTTTATACTTCGATAAATAACTGATGTCGATATTAAGAGTGGAAAAAGGAGGAACGGGTGAGTGGGTGGGTGGAAAGTAATATAAAGGTGTAGGGGTACAGTCGCTCGAAAAAATATCCGAACACTATGGCTGATTACAGAATTCATAAAAAATAGCTGGCAACTATTTTTTTTAGGAATTAGTGATCTGGCAACCTTCGTGTCACGTGATTACAGAATTCAGGAACCGTTCACAGCAAACCGTCACAGCAAACCTGCAGTTACCGTTCACAGCAAACTGGAGCGTGTGCAGTAACTGCACACGCTCCAGTTTGCTGTGAACGGTAACTGCACACGCTCAATATTTACGTGAGTGAGCCCACATGATCCAGGTATTTGTGAGCTCACACGATCCAATGTGCTGTGAACATTAACCGCAACCGCTCCAGTTTGCTGTGAACGGTAACTGCACACGCTCCATATTTACGTGAGTGAGCTCACACGATCCAGGTCTTTGTGAGCTCACACAATCCAATGTGCTGTGAACATTAACCGCAACCGCTCCAGTTTGCTGTGAACGGTAACTGCACACGCTCCATATTCATTGCATTATATATTCATACGCATTATATATATTAAAAAATATCCGAACACTATGGCTGATTATAGAATTCATAAAAAATATCTGGCAAAGATTTTTTTAGAAATTAGTGATCTGGCAACCTTCGTGTCACGTGACACGAAGGTTGCCAGATCACTAATTTCTAAAAAAATCGTTGCCAGATATTTTTTATGAATTCTATAATCAACCATAGAGTTCGGATACTTTTTTGAGCGACTGTACAACTGATTAAGCTCACTGCTCTGACTTAATTGATTGTATTGTTTGTTATATGCAAATTCTGTTGAGTCAATGCCAAATTGAATGAATAATTTTTGTCTCATCTTTAGGTAACGGAAATGGAAAAGGCTGGCTTATCAGCAAAACTAGAAGGTAAATTTAGATGTTTTCATATTTTCTGTTGCTTTTAAATTGGTGGTAAAATCTGTCTGCCCAAAATCGTTAATTGAAGTATGTAAGAACAAGAAAAATATTTTGATTAAAAAAATTCAATAAGATATCAAAAAGTAAAATTTTAGTGCAAAATATGTGCAAAGACACTAAAGGATGGTTTCTTTAGCTTCGGTCACCATAAAACTGAATGATTGGTTACTCATAACTTTCCAACTGCGAAATAAGAGACATCAGCATGTCACGAGGACACTTAGTAACGGATCAAAGTGCACTGAGGCCTCTAAGCCTTTGAAAATATCTGGGGTTGGGTTGGGATGTTTTACCTCTGAGCGGCACTTTTTTGCACACCATGGGCTAAATGACCAGGTCACATGGACCCCGAAGGCTCAGAGAAGGTTGGGGGAGGGGACCCACTGGAACAGCTGTTGGGAGACAGATGGTAGCATCCCGTCAAGGCCATCCAGCGTGTTCTTTAACGTGCACAGGGTATGGCTCTCCCGCACACGGGACCACGGCTTAACGTCCCATCCGACGGACGGCGGCCTTTCCAAGCCCATCGGTGTCCCCTACTGACCGTGGGCAGGGCGGGGAATTTTGCGGAGATAAATCTCAACGCTGACCCAGCTGGGACTCGAACCTGGGAACTACAGATTACGAGCCTGGCGCGCTACCGACTGAGCCACCCCCGCCCCAAATATCTGGGGCTCCTTGTGATCTACAAAAACATGAAATGCATTCTCCATGGTTGCAGGGGCCACCTGGCTAGTCTGCGCATTAATCTGGTGCAGCCTCAAAGATAAGGGACGGGGGTGGCTCAATCGGTAGCGCGCCAAGCTCGTAATCTGTAGTTCCCAGGTTCGAGTTCCAGCTGGGTCAGCGTTGAGATTTATCTCCGCAAAATTCTTTTGTGGAGATTATTCTTTTGTGGAGATTTATCTCCACAAAATCCCCGCCCTGCCCACGGTCAGTAGGGGACACCGATAGGCTTGGAAAGGTCGCCCGTCGTCGGATGGGACGTTAAGACGTGGTTCCGTGTTTGGTAGAGCCATACCCTGTGCACGTTAAAGAAGACACTGGATGGCCTTGACGGGAGGCTACCATCTGTCTCCCAACAGCTGTTCCAGTGGGTCCCCTCCCCCAACCTTCTCTGAGCCTTCGGGGTCCTTGTGACATGACCATTTATCCCATGGTGGGCAAAAAAGTGCCGCTCAGAGGTAAAACAACCGAACGTTAAAGAAGACACTGGATGGCCTTGACGGGAGGCTACCATCTGTCTCCCAACAGCTGTTCCAGTGGGTCCCCTCCCCCACCCTTCTCTGAGCCTTCGGGGTCCTTGTGACCTGGCCATTTAGCCCATGGTGTGCAAAAAAGTGCCGCTCAGAGGTAAAACAACCCAAAAAGAAACAACGCAACATCCTCACGCCATTTTCTGATTTCATTCTTTATCTAAAATTGCAGATAAAGTCTTAATTAGTTCGCTGCCAATGATATGAATGAAGACAGCATTTTAGCTTGAAGACAGAATTTTTTTTTGCAATCTTACTTTCTCTGGCTTTTACACTTTTGCGACCTTGAGAAGGTCGAGAAAATACCAAAGCCGTTTCTTCCACTTCACCTTTTAACTTGTTAAATATGGACTCTGCCAACGAGTGCCACGCGCTCTGTCATCTCTCCCCCCCCCCCCCTAGCCTCTTGCGCCTTCAGCGATGATTAGCTCATTCCGGATATTTTCATCTTCATCGCGATACATCATCGCGTGATAGAGCGATGATCATGGTCATTATCGAAAGTCAGAAATTCTGAAATATATCGATCAAGAAATTCTTAAGTGATATGAATAATAATAGCGAGAATAAAAGTCTTAATGAGAAGCAACTTTTATCATCAATACAGTCGCTCAAAAAAAAGTATCCGAACACTATGGTGGATTACAGAATTCAGAAAAAAAATATATGGCAACGATTTTTTTAGAAATTAATGAATTGGCAACCTTCGTGTCACGTGGCACGAAGGTTGCCAGATCACTCATTTCTAAAAAAAAAAACGTTGCCAGATATTTTTTCTGAATTCTGTAATCAACCATAGTGTTCGGATACTTTTTTTTGAGCGACTGTACTTAAAAGTTACTCAAGTAGATATTCCTAAATTCCTTTTGACCTTTCAGCGAAGATTACAAACAACAGGATGGATAAACAGTGAATTTATAAAAAAAAATCATCCTTTTTTGGTCTTTCAGTGTCCTCCACGTACCGAGGGGTGTGTTCGTCGTGGGGCTACCACCACTACCGCACCTTCGACGGCGGCATCTACACCTTCCCGGGCACGTGCGACTACATCCTGGCTTCAGACTGCGGTCGTGGTGAAGTCAGCATCGGAATCCGTCACCACTGCGAACCGCACGAGCCGCCATGCGTGAGGGGCGCCGAGATTCACATCCCCGACGGACGATACCTGCTCTCCCCTGGCGGACTGACACGAGACGGACGACTCCTGCCCATCCCGACTCACGTGGAGGGACTCACCGTCGAGAAGATTGCCAGGTACTTGGTTGCCAAGACAACGACTGGATTCGTTGTTTGGGTGGACGATGAGGTGGGTCCTTTTCTTAGTCACCAGAATCACTTAGAGAGTCGACGTTCAAAATCTGACATCGTATTCACAAATGAAGAGCAAATTCTCCTAACCATTTAAACCTAATCCGAAATCGATTGTTAGAAAGATCAGAGAGGGTTGCCATTTGTAAAGCAACGTATTCCGATTGAATTCGTTTTGCCTTCAATCAGAAATTTTCCCAATAACTTATTTTTTGCTTTCTATTGCAAAAATGTTTTTCTAGACAAAAAAAAATTTTTTTCCCTGAGATGCATTTAGTGGAATTGAAATCGAAAATTGTTTGTTTTTTTACCCTCATATTTCGAAGATGGGGAATTGTAGCAAGCATGAGACGTCTTCGTCATGTGATGCTGCAACTAAATCGATGAATCCACCTGCATCAATGGATGGGTGATCGGTGGATTTAAAAGCGCATTCAAATACAGTCTTTTACGTAACCAGTCACGTGCTTCATTCGAGGTGGGTGCTGTGATTTTAGAGAAATGCACATAAAAGACACTTTTTTTTTGTAGAATGGATTAATAACACTGAAAGGTTTTTAATTCCTTTTTTCCTCGAAAGCATTTCTTTGCTTTGAATGCTTTAAATTAATGACGACTGAAAAATATTTCCATTGTTTTTTTTTTCTTCATGTAATAATTACAGAAATGAATATTTGATTCGCATCCTCCTCTAAACCATTTACCTCCTTCATTCCATTCTTCGTTTCCTCTCCCCATTGCCAATTTATCTCTTTTATCCAATATATTCTTCCAGCTGAGACTGTTGCCAAGCAACTGCAATTCCCCGATTGCAGTCTCCATCAGACGATCTCCTCCTCGCGATGGCTCACGAGGAGCCGTCGAACGAAGTGCCAATGAATGCTTTTTGCAGCCCAGCAGGAAGAGGATGAAACTGAGCATCACACTTAACAGAACTCCCATTCGCTGATGGAGGACATTTAACCGAAGAAGACGAGAGGAAGCCTGCTGAGGTTGTCCCAATATTTGCCAGATAGTGGAACTGAATTGAATCAGAGCTAAGTGGCGAGGAAGGTGGCCGGAGGGAGGAAGTGGCACTTCATGGGAAGTGGGAGAGGTGTGCCAAACGAAGAAGAATCGATCTTATTAGTTGGGTGAGAAGGCGGAAGGTAGTGGGGGGGATAGAAAAGGAACTAGAGGAGGAATCGATTTGAAAGAGAAAAGATGCTGTTGGAAAATCAGAAGGGAAAATATACCATTAACTGAGAAGTGAAAAAGAACTTTGAAATGAAGCGTTAATAGTTCCTAACACGAAAAAGTTTGGGATTTTATGGCGCACGAAGAACTAAAACTATATTGCGCCATATAAAGTAAAATAATAGAAGTTACTGAACCCATAATAAATACCCCCTCAAGCAGCTGCTTGCCACAGAGGTCTGACAGGAGCCTGTCAGTTTATATGCCAGTGTAGAAGGTCTGAGAGGATGGCAGGACCTCAGCAGAAAAGCGAATATAATGCCACAGCCATAGCCCGGGTAAGGCTATGGCTGTTTGTGTACTGAGGCAACAGCCTCAGTACACTAACAGCCATAGCCTTACCCGGGACTCGAACCCAGGTCTCTTAAATCAGTAGCCAAGTGCGCTACCCACTCGGCCATGGGACAGAAAATTAAAAAGCAAATGGGTAAAAATTAAATACAACAAGACCAAAAGTGAACTTCAATAAGTTAAGACATTGTTTAAATGAGAAAGTGAAAATCTTCAAAAGCAAAGAAATGATGATAGCGATTGAGAATAAGAGATTTAAAACAACTCGATCTTCTTTCAGAAGAGATTCCGAAGTTGGTTAAGAGAGAGAAAAAGATCAGTTTAGAAACGAGATTGTCGATCAGGAGAAGAAGTTGTTCTGCAGGCTGAACCAAGTTGCAAAAGTAGAGGAGCACAAACATGGAACTCATGAATTAGTTAATAAATCGAGTTTATCCACAAATGAGATAAGAACTGATGACATGGCAGATGATCTGACTGATCGATTATCGCGACTAACTCATTTTTCAGCTAAATAATTTATGAGTTCCATGTTTACAGGACATTTCTTTCTTTGTGGTTGAAACTTAATAACGGTGACAGCGTGTTTGCCTATATTATTATTATTTCAACATCAAGAGGCGGTTGGCCATCCCTACCCGTTCATAGATGGCGCCACAAACGACTATCCAGCGAAATTTAGTCACTATTAACTGCAACGTGAGCTAACCGCGATTGCTAAGCGGTCAGCGCAGTTGGCATGCTGACAGAAAGTCGTCGTTTCCTATCCCACACGAAATGGAATATTTTAAGCTAACTATTCATGAGAACAGTTATTTTAACTAATCCTTGAAAACCTTGTGTTATAGGAAAATCAAAATTTACATATGCAGGAGTAAAAATCGACACCCCGAATCGGGGTTCCATTCTCTATGGGCCACTCAATCATTCCATTACACAGCAAAAGGAAAGAAATACCTGAGCCATAAAAATCCCATTTCCGTTCCTGATTTGCTGTCGGGTTTCGAAGTCTAGTCGTCTTGTTGCAGATTCCATGTTCAGTCAGAAACGAAATCAAATTTCCATGTTTCTATAAAAGTCTTATTTGCAAAAATATTTAAAGCAATAAGATAGATAAATTTTATTACATACTGGAAAATACATTTGCATTGACTCAGATTCTGAGTCCACTGAGGATTCAATATCCACTCGAGTTAATACTCCTCTGTGGGATAATAACACTAGCATTTTAATAGTTAAAGTGACTGCATTCAAAAATGAAAACTTTATGTTATAAGTAGAGTCGTTGTCAGTTTTAAGACTTTAATAATTATCTAAGATAAATATAAAAGCATCTAATGATCTTACACATTGAAATAGATCTTGCACAGTGATCCAATTTCCTAAAGGAAAAGAAGATTCTTTAACATTATGTAAAAGCTGAAGATAATTTGGCAACATGTTATACAGTCTGTAAACCAAAAAAACATAATGTTTAGTAAAGATATTTTTCCTAATCAGTACTTCAGTTAATAACATTTTTTTCAAATAATCTCGTATAGACAGGAAATTTCTAGTTCTGCCAATATCCAAATTTTAATTTAAATATATCAAAGAATTGAATGCATATAATTTGCGGAATTCTAAAACACCAGGATATTCATAATGTGTCACTAACGCTTTCTTTTTTGCTTCAAAATACACCTTAAAACACGATTTTGAACAATTTCAATAATCTTTATATGTTTGTTAAACGTACAGTCTCTCAAAAAAAGTATCCGAACGCTATGGTTGATTACAGAATTCAGAACAAATATCTGGCAACGATTTTTTAGAAATTACTGATCTGGCAACCTTCGTGTCACGTGACACGAAGGTTGCCAGATCGTTAATTTCTAAAAAAAAAAACCTTGCCAGATATTTTTTCTGAATTTTGTAATCAACCATAGCGTTCGGATACTTTTTTGAGCGACTGTACCTCTCCAAGATGTGGCAATAAATGTATGGAAAATATGTTATTGGTTTCGGTGAACAATGACTGTTTTTGTCTTGAATAGAATGGTATTCACGTGACAGCGTCGCCTGCGCTTCGCGGAAGGATGTGCGGCTTGTGCGGAGACTTTGACGACAACCCCGAGAATGACGTCATGTCTCCTGAGGGAGATCCTCTGGGGAACATCTTCACTTTTGGAAACAGTTGGAGAGTTCTCGGCAGTGAAGGTGAGTGAGTCTTTCCCCAGGCTCTGCGATCTGCAGAGATACCAAATTTAAAACTTTTCTCGCTTCAAAGGAGTTTAAAGAAAGGTTTTTTGTTCAATGTGAGAACTTTAAAAGGGTGGTTGTAGATGTATTGTGTCGGTTCCTGACTGGCAAAGAGGTTTTATAATATTTTTCAAATTTTTTTTTGTTTTAGTTTACTGTTGGGAGATTGTGGAGGAGAGGGACTTTTTTTTTTCATTTACGCTTCCTCATGAAGCAAATTTCGCCAAAATAAAATGGCAAAATAGAAGTAATAGGAATTATAGAACTAAAGAATTGAAATGTAACGAATAACATTAGGTTTGAGGGTAAATTATATATCTTTAGAACTTTACAATTTTTATCCAAAAGGAGTTAGGGTTAAGATTTATCTCCTCTAAATCCCACCTTATCCTCAGTGAGAAAGGGGATACCGATGCCCTTGGAAAGGCTGCCATCCGTCAGATGGGATGTGAAGCCGTGCCCCCTGTTCAGGTGAGCCATACCCTGTGCACTTTAAAAACATACTGGATAGCCTTGACGGGAGGTTCCCATCTGTCTCCTGACAGATGTTCAATGGGTCCCCTTCCCCCCAACCTTCTCTGAGCCTTCGGGGTCCTTGTGACCTGCCCATTGTGTGCAAAAAGCGCTGCTCAGGAGTAAAACAACCCAACTTCCATAAGTATAGATGGCGCCAGATCCTCCACATCCCAGTGAAAGATTTATAAGGTCTTATTCTGAAAGATTTTCTCGTCCAATGCGTGGTGTAATGGTAGCCTGCTCTGACATGAATCTGGAAAGTTGTGGGTTCGATTCCCGTTGTGTCGGCGATGAATTTTTTTTTCATAAGTATTAACCACAGCCAGAAGTAACATTTATACAATATTTAAATACATAGTCAATACATAGTCAACTTCCAAAGAATTAGCATTTGACTCACAAGTGGATATTTACAAAATATATATGTCCTTAGTATATCAATATATAAATAAATATATAAACAGAAAAATAGCAATTTCAGTCTCTATAATATATAAACTTATCTCCTACTACTCATATATTATTTCAATGCAATCAAATAATACATTAAAAAAAAAACATCAGTCGCAATGTCCACCCTTACAGCCATTTTTTCATTTTTTTTAGTTCTTTAGAGAATTGTATTTTATTATTTACAATTTTCAGTTTATTTGGCAGTGAGCTAAATAATTGTAAGCCCACTCTCTCCAAAATATTTTTTGTGGTAAAAAAAAGTCTCAGTACGAGATGACGTTGTGATCCTTAGGTCTCTGCCATCCGGGGTTCTAAGAGAAGCAAAACTCGAGAGCATCTCTTATTTAAGAATAGCAGCAATGGCTGGTGGCATCGATTGGCTGGTGGATGCAGCTTTCTCTTAAGGCAGATGCTTTTCTCATTTTTGGTTTCCTTGTTTTTCATTCTCTTATTACAAAACTTCTGGTTTTTTTCTCAAAAAGGAAAAGAATTCGTCTCTTGTCTCATCAGGAGAGAAGAATCCAACTCTCGCACAACGAAATGTTCTGAAGGCAGATATTGTTTTTACTAAGGGAATGGGTAAAATAATCCTTTCTCTCATAAATTATTTCATTGTTTTCTTCTTTCCTTCCCCCATTTATGCATTCACTTGTAATAATGGCAAAACCAATTAGTTCCCAACAGCAATTCGAAATGTGTAATTGGCCATTTCCTCTCTGAAAAATTGGCTTCCCCTTCCAAGCGCAAAACTGATTCCTCTTTGAAGTGGCCTCTTATAACTCTTCTTCAGAAATAATAACGGAAACCAGGGAAGTCTATTTTCTTAGAACTTCAGTTTGCCTCTCATAAAAAATATTAATGCAAATAAATTTTAAATTTTGACAAACAATCGCAGAATCGATTTGTTTATATTCCTAATTATTCTAATGCTGCTTTATCCGTAAACTTCTAATTGGGGATATACCACTAGTTACATTTCACCCAGGATAACATTGCGCAGGAAATTCATAATTATAACAATTTGACGCAATGTACAGTCGCTCAAAAAAATATCCGAACACTATGGTTGATTACAGAATTCATAAAAAATATCTGGCAACGTTTTTGTTTTTAGAAATTAGTGATCTGACAACCTTCGTGTCACGTGACACGAAGGTTGAACCTGAATATAACTAAAAAAAAACCTGAACGTAACTAAAAAAAGCCCCTGAACGTAACTCAATAATATCTGGCAACTTTTTTTTAGAAATTAGTGATCTGGCAACCTTCGTGTCACGTGACACGAAGGTTGAACCTGAATGTAACTAAAAAAAACCCTGAACGTAACTCAAAAATATCTGGCAACTTTTTTTAGAAATTAGTGATCTGGCAACCTTCGTGTCACGTGACACGAAGGTTGAACCTGAATGTAACTTAAAAAAACCCTGAACGTAACTAAAAAAGCCCCTGAACGTAACTCAAAAATATCTGGCAACTTTTTTTTTAGAAATTAGTGATCTGGCAACCTTCGTGTCACGTGACACGAAGGTTGAACCTGAATGTAAAAAAAACCCTGAACGTAACTCAAAAATATCTGGCAACTTTTTTTTTTTTTGAAATTAGTGATCTGGCAAGCTTCGTGTCACGTGACACGAAGGTTGCCAGATCACTAATTTCTAAAAAAAATCGTTGCCAGATATTTTTTCTGAATTCTGTAATCAGCCATAATGTCCGGATACTTTTTTGAACGACTGTACAGTCAATTAAAGAAATAAAGTTTTAGAAACATAATAATCGCATCGGTTTTATTTAGTTGATTCATTAATTAGTTTTAAAATTCGGAGTGAAATTTCACGTATCTAATACTTTTCCAGGATTCCTTTGTGCAAAATCAACTTTTTGAAAACTATTGCTTTAGTAAAATGCTTCAGCATTTATAATGCCGTAAATGTTCGGATACTAGACTACATTTTTCAATTTCTTGCTCGTATGAGGTCACAGCCGTCCCGTGGCCGAGTGGTTAGCACGCTTGGCTACTGATCTAAGGAACCTGGGTTCGAGCCCCGGATTTAGGCATGGATGTGTGTCTTTTTCTGCTGAGGTCCTGCCACCTCTCAGATCTCCTACTGTGGCATATAAACTGACAGGCTCCTGTCAGACCTCTGTGGCAAGCAGCTGCTTGAAGGGGTATTTATTTTATTATTTTATGAGGTCACAATTTGAGTCTAGACTACAAATTAAAATTAGCTGGTATACGCAAAATTATTGCCTGAATTCTTTCAATTAATATATGAACATTAAAATTATTTAAAAAATGCATTCGAAACGGTTCCTGTTTTTTTATTATAAAATAGTTAGAAATCTTTCCTTATCAAATCCTAAACTTCCTTGAAGTAACTGTACACTTCCGTTTTCACGAAAAGGTAATCGGCACATCCAAACAACCAAACAAACAGATACCCTGGCGTAACATATAAATTCTGAAATAAAGTATAAAATGGTTAATATAAAAATATTGATGTTCTGCGGGACAGCCCCTCAGATTCCAAAACGTCTGGAACGGTCACTATTCACAAATTCTTCACTGAGAATAATTTTAACTTTTTTATTAGTTTGAATTAGTTAATTGTTCAATAGTGAGAGGATATTATTTTGCTTTTTTAACATAATTATTTTTCTTTCTCTGGGAATATTTATCATAAAAATCCTCAAAAATATTGTAATAACACCCATTGCTTGAGTAGTATTATGATTTGTGTTTTTCTTTCTTGTTTTTTTTTTTATAAAAAAACATATTTTTATTGGCCTAAAGTCTTACATAGATATTTTTTTAATTAATTAATAAAAAAAGTGTCTTTTCTTAAAATTTCTCAATGTGTCATGTTCATTGCTTCCACTCAGAAGTATTTTCTTTTTCCTCAACTCTAGAAAACTCCTGAGAACAATTTCATTCGTTTTGAATTATCCCAATTCTCCTTTCAGCATGCGCGGATGCGGCCGAGCCTCAGCTTCCGTGCAGATCCGACACCCACGAGCAGCGCCAGGCCTCCGACAGAGCCTCGCTCACCTGCTCCGCGATCCTCAGCATGGAGTATGCAGAATGCCCGCACGTGAGTATCCCGCCTAATCCGATTCCTTACAGAGTTCCAAGTCTCTTCACTCTAAAGAACGCTAGAGGAGACCGAATCGTTGCATAGCCTAAGTTTAGACTCGGAGCGCCACCTTTTATTCTTTCGCATTGTTCACATTCTTAAAACGTTCCAACGCCAATGCCCATTTCCCTGCTGACCTCATGACCTACACTGGCCGTCATGCCGTTTACAGAGAGGCTAGATTAAGCGGTACACAAACCACGTACTTTAATGGCTCCCAAAGGAAAAAGGGCCCACAGTGTGCAGACTCTTTTAGGTCATTCAGACCACTTTTAGGTGCGTGACTATGTCCTTTTTGGTACGAGGCCACTTTTGAGATTGAATGCTACTCCCGCAATCGCAAGAGTTGGGTTGGGTTGTTTTATCTGAGCGGCACTTTTTTGCACACCATGGGCTAAATGGCCAGGTCACAAGGACCCCGAAGGCTCAGAGAAGGTTGGGGGAGGGGACCCACTGGAACAGCTGTTGGGAGACAGATGGTAGCCTCCCGTCAAGGCCATGCAGCGTGTTCTTTAACGTTATGTTGTTTTACCTCTGAGCGGCACTTTTTTGCACACCATGGGCTAAATGGCCAGGTCACATGGAGCCCGAAGGCTCAGAGAAGGTTGGGGGAGGGGACCCACTGGAACAGCTGTTGGGAGACAGATGGTAGCCTCCCGTCAAGGCCATCCAGCATGTTCTTTAATGTTGGGTTGTTTTACCTCTGAGCGGCACTTTTTTGCACACCATGGCCTAAATAGCCAGGTCACAAGGACCCTGAATGTTCAGAGAAGATTGGGGAAGGGGACCCACTGGAACAGCTGTTGGGAGACAGATGGTAGCCTCCCGTCAAGGCCAACCAGTGTGTTCTTTAATGTTGGGTTGTTTTACCTCTGAGCGGCACTTTTTACACACAATGGACTAAATAGCCAGGTCACATGGACCCCGAAGGCTCGGAGAAGTTTGGGGGAGGGGACTCACTGGAACAGCGGTTGGGAGACAGATGGTAGCCTCCCGTCAAGGCCATCCAGTGTGTTTTTTAACGTGCACAGAGTATGGCTCTCCCGCACACGGGGCCACTGCTTAACGTCCCATCCGACGGACGGCGGCCTTTCCAAGCCCATCGGTGTCCCCTACTGACCGTGGGCAGGGCGGGGAATTTTGCGGAGATAAATCTCAACGCTGACCCAGTTGGGACTCGAACCTGGGAACTGCAGATTACAAGCCTGGCGCGCTACCGACTGAGCCACCCCCGCCCCCGAAATCGCAAGAAAGAGATCAGTTATGCGCTTAACAAAAATCGTTTCTTTGTTGAATATGTTTCGTGAATTGTTTCTTGTGTTAAATGAAAATTTCAAATCGTCTCAATTCTTATATTGCCGTCATTTCACTTTACATTTTACGCGTGTGTCTAACATGCCCTAAACGTAACTCACAAGGTGATTAAGCTCGAAAATTATTCATAAAAGCATAGTTATTCTAAAACAACTGAAACGTAACCTCGTTTAACCAGTTTGTATCACTTCAATTTTGTCTGCATTGCTCGCTAAACTTAACTCTGTCAACAGCCTTTAAAAGAACGCTAATGAATAAGTTCATCACTGAAATTTGAGTTTCAAAAGATAAAATTGACATTTCATATCTTTTCCAACGCTTCAAAATCAATACTCTAAATCAATGACACGTCGTACAGTCGCTCGAAAAAGTATTCGAACACTATGGTTGATTACATAATTCAGAAAAAATATCTGGCAGGGTTTTTTTTTAGAACTGAGCGATCTGGCAACCTTCGTGTCACGTGACACAAAGGTTGCCGGATCGCTCATTTCTAAAAAAAATCGTTGCCAGATTTTTTTTCTTGAATTCTGTAATCAACCATAGTGTTCGGATACTTTTTTGAGCGACTGTAGAAGTAATGCATTTACGAAAATACCTCTCAAGTCAACAGGCACAAGTAATGTGTTTCTTTTAAAATACCTTTGAAGTAGCTGCTTGCCACAGAAGAGGTCTAACACGAGCTTGCCACAGAAGAGGTCTAACACGAGCTTGCCACAGAAGAGGTCTAACACGAGCTTGCCACAGAAAAGGTCTAACACGAGCTTGCCACAGAAGAGGTCTAACACGAGCTTGCCACAGAAGAGGTCTAACACGAGCTTGCCACAGAAGAGGTCTAACACGAGCTTGCCACAGAAGAGGTCTAACACGAGCTTGCCACAGAAGAGGTCTAACACGAGCTTGCCACAGAAGAGGTCTAACACGAGCTTGCCACAGAAGAGGTCTAACACGAGCTTGCCACAGAAGAGGTCTAACACGAGCTTGCCACAGAAGAAGTCTAACACGAGCTTGCCACAGAAGAGGTCTAACACGAGCTTGCCACAGAAGAGGTCTAACACGAGCTTGCCACAGAAGAGGTCTAACACGAGCTTGCCACAGAAGAGGTCTAACACGAGCTTGCCACAGAAGAGGTCTAACACGAGCTTGCTACAGAAGAGGTCTAACACGAGCTTGCCAGTTGAATATGCCGCAGAGATTGTCTGCGAGGAAGACGACACTTCAACAGAAAGACAACACGAGAAAACCACTTCCGTAACATTATCCGGGATACAATGTGTGCGATGTCTAAAATAAAATTTAAAAAAGGAAAGCATTCTGTTGCCTTAATTTCAAACTCCAGTATTAAAATCAAAATTTAAATTAATTTTGCTCTCTTGGTGAAATCTGGACTTTTCTAAACAAGGTAACAGAAGACTCGATGCTTTCGGTTTTAGATGCTTTCCTAGAACCTTGGGAGTTCATCTGATTGCGTAAAATAAAGATGAGCTCATCTACTGGAAAGTTGGGTTGGTTTACCTCTGAGCGGCACTTTTTTGCACACCATGGGCTAAATGGCCAGGTCACAAGGACCCCTAAAGTTCAGAGAAGGTTGCGGGAGGGGACCCACTGGAACAGCTGTTGGGAGACAGATGGTAACCTCCCGTCAAGGCCATCCAGCGTGTTCTTTAACATTGGGTTGTTTTACCTCTGAGCGGCACTTCTTTGCACACCATGGGCTAAATGGCCAGGTCACAAGGACCCCGAAGTCTCAGAAAAGGTTGCTGTAGGGGACCCACTGAAACAGCTGTTGGGAGACAGATGGTAGCCTCCCGTCAAGGCCATCCAGCGTGTTCTTTAACGTGCACAGGGTATGACTCTCCTGTACACGGGGCCACGGCTTAACGTCCCATCCGACGGACGGCGGTCTTCCCAAGTCCAAGCCCATCGGTGTCTCTTACTGACCGTGGGCAGGGCGGGAAATTTTGCGGAGATAAATCTCAATGCTGGCCCAGCTGAGACTCGAACCTGGGAACTACAGATTACGAGCCTGGCGCGCTACCGACTGAGCCACCCCCGCCCCCCGAAAACCTTGTAGTGCACTACGTTACGGTGGGACAAAGTTGTAGACGACATTTGGTGATCATAGCTCTGGTCGTCCAGAAGGAGATATCGAACAAACAGAGAGAGAGAGAGAAATTCTCTAAAAATATGCGAAAGATAACTATTGTAGCTCAATTTTTTTTTTAATTTTAAAGAGTCATGATTCATTTTATTGCGGTTATGGATTTAAAACTTCACGAAAGTCGATAAATGAATCATTGTTTTGAAAGCTAATCTTAAAAAGTTAACCTTTAAGATCCAGAGATTGTTCTTATCGATTTATCATAACATGTCGAAATTGCAGACGAAATGATTTATGTCCAATGACGATTCTCTTCGCACCTGCAACCTCTCTTCATTCTTTCCTATCGATCGTTAATTCTGACTCTACCACCAAAGTATCTGCCTTTGTTTTCGTAGCATGTTGTCAAGGAGATAAAAAAAATGAATTCCTGAAGGACACTGGCACCCTTCAAAGCGAAAATAAAAAACGGAGCCTCAAATTTCGCTTGGTGATGAAAATGAACGCCACTTAAATTGCGAAATGAGGAGATCATACGAAAAAAGAAAAACTTTTGATGAGGTTATAAGAGATCGATTCAATCACATCCCGTAATTTAATAAAATCTAATTTGCAAAAGTAATTAATTATCTTCCCTGTGTACCCAGAAGCCTCGACTGTTTGTTCATATTTTATGTTTCCAGCATAATTAGACGACGGATGAGAGACTTCGCTTCGTCTTTGAACCTGTCATTAACTGAAAAGTCTCCTCAGAACCAAAATCACTTCAAATATTTAATCCTCTCCTTTCGCGCCTTAACATCATTACCAGGATGATTTCCCCCCCCCCTTTTTTTTTTCAAAAAAAAAATAAAGTCAATATTCACGCGCAATAGTGTTGTCTCTAATGTCGTCGATGCTTAACTTCTTAAAATTTCGTCAGTGCTTTTCTGAGCAGAGAATCTTATTCTCGTTCCTTCGCACGAGAGCAAACTTTTGTTTTTAAATTCGAATTGGATTCGTTGAAAACTTTCGAAGTGAAATTGTTTTGGCGGTTTGAGAAGGAACTTTTTCTTAAAGCACCAGTTTTTAAGTGACTAGGAGGAGAGTTCCGCTGATGTTGTTGCAACTTCCGACCTGAGATTGCGAAGAAAGAAAATGGAATCTCTTCTCGAGATCTCGCAGGATCGTGAAAAGAAGACGCGTGATCTGAGAGATCTTTTGCATTTCATCGGAAAGTCAAACATCGCCCGAATTCTTTTCCCTTTCTGACTTATTCAGTTGCAGATCTGAGAGTGAAAAGATTTATATCAACATATCTTACGACATTTCTCTCTCTGTATTATTTCGTTAACCCTTGGGGGGAAAAAAGACTCAGAAACATTCGAGAAGCTTTTCCGTAATGGAAAAAATCGCGTTGCAATAAGTCAATAAGCAAACAAACTAAACAATTCCTACTTTCAGTTAAATTTCAACATAAATAGATCTCATCCCCATGGGCGTACTTTAGGTGCTGGTACAGTCGCTCGGAAAAGTATCCGAACACTAGGATTGATTACAGAATTCAGAAAAAATATCTGGCAACGATTTTTTTTTTAGAAATTAGTGATCTGGCAATGAGTGAAAAATGAGAGGAAGTGGCATGAGTGGAAAAAAATGACCTTCGTGTCACGTGATTACAGAATTCAGTAAAAATATCTGGAGCGTGTACAGCAACTGTACACGCTCCAGTTACCGTTCACAGCAAACTGGAGCGTTACTGCACACGCTCCAGTTTGCTGTGAACGGTAACTGCACACGTTCAATATTTCCGTGAGTGAGCCCACACGATCTAGGTCTTTGTGAGCTCACACGATCCAATGTGCTGTGAACATTAACCGCAACCGCTCCAGTTTGCTGTGAACGGTAACTGCACACGCTCAATATTCATTGCATTATATATTCATACGCATTATATATATTAAAAAATATCCGAACACTATGGTTGATTACAGAATTCAGAAAAAATATCTGGCAACGATTTTTTTAGAAATTAGTGATCTGGCAACTTTCGTGTCACGTGATTACAGAATTCAGGAAAAATATCTGGAGCGTGTACAACAACTGTACACGCTCCAGTTACCGTTCACAGCAAACTGGAGCGTGTGCAGTTGCTGCAAACACTCCAGTTTGCTGTGAACGATAACTGCACACGCTCAATATTTCCGTGAGTGAGCCCACACGATCTAGTATCAAAATAATATGATCACCTACAGTCGCTCAAAAAAGTATCCGAACACTACGGTCGATTACAGAATTCAGAAAAAATATCTGGCAACGATTTTTTTTTTTTTTAGAAATTAGTGATCTGGCAATGAGTGAAAAATGAGAGGAAGTGGTATGAGTGAAAAAATGACCTTCGTGTCACGTGACACGAAGGTTGTCAGATCACTAATTTCAAAAAAAAATTATTGCCAAATATTTTTTCTGAATTCTGTAATCAACCGTGTTCGGATACTTTTTTGAGCGACTGTAAGAAAAAGAATATAGAATTTAATTCTTTCTCATAGGAACTTAAAATAAGAAAATATAAAAGAAAATACAAAAAAGCAACAACAACAATACTCTTATGAGCATTTTCATGAATATTTGTTCACTATTTAAAGAGTGATAGAAGCTGCAACATTTAGGAATAAATTATCTTTCTCTTAAAAAAAATTCTCAACCGTCTAGTATTGAAATAATTATTACGCAAACTTTTAAAATGTATATTTTATACCTTCTGCTATGGCGTATTGCTAGACTGCTGTGGCAAGCAGCTGCTTGAAGGAGTATTTATATCTTTTTAAAACAGTACTAGTTATTGAAGTTTTAATTTCTGTGTTAAAATCACGCATTAACTGTTGTGAAGTATTCCATTTTCCATAACTCGTTAAATATTGAACAAATATTGTTGGAAATCGAGATTGAAATAGATCTGATTGGATCTTTAATTTATCTTAGTCACATTTTTCCATTAAATACAATTTTACAAGATATAGAGATTCCAAGTTAGATTCCCATTGAGATAAATGTAAATTCCCTAATATTTTGGTATGTGTGTATGATATGTTTGATAGGGCAGCGTGTGTATATACACCCCTGTAAAATTAAACTTCCTCTTTGTTACAGTTACATGGTAGAATATACGATGACACAAATGTTTTAGGTTATCTTGGTACTGGAGTAGATAGTAATAAAATAAACCACTTCAAGAAAGATACTTTTGATATTTTGCAGTGGGTCCTTCGAGGTGAAAGGTCAAATCCCGATGTGTCGGGCTGCAGAGCTAAAGAATGGTGATTAGGGCTATTTTTGGCAGTATAACTCCGAGAGGAGAAGGATCTTCAGATCTCGTGTCGCATCATAAGTCAATTAGGGGTCGGAGTGACATCTGGAAATGAAGAGGTGCCTAAGACATCGTTTGAATTCTAGTGTATATATACAAGGTTGGGTTGTTTTACCTCTGAGCGGCACTTTTTTGCACACCATGGGCTAAATGGCCAGGTCACATGGACCCCGAAGGCTCAGAGAAGGTTGGGGGAGGGGACCCACTGAAACAGCTGTTGGGAGACAGATGATAGCCTCCCGTCAAGGCCATCCAGCGTGTTCTTTAACGTGCACAGGGTATGGCTCTCCCGCACACGGAGCCACGGCTTAACGTCCCATCCGACGGACGGCGGCCTTTCCAAGCCCATCGGTGTCCCCTACTGACCGTGGGCAGGGCGGGGAATTTTTGCGGAGATAAATCTCAACGCTGACCCAGCTGGGACTAGAACCTGGGAACTACAGATTACGAGCCTGGCGCGCTACCGACTGAACCACCCCCGCCCCATATATACAAGGTGTTTCAAAACTCTCTGTACAAATTTCAATGGGAAATAGGGAATACTAAGACAAACCTTTTTCGTCTGTAAATGTATGTCCGCTGATGTAACCCTTCGGTGCGAGAGGGCGCTGTTTGGGATGCGTTGTCGGTACAACCTCACAGCAGCTCTTCCGTTTCCATTGGCATACCCCATACTTCGCTCCTCCAGGCAATTGCAGCGTCTTAAAGATTTACAATTGTCTTAAAGACAAATTCAACATATATTTATAAAAACGTTGAATTTTATATTACGTCGTTTGCTTCGAGAGCTGGATTAACAATATTTGGGGTCATAGTTTGAAGGTCACTGCGCGGCATTGTCAGTCAGGTGTAATCAATTGCCTCGTGATCCCGAAAATGATGGCGAGCTATTGCAAGGTTAGAGGTTGTTGAAAGAGTCACGGAGGAAATGAAATAATTCATCCATCGCCGATATCACTTCTTGGAATGGCCAAATGATTCACAGAACAGAAAAGGGCAAAGCTGATTCACAATGTCACCTTCAAGAATCATAATGGCCCACTGGTTGATTTTTTTTTTTCACTCTCTTCTGATGTTGGAATAAGAAATTCTTTTTAAGTGTAACTATTTCTGTTCCTCTTTCAAGAAATTTCTTTTAAGTGTAACTATTTCTGTTCCTGGTTCAAGAAATCCTCTTTAAGTGTAACTATTTATATTCCTGTTTCAAGAAATTCCTTTTAAGTGCAACTATTTCTGTTCCTGTTTCAAAAAATCCTTTTTAAGTGTAACTATTTCTGTTCCTGTTTCAGCTGGTCGATACAGAACTCTATTACCGCATGTGCCAAATGGATTGCTGCAGCGTACACTCAGAAGCAGGGTGCGAATGCTCCACGTTGTCCGAATATTTCCGAGAGTGTTCTCTTGCTGGAGGCGATTTGTCAGCAGGCTGGAGGAGGCCGGCTCTCTGCGGTAAGTGCACCAGATGCCGACTTTCATGCAAACGAATTTCATTCAAGATATGTAATCTTCTTTCTTATATTAATGTTCGTCTCCGTCTTTTCTTGTTTCTAATTTGAATAATTTTGAGTACAGAATTAATTAGTTGTCTTTATATTTTCAGAAACTGAAATTATACAGTAATGTAATTAAACATGTAATTATATTATTTAGAAGACTGTAATGACGTCTATCACATTCACGTCAATACTTTGACGGATTATGGTGATTCGCTTTCTCCCTTTTCTTTGGTTAAGGAAAATGACTGATTTATGTTAAATCCCCGACATTAATTAATTGCATGATTACAGTGACTACTGCTGGTTCTTGCAGACTTTTTCTTCATTACAAGGGCACTTATAGCCAATTGGGCTCCTATTCGAAGCTACCTAAATTTCTTTTGACTTACGACAAGATATCACTGGAGACAAATTCAGGATCAAAATAAAAATCTCTAAATCTGAATTTTTAATCCTCCTGTTCATATTTTCAAAGCTACCAATCAAATTTCATTTCCTTTAAAGCTCTTACCGAGCCGCTATTAATAAATCGCGAGGATCGAATGCATTTCTCGCGCTTCACGTGCACGACATCACGCGGAATGAAAATGCGATGCTTAAACACAAAGGCATCCCATTCATTTTTCCAAAAATGAATTATTTACCAATTTTCATATTTTAATTTTTTAATTATCTACTGATTTTCATTTTTATTTTGTTTTATTTCTGTATTTATTTTTTTCGGCTAGAAAGTTATTGCGCCAAAATACCAGAATTCAGAAAATTTCTCCCCCTCGTGCTCTTTCCGTTCTTATTTCCTATTGGCCTGCTTCCAGCGAAATCATCCCTCTGTGTCACGTGGTACTCACAAAGTCTAATTTTGCCATTTTTCTTCATTACAAGAATAATTAATATTCAGTTAATCATTTGATTCATTACATAGCACTTCCAAGAATCCACCCTATTGCTTCCATTTCTAAAATCTCCCAAATAACCATTTTAGTTAATTCCCGACAGCACCATATTTTAACTTGGATCTCATTTCTCCTCTAAAATCGTCTTTATTAAGTTTTTGTTTCTTTAATTTCTCATTTCCCAATCCCAGAATTCCCATTTCTTGTTTTAATTCTGTTCAATGAATTGCAAACGATATCCTCAAACAGAAATGAAAATAAATTTCGTTGCCAGTATTTCTGAAATCTAATTTGAAATCATCAAACAAACAGAAAATAAAAGATATAAATTAAAATTAAATAAAATGATTATCAGTGCAACAAAAAACTAGTTCTAAGAGTTATTCAGTTTTTGGAATGACAAGATCACAGTATTATTAAGTTAAAGGCAATCAAGGATATGCTTGAAATTGTTCTTGTTCTTTTTTCTTTATTTCGCAATGTTTGCGACACGAGTTTTTTTAATTTAATTTCTGTTCATCATAAGAATTATTTTACAGCCTTTTAGCAAAGATCCCTGAAATCTAAATTTGTATCTGCATGAGATTAGGTGCAATGAGATCAGGACATTTAATTCCAAGAATGATCCATTATATAATTTTAAGATTCGATATGAAACTATCCATTTCATAGAATGGCCGAATCCAAAACTGTTGGTTGGGTTGTTTTACCTCTGAGCGGCACTTTTTTGCACATCATGGGCTAAATGGCCAGGTCACATGGACCCCGAAGGCTCAGAGAAGGTTGGAGGAGGGGACCCACTGGAACAGCTGTTGGGAGACAGATGGTAGCCTCCCGTCAAGGCCATCCAGCGTGTTCTTTAACGTGCACAGGGTATGTTTCTCCCGCACACGGGGCCACGGCTTAACGTCCAATCCGACGGACGGCGGCCTTTCCAAGCCCATCGGTGTCCCCTACTGACCGTGGGCAGGGCGGGGAATTTTGCGGAGATAAATCTCAACGCTGACCCAGCTGGGACTCGAACCTGGGAACTACAGATTACGAGCCTGGAGCGCTACCGACTGAGCCACCCCCGCCCCGAATCCAAAACTGACTCCACTTCTTAGTTAAGCAAATAACACTAGACAACAAATTCAAACTTTTTTAATAGCATTCGTCAAATGGGATGTTCTTAACTACTTTTGGGGTGCTGAATTCAAATATGGCTGTGAAAAATTTGCAGCACATACAGTTTTTTTAAAATTACGGATTGACATATTTCAAATTTCATTGAATACGCATGTCTGGGAAATAAAAATAAATGTGATTATTTTATTAAATTTCAACTTAAAACTCATTAATTAATTACATGATTACAGTGAAAAAAATTAGAAGCATCATAGTGATAGATCATTGAATATAAAGTAGCAAATGAAATAATATTGAAATGCAAAATAAGAAAACGTGGGTAAGGATCTTTTATACTTACAAGAAGTTCATTTTTGTCTTTTATGTGCTGAGGTATCTTCCTTCTGCAAGTACCAGCAGTAGTTACTCGTTATTGCTGGCTCCCACCTGCCTTGATATCTCTCCTCCATGGTTCATATATCCTGGTGAAATCTTTTCCCTTGCTCATCACTGACAGCTCTTAAGTTCTTGGGAAAGAAGTCGAGATGCGAGTGAAAGAAATGGATCTTCAAAGACATTCGGGAGCCAAGATGTTCATAGTTTTTGAGATCTTGAACGAACTGATGGTAGTTTTCCTCTTTGCGATTCCCCAGAAAATTTGGACCAGAGACATGAAGGGTTTCCATGCAGCGAGCTCCTTCATATTCAGATTTTCTTGGAAGACAGAATCATTCAGTAGCTTCCTGATCTGAGGATCAACAAAGAGAATGCAGTACACATGTTGAGTTTGGCATCACTTAGTTTTGGAATTTTTTTCTTCAAGTGCAAAAACCCTTTACCAATCTTATCCATAGCCTTTACAAAGTTTTTCATAAGCCCCAGTTTAATGTGTAGTGATGGGAGCAGAACATCAGAAGGGTCAACCAAAGGATTATACCTCACATTACTCTTTCCAGGAATAAAAACATCTTTTGGGCCAGTCTCTTGTTTTGTAGTGTTCGTTTCTGGCCCTACTGTCCCACAAACATAGAAAGCAACAAACTTTTGTAAAGCTTCCTTGAAGCCTGAGCAAGAGAGATATGACTTTTCATCATCATCATCATCATCATCATCATCGTCGTCGTCGTCGTCGTCGTCGTCGTCGTCGTCGTCGTCATCATCATCATCATCATCAAGCAGCCATGGGCTACGGAGGTCCAGCCAGACCGTGCAATTTAGTTCTCCAAGCAAGTCTATCCTGAGCTACATTTACTGCATCTGGCCACTGCACACCAATTCTAACAAGGTCCTGTTTGACATTGTCTGCCCACCGCATCCTAGGTCTCCCCTTCTTTCTGAGGTCTTTAGGCACACTGTTCATAACCCTATTCGCCAATCTATAATTACTCATACGGGCAACATGGCCAAACCAACGGAGTCTCTCTGCACAATATGCTGCTTAAAGGAGGTTGCAAACTCCTTTGCCTAACCTCATCATTAGTTACACAGTTGAACCATCTAATGCCCAAGATACTGCGTAAGCATCTGGAATCAAAAGCATCTAGTTTCCTGTTATCTTGTTTACAAAGTGTCCAAGTTTCACTACCATAACTAACCCTAGAAAGAACCAAACTATTATACAGTCTAATTTTAGTCTTTAGGTGTATACGCCTATTTCTCCACACTCTCCATAGGTTCTTAAAAGTCCCGGCAGCAATCCCTATTCGTCTGTTAATCTCATGCCGCACATCACCATTATCTGTTACATAGCTCCCAAGATAATTAAACTGTGACACCTGCTCAAGACTGCAACCATTCAGATGAACTGAATCACAGCCTGCCTGACCAATTTTCACACTTTAGTTTTCTCTCTATTTATAACCAAACCTACTCTACTACCAGTCTCATCAACAGCTCGAATGAAAGAGTTCATCTCATCAACATCATTTGCCAGAAGGGTTAAATCATCAGCATAATCTAAATCAGAAATTTTCGTATCTCCAGCCCATTTAAGGCCAAAATCTTTCCCTTGAAGTGAATTTCGCATAACATAATCAATAACCAAACTAAAGAGAAAAGGAGACAAAATGCACCCTTGTCGAACACCAGAAGTAATGCTAAACCAATTGCTACAAGCCATACCAACTCTCACACACGACTCAGTGTTATTATAGAGAGCCTTCATTATGTTAACTAACTTGTCTGGTATATCATATGATTTCACAATCAACCACAAATTATGACGATCAACAGAGTCGAAAGCTTTTTTGAAATCAACAAATCTAGCAACCAAAGGTTTCTGAAACTCTAAACATTTCTCAAGAATCTGCCTAAGTGAAAATATCTGATCCACACATCCCCTACCACTTCTGAATCCACATTGCTCATCACGCAATTGACTGTCAACCAGATTCTTAATTCTATTAAGCACAATCATGGAAAGAACTTTACCTGGAACAGAGAGTAGGCTGATACCCCTATAGTTATCACAAAAACTGTGATCACCTTTTTTGAAAATAGGGATAACAATAGCTCTGGTAAAATCCTTAGGAACCATGCCTTTATCATAAAAGATATTCAGAATTTCAGTCATCCAAGTGGTAACCGAAACATTTTCAGCTCTAAGCATTTCTGTAGTAATTTCATCTACCCCTGGGGATTTATGAAGTTTAAATTTAGAAACAGCCAAAATAACTTCAGATTGTGTTATAGGGCCAACATTAAAGCCACCAATGCATCTATCATCATTGCAAACAATGGGAATAGAACTAACTGCATTGTTTAGAACATCACTGAAATGCTCAGCCCACCTAGCCATGACAGAATCCTCACCTTCTATAACCTTACCTTGTTTATCCTTCAATCCCTGTATACCTGTCCGTTTTCTACCACACAAAACATTAACTATCTGGTACAGCTCTCTGCTGTTGTGCTGTCTAACTGCTTCCTCGGCTTTGTCAGCCAAACCATCAAGCCAAAGATTCTTATCAGCAGCTAACTGATCTTTTACACGTTTATTAAGTTCTCTGTAATGCTTTCTATTAGGACTAGTAGGGTATTGATTAAGGACATTTCTGCAGTTCTTTCTTTCCGAAATAAGCTCAAGTGCCTTATCACTCAGATAATTCTGTCTCTTCTGCTCCTTTTTTCCAAAAAGAGTACTGTTAGTGTCCAAAAAAGTTTGTTTAAAATGATCCCATTCTTCCTCAACTTCAGTAATAATCATACCATGACTGTCGTAGTGACTAAGTAACCTATCATGGTAAACTTTAGCTATAACTGGGTCATTCAGAGTTTCAGTATTAAAGGTAAAATTTTTAACTTTAGCACAACACTTTTTAAGTTTAAGTTGCAAGACACTTTTAACAAGGTAATGGTCAGATCCAATTTCAGCTCCCCTATATGACCTGGTATTCTTAACAGAACTAGCCCATTTGCTGTTAATTACTATGTAATCAATCATATTCTTATGCAGCCCATCAAGTGAAACCCATGTGTACTTATGTATGTCGCGGTGTTTGTAATATGTGTTAGTTATTCTGAAACCATTGAGTTTACTTACCTGTAGGAGACGTTGCCCATTGCCATTGCAGCTACCAATACCAAAAGGGCCTATCACCCCTCCCCAAAGGTCAGAGTCAGTACCAACTTTGGCATTGAAGTCACCAAGAACAAGGGTAATATCTCCTTTCTTGACAGAATTCAAAATATCCTATAGTTGTTCATAAAACCTGTCCTTCTCATCCTCATCGGCATCCTCAGTGGGGGCATAACAGCAGATAACATTCAGGTCTTCAACGCTTGTCTGAAATTTTGCTGTAAGAAACCTTTCATTAATGCACTCATATCCTAGAAGAGCATCACTAGCGTGTCTGCTGAGAAGCAGTCCCACGCCTTGGAGATGCTTATTATCGTCCCTCCCTGAAAAGAGAAATTTAAGATTATATTATGACTTTTAGGCCACCACAAATTGTCCATAAACTGGTTATATTTTATAGCAATGAGTATTTTTTCCATGCTTTCATAAATTTCCTTCACTCGCACAGCGTGTGTCACTGGAATGGGAGGTTTTTAGTTTCCTTTATGAAAACGGACAGCTTTTAAGCTGAATTTTGACGAATCTATAAATAGACGCCATTCCTTAGGGTCGTGAGTTGTTCTAATTTCTTCCATCAGACCTAAAATATCTGTGCATAAACACAAACCATCTTTCTTCTCCTAATAAGCAGATAAAGCCAAATTTCTCTTTCTGAACAGAGAAATTCTGGTACCCTTGGTCAGAAGATTCCATTCTTGAAGTCTTGAACCTAAAACCTCAGCTTGTTATTTGGAAAGTTCTAGGTCTCGAACAAGATCATTTAATTCATTTTGCTGAATCAGATGAGGCTCGCTAACTTTTTAGAGGTGTATGTAGGATCAGGATCTGTATGCGCCTCAAAGTCTTCCACTGATGAATGTGAATCCATCTCCTCCCAGTTGGTTGGAGGTGTTGGTATAGGAAGATCTTCTTCATGAGGAAGTGGCCTTATGGTTGAAGGCACGTTTGGATATTGTATTTTGCTTTTGTTCTTTTTTTGAAAACCCTGACACATAGTTAAACAAAAATAGCAATCATGCAAGTGACTAGTTGGCTCGTGCCAAACCATTGGAACTGCAAAGGGCATGGAATTGATCTTACCTTTCAACCATTCACTCAGGCCAACAAAGCACGAAATGCAGTACACACGTGGAGCCCATGTTTTGTCCTGATCTACACGTTATAGGCTTTCTTCACAATCATTGTCAAAGAACGACCCTGGGATTTTAAAATATAATTTCCACACACATAACCAAACTTATCTGGCTCATTAACACATCCGCGACGCCTGCCTTTTTGCCATTGAAATGCCAAAATTCACTCTTCAAAGTAGAACACGTGCGCCCCCTACAGTGAAAACAACAAGAATGGCAGTCTTACTGTTACCTGTTTTCTCCCACTTGGCAATCAGTGTTGCCAGCCACAAAAAGTAAAATATCTAGTATCCTCCCAGTTGCCTGGAGGTGTTGGTATAGTAAGATCTTAATAGGATTCAAAATGATCAATAACATAAAAACGTGCTAGCCATTTTTCAAGACGAGATCTGAAATCAGCACCTGAAAAATAGTTCCAAGCCGGTTCAATTGCTCATGTTATAAAAACCTTGTAGACCAGTGCAATCAGAACAACTGTTATAATTCTAATGAATAGAAATGTGTTAAGTTACTTAAAGAATGTTTCAGAATCAAAGTTTCAACTTCTTACATTTGAAGCTTAATAATTCTTGTTCTAATTAAGTTCCGTAGCTTGTTCTTGTATTGCTGAATAACTCGAAAATGAGTCTTAATTTCTATAGGACTGGAAATTATCTTAGGCATTTAGTTCGTTTAGAGACTGAATCGAAGCTATTTTGGAGTTGAATAATCATGATTTAATTAAACTACAGATCTCATTTTCCTCTTCGTTGAATTCCAATTCAACTGAACATTCTAATAACCAAATTTAAAGCAGGCGATTCATCGTATGCGATGCAGACGACATTGGATCAGAGGATGAGTTCAAGTCTCAGATGATTACTGATTTTTCTGACGATCGAAACTGCTGAAAAATTTCGATATGCAAATGAAGCACATTATACAAATTGGCCATTAAAATAACTTAGATGTTTTTTCAGCTAAGTATTCATGATTCCCTTTTGCAAGATATTTCGTATGCTATTCTACTATTAAATGTTGCTTGGTGTTTGCGTTTTATTTTTTCACTATTATTTTTAATGATACTGCCCCCTTATTCATCCCCCCTTCCTTCGACAAAAATGATGCTTTGCCTGAAGGAGAAAAAAATGAGTTTAAAGAATAGAAAACTTTATTCGCGTTACCAATTAAAATATATAACACTTAAACATAAACTTTTCCTAATAATTATTTAGCCTCTTACAGATGTTAAATTGAATCAGTATGGAATATATTATCGCCTGATGGTATAGAAGAGACCTCATTACTTCCTTCAAAGCGATGACGTTATTGTTTTTTTTTTCAATTAATGAGTGTTTCATGAATTTATTCTCCTTCAGAAGATAACTAATAATCAAACTTTTCTTGCAGCGATGTCTTGTGCCAATGGCACGGAGTACCAAGAGTGCGGCTCGCCATGCCCCGCCACGTGCTCGAATCAAGAACCTACCTGCCGACACGAGCACTGCGTGGACGGATGCCACTGCCCTCCGGGAACGCTCCTCGAGGAAGGGAACTGCGTCAGCCAAGATCTCTGCCCTTGTCATTATGGCAGAAAGAAATTCGCCAGCGGACAGACCATGCAACAAGACTGCAACTCCTGGTGAGTGGCATACTTTCTGTTTATTATAAATGCAACTCCTGGCGAGTGCGGGGCGGGGGTGGCTCAGTCGGTAGCGCGCCAGGCTCGTAATCTGTAGTTCCCAGGATCGAGTCCCAGCTGGGTCAGCGTTGAGATTTATCTCCGCAAAATCCCCCGCTCTGCCCACGGTCAGTAGGGGACACCGTTGGGCTTGGAAAGGCTGCCGTCCGTCGGATGGGACGTTAAGCCGTGGCCCCGTGTGTGAGAGAGACATACCCTGTGAACGTTAAAGAACACGCTGGATGGCCTTCACGGGAGGCTACCATCTGTCTCCCAACAGCTGTTCCAGTGGGTCCCCTCCCCCAACCTTCTCTGAGCCTTCGGGGTCCATGTGACCTGGCCATTTAGCCCATGGTGTGCAAAAAAGTGCCGCTCAGAGGTAAAACAACCCAACCCTGGCGAGTGAAGTGCTTTCTACTTCATATGAATGCAACTCTTGGTGAGTGCAGTGCTTTCTACTTCATGTGAACGCAATTCCTGGTGAGTGCAGTGTTTTTTACTTCGTGTGAACGCAACTCTTGGTGAGTGCAGTGCTTTCTGCTTCACATGAATGCAACTTCTGGTGAGTGCAGTGCTTTCTACTTCATATGAATGCAACTCCTGGTGAGTGCAGTGCTCTCTACTTCATATGAATGCAACTCCTGGTGAGTGCAGTGCTTTCTACTTCATATGAATGCAACTCTTGGTGAGTGCAGTGCTCTCTACTTCATATGAATGCAACTCCTGGTGAGTGCAGTGTTTTTTACTTCGTGTGAACGCAACTCTTGGTGAGTGCAGTGCTTTCTGCTTCACATGAATGCAACTCCTGGTGAGTGCAGTGCTCTCTACTTCATATGAATGCAACTCCTGGTGAGTGCAGTGCTCTCTACTTCATATGAATGCAACTCCTGGTGAGTGCAGTGCTTTCTACTTCATATGAATGCAACTCTTGGTGAGTGCAGTGCTCTCTACTTCATATGAATGCAACTCCTGGTGAGTGCAGTGTTTTTTACTTCGTGTGAACGCAACTCTTGGTGAGTGCAGTGCTTTCTGCTTCACATGAATGCAACTTCTGGTGAGTGCAGTGCTTTCTACTTCATATGAATGCAACTCCTGGTGAGTGCAGTGCTCTCTACTTCATATGAATGCAACTCCTGGTGAGTGCAGTGCTTTCTACTTCATATGAATGCAACTCTTGGTGAGTGCAGTGCTTTCTACTTAATGTGAACGCAATTCCTGGTGAGTGCAGTGTTTTTTACTTCGTGTGAACGCAACTCTTGGTGAGTGCAGTGCTTTCTGCTTCACATGAATGCAACTCCTGGTGAGTGCAGTGCTCTCTACTTCATATGAATGCAACTCCTGGTGAGTGCAGTGCTTTCTACTTCATATGAATGCAACTCTTGGTGAGTGCAGTGCTCTCTACTTCATATGAATGCAACTCCTGGTGAGTGCAGTGCTTTCTACTTCATATGAATGCAACTCTTGGTGAGTGCAGTGCTTTCTACTTAATGTGAACGCAATTCCTGGTGAGTGCAGTGTTTTTACTTCGTGTGAACGCAACTCTTGGTGAGTGCAGTGCTTTCTGCTTCACATGAATGCAACTTCTGGTGAGTGCTTTCTACTTCATATGAATGCAACTCCTGGTGAGTGCAGTGCTCTCTACTTCATATGAATGCAACTCCTGGTGAGTGCAGTGCTTTCTACTTCATATGAATGCAACTCTTGGTGAGTGCAGTGCTCTCTACTTCATATGAATGCAACTCCTGGTGAATGCAGTGCTTTCTACTTAATGTGAACGCAACTCTTGGCGAGTGCAGTGCTTTCTACTTCATATGAATGCAACTCTTGGTGAGTGCAGTGCTTTCTACTTCATATGAATGCAACTCCTGGTGAGTGCAGTGCTTTCTACTTCATATGAATGCAACTCTTGGTGAGTGCAGTGCTTTCTACTTCATATGAATGCAACTCTTGGTGAGTGCAGTGCTTTCTACTTCATGTGAACGCAATTCCTGGTGAGTGCAGTGTTTTTTACTTCGTGTGAACGCAACTCTTGGTGAGTGCAGTGCTTTCTGCTTCACATGAATGCAACTTCTGGTGAGTGCAGTGCTTTCTACTTCATATGAATGCAACTCCTGGTGAGTGCAGTGCTTTCTACTTCATATGAATGCAACTCTTGGCGAGTGAAGTGCTTTCTACTTCATATGAATGCAACTCTTGGTGAGTGCAGTGCTTTCTACTTCATGTGAACGCAATTCCTGGTGAGTGCAGTGTTTTTTACTTCGTGTGAACGCAACTCTTGGTGAGTGCAGTGCTTTCTGCTTCACATGAATGCAACTTCTGGTGAGTGCAGTGCTTTCTACTTCATATGAATGCAACTCCTGGTGAGTGCAGTGCTCTCTACTTCATATGAATGCAACTCCTGGTGAGTGCAGTGCTTTCTACTTCATATGAATGCAACTCTTGGTGAGTGCAGTGCTCTCTACTTCATATGAATGCAACTCCTGGTGAGTGCAGTGCTTTCTACTTCATATGAATGCAACTCTTGGTGAGTGCAGTGCTTTCTACTTAATGTGAACGCAATTCCTGGTGAGTGCAGTGTTTTTTACTTCGTGTGAACGCAACTCTTGGTGAGTGCAGTGCTTTCTGCTTCACATGAATGCAACTCCTGGTGAGTGCAGTGCTCTCTACTTCATATGAATGCAACTCCTGGTGAGTGCAGTGCTTTCTACTTCATATGAATGCAACTCTTGGTGAGTGCAGTGCTCTCTACTTCATATGAATGCAACTCCTGGTGAGTGCAGTGCTTTCTACTTCATATGAATGCAACTCTTGGTGAGTGCAGTGCTTTCTACTTAATGTGAACGCAATTCCTGGTGAGTGCAGTGTTTTTACTTCGTGTGAACGCAACTCTTGGTGAGTGCAGTGCTTTCTGCTTCACATGAATGCAACTTCTGGTGAGTGCTTTCTACTTCATATGAATGCAACTCCTGGTGAGTGCAGTGCTCTCTACTTCATATGAATGCAACTCCTGGTGAGTGCAGTGCTTTCTACTTCATATGAATGCAACTCTTGGTGAGTGCAGTGCTCTCTACTTCATATGAATGCAACTCCTGGTGAATGCAGTGCTTTCTACTTAATGTGAACGCAACTCTTGGCGAGTGCAGTGCTTTCTACTTCATATGAATGCAACTCTTGGTGAGTGCAGTGCTTTCTACTTCATATGAATGCAACTCTTGGTGAGTGCAGTGCTCTCTACTTCATATGAATGCAACTCCTGGTGAGTGCAGTGCTTTCTACTTAATGTGAACGCAACTCTTGGCGAGTGCAGTGCTTTCTACTTCATATGAATGCAACTCTTGGTGAGTGCAGTGCTTTCTACTTCATATGAATGCAACTCTTGGTGAGTGCAGTGCTTTCTACTTCATATGAATGCAACTCCTGGTGAGTGCAGTGCTTTCTACTTAATGTGAACGCAACTCTTGGCGAGTGCAGTGCTTTCTACTTCATATGAATGCAACTCCTGGTGAGTGCAGTGCTTTCTACTTCATATGAATGCAACTCTTGGTGAGTGCATTGCTTTCTACTTCATGTGAACGCAACTCCTGGTGAATGTCACACTTCCTATTTAACAAGATTTCAACTAACGGCAAATGTTACGCTATCCTTATATCGCAAACTTTAAACCTTCTTCACTGGTAGGCCACTGCTTCTTTATGGAAACATCAGATCAATAGCTTTTCTGTAAGAAAGGCAACTCCTGATAATTAATAAACTATATTGTAGCTTTTACCTACGGTGCAGCAATTGAATTCAGAATCTTTCCAACAGATTCTCTTTAACTTTAAACAAAAATCGTTTTAAATTTATAATCGTATATTGTTGCAATGCAGTTTTTGGTATCAATGTGGCTCTTAGGTATGCGAGACAGTCACACCTAGTGGAAATATCTATAACGGACAAAAGCTTTCCTATTTTAATTTGTGCAATATTTATTTACGGCAGATACAAGTGAGCATTGCTCCCATCTGTGAGTTGCAGCACACAGATGCATCAACAATATGCAGCAATTTATATCAATCAACTGTAAACAATATTTAGAGGCAATTATGATTCTGGCTGCACGTAAAATTAAAATCTTTAGCCAATCCGATAAGACACGAATTCTCAACGAGAATAATCAACGCGAATGTCAGATTGGCCGACCTTATTGTGTCGTCTCATATTTCGCATTACGAAATGGAATGGATTTCTCAACAAGCCCCCTAGCATTGATTTCGTCTGCTTCACATACCTATCACGTGACAGCGCCACGGTCTGTGAACAGATGATCACTACAGAGCATTGTTAGCTTTCCCGCCAGTTCTCGAACCAATCACTTCGTGTTATTCTCGTGGCAAACGTGAATCTGTGGTGGTTCGAGTGATTGGTCAACATCAAGTGTGGCTTGCCTCAGGGGTTAGGTTAATAATAAGAGTAGATATCGGCACATCCCTCTCTTACCATGATGCTCTTGCCTGCCTGTAAGGTGGTGGGGGGGGGGGTGACCTTCCTCCGTGGTAATGCTCTTTACTGCGATACCCGCCTAGGATATCTCAGTTCGGTTTATTTTATTTATTTTTTTACTTCTTTTAGTGGGTTGTTTGCCTAAGACACACCTGCCATTATATTAACACAGTCTGATTATGTCTAATAAACAGGAAAATCTGTAATAAAGTCTGTAAATTAACATAGTCTGGTTTTATCAGCTGAAAACGCGAAATTCTATCCGAAAACTCTTTCGGATTCGACGCAAGTGAAGTTGGTAGAATTTCGTTATCAGCTTCTTTTTGATTCCTGGTGTAGAAGAAAGTTCGTCTGATAACAGATAACATTCTGCACTTCATAGATAACGATCTTGTTAGAATGTTATTTGAAGAAATATCATTGAATCCATTTATTATTAATTATCGTTTCAGATTATCGAGATTCGTCATAATTGCAAGTGGTCAGATGCAGACAAACTGTGCACTCAATTTCCTTTTCATGTTTCGTAGCGAATCTTTTCTCATTCATTTCTAAAATAAAAAGATTTTTTCCCATTAGCCCCGAATTGTGTTTCGATTAAATTTCAATATCATATTGACAGCTGATCCAGTCGTCGTCGGATGAATTAACTGCGACCTCTTCCTCTTTTTGCAGCTCGTGCCAGGGCGGCAATTGGCAGTGCACCAACCAAGTGTGCCCTTCCACGTGCACCATGACGGGACCTCACTTCACCACATTCGACGGCGTGACCTATGACCTGGATGCCCATTGCTCGCACTATCTGGTCGACGGCGACAACTTCAGCATCGAAGTGGAGATCGCCGCCTGTCGGGAGCCGGTCTCATCTCTCGCCACGTGCATCAAGAGCATCATCATCGACATAAGAGACGGAGCCACCATCAAGATGAAACCGGGCATGGAGGTAAGTCTTCTTCGCCGAAAAAGGACTTCAAGAGAAGGAAATTTCTTTCAACCTCGATGATGAAATCGCTCTTCATCCTAAAGTGTTGCCATTTAGATCTAAGCATCAACTGCAGCTGTAAACATGCAAATTAAGGAATCGTGCTGGGAGCAGTCGAACTCAGTGAGTTCAAGGTCAGGCAAAGGGACGTTTTGGAAATTAAGCTCCCTCAGAAATAAGGGACTTTTGTGTGAAGTTCTCTCCAGTTTGGACGAAGGAGGCATTCAAAGATCGGCTGACTTCTGAATTGAAATGATCATCAGATTTTATGATCAGTCTTTTAGCCAATCCGATAAGACACGAATTCTCAAAGAGAATAATCAACGCGAATGTTAGATTGCCCGACCTCATTGTGTCGTCTCATATTTCGCATTTCGAAATGGAATGGATTTCTCAACAAGCCCCAGTGTCACGTGACTCGAAGGTTGCCAGATCATTAATCTCTAAAAAAAATCTATGCCAGATATTTTTCCTGAATTCTGTAACCAACCATAGTGTTCGGATATTTTTTGGGGCGACTGTACAAAGGAAACTTTTGTGCAATTTGTATTTTTCGTATCTGATGCATTTTTCGGTTTATTTCTCATTTCAACTTCGAAGTTTTTTTGTTTTTTGAAAAATAAAATAAAACATTTGCAACATCCAATTAACCAAAAAAATTTTCTTTTCTTTCTTCCGTTTGCTCTTAAAATTTGAAATCAGTTTTTAGTCTGGCACGCGACTTCGTTCCTCCTTTCCTTACCTGTAACCATGGTTACGAGCAAAGCGTTAACGAATGCGAATAATGACTGTTCGTCTCCCTCTTGCTCCGTCGGTCATCAGAGTTCCTCCGCTCTAATGACCTGGCGATGACAAACGCAAATCCTCATCGCTAATTGACCCTTTCTTCGCCGTCTCTTCCCTAATTGGCGCTTGCTTCGAAATGATTGGCTAAAACGACAACGATCGGACGATATCTCCCAATGCATTGCGACTTTGAGAAAATAAAAAATATCTCTTTTTTTTCCTGCCTTTTATTAATTACCATTCATATGCATCGCTAAAAAAAACCTCAGAAGGAGATATTTTCCATTCTGCATAATTCCATGTAAGAGAAAGGTTTCATTTTTCCAAAGGAGAGCAGATTAAAGATTTGCAACGCCCTGGGCCTAAAAGCAGACTTTCCCCATAATAACCTGTAATCTAAGTTATGTTAATTATGCATGTAACATAAGTTATGTGATAAAAAATGTCTGATTCCTCAAAAGAGAATCTAATTGTTTATTAAGATAATTTACAATGTTTCAAAAGCCATCAACATTATTTTTTTATATTTAAGAAAGCACGCTTTAATTCTAAATCGATACGATTTAATTCTATCAAACTGTGAAGAAAGGTTGGATTATGTTGTTTTACCTCTGAGCGGCACTTTTTTGCACACCATGGGCTAAATGGCCAGGTCACATGGACTCCGAAGGCTCAGAGAAGGTTGGGGGAGGGGACCCACTGGAACAGCTGTTGGGAGACAGATGGTAGCCTCCCATCAAGGCCATCCAGCGTGTTCTTTAACGTGCACAGGGTATGGCTCTCCCGCACACGGAGTCACGGCTTAACGTCCCATCCGACGGACGGCGGCCTTTCCAAGCCCATCGATGTCCCCTACTGACCGTGGGCAGGGCAGGGAATTTTGCGGAGATAAATCTCAACGCTGACCCAGCTGGGACTCGAAGCTGGGAACTACAGATTACGAGCCTGGCGCGCTACCGACTGAGCCACCCCCGCCCCATGAAGAAAGAAGAAATGCTAATAAGGAGATAAATCTAGAGATACGAAAGTCGAAAGATATCCGAAACAAGTCGGTTGTCTTCCACTGTTGTTGTGACTCTTAAGGTTACCTTGGTAACACGTTTCATGCGATGTAAGTCATGTGATATCGGAGGTAATTTCGTGACTACTATATTAGCGACGAACCGGGTACCCTGTATATCCTTTATCTCCTTAAAATTCCCCACCCTGCCCTCGGTATGTATGGGACACCGATGGGCTTGGAAAGGCCTACCGTAAAGTCATGTACTGGTTTATGAGAGAGTCATACCCTGTGCACGTTAAAGAACACCCTGGACGGCCTTGACGAGAGGTTACCATCTGTCTTCCAACGAGTACTCGGATACACTGCAAAATAGGTTGAATAGGGTTCTGCTGCCCCGATTACTTGACATTTGTAAGTACCCGGTACATCACTAATCTACATCGATTCAACGATTTGGCACGCGTGTCGTCACGTTTGAGGTTACCTTGTAAACATGATTTGCGTGATACGGCAGTCGTCGTAGCGGCGTATTAAAATTATTCTTCGGTGCTTTTTGAAATTACAGCGGCGTATTACAGAATTATGTAAGTGTATGTTAGTTTATATCATCTAGAGTGGCAAATGTTACGCCGATCTTGGAGATGTGAGCTACGGCTAGAGCCACATTTTTTTCACCAGGAGAAAAACTATTTTCCTAACTGCTGCCCTCATTCCGTGTTTCTAATTTGTTATTTCTTTTCTTCAGAAGAAGCTAGCACGATCAGTTTGCATGTCAAAAGAACAGGAAAGATCAGGCCTGCATTAAGCGACATGCAAGTGCTATGGGTACAAAGGAAAAGGGCCCCCCCCCCCACACACACACACAGTGGGAGGACCCTTTTAGAACATTCAATCCACTTTTAGGTGGCTCAACGATGTCTTTTCCTTTTTGGCTGTTTACACGCTGACACTTTATGGATTGAATCCTACTTACAAAGTTGCAAGCGAATGTGTTGCGTGCTGAAAAAATATTGTTGTTATTGAACACGTTTCGCGAATTGTATCTTGCATTTAAAAGGTTAAAATTGTTTAAAAGCTTATATGACTGCTATTTCCATTTACGTTTTAAGAATATGGTTGGAGTTTGAACGTGCTAAGCGTATTTATCTCACATACGTGGGGCCCATGGGGCTATCTCGAATGTGTTGGGCCCAGCGGTATTTTGATTCAGCAAATGATTTGAGACTAAAAAAAAATTCGAATGAAAATGTTTCGCGAAATTAATAAATAGAAGTTGGCACTATTGCCTTGGAATAAAAACAAATCAAACTTTTGAATTGCATCTATTAAAACTGGTACATCATTTACACGTGCACAAGAAAACTTATTATTTTGAATCAAATTCATATTTCTAGATATTAATTCAAACATTCTTGGTTTTAATTTTGAAATTATGCATTTGAAACGATGTTTTACGTATCGTAAATTAGCCTTTATCTGGTATTAAAGATTCCGTCTCCCCATTGGCCACCCCCAAATTGCTTCTATCTTCTAATGACCATAAAACTCATTCCCAAGCAAGAGTGAAAGATTTAATCAAATGCACCAGATTATTTCAGATTTTTAATGCACATTTATAACACTGGAGAATGGAGGAAACTTTTAATTGGAAACGTCGTTTCCGTTTCAAAATTTGTCGGCATAAATGCTTTGAACCTCAATGAGTATATGACATGAGTAAAGTTATGGATAAACGGAATTCAGGGATAAAATCTCCTAAAGAATCTTTCTTTAGGAGATGTTTTTCTCCTAAAGAAAGCGAAGAGCATCGCCGCGGAATTATCTTCATGGAAAGGAACAAAGAACATCACTGTGGTGATCGCTAGATAAGAGAAACGGCACAAAATCCGTTCTTCTTTCGAATTGAATCCTTTCAAAGATGAGCCAATAGGAACTGCTGCATCCATCCGTGCAGGTGACATTTCGTTTTGGAAGATTCTAAGAGGCTGACAACCGTAAGAATTGAAGATGGGCACGTTGACAAAAAATAAGCAAATTGTTGACAGAAAAAACTGCAAGAATTAACACATCGCCTCTAGAGAATATGGGATGATTCTTTTCATAAGTTTTTTTTTTTTTAATTTTATACCTCTAACATCCTCTAATAATGACAATTCGAACTAAAAAGCAATTGAGAAAATGTAAATTGTAATCTTTCATTTGTACTTATGAAACAGAATGAAGTTTTTCTTACTCTCTCTTAAAATAAGTTTCGTCACAAGTCATCTCCCTTCTGGATAAGTTCGCAAATCCTTGCTGGCGGGGGTGGCTCAGTCGGTAGCTCGCCAGGCTCGTAATCTGTAGTTCCCAGGTTCGAGCCCCAGCTGGGTCAGCGTTGAGATTTATCTCCGCAAAATTCCCCGCCCTGCCCACGGTCAGTAGGGAACACCAATGGGCTTGAAAAAGCCGCTGTCGGTCGGATGGTACGTTAAGCCGTGACCCCGTGTACGAGAGAGAGCCATACCCTATGCACGTTAAAGAACACATTGGATGGCCTTGACGGGAGACTACCATTTGTCTCCTAACAGCTGTTCCAGTGGGTCCCCTACCCGAACCTTCTCTGAGCCTTCGGGGTCCTTGTGAACTGGCCATTTAGCCCACGGTGTGCAAAAAAGTGCCGCTCAGAGGTAAAGCAACCCAACCTTGCTGGCAATGGCAATCTCCTGCCCATCACACTTGACCAGCGGAAGGTCAGATTTCTACCCTAAGTAGATCGTTTGCAATTTTCATTTAAAGTTTTGGCTTTCTCCACGTTAGATGGCGCTGAAGAAAATGCCCATCGTACTATTACATTTAATATCTTTCCAACCCAAAAAGATTTTTTTTACTTACCTCGAAAACCGAAAAGTTTGATGTTCACCAGACGGACAGACGAAAAGGTGACTCATCATTTTTTTCAATCATTAGTCATCGCTTTTTTGGGGGGTTTTTTTTGTTTCATTATTTTGCAATAGAAAAATGCTATTTAGCTTTAGTATGTTAATTCAGTCCATTTCTTAAAACTGCATCGAAGATTAAGGAATTTCAACATTTTTAACAAACCATTTGAATTTACAAATTAAACAATCTTTTTCTTTTGATATTTCATATTCCTCTTTCCGTTTTTCGACAGGTAACCGTCAACGGACAAGAAATGAATTCACTTCCGGTGTCAGCGCCAGGTGCTTACGTCAGCCAAGCGACTTCCATCTATATGAAGGTGAATATCGCCCCGTGGTGGGATCTGTAAAAAAAAATCGATAAAACGATTAGTTTATATTCACCAGTCTTGTTAGCCAGCACAGTAAATGCTCATGTCGTCTTTGTACAGTCGCTCAAAAAAGTATCCGAACGCTATGGTTGATTGCAGAATTCAGAAAAAATATCTGGCAACGATTTTTTTTAGAAATTAGTGATCTGGCAACTACACGAAGGTTGCCTCTAATAATCTAATCTGGCAATCTTCGTGTTACGTAACACGAAGATTGCCAGATAACTAATTTCTAAAAAAATCGTTGCCAGATATTTCTTCTGAATTCTGCAATCAACCATAGTGTTCGGATACTTTTTTGAGCGACTGTACATTTGTTGTATTAAATGGTGTGAAATAATATTTCTCATTCAAATTGTAATTAACTTCTGAGTTAAATTCTAACGTTAGGCATTGCTGTATTTAAATATTCAAATAACTATTTAAATACTGATTGAATATTGTTGAAAATCGAGATTTGATTAAGATATTTACAAAATTCTTTTTTTAGGAGTTAGAGTTTCGACGTTATCATGCACTGACGTAACATAGAGGGATGGGGTCATAATTTGGTGAGCACTGGGTGTAAATTTTCAAATTCTTAACTATTTTTTACTAAGACTTTGAATCCGATGGTTGTTTCGGAATTGTTTGTCTTTTTTTTTTCCCAAGATGCTGGAGATCGCGAGAGTGCAATATCGATTTTAGAAAATCTATTTAAATAACGACCTGGCTCAAAGGAAGAAGGCGATTTTTCAAAGTGTCGAATATTACTCGTGGGATCGCCACCTTCTTCGAAAAAAAAAAGACTCAACAGTCGTGATACAAGCTCCACGTTCAAGATATTAATCTCTCCTGCTTCCTTTACATAGACGATATTGCCTGCTGAATATATAGAAATATATATCTGGAAAGATTTTAACACGCAATTCAATTGGATGCCGCAAATAAGATTTAAATTTAAATTAAAAAGAGTGTTTAGTTCGAAATTTTGAAACAGATTTTAACTTTGCTTCGTTATTATTGCAATCATTTTAAAATTTATTTCAAATGAAAGAGTTTTTAATGCGTATTGGCGTTCGTTCGCAATTAAAGCAAGTTCATGGAGACATCATTCCAAAAGAAGCTATTAAAGCCGAAATGAGTTGCCACTTGTTGCTTTCACTGCATAGTTACGTAGTGTACAGAGAAAGCACCCACACGAAAACTGGAGTCGGATCAAAACAGCAATGTTCAAAGAATGAATAATAACATAGTGATTACTCAGATTATTATTAGAATATATCTAGTAGTTATTAATAGAATTTAAAAGAATATTAAAAATACTAAAGACGTATTAAATGAAATGCAAACAACTCTTAAAGCATTTTATTTGCAGTTGATTGAAGATGTATCCAAGCACTTATTCTGTAAATCGAATCATCCTGTTGCAGAGACCCAAGGAGATAGAAAGCGGTGAACATTTTTCTTTGCAGATATTTTAGTTGTTTTGATTAAAAAATATGCAATCTTTTTATTCTGACATCATTCCTGCTAAAAGTGTAAGTCTCTTGTTTTCAACTAGAGATATGATTGAATGAAAAAAACCTGAACTATGTGGATGATTCTGAGCGATCCAGTTTCCAACGATCCTTTCTTTCCTTCGCAGGCTCAGCTGGCATCGGGACTCGAGGTGTTGTGGGACGGAGCCGCAACCGTCCACGTGAATGCCCCTCCGACGCTCTTCCACGAGCTCCGAGGTCTGTGCGGCACTTACAGTCGGAATCAAATGGACGACTTCTTGACCCCAGAGGGGGACGTCGAACAGACCGTGTCTGTGTTCGCCGCCAAGTGGAAAGTGGAAGGCGCCTGTCCCGAGGAGACGGAGCAGGTGGACGCAGTGCACGAGAGTCCGTGCGATCGCCACCCCCTCAGGAGAGAAGAGGCCGAGGATCTGTGTGCGGTGCTGAAGGGGGAGGAATTTAGAGGTGAGAGGTGAAGGAGAACTCGTTTACAGCTTCTATAAGACTATAATACATAAAAATAATAGATAATAGATAAAAATATTCACTATTTTCTATTCTCTCCTTAAACAAAGGGTTTAATAATTGCGAATTATTAAAAATCATACATTCCCAAAGCTTAAACAAAGTTGTTTCTAAAGTTAAAACTTCATCTTATGCATCTGAAATGAGAGAATAATTTGACAAGAGAATATTAACAACACGACAGAAACCTGACAGCGTACAGTCGCTCAAAAAAGGTATCCAAACACTATGGTTGATTACAGAATTCAGAAAAAATACCTGGCAACGATTTTTTTTTAGAAATTAGTGATCTGGCAACCTTCGTATCACGTGACACGAATGCCTTCGTTTTATGGCCTTCAGGCGTAAATAATCGTGATCGTCTTTGATTAGATCACTAGACTTATCACACTAGCAAAACAAAACGATCGCCCGCACTCACATCACATAAAAGATACTTCTTGTCTCTTACTCGTCGCGCACAGACTCTACGAACCTCCTTTTCAGATCTCTTCCACATTTGAACACACTTAACGCGCATGTACTCAGATGAACTTCTTCATCTTTCGCAATACCACACACACTGCATTACATTTCTCCCATTTCCATCTTTCCGAACTATTCTAAGTTCTAATTCGTTGGCTAGAAACGAATCTCGCGCAGGAGCACCCACGAGCATTGTCACATTTTGTCATGAAATCACTACAGTTCGTTCATCTGTCGTAACAATATTATTATTTTTTATCAGCTTTTGCAAAACAGACGCCATTTATTGAGATGCTAAAGGCTTTCTTTTGATCTCTATTAGGACTAGGTAGTCTTACTGATTATTAATAAGGATATCCATATTAATATAGAGATACGTCCATTAATACGAATTCATAGGGATAGCTCCATTAATAGGAATAGCTGATTAATAAGATAGCTTCATTAACAGTAGTAGCCCATTAATAGGGATAGCTTCATTAGTAAGGGTAGTTCCATTAATATTAATAGGGGTTGATCAATGGCACAGTGATGTTCCACATCTGCTGCTACAGCGCGTTGGATTTGTTTTTAATACGAAATCGTTCAATTCCACAGGAAGAAAATATAATGTTGATATTGTTTTTGTCATAAATAAGCTTTGTTGAAGCATTCTTTTTCAAATATAAATTATAAACATAATAATAAGTGAAAATATGATGATCTCGAAAAACACTCTATACAAAACTTTCTTGTAACAAACTACCAAAAAAACTTTGCCCCCTTCCACATCATTATAAAGAGGCTTTACTGCATTTTGCACTTTAATCTGTCTGAAGAGATCGAGTGCTCGGCGCAGTTTTCTACCCATTTCCCGTCTGCCGTTAAAGCAAGTAAAAAGCTCTGGTGACGTCACTCTCCACCAGCCAGTAATATTTCTTGAAATGTTTTCGCCGCTGCAGTTCCGTTGGCTCGTTAGCTAAACACATCAAAAGTAGTGTCACATTTCTTGATCTGGCAATGGGATGGAGGATGCAACAACTAAATAAAGAAAGTCCCTTGAGGATGATCTCTGAATATATCTCTAACCTCCCTCCCTCCCTCCCTCTCACTTGCAGGTTTTTCCTTCTTTACCATTTTTTTTTATTTTAAAATCGATGATCCACTCTAATAAAGTCAACATCCTGCAACAGCCTACGATCAAAACTCTCACGACTCAGAGTCTGTCATAATTCTTTTTTTAAAAGATAGAGAGATGATGTTTGACTAATCGCTCACTCTAAGCCTCACTCACACACATATACTGAGGGAATGCTTTACCCCTTGTCGGACTATGTGATACTTCTGCTACAGGAATCACGCGCCACATTGAATCGTAAGCCCAGATTTCGAGTCGCAAAATTACGCAATATGATCACTGCAGACGTACACAATAACTTATCCGATTCGCCAATCGCATTTTAATTTGTTTCTAATTCCGACGTTGCCAATTTTTCGCTATAGTGCTCATGCCGCTGATCCTAATCACGTGAGATCTGTGATTCTTTAGTGACGTCATCGCAATCCACTTGGACTTAACCTTGTCGCAATTAGACGGTAGTCACGTGGTCGATAAACTAGTTAGAGAACGTTTACAACTCAATCACCTTTGCACCTTTTTTTAAGTATTAGACTGAGAAGGCAGATTTAGAAAAACAAAAATCATTATTTTGAAATATCAGTCTGGAAAAAAATGCATAAATACTGTTTAATGATATTTAAGAATCATTGAAAGAAACGAGCATTTCAACAGCTTTAGGAAATCGTTTTTTTTTAAACAAAAGTAACTATGATGGAGACAGTCTTGCGATACCCAGTCTCAAAAGTATTCTAGAGCGTGGTTTAGCGCAGCAGAGTTTGGTTCAATTAACTAACAGGAAATTAGGACACCTGGAGTGGCATGAACGGCTCGTGGATATCTTTGATATGTGTGATATTTACACCTAAATTGATTCGTGCATAAATCGCATTTAATCGCAGTAAAGATAAAGGAAGACCTTCAACTAAGATATCGCTTGCTATCCACCAGGATGACTTTCCTGCCAAGCCAAAGATTTCGCTTGCAGGACTCGTGCCTTGGAAAAAAAAAAAGGACTAAAACCTCGAGTACTGCCTGATATATCCACTGCGTATGAAATCTATTTTCTCTGGAGCTCTGAATGATTCGCTCTCTGCACCATCCCCGTAGCTCAGGGGTCCGGACCCGACGGCTCTGAATGATGCGCTCTTTGCACCATCCCCATAGCTCAGGGGTCCGGACCCGACGGCTCTGAATGATGCGCTCTTTGCACCATCCCCGTAGCTCAGGGGTCCGGACCCGACGGTTCTGAATGATGCGCTCTCTGCACCATCCCCGTAGCTCAGGGGTCCGGACCCGACGGCTCTGAATGATGCGCTCTCTGCACCATCCCCGTAGCTCAGGGGTCCGGACCCGACGGCTCTGAATGATGCGCTCTCTGCACCATCCCCCGTAGCTCAGGGGTCCGGACCCGACGGCTCTGAATGATTCGCTCTCTGCACCATCCCCCGTAGCTCAGGGGTCCGGACCCAACGGCTCTGAATGATGCGCTCTCTGCACCATCCCCCGTAGCTCAGGGGTCCGGACCCGACGGCTCTGAATGATGCGCTCTCTGCACCATCCCCCGTAGCTCAGGGGTCCGGACCCGACGGCTCTGAATGATTCGCTCTCTGCACCATCCCCCGTAGCTCAGGGGTCCGGACCCGACGGCTCTGAATGATGCGCTCTCTGCACCATCCCCGTAGCTCAGGGGTCCGGACCCGACGGCTCTGAATGATGCGCTCTCTGCACCATCCCCCGTAGCTCAGGGGTCCGGACCCGATGGCTCTGAATGATGCGTTCTCTGCACCATCCCCGTAGCTCAGGGGTCCGGACCCGACGGCTCTGAATGATGCGCTCTCTGCACCATCCCCCGTAGCTCAGGGGTCCGGACCCGACGGCTCTGAATGATGCGTTCTCTGCACCATCCCCGTAGCTCAGGGGTCCGGACCCGACGGCTCTGAATGATGCGCTCTTTGCACCATCCCCATAGCTCAGGGGTCCGGACCCGACGGCTCTGAATGATGCGCTCTTTGCACCATCCCCGTAGCTCAGGGGTCCGGACCCGACGGTTCTGAATGATGCGCTCTCTGCACCATCCCCGTAGCTCAGGGGTCCGGACCCGACGGCTCTGAATGATGCGCTCTCTGCACCATCCCCGTAGCTCAGGGGTCCGGACCCGACGGCTCTCAATGATGCGCTCTCTGCACCATCCCCATAGCTCAGGGGTCCGGACCCGACGGCTCTGAATGATGCGCTCTCTGCACCATCCCCGTAGCTCAGGGGTCCGGACCCGACGGCTCTGAATGATGCGCTCTCTGCACCATCCCCGTAGCTCAGGGGTCCGGACCCGACGGCTCTGAATGATGCGCTCTCTGCACCATCCCCGTAGCTCAGGGGTCCGGACCCGACGGCTCTGAATGATGCGCTCTCTGCACCATCCCCCGTAGCTCAGGGGTCCGGACCCGACGGCTCTGAATGATGCGTTCTCTGCACCATCCCCGTAGCTCAGGGGTCCGGACCCGACGGCTCTGAATGATGCGCTCTCTGCACCATCCCCCGTAGCTCAGGGGTCCGGACCCGACGGCTCTGAATGATTCGCTCTCTGCACCATCCCCCGTAGCTCAGGGGTCCGGACCCGACGGCTCTGAATGATGCGCTCTCTGCACCATCCCCCGTAGCTCAGGGGTCCGGACCCGACGGCTCTGAATGATTCGCTCTCTGCACCATCCCCCGTAGCTCAGGGGTCCGGACCCGACGGCTCTGAATGATGCGCTCTCTGCACCATCCCCCGTAGCTCAGGGGTCCGGACCCGACGGCTCTGAATGATTCGCTCTCTGCACCATCCCCCGTAGCTCAGGGGTCCGGACCCGACGGCTCTGAATGATGCGCTCTCTGCACCATCCCCGTAGCTCAGGGGTCCGGAACCGACGGCTCTGAATGATGCGCTCTCTGCACCATCCCCGTAGCTCAGGGGTCCGGACCCGACGGCTCTGAATGATGCGCTCTCTGCACCATCCCCGTAGCTCAGGGGTCCGGACCCGACGGCTCTGAATGATGCGCTCTCTGCACCATCCCCATAGCTCAGGGGTCCGGACCCGACGGCTCTGAATGATGCGCTCTCTGCACCATCCCCGTAGCTCAGGGGTCCGGACCCGACGGCTCTGAATGATGCGCTCTCTGCACCATCCCCGTAGCTCAGGGGTCCGGACCCGACGGCTCTGAATGATGCGCTCTCTGCATCATCCCCGTAGCTCAGGGGTCCGGACCCGACGGTTCTGAATGATGCGCTCTCTGCACCATCCCCCGTAGCTCAGGGGTCCGGACCCGACGGCTCTGAATGATGCGCTCTCTGCACCATCCCCGTAGCTCAGGGGTCCGGACCCGACGGCTCTGAATGATTCGCTCTCTGCACCATCCCCCGTAGCTCAGGGGTCCGGACCCGACGGCTCTGAATGATGCGCTCTCTGCACCATCCCCGTAGCTCAGGGGTCCGGACCCGACGGCTCTGAATGATGCGCTCTCTGCACCATCCCCGTAGCTCAGGGGTCCGGACCCGACGGCTCTGAATGATGCGCTCTCTGCACCATCCCCATAGCTCAGGGGTCCGGACCCGATGGCTCTGAATGATGCGCTCTCTGCACCATCCCCATAGCTCAGGGGTCCGGACCCGACGGCTCTGAATGATGCGCTCTCTGCACCATCCCCATAGCTCAGGGGTCCGGACCCGACGGCTCTGAATGATGCGCTCTCTGCACCATCCCCGTAGCTCAGGGGTCCGGACCCGACGGCTCTGAATGATGCGCTCTTTGCACCATACCCATAGCTCAGGGGTCCGGACCCGACGGCTCTGAATGATGCGCTCTTTGCACCATCCCCGTAGCTCAGGGGTCCGGACCCGACGGTTCTGAATGATGCGCTCTCTGCACCATCCCCGTAGCTCAGGGGTCCGGACCCGACGGCTCTGAATGATTCGCTCTCTGCACCATCCCCGTAGCTCAGGGGTCCGGACCCGACGGCTCTGAATGATGCGCTCTCTGCACCATCCCCGTAGCTCAGAGGTCCGGACCCGACGGCTCTGAATGATGCGCTCTTTGCACCATCCCCATAGCTCAGGGGTCCTGACCCGACGGCTCTGAATGATGCGCTCTCTGCACCATCCCCCGCAGCTCAGGGGTCCGGACCCGACGGCTCTGAATGATGCGCTCTCTGCACCATCCCCCGCAGCTCAGGGGTCCGGACCCGACGGCTCTGAGTGATTCGCTCTCTGCACCATCCCCCGTAGATCAGGGGTCCGGACCCGACGGCTCTGAATGATGCGCTCTCTGCACCATCCCCCGTAGCTCAGGGGTCCGGACCCGACGGCTCTGAATGATTCGCTCTCTGCACCAGGGGTCCGGACCCGAAAGCGCTGAGCACTCTGGAAGCTTTTGGATTCAATATGAAAACTGTTTAATGATTTTCATTCGAAAGGAACACAAAAACCTGTTGGCAGACGATAGTTACACTGCTTTAATTCCAATGCCCTCAATGCCCTCCACATTTGATTAAGTTGGTCGATAAAACTCAAACTGATAAATGACAATTTTTTAATAATTCGCTTCAATAGTTTTATTATTATATTGTTCTTTAATATATAGTTTATTATCAGTTTATTGTGTACACTTACTGAAAAATCATTTAAATAAAAATATTAAAAGTCAATATCCTAAATTCAAATTTTGGAAAAACCTTGCCAGATTAGCAACGTGAGGAATGACGATTGGAATTTGGCCACCGCTTGCTGCGCCATCTATGGAGAGGCTCCTTCACTACGTCTTCGTCAGATGCCTCTATAAAGTTATTATTTTGAAATAGCTCGGTTGCTGTCTGATTGAATGCAAAGAATATTTTCTAAACTTAGATTTCATCAAGAAGCAAGATGTAAAATTTCCTCGTTGTGAACCGTTCCGCTTTCAGTTTATATTCTGAGCCAAATTAAATGACAAGCATTCAGAAATGTATTACAGATACACATTGGTAATAAAATTACATATTTTCTTTAATAAATGGAAATTTTTTTATGCTCACATCATGAACAGTTAATTACCGAAACAGTCATATCTGAAATCCTGCCTTTTCATAATAAAGTTTTCTTACAAATTGGAAAGATATTCAGCACTTCAACAGTCTCAACATTATTTAAAAAAAATAAATAAATACCCCCTCAAGCAGCTGCTTGCCACAGAGGTCTGACAGGAGCCTGTCAGTTTATATGCCACAGTAGAAGGTCTGAGAGGATGGCAGGACCTCAGCAGAAAAACGACACAAACAGCCATGCCTTACCCGGGGCTCGAACCCAGGTCCCGTAGATCAGTAGCCAAGCGCGCCAACCACTCGGCCACGGGACGGACGAAATCCAAAAAATCTTTCAATTATTTGCATAGGGGATCGGTTGGGCGTTGATCAAAGGGATCTGGGTTCGAGTCCCGTAAGGCATGGATGTTTTGTGTTGTATTTCTGCTGAGGTCCCGCCATCCTCACAGACCTTCTACTGTGACGTATTCACATCCTATCAGACCTCTGTGACAAGCAGCTGCTTGAGGAGGTGTTTTTTTTAGGTATTTTGTTCACCGATATTAACACATTTCCATTTTCTTTTTTCATTATTAATTTAGAAAATGGACATTGAAAGCTTTACTACACTCTCTATAATATCACTGTATCTGGTAATAGTTAAAACTTTTACTGTCCTTAAAATTTTATTTAAAAAAACCTAACCTTTTTTTTAAAATCATTTTTGCATAAAAAATCTTTAACGAAACAGGTTTAATTTTATTGAAACAATTTGGATATCTGTTTCCACGTGTATTTTCTGTATGCTTTAAATGTATATTGCATTCAATTCAACAAATGATTTAATTCACTGCATTATAATATCCTCTCAGATCTCCTACTGTGGCATATAAACTGACAGGCTCCTGTCAGACCTCTGTGGCAAGCAGCTGCTTGAGGGGGTATTTATTTATTTTATTTTTTTTATTATAATTCTATTACGTTTGTTATTTTTTTTGACAATTTTGTTTCATAGCATTTTTTTTTCTATTACAGAATGCCATGACGTAGTGGACTACGATCCTTATTATAGCAGCTGCTTGGATGACGTCTGCGCATGCCCGGCACAGTCTGCGCATTGCTTATGCGCAGCTCTGTCCAGCTACGGCTCCGCGTGTGCCCGCAAGGGTCGTCCCCTGCAGTGGAGGCGAGAAGTCCCGCCCTGCGGTAATTCCTCTCTCTTGAACCCTTAAAGGATATGTTGGTTTAGTGATTGACAAAGCAGGTTGCACTCCATTTATTTAACTAATCGACATTGAATGCTAAAATATGCTAGGAGTTCGCGCTTTCTGCTTCTTTACCAATATCCGAAGCAAACAGCTGACAGAATTCTACACATTCATTTCAAACGTGGTCATTGTTTAACCGTCCAGCGGAATATTGGGTTACTTAAAAATATGTCGCCTCTTATAAATGAACCAAGAATGAGTTAGGCAAAAAATCGCTGGTCATCAAATGTAACAGGAAGAAAAGCTCTCAGTTGCGTAACGTTCGAACTTCAGCGGACAAATGTTTTCCTTTAACAGGAGGAATTTTTCTCCCCCCCCCCTCACTTCATCGTTATCCCCCTCGTTAGATCCTCTCATTCATCTTCATGGATCGCATCAAATATCTTCCTGAAATCTTCTCCGGAATCTCTGAACATAACCGAGTGTTAGTCTCATGCAGCAGCACATTATTCTGGAATGCTACAAAAAGTCGCGCAGAAAATTTTTTCAGTCAATTTTGCAAAACTACAGGTGGCAAAAGAGTTGACCACTCAAAAGCCGGCGGTCTAAACAGGCGAGCAAATATCCTGCTCAGGGATGGCACACTAAGGTCCACAGAGCAGTCAGGGAGCGGGATGGCTCAGTCGGTAGCGCAACAGGCTCGTAATCTGTAGTTCCCAGGTTCGAGTCCCAGCTGGGTCAACATTGAAATTTATCTCCGCAAAATTCCCCGCCCTGTCCGCGGTCAGTAGGGGACACCGATGGGCTTGGAAAGGCCGCCGTCCGTTAAATTGGCAGTTAAGCCATGGTTCAATGTTCAGGAGAGTCATACCCTGTGCACGTTAAAGAACACGCTGGATGGACTTGACGGGAGGCCACCATGGAACAGCTGTTGGGAGACAGCTATTCCAGTGGGTTCCCTCCCCCAACCTTCTCTGAGCCTTCGGGGTCCACCTGGCCATTTAGTCCATGGTGTGCAGAAAAGTGCCGCTCAGAGGTAAAACAACCCAACATTAAAGAACACGCTGGATGGCCTTGACGGGAGGCTACCATCTGTCTCCCAACAGCTGTTCCAGTGGGTCCCCTCCCCAACTCGGAGGTAAAACAACCCAACCCGACATATGGCATGGCTAATGAAACGGTGACTCTGAAACAATACGAAAACCTGAAAATGGATGGCGTTAAGCGTTGTGGATTGTTTATCAATCCTGATAATCCTTTCCTTTTCACCAATCCTGATAATCCTTTCCTTTTCACCAATCCTGATAATACTTTCCTTTTCACCAATCCTGATAATCCTTTCCTTTTCACCAATCCTGATAATCCTTTCCTTTTCACCAATCCTGATAATCCTTTCCTTTTCACCAATCCTGATAATCCTTTCCTTTTCACCAATCCTGATAATCCTTTCCTTTTCACCAATCCTGATAATCCTTTCCTTTTCACCAATCCTGATAATCCTTTCCTTTTCACCAATCCTGATAATACTTTCCTTTTCACCAATCCTGATAATCCTTTCCTTTTCACCAATCCTGATAATCCTTTCCTTTTCACCAATCCTGATAATCCTTTCCTTTTCACCAATCCTGATAATCCTTTCCTTTTCACCAATCCTGATAATCCTTTCCTTTTCACCAATCCTGATAATCCTCTCCTTTTCACCAATCCTGATAATCCTTTCCTTTTCACCAATCCTGATAATCCTTACCTTTACACCAATCCTGATAAAATGTCCATGATCTGCCCGTAATGCAAAAAATTTGACAAAGGTTTGCGAGCTGCACAATATTGGCATGAAATTAAATAGTGATGGATCTGTGTTCCTCCCCCTCGAAACATAAATATTATTTTCAAATTCACGGTCAATTATGAGCACAAATAGGAAATGGTGTGATTTGTTCTTTTTGTGAGGGGCTGATTCGAAAAAAATAAGAATTGAGAAAATCATCACTTTGTGGGAGAGGATTCTTCCGAAATTATTTAAATATTCCCTGGAATGTGTAGTCGCAGAGATTGTAGGCCCCAGGGCCTGTTAGGAATATGCCACTAAGAGAGACACAATACATTCTTGATGCTATTGAGAAAATGAATAATGAAAAAAATTTCATGTGGTACTAAATTAAGGATTAAAAAAATATCGCAGATTTCAGTTTTCTGACGACGTTCCACCAGAAATATCTGCCAAGCGGATGACCTGCCAATGTTCACAAACGAAAACCAAAATGAAATTTTGACACTCCAAATGTCTATTAAATGCAAGTGAATAAGCTCCATTCCTAAAAGAAATCTCGTTTCATATTCTAATTTTGATTGATATATATATCGTGTTTTTTGTTTTAAATATATAAGGTTCTGAAAGCGTTGGTTACCGCGCGAAACGAGTTGTGGTCGGGGAAAGTTTTTTTAGTAATGAAGTACACATGACCAGTGTCAGTTAGACATTAATAAAAAATAAATATTTCTGATTTGTACATTTTTATTTATAGACGTATCTTGAATTTATATTTACTAGAAGGGCCGGAACTAGGGGGGGGGGGGCAAGGCGCCTTCCCCCCTCAGAATGCTGTCTTTCATAAATTTTGTCTGAAATTCTTAAGTCTTAAAATCTAAAAATTCTTTTTCCCTCCGTTTCAGTGGTCTTTTAAGAAATTTTTTGAAAGGTACGGGTAATATATACATTTTAATTTTTTTATCCTCCTTTCCAGTTATACTAGCATACTTAAAGATGGGGTCTGAGGGCGAGACTTGTTTCCTCTCCCCCCCCCCCCCTAGATACGGCTCTGGATATGTAAGATGTTTTTCTTTGCTTTATTATTAGAAAACATTGCTACTAAACACATACTTTTCACCTTGTTTAGAAGGAGCGAATTCTTATTCATAAGTTTCTTTACAATTGATCTAAAATAAATTGCCTTTCTCCTGTTTTTTTTATTTTTAAGTGTACAGTCGCTCAAAAAAGTATCCGAACACTAGGGTTGATTACAGAATTGAGAAAAAATACCTGGCAACGATTTTTTTTAGAGATTAGTGATCTGGCAATCTTCGTGTCACGTGACACGAAGATTGCCAGACCTTTGTGCCCCACCATCCCTAGGAAACGGGCGACATTCAGCGCCATCTGTTGAGTGAAATCCAGCGTCGAATCGCCTTAACGCTTCACCTTAACAACGAGATGCATCTCTCCCTCCTCATCAACTCCAAACAAATGAGATTTAATTCTCCTCCACATGCTCGAAGCTCTCACGTGGCTGCTTCGGTCCCTCCCCTCCTCCGCATCCCCCACGCACTCCAATTCCGCCCAAGTTGTCTCTCTCGGAGCGAATGCTGATGGGGTCCTCGTGGATTAGCTCGTGCCATTGTATCGCGGAATTATCTCTCAGCCTCGATGTCGTTCGCGAGGCGAAGTTTCTAAAAAGGACGATCAAACCAGACTGATGATTGAAGATGGAAGATTACCGGATTATCTTTATCAGAACTTATGGCTTAACTATCAAAGCGAATCGGCGATACTTCTAAGAGTTTAAGATTAAATTTTGATTACTTCTTTGTTTGGTTAACGAACTTCAGCTCAACTACTAATTAACATCAATTTGCGAGTGCCGTTGAAGTTTGTTTCAGTAAAGACGAAAGATCCTGGGATACTTTATCGCGGAAGATGCACTTTTGATAAGGTGCGTTGTAACTGTGGACAAATTTATTTAAGTTACAAGAATCTTTTGAGTTCGAGATTAAATCTGTGAATGTACATTGGGGGAGGGGGGAAATTAAGAGACCATCATGCAACGCAACAATAGCTTCCAATGAGCCGTAATGCAATATGGTTGGAATAAAAATAATTGCTTTCCATCATCTTTTCGTGATGGACACACATTTATGCTCCGAAAGGGGCGGGGGGGCTCAGTCGGTAGCGCGCCAGGATCGTAATCTGTAGTTCCCAGGTTCGAGTCCCAGCTGGGTCAGCGTTGAGATTTATCTCCGCAAAAACTTCCCGCCCTGCCTACGGTCATTTATAGGGACACCGATGAGCTTGGAAAGGCCGCCGTCCGTCGGATGGGATGTTAAGCCGTGGCCCCGTGTGCGGGAGAGCCATACCCTGTGCACGTTAAAGAACACGCTGGATGGCCTTGACGGGAGGTTACCATCTGTGTCCCAACAGCTGTTCCAGTGGGTCCCCTCCCCCAACCTTCTCTGAGCCTTCGGGGTCCATGTGACCTGGCCATTTAGCCCATTGTGTGCAAAAAGGTGTCGCTCAGAGGTAAAACAACCCAACCCGTCAAGAGCATTCAACGTGTCCAGCGTGTCACGTGTCACGATCTGGCAACCTTCGTATCACATGACACGAAGGTTGCCAGATCACTAATTTCAAAAAAAAAAATCGTTGCCAGATATTTTTTCTGAATCCTGTAATCAACCATAGTGTTCGGATATTTATTTCGTGCGACTGTACTAAGCTATAAGTTCAATTTTTACGAAGCGCCTCACTGTGGCAAATTAGGAGATTTTAATTTTTGTTTGCTGATGTTCGACAATTTCCCTCGCAGGAATCCATTGCGACCGAGGTCTCGTGTATCAGGTGTGTGCCAATCCGTGCCACTTCAGCTGCTCCCAGATCGCTACTCAACCCACGTGCCAGGCCAACTGCGTCGAAGGTTGCACCTGCCCACCAGGGTTCGCTCTCGACCACGGGGAGAAGTGCGTGCCCGTGTCGTCGTGCTCGTGCGTGCACAGCGGACACGTGTATCCTCCGGAATTCCTTCAGAGGAGAGGAAGAGAGATGTGGTAAGTGATGGGGGGGGAGTCCTCTCTTTTCGTATGGAGGACGAAATCTCACCGACATTTAATGAAACGTAGTTTAGCTTCATAATACTCAATATGAAATGGATGTTTTAAAAAGTTATATTTGATTTACTCGAAAAAGAAATGTGTTTAACAAAACAGATGGTTGTTTATATATATATTTTTTAATGAAAACATTTTATACCCAACTGGCAGCATACAAGACCTAATTTGCCATCTGTGTTTTATGGCAAAATGAGCTTAAATTATCAAGGGTGTAAAAAATTTCACATTTCTATTAATGGAGAATTAAATTTTGTCTTTTTTTAAACTGCATAACACTTGTTAAAGGTTAAAGTATACCCAGAAGACAGGACTTTTTTATTTTTGAAACATGGCGTTTGCAATCGAACAAACGCATTGTTTTTTTTTAAATCTGACATTCGTAGATGAATGCTGCAATCAAATTGTTAAAAATATTGAATGTAATTATTAGCACCTGCCCTTGAGTTTTTTACACCTCTGTGCACGCGACATCTTTCCGAATCATTTTCCTCCGCGCTACGGAAAAGTTCCTGCCAAACGGAGACCGCGTGCTAAGGAGCGTATGCAAATGAGCATTGCGGCGACACGTGTCGGATTTCCTCAGCACGAGGCGGAGAGAAAAGAGGACACGTGCCGAGTTAATTAGAGGCGGGCCAGTTGCCAAAAGGAAAGTAATTTTGTGCGAAGAAGTCGGATGAATAAAATCTAAATTAGATTACTGGACAGGTTTCATACCACATTTGAATACTGCATGTGACCTGTTTAGGGATGCATTTAAAATTTCCCCTCGTCTTAATTTAAATGTGTAATTCGCTTCTCTCTTAATGAGATTTGTTAGCGCACATGTTAACAGTATTTTTGTTTTTTCTTTCGCACCATCTTTTTCTTCACTGGGGAACTTTGATTATTTCATCTTCTGAGGTTCCTTCCGCATTAGAAAAATATTTCTCTCGTATTATAAGTGTAAATAAGACTTACGATGCCCTGGAGCAGAGTCGAACTTGAATCTTAAATGCATTCACATTAAAACCAGCAAACAGCGTTTTAATTTAAAAGCCAAATTATTGAAATCCCAATAAAACAAAATACTGATAAGTTTGTAAAAGTAAACGATTCGTGTCCCGTGCGCAGATTTTGTTGAGTTGGGTTGGGTTGTTTTACCTCTGAGCGGCACTTTTTTGCACACCATGGGCTAAATGGTCAGGTCACATGGACCCCGAAGGCTCAGAGAAGGTTGGGGGAGGGGACCCACTGGAACAGCACAGGGTATGGCTCTCCCGCACACGGGGCCACGGCTTAACGTCCCATCCGACGGACGGCGGCCTTTCCAAGCCCATCGGTGTCCCCTACTGACCGTGGGCAGGGCGGGGATTTTTGCGGAGATAAATCTCAACGCTGACCCAGCTGGGACTCGAACCTGGGAACTACAGATTACGAGCCTGGCGCGCTACCGACTGAGCCACCCCCGCCCCACCGGTTAAAGGGAAACTGAAATACTTTAATATGCAAAATACTTTTTAAAACCGAATAATTTAGGTAAAAGAATCGTCCCTTAGATTAACAAATAGTTTTTGAATATTTGTAATTTTTTTGTTTATATTTTTGTGCAGAAATATTTTCCTTTCATTTATTGCCTTCGTCAGAGTTCAAGGTTCATTTCCTTTTCAGCGAATGTTCTGACGGTGAGTGGGCGTGTCGTGCAGCGTCTGCCTCGGACATCCTCCTCACGCCTCCCCCTCACGTGGCTGTGCAATGTTCGTCTGCAGCCCACCAAGAGTTCACGGACTGTGTCAGCGATTGCCCGTTGACCTGTCTCAATATGCATCACCACCAGCCGTGCACCGTAGCCGTATGCGTAGCCGGATGCAGGTGAGTAGGAAACGGGAGGGGGGATAAGTCAATAATTTCATTTTAGGGGGGGGGGGCTAAGACATTCTGCTTAAATGGGAATGATGTCAGAGTATCAGATGAGCCTCTGGACAGATCAGTGATTATGGAACTTTGTTTGTTTTTTTTAGTTTATGGGGTAAAAACACTACATTTGTTTCGAGGTAGGGGTGGTTTACTGCGGGGGGGGGGGGGGGGGGCGATGCTTAATTCCCACCCAAAAGATGTAGTGAGGTCATTTGAGAAAGTCAATGGGTTACAATGGCAAAATGTGTATGCAGACTTGGAAAGTATTTGTGAGACACTAAGATTGCGAAGCTGATAGACTTGCATTTCTGTTATGCTATTGGTTGATTTAATGAGCTATGAGAATCCCACGCGCTCCACCGCTGCTGGATCCAACCACGTGTGAAATCAAACTGAATATTTTGGAAATAATTTTAAATCAGAAATTAGAGCAAAGAGACAGATTTTTATTTTAGTCCAAATAACTCCCTCAAGAAAAATTAATATAGGACTTTAATCATCATTGTCCGAATAACTCCTTCAAAAAAAGATTTAAGAATTTTCGAGTGTTTGTAAATTAATAATAATGTTTATATAAGAGTGCTTGTGTCTTTTAAAGTATTGAAAATCTACAGTTAATTATATGGCGTAGCTTATTCATTTGTGTTATACAGTCGTTCAAAAAAGTATGTCAAAAACAAAATACAATGGATGACTAAATTATTTTCTAATTCTCTTGATAATAATCCTTCTGATTTCTTCTTAAAGGCATATGTCAATTATGTTGATTAGGATATTTCTGCATTAGTAATTTAATCCAATTTAAAGACTTGGTCATCCGAGCTCTACGATTGAAATAATATTTTGATTGTGTTAAATAAAAAAATATCAGCTGACCTTGAAAAGAAGTGATCTCTTAACCTCCATCTCTTCCATCATTTCATCCTTTCTTTGTCAAGGTTTTCCAATTAATTTTCAATGAGGAAATACTTCAAGAAGAAATAAAAATTTGACCAGATTGTGAGGTTGTCATATTCTGGTACAGTCGCTCAAAAAAGTATCCGTACACGGTAGTTGATTACAGAATTAGAAAAAATATCTGGCGATGATTTTTTTAGAAATTAGTCATCTGGCAACCTTCGTCTCACGTGACACGAAGGTTGCCAGATCACTAATTTCTAAACAAAATCGTTGCCAGATATTTTTCTTTAATTCTGTAATCAACCACCGTGTTCGGATACTTTTTTGAACGACTGTATAACATAAATGAATAAGCTACGCCATATAATTAACTGTAGATTTTTAATACTTTAAAAGACACAAGCACTCTTATATAAACATTATTATTATTTTACAAAACACTCGAAAATTCTTAAATCTTTTTTTCTGCAAAAAATATCTCGCGCAAAGTGTACGAAATAATCACGAAACGCCATTCGAAAAAACGTGCTGCAGAAGATGCGGAGGGAAAAGGTTTCCGGATATGTTTCTTTTTTCTGCTTCATTTCACGGTCGGATCGAATTACCAAGTCTCGTGCAATGAACGAACTAACAATCTTCGCATATTCGGATGCTCGAGAGACGAAGGGATGTTCGAGAGAGAAAAAGGGGAAGCTCGAGAGACGAAGGGATGTTCGAGAGAGAAAAAGGGAAGCTCGAGAGACGAAGGGATGTTCGAGAGAGAAAAAGGGGAAGCTCGAGAGACGAAGGGATGTTCGAGAGAGAAAAAGGGGAAGCTCGAAAGAAGAAGGGATGTTCGACAGAGAAAAAAGATACCTGCGAGAGTTCGTTTCCATTTACTTTTCAACTGCTCGTGCAGCAGGGAAAAGAGCGAACGATCTCCTCCTTGTGTCTCTCCCTTGACGAAGAGGCATCAACAGCAGGATGCATGTCGGGATTACTTAAGGACACGAAGTGGAGACATGACAACCTCTTCTTTCTCCTTTGTTGAGCATCTTCTTCCGGAGGATGCAGAGCAACATCAATTAGAGGATCGCTATGAGATCCGAGGGATGGGATCATTACCTTGAATGATGTCTCGTGGCCGTGAGGAGGAGGCGCTGCACATTTCGGAGCATCCTCTTATCGATGAAGCAGAACCGGAAGTCTTCATTAAAAAGCGGAAAAAGTTTTTTCTTTCCTCCTGCCTCTCAATTGGCTCAATTGGATGATTTGAATGAGCATGCAGGGCCGCGCATCTAGGAGGGGGGGGGGGAGGGAGGAGCCCTCTAAGAATACCAATAAGGGTGATGGGGAGAAAAGGTGAATTCAGTCTTATTTTTTTAACCTTTTCGGACTTGTTTTCTTTTTATTTTTTATTTCTCGATCCGAGACTGAACGCATGCAAACAACATTCTATCAACATAGCAATAATATTGCCAATAGCAAATGATATCAGATTTTAACTAATTATATGTTTGTCATTTATGGTGTATTTATATAATATTAGAATATTGAAGTTTTAAACTTATTTTATGTAAGGTATTGTAAATTTCTTCTAGTAACCAATATGGCTATTGGCCCTTGGTTACACATAATGAGACCAATTTTTTTTATTATATTTTTTATTTTTATTTAACTTTTCTTTATCCTTTCTCGGATTTTGCATTTTATATAACTTGTCGTTGTAAAGTTACTCTTAATGTAATGTATATATATAAAAAATGAAAAATGGCTACTAAATTTCAATAGAAATGTAAAATGAAGTAGTTAACGTAAGTCCGTCACGTGCTTTAGATTCCTGCCATAATAATATCCCCCCTCCCCCCCAAAAAAAAATCCGAATCATTATTTTCATAGGAAGAGGAAAGGTGAAGCAGATTGTAGCTTCGATTCAGTTGGGTTGGGTTGTTTTACCTCTGAGCGGCCCTTTTTTGCACCACCATGGGATAAATGGCCAAGTCACATGGACCGCGAAGGTTCAGAAAATGTTGGGGGAGGGGACCCACTAGAACAGCTGTTGGGAGACAGATGGTAGACTCCCGTTAAGGCCATCCAGCATGTTTTTTAACGTGTGCAGGGTATGTCTCTCCCGCACACGGGGCCACGGCTTAACGCCCCATTCGACGGACGGAGGTATTTCCAAGCCCATCTGTGTCCCCTACTGACCGTGGGTAGGGCGGGGAATTTTGCGGAGAAAAATCTCAACGCTGACCCAGCTGGGACTTGATCGATTCAGTGATCTCTAGCAGATTTGAGTTTAACTTTCGTTTTCTCGGATTGCAGATGCCAAGAGGGCTACGTGATGGATCCCCAGAGCGAGGTGTGCGTGCTCCCACAGGAATGCCCTTGCCACCATGGAGGTCAGAGTTACGAAGAAGGAGCAGAAGTGAAAATGGATTGCAACAACTGGTAAGTACAACCAGCGAAATGCCATAGTTGATTATAGGTCCTCACCGGTATTCTAAAGCAGAACTTGAGTATCCTCTTGGCCAAGCCTAGCAAACTGAAACTCAAGGCTTAGAAGGAGTTAACCTCGTTCTCTTGATGCTCCCAATCTCGTTTTCGCAACCCTCCACCATGAATTAAGGCACTGACGATTTCCATTGTTCAATATCTTTGAAAATGAATGCAAATGTCATTCGGGATAAACTGAAAGTCTTAACCAAATGAATTCTCGTCTGAACCAAATGAATTCCCGTCTGAACCAAATGAATTCCCGTCTGAACCAAATGAATTCCCGTCTGAACCAAATGAATTCCCGTCTGAACCAAATGAATTCCCGTCTGAATTTTCAGTAATATTCATTTAGCATTTAAGGAGTCATCTCAGAAGCTAATTAAAATAAATCTTCAATAAAATAAACGACATTTTGGAAATGTATGTCATGATTATCTCCGTTTTCGTCTCGTCTTTAAATATTAAACGAATATTGTTTTTAAAGAAGATTTAGAGATATTTGAGCGAAGTCTTCAGTTAAATTTCAGAGAAATCTTTCGGTAAAAAACCTACTTTCAAATTTAAAGAGTTTCGTATCTGTTTCCCATTCATACAACATGGTAATGAACTCATAGTTCACCTCCTGTATTTTTAAATTCCCAATTAATGACCTTCCTTTTCCGCTTTTGCACACCAGAGACTTCCGCTGTCTCGGAACTCCTCAGAGGAGCATGCTGGGAGGAACATGTCTTCATAAAATTAAATAATGCAAGCTGATAACTTCAGCAACCTCTTCCAGTCCGCGATGAAAATTGATCGTCAACATGATTTACCTCTCACTTGTAGTTATTGCCTGATCTTCTTTTCGTCTAGTTGTTAAAGCACCTGAGTTTCGATAACCATCGGGTATGCCCTTGTGCAAGTTGGGTTGGGTTGTTTTACCTCTGAGCGGCACTTTTTTGCACACCATGGGCTAAATGGCCAGGTCACATGGACCCCGAAGGCTCAGAGAAGGTTGAGGGAGGGGTACCCACTGGAACAGCTGTTGGGAGACAGATGGTAGTCTACCGTCAAGGCCATCCAGTGTGTTCTTTAACGTGCACAGGGTATGGCTCTCCCGCACACAGGGCCACGGCCTAACGTCCCATCCGACGGACGGCGACCTTTCCAAGCCCATCGATGTCCCCTACTGACCGTGGGCAGGGCGGGGAATTTTGCGGAGATAAATCTCGACGCTGACCCCCAGCTGGGACTCGAACCTGGGAACTGCAGATTACGAGCCTGGCGCGCTACTGACTGAGCCCCCCCCCGCCCCCCCCCCTTATGCAAGTGTTTCTATGTTTTATGAGAAAGCAAAACAAGCACCATAGAGATAGTTATCTGCCTCTTCTGTGTAGGGGAAGGGCCTTCTCTTTTTATAAAAAGAAAATATTTCTGATTCGCCGGTCCTCGTCTTTGCAAATTGCCTTATAAGCAGACATTTTGTGTTCTAAAAATATCTTGAGAGGAAAAACATGTAACGCCAAACCCACGCCAAACCTTTCGATAAGTGCATTCCCGCCTTTCCACCACTCCAGTCAGAACTCCCGCGAAAAATTTGTCGCCAAACGTACGTCGATCAATGGGGCGGGGGTGGTTCAGCCGGTAGCGCGCCAGGCTCATAATCTGCAGTTCCCAGGTTCGAGTCCCAGCTGGGTCAGCATTGAGATTTGTGTCCGCAAAATTCTCCGCTCCTGCTCAGGGTCAGTAGGGGACACCGATGGGCTTGGAAAAGCCGATCGGTGAGAATAAAAGCCGATCGGTGAGATCATAGAGAATCCCTCCCGATCCAAGGCAGCTAGCAACCCCCCCCCCCATCTGTCACACCAAGAGGGTCAGTGGTACCATCAAATTCGGGACAGATCGACCACCCCACCATATTTGGGAACCGATCGCTCAAGCAGCCTCGTAGCCACAAGGAAGCTGACGATTTCTGCCACCGCTGATGTGCACACGTGTCCGCCCCGAATTGCGGCTATTACAACAAATGATTTCATGATATAAAAATACTAGCAGAAATTTCAAGATATTAATTTCATTCTAAAATTTTTTAATGTTCAGTAGCATTCCCATAAAGGCATGAATTGCCTTTATGATGAGAAGCAAAGTCAAGCGCGACATGGGCAAAAAGGCTGATCTGACTGACTTCGAAAGTTGGGGGGGGGGTCATCGGTGGAGCACGATAGGACTCAGCGGAAAATCACGGGTCACAATATCCCAAGTGCATAGAGAATGCTAACGATTTCAAAAACATCCACCAATCGTGGCAAATAGGGGCTCTTGACAGACAAAGACAGCAGTTTATTGTTACGAATTTTATCGTCCCAATAAATCGATTTCAATGAGAACGATTATCGACCTTGATTTATCCTTAGGAGGTATTTTGAATGGAATGTCATGCAGACGATAAGGGGATCGTTCTAAGTCCATCACGACCAATAGTGAAGCAGGTAGACTTTTCCCTCAGGTGAAATTCTCCCTAGGTCGGCTACTTCACCAATATATAGCCCCTGCAGCTGAAGCCCTTTTTTCACACACACCCCAACTCCCCTCTCTCAGAATCGACTCGCCACGCACGAGACTCATTTGCTCGGGTCAGAGTGAAGAAGGTATTCCTTGCTTTGAGCGAAAGATACTGCAAATGGGTGCTTCGAATGCATAAATCAACATCCAATAAAAAAAAATTATTTTTTACAACTGCAGCAAAAGAGTCATAAAAGCATGTCACAATTTCTTTTTATCTAATAAGGCCTCTACTTGTTTCAAAGTGCGTACAAAATGATGACAAGAATTTAAGATTCTCTCTCTCCCTTGCAGCATGTGCGAAGCGGGCCAGTGGCAATGCGACTCGAACCCGTGCCCAGGGATCTGCCAGGCGTGGGGAGAGTCTCACTACAAGACATTCGACGGAAGGATGTACGATTTTCAAGGGGAGTGCGACTACGTTCTGCTGAAAGGGAGGGTCGATCAGGAACTCGTCTTCTCTGTCGTCATACAGAACGTCCCTTGCGGAACGAGAGGAATCACTTGCAGCAAAGCAGTCATCATTGCACTAGGTAAGTCGGCATAATCACACTCGGGGTGGGGGGGTTAAATATTTGTTTATATATAGAATGTTTATGCACCCCTTGTTTTAGAAGATTCACAATCGCAAAATGCTTTGCATTGGTCCATTGTTCATAGGAAAAAAATAATGTTTCATTTACGAATAGGGCATCTACACTCGGCTGGCACTGAATTAGAAACCTTCATTGAATACCGAGTTGGAGCTCCTTTAGCACGAATTACGTCTCCTTTACATCTCCATCATACCAGGTATTCACCAGACAGTCCTTTAACTGACTCAGATTTCACGGAAGAGGACTCTGTTCCTTGATCTGTTTTTCTAACATGCCCCATACATTCTCAATGGGGTTCAGATCCGGGCCTTGTGGTGGCCAGGGAAGATGGTGGAAGTCACTGTGACGTTTTTTTCCAGTCACGGTGTTCCTGACACCACTGCAGACGAACTTTCCGGTTCTTCGCAGAAATCAGTGGTTTCCGTTATAGGCATGCGACTGCTAATACCAATCCTCTTCAATTCCGTGCGCGTAGTTCGCTGAGATATGAGTCGGGAACAGCCTTCATTGAATGCTTCGCTCAATTGCTGCGCACAGGAAGTCCTCCTCAGACGATGGTGATCTTGTTCCTGGCAGATGGGGCGGGGGTGGCTCAGTAGGTAGCGCGCCAGGCTGTAGTTCCCAGGTTCGAGTCCCAGCTGGGTCAGCGTTGAGATTTGTCCTCACAAAAACTTCCCGCCCTGCCTACGGTCATTTATAGGGACACCGATGAGCTTGGAAAGGCCATCGTCCGTTGGATGATCCACGGCTTAACAAAATAAATTCGTTAAGCCGTGGTACCGTGTGCGGGAGAGACATACCCTGTGCACGTTAAAGAACACGCTGGATGGCCTTGACGGGAGGCTACCATCTGTCTCCCAACAGCTGTTCCAGTGGATCCCCTCCCCCAACCTTCTCTGAGCCTTCGGGGTCCATGTGACCTGGCCATTTAGTCCATGGTGTGCAAAATAGTGCCGCTCAGAGGTAAAACAACCCAACCCAATCCTGACAGATTGTCATCGTGCACACTTACGCTCTTAGACAAGCAATGTGGGTTATTTTTCCACTGATTAAAAACTCGAGATATCCCACCTTCGAGATTTTTAAAAATCGTCGCTCCAGCCAGACTTTGTCGAACCCCGAAAGATTCTTTTTTTCACCACTGAGGAGCAGAAGTCTTAAATAGTTGCCTAGATCAGGTGGTGATGCACGTGACCACGTATTTTGCATGTACGCCTGCGCAAGTGACGTTTACGTACATCTGCATAAAGGTTTCTAATTCGGTGGCCGGTGTGTGTACAATATAATGAAACATCGAGTGTTCATTACATTTTTCTTATTACTTCATTTGTAACTATTGTCTGCAGATGCAGATATTTGGAGGGAAAACGGCGCAAAGCCTGTGAATTGATGGGGTTAGTTGTGGAGATAAATAACGTAAAAAAATGGGAAAATGAAGCTTAAGCAAATGGAAAATGTTCAGTAGCATTCGTAATTCTGGGGGCGGGGGTGGCTCAGTCGGTAGCGCGCCAGGCTCGTAATCTGTAGTTCCCAGGTTCGAGTCCCAGCTGGGTCAGCGTTGAGATTTATCTCCGCAAAATTCCCCGCCCTGCCCACGGTCAGTAGGGGACACCGATGGGCTTTGAAAGACCGCCGTCCGTCGGATGGGATGTTAAGCCGTGGCCCCGTGTGCGGGAGAGCCATACCCTGTGCACGTTAAAGAACACGCTGGATGGCCTTGACGGGAGGTTACCATCTGTCTCCCAACAGCTGTTCCAGTGGGTCCCCTCCCCCAACCTTCTCTGAGCCTTCGGGGTCCATGTGACCTGGCCATTTAGTCCATGGTGTGCAAAAAAAGTGCCGCTCAGAGATAAAACAACCCAATTCGTAATTCTGAAACTCGTAATTCAAGAAATAGAAAAAAAACCGTAGAGAACGAAGCGAATTTATAAATACCGTTGACCGTGCACGTGGTAAAAGATTAACTTTGCGAACTCAGTTAAAAACAGAAACCAACAAAATAAATATGGAAAAAAATAAATTATTGAAAGATGACCAAACTGGTGTGCTCGGGGAGAAATACGTTTGCTATGTCATCGAAATTTTGGTTCGAGTTCCCCTAATGAGATCCCCCCCTCTGCCCTAAGTGAGGAAGAGGACACTAATTGGCTTGTAAAGCCGCCGTCCCGTTTCACAGGGTATTAAGCTGTGTTCCGTGCACCTGTGCACATACCCTGTGCATGTTAAAGAACAAGCTGTATGTTCTTGACGGGAAGCTACCATCTGTTCCCCAATAGCTGTTCCAGTGGGTCCCCTCCCCCCTCAACCTTCTCTGAGCCTTAGGGGTCTTTGTAACCTGGCCATTTAACCCATTGTGTGCAAAAAAGTACCGCTCAGAGGTAAAACATCCCAAGGCATTTTCCACCGTTATAAAAGCCTAGAAAAGTCCATTAGGAGATTTGTAAAATGCGAATCATCGTAGTATTTGATGAATGCAAAAAAGATTTGCTAATTTTGCTCTAAAAACAAACCAGAAAAAGTCTACAGACAACAAAATTAAAACATTAAATCATTTAAAAAAGCAAACTGAAATGAAGAGAACACCTAAAGCAGATTAAAAACTTTCGAGATTAAGGTGACCTTGAAACGGTAAAGGAGAAAAGGTCAATAAGTGGATATTGAAATTATTAGTAAATGTTGGATTGTTTTACCTCTGAGCGGCACTTTTTTCCACACCATGGGCTAAATGGCCAGGTCACAAGGACCCCGAAGGCTCAGAGAAGGTTGAAGGGGGGGGGGGGGGGGGGAACCACTAGAACAGCTGTTGGGAGACAGATGGTAGCCTCCCGTCAAGACCATCCAGTGTGTTCTTTAACGTTGGATTGTTTTATCTCTAAGCGGCACTTTTTCCACACCATGGGCTAAATGGCCAGGTCACCAGGACCCCGAAGGCTCAGAGAAGGTTGGGGGGAGGGGACCCACTAGAACAGCTGTTGGGAGACAGATGGTAGCCTCCCATCAAGACCATCCAAGTGTTCTTTAAAGTTGGATTGTTTTATCTCTAAGCGGCACTTTTTCCACACCATTAGCTAAATGGCCAGGTCACAAGGACCCCGAAGGCTCAGAGAAGGTTGAAGGGGGGGGGGGGGGGAACCACTAGAACAGCTGTTGGGAGACAGATGGTAGCCTCCCGTCAAGACCATCCAGTGTGTTCTTTAACGTTGGATTGTTTTATCTCTAAGCGGCACTTTTTTCCACACCAAGGGCTAAATGGCCAGGTCACAAGGACCCCGAAGGCTCATAGAAGGTTGGGGTGAGGGGACCTACTAGAATAGCTGTAGGGAGACAGATGGTAGCCTCCCGTCAAGGCCATCCAGCGTGTTCTTTAACGTGCACAGGGTATGGCTCTCCCGCACACTGCACCACGGCTTAACGTCCCATCCGACGGACGGCGGCCTTCTCAAGCCCATCGGTGTCCCTACTGACCGTGGGCAGGGCGGGAATTTTGCGGAGATAAATCTCAACGCTGACCCAGCTGGGACTCGAACCTGGGAACTGCAGATTACGAGCCTGGCGCACTACCGACTGAGCCACCCCGCCCCTATTATTAAATGCCTCGTTTCTCAAAATCTCATCAAAGAATTGAGTTGTGTTGGGTTGTTTTACCTCTGAGCGGCACTTTTTTGCACACAATGGGTTAAATGGCCATGTTACAAAGACCCCTAAGGCTCAGAGGAGGTTGGGGGGGGAGGGGACCCACTGGAACAGCTGTTGGAAGACAGATGGTAGCCTCCCGTCAAGGCCATCCAGCGTGTTCTTTAACGTGCATAGGGTATGGCTCTCCCGCACACGGGGCCACGGCTTAACGTCCCATCCGACTGACGGCGGCCTTTCCAAGCCCATCGGTGTCCCCTACTGACCGTGGGCAGGGCGGGAATTTTGCGGAGATAAATCTCAACGCTGACCCAGCTGGGACTCGAACCTGCGAACTGCAGATTACAAGCCTGGCGCGCTACCTACTGAGCCACTCCCGCCCCTCAAAGAATTGACAACGCCAACCTTCATTTCTGCAATTGGGACGCCATTGCTGTACTTTATGCTGAAGTCCCCGCTCTCCGTCTTTCGACTTTTTTCACCTTTCTTGAAAGAAAAAAAAAGATCTTTCTCCCTGTAATGCCGTCGCGAATTTAAGTCAATTAAACTCTGCAAAAAGAATCAAAAAGATATCACTTTGCAGAACGTGACCTTTTCGAAAACGTTTACGAAACATAAGAGACAAATAATTGAGTCTTAATGACTTTTTTCCCAGTCTTAATCTGTTTTCGTTTTAGAGATGCATCCCTTGTTGATCCCTTTAAGAAACATTCCTCTCAATATTAAAGAAGAGATGGCTCCCTCTTTTCTTCCCTAAAGATCGGAGCATCCTTTAATGACAAGAAGCGTCCTGATGGAATTCTGTGGATAAATATCTCCCCTTCTCTCTTTTTCCTGCAGGCGAATCGAGCATCAGTCTGAGCAAGGGCGACCCCGCCCCTCCTCTTCCGGCTGATTCCCGCCTCAGTGTCAGCCAACTGGGGATGTTCACCCTCGTGCACAGTGACGTCGGAATCTCGGTGCAGTGGGATCGAGACACGAGAGTGTACGTCATCGCCGAACCCATTTGGAAAGGAAAGGTGAGTCGGGTACGAGTGGATGGGAAAAGAAAATTAACTTGAAATTAAAGATAAGTGCCATTAATGGATGATTGGCAGGCCCGGGGTTAGTTTTGTGCTCTCAGAACATTCTCGCGTGAATGTCGAGACACGTGGGATTAGTGTGATCTTCAAAGTGAGCAGGAAGCTTTGTGGATTTGCTGCTCATTTTAATGGAGGCTTTCTTTCAGTGATCGAAACAAATTCAAAAGAAGTATTAGTTACAGATTAATCGTTGAGAATTTGTTATTGTGCCATTCATATTATTGCGGTTTTTTCAAAGAATAAGGGTCTTGCCAATCGGTACAGTCGCTCGAAAAAGTATCCGAACACTATGGTTGATTACAGAATTCAAAAAAAAATATCTGGCAACGATTTTTTTAGAAATGAGTGATCTGGCAAACTTCGTGTCACGTGACACGAAGATACTAGATCGTGTGGGCTCACTCACGGAAATATTGAGCGTGTGCAGTTACCGCTCACAGCAAACTGGAGCGTGTGCAGTTACTGCACACGCTCCAGTTTGCTGTGAACGGTAACTGAAGCGTGTACAGTTGCTGTACACGCTCCAGATATTGTTCCTGAATTCTGTAATCACGTGACACGAAGGTAGCCAGATCACTCATTTCTAAAAAAAAAATCGTTGCCAGATATTTTGTCTTGAATTCTGTAATCAACCATAGTGTTCGGGTATTTTTTGAGCGACTGTACAAGTAATGCATTTAAAACAATACCTCTGAAGTCAACCGGCACAAGTAATGTGTTTCTTTTAAAATACCTCTGAAGTAGCTGCTTGCCACAGAAGAGGTCTAACACGAGCTTGCCACAGAAGAGGTCTAACACGAGCTTGCCACAGAAGAGGTCTAACACGAGCTTGCCACAGAAGAGGTCTAACACGAGCTTGCCACAGAAGAGGCCTAACACGAGCTTGCCACAGAAGAGGTCTAACACGAGCTTGCCACAGAAGAGGTCTAACACGAGCTTGCCACAGAAGAGGTCTAACACGAGCTTGCCACAGAAGAGGTCTAACACGAGCTTGCCAGTTGAATATGCCGCAGAGATTGTCTGCGAGGAAGGCGACACTTCAACAGAAAGACAACACGAGAAAACCACTTCCGTAACATTATCCGGGATACAATGTGTGCGATGTCTAAAATAAAATTTGAAAAAGGAAAGCATTCTGTTGCCTTAATTTCAAACTCCAGTATTAAAATCAAAATTTAAATTAATTTTGCTCTCTTGGTGAAATCTGGACTTTTCTAAACAAGGTAACAGAAGACTCGATGCTTTCGGTTTTAGATGCTTTCCTAGAACCTTGGGAGTTCATCTGATTGCATAAAATAAAGATGAGCTCATCTACTGGAGGATGTGGGTTGGTTTACCTCTGAGCGGCACTTCTTTGCACACCATGGACTAAATGGCCAGGTCACAAGGACGCCTAAAGTTCAGAGAAGGTTGCGGGAGGGGACCCACTGAAACAGTTGTTGGGAGACAGATGGTAGCCTCCCGTCAAGGCCATCCAGCGTGTTCTTTAACATTGGGTTGTTTTACCTTTGAGCGGCACTTCTTTGCACATCATGGGCTAAATGGCCAGGTCACAAGGACCCCGAAGTCTCAGAGAAGGTTGCTGTAGGGGACCCACTGAAACAGCTGTTGGGAGATAGATGGTAGCCTCCCGTCAAGGCCATCCAGCGTGTTCTTTAACGTGCACAGGGTATGACTCTCCTGTACACGGGGCCACGGCTTAACGTCCCATCCGACGGACGGCGGTCTTCCCAAGTCCAAGCCCATCGGTGTCTCTTACTGACCGTGGCAGGGCGGGAAATTTTGCGGAGATAAATCTCAATGCTGGCCCAGCTGGGACTCGAACCTGGGAACTACAGATTACGAGCCTGGCGCGCATATACTGCAGATGCATCGTTAGAGTTGCATTTGTCTCGTATCGTTAACCCCTCCTGCTCCTCAGTGTGAGATAATGATCAAATTATGATTTTATTTCAGTAGAAAAGGAATGCATGTTCCTTTTCCTTGTCTTCCTGCTGAGGTGTCGCGTTCCTCACAGATCTATCTCTATGATGGCATATTAAACTATCATGCTTCTGTGGCAAGCAGCTGCTTGAGGGGGTGATTTATTTTTAATTTTTTTTAAGCTGAAAGCTATTCACTCTATGTGATATCTCTATCTCGTAGACTTTGGAATATACCATCAAATCCGTTGGTGAAAAAAGTTGGATTTATAATTAATCACCAAGACATTAAACTTAACTCACTTAAGATAATTACCTGAAAAAAAAAACATTGGTTGCTGTGAGTGGGATTCGAACCACGTCTCGTAGAAGCATGCCAGGCGTCATAACCGCTAGGCCACCAGAGAATAACCTCTTTCTCCAGCAATGTGACCTATAAGCATTCCGGCATTTTCGTTGATTCGCCACTGGCGCCATCTATGTCGTGCTTCTTGTCTACGGGGCATTTGGAGGTATGCCTCTTGTTAAAAGTTTCTCATCTGACTCAACTGCCCCCCACACAATCAGTTTCACAAGTGCAAATATAGAGGGCGTCCTAATTCAGCTTGCTGCAACCCTCGTCCCCCCGTAGATGATCTCTACCACCGATCAATCCTCTGACCTATTTAGCGGGAGATACTTTTCTCTCTCCTGCTTGAGAAATGTTCCCATCGCTCTCAAGAAAAGAGTCTAATCCAATTGTGTCCGTGCCGTCTGCTCTCTCGCCGCATCACTTCGTACCCCAAAGGAGGTGCCATGAGACCGCACATCTATTTCGACATTTCTAGCACGTGCATTGCCATCTGCATGCAAACTATAACTCTCGAGTTCCGACTAACCCTCGTACACAACCTAATCTGTAGACGGGGTTGGATCAGTCTGTATCCAGATTGATTCAGAATCTTCAGTTCCCAGGTTCGAGTCCCACCTGTACCGGGTTTGAGAATTATCTCTTCTAAAACCTCCCTCCCCAGACCTCGGTAGAACATCGATGGATTTCTAAGGCTGCCGTCCGTTTGACAGTATGTTAAGCTGTGGTTCCGTGTCAGCCATACCCTGTGCATGTTAAGGAATACACAGGATGGCCTTGACGGGAGGCTACCTTCTGTGGGAAGGTCCTCTCTCCCCCAACCTTCTCTGAAACCTTGGGGGTCCTTGTGACCTGGCCATTTATCCCATGGTGTGCAAAATAGTACCTCTCAGAGGTAAAACAACCCAATGAATTGTATTTCCGTGTTACCAATCTCTTCCGTATAAATCCCAGCAGCTTTATTAAAAGAAGAAAATATTTTTTCAAATACGGATGATCATCTTCAGAAGAGAATTTTTTTCTTCTTTTCCAGCTTCAAGGTCTGTGCGGAGACTTCAATTTGGACTCGAGCGATGACTTCCTTCCCCCTTCACGAGGCTTGCCGATGGTTCGAGCCGAAGACTTCGCCGACAGTTGGCGCGTTCACGATTACTGTCGACCCTCTGTGCACGTGGAAGACTCGTGCGAGCTGCATCCCGAAAGGAGAGACTGGGCTCGCAGCAAGTGCGCCGTCCTCAAATCTCAACTCTTCAGCCCTTGCCGCGGCCAAGTGCAACTCGAACCCTACTACAAAAGGTAAATTCCAATCTCATATTTCGTGCAACTAAAAGATTTAAATTACGACAAGCAGCAGATGCCGTATGCCACCTTTTTTAATCACAGTTGTATTGCGCAATAGGGGCTTCTGTCAGTTGAGTAAAAAGTCACACAAAACTCTTTTACTCTTTCAGTTCTCAGAGATCTACAGGTCAGTACTTCAAGTTCGGTTATGGATGATGAGGGTTCGAATCCCTGGTGATTTTTTATCTTCAAGTGAAAGAGGAGAAGTAGTTACTTTACCTCTGAGCGGCACTTTTTTTGCACACAATGGGCTAAATGGCCAGGTCACAAGGACCCCGAAGGCTCAGAGAAAGTTAGGGGAGGGGACCCACTGGAACAGCTGTTGGGAGACAGACGGTAGCCTCCCGTCAAGGCCAACCAGCGTGTTCTTTAACGTTATGTTGTTTTACCTCTGAGTGGCACTTTTTTGCACACCATGGTCTAAATGGCCAGGTCACAAGGACCCCGAAGGCTCAGAGAAGGTTGGGGAAGGAGACCCACTGGAATAGCTGTTGGGAGACAGATGGTAGCCTCCCGTCAAGGCCATCCAGCATGTTCTTTAGCGTGCACAGGGTATGGTTCTCCAGCACACGGCGCCACGGTTTAACGTCCCATCCGACGGACGGTGGCCTTTCCAAGCCCATCGTTGTCCCCTTACTGACAGTGTGAAGGACGGGGGAGTTTTGCGGAGATAAGTGTCAACGCTGACCCAATCGCTCTGTGTAGATGGAAACATCTGCGCAGAACAGAAGCGTAAAAGCTCATTCTGCAAGCTCTATTACTGTTATATCGTACGATATCGCTCTATTGCTGTTATAATAATATCGTGTTTTATCGCTCTATTGCTGTTATAAGGTTAATCGTACGAAATAACGTTAACTTCAATATTTGCAATGATCTCTAATTTTGGAAATAATTTCCAAAATATTCTTCGATTGAAAATTTAATTTTAAACATGCATTCCGATATGCTCTTTACTCCAAATGTAAATATTAAAATATATTAAATATTCTCTGAAACTTTCGTTAAATTCTAAAGAGGATTTTTTTTTTTAGATATTTGTATTTTAGTTCTTAACTTTCTTCAATTATGAACAGTTGTATAACTATTTTTTTTTCACTTCCTTTGATCGTCCTCTTCCTCAAACGATCTTTATTTCTTTTCACATCATCCATCCTTGTTCAGATGTTTTTCTCGAGGCAGAGGGAGGGGGGGGGGACGGAAGTCGAAATCTTGATCTCTGAAATCGCTGCAACATTTAGCATTAACAGAAATCTCGAGATTTAAAATGTCATGAAATTGTAAACAAGCAGTCAGCGTGTTCGGTTATAAAAAAAAATAGTGCCTTTTAAAAAGACTTCACAATACCAAAGAGAACAAAGTCTCTTTTGCTCTTTTCTCAGTTCATCGTCTGCTTTTTAACCGCTCGTGCTGAGTTCGGTGCGAAATTCTTACTCTCGCGACACTCATTATCTCTACATTCAGAGGATGCTGTCACCGTGGCAACGCAGTTTTCCCTTTCAATGATGGACGTTTCCCCCCTCCCCCTGGCGTCATTTCCTCGAAAGGCGAGAAGCACGTGCCACGAAATGCGCCACTTCCTGCACCTGCAGCAATCTGGGGGAGATGACGAGAGTCGGTTGCTCTCATCTCGTGGATTGCTCCGGATTCTTCATCTGGCAACTTCTCCTCCTGTAGAGTCAGATGCGAGGGGGGGAGGAGGGGGAAGTGAATACGAAACTTCAGTAATTTGTTTCAGTCGAGTTTCGGATGATCTTAACGACTCTGTGGCATCTTGTCTTCCATCTTCGTTAGCCCCGAGGAAATTGAAACTCTGGAGGAGCATCTTGCGGAATGGATGTTCATCTCGCCGCCTCCCTGCATCCGCGAACACAAAAAGGGAGAAGAATTTCCCCCTTCTGCTGAAACTGCAAATAAAAACGTTTCTGCCGAAAAGAAACGAAACGTGGAAAAGAACTTAATGTCGTCGTCGTTTCTCACGTGCAGCTTCACGAGCCACTGCGTCAGCGTGCTGCATCGCCGCTCCGGGAATTGCGCATCAGGAAATAAACCTTAGAGTGTAAAAAGCATTTCGACGATCCAAAAACGTCCCTGTCTTTCGATTATGCCCTTTAAAGATGTTTCCTCTGCATAACTTCGGAAGTGCAGACGATTGAAGTGAAATCGTTGGACCGATACGAGCTCGCCAAACGATATTCCCTTAATAGCTGACGGGACGCGCTCACCGATATTAATGGTGATGCCAGAAATGGCGATGTTCAGTTCTGCAGCGCATCGCTCCTTGTGTCATCAAGAGGATGAATTGCCTAGCAACCCCTCATCCGAATGAATTATCTCACCACTTTGCAATGATAATCCTTTTGATCGTGACGTCATCGCACGTTACAGCCTCGGGAGGAAACTATCGCCCTAACTCTCCACGTGGGATTACTAGTTCGCTGAACACCCTAATAAAATCCGGTCTCGAAACCAACTGCCCTTTAAATGCCCTCTAATTGCCCTCTCAGCGAGATTATACAATCGCCTGCAGACGATACTTTCCAGCTGACGAGGAAGCTCGCGGCTTCTGATCCAGTTGTCATCCGATGGTGGTGATGGAAACGGCCGCGTGCTCAGAGGTGCACGTGGAGAGGACATGCTCTTCAAATAACAACTGATCGCGTGAACCGATTCCAGCCAAACGATCGGATTAATAATTAACTAACTAAACTTAGCAAACGATTCTATGATTTCTAAATTCTTTGGAGTTTCTACACATTTTAATTTCTCGTTTTATTTTATTGCTCCTTCTCTCATCCCTTTCATCACTAAATTCGAAATCGTAATATAGTACAAAGTAATACGTTTTAATTACAATGACATTTCATTCAGTTAGCTGCAACAAGATTCGCGAGGCATTCCATTTGATTCAGTTAGCTGCAACAAGATTCGCGAGGCATTCCATTTGATTCAGTTAGCTGCAACAAGATTCGCGAGGCATTCCATTTGATTCAATTAGCTGCAATAAGATTCGCGAGGCATCCCATTTGATTCAGTTAGCTGCAACAAGATTCGCGAGGCATCCCATTTGATTCAGTTAGCTGCAACAAGATTCGCGAGGCATTCCATTTGATTCAGTTAGCTGCAACAAGATTCGCGAGGCATCCCATTTGATTCAGTTAGCTGCAACAAGATTCGCGAGGCATCCCATTTGATTCAGTTAGCTGCAACAAGATTCGCGAGGCATTCCATTTGATTCAGTTAGCTGCAACAAGATTCGCGACGCATCCCATTTGATTCAATTAGCTGCAACAAGATTCGCGAGGCATCCCATTTGATTCAATTAGCTGCAACAAGATTCGCGAGGCATTCCATTTGATTAAGTTAGCTGCAACAAGATTCGCGAGGCATCCCATTTGATTCAGTTAGCTGCAACAAGATTCGCGAGGCATCCCATTTGATTCAATTAGCTGCAACAAGATTCGCGAGGCATTCCATTTGATTCAATTAGCTGCAACAAGATTCGCGAGGCATTCCATTTGATTCAATTAGCTGCAACAAGATTCGCGAGGCATCCCATTTGATTCAGTTAGCTGCAACAAGATTCGCGAGGCATCCCATTTGATTCAGTTAGCTGCAACAAAATTCGCGAGGCATCCCATTTGATTCAGTTAGCTGCAACAAGATTCGCGAGGCATCCCATTTGATTCAGTTAGCTGCAACAAGATTCGCGAGGCATTCCATTTGATTCAGTTAGCTGCAACAAGATTCGCGAGGCATTCCATTTGATTCAGTTAGCTGCAACAAGATTCGCGAGGCATTCCATTTGATTCAATTAGCTGCAATAAGATTCGCGAGGCATCCCATTTGATTCAGTTAGCTGCAACAAGATTCGCGAGGCATCCCATTTGATTCAGTTAGCTGCAACAAGATTCGCGAGGCATTCCATTTGATTCAGTTAGCTGCAACAAGATTCGCGAGGCATCCCATTTGATTCAGTTAGCTGCAACAAGATTCGCGAGGCATCCCATTTGATTCAGTTAGCTGCAACAAGATTCGCGAGGCATTCCATTTGATTCAGTTAGCTGCAACAAGATTCGCGACGCATCCCATTTGATTCAATTAGCTGCAACAAGATTCGCGAGGCATCCCATTTGATTCAATTAGCTGCAACAAGATTCGCGAGGCATTCCATTTGATTAAGTTAGCTGCAACAAGATTCGCGAGGCATCCCATTTGATTCAGTTAGCTGCAACAAGATTCGCGAGGCATCCCATTTGATTCAATTAGCTGCAACAAGATTCGCGAGGCATTCCATTTGATTCAATTAGCTGCAACAAGATTCGCGAGGCATTCCATTTGATTCAATTAGCTGCAACAAGATTCGCGAGGCATCCCATTTGATTCAGTTAGCTGCAACAAGATTCGCGAGGCATCCCATTTGATTCAGTTAGCTGCAACAAAATTCGCGAGGCATCCCATTTGATTCAGTTAGCTGCAACAAGATTCGCGAGGCATCCCATTTGATTCAGTTAGCTGCAACAAGATTCGCGAGGCATTCCATTTGATTCAATTAGCTGCAACAAGATTCGCGAGGCATCCCATTTGATTCAGTTAGCTGCAACAAGATTCGCGAGGCATTCCATTTGATTCAGTTAGCTGCAACAAGATTCGCGAGGCATCCCATTTGATTCAGTTAGCTGCAACAAGATTCGCGAGGCATCCCATTTGATTCAATTAGCTGCAACAAGATTCGCGAGGCATCCCATTTGATTCAGTTAGCTGCAACAAGATTCGCGAGGCATCCCATTTGATTCAATTAGCTGCAACAAGATTCGCGAGGCATTCCATTTGATTCAGTTAGCTGCAACAAGATTCGCGAGGCATCCCATTTGATTCAGTTAGCTGCAACAAGATTCGCGAGGCATCCCATTTGATTCAGTTAGCTGCAACAAGATTCGCGAGGCATCCCATTTGATTCAGTTAGCTGCAACAAGATTCGCGAGGCATCCCATTTGATTCAATTAGCTGCAACAAGATTCGCGAGGCATCCCATTTGATTCAGTTAGCTGCAACAAGATTCGCGAGGCATTCCATTTGATTCAGTTAGCTGCAACAAGATTCGCGAGGCATCCCATTTGATTCAGTTAGCTGCAACAAGATTCGCGAGGCATCCCATTTGATTCAGTTAGCTGCAACAAGATTCGCGAGGCATCCCATTTGATTCAGTTAGCTGCAACAAGATTCGCGAGGCATTCCATTTGATTCAGTTAGCTGCAACAAGATTCGCGAGGCATTCCATTTGATTCAGTTAGCTGCAACAAGATTCGCGAGGCATTCCATTTGATTCAATTAGCTGCAACAAGATTCGCGAGGCATCCCATTTGATTCAGTTAGCTGCAACAAGATTCGCGAGGCATCCCATTTGATTCAATTAGCTGCAACAAGATTCGCGAGGCATTCCATTTGATTCAGTTAGCTGCAACAAGATTCGCGAGGCATTCCATTTGATTCAGTTAGCTGCAACAAGATTCGCGAGGCATCCCATTTGATTCAGTTAGCTGCAACAAGATTCGCGAGGCATCCCATTTGATTCAATTAGCTGCAACAAGATTCGCGAGTCATTCCATTTGATTCATAAATGGATGAAGAAATCTCAGGAAAGAGAGAAAGGAAAGCACGAGCGGCACACGCGGTTTTTACCTCTCTTCCTCTTCTGAAGGTGTTTTTAGTAACAACAAAAAAAAATATATAAATTAGAAAATTAAAAAAAAAATACCTATCTTCCTATAGTGCCCTAAAAACTAGAAAATAATCCTAAAACATATCGATGGTTCATGTCCACTTCAATGGCAGACAGAGCGCCTGAGACAAGATTGCCGGCATTCTATCTTCCTCCGAAGCGAATACGAACTCATTGAATGATTGCACCACCGATATTTTTTAGATTCATTTTATACTTTTTAGGCCCATATAGGATGATAGATATTTTTCAAATTTTTTTTTTAATTTTTTTTTCATGTGTTTTCGAAAATTTATGGAAATGAAGGCGTTCAGAAACCGGGGCAACGACGGCTAAAAAACTATTAATAATAAAAGTAATTTATTTATAAACTGAAATAAAAATAATGTACGACAAATATTTTATCTTCGGAATGAAAATGAATTTTTCCCTTTCGCCTGTCCAATCACATCGCACTTCTTTTAATCAATGTGATGGCCACTTCTAAAACAATTGAATGATGGACTCGGTCGCTTGGTGAAGAAAATGAAAAATCCAGTTATAAATAAATGAAAATTAAAATATTGTCAGGTCAAATCCGATGTACGAGAGGAAAAAAAATAATCTTTTTAGGGGGTTGGGTAGTTTTTTTAGAATTTGCCTACACCCCCCTGAAGAAATTGTTAATCCGATGGAGTATCGCAAAGTATCTGGAAATTGGAATCAGGGAAATGGATATTTGAAATCGTTTGGACAATGATTTACGACTTGGAAGACTTGGCGTCTGCCCATTGATTCGTTTGCTCGATTCGAAACAAAGAACACAGGTCGAAACGTTAACGAAAGCAGAATGACCCCAACCACGACGTTCTCTTCTAAAGGTCAAACGAATTTATATACAACACTTAAGTGTATATAATGCGGAGAAAATTCCTCACAAATTAATATAAATATCTTAAACTCGTTTAGCAATTTTGAACTAAGAATCATGGGAAAATTGGTCGTATTGAAATAGTTCTTTTTTTAAAACAAAATCAAAACATCGCTCTTCTTAAAAATCTCTTCTTCTCTCTATCTCTTTATTATTATCTGATATTTATTCTGCTAATAAAAAGAAAAACTCTTCTAGCTGTTTCGATCGACCTTTCTCAAGCATTTGACACTGTGTCGATAGATCATTTATTACTTAAACTATGCAAAGCAAAACTTGATTACAACTTAATTTTATTTTTATCAAAATATTTAAAACACAGAAAATTAAGAGCCAAACTAAATTCTTCCTTTTCCCAAATTCATAACATCACACAGGGCGTACACCAGGGATCAACATTATCTATTATATTATTTAATATTTATTTATATGATATAAAAAAATTTTCGATAGAAATTTTAATTTTACAAGCTACGCAGATGATCTCACTTTTTGGACATCTGAAAAAAAATGAATATAATTTACAACAAAAAACACAAGATCAAATAAACAAACTTATAAAATATTGTGAAAAATGGAACCTTTTTTTATAAATTATATAAAAAATATATAATATATATAAAAGAAAAAAAATACATAAAAAATATATAAAATATAAAAATAATTAAATATATATATATAAAATATATAAAAATATTTAAAAAAATCTTTTAAAAATCTTAAAAAAAGGAGTTATTAAAAATTAGAAAAAAAATAATTGATAAAAATATGATAAATATGTATGTCCACACTAAATCCTAAATGGGAAAGCCTGAGGAAAGGACCTCCCAATGCCAGTGACGTTTTTCAATTCAATTTACTGGAATTAATTATCGTCTGTGGGATAATAACACCAACATTTTAATGGTTAAAGCCACTGAATTTGGGAAATTAAAATGTTATGTTTAAAATATTAATAATTATCTAGGATAAATGCAGAAGCATTTTAGAAGTTAAAGGCTTTCTCTATGTATTTATGACTCTGTTTCTTCTGAATAAATGGAATACGTACAATATGGCTTCTTAAGCTGAAAGTTAAATAGTTTAATGGAGATTTTTCAGTTTCTAGTGTTTTAAACTTTTTTTGAAGAAACTTTTAGAGGTACAGTTTTTTTTTTGAAACAATCTTGTTTCATCTACCTCATGCTTTTGGTCTTAGTTTAAGTCTAGAAACAGAAATGATGACATTTTGAATTTCGCATTAATGTTGCTTTGTGAAGTACAGGAGGTTTCAGTTTAACTAGTAAATAGTTAGTGGGTGTTCAATGTCCTTTTTTTTTTAATTTATTTATTTGAATTTGTGTGTGTATGCTAATTAAGAAGTAAAAGAAAAAGCTTGTTCAATGTTCTTCACTGAGCAATGTGTCCCCAGGTGTGTGTTCGATGCTTGCTCGTGCGATGCCGGCGGTGACTGCCAATGTCTCTGCGCAGCAGTGGCTGCTTATGCTCAAGAGTGCGCAAGGCACGAAGTCCCCATCGCTTGGAGATCACAACAGCTATGTCGTAAGTAAAACGCATTTTTTGTTCACTTCGTTAATGCCTTAATCTCATTGATCTGTCTGACTTTTCTGATTTCTTCTTCAGGCTTTTTATTCTTTTTAGTACGAAGAAAAGCCGCCTTATACAAGGCCCAATTTTAAAGTATTCTATTTTATAAAATAATTAAGCAACAAAAGTGTTATTTGCATCTTTTTAATTACTTTTATTATATTTTTTTCTTGAAAACAAAACTACAGAAGTAGTTTTTTCTAATACCTGGACGGGCAATGAACTTGCCCCTTGGTGTTCAGCATATAAAACATTATAGTTCCTTTTTCCGTTTTTAATTTTTTTCTCTTTCGATTTCTTTTCCAGATTTTTAAGGAAAATATTGTATACTTTGCGAATATTTAATGTCTATGATTTGTTTATCTGCTTTCTTTGAGTATTGAAAATAAATCAATTATTATAATTATTAATTGTGTTTCTAAAATGTTAAGCAACTTTCAAAGTCGCCTTATTATTTATATTATTATAATATATATATTGTCGTTAGTTATCACATATAATGTCTTAAATACCAAATTTACCAATCGATGGATTTGTGGAAATGGGCGATCTTGTGGACTCAGAAAAGTCCTGATTTTACACCATATGACATCTTTTTTTTGAGGGGGATATTTTAAAAACATCATCTATTCTGAAATCGTAATTCTTCGTAATCTTAAAAGTAAGAATCACTTCAACTATTGTTCCTAGTGTTACACCTTATACACTGAATCGAGTATGGACGAAAGTGGACTGTAACTCCACCAATGTCATCACATTAAAATGTATTGAACACAAAATTTTGAGAATTTCTGGATTTAATTATTCAATAAACTATAGCGCTTTAAAATTAGGATATTGCAATGGGCTTATAAAAAAAAATATCCCCCTCAAGCAGCTGCTTGCCACAGAGGTCTGACAGGAGCCTGTCAGTTTATATGCCATAGTAGAAGGTCTGAGAGGATGGCAGGCCCTCAGCAGAAAAACGACACAAACAGCCATGCCTTAACCCAGGGCTCGAACCCAGGTCCCTTAGATCAGTAGCCAAGCGCGCTAACCACTCGGCCATGGGACGGCGGGGGGCTTATACTTCCTCTAAATCGTTCAAAAAAGCAAAGTCTTTTCATGCACTATAAGTTCAATAATATTTTTTTCCGTATCCTTTTGCATTTCTTATTTATGACTTTTGCTCCGAAAGATAACTGAAAATGAAAAAGTCCCAATTTGTAAAGAAAAGACAGCGACGCTTCAAGCGAAAGTTGAACAATCGAAACACAACTGGGAAACCGTTTGGTAATTTGAGGAATTTTCTCTCCTTATTTATCTCTAGGAAGATTAACAAAAATAAGAAAAGGAAGATTCCAAGTAGCGGGGAAGGGTAATTAAATTTTTCGCACCGGCAACGGAATATTTTCGTTATTTTTCGTTCTTTAAGAAACAGATCAAAACATCTGAAAGCTAATCAATCTTCGCTTCGAAACATCATCACCTCTCTGGATCGGCAGGAAATTCCTCGGGAATTATTATTCTAATTTTCATTTCGGGTTTGTTTAATTTCCACAATCGCTGCAAAGGAATCTCCCTCAGCTGCGATCTTTTCTTCCTACATTTTCCTCGAAATGAAAAAATACCTTTTCGAAAGAATCGGCTGCCAGGTTGAAGTCGAGATCGCCCCATCTGTTCGAATCTCCTCGATCTGTCTCCACGCGTCGCAAGATCCCCTGACCCCAATTCTTCTCCTCCTCCTCCGACAGCATTGTTCTTCGCATTCGGCACGTGCCTCCTTTTTTCAGCCACCGATTCTTTCGTTATCCCCGCATCCACCTCCTGTCACGTGCCACCCATATATCTTCATTCCGGTGCACATCTCTCCTCTCTTCCGCCTCTTCGTGTTCCTTTGTCTCGAGACAAACATTCTGCTCCCCCCCCCCCTCCATCGCTTTGCACAGAGGAATCGGTTTCATTGTCAACACGTCACCCAGACGCCATTTACCTCTCAACATCCGGTTGCAGTTCCGTCCCCATCTGTTTCCCGTTTCCTCTCACCTATGTTCTGATGATTTGTAGCATCCTTCTTGCGATGCGTTGAAAGGATACAAAGCCTTCGTCTTCATCTTTATTTCAAGCAGGTCCTCCTCCTTTTGTCCACTCGTTAAAGCGATGAAGCGATTGGTTGATTGGAGTTGTAAGTCATTCAGAGAAAAAGGCACCACGAGAATGAGCCAAACCACAAGATATGCATCTCTGCATGGAGACATCAAATAGGAATTAAATTATGTGTGATGCTTTTCATGTTTCTTAGCAACGAGTCAATCTCATATCGTTACTCGATTCAACATCGAATTAACGCTTTAACAATTAGAGAGGACAAAAAAATTGTGCTTGAAAAAATGCAAATCTCTTACAGATGGAACACATTATCTTAAGCAAGTTCTACTCTATTCAACTGCAAATTTTTTTCTAAACTATAGTCTATTTTTATAAACCAAAACTCACTAAGAGAAAGCTTCTCAGAGTGAATGTACATGGCCAGCATCCTAACAAATTATGAGCCTCACGACATCAGTATCATGACATGAAAAGAAAAAAAGAAACTTTTTCATCAACCAATCAAATGATTTTTATTTAACGTCAGGAATTTTTCTTAAGTTTACAATTTATCTAGGAAACAATTCACATATATGCAATTTATGTAGGAAAGAAGTTTGAAAGTTAAATAGGTACGATAGTGGATGATTCTTTGGCATTACTCCAATCATTTCAATCCGGCACAGAGCACCCCCCCCCCTCCTCTACCTCCTCGTGTTCTTTTGTCCCGAGACAAACATTCTCCATCTTCCATCGCTTGCACAGAGGAATCGGTTTCATTGTCAACGACTGATTATAATATAGAATAGAATTCAAAATAGAATTTCCGTCGTTTTAGAAATCCGTTAGCCTCCTTTGCTCGTAAACTTATCAAGACAAATGTTTTGCTTATAGCAATCATCAAAGAAGTTCTCGTTGATTAATTAGGTTTTAATATCTGGCAATGCGATCCCACCTCCCCCCCCCCCCCCCCCACACACACACACACATTTGTTTTTATACGCAACTCCCATTCTTTTTCATAATTTGGATTCAGTCATCTGCTTATTTGGCTTATTATTACTTTTAAACAATTCACTTTTTTATTCCTATCAGTTTAACTATCGTTTCGTTTTTTAGCTTTGAGCGGCACTGGAATGAGCTAAATGGCCAGGTCACAAGCGCCCATAGAATATTGGAGAAAGGGACCGGCTGTACAGTCGCTCAAAAAAGTATCCGAACACTAGGGTTGATTACAGAATTCAGAAATAATATCTGGCAGCGATTTTTTTTAGAAATTAGTGATCTGGCAACCTTCGTGTCAAGTGATTCAGATCACTAATTTCTAAAAAAAATCGTTGCCAGATATTTTTTCTGAATTCTGTAATCAACCGTAGTGTTCGGATACTTTTTTGAGCGACTGTAGGTGGTCATATTATTTTGATACTAGATCGTGTGGGCTCACTCACGGAAATATTAAGCGTGTGCAATTACCGTTCACAGCAAACTGGAGCGTGTGCAGTAACTGCACACGCTCCAGTTTGCTGTGAACGGTAACTGGAGCGTGTACAGTTGCTGTACACGCTCCAGATATTTTTCCTGAATTCTGTAATCAACCCTAGTGTTCGGATACTTTTTTGAGCGACTGTATCTGTTGGGAATTGCAAGAAGATTTCAGGAGCATCTTGTCAATAATTCATAAAAGGATGAAGAAGATTTTAAAAAGATCATCTTTCGATGGCGAAGTGATTGAAATGTTCTAGGTCATAGAATTTTGAATGAAGTGATCGATATTAAAATTTATGTGATTAATTATTTGGATGCTCATTATAATTGATCGTCTGCTCAAAGGAAGACGATTTCTTCCCATCGAGAAAAAAATAAATCATCAGTTGAGATTTCCTCTCAATGGATGCGTTAAATGGGGAGAGATCAGCAGTTGTCCCCATGGCAACGGTATCAGATGGATTCGGGAAATTTTCTTATTCTCTTTACGGTGATCGTTTGCAGATGAAGAATCGCTTTAAGATCGTTTCGAATTCGGTGGAATCGTTACTTAAACTGATTGTGAGGAAATGATAACTGACGACGGAGGGGGGAGACTGTGTTAATCGGATTGATTCATTACTTGTCTGTATGGGGCGGGGGTGGCTCAGTCGGTAGCGCGCCAGGCTCGGAATCTGTACTTCCCAGGTTCGAGTCCCAGCTGGGTCAGCGTTGAGATTTATCTCCGCAAAATTCCCCGCCCTGCCCACGGTCAGTAGGGGACACCGACGGGCTTGGAAAGGCCGCCGTCTGTTGGATTGGACGTTAAAACGTTACCCCGTGTGCGAGAGAGCCATACCCTGTGCACGTTAAAGAACTCGCCGGATGGCCTTGACGGGAGGCTGCCATCTGTCTCCCAACAGCTGTTCCAGTGGGTCCCCTCCCCCAACCTTCTCTTAGCCTTCGGGATCCTTGTGACCTGGCTAATTAGCCCATAGTGCGCAAAAAAAGTGCCGCTCAGAGGTAAAACAACCCAACTTGTCTGTATTTATAAACTGGATACTCTGTCTATATTAATAAATTGGATTCTTTATTTATATTTCATAAATTGGATTCTTTGTCTATATTAATAAATGGATTATTTGTCTATATTCATAAATTGTATTTTTTTCCCTATATTCATAAATTGAATTCTTTTCTATGTTCATAAACTGGAATCTTTGTCTATGCGTACATCCAGAAATTGGATTCTTTATCTATGCTCATAAATTGGATTATTTATCTATATTCAGAAACTAATTATTTACCCATGCCTGTATTCATAAATTGAAATATTTTTCGGTCTATATTCATCTCTGAGTGTTAATAAATTGGATTATTTAGGTCTATGAATGATGGTGACTATTTTCCGAAAGACTCGTGCACCGCGTTCGTGTGAAGCGGGAAGTTCTGTTTCTTTTGCCTTTTCCATCTGATGTATGCGTAATCGACTGGAGAGAGAGAGAGGGAGGCATTGCGCAGGCGTCATCCAAAGGCGGACGCTGTAATCAGGCAATGAACAACCCGTGGATGCTGACTTGCTATGGGGAAGAGATTGCAGCAGCATAATGTCTTTAACACGAAAAATGTTTCTTTAGGAACGGAAATATCAGAAACTGATTGAACCTCATCATTATCAATCATCTGCGTGAAGATGATTCGCTGCTGCATGGAGCAAAAAGGGAGGCTCTGTCCTCTAAGAGCAAAGTCTAGTCATCTTTCATCTATCATCTCTTCGGATCGTCTTCACCTTACCTTTTGAATGTCTGGCCAATCCATCCAAGTTATCCATCATCCCCAAACTCTTTGTTACCATGGTTTCTCCTCCATCAAGTAACCTGTTTTAAATCATCTTCATTCTTTTTGGCACTCCGTCTTTAGAAATCGTATCCCCTTTTCATTCCCTCTCATAAACAAAGTGTTTCCTTGACAACCATGTTGTTATCTTTATACCAAAACATAATGCCTAATTGCTCTCCGTTATCAATTCTTTAAGAGCAGAGGGAGGAGAGTTATTAATGAAATCCTTAATAATTTATTTTCTCCTTTCGCAGCCATCCAGTGCGAAGAGTGCGACCGCTACGCCCCCTGCATCACCCTCTGCCCCCCGAGGACATGCGCGAGCATCCCTGACTCCCCCGAGAGCCATTCCTGCAACTACGAACCGTGTGTCGAAGGATGCGCGCGGAAGCCTTGCCCTGCAGGACACGTGTATCGTGACCTGGCCAACATGACCTGCATCCCGGAGGAGGAGTGCGAGGAGAAGCCTTGTGTCGTCATCAACGGAGTCTCGTACAGAGAGGGAGAAAGAATTGCTGATCCAGGAGTGGGAGATGCCTGCCAATCATGGTGAGTAATCAGGTGGAGGGATAGAATGGGCGGGACTTTCCTCTCTTCCTCTTTAGGGTTTTGGCATTTTTTTTTTTATTTGTGCAAACGAGGAGAAAAATCTTCGAGTTGCCTGGGAAGTCATTGGGACATGCGCAGAAAGGTAACAGATGTCATTGATGCTCCCCCTGTTGGCGCGAAATTAATTTTAAAGGACCGGCTGTTTTTGGATCGAAGGAATCTGAATTCGAGGGAACATGTTTTCCAAATAGAATCAAGTCAATAATGGGAAAAAAGTGAAAAGGAAATGCCATCTTTTTACCACCCAAATGATCTCAGGGTTAGGCGCCAATTGCTCTACCAATCAGCGAAGTTTGTGGCGATTCCCACTTTCTATTCGGGAAGAGGAAGGGTTTTTTTTAAACAGGATGTATTATTAACTCTAATCAGGGTTTCCAGGGGGTGGGAGGTTAAAACATTCCTCGGAAAGTGCCAGGATGTGAACTTTTTTTCAGTTTCTTTTCAATTTTTACTTATGAATTGAAATTGTTTATTATAAGGCTGCTGATAAATGAGAGGTTGAGGAGCCTCAGGATATCTCAAAAATCAAAAATGAGGGATTCTGAAATGTTCCAGAAACCGCTTTCTGCATTCTTGTAGAAGTTCAACTGCTGTAATTTCTAACTTTTCACAATTACGCCATGTCGAAATAAGAAATGGAAAGCAAAATGGGGATTGGATGATGGCAAAACGGATTCCTCCAATAGGAATGTCGCGTAGTCTTTTTCTCTCTTCCAAATGGCAACAGTACGGAGGGATTGTCGAAATATGCGCAGGGAATGGATTCTTTCAATTTGCTTCATTTCAATACCAATAAACGAAGGGAAATAAAATTATCACTGACTCTATTTCGAAGAATTAAGTGAGAAAATGCAGAATTTGGTAATGGAAGTAAACGAATAGATTTGGAAAGTTATTTCAGAAGTAATGAAGTAAACAACTGCAGTTGTGAGCTCGTGAACATCGTCAGCGCGAATCTTGAGTCTTGGGATCTTTGAAGAAACTAAAAATGTCTTTAGAAAGGATTCAAATGCAGAAATTGGAAACTTAGATTAAGTAAGAGATTAATTTCTTTTCTAATTTTAATGTGACAAAAAATGTGATATCCACCAAGTGTCTCATTAATGCGTGTACAGTCGCTCAAAAAAATATCCGAACACTATATGGTTGATTACAGAATTCAGAAAAAATATCTGGCAACGATTTTTTTTAGAAATTAGTGATCTGGCAACCTTCGTGTCACGTGACACGAAGGTTGCCAGATCACTAATTTCTAAAAAAAATCGTTGCCAGATATTTTTGACAGCACGCGTTACCGTTGCCAGAAACTTTGACAGCACGCGTTACCGTTACAATTTACACAATTTAAATGATGTCTTTTTCTTACATTTTATTTCAGCCACTGAATTGAATGAAAATGAAATATATATATATATTTTTAGCTATTGCCGTCAGGGTGCCCCTGATTGCGTGGGTGTGCCATGCACGAGCGCCCCCTCTCTCGTCCCCCTCGTGCAAATCGAAGAGTGTGAGATGACCGGATGGACGGAATGGCTCAACTCTGTAGACCCAAAAGATCAGGTGAGAATTTTCATCACATCAGGTCATCTGAAGGACAAAAGGAATATAGGAATCTGTTTTCTTCAAAAAAATTATAATTTCAGAACTTGTGAAAATAGTGCTTCGTGTGCTTAATATAGAAAAAAAGAGAAATGCGCATTTGGGGGGGGGGATAAATCTGTCTATGAATAACTACTGCGCATGACTGGTAAATTTATTCTCTATTTCATTTTAGTCAAAGAATGAAAAAGATTTCTAAAGTCAGTTTCTTGTCCCCAATGAAAAAAAATATAAAAAAATTGCTCATTTCCCCTTTTTGCATAAAATCCATCAGTTTGATTCATTTTTTTTTTAATTTAGTACATTATGAAACACATTTTCTAATACTAATAGTTGCGATGCAACAGGTTGTAGAGATGGCGCGAAACGCCTTTTAGGCAATCGCGGATCGAGACCTTTCACCATTTATCGTTTCAGGACCGATTCCCATAAAACATTAATCTTTTAGCCGTGCGCACGCGGTGGTCTTGATGGGAGACTTCCCTCTCTTTCCTAATAGCTGTCTAGTGGATCTCCCCTCCCAACTTCCACTGAGCCATAGGGGTCCTTGTGACCTAGCCATTTAGAGAATTGTGTGCAAAAGAAATTGCCACTAAAGAGGCAAAACATCCCAATAGATTCCCTATGCAATTAACACATTAGAATGGAAGAGTGACGAAATTATGGCGCCCTCTCTACAAGCTCATTATTGGCAACAGAGTTAAAGTACGCCTGCTTCTTCTTACAAACATGAGACAACAACATCCGACGTCTTTCTAAGAGCAGAGTATCTATCATTTTGCTAACTTCTAAAAATCTGAACAAATCAAGGCCAATATTTAGAGAGAACGAAATCCTTTCACATTTTTATACACTGTTAAAAAAAAATAAATACCCCCGCAAGCAGCTGCTTGCCACAGAGGTCTGACAGGAGCCTGTCAGTTTATATGCCATAGTAGAAGGATCTGAGAGGATGGCAGGACCTCAGCAGAAAAACGACACACACATCCATGCTTTAACCCGGGGCTCGAAACCAGGTCCCTTGGATCAGTAGCCAAGCGCGCTAACCACTCGGCCATGGGAACCCTAGGTTATTGTACGCCTTGTATCCCATTAGAGCAAGCTTTAACTTCCTCTATTCTGTCTCCTTATTCTTAAAAAAAAAAGATTTCTTACAACCTGACAGTTCTTTCCGAGGCTTCTCTGGCTGACATGATATGCCGCTTGCCTTAACTACTATAGTGACTTTCTGCGTGACTGCTGCCACCTTTCCATTACCAGTTCAATACTAGAGGAACCTTCCAAGACAGACGCTGCCAAAAGACAAAAACCACAATTCACAAGGCATAGACTTATTTCAGGAAGGCCGCCGTCCGTCGGATGGACGTTAAGACGTGGCCCCATGTGGGGGAGAGCCATACCCTGTGCACGTTAAAGAACACGCTGGATGGCCTTGACGGGAGGCTACCATCTGTCTCCCAACAGCTGCTCCAGTGGGTCCCCTCTCACAACCTTCTCTGAGCCTTCGGGGGTCCATGTGACCTGGTCATTTAGCCCATGATGTGCAAAAAAGTGCCGCTCAGAGGTAAAACAACCCAACTATTTCAGGACACCTCACATCAATACGTTTAAACGCTCTTCTTCATACTACACACACTTAAAATAACATGTATATCCAACAAATTTCAAAAATATTGGGGACGGGGGGTGGCTCAGTCGGTAGCGCGCCAGGCTCGTAATCTGTAGTTCCCAGGTTCGAGTCCCAGCTGGGGTCGGCGTTGAGATTTATTTCCGCAAAATTCCCCGCCCTGCCCACGGTCAGTAGGGGACACCGATGGGCTTGGAAAGACCGCCGTCCGTCGGATGGGACGTTAAGCCGTGGCCCCGTGTGCGGGAGAGCCATACCCTGTGCACGTTAAAGAACACGCTGGATGGCCTTGACGGGAGGCTACCACTGTCTCCCAACAGCTGTTTCAGTGGGTCCCCTACAGCAACCTTTTCTGAGACTTCGGGGTCCATGTGACCTGGCCATTTAGCCCATTGTGTGCAAAAAAGTGCCGCTCAGAGGTAAAACAACCCAACAACTCAAAAATATTGATTTAAATTCCAACGTGCTTCAACGAATATCAAGTTCATGCATTCTTCAATTTCAAGTTTTTTTAATTTTTTTTAAAATCAAATTTCAAAATTTTTATACTTGGGTGTAAAAAACTAAGTTTTAGTTTAATTATGAATAAGTTCTTTGTGAATTATTTATGACTTGTCCACGTTTCGTTTTAACTATTATTATAATTGGAATACTAACACGAAATTAACTTCAAGTTAAAAACTGTGTTAAAATTTCATCTCATTGACTGATACGGCACATTCTCTAAAAAAGATGATTCAAACCTTCTTTAGAATTTCTATGAAGTGTAATGAAGTGCTGGATCTTATTTTCTTATTCTCTTTTCTAAAAAGATGATTCAAACTTTCTATGGTATTTCTATGAAGTATAATGAAGTGCTGGTTTTATTTCTTATTCTCTTTTCTGAGAAGATGATTCAAACCTGCTTTAGTATTTCTATGAAGTGTAATGAAGTGCTGGTTTTCTTTCTTATTCTCTTTTCTAAAAGGATTAATCAAACCTGCTTTAGTATTTCTATGAAGTGTAATGAAGTGCTAGGTTTGATTTATTTTTCTCTTTTCTAAAAAGATGATTCAAACCTGCTTTAGTTTCTATGAAGCGTAATGAAGTGCTGGTTTTTATTTTCTTATTCTCTTTTTTAAAAAGACGATTCAAACCTTCTTTAGTATTTCTATGAAGTGTAATGAAGTGGTAGGTTTGATTTCTTCTCCTCTTTTCTAAAAATACGATTCAAACCTTCTTTAGTATTTCTATGAAGTGTAATGAAGTGGTAGGTTTGATTTCTTCTCCTCTTTTCTAAAAATACGATTCAAACCTTCTTTAGTATTTCTATAAAGCGTAATGAAGTGCTGGTTTTTATTTTATTATTATCTTTTCTAAAAAGATGATTCAAACCTTCTTTAGTATTTCTGTGAAGTGTAATGAAGTGCTGGTTTTTTATTTCTTATTCTCTTTTCTAAAAACATGATTCAAACCTTCCTTAGTATTTCTATGAAGTGTAATGAAGTGCTAGATTTAATTTCTTCTCCTCATTTCTAAAAAGATGATTCAAACCTTCTTTAGTATTTCTGTGAAGTGTAATAAAGTGCTAGTTTTGATTTCTTCTGCTCTTTTTCTAAAAAGATGATTCGAACCTTCTTTAGTATTTATATGAAGTGCTGGTTTTCATTTCTTATTCTCTTTTCTAAAAAGATGATTCAAACCTTCTTTAGTATTTCTGTGAAGGGTTAATGTAGTGCTGGTTTCCATTTCTTATTCTCTTTTCTAAAAAGATGATTCAAACCTTTTTTAGTATTTCTGTGAAGTGTAATGAAGTGCTGGTTTTTATTTCTTATTCTCTTTTCTAAAGATGATTCAAACCTTCTTTAGTATTTCTGTGAAATGTAATGAAGTGCTGGTTTTCATTTCTTATTCTCTTTTTTAAAAAGACGATTCAAACCTTCTTTAGTATTTCTGTGAAGGGTTAATAAAGTGCTTGTTTTCATTTCTTATTCTCTTTTTTAAAAAGACGATTCAAACCTTCTTTAGTATTTCTATGAAGGGTTAATGAAGTGCTGGTTTTCATTTCTTATTCTCTTTTTTAAAAAGACGATTCAAACCTTCTTTAGTATTTCTATGAAGTGTAATGAAGTGGTAGGTTTGATTTCTTCTCCTCTTTTCTAAAAAGATGATTCAAACCTTTTTTAGTATTTCTGTGAAATGTAATGAAGTGCTGGTTTTCATTTCTTATTCTCTTTTCTAAAAAAGATGATTCAAACCTTCTTTAGTATTTCTGTGAAGGGTTAATGAAGTGCTGGTTTTCATTTCTTATTCTCTTTTTTAAAAAGACGATTCAAACCTTCTTTAGTATTTCTGTGAAGGGTTAATGAAGTGCTGGTTTTCATTTCTTATTCTCTTTTTTAAAAAGACGATTCAAACCTTCTTTAGTATTTCTATGAAGTGTAATGAAGTGGTAGGTTTGATTTCTTCTCCTCTTTTCTAAAAAGACGATTCAAACTTTCTTTAGTATTTCTGTGAAGTGTAATGAAGTGCTAGTTTTTAATTCTTATTCTCTTTCTTCCTGATCTTCAGGATGGGGATGACTGGGAGACCCTTGATGATCTCGTCTCCACTCATCGTCTGCCCTGTCCGAAGGAAAACATTTCGACCGTACAATGTCGCGTTGCCAGTACAGAAGCCCCTGCGGAAATCACGGGACAGCTGATCACGTGTGACCCTGAAAACGGAATGACCTGTAACCATAGAGACCAACCGTCTCAAAATAACTGCGAAGATTTCGAAATGCGAATTTATTGCGAATGTGAGAAAGGTAAGTCGCGATGAAATGGGAAATCGTATCGCATATGAATGCTTTTATTATTGGAGTTTCTCTTCTTCCAGTCTTAATATCCTTAAGAGAAAAATGTATTAAGAATGCTTTAAAGTTTGTTGATTGAAGAATTTTGTAGCAAGGTCGTCATTATTACTATCAAGCCGAATTATGCAATAAGTTCGACATTTTAAATTTCTTCAAACTATAATTAGCAAGTCACGCGAAAGAATATTTTTTGCATCGGTTCGTCACCTCTTGAAGAGCTTCTTCTGCTCATCCAGTGTTCATCACTTCGCTTACAAAGTCTGCTTCTCGGGGACTCATTACCCTCTTAGAAGTTTCCTCTACCCATTGCTTTTCTCACACTTAGAGAGAATCCATCTTTCCAGTACTCATAACTCTTTTACACTCTCCCTCCTTAGAGATCACCCCCCACTCACAGTCTCCACCATCTCAATGCTCCTTATCCTCTTACTGAGTCACCCTCTTCTCACTAACGTAATCTCCCTCTTGCCATTTCTCATCAGAGAGAATAGGTAAATTTTCCTGGTTCGTTAACTTCTAAAATTCTCCTAATCCTCATCTTCTTAGTTTTCAACATCCTCCTAAGGCATTTTCTTCTTACTACTAATTCCGACAGTCTTTCTCTTCTCGTTGTTCATCAGCCTCTTAAAGTCTCCATCTTCTCAGAACTCATTATTCTGAGAATGAAAGGTGTTCTAAGAGACTGCATTGTTTATTACCTTCTTTTAGTCGCCATCTTCTCAGTGATGATTACCTCCATATCACATCTCCCTCTTTCTAGTATTCACCACTCTATTACAGATTATCCTTCTTTCCGTAGTTCATCACTCTCTTGCAGAGACTATCTTCTCAGAGTTCGTCCCCCTCTTACTGAATCTCCATCTTCCCAGTGATTATCACCTCGTAAAGACCGCCTCCTTTTACCATTCAATATGGTCCTAGAGTATTCGTCTTTTCAGTGATCATCCCCCTCGTACTAAGTCCCCTTTCGTATCAATGATCATAACCTCTATCTTCCTCTTACAGACTCTTCGAGTGTTAATCTTCCTGCCGAATTTCCATCTTCCCAGTGATCATTACCCACGTACAGACTCCTTCCTTTCACTAACTCAATATCCTCCTGCAGTTTCCATCTTCTCAGTGATCATCATCTTCTTACTGAATCTCCTTTCTTCTCAAAGTTCGTAATCTCCATCTTACATTCTCCGTGTTCACCACCTTCTTATAGGGGAGGGGGGGGGCTCAGTCGGTAGCGCACCAGGCTCGTAATCTGCAGTTTCCCTGGTTCGAGTCACACCTGGGTCAGCCTTGAGATTTATCTCCTTAAAATCCTCTCCCTGTCCTCGGTTAGAAATATGGTCCGATGAAAGGCAGCCGTTCGTCGGATGGGATCTTAAACCGTGGTTCCGTTTGAACGGTAGAGTCATTCTCTGCGCATGTTAAAGAGCACGCTGGATGGCTTTGACGGGAGGCTATCATCTATCTCCTAACAGCTGTCCAGTGGGATTCCTTCTACCAACCTTCTCTGAACCCTTGGGGTCCTTGTGACCTGGCCATTAGCCCATTGAGTGCAAAAAAGTGCCGATCAGAGGTAAAACAACCACCTTCTTGCAGAGTCAGGACCTTCCCAGCTCTAAAACGACTCTTCGCAGACACGCTGAACAACAATCAAGATTCAAAATCTCATCCCAGATGAGAATCGATCGTCGAATAAACTTTCGAGCCGCAAAAATAAATGGGTTGCTCTTCTTATAATTCGTTTTCACCGTAATCGAAATGATAAAAAAAATATTCTTTGATCATTTCATAAAAAATATTCTTTTTTTTCCCCCTTTCTGCTATTACATCCGCTTGGCCGATTTAATGCCGAACCCCATCTGCATTTATTTCCCCGTTATCCCCCCCCCCCCATCAACCAGATAATAAATTTCTTTGTTGTTTTTTTTGAAACCCGCATTAAGCGGAAAGGATTTTGTGCCTAGGCTCATAAAATCCCATTTAATTTCTTGGATTTCTTTCTTTCGGCTTTCAAAGAAACTGCAAATTGCTCAGACGACATTTCGAAGAGAAAAACAAAATTACCTTTCGATTTCTCCATTAAGATCGTCCTTTTAAGCACAAGGAAAAATAATGGCTAACAAAATAACATTTAACCAAAAGAGGAATAAAAATTCTCCCCACTGATTTTCTTGGAGCAAGATTTAAAAAAAAAAAAACTTCTCTAAAATGACGTGAGGCTAGCGGGCTGTTTCCAACTCTATCATTTTCTGCTCCGTGTTTTTTTTACTCCCAGAGTTTTTTTTTTCACACCTCACCCTTTCCCCTTTCACTTTCTGAAAAAAAAAAGAAAAAACTCGAGACGTAACTGTTACGTCACAGCTACTGATTTTTCTGCCAACAGATGTCACCTCAGCGAGCATTTCACCTCGCGACACAAAAGAATGCGACGTCGTGTTTTCGCGCAGAAACGAGAAACAGAAACCAAATTGGATAAATACCTCCCGCTCCCTTCGGGCGAAAAAAACGGAACGAATTTTATTTTCTTGCTTGAAAGGAGGTGACGCAACTTCCGCCCACCGCAACCTCCACATTTTGTGCCTCGTTTTCAATTCCATCGTCCCTGCTGAGAAGCGTCTGATTGCAAAATCATATTGCGCAGAGATTAAAGGAATTCAGATCAGGACTACGAAGAAATCGAATACGCAAAAAAAGAGTCGCCTAGCGTGTTTCCTTTTTCTTACACATTTTTTGTGCTCGCGTTTTCTGTGCCGTGATTGATTTTCATCGAGTGACGCGGTCTGACCGCGCGTGCACGCTCATCTGAATCTGCGAGAAATAAAGCGAACCATTCCGAGGGGAGATGAGATCAATTCGCCGCAGATGATTTAATTATTGTTTCCGACTTCCATCAATGAGGGGGAAAAAATCTCAACAGCTGCAAGTAGGAAATGCTTCCGGGAAATATTGGTAATGAGGAGTGTATGAAAGGGGGGTCGCTTCCCACTCACTTCCTCCTGCCCCGCCTCGCGGACCTCGTGGATTTCTTTTCCAAAAAGAACAATGAAGAACTTCACGTCTCGTTTTCAAGTGATCATTAATTGGAAGCATAATTCGATTTAAAGCTTCGAGAAATTTCGCCCGAAGAGGAATTAAACGCGTGAGGATTTTGGATGGATGTATAATTGAAGGGATCAAAATCTCCCTCTTGAAAAAGCTCTTTGTTTTCACGCGCGCTGACGCTCGTGAATTAAGGATGCATGGCAACGGCAAAAAGAACCACTAAGTGCTGCGCAGGAAGATCGAAAAAGTTAATGAGATGATTCGTTCTTAATTAGTTGTAACTTCCGCATGGGGAAATGCAGAAAGAAAATTTTGAATTTAAAAACACAACACAGCCTATCAGAATGCTGACTGAAATAGAAGATTCTTTTTGGCGGCATCAGAATAACTGAAAACTAAAAAGGGTTGGGTTGTTTTACCTCTGAGCGGCACTTTTTTGCACACCATGGGCTAAATGGCCAGGTCACAAGGACCCCGAAGGCTCAGAGAAGGTTGGGGGAGGGGACCCACTGGAACAGCTGTTGGTAGACAGATGGTAGCCTTCCGTCAAGGCCATCCAGCGTGTTCTTTAACGTTATGTTGTTTTACCTCTGAGCGGCACTTTTTTGCACAGCATGGGCTAAATGGCCAGGTCACATGGACCCCGAAGGCTCAGAGAAGATTGGGGGAGGGGACCCACTGGAACAACGGTTGGGAGACAGATGGTAGCTTCCCGTCAAGGCTATCCAGCGTGTTCTTTAACGTGCACAGGGTATGGCTCTCCCGCACACGGGGCCACGGCTTAGCGCCCCATCCGACGGACGGCGGCCTTTCCAAGCCCATCGGTGTCCCTTACTGATCATGGGCAGTGCGGGGAATTTTGCGGAGATAAATCTCAACTCTGACCCAGCTGGGACTCGAACCTGGGAACTACAGATTACGAGCCTGGCGCGTTACCGACTGAGCCACCCCCGCCCTGAAAACTAAAAAGGATATTGCAATTTCCGCTAAGTCATTCACAATGCGAAATTTCACAAATACAGGTTTTGAAGATGTAGATCATTGGATATATATATATTTCGTGATGTATATTATAAAATATTCATTCATTTATAGCACAGGTAGCGGACAGAAAAATGGAAACATTTCCATGTTATCTCAATTGAAAATCACATTCCGAGTTGAATAATTTCTTCAATATATATTATTAATGAAAAATGTATCTAAAGATAAAGATCGCAATCAAATCTATATAAATCTCGATTTTAAACAATTCAATATTCAAAGAGTTATGAACTCTGAATATATACTGCTCACAAAAATTAGGGGATATTTCAAAATGAATATGAAGCGATAAAAATATCCCCTAATTTTTGTGAGCAGTATATTTAACAGGTACTACAAAAAATTAACTCCAAAATTTAATTCAAACATTAAAACAAACACTTGAGTAGAGTACCTCGTGCAATGAACCTTGTACTAAATCAGAGTCAACTATCATCTCTGATTTCTTAACCTGTTTCAATTAAATTTTGGAGTTAATATTTTGTAGTACCTGTTAAATATATTCCCGCTTTCATAATTCTTTGCATCATCATCATCATCCTCAAGCAGCCATGGGCTACGGAGGTCCAACCAGACCGTGTAATTTAGTTCTACAAGCAAGTCTATCCTGAGCTACATCTACTGCATCTGGCCACTGCACACCAATTCTAACAAGATCCTGTTTGACATTGTCTATCCACCGCATCCTAGGTCGCCCCCTCTTTCTGAGGCCTTTAGGCACACTGTTCATAACCCTATTCGCCAATCTATAATTATTCATACGGGCAACATGGCCAAACCAACGGAGTCTTTCTCTGCACAATATGCTGCTTAAAGGAGGTTACAAACTCCTTTGCCTAACCTCATCATTAGTTACAAAGTTGAACCACCTAATACCCAAGATACTGCATAAGCATCTAGTTTCCTGTTGTTTACACAGCGTCCACGTTTCACTACCATAACTAACCCTAAAAAGAACCAACTATTATACAGTCTAATTTTAGTCTTTAGGTGTATACGCCTATTTCTCCACACTTTCCATAGATTCTTAAAAGTGCCGACAGCAATCCCTATTCGTCTGTTAATCTCATGCCGCACATCACCATTATCTGTTACATAGCTCCCAAGATAATTAAACTGTGACACCTGCTCAAAACTGCAAACCATTCAGATTAACTGAATCACAGCCTGCCTGACCAATTTTCATCACTTTAGTTTTCTCTCTGTTTATAACCAAACCTACCCTACTACCAGTCTCATCAACAGCTCGAATGAAAGAGTTCATCTCATCAACATCATTTGCCAAAAGGGCTAAATCATCAGCATAATCTAAATCAGAAATTTTCCTATCTCCAGTCCATTTAAGGCCAAATTCTTTCCCTTGAAGTGAATTTTGCATAACATAATCAATAACCAAGTTAAAGAGAAAAGGAGACAAAATGCATCCTTGTCGAACACCAGAAGTAATGCTAAACCAATTGCTACAAGCCTTACCAACTCTCACACACGACTCAGTGTTATTACAGAGAGCTTTCATAATGTTAACTAACTTGTCTGGTATACCATATGATCTCACAATCAACCACAAATTATGACGATCAACAGAGTCGAAAGCCTTTTTGAAATCAACAAAGCTAGCAACCAAAGGTTTCTGAAACTCTTAAACATTTCTCAAGAATCTGCCTAAGTGAAAATATCTGATCCACACATCCCCTACCACTTCTGAATCCACATTGCTCATCACGCAATTGCCTGTCAACCAGATTCTTAATTCTATTAAGTACAATCATGGAAAGAACTTTACCTGGAACAGAGAGTAGGCTGATACCCCTATAGTTATCACAAGAACTGCGATCACCTTTTTTGAAAATAGGGATAATAATATCTCTGGTAAAATCCTTAGGAACCATGCCTTTATCATAAAAGATATTCAGAATTTCAGTCATCCAAGTGGTAACCGAAACATTCCCAGCTCTGAGCATTTCTGTAGTAATTTCATCTACCCCTGGGGATTTATGAAGTTTAAGTTTAGAAACAGCCAAAATAACTTCAGATTGTGTTATAGGGCCAACATTAAAGCTGCCAATGCATCTATCATCATTACAAACAATGGGAGTAGAACTAACCACATTGCTTAGAACATCACTGAAATGCTCAGCCCACCTAGCCATGACAGAATCCTCACCTTCTATAACCTTACCTTGTTTATCCTTCAATCCCTGTATACATGTTCGTTTCTACCACACAAAACATTAACTATCTGGTACAGCTGTTGTGCTGTCTAACTGCTTCCTCGGCTTTGTTAGCCAAACCATCAAGCCAAAGATTCTTATCAGTAGCTAACTGATCCTTTACACGTTTATTAAGCTCTCTGTAATCTTTTCTATTAGGACTAGTAGGGTACTGATTAAGGACATTCCTGCAGTTCTTTCTTTCAGTAATAAGCTCAAGTGCCTTATCATTAAAATAATTCTTCCTCTTCTGCTCCTTTTTTCCTAAAAGAGTACTGTTAGTGTCCAAAAAAGCCTGTTTAAAATGGTCCCATTCTTCCTCAACTTCAGTAATAAGCAAACCATGACTGTCATAATGACTAAGTAACCTATCATGGTAAGCTTTGGCTATAACTGGGTCATTCAGAGCTTCAGTATTAAAGGTAAATTTTTTAACTTTAGCACAACACTTTTTAAGTTTAAGTTGCAAGACACTTTTAACAAGGTAATGGTCAGATCCAATTTCAGCTCCCCTATATGCCCTGGTATTCCTAACAGAACTAGCCCATTTGCTGTTAATTAATATGTAATCAATCATATTCTTATGCAGCCCATCAGGTGAAACCCATGTGTACTTATGTATGTGACGATATTTGTAATAAGTGTAGTTATTCTGAAACCATTGAGTTTACTTACCTGTAGGAGACATTGCCCCTTGCCATTGCAGCTACCACTACCAAAAGGGCCTATCACCCCTCCCCAAAGGTCAGAGTCAGTACAAACTTTGGCATTGAAGTCACCTAAAACAAGGGTAATATCTCCTTTCTTGACAGAATTCAAAATATCCTGAAGTTGTCCGTAAAACCTATCCTTCTCATCCTCATCGGCATCCTCTGTGGGCGCATAACAGCAGATAACATTCAAGTCTTTAACGCTTGTCTGAAATTTTGCTCTAAGAAACCTTTCATTAATGCACTCATATCCTAGAAGAGCATCACTAGCATGTCTGCTGAGTAGCAGACCCACGCCTTGGTGATGCTTTCCATCCTCCCTCCCTGTAAAGAGAAATTTAAAGTTATTTTTAAGTATCTCACCTTTACCTGTCCATCTGGTCTCTTGCAAGCCTAGAATATCTAGGTTATAGCGCTGGAATTCCTGCATGAGGACATCAAGAGAATATTCTCTATATAATGTCCTCACGTTCCACGTTCCTGCAGAGAGAAAATGATTAGTAGGATTTTTAAAGAAACTATGTTTATTGAGATAGGTAGGGCCAACAATATCAAACAGCCCCCTGATCGCAGGTATGGTGGGACGAAGACCTGTTCCTCCTCTGCTAAAGGCTGAAGTCACCGATGCTGGTAGGAACTTCAGGCACCACCTTTTCAAGTGGACTTTTTCAAGAGCCATATGGCCTGCCTGAGACACATTATTCCAGTTTAGGCTTGACGATGCCCAACTAGGTAAGTAAGGTTCAGGTACCTGCGATGGCCTCTGATTAGGATTATCCACCAGCTGATATAAGGTATCCCATGCCTCTGTTCACTTAGAGCTGGCAACCCAGAAGCAAACAGAAAACACAGCGGCAGACTCTCCCTCAATAGAGGCCCACCAGTGCAGCAAGTCCAGGATCCATAATCAAGCTCATATCCATAATCAAGTCCAGTCTAGTAGGTATAAATGGTCAGCACCAGGACCACTCCTCAGCAGGGTTTGAAAAAAAAGAAAAAAGTGGCCATAGATGACCAGACCAGTAGGCCATACTGAACTGGCAGCTCTCCCCTTCCGTTCCCTTCCAAAAGAGAATATCTCTTTTGAAAGGTACAGTCGCTCAAAAAAGTATCCGAACACTATGGTTGATTACAGAATTCAGAAAAAATATCTGGCAACGATTTTTTTAGAAATGAGTGATCTGGCAACCTTCGTGTCACGTGACACGAAGGTTGCCAGATCACTAATTTCTAAAAAAATCGTTGCCAGTTATTTTTACTGAATTTTGTATACAACCATAGCGTTCGGATACTTTTTTGAGCGACTGTACTAACGGCCTGCACCACGAGAAGGCGGGGTCGGACATTAGGTGCTAGACCTGGCCGGTTCTATGCATCATCACTAGGGATTGGTACACAGCTCTCCTTCCAGTTTATGCCTAGCTACCATTTGAACAAATATTGTTTAAAATAGAGATTTAGACGGAATTGAGATCCTTAATTTATCTTTAGACACATTTTTCATTAATAATCATATTGAAGAAGTTATTCAACTCTGAATATGATTTCTAATCGAAATAACATGGAACTGTTTCCATTTTTCTGTTTGCTATCTGCATATATATACGTATATATGCAATCACAAAAATATCACGATCATTTTTTTCTGAAATAGTTATAAAATCAAAACACATTCCAATCGGGAATTCGAAAGAAATTTGAAGAACCAAACGGTATTCCTCTTGGGAAGACATAACTCCGGTGGAAGATGGATTTCTCTAATTCATCGAAACTGAATTTGTGAATCTGTCTTCAGTGATGCCAGTCAGACCCTCGTTGCAGATTGCTTTTTGAATTATTCGCACTCCATTTCTTTGGTATTCTTTTTTTTTATCCTAGCATGCGAAATCAGTTTGGCAGAAGATGGATTGCACCGATGAACCCAATCAGGGTGGCAGAAGGGATGCATTTCTCATTAGAATGCCAATGCGATTCTGAATTGATGTGATTTCTAATATCCCGTTACGCTGCAGCAAACATGGAAGATGTATCTGTCGTTGATAAGACGTACTTCTTTAAGTAAAAAAACGATCTACTGCCTCGCAGTAAGACGAACTACCTAAATAATAGTTAGCGAATATTTTTATACCATAAAATATAATCATAATAAGTTTTGCTTGAGATTATTTTTTATACCATAAAATATAATCATAATAAGTTTTACTTGAGTGCATGCCTTGATCCGTTCTCGTCTCTCTCTCTCTCTCCCCCCCCCCTCCCAGTGACCTGTCCAACGGGTCAGTCTTTCGACGACTGTGCCTTCTCCTGCGACTCCGTCTGCCAGTCCGTGCTTCAAGAGTTGCGTTCCGAAGGATCGTGCAAGGACCACGAGGCCAACTGCGTCCCGGGATGCGTCACCACCAGATGTCGCCATCCGCTTCTCTCTCGTGACAAAGACACGTGCGTCGTTTCCGAGGACTGCACGTGCAGGCTCGACACGGGCTATCTTTTGGCGGTGAGCTTAAAATTTTCGTCAACTTCTTTTTGAAAACTTTTCCTCCATTTATTGGACTCGTACAATCGCTCAAAAAAGTATCCGAACGCTACGGTTGATTACAGAATTCAGGAAAAAATATCTGGCAACGATTTTGTTTTTAGGAATTAGTGATCTGGCAACCTTCGTGTCACGTGACACGAAGGTTGCCAGATCACTCATTTCTAAAAAAATCGTTGCCAGATGTTTTTTCTGAATTCTGTAATCAACCGTAGTGTTCGGATACTTTTTTTGAGCGACTGTACAGCTCCACACTGTTGACCCTAGTATCTGAGTTTGACCCCAGAAGCGGCACTAAATGCTCTTAAATGATAGAACCTTTATAGAAAACAATTCAACCTTTTAATTTGTATGCTACGTTTACTTCAAATTACCGTTAGATGAATGTTTAGACTTTTAAATTCACTCTACAATAGTGAGCCGTCCCGTGGCCGAGTGGTTAGCACACTCGGCTACTGATCTAAGGGACCTGGGTTCGAGTCCCGGATTTAGGCATTGATGTGTGTGTCGTTTTTCTGCTGAGGTCCTGCCATCCTCTCAGATCTCCTACTATGGCATATAAACTGACAGGCTCCTGTCAGACCTCTGTGGCAAGCAGCTGCTTGAGGGGGTATTTATTTATTTATTTATTATTACAATAGTGATGATATGATGATACCTGTTGTTAATGGCAGAAGCTTTTCATGGAGCAAAAGATAATGCCTCTTGGAACTGTCGATAAATCGACGGTTCTGCTTTAAGAACTGCCTCTTCTTCAGCTTCTAAGGTTAAATTATCCAATGTCAACATTATAACACCGGTTGGTGTCATCTGTGCTTATCAATGTCCAACAATCTAGAGAAACCTTAACTTTTTTTAACCTGTATGTCTCCATTCAAAGCAGATTAATTATTAAATCCCCTCTTATGTATTATCTGTCACCTCCCTGTTCTGTCAGTCCCCATACCTTAGTTGATCGTCTGTCTTCGTCGTTTTAACCATCACGTGCTTTTCCTGCTCTGTTGTTTCTCTCTGCAAATGGCGAGAGACCGACTCCATTTCGCAATGGAAGAAAAGGTCTAGCCGCATCTCAGATCTTCTGCTTCAGTCACCAACTTTTAATGCCTTGACGGGAGGCTACCATCTGTCTCGTAACATCTGTTCCAGTGGATCCCCTCCCCCAACCTTCTCTGAGCCTTCGGGATCCTTGTGAACTGGACATTTAGCCCATTGTGTGCAAAAAAGTGCCGCTCAGAGGTAAAACAACTCAACCCAGCGGGGAGGGGGTGGCTCAGTCGGTAGCGCGTCAGGCCCGTATTCTGTAGTTCCCAAGTTCGAGTCCCAGCTGGATCAGAGTTGAGATTTATCTCCACAAAATTTCCCGCTCTGCCCACGGTCAGTAAGGGACACCGATGGGCTTGGATAAAGCCGCCGTCCGTCGGATGGGACGTTAAGACGTGGCCACGTGTACGAGAGAGAGCCATACCCTTGTGCACGTGAAAGAACACACTGGATGGCCTTGACGGGAGGCTACTATCTGTCTCCCAACAGCTCTTCCAGTGGGTCCTCTCCCCCAACCTTCTCTTAGCCTTCGGGATCCTTGTGACCTGGCTACTTATCCCATAGTGCGCAAAAAAAATGCCGCTCGGAGGTAAAACAATCCAACCCTGAGAGCGTTGTTGAACTCATAGATTAGGGAATCCATTCCTTTTCGAAAAATATGCGTACAAAAGTCACACATCGCAATTGTGTGTGATCGTTTTCAAGTCGGAAGAATCGTTTGGAATGAATTTAACTCTCTTTGCGAATCACGAGACCTGATCGAGAGAATTGGCTGCGGCGCGCGCAATCTCCTGCGACATTCGTGAATTAATGAGATCAACTGATGACGCTGATTCTCCAGATCAACGGGGCATTGCTCACTGTTGCATCTCGAATGCTCGCGCCACATGAAGGATGAATTCGTTTGATCCCGTCTTCTGCAGACGATGCAAGCAATGTTGAAATTCTCTTCACAGAACAAAATAACGAACCACGTGATCACTCCTGAATTTGGGAATGCGAGAGTTATGCAATGGACGAGCAAATCAGACGAAAGATACGTTAAAGCTAAACCACAATCATGGCGATCTATTTTAAACAGAAAATAATCTCATTTTTCTTTTAAATCGAAACCTTACACTTTATTCCCCTGACGCCATTTATTTTACCAAGTGATATTTTTCTCTTTTCGAAAATCTTCCCTTTCAGCAAATCTGCCCCCCCTCAATCCTTTTCCCTCCCAAATATTTCCCGCCTCGGATAAAAGCAAAAAATGAACCACTCAAAGGAGCACTTACTGCACAAAGAGGATTTTTAGTTTCCGTTTGTCGTCACTTCAACATCATCCTGATCCTAACTCTCCATTTACTGATGCGAATCCATTCATCATCTTCTTTCTCCTCCCAGCGACTGGCTCTTCTCCATCACCCGTATCATCGATGACGCATGCGCCCTTTCATTCCCCAGCAATCCGCATCTCTACCCGCCTCCTCCTCCTCCGCTTATTCTTTTCATTTTCACATAAAACTCTTCTTTCTCACCTGCTTCGCCCCCCTCCCCCTCCTCTTTCCTTTTCCCACAATTCCTCTCTCTCCTTTATTCATCTCCTTATTATTTACTCTTCCGGCAAAAGCAGCGACACAAAACTCCGCGGTTCATCCTCACCCATTTCGACCATTCATTCAAATGTCAAAATTCCACTCTTATATTCTGAACATTTAGCACCGGAAGTCGCCACACGGCGTTCAAATTCTTTCCCCTTCGAGGAGTATTCCTTTGTGAGAAAGAAATTCCCTCAGACGAGAGTTTCCCGTTGTTAGAGTTCAAGTGCTCCTCTGAAGTGTTTTCTCTCTTCCCTTGCAGTGAAGCTCACTTTTAGGTCATCATGCTTCCCTTGCAGTTAAAAAAAACTGCATTTGATGGCTCTTATTTCCCCCCCCGCGTATATTTAAAGTCTCCATTTAATTGGTCTCGATTCCTACGCATTTAAATGGCCTTGCAAATTGTTTTCCAGACCACGTAGTCCAGTTTACCATTTAGCTGTTTTTATTTCCCTAACAGTGAAATTCTCTACTTGATTGTTATTCTTTGTTATTCTTCTGCAGTAAAATTTTCAATTTACATAAGATGGGTGAATATAATCTCATTTGGCAATGAGATTGGATAGATTTGATTAAACAGAAAATGTTACTTCACGTGCCTCAACAAATTAACCAATTAAATTTCTGCTCCTCGTGTTTGTTAAGAAACATTTCTTGCGATGTCACGAAGTTTCATTTCATTTTGAAGGAAGCTGCATGGCTGTCTCATCTTCGTCTGCACCTAAAGTCGGTTGCATTTTGAAAGCAATTTATTTTGCGAACAGACCCCGACCATAAGTTGGGTTGTTTTACCTCTGAGCGGCACTTTTTGCACACCATGGGCTAAATGACCAGGTCACAAGGACCCAGAGAGCTCAGAGAAGGTTGGGGGAGGGGACCCACTGGAACAGCTGTTGGAAGACAGATAGTAGCCTCCCGTCAAGGCCACCCAACGTGTTTTTTAACGTGCACAGGGTATGACTCTCCCGCACACGGGGCCACGGTTTAACGTCTCATTCGACGGACGGTGGCCTTTCCAAGCCCAACGGTGTCCCCTACTGACCGTGGATAGGGCGGGGAGTTTTGCGGAGATAAATCTCAACGCTGACCCAGTTGGGACTCGACCGACCATAAGTGGTAGATCTCTTGCTCAGATTGTCCTAATTGATGAAGAAACATATTTATTAACTGTTTTTTTTTCCTAAATATTTCTTTTCGTTTCTGGACGATATGTTGATTTCATAATTAGCCAACTTCGCATTTCAATTTTTTTTTTGCATCGCCCAAATTAATCATCTCCATTTCTGTTTCGAGTGGAGATTTCGTCACGTGATAATAATGATCCTTTGAATTTCCTTTTCAGCCGGGAGAGGTCGTCACGAGCGGATGCGAGAAGTGCCAATGCCTGAACAACAGCCTCATCTGCTCCACGCTGCACGAGTGCAGCCTTACCTCAACCGAAGCACCGGCCCTCCTCATCACCACTCAAATGACGAGTAAGTCCAGAATCTGATCTACGTTAAGAATTCATCCCTCATCCCCATCCCTCGTACTAAAAATGAAACATTTTGGATTTGAGAGTATCTTTATTATCTGATACCAAGAGTGTCTCGTGCGAAGAGGAATCCAAAAGAGGGAGATCCTCTTTTGGTGGATGATGCAAATCACACTCAGCATCAGCCATCTTTAAAAAGAAATGCGATGCATCACGTGCAATGGGCAAGGGAACTGTTTGAAGTCGCCTTCCTGAAAAGTGTAATCCGATGGTAAAGCCTGAAAAAAAAAAAAAACTTTTTTCATCCTCTTTCATATTTGCACCGGGGAAAAGGGAAATCCGTTTTAAAAGAATTCAACGATTAATTTAAATCGTTATTGTTATTCCCTGCAGCGAATTTCGTTTCTTTCCCATTCTAAGTGAATGGTGTGCGAAGCGTGGCACGCGCCGCTTTGGGATGGACTCATGGATTAGGGAGACGGGAAATTGAAAACGCTTTTCTTTGTACACAGTGGTAAAATTAAGAGAGGGGGTGGTGGGGGGGCATGAAATCTTAATCCCAGGTTCCAGTCCCAACTGGGTCAGCGTTGAGACTTATCTCCGCAAAACTCCCCGCCCTGCCCACGGTCAGTAGAGGGGACACCGATGGGCTTGGAAAGGCCGCCGTCCATCGGATGGGACGTAAAGCCGTGGCCCCGTGTGCTGGAGGGTCACGTTAAAGAACACGTTCTGTGGCCTTGACGGGAGGCTACCATCTGTCTCCCAAGAGCTGATCCAGTGGGTCCCCTCCCCCAACCTTCTCTGAGCCTTCGGGGTCCATGTGACCTGGGCATTTAGCCCTTGGTGTGCAAAAAAGGGCCGCTCAGAGGTAAAACAACCCAACCCATGAAATCTTAGGATAACGTTATCGTATTAAGTTTAGAAATTACTGTTTTAAATGATGAAAGCATTTCTTTCAAACTGTATTATTTTAGTTTCGTTTTTTTTTTATTCATAATGATTTTTTTTTCCTTCAGCCCTCCCCCTCGTCATGCCCTGTGAGCAAGGATGGACTCCGTGGGTGAACAGTCACGAACCCGATGTCGAAGGCGAAGAAGAAACCCTCGACGGGGTTCGATCGCACGTGGTGGGTTTCTGCACGGGCGGGAACGTCACCGCCATCGAGTGCAGGGAGAGGACCTCGGAGAAGCCTTACGAACTGATGGGACAGACGGATGTCCGCTGTGACCTCCAATCGGGGCTCGTCTGCTTCAACGACCGACAGGTGAAAGCTCGCAAATGCTTGAACTACGAGATCAGGCTGCACTGCGATTGCAAAGGCATGGCAGCCGCCACCACCACAACTGCAGGTGGGCATTTCCGCTTCTTCGCTCTCTTTACTTGTACATTCCATCCATTCCATGAAGATGAAGCGAAATTGCCACTTTTATGACGTCAGATTATCACAATGTAAGGTCAGATCATCATCATCATCATCCTCAAGCAGCCATGGGTTACGGAGGTCCAACCAGACCGTGTAATTTAGTTCTCCAAGCAAGTCTGTCCTGAGCCACATCTACTGCATCTGTCCACTGCACACCAATTCTAACAAGGTCCTGTTTGACATTGTCTGCCCACCACATCCTAGGTCTCCCCCTCACGTACAGTCGCTCAAAAAAATAACCTAACACTTGGGTTGATTACAGAATTCAGAAAAAATATTTGCCAACGGTATTTTTTTAGAAGTGAAAACTTCGTGTCATGTGACACGAAGGTTGCCAGATCACTAATTTCTAAAAAAAATATCGTTGCCAAATATTTTTTCTGAATTCTGTAATCAACCCTAGTGTTTCTATATTTTTTCCAGCGACTGTACATCTAATAGTGCCCTCTACTGGCAAAAACATTTTCGACAATTTTTCATCATCTAATATTCCTTTTCGGCAGCAACATTGAGAAAACTGATATTAGTTAATTCTGAAATTGTTATTTATATTTTAAAGAAACGGATTATTAGAAAATAACCATACTTACAAACTAAACTTATTCTAATATAAATTAATATATAATAAAAAAGAGCTATAAAAAACTAGATGAAAGTGTCCAAAATGAAACTCAAAACTAAAAAATAACACCTGCTACACTAATTTTCCATTTTTCAACTGCATGCATGAATTCAAATATAACCGTAAATAACATCTTTCAAAGTCAAGAAATAGTTTAGAATCTTACGGTGTACGTTTTATCCATCTAAGGAGGCGCCTTAAAGCAAAAAATGATGATTCGTTTCTTCACAATTGTAAAAAAATTCCCTCTTTTCTGATATTATAGTGCGCGAAACACAGAAGTTGGCTGAATGGACATTTACGGAATCTGATAATTAAACAAAGCATAAAAAAACTACTTTTTCTACTGTTGTACATAGACGACGACAGGGAGAGGGGGGGGGGGGGCAAGAGGGGACTTTGCCCCCTTCCCCTCGAGAAAAACTGATCGAAAAAACGATTTATGTTGAATATTATGAGATGCGCGAAAATTGATGTTTTAGTTTCTTTAAAGAATATATATAACATTTCTTATTTGCAATTGCACTAATTAATTAACAGCTCGACATAAATATGTATTTATATCTTAAAACATAAATTAGTTTTTTTTATCCCTCCCCCTACCACTGGATATATTTTACCTTTCCCTTAATAAAACCCTCCCTCCCCAGAAAAAATAAAAATTTCTCTCTTCGCTGCAATGTACGTAAGTCGAAAGTCTAATTTTCCGTTCAGATTCACGTGAAGCAGTCACGAATGCTAGAAAGAAAAAGAATAAGTCAGATTAATTAATTTAGAACCTGAAATGCCATCCAAGATGCTTAATCAAAAACAGATACTTTTTTTAAAGTTTTTTTATTTAGAGTATAAAAGTGAAAGTATGTATATTGTTGTACGCTGCCATTTTTTTTAAAATAGTGATCTAATTAAGTAAGTGAGAATGTTTACTAGGATCACGTTAAAGGGCGCATGCGCGACGTCGTTTCTTCTCATTGGCTATCAGCCTGCTGTTTTTGAAGCTCTCTGGCGACATTTCTCAGCACCCCCTGACTCGTCTGCCTACTCTAGATTTGGAGACGATTGTTTTTTCCTTCGTGGAATTTTAGGGAAATACCTGGGAGGCTCTTCTTCGCTGCCACGCGGGATTCCTTCTGCATCTGAACGAAATTTCAATTATGAATCGAATGTGTGGTATTGAAAAAGAGGATCTCAATTACCTTTAAATTATTTCTTCATAAATCAGAATTTATTGCGCCAATTTTGAATGAGTTGCAAATGTTGCGTCCAGTTTAGCACTTCTGCAGAGAAAAGGTTACATTTATTTTTTAAACACACCAAGACGGCATCGAAATTCATCAAAGCGAGAGTTTGGTCCGCGGCTGATTGAGATGTGAGATTCATTCGCATTTTTTTTTTTTGGTTTCAATTTCTCTACCATATGATATCGTTGCTGAAAGGATTGATAAAAATCATTTACAGATTTTCCAACCTGAGTGCATCTTATTTCTCATCTTATTTCCAAAGTCTTCCCTGGATTCACAAAACTTAATCGATATCAAATGCAGAAGAAAAATTGTTTTGAGCCTGGTACATGGGCGTTCCGCAAAGGGGGGGGGGGGCAAAGGGGGCACTCCCCCCCCGGTATTGAGTAAAAATTCTTGTTTCAATTATTTTTTCTTGTTTTAATTCATTGTTATTCCTTTATATTGTAAATTTATATACGTTATGTATGTATTTTTGTATTGATGTAATACTATATTCTATAATCTACTTATAAAAAAAAACCAAAATAATTAAATAAAAATTTATTGATGTAATTATTTGTCTCCAAGCTGGAAAATTTTCTGCGGACGCCCATGGCCTGATGGGATATCAACCCACGACAAATTTTCCCTCTAAATTTGTTATCGATTTAAAGAGTGACCTCCTCATAACCTTTAAACTGAAGAAATGTCGAGAAATTGATTAAGGAAATCTTTTTGGATTAATCAACTGAGAAGCTTTGGAGGAGCGCTTCGTGGTCCTTTGCCATCGCAATCACATTGAGTCATCATTCAATTAGGAACAATCCGTGTTATGTCAAACGGGGCTCTAATTTCAAAGCTCTGTAAGTTTAAAAATAAACATTTTATGGTAAAATGTATCTAAAGCAAATAAAAAATCTCAATTTTATCTAAATATTTATTTTCAACAATATTCCTTCGATATTGGAAGTTTTTGAAAAAAAAACAAATGTAACCTGAAGTGTTATGGAAGTTTGAACATTTAACAACAGCTGTATTAGAGAAAATACTTTAACTTTGAAATTAATTGAAATTAAAATAAGAAATATTATTACACACCATTTCGTAAATAGCTACATAATTTTAAAATGTTTATAAATAATCCCTTCAATTCAATATTTATTCCACCCAAATCATATCAGTGCAAAATTATAATAATAATAATATATACCCAGCTGAAGTAACTGAATGCTTGAGTGGTAATGTATAGTTAAAATAAAAATAAAAATTAAAAAAGAGTAATTTAATATGGCAACAGTTGGTAATTGAACCAATCTTCAAATGCATACAGTCAAAAAATTAGATTCCATACAATAAACATTCAGTGTTTATAATCCATTCAAACAGATTTCTTAAATATTTTAAATTCATTTTCTTAATTGTTTATTAGAGTCTATTACATAGTTTATATCCGGATTTTCTTCAAACCTCTTTATTTTTGTGTCGTGATTTAAAATGTTTTCTGCCAAATGAACCTTTCCGGTGTGCTCTTCGATACTCTGAAATGTTGCAACCTTCGTGTCTGTTTAAATACTGAGAGATTATTGATGGAAATCGAGATGTAGGTAAATTGGATTGAAATCTTTGAAATATCGTCAGCCACATTTGCTCATTAAACGTTCATTTCAGAAGTTAGAGATCTTTAAAATTGACAAAAGATGGGTTGGATGGTTTGTCTTAATTGAACAACCATTGAATGGAATAATAAATGGCTGGATACATACGACTTCTTTCATTCCAATAAAAGGAAATATTTAATACATTTTGAGATGCAAAAGGCTTTTTTTTATTTGCTGAAAAATCTTTAATTCTTTTGTAATATCAGAGGTTAAAAAAGCATAAAAAAAACTGCGCATCCAATTTGTATTAAATGCAAAACTGTTCTGTTATAATTTGTTACATTAACTTTCAACAGCAAATACATTCCTTTCAATTAATGATTAAGTTTGAAGTTTTAGAAATTGGATAATATCATAACCTTTTTGCACTTTAATTTTTTCTTCTGAGAAATAAGATTGCTTATTGAATGTTTTAGCTATGTACAAACTAAACGGATCTGAAATGCGATTTTGACGCTATCATTTTGCTTTACTTTTGTGTCGTGATTTAAAATGTTTTCTGCCAAATGAACCTTTTTAGGTATGCTCTGAATGTGCTGAGAAATTCTTCAATGCTACGAATGTGTATATATAATGACACAATTTTAAATATCGATATCGATCTCAGTTACAGTGTAGAACCGATCTCGTATGAAACGAATCTTCAAAGGGTTTAGCACAGTACGAATTGAGTCTAACAGAGAGTGTACAGTCGCTCAAAAAATATCCGAACACTATGGTTGATTACAGAATTCACATAAAATATCTGACAACGATTTTTTAGAAATTAGTGATCTGGCCACCTTCGTGTCACGTGGCACGAAGGTAGCCAGATCACTAATTTCTAAAAAAAATCGCTGTCAGATATTTTTTCTAAATTCTGTAATCAACCATAGTGTTCGGATATTTTTTCAGCGACTGTACACAAACGTATTTATTGCTCAGAGGAAAAACAACCCAAGCTTATAATCGATATCCAGATACATGAAAGAGGTAATTGCTTATAAAGTATTAAATATTTTACAAAAAAACTATCTCTCCACAGATACAGATGGATATTCAAAATCAGTTTTTATTTTATTTCTTCTTATTCAAAATACACTTCAAGCATTATCCGAAGTCGACTAAGAAGTCCCACTTAGATCAGATGGGAAGACCTCTGCTCACTGATCACCACATGGATGTCCTCAAAGTAAGGGATGTTCTCATCTCCAGATAGGAGCGGGGGTGCTCAGTCGGTAGCGCGCCAGGTTCATAATCTGTAGTTCCCAGGTTCGAGTCCCAGCTGGGGTCAGCGTTGAGATTTATTTCCGCAAAATTCCCCGCCCTGTCCACGGTAAGTAGGGGACATCGATGGGCTTGAAAAGGCCGCCGTTCGTCGGATGGGACGTTAAGCCTTGGCCACGTGTGCGGGAGATCCATACCCTGTGCACGTTAAAGAACACGCTTGATGGCCTTAACGGGAGGGTACCATCTGTCTCCCAACAGCTGTTCCAGTGGGTCACCTCTCGCAACCTTCTCTGAGCCTTCGGGGTCCTTATGACCTGATCATTTAGCCCATGGTGTGCAAAAAAGTGCCGCTCAGAGGTAAAGCAACCGAACCCATCTCCAGACGCATTGTAATTCTCACCTCACTGCACATTTAATCTTCATCTTAAAGAACAGTGTTATCCTCATCTGCTCGTAAAGAGAACGTGCTATGTTAAGTGATGAACGTTATTTATCGAAATGTGAACAAGCCTTTAATCCGATTTTCCTCCCTTAGCCGCTCCCACGGCAGTTGGAAAAGCGAAAAAGATGCGTGCGAAAAAGAAGAAGCGTCCTGAGGAGGAGTGGGTCGCCCCTTGCTCCTATTGGTCGGAATGGCAGAACAACGATCGACCGAGGAAAGGCCAAAGAGGAGGGGACACAGAGGACACACTGCCCTTTATACTGCAGCAGACGGAAGGCTTCTGTCTCGAGGTAAGGCGAGCTCTCCATCTTCCCATACAGATATGTCATTTTATTATTATCGGTGAAAAGTTCCACATACGACTGATTCACTTAAGAGTGGAGATTTATCTGGAACAAAGTGGACGCCTGCCTCAGATTCCTCCGCGACATCCTCCCTCAATCCTCTTCCTCCATCCCTAAACGATAAAAAAGCAGATGAAAGCGAACTTTCCACAGGAAGAAGTACTCGTGACGTCATAAACGTTCCTGAGCAATACGATCTTGCTCTCTGAGCTCATCGTCCACATCTTCAGAAAAGACAACCCACGGGCATCGGCCATCCCTCAGATGTTGCCATCGGCCTTTTTCAAATTATTTCTCACCTTTGTTTTGAATTTCCCATTCGTTACCTTCAGATTCACTTAATTTCGATCACATCTTTCATAACGATCACTGAATCATTCAGTTAATCATTTCGTACCTATATGATATCTTAATGCTATGAATATTATAATTTATTCCATGAAGGGTGTTACAATAAAGCCAAGGTACAGGTAATTTTAGATATTAAAAATAGAAGCCCATGCCTGGTCTAATGGTTAGCTTTAACTGACTCCTACGAGCAGCGGGGCAAGTCCCTGTGCAAGTGTTTGTATGTTGTATGAGATATCAGGAGAAGTCTGATAGAGCTGCTAGGTTATCTCCCTCTTTTGTAGGGAAGTAGTTTTTAAAAAAAATGAGAAAATTAAAAAAATGTTTAAGTGGCTTAATACCACTTGAACATTATTTGAATGACATTTTTTATTCGTTATTTCTAAGAATAGCATTGACTTTTTACATTTTTGTCAGAATTTTATGCCTTTAGTTGTTCAATTAAAGGAAATAAAAACGAGGCGCGGATCTAAACTACAAAAAAGTGAAAAAACCGGAAGAAAGGAAACTTTGGGGAGAGGAGACGATTTACACTGCAATGCAACATTTTCTCCTTCGTTTTAAAGTTTTTTTTTTAAATTATTGAAAAAAATACATGAAATATGCGCAAGTTAATAATATTTGGCCTTCGTTCCCTTACTAGCACCCTCAAAGAGGGTGGGAGGGACATCCCCCCTGTGGCGGGGGTGGCTCAGTCGGTAGCGCGCCAGGCTCGTAATCTGTAGTTCCCAGGTTCGAGTCCCAGCTGGGTCAGCGTTGAGATTTATCTCCGCAAAATTCCCCGCCCTGCCCACGGTTAGTAGGGGACACCGATGGGCTTGGGAGTCCCAGCTGGGTCAGCGTTGAGATTTATCTCCGCAAAATTCCCCGCCCTGCCCACGGTTAGTAGGGGACACCGATGGGCTTGGAAAGGCCGCCGTCCGTCTGATGGGACGTTAAGCAGTGGCCCCGTGTGCGGGAGAGCCATACCCTGTGCACGTTAAAGAATACGCTGGATGGCCTTGAAGGGAGGCTACCATCTGTCTCCCAACAGCTGTTCCAGTGGGTCCCCTTCCCAACCTTCTCTGAGCCTTCGGGGTCCTTGTGACCTGGCCATTTAACCCATGGTGTGCAAAAAAGTGCCGCTCAGAGGTAAAACAACCCAAAACAACATCCCCCCCACACACATACAAAGATTCGGCCCTGATAAAAAAACAAATGATTTCTTTCAATGGTGACCTAGAAAAATCCGCTGGGGGCGAGTGAAACACAAAACATCTCCCCCCAGGGTCACCACTTAATTTCTTCAATCGTAAAAGTTGCTGTCTTTAAAATTTTTTAACTTCCACCAGTTCCTGTAAAATAATTTCCTCCTAGGTTTTAGTTATTTCCATCTGTGATGTATTATGGACTTATTTTAAATCCATTCATAATTGAAATCCATTCTTCTTTCCATTCAGGGCAAAGTGACCGAAATCGAATGCCGAGAGGCGAAGACGGAAAAAAACTTCGCCCATACAGATGACGTCAATCTCGTCTGCACTCTGGAGAAAGGATTCGTCTGCCGGAACTCCGACCAACCGAGTGGTCTTTGTTCGAATTACAAAATCCGCTACTTCTGCAGCTGCGGTAAGAACTGTCGTTCCTGGGGATTCGGTTCTTTTCGACTCTGGGCGAGGGAAGTGTTATCCTCCGATGTTAAATGTTGACTAAAGGGAAACATAGACCTAATATATAACTTTTATCAACACTGACTCATTTCTAACATTTACTTATTGTGAAACGAAAATTTAAAATAAAATTTTTTCCTATGTCGTTAATAAATGTAAACTTTCTGCAAAAAATGGATTTTGAAAGTGCTTTCAACAGCGTTGTTAAAAATGGCGCAGAACGATGATCATCAGTTGAGTGAGGATCAGATACAAAGATCGTTTGATGGGAATGAACAAGATGAGGAAATATCAAGAACATCAATTGCACGTTCTTGAATTGCCGATTGGCTATTTGCACCTGAGCGGCATTTTTTCTCTGCACGCAATGGGTTAAGAGCCCAGGTCACAAGGACCCCAAAGCTTCAGAAAAGTTGTTGGAAGAGAACCCACTGGAGAACTGTTAGGATACAGATGAAGCCGCTCATCCAGCGGGTTCTTCAACGTGCACAGGATATGGCTTAACCACGGCTTAACGTCCCATCCGACGGACGGCTGCATTTTCAAGCTCATAAGTCGCCTTTCTGACCGAGGGCGAGGTGTGGGGGTTCAGCGGAGGTAAATCTCAAATTTTGAATTGCGGTGATTTGCGCCTTTATCAGACTTTAAATTTAAAGTTTATTCTTTCAAGAATTTGAACCATGGGAATGAATCTTTTCATCGTTGGACGGAGCCAAGGATCACTGAAAAGGTAAAATCCTCATTCAGTCTGAGATTAGGAAGCGAAAAGGGAATCTTCTCAATAACGCTTATAATAATATTGATAATAGTTATCCTCATCTAGTGAGATGAACTATGCCATCGAAAGAACTTTCATAATCACTCGATTGAGGATGATGGTGTTACACAATCGAAATCATCTCTTGCTGCAAACACTTTTGAAACGATTTTGCACGAAACATCTTTTTGATAAAGGCAAAAAGAGAGAATTTTTTTTTTTCGTTTTTGTTTCGTTCGATTATGACGTCAGGAAAACGATTAAATTTATTTTCAAGCTTCTCTTTGATTTACCGAAAGCGTTGAAATGAAAAATGGGCAACCCTGATATCTAGGTGATGGATGTGAATGATCGTTGCACTGCAAGCAATGTGTGCAAATAGGAGGAACTCATCAGCACCGGAATCAGTGGCAAGTATCGGTTTGGATGGTGTTCTGTGGATTCCAGACAAATCCCGCATGGAAACATCCAAAGTTCAGCAATGTACGGAATGCTGACGATTTAATCTGTCTATCAGGGCTCGCCGTTGATTAAATTTCTGGACACCATTAACTCACAATGATGATACGGAACTTGGAGCTCTCTTTAATTAAGGCGGCGAAGCACCCAGGATTTTTGAGTGAGAAGGTCTCTTTCGTTACGTGACAAATTCCGCTCCTATACTGCCCAAGTACTAACAATAACATTGATCAGGTATAGAAGAGAGTGCCTGGAACACCCTCCGTATAGTCCACATGAGATTTTCGTATTTTAGGGGTTCTGAAAAAAAAAATCCACGAATGGAAGAAAGTTCAGGTGAGAAGAAGATCTGTAGCAACGCATGGCCTCAGAATTCCTGAAACAATAGCCCAAGTCTTTCTAAGGACAAGGTATTGTGTTCTTAATTTCATTTTGAGAGAAATGTTTCAACTGGTATGGGTAATGACTAAAGTTAATTACTTTGCGACTTCCTTCTAACTTTTGTCCACTTTTCTTTTGAACGATATTTATAAATGCATTCGTGTTTCTTCTTTTGATAGCTGAATTAGATGTCCAAGTGACTAATACTGGCCGAGAGGGAATAAAATTATCAAGGGAAACTAAAACATTATCGTGTGGTTAGGATTCCGATTTCTTTATCTGTTGAACTCAAGAAAACTATCGTACTGCAATCCATCTAACTCGACTGGAAGATTTTTCCCACTATTGCAGTCCTACGAAGAATATTTTTAACACTCTTCTCAAAGAATTTCGTACATTGGAGAAAAGTGAAGCTCTGGGGAAGGAGGAGGATGTTATTGATCTCCACGGGGATTGAAATCGGATCGACATCAGCTTCTAGGTAGTCGATTTCCATCCCCTAGAAATAAGAGGTGACATCTTCCGCTTCACTTCAGCTTTCGTGCAATTATATGGAGGCTTCAAACGATGTAAAGTCTCGTGGATAGATATTTTGAGGACATACCTTGACTCAAAGGAGTGGTTTCCTTTAATCCTTAATAGCAATTCACTGATAAACTTCGGATGTCATTCCAACCTCTTCAAGTATTATCTGCTAATAATATCTTTCAACTGATATCGTCGAGAATTTCCTTCCACATGAAAAGCTTCAAAGTCATTCTCTTTCTGACACCAAAACATTTTTTTTCGGTATTTGCTAAATGTTTCCGTCACTAAAAAAAAGGTTTTCATGGTTCAATGACTGAAAATAAAGGTGGTAATATATTAATACTTTCCAAGTATATTCCTTATTTGATTTCTACTCCTTAATGTGATACTAAAATCATTAATTTGATTATGAGGTATTTATATAAATAATCTCAAAAATTTGCTATTTTTCTGTAATGTCTTTGTTCTTTGTTCTTTCCATTGTAAATTGTTCCAATTCGTACTCATAAATTCCTTTTCTGTACTAATAAATATCTTTCCATTTTTTCCAGAGGGAACTGTATTTCCAACAACTTTGATACTGAAATCTACAACTCCAGGTTACATTTGTAAGTTTCTGGATTAATGCATTAATATGTTAATTAATGCATTTAATAATATTGTTGATATTAATATTATTTATGTTTTGATATGGAACTTGAAATTTTAAATATTGTTCTCTATTTCAATCTTTAAATCCATAGTAATGTTTTCCCCTTTTATATAGCTATCCATATTACCTGTTACTTTTATAATAAACATTTTAATATTTGAAAATGTTCATCTTTAATGCTTTGAGAGTAACAGTATAGTAATATATTATTTTCGAAATACAATCCTTTTCTGGCGCTGTCTTCTCTTATAAAATGGTGCTATTAATTGGTGCTCACTTTAAATTTCTTTACTAATTCCAGTTAACTATATCTTTAATTCTTTTTAATATTTCGCTACGTGCATAATTTCATAACTAATATTGCTGAAAGATGGATAAATAAATTAGGAACTAACTTGTTTCTTGAATTATTTACAAATGTATCTTTTTGAACAACTGAATGCGATTTTCTGTTTCTGATATCTCCAGAAATCTTAACCCTCTTGTTTCCTAATTCAATTTATCTTCGGTTATATAACATGTACAGATTATTCGTCCCAATTGGTTTGTTTTGTGACGTGAATTTCATCACTAAACGATTGTTTTAGGCAGCACCAATTTAAAAAAAGGAATTTTAACGAAATTTCTCTCCTCAGATCCTTGCAATGAGTTTGCATTGCTGCTGGACGGTCCTTCGCCTCTGCCCGACTCGCAGCTGAGAGCTTCCAGCAGTCTCTCCCCTGCCAGTGGACCTCACAGTGCCCGACTGAGCAGCAATTCAGCTGCAAACTCAGGTAAAGCATTCGCTCCCAAAATCGTCATCTATCTTTCAGAGATTGAACTGAGTCTCATGTTAACAACATCTCACTCTGACTTAATTATGACAATAGACGTCATGTTAAGAATTGTTTGAAAGATGAATTTTCAAAACTGAAAAAACAACAACCCTCTAAATGAATTCAAAATTCAGTTTAATGGCTTCTATTTGTAGTTTTTAAAACCTTTTGTCTAAAAGGATTATTATTCGGTTCGGCATTCTTCAGAGAACTTCATCACTTCTTTCATCTATGACGTCATTCTCCTTCGGGGTCAGAATGTGGTGAGAGAGTCATCAATTGTGATGATTAATCAGATCATCAATTGTGATGATTAATCAGAGTATGACGCCATACGTGGAGGAATGAGATGAAACGGCTACGTCCTGTCAAGATTACTCCGTGTTGTTTCCAGAAAACAGCATAACTTTCCAATGAAGGGTGGGGGGGGGAGGAGGTTTGACACTTTTCATCTCATGTAACGCACTTTAAGTTTCTGACTTAGAAACATATTCTTTTAAAGTCTCCCCAAAGAAGGGGGAAGGTTATATCCCCCCCTCCACTTTTGATACATCACTGCTACAGAATATTTGACACTCTAATATATAACATATAACACGATTGCACGTTCTCTACCTCGACTTAGAGAAAACAACAAAATGCAAAATGTCCCCGCCCTGCCCACGGTCAGTAGGGGGACACCGATGTGCTTGGAAAGGCCGCCGTCCGTCGGATGGGACGTTAAGCCGTGGTCCTTGTATGGAAGAATCATACCCTGTGCCCGTTAAAGAACACACTGGATGGCCTTGACGGGAGGCTACAACCTGTCTCCCAACAGCTGTTCCAGTGCGTCCCCTCCCCAACCTTCTCTGAGCCTTCGGGGTCCATGTGACCTGGCCATTTAGCCCATGGTGTGCAAAAAAGTGCCGCTCAGAGGTTAAACAACCCAACCCAACCCTAACCTTCTCTGAGTGACCGTGGCTCACTCAGAGAATGGACCATGACTCAGAGAGTCACCATGTTCCATGTGATCTGGCCATTTAGTACATGGTGTGCAAAAATGTGCCGCTCAGAGGTCAAACAACCCAACCCTCGCCTTAGACCCATGGAGGTGGTAGTGTCATCTGAAGCGAATTAAATGAAGCTTTGATTCCACGTTTTTTTTTCCCCCAGAGATTCTACAGAAGTCTTGTCATCAGCATCCAGTTGCTGCGTCAGGAGCAATAAATTAGGAGATGATGCTGTCAGGTGGGCAATGGCAGCTGTCAGGCTTTCCACTTTCCGTTACAGATACTGATTCCTTTGCTCTCAACTCCCTGTCACGATAACTATTATTATTAGAGAGAATGCCAAAAGGTGCTGCATCAGCACACTGACACCTGACAAGGGAAAGTACATCAAAAAATGAAACACTTGAGAAATGGGGATAATTCAAATCTTTTCAGTCGAGAAAGAAATATATGAATAGTTGGAGAAGTGACAATCGCGCTGGGAAGGGAGTTCGATACTTTTCCAACACACACAAAGGAATGGTACTTAGAGTTCTTTCGAGCAAAAGGCACATCGATCGTAAGAGGATGACCTCTTGTTCTTCTGTTGACAAGGTTGAACATCGGAGTGCCTGCGTTAGAGGGAGTTATTCCGTGAATAAATTTATAACGATGATTTACAGTCGCTCAAAAAAAATCCGAACACTATGGTTGATTACAGAATTCAGAAAAAAATATCTCACATCGTTTTTTTTTTAGAGATGAATGATCTGGCAACCTTCGTGTCACGTGACACGAAGGTTGCCAGATCACAGTAAATTGTTGCCAGATCACAGCCGTTCACAGCAAACTGGAGCGTGTGCAGTTACTGCAACGCTCCAGTTATTTCAATGGTAACTGGAGCGTGTACAGTTGCTGTACACGCTCCAGATATTTTTCCTGAATTCTGTAATCAACCATAATGTTCGGATTTTTTTTTTTTTGAGCGACTGTATCCTGGCTAAGAGAGAGACTGACGTGAGAGGTCATTCTTCAAAGGGGAGTCTGTTTCGGAACATCGGGAGCCCTTGCTCTCGTAAGCATTCAACGCAAGGAAGAATTCTTCTACTTGCTCGACTTCACATAAGTCGTGATTTTTTTTTTAATTCATCCTTCGTTTCATCGGAGGAAAAGATCAATCTGCGAGTTGTGTGGCACTTTTTTAAACATTTGCCACATATAAATTCAGTATCCCTGTTCCGATGCTGAACATCTTCCATTCTGTAATATATTTCAACATGCATAATTAATTTCCGGTATATTTTAGCCTCGTACCCCTTGCACGAGTCTGTTTCACCTCTCACATTTTCCTTCGCATTTAATTCTAATGATAGGATGATTTAGTGGGGAGGGGGTGGCTCAGTCGGTAGTGCGCCAGGCTCGTAATCTGTAGTTCCCAGGTTCGAGTCCCAGCTGGGTCAGCGTTGAGATTTATCTCCGCAAATTTCCCCGCCCTACCACGGTCAGTAGGGAACACCGATTGACTTGGAAAGGCCGCCGTCCGTCGGATGGGACGTTAAGCCGTGACCCCGTGTACGAGAGAGAGCCATACCCTTGTGCACGTGAAAGAACACACTGGATGGCCTTGACGGGAGACTACCATTTGTCTCCTAACAGCTGTTCCAGTGGGTCCCCTCCCCCAACCTTCTCTGAGCCTTCGGGGTCCTTGTGAACTGGCCATTTAGCGCACGGTGTGCAAAAAAGCATTCATTAAAGAATGCAATGCATTTACTATTTAACCCGCAAACTCAAAGCTGATGTGTAGGAAAGGGAATAAATAAAGCACTGCACATTCAGCAACATCAATGGTTTGCATCATCAATATTTCACAAAACACCTCAAATAATATTCAGCTAATTTGCTTTTCCCAAATAATCTTTCAATTTAGATTTCGGTTTGTTATATCTATATTTAGTATTTTCCTTGAGATATCATTCAGTATAAATGATATTTGACATTCGGAGGAACATTTTCCGTAATTCTCTCGAAAATTAGGTATTAGGTAATAGAGTGAATTTTCAAGTCTTGTATTTTTATTCTACATGTTTTGCCAAAACAATTTAATATTAAGTTATATTTATCTAAGTTATTACAGGATTAAAAGTTTAAGAATTTCAATCTATCTGTTGTTGTTTTATCTTTTTTTTTAAATGTAAAGGAATAATATTTTTAGCTATTACAGATTGCAGTTTTTTTATTTTATTTATGTTAGTTAATTTTGTTTTTCCGTGTACAGTAATCCCATTTTTTTAAATCATTTCGTATCATTTTTATTTTTATCTTTTCTATTTGGCATCGATTTTTTTTCTTTTTCTTTGATAATTATGCTAAAGCTTTAATCAATTAGCATTGGATAAAGATGTGGCAATATCATCAAGCTAATATTTAATCAATTAGCATTGGATTACCGTGTGGCTGTAGCACCATGCCAATGTTTTGATTAATTTCCTTTGGATTATCACATGGCCCTACCATCATGATAATGCTTTAATTAATTTTCTTTCGATTAGCATGCGTCTTAGCATCATGCTAATGGTTTAATTAATTGATAGGGATGATCCTCTTCGACACAGATTGTACCCGAATAACCTAAGGGCCAGATAATCCAGATCAAAACATCTATTTGAGTTCATGGGAAGTTTGTAGCACGATATTTGTTAAGAGCGTTAAAGATTAAATGTTAATATAATATCGCACCCTATTTGGAATTATTGATTCTGTTGCTTTTGTAGTTTATTGATCATTTTCGCATCTGGAAGCCTTGAACTAATATTAATAACTAAGATAAGAAAATATAATTCTTAAATGTTTGCATTTTAAAATATGCCTCTTGTACAAGTTAAGAATTTGATTTTCGACATCCTCTTTTCTTGCGGATCAGCTGGAGCCTGGACAGCAGAGGTTGCAGACGATAGGCAGTTCATCGAAGTCGACCTGCGTCAGACGAGAGGCGTGTATGGCATCGTCACTTCCGGTCGCGAGGGATTCGGAGAGTGGGTGAGCTCGTATCGTCTGTTGCACAGTTTGGACGGAGTCATCTATTCCTACTACCTGGATGAAGACGAATCCCACAAAGTGAGTGTGAGCACATTCGCGTCCGTCATCGCTATTTATCTCCATCTGAAGGGCTTTCTCATTCAGGTGGAAAAACAATCTGAGAAGAACGATTGCTCTGCTAGAAAATGGCATTGAAATCCTCCAACTGCATTTCGGATCAGTTGGAAAGATTAATATTTTAATTAATGACTTTTCAATTCATATTTCATTTTTCAGGTGCAGCATGTTTAGCAATGAAACCGAAAAGAATCCCAAATGCCTTCTTCTAATCACATTTCTCGTGTTTCATATTTACACTTTTGATTACTCATAGAATACAGTACTGTCAAATTAGTTGGGATAATAGGAAAATGCAGTAACAAAGACACAACTAAAATATTCATTTGTTTAATAGTGTAGTTAATAGTGAATATGACTCCCCTTAGATTTAATTACTTCTTTCACCCTCTCAACCATTGATGCCACTAGCTTTCCCCACATCTCCTTCACTTCAGGGTCGTGGTACCACACTTTCATGACACTTTCTATCATTTTGGTTTTCGTCGTGCAATCCATCTTAGATATGCGCGCTTTAATAATGGCCCACAAATTTTCAATGGAGTTTAGATCGGGTGAATTTCCTGGCCACTCCAATACCTCCAAATGTTGCTGGGTAAAGAAGCTCTTAGCAAGTTTAGAATTGTGGCATGGAGCCAGATCCTATTGAAATACCCCATCGCCGTTAGTAAACAGCTTCTGCAGTGTTGGAGCCATTTTCGTCTCCAGAACGCCTATGTACTTTTTGCTCTCCATCATTCCTTCAATGAGATGAAGTGTCTGTAGCCCGGAAGCTGCACGCGTAAGTTTAGACTTGCAGCAGAAGGTTACGAACAAGTTTAGACTTGCAGCAATTTAGACTCTGCAGCTTAATGGACTTAGCGTTGCTTCGCTTGTCCCAACTAATTCGCACAGTACTGTATTATATATGTATATATTGAATTTCAAATTAATTATGATATTTTTCAATATCATAATTAATTGAATTTTTCAAACATGGTGTGCATGTGTTAAGTATTACTCTTTTATTTGGGGGCGGGATCTGGCTCATGCGGTAGCGCCCTCTACGTCTTGCCTCGATCAGAAAGGAGCCACCATAGCTTGGCCATTGTTGGCCAAGACCATAGTCACGGAAATGCCGCCGTCCGTCGGACGAAACGTTATGTCATGGCTCCGTGTGCAGGAGAGTAATGTATGTTAAAGGGAACGCTGGATGGCCTTGACGGGAGTCTACCATCTGTCTCCCAACAGCTTTTCTGTGGGTTCCTTCCCCCAACCATCTCTGAGCCCTTGGGGTCGTTGTGACCTAACCATTTAGCCCATGGTGTGCAAAAAAAGGTGCTGGTCAGAGGTAAAACAACCGAACTTATTTAAGTAAAGAATATTCTCAAAAATAATTGGTACACTTTTAAAATTGCTTCAGTCATTTATATTTCAGTCTATAGTTTTGTAGTAAAGCCTTCGGGGGAAAAAACGCTTATTTGAATTTTTTTATTGCTGGTCAAGAGTTGTAATCCTCTTTCTTTTGAATTATTAGTGGATGGCCTTGCAAAACCGTGAGTTTAAGCGGCGCCGAATTTGAAGGGGGGTGGTGTGCGGGGAGACTAAATTCTCTTGCAGACAAAGGGATGGGCATTTCGTTCTATCCCGCGCAAAAATAAAAAGCTCTGAACACGAAAGAGGTAGAAAGGAAGATGAGGATGGAAGGGAGGATGACGGTTAGTGATGAGGAGCGGATCTTTTCCTTCCCATCGATGTGACGTCAGCCTTTGAAATGAGAGAAGAAGTGTTGCCAGTGGCTGAGGCGATTGCTTCGATTGGAAGCACCTCATATCGAGAGTATAAAAAATGAATCATTCTTTAGTCAGCGTCATGCAGACAGAATTTCTCTTTGAAAATGCAACGATCCAATTTAAACATCTGATTACTAATTCTGAGAGCTTTTAAAGATACACTACCCCATCATAAATATTCCATCATTCACATTTAGAAGTTTGATTCCCAAACTTCTAAATATGGAATCAAACTTTTAACTATGCATTTAATCAAACTTCTAAAATCAAACTTCTAAACTATGCATTTAATGGGGAAATGTGACTCGAGATAAAGATGAAAATCGAATATATTTAAATCTCGATTTTCCACAGTATTTAAAGAATAATGGACGTTAGAATATTTAACAACATCTCTTTCAATAAAAATTAGTCGTTATTGTAGTAATAATTGTATTCATGTCTGTCTCGGATTAGGTCGATTGATATACGTTGCAACTTAGGACAAATAGAATTAAATATGATAAAATAATTCGACCCCCTGCCAGGAGTCGTCATCCGAGTATGTTGCAGCTTTCTTCGAACTATTGTCTAATATTGAAATCATTACTCAAACTTCCAAAATGCATATTTAGTTTATTAAATAGCTTGAAACAATACTTATTATTCGAATTATATATCCTGTGGAAGTTAAAGAACACGCCGGATGATGGCCTTTATGGACGACATATATTTCTGTGTGTCTGTTTTTTTTCCTTTTCACTGTATACCCTAAATCTACACTCTGACACAGTTCGGACTCGAACCTGGGAACTACAGATGACGCGCTACCTGACGAGTCAACCCTTGCCTCCAGTTATTCGGAGGACCACGTGAATCTCGATCTTCCGTTGCCATTCTCCTCCCATTGCAAGGCCCAGCATCCCATGCTCCTTTCTTCCAAGGAGGCCATTTTCACCACTATTCATCTGGGTCATCATCTCTCTCAGAATTTCTTTTTTTTTTATCAATTTCCTTTTCCGAATCAGTTTGAGAATGAACACGTGTCTCTTGTCCCCACCTGATTGTTTAAATAACCGATTTTGTTTCAGATCTTTCCCGCCAATTTCGACAGCACGAGCGAAGTTCAGCAAATCCTCGAGCAGCCATTCGAAGCCCGATTCGTCCGACTGGAGCCTGTCACGTGGGAAGGACACATCTCGCTCCGATTCGATGTCCTCGGATGCGCAGAAGGTATGCGTATTGCCTCGAAGAGAGATTCCTTTCATTCGTTATACAAATCTCTTTAAAATATTTTTTTAATTACCATCAATCAATATTATTCTAAAGTGAAACATTATTTTCCCAAAGAAAGTTTTATTAAATTGTTAATGCAATATGTTTCATTTACACATTAATGATATATTTGCAAATGAAGTAAAACATTGTTTTGTTCGAAAATTTTAAAAACTACCTTTGCCTTTCTACATGTTCAACTCTCATTATTCAGTATGCATTTCATATTAATAAGGGATTAAACATTATTTATGACACCCATTTTCACTCAACCTGAAGGATTTTCATCGCATGCTGCACTAAATGTATCGAACTCTGGCGATTAAGCCATCATTTGAATTGCCATTTTCCTCAAATATTTACCCCTTCGCAGCTATAAGATCCAAACTTCAAACTGGTCTGCAAAAAAAAAGAAGCAAATTCTGTTGCTATGTTTTTTCAAAAATACTTTCTACCAAATTTCGTCAAAATCATCTGTGCAATTGCAAAAATAATTTCAGCTGAAATCATTCGAAAACGAAAAAAAGAAATCCGTTAACCATCCTCGTAAGATCACTTTCTATTCTGAAAGAATTAACTGACACCTAATTATCGTAAAACCTAAAAAAATAGCGTTTACCTCTTAAAAACACGTGATCTGAGTATGTGATAACGTCTTTTTTTTATTATAATGAGATGGAGCTTACAAAATTCTCTGTTTAAACTTTATGCTTTTAAAATGAAAAGAAAAATTAAAAACCTAACTCTTGGTTTAGGCAAAAGTTTTAGTTGCTAGCAGAGTTTTACAAGAATAATAAATAATGTAAATGCTTAGAAAATTGTTATAATTTTTCATAATTCTTCCTTTTCAAAGAAGAAATTTCCTATAGTTAATTTTATTTCAATAAAATATATTTCATCTACATATCAATAACATATTTTGCAAATTAAATTAAAGAATGTTATGGGAGAAATTATTTTAAAATATATTTGCCTTTATATATATGTTTAAAGAAGGTTTTGTTTTTAAATTAAAATTTAATTTTCATTTCGGTACTTACTAATGAAATATTGCTGATTGTAGTTTTCGAATCCACTATTAGTTCGAATTTCCACCGCCAGAGAATGCCAAATGAATCGGCAATGGACGAACTTCATTCTTTTTGAAAACGAAAACGTTCCCTATTAATTTCCATACAATTTTCTTTTAATTGGAAATTAATTTGGATTAATTTACTCTATATTATTTCTACAACTGCTAAATAAAAAATCCGCATTCTTTAAATTGCGAACATTTTGATCACCTGTAATGAATCTGTTTCAGCCCTGGCCACTTCGACTGCAGCGCCCTCTACCTACGCGAAGAGAGTGCAAGCGACTATGCCTGAAGCAGAAGGTAAGGAGATTTTGCATCTTTTACAAAATGTCGCTGAAGAATCGATAAAATGGAAAAGTAGCTATTATGGTTATTATTTTTGCATTTCTATCTGTGTACATATTTAAGTATATGTGTGTGTGACTATATACAGCTGTTATCGTAATTGAGTCTTGGCACAACAGTTTCAGTTTATTAGAGAATCTTTTTTTTTTGGTATCGTTTGAGTTGTCCAGACAACCATTCATCAAAATAATACCAAGCGAGACAGAATCGAGCTTAAATGACAGATCCTCGTGCAGTTTCTAACTGTAAGGAATTCAGCTCCGTGCCGCAACACTGAAACGGCTATCCGATGTCACTGTTTCATCGTTTCGAAGCGACCCCAAAATTCAAATATCCATTCACCTCACGTCTTAAAATTCAAGCGTTAATTCACCTCACGACCAAACATTCAGATGTCCATTCACCTCGCGACTCAAAGGCAATACCTAGGAGCTAACTAGTCAGACCAAGAGATTTTCGTGACCTCTGCCTCATGTGAAGGTGACGCAGTGCAGAATGACGTGGTCGGTTTCTGCATCACCTTCATCCACCTGGCTGATAAAATTACGAAGGATTCGTCGCGGAAGTGAAATGCGCATTCATAATTTATTTACTTATTTTCTTTAAGATCATTATTAATTTGTCATTGCGAACTATATTTTCTTTGCACTGCAATCCAGACTAATTCGGGGGTGAAAAAAAAAGACTTTTCTGGTTGTACCCTTCAATTTATTAAAAGATAACACTCTTTGATACCATTCTAATACGTAGTATTCATTGCCGTAGGGGCGGGGGTGTCTCAGTCGGTAGCGCGCCAGGCTCGTAATCTGCAGTTCCCAGGTTCGAGTCCCAGCTGGGTCAGCGTTGAGATTTATCTCCACAAAATCCCCCGCCCTGCCCACGGTCAGTAGGTGACACCGATGGGCTTGGAAAGGCCGCCGTCCGTCGGATTGGACGTTAAGACAGGGGTCCGTGTGCAGGAGAGCTATACACATGGCCTTGACGGTAGGCAACCATCTGTCTCCCAACAACTGTTCCAGTGGGTCCCCTCCCCCAACCTTCTCTGAGCCTTCGGAGTCCTTCTGACATGGCCATTTAGCCCATGGTGTGCAAAAAAGTGCTGCTCAGAGGTAAAACAAACCAAGCCCATTGCCAAAGTGTTTAAAATTGAAGCAGAATTTCTTCGCTTTAGATGCAGTTCCACTAACACTCCTTTCCATTAAGATCTTCGCTTCAGAAGCAGTTCCACTAACACCCCTTTCCATTAAGACCTTCGCTTCAGATGCAGTTCCACTAACACTCCTTTCCATTAAGACCTTCGCTTCAGATGCAGTTCCACTAACACTCCTTTCCATTAAGGACTTCGCTTCAGATGCAGTTCCACTAACACCCCTTTCCATTAAGATCTTCGCTTCAGATGCAGTTCCACTAACACCCCTTTCCATTAAGATCTTCGCTTCAGATGCAGTTCCACTAACACTCCTTTCCATTAAGATCTTCGCTTCAGATGCAGTTCCACTAACACTCCTTTCCATTAAGACCTTCGCTTCAGATGCAGTTCCACTAACACTCCTTTCCATTAAGGACTTCGCTTCAGATGCAGTTCCACTAACACCCCTTTCCATTAAGATCTTCGCTTCAGATGCAGTTCCACTAACACCCCTTTCCATTAAGATCTTCGCTTCAGATGCAGTTCCACTAACACCCCTTTCCATTAAGATCTTCGCTTCAGATGCAGTTCCACTAACACTCCTTTCCATTAAGATCTTCGCTTCAGATGCAGTTCCACTAACAGTCCTTTCCATTAAGTTCTTCGCTTCAGATGCAGTTCCACTAACACTCCTTTCCATTAAGTTCTTCGCTTCAGATGCAGTTCCACTAACACTCCTTTCCATTAAGATCTTCGCTTCAGATGCAGTTCCACTAACACCCCTTTCCATTAAGATCTTCGCTTCAGATGCAGTTCCACTAACACCCCTTTCCATTAAGACCTTCGCTTCAGATGCAGTTCCACTAACACCCCTTTCCATTAAGTTCTTCGCTTCAGATGAAGTTCCACTAACACTCCTTTCGATTAAGTTCTTCGCTTCAGATGCAGTTCCACTAACACTCCTTTCCATTAAGTTCTTCGCTTCAGATGCAGTTCCACTAACACTCCTTTCCATTAAGATCTTCGCTTCAGATGCAGTTCCACTAACACTCCTTTCCATTAAGATCTTCGCTTCAGATGCAGTTCCACTAACACTCCTTTCCATTAAGATCTTCGCTTCAGATGCAGTTCCACTAACACTCATTTCCATTAAGATCTTCGCTTCAGATGCAGTTCCATTAACACCCCTTTCCATTAAGTTCTTCGCTTCAGATGCAGTTCCACTAACACCCCTTTCCATTAAGATCTTCGCTTCAGATGCAGTTCCACTAACACTCCTTTCCATTAAGATCTTCGCTTCAGATGCAGTTCCACTAACACTCCTTTCCATTAAGATCTTCGCTTCAGATGCAGTTCCAATAACACCCCTTTCCATTAAGATCTTCGCTTCAGATGCAGTTCCACTAACACCCCTTTCCATTAAGACCTTCGCTTCAGATGCAGTTCCACTAACACCCCTTTCCATTAAGACCTTCGCTTCAGATGCAGTTCCACTAACACCCCTTTCCATTAAGATCTTCGCTTCAGATGCAGTTCCACTAACACCCCTTTCCATTAAGATCTTCGCTTCAGATGCAGTTCCACTAACACTCCTTTCCATTAAGTTCTTCGCTTCAGATGCAGTTCCACTAACACCCCTTTCCATTAAGATCTTCGCTTCAGATGCAGTTCCACTAACACTCCTTTCCATTAAGATCTTCGCTTCAGATGCAGTTCCACTAACACTCCTTTCCATTAAGACCTTCGCTTCAGATGCAGTTCCACTAACACCCCTTTCCATTAAGATCTTCGCTTCAGATGCAGTTCCACTAACACCCCTTTCCATTAAGATCTTCGCTTCAGATGCAGTTCCACTAACACTCCTTTCCATTAAGTTCTTCGCTTCAGATGCAGTTCCACTAACACCCCTTTCCATTAAGATCTTCGCTTCAGATGCAGTTCCACTAACACTCCTTTCCATTAAGATCTTCGCTTCAGATGCAGTTCCACTAACACTCCTTTCCATTAAGATCTTCGCTTCAGATGCAGTTCCACTAACACTCATTTCCATTAAGATCTTCGCTTCAGATGCAGTTCCATTAACACCCCTTTCCATTAAGTTCTTCGCTTCAGATGCAGTTCCACTAACACCCCTTTCCATTAAGATCTTCGCTTCAGATGCAGTTCCACTAACACTCCTTTCCATTAAGATCTTCGCTTCAGATGCAGTTCCACTAACACTCCTTTCCATTAAGATCTTCGCTTCAGATGCAGTTCCAATAACACCCCTTTCCATTAAGATCTTCGCTTCAGATGCAGTTCCACTAACACCCCTTTCCATTAAGACCTTCGCTTCAGATGCAGTTCCACTAACACCCCTTTCCATTAAGACCTTCGCTTCAGATGCAGTTCCACTAACACCCCTTTCCATTAAGATCTTCGCTTCAGATGCAGTTCCACTAACACCCCTTTCCATTAAGATCTTCGCTTCAGATGCAGTTCCACTAACACTCCTTTCCATTAAGATCTTCGCTTCAGATGCAGTTCCACTAACACTCCTTCCCATTAAGATCTTCGCTTCAGATGCAGTTCCACTAACACTCCATTAAGATCTTCGCTTCAGATGCAGTTCCGCTAACACTCCTTTCCATTAAGATCTTCGCTTCAGATGCAGTTCCACTAACACCCCTTTCCATTAAGATCTTCGCTTCAGATGCAGTTCCACTAACACTCCTTACCATTAAGATCTTCGCTTCAGATGCAGTTCCACTAACACTCCTTACCATTAAGATCTTCGCTTCAGATGCAGTTCGACTAACACTCCATTAAGATCTTCGCTTCAGATGCAGTTCCACTAACACTCCTTTCCATTAAGATCTTCGCTTCAGATGCAGTTCCACTAACACTCCTTTCCATTAAGATCTTCGCTTCAGATGCAGTTCCACTAACACTCCTTTCCATTAAGATCTTCGCTTCAGATGCAGTTCCACCAACACTCCTTTCCATTAAGATCTTCGCTTCAGATGCAGTTCCACTAACACTCCTTACCATTAAGATCTTCGCTTCAGATGCAGTTCGACTAACACTCCATTAAGATCTTCGCTTCAGATGCAGTTCCACTAACACTCCTTTCCATTAAGATCTTCGCTTCAGATGCAGTTCCACTAACACTCCTTTCCATTAAGATCTTCGCTTCAGATGCAGTTCCACTAACACTCCTTTCCATTAAGATCTTCGCTTCAGATGCAGTTCCACTAACACTCTTTTCCATTAAGATCTTCGCTTCAGATGCAGTTCCACTAACACCCCTTTCCATTAAGATCTTCGCTTCAGATGCAGTTCCACTAACACTCCTTTCCATTAAGATCTTCGCGTCAGATGCAGTTCCACTAACACTCCTTTCCATTAAGATCTTCGCTTCAGATGCAGTTCCACTAACACTCCTTACCATTAAGATCTTCGCTTCAGATGCAGTTCCACTAACACTCCTTTCCATTAAGATCTTCGCTTCAGATGCAGTTCCACTAACACTCCTTTCCATTAAGATCTTCGCATCAGATGCAGTTCCACTAACACTCCTTTCCATTAAGATCTTCGCTTCAGATGCAGTTCCACTAACACTCCTTTCCATTAAGATCTTCGCTTCAGATGCAGTTCCACCAACACTCCTTTCCATTAAGATCTTCGCTTCAGATGCAGTTCCACCAACACTCCTTTCCATTAAGATCTTCGCTTCAGATGCAGTTCCACTAACACTCCTTTCCATTAAGATCTTCGCTTCAGATGCAGTTCCACTAACACTCCTTTCCATTAAGATCTTCGCTTCAGATGCAGTTCCACTAACACCCCTTTCCATTAAGATCTTCGCTTCAGATGCAGTTCCACTAACACTCCTTTCCATTAAGATCTTCGCTTCAGATGCAGTTCCACTAACACTCCTTTCCATTAAGATCTTCGCTTCAGATGCAGTTCCACTAACACTCCTTTCCATTAAGATCTTCGCTTCAGATGCAGTTCCACTAACACTCCTTTCCATTAAGATCTTCGCTTCAGATGCAGTTCCACTAACACTCCTTTCCATTAAGATCCACTATCCAACAACAATCGACTGCACTTTTCGTTTCTTTTTTACTGAGGGGAAAAATAAAAAAAATTAAAATAATAAAATTGAATTTTAAAAAAACTCTTGCCCCTTTCGCCCAATGGTCGAGCTTAGATAGCATCCCATTGAGTGTGATTAATGGGGACAGACAGGGAAAGAGAAATCACGAAACTTCAATAAAATGGGTTTGAAACTTGTGATGACATATTCTTGATGTGTTTAATCAAAACATTTGTGTATGCGCTTTGGCCCATTTGTTTGTTCTTACAATTTTTGTACCAATTTTCTGCCTCCTGCTATTTTTATCGCTGGAAGCAGCCACAGCAGCCTCTTACCATGATTAGTATTTGAGTCAGATATTAATGCTTCCAGTTAATTTGTTACTGGTATAGTTCCAATTCCGGTATAACCAGACTTAAAATGTGCTAACACCACGCCATATTTCAAATCATGAAACAATCCTGTAAACATGGGCGTCCGCAGAAAATTTTCCAGGGAGGGGGGGGGGGGGGGGGGGGCAAAGCTTAGAGATAAATAATTACATTAATAAATTTTTATTTAATTATGTAATTTTAGGGGGGGTTTTCACTATTAGATTATAGAATACAGTATTGCATCAATACAAAAACACATACATAATGTATATAAATTAATTACGTTTAAATTGTTACGATTATAATTTGTGGAAATTTTTACTCGATCCCGGGGGGCAAGTGCCCCGTTCCCCCCCCCCCCCCCCCCCCCCCCCCCCCCTCTGCGGACGCCCATGCCTATAAATATACATTTCATATCGTTGCTTTGTGCAAAAGCCATTAAGGTGCAATATTGGTACAGTCTCTCAAAAAAGTATCCGAACACTAGGGTTGATTACAGAATTCAGAAAAAATATCTGGCAACGATTTTTTTTTAGAAATTAATGATCTGGCAACCTTCGTGTCGTGACACGAAGGTTGCCAGATCACTAATCTCTAAAAAACTTCGTTGCCAGATATTTTTTCTGAATTCTGTAATCAACCCTAGGGTTCGGATACTTTTTTGAGCGACTGTACATGCATGAATTGGGTTCAGTCTTAAACTGTGAATATCTTTGTATAAAAGTGAAGATGCCAGATTCACATGATGGTGAAGGGTTCTGTTGATTTTCCCTCTCCAGTGTGCAAAGATCCGATGGGCTTGGAGAACGGACTCCTCAGCGACAGCCAGCTGTCTGCTTCGTCTTCCTATGACGACGAATCTCTCAGTCCAGAGCATGGGAGGCTCGGGAGCAACAGCGCGTGGGCAGTTGCAGATCTCGACGACGAACAGTACTTTCAGGTATGGCACCGTACTGCTTGATCGTTCCCATTGCCCTCTTAACCAAACAGATAACAGATTTTTTTCTTTTTACGATAATTAGAATCGGTGTCAGAGTGTTGGATGTTCATAATGAAAATGATTTGAATTTTCAGGTTGATTTCCTGGAGCCTCGCCACGTGACCTCCGTGATCACCCGAGGCAGGCCGGGCGTCCCCCAGTGGGTGTCGGCCTACATCGTCGCCTATAGCAACGACGCCAAAGTGTGGAACAAAGTGCACAATCACGTGGGACAGATTCAGGTAAATCAGGAAAATAATGGCATCACAAGTCGTGTGTTTCAATTCGCAAGAATTCTGATATAAAATGCTACAGATGTGTTATAATTTTCTAATAACTTGAAATGGAATGGCAAAATACATTTCATTTTAAAAAAAAATAAAATTACAACGAAAGATAAAAATAAGAAAAAAAAAGATTCAATGCATGCAAAAGTGTATCTGCTATACTAATGACCATTTATATTTCCTTTTAATTAATTTTTTTCAAACGCAAACCTTAGGTGGTTTACAATCTGAATTTTGAAGAAATGAAAAAATAAATTTTCTCTCCCCATACCTCTCCCCCTCCCCGTAAACCTTAATTAGCATAAAGGAAAAGTACTGATTATTGGTATAATCCCTCTGCCACCTTTTCGAAATCTAGTAGCGATCGTGAAAATATTTCCTTTAATAGAAATATTTTTAAAGATACTTGAAACGTTTCTTAATTCCTGCGCAGGAGTTCGCTGCTAATTATGACGAAGACACTCCGGTGACCAATCAACTGCCTGCCACCCTCCGCACTCGATATTTGAGGATCCAACCCACCAAGTGGAAGAACTGGATCAGTCTCCAAGCAGAGGTCCTCGGCTGCTTCCATCCATACCGTAAGATATTAAACTCTATTCACTTAAACTCATTCTCAATCATTTTTTAACTGAGTACGTTATATGCCGATGTACAGTCGCTCCAAAAAATATCCGAACACTATTGTTGATTACAGAATTCAGAGAAAATATCTGGCAAAGATTTTTTTAGAAATTAGTGATCTGGCAGTCACGTGACACGAAGGTTGCCAGATCACTAATTTCTAAAAAAAATTTTTTTTGTTGCCAGATATTTTTTTTGAATTCTGTAATCAACTATAATGTTCGGATATTTTTTTGAGCGACTGTACGTTTTGATATCGTTTTGGTGATCGTGATTTTCAGTTTTCGCAGAAGCTTTTTCATTATTGATGAAATTAAATATATTTCTAACTGCTGGATAATGTAAATTTACGTTTGTTTGTTTTTTTTTGGGGGGGGGGGTTGAAATTAATTTTGAGATGTAGCTATAAATAAATTTCGAATGTTTAAGTCAATTGAAATATAACGTTATGATTTTCAAGCGAACAATAAAATTCGGAGAGTGAATTTATTTTGCAAGTATAAGGTAAAGCCGTCAACAAATGAATTTAAGAAAAATTCGTGTGCAATAACAAGAAAGGTGCAATCACTATCGAGACCAACCATAAGACAATTAGCCAAGATGTCAGCTTCTATTGCAACAAAATATATAAATATGTAAAGGTCGTTCAAATCAAAAGTGAAGAAGTCTGAAATAAATCCCAAAAGATTTCTATATCGCTGGATATTATCCATGCCTATTAAAACATTTGTGACGTCACATCCCTCCCCCCTTCCTGTATAAACTTTGTCTGTTGCAACTTCCTTCCTTTCATGACGCTTTTTAGAGGTTCTGGAATGTGTTAATCGAATAGGAAATATGTCAGGACTTGAGCGAGGATATTCCAGGCATTCTCAACTATATTCCATTTCAATGTGTCGTCCCTATACAACTCTCGTGCAGTCAACTGTTGGACATACTTTTATTCGCCATTCAACGCAGCAAATCTGAGGCAGACGTCTGCACGGGTGTAAAATTCGCCAACCTGTCATTTCGCCTTAGTAAGGGCGAAAGTAGTTAAGGGACTAATTCATCGTCGTCCGGCGGCTACGACATTTGGCCCAGCCCATTGCATCCGCAGCGGAGGAGCTCATCACATTCTGGCGCTGTCCAACGGTATCGGCGCGAGGACATCACAGGGGGGATGAAAATAGGAGGAGATTTCCTGAAACTGATTGGTTGTACTACAAAAGCATATATTGAGTATATACTGTCGAATGCTCTAAGAATACAAGTTTCAAATTTTTTCCAATTTATGAGTCTTGACCAGTTTTAAAACTTTATTTATTCAAGTAAATAGGTACCGTTCACTCTAATTTTGAATCAATTCAAGTAAAGACACATTTCCCATTACAACAGTCATCAAAGATTCCTGATATTATTTGTAAACTAAAATAATCAGCTTTAATGTAACACTAGCTAATATAAAAATAAATTCCTGATGAATTAACTATTTGCACAATATGTTGAAAAGAAATTGTTTAATTAGACGTAGGTAGCATTAAAGATAGTCGGGTTTATTTTTTTTTCTTTTCCTGATCAAGACTGCCATTTTCTGTTAGATCTTGTTTTATGCTGCTACAAAGAACACCGTTATTCCCGCTTCTTACTAATTTTTCCTCCTTTAGAATGCCGAGATCCAATGGGATTAGAGAACGGCCTCGTTGCCAACGCTCAACTGACCGCTTCTTCAGTGTACGACCTTTCCGTGGCATCTGCCAACGGCAGGCTTGGCACCACCACCGCCTGGGCTGCCGCCACTCTAGACAAGAACCAATACTTGCAAGTAAGCCTCTTGTCTTCTCATTCCGTTTCTTTACCATTACATTAACTCTAATGAATTTCTGATATTGAATGATATTTATTACGAGATGAACTTTACTTCTACACAAGAGTGATTTCAGTTTCAAAACTCAACTTCCGATTTCTTCCTCACTTAAGAGATCATCATCATCTTACCTCAATTTCATTTTCATCGACTGCCAGTTTCTCCTTTGAGGTGCTGCATCAATGGCTCGATCGCAATCTGATGTCTCCAAGTCGGAGTCCCTTACTCTGCTATACGGTTGAGATTGATCTCCGTTAACCCCCGTCTCGGTGAGAAAGGGGACGACGATGGGCTTTGAGGCACGATGTCTTTCGGATACGATGTTTGAAACGTAACGCAGAAGAGCCCTACACTGTTCATGTTAAAGCACACGCTGAATAGACTTGACCAGAGGCTTCCATCTGTCCCTTAACACCCGCCACCCACTGGATCTCTCTCCCCGTCTACTTCTTAGTTCCTGCGCCAGCGTTGAGATTAATCCCCACAACCCCCCCCCCAGCCCTCTGTCAGTAGGGGACACCGATGGGCTTGGAAAGACCGCCGTCCGTCAGATGGGACGTTGAGCCGTGGCCCCTTTTCGGGAGAGCTATACCCTGTGCACGTTAAAGAACACGCTGGATGGCCTTGACGGGAGGCTACCATCTGTCTCTTAACCAGGAGCGGTCATAAATCTTAATCCTCGAGGGGGCCATTTAGGGATAGAGACGGATTTTGCACTGAAACGTGTCATTTCTAGAGTACAAAATCCTTCTTATGTCCTTAATATATTTGCCTTCATATGGGGTACTTAAAGCGTCAGGGGTTTGCCTTCTTATAAAAGAAATTAGCAGGCTGCTGAAATGAAAGAAATTAAACACTTGCGGGTCTCTTGCGGGTCTCTTGGGGGACCGTGGATTCCGTGGCCCCCTCCTCTGACCGCCACGGTGTCCAGTGGATTCCCAACCTTATCTGAGCTCTCAGGGTCCTTGTGACCTGTCCACTCAGTCCATTGTGTGCAGAAAAGTGCTGCTCAGAGGTAAAACAACTCAGCACAAAATTATAATGGCTATAACTCTGGCGGTTGAATATGAAAATGAAAATTCGAGAAATAATCATTCACGAAAAATATCACAACCGAATGGAATTTCTTTTTTCAGTTTCGACTTCTGATCAGACCAGCAAAACTTATCTTCAAGTTACAGCAGAACAAATTTGCAACTTGGATTAATCGAATGGGACTTGTTCTCATGATTAAAGATCAGTGGCCTATCCAGAAACTTCGTATGGGGAGACAGTGGCACTTATTTTAAGTTTCATTTGACGTAATTCAGTCTCTGTTTTCCGAGGTCTGACTTAGAAAATATATGATGCTGAATCTTAAGCTAGGGGGGGGGGGGGGTTACACTCTACACCTTTGGTACAGTCGCTCAAAAAAATATCCGAACACTATGGTTGATTACAGAATTCAGAAAAACATATCTGGCAGCGACTTTTTTAGAAATTAGTGATCTGGCAACCTTCTTGTCACGTGATTACAGAATTCAGGAAAAATATCTGGAGCGTGTACAGCAACTGTACACGCTCCAGTTACCGTTCACAGCAAACTGGAGCGTGTGCAGTTACTGCACACGCTCCAGTTTGATGTGAACGGTAACTGCACACGCTCAATATTTCCGTGAGTGAGCCCACACGATCCAGGTCTTTGTGAGCTCACACGATCCAATGTGCTGTGAACATTAACCGCAACCGCTCCAGTTTACTGTGAACGGTAACTGCACACGCTCCATATTCATTGCATTATATATTCATACGCATTATATATATTAAAAAATATCCGAACACTATGGTTGATTACAGAATTCAGAAAAAATATTTGGTAACGATTTTTTTAAAAAATTAGTGATCTGGCAACTTTCGTGTCACGTGACACACCTGCCCACTGGATCTCTCTCCCCGTCGACTGTACACTCTTAAAATGAATATAAATATTGATGCATAATCTAGCATTGGCATGTAAGGCTTACTTTACATAGATAAATATGATCTAGGGCTGAATTTTCAGAACTTTTATTACAAATAACATTTAAAATTCGAAATTAATATTCGTTCCTTCATGATTTACTACAGATCGATTTTCTGGAGCGTTTCAATCTGACCGGGGTCGTGACCAAAGGGAGGAAGAACGTGCCCCAGTGGGTGACTGCATTCGAAGTGGCTCACAGTGAAGATGGAATCCACTGGAACAAAATGGAAAATGAGTTTGGAGTTGTGATGGTAAGTCACCTTCAAAGAATCCGATCTATTTTTCATTGTGTGTATAACAGATGTCTATCTGTGCATCCAATTGTTTGCAAATATCTTCTTGCGAGGAACCATTAGAAACCATTAGAAACCAGAATCCTTATGGTGATGTACTGATCTTGCAAACTTCAATTACATTTGCGAGAAAATGAATTAATTTCTGAGTCCTCTATTTTTCCTTGTGCAATTGGATAATCGTTATGAAGTGCTAAATGAGATATATATTTAATTGAAAGCATCGCGTACATTTCAAGGTTTATTTGCCATTTTCCTTCTTTCTGATAGGAATTTCCCGGCAACACAGACCAGGATTCTGCAGTCACCAATCTGTTTCCAGAAGCAGTTAATACCCGATTCCTTCGCATCCTCCCCACCAAGTGGAAGAATTGGATCAGTCTGAGAGTAGAGGTTCTCGGATGTTATCATCCACAAGGTATTTATTCGCATTCAGAAAATGCTCCTGTCTTTCAAACGCACTTCTTAATGGGGAGGGGCAGTTAACACCGAAATGCGCCCTCTGTATTCCCATACATTCATTTGGAGTGTTCAATTCCTTCAGGGACAGATGAAAGAGGAAACTGTTTCTTTAGTGCCCCAGAGAGGTGACCTTTCTCCTCCCACCAAACCCCTCAATGAGAAATAAAGCGAAGTTCTTAAAATAAATGTAGAAAAGAGATCAAAAGTTGTACGAACGACGCATGAAATTAGGATTCCTTTCATGATAGAGGATTTTCAATATGAGAAAAAAATGTAAATCTTACCCATGAATATTTACACTTGACAGAGATCTATTTCGATCAAGTAGTAGCATCAATGAGAGTTCTGCGCCAGTAAATGTTCAATAACATCGGTATTGTTGAGAAATTTACTCTTGGACGCACACTACAGTGATGTCTATTTCAACTTCAGATTAGACATGACTGTAGTGTCTTCCGATTTGTTTTCAATTCAAAGTTTCGTAAATGGTATTGCCTGCTTCACCATACACATCTGTGATTCTATAATTTCCAAAAGCATAAGTTTGGCCCATTTACTGGCCCAGAACTCTCATTTTATGCTACTACTCGATCATTTAATATTTCATTGAAAGTGTTAAAGAGTTTTTTTCCATTTCTAATATGGTGATGAATCTTGATAAAAATTCTTACGTTTTAAACGATTCAAATGCAGAAACCTTTTTCATCGTCATCACTCTTCATGACGTCATCTTTAAATTATTTTTATCCCTCTTAGCAATTAGCGCCACCTGGTTCAGTGGTTGGCGCATTTTAATGCTAAGCAAGTACCACTGCCTACACGTGCACATCAATAAAAATTAATGTAAGAAAACGTAATTCGCATATATTATTAGCTATTGTTTGCATCCAGAAAAAATATATTTCTATTTTCTACTTCTATAAATTAAAAGTCAAATATAATTCAGGATATTTAGGACGGTATCTATTATGTGTAAATTATTATTCCTTTGTTCTTACGTAAAATATTCCAATATCCTGGATGACCTTCTGTTCGTAGGTTATTTGCGTTGTAACAATATACATTCCTATCCAGCCGCCCTACCCACGGTCAGTAGGGGACACCGATGGGCTTGGAAAGGCCGCCGTCCGTCGGATGGGACGTTAAGCCGTGGCCCCGTGTGCGGGAGAGCCATACCCTGTGCACGTTAAAGAACACGCTGGATGGCCTTGACGGGAGGCTACCATCTGTCTCCCAACAGCTGTTCCAGTGAGTCCCCTCCCCCAACCTTCTCTGAGCCTTCGGGGTCCATGTGACCTGGCCATTTATCCCATGGTGTGCAAAAAAGTGCCGCTCAGAGGTAAAACAACCCAACCCATTCCTATTCAGATAAAATAAAAGTGTTTGTATTTTGTATAAATTATAATTTAATTTGACTCTCGTAGCTTATGGCTGGATGAGGATTTTATGTGTGAATCCAGAACAGACAAATAAAGCTTCAGTTATTTTTGTGTGGTGAAGTGCCTTTGTCTGTCTGTCAGGCTAGAGGCCTTTTTAAATATTTTTTTAGTTCGGGTTTTGTATATTATTTTGGATTTCACCAAAAAGGCATATGCTACGTGGGAGGCCTCTCCCAGCATCTGGAGAGTAATTGAAGTAGCAGTGCCCGGAGGGACGGAGGTCACCCAAACGCTCCCGTCCGCTGGCAAGCGAGCCGGTGGCTAACGACCTTGCCAGATGGCCGGAGCAGAGAGAGAAAGAGAGAAAGGGTTGGCAACGAGGAGAAAGAGAGCCAGTCGTAGGACTAACGCGTAAAGACGTAAAATTGTAAAGCTGGGAAATGCCGACTGGTAATAACGGCATTGGGCTCTGTGAATACAGTTGAACAGGCATAGTAAGCTGGTGTTGTTGTAATGCTATGTAATTGATCATATGTCCTTGTTCTAGCAAGCATGTTTGGAAGGTTCAATAAATAATTGTTTTTTTAAGTAAAGTCTGAAGTTGAACCAATTTATTGGGGAGGAACCTCAGCATTGAGTTCCAGCAATTGTGGTAAAACCGTTGATTTTATCTGAAAAACTCTTTCACCCGTCGCGTATTGCGATCGAACCGAGGGGACATTCCTAAGTGGTCCCAATAGACAAACGAACGAAGAAGTAACATCACACTGTCATTTTAAAATTATTAGAATTTATGAAAGGTAACGAAAGGCGATTTGGATATGTTCCTTTCGGCTTTATAAATCATCAAAATATTTGAGTTAACTATTTAAATAGTTTCTGAAGCAAATAGTTGAAATAACCACAACTTGAGGGTATGAAAGTTTTTGTGTTTCATCCTGCGTTAGATGACATCAATTTGTGGGTTTAGAACATCTTGCAGTGCTCAGTATTGCATTGCAGCAGACTTTATAGGTACAGTCGCTCAAAAAATTATCCGAACACTATGGTTGATTACAGAATTCAGAAAAAAATATCTGGCAATGATTTTTTAAGAAATTAGTGATCTGGCAACCTTCGTGTGATGTGACACGAAGGTTGCCAGATCACTAATCTCTAAAAAAATCGTTGCCAGATATTTTTTTCTGAATTCTTCAATCAACCATAGTGTTCGGATACTTTTTTAAGCGACTGTACGTATCCTTCTTGAGGATGATGCATGTGTGCGTGCTTGATAAAGTATGCTGATTACTGAGCAATCACGATTTGTTAGATTGCATTATGGGATCATAACGAATTAAATTTCCGAAGTGATAGGTGAAGTATTGATAATTTTATTTTATCTTTTCAGTGTGTAAAGAACCAATGGGTCTTGAGAATGGTCTTTTGGCAGACGTCCAACTGTCTGCTTCGTCTGCTTACGACGATTCCTTGATTCCCGAGAATGCCAGATTAGGAGACGAGACAGCCTGGGCTGCGGCCATCTTGGATGACAAACAATACCTGCAGGTGAAATGATCTCATTGGATCTCGGAGCGTTTAATCCTCCTTCATGTCCTCAGTGGTCCCTCGATTCCTAGGAGAGTTTCCTTCATCTATAGATAACGAAAATTTAAAGCATTTCTGCTCTTTGCGATTGAAAAGTCGCGAATTAATTCGTCATCCGGGTTAGCATTCTCGTCAATGTTCTTATAAAGCAGTTGTACTCAGCTCAAAGTTGCGAACGAAAGCTCTTCTGCAAAAGTGTTGAAAGCGCGAAAATAATCCGATCATCGATAGAAATCGATGGCGTGATGTTTCACTACGCATGTGCAGTAAACAAAATGTCTCGTCTGTCGACTGTGTCCACCTCGTTCACTAACCTGCGAGGTCTCGTGCTTCAAACAACGGTTTTGACTCCTTTTTTTTATCTTAATGAATAATTGGGTCATACTCTCAATTTAATGCCTGACCTCGTTGCAACGACCCTGAATTAAGCGACAGAATGAGATCCAAGTACTGCTATGGCCTTCTAAGAGGATGACTCATTCCTCAAGACAATTTTGGCGCCATATTTAGTCGCATGATAGGCACGAAAGTATGAGGGTGCACGAAATCTGAGGTTCTGAACTTGGGTTTAATCTACTTTTAACATGATTATTTTTCATTTTTATTTATTTATTATTATTTTTCAAAGGGGCTTCTTTATAATTTTCGCTTAGGAATCCTCAAACATACTACGCCACTGTTTCATTATCCTCTTAGGAGTATAAAATACAGAGTTATTAAGTGTACAGTCGCTCAAAAAAGTATCCGAACACTATGGTTGATTGCAGAATTCAGAAAAAAATATCTGGCAGAGTTTTTTTAGAAATTAGTGATCTGGCAATCTTCGTGTCACGTGACACGAAGATTGCCAGATCTTCGTGTCACGTGTTCCTGTAATCAACCATAGTGTTCGGATACTTTTTTGAGCGACTGTACCTTACTGAAGTATACTTATGCAATTTGATTTGTTTTCCAGTGAAGCTGTAATTCCTCCTGCAGCAGCTCGTGCAAAGTGTTCACCCTATTATCAACTGATGATTCAAATCCCCACATATTAAATTTGCGTTTCGTATTTTTATTGTCCTTCGTCTTTCAGATCGACTTTCTGGCTCCTCGCAATATAACGGGGGTGGTGACGAAAGGCAGACAAGATTCCCCCCAGTGGGTCAAGGCTTTCAAGCTGAGGGTGAGCGACGACGCAGACACGTGGACGCCCATCGTAAATGACGTCGGAGACGAAATAGTAGGTTGACCTTTTTTTTTTTATATTCAATGACGTCATTGTTTCAGTGATTTTATAAGTAGTCGAAAATTTCAGCAACAACAAAATAAATATTTTCTCTCTTTATTAGGGTAAGTTCAGATAGTTCTGCTGATTCTCTTTATCAGTAGTTCGATTATGTTTATATTTTGCTCTTAGTTATTTATGTTTCGTTCATACCTGGCCTAGTGATTAGCGCACTCTGACTACTAAACGAGCCCAATAGGGCTTCTAGATTACCTTCGTCTTTTGTGTAGAGAGTACCTTCTTCCCCTTTTTTTTTTGGGGGGGGGGGTAGGCTCGTAATCTGCAGTTCCCAGGTTCGAGTCCAAGCTGGGTCAGCATTGAAATTTATTTCCGCAAAACTACCCCCCCCCCCCCTGCCCACTGTCAGTAGGGACACCGATAGGCTTGGAAAGGCCGCCGTCCGTCGGATGGGACGTTAACCCAACCTTCTCTGAGCCTTCGGGGTCCTTGTGACCTGGCCATTTAGCCAATTGTATGCAAAAAAGTGCCGCTCAGAGGTAAACCAACCCAACCCATACCTGGCCTAGTGATTAGCATACTCTGACTACTAAACGAGCCCAACAGAGATTGTAGATTATCTTCGCTTTTGTGTAGAGAGTACCTTCTTTCCTTTTTTTAAATATTTAAAGGATAATAATTTTTTTTTACCTGACACGAAAGCTACATGACGATTTTTAATTTCCCTTTCCACAACTCTGATTTTAGAGTCTGAACATGCCATTTCCTCTTTCGTGAAGTGAAGAGAATCTCTCTCATTCACAACTGCTGAAGGTCACGAATCACTTCGAACAGCAGGTTCTCCACATACAATTGCACGAGCGAGTGTCGTCCTCGGGCAAGTTTCCAGCCCAGTGGGCTTCGTGAAGGAGAATAAGCTCGCTGTTGCTTTTCATCTGGCAACCTTTCGTTTCACTGAAGACGTAATTGCCCTCTTTTTGTGAGTTTCTAATCAAGAGCATCTAAAACTCTTTCATTTTTTATCACATAATCTCTTATCAAAAATTGTTCAGACAGAAATGTTAGCGGAAGTTGAATTACTAAATTATGTTGAAGTATTTTAACTCCATATTTTTTCATCTCCAATATCTCGACATGAATAATGGAAATATTCAATAAATATTCAAAGAAATAATGACTGCGAATGAAACTTTGATGAATTTTTGTCGCATCTATTGTAAGGATGTCATCTACTGTTTTAACCCCCAAGAGGAAAGTTGGTCAGACATACAAAATGTTTGCCAAAAGTATGGCAACACTTTCACATTAGGTGGATCCTGATTAGCAAATTTTTGTTTTAACCCAGCAAAGACGAAGAGTATTTGCTTCGGCAGTACAGTCGCTCAAAAAAGTATCCGAACACTATGGTTGATTACAGAATTCAGAAAAAATATCTGGCTACGATTTTTTTTAGAAATTAGTGGTCTGGCAACCTTCGTGTCACGTGATTACAGAATTCATGAAAAATATCTGGAGCGTGTACAGCAACTGTACACGCTCCAGTTACCGTTCACAGCAAACTGGAGCGTGTGCAGTAACTGCACACGCTCAATATTTCCGTGAGTGAGCCCACACGATCTAGTATCAAAATAATATGACCGCCTACAGTCGCTCAAAAAAGTATCCGAACACTATGGTTGATTACAGAATTCAGAAGAAATATCTGGCAACGATTTTTTTGGAAATTAGTGATCTGGCAACCTTCGTGTCACGTGACACGAAGGTTGCCAGATCACTAATCTCTAAAAAAAAACGTTGTGAGATATTTTTTTCTGAATTCTGTAATCAACCCTAGTGTTCGGATACTTTTTGAGCGACTGTACACACACTGAATGCAGAGAAGATGAGCATGGCCCCTGTGCAACCATCAGAAACAAAATCGTGAATCTTTACGCATTTTTAGCCTTCCCAAAGGGCGAGCGGATAACGCGCTTGGCTACTGATCAAAGGGACTTGGGTTCGAGTCCCAGTAAGGCATGGATGTACGTGTTATCTTTCTGGTGAGGTCTCGCCTTAATCACAGACCTTCTACTATGGCGTATTAAACTGGCAGGCTCCTGTCAGATCTCTTCTGTGGCAAGCAGCTGCTTGAAGGATCATTACTTTTCTTACTTTTCAATATGAATATTTGTTGTATTCATCTGACAAATATTGTTTTTGTTTTTTGCTGCCAAAAGACTGGTCCGCATTTTAATTTTTTATTTCCAGGAATTCCCAGCCAATAAGGACCAGCAGTCTGCTGTGACCAATTTACTCCCTGAAGAAGTGATCACCCGCTATCTTCGCATCATCCCTACCGAATGGGAAGGATGGATCAGTCTTCAAGTGGAAGTGCTCGGCTGCTATCATCCAGAAGGTAAATAAATCGTCTGCTAATAACATCGGGGTGATTTATTGGAAGTTTTGAAGTTCGTTTCCCTTATTAGCTGCGCTGAATTTCGAATGGTGGGTTGGAGATTGCAAATATATTTCCAAATTAACCGATTCGTTATCGCCAATTAAAATTGCTTACCAATCGATCCGTTAATCAAAACTTAGCATTCAATTAATGGTAGAGAAAATTGAAATAAAATTAAGTTATAGGTAATGAAGCTGATTGGAAAAAAAAAGACGAAGACACGTCACCCATTCACGTGCACAATCATCAAAGGGGGAAAAGGGATTCACCGAGTAAAGGTCTCAGATCTATCTCTAACACTAGTAAGTGATTGTATGTGTGTGGATTGGGTGAGGTTCTTTCATTTTTACGCAGACCGTGCTTTTCGGTTCTTATCGTGTATATGAAGAGTCTGAAGAAGCTGTTTCGAGCAAAGGCTAATCGGTGATCAAGATTGGTGGATGGCCCCTTTAGGAACTTTTAACGCGAAGCAACCGTCTGCTTCAATTGCCTTCCTGAAAAATCGGATCTCATTTCTCACATCTGGAATTGCGAAATATTTCAGAAGAAACTGAAGAGGCGAAATTAAGATTCCTCTTCTGCAAGTCTTTGGAATACCATCTGTGGTTCTTTTGGAACCGAAATACAATTTTAAAAATAGAGTTAAGAAATCTTCGGCCTATTTAAAACAGAAAAATCATTTCTCATCAGAATGCCACTGAAGTTCTATAAATCGAAATGATTAACAAACTCTTATAAAGAGGTCCATTTGGAGAATGTTTTAGTTTTGAAAAATACTTCTTTACTACCAAAATATTTTTTCTTTTGTTTCTTTAATGAAATAATTTCTGGTTTTGAGCAAAATAGATTTTTCTTGGGAGCATCAGAAATGCGAAAATGGATGTCAGTCATGAAATCTTCATTAAAAAAATTGGTTTGCTTTTGCATTTATAAAACTGAGAACTATTTATAGAAGGAATATTTTTTCTGCGTTTAGCTTCTATCAAGCTACATTCATTAGGAATCCGAGTGGTTAGCACGCTTGGCTACTGATCTAAGGGACCTGGGTTCGAGCCCCGTATTAGGCATGGCTGTTTGTGTCGTTTTTCTGCTGAGTAGGAGATCTGAGAGGATGGCAGGACGCCATCCTCTCAGATCTCCTACTGTGGCATATAAACTGACAGGCTCCTGTCAGACCTCTGTGGCAAGCAGCTGCTTGAGGGGGCATTTATTTTTTATTTATAATCAAATGTATTTTATGAGGTATGAAAGCCAAAAGTGGAAGGAAGCAAAAGGAATTTATTTCCACTGAGAATAAAGAACCAATAAATTATGAGAGATATTCCTTTTAATAAAATAGGAGCCAAGTTAGAGAAATCTGCTAATTTATTTTTCTATTTTTTTTTGAGCTATCATTTCACAAAATCCATTGGTCAGAGAAAAGGAAATAACTGAGGTCTGGTACATGAGAGATGCAACAGATGGAACAAATTGCATTAAAAGCAAAAATAGTCAAATTATATCCTGTCATTTTTTTTATTTTTTCGTTGATTTGATATGGAATTAACAAAATCCATTTCTTCCATTTCCTCGTTTGTCATCTGCCCAGACGAATACCAAATGTCTTTGTATTCGTCTGGCAACACTGATTTCACCAGACCGACCAGAAGAGAAAATACTTTTAATCTTTGAAACATCTCCATGCCTAGAATAAAATTAAAAGTATTTGACCTACCAGTTTCGATCATTGAATGTTTATTTCTTAAGCAAATCAAAATTACAAAATCTCATTTTCTTTTTCTTTCCCCCGCAGTCTGCCAGGAGCCCATGGGTCTGCAGAACGGACTGATCTCGGACGTCCAACTGTCAGCCTCGTCTTCGTACGACTCCAACCTCACTCCTGATGACGCAAGACTCGGAAGTGACACGGCATGGGCCTCCGAGAAATTGGATGACAGACAGTATTTGCAGGTGCTTGTGCAATTATAATGGATATCATATATCCGGGAGGAAATCGACTAATAAGAAAAATAACACAATTTCATGTTTAATGCAGCTTACGGTACAACACCAACTCATCAAGTTTGTTGTTCGAAGGGGTTGCACGCGAGCGGAAGTTGTTTTTCCAAAATGGCGCCGTTCACGGTGCAGTAGAAAATGGAGGGCTGTTATTGGTGATGAGAGAGTGCCCGGTTAACAATCATTTGGTTACAAATGCTATCGGCTTGGTCAGATATTTTCTTACATCTCTCGCTTAATTAATTTTTTAAAACATTGATAAAAAATAACAACATAACGAGTTCGCACACCTCAACTTAAAAATTTCGAATTTGTTTTCATCGTTTGGATCAATTTGATTCTGTGAATCATCCCTTTCAGACGGAGCAAGATGGACTAGAAAGTGCGGAATCAGATGTACAGTCGCTCAAAAAAGTATCCGAACACACATAGTTGATTACAGAATTCAGAAAAAATATCTAGCAACGAATTTTTCTTTAGAAATTAGTGATCTGACAACCTTTGTGTCACGTGACACGAAGGTTGCAAGATCGCTAATTTCTTCAAAAATCGTTGCCAGATATTTTTTCTGGATTCTATAATCAACCATAGCGTTTGTATACTTTTTTGAGCGACTGTACGTTTAGTATGAACTTTACATAAAATTTTACTGCAACGATTCTGATTGGAATAACAATTTTCAAAAATCATTAATGTACATTACACTGTAGGTGGGGGCGGCTCAGTCGGTAGCACGCCAGGTTCGTAATCTGTGGTTCCCAGGTTCGAGTCCCAGCTGGGTCAGCGTTGAGATTTATCTGTGCAAAACTCTCTGCCCTTCCCAAGGTCAGTAGGGGACACCGATGGTCTTGAGAAGGCCGCTGTCCGTCGGATAGGACGTTAAACGATGGCCCCATGTGCGGGAGAGCCATACCCTGTGCACGTTAAAGAACACACTGGATGGCCTTGACGGGAGGCTACCATCTGTCTCCCAACAGCTGTTCCAGTGGGTCCCCTCCCCCAACTTCTCTAAGCCTTCGGAGTCCATGTGACCTGGCCATTTAACCCATGGTGTGCAAAAAAGTGCCTCTCAGAGGTAAAACAACCCACAACAACAACGCACAACTGTATTTATAGGGAAGTTCTATGTGCATATAAAAGGAATATTTTGTATTGCCTAGCAAAAAATATCATTCCGTTAGTCACAAGATTGACAAACCTCAAATGTTCTATTGGACACGTGATTTACAATAGCATGGGGGGGGGGAATAAATGACTGTTTTAAATTTTAAAATAATTTCAACAGATGACGTCTTATGTTAATGAACAAAACTTTAATTCTATTGTTGATTCATAGGAAAGGCGGTGGGGTGGGGGGGGGGAGTGAATATCCTTTAACACTCTGTTGCTGATCAGCCTTTCCACAATATTATATAATGTGTGAATCGGAAATCCCTCAACACTTTAAGGGAGGAAACAACAGAGAAATGTTTTACGTCAATCGTCAGGCCTAAATCTGAAATTTATCTTCATGGACAATTGGAAGTTTTTTTCTGGAGGTTTTCAGGATGGAATTCAGATTGTTTCATCTCCACTCAGAGCAAAGAATTATCTTTAATTTCTTAGAAATGTTTAAACTTCGTATTCTATATATTGATTAATCAGACGTAGTGACCGAGTGGTTAGCACGCTTGGCTACGGTAGCCGGCCCGTGGCCGAGTGGTTAGCACGCTTGGCTACTGATCTAAAGGATCTGGGTTCGAGCCCCGGGTAAGGCATGGATGTGTGTGTCGTTTTTCTGCTGAGGTCCTGCCATCCTCTCAGACCTTCTACTGTGGCATATAAACTGACAGGCTCCTGTCACACCTCTGTGGCAAGTAGCTGCTTGAGGGGGTATTTATTTATTATTTTATTATTTAATTTAACGAAATACCACGATTATTAGTCAATTTCTTTCAGTACTTTTTTATTACAGAAAAATTCTTGTTTGAACTTGTGAGTCTCCATAAATATAATGGTAATCACAAATTATGTGCAAATAAAAAATTATTTCTGTTCGCGATTAAAGGATTTGAAAAAAAAATTCATATTCAATCAGTTCAATAGTCAATTTGAAGCAAATTAAATTTGTTTAACTTGCAACAATGTCAGTTGGTCGTTTTAAATTCCTTCATAATGAGGAATCCATTCGAATGCTTTTATTCCGATATGCAAATTCGTTTGTCTAATTAAGAAGACGCCATTTTGTTTCTTTCAGATCGATTTCCTGGAGCCCCGAAATCTGACAGCTGTGGTGACCCGAGGCCGGAACGACGCCGCCCAGTGGGTCACTGCTTATCGAGTCTCGTACAGCGACGACGGCGAATCCTTCACTCCGATGAGGAACGAACAAGGACAGATTCAGGTAATTTCTTCTCAACGCGAAAATCTCGAAAGTAGAAATTAGCAGGATTGGCTCGTTTCGAAATCTTTTCCCTTTTGCTCCGTTCCATCTGATAAATGTCGACAAAAATGACGACAATACGAAACTATGATCTCAGTTTCTAGATTATTCCTGCTTTATGACCTTTTAACTTTTTCGCGGCCATTCCTTAATCATCAGACGAATCACCCTCTTCGATCTATTGCATTAGAAATCTTAAGAAACACGCGCACCATGATTCTACGAACATGATGCACATGCAGAAGATATCTTATTAAATGGTTTGTTCACAAAGATACCTATCATAGCTGTGAATTGAATCTTGTTCAATATCAGGAGAATTTGTGATAATACTTGTTCATTTCATAATGATAATTCTTATGCCGTAAAAAAGTTGGTAAAGTTTCAGAATAGCTTTAGAATTGATATGGCGCCAACTGATTTAAAATCCCAAAAAATTGGATTTTTGATGCCTAAAACGACTCGAATATCTGGCCTCGTTCCCTTGTTCACGATTCAGGATTTCAATTACAAAGCTGGTAAAGTGACCGACACGAAATGTCCTTAAAGTGATGAAAACTGATCACTATTCCTCGATCCTTTGCATCTTTTCAATGAAGATAATTTCTTTTTCTCGCTCCAGGTTCAATGGGGGTCATCTTAGCACCGATGAATTTAAGAACAGGTTACTAAGACCCCTCAACTGATTTTGCTATCAGTCCGTGTATTATATCTGAAAACATGTTGGACTCTCTCTCTTGAAGCTTTGTAAGAACCTTTTTGCTCTAAATCGAGTGTTCATCGCATCGTAAATGTTTGCTTACATAAGAATTTTTCTGAAATCCTCCTTTCAGAAAGCCCTTTGCAAAAATTACCGTCTTTTTTTTTCATTATACACTTTTGAAAACTGGAAAAAAAACGCCATTAGCAATTGAAGCGTAATCTACGAGATTTATTGTTGAGAAAGGACAGTGATCACACGTGTGAAGTGATTCAATGTTTATTTTAACTTTTACTGAGTATTACATTTTACAGAAGGCACATTTTAATAAGGTGTTGAACGTCCTCGAGCAGCAATACAAGCTTCCAATTTGGTATGCAATTGGTCGTACAAATACTGGATATCACGCTGGGGGGTACCATTTCATGCGTTTTCAACTTGGACGCATAATTCAGCAATGGTCGTTGTCTGCCGCGGTCCGCAGAAGAGTCTTTGTCCGATCCAGTCCCAGACTTACTCGATTGGAGACAAGTCGGGAGAGTGTGTTGGCCAGGGGAGTTGGTGCACTGCCTGAAGAGCATGTTGAGTTGCCCGGATGGAGTGTGGGCGATCATTATCCTGCTGGAATATCGCATTTAGGATTACATTCAAATATGGCAGGATGATCGACTGACATACGTATTGCTATTCAGTATACCCTGTACCAACGCGTACGAGAATAAAAGCTTCTAAGCAGAATTGGCTTTCATCACTGAAGACCACAGACTGCCATTCTTCCCTCCAATGAACTCGTTCTTGACACCGCTGCAAACGTTCCCGACAGTGACGAGGTGACAGTGATAACAATACCAGCGGCACGCGTGTCGCCCTGCTTCCAAAAGACGATTGCGTATCATTGTTGTAGACACCTTTGGTACGACAGAGGATCGAATTTTTGTGACGCCGCAGCCGTCCGCTCTGCCACCGCTGCCCTCCTGATATGCAGATCTCTCTCGTGCGTCCGTGACTCTGTGTTGCCCGGAACCACGTCTGCGAGTGTGGGAATGCTCTTCTGACCATCGACGCCACCGTCGTACCACTGCCGATTCCTCTCGTCCAACGCGGTGTGCATTTCGACGAAAAGACCAACCTGCTTCCAGGAATACCCACTATACGACCTCGCTCAAACTCCACTAACTGAACAAATGTTGTGCACCTGCGTCGTTCAGGCATGGGAGCTTCTTCAAAGAGCACTGAACAACACGAAACAAGACGAGTAACTTTTTCTTCACTTCCTATTTAGGGCGACGGTGGCTCAGTCGGTAGCGCGCCAGGCTCGTAATCTGCAGTTCCCAGGTTCGAGTCCCAGCTGGGTCAGCGTTGAGATTTATCTGTGCAAAACTCTCTGCCCTTCCCTAGGTCAGTAGGGGACACCGATGGCCTTGAGAAGGCCGCTGTCCGTCGGATAGGACGTTAAACCATGGCCCCATGTGCGGGAGAGCCATACCCTGTGCACGTTAAAGAACACACTGGGATGGCCTTGACAGGAGGCTACCAACTGTCTACCAACAGCTGTTCCAGTGGGTCCCCTCCCCCAATCTTCTCTGAGCCTTTGGGGTTTTTGTGACCTGGCCATTTAGCCCATTCTGTGCAAAAAAATGCCGCTCAGAGGTAAAACAACCCATCACTTCCTAATCTTTAAATACGCGTGGCGTACATTTGGATGTTGTCGTCCTCAGTGACGTCATTATTTCAACCAATGACTTTCAATCTTGGATCACGGTTTCTGCTGCCCTTAGTAACAATTAACCTATTATAATATGACGTTCCTAAAGGAATTCCTTCTGAGTGTTCTTTTTTCAATTTCCTCTAGTGTAGTTTGTTTCGCTGCTGATATTGAGAAGAATACATTGTAGAATTGTTAGGAAAATAATCCTGAAGACCTGAACTCTTCGGCAAGCAATCGAAACCAACAGTTTCATGCTTTGGGTGCTGAAGAATTACTCTTGGAAGAAATGAAGAGCTTGCAAAGATATTTTCAGGATATTTCTCATTCATTAATATGTTTACTGAGCTTTATTCAAAGTTTTATTAAATTTCCATCTTGGGAAGTGATGAATGTCAATGGGAAATCCTCTTACACTTGATGACAGAAATGCATTCTGGTTTCAGTTGTAAGACATTTCCCAAGACGAATCGAAGCCGACCTGAGGGCCGACAAAAATGGTTCCCTTCGCAATTAATTGATATATTATTGTCTCTAATATCGATATAATTTAAATTTGAACTCCAATCTGATAAGAAATCCTCTTCGCTTTCACCCCTATGTGTCCATATACGAATAATAAATATAAAACAATTTTAATTAACATAAAAATGTCAAAAAATATATTTTTCAAAATATGTTTCTTCTTTGAGAACACGTAATGCTTCTATTTACAATCAATACTGGAATTTCTTTCATTTCCTAATTCAGTTTTTTACGGTAATTTTTCTTTTTTTTTTTGTTTTTATTATATCATTTTTAGAAAAAAAATTTGTGGGAGCAAAAATGATTTCATTCTACAAACATGGTTATATTAACTATATTAATTAGGGATATAATGGAGTTAAATTACACGAATTAATGTTTCTGACAGAAATAATTAGTTATAGATATTAATATTATCTACTGCATCTGGCCACTGCACACCAATTCTAACAAGGTCCTGTTTGACATTGTCTGCCCACCGCATCCTAGGTCCCCCCCCCCCCCCCTCTTTTTGAGGCCTCTATGCACATTGTTCATAACCCTATTCGCCAATCTATAATTATCCATACGGGCAACATGGCCAAACCAACGGAGTCTCTCTCTGCACAAATGCTGCTTAAAGGAGGTTGCAAACTCCTTTGCCTAACCTCATCATTAGTTACAAAGTTGAACCACCTAATGCCCAAGATACTGCGTAAAGCTCAGGATAGAGCTTGGAGAACTAAATTGCACGGTCTGGTTGGACCTCCGTATCCATGGCTGCTTGAGGATGATGATGATTAATATTATTACTGCAATTAATCAATATAAATATTTAATTACGATGCCATTCTTCTATTTACCGTTACAATCAAATGATATGCTTTAGGCATTTTTTTAATGTAAGAATAATTACATTTGTTATTTTTTGCCATTAACATTAAATGAATAAAGAAAGCAGACAAAATATTCATATGAATCGTAAATGAAACCTAAATATATATATTAGAAATTTTTTTTCATATTTAAAGAGTTTTTAAACACCCCTCTGCGAATTGTTTCCTATACAGGAATATCGCGGGAATTCCGACATCGATTCCTCCGTTGTGAACGTATTCCCAGAGGTTCTAACGACTCGCTATCTCCGTATCCATCCAATCAGATGGAAGAGCTGGATCAGTTTGAGAGCAGATGTCCTCGGATGTTTCCATCCCTATAGTAAGTGGCCTTTTCTCTCTCTCTTTTCTATGAATTTCTGTTTAATCAAAACTTTGATTGCATTTTAATCTTCATCATTTTCTACTAATAAACGCCACGTGAAGCTTAAAATGAAAAAGGTGTAATTGTTTAAACTCAAAATTTAATAAAATTGCATCAATAGATTTTAACACAAAAAAAAAAGATTTTAAACGTTTTTCGGTGTAATTATCGATGTTTTTTAAAATTATTATTATTATTTTTCCAATAAATGCAATTACCTTCAATACAGCTAGACTAAATTCAAATAATCTTTCGTTGTGACTTCAGTCCAACTCATTGTTTCAAAAAAGAGTATAGAAAAATTTATTAACATATATTAATAAAGAAAACTGTTGTAATACAATCTCTGTTTTTCCATCCTCAAAATTAACACTTTACGAGTTTAAAAAAAAATGTATTTTTTTAATACTTTTTATTTAAAATTGTTTTTATTTATTTATTTTTATAATTTTTTTAGAAATTCGAATGAGAAAATCTCGTCCTTTAATAATATTGCACAAAAGGAAATAAAATTAATTTAAATATTTGTTTCAAGCAGTCATTTTTCTCAGTTCGGTTTAAAACTGTTTCCTCATCTACAGCCTGCAAAGATCCCATGGGTCTGAAGAATGGCCTGTTGTCTGACAGTCAGATCTCGGCTTCCTCCTTCCTTGATGAAGTGTCCACTCCTTCTGATGCAAGACTCAACAGCGATACAGCATGGGCTGCTGCCGAATTGGATGAAGATCAATATCTGGAGGTAAGAAGCAAAATATTTAGCTTTTTTAGATTTTTTAAATCCTTTTTTTTCACTCACTACTATGATATTCTCTTTCTTTTCTTTCAGATACTTCTCTGTTCCTTTATCAAAATATCTCCAATTCTACACTTAATTTCACACAATCTTTTTCTTATTCAGAAATAATCTTTATTTTTAAGAAACTCATAAGTTTTCTGCCCCTTTTCAGATCGATTTCCTGGAGCCTCGCAATCTGTCAGCAATAATTACCAAAGGACGTCACAATGACGATGAATGGGTTACTTCCTATCAAGTGGCTTATAGTGACGATGGGGAAAACTGGCAAGTAGTGACTGACGACGTAGGAAAAGCAAAGGTGAGGCAGAATTTTGGGGAAATTTTGGTGAAACGGAAGATTAGATTTAAGTCTTCTATTTCAAAATGGGGCGGGGATGGCTCAGTCAGTAGTGCGCCAGGCTCGTAATCTGTAGTTCCCAGGTTCGAGCCCCAGCTGGGTCAGCATTGAGACTTATCTCCGCAAAATTCCCCCGCCCTGCCCACGGTCAGTAGGGGACACCGATGGGCTTGGAAAGGCCGCCGTCCGTCGGATAGGACGTTAAGCCGTGCCCCGTGTGCTGGAGAGCCATACCCTGTGCACGTTAAAGAACACGCTGGATGGCCTTGACGGGAGGCTACCATCTGTCTCCCAACAGCTATTCCAGTGGGTCCCCTCACCCAACCTTCTCTGAGCCTTCGGAGACCATGTGACCTGGCCATTTACCCCATGGCGTGCAAAGAAGTGGCGCTCAGAGGTAAAACAACCCAACCTATTTCAAAGAGTTATTAATTCTAATATTTTTATGATTTAAACGAATGAAAAACAAACGTTTCAAGTAGTGTCAATAATATATGTATATATTCAAGAAGTGACTGAAAAAGGAGGCGGGGATGAATCAGTCCGTTGGGAGCCAGGCTCTTAATCCACAGTTCCCAGGTCGGAGCCCCAGCTGTGCCAATGCTGAGATTTATCTCCTCAAAACTCCCTGCCATGCTCTTGGTCAGGAGGGGACACCGATGGACTACGAGAGGCCACCGTCCATCGAATGGGATGTCAAGGCATGTGCGGCGGAAGAACCATACCCTGTGCATGATAAAGAACCCGCTGGGTGGCCTTGACAGGAGGCTACCCTCTGTCCAGGGACCCCCTTCCCTAAACTTCTCTGAGCCTTCGGGGTCCTTTAGCCCATTGTGTGCAAAAAAGTGCCTCTCAGAAGTAAAACGACACAACCCAGTGAATGAAATGTATTCTATTCTTTATGATATTATAAAAAAGTTTAATTCGTTTTTGCACCTTTTTAATCTGTTTATAGTTCATATTCCATTTTACATAATTGTAACAAAACAATTCAAATAATTTAAAACCAGTTTAATTTAAATGTACTGGTTTCCATAAATTAAGAAAAACTCAGAAAAATTATGATAAACTATAAACTACAGTACTGTGCAAATTAGTTGGGACAATAGGAAAATGCAGTAACAAAGACACAACTGAAATATTTATTTGTTTAATAGCGTAGTTAATAGTGAATGTGACCCCCCCCCCCCCCTTAGCTTTAATTACTTCTTTCACCCTCTCAACCACTGATGCCACTAGCTTTCCACACATCTCCTTCACTTCAGGGTCGTGGTACCACACTTTCATGACACTTTCTATCATTTTGGTTTTCGTCGTGCAATCCATCTTAGATATGCGCTCTTTAATAATGGCCCACAAATTTTCAATGGGGTTTAGATCAGATGAATTTCCTGGCCACTCCAATACCTTCAAATGTTGCTGGGTAAAGAAGCTCTTAGCAAGCTCAGAATTGTGGCATGGAGCCAGATCCTGTTGAAATACTCCATCGCCGTTAGGAAACAGCTTCTGAAATGTTAGGATCATTTTCGCCTCCAGAACGCCTATGTACTTTTTGCTGTCCACCATTCCTTCAATGGGGTGAAGCGTCTGTGGCCCGGAAGCTGTGAAACATCCCCAAAACATGACCTTGGGTGGGTGTTTGGGGGATTGCTGGATGTGGACGGACGAAATTTGACCTGTATCCATGCACCTCAAAGTGGGTTTCGACGGAAAATATCACTTTTTCCCAATTCTCTACAGTCCAGTCTCGATGTTCCTTTGCCCAGGATAGCCTTTTTTGCTTCATAGTGGGTGTCAAAAGCTGCTTTTTGGAGGGGCGTCGAGCCCGGCGGCCACACTCCAGAAGGCGATGACTTACGGTGGAAGCATCTATGCTAACCCCATGAGACGCAATCTCCCTTTTGATGTCTCTACTGGCCTTCTTCGGGTCTATGATACTAATTCTTCGAATTAGACTATCATCTCTAGGAATGGTTTTTCCTTTTCTTCCACAATGTCCTTTACGGGACGTGTCCACGGACCCTATCTCCCTGTGCAGCTTCATGATCCGTGAAACGCTGGATTTCCCGACGCCAACTGCTTTTGCTATCTGCCTAGCAGTAAGTAAAGTGTTTTCGTCTAAAGCGATTATATTAGCTCGTTTACGAGGCGTGATATCCATGATGTATAAAAAAAGTTTCCAATGAAAATTGTGAACTACTTACATAATCACGTCCTCAGCCTATGAAATATCAATTCCGACTAAAGTGGAAATGTAAATAATAGCAGAGTAACACAACAGACAATTCTAGACTTTCAGATATCGCTCTGCTGCAAGTCTAAACTTGCGCCTGTCCATTGCAGGGACAATGAACTACAATGCTAGTTTCAGAATGGCATAAAATATTTTACACTAGAAATATTTTTCGTCAAAAAATAACGCACGAACTTGTCCAACAATGAGGTGTCAGAATGCAATGAGAATTTTTTTTTTAATAAGGAATGTGGTCACCCCTTACAACAATGCAGACACGACAGCGATGTTCCATGCTGTTTATGACGTTGTGAATCAGCTGAATAGGGAGCATCGACCATTGTTCCTTTAAAGCAGTAATAAGCTCCCCCTTTGTTTCAAGTGGCGGGTTGAGGGCAGCAACACATCTCCTTAGAGCATCCCACGCATGCTCAAACGGATTTAGGTTGGGAGATCGAGCTGTCCATTCCATGCGCATAATAGTCTCCTCTTAAAGGTATTGTTCACCTAGTCGAGCTCTATGTGCACGAGCATTATCATCTTGTACGATGAATGTTTCACCTATTGCACCAGCGTAAGGACGTATATAAGGATCCAGGTTGTCATCTCTATACCTCTGAGAATTGAAGTCCCCACTCGTCAACACATAGCGGTCTGTGCGTTCACCTAAGGAAATTGCACAATCCCCAAACACACACGCTACCTCCGCCGTAACTGTATCTTTGACGGATGTTCTGTCCAGTTAACACGCGTGCGTGCTCAAATCAACCGCTCCCTCCTGTGACGTTAATCGCAGATATCGGTCTTGCACAGCGATCGTAGCTCTAGCCCTTCCTCGGCTAAACCTCCGAGACGCGGAATCCTTGCTAAGAAATTGATTCCCCATCTATGGACCACAGAAGGACTCATATTCAGACATTGTGCCATGTCTGACTGACTTTGGCCTGCTCCGAGCCGGCCAATAGCTCCCCACCGCAGTTCATTTGGCAAACGATGTCTCGAGGTCATTCTTACAAAACGGATATTTCGAATTTCTTTACTCACATTTACAACACAAAATAACGATCCACTCCAAAACACCCGTTTTTATGCCGCTATCTGATTACACAAATTGGCGCAACCTAGACTAATTTGCATACGACATGCGCACTCGGCCTTACTTTACTGGTTACATGAACAAGTTCGGTAAGGATTGCACAATTGTTTTGGGCGAATGATCAATTTTTCTCATTTTTCCTTAATTTATGGAAACCAGTGTAATTGAGAAATGATTACGCTGCAGAAAAGAACAGCTGATAGGCAATGTGTTCCCGTTCTATTTCTCCCTCCACCCAAACGTTACAATATTCACTTCATCGTCGTCTTTTAATTCACAGGCGAATGTTTCAATTTATGCCTTTGGAAAACTGCGTCCTAAAATATCTCCCAATAGTTTCCTCTTATTGCAATAATTTTTCTATTGCAGATAAATTATTAGCAAATTTTCAACTATTCCTCTTGAAAAACACGTTACATAGGTTAATTAAAATGGAGTGCTGAGATATATTTTCGAAATATTTTAACTACATGTTTAAGAAGTTAAAACTCCAGATTCTTTGTCTACCTTGTCTTCAAATCCTAATTCTTCCTCACCTTAACCATTTTCGTGCTACTTTGTCATTTTTTTCTTCTTCCTCTCTTTCAATCCCATTTTTCCACGAAGATATTAAATTCAGATCAACGGATATCTTCTTCGTCGCAGAAGACAAAAATAGATTTAAGAAGCTATCTGGATAATAAGGATGTATATAAGGATCCAGGTTGTCATCTCTATACCTCTGAGAATTTAAGAAGCTATAGAATTCTAGTATGACCTCTATAAATGTGAATACTTATCCCCTGTGATGATGCAAAGAACCGGCCAGGCCTAGCACCTAATGTCCGACCCCGCCTTCTCGTGGTGCAGACGGTTAGTACCTTTCAAAAGAGATACTCTCTTGTGGAAGTGAACGGAAGGGGAGGGCTGCCAGCTCAGTGTGACCTACTGATCTGGACAACTCTGGCTACTTTTCTTTCTTTTCTACCCTGCTGAGGAGTGGTCAACCACACAGGGTCCTGGTGCTGACCATATAAACATTCATTAAGCACTCATATCCTGTAAGAAACCTTTCATTAATGCACTCATATCCTAGAAGAGCATCACTAGCATGTCTGCTGAGAAGCACACCCACGCCTTGGTGATGTTTATTATCGTTCCTCCCTGAAAAGAGAAATTTCCAAACCCACTGGACTGGACTGAACTAAGGCTCTGAGCTTGATTATGGATCCTGAATTTCATGCACTGGTTGGATTCTGTGGAGGGAACATCTTCCGCTATGTTTTCTGTTTGCTTGTGACAGCCCAAAAAAAATAGATTCACAGGATATGTTTATCAGCTGGTGGATAATCCTGAGCAGAGGTCATCACAGGCACCTGAACTCTTTGCTTCTATTGGCATCGTCAAATTCTACATTGGAGGAAGTCTTCCAGTGCAGATGGCTTCAGCCTTTAGTGGTGGGGGAACGGGTCTTTGCCCCATGTCTGCGATTAGGGGGCTGTTTGATATTGTCGGCATTCCCTCTCTCAATAAACATAGTTTCTTTAAACATCCCACTAACCATTTTCTCTCCATAGGTAGTTGGAATGTGAGGACTCTGCACAGAGCTTTTTCTCTTGATGTCCTCACACAAGAATTCCACCATTATAATTTAGATATTCTAGGCTTGCAAGAGACCAGATGGACAGATAAAGATCAGATTCTTAAAAATAATCTTAAATTTCTCTCTTCAGGAAGGGACGACAATAAGCATCACCAAGGCGTGGGTCTGCTTCTCAGCAGACATGCTAGTGATGCTCTTCTAGGATATGAGTGCATTAATGAAAGGTTTCTTACAACAAAATTTCAGACAAGCGTTAAAGACTTGAATGTTATCTGCTGTTATGCCCCCACTGAGGATGCTGATGAGGATGACCAGGATAGGTTTTACGGACAACTTCATGATATTTTGAATTCTGTCAAGAAAGGAGATATTACCCTTGTTCTAGGTGACTTCAATGCCAAAGTTGGTACTGACTCTGACCTTTGGGGAGGGGTGATAGGCTCTTTTGGTATTGGTAGCTGCAATGGCAATGGGCAACGTCTCCTACAGGTAAGTAAACTTAATGGTTTCAGAATAACTAACACATATTACAAACACCGCGACATACATAAGTACACATGGGTTTCACCTGATGGGCTGCATAAAAATATGATTGATTATATATTAATTAACAGCAAATGGTCTAGTTCTGTTAGGAATACCAGGACATTTAGGGGAGCTGAAATTGGATTTGACCATTACCTTGTTAAAAGTGTCTTGCAACTTAAACTTAAAAAGTGTTGTGCTAAGGTTAAAAAATTTACCTTTAATACTGAAGCTCTGAAAGACCCAATTATAGCCAAAGCTTACCATGATAGGTTGCTTAGTCATTATGACAGTTATGGTTTGCTTACTACTGAAGTTGAGGAAGAATGGGATAATTTTAAACAGGCTTTTTTGGACACAAACAGTATTCTTTTAGGAAAAAAGGAGCAGAAGAGACAGAATTATTTGAGTGATAAGGCACTTGAGCTTATTTCAGAAAGAAAAAACTGCAGGAATGTTCTTAATCAATACCCTACTAGTCCTAATAGAAAGCATTACAGAGAACTTAATAAACGTGTAAAGGATCAGTTAGCTACTGATAAGAATCTTTGGCTTGATGATTTGGCTGACAAAGCCGAGGAAGCAGTTAGACAACACAACAGCAGAGAGCTGTACCAGGTAGTTAATGTTTTGTGTGGTAGAAAATGGACACGTATACAAGGATTGAAGGATAAACAAGGTAAGGTTATAGAAGGTGAGGATTCTGTCATGGCTAGGTGGGCTGAGCATTTCAGTGATGTTCAAAACAATGTGGTTAGTTCTACTCCCATTGTTTGTAATGATGATAGATGCATTGGTGGCTTTAATGTTGGCCCTATAACACAATCTGAAGTTATTTGGGCTGTTTCTAAACTTAAACTTCATAAATCCCCAGGTGTAGATGAAATTACTATGGAAATTCTGTTACCACTTGGATGACTGAAATTTTGAATATCTTTTATGATAAAGGCATGGTTCCTAAGGATTTTACCAGAGCAATTATTATCCCTATTTTCAAAAAAGGTGATCGCAGTTCTTGTGATAACTAAAGGGGTATCAGCCTACTTTCTATTCCAGGGAAAGTTCTTTGCATGATTGTGCTTAATAGAATTAAGAATCTGGTTTATAGGCAATTGCGTGATGAGCAATGTGGATTCAGAAGGGGTAGGGGATGTGTGGATCAGATATTTTCACTGAGGCAGATTCTTGAGAAATGTTTAGAATTTCAGAAACCTTTGGTTGCTAGCTTTGTTGATTTCAAAAAGGCTTTCGACTCTGTTGATCGTCATTATTTGTGGTTGATTGTGAGATCATATGGTATACCAGACAAGTTAGTTAACATAATGAAAGCTCTCTATAATAACACTGAGTCGTGTGTGAGAGTTGGTAAGGCTTGTAGCAATTGGTTTAGCATTACTTCTGGTGTTCGACAAGGGTGCATTTTGTCTCCTTTTCTCTTTAGTTTGGTTATTGAATATGTTATGCGAGATTCACTTCAAGGGAAAGATTTTGGCCTTAAATGGACTGGAGATACGAAAATTTCTGATTTAGATTATGCTGATGACTTAGCCCTTTTGACAAATGATGTTGATGAGATGAACTTTTTCATTCGAGCTGGTTATAAACAGAGAGAAAACTAAAGTGATGACAATTGGTCAGGCAGGCTGTGATTCAGTTCATCTGAATGGTTGCAGTTTTGAGCAGGTGTCACAGTTTAATTATCTTGGGAGCTATGTAACAGATAATGGTGATGTGCGGCATGAGATTAACAGACGAATAGGGATTGCTGCCGGGACTTTTAAGAATCTATGGAGAGTGTGGAGAAATTGGCGTATACACATAAAGACCAAAATTAGAGGGGCGGGGGTGGCTCAGTCGGTAGCGCACCAGGCTCGTAATCTGTAGTTCCCAGGTTCGAGTCCCAGCTGGGTCAGCGTTGAGATTTATCTCCGCAAATTCCCCCCCCCCCTGCTCACGGTCAGTAGGGGACACCGATGAGCTTGGAAAGGCCGCTGTCCGTCGGATGCGACGTTAAGCCGTGGCCCCGTGTGCGGGAAAGCCATACCCTGTGCACGTTAAAGAACACGCTGGATGGCCTTGACGGGAGGCTACCATCTGTCTCCCAACAGCTGTTCCAGTGAGTCCCCTCCCCCAACCTTCTCTGAGCCTTCGGGTTCAATGTGGCCTGGCCATTTAACCCATGATGTGCAAAAAAGTGCCGCTGAGAGGTAAAACAACCCAACCCAACTAAAATTAGACTGTATAATAGTTTGGTTCTTTCTAGGGTTAGTTATGGTAGTGAAACTTGGACACTTTGTAAACAAGATAACAGGAAACTAGATGCTTTTGATTTCAGATGCTTACGCAGTATCTTGGGCATTAGATGGTTCAACTTTGTAACTAATGATGAGGTTAGGCAAAGGAGTCTGCAACCTCCTTTAAGCAGCATATTGTGCAGAGAGAGACTCCGCTGGTTTGGCCATGTTGCCCGTATGAATAATTATAGATTAGCGAATAGGGTTATGAACAGTGTGCCTAAAGGCCTCAGAAAGAAGGGGAGACCTAGGATGCGGTGGGCAGACAATGTCAAACAGGACCTTGTTAGAATTGGTGTACAGTGGCCGGATGCAGCAGATGTAGCTCAGGACAGACTTGCTTGGAGAACTAAATTGCACGGTCTGGTTGGACCTCCGTAGCCCATGGCTGCTTGAGGATGATGAATATATGTAGCTCAACTACTAAGTATATTTAATGGAAATCTATCTTAACACAGGCCATAATCCTTTCTCAGATTTCACTCTTGAACAAGGACAATGAAGGACGATGACGATGAATGGGACGATCAAGGACGATCAAGGTCGTCCAAAAGTTTTCTACGAAAAGAAAATGGATCTTTTCCTTAACGAAATGGATCTTTTCCTTAACGAGGACTCATTTGTTATCTGTATGAAAAGGAATCGGTATGCAGTTGAAAGCCCGTTTAAAAAAAATGAGTGATAATATTTAAATTTTTAGTTTGAAAAAATAACGCACGGCAAACGGAAGAGTTAACTTTTAAATTTCGGAAGAGCATGCTTTTAAAACTCCAGATACTATTTTGAATGTAAATTATTTTCTCAGTTCAACGCGAAATATAATTTTTATAAAGATAACTTTTCATTTCGATCGAAAGAAATAGTTTTATCATTTGTCATAATTTATTCGAACAGGAATTTCCCGGGAATTCCGATCGGGATTCTCCGGTAACCAATCTGCTCCCAGAGACAATTGAAGTCCAATATCTTCGCATCATTCCAACTGAATATGAGAAATGGATAAGTTTGCGGGCAGAAGTACTCGGCTGTTATCATCCCTATCGTAAGTCAATTCTACATTTCCGGTAATTTGTAAAGAAGTAATTTTATAAACTCTTAGTTCTCGTTTAGATTAAATTGCTTTTAAAGCTAAAATTGTTCTCGATCTCTTCCATCAGCTGAACTGACCAGCTTACCAACAGAAGTCGTCCTGCCATCAACTGTTCCTGCCAGCACTCCTTCGCCTTTAGGTACACTTGTTGAATTTCTCATTTAATATGAAACTTTCATCAGTAAGAAACTGATTTATATTGTTTTCAAAAGGTAACTGGCTAATTTAATGTAGGCTTAAACAAAATTCGCTTTCACCGAAATAATTTTTGTCCTAACCTACTGTTCGACATTGGGCGTCAGTTATTATTTTTGAGTGATAACCAGAAATAAAAGTTAATAAATGCTTCCTACGATTAAATGAAAGTTAGCAGAATTTACATAAAAGTACTAAATATCACTTGTGAAGAATGAACTCAACGCAACAGATCAACGAAAATGTTTTGCAAACGCAAACCTTCATCGCTAACCCTCTCAAGGACAATGGAAACATCCCCGGTGAATTTCCTCTTACCATGTGACTAAGGTAAAAATCTCTCAAGAGACCAACGGATTTCAAAGATCCTATGTCCTAAACGAAAGAAGTTGACCTGTCTTCGAATTAAAATTTCCAAAACATTATTCTATTCTAATCGATAAAGAAAACATGCAACCAAATTTTAATCACATATTTTCAACTACGTTTTGGGCATGCATTAACAGTATAGAGCAGTGGTTCTCAACCTTTTATGCTTCACGTACCCCCTGGAAATGTATATGTAACTGGCGTATCCCTTGTATAGATAGATAAAACTATAGTTATAGTACAACAATGGGAATGAAACAAAACACATATATATAGAACATATGTCTAGCGACTTTTGATCTCTCACGGCATACCCCAAAAAATTTTACCGCGTACCCCACGTTGAGAACCCTTAATATAGAGGATCGCAAAAACAGAGGATGAGTTTCTGGGTGGCAAAAGTTTAATTCCTGAAACTTTCAAATGAAACTTAAGGAAAAAGTTTCGAATATTTTGGAGTCACTTTTTCTTAGTTCATAATTAAAAAAAAAGTGAATAAATTACCCTTCAAGCAGCTCTCAGCCACAAAGGTCTGACAGGACACAGACAACACAAGGAACTGAACCTTCTCTGTTGCGTGCCATTTCGCTTTTCAGCAATCCATCTAGACAGAGATGCTCATTTCCTGTTTGCCTTTAGTCCTCAGCAGCCTAGACCTATATTCGGACTCTTGTTTTAAGAATGCAAAGTTAACGTTTTACGTGATGCAGAAAGATGATTGCCCGAAAAATCAGCTAAACATGGATTTTCGCCTTTTTTTATTTGCTTCTTCCATCACTTTGGAAATGTTTTCAACTTCTAAGGTCTTCTGGCGCACGTGAACCCAATGTCAGTGCGAAATTTCTCAACGAGAACGCTCTGCTTACCTGAGTGTTCTACAACATTTATTTCAATAACGCATTTCATAACTTATACCAACAAAACTGAAATAGTTTTCGATACATATTCACTACGATAAAAATAAAAGTATTTTAAGAAAGCGAAAACAACCAGTTACATACTTTTGTGAATAACTATTAAAAACTTATAAACAATTGCGAAATTTCGTACATTTTTATATTTTATGAAATTAAATGCTTTTAAATATAAAAAAAAAGGTAATTCGTTCCTTCACAATTGTAAAAAGATTCATTCATTTCCCTTCGCCTGAGATTATCGCGCGCAAAACACAAAAGTGGCTGAATGAAATTTCACTGAATGTGACAAAACAAAACATAAAAATATCACTCTTTGTACTGTATATAAGGGGAGGGGGGGGGCTCAGTCTAGCGCGCCAGGTTCGTAATCTGCAGTTCCGAGGTTCGAATACCGCCTGGGCCAGAGTTGAGATTTATCTCCTCCAGACTCGTCGATTAGTAGGGGTCAACGATGGACTTGGAAAGGCCGCCATCCGTCGGATTTAAACGTTAAGACGTAGCCCTTGTGCAGGAGAGACATACCCTGTGCACGTTAAAGAACACGCTGGATTGTCTTGATGGGAGGCTACCATCTGCCTACCAACATCTTACCAGTGGGTGTCCTCCCCCAACCTTCTCTAAGCCTTTGGGGTCCTCATGACCTGGTCATTTAGCCCATTGTGTGCAAAAACAGTACCACTCAGAGGTAAAACAACCCAACCGATGGCCATACTCTCGGATGGTGCTCGCAGCGATGACAATGACAAAGCTCTTTTACGTCCGAGTCCCTTTACCCTCTTGGGGCGGGGGTGGCTCAGTCGGTAGCGCGCCAGGCTCGTAATCTGTAGTTCCCAGGTTCGAGTCCCAGCTGGGTCAGCGTTGAGATTTATCTCCGCAAAATTCCCCGCCCTGCCCACGGTCAGTAGGGGACACCGATGGGCTTGGAAAGGCCGCCGTCCGTCGGATGGGACGTTAAGCCGTGACCCCGTGTGCGGGAGAGCCATACCCTGTGCACGTTAAAGAACACGCTGGATGGCCTTGACGGGAGGCTACCATCTGTCCAACAGCTGTTCCAGTGGGTCCCCACAGCTGTTCCAGTGGGTCCCCTCCCCCAACATCATCCCAACAGCTGTTCCAGTGGGTCCCCTCCCCCAACCTTCTCTGAGCCTTCGGGGTCCATGTGACCTGGTCATTTACCCATGGTGTGCAAAAAAGTGTCGCTCAGAGGTAAAACAACCCAACCCAACCCTTTACCCTCAGACATCTTCTATCTGATGACTCGCTTTTAACTACTGTTTTTGAATTCTTACCTTTTACTAGTTATTTTACTCGTATTTAATGATTTTTATCTGTTTCTCATTTGAATTCTATTGGTCCCATACACCCATTGTTTCTGTTTTATAATTGTTCACTCTTTTATTCTGTTTTTTATCTGCATTGTTTTCTTTTACATTTTTCTTTCTTCTTGTGTCTTTTCCATTTGCATTCCTCTTCTTCGCGTGTTGCTCTTAACTTTCGTTGTGGGTTCGATGTCCTTTCCCTTTTCACTTGTTTGGCGCAATATAGCCCTCGTTGCTGTTCCGCCTTAAAACCAAAATTCTTTTCCACACCCACGAAATCATTTTCCTACCCTGCACTGAGAGCAAGCAGTAAGCTTCTACAACTGTTGTACCAGCGTTTTCCACGTAGCATTTATTCCCTGTTTTACCGACAGTTTTTTTAAAGATTAACAAAAAACTAGAAGATTTGCATGAAAATACTCACGCTATGGAAGTTAAAAATTCAATACTGGGATTTTGACAAAGAATGGCTGGCTGTACCACAAATCAAAACCAGCGCGTTCAATTGAAAGATAAAAAATACTCGGCAAATTGAAGTATTTTCTGCATCATGTAAAACTCGTGTAGCTGAATCGGCGTTAATTTGAATCCGCTAACTCGGGGTCCGATTGTATTCTACGTCATGTACATACACTTTAAGTTTATGCCTCACCGATGTACTTGCATGTATTTTAAATAATATTAAAATTATATAACTTTGAAATTAAAAAGTGTTTTAAATTTACCAGTTTGCAGCGATCCCATGGGCCTGGAGAATGGACTGTTGCCTGACAGCCAGATCTCGGCTTCCTCCTTCCTTGATGAAGATTCCACTCCTTCTGATGCAAGACTCAACAGCGATACAGCATGGGCTGCTGCCGAATTGGATGAAGATCAATATCTGGAGGTAATAATAATAATAATCTTTATTTTATTCCGCCAGTCAATACAATATACATTTACATAGCATAATTATCTAATAACAATTAATATATACATGAAAAAATTGAGAAGTGAAATAGCTGAGAAATATCAATTGCATCAGAAAAAGTAAATAACAATCATATTAAATATTGGTGTTTAATAGGAAAGGCGAAACAAAAAAGGAGAGCATAGTAAGCTGACGCTTATTTTTAGTTAATGCTCCCTATTTCCTTTAAAGTTCAATTATGACAACAGTAAAGTATACAATAATTCAAATGGCACAATAATTCAATAGTATAAAAGGTCAAATGGTTATGAGACATATTACACTGATACATAGAAGGTTTCATTGCTTTGTAAGTAGAAACGTTCTACATTTGATTTTAAAGATTTTGCATTTTTAACATCATCAGGAAATTCAGACCAAATTTTTACTGCATTGTATTTGATAGATCTCTGCCCAATTGACAATCGACACAAAGGTATACTCAGATCCTCTCTAAGACGTGTTTCATAATTATGAAAATTCGAAAGACTCTGAAAATAGTCTTTAAATCTATCCAATTTAATCAATCTCATTGTAATCGAATACACAAAGTTTCCTGATATCAGTTTGTAATTATTATAGACATTAAGAATTTTAACCTCAGAAAATAAATGTGCCACGGGATCATAATAACGATATATAGCATTCAGATTATAGTCAAAAGTATTACCCCAGACTAAGATTCCATATGTTATATAAGAATAAATGAAAGGGTAGTATAAATTTGTCAAAATTTGTTTGTTAACCAGATGACGTATTTTGCCAATCATACCAATATTCCTCGACAGAGTGATTCTCAGCTGCTTTACGTGAAATGACCAGTTCAGATTTTCATCGATCCATATTCCTAAGAATTTATATTCAGTGCATCTCTTTAGCTTAATTTCATTAATCTTCACATCGAAACACATCTCATCGATATTTTTGTTTTTATTTTTATAAATCATGTATTTGGATTTCTTGACATTTATTAATAAATTGTTATGTCTGCACCATTCAGATATAATATTTAGAGAGTAGTTAACACTGCTAATCAGGCTTGCAGAATCTTGGTTGAAATCGACAATGCTTGTATCATCAGCATATAATAACATCTTTGAATTAATGTGTAACTTTGCTAAGTCGTTAATGTAAAGTAGGAAAAGGATCGGACCAAGAATCGAACCTTGAGGCACACCTCTGTAAATAAAATGTTCATCTGATATACTACCATTTACTTCTACAAGAGCTTTCCTCTGAAATAAGTAGCTTCTTAACCAGTTATTTATTTTACCTCTCAGGCCATAAAATTCAATTTTCTTTAACAAAATTTCATGGTTAATACTGTCAAATGCTTTCGTAAAATCAAGATATACAGTTAATCCAATGTGACCTGCATCCAAATGATTGACAATATGCTCATATAAATCTGCAATGGCTGTCTGAGTAGATTTTTTATTTTGAAAACCATATTGTTGTTGTGTGATAATTTTCATATTATCTAGGAATTTAGTCATACGTGTACAAATTAGCTTTTCAAAGATTTTCGAGAAGATTGGCAAAATTGAAATTGGTCTGTAGTTTTCTATGTTTTCTTTATCACCTGATTTATGTATGGGAAGAATTCTGGCAATTTTCAGTTTATCCGGGAATATTTCGTTTATTATTGATAAATTAAATATATAGCACAAAGGTTCTTTTATTGTATGCATAATCTTTTTAATTACATTAATATTTATGTCATCTATACCTGGTGACTTATCAGCTCCTAGATCATTCACAATGTTACTGATCTCTTGAGTAACAATTGGCATGACATAAAATGTCTGGTCTATGCACTCAATTTGATATTTATATTTGCCATGAAATTTTTCAGTTTGGTTCAGTATCAATTCGTTAACGGCATCATGAAAATAGCTATTGAAGGCATTGGACTTCGTATAGTCATCAGCAATAATTGCATCATCAGAAGAAATGTCTCCTACTATTGACTTACATTTATTTCTACCCAAAACATCGTTGAGATATTTCCATTTCTGTTTAGAATTTTTGCTAGAATCAAATCTACTGTTATAATAGGCGTTCTTTGTTTGTCTGATTTGGGCAGTAACGAAATTACGAAATTCTTTATATGCAGAACTGTCATCCTCTAAATGGGTTTCTTTTGCTTTTTTGTATAAATTATCTCTTCTAGTTATTAATTTTTCCAGATCTTTCATCATCCAAGGAGCATATTTATTTGGCCTTTGAAACTTCTTAATACCCGTGGGCAAATATTTATTATAGTGATTTATAAAAATATTTATGAAATAATTATATGCTTCATTTACATCGCTGATTAAGTAAAGGAATTGCCAATCAATACGATTTAATTTATATTGCAATTGCAGAATATTATTGTCATTGATTTCTCTATATCTATAACTGCTAGGTAGCATTTGAAAATTTGTCCTTTGGACCAGAAAAAATGTGGGGAAATGATCTGTAATTTTTAACATCAGAACTCCATTTTGACAATCTACATTCGAAATTCCAAAATCAATTAGTGTAGAACTTTGATTTCCAACTCTAGTTGGTAATCCACTGTTTAAAACAAAACAATCATATGAATTAACTAGGTCTATTAAATTTAATACATTTTTATCTTGGTTCATAATATCAAGGTTATAGTCACCCATTAATATAAAGATCGATTTCAGTTTAAGTAATGAGTTTAAAACAAATTCTAGATGTGACAGAAATAATTGTACATCACCCTGAGGTGGTCGATAAATACTGCCCACAATCAGATTTCCTGATTTAGCAAGCAAAATCTCGTAATCATCAGTAATAACTGACAAATTGTTTAATATCTTGAAAGAAAAGCTTTCTCTGAAATAAAGTGCTACTCCTCCACCTTTGCGAGCCTCTCTTCCCAAACCTACACCAGTATAACCATTGATATGTGGAATATTGTTATTTTGCCATGTTTCCACAAATAAAAGAGAATCAAATAGAAAACTACTACTTTCTAAAGTTACCAAGATCTCATCAAGGTTTTTATACAGACTTCTACAGTTGAGTGAGAAAATAGAAAAATTTGATTTATTAAAGCAATTACCATAAATCAGACTGAGATTTTCAGACTGAACATAATTAGGTGTAGCCATTATAATATGAAAGATATTTCACTGTGAACAAAAATATATATATACTTACAATGATAACAAATCTCGTTCAGATTTAACAAGGCGGCATTGTGCTCCGTTTTCCTTTCTTAGAAATATTTTCCCATTTTTTACCCATATATATTTGTATTGTTTTTCTATTTTGACTCTTCTTGCCTTGTGGAAGAGATCTCTATAAAATCTTGACAAATGTTCGTTGATGTAGATTATATGCTTTTCATTAACAATACCTACATCTTTGATATTCAGATCACGATGTCCTTTTACTTTGTCAAGAAAAGCATCTCGTAGGGCTCGGTCTTTAAACTTTGCTAAGATTGTACGTGGACGTGTTGAAGTCTCTTCCTTTTTACCAATTCTGAAACATTCCAGTACCTCTTGGGATTTAAAGTTAACATTTAGGAAATTAGCAATTTTCCCTACGATGTTGTTTGAATTTTCTTGTAATAATTCAGGTGTACCTTGAATTTCTAAGTTGCACACCTTGCTTTCCTGTTCCAAATCATTTACCCTTTCTGATAAATTTTCGATCGTATTTTCCAATTTCTGATTCTTAGCTAATAAATTCTTATTTTTATGTCTGCAGAGAACCAAGTCCTGAGTCACATTTTCAACCTTATCTCGTAATTCATCATATTTTCCTGATAAAAAATCTAATGATTTGGTAAGTTCCACGATATTGTTCTTCAGGTCACCCATGCATTCAATCATTGCCTGTTTAACTGAATGGTATATTAAAGATTTAATTGATGCCATTTGTTCGGAACTGAAGCCTTGATCTCTCTCCAAGGATTCAGCGAAAGTCGAAGAAGCACCTGACGCAGCATACACAATATCTTGCGACCTGGCAGGGGAAGCATCAGAAGACTTGCACTTCATACACTTCCATTTGTTTTTGCGTTCTGCAGAAAATTTGCGGAAGTTATCTTCTGTAATATTTGCACAATAGTAGTGAAATTGGCTTCTACAGGCCCCTTTACATCTGATGGAATCTGAGCGTTTGTCAGTCGTCTCTAGAACTTCATTCCCACAGATAGCACACAAGCCTTCCATTGCTGAGGAATTTGCAAAGTTAGCACGACAAAAGTTAGTACAGCAAAGTAGGCACGCCGAGCTTACCAACGTTAGGCTTAACTAAACGACTAGTTCAAAGTTGCAAAGATTTAATGAAGTAGTTCTCGAGATGGGCAAGAAAGATATCTAAGGAATTAAGCAAATCTTTAAAACATTAAATATAAAGGTTTAAACTCACAGAGCGACGAATTATTATGCTATTAAGTGATATAATGTAAGAGATATCAGAACCACATCCTGCTTTAACATTGCCAGACTATAAAGTCTCAGATTTTTAATACCTTTCTATATATCTTGTAACTGTAGTTTCCCACATTCTTCCCGCTTATCTTTCTAATGCATATTCTCCACATTTCTATATCTAAATACATCCCTTTTTTCTCTAATCAATGAGAATCTTTATTTTTAAGAAACTCATAAGTTTTCTGCCCCTTTTCAGATCGATTTCCTGGAGCCTCGCAATCTGTCAGCAATAATTACCAAAGGACGTCACAATGACGATGAATGGGTTACTTCCTATCAAGTGGCTTATAGTGACGATGGGGAAAATTGGCAAGTAGTGACTGACGACGTAGGAAAAGCAAAGGTGAGGCAGAATTTTGGGGAAATGTTTAGCTTCAGAGAAAAATGGAATTTGGTAAAAATAGATATTGATTTATATCTTCTGCTTAAAGAAGAAATAATATAATTTCTTATTAATTTATTGGATGAAAACCAAATGTTCTAATTAGCCTTATGATATTTTTATGCATTTATCAAACTGGACAACCGAATGAACGTATAAGCAATTTTTATTTATATTGTTCAGCAACAAAGAATCCAGTTATACAAACAGTATGACCTTCAGCTTATTTTACATAACTGAATACGAATTGCAGAAAAGTACGAGCACATTTGTTTTATATATATAATACCCAATGTGTCGAACACTACTATTTAGAAATATATTAGTAGTAATAGTAACGTTTATTTCCCAAAACAAATATACATATTAGGAATTATGACAGAGAATTTTGTGAAATAAGAAATCTACAGCAATTCTCCACGAGAGTAATCACTTACTTGGGGAAGAAATAATAATATATATTACACATTATCCCACATCATTAAGTATTTACGTTAAGAATATGCAATTTATAGAAATATAATTGAAAATAACGTTATCACTCGTATTCATATTTAATGTACATTTTACTTTATACTGATTCCATGTATATTTTACATCTTGCATACACCAAGCACGAAACATGAACTACATTTTGCCCCTATATTGATTTGTTTTCCTGCAACTTTCGATTAGTTTATCGATTTGCATACAAAAATGGCGCTAGAGCCATTAGAACCACTCCTCTGCGAAGCGTCGATAACGTTTGTAACTCTGTCGATAATCGCCTGTTTTAAGCGATGTTCGTGCTTAAGAAACGAGATAGTCGTGATTGATTTTAGGTTTACTTTTGAATGGAATAAGCTTAGATTACATTTTCCTCTCTTTTAAAGTTTCTTGCTCTGAGTCAAGACTTATTTTAGGAACAAATTTCCGTTTCTCTTGATTTTGTTTTTCTACTTCGAGTTAGTTTTTTGTGCCTCCTTCTAAGCATTTACTCTTTTCGACGCAATCAAATGGATTTTTTCTTTTTACAAATCGCATACCACTTTGCATTTGCAGGAAAACCTCGTTAGTTTTTCCTTTAAAGTATTCTCATCAATTTAAACTTTCTCTACTTCAACTCTATTTTAGGAAAATGAAATTTTTATTTGCATCTAATGATGCTTTTACTTTTAAGAAACACGAAAAAATTGTTGAAAATTTCTTTCGAAACATTTGTTAAAAGAATAAAGGTTTATCCAGTCTTGATGTCATGAATTGGGAGAAACATTTTTATTAAAGTTTAGGTGGAAATTTCTCTTCACTTCCTCGAAAAAATGGCTCGGTAAACGTTGCACCTTTTCACCATCTCCTTTAAGAGTGATTTTGAAATTAACATTTAAATTATAAAATTTGTGCAAATGTTTTTGGAAGTCTGTTACCACTGCTAAATTCGAGAAAATTAATAAATTTTAAATCTCGCGAACTTTCCTTTCTTAATGAGTATCTCTGCTATTTTTTCTTAATGAACAATTCTGCTCTTTTATTTCGCTTGAGATGTCATTCCCTAACAATCTCTTCTGGTTTGATTTCTCTCTTCTCCAATGCCAGATTCTTTTCATTTCATTTCACAACAAAGGTGACGCAATCACTATTTTTAAAAACTGTCATCAGAGAGGGTGGAAAAAAATTTCTATAAAGATAACATTTGGAACAGACGAGAGCAAATAGATTTAAAGCAAATGAGCCAAGGACAATTATGAGGCCTCTGATACAATAATTGTGAGAATGATTACAGTTCAATCTGTATACCATTTAACCTTTCTGTTTTTGATCAGCCAGTCAGTATTTTTCTGAGTATATTTTAATTTTCTACAGTTTTATCTCTGTACGTTTTTTTTCTTCAAATATGCGAAAAAAAGAGAATAAAAAAGTAAAGAATCTCGTTGCATAAAAGAGTTGGGTTGGGTTGTTTTACCTCTGAGCGGCACTTTTTTGCACACCATGGGCTAAATGGCCAGGTCACGTGGACTCCGAAGACTCAAAGTTGGGAGAGGGGACCCACTGGAACAGCTGTTGAGAGATAGATGGTAGCCTCCCGTCAAGGCTATCCAGCGTGTCCTTTAATGTGCACAGGGTATGGCTCTCCCGCACACGGGGCCACGGCTTAACGTCCCATCCGACGGACGGCGGCCATTCCAAGCCCATCGGTGTCCCCTACTGACCGTGGGCAGGGAGGGGAATTTTCGGGAAATAAATCTCAACGCTGACCCAGCTGGGACTCGGACCTGGGAATTACAGATTACGAGCCTGGCGCGCTACCGACTGAGCCACCACCGCCCTATAAAAGAGAGTAATGTTGTTAAATTTATAATGAAAGCTATGATAGCGGAACCAAACTAATCTCTTTTATCTTGTTAGAAGATTTGTTGATAAGTGATATTGCTTATTTAACCCTAATACTTGCATTAATTATCCAAAACACATGAAAGAACCTCTCTGAATTCGATGACCAATTTTCAGCTCTTGGAATAAAAATCGTAAAGATAAATCTGCTGCATTAAACAGAACTAACAGATCAATAATAATTATTAAGCAAAATTCACTTATTCACCTTTTAGGACATTTTTTTTTTTCGTGTATACCTCTCGCCCTCTTTAATTCGTATAAAAAGTACCCCCTCAAGCAGCTGCTTTCCGCAGAGGTCAGACAGGAGCCTCTCAGTTTATATGCCATAGTAGAAGGTCTGTGGGGATGACAGGACCTCAGCAGAAAAACAACACAGACATCCATGCCTTACCCGGGGCTCGAATCCACACCCCTTAAATATATTCCTTATATGAGTGTTTGCATGTTGTGTACGAAAAACGAAGACTAGCTTATAAGTTATCTCCGTCCTCGTGTTTATTAAAAAAAAGGACGTAGCCAATACAGCTCTAAATTAAAAAAATTAAAGAAAATAAAAATTCGTATTGTTATCCACATAAGGATTAATAATCGAGATATTAGCAACAAATATTTGGAAGTCTTGCATACGTCGTTTTTTTTAATCAACACGAAGGGCAGAGATAACTTATAAGCTAGTCTTCGTTTCTCGTACACACAATGTGCAAAACTGATACAAGGAATATAACACCCTGCTGGAATAGCAATCAGATATGCAAACCACTAAGCCAGATGGTTAGCTTACCAGGCTACTAGTGGGAGTGGATATTTATCACTGGAAACAAGATTCAGTCCGAATTATTCTCATTGATTAATGGAATGAAGCATAGATATTGCTAACTTATATAAAATTTATTATTTTGCAATACACGATCAATTTTGATGCTGATCAGTTTTTTATTCATTTCTAACGGGAATAATCTGCTGTTAGTTTATGTTACAAAGCTACATCAACCATTGCCAATGCCGGAACATAGAAAATCATGCAAAATCGATTGACAAGATGTAAATTTTTATACTTTTTTTATTTATTTTTTTAGGAGGGGGGGGGGGTGTTTTTTTCATAGATTTCAACAAACATTACAGCATTAACCAGAAATTATTTAATTGACCTCGATGCAAACAGAAATCCTAATTTCTTCAGTCCCAGACTTAACCTTTCCTCTATTGCTGGTTCAGTCGGTAGCACGCTTCGCTGGTAATCAGCAGTTTCTAGGTTCGAGTCCCACCTGTGTCAGAGTTGAGATTTCCCTCTGCTAACCCTCCCCTTTCTACCGGTGCGAAAGGTGATTCCGATGGGCTTGAAAAGGCCGCTCTCCTGCTGATTCGACGCTAAGCCGTGATCCAGTGCAAGAGAAAGAGTGACATCCTGTACGCATTAAATAGCAATCTAAATAGCCTTGACATAAAGATGCCATCTGTCTTTTAACAGCTGTCTCGTAGATCCCATTTTCCCACTTTCTTCTCCCAACCCTTGGGGTCCACGTGACCTCGCCATTTAGCGCAACGTGTGCAGGAAAAGTGCCTCTCAGAGGTAAAACAATCAACTCTGTATTATTAAGAGCCAAAATTTACAAATTAAAATCTTAAAATTGTGCGTAATATACGAATATATATATTCGTTCAAATATCAGTTGCATTAAGTGTTGCTCAATTATGGATTGATTGGGAAGAGAACAGTTTCAAAACTGAGATATTTAAAAATGCAGAGATATAAAACAATCTTAAAATCAATACAGCGTATAAAAAATAAAAGCAAATGATAACTATAAAAACCAGATATTGGAGTTTTACCATTTTAAAAGCGGTATCATTTTCAGCTTTCCACACTATGCAAGTGTTTAATTCCAGTTTTTCTATTTCCAACAGGAATTTCCCGGGAATTCCGATCGGGATTCACCGGTAGCCAATCTGCTCCCAGAGACAATTGAAGCCCAATATCTTCGCATCATTCCAACTGAATATGAGAAATGGATAAGTTTGCGGGCAGAAGTACTCGGCTGTTATCATCCCTATCGTAAGTCAATTATCGAAACTCGTATCGTTTGCAATTCTTTGTCTCCTTTTACCTTCTAATGAATGAAAACAATTCCTTTTGTATTTCAGCACCTATAACGCACATCTTACCAGCGGCAGCACTACCGAGACCTCGTCCATCGGGGAGAATGCTACCTCCACCACCAAAAGGAGGACGTCCGCCTCCAGAGTATCAACCATCCACCTTACCAGAAGAAAGAGTTCTTGCTTTGACTCCTCCTGTCACTACTCCTCCGTTTTTAGGTATTTGTCCTCCGTATTTTTCATTCATTTTTCCTAAGCATCTTCCTTTATCTTTCAGCGTTAAAACCAGTATTGGCGTTAAAATTAATCAGAGCATCTGTTGTCTGAGCTATATATTTTTTTCCACTGAGTGAATCGGTGTAGTAGGCTTGGACAACTACTAGACTGAAACTCTGGGAATACAAATTCAGAATTCATTTTAAAAATAAATTGATCCACAAAAAATATTATGCAGAGTTAACCGGAAAAGATTTTAATGCCCTTATTTTAACCTTCGCCTCCCCCACACACACATACACCACCACCACTGTCTTATAATGGTCTTTCGAACACTATTCTTGCAAAATACGGGTGATGCATCAGTTTAAAATTTCATAATCATGAAATGGCTTTCGGAGCTTCAATGGTAAAGATTATTCTTTTTACCTTAGCACAATGTTATTTAATCTGTAGTTGTAAGAAATTCTTCCCAAGTGAATGATCAGACCCAATCTCAACCAGGCATTTGTAACAGAATTAGCCCATTAGCTGGTGATTAATGCATAATCATGTTCCTAAGAAGTTCATCAGGTGACATTCGTGTGTATTTATAAATATTCAGGTGTTTGTAGTAAGCGTTAGTTTTCCTCAAACCATTATAATAAAAATAACACCCCTCAAGCAACTGCTTGCCACAGAGATCTGATAGGAGCCTGTCAGTTTATATGCCATAGTAGAAGGTCTGAGAGGATAGCAGGACCTCAGCAGCAAAACGACACAAACATCCATGTCTTATCCGGGGCTCGAACCCAGGTCCCTTAGATTAGTAGCTAAGCGTGCTAACCACGCGGCCAGAACCATTAGGTGTAGTTGTTTAGGAGACGTTTCCCATTGCAACTGCCAATGCCAAAAGGAAGGACCTACGCTGGAGGCAAAATATCTTGAATACAACTATGATCTTGTTCATTCTGATTTCCAATCAAGGAATTATTTTACGTATGGATATTTTGCATTCAGTCCAGAGTAGTTTTTATGCTGCTTTCAAAATTGGTTTAGGTTTTTCGCTCTCTGAGATGCTTTTCAGATAAAATTACCTAAACGCAGTCAAGTATATATTTCAATATCGTTTGTCATATACGTCAATTAACAGAAACTTAAATTTCGTGAAATATTTAATTTTATCCCTACTTTATTCATTACAAAGCAGTTATCTCATTTAATGGGGAACAAATTTCAAGCAATAAAAATAAATTAAATCAGACCATGTCAGACCTGTGAGGCAAGCAGCTGCTTGCCACACAGGTCTGACAGGGGATTTATGTCTCTAAGGATGGCAAGAACTCAGCAGAAAAACAACACATATTTCCATGCCTTATCCGGGCTCGAACCCAGATCCCTAGGTCAGTAGCCAAGCGTGCTAACCACTCGGCCACGGGACTGCTCTCTTTCAAGCAAACAATCGAATCAAATTCGTCCGATCAGAGGACAAATTTAGGATTTCAATGGTAACTTTTTTCATTATCCATCATTAACCGTGTTCCATTGTTATTTCGACAAAGTATTTAAAAATATCAACGTAAACTTCATAAGACACTAATTTAAATTTTCCTGATATCAATATATTTCATAACTGACAAACATTGTATTTCGAAGCAATCGCAGAAATGCTTTGAACTCTGAACACACAGAGAATAAGAAATGGTGTTTGAATTAGGGGGAGGGTTCATTTTATCAAGGTGCTACTAGTTGCATCTTTCAATAGAGGTATAATTGGTGGCTTCCAAATAAGGATGCAATTAATCACATACTAGGTACGTAACTGGCATATTTAGTTACCTGTAGTTGATATCAATTCCACTAACACTGATCCTATTCCGAAAAATTTACCTTTCGACTTAAATATCTCGATACTCCAAATATTTTCATTCTTCCTTTTTAGCAGAATAACTTTTACTCATGTGATCATGCGAATTCAATTCTCGAATAGACAAATGAAGTGGAATTAATTGAGAACCCTCAAAATCATTCCTCTTTCGAATTGCCCTTTAGATTTTTAAATATTTTTATATAACTTAGACTGGCATAAGTTGCCCCTTGGTTCTCGACATTGCTTAGTTATTTTTTTTTCTTTTTTCTATGTTTCCTTTTTTACCATTACTATATTCTTTGTTTATTGGTAATTGGTTATTTTTCTGTTCATTTTTTTTTTTGAAATACTATATACAGTATATATATATAGCTGTTGTGTAATATGATTTTAGGAGTAAATAAACATGAGATAACAATATTGCTTTTTAAAGTTAAATGATTGATGTTGTTCTAATTCCATTTCAAAGCTCAAAAATCATTGCGGATTTAATTTCGACAATTAATTTTCGTTCCCAAATTAAATTCAACAGTTTGCAGCGATCCCATGGGCCTGGAGAATGGCCTGTTGCCTGACAGCCAGATCTCGGCTTCCTCCTTCCTTGATGAAGTGTCCACTCCTTCTGATGCAAGACTCAACAGCGATACAGCATGGGCTGCTGCCGAATTGGATGAAGATCAATATCTGGAGGTAAGAAACTTTATCTCTTCTCAGATTTTTAATTCCTTTCTATATATCTTGTAACTGTAGTTTCCCACATTCTTCCCGCTTATCTTTCTAATGCATACTCTCCACATTTCTATATCTAAATACATCCCTTTTTTCTCTAATCGATGAGAATCTTTATTTTTAAGAAACTCATAAGTTTTCTGCCCCTTTTCAGATCGATTTCCTGGAGCCTCGCAATCTGTCAGCAATAATTACCAAAGGACGTCACAATGACGATGAATGGGTTACTTCCTATCAAGTGGCTTATAGTGACGATGGTGAAAACTGGCAAGTAGTGACTGACGACGTAGGAAAAGCAAAGGTGAGGCAGAATTTTGGGGAAATATTTAGCTCAAAAATATTAGCTTTTCAGAGAAAACGGAAGATTTGTTACCTTTCAACGCATTGTTCTGTTACACAAAACTTCGCCAGACTTTGTTTCATAGATGAATCTGATATGTTCAAAATTTACCCCGTCCATTTTATAGCAGTTTGAGAAAAATCTGTTTATGATTAGAGAAAACGAATAATTTTTATTTTTCAGAAAACAACAAGAAATCAACATTGGATTTAAACAGTAATTTTGAAAATAATTTTATTAATATCTGACCACTGTTGTTCTAAACGTTTTAGAAAATAATTTGCAAATGAAAAGTTTATTGTGATGATGATGATGAAACGGAAAGTTTGAAAAGAAAAAATGAAAATGGATCCAGTATTGCAATTAAATGGACAGATTAACTTTATTATTTCTCATTCAATTTTAGTATCTGACTGAGAGTTTGGAAAATTTACATCTTCAACATATTATCTGGCAGTTCTCATAGATTTTCATTCTGATCATTTTTTATTTCTCAAAAGTTAATGTAGCGAATTTTTTGACTCTGCGGTAGGTATACTGCACAATGAGTCAGAGTACAATATATTTCCGTAGCAGACTGTTCCAACCTATTTTAAATTGATTTGGTTTTTTTCAAGTGATTGTAAATGATCTTCGAATTAACACTCTAAAATAAGGCTTTTAGTTTTTTTAAGCTATAAATGAATTAACCATTTAGGGAAAAATGTACCGAAATTGAATATCTCATTCAAATCTTTCGAAATATCTAATATTTTAACAATATTCGCTTAATAATATTTGATGAGATTCTGACTCCGCTCTCATACTCTTCCGAAGTATTTTCTACAAAAATGACAAAAATTTAAAAAATCGTTAAACAAACTTCCAATATTACATTTTATATTGATGAACGATTTTTTTTAACAATTCTGTTTTATTTTCTGAAATTAATTTTTTTCAATACAAAAAGTTACAATTAAATATTTCGGCTTCCGTAACACTCATCTTGTTTGCATTTATTATATACTAAATTCTCAGCACGAATGATTTCTTTAAAAAATTTTAAGCTATTTTGAAAATTTTAATATGGATGACACCTGCCAATAATAATGCATCAACGATAATTGCACGACTTTTTAAATCCTTACTGTGGCATTTCTCCTAATAAAACAATAAAAGGAAAATTAAATATTTCATTTAAATTTCATTATTCCAAAGGGTATCTACAAAAATCTTTCTTTTTTTAATAGGAATTTCCAGGGAATTCGGATCGGGATTCACCGGTAGCCAATCTGCTCCCAGAGACAATTGAAGCCCAGTATCTTCGCATCATTCCAACTGATTACAACAATTGGATAAGTTTACGGGCAGAAGTACTCGGCTGTTATCATCCCTATCGTAAGTCAATTATCGAAACTCGTATCGTTTGCGATTCTTTGTCTCCTTTTACCTTCTAATGAATGAAAACAATTCCTGTTGTATTTCAGCACCTATAACGCACATCTTACCAGCGGCAGGACTACCGAGACCTCGTCCATCGGGGAGAATGCTACCTCCACCACCAAAAGGAGGACGTCCGCCTCCAGAGTATCAACCATCCACCTTACCAGAAGAAAGAGTTCTTGCTTTAACTCCTCCTGTCACTACTCCTCCGTTTTTAGGTATTAGTTTACTTTCCTTTTTTAAAAACACTTTCTTTAATCATTCGTTAAAGTTTTGCAAAAAGAATTTAAATTTTATCTTCCAAAGATAAATTTCTTGTCTGCTGGAAAAAGAATGAATTAACCTCTATATTAAATCTAATAATTAATATTGAATTGAAAAAAGGTACGAGAATTGCATTTTTATCTCTAATATATAAATTTTATGAAAGCAAAGAGCTCGTTCAGTTTTGCAATACATAATTTCGGGTCGTTAAAAAAATGTCTTAAATATATATTTATTCTTTTTCTTTTGTGGTTTTCTGAAACACGCCTTTTTCAGAAATACATTTATTTGAAATTTGTACTTTCTTTTTAATTATTGACATTCAGACGAAAAAATCCTTTTGTCCCTAAAACTCTTCCACTACTCTTTCATGATTAACCAAGATATATGGTTTTGTTTCAGCAAATCGCCATCTTCAAGGATCATGTGATCCAACACTATTATAAAGGTCATGTATGAAACTAGGCGAGGCTATCGATCATTGGTTGATTCACAGATGATTATAAAGCATTTGCCTATGAAGAATAAGGACCATATACATATACATATACTCTATATAGTTACTCACGATATGCAACTCAGATGATCATTTCTCATGATTCCACTTGAACTATTCCTCATAGGCCGACACATCAATAACTTAATGTTTTTTGCACGCAACAAATCTTGTACAGTTTTGTTCTCAAAAGATAAAGAGACTTTGGAATATATTTCATTCAGTACCGAAGAGAATTCTGTTTTGAAATGATGCAATATGTTATTAGCGAAGAGTATCACAATGGATTGACATGCTTGAATGCCCTTAACGATGAAATTCTCAATTTCTTATTTTTGTTTCAGTTTTGTGAGCGTTTCTTATACCTGATAAAACAGTAAGAGCCAAACGTAATGTGCCTAGAACATCCTTTTCCCATTACTTCCAGGGCTTCCTAATACATCAGTTGATAGATTTTCCAATCGAAGAGAAAGCGACTGAATGATTTCTGCCAGAATGCATCACTTTAAGATTTCACGGGAAAATATTTTAAAAGACTTGGGACGAATTTGGAAATCAGCAGAAGGGTTCACATTCTGCGTAAAAGACTTAATGCATTTCTTTTCATAGCTTTAAAGAAATGTCTACGTTTAAAAAATGCATAAACATCTGGTCTCTTGCAAGCTTAGTATGTGGGTCAGAAAACTGTAATTCTCATATGAGGATATCCGAAGAATAATATATCTATAGAGTTATCACATTCCAATTATATTTTGGAAAGAAATATGGTTGGGTTGTTTTACCTCTGCGCGGAACTTTTTTGCACACCATAGAAATATTGTTAGTAAGATTTTTGAAGAAACTAGGTTTGTTCAGAGAAGTAAACCAACAACATTAAATAGTCCCCTAATAGCAGGTATTGGGCCAACCCTTACCAATCCTTTAAAGGCTTAATCCATTAATGTTGGTCCTTCACGCATCACCTTTACAAGTGAACCGTTGAAGAGGAATCGAGAAGGGGAAACTGACCTGCCTGAGACGTATTACCCCATGATAGGTTTGGCAGAAGAAAGAGCGAAAGCTTTGAACTTTCCTTAGAAGCAAGGGATCAAGTACATCCAATTTCCTCTGATCACAATTCTCCAAAGCTGATAAATGCTATCCTGTGCATCTATTTACCTTAGGCTATCAACCTCAAATCAACAAATCGAAAACGCTGAGGAAGGTTTTCCCTCACAAAGGCCCATCAGTGCAGAAAGTTAAGATTCCGCAATCCTACTCAAAGCCATTAGCTAGTTCAATAGGTCAGCACCAAAACAATGCTGAAATTCGCCATTCCTCTGCAGGATGTGAAACAAAGGTGGCTATATTTATGAAGATCAATAGATCAAACTCATGTTGAATTCCTCCCTTTCCGTTCCCTTCAAGAGGAAAGAATATCTGTTTTTAAATGTGTTGCCACGAGAAGGCGAGATGACCGGTCCTATATAACAGGTGAAGGGTACTACACACCTCTCTTTCCATTTATTCTTAACTATCATTTACAGGCGAATCGATTCAATGCAACTCAAATTTCCAGCAAAAAAATCAAGTACGTTATCGTGCTGATCAATTTGGAATTTCAATACTTACTTGTTTCATTATCCGTCATTAACTGTGTTTAATTGTTATTTCGGCAAAGTGTTTAAAACTATCAACGAAACCTTCATAAAACACCTATCTACGTTTTCCTGATAACAACACGTTTTCTACCTAAAAATAATAATCACAGGGTGTATAACTAGCAAAGATAATAATACATTTTTTTATGACTAGCAATGATCATCATCATCCTCAATCAGCCATGGGGCTACTGAGGTCCAACCAGCCTATGCAGTTTAATTCTCCAAGCATATCTGTCCTGAGCTACATTTGCTATTTGCTGCATCCGACCACTGCACACTAATTCTAACAAGGTCCTGTTTGACATTGTCTGCCCACCACATCCTAGGTCCCCCCCCTCTTTCTGAGGCCTTTAGGAACACTGTTCATAACCCTATTCACCAATCTATAATTATTCATATGGGCAACATGGCCAAACCAGCGGAGTCTCTCTCTGCACAATATGCTGCTTAAAGGAGGTTGCAGACTCTTTTGCCTAACCTCATCATTAGTTACAAACTCAAACCACCTAATACCCAAGATACTACGTAAGCATCTAGAATCAAAAGCATCTAGTTTCCTGTTATCTTGTTTACACAGCGTCCAAGTTTCACTACCATAACTAACCCCAGAAACAACCAAACTATTATGCAGTCTAATTTTAGCCTTTAGGTGTATACGCCTATTTCTCCACACTCTCCAGAGATTCTTAAAAGTCCCGGCAGCAATCTCTATTCGTCTGTTAATCTCATGTCGCACATCACCAGTATCTGTTACATAGCTCCCAAGATAATTAAACTGTGACACCTGCTCAAGACTGCAACCATTCAGATTAACTGAATCACAGCCTGCCTGACCAATTTTCATTACTTTAGTTTTCTCTCTCTTTATAACTAAACCTACTCTACTCCCGGTCTCATCAACAGCTCGAATGAAAGAGTTCATCTCATCAACATCATTTACCAAAAGGGCTAAATCATCAGCATAATCTAAACCAGAAATTTTCGTATCTCCAGTACATTTAAGGCCAATATCTTTCCCTTGAAGTGAATTTCGCATAACATAATCAATAACCAAGCTAAAGAGAAAGGGAGACAAAATGCACCCTTGTCGAACACCAGAAGTAATGCTAAACCAATTGCTACAAGACTTACCAACTCTCACACACGACTCAGTGTTATTATAGAGAGCTTTCATTATGTTAACTAACTTGTCAGGTATACCATATGATCTCACAATCGACCACAAATTATGACGATCAACAGAGTCGAAAGCCTTTTTGAAATCAACAAAGCTAGCAACCAAAGGTTTCTGAAACTCTAAACATTTCTCAAGAATCTGCCTCAGTGAAAATATCTTATCCACACATCCCCTACCACTTCTAAATCCACATTGCTCATCACGCAATTGCCTCTCAACCAGATTCTTAATTCTATTAAGCACAATCATGGAAAGAACTTTACCTAGAACAGAGAGTAGGCTGATACCCCTATAGTTATCACATGAACTGCGATCACCTTTTTTGAAAATAGGGATAACAATAGCTCTGGTAAAATCCTTAGGAACCATGCCTTTATCATAAAAGATATTCAGAATTTCAGTCATCCAAGTGGTATTTGAAACATTCCCAGCTCTAAGCATTTCTGTAGTAATTTCATCTACCACCTGGTGATTTATGAAGTTTAAGTTTAGAAATAGCCAAAATAACTTCAGATTGTGTTATAGAGCCAATATTAAAGCCACCAATGCATTGCAAACAATGGGAGTAGAACTAACCACATTGTTTAGAACATCACTGAAATGCTCAGCCCACCTAGCCATGACAGAATCCTCAACTTTTATAACCTTACCTTGTTTATCGTTCAATCCCTGTATACCTGTTCGTTTTCTACCGCACAAAACATTAACTATCTGGTACAGGTCTCTGCTGTTGTGCTGTCTAACTGCTTCCTCAGCTATTTCAGCCAAGCCATAAAGCCAAAGATGCTTATCAGCAGCTAACTGATCCTTTACACGTTTATTAAGCTCTCTGTAATGCTTTCTATTAGGACTAGTAGGGTATTGATTAAGGACATTCCTGCAGTTCTTTCTTTCTGAAATCAGCTAAAGTGCCTTATCACTCAAACAATTCTGCCTCCTCTGCACTTTCTTCCTAAAACTGTACTGTTAGTGTCCAAAAAACACTGTTTAAAATGATCCCATTCTTCCTCAACTTCAGTAGTAAGCATACCATGACTGTCATGATGACGACGTAACCTATCATGGTAAGCTTTAACTATAACTGGGTCGTTCATTAATAACTTTAATAATAATAATAATTTTTCATAATTCTTTAATTTATAACTGGTTTTTTTTATCTTCAGTATTAAAAGTAAATTTTTTAACCCTAGCACAACACTTTTTAAGTGTAAGTTGCAAGACACTTTTAACAAGGTAATGGTCAGATCCAATTTCAGCTCCCCTATATGCCCTGGTATTCCTAACAGAACTAGTCCATTTGCTGTTAATTAATATGTAATCAATCATATTCTTATGCAGCCCATCAGGTGAAACCCATGTGTACTTATGTATGTCGCGGTATTTGTAATAAGTGTTAGTTATTCTGAAACCATTGAGTTTACTTACCTGTAGGAGACGTTGCCCATTGCCATTGCAGCTACCAATACCAAAAGGGCCTATTACTCCTCCCCAAAGGTCAGAGTCAGTACCAACTTTGGCATTGAAGTCACCTAGAACAAGGGTAATATCTCCTTTCTTGACAGAATTCAAAATATCCTGAAGTTGTCCGTAAAACCTATCCTTCACATCCTCATCGGCATCCTCAGTGGGGGCATAACAGCAGATAACATTCAAGTCTTTAATGCTTGTCGGAAATTTTGCTGTAAGAAACCTTTCATTAATGCACTCATATCCTAGAAGAGCATCACTACCGTGTCTGCTGAGAAGCAGACCCACGCCTTGGTGATGCTTTTCATCCTCCGTCCCTGTAAAGAGAAATTTAAAGTTATTTCTAAGTATCTCACCTTTACCTGTCCATCTGGTCTCTTGCAAGCCTAGAATATCTAGGTTATAGCGCTGGAACTCCTGCATGAGGACATCAAGAGAATATTCTCTATATAATGTCCTCACGTTCCACGTTCCTGCAGAGAGAAATGATTAGTAGGATTTTTGAAGAAACTATGTTTATTGAGATTGGTAGGGCCAACAATATCAAACAGCCCCCTGATCGCAGGCTTGGGGCAAAGACCTGTTTCTCCTCCGCTAAAGCTGAAGTCACCGATGCTGGTAGGAACTTCAGGCACCACCTTTTCAAGTGGACTTTTTCAAGAGCCATATGGTCTGCCTGAAACACATTACTCCAGTTTAGGCTTGACGATGCCCAACTAGCTAAGTGAGGTTCAAGTACCTGCGATGACCTGTGATTAGGATTATCCACCAGCTGATATAAGGTATCCCATGCCTCTGTTCACTTACGGCTGGCAACCCAGAAGCAAACAGAACACACAGCGGCAGATTCTCCCTCAACAGAGGCCCACCAGTGCAGCAAGTCCAAGATCCAAAATCAAGCTCAAATCCATAAACAAGTCCTTTCTAGTAGGTATAAATGGTCAGCCCTGTGAAGTTGACCACTCCTCAGCAGGGTTGAAAAAAAGGAAAAAGTGGCCATAGATGACCTGATCACTAGGCCATACTGAACTGGCAGCCCTCCCCTTCCGTTCCCTTCCAAAAGAGAATATCTCTTTTGAAAGGTACTAACGGCCTGCACCACGATAAGGCGGGGTCGGACATTAGGTGCTAGACCTGGCCGGCTCTGTGCATCATCACTGGGGATTGGTACACAGCTCTCCTTCCAGTTTATGCCTAGCTACCATTTTACAGATCGCAATGATAATAACACATTTTTTATAGTTAGCAATGATAATAACACACTTTTTATAACTAGCAATGATAATAACACATTTTTTATAACTAGCAATGATAATAACACATTTTTATAACTAGCAATGATATTAACACGTTTTACAACTAGCGATAATAACAGCAAACGCATTATAAGGAATTCAGCTAAATAAGTTTGAATTCTGAATATGGTATTTAATTTCGACAATTAATTTTTGTTCCCAAATTAAATTCAACAGTTTGCAGCGATCCCATGGGCCTGGAGAATGGCCTGTTGCCTGACAGCCAGATCTCAGCTTCCTCCTTCCTTGATGAAGTGTCCACTCCTTCTGATGCAAGACTCAACAGCGATACAGCATGGGCTGCTGCCGAATTGGATGAAGATCAATATCTGGAGGTAAGAAACTTTATCTCTTCTCAGATTTTTAATTCCTTTCTATATATCTTGTAACTGTAGTTTCCCACATTCTTCCCGCTTATCTTTCTAATGCATACTCTCCACATTTCTATATCTAAATACATCCCTTTTTTCTCTAATCAATGAGAATCTTTATTTTTAAGAAACTCATAAGTTTTCTGCCCCTTTTCAGATCGATTTCCTGGAGCCTCGCAATCTGTCAGCAATAATTACCAAAGGACGTCACAATGACGATGAATGGGTTACTTCCTATCAAGTGGCTTATAGTGACGATGGTGAAAACTGGCAAGTAGTGACTGACGACGTAGGAAAAGCAAAGGTGAGGCAGAACTTTGGGGAAATATTTAGCTCAAAAATATTAGCTTTTCAGAGAAAACGGAAGATTTGTTACCTTTCAACGCATTGTTCTGTTACACAAAACTTCGCCAGACTTTGTTTCATAAACGAATCTGATATGTTCAAAATTTACCCCGTCCATTTTATAGCAGTTTGAGAAAAATCTGTTTATGATTAGAGAAAACGAATAATTTTTATTTTTCAGAAAACAAGAAATCAACATTGGATTTAAATAGTAATTTTGAAAATAATTTCATTAATATCTGATGTTGTTCTAAATATTTTAGAAAATAATTTGCAAATGAAAAGTTTATTGTGATGATGATGATGAAACGGAAAGTTTGAAAAGAAAAAATGAAACTGGATCCAGTATTGCAATTAAATGGACAGATTAACTTTATTATTTCTCATTCAATTTTAGTATCTGACTGAGAGTTTGGAAAATTTACATCTTCAACATATTATCTGGCAATTCTCATAGATTTTCATTCTGATCATTTTTATTTCTCAAAAGTTATTGTGGCGAATTATGTGCCTCTGCGGTAGGTATACTGCACAATGAGTCAGAGTACAATATATTTTCGTAGCAGACTGTTCCAACCTATTTTAAATTGATTTGATTTTTCTCAAGTGGTTGTAAATGATCTTCGAATTAACACTCTAAAATAAGGCTTTTAGTGTTTTTAAGCTATAAATGAATTAACCATTTAGGGAAAAATGTACCGAAATTGAAGATCTCATTCAAATCTTTCGAAATATCAAATCTTTTAACAATATTCGCATAATAATATTTGATGAGATTCTGACTCCTCTCTCATACTCTTCCTAAATATTTTCCACAAAAATGATAAAAATTTAAAAAAAAGTTGAACAAACTTCCAATATTACATTTTATATTGATGAACGATTTTTTTTAACAATTCTGTTTTATTTTCTGAAATTAATTTTTTTCAATACAAAAAAGTTACAATTAAATATTTCGGCTTCCATAACACTCACTTGTTTGCATTTATTATATTCTAAATTCTCAGCATGACTGATTTCTTTAAAAAATTTTAAGCTATTTTGAAAATTTTAATATGGATGACACATGCCAATAATAATGCATCAACGATAATTGCACGACTTTTTAAATCCTTACTGTGGCATTTCTCCTAATAAAACAATAAAAGGAAAATTAAATATTTCATTTAAATTTCATTATTCCAAAAAATCTTTCTTTTTTTAATAGGAATTTCCAGGGAATTCCGATCGGGATTCACCTGTAACCAATCTGCTCCCAGAGACAATTGAAGCCCAGTATCTTCGCATCATTCCAACTGATTACAACAATTGGATAAGTTTACGGGCTGAAGTACTCGGCTGTTATCATCCCTATCGTAAGTCAATTATCGAAATTGGTATCGTTTGCGATTCTTTGTCTCCTTTTACCTTCTAATGAATGAAAACAATTCCTGTTGTATTTCAGCACCTATAACGGTCATCTTACCAGCGGCAGGACTACCGAGACCTCGTCCATCGGGGAGAATGCTACCTCCACCACCAAAAGGAGGACGTCCGCCTCCAGAGTATCAACCGTCCACCTTACCAGAAGAAAGAGTTCTTGCTTTAACTCCTCCTGTCACTACCCCTCCGTTTTTAGGTATTAGTTTACTTTCTTTTTTTTTAAAATACTTTCTTTAATAATTCGTTAAAGTTTTGCAAAAAGAATTTAAATTTTATCTTCCAGAGATAAATTTCTTGTCTGCTGGAAAAAGAATGAATTAACCTCTATATTAAATCTAATAATTAATATTGAATTGAAAAAAGGTACGAGAATTGTATTTTTATCTCTAATATATAAATTTTATGAAAGCAAAGAGCTCGTTCAGTTTTGCAATACATAATTTCGGATCGTTAAAAAAATGTCTTAAATATATATTTATTCTTTTTCCTTTGTGGTTTTCTTTGTGCAAACACGACTTTTTCAGAAATACTTTTATTTAAAAATTGTACTTTTTAATTATTGACATTCAGACGAAAAAATCCTTTTGTCCCTAAAACTCTTCCACTACTCTTTCATGATTAACCAAGATATATGGTTTTGTTTCAGCAAATCGCCATCTTCAAGGATCATGTGATCCAACACTATTATAAAGGTCATATATGAAACTAGGCGAGGCTATCGATCATTGGTTGATTCACAGATGATTATAAAGCATTTGCCTATGAAGAATAAGGACCATATACATATACTCTATATAGTTACTCACGATATGCAACTCAGATGATCATTTCTCATGATTCCACTTGAACTATTCCTCATAGGCCGACACATCAATAACTTAATGTTTTTTGCACGCAACAAATCTTGTACAGTTTTGTTCTCAAAAGATAAAGAGAATTTGGAATATATTTCATTCAGTACCGAAGAGAATTCTGTTTTGAAATGATTCAATATGTTATTAGCGAAGAGTGTCACAATGGATTGACATGCTTGAATGCCCTTAACGATGAAATTCTCAATTTCTTATTTTTGTTTCAGTTTTGTGAGCGTTTCTTATGCCTGATAAAACAGTAAGAGCCAAACGTAATGTGCCTAGAACATCCTTTTCCCATTACTTCCAGGGCTTCCTAATACATCAGTTGATAGATTTTCCAATCGAAGAGAAAGCGACTGAATGATTTCTGCCAGAATGCATCACTTTAAGATTTCACGGGAAAATATTTTGAAAGACTTGGGACGAATTTGGAAATCAGCAGAAGGATTCACATTCTGCGTAAAAGACTTAATGCATTTCTTTTCATAGCTTTAAAGAAATGTCTACGTTTAAAAAATGCATACACATCTGGTCTCTTGCAAGCTTAGTATGTGTAGGTCAGAAAACTGTAATTCTCTTACGAGGATATCAAAAGAATAATATATCTATAGAGTTATCGTAGAGGTAGTCACTGGAAGGAGAGCTATGCACCAATCCCCTGTGATGATGCATAGAACCGGCCAGGCCTAGCACCTAATGTCCGACCCCGCCTTCTCGTGGTGCAGACCGTTAGTACCTTTCAAAAGAGATACTCTCTTGTGGAAGTGAACGGAAGGGGAGGGCTGCCAGATTAGTGTGGCCTACTGATCTGGACAACTATGGCTACTTTTCTTTTTTTTTCTACCCTGCTGAGGAGTGGTCAACCACACAGGGTCCTGGTGCTGACCATATGAACCCACTGGAATGGACAGATATATGGCTCTGAGCTTGATTATGGATCCTGATTTTGCTGCACTGGTGGGCTTCTGTGGAGGGAAAATCTTCCGCTGTGTTTTCTGTTTGTGTGTGGGTTGACAGCCCCAAGTGAATAGATTCGCAGGATATGTTTATCAGCTGGTGGATAATCCTGAGCAGAGGTCATCGCAGGCACCTGAACTCTTTGCTTCTATTGGCATCATCAAATTCTACATTGGAGGAAGTCTTCCAGTGTAGATGGCTTCAGCCTTTAGTGGTGGGGGAACGGGTCTTTGCCCCACGTCTGCGATTAGGGGGTTGTTTGATATTGTCGGCATTCCCTCTCTCAATAAACATAGTTTCTTTAAACGTCCCACTAACCATTTTCTCTCCATAGGTAGTTGGAATGTGAGGACTCTGCACAGAGCTTTTTCTCTTGATGTATATATATATATCGAGAGATAACTTGATATTTATATCGCGAGATAATTATTTTATCAACGTGCTCCAGGTTGTATGTTTCAATAGATATCTTATTTTGCACACAAAATGCAGTATTAGCAAAATGCTATCAAAGCAAATGCCTTATTTATTTAACTCTAATTGATTTCAGTTTCACTTGCAAATCCTATTTCCAAAAAAATTTATCTTTCGAGGTAATTATCTCGATAATGAAATTGTTTTTATCCCTTTTTTAATCCAGAAAGTCTTCCATTCGTTTGATAATGAGAATCCAATTCCAAAGCAGAAAAATGGAATATTATTTATTCAGAAATCACATTATTTATTCACATCTCACAGAATTATTTCTTCATCAACATTTTCCCTTTTTAGAATTTAAATATTAAAAGTTGGTTACATTTTTACGATATTCGATGTTGTTCTAATTCCATTTCAAAGCTCAAAAATCATTGCGGATTTAATTTCGACAATTAATTTTTGTTCCCAAATTAAATTCAACAGTTTGCAGCGATCCCATGGGCCTGGAGAATGGTCTGTTGTCTGACAGCCAGATCTCAGCTTCCTCCTTCCTTGATGAAGATTCCACTCCTCCTGATGCAAGACTCAACAGCGATACAGCATGGGCTGCTGCCGAATTGGATGAAGATCAATATCTGGAGGTAAGAAACTTTATCTCTTCTCAGATTTTTAATTCCTTTTTATATATCTTGTAACTGTAGTTTCCCACATTCTTCCCGCTTATCTTTCTAATGCATACTCTCCACATTTCTATATCTAAATACATCCCTTTTTTCTCTAATCGATGAGAATCTTTATTTTTAAGAAACTCATAAGTTTTCTGCCCCTTTTCAGATCGATTTCCTGGAGCCTCGCAATCTGTCAGCAATAATTACCAAAGGACGTCACAATGACGATGAATGGGTTACTTCCTATCAAGTGGCTTATAGTGACGATGGTGAAAACTGGCAAGTAGTGACTGACGACGTAGGAAAAGCAAAGGTGAGGCAGAACTTTGGGGAAATATTTAGCTCAAAAATATTAGCTTTTCAGAGAAAACGGAAGATTTGTTACCTTTCAACGCATTGTTCTGTTACACAAAACTTCGCCAGACTTTGTTTCATAAACGAATCTGATATGTTCAAAATTTACCCCGTCCATTTTATAGCAGTTTGAGAAAAATCTGTTTATGATTAGAGAAAACGAATAATTTTTATTTTTCAGAAAACAAGAAATCAACATTGGATTTAAATAGTAATTTTGAAAATAATTTCATTAATATCTGATATTGTTCTAAACGTTTTAGAAAATAATTTGCAAATGAAAAGTTTATTGTGATGATGATGATGAAACGGAAAGTTTGAAAAGAAAAAATGAAACTGGATCCAGTATTGCAATTAAATGGACAGATTAACTTTATTATTTCTCATTCAATTTTAGTATCTGACTGAGAGTTTGGAAAATTTACATCTTCAACATATTATCTGGCAATTCTCATAGATTTTCATTCTGATCATTTTTTATTTCTCAAAAGTTAATGTAGCGAATTATGTGATTCTGCGGTAGGTATACTGCACAATGAGTCAGAGTACAATATATTTTCGTAGTAGACTGTTCCAACCTATTTTAAATTGATTTGATTTTTTTCAAGTGGTTGTAAATGATCTTCGAATTAACACTCTAAAATAAGGCTTTTAGTATTTTTAAGCTATAAATGAATTAACCATTTAGGGAAAAATGTACCGAAATTGAAGATCTCATTCAAATCTTTCGAAATGTCTAATATTTTAACAATATTCGCTTAATAATATTTGGTGAGATTCTGACTCCGCTCTCATACTCTTCCGAAGTATTTTCTACAAAAATGACAAAAATTTAAAAAATCGTTAAACAAACTTCCAATATTACATTTTATATTGATGAACGATTTTTTTTTAACAATTCTGTTTTATTTTCTGAAATTAATTTTTTTTTCAATACAAAAACGTTACAATTAAATATTTCGGCTTCCATAACACTCCTCTTGTTTGCATTTATTATATACTAAATTCTCGGCATCACTGATTTCTTCAAAAAATTTTAAGCCATTTTGAAAATTTTAATATGGATGACACCTGCCAATAATAATGCATCAACGATAATGGCACGACTTTTTAAATCCTTACTGTGGCATTTCTCCTAATAAAACAATAAAAGGAAAATTAAATATTTCATTTAAATTTCATTATTCCAAAGGGTAGCTACAAAAATCTTTCTTTTTTTAATAGGAATTTCCAGGGAATTCGGATCGGGATTCACCGGTAGCCAATCTGCTCCCAGAGACAATTGAAGCCCAGTATCTTCGCATCATTCCAACTGATTACAACAATTGGATAAGTTTACGGGCAGAAGTACTCGGCTGTTATCATCCCTATCGTAAGTCAATTATCGAAACTCGTATCGTTTGTAATTCTTTGTCTCCTTCTACCTTCTAATGAATGAAAACAATTCCTCTTGTATTTCAGCACCTATAACGCACATCTTACCAGCGACAGCTTGCGTGCTGTTTAACATAGACTGATGATATGCAGCATGAGATAATCAGACGAATAGGGATTGCTGTTGGGACTTTTAAGATTCTTTCGAAAATATAGAGAAATAGGCGTGTACACCTAAAGACAAAAATTAGACTATAATAGTGTGTTTGTTTCTAGAATTAGTTAATGGTAATGAAACTTGCACGCTTTGTAAACAAGATAACAGGAAACTAGATGCTTTTGATTCCAGATGCTTACGCAGTATCTTGGGCATTAGGTGGTTCAACTTTGTAACTAATGATGAAGTTAGGCAAAGGAGTTTGCAACCTCCTTTAAGCAGCATATTGTGCAGAGAGAGACTCCGCTGGTTTGGCCATGTTGCCCGTATGGATAATTATAGATTGCGAATAGGGTTATGAACAGGATGTCTAAAGGTCTCAGAAAGAAGGGGAGACCTAGGATGCGGTGGGCAGACAATGTCAAACAGGACCTTGTTAGAATTGGTGTGCAGTGGCCGGATGCAGCAGATGTAGCTCAGGATAGACTTGCTTGGAGAACAGATTGCACAGGTACAATCTTACATTGAAGCCTTGCTGTAATAGAAATGCAGTGAAAAACAATGATAATGAAAATGAAGTGTAATGCTCTCAATGCAAATGTATATATCTAAAGTATTGTTTATTTTTTATACATATTTTCGCACTTAATGCATGTCTAAATCCGTGAACTTAACAAACAACACGTTTTGGCTTTAGTGCTTGACGACGCTAATGGCATCCGGGACAACAACAATGTTGTTGCATGAGAATTCTGGATGCTTGTGTTCCAGATAGCTCCATTAAGGGGGGGGGATTTACTCTACAAAGTACTAATAAAGCGAGAAATTTGAAATAATTTGAACACTGTTATTTGTTTAAATCCACGGAGAAACTATCCATATTCCCACCAAACACATTCCATCACAATGATGGCTATAAACTGCATTAACGATAATTTTCACTTTATACTAACTAAATTATTGCAAACTTATATCACTCTATATATCAGATTTATTGCTTCACGTGTAACAATTATCATATTTTCCCGCAATAAAATAATTATTTCCGAAAAATTATTTTTTCTCTGTAATATTTTGAAAGGTCAACACACCATAACAGAAACCAAAAAATCCAAAATCTTAAAAAAAAACATTGCTTATCCGCACTTAAAAAAATCCCGTTGACTAAATGATATAATCAGATAAAACTAACACCTAAATCTGTTCATACGCCGCAACACGGCTTACAATATATTCACGCGCCTCTACCGATTCATAATGCCAGACTTAAAGTAAAAGCCACAGTGATACGCCGCTACAAAGAGTCCGTTATAAAAATACTTTTAATTCCATAATTAATAATAATTCAGAAAATTTTTGTTGTTGTTTTTCATTTCTACTTTTCACCTATTAATTTCTTTTTCGATTCCCATAAAGCTCTTATAATGGCACCAGTAGTTTTACTAAATAATTACTTCCATATTTGGAGGATATCAATAAGAGGGTTTTCCACAATTAAAGGAATACCAAATGTAAATAATCTCATTAAAGATAAATATTTCAATAACAACTCGTATCGCTGAACCAGGAAGTTCCGTTCCATACTTCAATAAAAAAAAAGTTACAGAAATAACTAATCTCATCGGACACAATTAGCCAGAAACCAACAGATCGTTAATTTCTGTTTTTTTTTTTAAAAAGCAACTACGCGGATGAATATCTCGATATGGCAACTCGACATTGCAAATGTGTCTGAGGGTCGTACATTGCGCCATAGCAAATGAAATTAATACAATTAACTGCTTTTCTAATGCAAATTAAAACCGTTTCCTTTTCAACTAGAATTTCCTCTGAGTTCAGCAGGACTTTGATATCCCGATCTTTTTGCATTTCAGGACCATCGACTGTTCCCCCTGCTCCTGCTCTTCTCCTCTGTCCAGAGATGGATCCGAAATTAGTGACCAGCTGTCCCTCGAGCTGTCCCCCCGGCCTCCTGTGCGATGGCAAACGGTGTGTCGACCCTGTCGATTGCGTGTGCGTCCACAATGGCATCATCTATCAGGTAAAGGACATCCATTTGCATCATTAACAAAATTAGCATCCATTTTCATTAGGAAAGGGAAACTAAAGGAGACTCATCAGCCAGGCTAAGAATTAATATTATTCTGCTGTCGGAGGAATCGCATTCATCGGCGATTTCATTTTAATTTCACAATTCCTAATGATCATTCGTTCATATTTTGGGCATAATTTTTGTCCATTTCAGAAGCAGACGATAATAAATCGCAGTTTTTTTTTTATTGATTCGTGACTTATTATCAAATAGTTAGGAATGTGGTGATGCAATGTACATGATTCAGGTGACGATTCCAACAGTTGAGGGTATATTGTTTTAATATATTGTTTTAATGTTCATTCAAAGAATTGCATTTGAAATGATGGCTGATTTCTAAATCCAAATATTACTCATTTCTGCAAATCCGCATTCACTTCTGTGGTCAGCTGACTGACTTGTGTGTACAATGCAGGATAATTATCATATACAATAACGTTTCTCCTGGGGGGGGGGTTAACATATCCTGTGGAAATTTTATTTTTTTTAAATTATTAATTCTTCAATTTACACTAATATAAATATTAACTTTTTCCATCCACTCCGCTTCCAAATATTTTGGCTGACCCAGTCTGTGCTAATGATCAGGGACATTTATTTAAATATCATATAAAAAGTACGGAATTAGAACTGGCTGATTATGTGGTACAGTCGCTCAAAAAAGTATCCGAACACTATGATTGATTACAGAATTCAGAAAAAATATCTGGCAACGCTATTTTTAGAGATTAGTGATCTGGCAACCTTCATGTCACGTGACACGAAGGACGGATATTTTTTGTTCGATGATTTTTTTGAGCGACTGTACTGTTTAAGTCTGCTTGAAAAGAGATTATTTTTTTAAAAAAATATGAAAAAGGTACTCCCCTACACAAACGGAGGAGATAACGTAGAAGCAGTATTGGGATTATTCTGGTTTCTCATACACACATACATACACAGGATATGACCGCTGCTTTAGCGACCTTGTACGCTGATCACTAGACCAGGTATGGGCTGAAAGATATCAGTAGCATCAATATCACTTGGGAATATTTCAATTGTCATCATGGGAAACTTCATTTTCTGTTTCAATGTTATTAATGGGGTGAAAACTAAGAATTTGTTTTATTTGCGAATTACGCAAACCTGAAATCTAAATATCAATTTTTTTCCTATCATGCATTAAAATACTTTTAATGGAAAGAAAGATTTTTATGATCCATTTCTCTGTGTATAATGAAATCAAGATTTTGTTTTGACAGGTCAGTGATCAAATAGCAGACGCAACGTGCACGCATTGCGACTGCGCCCTCGGAGGCCATTCGATCTGCAGCCCGAAGACCTGTCCTCCTTGCCCACAGGTAGGTGGCGACACTTTCGGATCTTTCAATTATCACACCAATCGTTCTCGTCACGCATGCGCAATCCCTCTTGAACCGGACAGGAAGGAAAAGGGTATCTAGGAGTCACGCATTTACCCAGGAATTAATTTCGGGGGGAAGGGAAGAATTTAGGGGAGTGTTTCAGAATTTTGCCTCGGGGGGGGGGAGGCCGAGATGGCTATTTTCCAGGGGGGGGGAGCAAAAAAAGTTCCTTCTTCTTTCTCTCGGGGAGGGGATGGCTCAGTCGGTAGCGCGCCAGGCTCGTAATCTGCAGTTCTCAGATTCGAGTCCTAGTGGGTCAGAGTTGATATTTTCTCCGCATAATTCCCCGCCCTCCCCACGGTCAGTAGGGGACACCAATGGGCTTAGTAAAGACCGCCTCCCATCGGATGGGACGTTAAGCCGTGGCCCCGTGTGCGGGAGAGAGCCATACCTGTGCCTATTAAGAACACGCTGGATGGCCTTTGACGGAGACTCCCACATACCTCCTGACAACAGTTCCAGTGGGTCCCCTCTCCCAACCTTCTCTGAGCCTTCAGGGTCCTTATAACCTGGCCATTTAGCCCACTGTGTGAAAGAAAAGTGCCGCTCAGAGGAAAAACAACCCGGCCCTTTCACATCTCTGTGGCAAGCGGTTGCTTATAATTGTTTCATTATTATCATTATAAGAAGCAACTTTTCCTAACCTCAGTTTTGATTTCAAAATTATAATTTCATTTTTTTCGCCATCTCTAATTAATTCTATATATCCTCGCACAATTCCTGTTTACATGATTATAAACTTTTCCGTGTGTCGGAATCAGCGAAATCGAAATGCCATTCGCAACAATGCCTCCATCACCCCTTCCTCTGCATAAGAGGAGAACCTCTGTGCTTGCAGCCACGCCATCCTCCTACAGTCACCCAAAGGCCCCATCCTCTGATATTATAACTGCTGTGGCGAGTTCTCTCCAGATGAAGAACATACTTCGAGAAACGGAGAGTCATCTGTGAAAAGTTCGGTTGCCTCGTCTGTTGAAGATTTGGGTTGGGTTGTTTTACCTCTGAGCGGCACTTTTCTGCACACAATGGGCTAAATGGCCAGGTCACATGGACCCCGAAGGCTCAGAGAAGGTTGGGAGAGGGGACCCACTGGAACAGCTGTTGGGAGACAGATGGTAGCCTCCTGTCAAGGCCATCCAGCGTGTTCTTTAACGTGCACAGGGTATGGCTCTCCCACACACGGGGCCACGGCTTAACGTCCCATCCGACGGACGGCTGCCTTTCCAAGCCCATCGGTGTCCCCTACTGACCGTGGGCAGGGCGGGGAATTTTGCGGAATCTGTTGAAGAGGATGTCACAAATCACTAGGGGCGGGGGTGGCTCAGTCGGTAGCGCGCCAGGCTCGTAATCTGTAGTTCCCAGGTTCGAGTCCCAGCTGGGTCAGCGTTGAGATTTATCTCCTCAAAATTCCTCCCCCTGCCCACGGTCAGTACGGGACACCGATGGACTTGGAAAGGCCGCCGTCCGTCGGATGGGACGTTAAGCCGTGGCCCCGTGTGCGGGAGAGCCATACCCTGTGCACGTTAAAGAACACGCTGGATGGCCTTGACGGGAGGCAACCCTCTGTCTCTCAACAGCTGTTCAAGTGGGTCCCCTCCCCCAACCTTCTCTGAGCCTTCGGGGTCCTTGTGACCTTAGTCCATGGTGTGCAAAAAAAGTGCCGCTCAGAAGTAAAACAACCCAACCCACAAATCACTGGTATTCGTCCACGCAGATCTCGTCGAATTATTGTCCGTATAGCCTTTTGCCATTTGGCGCCACAGTTGCCATTTCCTAATGTTCTGTTGCTGCTAAAAACAGATAACGGCAATTCTGAGCAATGGTGGCCGTTGGCTGATTTGCCCTAATCGACGACTTATCACAATTGTTTCACGAAATTGTCTCCAAAATCTCGGGATGACATTTTGTGGTCATATTTTTCAATAGCTTTATTTTTAGGCCGTAACAAATAAGAGAAAAACTAGAAATATATACAGTCACTCAAAAAAAGTATCCGAACACTATGGTTGATTACAGAATTCAGAAAAAATATCTGGCAACGATTTTTTTTTAGAGATTAGTGATCTGGCAACCTTCGTGTCACGTGATTACAGAATTCAGGAAAAATATCTGGAGCGTGTACAGTTGCTGTACACGCTCCAGTTACCGTTCACAGCAAACTGGAGCGTGTGCAGTTACTGCACACGCTCCAGTTTGCTGTGAACGGTAACTGCACACGCTCAATATTTTAGTGAGTGAGCCCACACGATCTAGTATAAAAATAATATGACCACCTACAGTCGCTCAAAAAAGTATCCGAACACTAGGGTTGATTACAGGGAAACGATTTTTTTTTAAATTAGTGATTTGGCAACCTTCTGTTCGGGTATTTTTTTGAGCGACTGTACTCCCTGTTTTTTTTTTTCATCATTTCGTCGTTTTCCTATTTCTTTTGCAATACAGATACATCTCTTAATTTCGTTTCAAATTCTTTGCCAACCACCCCTTTGAGCTGTCGATTTTATCGTTTGAATGAGACTTTGAAAATTCCCTGTTCCATAGAGGAAGAGAAAAGAATTATTTTTTCGTCTTCCAGGATACGAAGCAGAAGATCCTCAGGAACTGCTCGTGCAGCTGCGAGCCATGCGACGAAGGGCGCAGGATCTGCCCGACGAGCAAAGAGTGCGTGCCAGAGGAGCTCTGGTGCGACGGAGTCATTGATTGCCCCGACGATGAAATCAACTGCCTCGGTGAGTTCTGCTGCATTCCTCACAAAAGGAAATATTCGAAATGAATAAATTATTAAATTACATTAATTCTATTAACTAATGAATAAAGTTTTTCATCGATAATATATCCCATGAATATAATATATCCCATGAATATAATATATCCCAGGTTCCGAGGGTGCCTACGTTCCCAACTGTCACAATCCCGTTGCAGTAAAGCACCAGTGCACGTTAAAGAACACGCCAGATGGGCATGATGGGAGATTACCATCTGTCTCGTGACGGCCCTTCCCCAACCTTCCCTGAGCCCTCGGGTCCTTGTGACCTGGCTATTTAGCACAATGTATGCTAAAACGTGCCGCTCAGAGGTAAACAATCGAACCAAATATTTAGAGAAAATAAGTGTTACGTGTAATTTAAATGTTTGTTATTTTTGTTTGATCACCAAACAAGAATAAACGCAAAAATACGGAATTTAATTTTTTTTTTTAATTCATAGCCATGTGCTGGTTATTATTTTGTTATTTTGATGTACGTAAAAATAATATTATGCGCTAAAGAAAAACGTAAAAATTTAAGTGATGTAAATGTATTCAAAGACAACGGTACAATTGGGTTGGGTTGTTTTACTTCTGAGCGGCACTTTTTTGCACACCATGGGCTAAATGGCCAGGTCACATGAACCCCGAAGGCTCAAAGAAGATTGGGAGAAGGGGCCCACTGGAACAGCTGTTGGGAGACAGATGGTAGCCTCCCGTTAAGGCCATGCAGCGTGTTCTTTAACGTGCACAGGGTATGGCCCTCCCGCACATGGGGCCACGGCTTAACGTCCCATCCGACGGACGTCGGCCTTTTCAAGTCCATCGGTGTCCCCTACTGACCGTGGGAAGGGCGGGGAATTATCTGCGGAGATAAATCTCAACGCTGACCCAGCTGGGACTCGAACCTTGGGAACTGCAGATGACGAGCCTGTCTCGCTACCGACTGAGCCAGCCCCGCCCCGGTACAATTGGGAGCGACTCCAGGTAATTCGGTCTTCCTAGCAACGACGTTAAATTGAAAAGGAAGACATGGGAAATATTTAACCTTCTTAGTTGAGAATATCTTTTGAAAAAAACACTCTTTCATAAATCGAGAAATTGTTCTTTTCTATCAATGACAAAATTCTTTGGTAGAGAATGACTCAAAATAACAAAGCAAATGGTACAGTCGCTCAAAAAAGTATCCGAACACTAGGGTTGATTACAAAATTCAGAAAAAATATCTGGCAACGATTTTTTTTAGAAATGAGTGATCTGGCAACCTTCGTGTCACGTGATTACAAAATTCAGGAAAAATATCTGGAGCGTGTTACCGTGAACGGTAATTGCACACGCTCAATATTTCCGTGAGTGAGCCCACACGATCTAGTATCAAAATAATATGACCATCTACAGTCGCTCAAAAAAGTATCCGAACACTAGGGTTGATTACAAAATTCAGAAAAAATATCTGGCAACGATTTTTTTAGAAATTAGTGATCTGGCAACCTTCGTGTCACGTGATTACAAAATTCAGGAAAAATATCTGGAGCGTGTTACCGTGAACGGTAATTGCACACGCTCAATATTTCCGTGAGTGAGCCCACACGATCTAGTATCAAAATAATATGACCATCTACAGTCGCTCAAAAAAGTATCCGAACACTAGGGTTGATTACAAAATTCAGAAAAAATATCTGGCAACGATTTTTTTTAGAAATGAGTGATCTGGCAACCTTCGTGTCACGTGATTACAAAATTCAGGAAAAATATCTGGAGCGTGTTACCGTGAACGGTAATTGCACACGCTCAATATTTCCGTGAGTGAGCCCACACGATCTAGTATCAAAATAATATGACCATCTACAGTCGCTCAAAAAAGTATCCGAACACTAGGGTTGATTACAAAATTCAGAAAAAATATCTGGCAACGATTTTTTTTAGAAATGAGTGATCTGGCAACCTTCGTGTCACGTGATTACAAAATTCAGGAAAAATATCTGGAGCGTGTTACCGTGAACGGTAATTGCACACGCTCAATATTTCCGTGAGTGAGCCCACACGATCTAGTATCAAAATAATATGACCATCTACAGTCGCTCAAAAAAGTATCCGAACACTAGGGTTGATTACAAAATTCAGAAAAAATATCTGGCAACGATTTTTTTTAGAAATGAGTGATCTGGCAACCTTCGTGTCACGTGATTACAAAATTCAGGAAAAATATCTGGAGCGTGTTACCGTGAACGGTAATTGCACACGCTCAATATTTCCGTGAGTGAGCCCACACGATCTAGTATCAAAATAATATGACCATCTACAGTCGCTCAAAAAAGTATCCGAACACTAGGGTTGATTACAAAATTCAGAAAAAATATCTGGCAACGATTTTTTTTAGAAATGAGTGATCTGGCAACCTTCGTGTCACGTGATTACAAAATTCAGGAAAAATATCTGGAGCGTGTTACCGTGAACGGTAATTGCACACGCTCAATATTTCCGTGAGTGAGCCCACACGATCTAGTATCAAAATAATATGACCATCTACAGTCGCTCAAAAAAGTATCCGAACACTAGGGTTGATTACAAAATTCAGAAAAAATATCTGGCAACGATTTTTTTAGAAATTAGTGATCTGGCAACCTTCGTGTCACGTGATTACAAAATTCAGGAAAAATATCTGGAGCGTGTTACCGTGAACGGTAATTGCACACGCTCAATATTTCCGTGAGTGAGCCCACACGATCTAGTATCAAAATAATATGACCATCTACAGTCGCTCAAAAAAGTATCCGAACACTAGGGTTGATTACAAAATTCAGAAAAAATATCTGGCAACGATTTTTTTTAGAAATGAGTGATCTGGCAACCTTCGTGTCACGTGATTACAAAATTCAGGAAAAATATCTGGAGCGTGTTACCGTGAACGGTAATTGCACACGCTCAATATTTCCGTGAGTGAGCCCACACGATCTAGTATCAAAATAATATGACCATCTACAGTCGCTCAAAAAAGTATCCGAACACTAGGGTTGATTACAAAATTCAGAAAAAATATCTGGCAACGATTTTTTTAGAAATTAGTGATCTGGCAACCTTCGTGTCACGTGATTAGAAAATTCAGGAAAAATATCTGGAGCGTGTTACCGTGAACGGTAATTGCACACGCTCAATATTTCCGTGAGTGAGCCCACACGATCTAGTATCAAAATAATATGACCATCTATAGTCGCTCAAAAAAGTATCCGAACACTAGGGTTGATTACAAAATTCAGAAAAAATATCTGGCAACGATTTTTTTAGAAATTAGTGATCTGGCAACCTTCGTGTCACGTGATTACAAAATTCGGGAAAAATATCTGGAGCGTGTTACCGTGAACGGTAATTGCACACGCTCAATATTTCCGTGAGTGAGCCCACACGATCTAGTATCAAAATAATATGACCATCTACAGTCGCTCAAAAAAGTATCCGAACACTAGGGTTGATTACAAAATTCAGAAAAAATATCTGGCAACGATTTTTTTAGAAATTAGTGATCTGGCAACCTTCGTGTCACGTGATTACAAAATTCGGGAAAAATATCTGGAGCGTGTTACCGTGAACGGTAATTGCACACGCTCAATATTTCCGTGAGTGAGCCCACACGATCTAGTATCAAAATAATATGACCATCTACAGTCGCTCAAAAAAGTATCCGAACACTAGGGTTGATTACAAAATTCAGAAAAAATATCTGGCAACGATTTTTTTAGAAATTAGTGATCTGGCAACCTTCGTGTCACGTGATTACAAAATTCGGGAAAAATATCTGGAGCGTGTTACCGTGAACGGTAATTGCACACGCTCAATATTTCCGTGAGTGAGCCCACACGATCTAGTATCAAAATAATATGACCATCTATAGTCGCTCAAAAAAGTATCCGAACACTAGGGTTGATTACAAAATTCAGAAAAAATATCTGGCAACGATTTTTTTAGAAATTAGTGATCTGGCAACCTTCGTGTCACGTGATTACAAAATTCGGGAAAAATATCTGGAGCGTGTTACCGTGAACGGTAATTGCACACGCTCAATATTTCCGTGAGTGAGCCCACACGATCTAGTATCAAAATAATATGACCATCTACAGTCGCTCAAAAAAGTATCCGAACACTAGGGTTGATTACAAAATTCAGAAAAAATATCTGGCAACGATTTTTTTAGAAATTAGTGATCTGGCAACCTTCGTGTCACGTGATTACAAAATTCGGGAAAAATATCTGGAGCGTGTTACCGTGAACGGTAATTGCACACGCTCAATATTTCCGTGAGTGAGCCCACACGATCTAGTATCAAAATAATATGACCATCTACAGTCGCTCAAAAAAGTATCCGAACACTAGGGTTGATTACAAAATTCAGAAAAAATATCTGGCAACGATTTTTTTAGAAATTAGTGATCTGGCAACCTTCGTGTCACGTGATTACAAAATTCGGGAAAAATATCTGGAGCGTGTTACCGTGAACGGTAATTGCACACGCTCAATATTTCCGTGAGTGAGCCCACACGATCTAGTATCAAAATAATATGACCATCTACAGTCGCTCAAAAAAGTATCCGAACACTAGGGTTGATTACAAAATTCAGAAAAAATATCTGGCAACGATTTTTTTAGAAATTAGTGATCTGGCAACCTTCGTGTCACGTGATTAGAAAATTCAGGAAAAATATCTGGAGCGTGTTACCGTGAACGGTAATTGCACACGCTCAATATTTCCGTGAGTGAGCCCACACGATCTAGTATCAAAATAATATGACCATCTATAGTCGCTCAAAAAAGTATCCGAACACTAGGGTTGATTACAAAATTCAGAAAAAATATCTGGCAACGATTTTTTTAGAAATTAGTGATCTGGCAACCTTCGTGTCACGTGATTACAAAATTCGGGAAAAATATCTGGAGCGTGTTACCGTGAACGGTAATTGCACACGCTCAATATTTCCGTGAGTGAGCCCACACGATCTAGTATCAAAATAATATGACCATCTACAGTCGCTCAAAAAAGTATCCGAACACTAGGGTTGATTACAAAATTCAGAAAAAATATCTGGCAACGATTTTTTTAGAAATTAGTGATCTGGCAACCTTCGTGTCACGTGATTACAAAATTCGGGAAAAATATCTGGAGCGTGTTACCGTGAACGGTAATTGCACACGCTCAATATTTCCGTGAGTGAGCCCACACGATCTAGTATCAAAATAATATGACCATCTACAGTCGCTCAAAAAAGTATCCGAACACTAGGGTTGATTACAAAATTCAGAAAAAATATCTGGCAACGATTTTTTTAGAAATTAGTGATCTGGCAACCTTCGTGTCACGTGATTACAAAATTCAGGAAAAATATCTGGAGCGTGTTACCGTGAACGGTAATTGCACACGCTCAATATTTCCGTGAGTGAGCCCACACGATCTAGTATCAAAATAATATGACCATCTATAGTCGCTCAAAAAAGTATCCGAACACTAGGGTTGATTACAAAATTCAGAAAAAATATCTGGCAACGATTTTTTTAGAAATTAGTGATCTGGAAACCTTCGTGTCACGTGATTACAAAATTCAGGAAAAATATCTGGAGCGTGTTACCGTGAACGGTAACTGCACACGCTCAATATTTCCGTGAGTGAGCCCACACGATCTAGTATCAAAATAATATGACCATCTACAGTCGCTCAAAAAAGTATCCGAACACTAGGGTTGATTACAAAATTCAGAAAAAATATCTGGCAACGATTTTTTTAGAAATTAGTGATCTGGCAACCTTCGTGTCACGTGATTACAAAATTCAGGAAAAATATCTGGAGCGTGTTACCGTGAACGGTAATTGCACACGCTCAATATTTCCGTGAGTGAGCCCACACGATCTAGTATCAAAATAATATGACCATCTACAGTCGCTCAAAAAAGTATCCGAACACTAGGGTTGATTACAAAATTCAGAAAAAATATCTGGCAACGATTTTTTTAGAAATTAGTGATCTGGCAACCTTCGTGTCACGTGATTACAAAATTCGGGAAAAATATCTGGAGCGTGTTACCGTGAACGGTAATTGCACACGCTCAATATTTCCGTGAGTGAGCCCACACGATCTAGTATCAAAATAATATGACCATCTACAGTCGCTCAAAAAAGTATCCGAACACTAGGGTTGATTACAAAATTCAGAAAAAATATCTGGCAACGATTTTTTTAGAAATTAGTGATCTGGCAACCTTCGTGTCACGTGATTACAAAATTCAGGAAAAATATCTGGAGCGTGTTACCGTGAACGGTAACTGCACACGCTCAATATTTCCGTGAGTGAGCCCACACGATCTAGTATCAAAATAATATGACCATCTACAGTCGCTCAAAAAAGTATCCGAACACTAGGGTTGATTACAAAATTCAGAAAAAATATCTGGCAACGATTTTTTTAGAAATTAGTGATCTGGCAACCTTCGTGTCACGTGATTAGAAAATTCAGGAAAAATATCTGGAGCGTGTTACCGTGAACGGTAATTGCACACGCTCAATATTTCCGTGAGTGAGCCCACACGATCTAGTATCAAAATAATATGACCATCTATAGTCGCTCAAAAAAGTATCCGAACACTAGGGTTGATTACAAAATTCAGAAAAAATATCTGGCAACGATTTTTTTAGAAATTAGTGATCTGGCAACCTTCGTGTCACGTGATTACAAAATTCAGGAAAAATATCTGGAGCGTGTTACCGTGAACGGTAACTGCACACGCTCAATATTTCCGTGAGTGAGCCCACACGATCTAGTATCAAAATAATATGACCATCTACAGTCGCTCAAAAAAGTATCCGAACACTAGGGTTGATTACAAAATTCAGAAAAAATATCTGGCAACGATTTTTTTAGAAATTAGTGATCTGGCAACCTTCGTGTCACGTGATTACAAAATTCAGGAAAAATATCTGGAGCGTGTTACCGTGAACGGTAATTGCACACGCTCAATATTTCCGTGAGTGAGCCCACACGATCTAGTATCAAAATAATATGACCATCTACAGTCGCTCAAAAAAGTATCCGAACACTAGGGTTGATTACAAAATTCAGAAAAAATATCTGGCAACGATTTTTTTAGAAATTAGTGATCTGGCAACCTTCGTGTCACGTGATTAGAAAATTCAGGAAAAATATCTGGAGCGTGTTACCGTGAACGGTAATTGCACACGCTCAATATTTCCGTGAGTGAGCCCACACGATCTAGTATCAAAATAATATGACCATCTACAGTCGCTCAAAAAAGTATCCGAACACTAGGGTTGATTACAAAATTCAGAAAAAATATCTGGCAACGATTTTTTTAGAAATTAGTGATCTGGCAACCTTCGTGTCACGTGATTACAAAATTCGGGAAAAATATCTGGAGCGTGTTACCGTGAACGGTAATTGCACACGCTCAATATTTCCGTGAGTGAGCCCACACGATCTAGTATCAAAATAATATGACCATCTACAGTCGCTCAAAAAAGTATCCGAACACTAGGGTTGATTACAAAATTCAGAAAAAATATCTGGCAACGATTTTTTTAGAAATTAGTGATCTGGCAACCTTCGTGTCACGTGATTACAAAATTCAGGAAAAATATCTGGAGCGTGTTACCGTGAACGGTAATTGCACACGCTCAATATTTCCGTGAGTGAGCCCACACGATCTAGTATCAAAATAATATGACCATCTATAGTCGCTCAAAAAAGTATCCGAACACTAGGGTTGATTACAAAATTCAGAAAAAATATCTGGCAACGATTTTTTTAGAAATTAGTGATCTGGAAACCTTCGTGTCACGTGATTACAAAATTCAGGAAAAATATCTGGAGCGTGTTACCGTGAACGGTAACTGCACACGCTCAATATTTCCGTGAGTGAGCCCACACGATCTAGTATCAAAATAATATGACCATCTACAGTCGCTCAAAAAAGTATCCGAACACTAGGGTTGATTACAAAATTCAGAAAAAATATCTGGCAACGATTTTTTTAGAAATTAGTGATCTGGCAACCTTCGTGTCACGTGATTACAAAATTCAGGAAAAATATCTGGAGCGTGTTACCGTGAACGGTAATTGCACACGCTCAATATTTCCGTGAGTGAGCCCACACGATCTAGTATCAAAATAATATGACCATCTACAGTCGCTCAAAAAAGTATCCGAACACTAGGGTTGATTACAAAATTCAGAAAAAATATCTGGCAACGATTTTTTTAGAAATTAGTGATCTGGCAACCTTCGTGTCACGTGATTACAAAATTCGGGAAAAATATCTGGAGCGTGTTACCGTGAACGGTAATTGCACACGCTCAATATTTCCGTGAGTGAGCCCACACGATCTAGTATCAAAATAATATGACCATCTACAGTCGCTCAAAAAAGTATCCGAACACTAGGGTTGATTACAAAATTCAGAAAAAATATCTGGCAACGATTTTTTTAGAAATTAGTGATCTGGCAACCTTCGTGTCACGTGATTACAAAATTCAGGAAAAATATCTGGAGCGTGTTACCGTGAACGGTAACTGCACACGCTCAATATTTCCGTGAGTGAGCCCACACGATCTAGTATCAAAATAATATGACCATCTACAGTCGCTCAAAAAAGTATCCGAACACTAGGGTTGATTACAAAATTCAGAAAAAATATCTGGCAACGATTTTTTTAGAAATTAGTGATCTGGCAACCTTCGTGTCACGTGATTACAAAATTCAGGAAAAATATCTGGAGCGTGTTACCGTGAACGGTAATTGCACACGCTCAATATTTCCGTGAGTGAGCCCACACGATCTAGTATCAAAATAATATGACCATCTACAGTCGCTCAAAAAAGTATCCGAACACTAGGGTTGATTACAAAATTCAGAAAAAATATCTGGCAACGATTTTTTTAGAAATTAGTGATCTGGCAACCTTCGTGTCACGTGATTACAAAATTCGGGAAAAATATCTGGAGCGTGTTACCGTGAACGGTAATTGCACACGCTCAATATTTCCGTGAGTGAGCCCACACGATCTAGTATCAAAATAATATGACCATCTACAGTCGCTCAAAAAAGTATCCGAACACTAGGGTTGATTACAAAATTCAGAAAAAATATCTGGCAACGATTTTTTTAGAAATTAGTGATCTGGCAAACTTCGTGTCACGTGATTACAAAATTCAGGAAAAATATCTGGAGCGTGTTACCGTGAACGGTAATTGCACACGCTCAATATTTCCGTGAGTGAGCCCACACGATCTAGTATCAAAATAATATGACCATCTACAGTCGCTCAAAAAAGTATCCGAACACTAGGGTTGATTACAAAATTCAGAAAAAATATCTGGCAACGATTTTTTTAGAAATTAGTGATCTGGCAACCTTCGTGTCACGTGATTACAAAATTCGGGAAAAATATCTGGAGCGTGTTACCGTGAACGGTAATTGCACACGCTCAATATTTCCGTGAGTGAGCCCACACGATCTAGTATCAAAATAATATGACCATCTACAGTCGCTCAAAAAAGTATCCGAACACTAGGGTTGATTACAAAATTCAGAAAAAATATCTGGCAACGATTTTTTTAGAAATTAGTGATCTGGCAACCTTCGTGTCACGTGATTACAAAATTCAGGAAAAATATCTGGAGCGTGTTACCGTGAACGGTAATTGCACACGCTCAATATTTCCGTGAGTGAGCCCACACGATCTAGTATCAAAATAATATGACCATCTATAGTCGCTCAAAAAAGTATCCGAACACTAGGGTTGATTACAAAATTCAGAAAAAATATCTGGCAACGATTTTTTTAGAAATTAGTGATCTGGCAACCTTCGTGTCACGTGATTACAAAATTCAGGAAAAATATCTGGAGCGTGTTACCGTGAACGGTAATTGCACACGCTCAATATTTCCGTGAGTGAGCCCACACGATCTAGTATCAAAATAATATGACCATCTATAGTCGCTCAAAAAAGTATCCGAACACTAGGGTTGATTACAAAATTCAGAAAAAATATCTGGCACCGATTTTTTTAGAAATTAGTGATCTGGCAACCTTCGTGTCACGTGATTACAAAATTCAGGAAAAATATCTGGAGCGTGTTACCGTGAACGGTAATTGCACACGCTCAATATTTCCGTGAGTGAGCCCACACGATCTAGTATCAAAATAATATGACCATCTACAGTCGCTCAAAAAAGTATCCGAACACTAGGGTTGATTACAAAATTCAGAAAAAATATCTGGCAACGATTTTTTTAGAAATTAGTGATCTGGCAAACTTCGTGTCACGTGATTACAAAATTCAGGAAAAATATCTGGAGCGTGTTACCGTGAACGGTAATTGCACACGCTCAATATTTCCGTGAGTGAGCCCACACGATCTAGTATCAAAATAATATGACCATCTACAGTCGCTCAAAAAAGTATCCGAACACTAGGGTTGATTACAAAATTCAGAAAAAATATCTGGCAACGATTTTTTTAGAAATTAGTGATCTGGCAACCTTCGTGTCACGTGATTACAAAATTCGGGAAAAATATCTGGAGCGTGTTACCGTGAACGGTAATTGCACACGCTCAATATTTCCGTGAGTGAGCCCACACGATCTAGTATCAAAATAATATGACCATCTACAGTCGCTCAAAAAAGTATCCGAACACTAGGGTTGATTACAAAATTCAGAAAAAATATCTGGCAACGATTTTTTTAGAAATTAGTGATCTGGCAACCTTCGTGTCACGTGATTACAAAATTCAGGAAAAATATCTGGAGCGTGTTACCGTGAACGGTAATTGCACACGCTCAATATTTCCGTGAGTGAGCCCACACGATCTAGTATCAAAATAATATGACCATCTACAGTCGCTCAAAAAAGTATCCGAACACTAGGGTTGATTACAAAATTCAGAAAAAATATCTGGCAACGATTTTTTTAGAAATTAGTGATCTGGCAAACTTCGTGTCACGTGATTACAAAATTCAGGAAAAATATCTGGAGCGTGTTACCGTGAACGGTAATTGCACACGCTCAATATTTCCGTGAGTGAGCCCACACGATCTAGTATCAAAATAATATGACCATCTACAGTCGCTCAAAAAAGTATCCGAACACTAGGGTTGATTACAAAATTCAGAAAAAATATCTGGCAACGATTTTTTTAGAAATTAGTGATCTGGCAACCTTCGTGTCACGTGATTACAAAATTCGGGAAAAATATCTGGAGCGTGTTACCGTGAACGGTAATTGCACACGCTCAATATTTCCGTGAGTGAGCCCACACGATCTAGTATCAAAATAATATGACCATCTACAGTCGCTCAAAAAAGTATCCGAACACTAGGGTTGATTACAAAATTCAGAAAAAATATCTGGCAACGATTTTTTTAGAAATTAGTGATCTGGCAACCTTCGTGTCACGTGATTACAAAATTCAGGAAAAATATCTGGAGCGTGTTACCGTGAACGGTAATTGCACACGCTCAATATTTCCGTGAGTGAGCCCACACGATCTAGTATCAAAATAATATGACCATCTATAGTCGCTCAAAAAAGTATCCGAACACTAGGGTTGATTACAAAATTCAGAAAAAATATCTGGCAACGATTTTTTTAGAAATTAGTGATCTGGCAACCTTCGTGTCACGTGATTACAAAATTCAGGAAAAATATCTGGAGCGTGTTACCGTGAACGGTAACTGCACACGCTCAATATTTCCGTGAGTGAGCCCACACGATCTAGTATCAAAATAATATGACCATCTACAGTCGCTCAAAAAAGTATCCGAACACTAGGGTTGATTACAAAATTCAGAAAAAATATCTGGCAACGATTTTTTTAGAAATTAGTGATCTGGCAACCTTCGTGTCACGTGATTACAAAATTCAGGAAAAATATCTGGAGCGTGTTACCGTGAACGGTAATTGCACACGCTCAATATTTCCGTGAGTGAGCCCACACGATCTAGTATCAAAATAATATGACCATCTATAGTCGCTCAAAAAACTATCCGAACACTAGGGTTGATTACAAAATTCAGAAAAAATATCTGGCAACGATTTTTTTAGAAATTAGTGATCTGGCAACCTTCGTGTCACGTGATTACAAAATTCAGGAAAAATATCTGGAGCGTGTTACCGTGAACGGTAATTGCACACGCTCAATATTTCCGTGAGTGAGCCCACACGATCTAGTATCAAAATAATATGACCATCTACAGTCGCTCAAAAAAGTATCCGAACACTAGGGTTGATTACAAAATTCAGAAAAAATATCTGGCAACGATTTTTTTAGAAATTAGTGATCTGGCAACCTTCGTGTCACGTGATTACAAAATTCGGGAAAAATATCTGGAGCGTGTTACCGTGAACGGTAATTGCACACGCTCAATATTTCCGTGAGTGAGCCCACACGATCTAGTATCAAAATAATATGACCATCTACAGTCGCTCAAAAAAGTATCCGAACACTAGGGTTGATTACAAAATTCAGAAAAAATATCTGGCAACGATTTTTTTAGAAATTAGTGATCTGGCAAACTTCGTATCACGTGATTACAAAATTCAGGAAAAATATCTGGAGCGTGTTACCGTGAACGGTAATTGCACACGCTCAATATTTCCGTGAGTGAGCCCACACGATCTAGTATCAAAATAATATGACCATCTACAGTCGCTCAAAAAAGTATCCGAACACTAGGGTTGATTACAAAATTCAGAAAAAATATCTGGCAACGATTTTTTTAGAAATTAGTGATCTGGCAAACTTCGTATCACGTGATTACAAAATTCAGGAAAAATATCTGGAGCGTGTTACCGTGAACGGTAATTGCACACGCTCAATATTTCCGTGAGTGAGCCCACACGATCTAGTATCAAAATAATATGACCATCTACAGTCGCTCAAAAAAGTATCCGAACACTAGGGTTGATTACAAAATTCAGAAAAAATATCTGGCAACGATTTTTTTAGAAATTAGTGATCTGGCAACCTTCGTGTCACGTGATTACAAAATTCAGGAAAAATATCTGGAGCGTGTTACCGTGAACGGTAATTGCACACGCTCAATATTTCCGTGAGTGAGCCCACACGATCTAGTATCAAAATAATATGACCATCTACAGTCGCTCAAAAAAGTATCCGAACACTAGGGTTGATTACAAAATTCAGAAAAAATATCTGGCAACGATTTTTTTAGAAATTAGTGATCTGGCAACCTTCGTGTCACGTGATTAGAAAATTCAGGAAAAATATCTGGAGCGTGTTACCGTGAACGGTAACTGCACACGCTCAATATTTCCGTGAGTGAGCCCACACGATCTAGTATCAAAATAATATGACCATCTACAGTCGCTCAAAAAAGTATCCGAACACTAGGGTTGATTACAAAATTCAGAAAAAATATCTGGCAACGATTTTTTTAGAAATTAGTGATCTGGCAACCTTCGTGTCACGTGATTACAAAATTCAGGAAAAAATATCTGGAGCGTGTTACCGTGAACGGTAACTGCACACGCTCAATATTTCCGTGAGTGAGCCCACACGATCTAGTATCAAAATAATATGACCATCTACAGTCGCTCAAAAAAGTATCCGAACACTAGGGTTGATTACAAAATTCAGAAAAAATATCTGGCAACGATTTTTTTAGAAATTAGTGATCTGGCAACCTTCGTGTCACGTGATTACAAAATTCAGGAAAAATATCTGGAGCGTGTTACCGTGAACGGTAATTGCACACGCTCAATATTTCCGTGAGTGAGCCCACACGATCTAGTATCAAAATAATATGACCATCTACAGTCGCTCAAAAAAGTATCCGAACACTAGGGTTGATTACAAAATTCAGAAAAAATATCTGGCAACGATTTTTTTAGAAATTAGTGATCTGGCAACCTTCGTGTCACGTGATTACAAAATTCAGGAAAAATATCTGGAGCGTGTTACCGTGAACGGTAATTGCACACGCTCAATATTTCCGTGAGTGAGCCCACACGATCTAGTATCAAAATAATATGACCATCTACAGTCGCTCAAAAAAGTATCCGAACACTAGGGTTGATTACAAAATTCAGAAAAAATATCTGGCAACGATTTTTTTAGAAATTAGTGATCTGGCAAACTTCGTGTCACGTGATTACAAAATTCAGGAAAAATATCTGGAGCGTGTTACCGTGAACGGTAATTGCACACGCTCAATATTTCCGTGAGTGAGCCCACACGATCTAGTATCAAAATAATATGACCATCTACAGTAGCTCAAAAAAGTATCCGAACACTAGGGTTGATTACAAAATTCAGAAAAAATATCTGGCAACGATTTTTTTAGAAATTAGTGATCTGGCAACCTTCGTGTCACGTGATTACAAAATTCAGGAAAAATATCTGGAGCGTGTTACCGTGAACGGTAATTGCACACGCTCAATATTTCCGTGAGTGAGCCCACACGATCTAGTATCAAAATAATATGACCATCTACAGTAGCTCAAACAAGTATCCGAACACTAGGGTTGATTACAAAATTCAGAAAAAATATCTGGCAACGATTTTTTAGAAATTAGTGATCTGGCAACCTTCGTGTCACGTGATTCTTCGGTCGTGTGGTTGCCAGATCACTAATTTCTAAAATAAATCGTTGCCAGATATTTTTTCTGAATTCTGTAATCAACCGTAGTATTCGGATACTTTTTTGAGCGACTGTACCTTGAGAAAAGAGGTAAACCACAGAATGAAATAATTTTGTTAATCACGTGATATTTTCGATTGATTTCTAATATGTAGAATATAAATCAGATGCTTTAAGCAATAAATACAGTTAAGATTAAAAGGATTAGTTCAGTTTATTACTTTTTGATTACATGTCTTTATAACTAATTAAATAAAAACATCATAGATAAAAAATTAGCATAAATATGTTCTCAATGGTTTATATATATATTTGAAGTTCATTTAAAAGTTATGAACTATCTCAGCCATTACTAGCAAGAAGTAAAATTGATTCTGCCAAGTACAAATTTTAAAAAAGAGAATTAAATTCGGCATCGCTGTTTTATTTAAATGGATGATGATTCAGTAATTCAGTCATCATTCTCATGAATCAGTTCCTTCCCTGATGCTTCCAACCAATCCTAACAATTTATCTTTTGCTGAAGAAAACTTACCCAGGTAAGATTATTCTAGCTCAAATGAAACTAAAAAGAAAAAAGAAAAATATCTTTGCTATGATGATGATGTAAAGATCATCAAGGGCCTCATCAATAGATCAACTTCTGCCAGATCATTGAACTCTTGTTGTCTATATAGAATCGAATCCAAGGCTGAGAAACGCATCATTCTTTTCATGATTTTCTAATATATATATACACTGAACCTCCAAGCTCCATAACTTTTAAAATAAGTTTTCTTGTTTTGAAAAATGTGATTGCAGATAAAAATCTTAATATCTCGATTTTCGACAATATTACTTGTGTTTAATGAGTTATGGAAGTTTGAATATTTAACAACAGCAATGCCAGTCTTAAGAAACTTATAAAAAACTAAAGAATAGTGAAAGAATTCTTTACACAAAGTTCTAAAATATACTGCTCACAAAAATTAGAGGATATTTCAAAATGAATACGAAGCGATAAAATATCCCCTAATTTTTGTGAGCAGTATACAAACTTATTTTATTAAACACTTTGATGCAATACTTATTACTAAGTTTTAATTAACTTCTGAAGTCAATTTTTGTGGCATTGTTATCGCTAAATATTCAAACTTCCATAACTCATTAAATACTGAACGAATCTTGTTGAAAATCAAAATTAAGATAGAACTGACTAAGATCTTTAAATTACCTCTAATCACATTTTCCCACAAAACGCTTATTTTAAAAGTTGTAGATCTTTTCGAAGTCAGCGGCCCATTAACATAACGTGGTGTGGGGTGGTCATTAATTCAATGATCACGCAGTGAATTTTTATACGTCATGTGGCTCTTTCGATAATTAAGGTTTCATATCATCATTGCACATTCTATTAAAAAAATCAATACGTATTATCTTTCCATTTTGATCCATAATAGGCAAAATCTTCATTTAAAATTGCTTTTTATCATTTTCAAATGATTCATCGTTTGTCTTTTTTTATCAGTTTTTTAACAAAATGCCACTTGCAACATCGTGGATCGATCACATCAATTTTTCTTTTTAAATTAAGATTTCCAGATTGAAAATTGATGCCAATTTGTATTATCATAGTAGTAATATAAAACAGCAAATTTCTCCTTGCTGTATTTGTTTGAAATGATTCTTTTAAGATATATTTTAATCTATACCTTTTTTTTTGTCAGAGAGAGTTTTCTCCGATTCTTTAAAAATTAATTTATATTGTCAATTCATATTACTCATTTAAAATACACAATTTTATTTTTTAAATGAAGATAGTTTCTTGATTTCTTAAAACTATATTTTTTCATCCAATTCATTACTCATCAGCAATATATGTTTTCCTTTTTTCAAATAGAGAATTTTCCTTGCTGCTTTTTAAGAGAATAGTAGTTGGAGTTTTTTTAATGTCTCTTCTTAAAGTTTTGGTTGTAGCAGCCTTCATCTAATCTCTTTACTTTTGAAATGGATTTCTCTGTGTCAAGTTCAATTAATAATCCAATGACGGTAAATTGAAAGTAAAATCTAATAAACGGGAAACTTCGATTTTCCTATGTTTGCTTAAACAATAATTTTCTCGTTTTACTCATAATGATGATGAATAGTACATTTCACTTATTTATTTCTGTAGCAACTACTACTACAACTGTGGCAGTACCTGTGACTCCAGTTCCAGTTGGTAAGGATCCACAATTTATTTTTTATTTTTCAAACAGATATTTTACGCTGTCCAACTATTCATTTTCTGCTGTTGGAACGTTTTCATTTTATAATAAAATGAATAATTAATAAGTGAACAAAATTTTTTACATCCACGATAAAAAAAAAAGAGTTTAAATTCGCAATCTTTTCTCTTTCGTTTCATTCTCGGTGCACATATCTTCTGTGAGCTGAAATTCTTTTCTTCCTTTTCTCAATAATGAAGAATCATCATTTTCATTATGCGCACGTATCAGATTAATTTGGATAAAACAATCGTTCGAAAGGAGATGTTTCGGAGATTTCATTCAGTGAGGTTTGCCTCAGTTGCAATTGCCGAATCAAATGGCAAAAAGAAAAAAAAAATGGAAACATTTTAGCCGATTCTTATCCGTAATATGCATACTAATGTAGTTCGAAAATATTTTTTTACTTTTTAAATTCTAATCTGACTTCGCTTATTAATGTTCCATGTCATTATTGCACATTCTGTTAAACGAAATTTCCATATATATATTTTCTTTACATATTGATCTATAAAAACAAAATCTTCATTTAAAATTGCTTTTTTTTTTATATATAATTATCGTTTATTTGCCTTTTTTTATCCCCAATTATTTAGAAAATGCCACGTGCGACATCGTGGGTCGCCACATCACCACTTTGGACGGCCAAGAGATAGTTTACGAGCCTTGTCATCACATCGTCCTCCAAGACATTGCAGACGACAGCTTCAGCGTCCAAGGTAAACGTTTCTTCTGTCTGTCGCGAACTCCGTTGCTCTGACGTTTCAGTGATGTCTCCCCCAACGCATCGAAGCCAAGAGCAAATGCGACGCGCGTCGGAATTTTCAGTTTCCGCCGCTAACTTATCGTTTCCCGTCATCAAAGATCAAAGATCATGCATGACACAGTGTCACTAAGTCCGTGACACAACTTCAACGGTCTTAGCCCAAAATGAGATGACAAAAATAAAAAATAAATCTGCAAAATGCCGAAGTCCACAGGGCTAGGTGATAAATTAAAATGTACGAAGAAAGAAAAGGAAGTTGAAGGAGGTCATATAGAGGGCATTGTAGCAGCGAAAGTAGACAACAGGTGAGATAGAAGAAATTTATGGAAACGATGCCCGCCGTGACATCGGACGTCTCTGTGAGCTACCTAAGGAGGAGAAAGGAAAGAAGGGGATAAAGAAAAGGGGGGAAGAGAGGACTAAAGATTCCAATTTCGAATTCTTCAAAAGCAGGGATGAAGTGTGAAATCATGGTGGCAGTAAAATCAGGTCCATATGCAAAATACTTTTCGGTTGTCTCCTTAAGCAATTCCATCTCCTCTTCCTTTAATTCTCCTTGGTCATCCGGGATTTTTGAAATATTTGCGATATCTTCTTTAATAGTTATAGGTGATTCTTTTCCTCCCTTTTCTTTCTTTTGCTTTCAAGAGCTTCTTCGGCTGCATGCATCGCCCTTTTTTGGTCCACCTTTTCGCTTTGCTTTTTCCGCATCCACTTTTCTCCGTTCCAGGGGTTGGCTCCGGAGTTTTGCACAACTCTCCTCCTTGCTCTGTATCTTTGCCGTTTCCTATCTCTTTATCAGCTCGCTCCTCAAGTGGGAGATCCACGATCAATTCGCCGTCAGCAATCTCAAAGTTTTTGTCAGTGTTGACTTTTTAAGCGGGGTGGGGTGGGGGGAGAGTTAGAAGTAACAGCCGAAACCGCGGAAGCGTGCTATCCCTTTTGTCTTGTCGGCCTTCCTATCACTTCCATATTTACATTAATTGGTTTCACTTTTGGCGATGAAATCGCATCAGCGAACGATTTCCTATTTATTGCGGTCTTAGGACAGTTATTAGCCAAATGGCCAGGAAGCATGTCGGCACAGTTTGGCCATACCTGAGTATGAGAATATAACGTATAACCATTAATAGACAAGAAATTTGGGAGTTCATTTTTTCATTTCAATCTTAGCTACTCTATTCCCAGTAAGAATATCCTTCAATTTTTCTTCATTATACTTTTCATTCTCGGTGCCCTGTACTATTCCATAAGCTGCTAGTTCTGACGAAATTTCTTCTCTTGCAACAAAAAACGGGAGTTTCTAATTTCGCCATGAACTTACATCTTGCGGGGCGGGGGTGGCTCAGTCGGTAGCGCGCCAGGCTCCTAATCTGCAGTTCCCAGGTTCGAGTCCCAGCTGGGTCAGCGTTGAGATTTATCTCCGCAAATAATTCCCCGCCCTTCCCACGGTCAGTAGGGGACACCGATGGGCTTGGAAAGGCCGCCGTCCGTCGGATGGGACGTTAAGCCGTGGCCCCATGTGCGGGAGAGCCATACCCTGTGCACGTTAAAGAATACGCTGGATGGCCTTGACGGGAGGCTACCATCTGTCTCCCAACAGCTGTTCCAGTGGGTCCCCTCCCCCAACCTTCTCTGAGCCTTCGGGGTCCTTGTGGCCTGGCCATTTAGCCCATGGTGTGCAAAAAAATGCCGCTCAGAGGTAAAACAATCCAATCCAATATAACACCTTGAACCTTGAGATATATTCCCGTGTGATGACAGATGCAAGATGTTGAACTTCAATATGTACAATCGCTCAAAAAGTATCCGAACACTATGGTTGACTACAGAATTCAGAAAAAATATCTGGCACCAAATATTTTTTTAAAAAGATATTTTTTCTGAATTCTGTAATCAGCTATAGTGTTCGGATACTTTTTGAGCGACTGTACATTACTTACATTTGGGGATTTCCGAAGAACTTTGTCCGTAGTTTCGATCGATGCCATGGTGACGATGGACACGGTTTTGGATCTTTCCTTTCGCCACCTTAATTGAATTTTCATCGTTAGTAATAGAGTGAATGTCAGATAAAAGATCCTTGATGTCAACTCCAGGATGTAGAAATCTGAATGCATCCTTCAATCTGGGATCAGAAAAGGACGCCATGAAGAAAACCTTGAAATTGTTGGTCTCCTAAAGACGTCTGTAAATTTCTTGCAAAATATGACGGCGAACAAAGGAATACTTACGGCAGGAAATACGAATCGAAATTAGCGGAACACACACATCTCTATCACTCTCCAGCGACTGCAATCTCACTGAACGAACGGAGTTCCCATCTCTCCTACCCACGGTTTCTTCACTACTAGCGATTACAGGGAAGGCATCACGTGGAGGCAAAATTTCCTTAAATCCGCATGAAGGCCAGTGGATAAATTCTCAGATTCAGTTTTAAAAGTTCCTTGTTCTGGTGAGAACAAGGAACTTGCAATCCCCGTAAGATCAGAGGAAGGGATTATTTTAGGGGCAGTAATGTGATGATCTTGGTCACGACGATGACTGGCCACGCAAAGCTTCCTCTCTGTCGGGGATGCACTATGACTGCTCAGCGGTACAAAGACGATACAGGTGGTTGCTCTCTGCATGAGGCTTTTCAAGGGGTTGTTCTCTGTCCTCGTCTAATCTTCATGGACCATAATTCATTTCCCCATGGGGCGGGGGGGGGGACTCAGTCGGCAATCTGCAGTTCCCAGGTTCGAATCCCACCTGCGTTAGTGTGGAGATTTATCTCATCTAAACATATAAACCTGCCCTCTGACAATAGGAGACACCAATGGGCTTGGGAAGGCCGCCGTCCGTCGTTAAGCCGTGGTCCCATGCCGTGGGACAGTCATACCTTGTGCACGTTAAAGAACACGCTGGATGGCCTTGGCGGGAGGCTACCGTCTGTCTCCTAACAGCTGTTTCAGTGTGTCCCCTTCGTCCAACCTTCTCTGAGCCTTCGAGGTCCATGTGACCTGACCATTTAGCCCATGGTGTGCAAAAAAACTGCCGCTCAGAGGTAAAACAATCTAACCTCTCTGGCAATAATTTCTATCAAATCTGTCACTAAAAGGAATTTAATACAGCGAAGACTTTGCGGAAAGGGACAATTTTAATGAAATCGATGCCATTAGATAATCAAAATGAAACATCAGATGCCTGAAGCTGGAAAAAAATTAGACAAACCGCGATTTAAAGAGAATTCTTTCTAAATGATAAAAGAATCCCCCTTTGAGCTAAATTGTCCGAAAGAGCATTGCTAAGACTTCGATGATCATCTTTCCTCTTTCAGTTTCATCTGATTGAGATGATGAGGGATGATTTTCAGAAGCAGTTTTTATTTCTGTCCTTGAGTGCAGCCAGTGTTGCCATTCAATCTTCTTCCTTTATTTCTCTTGTCAGAAAAACTCTTCCTGATGAGATTCTTCTTCTTCTTCAGTTCACAAGGAGTGCGCAGACGATGGCAACAGCGAATGTCGCTCCTGGGTGGAGGTGAGGCAGGACGATCACACCGTCCAGATTACTTCGGACTTGGACGTCCGTTACGACGGACACAGTTACACGGCGTCGCAGCTCGTGCTCCTCAGTCACAACAGCGCCGCCAACTTCACCGTCCAAAGGATCGGCAAACAGATCGTCTTCAAATCCATCACCAAACGATTCACCGTCCTCTACGACATCAACGCACGGCTCAAGGTCGACGTAAGTTGCTTTCATTATCTTCCGTTCGCGTGATTCTTGAGTTTAAGTGAAAATATGAAGGGGCTTAGAAAATAGATCATTTAAAAAAGAAATCGTTTGGCAATCTAGTTAAGATTTCGCATGTGATTTCTTTATGATCTATATTAAAAATAATCTTAAACAATAATAGAGATTATAAAACAAAATCCAAAACGATATACGAACCCTTCTGAAGCAAAAGAAAAAATATTTCGATAAAAATAAAAGCGCTGGTTAATAAAATTTTTACCCTATCACTTCTTTCTTCAATATCAAGTATTGGCAAAAAACATAAAGAGGTAGTACAGTCGCTCAAAAAAGTATCCGAACACTAGGGTTGATTACAGAATTCAGAAAAAATATCTGGCAGCAATTTTTTTTTAGAAATTAGTGACCTGATCAAAGGCACTCAGGGGCAGGGGCCCCTGAGTGCCTTTGATGGTGAATTCATTCATTGAAGTGATTAAAGAATAATAAATAATAACGGAAATGAAGCAAGGCGCCCTCTACAGGCAGAACCCCTGGTGCTATGGCTCTGCCTCTAATCTGCCCTTGAATGCACCTGATATAATTCATCCCCCTCTCAACCTTACACGAAGGTTGCCAGGTCACTAATTTCTAGAAAAAACGTTGCCAGATATTTTTTCTGAATTCTGTAATCAACCCTAGTGTTCGGATACTTTTTTGAGCGACTGTAATGCTTCTTCAAAAGTTTCTATTAAACCGATCGATAAATGTAATTAAAGTTAGACTCGGAAGAGTTCAGTTCTCAAAAAGTGTTTCCATTATCCGCCACTGAATTGGATCCTTCTTCAGAGATAAAAAATAGAAAAGAAAGGAGGAAGACATGTGAGAATAAGAACATCTGGATAAGAAAATAAGAAACCCACGCCTTAAGACTCGCTCCTTTACACTTCTGAGTTTTGTAGTTCAAAGGAAAAGCGAGGGCCTCCCCCTGGCAAATATTTCTCCCTCCCCCACCCCGTACAAGGCTAAGAGCAGTAATGGACATAGCTGATGAAATTTCACTAGCATGACAGTGCACGCAGAACCGGTTAAGAAACGGGGGCCCTGGATCCAAGTCCTAAGCGGGGCCCCTGAGTGCCTTTGATGGTGAATTCATTCATTGAAGTGATTAAAGAATAATAAATAATAACGGAAATGAAGCAAGGCGCCCCCTATAAGCAGAACCCCTGGAGCTCTGGCTCTGCCTCTAATCTGTCCTTGAATGCACCTGATATAATTTATCCCCCTCTCAACTCCCCCCCTCTTTCTTCTCGGTGATTTTTCGAATGACAGAACCGCAGTAAATGGTTCTCGCACGCGTCTCTTCCGCAGCAATACGCAAGTGCTACGTGATGCAACTGTTGCGTCACACATAAAGAAAGAAGGTTTTGTTTGTAATCTCGTGTTTTCAGATACACAGAATTAATGTTTATGGCTGATCAAATGTCATCTTGATTTGGGAAATTGAAATCCCAAAATGTGGATTTCGTTTAGAAATATTCTTTGAAAGAGATCTCTTTCTGGAATTTAATATTCGCCCAATTCAAAGTGTTAAAAGATCGCCCCCTTTTTTAAATGCGATACGAATTTGAAATGCGACGTATCCTAATCTTTTGCAGGTGTCTTTGGAATTACTGAACAAAGTCGCCGGTCTGTGCGGTTTCTACAGCAACAAGGCCAACGACGACCAGAAGAAACCGGATGGTCAACAAGCCTACACGAGCCAGGAATTCGGAAACAGTTGGGCGACGGGGGAAGAGGCCGAGTGCGTGCCCACCTTGTGCCCTCATCAGGTGATGATCCAAGCAGTGGAATCGTGCGCTCAGCTCAGGTAACAATCGCAAAGGGGTTCGGATCCCCCATCTCTTGTTAAACAATTTCGTCGATTCTTTCCATTTTCCTGTCTTTTCTACACTTGACTCACTCATCCACATAATCTTCACTTTCCATTCAACTTGATCTGCTGCACCAAAGAATAATTCACTATTAGAATCATTTAACAGGGAACTCTATCTTAGTTACGAGGAGAGGGTGGCTCAGTCGGCAGCGCGCCAGGCTCGTAATCTGCAGGTCCCAGGATTGAGTCCCACTTAATTCAAACATTGATATTTATCTCCGTTAAATCCGCGCCCTGCCTCTTGGTCAGAAAGGTGACACCGATAGGCTAAGGTCGCCATCCTTCGTACGGAGCGTTAAATCGTGGTCCCGTGTGCCATATCCTGTGCGCACTGGATGGCCTTCACTGGAAGCCACCATCTGTCTACTAAACGAGCTGCCCAGTCCCAACCACCCCCAACTATCTCTGAGCCCTTGATGACCTTTGACCTGGCCATTTAACCCATTGGGTGCAAAAAGCGAAACAACCCACAACCTACCTTGTGGTTACCATTTAGAATTTAATTAAAAAATCGGCTTAATTTTCTCTCTCCAGAGATATTTCGATAGAGCTAATTCCTTCTCCTATTTTTTTCCAGATTTCTGTCAGAAAGTCTCTTCTGAAATAAAAAATGGACGTCATTATTGTTCTTTCATCTTTGAAATTATTCCTCGTGCAAAAGTATAATGTCATAAAACATACGCTTATATTATATTATTATTTATATTATTTTAATAATTTATATTACAGCAGTTGCTCTAATTCAAGTTTTCGTATTCGCTATTTTATCCCTTCTGTATACTCTAGAACTGACCAATGCTAAATCATGTTCACCCATTTCACATAGTAAAGCAGAGCCCATGACTTATCAAAGTGTTAGAGAATGTTCATGTTGTGTGAATGAGAATCAAACTTCGAATCTCTTTAACCTCCTGAACTACTGATCTAATGGAAAAATTAAAGATCACATTCAAATCTATTTAAATCACAATTTTCAACAATATTCTATCAGCATTTAAAGAATTATGGAAACTGGAATATTTCACATAAGTTATGCGTCATAACACATTACCTCGGAAATTAAACTTAAATGATAAGCATATTTTTTCAAAATACAATTTAAATAAACACCTGTCAAGCAGCATATCCGGGGATCACTAGTTTCACACAGATCACTAATTTCTAAAAAAAATCGTTGCCAGATATTTTTTATGAATTCTGTAATCAACCATAGTGTTCGGATATTTTTTTGAGCGACTGTACACCTGACTTTGCTGCTGTTAAATATTCGAGTTTCCACATCCCTTTAAATACTTAGGAAATATTGTTGAAAATCGAGATGTAGATTTGAATCAGATTTTAAATTTATCAAGTTTTATTTTGCTATAAAAATCTTATTCCGGAAATTACCGTTCTTCGAATTGGACTGTTCGGCGAGTTAACATGAGAACTTTTTCATTTTTTCTGTATTCAGCATCTGCAGATTCGTTTTGCCAAAGTGACCTCGGATTCCATTTCTTCAATTCACCTGCTTCGAGGATGTGCACACCTTAAAATGTGAAATTATTAATTAGTTTCTTTTACCTCTGAGCGACACCTTTCTTTACACACAATGGGCTAAATGGCCAGGTCACAAGGACCCCGAGAACTCAGCGAAGGTTGGAGGAAGGGGACCCACTGGACAGCTATTGGGATGCAGATGGTAGCCTCCCGTCAAGGTCATCCAGCGTGTTCTTTAATAAGGGTCACGGCTTCATCCCTGGAAAATTCATCCTTTCCAAGACCATCATTCGAGTGGTGTTTTGCAGAGAAAAATCTCGACGCTGGTCCAGCTGGGACTCGAACCTGTGAACTGCAGATTACGAGCCTGACACGCTACCGACTGAGCCACCTGTGAAATGATATCTTGATATCATTTAAGTGTCTGATAATATCCTCACATAATCCACATCCTTTCACATCCAACTGATGATTTTTTTTATAAATGCCTTTCATCTCCCAGAGTATTATTTGTTATGTTGATGTTTGGAGATAAAATTCCCTTTCATGTGAAGAGATTGAAATCTTTTTTCTAATTCTTTTCGCAGAGAATCTCCTTTCTCGGCGTGCGAAGATGTGATCGATGTTTCCAATTACATCGAGTCCTGCATGAGTTCGATGTGCGAATGTCTCCAGAGAGATCCTGCCTCTTCCCCCAAAGAGTGCCATTGCAACAGTTTCCTCCCTCTGGTGGAGGCTTGCGAGAAACCACTGGGGTCGAAGCTCCGCAACTGGAGGGTTAAGTTCGGCTGCCGTAAGTATCTTTGCTCACTTTCAGTTTCCATTACCGAGAGTCGCGAACTATCATTTTGTCTGTTCCTTGGCCGAACGGTCAAGCTCTTTGGTCATCCGTTACGACAACTTCGTATTCGAAGGGGTGGCATTGATATTTCCAAGAGATACCCTGGGGGAGAGATTTAAGTAGAAATTTGGATGGGGGGGGGAAGATATCCTAGCAAAGTCCAGATAAGAAATAAAGAGTTGAGTTGTTTTACCTCTGAACGGCACTTTTTTTCACACAATGGGCTAAATGACCAGGTCACGAGGACCTCTGACGTTCGGAGAAGGTTGTGGGGGGAGGGGGGGTAACCACTTAATAGATTTTAGGAAACGGATGGAAGACTCCTCTCTTCAAGGCCATCTAGCCTGTTCTTTAACGTGCATAGTTATCGTGCACAAGGCTTAACGTCCCATCCGAGCCTTCCCAAGCCGTTCATCGGTGCTGCCTTTCTTAGCGAGGAGTGATGGGACTCGAACCTGGGAACTGCAGATAACTAATCTCTAAAAAAATCGTTGCCAGATACTTTTTTTCTGAATTCTGTAATCAACCATAGTGTTCGGATATTTTTTTGAGCGACTGTACCTTCAATATGTTGCGTGATCCTTCGGACAGCGCAAGGACTCCGTCATGTTGTGTGTCCGTGAGGGATTGAGGGAGAAATTGCCATTCATGCCCCACAAGTGCAGATTGGAGCTCCTGGGAGGTGGATTGCGACTGGCGATGCGTCGTCCTAGAGCATCCCTAACATGTTGGATTTAGTGATCGCAGGTTCACACGACTTGTGGTTTCAATCTCAAGGTATTAGTCCACCAAGTGAGCTCTGCGACAGCGAGTATTGTCGTTCATTAACGCAGAAGCAGGACCCATTGCTGCGAGAGAGCTTCGGGCGATACCTCATCCCGACACCTTACAGCCAGGCCACCTGGGAAGACATGAAGTTCTATTGGTAGTGATGCCCATACACCACCAATACACCACCAGCTCCAAAACTGTCACTTTCCCGGATGATATCTGGTTTCAGGCTATCCCCAGACCAAAAGTCGTGGGTAATCGGTTTGCAGACTGAATCGGGATTCATCAGTGAAGAGGACGTTGCCCCATTGACACAGAGTCCAATGGCGATGTTGTCGACACTAATTGAATCGGTCTCTGCGCTGGTCGGACGCCAAATGGTTGGGTTGTTTTACCACTGAGCCGCACTCTTTTACACACCATGGGCTAAATGCCAGGTGACAAGGACCCCAAAGGCTCAGAGAAGGTTGGGGGGAGTGGACCCACTGGAACAGCTGTTGGGAGACAGATAGTAGCCTACCGTCAAGGCCATCCAGCGTGTTCTTTAACGTGCACAGAGTATGGCTCTCCCGCACACGGATCGCTTAACATCCCGTCCGACGGACGGCGGCCTTTCCAAGCCCAGCGGTGTCCCGTACTGACCGTGGCAGGGCGGGGAGTTTTACGGAGATAAATCTCAACGCTGACCCAGCTGGGACTCGAACCTGGGAACTACAGATTACGTACCTGGCGCGCTACCTACTGAGCAACCCCTGCCCGACGACAAAGGGAATGCGCACAACTGGTCGTTTTGCATAAAGATGACCTGCAGGAAGCCTTCTGGGATTGCTGCGATAGAGCCCATCACGTAGATGCAGTTGCTTCGAAAGCCAGCTGGCGTGCTCTTTGGGTTCTATGGCGCCTTTGCATTTAGGGGCAGGTAACGGTCGTTCCTAGTCGATGTGGCAGGAGACGTCTAGGAACAGGTCTTCCAGCGATATTTTGACTTGTTTGAAAACGATTCCAAAGGCGGCTTACAATGTTACGAGCCACATTTAGCCATCTGGCTTTCTCAGACAGAAGTTTTGCGGCCTCGATCTTGCTCGCCCCCCGATTTCTTCGCTCAAAAGATTTCTTCCGGTCATTGTCTAACAATTGGCTATCTCCGATGTCGTACATCAAGGCTCTGAAACGAACTGACGCGCACTTACAAATGAGTTACTTTTCATACTGCGCATCAGCGACTGAGTTGAAGACAAATTTCGTTTGCGGTTTGAGCTCGGCGTCTCTTTCGTGTAAAGGATTTTTCTTTAGTGTCAATTGTCGCACAAGAGATACCGATTTTTGCGTTTGTTTCATTTGTGTATATAAATACTAAGTTTTTTGCCTCATATTTAGTGTATCGACGTTTCCGTTCTGGATTTTTCAGGGTCTAAGGACCCTGGAAAATGCTATTTTTTGTGGAGGAGGGTCGCTGAGAGAAAAGTTCGAAAAACCTGCTCTATGTGGCATAAAAGCTAATCAATAAATACCCACTGAAACTAGTCGTCTCACAGAAATGCGACAGAAGCCTCTAACGTTTAAATACGTCTTAGTAGGAGATCTGTGAGGATGGTGAGACCTCAGCAGAAAGACAACACAAACGTCCATGCCTTACCGGGGGGGCGGGGGGGGCTTAGTTGGTAGCGCGCCAGGCTCGTAATCTGTAGTTCCCAGGTTCGAGTCCCAGCTGGGTCAGCGTTGAGATTTATCTCCGCAAAATTCCCCGCCCTGCCCACGATCAGTAGAGGACACCGATGGGCTTGGAAAGACCGCCGTCCATCGGATGGGACGTTATGCCGTGGCCCCGTGTGCGGGAGAGCCATACCCTGTGCACGTTAAAGAACACGCTGGATGGCCTTGACGGGAGGTTACCATCTGTCTCCCAACAGCTGTTCCAGTGGGTCCCCTCCCCCAACCTTCTCTGAGCCTTCGGGGTCCATGTGACCTGGCCATTTAGCCCATGGTGTGCAAAAAAGTGCCGCTCAGAGGTAAAAAACCCCCAACCCAAAAAGCCTTACCCGGGGCTCGAACCCAGATTCCTTTGATCAATAGTCAGTCGCGCTAACCACTCGGTCACTATAAAATGATGACTGATGTTTATTGATGTTTCAAACAGGAGAATATCATCTTTCATCGCTGCTAATCCAATTACTTCTAAAAAAACTTCAGGTATTGGATCGTTTTCGTGAAATGAATGATCATTTAAAACAATGCCAATTGATTAATGTCAGGTGACGTAAAATTCCTTTCCAGTTGCTCTGTTTCGTTAAGACAGTGATTTAAGATTCAGCTGTTCATGTGGATCAAGACCGCAATTCAATGGCATCAGGTTCGTTCCGAAATAAAATCCGATTCCTTTATTAGCTGATGCAGCTTATTGTTAGAACTTAAGATTATCATTTGAATGACAATAGCAATGCAGAGGAAACATCTCTTACGAACACGTGATAACAATCACCAACAGATGTACTACCTCGGATGTTGTTCATCTTCCGTGTTGTGTCCTCTTTTCGCAAGGGAAACAGAACTGCCCATTTTGCATTGTCGTAATGCTCCGATGTCAACAATGGAGGAATCTCTTTCCAAATCTCAATAAATGTGCACGTTTCGCATTGTTAGTAACAAAGGTGCCCCTTTCGAATTGTCATCGCGAAAGTCACTCGTCCATTTTTGTCCGTTGCAAAAGAGCAGCTGCACTTTTCATCTCGATTTCCTTTTTACATTTGCTTTGAGTAAAAATCGAAGAGAGATTTCGCACAAAGCACTCTCCTAGGGAGGACACAATTCTAGTTTTATATTTCATTTATTCCACTGAAAAGAATCGTTATTTTCAGCTTTTACAAAATTAAAAATGTATTTGAAAGATTCGTGGTTAAAGGGCAGTAGTCAATAAAGTGAACTTTTAATGGACGGGGTGGCTCAGTCGGTAGCGCGCCAGGCTCGTAATCTGCAGTTCCCAGGTTCAAGTCCCAGCTGGGTCGGGGCGGGGGTGGCTCAATCGGTAGCGCGCCAGGCTCGTAATCTGTAGTTCCCAGGTTCGAGTCCCAGCTGGGTCAGCGTTGAGATTTATCTCCGCAAGAATTCCCCGCCCTGCCCACGGTCAGTAGGGGACACCGATGGGCTTGAAAAGGCCGCCGTCCATCGGATGGGACGTTAAGCCGTGGCCCCCTCTGTGGAGTAGAGCCATACCCTGTGCACGTTAAAGAACACGCTGGATGGCCTTGACGGGAGGCTACCATCTGTCTCCCAACAGCTTGTTCAGTGGGTCCCCTCCCTCAACCTTTTCTGAGCCTTCGGGGTCCTTGTGACCTGGCCATTTAGCTCATTATGTGCAAAAGAGTGCCGCTCAGAGGTAAAACAACCCAACTTTTAATGGACGACAATTGTAAGAATATAATTTTTTCAGTCACAGAGGAAACAAAAACACATGTAGAAAAATGTTCCGAAATTAACATTTTGGTTTATATATCTTACTCTACATATATTGAATGTCTTAAGTTATATTAATTTTATAGAATTACGTTACTAAATTAGAATCTTTATTGTCATAAAATTCACTCACCTATTTGGATAAAAAAAAAATTCTTACAAATTTATGAGCTTTTGTAGAAAATTATTAAAAGAATGACACTGCAGCTGAGTGTGCTTAGGGGGCGCTTGAATCATAAATGCGGCCTTAGGAACAAGTTAAAGTTTTAAATTCCACGCCCTGATCGTAGAATTTTGAACGCAATTTTTAACCTCAGATTCTCGTTTTCTTTTTTCAGCCCCTCAGTGCCCCCCTGGTATGGAGTGGAATGACTGTGGACCCTCGTGCCAGTTGACCTGTGACACGCCACCTGACGTCATCGATCAGTGTTCCGGTGACTGCATGGCCGGCTGCTTCTGCCCTGCAGGGACTGTCCAGAATGGAGACCGCTGCATCCCTCCTCAGCACTGCTCTGACCGTAAGTTCCTGACTCTTCACATGGCAATCCCATGATCACGTTGTACAGTCGCTCAAAAAAGTATCCGAACACTATGGTGGATTATAGAATTCAGAAAAAATATCTGGAGCGTGTACAGCAACTGCACACGCTCAATCTTTCTGTGAATGGGCCCACACGATCCAGGTTTTTGTGAGCTCACACGATTCAATTTGCTGTGAACATTAACCGCAACCGCTCCAGTTTGCTGTGAACAGTAACTGCACATGCTCCAGTTTGCTGTGAACGGTAACTGCACAAGCTCAATATTTCTGTGAGTGGGCCCACACGATCCAGGTTTTTGTGAGCTCACACGATTCAATGTTCTGTGAATATTAACCGCCACCGCTCCAGTTTGCTGTGAACGGTAACTGCACACGCTCAATATTTCTGTGAGTGGGCCCACACGATCCAGGTTTTTGTGAGCTCACACGATTCAATGTGCTGTGAATATTAACCGCCACCGCTCCAGTTTGCTGTGAACGGTAACTGCACACGCTCCATATTCATTGCATTATATATTCATACGCATTATATGTATTAAAAAAAATCCAAACACTAGGTTGATTACAGAATTCAGAAAAAATATCTGGCAACGATTTTTTTTTAGAAATTAGTGATCTGGCAACCTTCGTGTCACGTGACACGAAGGTTGCTAGATCACTGATTTCTAAAAAAATCGTTGCCAGATATTTTTTTCTGAATTCTCTAATCAACCCTAGTGTTCGGATACTTTTTTGAGCGACTGTAGGTGATCATATTATTTTGATACTAGATCGTGTGGGCTCACTCGCGGAAATATTGAGCGTATGCAGTTACCGCTCAAAGCAAACTAGAGCGTGTGCAGTAACTGCACACGCTCCAGTTTGCTGTGAACTGTAACTGGAGCGTGTACAGTTGCTGTACACGCTCCAGATATTTTTTCTGAATTCTGTAATCCACCATAGTGTTCGGATACTTTTTTGAGTGACTGTACAACGTGATCGTGGGATTGCCATTCTCATTTTACCACCCTCTTGGGGTTAGGGGACGTCCCATCCGACGGAAGGCGGCCTTTCCAAGCCCATCGGTGTCCCCTACTGACCGTGGGCAGGGTGCGGAGTTTTGTGGAGATAAATCTTAACACTGACCCAGCTGGGACTCGAACCTGGGAACTGCAGATTTCGAGCCTGGTGCGCTACCGACTGAGCCACCCCTGCGATAAAAGTGATAATGGATCGAATTATTATCTTAGCATTATAAAGAGTTAAAAATGCTAATTGTAGAAATCAGTTTCAATATAAAAAGCCCTCACACACTCTCACAAACTCCCCCACCAAAATGTCAAATTTCTTGCACGAATACATCGCTTACATGAGGCGCGTACAGTTTTGTCATCTTTCAGGCTCAGCGCCCTCCAGCGGTGGAATTTAAAACCATCGGAACCTTCAAAAATTCGAATTTTAATATTGCGTTACAATCTGAATAGCCTAAAGAGAATTTTCGTTAATCTGGAGAACAAAATAACGAATATGAACAAAGAGGACGTCGAAATGGAAAAAATAGTTCGTTCTTTTCACGTGAGACTTTGTTTAACGTCTGCAATGTCATGTGCCATCTCAAACACGACCTCAAATAAAGGGAAAACGTGGTTGACGTTTATGAGTCATATTTTTAATTTTGCATTCTAATTCGTAAACCATCTTGTGTTTCTGCTGATCGCACTTTTGTTTCTCGACCTCCTCCTCTTCTTTACCGTGAATCTTCATCTTTCGCACCCTAGTCTAACTAGTTATTACTAACTCTAGCCGTCCCATGGCCGAGTGGTTAGCGCGCTTGGCTACTGATCTAAGGGACCTGGGTTCGAGCCCCGGGTAAGGCATGGATGTATGTGTCGTTTATCTGCAGAGGTCCTGCCATCCTCTCAGACCTTCTACTATGGCATATAAACTGACAGGCTCCTGTCAGACCTTTGTGGCAAGCAGCTGATTGAGGGGGTATTTATTTTTTTATTTATTATCAAAGTTTTGGAAGGTAGGTGTTTTTAGTAACAACAAAAAAAAATAAGTTAGAAAATTAAAAAGATACCTATCTTCCTAAAGTGCCCTAAAAAGTAGAAAATAATCCTAAAACATATCGATGGTGTTACCTACTGAGTTCGTATTCGCTTCGAAGGGTTGGGTTGTTTTACCTTCTAGCTGCACTTTTTTGCACACCATGGCTAAATGGCCAGGTCACAAGGACCCCGAAGGTTGGGGGAGGGGACCCACTGGAACAGCTGTTGGGAGACAGATGGTAGCCTCCCATCAAGGCCATCCAGCGTGTTCTTTAACGTGCACAGGGTATGGCTCTCCCGCACACGGGGCCACGGCTTAACATCCCATCCGACGGACGGCGGCCTTTCCAAGCCCATCGGTGTCCCCTACTGACCGTGGGCAGGGCGGGGAATTTTGCGGAGATAAATCTCAACGCTGACCCAGCTGGGACTCGAACCTGGAAACTACAGATTACGAGCCTGGCGCGCTACCGACTAAGCCACCCCCGCCCCACTTCGAAGGGAGGTCAGGTGTCGATTTACCTACTCGACAAGATTACCGCGCTCTGCCTTTCATTGAAGGAGATACGAACTCAGTGACTGATTGCACCAGCGATATGTTTTAGGATTATTTTCTACTTTTATAGGGGGCAGCACTATAGGAAGAGAGGTATTTTTTCTTTTTTTAATTTATTCATATTTTTCTTGTTACGATTCGAGACCTTCAATCGTCTTGATGACATTTTATACTGTCGTTATTTAAATTATTTTAACTTGTTCACAAGAACAACTTAGGCAAATTAATATATTAAAATATTTTTATGGCAAATTATCCGGAAGAGGGAAAATGAAAGTTGTAATTGGCATCAACATCTGGCGCGCCAAAATACCTCGCACCGAACTTGTCGATCAAAAACGATTTAGAACACCTGATAAAAATAATCTAAGAAGCAGTCTTAGTTCATATTGTTGTGCCATCATTGATGTGCCTAGAATTTTCAGATTGAGGGTGGGGGGGGGCGATTTGTTTGATTTTAATGGGAGCGTTTAACGCACTCTTCATTCTTTGATTTTCTGGACTTCTTAGAAACCGTGCTTTATTGAAACCCTCAAGGAGTGGATTTATTACTCCCCACCCCCTTTTTACACTTGGGTGGGCCACTGTGTGCCGTAGGGGCGGGGGTGGCTCAGTCGGTAGCGCGCCAGGCTCGTAACCTGCAGTTCCCAGGTTCGAGTCCCAGCTGGGTCAGTCGTTGAGATTTATCTGCGCAAAATTCCCTGCTCTGCCCACGGTCAGTAGGGGACACCGATGGGCTTGGAAAGGCTGCCTTCCGTCGGATTGGGCGTTAAGCCGTGGCCCCGTGTGCGGGAGAGCCATACCCTGTGCACGTTAAAGAACACGCTGGATGGCCTTGACGGGAGGCTACCATCTGTCTCCCAACGGCTGTTCCAGTGGGTCCCCTCCCCCAACCTTCTCTGAGCCTTCGGGGTCCTTGTGACCTGGCCATTTAGCTCATGGTGTGCAAAAAAGTGTCGCTCAGAGGTAAAGCAACCCAACCCAATGTGTGCCGTAACTTCTTGTGAGCGATGTATCCATCTTTTGTGTGTGCAAACTAGTGCTGCCATCTCTAGCACACTTCTTTAATCTGTTGTTTTATTTTTGTTCTTCAGAGAACAATTTTTAACCCACGCGATGTGTGTGATGCTATGTAACGCTTGACCGGAACGCCCTCTGCCATTTTTTTTCTTTGTGCGATAATAATCAATGGCTAATGAGTGTTGCGGTAATAGTGACAATGGATCGAATTATTATCTTAGTCATTATAAAGAGTTAAAAATTCTAATTGTAGAAGTTGTTGAATGTCACAATCATTTCTTCCTTCGAGGTGTTGCGTCATATATGACTGACCCTATGAGATGTGTCGTAACAGATGAAACACATATAATAAAAAAATTCCTTTGGCTCCTTTAAAAGAAGAAGATAAAAACGAATCTTTAAGGCGATGACACAAAAGTGATCGTTTCACATTAAAAATGACATTTTCTGAAGCATATTTCAAACCGTTTGGCTTCAAGAGGCCAAGGACCGATCTGTTGGCGTTGTCCGGTTGTTTTCCCCTTCTGTATCCCACTCAAAAACTCTCGGATGAAAAGAACATTTTAAAAAACGAAGAGAGAAACCGAACACATCATCAACGGCTGTAAATAGAAATCGAGGTTTTATGAGAATCTGCCTCTCACTACGAACCACAGGGAGAATTTGAAGAGCAGACATTATGTTAGGAAAAGGCTGCTGTTTCCATCATCCGATGATGGAAGTGAACCAGAGAGTCAATTTCGTAGCAATTTCACCATCTGATCTCGCCATTTAACTAACGGGTGCAAAAAATGTTATTCAAAATCGTTTGGATGTTGACCCAGCAAGAGACTTGAGAAACAAATACAATTCAAATTCTAGACCACTTCAACATTTAATCAAGGTTTTCTTTTCCTATTTCTGAAACTTCATCATTTTGTGCGAAGCGCCTCTGCAGGAAAATCATCATCTTTTCTCTCTGCTGCGATCAGAGGAGGGGCAAGGCGGCCATGTTTCCCCTCTCCCCTTTGAGAACGCTATAAGGGTAATGGAGACAAAATATTCTAAAATTCGACAATATTTCTTGCAATTTTTAAATGGGAGTGCAAAATATTACCCTGCACTGGAAATCCAGTCACTTGTCCCCACCCCCACCCCCCTTTACATTTTCCAAGATCTTAGCCTTGAGGGGAACAATTAAAACTGCATGCGACTGTTGAGCATGAGAACAGGCACGTGATTTCTTAGGCGGTAATTTTATTTTAATCTGCGAAAAAAAAAATGAAAAAATTTCTTTTGGTTTTAATTTAAACCTCTTAATAAGTCTTTAGTAATTAAAAGTGAGAACCGTTCAGCCTTTAATTAATTTATTCCTTTCAAATATTCTCTTCCTTTTATTAAAGAATCCCTCTTTGCATTTCTGATAATGCTGTTGCTCGAGAGATTTCAGCTTCTGCGAATTATTTCAATTTTTTTTTACTTTAAATATCATTACGATTTTGATCTGTTCTCTAAATATTTTATTGCTTTAAAGTTTAAAATAGACCATAATATGAAGAATTAAGAAATGTTAAATCTGCATGCATATCTGTACACAGGTTTTGTGATATATTCATCATCATCATCATCATCATCCTCAAGCAGCCATGGGCTACGGAGATCCAACTAGACCGTGCAGTTTAATTCTCCAAGCATATCTGTCCTGAGCTACATCTGCTGCATCCGGCCATTGCACACCAATTCTAACAAGGTCATGTTTGACATTGTCTGCCCACCGCATCCTAGGTCTCCCCCTCCTTCTGAGGCCTCTAGACACACTGTTCATAACCCTATTTGCCAATCTATAATTATCCATACGGGCAACATGGCCAAACCAGCGGAGTCTCTCTCTGCACAATATGCTGCTTAAAGGAGGTTGCAAACTCCTTTGCCTAACCTCATCATTAGTTACAAAGTTAAACCACCTAATACCCAAGATACTGCGTAAGCATCTGGAATCAAAAGCATCTAGTTTCCTGTTATCTTGTTTACACAGCGTCCAAGTTTCACTACCATAACTAACCCTAGAAAGAACCAAATTATTATACAGTCTAATTTTAGTCTTTAGGTGTATACGCCTATTTCTCCACAATCTCCATAGATTCTTAAAAGTCCCGGCAGCAATACCTATTCGTCTGTTAATCTCATGCCGCACATCACCAGTATCAGTTACATAGCTCCCAAGGTAATTAAACTGTGACACCTGCTCAAGACTGCAACCATTCAGATTAACTGAATCACAACCTGCCTGACCAATTTTCATCACTTTAGTTTTCTCTCTGTTTATAACCAAACCTACTCTACTACCAGTCTCATCAACAGCTCGAATGAAAGAGTTCATCTCATCAACATCATTTGCCAAAAGGGCTAAATCATCAGCATAATCTAAATCAGAAATTTTCGTATCTCCAGACCATTTAAGGCCGAAATCTTTCCCTTGAATTGAATTTCGCATAACATAATCAATAACCAAGCTAAAGAGAAAAGGAGACAAAATGCACCCTTGTCGAACACCAGAAGTAATGCTAAACCAATTGCTACAAGCCTTACCAACTCTCACACATGACTCAGTGTTATTATAGAGAGCTTTCATTATGTTAACTAACTTGTCTGGTATACCATATTATTTCACAATTAACCACAAATTATGACGATCAACAGAGTCGAAAGCTTTTTTGAAATCAACAAAGCTAGCAACCAAAGGTTTCTGAAACTCTAAACATTTCTCAAGAATCTGCCTAAGTGAAAATATCTCATCCACACATCCCCTACCACTTCTGAATCCACATTGCTCATCACGCAATTGACTGTCAACCAGATTCTTAATTCTATTAAGCACAATCATGGAAAGAACTTTACCTGGAACAGAGAGTAGGCTGATACCCCTATAGTTATCACAAGAACTGCGATCACCTTTTTTGAAAATAGGGATAACAATAGCTCTGGTAAAATCAATAGGAACCATGCCTTTATCATAAAAGATATTCAGAATTTCAGTCATCCAAGTGGTAACCGAAACATTTCCAGCTGTAAGCATTTCCGTAGTAATTTCATCTACCCCTGGGGATTTACGAAGTTTAAGTTTAGAAATAGCCAAACTAACTTCAGATTGTGTTATAGGGCCAAAATTAAAGCTGCCAATGCATCTATCATCATTAGAAACAATGGAGTAGTAGTAAGGGAGTAGAACTAACCACACTGTTTAGAACATCACTGAAATGCTCAGCCCACCTAGTCATGACAGAATCCTCCCCTTCTATAACCTTACCTTGTTTATCCTTCAATGCTTGTATACCTGTCCGTTTTCTACCACACAAAACATTAACTATCTGGTACAGCTCTCTGCTGTTGTGCTGTCTAACTGCTTCCTCGGCTTTGTCAGCCAAGCCATCAAGCCAAAGATTCTTATCAGTAGCTAACTGATCCTTTACACGTTTATTAAGTTCTCTGTAATGCTTTCTATTAGGACTAGTAGGGTATTGATTAAGAACATTCCTGCAGTTCTTTCTTTAGGAAATAAGCTCAAGTGCCTTATCACTCAAATAATTCTGCCTCCTCTGTTTCTTTTTTCCCTAAAAGAGTATTGTTAGTTTCCAAAAAAGCCTGTTTAAAATGATCCCATTCTTCCTCAACTTCAGTAATAAGCAAACCATGACTGTCATAATGACTAAGTAATCTATCATGGTAAGCTTTGGCTATAACTGGATCTTTCAGAGCTGCAGTATTAAAGGTAAAATTTTTAAACCTAGCACAACACTTTTTAAGTTTAAGTTGCAAGACACTTTTAACAAGGTAATGGTCAGATCCAATTTCAGCTCCCCTATATGCCCTGGTATTTCTAGCAGAACTAGCCCCATTTGCTGTTAATTAATATATAATCAATCATATTCCTATGCAGCCCATCAGGTGAAACCCATGTGTATTTATGTATGTCACGGTGTTTGTAATATGTGTTAGTTATTCTGAATCCATTGAGTTTACTTACCTGCAGGAGACGTTGTCCATTGCCATTGCAACTACCAATACCAAAAGGGCCTATTACTCCTCCCCAAAGATCAGAGTCAGTACCAACTTTGGCATTGAAGTCTCCTAGAACAAGGGTAATATCTCCTTTCTTGACAGAATTCAAAATATCCTGAAGTTGTCCGTAAAACCTATCCTTCTCATCCTCATCGGCATCATCAGTGGGGGCATAACAGCAGATAACATTCAAGTCTTTAATGCTTGTCTGAAATTTTGCTGTAAGAAACCTTTCATTAATGCACTCATATCCTAGAAGAGCATCACTAGCATATCTGCTGAGCAGCAGACCCACGCCTTGGTGATGCTTTCCATCCTCCCTCCCTGTAAAGAGAAATTTAAAGTTATTTTTAAGTATCTCGCCTTTACCTGTCCATCTGGTCTCTTGCAAGCCTAGAATATCTAGGTTATAGCGCTGGAATTCAGGCATGAGGACATCAAGAGAATAATCTCTATGTAATGTCCTCACGTTCCACGTTCCTGCAGAGAGAAAATGATTAGTAGAATTTTTAAAGAAATTAGGTTTATTGAGATTGGTAGGGCCAACAATATCAAACAGCCCCCTGATCGCAGGCATGGGGCAAAGACCTGTTCCTCCTCCGCTAAAGGCTGAAGTAACCGATGCTGGTAGGAACTTCAGGCACCACCTTTTCAAGTGGACTTTTTCAAGAACCATATGGCCTGCCTGAGACACATTACTCCAGTTTAGGCTTGACGATGCCCAACTAGCTAAGTAAGGTTCAGGTACCTGCGATGGCCTCTGATTAGGATTATCCACCAGCTGATATAAGGTATCCCATGCCTCTTTTCACTTAGAGCTGGCAACCCAGAAGCAAACAGAAAACACAGCGGCAGACTCTCCCTCAACAGAGGCCCACCAGTGCAGCAAGTCCAGGATCCATAATGAAGCTGAAATCCATAAACAAGTCCAGTCTAGTAGGTATAAATGGTCAGCACCAGGACCCTGTGAAGTTGACCACTCCTCAGCAGGGTTGAAAAAAAAGGAAAAAAGTGGCCATAGATGACCAGATCTGTAGGCCATACTGAACTGGCAGCCCTCCCCTTCCGTTCCCTTCCAAAAGAGAATATCTCTTTTGTAAGGTACTAACGGCCTGCACCACGAGAAGGCGGGGTCGGACATTAGGTGCTAGACCTGGCCGGTTCTGTGCATCATCACTAGGGATTGGTGCACAGCTCTGATATATTACATTACACATATATCAGTCACATGATGTACACATACATCATCTTCATGATATTAAGCTCTGCACGAAAAACTAGGTATACATCGAAGAGCTAAAACATTATGACCACCTGCCTAATATGATATTGGTCCTCCACGTGCTTCCAAAACAGCTCTTACCCGGCGAGGCATGGACGCTACAAGATTTCTAAAGATGTCTTGTGGTATCTGGTACCAACACGTTACCAGCAGATCCTTTAACTCTTGTAAGTCACGTGGTTGAGCAGCAGCAGATCGGATATGCTGTTCCAACACAAATCACAGATGCTCGATTGGATTGATGTCTGGGGAATTTGAAGGCCAGGGCAGTACCTGGAAGTCTTCTTCGTGTTCCGTGGACCATTCTCCAACAATCGGGCAGTGTGGCATTGCGCATTATCCTGCTGAAAGACCGCACACTAGAGGGACATACCATTTACAATTAAATATAATTAATAAAAAATATGTGTAACTATTTTCAGATAATATGTTCATTGAATATTTTTGCCATTGAGAAATGAGGGTGTTTTCATGTGTATGAAAATAAAATGTTTCCTACAAGAATGAAATTCTTCGTCACATTTATGATAATTTGCTTTATAATTGATATTTGATTCAATTCAGTATAGGAAATGAAATCATTTAAATAACACACACATCGAATTAGAAATGAACCAGATCCGCTGGCTCAAGCTATGATGCGATGCACGGCCCCAGCTTTTGACGTCATTAGTCACGTGACATCAGGCCTTCTCTTCAGACGGCTTTGGTGGGACCCAGGCCTTGTCCTGGTCTCCGATCTTGCATCCAAAATAAAACTCGTACCTCACTTTCACTATTGGAGTATTGACCCTTTTCTGACCTGCAAACGTCACTTCCCCGCAAATGTAACTGCACTATAAACACAGTTACGAGGCATCACTGCTGCTGGATTAAAACTGCAAGGATCACTTGTGTTGTACTTATGACTCAGAGGTAAATGGGAGTCGCTCAAAAGACTTGCTCACCCTACGAGACGTCGCTTGCAACTAACGATTGCATCATCTTTTGTACGCAATCGTAAAGCCACGATGTCTCATGACTCAACTACATTGCATCTGACAATGTTGCAATACCTCCGGGGGTTGTGTGTATGGCGGGCTGATGCAATACAACGTAATACGTTGCAATCTGGAGTTTAAAATACAGCGCTGCGAAATGGTTACCTATGTACTCAATGGGGACCGAGTCGTTTATACATGACCATCTCTGTCTCTCCTAAACAAGAGCCAAGCGACAAATTTTATTGTCATTTTCGTGTTCAGCACCTCGAAATTAGTAAAGATTGGCTATTTTCATTTCAAAGCCTTTTTGTGTGTTGCTCATCGTCATCAGTATGCAGGGATGGAAACCCGCGATTGTAATCACTAGTGATGGTGGAAACATTCAAAAGTTCAAAAAGAAAAAAAAAATCGAGGTTAACGAAGAGCTTGAAAAGTGCCGTGGAAAGTTTGCCAAGTGGTTTTACGGACGTAATCGTTTTTCATTCCTCTGTTTGCTAATTGAAATGCCTCCAGATGGTCAGCAATGGAGATGCTTTGAAACTGAAACATCTTCCGAAGGGGGAACGAAGCTGGTCGCAGAAAATCAGATCAGGAATCCAAAGTGACCCATCCAGAGGTCCGACATCAGATTCTCCTCGAATGCAATTCCTCTTTAAACTGATTCTCCATTCTTCTGAAAGTGGCTCGCGCATTTCATTTCTACCCATTCGATCCCTGATGTTTCGTTTTTTCTTTTCCAGGTGTGTGTCAGGGTTACGGCGATCCTCACCTGGAGACCTTCGACGGCCTCTTCTTCCCTTTCCAATCGGTTGGCACCTTCCTGATCGCAGCAGACGATGCCATCAACTTCATGATCGAAGGGGTCACCGAGCAGTGCAATGACCTCGCGACCATCACCTGCGTCATCGGACTGATGATCAGCTATAAGGAACACAAAATCGTCATCGCCAGGGGCAGGGAGGTGAGGCGTTTGCTTCTTCTTTTCCGGTTGTCATGACGAAGGGTTTGTGTTTCCTAATCTGATAAAAGAGACAATGCGATATTGATGTGTTGACAGCTTCAGAGTCAAAAAGCTTCCGAGTGATATGTTGCTCTTCTCTTTCTTGAGACGAGTGATATGTTGCTCTTCTCTTTCTTGAGACGAGTGATATGTTGCTCTTCTCTTTCTTGAGACGAGTGATATGTTGCTCTTCTCTTTCTTGAGACGAGTGATATGTTGCTCTTCTCTTTCTTGAGACGAGTGATATGTCGCTCTTCTCTTTCTTGAGAGGAGTGATATGTCGCTCTTCTCTTTCTTGAGACGAGTGATATGTCGCTCTTCTCTTTCTTGAGACGAGTGATATGTCGCTCTTCTCTTTCTTGAGACGAGTGATATGTCGCTCTTCTCTTTCTTGAGACGAGTGATATGTCGCTCTTCTCTTTCTTGAGAAGAGTGATATGTCCCTCTTCTCTTTCTTGAGACGAGTGATATGTCGCTCTTCTCTTTCTTGAGACGAGTATTATTTTGTGCTTTGTTTTTTCACTCAATTATTACTGAAAATGCGTTTTATTCAAAATACGGTCGCTGGAAAAAAAATGTCGAATTGGAGCACCGCGGGCTATAATATATATTATATCGAGCGAGCGCTGACGTCAGTTGTTGGGTTGGGTTGTTTTACCTCTGAGCGGCACTTTTTTGCACACCATGGGCTAAATGGCCAGGTCACATGGACCCCGAAGGCTCAGAGAAGGTTGGGGGGAGGGGACCCACTGGAACAGCTGTTGGGAGACAGATGGTAGCCTCCCATCAAGGCCATCCAGCGTGTTCTTTAACGTGCACAGGGTATGGCTCTGCCGCACACGGGCCCACGGCTTAACGTCCCATCCGACGGACGGCGGCCTTTCCAAGCCCATCGGTGTCCCCTACTGACCGTGGGCAGGGCGGGGAATTTTTGCGGAGATAAATCTCAACGCTGACCCAGCTGGGACTCGAACCTGGGAACTACAGATTACGAGCCTGGCGCGCTACAGACTGAGACTGCGCCCCGCTGACGTCAGCCACGGAGCTGAGCAACGCCGAGCAACTCTTTATGAGCCAAGGGGTTCAGGCGGCGATACTCTCAAAAGCAACCTTTAGTACTGGGAAAATCAGAATAAGCGCCCGGATGCAATTCAGCTAGTACACCTGTACAATAACATATCGATCTAGAACAGTTTGGTTTTATTTTATTTTTGACTTGTATCGAAATTCTGAATTTCTTTTTCAGCTGATTGCAGACGAGCGGCAAGTGCCAATGGACGACTTACCTCTCTACCTTGATGACGTCATCGTGATGGCCTTCCCAGGCCGATCCTTCATCGTCATGATCCCTCCTTTGAACATTGAAGCACGTTATTACGAAGAGAATGCAGGCTTTGCTGTGAAAATACCTTCCAGGCGATACTTTAACAAGACCATTGGAATTTGCGGTATTCAATACTTTATATTTATACATTTTTTTTTCTTTCTTTTTAAGATTCATTTATGAATTCTTGACAGGTCGAATGAAAGATATTCGAAGCCTCTTTGAAAAAAAAAGTGAAATTTTTTAGTTACGACCGTTGTTTCTTTCGTGGCATCAAAAGTAATCTTACATTTTTTAAATATTTTTATGTTAAAATATCCATTCTTATGAAGGATGTGCTTTTTTCCCCTATTATCATTTTAATATTTCATGCGTATGTTCAAAAATCGTTTTCTCAAAAAAAAAACGTTTCATTAAATCGTTTTGATTAAATTTAATTTCACAGGAAAATCAAGTTCCTTTAGTTTTGATACCTAAATATTTGTGTGAGATATCTCTAAAAAATGCTGATCCCCACTTTGATGCCAATCGTTTTTTTACCAGGCAATTGCAATGCGAAGAAAAATGACGAAATACCAAACGATTCTGTCAGTGAATTCGTCTGCAGTTGGCTCACAGACGGAAACGAGGAAAATTGCAAAACATCTTTCACAGAATTGGTGAGTGGAAAACTAAAATGATCTCCAGAGTCATTTAAAATATTAGAGTCGTTTAAAATTCCAGTTTTATTCATGTTTTACTATTTTTTATTCTTAGAAAACGAAATCTCTCCTCTAATAATTAAATCTAACTCTTATCTTCGTAGTCATATTAATAATAAAAAGAGCAATATTCATAGTTAATGTTCTTACCTTTGGACAATTTTTTATGAGCCTGGCGTTCCCTTGCAAGTCACTAAAGCCCCAATATCTTAACAAATAGGAAATGACAACAAATTCGGCATCACTATGGCAACTGATCCATAATCTCAAACCTCTGCTGCATTAAATCCTAAGATGACGTCAGCATTTTGGAATGGAAATGGGAAAGACGCTCACGAGACAAGTCCGATCATCCTTAATATCAAAAAAGGCCGCAAAGCGATGATGACTGCTCGTTGCGAGATTATCAATAAGCGCCACCTATAATAACATCAGCTACTGCATGAGATGACGTCAGAATTCGTTCAGGGTTATTATCTGTGCAGAGATAAGGAAAACAATCCCATCATTCCATGCTGATTCTTCTAATTAATTATCAGTCGGCCTCGTGCAGTGGAGAAGTTGTCATCATCCTTCAAGGTGATAATTCTGTCATCTTGCATCGGCAGAAGACTCCGCACAGCGCAGGGATGTTTCGAAGCAAGAAGATCCCATCTCAACCAGAGAGAAGACGTCTGCCCAATCGTCGGCACTCCCTCGTTTACGATGATGACCTCCCAGCTGCCCTGCAATTCTTAATCGCTCTGCAGTTCGATTGTGAACAGTTACTTACCGCGTGCCTCCAGGGTGCAAGTGACGTCATCACTCACTACACCAAATCGACCCTCCTTTGTCGCAGAGTGGGGAGGAACGGGGATCACTCTTCTGTGAAGTCTTCTGTCGAGGGTGGATGCAGATACGAGTGATATCGGTCTCTGCTCTGATATCGGAATACAGTTGCTTACAATGTGTCTTTGAGATAACAGGAAAAGTTATTTGTTATTGTTATTCCTTCAACAAGTAAGAATATCCATCATTGCGTTTGAAACAATGTGGAAATGTCCGACACGTTGCCGTCAGTTGTAACTTCCGCTTCGATATCGACCTCCATCAGCCTCAGAACGATTTCCCATTATAAACTTTCAAACGACTTTTTCAAGATTTCTTCTATATCGATATGAATGGTCTCGCAGCCACACGTGAATGAGTCGTCCACCACAGCGCCCTCTTTTAATGGATGAGGTATTTTGCATATCAGGCGTCGGGTTGTGTTGATTTGCATAATTAAAAGAAAGAAAAAGTTTTGTAATATTAATGTAAGGTTGGGCTTTGGTTTGGCCATGTTGCCCGTATGAATAATTATAAATTGGCGAATAGGGTTATGAACAGTGTGGCTAAAGGCCTCATAAAGAAGGGGAGACCTAGGATGCGGTGGACAGACAATGTCAAACAGGACCTTGTTAGAATTGGTGTGCAGTGGACAGATGCAGTAGATGTGGCTCAGGATAGACTTGCTTGGAGAACTAAACTGCACGGTCTGGTTGGACCTCCGTAACCCATGGCTGCTTGAGGATTTTGTATGTCTAATATGTAAAAAGTTGAAATTGATCCAGGGGTAAAGTTGAAATTTATATACAGTCCTCAGCTTAAAGTCATAAAAACGTTAATTCATCAATTTAATACGAAATTAAGATTTTGATAGAATGGGGATGGTCATTCTGAAATGATTAATCATTTTTGTCCTAATACGTCATTAACAGAAAATAATTTCGTCTGCTGATTGCTGGGCAGGGGTGGCTCAATAGGTAGTGCGCCAGGCTTGTAATCTGCAGTTTCCAGGTTCGAATCCCATCTGGGCAAGCGTTGATATTTACGTTCACAAAACTTCCCGCCTTGCCCACGGTGAGGACACTGATGGGATTGGAAGGCCGCCGTCCGTCGGATGGGACGTTAAGCCGTGAACCCATGTGCGGGAGAGCCATACCCTGTGTACGTTAAAGAACACGCTGGATGGCCTTGAGGGAGGCTGCCATCTGTCTCCCAACAAGTGTCCCAGTGTTGGGTCTCCTCCCCCAACCTTCTCTGAGCCCTCGGGGTCCTTGTGACCTTGGCCATTTAGCCCATTTTGTGCATAAAGAGTGCCGCTCAGAGGTGAAAAAACCCAACTCTGTTGATTGTAGGAGGGAAAAATGGTGCTTTGTGGGGGGGGGGGGGGATTGCAGTAGAGTTTCGTTCCTTGAAATGCTGCTGGTGGTCTTTCACCAACAGCATTTCCAGGATCTCTTAATTTGCTGGTGAAATTCCTCCATCAGGAAACAAGTTCGTAGAAAATATTTCCTGTTCCAACTAACAACATGACATTCCTAGATGCCTAAATCCAAAAGATTGTTTAACAATTTCAGAACCAGATAAAAAATTATGTCGTTAAGTTTCGTAGCATTTCGTCTAAAACATTTACGTTTTTATATAATTTTTTTTTAAAAATTTTATCTTATTCAAGTTGTGATAAAAAAATGCAATCTTTGTGTCGTTTCAGCCGGAAGTGAAAGGAGCGGCGAAGATCTGCGAGAATCTGAATGACGCGATGTTCGTCTCGTGCCACCCTCTCATTGACCCCAGCAAGTACATCGACGCTTGCAGCTACGACACCGCCCACAGCGAAGACGAAGAAGCGGCTCTCTGCAAACCTTGATGGAATATGCCCGCCAATGCTGCAGGGCAGGAGAATATATTGATCGATGGATTCGGAAATTCGGATGCAGTAAGACAAACAACATTTAAACAAAATTAGCATTTTTTTATTAACTCTAATCAATGACTAAAAAGTAATTATTAAGGTACAATGAAATAGTTTACCTGACACGTCACTGGGATGCTGAGAAATCTTTTCAGATAAATGCAGATTTCACGAGTCCCATGTCCACAGACATATCTGATACTTTAGATCCGAATTTAGACCGAAATTTCATCGTTCTTTCTTCTAGAGTCGCTCCGTTTAAAAATCTTAATATTCAGTCTTATCAACAAAACTAGATTGCAATATATTTTTGTATAAATTTACAGTCGCTCAAAAAAAATATCCGATATAGATTACAGAATTCAGAAAAAAATATCTGGCAACGTTTTTTTTAGAAATGAGTGATCTGGCAACCTTCGTGTCACGTGACACGAAGGTTGCCAGATCACTCATTTCTAAAAAAAACGTTGCCAGATATTTTTTTCTGAATTCTGTAATCAACAACAGTGTTAGGATATTTTTTTGAGCGACAGTATATTAATTTAAATTAAATTTTTATGTTTCTCATGTTAGAGGCTTTTTCATAAAAAAAAGAATATGATAACTGACTCGTGTTTCTTAATATCTAATTATTACAATGATTTAAATCAGCCTTTGAAATTATAGAGGTCGAAAAGATTGAAACTAAAAATTTGAAGATTTCGATGAGCCTGAAAAGTTTGCTGAATCCTGGTTTCGTTTTTTTTCGTCCGATGGGGAACATTTCGAAATAGATTTGTGCCAAACAATAGAACACGCGCCTCACGAAATAGGCATTCACGAGCATCTTGGGGGACACCCACGGGAACGACAATGGACTTAACACTGATGACGTCAGTGAACGGAAACGATACTCTGATTCCATTTCGCAATTCAAGAGCCAAATTATGGGGTTTGGTTCCTTCCTTTTGGGAGAAAAAGTTTTAAAGTTTCGAGTGTAATTAATGCTGCCAAAATTAGCACCATAGGTTTCGTTTTCGGAAAAAGGATAAAGAATAAATCTATGGTATCACTTGTCAAAAGGTTATAAAATGAAGATAGGCTTTGGCATCTTTTATGAAAATGACACTGATTTCCATCCATGAGATATAAGAATGCATTTTTTCCACTTCTCCCTTCAGATGTGACCTGCCCAAATAATCTGGAGTACAGTCAGTGCCACGACGCTTGTCCGCAGACGTGTGAAGCGAGAAACTCCTCCCGGTCGGTCGATTGCCGTCAGATCAAGACGGATGGATGTTTCTGCCCTGAGGGAAAGGTTCTCAAAGATGGCGCATGCGTAGACGACATATTCTGTGGTAAGACTTTTGCATCGATTCTTACAACTCGGTTATTAAAAGGAGATTTTTTTTAATAATGAAAACGACATTCAATAAAATAATTTTTAACAGCCATTCAATAAATATACAGCTGACCACTGCATTTGTGTATGGATACCACGTGGGTGCAAGATAAGATCTTTCAGCTGTTCACAAATGGCGCTCCGCATCGCCATGTTTGGATAAGGTGGCCTCACGTGCAGGTTTCAGATTACTCCCACCGATGGCTTTAAGGATTTTAGAAAAGATACAATTGTACCACGAACTGATCGAGAATCGCTGAGTTTCACCTCCTCTAAACCCCTTCCCTGCTCACAAATCAAAAAGGAAACGTCGATGCCTTACCAACTTGCTTTCATTTGCATATTTTGCTACGCTGAGCTCACAACTGCTGATGTTTTAATATTTGCCCCCCCCCCCATAAAAAAAAGTCTGTAAATGGTAGCTAGGTAGTCACTGGAAGGAGAACTCCAATCCCCTGTGATGATGCATAGAACCGGCCAGGCCTAGCACCTAATGTCCGACCCCGCCTTCTCGTGGTGCAGACCGTTAGTACCTTTCAAAAGAGATAATCTCTTGAGGAAGTGAACGGAAGGGCTGCCAGATTAGTGTGGCCTATGCTAACTAGCGACAGTTATTTTGCTTTGACACAGATGTGACCATGAATGGATTTTGCATCTAAGAAGACCTTTTTATATATTTGCGGCTTACATTACTATTTACTTGAATGTTATCTGCTGTTATGCCCCCACTGAGGATGAGGATGAGAAGGATAGGTTTTATGGACAACTTCAGGATATTTTGAATTCTGTCAAGAAAGGAGATATTACCCTTGTTCTAGGTGACTTCAATGCCATAATTGGTACAGACTCTGACCTTTGGGGAGGGGTGATTGGCCCTTTTGGTATTGGTAGCTGCAATGGGCAACGTTTCCTACAGGTAAGTAAACTCAATGGTTTCAGAATAACTAACACTTATTACAAACACCGCGACATAAATAAGTACACATGGGTTTCACCTGATGGGCTGCATAAGAATATGATTGATTATATATTAATTAACAGCAAATGGGCTAGTTCTGTTAGGAATACCAGGTCATATAGGGGAGCTGAAATTGGATTTGACCATTACCTTGTTAAAAGTGTCTTGCAACTTAAAAAGTGTTGTGCTAGGTTTAAAAATTTTACCTTTAATACTGCAGCTCTGAAAGATCCAGTTATAGCCAAAGCTTACCATGATAGATTACTTAGTCATTATGACAGTCATGGTTTGTTTATTACTGAAGTTGAGGAAGAATGGGATCATTTTAAACAGGCTTTTTTGGAAACTAACAGTACTCTTTTAGGGAAAAAAGAAACAGAGGAGGCAGAATTATTTGAGTGATAAAGCACTTGAGCTTATTTCAGAAAGAAAGAACTGCAGGAATGTTCTTAATCAATACCGTACTAGTCCTAATAGAAAGCATTACAGAGAACTTAATAAACGTGTAAAAGATCAGTTAGCTGCTGATAAGAATCTTTGGCTTGATGGCTTGGCTGACAAAGTCGAAGAAGCAGTTAGACAGCACAACAGCAGAGAGCTGTACCAGATAGTTAATGTTTTGTGTGGTAGAAAACTGACAGGTATACAGGGATTGAAGGATAAACAAGGTAAGGTTATAGAAGGGGAGGATTCTGTCATGTCTAGGTGGAGACAGGTATACAGGGATTGAAGGATAAACAAGGTAAGGTTATAGAAGGGGAGGATTCTGTCATGTCTAGGTGGCTGAGCATTTCAGTGATATTCTATTCCCATTGTTTGCAATGATGATAGATGCATTGGTGGCTTTAATGTTGGCCCTATAACACAATCTGAAGTTATTTTGGCTATTTCTAAGCTTAAACTTCATAAATCCCCAGGGGTAGATGAAATTACTACGGAAATGCTTAGAGCTGGGAATGTTTCGGTTACCACTTGGATGACTGAAATTCTGAATATCTTTTATGATAAAGGCATGGTTTATAAGGATTTTACCAGAGCCATTATTATCCCCATTTTCAAAAAAGGTGATCGCAGTTCTTGTGATAACTATAGGGGTATCAGCCTACTCTCTGTTCCAAGGAAAGTTCTTTCCATGATTGTGCTTAATAGAATTAAGAATCTGGTTGACAGTCAATTGCGTGATGAGCAATGTGGATTCAGAAGTGGTAGGGGATGTGTGGATCAGATATTTTCACTTAGGCAGATTCTTGAGAAATGTTTAGAGTTTCAGAAACCTTTGGTTGCTAGCTTTGTTGATTTCAAAAAAGGCTTTCGACTCTGTTGATCGTCATAATTTGTGGTTGATTGTGGGATCATATGGTATACCAGACAAGTTAGTTAACATAATGAAAGCTCTCTATAATAACACTGAGTCGTGTGTGAGAGTTGATAAGGCTTGTAGCAATTGGTTTAGCATTACTTCTGGTGTTCGACAAGGGTGCATTTTGTCTCCTTTTCTCTTTAGCTTGGTTATTGATTACGTTATGCGAAATTCACTTCAAGGGAAAGATTTTGGCCTTAAATGGACTGGAGATGTGAAAATTTCTGATTTAGATTATGCTGATGATTTAGCCCTTTTGGCAAATGATGTTGATGAGATGAACTCTTTCATTCGAGCTGTTGATGAAACTGGTAGTAGAGTAGGTTTGGTTATAAACAGAGAGAAAACTAAAGTGATGAAAATTGATCGGGCAGGTTGTGATTCAGTTAATCTGAATGGTTGCAGTCTTGAGCAGGTGTCACAGTTTAATTATCTTGGGAGCTATGCAACAGATAATGGTGATGTGCGGCATGAGATTAACAGACGAATAGGGATTGCTGCCGGGACTTTTAAGAATCTATGGAGATTGTGGAGAAATAGGCGTATACACCGAAAGACTAAAATTAGACTGTATAATAGTTTGGTTCTTTCTAGGGTTAGTTATGGTAGTGAAACTTGGACCCTTTGTAAACATGATAACAGGAAACTAGATGCTTTTGATTCCAGATGCTTACGCAGTATCTTGGGCATTAGGTGGTTCAACTTTGTAACTAATGATGAGGTTAGGCAAAGGAGTTTGCAACCTCCTTTAAGCAGCATATTGTGCAGAGAGAGACTCCGTTGGTTTGGCCATGTTGCCCGCATGGATAATTATAGATTGACGAATAGGGTTATGAACAGTGTGCCTAGAGGCCTCAGAAGGAGGGGGAGACCTAGGATGCGGTGGGCAGACAATGTCAAACAGGACCTTGTTAGAATTGGTGTGCAGTGGCCAGATGCAGCAGATGTAGCTCAGGATAGATATGCTTGGAGAACTAAATTACGCGGTCTGGTTGGACCTCCGTAGCCCATGGCTGCTTGAGAATGATGATGATAAAACAAAAAATGAAAACATAATTTCAAACGTTCATTACGACAATGTATTTTGAGGGGAAAATCGGACTTCACATTATTTTTAACAATGGCTGCTAGTTAATGTGTTAATGTTTGTTTACGTGTCTGGCTTCCCTTTCCATTTGCATATGATTTGCATGGGTGATAAACGTTCATAATTTCCTTTAATTGATGTCATCTGTGTTCTGTGAAAATTATCAGGTAAGAAATATTAGTTTGGCAATGCATAATGATTTTAGTATCAATTTCAGGTTAATTGAATTATTTATTATCGGTAAGAACTTCAATTTATAACTCAGCAGTGGAGTGTGCAAGAGGGGTGCTCCCAGGGAAAATGGGGGAGGACAGGGGCTAAGGTAGTAGTGCGGCAAGCTCGCAATCTGCAGTTCCCAGGTTCGAGTCCCACTTGGGTCAGTGTTGATATTTTGTATCTCCGCTAACACCACCACCACCACCACCACTATCACCACCACCTTGCCCTCCATCAGAAAGGTGTCACCAATGAGCCCGGAAAGAGGGACGTTTGTCGGACGGGACGTAAAGCCATGACCCTGTGTGCGGGAGAGTCATAGCCTGTGCACGTCAAACACGCTGGATGGTCCTGACGGGAGATTTACATCTGTTTCATCTGTTTCTTAACAAATGTCCAATGGGTCCCCTCCCCCAACCTTCTCTGAGCCCTAGGGGTCCTTGTGACCTGGCCATTTAGCCCATTGTGTGCAAAAAACGTGCCGCTCAGATGTGAAACAACCCAACCTAACCAGAGGCAAAATGTTTGGAGTGCCCATCGGTTATGACAGAAGGTCACATCTTGTACATGTTACTTTGAATCCAACAGTACATCAATATATATTTTACAACTTGCTGCACCAGACATGTTCCTGGATATGTTTCCAATTGACATGGGAGGACTCTATCGGCAAGCTTCCTTGTGGGACCAGATGCGCGAGGCATAGCCACATCCTGCAGGATAGCAGACGTTTCTGTGACGCAAAGAATCTCTGTGCTTATCACCATTGACGGAAATTACACGACTTACTTAAAGGGTCTCCTTTGTGATGTCTTCACTTGAAGGAATCCTAGTGTTCTACAACAGGCATCATTTCCGTGTTCATTTTCACCAACTGTCTGTCAGTCACAAGATTTACAACCATATCCATCCGTGGCTTGTAGACGGCGCAATTTCATTGGCGGAGAATGTATTTTAATTTGCAAAATAATTCCTGCAGCACTGAATGGGGTAGGATAAATATTGTTTGTTATCTGTAAAATTCATATCTGTCAAGATTATTTCACTTCTCTCAACAGATTCACTCACACTTCAATGCCTGACTCAAATTTAGAAAATAATGTAATTAATGAAACGAAATTTTAGAAGTCCTTCTGATTGGTCATTTATTTGGTATGAACATTTGCAGAGGGATCGAGAATTTTTGCGGTAAATCAGGAAAAAGATAAAACCAATTTTTTGTCGAGATTTTTTTTTTTTGATAAAGAGTTATATTTTATATTCATCTCGCTATTTTCTTATGTATAGATAGTTGTACTGTAAATTTTAGTATTTATATTTAAGTTTGCAAAATAATTTCAAAATCAAGCAAACACTAAACGAACTGGTTAAATTGTACTCTACATGCAATTCAAATAGAATGGGAAAAAATAAATTAAAAATATATAAAGTGATATTATAGGAATATTTGTTTCTAAAGAAGTGTTTCCAAACATTTATATACCATAGAAGGTTAACAAGATTTCGATTTAAAAAGGTAAATATTATCTTAATAACCGGAAACATGAAATTAATAATGTTTTTCTTAATTTTTCAGAAACCTGCGATTTAGAAGGTCATGTGGTAAGTTAGTTCCTATATAAGAAACTGTTCAGCTGAAACTTTGCATGTAGAAATGTGAATGAAACATTTTTAATACGAATAAAACAGATGTAGCCACTTATAGAGCTAATAACCATCTTAAGTAGAGAAAAGAAATTGTCTTGAACTGATGCACTGAGATTCGAACCTAGAATACTTGTTATCAAAGACGGTAAGTTCGTATCCAATCAGCAGAAGACAGTTTTAATCTCTGCCTTTGAAACCTTATCCAAGCTATCAACCGAAGTGTTAACTACAACTAATGCTGCTGATCATTTTTCAATATTCTTTGGATAACTTTAAATAATATTTTATTCATCGAAATTGAGAATGAATATGAGTTACGTTTTTCAATTTCTATGACGCAAAGAACATTGATTTTTTTTTTTTTTTTTTCAAATTTCCTTCATCGTTCTGTAGCATGTCGAAACTTTGGTTGCTTTTTAATAACTTGCCACAAAATGCTCTTTTTTTGTTCGTTATTTAAATTCCTATGTTTCTTTCCCTTATTTGCAAATTGCAATTAAATAATTCCACCAAGTTACCTGTTCCTGACATTCAATATTTCGGAAATGCAATCTTGCAAATAATGTTTCATTCCATTAAAATGTTCCGTAAAAGTTTACCTCTCCATCGTTTCGGGTGAAGAATTTTCGAATTGATGTTTCTTTTTTAAATTTCAGCCTGGTGACACGTGGAAAAAGAGACCTTGTGAGACTTGCCACTGCAAGCCCGACTTGAATACCGAGTGCCGATTGGAAGTGTGTCCGCAGCCCCCCCTCTGTGGCAGCGGGCAAATACTCACCAAGCACGAGACTACGGATCAGTCCTGTTGTGAATCGTACTCTTGCGGTAAGTGTGGTTTGCGATCTTTTTCAAAAGGGACGAACCATAAGTGTTGCCAGACCCTTTGAGGAAAAACCAGCAGATATTGGCATCAGGTTTCACCATTTAGCATCATTTTCGGAAACACGGTTTTGGAAATCTTGGTTTTGGGAAAGGAGAGCATTTGTGAAATAAATAACTGTATTTTGATACACAGTTATTATTATTATTGTATATATATATTATGTAATATATTATTTATATACACAGTTATTATTATAATATATAATATATTATTTATATACATAGTTATTATTAAATTATATTATATATAATATTTATATACACAGTTATTATATATAATATATTATTTATATACATAATTATTATATTATATAATATATAACATTTATATACACAGTTATTATATATAATATATTATTTATATACATAATTATTATATTATATAATATATAACATTTATATACACAGTTATTATATATAATATATTATTTATATACATAATTATTACATTATATAATATATAATATTTATATACACTGTTATTACTATATTATATAATATATAATATTGCATAGCTGTTTCTTAATTGTGTTATTTAATGTAATGTTGACTTTGCATGACAACTTTGCATTGTGGATTTTTTCCCCTTTTGCTTTCTGTTGTTGTTACTAAAAAATATAAATAAATACCCCCCTCAAGCAGCTGCTTGCCACAGAGGTCTGACAGGAGCCTGTCAGTTTATTAACTGGAAAATCGTTTATTAACTAGAGGAGAAATTAATTAGTTACTAATCTTAATTAAATACCTATCGACTCTGATAGATATGGAATGCTCGTTTTTCAAACAGTTATTATTATAATATAATAATAGCTGTATAGTTCAAAGGAAATAAAAGTTTTCATTTTCTGAATTTTGTATTTTTAAAAGTGATAATTCGAATTAATGGATCATTCGCAAAATAAAAAGAGCAATGCTTTATTTGATTTTATAAAACACAAGTGGAATTTCTCATTTATCACTTAAAATTAAAAAGTTAAAAAAATTGTTGCTGTCAGTGTAATATCTCTTGGCACCCTGCCATCGAAATTTTCCGTTTGGAGGACTAGTCCTTTGAAGTTTTTCATTTTCCACATTTAGCGTCCTCTAACGAATGAAATTAAAACTACCTGAGGATTTGAGAAATGGGAATCATAATATTTCGTTTGCACCTGTCGAACTCAAAAAGATTTTTTAATTTATCTGTAGGCGCAAAAACGTCGATTGTCTGCAGACGGACAGATGGCAAAATGAAAACATTAGCTCGTGTTTTTTTTTAAAGGGATAAAAACAGCGACAAAAAATACATTTATTCCACTTTATGACATCTAATATTTTGAATGACGCCACTTTAACAGATGCCCTACTGCGAAACATTTTATGTAGAAATCGCAACTGAAATTCCTTTGCTGAGTAATTAAAGAGATATTTGTCTGACAGGTACTTCTGCATGCTTTCTCGACAACTAAGTTCAGAAATGCATTTGTTCAAATTTAACTGCACGTGTCATCATCATCTGCGATGTTTCTTTCGCGACATCATCCCACCTGAAGAGAAAGGAGGCGAGGCAGTCTGCTGACGCAGAGTCCAACACTCCTGAGATCATTTCTCGGCACATTTCAGGTTGCCGTTAATGCAAAATTAACATGAAACCATCGCACGTCTGTAAATTTACATATGAGCATAAATACATATACAGTCGCTCAAAAAAGTATCCGAACACTATGGTTGATTACAGAATTAAAAAAAATATCTGGCAACGATTTTTTTTTAGAAGTTAGTGATCTGGCGACCTTCGTGTCACGTGACACGAAAGTTGCCAGATCACTGATTTCTAAAAAAAATCGTTGCCAGATATTTTTTCTGAATTCTGTGATCAACCGTAGTGTTCGGATATTTTTCGAGCGACTGTACATTCTCTTCCCTTAACCCCTTTCCAGTCTATGATGAAAAGTGGTCGTCAACATGATTTAACTCTCCCACAGAGCATATTCCTCGTCAATGAACGATTTCTGATTCCCCTGTCTCGTGTGTTCCCAAAGGGGGCGTGATGCTTCGTAAGAGGATGCTTCGTAAGAGGATGTTTCGCATTCTAACGATTCTTTAAGAGCGCGAAAACATGAAAAGAAACCAGACACGTGTGTCAACAATATCGAAGAAAATCGTAATGTGCATTGGGGTGGCTCAGTCGGTAGCGCGCCAGGCTCGTAATACAGACTGCACTTCCCAGGTTCGAGTCCCGGCTGGGCTCACCATTAAGATTTATCTCCGCAAAACTCCCCGCCCAGTTCACAGTCAATAGTACTACTGTGACACCAATGGGTCTTGGAAAGGCCGCCATCCTTCGAATGGAACTTTAAGACGTGGCCGCAGTGTGCGCGAGAGCCATACCCCGTGCACGTTAAAGACACGCTGGATGGCCTTGACGGGAGCATACCATTTGCCTCCTGACAACTGCCCAGTGGGTCAGCGTTGAGATGATCTCTGCCCTGACACGATCAGTATAGGGACACCGATGGGCTTGGAAAGTCCGCCGACCTTCTCATGGGACATTGAGTCGTGGCCCCTTGTGCGGCGGGAGAGCCATACCTTGTGCACGTTAAAGAGCAGCCTTGATAGGAGGCTACCATCCATCTCTCAATTGAACCCAGGCGTTTCAATGGGTTCCCTCCTCCAACCTTCTCTGAGCCTTTGAGGTCCTTGTGACCTGGTAATTTAGCCCATGGTGTGCAAAAAAGTGCCGCTCATAGGTGAAACAACCCAATCCAATATACATGCCTGGCAAATTGTATTCGAGGAACTCTGGTGGGTACTAAGTGATTTCAAAAATTCAGTTATCTGAGCAAGGAAATTCTGCATTTTGGTATAGAAGCTTCTGACTTGGGGAGGATTATGGGTACCTCGAACTATGTCCACTTCTTTCCTCCCTTAAAAGAGAGGGAGAAAAGTTTAACCGGAGGGGGGGGGGGGGGGAGAGATCGATCGTAATGATATTTATGCAAATGAAAGGTTGCGACGTGGGGAGGGCCATCTACTCTGTATTCTAAAGAGTTTCTGATCCGACAAAGCCGGGTAAATCTGCTAGTGAAAAATATTTCTGAAGTAAAAATCATTTTTTGGTATAAATGGTTTTTATATTTAATATTGTTTAAAGCAAAGAATTGTTACTTTTAGACTGATATTAGCCCTAGAGCAGGGGTGGGCAAATAGCGGGCCGCATTCGACCCTCTAAGAGTTTTTTGTGGCCCGCCAAGACAGTTAGAAAAATCCGCCTTGAACCGAGATTTCCTTCCCGTGCGTGACCGAAGATTCGTCTCGTATTTTCCACTAGGACGGCCACGTCATTACGCATCCGCAGTGTAGATACGAAAACAGTTGCCCACCCCTGCCCTAGAGCATCAAACATTAGTCGCTTTAGAACCAAAAAAACAGTTGAAATGGACGAAGCATCACCTGATCTGAAGATCTGGCCAATCCCGAACTGAAGTCAGATTTCAAGTCAACATGAAAGGTTCCATGTTGTATTACACTTTACGACAATACTTTTATTGAATTTGTTCACATTAATTTAAGAACACATAAACCATATTTTTCCAAAAGTTCATAAAAAGAAATAATTTTTTAAAAATTTCAATTCTTCATTCTCTAAATTCGGAACTATTTTTTAGAGTTGCAGAGGCGAGAAGATGGTCGGGCATTTAAAAGCGCTCGTGAATCCTTTGCATTGTCAATAGGAAATGAATTCAAGAGCAAAAGACAAATGCTCTTACCAAAAGATTCCCAAAGAAACAAATCCCCATCACAAAACGAAGCTTTTCTCAAAATAAAAAATCACTGGCTTTATTTTCAGATAAAAAAGTCAATGCACTTGAAGAAAGAGTGAGATGGCACTTTTTGCTGTTGGGCATTTATTAGTTAATATTTTAATCACCTTTCATCATTATATCTAATACGTGTTTTAGTTCGTTCTATTAATCACGCGTTTTAATACCCGTAATTCTTTTTTCGCATTCAGTTATTAATGTTCCTTTACATTCAGTTTTGCCGTCCCGTGGACGAGTGGTTAGCGCGCTTGGCTATTGATCTATGGGACCTGGGTTCGAGCCCCGGGTAAGGCATGGATGTTCGTGTTGTTTTCTGCTGAGGTTCTGCCATCCTCTCAGATCTTCTACTGTGGCATATAAACTGACAGGCTCCTTGTCAGACCTCTGTGGCAAAGCAGCTGCTCCAGGGGGTATTTATTTTTTTTTTTTTTTCCATTCAGTTTTAGCCCCATTCGAATGTCCACTGTTTGATGTACCAAGATGCCCAAAAGGCCAAGTTGCCAAAGTTAGGACTTCCGAAACAACGTGTCCAGAATTCGAGTGTGGTAAGTTCTCTTTTCATACTTATACCGTAATTTTTTTTATGTATGACTATTAAGATTTTAAAGCTATGAATAATGGTATATTTTAAATTCATAAAAAACATAAAATAAATTTTCCACGTATGTGTGCAAAATCTGTCTACTTAATAGTAATTTTTGAACAAGTTTTATTAAATAAGTGATGAAAATTAATGTATCTGGTATTATTAAAGTTGATTAAGATTTTACTAAAAAAAAATAGTGGAAAAGCATGCAAAGTTTACAGAATGAAACTATTTTAAAAAAGAATTCCAAAAAATAATAGTCAATTTTTATCTAGATGTTAAAGCCTTAAAATGTATTTGCTGTTTCGATATCAATAAAAAAAAATGAATGCATCATTGATGCCATTCCAAGGATTCCTAATTGACTGTGATGTGTTTCTATTTCAGTATGTGATGTGATTCTCTGTCCTCCCGTGAGATGGCCTCAGGATCTGGAAGAAGGCCAAAGAGCCGAATTGGTAAACGCCTCCTGCTGTCCTCATGTCGAAGTTCAATGTCACGTTGAACTTTGTCCTGAAGAACCGACATGTGGCCCAGCACTGGAATTGGTGAAAACGGCCACCGGATGTTGTACACAATATAAATGCAGTAAGATACTTGTTGATTAAAATATTTAGACTTAGAACAGGAGCTGTCACACTCAATACCTTTTTATTTACTATTAAAAAAGCCACTTCACCAAATTGTTCGAATTGTCTAACAAAAGAATCTATCAACCATGTTATACTTAATTGTCCGAAATATTAAAAATCTAGAACTACATTTTTTAATAAATTAGAACTTTTAGGAATTAATGACTTTAATATATCAAATATACTAAACCATCCCAATTTAAAAATTAGATTAAATGTATATATCCTTTTAGGACGATTTCTTCAAGATTCTCAATTATGGAATAAAATATAATTAATGCATATTTAAAAAACATTCTTTTAATAATAGTAATCCTAACTTCAACGAAAGCAACTTTTCCCTTGAAACAAGCTTTCCACCTCTCCAACTTAGCATAAAAAAATCTGAATTTTGATTGGAGCTTTGAGTAAGCCGGAAAGCGGACCACTCAGTAAGCGTCAGGTTTCTACTACTACTACTCAAATTTTTATTATGACTTCATAAAATATAATATCAAACAAATTTCATTCAGATTGTCTTTATTCAAAGTATAAGACGAAAAAACAATAAACTTTGATCTCTGCAAAAGATGCTCATTTGAGATCTAAATGTAATAAAAGTGTTTAAAATTTCCTTCCGGAAGGCAATATGAGATCGTGTAATCATATTCAACAGTTAATTTCGAATGGAGCAGAAATTGGCAATTGGTGATATTTCCCTAAGGCAGCGCATTTCGAACATTTTCAAACAGGGAACCCTTTTCCCACTCAAATCTTTCTCAGAACCTCAAATTATTTTTAAAATTAGTAATTCATACAAACATAAACATTCGCATGCACAGATAAAATTAAAAAAACCTTTATTGAATGAAATATGCAGTGAAGTTTATTGTGTGTTAATTTCACAGCGAGAAGGATGTGGGCGTTTTGATGAACACAAAAATTTTAAATCTTATTATGGCGGGCGATAACTTCAGCATCCACTTCAATTCATTGACACTTCAAGGAGTCCAATTCGAAAACGATTGCTCTAAGGCAGGCTCTCTCGCAAACTTTTTTACTCTGCGGCACACTGAATCTAATTTTTTTTCCCGCGGCACACCTAAAAAAGAATTTTTGATGGTTAACTAAAAAGAGGAAAATTGAAGTTTCGTTAAATGCATTTTATTTAAAATAAATATAATAATAAATATAATTAATCATAACTCGGTGTTTGTTTTAAATATTTGTCCATTCTATGGCTTGAAATAATCAAAAATTAATACCAAAATTTGGAAAAAGCTTGATAAATACTTACAAGAGTCCAGTTGATAAAATCTGAAAGATTTTTATTAAAGCACGTCGATATTAAAGCGCGTCGATAACACAAGTCAAGTCAAAATGAAATCTTTGGAATATCTAGTGTCAATTTGAAAATCTCTCGCGGCACACAGTTTACGAGACACTGCTCTAAGGTATCTTCTTTTTCGTCTGTTTCATTCAGAGGGAAATTCCCTTTCTAAAATTGAGTTTGTCTTTCGAAATTTCTTTTTCCTTTGGGCCATGTGAAATGTTCATCGTGGGTCAAGAAAAAAACCTTTTAACTTTTTAATCAGTGATAAAAAATTGTTTTCAGCTGGAAATCAAATCAATTTCGTTTTTAATGCCCCCAAAGTCATTACAATTTCTTGGGTTATAAAAATGAGCATTTTTAAAACATCTGTCTAAAGACTTTACAGTTAATTATTTTGGGGATTAAATATTAAAAAGAAATTCAAATTTTTCTATGATATTTCACTAAGAAAGAATTAAGTTATTTCTGTTTTTCCCCATTGGTTTAATTTCATAGAATTTAAAGATGCCAACTGCTAGTTTGATCTGCGAGAGACAATTTGGAAAGCATATTTGGCGTTGGTTTTATATCTTATTTCTATCCTCATTCAGAACTAACCATTCAAGATTTATCTCGATACATGTTGTGTTTTTCTGTTTCACTAATTAATTACTTGAATAATATTTAGCTTTTCAGTTTTCGTTAATGCACCACTCGATTTAGGAAAGAAACAAAAAAGCTTTATTTTAAAATATTTTACTTTTTTTTAAAAATAAAATCGCAAGTTAACCTTTTAATACATGATTTAAGCATGTCGCCATTTGTAGTTTAATTAATTTTAAACAAAGATAATTTTAAAAATTAAATATTCCAAAAAGTAAGCTGTTATTTGAATTTTAAGGAATGTTTTAAATGTGTGTGCGTCCCAAAAGTCAACTTCATAGTTTATTTGCTGAATATAAGAAGTACGTCAATGATCGATCTGTGAGAGTGGTCAGCCTGTTTTAGTCAAGAACCTTAAAAAAAGTGGCATTTATCGGCTACCTTCAAATAAATCCGCTTAAGAGAGATTTTGTTACTAAAGGGATTTTCAAATTAAAAAAAAAAGCATCGAAATCGAATGGCAGTTCCTTCAGGAAGGGGACAACTTTTTTTCCCTGTGAATTTACATTTTCATTTGTAGATTTTTTAATTTAGAAAATGTAAACCAAAAATAAAAATGCAAAATATTTTAAGTTGTGATCGTTTTGAAAAAAGGAATGTTTAACAATTAATCGTCTGCTTTTTTTTTTGCGTCGATATTTCGTCGGTCGTGTTACCTTATCGTGCGTAATTAATGAAAATTTCATGATTCATTCATCGGGAAGATAGAGGATCCAACTGATATCATCCTCTGTGAGATCTCGCACCCAAATGATACATCATCCTCTGTGAGATCTCGCACCCAAATGATCCATCATCCTCTGTGACATCTCGCACCCAAATGATACATCATCCTCTGTGACATCTCGCACCCAAATGATACATCATCCTCTGTGAGATCTCGCACCCAAATGATCCATCATCCTCTGTGAGATCTCGCACCCAAATGATCCATCATCCTCTGTGAGATCTCGCACCCAAATGATACATCATCCTCTGTGAGATCTCGCACCCAAATGATACATCATCCTCTGTGAGATCTCGCACCCAAATGATACATCATCCTCTGTGAGATCTCGCACCCAAATGATACATCATCCTCTGTGACATCTCGCACCCAAATGATACATCATCCTCTGTGAGATCTCGCACCCAAATGATACATCATCCTCTGTGAGATCTCGCACCCAAATGATACATCATCCTCTGTGACATCTCGCACCCAAATGATCCATCATCCTCTGTGAGATCTCGCACCCAAATGATACATCATCCTCTGTGAGATCTCGCACCCAACTGATACATCATCCTCTGTGAGATCTCGGACCCAACTGATACATCATCCTCTGTGAGATCTCGGACCCAAATGATACATCATCCTCTGTGAGATCTCGGACCCAAATGATACATCATCCTCTGTGAGATCTCGCACCCAAATGATACATCATCCTCTGTGAGATCTCGCACCCAAATGATACATCATCCTCTGTGAGATCTCGCACCCAAATGATACATCATCCTCTGTGAGATCTCGCACCCAAATGATACATCATCCTCTGTGAGATCTCGCACCCAAATGATACATCATCCTCTGTGAGATCTCGCACCCAAATGATACATCATCCTCTGTGAGATCTCGCACCCAAATGATACATCATCCTCTGTGAGATCTCGCACCCAAATGATACATCATCCTCTGTGAGATCTCGCACCCAAATGATACATCATCCTCTGTGAGATCTCGCACCCAAATGATCCATCATCCTCTGTGAGATCTCGCACCCAAATGATACATCATCCTCTGTGAGATCTCGCACCCAAATGATACATCATCCTCTGTGAGATCTCGCACCCAAATGATACATCATCCTCTGTGAGATCTCGGACCCAAATGATACATCATCCTCTGTGAGATCTCGCACCCAAATGATACATCATCCTCTGTGAGATCTCGCACCCAAATGATACATCATCCTCTGTGAGATCTCGCACCCAAATGATACATCATCCTCTGTGAGATCTCGCACCCAAATGATACATCATCCTCTGTGAGATCTCGCACCCAAATGATCCATCATCCTCTGTGAGATCTCGCACCCAACTGATCCATCATCCTCTGTGAGATCTCGCACCCAACTGATACATCATCCTCTGTGAGATCTCGCACCAAACTGATACATCATCCTCTGTGAGATCTCGCACCAAACTGATACATCATCCTCTGTGAGATCTCGGACCCAAATGATACATCATCCTCTGTGAGATCTCGCACCCAAATGATACATCATCCTCTGTGAGATCTCGCACCCAAATGATACATCATCCTCTGTGAGATCTCGCACCCAAATGATACATCATCCTCTGTGAGATCTCGCACCCAAATGATACATCATCCTCTGTGAGATCTCGCACCCAAATGATACATCATCCTCTGTGAGATCTCGCACCCAAATGATCCATCATCCTCTGTGACATCTCGCACCCAAATGATCCATCATCCTCTGTGACATCTCGCACCCAAATGATACATCATCCTCTGTGAGATCTCGCACCCAAATGATACATCATCCTCTGTGAGATCTCGCACCCAAATGATCCATCATCCTTTGTGAGATCTCGCACCCAAATGATCCATCATCCTCTGTGAGATCTCGCACCCAACTGATCCATCATCCTCTGTGAGATCTCGCACCAAACTGATACATCATCCTCTGTGAGATCTCGCACCAAACTGATACATCATCCTCTGTGAGATCTCGGACCCAAATGATACATCATCCTCTGTGAGATCTCGCACCCAAATGATACATCATCCTCTGTGAGATCTCGCACCCAAATGATACATCATCCTCTGTGAGATCTCGCACCCAAATGATACATCATCCTCTGTGAGATCTCGCACCCAAATGATACATCATCCTCTGTGAGATCTCGCACCCAAATGATCCATCATCCTCTGTGACATCTCGCAACCAAATGATCCATCATCCTCTGTGACATCTCGCACCCAAATGATACATCATCCTCTGTGAGATCTCGCACCCAAATGATACATCATCCTCTGTGAGATCTCGCACCCAAATGATACATCATCCTCTGTGAGATCTCGCACCCAAATGATACATCATCCTCTGTGACATCTCGCACCCAAATGATACATCATCCTCTGTGAGATCTCGCACCCAACTGATACATCATCCTCTGTGAGATCTCGGACCCAACTGATACATCATCCTCTGTGAGATCTCGGACCAAAATGATACATCATCCTCTGTGAGATCTCGGACCCAAATGATACATCATCCTCTGTGAGATCTCGCACCCAAATGATACATCATCCTCTGTGAGATCTCGCACCCAAATGATACATCATCCTCTGTGAGATCTCGCACCCAAATGATACATCATCCTCTGTGAGATCTCGCACCCAAATGATACATCATCCTCTGTGAGATCTCGCACCCAAATGATACATCATCCTCTGTGAGATCTCGCACCCAAATGATACATCATCCTCTGTGAGATCTCGCACCCAAATGATACATCATCCTCTGTGAGATCTCGCACCCAAATGATACATCATCCTCTGTGAGATCTCGCACCCAAATGATACATCATCCTCTGTGAGATCTCGCACCCAAATGATACATCATCCTCTGTGAGATCTCGCACCCAAATGATACATCATCCTCTGTGAGATCTCGCACCCAAATGATACATCATCCTCTGTGAGATCTCGCACCCAAATGATACATCATCCTCTGTGAGATCTCGCACCCAAATGATACATCATCCTCTATGAAATCTCGCACCCAAATGATACATCATCCTCTGTGAGATCTCGCACCCAAATGATACATCATCCTCTGTGAGATCTCGCACCCAAATGATACATCATCCTCTGTGAGATCTCGCACCCAAATGATACATCATCCTCTGTGAGATCTCGCACCCAAATGATACATCAACCTCTGTGAGATCTCGCACCCAAATGATACATCATCCTCTGTGACATCTCGCACCCAAATGATACATCATCCTCTGTGACATCTCGCACCCAAATGATACATCATCCTCTGTGACATCTCGCACCCAAATGATACATCATCCTCTGTGAGATCTCGCACCCAAATGATCCATCATCCTCTGTGAGATCTCGCACCCAAATGATCCATCATCCTCTGTGAGATCTCGCACCCAAATGATCCATCATCCTCTGTGAGATCTCGCACCCAAATGATACATCATCCTCTGTGAGATCTCGCACCCAAATGATACATCATCCTCTGTGAGATCTCGCACCCAAATGATACATCATCCTCTGTGAGATCTCGCACCCAAATGATACATCATCCTCTGTGAGATCTCGCACCCAAATGATACATCATCCTCTGTGAGATCTCGCACCCAAATGATACATCATCCTCTGTGAGATCTCGCACCCAAATGATACATCATCCTCTGTGAGATCTCGCACCCAAATGATACATCATCCTCTGTGAGATCTCGCACCCAAATGATACATCATCCTCTGTGAGATCTCGCACCCAAATGATACATCATCCTCTGTGAGATCTCGCACCCAAATGATACATCATCCTCTGTGAGATCTCGCACCCAAATGATACATCATCCTCTGTGAGATCTCGCACCCAAATGATACATCATCCTCTGTGAGATCTCGCACCCAAATGATACATCATCCTCTGTGAGATCTCGCACCCAAATGATACATCATCCTCTGTGAGATCTCGCACCCAAATGATACATCATCCTCTGTGAGATCTCGCACCCAAATGATACATCATCCTCTGTGACATCTCGCACCCAAATGATCCATCATCCTCTGTGAGATCTCGCACCCAAATGATACATCATCCTCTGTGAGATCTCGCACCCAAATGATACATCATCCTCTGTGAGATCTCGCACCCAAATGATACATCATCCTCTGTGAGATCTCGGACCCAAATGATACATCATCCTCTGTGAGATCTCGCACCCAAATGATACATCATCCTCTGTGAGATCTCGCACCCAAATGATACATCATCCTCTGTGAGATCTCGCACCCAAATGATACATCATCCTCTGTGAGATCTCGCACCCAAATGATACATCATCCTCTGTGAGATCTCGCACCCAAATGATACATCATCCTCTGTGAGATCTCGCACCCAAATGATACATCATCCTCTGTGAGATCTCGCACCCAAATGATACATCATCCTCTGTGAGATCTCGCACCCAAATGATACATCATCCTCTGTGAGATCTCGCACCCAAATGATACATCATCCTCTGTGACATCTCGCACCCAAATGATCCATCATCCTCTGTGACATCTCGCACCCAAATGATACATCATCCTCTGTGAGATCTCGCACCCAAATGATACATCATCCTCTGTGAGATCTCGCACCCAAATGATCCATCATCCTCTGTGAGATCTCGCACCCAAATGATCCATCATCCTCTGTGAGATCTCGCACCCAAATGATCCATCATCCTCTTTGAGATCTCGCACCCAACTGATACATCATCCTCTGTGAGATCTCGCACCAAACTGATACATCATCCTCTGTGAGATCTCGCACCAAACTGATACATCATCCTCTGTGAGATCTCGGACCCAAATGATACATCATCCTCTGTGAGATCTCGCACCCAAATGATACATCATCCTCTGTGAGATCTCGCACCCAAATGATACATCATCCTCTGTGAGATCTCGCACCCAAATGATACATCATCCTCTGTGAGATCTCGCACCCAAATGATCCATCATCCTCTGTGACATCTCGCACCCAAATGATCCATCATCCTCTGTGACATCTCGCACCCAAATGATACATCATCCTCTGTGAGATCTCGCACCCAAATGATCCATCATCCTCTGTGAGATCTCGCACCCAAATGATCCATCATCCTCTGTGAGATCTCGCACCCAAATGATCCATCATCCTCTGTGAGATCTCGCACCCAACTGATCCATCATCCTCTGTGAGATCTCGCACCCAACTGATACATCATCCTCTGTGAGATCTCGCACCAAACTGATACATCATCCTCTGTGAGATCTCGCACCAAACTGATACATCATCCTCTGTGAGATCTCGGACCCAAATGATACATCATCCTCTGTGAGATCTCGCACCCAAATGATACATCATCCTCTGTGAGATCTCGCACCCAAATGATACATCATCCTCTGTGAGATCTCGCACCCAAATGATACATCATCCTCTGTGAGATCTCGCACCCAAATGATACATCATCCTCTGTGAGATCTCGCACCCAAATGATACATCATCCTCTGTGAGATCTCGCACCCAAATGATCCATCATCCTCTGTGACATCTCGCACCCAAATGATCCATCATCCTCTGTGACATCTCGCACCCAAATGATACATCATCCTCTGTGAGATCTCGCACCCAAATGATACATCATCCTCTGTGAGATCTCGCACCCAAATGATCCATCATCCTTTGTGAGATCTCGCACCCAAATGATCCATCATCCTCTGTGAGATCTCGCACCCAACTGATCCATCATCCTCTGTGAGATCTCGCACCAAACTGATACATCATCCTCTGTGAGATCTCGCACCAAACTGATACATCATCCTCTGTGAGATCTCGGACCCAAATGATACATCATCCTCTGTGAGATCTCGCACCCAAATGATACATCATCCTCTGTGAGATCTCGCACCCAAATGATACATCATCCTCTGTGAGATCTCGCACCCAAATGATACATCATCCTCTGTGAGATCTCGCACCCAAATGATACATCATCCTCTGTGAGATCTCGCACCCAAATGATCCATCATCCTCTGTGACATCTCGCAACCAAATGATCCATCATCCTCTGTGACATCTCGCACCCAAATGATACATCATCCTCTGTGAGATCTCGCACCCAAATGATACATCATCCTCTGTGAGATCTCGCACCCAAATGATACATCATCCTCTGTGAGATCTCGCACCCAAATGATACATCATCCTCTGTGACATCTCGCACCCAAATGATACATCATCCTCTGTGAGATCTCGCACCCAACTGATACATCATCCTCTGTGAGATCTCGGACCCAACTGATACATCATCCTCTGTGAGATCTCGGACCAAAATGATACATCATCCTCTGTGAGATCTCGGACCCAAATGATACATCATCCTCTGTGAGATCTCGCACCCAAATGACACATCATCCTCTGTGAGATCTCGCACCCAAATGATACATCATCCTCTGTGAGATCTCGCACCCAAATGATACATCATCCTCTGTGAGATCTCGCACCCAAATGATACATCATCCTCTGTGAGATCTCGCACCCAAATGATACATCATCCTCTGTGAGATCTCGCACCCAAATGATACATCATCCTCTGTGAGATCTCGCACCCAAATGATACATCATCCTCTGTGAGATCTCGCACCCAAATGATACATCATCCTCTGTGAGATCTCGCACCCAAATGATACATCATCCTCTGTGAGATCTCGCACCCAAATGATACATCATCCTCTGTGAGATCTCGCACCCAAATGATACATCATCCTCTGTGAGATCTCGCACCCAAATGATACATCATCCTCTGTGAGATCTCGCACCCAAATGATACATCATCCTCTGTGAGATCTCGCACCCAAATGATACATCATCCTCTGTGAGATCTCGCACCCAAATGATACATCATCCTCTGTGAGATCTCGCACCCAAATGATACATCATCCTCTGTGAGATCTCGCACCCAAATGATACATCATCCTCTGTGAGATCTCGCACCCAAATGATACATCATCCTCTGTGAGATCTCGCACCCAAATGATACATCAACCTCTGTGAGATCTCGCACCCAAATGATACATCATCCTCTGTGACATCTCGCACCCAAATGATACATCATCCTCTGTGACATCTCGCACCCAAATGATACATCATCCTCTGTGAGATCTCGCACCCAAATGATCCATCATCCTCTGTGAGATCTCGCACCCAAATGATCCATCATCCTCTGTGAGATCTCGCACCCAAATGATCCATCATCCTCTGTGAGATCTCGCACCCAAATGGTACATCATCCTCTGTGAGATCTCGCACCCAAATGATACATCATCCTCTGTGAGATCTCGCACCCAAATGATACATCATCCTCTGTGAGATCTCGCACCCAAATGATACATCATCCTCTGTGAGATCTCGCACCCAAATGATACATCATCCTCTGTGAGATCTCGCACCCAAATGATACATCATCCTCTGTGAGATCTCGCACCCAAATGATACATCATCCTCTGTGAGATCTCGCACCCAAATGATACATCATCCTCTGTGACATCTCGCACCCAAATGATCCATCATCCTCTGTGACATCTCGCACCCAAATGATCCATCATCCTCTGTGACATCTCGCACCCAAATGATACATCATCCTCTGTGAGATCTCGCACCCAAATGATCCATCATCCTCTGTGAGATCTCGCACCCAAATGATCCATCATCCTCTGTGAGATCTCGCACCCAAATGATACATCATCCTCTGTGAGATCTCGCACCCAAATGATACATCATCCTCTGTGAGATCTCGCACCCAAATGATACATCCTCCTCCATAGGTTTGTGTTCGTCATATTTTTCGAAGGAAGTAAGGAAAACATTTCTTCCAAATGCATTTCTGAATATCGATTTCCTTTTCAACTCTGCTAACATATTTAATCGACTCAACTGAATCGAATGCGAATCATCATTGCATAGATATATATAAAGGAACCGTTTCGTTTCTGTTTTAACTTGCCCAAACTTCTAAAGAATGATATCGAAAAGCAGGACCAGAACCAGGGCAGCCTTTTCTGTTTACATCAGTAATTTGAAAGCTTTTTAGGCAATTACAACGAATAAAGTTTATCTCAAAACGCCCTTTTTGATTTTAACTTATTTGCAATACTGATTTTTTTTTCTAATGATAAGAGTAGCAGGCGAGAAATAAATATTTTTAGCTTGTTTTAAAAAAAACTATCGTAAATGTTATGATTTTTATTTTCGCATCCTTATTAATCATCTGCTGCTTCCTCTTCCCCAGAGCCGCCACGTGATGTATGCGTGTACGTGCATAACTTTGCAGTCGTCGAGGGATTAGAAGCAGCAGTCGACATTTCACAGGCAGAACCCAAAATTTATAAAGTAAGTATTAGAAATATTTAGGTTATCATTAGTCATCAAATATTATTAATATTGAATGTTGCGCAAGTATTCTTCTAATTAAAAAAATTCATTCTTAACGCCACATCAAATAATGTGAAATAAGACTCTCTTTCACTCTTAACCCTAAATGAAATATTCAGCATCGAAGAGAGGAAGTGCTGAAATCGAGAACTCTTCGGAATCTGACAGATTCTTTTTTTAATGTAGTATTTGGTGTTAGTATTTGAATAAATGGAGCATAAAAAATATCAGCTGACTGCAGAGCCATGAAACTGAAACCCCTTTATGCGAGTTTTTTTCTGTAATGGGTTGGGTTGTTTTACCTCTGAGCGGCACTTTTTTGCACACCATGGGCTAAATGGCCAGGTCACATGGACCCCGAAGGCTCAGAGAAAGTTGGGGGAGGGGACCCACTGGAACAGCTGTTTGGAGACAGATGGTAGCTTCCCGTCAAGGCCATCCAGCGTGTTCTTTAACGTGCACAGGGTATGGCTCTCCCGCACACGGGGCCACGGCTTAACGTCCCATCCGACGGACGGCGGCCTTTCCAAGCCCATCGGTGTCCCCTACTGACCATGGGCAAGGCGGGGAATTTTTGCGGAGATAAACCTCAACGCTGACCCAGCTGGGACTCGAACCTGGGAACTACAGATTACGAGCCTGGCGCGCTACCGACTGAGTTTTCTGTAATGACTGCAGAAGTGAAACAGATTATGAAACGTATCTGCTTAGCATCGCACTGTGATAATGATGACGTGAATACGAAACGTGGGCATTATTTATAATAATTATAGGATAGTTGTGCTTGTGGTAGCCTTAACTCTTCGCATAAAGGGGCCGCGGAGTTGGAATTTTGAGAGAGATGAAGAGGTAGCTTAAAGATGTGCAGTGCAAAACATTAACTCCATAGGTTTAATGGGTAATTAAGAAACAATATTTTAGGTAACTATTAATAGATCTTCGGACGACCATTATCTCTTTTGGATATGATTGTACCTTTCAATATATGATGACCTCACCTTATGCCAATTTCAGATGCAACAGATTAGTTAAGTGAAGAGAGGTTTGATTCGACTGTTTTCAAATGACTTTTCTTTTTAAAAAATGGTTAGCTCTTACTATATATACATGCAATTCTCCTTAAGAAGAAGTAAAAGAAAGTTGCTGCAGAAGGTGATGTTCAATTAACATTCTTACCTCAACGAAAGGCGCCCTCTATCAGCAGAGCCCATTATTTAAATAAGTTTTCAGCTCAAAGTTCTGTTTTACTCAGAAGCACTATTTTGAGGAACGATTCTTGAATGCAAAATATTGTCCTGCGCGAGAAAGTCTAGAAAAACATTTAAATTGATCACGTGCATTTTATGTTTTGAAAACAAAAAAAAAACATTTAAAAACAAGAGCAATGCCGGGGAAATTTTCTAGTAGTGAATAATTTTAAAAATGCGGCCATAAAGACAGATTTTTTGTTCGTTATTCAAACAGAACCACTTATAAAACGAAACGAATATATCGCAGACGATAGTTCCGATATAACTTCTATTATTCTAGTGTTCATAATGACAAATATTTTAATTTCTTAATACTTTAAATATCGAAATGAAGTGATTATAGGTGAGATTTTAATAATAATCCAAAAATAATCCTATTCATTTAAAATTGTTTTCTCAGTGATGATGCTATATTTCAGTGACTTATGAAATGAAAAAAAAAAAATCTTTTTCCAGCCAGGAGATGTCTGGCAAGATGGATTGTGTGAGAACTGCAGTTGCACCGAGAGCCAGGGCCAGTTCCTTCCCCTCTGTGTGGTCGAGCAATGCCCTGCTCTGCAGAAACATCCTGACAACAAGGTACGGTAGAAAGAAGTCACTCAGTCTTTTTTTCTCTCCGTTAATCTAAATTACTTCATTTTTCTTATGATTTCTTCCCTACTGGGATCTTTTCATTCGCAGATACTTTTACCTAACTGATAACATTGATTAGTTTTCAGTGAGATATTATTTCATCCATTGCAGATATTTTTACACCAGCAAACCCGATCTTTTCGTCTTCGCTCAGATGATGCAGCCACTCATACCAGCGCGCCAGGCTCGTAATCTGTAGTTCCCAGGTTCGAGTCCCAGCTGGGTCAGTGTTGCGATTTATCTCCGCAAAAATTCCCCGCCCTGCCCGCGGTCAGTAGGGGACACCGATGGGCTTGGAAAGGCCGCCGTCCATCGGATGGGACGTTAAGCCGTGGCCCCGTGTGCGGGAGAGCCATACCCTGTGCACGTTAAAGAACACGCTGGATGGCCTTGACGGGAGGCTACCATCTGTCTCCCAACAACTGTTCCAGTGGGTCCCCTCCCCCAACCTTCTCTGAGCCTTCGGGGTCCATGTGACCTGGCCATTTAGCCCATGGTGTGCAAAAAAGTGCCGCTCAGAGGTAAAACAACCGAACCCAAAGCCACTCATACCAAACAGAGGTAGAAAGTGTCTCACACATTGCGTATCATGAGTATCAATCTCAACTTAATCGTTTCATCGATAATCTTTGAAAAGATGTCGATAAGGCTAAATGATTGAGTATTCATTTCACATAAAATATTAAAGCAATTTACGATTCTTCTCACCGTTATAACATGCTGATTGAATTTTTGAAATCAACAAAGCTAGCACCCAGAGGTTTCTGAAACTCTAAACATTTCTCAAGAATCTGCCTAAGTGAAAATATCTGATCCACACATCCCCTACCACTTCTGAATCCACATTGCTCATCACGCAATTGACTGTCAACCAGATTCTTAATTCTATTAAGCACAATCATGGAAAGAACTTTACCTGGAACAGAGAGTAGGCTGATACCCCTATAGTTATCACAAGAACTGCGACCACCTTTTTTGAAAATAGGGATAATAATAGCTGTGGTAAAATCCTTAGGAACCATGCCTTTATCATAAAAGATATTCAAAATTTCAGTCATCCAAGTGGTAACCGAAACATTTCCAACTCTAAGAATTTCCGTAGTAATTTCATCTACCCCTGGGGATTTACGAAGTTTAAGTTTAGAAATAGCCAAACTAACTTCAGATTGTGTTATAGGGCCAACATTAAAGCCACCAATGCATCTATCATCATTGCAAACAATAGGAGTAGAACTAACCACATTGTTTAGAATATCACTGAAATGCTCAGCCCACCTAGCCATGACAGAATCCTCACCTTCTGTAACCTTACCTTGTTTATCCTTCAATCCCTGTATACCTGTCCGTTTTCTACCACACAAAACATTAACTCTTTGGTACAGCTCTCTGCTGTTGTGCTGTCTAACTGCTTCCTCGGCTTTGTCAGCCAAACCATCAAGCCAAAGATTCTTATCAGCAGCTAACTGATCTTTTACACGTTTATTAAGTTCTCTGTAATGCTTTCTATTAGGACTAGTAGGGAATTGATTAAAGACATTCCTGCAGTTCTTTCGTTCTGAAATAAGCTCAAGTGCCTTATCACTCAGATAATTCTTTCTCTTCTGCTCCTTTTTTCCTAAAAGAATACTGTTTGTGTCCAAAAAAGCCTGTTTAAAATGATCCCATTCTTCTTCAACTTCAGTAGCAAGCAAACCATGACTGTCATAATGACTAAGTAACCTATCATGGTAAGCTTTAGCTACAACTGGGATTTTCAGAGCTTCAGAATTAAAGGTTAATTTTTTAAACTTAGCATAACACTTTTTAAGTTTAAGTTGCAAGATACTTTTAACAAGGTAATGGTCAGATCCAATTTCAGCCCCCTATATGCCCTGGTATTCCTAACAGAACTAGTCAATTTGCTGTTAATAAAATATAATCTATCATACTCTTATGCACCCATCAGGTGAAACCCATATTTACATATGTATTTCACGGTGTTTGCAGTAAGTGTTAGTTATTCTCAAACCATTAAGTTTACTTACCTGTAGGAGACGTTGCCCATTGCCATTGCAGCTACCAATACCAAAAGGGCCAATCACCCCTACGCAAAGGTCAGAGTCAGTACCAGCTTTGGCATTGAAGTCACCTAGAACAAGAATAATATCTCCTTTCTTGACAGAATTCAGAACATCCTGAAGTTGTCCGTAAAACTTATCCTTCTCATCCTCATCACCATCCTCAGTGGGGGCATAACAGCAGATAACATTCAAGTCTTTAAAGCTTGTCTGAAATTTTTGTGTAAGAAAACTTTCATTAGGGCACTCATATCCTAGAAGAGCATCACTAGCGTGTATACTGAGAAGCAGACTCATGCCTTAGTGATGTTTATTATCTTCCCTCCCTGAAAAGAGAAATTTAAGATTATTTTTAAGACTCTGACCTTTATCTGTCCATCTTTATCTGTCCAAGCCGAGGATATCTAAATTATAACGGTGGAAGGTTATGGAGATGAAGTTAGTGATGAGTTATAACTACGGAGAGAAAATGGTCAGTAGGACGTTTAAAGAAACTATATTTATTGAGAGAGGGAATGCCGACAATATCAAACAGCCCCCTAATCGCAGACATGGGGCAAAGACCCGTTCCCCCACTACTAAAGGCTGAAGCCATCTGCACTGGAAGACTTCCTCCAATGTAGAATTTGACGATGCCAATAGAAGCAAAGAGTTCAGGTGCCTGCGATGACCTCTGCTCAGGATTATCCACCAGCTGATAAACATATCCTGTGAATCTATTCACTTGGGGCTGTCAACCCACAAACAAACAGAAAACACAGCAGATTATTTTCCCTCCACAGAAGCCCACCAGTGCAGCAAAATCAGGATCCATAATCAAGCTCAGAGCCATATATCTGTCCAGTCCAGTGGGTTTATATGGTCAGCACCAGGACCCTGTGTGGTTGACCACTCCTCAGCAGGGTAGAAAAAAAAAGGAAATTAGCCATAGATGTCCAGATCAGTAGGCTACACTAATCTGGCAGCCCTCCCCTTCCGTTCACTTCCGCAAGAGAGTATCTCTTTTGAAAGGTACTAACAGTCTGCACCACGAGAAGGCGGGGTCGGACATTAGGTGCTAGGCCTGGCCGGTTCTATGCATCATCACAGGGGATTGGTGCGTAGCTCTCCTGTTTACTCTTAGGAAATATTTCTGCTTAATAATCTTATATGTTGTTGGCTGTTATTGACAACTGTTATGACCAATCCCTTGACAATATATGAATTATGAATACTTTCCTAATAGGAATTGATTTTGAGTTTTTTACAAAGTATATGGAGAGTTGGAAAAATAAGCAGATAAACCTAAAGACTGAATTGAGACTATATAAGAGTTTGGTCCTTTCAAACGTTTTCTTTGGTAGTGCAACTTGGACCCTTTGTAAGTAAGATAACAGAAATGCCAAATAGCACCGCATCAAAATTTCCTGCAATAGATAGATTTCATCTCCCAGTTTATACCACGGATAAATGACATAACTGTGACATATTATTGCATTATATTTTAATAACTAAAAATTTCAATGTTTAAATTTTTACATAAGAAAAATATTATACTCAGAAGTAATTAATTAAGAAAACAATTAATGAAAACTCATATTTCGATTTTTTTTGCTTAATAATAGCAAATTTTATTTTTGCAACGTATGAACTATTACCAACATATAATAATTTAGACACAAATGTGATATTATTTATAGAAAAGCATTTATTATTTAAAACTATCAAAGCATGATATCTGATTTAATAGAATTTGTTGATATTACGAAAATAACCATATATAGTTTAGAACAGGCATATCCAACCCGCGGGCCTGGACAGCTAGTAATGCGGCCCACAAAATCGTAAAGTTTACGTGTTTACGACATAAGCTTTCAACATGATTATGTGATTTTCAGCGAGTTTTTGATATCCCACTAGTTTTATGTTGCCCTTTTTTAATTTTATAATATAAAACATAAGAAAATAAATGGAGTTTTATTATTCATATACATTAACTATATTATATATTTTATGTGCGGCCCAAAACAATTCATCTTCACTCAGTGTGGCCCAGGGAAGTCAAACGGTTGGACACGCCTGGTTTAGAACAACTGATTAACAATGGCTAAATAGAGCAGCAGCTGATGAGATATTTGTATTTTGAGATATCAGTTAACTCAGTTTGCTTTGATCCCCGTAGTTTGTGACTGCTTCACGATTATATCGATCCTTTTCGTATGTGTGGTTGTAGTTAAAGTGTCTTGGGGCTAAACTTGTTAATTGTAATGCTTAAAACTAAAAGTTGCAGAGTCTGGTGGAACCATGAAGCTTTTATCACTTGAATATTTAACTTCGAACATATTTGTATAGCTCGGCCGAGTGGTTATCGCACTTGGCTACTGATCTAAGGGATCTGGGTTCGAGCCCCGGGTAAGGTCATGGATGTTTGTGTTGCTTTTCTGCTTTCCTTCATTCCTTACAGTCCTTCTTCTATGGAGGATTAAACTGACAGGCTCTTCGCAGACCTCTGTGGAAGGCAAGCTTCTTCAGGGAGTATTTATTTTTATTATTTATATAAATTTTTTAAGTTTTTCTCTATTGCAATGCAATTATTTTTGTTTTCTGTTGCACAGGATTATGAATTGCTTGAATTTAACAATCCGGGCCAATGTTGTCCAGATGTCTATCGGATGCAATGCAAAGACGAAGAAGGAAATTTATATGAGGTAAGATGAATTCGGAATCTCTTATTAAGTAACGAAAAAAAATTGGATAAAAATAAAACAATTAGAAAAAAAATGAATAAACAAATAAAAAGCATCCATGTACAATGCTAAAATAAAATTTAAAAACTCTGAATTAGTCATATATAAATGTTATTTCAACTCCATTGTCAAATCTTCAAATATTAAGAGCAAATTTTTTAATGAAATTGGGATGCTTAAAACTTCTTATTTGGATGGCAAAAAATTCTTTATTGGATGCAAATTGTGTAACACATTCCTCGATTGTTTCTCTCTTTTTAAGTTTCGTCTGCTAAATCCCAATCTGATGGATCACAAAGGTAAAAGCAATCCTCAGGATTTAGCTTCCTTTTATCTTATTTAGCTTCCTTTTACCCTTGTTCTAGATGATTTCAATGCCAAAGTTGGAACTGACTCTGAACTTTGGGGTAGGGTGATAGGCATCCTTTGGAAAAGAGGAAGAATTTTTTAATTTTTTTCCCCCTTACTGAGATAGAATTTTGGTGTAATTGATATTAAGGCCTAAATCTGTCCCCCCCCCTCTTCTCTGGTGAATCAATTTCTTTCATTCCGGGTGAAGCCTTGCATAGAAGTCTTTGTTAATTTCGAAAGAGGATCCCAAGGGAGATTTCATTCTTTATCAAGAGGGAAATAGCATTTCATAATTTCAATTGCTGCCGATTGTTTGCCACGTGAAGTAGCCACAGAGATGGAGCAAACGATTCTGCATCTGCGAAATGACTTCTGCTGAGGAACACCAGACGACAACATCCATTCCACTCGCTGCAAAAGGTTTTAGAAAATATCTTTCCTGTTTTTTAAATAAAAGACAGGATGTATCGTTAAAACCTAAATCATAAATGACATGAATTATCCTAATGTTTAGTGGTCCTAAAAATACTTTCTCTGTATGAGATTTTTTTTTACCTTCAAAATATGATTTTTGATTCTCAATTGATTATCTTAAATACCTAAACTATTTCCTTCGGAGTTCTACAGCAGAATGGCTGTTTGTGCCTTGAGAATAGTAAACCCATATCCACCAGTATGTTTTTAATTCTGTTGAGCAAAATTGTTGCACGCAATAATAACTTCTCGTTCAATAAAAAAAAACACTTTTTAATAAGTTAATGCAAAAGAAATTTCATTTTTTTTTTCGAAACTTTAAAAAATGTTGAGACCACATACCTTTTTCTAGTCGATATGCTTAATTCTCACCTCTCTTGATGTCTCACCAAAGAGGGACTAGAAGTTAGGATCTCATTTTCGAAATCTAAGATCCTAATTTCCTGTTTGCACCATTAGGAGTAGTGAATCACGCATGCGCATAGTGGAAGGGCATCTCGTGTTTATCTCAGATTGTAGGCATTTCCTGCTCCGAGACGCCATCTCAGAATCAAAGGAGGACGGATGATGCTAAGAGACAACCCACTAAGAGGGAGGGAGGGAGGGAGGGAGGGAGAGATGTCTCCCCCACAGCACAAGAGAAGAGACTTTTTCCCACAACAACTGATGAATCAAAAATAACCATTCAATTATTAGAAAATGACAAATATATATTTTAATTTGGTCAGCAGCGCACGGAGAGGGAAAGGGGTGGGGGGCACTTAGTTACTTAACCCCATTCCCCACCCCTCAAAAGACATCAAATACATTCATCCCCCGATTTACACGATTGATAGGTTCCGACAAATCATCCGAGAAGCCGATATTAATTTCTCATACATTTCTTCTTGGTCACGAATAATGTTCATCGTTAATGTAGACGTACATTATCGAATTTGAAAGAAGGATATTTATGAGCTGAATATAAATTGGAAATTAGCATTTTGTATATCCACACTTGGTGATTTAAAATTATCATTTGTCTGATATCTTATGAAACCGTGTACTTACGGATCAGCTGTATTTAGTTGTTGCTAAAAATGAGATAAAACACGTTAATGTAGACGTACACTATCGAATTTGAAAGAAGGATATTTATGAGCTGAATATAAATTGGAAATTAGCATTTTGTATATCCACACTTGGTGATTTAAAATTATCATTTGTCTGATATCTTATGAAACCGTGTACTTACGGATCAGCTGTATTTAGTTGTTGTTAAAAATGAGATAAAACGCGTTTTCTTACAAGTCTGAACAAGTCAGTGTAAGAAGAGTTCCTAACAGGCTCCATTTCATTAGAGATGTCGCGAGACAGATTACAATGGAAAGAACATTAATGTTACAGATGACGATTTTATTAACATAGGAATTTACCATTATCTGTTCATTCTTGAAAGTAAATGAAATTGAAACCATTTTAGTTGATTTTTATTTTTGATTCATAGTCTCACTTGACACTATTCCACTGCCACTTCATAATATGTATTATATCCATACAAATAAAAAAAAATCCGCATCGTGTGAAGCCAAGTCTATTATCGTATAAATCGAAAGTGGTTACATTTTCTTGACCGTGTAAATTAAGGAATAGGAATGCTACCAAACAAAAAATTGTTGAAGATATGCTTGCAATTTCTCATCAGCAATTGTTCAGCATTAAGAGAACAATTGCTGATGAAGAAGGAATTGCAGAAGAAGGCATTAATACATCGCAGAATTAGGGTTGGGTTGGGTTGTTTTACCTCTGAGTGGCACTTTTTTGCACACCATGGGCTAAATGGCCAGGTCACATGGACCCCGAAGGCTCAGAGAAGGTTGGGGGAGGGGACCCACTGGAACAAGCTGTTGGGAGACAGATGGTAGCCTCCCGTCAAGGCCATCCAGCGTGTTCTTTAACGTGCACAGGGTATGGCTCTTCCGCACACGGGGCCACGGTTTAACGTCCCATCCGATCCTTCTGACCGTGGGCAGGGCGTGGAATTTTGCGGAGATAAATCTCAACGCTAACCCAGCTGGGACTCGAACCTGGGAACTACAGATTACGAGCCTGGCGCGCTACCGACTGAGCCGCCCCCGCAGAATTAGGACAACTTTTAAATGTGCATCTAATAAAACTTTTCTGAAAATGAAAATTGTGGCTCTGTTTATTTCCTTCTAACGAAAAATCTGAATGTAGGAATGATTTGAACTGACAGAGAATTTTTTACTTCTGTTCACGAAACGTGTTACTTTTGGAATGAACGTGTTCGTGTCATAAATGTGACAATGGAACAGCTCCCAATGTTGTCTCCATCTGCTTGATGAAAATGTTGCTTTTCTATTTAGGCAGAAGATGAATGGCAGAGCAAAGACAACCCTTGCGTCGTGTTCGTCTGCGAACCAACGGTCATCGGAGACGTGCAAAAGGTCAAAAAGGTCATTGACTGTCCAAAGTGCCAAGAGGTAAATATAACATCAAAGATATACGTAAAAAATCTACTGCAATGTAATGTTCTATACTGATTTTATTTTTCCGGGAAATTCCCAATGTTTTAAAACTTCATTTGTTCCTATTTCAAAGCAAACCAGCTGTAGCATTGATCAATGAGTTGATTCTATATTCTGCGAGAAAGGAAATCAAAGTACGACCATGCAGGTTATCTTTCTGTTAGGAAGCTCGTGATCTCTAAAATATGTACACAAATATATTTTATCTTTGACTTTCATCGTACAAAATGTGTATACGGTGGTAACATCAAGTGAGCGACAGAAAATGACTGCACCTTCAGCAGATTTCGTTATTTAGAAATCCTGCAATTTATTTAATCGGCTCACTTTTATATTTGTATTCAAAATAAAACTGAAATCTAAGAAAGTTTAATAAAATTCAAAAGTTTTAAAAGAATATGTGACAAGTTACTTACCGGAGGTCGTTAGAAAATTTTCTAAAGTTGATTGCATTAGGCATTTACGTTTCTCTTTAAGCAATTTAGTGTAAATAAAGCATTTAATAATTAAAGCATTTAATAAATAAAGCATTTAATAATTCACACTCATTTTTAATTCAATTATATTTCATTCAATTGCATCTTGTATTATCTTCATAAAAATTTATTTGTGTCGTACATTAATTTTGTGTCGTGTTTAAGTGGTTTGGTGAATTTTTGTTTTAAATAACACTAACGAATATCTTATCAACTCTTCTGACAGCGGTAAACTGTCAAAAATGAAATAGAATCAATTACTTAAAAAAATGGCGCTATTATCGAAAGAGCGTTACTTGAGGATGCGCTGAAGAAGATTTGCTTGCAAAGCTCCAAACAGGACCGAATCGTAACTTGAGCAGCAGAAGACGTTCAACAGCCATCAAGATATCTTGACAAAAAATGTGGATTGTGAAGTTCTTTGCAGAGGAATTCTCCACTCGTCCACACTCAATGTGGGACGCAAATATCCGAAATATTTGCGAACCCAATTTCAGGCTTTCTGTTGAACTTCACAAGTGGCAGAAAAACTGCATTAAAGTAAGAATTATTTTCTACAAAAACTTTTTTAAATATAAAACAGCAACACAAAAATGATTTATACAAAATTTGAAAATTCCTGTGCCAATTGCGCATTTCATAAGTTGCATTTTCACTTCAGCTTTTCTAAATAACATTGAAATTAAGATTATTTGCTAAAACTACTTTTAGTAAACGATGATAATTTTTTTTGTTTCCAATAGCCGTCTGAATATATTCCGCCGTCCACAAAATTGGGTCAATGTTGTGGTATTTGCCAGCCAGCGAAATGCCAGGAGAAGGATCATCTCTTTGACATAGGCGAAACATGGACTCCGTCTGCCAATCCCTGTCAGACAGCAGAATGCGTCAAGGAAAATGGGACCGTGAAAACCGTCTACACCAATCCCAGCTGCCCTTTGATACCTGATGACTGCCCGCAGGTGAATGGAATCGAATTTTCAATATTTCACTTTACAACTCTAGATAAGGATTTTGCAAACTTTTCTGACATGCAGGACCATCAGAGAAAGGATTAAATGCAAAGGAAAACTATTAAACAGAAAAAATGACACTTAATTACCATTAACTGATGAAGTATAAAGCAACGCTATTTTACTATTTAAATTTAAGTATAAAGTTTTGAAATGGCGGCGATATCGACCCAATATGCATTAATGACGTTTGTGGTGTTTCCTTGATGAAAGAACTGAAATATTTATTATATTGAAATGCAGAGGTAGAGGTAAATGCAGAGGTAGAGGTAAGAAATAAATTGAGATTAAAATTACTCTACAAACTCTGTATATAGAACTACTAGCTAATAGAGTAATTTTAATATTAATATTGATACAGTTAGATATTAATACATAACTAGCGATTATACACAATAGAGGGGTTATAGATAATCATTTCATTTGTGTAAAACAGAAGATAGTGTGTTCTCAAACTGATGGTAATGCTGTCGAATTACTAAGACGCAAGGGGCGGGGTGGCTCAGTCGGTTGAGCGCCAGGCTCGTAATCTGCAGTTCCCAGGTTCGAGTCCCGCTTGTGCCAGCGTTGATATTTATCTCAGCAAAGACCCCTTCCCCCTTCCCTGCCTTCTGTCAGTAGTAGACGCCGATGGGCTTATAAAGGCCGTCCGTCGGATGAAACGTTAAGCCGTTGCCCCTTGTATGGGTGAACCATATCCTGTACACATTAAAAAACCCGCTGGATGGTCTTGACGGCTGGCTATCCTCTGTCCCCTAAAAGCTGTACAGTGGGTCACCTTTCCCAACCTCCACGGTATACACACGTAAAACAACTTAACTAAGAAGCAGTCAGAATTGTGTGCACTCGTGATAAACACTCTCTTGGTTAGATCAGTAGTAATGATTTGATTTTCTCCTATAATAAAGTCTGATGATCAAATGACTCCATTTTCTCCTACATAATATAATAATAAAGTCTGAAAATAAATCAGTAAATATTGAATTCTCTACGCTCGCCTTTAGAGTCATTCTTGTTATAAAAATCATTTGAATTCTAAAAACAAATTGTGAATCCCTAAAAAATCTTTCAGTTAAATTCTTGGACTTTGAATCTTCAAAATTTCGTCTACGTTTCAAAAGAACTGAAACTAGGCAATTGTTCGAGACGGGTCTTGATCCATCTTAATCTTGATCTCTGTTAAATATTCATTTTCCTAAGAGTGAATATTTTCTTCTGTGGAAATTTTATGATCCGATATTTAGACATTAAATGTCGTGGATGCGTGACGTTGTGACTTAATACCTCGCACCAGTAATAGCAAATTGGGGGTCAACTTAGGGTAAAAGTTGAGACCGAAATTAACTTTCTTCTGAATTAATATTCCTAATATTTTCATTTTTAACTGGGATCAAAATTTTAGGAGTAGTTATTCACAAGTAACTATATTCAATTTAGCTAAGAATTAAATTGTTATTGAGCTTATTTAAATTAATCGTGAGATGGATAGTGAAGCCAATAAATCTATTAATCCAAACTATTCAATAGCTGATGTTCTGGATAGATTTCCAACAGATATATTTCTAACAAGTCAAAAATAAGCTCACCGGACAAAAAATTAGTCATCAGTGGCTGAATGTCACTTAATAGCGCGTAACTCCTGCGTGCGACCGAAGAACATCCGAAATCCTGTCTGGCATGGATGCCTTGATACCATGCCAGACATCACATGGTATCAAGTGTGCGGATTCTTTTCAATGTACCAGTGTGCGGATGTAGTGCACATCAATATTCATCCCCTCTTCCAGCAGCAAATGCCGCAGTTTGGCCAGATGGCTGGGACGGCACTTGACCCGTTGCCCCAAACAGTCCCACAAGTTTTCTATGGGAATGAAATCTGGGGATTTGGCATGCCAGTCGAGATGTTCGAAGGCTTCAGAATGCTCGTCGTGCCAATCCGACACAACGAGCATTCTGACACACTTCGACACACAACCACTTCTTGTCACTGACACACTTCGAGCCAATCCGACACACTTCGAGCCCTGTGCACGCGACAATTGTCATCTTGGAAGACTGGGGTAGCCTTCTGGTGCTCACTGTGGATATGGAGCACGAAAGGCAACATGTGGTCGTCCGGTAGCTCCATATAGCCCTTCTGGTTCAAGTGTGACGTCATCGCAACCAAAGGACCCCTTTCCTCGTAGGTGAAACATCTCCAGAACATCACAGAGCCTCCTCCAGCTTGAACAGAACCTTGCACACAGTCCACATGGAAGACTTTATGCGGCTTACGATGTACCTGTCGCCTCGCATCATTCGAGTACAAGCAAAAACGTGACTCATCCGACCAGATCACACGCTTCCAAGAGTCGACAGTCCAGTCTTTGTGACGCGGCGCCCACTGTAGCCGTGCAGCCTTGTGCAGAGTTGTTAACATGGATCTCTTCCACGGTACTCTGCTCCAGATATCCATGGCATCCAGTTCCCTTTGGAGTGTTCATTCAGAAACAGCTTGTTGTAAGTCTGCATTGACTGACTGCTGCAATTCCTGCCTCGTTGCGAATCAGTTTGCCCTAACAGTGCGGTGGTCCCTATTGGTGAGCACAGTCTTTCTGCTGCAGTTCTGGGTCAGTCTGACGATTAGCGACGGACTGCGATGTACGCCACTGCTGGAAGACCCTTTGGACAGTATGTTTCGACACACCTGCAAAGGCAGCAACTTCTTGTACATTGGCTCAGCCCCATTGGCTCAGCCAAACGCAATAACACGTTTTTGCCACTCATTCACATCTTTGGCACGACCCATGTTTCACGGAGTGACTGAAACACACGTGGCACACAACCACTTCTTGTCACTGTATGAACCCCGTAGCGCACGGCACAGCTATTTGTAGGATGTGTTTATTACTGGTGCGCCCTCTATTGCTGTCGAACGGACATAACCCTCTTACGATGGGATAGGTTTCATTTTTTGTCCCGTGAGCTTATCTCGAGGGGAAAGAATTTCGCTATCAGAAGACGAACTTCTCCAACTGGCTGAAATCTGCATTATATCCTTTTCTCGAGGTTGTTCGGTTCACTTTTACTACCATGATGGAAGTGTTTGTCTTCATTTTCTGATATTCGGCATCAGTTCGTTTCTCTTAAATGAGATTTAATGATTTAAAGGAAAAAGAAATTCTGATATCTTTTTACCGAAGTACTCATTCTTTGCATTTCTGATGTCTGATATCTGTAAACAACGAAATCGATGTAAAAGTATTATGTAAAAAATATAAATATATTAAAGTATGAACAGATATCATCTTTTCTTCCTTTATTCCCTCCGCTACGAAATATTTGAACCTTTGATGTCAGATTTTTATTATTTAATATTGGAAAAGCTCGTCTGAGTTAGATTGACCATCAAAGGGTCAATAATCAGAATCGTTTTAGTTTTTTACTAAATCACTTGTTTATTGAATAAAAATGATATTTCAAATGATTTTAAATTTTAATTCCTTGAACAGGAGAAGATAGTTCGTGACGAAAAGGGATGCTGTCAGAGTTGCAGCCTCGAGTCAGGTAAGAATTCTGAAAGTGATAATTTAGTGAGAATCGACAGGGCGCAACTGCAAATAAATTTCAAAACAAACCCATTCACGTGCTTGGCCCTTCTAAATAAATTCATCAGCGCCCCCTACCTCTTTGAGAAATCTAAAAATGGCATCCACCTTCTCTCCGTGAAATGTAATTTCTTGAGATTTTGTCGCTACTCATTATTTGGTAACATTCATTCTTTAAAGATAACGATTAAGATATTCAAATCGCTTTATCTTCGCAAAATTGTTTTCTTAAAAAGTGTTCTAATGCCTCTTGCTAGAATTAACTACTAAGTAAAGAATTTTTCCTCATCTGGTAATTCATGACAAAAAAATGCACTTCGATTTCAAGACGAAATAGAAGCTTAATGATTCCGATGTTAATTAAAGCCGAAACGAAATGAAAGGGAAACCAAAGATTTTGGCCTCATTTGTTTCCTATTCTGAATGACTCATTCGAACTTGAAACAAATCTTCATTTTTAAAGAGCACATGGAGACACACGTAGTCATAGCAACACAACATGCAACTTTGAGGTCGAGAATATTTTTATGTTCGTATGTGATCATCTTGTGTTGAAAGAGAAATGAGGTGCGACAGATGATCGGAAGGATTTTCTGATCCGAGGTATCCTCAAGACTCACAGGCTATGAAATTCGTAGACTTCCTAAGTCAGAAAATTAAATAATTCCCATGTCACATCAATGGGAAGCCAAATTCGATGATCCCGAACTTTAAAAGCAAACTGTTTTTTATGGTGAAAGGAATCTAAATGGAATCTATGTAAATCCTTAATTTAAAAGGTATTCGGTTGCAAGCCCGGATCTAGAAAAGAAATACGGGGGGGGGGGGGCACTCAATCGAGCCGGAAAGGTAAGATGGGCGGGGGGGGGGGGGGGGGCATGAGACTGTATTTCCATTGCAGTCTAATATTTCCCTGTTCGTTTTAGAAGTTTTAAAGAAACGTTTTCTGGAAAAATGAGTAAAATATGCGCAAATTTAATCATTCTTGGTCTTCAAGTTTTAATGAACTTGTGGAGTAAATTCATTTCACTGATAATGCTGTTAAATAATCAAACTTCCATAACTCTTTAAATGCCGAAAGAATATTGATAAAAAAAACGAGGTTTAGATAGAATCAATTGAGATATTTAATTTATCTTCGGTCATATTTTTTCATAAAAAAGTTATTTTAAAAGCTACGAACCATCGAATTTGATCTCCCACAGTTATAAACATGGAAATTTTTTGGCATTTTGTTCCTAGACAATTTACTTTCAAAACACTTAGGAAAACTGTTTCAATGCCAAAATAATTTCATTTTCCCCCTATTAGTATTATTTTATGCTGATGCTATGGCAATGTATTGAGCTTTCCTTATGTTATCTTATGACACTCCTTATGAGGTTATTACCATCCTTATTTACAGTAAAAAAATTTAAATTTAATTGTTGATTCACAGTTAATAAACTAAATATATTACTAAAATAATTTATTAGTCAGTTTTAAAAGTTTTTCCATTTTTTTTAAAGAAAAGGAATTTTTATTAAAAACTGATGTAATCTGTTATTCAATACTCTTCGAAAGGCAACTGAGGAATGCTGTTGGTCTGTAATTGCTTCCATTTTGATCTCTTCAAGTATTTGCATACTTGGAATTTCTAATAAAATATTTCCTTCTTCATAATAAAGAATAAATTCATAATATTTGTTAATGTATTAAATTTACATTTAAAGAGTAATTTCAATCCTTTCCGATTTTAAGATCATCATGCCAAGGTGATTTATTACTCTGTGAACTATCGTCTGCATGTATGACAATATATCTGTATCATATCCTCTCTGAAGCATCGTTTGCTCGTAAGTTATCAACCTGCTCTTCTGTAAATAAACACAACTCATTTCCGTTTCTGGAAAAAATTCTCTTCTATATTTTGTTTTTTTAATTTCGAAGCTTTAAAAATCTAAAATACATTTTTCATTTCACTTTATTGTCGTAACCAACGGGTGTAATCATCACAAATTTGGTCTCTAAGAACTACAGTTATGTCCAGGGTATTGACTACACTCAAATACCAAAAGTGTCCTGACACAATCCAATTCCGTAAATGAGAAAGTCATATTTAAAGCTCCCTAACAATCAAAATAAGACTGATTTTTACGGAGGCAAAATGTGCCGTTGGTGATCAATTGTAGATCTCACTTATCTACAGTTCATCTAAATTTCGAATTTGGGCAATATTAGTTTAATATTTAAAGATTCATCGACACTGGAATTCTTAACACCAGAAACTGCTGTTAAGTTGAATGTTGGTAAATGGGCACCCCTAAATTATGAAATATCTGCCCCCAACACCACTTCGTATTGAAATAAAAATTCACTCCTACCTATAATAAAGATGGATTTCGAACCGCAAACAATATATTTTCCCTAATTTTTATATTTCTTCGATTTCAAAATTTGTTAAATAATTTTTAACTTCTCATTATTCGCAATTCCCCTTAAGCGTTTCCCCGTTGCCATCTCCTATTCCGTTAAAAATTTCGCTATCTCTGAGAGAAAAATGAATTCCAGTTTAAAAGAGCTTTTATTTTTTGCTTGATTAGAAGGAATGGAGCGAAGGTTCGTGGAATCGTGTCAATTTCAAAAGGGAATTTAGAAGTTTTAGATACTTGTTGAAAATAATTGATACTGAGCCACGTAACCGAAACAACCAGATTTAGAAAGTGCGAGGAGCTTTCAAATGTCGACGAAGCTTCGCTTCAATGGTTTACTACAAATTTTAATTCACTACAAAAATTATGGTCAAATATATTGTGTTTAATATTAAGTGTTTTATAGTTTATACAAGCATATTAATACAAATAATATGTAGGCATGTAATTATATTATTTTTTTTCTCTCTGATATTTCTTTTGTTTCTTGAATCTGTCATTTTATCAAGATATTGAGAATTAAAAAGAAATTGGAGGCAGATTTAACTGATCAGTGATATAGTGAGTAATGGTTATAACGAGGGAATTTTGTCTGTCCTCTGCTGCTCTTATAACCAAGGTCGACTCTAATTTAGTGCTTTTTTATTTGCGAAAAACTTTGTTCGATAACATATAAAGTCTATCATAAAAAATATTATCTTTTGTTCTCATTAAAAGAACATAAATATGCTTCTTGCTTCTAAAAGAAATATTTTAAAAGAAGGGAATGAAACTGAAAAAGGACTTAAGACCTTTTTATTTTAGCGAAAACTCTTCTTAAGACATTTAACTTCATTTTTACACTTAATTAATTTAATGCTGTGTATCATTTCAATTATTTTTAATTAACGCAAATAAATATTCCTTTCAGAAATCAAGTGCAGCACAGTTCCCATCCCCCCCGAAGAGACAATTGGCTTCTTCACTTATAGTGATCCTTCCCACGGAGGAGAATGTATCAACGAAGAACCGGTCCCTGACGTTCTCCAATGTTCCGGAGCCTGCCATTCACAATCCTACTATTCACTAGGTAACATCATCTCCTCGACTGCAAAATACTTTTACATTCCTTCCCTTAGATTCTGATTTTCTGACTCTTTTCTTGAATCTTAATGATTATCAAAGGAATGAAATTAACAAGTAGATGAAGTAGATTCGCTTCACGAGAAATGACTAAAGAATTTAGGAATTCTGTTTCATGTGAACAAGAACTGATCCTGTTTGCTTGCTGTCAGGTGTCATCATCTGCTTCTATGTTGTCCCAGTGAATCTAGAACCATCACGATTCAAATATTTCCCAGTTTCTGAAAATCAGCCTTTATTACTTGAGAGCTTGTTGTGCAGTAGCCACGTTATCAATATGATTTTTCTACCAAAAGTTTTCTTCCCAACAGACGATTGATGACCATAACTGATCGTTTTCAGTGTTATACAAGAGAATTTCCAAACTCTTCAGAGCCCTTTCTTGTTCAACGAAATTCATCTCTTTATAATTCATGTGATAAGTTGTGGGTTTTGCCCAATCATCATGCTCAGGCACGACACGCGCAATGTCTTTCATCCCATCTAGTTTCAACCCTTAATCTTTTGGCAATTTTAACTGATGAGTATTTCAAAAAACCTTTAAATAACTCAACACAGTCTCTAGAAATGCAGAGTGTCAAATTCGCCACTTCACTGTTAAGTTTCTTTAAAAATTAAACTGTTAAAAGACGTATTTGCCTTCGTAAAGGGTGTTAATAAGACCACCTCACATCGCGTGGTATTTGGACTCCCCTGGCAAAAGACACACAAAGCAGCAAGCTCTCTCTTCCATAAACTTTTTTAAAAAATATTTAATGTTTATATTGTCATAAAAATGCTTTTAAGGTTTTCGTTCCCCTGCATGTCTTCTCCTTCATCTTCATCTTTCCAGTGGCATTCTTCTTCAATCGATCGCACCATAACAGGTTCCACAAGGAAATTAGATCCGGCAAGAAGAAATTCCCAATCCATTGCTTCTTTAAACAAATGCCAAGATATATCCAGAAATTAGAATGAATCTGATCACAGCTAGTTTATTCGTATTGGCTTTAGCAATAAACTGGTAAACGAGGCATTTTAAACCATTCTATTTCTTTACCTTGCGTTTTTAAATTGTAGTATAATTGTGTCCAACTTCGAAGTGAATGTTGTCTTTTATTTTTCTCAAGATCATTGATTTCGAAGTCTTTGTGGATTTTCTACGAACGATTAATGGTAAACTTGATTATAATTCTGAAAATGTGAGGAACGGATTGTTAGCTTCGTGTATGGTTTCTTCTACGAGAGTTTTTATTTAACCCTTGCAGCTACAAGATCACTCTGTTTAATTAAAGACCGTCTTCATTCATTACAACTCTTGCACGATCTGAAACTCAAAATTACAAACAGGAGATGTTGGTTTTGGACATTTGGGAACATTGTCACCTGCATTTTCAGTTGCTGCTTCCGCCAGAAACGGTTCACAAATATTTGTGGGGGGCGATGAAATCTCTGCTAAACTTAGGCATCATTATAAAGTTAATTATAGAAAGTTTGTAGATCACTACTGTAGATAGATCAGAATGAAAATTGTCATTTAATTTTTTTTCTTTTTTTAAGTTCAGCGATGTGTGAGGTGTAATATTTTATACACTTTTTCGCTAACTCGAAGATTATTTTTTTTTGGATATTTTTAACAAACCATGGCTTAACAGGTAGTTACAAAATATATTTTTTGATTGACTGAATTGTGGTATTTTCTTCTCCTTGCAGAGGAAGTGGATTTCAAAAGCGTCTGCATGTGCTGCAAGGTAAACATCACAATAAACAGAACAGTGGAAATGAATTGCCCAGATGGCGCTCGAGTGACCAAAAGTTTTCTGCAGCCAGCCAATTGTCAGTGCTCGAAGTGCTCCGGTGGCAGCGGACGACAGAGGTACGACCTCACCCAGCAGAGGGAGACCGAGACACTTGGAAGGTTTCAACAACAAGAAGAAGGAGACAACTTTAAATTTGGACAGGAAGAGGAAGGAGATAACTTTAAATTTGGACAAGAGGAGGAGGAAGATAACTTTAAATTTGGAAAGGAAAGTTTTGGTCGATTCCAGCAAGAAGAGGAAGAAGAGGATCGTTTGCAATACGGACAACAAAGAGAACAAAAACTGTATGATAATTTGCAACAGAATCAGGAATCGTTAAATGCATTTCAGCAAGAAGAAGAGGAATTGAAGAAATGAAGATCATCGTTGTTAAGCTTACGGAATTTGTATCGAGAAGAAAATTAATAAGCTATATAAAGCCCATTTTACCCTATTGATATTTTGCAATAATCCATTTTGAGGTCGGTCCAAAGAATCTGAAGTTTCTGAATCATCACTCAAAGCCACCAGTTTGTGTTTTTATTATGTACTCGTATACCTGATGTAAAAGTTAGTTGGTGCAATAAAAAAATTATTAACTTTAAGAACGCGTGAGAAGTTATTTTTTTTTCACTCTTCAAAACATGTTTTTATTTCCTCCTCATCTGCCTACAACAACATATCCCCAGTCCCTGCCTTTCGCAAATGCTAGTAACCGGAATGGGGTTAAAAAGTCTTGAACATGTGCATATTACAGTCCTTTTCAAGAAATTTGTAACGAATGTAAAAATTCATTTGTAAAGTTTGTTGTAATTAAAATCAAATGTAAAGTAGAGAAAAGTTTTATCTTGTCACTTTCCCATCTTTTATTTTTTTTCCCGGCTTCATTCAATTACTTGATTCTTTCCTATTCCTTTCTTTCTATATCGGAGCTTGAACAACAGTAAATATAACTGAATCCCCTTTCAGGAACTTCATCAGAGACCAAAGGTTTATCGAGATGGATCTCGACTGGTTTACACAGCCATGCTTCGTAAAATTCGAACCTCGGGCAAATTTTAATTCTCTGTCTCTTCCCAAAGCTTGTTGGAATTTAAATTATGTCCCATCGCTTAATCGTTTTCAATTTAAAGTATATTAAAATAACACTAAAAAGGTGGGGAATGGGTCTTTGGCACTCCCTGTTGATTTTGTTAATCCTACCTCTCTCAAAAAATCTAGGTTATTTAAAATTCCTATTAATCATTTACTTTCCACGGATATGTGGAATGTGAAGACATTGCTGACGTCCTCACACAAGAATTCCATCATTATATTCTGGGCTTAGGAAAAGCAGATGGTTAGGTAAAGGTCAGATACACTGCTTTCCATAAATTAAGAAAAATTCATATGTTAAGTCAATGGGAAGCTAACGTCGAAGCTCTAGAACTTCTAAAATAAGTTTTTTTGTTTTGATAAAATGTGATTGCAGATAAAAATCTTAATCAAATGAATCAATATCTCGATTTTCAACAATATTCGTTCAGTATTTAATGAGATATGGATGTTTCAATATTTAACAACAGCAATGCCAGTCTGAAAGAATACACAACTTTTAAATAACACACTTATTGTATTAAACACTTTGATACAATACTACTTACTAGGTTTTTTAATCCACTTCTGAAGTCAACTTTTGTGGCTGGCGTTGTTATTGTTAAATATTCATCTTTCAAAACTCATTAAATACTGAACGAATATTGTTGAAAATGGAGATATTAGATATAAAGACTTAAATACAATAAATACACTGCTGGCCATTAAAAGTGCAACACCAGGAAAGACAAGAGATATCAAAGCCATATTTAGTGAATACATAGCTGATGTTCACTAAAGAAGGATCAAATGATTACAAATACAACTCGGTTCGACTTGTGGAGTTCAAAGAAAGCAGTATCTTGTGCAGCCACCACGAGCGGCAATAACTGCTGCTACGCGGTCCGGCATTGAGAGGATGAGACTTTGGATGTGTGTTTGGGGAATGCCAGTACATGTAGTTTCGATACGTAGCCAAAGTTCATCTGTCGTAGCAGCTGCTGGTGTCTGGTGTGCTAGTCGTCGTGACATCATAGACCCAGACATGTTCAGTTGGGGACAGATCCGGTGAAGGCAGAAGTGTCACATGGTGGCTATCCAGGAATTGTTGGACGATGCATGTCATACGTGGTTGGGCATTGTCCTGTTGGTAAATGGCACCAGAGAGCCCCTGAAGATAAGGTACGACCACAGGCTCCAACATCTCATGATGCAATGCTGGCTGTTTAAAGTACTGGCGTCACGGGCGCCGAGTCAACTTGGATCCTCAATATCCTTGTTTGTGGCGACCGAGGACGAAGATTAAATTTACGTTTTGACCAAGGGATGAACTTTACTTCTATAGTACTGTTCCCCCTAGGTAGTCGTGGGGTGATCTGTATCTATATGGTACTGTCTTGTCCTCGACCGTAGTTAGTGGTAATCTTGGCATTATCCCTATAGATGCAATCCTTGAATTGCGATACATCTGGATTTTGTCATTCAATTAATTACCTGTTCAAAGTACTGGTAATGCATACGAGGTGCGTTTGTGAGTGGAGTCCAATGGCACACCATACCATAACAGCAGGGGCCAGACCTGTGTGACACTGTATCATGCATGTCTCACTGAGCCTGTCGCTGTGGAACCACCAGATACAGATTTGTCCATCATGGTACTGCATACTGAAGTGGGATTCGTCTATAAAAGACGATGCGAAGCCATTCGCATATCCATGCGCGATGTTCTTGTCACCATTACAGTTGCATCCACCTGTGTTGTAGAGTCAATGAGTCATAGACGAAGCAATGGCCATCTAGCAAAGACACCCTGATGTTGCAGACGATGTCAAACCGTATGTGCAGACACTGGTTGATGTGCAACAGATCCTAACTATTGAGCTAAGGGCTTGATGACGCCATATTCTCATCACTGACGCCATAATCTCATCATTGTGGCAGCATTCTGTGCAACACGAGCACCGAGGTCTCGGTACGATAATCTGCCTTCCTGTAATCCCACAATTCTCCCACGATCACGTGTTCTTCGATGGGGGGTACTTGATTATTTAGTGCACGAGAGCTGCGAGCAAACACAATTCCAGTGCTTTACACCAGCTCTTTGTAATCTCCTCTTATACCATTTCCAAGGGTGTTACTGTCACACATTATGTGCGCATGTGCTCGCTTCGAATCATTGACCTGTTCACCCATGGGCTTCCCATCTTGCATATTTTGGGACAATCTGATGAGTACACATACGGACATACGGTTGTCTGCACCTCCTGGTGTTGCACTTTTAATGGCCAGCAGTTGATAAAACAGTATGAAGCACACTAGCTACTTTGTAAACAAATATCACAACAGCGCTGTACTAGCCTTTGAATGACTTCATTTAGAGTTATATATTAAGTTAGATACGAAATCTTTAATGAAATCGAAAAACGTTGGTAGAGATGCACTGAAAGTAGAAAATGCATCAATATTCACCTATTATATACTCATACATACAAAGAAAAGTTTTTCCAAACGTTGAAATTGTAATGCGAAATTTTATTTTTATGATGATTTCAAATGCGAAAGACAAACTCTCGATCTCAAAACTTAAATCCATAAAAAAGAACGGCATCGCATGACGCAACCACGTTTAAATAATAAGTTTGATGAGCATTGAAAATGACATTTCAAAAAAATATTGATTTTTAATGAAATTATTCTGTAACGGTCAGATGATGAGAGTCCGTTCCTCCCACCCGAAGCGAAGGTCAAAGGGTCCTCGGACCGGATGTGAGGGGTGGTCATGGGCGCCAATCGGCCGCTGGTACACACTGAAATCGGCATACGGCCCACTATTGGACGTTCAAAAGACTCACATGGCCACCCTGAGAAAAGGAACAAAGAAAAGATTTTGTTCCGAGGTCCTTCTGCTTGAGAGTGTGCTGCAGGTCGGAGGTCAGGCTCCGACCAGGATAAGAATTCGTCTCGGGGGATATCCAAGCAGTGTTTTTTTGGCCAAGGTTTTTGTTTGCAGCCAGGCAAAGTAGCCAGCCATGGTTTACTGTCAAGTGCGAGGCCTTAGTGGAAGGCCGATCATGTATTATTTTAAATACTAGTGTTAATAAATGTGTTGTACATATCGTACGGTCTATTGACAATTTATGCCACCACCCAGCTCGCCAAATTTCGTCACAATCTTTAGTAGAACATATAAGATAACTTTTGAATCAAATGATCGGAGTGCACACAGTTCAACAAAATTTATGATCCCCACGAAAACACTTCATATACATTCATTATTTTGCTACGACAAAGTAGATTAAACACCTATTAATAAATAATTTTATTAATTAATAAATCTCCTACAATCTGATTTCGAAACATATCCATCATAATACACTGAAGAGCTGAAACATTATGACCACCTGCCTCATATGAAGTCGGTCTTCCACATGCTGCCAAAACAGCCCTTACCAGGTGAGGTATGGACACTACAAGATTTCTAAAGGTGTCTTGTGGTATCTGGTACCAACACGTTACCAGCAGATCCTTTAAATCTTGTAAGTTATGTGGTTGAGCAGACGCAGATCGGATCTAATGTCCCAACACAAACCACAATGCTCAATTGGATTGATGTCCTGTACCCATTGTAGGCGCTTTCGATTGTGAACTGAGGCTAGCATGGGCACTCGGAGCATCCTGCGGCTATGCAGCCCCATTTTCAGCAGAATCCGATGTACTGTGTGTTGTGCCACATTCCTCCCATCACCAGCATTCAAATTACAGGCGAGTTCTGCCACAGTATCCCTTATGTTGGCTCCTACCGTATGGGATAGCTGTGGTCAGCACACACTTGCCGGTTGTTAGCGGTTATTTCCTCCTCGGACCACTTTTTGAAGTTACTACCATGAGTACCCCACAACCCTTGCCTTCTCGGAAATGCTCTGAACCCAGTTGTCTAGCCATTATAATATGGCCTTTGTCAAACTTACTTAAGTCTATTGCCTTTCCCATCTGAAGAACAAGCATAACATTGATTAACAGAGCTCAGTATCTGGTGTTATTTATACCATTTCATGACCTTCACACGCACCATCATTTACTTGCAGTTGCTTCGATTTGCATAAAGACATGCTGGTAATAATGTTTTGGCTCTTTGGTGTATATTGCAATATTATTTGTAGTTCATTTTTATTTCTGATAACAGATCTGCATATTAATGTAACATAAAAAGGGACAGGACCACTTTTCCAAAATTCGCCAAAGAACCAAAAGATATTTCTAAACATCCCTGCTTAAGATAGAGTATCTTAGTGGTGCCATTTACCTCTATTTTGAGGGGCGGGGGTGGCTCAGTCGGTAGCGCGCCAGGCTCGTAATCTGTAGTTCCCAGGTTCGAGTCCCAGCTGGGTCAGCGTTGAGATTTATCTCTGCAAAATTTCCCGCCCTGTCCACGGTCAGTAGGGGACACCAATGGGCTTGGAAAGGCCGTCGTCTGTCGGATGGGACGTTAAGCCATGGCCCCTTCTGCGAGAGAGCCATACTCTGTGCACGTTAAAGAACACACTGGGTGGCCTTGACGGGAGGCTACCATCTGTCTCCCAACAGCTGTTCCAGTGGGTCCCCTCCCAATACCTTCTCTGAGCCTTCGGGGTCCATGTGACCTGGCCATTTAGGCCATGTTGTGCAAAAAAGTGCCGCTCAGAGGTAAAACAACCCAACCCTGCCTCTATTTTGCATTCTAATCTTTCATAACTAGTTGTTTGATATTATTTTTTATGGTGGATGGTTCTTTCAAATTATATATTCTTAATATGTTTTGCACAGATTCTTTGAAGTGAGATATACAGATGCGACAGAGTTCTGTTCCAACAACCAGGTCTTAAGTTGCAAATACCTTAAACTCTATCTATTTGTTGCCCACTACCATTATCAGACACCATCATATAGTGTCTGTTTGTTCTGTGACAATGTTGTAGTAAACTGACGGAAACAAAAGCAAAGGGCTCAAAACAAATTTACACCTTAATCATTTCAATGGCAAATTGATCCTACCCCCCCCCCCCCTCCCTCTAAAAACACACACACACACACATACTTCAGATCACAGTGTTTAATGCTATTGGTTATGTGATAAGTCATGTCGAAAATATACTTGATTATTCAATTGTAAAAAATGTTATGTTTATTAGGTACTGGTAGAGGAATATTTTTTTCAGTTTCCAGTGAGGGTGAAGTAGTTTGATAATTTATGTGTAATTTACTGGCATATTCTTAAATTTGAACTTATTTTCTACATCCATTAGAAATATTATATATAATTTTTTTAAATATTTTTACACAAGACATGAATTTTATACAAATAAAAAAAGTAACATTCACAGGACTTTAATTTAATGCTGTAAAACGTTTCGTTAGCACATTTTTTAAAATGTTTCCTCGTTGTCATTTGTTTTAAACGAGTTTAATGTCTAGTAAGTTTCGAGTAAATTTATTGCCGAATTTATCCCGTTTTAAGAGACTTTGTAAGTAATGATGAAGTTAGAAGAAGGAGTCATTAACCTCTTTTGAGCAGCATATTGTGCAGAGAGAGACTGCATTGGTTTGGTCATATTGCCCCTATGCACAGCTGCAGATTGGCAAAGAGGATTATGAACAGTGCACCTAAGGGTATCAGAAAAAGGGGAAGACCTAGGAAGCCACGGGCAGACAATGTCAAACAGGACCTGCTAGAATTGGCCCAGAGTGACCAAATGCAGCAGCTGTAGCTCAAAAGAGACAGGTCTGGAGAGGAAAATTGCACAGTCTGGTTGGACCTCCGTAGCCCATGGCTGCATGAGGATTTGTATATCATTGTTCCTAAACTTTTAGAAGATACAATCTTGAAGAAAAGTAATTTTCGGTGGTGGCGACAATATCTTTCAACAGAAATACACCGTTAAGTGTCATTTACGCTTTGTATTTTGCCTTATAATTAGTAGTAGGAACTAATTATAAGGCAAATAGTGGAATATTCTCTGTAGTGGAATATCTTTAATGAATCTGCCTTATTTGAATCTCATGTCACCTTATTTAGTAGCATCATGATCTGTAGCCAATCCATCTGTATCCATAATCTATAGATCATCATGGATGTTCTTGATTTCTTAGGCAAAGTTCTAAATGTCCATAGCAGACAATGCTAGAGCAATGTGAATGCAGTCTCTAATGTTATTACTTCATTAACAAATCATGGAATCTATAGATCATCATGGATGTTCTTGATTTCTTAGGCAAAGTTCTAAATGTCCATAGCAGACAATGCTAGAGCAATGTGAATGCAGTCTCTAATGTTATTACTTCATTAACAAATCACGCTAGTTATATTTGAGTTGAATATCAATTCCAATGTTGGGAGGCGTAGCTCAGTAGGTATCAAGCCAGGCTAGAGTCCCATCTGGGTCAGTGATGAGATTTATCTCCGCAAAACTTCCCACCCTGCCCTCAGTCAGCAGGGGCCACTGGTGGGCTTGGAAAGTCTGTAGTCCATCAGATGTGTGGGGACATACCTTGTGCATGTTAAAGAACACATGGATGGCCTTGATAGGAGGCTACCATCTGTCTCCTAGCAGCAGTCCGGCAGGTTCCTTCCCCCAACCTTCCCTAAGCCCTAGGGGTCCTTATGACCTGGCCACTAGTCCATTGTGAGCAAAAAAAGTGCCTCTTAGAGATGAAACAAATCAATTCCAATATTACGTTGACAGATTCTCTCCTAAATTACATTATGAAAAGAAAGTTACCCTATTGAATGAAATATATTTAAAACTGTCCATCGCAGTGTTAAGTTGTGGCTACCAGAACTCATCGCTTCACGTGCTACAAAGCACAACTTACTACAGTCAAACACTGACAGATCACAGAAAATTTGGCATATAGACAGGATATAGACAGCATATAGATTCAAGCATATAGACAGGATACACTGCGTATGGCAACATTTTGGAGAACTTCACATGTTAACAGCCAATGGGAGGCAAGAATAGAATTCATCACACTTCTATAGCTATATTGCATTAAACGTAACAAATTATCTCGAATATTCATTTTCCCAGACTTTTTTTTTATTGCTGTTATTGTTGTAATGCTGATATGTTGTGCCATTAACTGGAGAAGTAGATTTCAGAAAAACAGCAGCTGTAGATTTCAAAAGTCCTAAGAAAATTACTTTAGCTTTTCGATCTTTATTTGTCCCTGAATCATTTAATGATTCCACTTGTTCGATTAATAATTTATTTATTCTGCATTGTATTATTATGTTAATTAACGTTTTATTAATTAAAATAGGACTTAAATTTAGAAAATACCAAAACATAATGCCTCAACCTCTCAGTTTCCCTCCCTCATGTCGTGAGCAGCAGCTTCCTATTAACTACTGGTCATCTATAACTCACAAATGACCAATCGATGGAATTAAGAAGACTCCATGGTCTTCCAATGTTTATTTCGCTCTAATTGCATTAACGACGATACTTGCTCTTCAATCATTGATATTTATGTTGCATTAATTGTTTTATGATGCTCGTTAATGTTTAATCAGTTAAATTATCAAATTTAACTTTTACATCACACGCTGCGCATTAATTAATTAAACATTCAAATTAAATTATCACACGTTGCGCATGCCAGCAACCTCTGCTTCTTCCTCCGGCCGAAAGCAGAACCCTATCGGTAAGGCAACAGTCCAGTTAATTCATTAATGAAAATCCCTGCTGTTCTAAGTTCTTTAATGCCATCCACGCATATAATGATATCATTTACTTCATGATAAATTGTATTAAGATGTTCATTAATGGATTTTTAATGAAATAAACATTGTATTATTAAATGGCGTAGTTGAATCGATCATCGTAACTCAACGTGTCTCTCTCGATAGCGGCTGCGGCTTCCATAGCAATCTCGTTCGAATGTCGAACTGAAATCTAGCGCCACTAAGATAAAATCGAATCTTACTCTGTGCCTTTTGACTCTTACCTCGCTATTTCACTGTTAATTGCTTTTGGATGTGCTGTAGAAGCTACCCACGGATATCGAGGGAGGTAGGAGGAGTTCAGAGGGTCATTTAATTCCAACTACAACGATTAAAACAATGTTAATTTGATTGAGATATCCGTTAACGAACATCTTAATACAATTTAAAGATTTTGAAAGAATTAAAAAATGAAAATATATCATGAATTATTTAATATTATGATGCGGTTGGATCGCATCTTAGAGTGTAGAACCAACAGGGTTTTGTCACTAGTGAGTTAATTGCGATTGCTACTTTACCGGAAATGGCTAGTTCACCGGTACTAACCATTTATTAACACAATAAACTAATTAATACAACACTAATTGATTAATGATTGAAAAACACGGATCATTATTAATATATTGACAGCAAAATAATGCTCGAAAAAAGGCCGCAAGGTTGAGTCTGTTTAATCCCACTAATCTGGGCCTTGATTCCAGCGTTCTGTCAGTTAAAAGGGACTGTACTTTTAGAAAGCTGTTAATCAGAGAATGTGGCAGGAGAAGTGAAGTGTCGCGGTATGCATACCGCAGCGCGCACTTTGCGATATTTTCGTATTTTCTAAATTTGAATCCTACTTTAAGTGATGAAATATTAATTTACATAATGAAACAGTTAATGCACCATTTTTAATTATTAATCACACAGTAGAATCAATAGATGATTAATGGCGAAATAAAGACCAAAGAACTAGTACTTTTAAAATGATACAGCGAATTTTTTCTGAAATCTATTTATGCAATGAATGGCACAACATGCATTACGATCTTTTTCTAATTTTCTAAATGAAAAAATATATTAGATAATATTTGAAGTTGAACAAAATATCCCTCTAGAATAGAACTATGATAAATCCCCTCCTTGCCACCCTACAGCTATTAGCTTCTATAAAGTGTAGCATTTTGCAATCTATCCTTTCTAGGGTCGAAAGGATTCTCATTATTAGTACTTAGAAGGGAAGTTAAGATTTTCTAATTTACTCTAGGAGCAGTTGAAACCGCAAATCCTAAACCACTCGCTTTCTGCTCGCAAAGAACCATTTCTGATTTGCTGGGGAGGGTAAGGGGATCCTGGCCACCCTTTAACAATGGTGGTAAGTATAATGGAGGCAAAAATTATTAATTTATGTAGAGGGCCATAACAACGGCGAAGCGAATGAGGAACAAGCCTTGGGTCACAAGGTGAGAGGGCGCAAAAGAAAAAGGCAAGATGAGGGGACGCAGAAAAAGACTGCTATGAAACTGTATTAGGGCGCAATTTTCTATTTTTGCCTCGGGCGCAAAAAGAGCTAGTTATGGCTCTGATGATGTATATTTCGCACATTTCTCAGAAAATTTTTAAAGACATCTAAAACTGAGGGTAATGTGTTATGCTGCAATTCTCTCCCCCGATCCCCCGAAACTAAATTCTGAGAGCCTTTCCGAAATTGAATTCTTATAAAAGTAAATCCTGGCTACTAAATTCTGGAGGGAGATTGGCTGCATAGGTCGCAGAGGCGAGGCATCTAGTATAAATTAAATCTTAACTTTTCTAAGTCCTTCATCCATCAATATCTTCATCGTGCCAGTAGTGGTCTTCAGCTATTGCCATTTCAAACTTTAGAAGTATGATATATTGTATGATTGGCAACACTCATTTCGCCGGTTTCAGCGTTTGTCATCTGAGGCTTATGTCAACAAGGTGTGACACAAGGTTGAATTTTATTTTGTTCGCAAGTAAATATTTAATATAATTGCAATTTTTTGGAAGGGAATACATATTAAAGAGTTTTTTCTTTTTATAACTTTTGATATATATGAAACTGTTGTGTGATAAAAGCCAATTTACCATTCGCCAAAGAAAGTTCAGTTTAAAGTTACAACTGAATAGATTGCATGCATATCTGTGACTACTACAGGTGAGTTCATGCTCAAATTTTCGAGCCTGATAATGAAGAAAATATATATATCACACACAATAAAACATAAATGTACAAATGTATGATCTTAAACTATTTTTTCCTATAACGTATTTGCAAACCTTAAGTATAATTATTTTCAATGAACTTTGTTTAGACGATTCACACGACATATCACAATTATTTGCCAGTGAGTGAGGAAACATTTTTAAAAAATGCGACTCAGCATGGGAATATAGGTATTTAAGAAACTTTCTGACATTTTCAAATTCAGTGCCATGAGTTTTTGATGTATACAAGAGATGAGACAATGACTATAGTTCACGCAAATGCACTAGTTAGATCCTGGAGCACATCAGGTAAATTTTCTACCATAAGCACAAGCCTTTAATAATGCAAGTCCTCAACAAGCAGTACTGAGTAAACTTGTTCTTGTGCCATTCATTTAAAGAGCCATTGGCCACCAACAACCAAGTTATGTTTCTACGTCGTACTTTACACTCTGATGCCATTTGAGTAGAGCTATCTGTTAGTTGAGCGTAACCAATACACTGACCCAAATTTTAAAATGTTACTGAGCTCAAAGTTATCTGGATTATTTGGAACCGCCAGGTTCATAAATCCATGTCAAATTTACTTTTTCTAGAAAGCCCATTTATTAGTCTGATAATCTTAATTATATCCCTACATTATCAAAATAGAAAAAATTGCTTATCAGAAGCAGCTCAGAAATGTGAAAATTGCAATAAATGGTTACATATGGTAGATCATCCATATAGATATTCATTTTGGAAAATCCTTATTCAAGACAGATATCATCTCTGATGAGATCAAAACAAACATGGTTCTTAATAATTATAATTTATGCCTAATAAGTGTTCATTATATATTTGTTTCTTGATTGTTTCATTTACATTCTTAAGAATTTAAGTTGTGAGTTGATGACAAGTTCATAAACTTATAAAGGGGTTGATGAACTTAGAAGTTTGGAAAACTCTGGTATAAAGTAAAAGAAAAAAGAATTTATTTATATGTGTTTTTTTTTTTTTTTCAGAATAGCAATTATGAGTAAACCGATTAATTATTCACACTGTATAAAAATTTGGTAGTTTTTAGTCCCATGGCCAAGTGGTTATTACGCTTGGCTATTGATCTAAGGGACCTGGGTTCGAGCCCCAGGTAAGGCATGGATGTTCGTGTTGTTTTTCTGCTGCAGTCCTGACATCCTCACAGACTTACTGAGGCATATAAACTGACAGGTTCCTGTCAGACCTCTGTGGCAAGCAGCTGCTTGAGGGGGTATTTCTTTTAGTACTTTTTATTTTCATTTTGTTCTTACATAATTTTTAAAGTTGAACTTTGTATTCTGATTTTTGTTTTTTGCTTTTATTTTAAATTTGGCAAGAAGGAATGAAATCTGATAAACTGTCACTATATTTTAGACTAATGAATAAGAAATGAAATATTGTTAATTTCTTTGTATGTGATTCAGACTCAAGAAGAAATATGCAAGATCAAGCATATGTACTCCTTTACTTTCACCTTTTATGCACTATTCATAATTCAGTGGAACCATCCTCACATTATTTTGATATAAATCTGCCACCAGAACATATAGCCTACTATTTTAGAAGTCATCCCAGAATAGCTGACACTTGCAGGAAAGATGATCAATGCCCATATAAGGTAAGTTTTATGAAATAAAGTATGATTTTTGAACAATATCCATCTTAATGAAAAATATTTGCTACCAATTTGATTTTAGGGCTAAAAATCTTCAAGCAATGAAATCAGGTGCTCTAAAATTTCCTTTTGATGAAACTGAAAGAATTTATATGAATAGTGGAAGATTGAGGGAAGAAATATTAATATTGTAATACTCCATTGTTTGTTATTATTATGCTGCTGGATAACTGTATTTCGGGTGCCAGAGAATTAATCTTCCCAAAAAATAAATAAGGGTTCTTTATGAAACCAGCATAAGATAAGGAAGAAATGTTAAATGATTGTCCAAAATGAAAGTTAATGATGGTAGCTATGTAGTAGTCACTGGAAGGAAAATGGTAGCTATGTAGTAGTCATTGGAAGGAAAGTTGTGCACCAATCCCTTGTGATGCTGCAGAGAACTGGCCAGACCTAGTACCTGATGTCCAACACCCAATTGCTCGTTGTGCAGGCTATTAAAGAGAGGCTTTCAAAAGAGAGACTTTCTTGTGGAGGGGGGGGGGGGGAGGCTGCCAAATCAGTGTAGCCTACTGATCTGGACAACTATGGCTACTTTTCTTTTCTACCCTGCTGAGGAGTGGTCAACCACACAGGGTCCTGGCACTGACCATATAAACTTATTGGACCAGATTGGAATAAGGCTCTGAGCTTGATTATGTATTCTGATTTTGCTGTACTGGTGGGCTTCTGTGGAGGGAGAATCTTCCACTGTGTTTTCTGTTTGTTTGTGGTTGACAGCCCCAAGTGAATAGATTCATAGGATATGTTTTTTCAGCTGGTGGATAATCCTGAGCAGAGGTCATCGCAGGCACCTGAACTCTTTGCTTCTACTGGCATCATCAAATTCTACATTGGAGGAAGTCTTTCAGTGTAGATGGCTTCAGCCTTTAGTGGTGGGGAAACGGGTCTTTGCCCCATGTCTGTGATTAGGGAGCTCTTTGATATTATCGGCATTCCCTCTCTCAATAAACATAGTTTCTTTAAACATCCCACTAACCATTTTCTCTCCATAGGTAGTTGGAATGTGAGGACTCTGCACAGAGCATATTCTCTTGATATCCTCACTAGAATTGATACCACACTAGAATTCCACCATTTTAACCTTGATATTCTCAGCTTGCAAGAGACCAGATAGACCAGATAAAGGTCAGATTCTTAAAAAACTTAAATTTCTCTTTTTAGAGAAGGAAAATAAAAAGAATTTCCAAGGCATAGGTTTGCTTCTCAGCAAACACGCTAGTGATGCTCTTCTAGGATATGAGTGTATTAATTAAAGGTTTCTTACAGCTAAATTTCAGACAAGCATTAAAGACTTCAATGTTATCTATTGTTATGCTCCCACTGAGGATGGTGTTGAGGATGAGATTGATAGGTTTTATGGACAACTTCAGGATATTTCGAATTCTGTTGAGAAAGGAGATAGCCTTGTTTGAGGTGACTTCAATGCCAAAGTGGTACTGACTCTGACTTTTGTGGAGGGATTATAGGCCCTTTTTGGTATTGGTAGCTGCAATGGGAATTGGCAAGGTCTCCTACAGGTAAGTAAACTTAATGGTTTGAGAATAACTAAATAATGAAATAAATTCTACATGTTTGATATCTACTAATAAATTACCACTTTGAAGTTGATTCAAATTTTGAGAGGAAAAATTGTCTTGAGCCGGGATATGAACCCACGAGCTCGTGATAACATATCAGATGCTCTGGACCACTGAGCTACTGGCCACCGATCAAGATCTCTAATTGATGACATGAACCTTTTCAACCTACATTACATCACATCATATGTTGGGAGTGTTCTGGCGATTTTGCCACAAGCAACAGACAGTGCCATATAGATGGAAAGTATTTCTTACAGTATACTGATGATAAATAATGAAATAAACTACACATATTTGATATCTACTAATAAATTACCACTTTGAAGTCGATTCAAATTTTTAGAGAAAAATTGTCTTGAATGGTGGGATACAAACCCACAACCTCCTGATAACATGTCAGGTGCTCTGGACCACTGAGCTACCATGCACCGATCAAGATCTCCTCTAATTGATGATATGAATCTTTTCAACCTACATTGCATTGTATGTTGGGAGTGTTCCAACAATTTCACCACAAGCGACTTCCATCTATATGGCATTGTCTGTCATATCTATACAACATCTGTAATCATCTATATAACATTGTGTGTGTGACAGAAAGTGAGGATTCTGTCGTGGCTAGGTGGGCTGAGCATTTCAGTGATGTTTTAAACAATGTGGTTAGATCTACTCCCATTGTTTGTAATGATGATAAATGCATTACTGGCTTTAATGTTGGCCCTATAACACAATTGGAAGTTGTTTTGGCTATTTCTAAATTTAAACTACATAAATCCCCAGGAGTAGATGAAATTACTTCTGAAATGCTCAGAGCTGGGAATGTTTCTGTTATCACATGTGTGACTGAAATTTTGAATATCTTTTATGATAAAGGCATGGTTCCTAAAGATTTTACCAGAGCTATTATTATCCCTGTTTTTAAAAAAAAAAAGATAATCACAGTTCTTGTGATAACTATAGGAGTATCAGCCTACTTTCTGTTCCAGGTAAATTTCTTTGCATGATTGTGCTTAATAGAATTAAGAATCTGGTGTAACACTCCAAAAGATTATTAAACTTCTTTACATTTGGACCTTTTGGCTGATCCAAATTAAAACTCCAGATAGCTTATTGAGCGCCAGGCAATATTAACTTGGCAAATAAAGTTACATGAAGGTTCGTTAAGTATATGGGCATTACTTATTGAGTAAGAAATCAAAAGTTTGTCAAATATTTAAAATTATATCTTAATCAAAATCAATTATTGTTGCTCAGGAGGAAAAATAGCAAAGTCAAAATATTCATGTAACAAAGTTTATTTCCAAAAAAATTCAAGACTCACCATATATACTGATGAATACAGAAGTTGTCTGATTCCATCTACTATCATTTCTACATTACTACTGACATCTACTGACTACCTCCAATAACTACTAACATCTACTCTCCTACTACTATCATCACTATTCTAGTGACTCCCTCTGTGACCTAACGTCACTTAGTATTACATGCGGTGTACTACTGACACGTGTGTGTTACACGCTGGTTAAAACATTTGCATAATCTGACTATCGCATGCTCGTGCTAGCTATGGATGTAAGAGGTGGCATTTCCTGAACATGCGCATTAATGGCTGTCAATCAAAAGTCGGAGTTGTGCATGCGCAACTCCTTTAGCAGATCAGAAGTGAGAATAGTGATCGAGTCCAACTAAAATTTAAAAACCCCAAAATGATAAATATAATGTAAATAAAGTAAAACTGGTTAAGTAAAAGTGAATGGTTGGACCATCACACTGGTAGACAGGCAATTACGTGATGAGCAATGTGGATTCAGAAGTGGTAGGGAATGTGTAGATCAGATTTTTTTGCTCAGGCAGATTCTTGAGAATTGTTTAGACTTTCAGAAACCTTTGGTTATTAGTTTTGTTGATTTCAAAAAGGCTTTTTACTCTGTTGATTATTGTCATAATTTGTGGTTGATTGTGAGATCGTATAGCATACCAGACATAATCATTATTTCATTATGTTAACTAACATAATTTCATAAGTTAGTTAACATAATGAAAGCTCTCTGTAATGACACTGTATCGTGTGTGAGAGTTTTTAAAGCTTGTAACAACTGGTTTAACTGGCAAAAGATTAACTTAAAGCAACTGGCAAAAGATTAACTTAAAGCAACTGGCAAAAGATTATAAGTATTGCTTCAAATACTGGCAAAGAAAATAAGTATTGCTTCTTGTGTTCGACAAGGGTGCATTTTGCCTCCTTTTCTCTTTAGTTTGGTTATTGTTTATGATATGTGAAATTCACTGCAAGTGAAAGATTTTGGCCTTAAATGGTCTGGAGATCTGAAAAAATCTGATTTAGATTATGCTGATGGTTTAGCCCTTTTGGCAAATGATGTTAATGAAATGAACTCTTTCATTCGAGCTGTTGTCAAGACTGGTAGTAGGGTGGGTTTGGGATAAACAGAGAGAAAACTAAAGTGATGAAAATTGTTCAGGCAGGCTGTGATTCTGTTAATCTGAATGGTTGCACTCTTGAGCAGGTGACTCAATTTGATTATCTTGATACTATGTAACAGATACTGGTGATGTGTGGCTTGAGATTAACAGACAAATAGGGATTGCTGCTGTGACTTTTAAGAATCTATGGAGAAATAAGCATATACACCTAAAGACTAAAATTAGACTGTATTATAGTTTGGTTCTCTCTAGAGTTAGTTATGGTAGTGAAACCTAGATGCTTTATAAACAAGATAACAGGAAACTAGAGGCTTTTGATTCTAGATGCTTCTGCAGTATCTTGGGGCATTAGATGATTCAACTTTGTAAATAAGGATGAGGTTAGGCAAAGGAGTTTGCAACCTCCTTTAAGCAGCATATTATGCAGAGAGAGAATCCATTGGTTTGGTCATGTTGCCCATATGGATAATTATAGATTAGCAATAAGGTTATGAATAGTGTGCCTAAATAAAAATAAATAAATACCCCCTCAAGCAGCTGCTTGCCACAAAGGCCTCATAAAGAAAGTGAAAACCTAGGATGTGGTGGGCAGACAATGTCAAACAGGACCTTGTTAGAATTGGTGTGCAGTGGCCAGATGCAACCAATTCTAACAAGGTAGAACTCAGGGCAGATTTGCCCTGAGTAGCAGGGGAAGATCTACTTGGATAACTAAATTGCATGATCTGGTTGAACCTCTGTAGCCCATAGCTGCTTGAGGATGATGATGGGTATAGTTTGAATTCCATTTGAGTCACAGTAAGTTTTTTCTCTATAACAGCTGCTAATAATTTGATGTATTAGTTTATTTTCGAAAATAACTATTCTCTACATATTATAACTATTACACAGTCGTATCAGAATAATATGACCACCTACCATAGTATATGTATGGTAGGTGGTCATATTATTCTGATGCGACTATGTACATATAACTTATTCTCTACATGACTTGTAACATACAAAGAAGTGATAATTAAGATTAAGAATGTAACTTTTTGCTTTGTTTTGTGTTTACTGAAATGAGACCTTTCCCAGTGTATTCAGCTTTTGTAGCTTTAGTATTTTATGGTCTTGTAAATATCATCAATATATTAATAACCTTTACATGATAAAATTTATTTTTTCAGAAGTACTTGGATCAAGATGTTTGCTGGGGTTATGAAGATAACTGCTCTGCAAATATGAGGTACTCAAGACCATTTTGTAATGGAAGTAGCAGAGGCTGGTATGTTGTTCTTCATAGTATAAAGCTTTTAAAAAATTGGTCATTTGTGATATTGAATTCTTTAAAATTATGTATAAACTGCTAATAAATATTTTAATACTCCTTGTATTGAAAACTAATATGCCTTCCATTAAGATTGGCAAATACACAAGTCATATCAGAATAATATGACCACCTATCTAACAATGGGAATAACCTACTAATAAATCAGCACTTTAATGTTGATTCACATTTTAGAGAAAAAATTGTCTTGAGCTGGGTGGGATACGAATCCATGACCTGATAACATGTCAGGTGCTCTGGACCACTGAGCTACCGGCTGTCGATTAAGATCTTTTCTAATTAATGCTATGAACATTTCTATTATGTCACATATAGGCGCTATTCAGGCAATTTAGCCATAAGCAGCTTTCGATTTGCCATAGATTCGATTGCCCACAATTTATGGGAATAACAACCTTTGACCCAGATGACAGCAGCAAGACAGTGTGGCATGGATGCAATGAGGCCCTGAAGGTTGCCAGAGGCACATGTGCCCATTCGGACTAGCAGAGTACGGAGGTTCTGGAGATGACATGGTTGTGGGTCTGCATGCTGAACCTGTCAATCCAAATGGTCATATAAGTGCTCTATGGGATTGATTCACTGGCCAAGGGAGAATGGAGACATTGCTTTTGTGTTCATGGAACCAGTCATGCACCACCTTAGCAACATGATAGGGCACATTGTTCTGTTGGTAGACACCATCACCACCACCAGGGTAAATGTCCAACATGAAAGAATGCATGTTGGCAGTGAGGATGGACAGGTAGCCATTGGCATTCAGGGACCTATTCAGTGGTACCAGTAGTCCCAGGTCATACCAGGAAAACATCCCCCAGACATGCACATTGCCACCACCAGCCTGTACTTCACCAACAAGCATGTCCGGTGTTGGTTCTCATGTGTCTGATGCTGTATCCGCCACCGCCCATCACTTCTGTGGAGGAGAAACCTCGATTTGTTGAAGAAGGCAACCTTTTTCCACTCTTCTACTGTCCAATGACCATAGTCTCATGCGAACTGCAGGCATCGTTGCCATTGGACTTTGGTTAACATGGGTGCCTTTATGCAGCATTTAGTCCAGAGGCCCATGCATAACAGGGTTCGCTCTACTGTTATTGGGGACATATACCTGGATCCCCCAGCGTTCATTTGAGTGGTCAATTCACTGTTGCATGTCGATTGCCTTTTACCAGTCAACAGAGGCGACATTCTCCTCTGGGGTTTTGGGTCTCCACAGTTATGGTGTCTGGAGGTACTCGATGTGCCAGCGGTCCATTCTTAGTAATCCTTGCTACAGCACCTCGTGAACAGCCCATGAAGTCTGCTGTTTCCGAGATACTTCCACCTTTGGCACAGTAGTTGATGATCATTCCTTTTTGAATGTCCATCAAATCAATACCTCTGCCCATTGTGCTTATGTTACACACTATGGCTCATCTGTCCTGGCTGGCCACTTATGTCTCCGTGTGATCGACCTTGTCATAAGCACTCTGTGATGCACCTGGGTGGGTACACTGTGATTCCATGGGTGGTCATATTATTCTAATATAATAACTGTGTAAGTGTATATATATATACATAGTCCTCAAGCTTGTTCTGAGCTACAGCTACTGCATTTGGTCATTAAAGGCCAATTCTAGTAAGGTCCTGTTTGATATTGCCCACTGCATCCTACGTCTTCCCTTTTTCTAAACTTTTTAGGTGCACTGTTTGTAACTGAATTCACTAATCTATAGTTATGCATACAGGCAACATGAACAAACCAACACAGTCTTTGCAAAATATGCTACTCAGAGATGGTTCCAGACTCCTTCACCTAACCTCATCACTTCATTACTTATAAAGTCAAACCACGTAATGCCCAAGATACTGCATAAACATCTAGAATCAAAGGCATCAAGTTTTCTGTGATCTTATTTACAAAGGGTCCAAGTCTCATTACTGTAACTAAATTTAGAAAGTGCCAAATGGTTATACAGCCAAATTTTAATTTTCAAGTGTATACACCTATTTTTCCACATTCTCCATAGATTCTTAAAAGTCCCAGCAGTAATCCATATTCTGTTTATCTCATGCTGCACATCACTAGTATCTGTTACACAGCTCCCAAGATAATTAAACTGAGACACTTGCTTAAGAGTGCAACTGTTCAAAACAACTGAAGCACAACCAGCTTGAACAATTTTCATCACTTCGGTTTTCTCCCTGTTTATCACAAAGCATGCTCTGTTAAGTCTCATCAACAGCTCTAATGAAAGAATTCATCTCATCAACATCATTTGCTAAAAGAGCTAAATCATCAGCATACAAGAGGCTACATTACAAGACGCTACTATTATTCAATACATGGATGTAGGGGAAGTAACATTCACTAGAGCAAGTGTTCAGTCTCTCTAAAATCACAAACTGTTATATATTAAGCCTTAACTGGCATAGTGGTTAGGCAGCTAGCGACTGTTCCAGCAAGGCAAACTTTGTGTGTTGTGTTAGCTCTAACTAAGGCAGTGGTCAGCATTGACTTTGGTCTTAGTAGGGCATGTCCTTGTATGAGAAGGCCTGTATTAAGCTACGAGTAGCTTCTAGGATTCTTCTCTGTCCTATATGTTGCAAATCAAAAAAAAAATTATTTTCACTCAACATAACTTCTTTCACAATATCTATGGCAGAACTCCTGGCTTAAATTCCATATGTCAAATCTTGTGAATAACTATCAAGTTGAACATTGATTACAAAAATATGTAAACTTATACACTTACACACCTAATATTACTTAGATAAATGCAAAAAGCATAAGATGCTATACAACTAATAAAGTAAAAGTACCTTTTAGAAAAATGTCATCATTATCCAGTTTTTCTTTGCAGTATCCTTAAAGATCCCTTCTATATTCTAAGAATCTGTGAAACGGATTGAGCATCATTACATTAAGAAATAAAATATAAATAACCCCCTCATACAGCTATTTGCCACAGAGGTCTGACAGGAGCCTGTCAATTTATATGCCATAGTAGAAGGTCTGTGAGGATGGTGGGGACACCTCAGCAGAAAAACAGCACAAATATCCATGCCTTACCCAGGGCTGAACTCAGGTCTCTTTGATCAGTAGCCAAGCATGCTAACCACTTGGTCATGGGACAGCATCATTGCATTAGTGTGGTGAAAAAATAGATAAATGAGAACAAGACAATTCTAAGTGGGGAGGAACAACAACTTTTATCTTAAGTTCACCATTCTGCAACCTATAAATTTTTGGTAAACTGCTCAAGTTCTGTGCAAGAAGAATGTAGTGAAAATTCCATGTTAAATGCAAAAACCAAGTAGAGAAGCTCATAAATGCTTGTAAACATGGATATGTAACTTGGAACTCAAGAAATATGTTAGTGAAAAAAACAAGTTTTACCTCAAGTGAAATACAAATCCACTATCTCCTGATTACATTCCAAAAGTTCTGACTATGGATGTACCATGGCTAGCTCATTTTTTTTTTTGCTAATGGTGAGTATAACACTTTTCAATTTTTGTCACTCATAGTGCCATCTGTGATAGGGAAGGAGCAACTTACTTGCCACTGATAATGGAATAAATAATAGTCATGGCACATGAGTGACAAAAATCGAGATGTTATGGCCCATTAGTGGAAATACAACCTAAATATGATATTCAGTGGTTAGAATATCTGGCATGTAACTAGGAGGTTGTAGGTTAAATTTCCACTCACAGTAAAGCTCAGCTTTTCTGGCTGAAGTATTTCTTGTTAAATGCAGCATAAATTCTTGCTATATAAATCACATTTGAGGGGAAGTACTACATGGTGTTAAATTTAACTCAAATATGTTTTAATATATAATTAAAGAAGGCATGATTTGAACAATGTGAAGTCACTTTTAACATCAAGAGAAATTGTCTTGAGCTAGTTGGGATATGATCCTTTGATTTTTTTTCCCTCAAAGTTATATATCAACACTAGAAAATTTGCTTGTGCATTATCCGTAATTCAGGTAATTTTGAGTTTTTCCTCATCAGACGTTTTTATATGTTTTCAGGTCTAGAATTAAATGTTAGTCAATCATATATATATATTTTTTAAGTCTTGTATTGAAGTAGATGAAGAATTGAGAATATATACATAAAATTCTTTTATGTTTATATTCTCTCACTTGTCTGATAAATATGTTGTATTTTTGCTGACAGGCAAATAAAGTCTTCAAACCAGTGTTGTTTGCTATAATGGAGAGCTAATGAATCTTTTAGTATTGTTCTTGATATAACTGATGGAGCTTTAGTATTTATCTTGATATAATTTGGTTTGATGATTATGCACCCAGTAGAGTTAAAACCATGAAGTGATTTTGTTTTTCGTCTATATATTATACAAATAATGCTTATATAGGGTAAAATCAAAGGAAGAACAGAGGAATACCTTTTTTAAACAAGGCGATTTTGGATATATTCTAGAAAGGAAAAAAGAAATTGCAGTCCTGTGTCAAGGCACTCACTATGTAAGTATTTTTTTAATGAGGTGTGTGTTTTGTATTCAAAGCATTAAATGCTATGTTATCTAGTAATAAATTTTGTACTTAAGGAAATAAAAAATTAATTTCTTCTCATGCAGCACTTAGTATGGAGGTCTGGCAACAAAAATGTGTGAGAATAATATAGGCCTGTGAGGGAGTCAAGACCTCAGCAAAAAGATAACAAACATCTCAAACTTACTCTGGGATTCACACTCAAAAAAGGTGAAAATGCTTGCATAATGAGATGTTTCTTTGGATAATTATATTCATACAAGTTTGAGATTAAAATGTTTAATTAAAATGATATTTTAATCAAAAGAGATTTTTAGTAACTGTTACTCAATTATTATGAAATGTTCCAACTGTCATCATTCACCCACACCAATGATTGAGTGTTTGAGAATTAATTAGTTGACTTGGGCACTTGCTAAGAGTAGGAGAGTGCAATTTAACATCAACAACATCATGTGTCAATTTTATATGCATCCTACTAACTAAAATTTATATGCATATTACTGAATAATATTATATACATAGTACTAAAAAAATTGTTAACAATTTGCAGGCAACTCTACCTGTAAAATAGGTCTGCAATCAGTTTTGAATCACTACCTACTTTTGCTATATTTTTGCCATTTGAAATGGATTCACCACTCATTTTCTGTATCAACTTAATGATAATAACGCCCACTAAAACTGCTTGCTGTCAATCGGGGACACTGATGGGCTTGGAAAGGCCGCCCTCAATCAGATGGGATGTTAAGCCATGGCTCTATGTGTGGGAGAGCCATACCTTGTGCACGTTAAGAAACACTGGATGGCCTCGATGAGAGACGATCATCTGCCTCCCGAAAAGTGTCCAGTAGATTCTCTCCCTCCAACCTTATCTGAGCCCTTGAGTCCGTGTGACTTGGCCATTTAGCCCATTGTTCATAAAAAAAGTGCAGCTCAGAGGTAAAACAACCCAGTCCACTGAAAAGCCCTAAAAAAAACATGTTGATGATCACTACTCTAAAAAGGACATCGAATTTGTAATGGATGACATCAAAAGCTTGAACATCAAAGTTAAATTGATAAAAGTTGCTGGAGTGCAAATTAATAATAAAATTTCAAATATTATATTGCACCTAACCTGAGTTTGCTATCCAAGGTCATGGCTAAGTAAATCAAAAACATGTTTCCTAAATTAAATACATAAAATCTGAAAACAATATTCTAAATTTATTTCTATCCTAATTGATAACTGTTAACAATTAGGATAGAAAGAACTGCTCAACACAGATCTATGATTACTCACAACTTTATCCTGATAATATTTCAGCAATACATACTTCTAGGAGAGATGACAAGAACTTTTTAACTATAAATTAACAGTATTACATCAGGAAGAGCCAACACATCTAAGTGAACTGTGGTATCAAAGAACTAATCAAATTTTTACTGAGTCTAGCAAGGCTGGATCTTTGAGTGGGGGGAGAGACCCTTGATAATGCTAATAAGGGTAATGGAGCCAAAATATTATTAAATGTGTGCATATTTTATGCATTATTTCAATAAATTCTTTAAAAACCTCTAAATCAATGGTGAAAATGCTATACTGCAATGGAAATACAGTTCTTTCCCCCCCCCCCACTTTTACTTTTTTTTTACATGATTGCATTGCTTTCCTTCCTCCCTCCTCTTCTATATCCAGTCTTGGAATCTACTGTCTAGGTTTTTGAAAGCAGCTAGATGACTTAATCTAGCATAATTTAAATAATCCCATGTGCACTTTCTGAACACACATCAAGCAAGTAAGGCTTTGTCAAACATAAATTAGCTAGGTTGGTGGTTATGTTAGAAGCGCATATGCTTATGCAAAAAAAAAAACTAAACAGCAATGGAAGCATGAACAAAAATAAAGAAATAGCCTGTTAGTTAACTGAAAATAATAATGCTGTTCTCACAACATATTTTTAAAACATTTAATCTTGACAATTTTATTGTTGACTAATAATTTTGAAAGCAATATACTAGTCAGGAGTTTCAATTTACATGAGTTGACTACCTTATGCATGCAGTAATGGAAGAAACTTCAGATTTAGTAAAATATTTATAACTTTCATAAATACTTTTGCCCAGGCAAAGATATTGAAGTTGGGCAAAGCTCACACATAGAGTGCCCTTTATATTAACATATTGTCTTTGATGACATCTTACTGTCATTGTCCTAGTGACTATTCCTGACCAGCATGTTAAGTTTTTACATTAATTTTTTTTTTATCATTTACCACAGTTTTCTGGGCCAAATGATACTTCCAACTTTTTTTTTTATTCCTTCTGAGAATTGAAAAATGATATATTTTTGTTACTTAAAAAAAAAACCTGTAACTCTCAAATGCTCACCCACCTAGGCAAATACCTTATAGAAAAATCTGCCCTGGGCAAATGTGCAACAAAATATAACTCTTACAGTTATCTCTGACATATTTATGGCTGATCATAATGTGAGGTCCTAAGCCAGGCTTTACTTGGCTTATTTCTAAACCTAGCACCGTCAAGAGTCGGACATAGGGTAAACTTGTATGTGAGGTGAATGCAATTTTGGTTTTACCCAAAAGAAACAAAGGGCAGATTTATATTCAGAATAATAAGGCAATATTTCTCTTGCCCTTCCCTTTCTCCCATCAAACATTTGGTTTAACCAAGTGGTTCAATCACAATACCAGATGCAGATAAGTTGGCTTTTTACTATACTTTCTGTTAAGGCTTCTACTTTTGTGATAGTTGTCCTGTCATCAACAGTAACAGAATTTTCTATTCCTTTTGGTATTATGTTTGAATGCAGAACAAGGAACCAGGGTGTAAATTCCAGAGAAGGCTTGGATATATATGGCTGTGTGCTGAGGTCTCTTTTTCCTTCATAGGTGTTATGTATATATCTTTTACTCATAGGCTAATATCAGCCCTATCTGAAAACTGGGCTACTTAATAAAAAGGTTTTTTAAAATGATTACTTCGAAAATTTGATTGCCAATAAACTAATAACTGGCACAAAATTGTATATGAAGAATTAATTTCAAAATACATATAGAATTCAATTTTTAATTATGTATAACTGTGGGTTGACAGACCCACAGTTAATATATTCATAGGATATGTTAATATTATACATGATAGATTCATAGGATATGTTAATATTACACATGATAGATTCATAGGATATGTTTTATCAGTTGGTGGATAATCCTGATCTGAGTCCATCACAGGTACCTGAACTCTTGGTCCTGCAGGCATTGTCAAACCTACATTGGAGGAAGTCTTCCAGTGTAGATGGCTTCAGCCTGTAGTAGTGGGGCAAACAGGTCTTTGCCTCATGCCTGTGATTAGGGGACTGTTTGATACTGTCGGCATTTCCTCTCTCAATAAACATAATTTCTTTAAACATCCCACTAACCATTTTCTCTCCACAGGTTGTTGGAATGTGAGGACTCTGCACAGAGATTATTCTCTTGATGTCCTCACACATGAATTCCACTGTTATAACCTAGATATTCTTGGCTTGCAAGAGACCAGATGGACAGATAAAGGTTAGATCTTTAAAAGTAATCTTAAATTTCTCTTTTCAGGGAGGGAAGATAATAAGCATCTCCAAGGCTTAGGTTTGCTTCTCAGCAGACATACCAGTAATGCTCTTCTGGAATATGAGTGCATTAATAGAAGGTTTCTTACTGCTAAATTTCAGACAAACATTAAAGACTTGAACATTATCTGTTGCTATACCCTCACTGAGGATGCCAATGAGAAAGATAGGTTTTACAGAAAATTTCAGGATATTTTGAATTCTGTCAGGAAAGGAGATATTATCCTTGATCTAGATGATTTCAATGCTAAAGTTGGTACTGACTTTATGACCTTTGGGGAGGGGTGATGGGTCCCATTGTTATTGGTAGCTGCAATAGTAATGGGCAATGTCTCTTACAGGTAAGTAAATTTAATGGTTTGAGAACAATTAACACTTATTACAAACACTGTGATATATGTGAGTTACATGTGGATTTCACCAGATGGGCTGCATAAGAATATGATTGATTATATATTAACAGCAAATAGGCTAGTTCTATTAGGAATACCAGATCTTACAGGGGAGCTGAAATTGGATCTGACCATTGCCTTGTTAAAAGTGTATTGCAACTTAAAAAGTTTTGTGCTAAGATTAAAAAAAAATTACATTTAACACTGAAGCTCTGAAAGACCCAGTTATAGCTAAAGCTTAACATGATTGGTTACTTAGTTATTATGACAATCATGGTTTGCTCACTACTGAAGTTGAGAAAGAATGGGACCATTTTGAAGGAATGTTCTTCACATCAATACCCTACTAGTCCTAACAGAAAGCATTACAAAGAACTTAATGAATGTGTAAAGGGTCAGTTAGCAGCTGATAAGAATCTTTGGCTAGATGGCTTGGCTGCCAAAGCTGAGGAAGCAGTTAGACAGCATAACAGCAGAGAACTCTACCAGACTGTTATCGTTTTGTGTGGGAAGAAACAGGCAATATACAGGGATTGAAGGATAAATGTATTGTCCTTTTTTCTTTTAACTTTGGTTGAGGGTGTACATATCTTTTGTCTCTTTATTTTATTGAAATCTTGTGTGGTGCAACATGGCCTTTGTTGCCCTTGCACCATAAAATCCCAAGCAACGAACCAACCAATGCTAAAGTAAGAAAACGGTTTGAGAATACCTAACATATACTACAAATGCTGGGGACATTTATAAATACACTTGGGTTTTACCAGATGGGTTGCATAGGAATATCATCGATTATGTATTAATTAGCAGCAAATGGGCTAGTTTGGTTAGGAATGCCAGATCATATAAGGGAGCCAATATTAAGTCTGTCCATTACCTGGTCAAAAGTGTTGTACAACTGAAGCATAAGAAATGTTTTGCTAAGGTAAAGAGAATTATTGCCTTTAACACTGAAGCTTTGAAGATCCAGATATAGCCAAAGTATATCATGATAGCCTGCTTAATCATTATGGCAATCATGATTTTCTTACTGCTGAAGTTGATGAAGAATGGGATCAGTTTCAGCAATCTTGTTTGAAAACTGACAGTACTCTTTTGGGTAAAAAGGAACAGAGGAAGCAAAATTATTTGAGTGATAAGGCAACTTATTTCTGAAAGAAGAAAGTGCAGGAATAATATGAATCAACATCCTACTAGTCCTAACAGATAAAAAAAAATACCTCCTCAAGCAGCTGCTTGCCACAGAGGTCTGACAGGAGCCTGTCAGTTTATATGCCAGAGTAGAAGGTCTGAGAGGATGGCAGGACCTAAGCAGAAAAACAACACATACATCCACGCCTTACCCGGGGCTCGAACCCAGGTCCCTTAGATCACTAGCCAAGCGCGCTAACCACTTGGCCAAGAGACGGCTCCTAACAGATACAAAGAGCTTAATAAACCTATAAAGGATCAGTTAACAGCTGATACGAATTTTGGCTTGATAACTTTACTGACAAAGCAGAGGAAACAGCTAGACAGTGTAACAGCAGAGAGAAAGTTTTTGTAGAAAGAAATAGACAGATATACAGGGATTGAAGGATAAAATAAAGTAAGGTTATAGAAGGTGAGGATTCTGTTATTGCTAGGTGGGCTGAGCATTTCAGTGATGTTCTCAACAATGGGTTAGTTCTACTCTCAATGTTTGTAATGATGATAGATGCATTACTAGCTTTAATGTTGTCCCTATAACACAGTCTGAAGTTATTTTGGCTATTTCTAAACTTAAACTACATAAATCTCCAGGGGTAGATGAAATTACTACTGAGATGCTTATAGCTATGAATGTTTCTGTTATATAGCTGACTGAAATTTTGAATATCTTTTATGATAAAGGCATGGTTCCTAAGGATTTTACCACAGCTATTATTATCCCTATATTTAAAAAAAGTTTATCTCAGTTCTTGTGATAACTATAGGGCTACTTTCTGTTCCATGTAAAGTTCTTTGCATGATTGTTCATAATAGAATTAATCTGGTTGAGGGGCAATTGTGTGATGAGCAGTGTCTATTCAGAAGTGATAGGGGATATGTAGATCAGATTTTTTAACTCAGGCTCATTCTTGAGAAATGTTTAGAATTTCAGAAAACTTTGGTTACTAATTTTGTAGATTTCAAAAAGGTTTTTGTCTCTATTGACTGTCATAATTTGTGGTTGAACATGAGATCATATGGCATATGAGAAAATTTAGTTAACATAATGAAAGCTCTCTATAATAACACTGAGTTGTGTTTGAGAGTTGGTAAGGCTTGTAATAAATGGTTTAGCATTGCTTCTGGTGTTCGACAAGGGTGCTTTTGTCTCCTTTTTGGTATTGATTATGTTACGCAGAAGATTTTGGGCTTATATGGCCTAGAGATCTGAAAATTTCTGATTTATATTACACTGATGATTTGATCCTTATTGTAAATGATGTTGATGAGATAACTCTTTCATAAAAGTTGTTGATGAGACTGATAATAGAGTAGGTATGGTGATAAACAGAGAGAAAACTAAAGTGATGAAAATTGGTCAGGTAGGCTGTGGTTCAGTTAATCTGAATGGTTGCACTCTTGAGCAAGTGTCTCAGTTTAATTATCTTGGAAGCTATGTAACAGATATTGGTGATGTGCGGCATGAGATAAATAGAAGAATAGGGATTGCTGTTGGGATTTTTAAGAATATATGGAGAATGTGGAGAAATGAGCCTATACACCTAAAAATTGGACTGTATAATAATTTGGTTCTTTCTAGGGTTAGTTATGATAGTGACACTTGGACCCTTTGTAAACAAGATAGAAGGCCTTTAATTCTAGATACTTACGCAGTATCTTGGGCATTAGGTAGTTCAACTTTGTAAGTAATGGTAAAGTTAAGCAAAGGAGTCAGCATCTCCTTTGAGCAGCATATTGTGCAGAGAGAGACTCAATTGGTTTGCCCATGTTTTTCCTTATGCCTACTTTAGCGATCCAATCTAGGATGCGGTGGGCAGACAATGTCAAACAGGACCTTGTTAGAATTGATCTACAGTGGTTAGATGTAGCTCAGGACAGATGTGTTTGGAGAACTAAATTGCACAATCTGGTTGGACCTCCATATCCATGGCTGCTTATGGATTATGATGATGGCGATGATGATGCCATAAGAAATAATTCGGCAATATATCATTAAGATAATCTAAGTTGTTTGTTGATGTGTTTTCATTAATTTTAAATATTTTGATTTTAAGAAAGTATTTTAAATTTTCATTTAATGATGATATCTTGCAAAGAAACAATATTATTCAGCTGAAATTTAAATTTTTATTAGATTTTTAAAATGCTTTTGATTTATTACACATGAAGATCTACATAGATTAAATTATTTGAACTGTGCTTCATTGTTATTTTTATATGCAGGCTTATTTGATTTCACTTTGAACAACTGATCATGTTGATTAAGATTAGACATTGCCACAAAATAAAATGTTTTAGAGAATGAAAATTCCCAAGGTAAATTCCTAAAAAAGTTAAAAACATTAAGTAAAATAAAAGTGTTTTAAAAATCTTATTGTTTTTTTTTTGTCCAGGGTGTATTAAAATAAAGTGTATTAAAAATGAAAGAAACATTTGATTCGGTACCCAAAATATCTTGCAGAAAAGATAGATTTTCAAGTTTTATCAGTATCATTGCTACTATTTTTAAAGAAATAATTCATTGCATATATTGTATTGTTAACTGTGTGAAATCGGAGTTTGACAATATGCTAAATGTGTTGTAATTATCATTCAAATTTTACAATATACTGTAATCTTAATTTATAGGAAGATGGACATTTAGAATGTGCAAAATACTTGCGCTTCTGCAGATCACGCAATATTATGTTTGATTTTAAAACCCTCCTAAATATTCCTGAGCCTATGAGGTATGTTGAATAAAATGAGCTATTATGTAGTATTTTGCTGCATTATGCATCTTTTAAACTTTTATTTCAAATAGATATTATTTTTCCTTCATTTTTAACTATTCTTAAGCCTGTTCTTATGTGGCTTTAGAGATTCTTAAATATACTATTTCATTTCCAGTGCATTTTTAATTAACTTGTCAATGTTCTATTTATCCAAGTTGATAAAGATTAAAAAAGTGACTGAATTACACTTGCTGTAGTTTCATAATGAATGTATTACATCAATTAAGTGAAAAGTCTTCTTACTTGTTATCTTCTTAGCTATAAAGCTGAGTTGCATATAAGAGACTGTAAGAGACATTGTACATGTTTTTGAGCCAAGCTGAACTGCTCAGCCTAAAGTCAAATTTTTGAGTTTGAAATCTTGTGACTAAATTGTAGAAAGTTGTAAGTAACACCCAACTGTCAAATTGGGGTGTTGCAGTTGATGTAATGTTCTGGGGCATGTTTACATGGGACACCTTGGGGCCCCTTGTGCCCATTGAGACCACCATCATTGCACAAGGCTATTTTGACATATTTGCTGACCACTTGCACCCATTCTTGGCTATCCATTTCCCACAGCATAATGCCTTCTTTCAACAAGACAACACCCATCTCCTCTCTCCCATTTGGGGAAGGACTGGCTGGAGGGGCATTCCAGTGAGTTCACAACCTTCAAATGACTTCTCTCTCTGGAATGATGTATTCAAGGCTGAAACCCACTACTGGCAACTCCCAACACTTTATCGACAGCTGTCCTGGAACCAAAGCTTATTTTTTTCTTAAGTTATTAAGTTCAGTACGATGTTCACAAATTCAGTATTCATGGCGTTTTCCAAAAATGTAACCCTATTTAATACAGAGGGATTACTGTATTTTATAAGCATTTATCCAACTCAAAAAGAATTTTTCATTTATTTCTTAAACCAAAGTATTGTGCTTTATACCCCCCCCCCCCTCCAAGAATTAGGGGGTAAATCGCTATCATCAATGTAAACACCTTGACCACCACACTCTACAACTAAAATTTCCAGCATGTATAGACTATACAGTAGTCATTTAAAGTTTTGAATTTTACAAATTTAATGCCTCATGGTGGAAATTCAAACTACTGGAGAATTTAGATATACATGAATCATAATACCTTATTAGTACCTATTCAACCAAAAATGAACATTTCATTTATCTATTGAAACAAGAGTTAAAAATTGTATATCTACAGTCAGGCAGTGAGTGGATGGATAAACAAATAGCAACAAAATGAAAACTATAGCTCATTTTTTTAAGCTAATTATAAGTTTCTCGCCAGCAATATAGAAAAAAATTAGATTGCCTTGCAACACAAATTTTGAATTGCTTTGAAAACTTTTCAGACTGTTAAAAGTTTTCCATTTTTTTCATTATTAGCAGTATCATATTTTCAACTCTCTTTTTTTACAAATACCTTAGATTAATTTGTTTTTATATGTATGTTCCCAGGTATCGAGATGATGTTATTAGAGAAGACCAGGTAGGAGGTCACTGTAAATTACAAAAGAAAAATCTCAAACAAGAAGGTCAACAGAAAAGCCCTTTACAGTCATGGTTAGATGAAAAACTTGGTTTAAATTATAAATAATGTGTTTTTGCAGAAGTTATTTGTTAATGTATTTTTAATATAAAAGTAAAACTGTTAATATGCATAACTTTTTGCCAATTTCAAAATTATTGGCTATTATAAACTACTTATATTTTTTACAATATATTCAGAATGAACCTACCTGTCACCAATCTTCAAATGTAATTATATCACAACAAATGCTAAATATGTTCAATATGTCTGCAGATGCAATTGCAAACAACAATAATTCTAGTGAAATATCCACTATATACTGTTGGATCCACTATATACATGCATGCACGTGCACGCACGCGCACGCACACACACATACAAAATCCTCATGCAGCCATGGGCTACGGAGGTCCAACAAGACTGTAATTTTCCTCTCCTGACATGTCACTTTTGAGCTATAGCTGCTGCATTTGGCCACTCTAGGCCAATTCTAGCAATGTTTGACATTCCCATCTCATCCTAGGTCTCCCCCTTTTTCTGATATCTTTAGGTACCACAAAGAAAAAAAATTCAAATCAGGTGATCTTTGGGGGGGGGGGGGGCTATATCCTTGAATATAAGTGTGCAAAAGCCTCTTCTAACAAGTTCATGGGTGTACTGACAATGTATGCAGTCATCCTATCTTGAAACCAACACATAATTTCATTCTCTCTGTTTCCTGGGTTGGGTTGTTTTACCTCTGAGCAGCACCTTTTTGCACACAATGAGCTAAATGGCCAGGTCACAAAGATCCCAAAGACTCAGAGAAGGTTGGGACTCATTGGAACAACTGTTGGGAGACAGATGGTAGCCTCCCATCAAGGCCATCCAGCATGTTCTTTAATGTGCACAGGGTATGGCTCTCCTGCACATGGTGCCACTGCTTAACGTTCCAACTGATGAATGGTGGCCTTTCCAAGCCCATCGGTGCCCCCTACTGACTTGTGGACAAGATGGAGTTTTGCAGAGATAAATCTTAATGCTGGCCCAGCTGGGACTCAAACCTGGGAACTGCAGATTATGAGCCTGGCATGCTACCGAATGAGCCACCCCCACCCCCCAGTTTCCTGGGAAAAGGTATAGAGTTTGGGAGAAATAGGAGTCAGAATTTCAGTCTTAAAAAATACAGGGCTAGTAATCCTTTGTTGCAATGTATGCACTAAACATATGCCTTCTAACAACATATAACAGCATATAACAACGTATTTCACCTCACACAGATTGCTAATTAGACATGACTGTCACAGCTATTAACATTCTAAGATTATTGAAACATCTCATCTGAAAACAAATCACATCTAGGATATTGTCACCCTCTTCAGCAAAGTTTTTTAACCATTGACAGTAATGTACGTGTTTCGCATGTAGACAGTTGATTTTAATTACTATGCAGTTGGAATCATATACATGTGCAGAGGGATTGGAAGTTTAAACCCACTCCTTACAAAAAATTTATTTTGAAAAACTTCTTTTTAATTGTAATCACTACAAAACTATGACTCCTGAAACATCACCCTGTTCACTTGGAAATGGAGGTAGCAGTTGTGACCTAATTAGAAAGGTGTAGTGTGTGTATGAGCAGGAAGCTTCAATATTCGTAAGGTAAATAGTGGTGAATTCAGTGACATAGCATTCACTGTACATGGTAATTTTCCAGGAACCATAGTTTTACAGTAATTACAATTAAACAGAACTTCTTAAAAATTCACAAGGAGTGCAGTTAAATCTCCAACCCTAATCTTGGATACAGCATTTTCTCAATACTTTATATGCTAGGATGATTCATAAGTCTGTGCAATTTTCACCATGCAAAATGTGTAGGGTGGCACATCACCATGTTGTATTTGTATACATCTGAATGTAGTAGTAAGAGTGAGTATAAAGTCCATTGTGTCAGTCCATAACTATTTCATCTAAGACTCTGATATTAGTATCAGAGTCTTGGTTTTCATCATTAGAATCATTATATAATGAGCAAGTTTAGTATTGAAATTTGTGCAACTTTACATCATTTCTGGAAAAAAAAAGGATTAAAGGCTTCCAAAATCGACCCAAAAAATATGCAAAGTGGAAGGTGAGGTGGTAATCTCCGCTCATGCTGCTTAGGGGAATACAAACTGCTCATTCGGGAGAATACAAACTGTTAGTCATCTAGTATAGAACCCTCTCTGGTGAAGTCTTCTGTAAACAGTTTGTCTCAAAAACTATCTTCCCAATGGCTGCAGAAAGCTCCAAAGGGAGTTGTATACTAACGTCTCCCTATGATGTCAAGGCTATTAATGTTAGGTAGCAGCCATCCTGCACTGTTTTCACTCTTAGGAGATTGAGAAAGAAACTATCTTTTAGAACTCATCTCCAAAGTCTTGAAAGCATTGACCCTCTCTTGGGGGGTGGGGGGATCGGTGTTCTTTGCTCCACCTGTACCATCCACTTGTCTGGTCAAAACTGGACTATGGATCCCAAGTGTACAACTCATCCTAGGATTAGGTGCTGGACCCTCTGCACCATCAGGCCCTCCATGTTTGCATAGGTGCCTTCCACAGCTCACTGGTCCAGAGTCTTTATGTTGAGATCGATGAACCATCTTTATCTGTTTGCCATCAACAGTTGTCCGTTCAGGATGCATGTAAGTTGTGATCCCTGTTGGACCATCCCAACTTGGGACTGCATTTTTAGTCCTCAGTGGGAAATGCTTTACCAAAATTGCCCAACTGCCATTCATCCATTTGGTTTGTGTGTCTGAGGCTACCTCAGAGACATCAATGTCAGTCTCGATAGCATTGCCCAGTTGACAGCCAAGCCACTTCCACCATGGCTCGCTATTTCCCTTTCCTTCAACCTTTCTCTTTGCAGGATGGGGAAAGCCTTTATACCCTATTACCCTATTACATGTACCAGCAACTCTTTGCCGGGGCGGGGGTGGCTCAGTCGGTAGCGTGCCAGGCTCGTAATCTGTAGTTCCCAGGTTCGAGTCCCAGCTGGGTCAGCTTTGAGATTTATCTCCGCAAAATTCCCCGCCCTGCCCACGGTCAGTAGGGGACACCGATGGGCTTGGAAAGGCCGCCGTCCGTCGGATGGGACGTTAAGCCGTGGCCCCGTGTGTGGGAGAGCCATACCCTGTGCACATTAAAGAACACGCTGGATGGCCTTGACGGGAGGCTACCATCTGTCTCCCAACAGCTGTTCCAGTAGGTCCCCTCCCCCAACCTTCTCTGAGCCTTCGGGGTCCATGTGACCTGGCCATTTAGCCCATGGTGTGCAAAAAAGTGCCGCTCAGAGGTAAAACAACCCAACAATAACAAGCAACTCTTTGCCAGCCACCCTGCTGAGCATCTGGACTTCTTGCCCATCTTTGCAGATGGCTTGAAGTCTGGTACATCAGTGGGATTGGCCATGATCTGCTGTGATTTTATTATTGCAGACCAGTTCCAACAGCAATGTCCATCTTCACTGCAGAGTTGCCAGCTATCAGTCAAGCCTTGGATCACATAGTGGCTAGGCATCATTATTGTTGCGTGCACTAATAATTTCCACTCTGTTGGGTTGGGTTGTTTTACCTCTGAGCGGCACTTTTTTGCACACCGTGGGCTAAATGGCCAGGTCACAAGGACCCCGAAGGCTCAGAGAAGGTTGGTGGAGGGGACCCACTGGAACAGCTGTTGAGAGACAGGTGGTAGCATCCCGTCAAGGCCATCCAGCATGTTCTTTAATGTGCACAGTGTATGGCTCTCTCACATACGGCTTAACGTCCCATCTGATGGATGGCAGCCTTTCAAAGCCCATTGGTGTCCCCTTCTGACCGTGGGCAGGGCGGGGAATTTTGCAGAGATAAATCTCAACACTGACCCAGCTGGGACTTGAACCTGGGAACTACAGATTACGAGCCTGGCGCGCTACCAACTGAGCCACCCCCGCCCCTTCCACTCTGTAAATTGATTCAAATATTTATAGGAAAAATTGTCTTGAGCCGGGTGGGATATGAACCCATGACCTCCTGATAACATGTCAGGTGCTCTGGACCACTGAGCTACCAGCCACCAATCAAGATCTCCTCTAACTGTTGTTATGAACATTCTCAACCTACTTTCCTAACATGTAGGGAGTGTTCAGGCAATCCTGCCTCAAGCGGATTTTTAATGCCTTTTCTTAGATGTCCTGGGTTCGTATCCCACCCAGCTCAAGACAATTTTTCCTCTAAATATTTGAATCAATTTACAGAGTGGAAATTATTAGTGGATACTTAATCAGTTGAGTTTAATAATAATTAATTGTTGTATGCTTTACACCAACTCAGCTCACTATGGGCTTTGATCTCGGTGAATGTCAAGGATGTTCCCATCTTGGAGTTGCCTGCATCCCCCTGATAGTATATTTGGTGAGGTGAGAGCCCTGTGCTGCACATACGGCCTGCCTAGGGTGTGCTGGACTGCAGAACTCAGACTGGGTGCCTCAGGGTGTCATGAACAGACGGAGCCCTAATGAGGTCTGTGGCCATTTGTGCGAAGGGGAGAACGATGAAAGGGACACTTCTCCCTTGACTAGGGAATGGGTCAGAAGTCAAGTGGGACATTGACTCTGGGAGCTAACATATTGAAGGACTTTGTAGTAAAGTCTAATGTCAGCATTCAGGGAGTGCTTGACTTTATTGTATCAGTGGATCAGTGAACTAAGGTTGTACCCAAGTGTTTATATAAGTTTATGTAAGGTGAAGTGTGTGATATTAAATATTATATCTAACCAAGAGATACCAAGTGCCTGTTTTCTAAATGAACACATTAGCTGTAGTGTGAGTCAAGTGTAGTAGAGACATTAAGCCAACAGATCTCTCATATAAATAAGAAAGATCTTGACAGTGAGGCCTCACCCTCTTCTTTCCACGATCTGCCAGCAGCTCCATTGTCTAGCAGCCACCACCACCATTCTCTCTTGTTGAGTGCCTGATCACATCAGTATCAGGGGTGATGGTTTGGCAGATGCACTGCCAAATCGGCTACTCCCCTATCTGACGCTCCATTGCCAGTTCCATATGTGGACTTCTAGCAGTGTTTTTCCACCAATCTCCAAGTACAGTGGCAGAGTGAAAAGGTTGGTAATAAACTTTTCAAGAACAAGCCTATTATCAAACCATGGCAGTCATGTTTTCTCAGGAATCGCAAGGAGGAAGTTGTTCTTGCTTGGCTCTGCTTAGGTCATTTGTTATTATACATTCATTTCTTCTTCGGGCAGATGATGAACCTAAGTGTGAGTTTTGTGACACCATTTTAACTGTGAAATATATTTTAATCCATTGTCCCACTTTTAACCTTGACTATCATTTATTCTTTAACTTCCAAGATTTTACATCTAAGCCCCTTACACCTAGACATCTTTTATCTGATGACTTGATTTTTAACACCTGTTTTTGATTTACGTTTTACTTTCTATTTTACACAACTTTCATGTTTTTTAACTTTTTAGACTTGTTGGTATTCTATGGATCCTATACACCCATAGTTGATTATTTTGTTTTACACTTGTTGACTTTTTTTTACTCTGGTTTTATATGGTTTGTTTGATATATATATTTTTCTTGTTGTGTGTTTGCCATTTTCGTTGCTTTTATTCTATGGTAGAAAAAGTTATAAAATAAGTATAAACCAAATAAAGATGAAATGATTATTTTGTATGTTCCTTTTAACTTTGGTTTTGGGTTTTGATGTCTTTTATCTTTTTATTTATCCTCATTTGATGTAATATGACCTAGTTGCCCTTGTGCCATAAAACCCTAAATAACCAAGCAAACAACTTGAAAGCATTGATTGAAAGATGTTTACAGTCATAGCCATACATGTCTGGGATCAGCTAGACTCTAACTACTGATTGCTCTACCTCATGTGTCTCTCTGGTAGACCACATGTGTCTCACCACATGTATCTCATGTGTCTCTTGCATCCACATGATGTCTCTGTGCCATGCTGTTGTTATTAAATGCTCTACCAACATGATTGCAACACTTGCTAAACAGAAAATGAGTGGAAAGGAATTGGAACTAGCTTTTGCAGCACCCCAGATTTGCTTTATAAGTCATGTATGAAAATTTTATCTGGTCAGGTGACTTTGGTAGGCATATAACCTTGCATATATTCTGTTGACACATAAAATGTAATATTAAAGTTTTTAGTCACTTGTGGAATATTTAATAGTTTGGGAATTAAGCTTAACCTTTGAACACTAGTGTAGATAATGTTATGTGTTACACATTTTTTTATTACACTTCTTGTAAAATTTTTAAGTTAATTTCCTAATAACTCATTTTCAGACCATTGCATTTAATTGATAATGTCATAAGAAGTATGGGGTTGAGTTGAAACTGCTTGTATTGTTTTCTATTTCAGCATTTAAAACAGATTTTATTGTTCTCTTAGGTTTGCAGAGCTTGAGCATTTTGTTGAGCATCCAAATCGATTATCTGATAAAAAATATTGTGATATTGTGATAGACAAACCTACTTTCATCATGAAACTTGATGCCAGTAAGTAAGATTAACAATAATGTTCATATTTTAATTTTAATATTGAATGCAAATTTTAATGTACCAACTTTTTTAACTCTATTATGTTGTAGGTCAACATGGGCATAGATAAAAATTGTCTTGAGCCAGGTGGGATCTGAACCCATGACCTCCTGATAACATGTCAGGTGCTCTGACATGTTATAACTGAGGTTGAATACTGAGCTACTGGCTGTCGATCAGTTATTCTCTATTGTGGATGTTAAACCCTGTTATTGTAGAATAAGCTGCTGGTCGCTGCCTTATAATTGCAAGTGAAAGAGCCACGTCTCCATGAAACAATTGACTGACTTTTTTTTAAATAAGTTATCCTCAATTCTCATGTCATCAGGAGGTCATTTGTTCAGATCCACCCAGCTCAAGACAATTTTCCTCTATGCCCACATTGACCTACAGCATAATAGTATTCAAAAAGTGTTACTATGATGTGCTGTGATTTAAAATGTTACTAATGTAACAGATAATGTTAGTAAATTTTAATGTGTTTGATAAATGTAATTTTCAACATTTGAATGTTATTTAATTTTTCTGTTCAAATTAGTTAATAAAACTAATGCTTGAGGTAGCAGTTCATCTTGTAGGTCCAAAGCATCAGTTCTATGCAATTCTGGGTTAAAGTACACAGTATACATTGAAAGTTAGTTTTGGAAAAAAAAAATCTTCTTAGGTAGCCATAGTGTCCCTTGAGAGAAAATTATTGTTCTTTGGGGAAAGAATGAAATATGGTAAAAATGCGAGAGCACATGGTGTCAACTGATCCTATCCCCATTAATAAGTATTTTATTTGCATAATTGTGATAGTAGTAACATTTAGGGCATCTTATTATAGAACAGTTGCTTGCGGACATTAACTCAGGGGTGAGTAACCTTTTGTGGCTGGTAGGTGACTTCACAAGTTTTGTGCACTGCATCAAGTACTGGTAACTATGCATCACAGGCACACTATGCAGATGCCTAATGATGTTCAAATTTATTCACAAGGGATTGCCAGTTAAATCTCAAAATGATAACACTTGGACTAAATAAATATGAATAAGGAATTAATAAGATACATAATTACTGCAGTATTGGTAAAAGTTTGTTCTACACTTCTTGTCCAAAATAAAAGTTGCAGTGCTCAACCACCTCCCTTTTTCCCCAACCTAGCTCCAGCAGACTTATTAATTTTTTTCCAAGTTCAAGATTGAAAAGTCACAAATTAGATACCATCAATGGTATTCAGTATAACCATGACTATAGAACTGAATACCATCACAGCAGATGATTCCTAGTCTTTTCAAAGTTTATATGAACATTGTAATAAGTATATTCAGTCCCTTGGGACTATTCTGAGGGAAGTGGTTACACATATGTTGCCTATCCGTTTTTTTTTTTTTTATTATTATTATTATTTCATTGCTTTCATGCCACAATGCTTATATATGTGTATGTGTATTAAACTGTCCTGGCTCCAGCAGAGTTTTTTATGTTTTCCAAGATGAAATTGATCTTGAAAGGTCACTGGTATGATATTGCCGATGACATTCAAAAGAATGTGATGGTGGAAATGAAGAACAGCACAGCAGATGAGTTTTACAAAGTTTATCTGAGTACTGTGATAAGTATATTTAGTCCCTCAGGGACTGTTTTGAGGAAATTGGTTAATAAATATATGGCTCTTAGGATTATTGGTTTCATTTTGGTCTCTTTCTTTCTTCCTGCACTGTGTATAAATAGAAACCAAATAAAGGTGAAAATAAGTAACACAGATGTATATTATGTCAAAATAAAACTGTAACGCTCCAAACAAATGCAAAATACTTGAAGTTTTATGCTCCGGATAGCTTAGACGGGCGCCAGGCAATAATTAACAAATTGCCAAAAGTAGAATAAGTTGATAATAAGTTGATTTAGGGTTCAAATACCAGCGAGCGTTAATGAGTAAGAATCAAAATGATTGTCAAGTAAATTTAAATATAATTCAAAAATCCTTAATTCGCATTGCTCAAGAGAAAAAAAACTGTACAGACTCAAAAGGTTTTAAATATAACAAAACAGATTTATTTCCAAAATAATTCAACTCACCAAGACATCAATGAAGATACAACTTTTACTCCTGTGCTACACACACTGTGCTTAGTGCTTCTGCATTAACTTGTGCTCATGCTCATGCTTATGTTGCTGTGACTCGCAGGTCACCGGTTTTTGACAAATGCCGGCGCATGCCGGGAAAGACATTTACATACTATGACGAACGAAGCAAGCTATGACGCAAGAGGGGGCGTGTCCTGGCACGCGCTTTAACAGTACAGTCGGAAGATCGGAGTTGCGGCGCATGCGCAACTCCTAGAATCTTGAAAACGAGTGCTGTGATGCCAAAAAGGAAATAAAAATCCCCAAAATGATAAATATAACGTAAATTAAACAAAACTGGTTAAGTAAAGCAAAAGTGAACGATGGGGCATCACAAAACACTGATTTTTATTGAGCGAAAAACAGCCTTTCTGACTCTTCCTATCCCCTCACCCTGCAAGGGTGGGGGGATAAGAAGAGTCAGAAAAATTGAGTCAAGCTAAAATATTCTAAAAATTTGTCAAATATTTATTATATTATAGCCTTGATTAGGTGTCATAAATTCAACACCTGCCACTTCCAGGGTTAATGCAACCCACAGACACATAGGCAGTCCTATGTGTTTTGCATCCTCCAGGTTTAAAACTTCCATAACACGGCACAAAACCCTCATACTGCCATGGGCTATGTCGGTCGTACAAGACTTTGTAATTTTCCTCTCCAGAAATGTCTGTTCTTAGCTACAGCTGCTGCATTTTGCCACTGTAGGCCAATTCTAGCAAGGTCCTGTTTGACATTGTCTGCCCTCTCATCTGTCTCCCCCTTTTCCTGAAGCCTTTAGGCACACTGTTCATAATCTTGTTTGCCAATTTGCAGCTGTGCATACAGGCAACATGGCCAAACCAACGTAGTCTCTCTCTGCATAAAATGCTGCTCAAAGGAGGTTGATGATTTATCAACAGCTCTACTACCAAACTTATCAACAACTTGAATGAAAGAGTTCATCTCATCAACATCATTTGCCAACAAGTCCAAATCATCTGCATAATCTAAATCAGAAATTTTGAAATCTCTAGACCATTTAAGGCCAAAATCTTTCCCTTGCAAAGAATTTTAAAAACAAAAACAACAACCAAAAAGGAAATAGGACAAAATTCACCCTTGTCTAACTCCACTAGCAATGCTAAATCAATCACTGCAACTGTACCAACTCTCACACGCACATCTCAATGATATTATAGAAAGCTTTCATTTCACTAACTAATTTGTCCGGTATTCCATATGATCTAACGATCAACCACAAATTATATTGATCAACAGAGTCAAAAGCCTTTTTGAAATCTACAAAGCTAATAACTAAAGGTTACTGAAACTAAACATTTCTCAAGAATCTACCTAAGTGGAAATATTTGATCAATACATCCCCTACCACTTCTGAATCCACACTGTTCATCATGCAGTTGTCCATGAGCCAAATTCTTAATTCTATTAAGTATAATAATGCAAAGAACTTTACCTGGAACAGAAAGTAAACTAATTCCCCTTATAATTGTCACAAGAGCTACGATCACCTTTTTTAAAAAAAGGAATAATAATAGCTCTACTAAAATCCTTAGGAACAACACCTTTATTATAAAAAATATTCAAAATTCCAGTCAGCCATATGACAACACAAATGTTCCCAGCTCTAAGCATTTCAGTGAAGATTTCATCCACCCCAGGAGATTTATGCAGTTTTAATTCAGAGATAGCCAGAGCAACTTCAGAAGGTGATATAGGGCCATCATTAAAGCCAGTAATGCATTAACCTCATCACAATGGGAATAGAAATAATCACATTGTTTAGAACTTCTCTGAAATACTCAGCCCACCAAGCCACCTAGCAAAATCTTCACCTTCAATCACTTTACCGTGTTTATCCCTAAATCTCTGTGTACCTGTCTGTTTCTTCCCACACAAAACATTAACAATCTGGTACAATCCCCTTTTATTCTGCTATCTAACTGCTTCCTCTGCTTTATCAGCCAAGCTATCAAGCTAAAGATTCTTATTAACTGTTAACTAATCCTTTACATGTTTATTAATCTCATTGTAATGCAGTCAGCTAGAAATAGTAGGGTGTTGATTCATATTAATCCTGTACTTCTTTCAGAAATAAGTTCCATAGCCATATCACTCAAATAATATTGTTCCCTCTGTTCACTTTTACCCAAAAGAGTACTGTTGGTTTCAAGAAAAGCCTGCTTAAACTGATCCCATTCTTTTTCAACTTCAACAGTAAGCAAACCACAATTGTCATAATGACTAAGTAGCCTATCATGGTATGCTTTGGCTATATCTGGAACTTTCAGACCTTGGAATTAAAGGTAATTTTCTTAACCATAGCACAACATTTCTTAAGCTTCAGTTGCAAGATACTTTTGACCAGGTAATGGCCAGACCCAATTTCAGCTCCCCTGTATGATCTGGTATTCCTAACTGAACTAGCCCATTTACTGTTAATTAAATTATAATCTATCATATTCCTGAACAACCCATCAGGTGAAGCCCGTGTGTATTTATAAATGTCCCAGTATTTGCAGTATATGTTAGTTATTCACAAACCATTAAATTTACTTACCTGTAGGAGACGTTCCCAATTGCTGTTGGAACTACCAGTGCCAAAAGGACCTAAAACTCCTTCCCAAAGGTCAGAGTCAGACCAACTTTAGCATTGAAGTCACCTAGCATAAGAGAAATATCTCCTTTCTTCACAGAATTCAAAATATCTTGTAGCTGTGTGTAAAGCATATCCTTTTTAGTTCTCATCAGAGTCCTTTGTGGCAGCTTAACAACAAATGACATTCAAGTCTTTAATTTTTGTTCTAAATTTTGCTGTAAGAAATCTCATTAATTCAGTCATATCCTAGAAGAACATCACTGATGTGTATGCTGAGAAGCAAACCTACATCTTGGAGATGCTTTCCATCCTCCCTTTCTGAAAAGAGAAAATTAAAAGTTATTTTGAAGTATCTCACCTATACCTGTCCATCTGGTCTCTTGCAAGCCTAGAATATCTAGGTCATAACATTGGAATTCCTGTGTCAGGACATCAAAAGAATAATCTCTATGTAACATGCTCACGTTCCACATACCTGCAGAGAGAAAATGATTAGTAGGATTTTTAAAGAAACTAGTTTTATTGAGAAAAGTAGGGCCAACAATGCCACGCAATCGCAGGCATGAGGCAAAGACTTGTTCCCCTACTGCTACAGTCTGAATTCACCCATGCTGGTAGAAACTTCAGGCACCATCTTTTCAAGAGCCATAAGACCTGCCTCAGGCACATTACTCCAGTTTAGGATTGAGGATGCCCAACTAGCTAAGTGAGGGTTCAGGTAAGTGTGATGTCCTCTGATCGAGATTATCCACCAGCTGATATAAGGTGTCCCGTGCCTCTGTTCACTTAGGGCTGGCAACCCACAAGCAAACAGAAAACACACTGGCAGATTCTCCCTCAATAGAGACCCACAAGTGCAGCAAATCCAGGATTCATAATCAAGCTCAAAGTACCCTGTGAAGTTGACCATTCTTCAGCAGGGCAGAAAAAAAAAGAAAAAAGTGGTCGTAGATGACCAGATCAGTAGGCCACACTGATCTGGCAGCCCTCTTTCCTTCCAAAAGAGAAATCTCTTTCGAAAGGTACTAACAGTCTGCACCATAAGAAGGCGAGGTCAGACATTAGACCTGGCCTGTTCTGTGCATCATCACTGGGGATTGGTACACAGCTCTCCTTCCAGTTTATGCCTAGCTACCATATACATACCTCCTAGCATAAAATATAATTAATATGGGCAGTCTAAAAATTTTGCTTGTGCAATGTTATGAGTTTTCCTATGTTCATAATTATTTATATTTTAAATGTTTGAGTAAATGATTTTTTTTTTGCTTTGATCATAATTAATTTATTTCTGTCATTTGACCTTGACTATAGCCTTCTTTCATGTGCCATGCTCATGCTGGGCAGCAGGGACATACCCAGGATTTAGTTTTGGGGAGTCTAAGAAAAAGACTTTAGTAGGGTCTTCCAATTGCTAAAATACTCCACCAGACAGGAAAATTTTAATTAATATTCTATACGGAATGAAATTTTATTGTTTATTTTTTAAACTTATTTTATAGGAATCTTTTTTGGATTTCAAAGCAGATAGACATGTTCAAAAGTTTATATAAGATGGCAGGATCTTGGTAGTGGTGGGGAGGGGGAGTCCCACTTAATGTACCATCCAACAGATGTTACATTAAGCCATGACCCCATGCACAGGAAAACCATACCCTGTACAGGTTAAAGAATAACACACTGGATGGCCTTAACCTTTCCAGGGCACAGCCTGAAAAACAGGTTTCTATCCTAAATTAAAAAGTATTGTATTTTTAACACCTCTAAAATATAAATTTTTTGGACATATATATATTAAAATTTTTAAAATTCGGTATTTCTATTTTAAAAAAAAATAAAGTTTGGTGTGTTGTACTAAGATGGTATGCATACGACATTGGATCTCGCAATTCAGATTCTCCGAACGTATATATACGGGTTGGACCCTGGAAGGGTTAAGAGGCTACTTTCTGTCTCCCAACAGCATCCAGTGGGCCCTTTTCTCCCAACCTTTTCTTAGCCTTCAGAAGTCCTTGTGACCTGGCCATTTAGCCCATTATGTGCAAAGAAGTGCCACTCAGAGATGAAACAATCCAACAATATTCCCTGGTTTAAAAATAAAATAGTCAAAATGCTGTCTTGTCTGACAGTTGGGCAAGCTTCACAGAAAAATAAATCACATTTAATAATAATATGTCTATTTATTCAAAATTGCATTGTAAAGCTGGAGAGGTCTCTAGCAAGGGACTATGGAAAAATTAAATGCTTATTCAACTTTTTATAATACTGTCAGACTGAATCCAACATTGTACTGCAAAAGGTTAACATTAATTGGGCCTGTAAAGATGAAGAGAGGGAAAAAATGGATCATAAAGGGTTAAGCATCTCAGGTGTGCTCTATCAGATTGGAGTGCAGAGAATATGGTAGCCATCTTGTGCTTATAGATATTGGAAGCTTGGTGTGGATGAGCATTATGATTTGTGAGAAGGAAACTTAAACATTGCACCACTATCTTCACATATGGAGTAAAGATCAAGTACTAGTTAAATCTCTTTTGAAATATACTGTTGGAATTATTCATATCACACCTGGAGTAAGAGTGTATGAATACCTAATATCAATCTTTATTATTTAAGTCTGTGGAGAAGAATAATTTATTTCTAATTTTGTAAACAGTATTTAAGATTACTGATTTGTGTATAGGAATATTTTATCAAAATGTGAATTTTTTCTAATTGGTTTTAATTTTCCAGCTGTAAATATGTATCATCATTTCTGTGATTTCCTGAATTTGTATGCAACACTCCATTTAAATGATACTTTTACTACTGATGTCTACATACTTATTTGGGATACTGTAAGTATTGTGCATCATTTCTCAAAAGATATTATTTTAGTTGATGTTCAAAAAAAATTTTTCTGAGGTCTGAAAATGCATTTTCTGCATTATTGCTGGTAAATGAAATATACCAGTAAAATTTTGCCTAATGAAAACACAGTTAAACAAAATTGAAATACACATTCAACTTAGCACATTGATTCTGATTCCATGATAGAATGCATTGCCATTTCTTTTATATTTTTCTGAAGTCACTTCAGTATCATTATTAACTGTTAATTTAATATACTGAGTTTCTAACAATGAACTCTGCCTGGTAGCTGAATTAATTTTCAAGTGATTTCAGGAGTAAAAAAAACTTATTTTGTGACCTTGTCCTGAAGTAGCTAGTGAAGAGAAGTATGTCGATGTTACATACCAAAAGGAATAGTATTCTGAATAATAATGAAACAAAATATTTAGCCAAATTTGTAAGTACATTAATTTTGAAATGTTTACAGTAAAAGGGGTTTTTTCTTTCATTTCAATCTTATACTAAGATATGAATGCAAAAGAACAATGTGCTATATTTCAAAACAAAGGCCATATAATCCAAATAAAAATATTACAACAGATTTACCAAAAACAGGACTGCAATGCTTTTGTATAGTTTTTATTTATATGGAGATCCTCCAAGCAAGGTATGTGAATGTACAAGATCACTTGACAGTCTGCATTCACAGACACTAGGCTATTTATACTGTTTCAATTCATGCAACACATTTTCTACTTGGTTGTTGTAGTCTGGGGATGAAATATAGTCAGGGCAAAATACAGGCAATTCCTGCTATAGCAAATTAATTGATTCCAGGAATACCATTTTAACACTTCCAGTGTCCACATCGTCTGTGTACGTTTGGAGAATCTGAATCGAGATAACAAGGATGTGTGTATGTTTTTAGTATAACAAAAAAAATAGATTTTTTTAAAATAAAAATTGCCATTGTAATTTTTTTATAATATATCTTATAAAAATATATAATTCTGGCTTCAAAAATAATATTTTGTTTTTTTATTTGATGCGTATTTTATTAAACTACAATATAAATTTGATAAAGCTATCTGAATGTCATTTTTTGGAGCATTAAATGGTATTGCCAATTTGTTTGTTAATGTTAATGCCATTTCTTAGAAGCATTAAACGGTATTGCTGATTTGCTTGTTAACTTTCTGAATGCCATTTCTTAGAAGCATTAAATCTTCTTAGAAATTAAATCGTCTTAGAAGCAACGTAATTGCCAATTTGCTTGTTAACATTCCTATTTGCTGAAACAACCTTCTGATTTAAGCTCACAAGTTTGATTTGAAATATTATCAACAAATTTTCCTTAAATTTTCGAAAATCTCCTAAAAATTAACAAAAAAAACCCTACTATTTTTAAAAACAATAGATTTTGGAAGTAATTACAAAGTATGTACCGCCAATTTTTTTTTTTTTTTCGTTTCACACTCTTTTTCTGTCATAAACCTATTTTAGTATCCCAAGTTATTTTTAAAATTTTTCTCAGCAGTCTATGCATCTTTCCCACTCTTAAAATTGAAACTGGAAGTAAGCACATCATTCTTAGAAATTCTGGTTGCAGCTGCATTTAATTAGTTATGCTTCACTGAGGCAACCAAGATGCAGATGGCTGATACATGCTCTCTCCATCCTGTGTGCTATAAGCGTTTTTATAGTTTTGGTCTAGCTTATTGGATACCTTTTGTAAAGTTAATATCTACTTTTTTATATTTAAATGGGGCAGGGGTGGCTCAATCGGTAGCGTGCCAGGCTTGTAATCTGCAGTTCCCAGGTTCGGGTCCCAGCTGGGTTAGCATTGAGCTTTATCTCCACAAAATTTCCCGCCTTGCCCACGGTCAGTAGGGGACACCGATGGTCTTGGAAAGGCCGCTGTCTGTTGGATGGGATGTAAAGCTGTGGCCCCATGTGCGGGAGAGCCATACCTGTGCACATTAAAGAACACACTGGATGGCTTTGACAGGAGGCTACCATCTGTCTCCCAACAACTGTTCCAGTGGGTCTCCTCCCCCAACCTTCTCTGAGTCTTTGGGGTCCATGTGACCTGGCCATTTAGCCCATGGTGTGCAAAAAAAGTGCCACTCAGAGGTAAAACAATCCAACCCTTAGTTTTCATTTAAGTAGATTTATTTTCGGAAATTAGTGATCTTTTGGCCAACGATAAGTATTGATTTTTTCATAGTTATGCTACATTGTATGGCCAGCCTACAACTTGTTGCTGTGGATATTTTAACATCGCATTAGGCTATATGTTAATTTTTATTTTATTATTTATTACTTTTCCAGTAAAACTTTGATCTGGTTGATGCATTTTCTGAAAATGAATGAGGTCTTGGATATGGAAGCAAATTTATTTCTGTAGATTTATTTCTATTAGTTAGTGATCTTTTGATTGACTGATTTATTTATCTTTCTGAGTTATGCTACATCGGATGACTGGCTTAAAAGTGGTTGTGGATATTTTATTTAACATCCTATTGGGTTATATGTAATTTTTCTTTTATTTTTTCTTATTTTTTGTAAAAAAACTGAACTTGTATCATTTTCTGAAAATGAATGTCTTGGATACAGACATGAATGTCTTGGATACAGAAGCAAAATAGACTTGCTACGGAAATTAGTCATCATGTGGGAGGGCAATTTCGAGAAGGTGTCCCCTCCACTAAACTCACAGGGAAAATTTCACCTCCACCCCATCTAGAAAAATAATTCTTTTAAATTACAAGTTTTTATGCTTATATTGAATTATTTTAAAGGCAATACCCCCCATCTAGAAAAATAATTCTTTTAAATTATAAGTTTTTATGCAGGATTAAGTTTTTATAAGGATAGTTATTTAAAAATATTTCTTTTTGATCATAAGCACTTTAATATTATGAAAAAAATTTGCTGCCTAAAAGGTAAAAAAGAGTTGTAATAAATTAACTGCATTTTGAAAATGACATTTATTAACTTTAAACCTTAACTTTAAGGCCTTAACTTTAATAATATCACAATTATTTAGTATATTTAAATGTTGTTATATTCAGCGAACTTTGTGCATAAATTGAGTCAATAAATTTTATGTGTGCATGAAAAATATTCAAGTAAATCATTTTAATCTTTTAATGATCCAAACTGTATTTTGTAGATCAGGAAAGCTGAAAAAATAATTGTGTAAGTGTAGGTAGTTTCAGCCAGTTACAGTAAGAAAGCTTATTGAAATATGCTCAAATTTCTCTTTTGGAATATTTTTCTTCCCTCAGATATCCTATCATAGTAATTTTGCTCCAACTTGGCAAGCATTTACAAAGAATGCATTACTTAATCTTGGACAGTTCAAAGGAAAAAAGGTAATTTTTTTGCTCTTCTGTAGTTTTTTTTTTCTTTCATGTGTATATTTACAAATAAAACTTTGTTTAAAAATGCTTGTGAATGTAAAAATATGCTATGTTAAAGTAAAATTTACAACTACACTAACAAAATTCTTGCTTAATGTTATAACTTCAAAAATGGCTCACCATTTCATGTATGGCTGATATGTACAGGGTGTCTGAGAAAGAATGGATACATTTCAAACATGTTTCATGAGGAAATAAAGTCTGCTGTAAAATGCATCACGCTTTAAATGTATGCCAATGCTTTATGGGCATTTGAATATCAGATTCACATCGTAAGAGTGACAAATGGTGCTCAGGTTAAACACTATGCTATAAACATTTTCATTTGCTTGTTCATATAATGAAAACTATGTATCCATTCTTTCTCGGAAAACCTGTATATATATATAAATGTGTGTGTGTGTATATATATATAAAATCTATACTCATAAATTTTGTATTAAGAGACCTCGAGACGTAATTTGCCAAATGAACTATGGTGGAGAGCTATTGGCCGGCTTGAAGCAGGCCAAAGTCAGTCAGACAAACGATGACTGAATGTGAGTTCTTCTGTGGTCATAGGCTGTGGAATCAATTTCTTAGCATGGATTCTGTGTCTCAGAGGTTTAGCTGAGGAAGGGCTAGAGTTACGACTGCTGTACAAGGCCAATATCTGCAATTAACAGCACAAAGGAGCAGAATGTCTACTCCCTATGGCTATGTCCATACTTCTGCATTTTACATGTGCTATAGACGCATGCATCTAGCTCATGTGACGCATGCACAAAGGCATGTCTCAAATCAGTTGAATGGTGCTGTTTTCAGTGATGCATGCAGTAGTGCACATGCTTCCACCAAAAGTGGATTTTTGTTCAGCATTCCATGCAACTTCATAGTTTGTCTGGAAGGTTTCATTCTGTTTTGGTAATTGAACTTGTGTTTTTTGTTCACCATATCATCAGAACATTTATTAAAGATTATAGGTTAAATAATTCATCAGAGATATAAATTATTGAAATAATGTAAATAAATAATTCATCAAATTATAGGTTTAAATATTCATCAGAGAGATGAATGAATCACCGGTAGCCAAATATCTAAGTGTGATCGCTAATTTCACTTCATCTGGTATTGCTTCTCTGAAATGAGTATTTTTTTTTTCGATCTTCGGCTCCGCCATTCCCAAAAGCATGTAGAAATTTGTTCTAGACATTCGCGTAAAGTTCTTAGAAAGAACATTTTCACTTAATTCCAATTCCCTCGTTATTCCAAAATTTTGCGTTTTAAAATAATCTTTCATCCGTATTGATCGCCAGTAATTTTCATGTCTTTTTCTCACTTTTTTCAGCACCAAAATTGCAGCACTTATACCCGCTAACATAGCAGCATCAGTTACGTCCATTGCAACTTTATGTCTGCACTGGTGAAAAATTGAAAACTATTTGACGCACAGGTGTAGACAGTTGAAGGCATGCATCCAATGCATTCCATCTAAGGCATGCGCTAGAGTACTTGGTGTTAAAAAACGGAATTGAAAGTTGAAAGTGAAGTTAAAGATGAAAGCACACAAGTGTGGACATAGCCTATCAGCTACAATCCTCTCTCACAAATGGAATTAAAAGTTGAAAGTGAAGATGAAAGCGCACAAGTGTGGACATAGCCTATCAGCTACGATCCTTTCTTGCAATAGCCACAGGGAGGGTTGTATCAGCTTCTACTGTGTGTAGGCTTCACGAGGGAGGTCTGTATGCTAGAAGGCCAGTAATTTGTATACTCCTCATGTCACATCACAGGAGAGAGCAGTTGAATTGGACACACATGCATGATAACTGGACAGAAGAGCAATGGAGGTCTACTCTTCACAGATGAGTCCAGATATTTCTTGCAGAGTGATTCCGAACATTATTTGATATGGAGAGAACGAGGTACCCGCTATCATCCCAGTAACATCCGTCAAAGAAACAGTTATGGTGGAGGTAGCTTGTGTGTTTGGGGTGCATTTCCTTAGGTGGATGCAAAGACCTCTATGTGTTGGCTAGTGGGAACTTCAATGTTGAAAGGTATAGAGATGACATCCTGACCCTTATGTGCATCCTTATGCTGGTGCAATAGGTGAAACATTCTTACAAGATGATAATGCTCATCCACACAGACCTCAACTAGTGGAACAATACCTTCAAGAGGAGACCATTATGTACCATGAAGTGGCCAGCTTGATCTCCCAACCTAAATCTGATTGAGCATGTGTGGGATGCTCTAGGGAGACTTGTTGCAGTCCTCAAATCACCACCTGAAACAAGGGGAGCTTATTACTGCTTTAAAGGAACAATAGTCGTTATTCCCTACTGAGCTGATTCACAACATCATAAACAGCATGGAACATTGCTGTCGTGCCTGCATTGCTGTAAGGGGGGACCACACTCCTTATTAAATAACTTTGCCCATTGCATTATGACACCTCATTTTTGGACAAATTCCTGTATTATTTTTTGACAAAAAATGTTTCTAGTGTAAAATATTTTATTCTATTCTGAAACTAGCATTGTAATTCGTGTTTCAATCGTCATCAAATTTCATTAAAATAATTCATGTAGTTTTTTGTTTATCATAATTTCTCTTGAGTTTTCCTTAATATATGGAAACCAGTGTATATTAGTTTTATGGTTCTTGTTTTCCACATGTTCTGTACAGCCATGGTTGGTTCTTTAACTTTTACATATGTCGTTTCTTATATTTTTAATAAAATATAAGAATATACAGTGTTATAGAATTTTATTGACTTTATGATATATATACAATGGGATTTCATTATATTATTGTTTGTTATTTTTACATATGGATGATTTATGCTTTTGTTTTCTTTTTTACATATCATTCATGACGTTGCTTTACTTTTGCTTTTCTTTGTGTGTAGAATTTCAATTTGGTTGTGGGTTCAATATCCTTTAGCGTTTTTATTTAACCTAGTTTGGTGCAATACTGGGTTACCTGCAGCGGGGATGGCTTATTCAGTAGCGTGCCAGGCTCGTAATCTTCAGTTCCCAGGTTTGGGTCCCAGCTGGGTCAGTGTCGTTATTTGTCTCCACAAAACTCCCCACCCTGCCCATGGTCAGTAGGGGACACTGATGGGCTTGGAAAGGCTGTCGTCCATCGGATGGGATGTTATACCATAGCCCTTGTGTACGGGAGAGTCATACCCTGTACACGTTAAAGAACACGCTGGATGGCCTTGATGGGAGGCTACCATCTTTCTCCCAACAGCTGTTCCAGTGGGTCCCCTCCCCCAACCTTCTCTGAGCCTTCAGGGTCCTTGTGACCTGACCATTTAGCGCATTGTGTGCAAAAGAGTGCCTCTCAGAAGTAAAACAACCAACCCAACTAGGTTACCTTCATTGCTCTTGTACCATAAAACCCCAAACAACCAAAATGAACTGTTGTCATTTTTTTTTTCATTAAGTGCTTTTACAGTGTTGTCAATAATTTACTGATGGAACTTTTTTTTTCTGATTGAAGGAAGTTGCATCATCCAGAAGTATTAGTAAAATGCAAAGCAAAAATAAAGTCTTTTTCATTTTATAGCAAGTTTTTATTTTACTATTTCTTGAGTATTGTTATTGTTCATTAGATATATATATAGTGTGATTAAGATAGTGGTTTAAACATATCTAAATCAAAACTAAAGTAGTAATATGTTTGGAATTTCCCATGTTAAATGTTTTTCTTTTTAATGCCCTATAACCTTGCTCTATAAAATGGCAAATAACCAGCCATGTTGAATGACACCTAAATTATGGATAACAACTTAGGAAGGTTCTTTTTCAAAAGAAGCCTAATATAGCAATGTTAAAAATCAGATGCATATATATCATACCTAAAATACCATATGCAACCAATTTTTTTTGATTAAATGAAAGTAAGATTTAAGTAATTGTCGAAATTTTATTAAATATTTACAGTTGTTCTGAAAGTAAAACACTATAAATAGAGCTTTTTATTGTAGAGGAGACAATGGCAACATAGGCAACATTGAACTATTACATGGTACAGTGTCAGCAGTTGTTCTTATCATCAGTTGTGAACAGATATTAATAAAGTGCTAACATGCAGAATTTCCCTTAAATGAGCACAAATGGAATCAACTCTAGAACAATGATGTGATCAAGTTTCATGTTCATGTGAGAAAAACTGCTACAGAAACTTTCTGTGTGATAAAATTAATCTATGGTGAGGAAAGAATGAAATATGCTAGTATTTTACTTTGCTGTGAAGCTTTTTTTTTTAAAGTAGGGAATCTGTTGTGGATGAACAATAAAAATGACCAGAGATGTTTTTTACCGTTTTCACATGTTTGTTGCCGTTTACAATTTCCTGCAAGGAAAAGACATTAAAATTGTATAAAATACAAAATACAGCCCAGACTTAACACCTTATGACTTTTAGCTCTTTGCCACTACTCAATAAAAATATCATGGCAGACAAAGGTCATAGAGGTCAAATTAAAGACTGGAGTGGCCCTATCCTTATAAGCAAACTAAATGGTCCTTAGGGTGCCAAGTGGAACCAAATTAATGTGGGGGAAACTAAATTTAGAAAATTTTAGATGGGAAAATACAAATAAAATAATTAAAGTCAAAACTTAAAGCAAGAAAAGTCATGTTTTAAGAGCATGAAGAATTTTTTTATTTGAAGTATTTCATTGAAGAGTTTCCTTATTTCTTTCTATATTGGACGTGATAATGGAAGTATTAAAGCAGGATAGTGTAATGGACAATTTTGTATTTGTAACAATTAAATTTTAATTCATATTTTTAATGTATTTTCATTTGAAACCAGATTGAAATATCCATCTGTAGTGTACAAATCTATTCCAAAAATTTTGTTCTTTATTTTATCTGATCTCACAAACATTGGTTGGATGGACAAACTGATAATTAAGCCTCAGTTTAAGAAAACTGCTTGAAAATATTAATAAGTAAAAAGGAACAAAATATTTCTCAGGTTACCAAAATCTGCATTCTAAATCTACCTGATTGTTTGGGAGTGGGGGTGCTCATTGCATTGTTTGCCTGGGTGCCAGTTGCTAGCAACCAATGTAGGACCACCCTTGATTAAAGGTGTCAAAGAATAGTTTGGTCCATGTATTCTAATCATGGATCATTCAAAGGGACAAATGCATTTCATTTAAAGGTGGATACTTTGAAAAGGAATGTTCATCTGGATGATTAAATACAGAACACTGCTGTTACTTTTTGAAAAGTTCTGATATATTATAATTATAGTATTTTTTTTTAGTTTCTAATATTAAAATGAAAAAAAAAACAGTCAAATTTACCTTAGGAAACAAAAAAAAATGTTACCTTTTATTTCCTTTGAATTTCAGTTATTGCGCAGAATTAAATGCTCTTTTGTTTGATATAAATTATGATCTACTTTTGTTTACTATTTACTTCAGTATGAGGCTTTAAAGTTTATTTTTTTCCTGCCTGATGATATTTTAACCCTTTGCACTCAAGAAGCAACCCTCAGTCCCACTTGGTTTGATGCAGCAACTCGAATGATGACTGAGAGGCAACAATAACTGATTTATAGAGATCCTTTGCATACGAGAGGCGACTCTCAGTCACCACTTGGTTTAATGCAGCAACTCGAATGGTGACTGAGAGGTGACAATAACTATTTTATAAACAGATATCTTTCCTCTTTACATTTTAGATGTGTAAATCTATTGCCTATGTGCACTTCATAGCATTGTGTTTAATTAAAATTATTTTAAATTAGTCTCTTTTTAGTGGTTATAAAAATGGAGCCAAATGATAAAATTAGTAGCAGTGAAGATGAGTTTGATTTTATGTTGTTTATGTATGATTTATTTTAATGTTAGTTGTAAAAAATTTCAACAACTTTTTAGCAAAAAAATTATTTTACATACATTTTGTATGGAAAGTGTGTTATATTAATGAAACATAAAGTAAAGATTTTGGTCAAATTTCCTAAATTGTTATATGCTATATATTTTCTTATAATAGTATTTTAGAAGCCAGTGTAGTTAGCTTAAAAACAGAAATTAAACAACAGAAATGTCTTATAACTTGTTATCAATAAATATTGAATATTTTAGGTGTGCTTCACTGATGCTGTATTTCCCCTTTTACCAAGAATGATTTTTGGCATGTATTACAACATGCCTTTGGTAAGTTCTATAATTCTTCAGCATAAGTTATGAAGGGTTTTTTTTTTTTGCTAATAATATTAAATTTTATAAAGTATTGCTGGCATATGGGGCAAAGCAGTTATTATTCTCATTAGGCAAAAGCATTTTAGGTCCATTGGTGATTAAGATGTTTGATTGCATTTAAACAAATTAATTTTTAGATCTTGTTGAGTTATATATATAGGCTGACCAATACTAAGAGTTTAATTTTTTTTTCTGTATACTAATTAATTGTTTTAAATCTAAGGATTTTTTTCTGCTGCATAATAAGCTAAATGATCAAGTCATAAAGACTCCAAATCACGGAGCACAGTTGCAGAATGAGGCCTACTGGGCAGTTGTTAAGAGGTCTTTGTAAGCATCCCATCAAATCTCAACAATGTTTTTTAATGTACAACAGAGTATGGCTCTCCTGTACAAGGGTCCATGGCTTAATGTTATATCTAAGTCAGCAGCATACTAGTCAGGTCAGGCTTGTAATCTGATGTTTTGAGGTTCAAATTCCTATTGTGATTATGTTTTTTTTTAAATATTAGTGTGTTACTTTCTACTAATTTAATGCTCTACTCTTTAATGCTAACTCCTACTCATTAATATAGGGGACATCAATGGGCTTGTTAAGGTAGCCATTCATCATATGTGATTTTAAGCTGCAGCCCTTTATGCCCAAGAGCCATACCCTGTGTATGTTAAAGAATACACTAAATTACCTTGACAGGAAGCTTCATCTGTCTTCCAACAACTGCGCAGTATGTTCCCTCCCAGCTCAATTCTTAGGGTCCTTATGACTTGGGGCAGGGGAAGCTTAATCAGTAGTACATCAGGCTCATAATCTGCAATTATTAGGTTTGAGTCCCACCTGGAGTAGTGTTGAGATATATGTCCACAAAACTCCCAGCCCATGGTCAGTGTAGGGGACACCAATGGGCTTGGAAATGCTGCCATCCAGTGGATATGACATTAAGCTGTGTGGCTTCTCTGTAGGAAGAGCCATACCTTGTGTGCTTTAAAGAGTATGCTGGATGGCCTTGACAAACTTAATCTTAACTAACTTGTCTGGTATACCATATGATCTCACAATCAACCACAAATTATGATGATCAACAGAGTCGAAAGCCTTATTGAAATTAACAAAGCTAGCAACCAAAGGTTTCTGAAATTCTAAACATTTCTCAAGAATCTGCCTAAGTGAAAATATCTGATCCACACATCCCCTACCACTTCTGAATCCACATTGCTCATGACGCAATTGCCTGTCAACCAGATTCTTAATTTTATTAAGCACAATCATGCAAAGAACTTTACCTGGAGCAGAAAGTAGTCTGATACCGCTATAGTTATCACAAGAACTGTAATCACCTTGTTTGAAAACAGGAATAATAATAGCTTTGGTAAAATCCTTAGGAACCATGCCTTTATCATAAAAGATATTCAAAATTTCAGTCATCCAAGTGGTAACCGAAACGTTTCCAGCTCTAAGCATTTCTGTAGTAATTTCATCTACTCCTGGGGATTTATGAAGTTTAAGTTTAAAAATAGCAAAAATAACTTCAGATTGTGTTATAGGGCCAACATTAAAGCCACCAATGTATCTATCATCATTACAAACAATGGGAGTAGAACTAACCACATTGTTTAGAACATCACTGAAATGCTCAGCCCACCTAGCCATGACAGAATCCTCACTTTCTATAATTTTACCTTGTTTATCCTTCAATCCCTGTATACCTGTCCGTTTTCTACCACACAAAACATTAACTCTCTGGTACAACTCTCTGCTGTTGTGCTGTCTAACTGCTTCCTTGGTTTTCTCAACCAAGCCATCAAACCAAAGATTCTTATCAGCAGCTAACTGATCCTTTACATGTTTATTAAGCTCTCTGTAATGCTTTCTATTAGGACTAGTAGGGTATTGATTAAGGACATTCCTGCAGTTCTTTCTTTCTGAAATAAGCTCAAGTGCCTTATCGCTTAAATAATTCTGCCTCCTCTGCTCCATTTTTCCTAAAAGAGTACTGTTAGTTTAAAAAAAGCTGTTTAAAATTGCCCCATTCTTCCTCAACTTCAGTAGTAAGCAAACCATGACTGTCATAATGACTAAGTAACCTATCATGGTAAGTTTTAGCTATAACTGTTTTTTTTTTCAGAGCTTCAGAATTAAAGGTAAATTTTTTAATTTTAGCACAACACTTTTTAAGTTTAAGTTGCAAGATACTTTTAACAAGGTAATGGTCAGATCCAATTTCAGTTCCCCTATATGACCTGGTATTCCTAACAGAACTAGTCCATTTGCTGTTAATTAATATATAATCTATCATATTTTTATGCAGCCCATCAGGTGAAACCCATGTATACTTATGTATATTGCAGTGTTTGTAATAAGTGTTAGTTATTCTGAAACTATTAAGTTTACTTACCTGTAAAAGACATTACCCATTGCCATTGCAGCTACCAATACCAAAAGGCCTATCACCCCTCCCAAAGGTCAGAGTCAGTACCAGTTTGGCATTTAAGTCACATCGAACAAGGGTAATATCTCCTTTCTTGACAGAATTCAAAATATCCTGAAGTTGCCCGTAAAACCTATCCTTCTCATCCTCATCAGCATCCTCAGTGGGGGCATAACAGCAGATAACATTCAACTCTTTAATGCTTGTCTGAAATTTTTCTGTAAAAAACCTTTCATTAATGTACTCATATCTTAGAAGAGCATCACTGACATGTCTGCTAAGAAGCAGACCCATGCCTTGGTGATGCTTTCCATCTTCCCTCCCTGAAAAGAGAAATTTAAAGTTATTTTTAAATATCTCACCTTTACCTGTCCATCTGGTATCTGTCCATCTTAATATCTACTAGGTTATAGCTCTGGAACTCCTGTGTGAGGACATCAGGAAAATAATCTCTATATGATGTCCTCACATTCCACATTCCTGCAGAGAGAAAATGATTAGTAGGATTTTTAAAGAAACTAGATTTACTGAAATAGGTAGGGCCAACAATCACAAACAGCCCCCTGATCGCAGGCATGGGGCAAAGATCTGTTCCTCCTCCGCTAAAGGCTGTAGTCACCGATGCTGGTAGGAACTTCAGGCACCACCTTTTCAAGTAGACTTTTTCAAGAGCCATATGGCCTGCCTGAGACATATTACTTCAGTTTAGGATTGATGATACCCAACCAGCTAAGTGAGGTTCAGGTACCTGCGATGGCCTCTGATCAGGATTATTCACCAGCTGATATAAGGTATCCCATGCTTCTGTTCACTTAGAGCTGGCAACCCAGAAGCAAACAGAAAACACAGCAGCAGATTCTCCCTCAACAGAGGCCCACCAGTGCAGCAAGTCCAGATCCATAAACAAGCTCAAATCTATAAACAAGTCCAGTCTAGTAGGTATAAATGGTCAGCACTAGGACCCTGTGAAGTTGACCACTCCTCAGCAGGGTTGAAAAAAAAAAGAAAAAGTGGCCATAGATGACCATATCAGTAGGCCATACTGAACTGGCAGCCCTCCTCTTCTGTTTCCTTCCAAAAGAGAATATCTCTTTTGAAAGGTACTAACAGCCTGCACCATAAGATGGCAGGGTTGGACATTAGGTGCTAGACCTGGCCAGTTCTGTGCATCATCACTGGGGATTGGTACACAGCTCTCCTTCCAGTTTATGCCTAGCTACCATTTACAGACCATTTATCACCAGTTTCTTGAAATCCAAACTATATTTAAATATACTACTGAATTAAATAACAACAATATTGTAAATTGCTTATTGTGTACCATTTTGTGACATTTTGTGAATGTATTTTATGGAGAGGGTAATAATCCTTGAGAAGGCAACTTTTATCTATGAATGGTTTGATGTAATGTCAAACCTTACTCAGCTAACCAACAAGATTCTTCCATGAACCTTGTTGGTTGGAACTGAAGCAGTGGGTTGGGTTGTTTTATCTGAGCGGCACTTTTTTGCACACCATGGGCTAAATGGCCAGGTCACAAGGACCCCGAAGGCTCAGAGAAGGTTGGGGGAGGGGACCCACTGGAACAGCTGTTGGGAGACAGATGGTAGCCTCCCGTCAAGGCCCTCCAGCGTGTTCTTTAACGTGCACAGGGTATGGCTCTCCCGCACACGGGGCCACGGCTTAACGTCCCATCCGACGGACGGCGGCCTTTCCAAGCCCATCGGTGTCCCCTACTGACCGTGGGCAGGGCGGGGAATTTTGCGGAGATAAATCTCAACACTGACCCAGTTGGGACTCGAACCTGGGAACTGCAGATTACGAGCCTGGCGCGCTACCGACTGAGCCACCCCCGCCCCACTGAAGCAGTGACTTCGGTCGTAGTAGGGCATGTCCTTGTATGAGAAGGCCAGTAAAAGCTAGGAGTAGCTTCTAGGATTCTTCTCTGTCCTATATGTCGCAAATCAAAAAAAAAAAATCAAAACCTTGCCTTCAGTGAACATGCCTTGACTGGCATAGTATTTAGGGTATTAGCTATTGTTCCAATATGGCAAACTTTGTGTGTTGTGTTAGCTCTAACTGAGGCAATGGTCAGTAGTGACTTCAATCTTAGTAGGGCATGTCCTTGTATGAAAATGCCTGTACAAACTGGAGTAGCTTTTAGGACTCTTCTTCTCTGTCTTATGGGGGTGGCGATGGCTCAGTCGGTAGCGTGCCAGGCTCATAATCTGTTAGTTCTGAGGTTTGAGCCCCAGCTGGATCAGCATTGAGATTTATCTCCACAAAATTCCCCGCCCTGCCCACGATCAGTAGGGGACACCGATTGGCTTGGAAAGGCCGCTGTTCATCGAATGGGATGTTAAGCTGTGGCCCCATGTGCAGGAGAGCCATACACTGTGCACGTTAAAGAACATACTGGATGGCCTTGATGGGAGACTACCATCTGTCTCCCAACAGCTGTTCCAGTGGGTCCCCTCCCCCAACTTTCTCTGAGCCTTCGGGGTCCTTGTGACCTGGCTTATTTAGCCCATGGTGTGCAAAAAGGTGCCGCTCAGAGGTAAAACAACCCAACTCTCTGTCTTATACGCTGCAAATCATCATCAAATCATGTCTGTCATCTCACACTGAAGATCATCCATACAGCAGCTGAAGATTTCACTAATCAAGTGTAAAAGTTTAAAATTAACATTTCTCCTTTAGAGTAAATTTTTTTCTGTGCTATAAAGTGCAGCTTCGATGGTTCTGTCAGCATCAAAAATTGGCTAAGTAGTTATGCTTGAATATGAAAAAATATGTAGCTGAGTTCAAATATTTGATAAGGAGGGTATATTTTCTTTTTCTTTTCAGCTCTCTTTCTGCTCTCTTTTTCTTTTTAATTACGTAGCTAATATGTTTTAAAGTTGTGTTGCATATACCATGGCAAGTAGTATGTGAAATTGCCAATGGCTTGTTAAAGGGTATTGGCAATTTCACATACTACTTGCAGTGTAAAGGTTTTATATCATAAATTTAGATTAATAATACATATTTATCTTGTGTTATTAGATATGGATGCTTAAGAATGATTAAAAGTGCAAATTTTCTTGATGTGATATTTCATGCTAAAATTTCATTTAAAAAAACACTTTTCAAGACAAAGGTTAACTTTTTTTTAATTTAAATATTTGGCAAATACTTTTTGCTTTATTTCGCAGAAGTGTAATCTTAATAAAATAATTATAATTTTGCCAAATACAGTATGTTGTATGTAACAATTTGATAATTTGAACTTTAAAATCATAAACCAAATGTAGAAATTGAAGTGATTAAATTAAAATGCAATGTAATGTTAAAAAAGGAAGTGGAAGAACTTCCTGTAATTTCTACAGCAGATGACATATCCAGTTTTAGAAGTTATCCTTTATGAAATTTTTACAAATCTCGGAAAATTTGCAGAGCGATATATCTACCATTTTCCAAGTACTTTGTCAACAACCTTTTTTTTTTTCCAACTTGTAATCAGACTTGCAAAGCTCTAGCCTATCTGCAGGTTATAGCCGAACAAATGACCATGCCATCCCAGGATTTGAACCCAGACTGCATCAGTTGCAATATTATTACAAACCAGTGTGATACCACTAAGCTACCGAGATGGATAATTCTCACTACAGCAAAATTACAGCGTGATTTTGACAAATTGGTTGGAGCGAAGCAAAGACAAAAGACTTGATAATGCTGGTAATAAACTCTTTTTTAACCTTTTGCCATACCAGCCCAAAATGGCTCAATCTGCAGGTAGGAGGTAGTGAGGAAAAAGGAATAGGATTGATTGGATGAATCCATTTGAAATTTCAGCCGTTTTGGGCTAGTTTGGTACTGAAAGGATTAAATAACTTTTTCAAATTTAATAGATGAACTTAATGTGAAATTGTAAAAATGTGCCTATATTAATTAATACGCTTGACTCAGGGGCACATTAAATTTTTGGTATGGAGAAAGTGGCACAGTATAAGGTTGAACACTACTGCTCTATGGTTATTATATTGAGAGGCTCCTTTTCATATTGGCAAGTAAGCTGCCTAAGGAGTAATTTATATTTTTAAGTATACAAATAAAAAGACCTTCTTGCTCAGAAAGTAATTAAAAATAATTTAAAATTCTCTGTCGTTGAGCAATAAAATTTTAGAGTTTATCCTTTAAACTATTTGCACGTTAAGAATTATCAGCATTCTTGTATTTTTTTTTTTCAAGCTGTTAAATGCATTCAAGTGTGATAATGTTTTTATATCTAGGTTCCAGGTTGCCAGAACAGTGGATTATTTCATGCATTTGCACAACATATCAAACATGGATTGAAAATCAAGGAAATTAATCCAGTGAGTAATAAAAAATGACCAACAAAAGCAATTTTTGTGTCTTTTTCTATTGTTTCCATACAAAGAATAACAGTATTAGCCACTCAATTATATGCTTGTTGGATATTAGCTGTATCGGAGAAATTCAGCATTATTCAAAGATGTGTAATATAATAGTTTAAGTAGTGCTGCTATTCAAATGGGTACATTGTGATGGTCCACCCATTCACTTTTACTTTTCCTTAACCAGTTTTGCTTTATTTACGTTATATTTATCATTTTGGGGATTATTATTTCATTTTTGGGCATCGTAATTCTCATTTCCGAGCAGTAGGAGTTGCGCATGCACAACTCTGACCTTTTGATTATCAGCCACTAATGTGCACTTGTAGGACATGACTCCTCTTGCATCATAGCTAACGTGATCGTCAGATTATTCAAATGTTTTCCCAGCATGCAACAGCCATGTACCATATCTTTATGTAGCATGTATACTAAGTGACGTTAGGTCACAGAGTCAGAGGTAGAATTGACAGTGTATTAAGAGTTAGTAGAGATGTAAGAGTCAGAAGTATTGTGAGTAGTATGTGTTGTGTAGATAGAAGGAGTTGTCAGTAGAGATTTAGATAGATATGAGTTGTTAGTATTCCAACTTTTGTATTCTTCCATTGAATTTGGCGAGTCTTTAAATTTTTTGGAAATAAACTTTGTTTTAGAAACTTTTGAATTTTTGCTATTTTTTTCTTGAGCAATGTAAATTGATTTTTGGTTAGATTTAAACTTTAATTAAACTTGGCAATTTTTTTTTTAATTCTTACTCAATAAGTAATGCTATATACATAATGAACCCTATTTCAACTTTATTTGGTAAGTTAAAATTGCCTGGTGCCTGAGACAAAGCTATCCGAAATTTTGAATAAATTTGGATCAGACAAAAGGCCCAACTTGAAAAGTTAATAATCTTTGGAGCATTACAATATGAGACCATTTTAAGAGAGAGATGAAAAAAATTGCTCTAAATTGGTGTATGGAAAATTTCTTTATGGAATTCCACAATATTCATACTCATATAGATTTAGTCAGAGATTTGATATACTAAAATTGCAATTTTATGTAGCTAATTTTTAGCTTTCTATCAAATTCTGATTTTTTTTAAAGGTTGCTGTGTGTAGGTTTGCTTTGGTGTCTTGTATGTTTTTTCAATAAACTAGACCAACTTTATCTATAACCATAGGGTTTGATCATTTTTTATTCAACAAAAATGTCACTAAGTTACTAATTTGCCTGAATTACATAGCTAATATGTTTTAAAGTTGTGTTACATATACCATGGCAAGTAGTATGTGAAATTGCCAATGCCTTGTTAAATGGTATTGACAATTTCACATACTACTTGCAGTGTAAAGGTTTTATATCATAAATTTAGATTAATAACACATATTTCTCTTGTATTATTAGATATGGATGCTGAAGAATGATTATAACTGCAAGTTTTGTTGATGTGATAGTTCATGCTAGTGTTTCTATATATATTTTCAAACTCTTCAAATAAATTATTTTTGGCATAAGCAGTTGCTTTAATATATATAAGTAATATGAATATGTTAGCATCTTTGGTGCAAAGATACTTAGGTTCAGATCACAGATATGACATTGAGATTTTCTGCTGCTGTCTCTCCATCCTCACAGATTTCTCTATGATGTATTATATGCTGACAGGCTTATATCAGATTTCAATGGGAAATGAAAGGACTCCTGATTGAGGTGTACAGCTATACAAAATAAATAACATACAAGGCTTGAGTTTTTTTTTTTTTTGTATAAATCTTTTTTGTGGAAAATTACTTAGTGAAATATTATTATTTATTTAATCTACTTCAGTAGGTTATTAGAACAAAAAGGGTTTTGATACAATGTAAACCAAATTTTGGCATAAGTTATTCTTACTACACTGCTAAATATTATTAAACAGAATAAATACATACATTTTAATTACTGATAATTGTGATCAATTTGTTATTAGTATTAATCAGCAAGAATATAATGAAAAGACTCAAGGAAAAGTTTGTTTGATGTACCTATGACATAGGGCAGTAGCTTGTAGCTATGAGCTATTCGATGTAAGGGTTGATATTACTTTATTAATTTTAATGTTCAGTCATTACAAGTTCAGAATTATTAAAATTTAAAAATAAATATATATTACTGCACTGAATATCTCATAGCTACAAGCTATGCAATATCTTGGGCATTAGATAGTTTGACTTTGCAAGTAATGATGAGGTTAAGTAAAGGAGTTGGCAACCACCTCTGAGCAATATATTGTGTAGGGGAGAGCTACATTGTTTGGCTATGTTGTCTGCATGTATAACTACAGATTATAAATAATGAAATATCCAATCAAGTAACAAATCAGCACTTTAGCGTCGATTTAAATTTTAGAGGAAAAATTGTCTTGAGCCAGGTGGGATACGAACCCACAACCTCCTGATAACTTGTCAGGTGCTCTGGACCACTGAGCTACCTTCTGCCAATCAAGATTTCCTTTAATTAGCGCTATCAACATTCCTTTTATGTTTCATATAGGCGCTAGTCAGGCACTTTTAGCCACAAGCGGCATTTATATTTGCCAACAGATGAAAGCATGTATTACAAGTATGCAGATAATAAATAAATATTTATAATCTGCATAATAAATATTTATTATCTGCATACTTGTAATACATGCTTCCATCTCTTGGCAAATATAAATGTCGCTTGTGGCTAAAAGTGCCTGACTAGCACCTATATGAAACATAAAAGGAATGTTGATAGCGCTAATTAGAGGAGATCTTGATCGGCGGCTGGTAGCTCAGTGGTCCAGAGCACCTGACATGTTATCAGTAGGTTGTGGGTTCATATCCCACCCGGCTCAAGACAATTGTTCCTCTAAAATTTAAATCGACACTTAAGTGCTGATTTGTTACTTAACTACAGATTACTAAATAGGGTTATGAACAGTGTATCTTAAATGCTGTAGAAAAAGGAGAGATCTAGAATGTGGTGGGCAGACAGTGTCAAACATGACTTGTTTAGAATTGTCCTTCATTGAACAAATACTATAGTTGTAGTTCAGGACAGACATATTTGAAGGACTAAATTGCACAGTCCTTTTGGACCTTCATAGCCCATGGCTGCTTGAGGACTATGTAATCTCTCTATGTATGTAATATGTGTGTGCATATGTATGTAAGTATATATGTAGATATGTAGTTGAAATATCCTCTGGACATTGTTTAAGTTCTTGACATGCATCTGCAGAACAAAAACCATTGCAATGACCCCAATGAAACTTTTTCTGTCCCTCAAAGTACTCCCCTACAGTATATATGCAAAGCTGCAGATGTCTACTCCAATTCTGGAACATTTGGTAGTACTCCAGTTGCGGAATACTCCACAACTCTGAATGAACACATTTTGCAAGGCTTGCACCCTTGAAAAAAGCTTCCCAGCAAGTTTCTTTTTAATTTTTGGGAACAACCAATAATCGCATGGTCTAAGATCAGGTGAATATGCAGGAGGGAGTAGCTGTTTGATTTTTTTCCTGCTCCAGATAGGTGTAACTTGCTGGTTTGGTGAGCACTGGCTTTGTCATGAAGAAGGATATGCCTGTTGTTGGATGCTGCTCCTTCATCTCCTTAACCATTTTGGGTAAAACAATGTTGGTGTAATATTGGCCATTTATAGTCATTTTTTCAGGTAAAGTGTCCATAGTTACCACTCCTTGGGATTTGAAAAAAAATTGTGAACGTCATCTTCCTTGAGCAAAAGTCTTGTCAGAGGATTTGGGGATGTGGTTCATCTTCTTCAACCCAAACATAGATGTAATCTTTCTAGGAGTTCTATAACCATATTTATAGTAATAAAACCATATCTCATTACCTGTGACAATGTCTGTTAATTGTTTGGGGCTACTAGATTCAAACATTGCCAGCATCTCCTTGCACTAATCGACTCTATCCCTTTCTTGCTGTTCTGTCAGTTTGTGGGTACCCATTTGGCACAGATCTTTCAGAACTTTAAATATTGATGAATAAGTATTTCTACACTGCGAATCGACATATTGACATCTTAACTTATTACCTGAATGGTAGGTAGGTGGTGGTGGTTGAATGGTGGGTTTTCCTTAATGAATTCACAAATAGCGATGATTCTCTTGTTCATGATGGGGTGGGGGTGGCTCAGTTGGTAGGTCGGTAGTCGAGTAGGCTCGTAATCTCAATTGCTTATCAGTAGTCGAGTTGGCTCGTAATCTCAGTCAGTAGTTGAGTAGGCTCGTAATCTGTAGTTCCCAGGTTCGAGTCCCAGCTGGGTCAGCATTGAGATTTGTCTCCGCAAAATTCCCCGCCCTGCCCATGGTCAGTAGGGGACACCGATGGGCTTGGAAAGGCTGCCGTCCGTCGGATGGGGCGTTAAGCTGTAGCCCCATGTGCGGGAGAGCTATACCCTGTGCACGTTAAAGAACACGCTGGATGGCCTTGACGGGAGGCTACCATCTGTCTCCCAACAGCTGTTCCAGTGGGTCCCCTCCCCCAACCTTCTCTGAGCCTTCAGGGTCCATGTGACCTGACCATTTAGCCCATGGTGTGCAAAAAAGTGCCGCTCAGAGGTAAAACAACCCAACCCAGGGGGTAGGAAAGTGCGATTTTTTAGTTTGGATAGGTATTGATGGCATATTAAGATTTGCAGTTTCTGAATCTCTCAAAAGCTTTAACTTGTACCCTCTAGCAGTGTAAAAAAATCAAAAATTTCAAAATTTAAAACGAACATTGCAAATGATGTGTTTATGCTAGAAACTTGAAATGTTGGTGGCAGAATGTTAAAGGTCATGAAGTTCCATTGGCAACAATGAGTTTAATCCCCTTATGTCCAGGATGGGTGGGAAACAATTGATTTGTTTTAAGAGATAATTGGAAGGTTATTTTTTAGTTGGATTGGTACTAATGAATATAATTCTTCTTTTTCAAATGCTTAGGCAGTTTTAAATTTATATCATTAGAGATCACTAAATATGGAAATGGCAAAATTTTTAATGAATGTTGCAAGTTATTTGTTTATTGCAGAAATTTGAAATTTCAGTGGTAGAGTATCAAGAGATATTCCACTGACATCAATAATCTACCCATTTTTCTCAGAGGGGTGTGTGAAAAACAACCTTTTCAAATTTAGAAAATAAAAGACAAATGCTTTTTTTTATGTTTCATAATTACTAATAAAATACTACTATTTGCATTTTCCATCATCCATTGGCTCAAAACTTTTAAGTAATGAAAAGTAGGTAAACAAAAAACTTCATTCTCCTTGAAAACGAGATTGGCATATGCACCAGAAGTGATATGTGTTCTTCTAGTTTTTCTGTAATATTAAAATTTTATTATGAGTTGGGCTTATAATGGTTTAGTGCAGATTGTACAGTTATTTGAACATTTAAGCTATATAGTTGTAGTTATTGTTTTGTTTCAAGAATTCCGTAAACATGTTAATAATAAAACATTTCAAAATCATATTTTCTGTTAACAGAATAATAAAATAAGAGTGACTTTAATATCAAGGAGTACTCAATACCGAAAAATACTTAATGAAGATGAGGTAACGTAGTTATAATCATTGCATGATTTGCAAAAAAATATATACTTTTTATATACATAGCATTTGTTTTCCTGTTTTAATATTACTTTATACACTGAAGTGCCATTGAATTAGGGATAGGAGACGTTTCCAAATTCAGTACCACAAGTCCCGCATTTGCACGCATGCGTGGCTGAAACTCTGGTCATGTATAGCTGTCAGCTTTGGCTTCCCCAAGCATTCGTCATGTGAAGCATAATGGGAAAGGCACAGGATTTAGATGCATTTGACAGAGGGCAGATCATATGTGTCCAACGAATGGGACACTCGATCTCCAAAATTGTCAATTAACTTGGATTTTCTCATACAACAGTTTCAAGAGTGTTCCAGGAATATGAAAATTCCGGCAAAAAAAAAGCACCTGGACAAAACTGCAAAGGACAACAAGTCTTGAATGATCGTGGGCTTCGCCGTCTGTCCCGCATCATACAGACCAATAGGGGCCAGACATTAGCTGAAATCACCTCCCATCTGAATGTGGGTTCCAGCCGGGAAGTCAGTGCATCATCCGTGCAATGCTCACTTCATCGTCTCGGCTTCGGGAGCCACCAACCTACAAGAGTCCCACTTCTAACGACACAATACCAGGCTGAACACCTTGCCTGGGCTAAAGAACATCGAAACTGTACCATCAAAAAATGGCAACGGATAGCCTGGAGTAATGAATCCCAATTTAAACTTCATCATGACGATGGAGATTGAGGGTATAGCACCAACCTCAGGAGCCATGGATCCTGCATGTCAGATCGGAAGAGTACAAGCTGGTGGTGGCTCAGTGATGGCCTGGGGTGTCTTCAGTTGGATGTCTATGGGGCCTTTGGTATATGTACCAACAACTCTGAATGCATTCCGGTATGTAGAATTCATGGCTGACCATTTACACCTATTTATGGCCATTGTGCATCCCAATGGAGATGGTGTCTACCACCAAGACAACTGTTCATCTCACAAGTACAGGTTGGCTACTCATGTTTGCAGGACCATTCTGCTGACTTTGAAATAATGAATTGGCCGCCTAGAAGCCCAGATTTAAATCCCATCGAAAATCTTTGGGATACCATCGAGCAGAGTGTTTGGGCCCATGTCCCATCAGCAATGACCTAGAGAGAATTGTGGACAGCTCTGGAGGATGCATGAGTCAGAATACCTGTAGAACATTTACGCAAGCTTGTGGAGTCTTGCCTCATCATGTGGCAGCCATTATCAGAGCCAGAGGGGGTTCAACACATTACTAGTGGCTATCACTAATTCAATGGCACTTCAGTGTATGTGTGTACTAGATAGATGCTTTATTGTATTTTAAAAATGTTAAAATTTTTATTTCATTTTAAAGAGTACAGTGAAACCTCAATCTATTGTTTCCACATGCATCATTTTCCTTTCTTTAGTGTTCTCTTCATAATGTTCTTACTAAAATGTCATATAAGCAATGTTAAATTTTCCTTCATTCATTGTTTCTTGAAGTATTTTCTCACATCATTCATTCAGAATTCTTGATCCCATTGCAAAAGCTTCCTGAATAGATATTTTTTCAGAAATATCAGAGGGTTAGGATGTGAAACGGAAACAGGACAATAGCTAATCATGTCTGATATTTTGTACTCTTGTCAAGCTACCATTGTATGGCAATTTCCATGAGCTTGAAGTATGCTAATAGAACATTCCCTATCTTCTGGCTCATAATCTGCAGTTCCCAGCTGGGTCAGCATTGAGATTTATCTCCACAAAACTCCCCACCCTACCAACAGTCAGTAGAGGACACCGATGGGCTTTGAAAGGCCATCGTCCATCAGTTGGGACATTAAGCTGTGGCCCCATGTGTGGGAGAGCTCTGTGCATGTTAAAGAACCCACTGGATGGCATTAATGGGAGGCTACCATATGTCCCCCAACAGCTGTTCCAGTGGGTCTTCACCCCCAACCTTCTCTGAGACTTCGTGGTCCTTGTGACCTGACCATTTAGCTCATTGTGTGCACAAAAAGTGCCACTCAGAGTTAAAACCAACCAACCCTGTCTTCTGAATTTTGGCACTTGCACTCTGAGCATTTTGCAACAAATTTTCCAAATCTGTGCTATTTTTCACAGTAGCAAAATTTCAGTCTTCAGTGTTCCAACTGAAATCTTCTCCAATATTTGTCAGGGCTATACTACTTTCTAAAGATTTGAAATATTTATTTAATAAAAAAAAAATTGAAAAATCACTTCGTATTGAAATAACCATACTGCAAGGTAGCAGTTGACACTCATAGACTTTTTTCTGAAAAATAACATTTTGTTTAATCTGGAAAATTGAATTTGTTTTTGTTTATTTGTATGGAGATAGCCGTTCTTTAAAATTAAATTTTAATCGGTTAATTTTGTTTATTTCTCATGCTTTTGGTATGTTTTTGTGATTTTCAACATCAGGTTTTTTTTGTTGTTTTTTTCATAGTCCATTCAAAAATGATAGACTGAAGTTTCATTGTATTATTCATACATTGAAATCAGAAGAGAAAAACTATGAGTTTTTTTTTCACCAAAAGTTTAACCTGTAGAATGTTTATTTTATCCCATGCCTTAATTTTCTTTTTTACTAATTGAAAGCTATGGTTGGGTTGTTTTACCTCTGAGCAGCACATTTTTGCACACAATGAGCTAAATGACCAGGTCCAACGATCCTGAAGGTTCAGACAATTGAGGAGAGGGGACCCACTGAACAGCTGTTAGGAGACAGATGGTAGCCTCCTGTCAAGGCCATCCAATGTGTTCTTTAATATGCACAGGGTATGGCTCTCCTGAACATGAGACCATGGCTGAATATCCCATCCAATGGATGGCAGCCTTTCCAAGCCCATCAGTGTCCTCTTCTGACCGAGGGCAGGGTGGGGAGTTTAGTGGAAACAAATCTCAATGCTGGCCCAGCTGGGACTCGAACCTGAGAACTACAGGTTACGAGCCTGGTGCAAAGCTACAGTTGAAACATAGTGTAAAGTTAAAATGCTTAATGAATCTGCCTTCAATTATAATACTTTTACTAGCATTTAGTTAAGGCATACCATTAGATGTTAGGACTGCTAACAAATGGGCAATATAAGATCTATTGAGCTATTCTGATAGATAGGTTGAAATATACAACATCTGTTACAATTGTATCATGTCTAAAGAATACATTAGACAAAGTATTAAAACTTTATAATAGTCAAATGATTCTATTGATTGATTGAAATATTTTATCCATTCTCAGTTACTTTTTTTTTCTCATAAGAAGCTTATTTAAAATGCTATTGAGCTCTGAATCTGATTATGTGTTACTATAACATGGAATTCTTTTCATTTTTATATCTTACCTCTGTAACATAGTATTTTTAATTTATAATTACTGTAGGGAATTAACAGTTAAATAGGACAACCAATATTCTTATATCTAAACAATATGAAAAGTCAGATATTTAACTTTATTTCTTATTTTTTACATAAGTGTTTTTATTTTTGTTGTGTTTTAAAATATGTCTCTTTGAAATTGTATTTTGGGTGCATTTTATTTCACTTTCAGTTGATATCAGCTATGGAAACACAAACAGATTTCATTGTTCGGAAAGTAAATTTCAATCGCCAGATGCCATTTTTAGAACAGCTTGATGTAAGTATGTTATGGATTATAAACCTTAAATATACTTATAGATCCTATAAACCCTATTCTTTAGTACTCCAATGACTATAAAATTATTGCATTAACATGCTATAAAACATGATACATTATGCTGTATTAAGTTTTTTTCATCTTAAACTTAATACAGCATAATGTATCATGTTTTATAGCATGTTAATGCAATAATGTATTTTATAGCATGTTAATGCAATAATGTATTTTATAGCATGTTATTGCAATGCTGTATTCTGTTAATCAGGTTGCCAGATTATGTCAGAACCTGTGATATTAAGTGTCTTGCAGCAAGACAAAAAACAAGCTGCTGAATATTTATATTAACTGAATAACCTAATGAGTTCATAAAAACAGTGAATCATAATGTATTTTATAAAAGCTGAGTGTTATAAATGAATTTTATCATTTTACTACAGGTATGTGATAAATTAGAAATTTCCCTGTTCAAACTTTGAGATATATAAAATCTATTATCAAGATATGATAGTAATTGCATTTTAAGCCAGTAATATCTTATTATTCAAGAATTCATAAATGTTATCCTTGTTACCAATAGCTAGTTAGTGTTCTACTGTGTATCAGGATTTCTAACATTTTCACTATTAAGTAAAAATTGGAATACGACTAGAACCAAGTGCATATTGTATACATTATCGTGCAACATAGTTCACTAATTGAATACCTACCATAAGCCATATGATACAGTCTTTCAGAAAGTGATTCTTATAGTGAAATCAATTTCAGTTATTTTTGTTTATCATAAAGGATATATGTAATATGTTTTGTTTCTAGATAAACTGTAAAATTGAACATTGTTTGAATCATTTTAAATTTATTTAAAGAAATGCATATTGGTTCTTGCCTATTGTATTTCTTTTTTTATCAATGATAAAGTGTTAGTATTTTTCTATTTTTTTTTTACTTGTAAAGGCAAAAGTATTAGCTTTCAAAGCTCACAAAATAATAAAAGTCTGAATTTTTATGGTATTATAATTGTCTATGATACAAAGTAGGTGCAGTAGAATCTAATTTGATATAACTTTTAATCTTTTTTTTGCGACAAGTAGAAGGAATGAGGGAAGTAGAGTTAACAATGCATAAAAATGATGTGGTTTAAGTCACACATCAGATTTAAAATTAATAGAATTGCTCTATATCACTGTAATGTCTAAAAAAACTTAGACAGTTGGATTTATTTTTGTCTATAAAATTACCTTGGTTTTCTCCTTGGATTGATATATAAATTTGTGAGTCTATTGCCTTATGTGGTGGATAGTACTTGCCTTATTACTTTGATTTCACTGTGTTCTTGATTTTGCCATTGTTCTTGGTCATGAATTCTGTTACAAGGTTAACATCAGCTTGAGAGTGGCACAAAGGAATGAAATATGCTGTTGGAATCTATGATTTGCTGCTTATGTTAGTCAAGGTATTATAGACTTCCAGTTCATATCACAACTTTTCCAGAAGAGTGAATAATGTATATTTTTGCATATTCACTTCTCATTTCACATTGCTGCTCCAGTGCATCATCAGGTGCAATAGTTATTATGAGGCAAGCGCAGATGTTAGTACGTTGCAGCCAGTGTTTGTTTACATTGGGTGGGGCATTGGGTGATAGTACTTGTGGAGCCCTTAATTGAGGGGTTTGAGAAATTAAAGTTGTTATAGTAGTGAAGGCTTTATAAAGAAGTATGGGGTATTATTTGGGAGTGTGGGTTTATTCAAGTGGGCTTGCAGAAAATGTAGGTATACTATTGTTTTACCTGATATAGGTTAATATTTGGGTAATTATTGAGGATTATTTTCGATGCTGAGGGTGGTGGGGTTATTCTGTTTACTTATATTTCATGCTGTTCAGAAAAATTTAGTTGGAATTTTGTGGGGGGAGAGGGAGAATAATATTAAGATTTAATATATACAAGATATTACTATTAAAATCTATTGAATGCTTCATTATACCATATTCTAAAGCTTGAATAAGTTCTTTCCTCTGACAATATTATCTTAATTCATGTCAGGATGCAGTTAAAATTATTCAGTAACAACCAGTTTCAGAAACCATGACCATTCAATATCTTGACATCATATTGCTGTATCCTAGCACCTTGGTGCTGGATGCAGCTGAAGTCTGAATGGCTGAGGGTTGCCAGCCCCACAGCCCAAGAATATATTCGGGACATTCCTGCAGTTTTTTCTTTCTGAAATAAACTCAAGTGCCTTATCACTCAAACAAATTTGCCTCCTCTGCTCCCCTTTTTCTTAAAAGAGTACTGTTTCAAAAAAAATAAAAAAAATACCCCCTCAAGCAGCTGCTTGCCACAGAGGTCTGACAGGAGCCTGTCAGTTTATATGCCATAGTAGGACTGTGAGGATGGCAGGACCTCAGCAGAAAAACAACACACACAACCATGTCTTACCCAGGGTTCAAACCCAGGTCCCTTAGATCAGTAGCCAAGCTTGCTAACCACTCAGCCATGGGACAGCTTAGTTTTAAAAAAAAAGTTTAAAATGGTCCCTGTCTTCCTCTACTTCAGTAGTAAGCAAACCATGACTGTCATAATGACTAAGTAGCCTATCGTGGTAAGCTTTAATTATAACTGAGTCTTTCAGAGCTTCAGAATTAAACGTAATTTTTTTTAACATTACCACAACACTTTTTAAGTTTAAGTTGCAAGACACTTTTAACAAGGTAATGATCAGATCCAATTTCAGCTCTCTTATATGACCTGGTATTCCTAACAGAACTAGCCCATTTGCTGTTAATTAATATATAATCTATCATATTTTTATGCAGCCCATCAGGTGAAACCCATGTGTACTTATGTATGTTGCAGTGTTTGTAATTAAGTGTTAGTTATTTTGAAACCATTATGTTTACTTACCTGTAGGAGACATTGCCCATTGCAGCTACCAATACCAAAAGGGCCTATCACCCCTCCCAAAGGTCAGAGTCAGTACCAAGTTTGGCATTTAAGTCACATAGAACAAGGGTAATATCTCCTTTCTTGACAGAATTCAAAATATCCCAAAGTTGCCCATAAAACCTATCTTCATCCTAATCACCATCCTCAGTGGGGGCATAACAACAGATAACATTCAAGTCTTTAACGCTTGTCTGAAATTTAGCTGTAAGAAACCTTTCATTAATAAACTCATATCCTAGAAGAGCATCACAAGTCTGCTGAGAAGCAAACTTACACCTTGGAGATGCTTTTTATTTTCCCTCCCTGAAAAGAGAAATTTAAGTTATTTTAAGAATCTGGCCTTTATCTGTCCATCTTGTCTCTTGCAAGCTGAGAATATCAAAGTTATAATGGTGGAATTCTCATGTGAGGACATCAAGAGAATAAGCTCTGTACAGACAGAGAAGAGTCCTCACATTCCAACTATCTATGAAGAGAATATGGTTAGTGGGATGTTTAAAGAAACTATGTTTATTGAGAGAGGGAATGCCGACAATATCAAACAGTCCCCTAATCACAGGCATGAGGCAAAGACCTGTTCCCCACTACTAAAGACTGAAGCCTCTACACTGGAAGAGTTCCTCCAATGTAGAATTTGATGCCTGTAGAAGCAAAAATTCAGGTGCCTGCAATGACCTCTGCTCAGGATTATCCACCAGCTGATAAAACATATTCTGTGAATCTATTTACTTGGGGCTGTCACCCGCAAACAAATAGAAAACACAGCAGAAGTTTCTCCCTCCACAGAAGCCCACCAGTGCAGCAAAATTAGAACCCATAATCAAGCTCATAGCCTTATTCCAGTCTGCTCTAGTAAGTTTATATGGTCAGCATCAGGACACTGTGTGGTTGACCACTCCTCAGCAAGGTAGAAAAAAAAATAAAAGGAGCCATAGTTGTCCTGAGCAGTAGGCCACACTAATCTGGCAGCACTCCTCTTCCATTCACTTCCACAAGAAAGTATCTCTTTTGAAAGGTACTAATGGCCTGCACCACTAAAAGACAGGGTCAGACATTAGGTGCTAGTCCTGGCCTGTTCTGTGCCACACAGAATTCAGGCATAGCTCTCCCAGTGATTAGCTAACTACCATTTATAGACCAATAGTAGTAGCAGACCCCTAATACATTACAGACAGATTATTAAGTTAGTTAGCATAATGAGAGCTCTCTATAATAACACTGAGTTATATGTGAGAGTTGGTAAGGCTTGTAGCAATTGGTTTAACATTGCTGCTGGTGTTTGGCAAGGGTGTATTTTATCTCCTTTTCTCTTTAGTTTGGTTATTGATTAGGTTACGTGAAATTCACTTCAAGGGAAGGATTTTGGCCTTTAATGGTCTGGAGATACAAAAATTTCTTATTTAGATTATGCTGATGATTTAGCCTTTTTGGCAAATGATGTTGATGAGATGAACCTTTCATTCGAGCTGTTGATGAAACTGGTACTAGAGTAGGTTTGGTTATAAACAGAGAAAACTAAAGTGATGAAAATTGGTCAGACATCCTGTGATTCAGTTAATCTGAATGGTTGCAGTTTTGAGCAGGTGTCACAGTTTAATTACCTTGGGAGCTATGTAACAGATACTGGTGATGTGCAGCATGAGATTAGCGGAAAAAATGGGGATTGCTGCTGGGACTTTTAAGATTCTATGGAGAGAGTGGAGTAATAGGCGTATACACCTAAAGACTAAAATTAGACTGTATAATAGTTTGGTTCTTTCTGGGGTTAGTTATGATAGTGAAACTTGGACACTTTGTAAACAAGATAACAGGAAACTAGATGCTTTTGATTCTAGATGCTTACGTAGTATCTTGGGCATTAGGTGGTTCAACTTTGTAACTAATGATGAGATTAGGCAAAGGAATCGTCAACCTCCTTTAAGCAGCATATTGTGCAAAGAGAGACTCCATTGGTTTGGCCATGTTGCCCGTATGGATAATTATAGATTAGCAAATAGAGTTATGAACAATGTGCCTAAAGGCCTCAGAAAGAGGGGGAGACCTAGGATGCGGTGGGCAGACAGTGTCAAACAGGACCTTGTTGGAATTGGTGTTCAGTGGCCAGATGCAGCAGATGTAGCTCAGGACAGACTTGCTTGGAGAATTAAATTGCATGGTCTAGTTGGACCTCTGTAGCCATGGCTGCTCGAGGATGATGTAGACCAAATGGTTGGAAGCTGCACGGCCCCTTTGAACTTAGTATTTTAGCATGCCTAAGGAGTTGGAAACAACTAATAATTATTTCCAGGTTAACCAGCAAATATATCATCAAACAGAATGCATTCCCATGGGCTCAAACATATTGGGACTTCTGACAGATGTGGTATTTTGACATGTAGAAGATACAGTCCTAAGCACTCACCCTATCACTCCACCCACCCACACTTTGGAAAAGGTACATGGACGATATTTCTTAATCTAGTCTGGATACCTAAAGCAGCAAAATAACTTACTTGCTGAACTCAATACTATTTTCCTAACCTTTTGTGCGCAAATAATCACTATAAATCTTTATGTAAAGGGAAACTTAATATCCTTGTGCAAGTATATTTATTAACAAAGAAAGCTGTGAGGCAAATAACTTTACACTATTCATCTAATTCAAAGAGTGTATCTATTCTAAATTAAAGTCAATACTAGAAAACATATTTACCTCCTAATTTCATTTTCAGCTGCTATGAATAATTGTAAGCAATATGTTACTATTAATCAGAAGTAGTTATATCACTCTTATAGAATACTGAATATTAATGTGCTATTATGTTAAATTGTTTAACTTGTTTTAAACTATATCTGAGCAGACAATTTTTTTCCAGATAAGTTATAACACAGATATCTTAATTGGTGTTCATGGTGCAGGTCTGACACATATGCTCTTCATGCCAGAGTGGGCTACAGTGTTTGAAATGTGAGAACCAATTCTATTCTTATTAACTATGATAATAATTCTTTTCTTTATTTTAATATGTTGCTTATCCTAGGCCACTATATAACTACAGAAGATTATATTAGAAAGTTAATTCTAATATAACCTAATATTTGTATTCTGCCATTCATCAACTTAATATTATTTATTTAAAAAGTTGATATCATCAACAATGCAGATGCTTAATATTCTAATAGTTATCAAACCCAATTAGTCTGCATTAATCTTGCCTTTGTGTAAGTGCTATGTTGCATAAAAAAGAATCAGAACAAGATAATGATTCTCTTAATCTTTCAGGAAATTTACAAAACATAAAAGTAGGCCATCTCCCTTACAGTCCAGAAAACAACCTATACTCCTTTCCACTTAAGTTGAGGCCTAATATAAACAAACTATGTGACACAAGCAAGCCTTTCCTGGTATCAATGTGCACAGAAGTAACTGCTATTGTTTACATTTTGAGGCCTCATTTTAAGCACATCAAACATGTGGATGTTAAACAATGTACCAGAGATTTATGACTTCCTATCTCCAGTGCTAAATAAACCAATATCTAATTATGTAAATGTTTATGAAAAAATATGAAATACTAAAAATATTTTTGGTGGAACCATTTGAACAGATTTAACTTTTAAAAAAAATCTATTTCAGTCTGTGATTGGCTGGAAATCACCATTTTGCAGCAAATATCATCACTTCTTCTGCTAAGTCAACAAATATATTTTCAAAATCTTGTCCACCTATTACATTGATTGCAACACTATAGAAACTGTGTGGCCTGAATTTACCCAAGTTTCATCTAAGCATAAATATTTCTTTTTCTTCCACAGTATGCTTTAATATGCCATAATTATTTTCTCATTATAATCATATTATTCAGTTAAAGAAGCTTTGCATTTACAAGTTGGAAATCCAAAGCCATATCTCTATAATCGAAGACTAAAATTAGGTGAACCAAGATATGAATTTATCAATATTAACACTGTAAACTCAGCAGTTTATTTCTCAAGAAGAATTCTTGAATTTTTCTCCTGATAGCTGTCAAGATAAATTCACCACATTTTTGTAACTATTTAATTACTTGCAAATTGAAAATATGGAATTTTTAGAGACCTGATACTTTAAGAAATTTTACTTGAAATTCCCTTTAATGGCATTTGCTCAACATTCAGTCGAAATTTATAATGAGTTTCCCTTATATATACCAAAATGGCCTAGACAAGGTTCATAGGTATTCTTCAAGAGTTGGCAGTTTTAGTTTCATTTTGTTATTGAAATTCATAAATCTCCTGATTATTAGTATTAAGTGCTAATGAAGTTGGAGTGCATCATCTTGCAACCAAATATAGTAGATTAATTTTTTTTCCATGGCCACTGCTTTGTTTAAACCAATATATCGAAGAAATCTGTACATTATTTTTTATATGAACAAGTACACTTATAAGTAGTGATGGGATCTTTAGCCAATAGGCAAAGAGCTGTTTGTTTGCATCAGGTTTTAAGTTAGGTGAAACAGAGTATAGATGACTCTATCTTTTTGCTAATTTCCTGGTTGATACGTGAGTTGATTAGAAAATAGGAACACAGTCTATACTGCACAACAGATCTTTATACTGAAAAAAGAATAAAAGATAACAATATGATTGATTATATATTAATTAACAGCAAATGGGCTAGTTCTGGAGCTGAAGTTGGATCTGACCATTACCTTGTTAAAAGTGTCTTGCAACTTAAGCTTAAGAAGTGCTGTGCTAAGGTAAAAAAGTTATCTTTAACACTGAAGCTCTGAAAAGACCCAGTTGTAGCCAAAGTTTACCATGATAGTTTACTTAGTCATTATGACAGTCATGGTTTGTTTACTACAAAAGTTGTAAAGAATGGGATCGTTTTAAACAAGCTTTTCTTGAAACTACTCTTTTGGGTGAAAAGGAGAAGAGGAGGCAAAATTATTTGAGTAATAAGGCATTGAAGCTTATTATAGAAAGAAAGAACTTCAGGAATGTACTTAACCAATACCCTACTATTCCTAATAGAAAGCATTACAAAGAGCTTAATAACATGTAAAAGATCAGTTAACATCTGATAGGAATCTTGGGCTTGATAACTGACAAAGCTGAGGAAGAAGCTTGACAATGTAACAGCAGAGAGCTGTACCAGATAGTTAATGTTTTGTGTGGGAAGAAACAGGCAGTAGGGATTCAACAGGAACAAGGATTGAAGAATAAATATGGTAAGGTTATTGAAGTTGAGGATTCTATCATGTCTAGATGGGCTGAACGTTTTAGTGATGTATGTTCTAAACAATGTGGTTAGTTCTACTCCCATTGTTTGTAATGATGATAGATGTGTTACTGGCTTTTATGTTGGCCCTATAACACAGTCTGAAGTTATTTTGTCTATTTCTAAATTTAAACTGCATAAATTCCCAAGGATAGGTGAAATTACTACTGAAATGCATAGAGCTGGAATGTTTCTGTTACCACATGGCTGACTGAAATTTTGAATTTATCATAAAGGCATTGTTACTAAGGATGTTTACAAGAGCTATTATTATCCATATTTTTAAAAATGGCTATTGCAGTTTTTGTGATAACTACATGAATATTGTCTACTTTCTATTCCACCAAAGTTCTTTGCATTATTGTACTTAATAAAATTAAGATTCTGGTTGATGGACAATTGCGTTATGAGCATTGTAGATTTAAAAGTGGTAGGTTCTTAGGCAGATTCTTAAGATAAAAAAAAAAAACCTTTTGTTACTAGCTTTCAAAAAGGCTTTTGACTGTGTTGACCATCATAATTTGTGGTTGATCATGAGATCATATGGCATACCAGTCAAATTAGTTAACATAATGAAAGCTTTCTAAAATAACACTGAGTCATGTGTGAGAGTTGGTAAGGCTTGTAACAATTGCTTTTGATTGCTTCTGCTGTTCAATAGGGTGCATTTTGTCTATTTTTCTCGTTAATTTAGTTATTGATTATGTTATGCAGAATTACTGCAAAGGGAGATTTTGGACTTAAATGGTCTAATGATCTGAAAATTTCTGATTCTTATCATGCTGATGATTTAGCCTTTTTGGCAAATAATGATGTGATTAACTGTTTTATTAGAGCTGTTGATGAGACTGGTAATAGAGTAGGTTTGATGATAAACATAGAGAAAACAAAGTGATGAAAATTGGTCAGGCAGGTTGTGATTCAGTTAATATTAATGGTTGCAACCTTAAGCAAGTATCCCAGTTTAATTATCTTGGGAGCTATGTAATAGATACTTGTGATGTGCAGCATGAGATAAACAGGAGAATAGGGATTGGTGCTGGGACTTCTAAAATTGTTTGATTAAAATTAGGCTGTATAATAGTTTGGTTCTTTCTAGGGTTAGTTATGGTAGTAAAATTTGGACTCTTTGTAAACAAGATAGCAGGAAACTGGATACCTTGATTCTAGATGCTTACACAGTATCTTAGGCATTAGGTTTTTCAACTTTGTAAGTAATGATAAGGTTTGACAAAGAGTCATCACTTTCCTTTGAGCAGCATATTGAGCAGAGAGAGATTCCATTGGTTTGGCCATGTTTCTCTTATGCCTTAATATTAGATTAGTAAATATGTTTTTGAACAGTGTTCTTTAAAGGATCAAAAAGTGGGGGAGACCTAGGATGCAGTGGGCAGATAGTATCAAACAGGGCTCATTAGAATTTATTTACAGTGGCCAGATGCAGAAGGTGCAGCTCAGGACAGATGTGTTTGGAGAACCAAATTGCACAATCTGGTTCGACCTCTGTAGTCCATGGCTGTTGGAGGATTATGAGTAAAAATGCATCTGGCAATGCAAATAAAACTTTTTAAAAAAAAGACTAATAGAAAAGGATTATAATGCACATGAATAGAAAGACAATTATTTCTGAATTGCAAAAATAATTGTTAAAAGACTTTTTCTCTGATATAGTTAAAACATAGATCAGACTATGCAATTATAAGGCATGATTTTGGAAAACCTGATGAATAAACACAGTTAAATTATATATTAATTAAAAGGAATTTTCTTTCGGAATAATATAATTTTTAACAGAAACATGATTTTTATTTCTTTTAATGACTCTTTTTCAATGTGGTATATTTTAATCATGGACCAGTATTATACAAAGTGACTTGGGCCTCTCGTATTCATGGGATTTTTTGTCCTGGTTATCAAATGGAAGAAGCATTGTTTTCTAAATATTATTAATTTTTTTCTTTGGCTGTTGAATTATGGGGATTCCGGCTAAGTGCCAAAAAGTTGGGGCACCAAGGCCACAAATAAATATCCATATTGTCAGAGTGGCACAACCAAGATATTGAGAGGGAGGGTTGGTAAATTAAAAACCATTCAATATAAGCTTAAAAATCCATAATATTTAGAAAATTAATGAAAAATGCCAAAAGGGGGTAAGTAAAACACCCTCAAGGTAGCAGAGGTAGGGTTTAAAACACCTGCTGAAATTGCCCTCCCACATGATGACTGATTTCCGTGTCAAGGAAGTCCTTTTTGTTTCCATATCCCATTCATTTTTCAGGAAACAATGAAAGATAAAAGTTTTTTTCCTGGAAAATGAAGAAATAATAAATGAAAAATGAACATATAACCTAATGCAATGTAAATGAATGAAATATCTGCAACAACTTGTAAGCTGGCCATCTGATGTAGCATAACTCCAAAAGATCGATAATAATCTATCGATAGATCAACCCAACCAGATCTGTAGTTTACAGAAATAAAATAAATCTACAGAAATGAAAACTAAGGTTTATTTATAAAAAGGGAATGAAATACTAGCTATATGAAGGGACATGATATCTAATGTGTGGGGAGGTAGTATTTGAACTAAATCAACCGTGTAAACAACTACCCTGCAGCCACTTAACATACAGCTCTTACATATGTGAGCAAGCAATTAGGAATACCTGCATCTTCCTCTATGGTGTGCTGTGCTGTATGGTACCTTGTGCTGCAGCTAGTCTTGGAACAACAAACTCTAAGAAGGCTCTTTTTCTTTAGATTTCGATTTGAGCAGCTGAAACAGTGCATAGAATGCTGGGATAAATGATAAAAATAATTCTAAGAATATTGAAATATGTTTAAAGCATAAAAGAGTTTAAAGCAGATGAAAAAAAAGTTAGGTACTTTGTAATTATTTCCAAAATCTTTAGTTTTTAAAAATAGCAGTTTTTTGTTAATTTTCAGATTTCAAACTTAAATTAGGTGGTTGCATCAGTATAGAGTAATGTTAACAAACAAATTGGCAGATGGCTTTAGCAACTTATTTATACCATAATTTAATAAAATATGCCTTAAATGGAAAAGGAAAGTATTATTTTCCAAGCATTAATAATGTATTTTTTTAAGATACATGCAAAATATTTTCGAAATGGTCAATTTTTTTTATGAATCGAAGTTTCATGTGTTGTACTAAAAACTGATATAGCATCGTTGGTCTCTCATTTTGGATTATGAAAACTTGTATACAAGATATGGGCCTTGGAAAGATTAAGCTTATTCAAACAGTCTCGGAGCAATTAGCATCTTGTCATAGTGTTGTGTTTGATTCCTACCTGGATATGGTTGATTTTTCTCTGCTTAATTTTACTGAATCAACAAGTAAAAAAATCTTTATAGATATTAATACTCGTGGTTTTATATTCAGCAATTGAAATTATGCATATGATTAATTATTCTATTTTTATTTTCTGTTTTAATTTTTACAGTTACAATTGTGAAGATGAAAATTGTTATGCAGATCTGGCTAGGTTGAAAGGACTGAAATATTTAACTTGGCAAAAAGCCAATAAGCTTTTCCCCGAAGATGAAGTAAGTTTGTTCTTTTGACACCTTTTGAAGATAAAATGAAATGTGATAAATTGTTGCATTTCCTGATCAATACTTGCAATTCTGGAATCAGCAGAGAAAGAGTGAAAGGAATCAAAATATCACTAGCTTATCTGTTGCTGTATATGAATAGTGAGAAAAAAGTGAAAATAGATCTTAGATAGTGTTTATTTGTTATCTATAGCAGCTCTTGAGTTTCCATTTTATGGAATTTTGTTTCAAATTATATGCATTATCTACATCCATATTGGCAAAAATTGAGATAGGGAGAGGAAACTGATAGTTAGACTACAGGTGCATATTCAGAGGGTGCTTGTAGTGCTAAAACATCCCCTTAAATCTTCAAAAGTTTGTTATGCAGATCAATGTTATGCTTGTTATGCATGGGCCAAATATACTTTTTCCCCACCAAATTTTCAAGGTAGGCAGCTGCCTACTTGCCACCCTCATCACATGCCACTATTCACAACATCATGTAAATGTATTCTGAATGAATGTTTAATGCTGAATTCAAACCTTTGTGCATTATAGCTATCTTGAACAATATTGAATTACCTGTAATTTAGTTTTCCTATTACATTTTTAAATTCAAGTTGTTTTTTGTTTTGGACTCATTCTTCTGTTATTCAGTTTCTTTCCCCTCATACTGATCATACAATTTGTAACCAGATATAATTTCGAATTTCTTATAAAATTCACATTCCAACATGTTCAAACATGGACGTCCAGGGGGGGGGGGGGGAGTTACATACCCTTGGAAATGTGATTTTTTTTAAGATGTTTTGCTTTTTACTACATAATTGCAATTTTTTTCCATCAGTTAGTAAAACTGACATTAGATATGATTAAACATATTCTAAGAACCCACGACCATTATTTAAAAAGATAGCAATTGCACTCTATAAAAGATCCTTGCTCCCCCACCACCACTACTACCCTTGAAGATATTTATGTGGACACCACTTCATTCAGGTAATCTTTATCTTCCTGCAAGGTATGACTTCTTTTTGAAAGCTCTCTCGACTTTACTGTATTGTTATTATAGATGTGCACACTTTTTTTTTTTTTCAAACTTTTATGAGTTAACAGAATTCATTAATATGCATAATTTTTATATCATTGGCTAATCTTATGCTCTATCAAATGATCTGTAATTAAAAGCATAGTTCTGTAATATTAAGCATAGTATTGAATACTAATTGTGCAGGCACGTATTCAGAGTGAGTGTTTAGGGTACTACAATACCCCTCTTAAATCTTGGAAAGCTCAAAATGACTCTTGAATGATAAAACTATTCAAAAGTACATTCAAGAGTTTGGGGAAAGCATGTGTCAACTGAAATTAAATGAAACGATATTAAAACAGTTGCAGCTATAAAGGTATAAAAAATGTAGCGTGGCCTACCCTTTATTTTTAATTTGCAACCAAAAAAGTATAATGTGTTTTCAGTACTTGATTTTTAGCTTTGTGTTTGCTACTTAATTTTAAATAGAACTGGGAAATTGAGAAACAATCGGAATAATAGTCAATTTTTGGTATTCTGAGCCACCATTTTAGATCCAATTGAAGATCAGAAATGATTCTAAGCTACACTATTGATATAGTATATGTGGTTATATATGGTGATGTTAAGATTGGAAAATATAGTACAACCAGGCACATTCAGGATCAATAAATATGTTGTGGAATCCTATTTGTATATGGGGGTGCCAGATTTTTTCTAGGCTTTTAAAAAAACATAACCTTAGGTTCAGCACCCCTCTAAAAAAAATTTCTGAATGTAAACATAAATGACAATTACAGCATTCCTTTTGACTTTTTAATGTCTATAAATCAATAAATATTTGGTGAAGAATTTTTTGCCGACATATGGGACTTGAACCTGCATCTCTCCAGAAACATGCCAGAGTAGTCTACCATTGAACTAATGCCAGTTCTTTTTTCTACTAATTTAAGACTAAACCCTTCACCGAGATTTTCATCGCCAATTGTTGGCACCATCTATGATCTCGGGTGGCAACTATATCTTTTTATATTGCACTGAGTAAGATGGAAATAAATAATAAAGTCTTTACACACTATTTAATTTATTAATGATTTAAATATAAATGACAATCACAGCATTACCTGTTGACTTTTTAATGTCCTATAAATCAATAAATATTTTGTGGAAAAAATTTTGCAACATATGGGACTTGAACTCACATCTCTCCAGAAACATGCCAGAGTATTCTGCCATTGAACTAATGCCTGCTCTGTCTTTTTTTTTCCGCAAAATATTTATTGATTTATAGACTTTGAAAAGTCAAGAGGTAATGCTGTGATTGTCAGTTATGTTTAAATCATTAATAAGGCTAAATAGCATAAAGAGACATTATTATTTATTTCCATCTTAGTACAATATGGAAAAAAATAGTTGCCACCCGAGATCATAGATGGTGCCAACAGTTGATGCCAAAAATCTCAATGAAGAGTTTGCCTTTTTTTCCACTAATTTAAGACTAGAGTTGGCATTAGTTCAATGGTAGAATACTCTGGCATATTTATGGAGAGATGCGAGTTCAAATCCCCTATGTTGACAAAATATTTTTCACAAAATATTGATTTATAGGCATTAAAAATCGAAAGGTAATGCTGTGATTGCTATTTATTTTACATTATTTATTTTACATTCAGGATTTTTTTAGAGGGGTGCTGAACCTAAGGTTGTTTTCTTTTTAAAGGCCTAGAGAAAATCTGGCACCCCATATACAAATAGGGTTATTTTCAACAGAGAAAACCACCTTTTGTGGTTAAAAGAATTCTTCTACAAGTTTTCTTCTAAATACACTGCTTTGAATGCATATATATAACTCTCCCACCACTTAAACTTAAAAAGTGTTATGCTAGAGTTCAAAATTTTACTTTAATACTGAAGCTCTGAAAGAAACAGTTATAGCTCAAGCTTACCTTGATAGATTATTTAGTCATTATGACAGTCATGGTTTGCTTACTACTGAAGTTGAGGAAGAATGGGACAATTTTAAACAGGCTTTTTTGGAAAATGTCAGTACTCTTTTAGGGAAAAAGGAGCAGAGGAGGCAGAATTATTTGAGTGATAAGGCACTTTAGCTGATTTCAGAAAGAAAGAACTGCAGGAATGTCCTTAATCAATACCCTACTAGTCCTAATAGAAAGCATTACAGAGAGCTTAATAAATGTGTGAAGGATCAGTTAGCTGCTGATAAGAATCTTTGGCTTGATGGGTTGGTTGATAAAACCAAGGAAGCAGTTAGACAGCACAATAGCAGAGAGCTGTACCAGATAGTTAATGTTTTGTGTGGTAGAAAATGGACAGGTATACAGGGATTAAAGGATAACAAGTTAAGGTTATAGAAGGTGAGGATTCTGTCATGGCTAGGTGGGCTGAGCATTTCAGTGATGTTCTAAACAATGTGGTTAGTTCTACTCCCATTGTTTGCAATGATGATAGATGCATTGGTGGCTTTAATGTTGGCCCTATAACACAATCTGAAGTTATTTGGGCTGTTTCTAAACTTAAACTTCATAAATCCCCAGGTGTAGATGAAATTACTATGGAAATTCTGTTACCACTTGGATGACTGAAATTTTGAATATCTTTTATGATAAAGGCATGGTTCCTAAGGATTTTACCAGAGCAATTATTATCCCTATTTTCAAAAAAGGTGATCGCAGTTCTTGTGATAACTAAAGGGGTATCAGCCTACTTTCTATTCCAGGGAAAGTTCTTTGCATGATTGTGCTTAATAGAATTAAGAATCTGGTTTATAGGCAATTGTGTGATGAGCAATGTAGATTCAGAAGTGGTAGGGATGTGTAGATCAGTTATTTTCACTTAGGTAGATTCTTGAGAAATGTTTAGAATTTCAGAAACCTTTGGTTGCTAGCTTTGTTGATTTCAAAAAGGCTTTCGACTCTGTTAATCGTCATAATTTGTGGTTGATTGTGAGATCTTATGGTATACCAGACAAGTTAGTTAACATAATGAAAGCTCTCTATAATAACACTGAGTCATGTGTGAGAGTTGGTAAGTCTTGTAGCAATTGGTTTAGCATTACTTCTGGTGTACAACAAGGGTGCATTTTGTCTCCTTTTCTCTTTAGTTTGGTTATTGATTATGTTATGCAAAATTCACTTCAAGGGAAAGATTTTGGCCTTAAATGGGCTGGAGATATGAAAATTTCCGATTTAGATTATGCTGATGATTTAGCCCTTTTGGCAAATGACGTTGATGAGATGAACTCTTTCATTCGAGCTGTTGATGAAACTGGTACTAGTGTAGATTTGGTTATAAACAGAGAGAAAACTAAAGTGATGAAAATTGGTCAGGCAGGCTGTGATTCAGTTCATCTGAATGGTTGCAGTTTTGAGCAGGTGTCACAGTTTAATTACCTTGGAGCTATGTAACAGATACTGGTGATGTGCGGCATGAGATTAGCAGAAAAAATGGGGATTGCTGCCGGGACTTTTAAGAATCTATGGAGGGTGTGGAGAAATAGGTGTATGCACCTAAAGACTGAAATTAGACTGTTTAATAGTTTGGTTCTTTCTAGGGTTAGTTATGGTAGTGAAACTTGGACAATTTGTAAACAAGATAACAGGAAACTAGATGCTTTTGATTCTAGATGCTTACGCAGTATCTTGGGCATTAGGTGGTTCAACTTTGTAACTAATGATGAGGTTAGGCAAAGGAGTCTGCAACCTCCTTTAAGCAGCATATTGTGCATAGAGAGACTCCGTAGGGTTGACCATGTTGCCCATATGGATAATTATAGATTGGTGAATAGGGTTATGAACAGTGTGCCTAAAGTCTTCAGAAAGAGGGGGAGACCTAGAATGTGGGGGGGGGGGGGTAGACAATGTCAAACGGGACCTTATTAGAATTGGTGTGCAGTGGTTAGATGCAGCAGATGTAGCTCAGGACAGACATGGTTGGAGAACTAAATTGCACAGCTGGTTGGACCTCCATAGCCCATGGCTGCTTGAGGATGATGATGATGAATCAGTTAATTTTTTTATGTATTGATTGTTTAGTTATTAATAATTAGTTATTAGGTTAACTTTCGTTAACATCAAAAACGTACAGGTGCAGTGACTTGGCTGTGGTAAGCCAATGTTTCGTGTGCCACATGACAAGCTGCCACTGCCTGCAATCCAAGCACTTTCAAGGAGAAAAAAAGTCACAATAATATTTGTTGTTTGAAATAATTAGTAGATAAAATTGGTTGTTGGAAACCAAACCCAGGTCTCCCAGAAGCATGCCAGGCATCGTAACTGCTAGACTATCTAGTAACTGACCATTTCTTCAACAACATGACATATAAGCATTTCTATTGATTCACCAGTGGCACCATATATTATCAGGAGTTGTGCAGCCAAGTTGCTACATTTTGATGATAGTAATATCCCAGTCAGGATAACCAATTTTTTTCCACTCATTATTTCTTGTCTACAGGACTTTTCCTGTGATAATTTATTACTGAATCATTTGTTGTTATTCCTGATCAAAAAAAATTTTGTTTCATCTGTCATAACAATATCTACACCTTTTATTTACACCAGAAGCAGTACATTCCACATCATACATATAAATCTGCAAGTATCAGCAACTTTCACCTGGCATGTCACTAACAAAGCATAGTAGGATTTGCAGTCCTACTAACAAGACTATCACAAAAACTTCAGGTGTCCCTAACACTTGCCCAAAGGAAAATGATTAAGCATCAATAGGATGATGGTCTCAGCATCATCTCCTATGAGAGTCCAAAACACAAGTCTTTTTCGAATTTCACCTCCTTTATTGGAAATAATGTTGGTATGGTCATGATGTTTTCCACAGGGGTGTAAGTATAAGGCTCACTCAATACAGTCAAGTAAGCTCACATTCAAAGCTAATGGATGGTCTCCAAGCATGGGACTTGATTGAACATAAATGTTGTTTTTCATCTGGCCTGAAATTGTCCTTCTTGTTGCTAGGCAAGATTCTACTGAAAATGGTGCTCCTGGCTCAGCTCTCTTGACCCTAGCCATAAAAAAGCAAATCCTTCACACAAATAAAACTTACTAAATACTTAGCATGTGTACATTTAAACCACTAATTAATATATTTGATTAAGATATAATAAGGAAATATAAATAGATTTGCAGAGCAACACCTGTAATAATAATGAGATATTTTTTTTAAAGTATAGTGCCTATTGGTATATTGTTGCATTGGAAGAAAAAAGTTATGTCCAAAATAATCATTAGTTTATTAAGGAAGAAAGTGCTAAAGCCAATTATTAAATTATTTTTATGTCTAAAGTTGTTTTCTGTGAAATGATTGACAAATCTAATCTGTAGATGTATTTATGGTTTTTAGAATAAAAATGAGTATTCCTTTGTCATATAAATATTTCTAAATTGTATATAAACAAATTCTGCCAGTCTGATTCCAACAAGTGCAGCCCATTATATATTATATTTTAGTCTTTTGTTTTGCTTTTAGTAACAAACTATCAGTTATAATATATACTGATAACTGTACATTCCTGAAAGGTTTAGCCTAAAAGTTCACTTAAAAAAGATTCATAAGGATCATAAACCACTCAGTCTATATACTGAAATTAGCACTGAATATATGAAATAATTTTTGTTGCATCATTAGAAAACCTAGTCAATTTTGTCAGTTCATAGCAAAAAATATTTCAATGAAGTTTTTTTTTTTATTGTGTAGGGGCATCACCCAACGTTAGGTGCTCATGCTAAGTTTACAAACTATGCTTTTGATGTGAAAGAATTCATGCGACTTGTAAAAGAAGCAGCAGATCATGTAAGAAGTCATCCAGAATATATCCAGATCAGCAGTCAAGGGTCTAATTATGGTCTGCCAGATGTACATCATGAACTCTAGTGATCATATGCATAATTAACTATGCATTTATTACACACTGAGCTTAAATTAAAAATGGCAACTATTTCTAATTATGAGCTTAAAAATATATGTCGGTACCTAGTTTTTAATTCTTTATTAAAAAATATGAAGAGATAAAATTACATCTTCTGCTCCATTCACCTTTTCTCTTTAGTTTGGTTATTGATTATGTAATGCAAAATTCTTTGCAAGGGAAAGATTTTGGCCTTAAATGGTCTAGAGATTTCTGATTTAGGTTATGCAGATGATTGGCCCTGTTGGCTACTGATGTTGATGATGAATTCGTTCATTAGGGCTGTTGATGAGACTGGTGATAGAGTAGGTTTGGTGATAAACAGAGAAAAAATTAAAGTGATGAAAATTGGTCCAGCAGATGGTGCTTCAGTTGCTTTGAATGACTGTATTGTTGAGTAAGTGTCTCAGTTTAATTGTCTTGGGAGCTATGTAACAGATACTGGTGATGTGCGGCATGAGATAAATAGAAGAATAGGGTTTGCCGCTGGGACTTTTAAGAATCTATGGAGAGTATGGTAAAATATGTATATACACCTAAAGACTAAAATTAGGCTGTATAATAGTTTGGTTCTTTCTAAGGTTAGTCATGGTAGCAAAACATGGACTCTTTGTAAGAGGATAACAAGAAACTTGATGCCTTTGATTCTAGATAGTATCTTGGACACGCAGTATCTTGGACATTAGGTGGTTTGACTTTGTAAGTAATGATGAGGTTAGAAGAAGGAGTCGTCAACCTCCTTTGAGCAGCATATTGTGCAGGGAGAGACTGCATTGGTTTGGCCATGTTGCTTGTATGCATAGCTGCAGATTGGTAAAGAGGATTATGAACAGTGTGCCTAAGGGTATCAGAAAAAGGGGGAAACCTAGGATGCAATGGGCTGACAATGTCAAACAGGACCTTGCTAGAATTGGCCTAGAGTGGCCAAATGCAGCAGCTATAGCTCAAAAGAGACACATCTGGAGAACAAAATTACACAGTCTGGTTGGACCTCCATAGCCCATGGCTGTATGAGGATTTTGTATGTATGTATGCTCCATTCAATAAATCGTTCTGCTCCATTCAATAAAACACGAACACTTGTTCCATTCGATTAAACATAAACAACACTTGTAATTTTTTTTATTATTATTTTAGAAATTGTTAAATATCCACTTAAGTAGCAGAGTGCCACAAAAGTCTGTCAGACACCTGCAGTATAATATGCAATAGATAAGATCTTTGAAGAAGGTGAAACCTCAGCACTTGTACATCAATTGGGCATAAATATTTCTAAATTATGCATAAACAAGTAAACTTTTAATTTATTAAAAATTTAAAATAAAATATAGATATCATCACTCAAAAAATTAAATTTGTAACAGTTCGGAAAAAGCAAAAGATTTAGATTTCTTTTATTACATAAGAAATTTGACTTGGTATATATGAAATTACAAAATAGTAGATAAAAATGTTTCAATATTTTCGCTATTCTATAAAAGAAAATTTACAATTTTGCAAACAGAATGTCAACAGAGAGTGGATGGATTGTGGTATTGTTGGTACTTAATATAAACACTCAGACACTACTATTTTTATAATCATATCTATAAATTAATATTAAATTTGCCATTGTAATACCATAGTTCTGTAGTAAAGAGTAATTATTGAAAATTACAATGAAAGCTGCAAATATTTTCATATCATCTGCCCGCAAATTTACATATATATATATACATACCAATATCACTGTTTATTATGTGTATGACACACTGCCCAAGTAAATGATAAATGTTTCAACAATGAAGTGTTGCAGCTCACCAGTCAGCCACATACAGAATGTGCAAATGAAAAGAAGGCAACAGGAAAATATGTAGCAAATCTCTCTACAGAACCTACATATTTTACATTCCATTTTCTGCATATACTACACTACACTCATACTCCCATTGTTATTCATTGGGGTCATGTTTTGAAAGGTGCAACAGATAACAAATCAATGAATGCAAAGTAGTTATTCCCATAAAGATTAATGTAACAGAGTGGGATTAGGTTTCAGGAGACTTCGAAGTACACATTCTCAATAATAGTAAAGTATTTTGGTAGTTTGTTCTTTCCATCACCAAATCTACAGTGCCAGTCTCCTCAACATTTTCTTTCTCCCTTTGAAAAAATTTTTAGTTTGAAAAACATTTTTTGCTCCTGCCAATCTCTGATATAGTGTTGAAGATTTATGATCAGTGTATAAATGCAACAAATTGCTAAAGAGTCAAAAAAAGGTGGCCTGTTGTACAGTTTGGTGCAATTTCTGATTTTTATATCACGTCTTTTGTTTCCTTTGGGAAGAGAGTTTGTCCCAAACCAGTGCTACACTATTGATCAAATGTGATATCAATTTATAGCCATAATAGTAATAGATGCCATTTTTATATAATTTTTCCATTATTTATTTTTAAATGTTCCAATGATCTTCCATCCTAGTAAAGTAAACTGAGAAGATAACACTGCGCAGCAAATTTTCATAAAAGTCATGCCTCTGAGATAAAAGTAGCCATTTCTTAAAGATTTCAAGGTGCTGAACGAAATATGAACGAATATGACAATGAAAATGCAAAATTGCCTACGATTTCTGAGAAATCCACAATAGTTTCTTATGTAATAGAGTAATATGTACATATTACATTTATCAGTAAAACTCCACTTCTACTTCCCATGTCTCTTTGCCCGACACTTGTACAGCTACTCAGGATCATCTCTGGTGAGCATCCAACAGTAGGCAGCCAACATTGAAGTGGACAAGTTTCCCTGATATCGTTTCTCCATCATTGCAATGTCCTGGGGAAAACGTTCACTGTGCTCATCACTAACCATGCTGCAGTTATTGGGGAAGAACTCTAAGTGGGAATGGAGAAAGTGGATCTTTAAGGACATATTGCAGCCAAGCTTGTGATAAAGAGGCAATATATCCTTAACCAGTTTCTTGTTGTTATCTGCCCTCACATTCCTGAGGAATTAAGTTGACACTAGACAAAACATGTCCCAAGCCTTTTTCTCATCATCCCGAAGCAGGTTGTCGAACATCTGGTCTCTGAATAGCTCACTGATATGAGAACCCACAAAAATTCCCTTTTTAATTTTCGCTTTGCTGAGTCGAGGGAATTTGTCAGCCAAGTACTTGAAAGCTGATGCAGTCCTGTCTATGGCTTTTATGAAGTTTTTCATCACACTGAGTTTGATGTGTAGGGACGGTATCAGGATTTTGTGCATTTCTGATAGTGCTGGGTGTTCCACATTCTTCTCTCCAACCTTCAGAGATTTTCTCTGAGGCGAGTTTCTCTTCATGTAGTGCAAAATCTTTCCTTGGCTGTCCCATCCACATAAGAAACAGTAGTACTTCGTATATCCCAGCTGCAGACCCATCAACAGAGCCACTTACCTTCAAGTCACAACAGAGATGTCAGCCATATTTGCTGTATTGAAGACAGTTCAACAGCTGTTTTAGGTTGTTGTAGGTTTCTTTAATGTAGACAGCGTGTCCGACCAAAATGGATGGAAGTCAATTTCCATTATGCAGCAACACCACCTTGAGAGTCAATTTCGAGGAGTCTATGAATAGTCGCCATTCTTGAGGGTCATGTTTGATTCCGAGGGCATTCATCAGGCCATCTACATTGGAGCAGAACACAAGGCCATTTTCCTTTCTGAAGTAAGGCACAAACTGCTCATGACAAGTTCGAAATGAAGTCACTGGGACATTTTCCTTCAGAAGATTCCATTGTTTAAGTCTTGATCCAAATAACTCTGCTTTGGCCTTGGTCAACTCCAGATCACGAACAAGATAATTAATTTCTTCTTCGGTGAAAATGTATGGCGCAGATGATGCACCGTGGCCAATGTATGGATCATCATTAGACACCAAAGGCTGTGGAGAACCCAATGTCGATTCACCTCCCTCCTCATCGTCTGAATCGATGGAAAATTCTTTTGGAGGTTCGGGAACGACTTGGAACCACTTTGCCATGTGGAACTGGTCAGAGAGCAGAATGTATATTCAGGTACTCTATTGTCCACTTCTTTTTCTTTGTGATGCCTCCAGAAACAGGTGGAACCATGCAGAAGTAGCAGTCATTTTCATGATTGCTTGGCTCTCTCCAAACCATAGGAATGGCATCGACACTTTTTCACCTTTCAGCCACTTCGGAAGATTTCTTGCATGCATACTGCAGCATATGTGCAGGGCCCAGGCCCCCGATCTTGCATACAAAAAAAAACTAATATGCTGCTTTCACTATTGGAGTGATGGTCCTTTTCTGGCTTGTAAACGTCACTTCCCCGCAAATGTAAGAAAATGTATCTGCACTATTAACGCAGTTATGAGGCATCACTACTGCTGGATTAAAACTACAAGGATCACTTGTTTTGTACTTATGACTCAGGGGTAAATGGGAGTTGCTCAAAAAACTTGCTCACCCTACAAGATGTCACTTACAACTAACGATTGCATCATCTTTTGTCCGCGATCAGAAAGCCGTGGTGTCATGACTCAACTACATTGCATCCAGACAATGATGCAACACTTCCAGGGATTGTATGTATAACAGGCAGATGCAACACAAAGCGATATGTTGCAATCTGGAGTTTTAAATACAGCGTTGCAAAACGGTTACCTATATACTCAATGCAGACTGGGTCATTTATACATGACCATCTCTGTCTCTTCTAAACAAGAGCCAATTGACAAATTTTATTGTCATTTTCGTGTTCAGCACCTCGAAATTAGAAAAGATTGACTATTTTCATTTCAAAGCCTTTTGTGTGTGCCCAGTGTAATTAATGTTTTTAGCTGTGTTTAAAAATGTAAACTTTCTATTAAAGATCACATAACTAAGCAAATGTAAATTTTTAATAGATGTAAAAGTTAACTGAATCTCAGGATCAGTGTTGTGATTTCCAAATAGCATTATTGTGATGTTGATCTTTATAGTGACCTTAAATATAATTTTAATATGGTGGATTTTAATACACATAAATGGTAATATATTTATTCTTAAATGTACTTGAACTGTTTACAGCATTTTGTGCTTAATACAATGACTGTGCCTTATAAAAGGGATGATTTGATTCCTAAAGACTGTTTTTCAGAATTTTAGCTCAGGAGAAATTTCATAATGCTCTATAGAGTAAGAAAACAATCATTGTTAGTCTATAAAAAAGTCAGATCATGGCTAAATAATAATGTTTGTATAGTTATTCTACAAACCAAACAGTTCGTTTCAATGAATATTAAAGTTTATATTCCTTTCTTTTGTGCAATAGTTATCTAAGTCAATATGCAAAAGAAAAAATTTTTTGTAGCTTTATCTGATTCTTATCTATCACTTTTGTTCATTTACTGCTTCTGTGTTGCAATAGTTAATTATTTATAAGAAACAAATCTATGTGTTATATTACTCATTCTCATTTTAAGTGACTTTGTTTAAGCATATTCAGACTAAAGTGAAAAGGTGAAATTCTGATATGAAAAATAGTGCTTAATTTTTTACATGTGTAACAAATGTGTTGTATCCAGTGCGTAATAATCTAGTAATTTTTATATTTCTGGTCAGTGACTGTTTAGTATTGCTTTCTGTATACACTAAAATTTATGCATTGTTTTTTTTAATTAACAAGTAGAATAGCTGTAAAAGGTTACTGTCTACTAATTTATCAAAAAATTACAAATTTTAATTTAAAAAAACTGTAAATTGGCTTTAAGACTACGAATGTGATTTTTTTTTTTCCTGAAGGAAAAAAATTGCTATAATTTGGAGGGGAAGAACCATAAATTTCATAGCTTTATTAGCATAGTTATTTTTATCTGAGTTTGAGAAATTAATCATTGCCACTTTATTTGTGTCTAATTCAAAATGAAAATTGACCTATTGAAAATCTCTTATTTTTGTGTAATGTAGACATTCCATCAGTTGTATTAGGAGACTACTTCTGCTTAATTAGGTCTAGTGAAATATAAGTCATTCAGTATAATGTTTCATCAGAGCATCTTGTGGGTATACTGATTTAGAAATCAATGCTTAGCATATACATGCATTGTCTGTTACATATTGTTATAGCAACTACATGATTCAAAGAACTATTAGAATCATGAAAGAGTTCAGATATTGAGTAGGGCTGTTTTATGAGACGATAGCACAAGAGAGGGGATATACAGGGGTCAATCAGAAAGGAAGTTTATGAAGTATGGAGTTTCAGGAATTTTATTAGAATATCTAATATGAACAATGCAGAGAATTCTGCTGCCATGCCACTACTTTTTTTTTACAATCCACAAAAATTGAGGTATCATGGGATGAGTTTTTAGCTTAATTCGAAATGAAAAGAACTAATATTTTCACTTTGTTGTCTGTCTATAGACTTGGATTGGTATTGATGAAGTATTATAATTCACATTTCTTGAATCTCCCAATAGCTTCAATAGTGCCCTCTGAAGTTGGAAAGTGACAAAGCTTTGACTTATTACTCTCTGTGCTAGAAATTTGAAATTTTGGTGGTACAGTATGATCGTCAAGAGGTTTGTATTTGTGGCAATGATTTACCCCCTACTGCCAGAAGGCGGGGGGGGGGGGGGGGGAAATGCAACTTTTTTTATTTTAAAAGATAAAGGAAAAATTCTTTTTTATGTTGTATAGGTACTAATGAAATATCACTATTTTCACTGTCTCAATTCTCCATTGGTAGGAGGTGTTAAAGGTGGAAAATAAAAATTTTAATTCTCTTTAAAAATAAGCATTCCCTGTTTGCCAGAGACAATACACTATGTTGAAAAAAAGTGTCTGGATACTTCCATGTTATGTGAATGGAAAGCCACATTCAAAGCTCCCTAACATTGAAAATAAACCTTTTATGCAAAAACTGTTATTGGCGATAAATTGTAGATGTCACTCAAATATCTCTAAATATATTTCCTGCAATATTCGTTTAATATTTAAAGAATGAATGGAAGCTAAAGCGTTTATCTTCAACTTTTGACACTTGTGAAAAAATACTTCAATAGATAAAACACAACTCTTGTAACAATTTGTTCACTAACATAAATATCTGAAGTTTGTATGACGATTTTTTAAGATTTCATCAATTTGGAGGCAATTGATCTCTATGTTGCGATCTTGTGCAACCACGGCAATTCCCGGTTCCGCCTGACAGCACTACCTGGTTAAGAAAAGCCATGACTATCTAGAGCCGGGGGCAAGGAATACGCCCTATAGGCGCACCTCAACCCCGGCCTCACATGGCAGCAGTCCTATAGAAGGAAAGCTGACCACCGGAAGAAACCTAACTTTAATCTATTCCCCGGTTTGCAAATGTGCAAGGATATAAAGATCCAAGCTCGATCGGCACCCGGGGTGGAGACTCTTAGTAAGACCCAGACTTTTTGGACAGCTCGTGCCTACTAGGCCGAGGGAAACCTTTCGGCAGAGCCGTCGAACTGACCACACAGGTCCCTGAGAGGTGAGGTCTCCGACGCCGTCACCACCCGACCGGCAATCAAGCCGGCCAGCAGCGTCTTCAACCTCGGTTGGCCTTGGCCATGTCCAACCGGCGCCCAACCCGGTCGGCACAGCCTTCAGCCGGGTTGCTGGGCCCTAGGCCCCCCCACCACGACAAGGTGGTCCCCTATCGGGGGGGAATTTGGAGGCAATGTGGCAGTGTCAATTTTCAACAAACTTCGATCAATATTTAAAAAAAGTCGTTGAAGCAGGACCATTTAACAGCAGACAATATTTGCAGCCATTCATTCTTTAAATATTAAACGAATATTGCAGGAAATATATTTAGAGAGATTTCAGTGATATCTACAATTTATCGCCACTAACAGTTTTTGCGTAAAAGGTTTATTTTCAATGTTAGGGAGCTTTGAAAATGGCTTTCCATTCACATAACGTGGAAGTGTCCGGACACTTTTTTCAACATAATGTATGTTATTCTCCTAGTTTTGTTCATTGTTGATATGGTATTTGTTTGGTCAGTAGCCTGCTGAGCTCATAAACTGCATTTCCCAGGTTTGAGTCCCATCTGTATCGGCATTGAGATTTATCTCTGCTAAATCCCCACCCTGCCCTTGATCAGAAAATAGACACCAATGGGCTTTAAAAGGCTGCCGTCCATCAGGAAGGCAAGTAGTCTCTAGTAGTATTATTGCTTTATTTAGAAGTCTTATGTCCTTTTCTCTCAAACATTGTTTGACTCCTGTTTTCATGTCATCACTCTGAAACCTCTTGCCTCCAAGATGTTCCTTTAGCTCTGGAGAAAGATGGCTATCAACTTCTTTTGTTCTGAATCAGATTTTCCACAAACACTGTTGTCAGCAATTCTGTTGTGGATATACCTCTCTTTTCACAATCTCCAATGCTGACTTTTTGACCACAAAATTTCATTACTCTGCCAACATCCTTTTCCAGAATTTTTCCACTAGCTGGTGATGAATTTCTACTAATGACACATTACTTGCATTCAAGAACCAAATTACAACATGGCCTTCATTTTTGAATGAAATGATTTGAATGATTCATTTTTTTCAACCGACTCATAACAGTGTTACCAGCAATGATTAACAACTTTTTTTCAACATAACTACAGTAAGCATAGCTCCTTTGGTTGTGTGATTATATCCCTTGTAAACTTACTTTCTGGCCACCCCCACCCTTCCTCCCATATATAGACACACAAAACAAGCAATAATTTCCCTCCAGTAACTTCCAAGATTAGTGCCGTCCCCTGGCCGAGTGGTTAGCACGCTTGGCTACTGATCTAAGGGACCTGGGTTCGAGCCCCGGAATTAGGCATGGATGTGTGTGTCGTTTTTCTGCTGAGGTCCTGCCATCCTCTCAGATCTCCTACTATGGCATATAAACTGACAGGCTCCTGTCAGACCTCTGTGGCAAGCAGCTGCTTGAGGGGGTATTTATTTTTTATTTTATTATAACTTCCAAGATTAGTAGTGCAGAATATTTTATCAGTGAATTATAAATATTTTAAGGAATTGCAGACAACACAAGAAATATAGTATCAGAAAAGCCAGTAAGAAGATCTTTATATCAATAATATCTCGTGCTGATTTTGATTTTCAAATGATTTTTTTTCAGCACCAATAATTAATATGTTAATCAGAGATATCAAAACGTGAAAGAAAGCTTACCATCGGCCTCCAAGACTCCAACTTAGGACATTCTGGGTAAGCACCAGTTGTGCTACAGTGAAGCTAAGGTGTGGAGCTTTCACACTTGATTATAAAGTGCTGGTAGGCTTTCTCTCAGCTAGTTCATATGGTCAGGACTCTCAGCTAGTTCATATGGTTCATATAGTCAGACATTTTTCTCAAATGAGTTTTTTAACACTAAAAACTTGCAATGCGTTTTGAAGAGAAGTATTTAAATAATTAATATATTGATCAGAGAAGGCAAGAGTTTTTCACACAACCCAGCTTTGATTAATGTCCTGGTTTCACAACTGGGAGTTTCTTGTCTGTAGTTAATATGTTTACTATTATGCATCTCCTTTTCAAAACAGTAGAATTGTGATTTAGTATACTTTCAAAATGTGCAAGTGAGGGAATTAGATGTTTGATGAAGTAGTTCTGTAGCACATTTCCTTTTTTATTGAAATGTAATTTCACATCTGTCAATAGTTTCTAGGAATACTTCCTGTAGAAATAAATGAGAGAATCCTGTATATGTATATTGATCATCTTGTTGATACACATTTTATTCTTTTTTATTATTTTTTATTATTATTATTTATTTTTACGATCAAAAAGCAATAGGAAGATAGGTAAAAATGACGAAACTTATTATCTTTGAAGATGAGCAGTTCATGTTTGCATTTGGACTTTTGAGTTATTATACCGAAATGCTGAATAGGAAGCAACAGCTTGTACCTATTTTTAGACCTTGCACAATATTTCTTATTAAGCAGCTGGAAAGATGAATGTTTTACATGAAAGTGTGTTTGCTCTTCAAGTCACTGTACATTGGGTGGGTTCTGCACATTAAATTACTTATGGCCAACCAGTAATTCATGTTACTGTCATATGACTTTTACATGCCTCACTTTCTTTAGCTACCTGTTAATAATAACAGTAATTTTATTTATGCTTCAGTATGGTTATATACATAGATTACCCCGCTAATTAGATTCAATATTATGGCTTGTCAGCACGATTCCTTTCAATCACATGACATATTAAAGAATAAGACTTATAATACAAAATAAACACATAATTAAAAACAAAAAATGAAACCACAAAAAGAAAAATCCCTTAAAATAAAACACATTTATAAAAATAAACCTATATAATTCCGAATTATGTATAACACGCATTGCACAAAAATATCGCTTATTATACAAGTCATCATTTCACATTATAATTGCAGTTGCTGAAAACAATACCAGATACAGGATATGACTTTTTAAACATTATTTTTCAAATATTTACATCTAATAACTATTTTGAAACTTTAATTTCTGAATAAGTTCTCAGGCATAACATCTCTCTCGGTAGAGAATTAAATTGGGTATTAAATAAGATATCTGGGCTTTGCCATAATTATTGTGAAAAACTGGTAGACAAAATAATTTTCACACCCTCGCCTTATATTGATGACATGCAAAATTTTCTCCTTGTGTTCATTTTTAAAGTAATTTTTATTGATAGTTACATAAATTTATAAACAAGTCAACTTGTAAAATGTTCAGATAAAACTATTGCCAAGTTGGTCTTCATTAATTATATGTATATTGAATTTAACAATATTTTTAGAGTACTTTTTTTGTATTCATTTAATTTTTTTAAGCAGACATATGTGCATCCATATATATTGATATCATACCTAATGATTGATTCACAGAGAGACAACCATATAATTTTTAATCTGACAGTTGCAAAGAAATATTCATAAATAGGGTACAGCTGGGGGAAAAAACAGGTGTAAAATGAATGCTTTTCATTACACATTACACAAAACTCGAGTTGCTTTTTTTCTCTAGGAAATCATTGTCTTTGCTTGGTGAGTTGTTTTACTGGTAACTCTTTGTACACGATTGACTAAATGGCTCAGAGGTAGGGAAGGAGATTCAGTGGAGAGCTGTTAGGAAATGGACAGAAGCCATTCAGTGTGTTCATTAAAGTGCAGAGCGTTTGGCTTAATAACCAATCTGATGGGTGTCTCCTTTCTCACTGAAGCAGAGCAAGGTTTAGTGAAGAAAATTTCAGTCCAACTACAATATGAATTTGAACCTTTGAACATTGAGTTACAAGCCTAGCACAACCCCCCTCCCACCCCCTTCTCGCATTTGTTATATCTTTCATATAAATGAAATTACTATGAGGCTGTTTCATCTCTTTAGAAGAACCAAGTTGTTTCAATCCCTAGGCGAAGAAAATGCTGTTGCTGACTGTTACTGAAACAATGAAGTTTCTCACCACTTGAAGCAGTTGGCAGCTACCACTATATTATGAACACCGACTTCCTTTTTTCTCTCTTGTACAATCACTAAGCTCTGAAAGGAGCTTCAGACTGGTGGCTTCATTGGCTAACAGAACTTCCACTGATATCAGGAAATCTGATTTTAATGTATCTCAGCACTTCATTTTTGATTTGTTTTCCCGTGGAGATAAATCTCTTACTCAGGTGCTCATTCAACCAAGTAGAGAATCTCAACTATAGATTGCATCGTTATTTATTAAATTATACACAGATTCCAGTTTATTAGGTACACCAACCTGGTAGTGTGTTGCCCCTCCTTTAGCCTTCATAACAGCCCGAATTTGTCAGGGCATGAAACGTGCAAGATGCCGGATGCGTTATACCGGAATGTTGTATCATGAGGAAATGATTTTGTCACACAGTTGCTTCAAATTAGACGGCTGCACAATCTTGCTGTGAGCAATCCTTGCCACCACATCCCAAAGATGTTCGATGCGTTTTAGATCTGGGAACTTGAAATTCGAAATTCCCAGTTCCTTTGCATAGTCCCCTCCGGATTAGTCCCCTCCAGGATTCCAAGTGCAGAGGCATTCTTTGCACAGTTATTTGGAAGCAAGGGAAACTCATCGGCATGTTCCTGGAAACATTCGGTGACGATATGTACCTTGTGAGCAGGTGCATTACTATGCTGAACGTGTCCATCCGAATGAGGATGAACTTGCTCAGCAACGATGTTCAAGTACGCCATGGCATTCAGATGTCCTTCAATGGGTATTGCGGGCCTAATGTGTGACAGGTAAACATTCCCCACACAGGCCTGCATTGTTGACACCATACAAGATGGCTCCATGGCTTCATGTTGCTTGAGCCAAATTCTGATCCATCAGCATGATGCAAAGAGAACCTTGATTTGGTCGACCAGGCTACCTTTTTTTCCATTCCTCAACGAGCCATTGTCGATGCTCCTGTGCGCTCTATTGTGTTCTTCACTGAAAACATCGGCACTCGACATGGTCGGCAGCTGTTTTAGCCCATTTGCGACAAGGTCCGATACGTGGTGCGTTCGGAGATGACCTTCTGCACATCAATATTTAATTATGTGATTTGCCTGGTTATGGCCATCTGTTTACTTATGCGATTCTTGCCGGTCTCCTTTGACCCCTCTGATCCACAAGCTGTTTTTGTCCACAGAATAGCTGATCACTGGTAGTTTTATTGGCACCATTCTCAGTAAACTACTGAAACTGTTGTGCGTGAAGATCCCAGTAGGACAGCCGTTTGGGAGATTCTAGAAACGGTACGCTTGGCACCAATTATCATGCCGTGTTCAAAGCTGCTCAGTTCATTTGGCCCATTCTGACACAATCCAACCTTGACTGATGCTTGAAGAGCTGATCTGCCTGATTTATAACCACACACACGACTTATTGCTTGTTGGAATGAACCATTTCTGTGGCATGGGGTGGTGTATCTCATAACTGGCATCTAGGTGTATATCATATTTAGAGAGAACAATGGTCTATTATAAGATAAATAAATCTTAATCTCATGTCACATTACGAAGTTAATGATTCAAAAAGAAGTATTTTCTCAAATTTTTGCGTTGTACAGAATTTCCACTGCATTTTGAATGATGATATAATTATCAGTAATTAAGACTTTTTGTTTCATTCAAATATTTGTAAAGTGTCTGTTATGTTTGTATGTAATATGTTTCATGTGAATTATTCGTGAGTGTAACGTAACACTGTTGACGTAATACATCGTGTAGCTACTATTTTTACTATTTATTTGTGTTAGTGAAACGTTTTGGTATCACTGATTTTATTTATACAAAACTAAAAAAAAACGTGCGAAATTCCGAAATATTTTTATACATTTTTAAAGATATTTACTAAAGGCATATTGTACTTAAAAATGTTTATTGTACATTATCAAGTTGAAAAAATGATTACCTTGTGTGTAGTTTGGTTAACTGTGCAATTAAAATGTAATTTTTTTAGGTAAAATTTTAATTAATGGCTGCTTTTTTCCTGTACAAATATACCCCGAAGAGCCAAAACATTATGATCACCTTCCTAATATGATGTTGGTCCTCCACATGCCACCAAAACAGCTCTTACCTGGTGAGGCATGGTTGCTACAAGATATCTACAGATGTCTTGTGGTATCTGATACCAACACATTATCAGCAGATACTTTAACTCTTGTCCTAGCAGAACATTGCCCAAAGCATTACACTTCCTCCACCGGCATGTTTTCGTCCCACAGTGCATTCTGGTGCCAACACTTCCCCAGGTAGACGACGCATATGTACCTGGCCATCCACATGGTGCAACAGAAAACGAAATTCATCGGACCAGACTGGTTCAGTCTGGTCCGATGAATTCATCCAATCATTCAAGGTTCAGTTTTGATTCTCACGTGCCATTATAGGCACTTTCGATGGTGAACTGAGGCTAGTATGGGCACTCTGAACGTCCTGCAGCTACGCAGCCCCATTTTCAGCAGGGTTCAATGTACTGAGTGTTGTCACACACAGTACTTTAACCCTGCTGAAAAATAGCTGTGGGTGGCCCACACCTTGTCAGCGGTTTGTGGTTTTTCCCTCCTCGGATCACTTTTCCAAGGTACTGACCACAGCTGGTCATAATACCCCACAAGCCTTGCTGTCTCGGAAATGTACTGACCCAGTCATCTGGCCATTACAGTTTGGCCTTTGCCAAACTCACTTAAGTCAGCTGCTGTTTCCATCTGAAGAAAAAGAATAACACTGACAGAGCTCAGTATCAGATGTTACTTATACCATTTCGTGATCTTCACACTCGACATCGCTTACCTGCAGTAGCTTCGATTTGCACGAAGACATGCTGGTCCTAATGTTTTGGCTCTTCGGTGTATATATTGTGTCAGTTTATTGATTTTTATTTCTAGCACGTTTTCTGAAAGTGAAACTCTGTAACAATAATACTGCCCTGTCTAGAAGCAGTGGACTTTGTAAAGAGTACAAAGAACGCATCATTAGCATCCATGTAATCACCGTGGTTGTCAATAAATGCAGTCACTCAATTTCAGCATGTCACATACTCGTGTCTGATGTCCTGTTGTGCCATCAAGGATATTTGTTCCACAGGGAAGACGAAATATGTAGTAGTGTAGTACGATGTAGGCTTGCAGACGATGCCTTATCCCAAATGTGTTCGACTAGCGACATATCTGGCTGGAAGTTTGCACATGTTTTAGAGATTACCTAAAAATGATAATAGTGTGATGTGGGAAGAGGTTTTCCTGTTAGAATGTGGGATTTGGCACACCTATCAGGAATGGTACGTTACAGTCTGTTGATTGTTTGATAACTTCACAGTTGTCACCTGGCATTAGATCCTACTACAGTGAGGTCTGGCCCTTTGCAACAAGTGTGCATGCATTCCTTTATGGGCAACAACGATCGACGATTGTTACTGGGGGTGGTTCAGTCGGTAGCGTGCCAGGCTCGTAATCTGCAGTTCCAAAGTTCAAGTCCAGCTGAGCCAGCATTCAGATTTATCTCCACAAAATTGCTCACCCTGCGCTCGATCAGTAGGGGACATCGATGGGCTTCGAGAGGCAGCAGTCCGTCGGATAAGATAAGTCGTGACCGTGTGTGTGTGAGAGAGAGATGGCACGGATGGCCAAAACGGGACGCTATCATTCCTCTCCTAACAGCACGTTTTTTTTTTTTTGTGCACGGATGGCCAAAACGGGACGCTATCATTCCTCTCCTAAAAGCTATCCAGTGAGTTCCCCTTCACCCAACCTTCTCTAAGCTGTAGAGAAAACTAAGAATTTATAGGCAAAGTGGAACATCGTTATTTGAGTACAATGAGAATTCTTTGCATGGCAATTGTATTGCCAACTTAGTAAACTCCCACCTATCCGGAACTTATGGGGAATGGTGGTTGTCGGGTTGTATGAGAAATGCTTGTATAGAAACCAAACACAGTAGGTACAAAGTTATACTCAAGCCTTAGTTGAAATAACAATGCAGTAGTTAAAATCAGTGATAATGAAAATGAAGTATAATGATGGACAGATAAAGGTCAGATACTTAAAAATAATCTTGAAATTCCCTTTTCAGCCAGGGACAATGGAGAGAATCTTCAAAGTGTATGTTTGCTTCTCACCAGACGCGCTAGTGATGCTCATCTAAGATATAAGTGCATTAATGAAAGATTTCTCGCAGATAAATTTCAAACAAGCATTAAAGACATATCATCTGTTGTTATGCCCCCACTGGAGAAGCCTGTGAGAGAGATGGGTTTTACGGACATCAGGATAGTTTAATTCTGTCAAAAAAAAATGTTACCCTTCTGCTAGGTGAATTTAGCTCTAACGTTTGTACTGATTCTGACCTTTTCAGGAGGGGTGATAGGTTCCTTTGGTATTGGCAGTTTCAGTGGCAATGGGCAACATCTCCTACAGGTAAGTAAACTTAACTGTTAGTTATTCTCAAATCATTATTGCAATCACCGCAACATACATAAGTACACGATTTTCACCAGATGGACTGCATAAGAATATATGATTGATTATATATTAACAGCAAATGGGCTAGTTCTGTTAGGAATACCAGGTCTTTAGGGGAGCTGAAATTGGATCTGACCATTACCTTGTTAAAAGTGTCTTGCAACTTAAAAGTGTTGTGCTAAGGTTAAAAAAGTTACCTTTAACACTGAAACTTTGAAATACCAAGTTATGGCTAAAGCTTACCATGATAGGTTATTTAGTCATAATGGCAGTCATGGTTTGCTTACTACTGAAGTTGAGGAAGAATGGGATTATTTTAAACAGACTTTTCTTGAAACAGTAGTAAAAGGGAGCAGCGGAGGCAAAATCTGAGAGATAAAGCATTGGAACTTAATTTGGACAGAACTGCAAGAATGTCCTTAATCGATACCCTACTAGCCCTAACAGAAATCATTACAAAAAGCTTAATAAGCGTGTAAAGGATCAGCAGCTAATAAAAATTTTAGGCTTGACAGCCTTGCTGAGAAAGCGACTAGACAAGCATAACAGCAGAGAGCTGTACCAGATAGTTAATATTTTATGTGGTAGAAAACGGAGGGGTATACAAGGATTGAAGGATAAAGAAGGTAAGGTTATAGAAGGTGAAGATTCTGTCATGGCTAGGTGGGCTGAGCATTTCAATGATGTTCTGAACAATGTGGTTAGTTCTCCCATTATTTGTAATGATGATAAATGCATTACTGGCTTTAATGTTGGCCCAATAACACAGTCTGAAATGATTTCGGCTATTTCTAAACTTTACATAAATTCACAGGGATTTTTATGAAATTACTATGGAAATGCTTAGCGCTTGGAATGCTTCAAATACCCCATGGCTAACTGAAATTTTGAATATCTTTTATGATGAAGGCATGGTTCCTAAGGATTTTACCAGAGCTATCATTGTCCCTGTTTTTTAAAAAAGGAATCGCAATTCTTGTGATAACTATAGGGGTATCGGCCTACTCTCTGCTCCAGGTAAAGTTCTTTCCATGATTGTGCTTAACAGAATTAAGAATCTGGTTGACAGGCAATTGCGTGATGAGCAATGTGGATTCAGAAGTGGTAGGGGATGTGTAGATCAGATATTTTCACTTAGGCAGATTCTTGAGAAATGTTTAGAGTTTCAGAAACGTTTGTTGCTAGCTTTGTTGATTTCAAAAAGGCTTTCGACTCTGTTGATCGTCATAATTTGTGGTTGATTGTGAGATCATATGGTATACCAGACAAGGTAGTTAACATAATGAAAGCTCTCTATAATAACACTGAGTCGTGTGTGAGAGTTGGTAAATCTTGTAGCAATTGGTTTAGCATTACTTCTGGTGTTCGACAAGGGTGCATTTTGTCTCCTTTTCTCTTTGGTTATTGATTATGTTTTGTGAAATTCACTTCAAGGGAAAGGCTGTGAACTTAAATGGTCTAGAGCAGTGGTTCTCAACCTTTTATGCTTCACATACCCCCTGGAAATGTGTATGTAACTGGCGTACCCCTTATATAGATAGATAAAACTGTAATAATAGTAAAATAATGCCAACTTAAGCGACCTTTGAGCTCTCACAGCGTACCCCAAAAAAATTTATCGCTTACCCCATATTGAGAACCCCTGGTCTAGAGATTTGAAAATTTCCAATTTAGATTATGCTGCTGATTTAGCTCTTATGACAAATGTTGTTGATGAGATGAACTGTTTCATTAGAGCTGTTGATGAGACTGGTAGTAGAGTAGGTTTGGTGACAAACAGAGAAAAAATGGGCCTTGACTTGTGGTTAAGGAGCTAGGCACTGTCCCAGCAAGGCAAACGTTGCATGCTGTGTTAGCTCTAACTGAGTCAGTGGTGTAACAAAAGGGTTTCGTTCCTGCTTCAGTGCTTTTTCTCTACCACCTACAAATTGGCGACCACAGACAGCCAGACTTTACAAACTTAAGGGGACTCCACTGGGACCTAAGAAAAAGACGATCCCCTCCACGAGCAGTTATCTCAGATTTCTGTCCCATGGATATGGACTGCTCTTAATTTCCTAAACCATCATTCACGATGGTAAAAATAAAACGGAAATCATCGTCCGTCCATTCTCCTAAGACCTGAAATGGCCACACTCTTACAATTGAATTTTAGAGTATACAAGCCCATCTGCGTGTGTCTGCAGGAGACATATTTGCACACAATCACTAATCCCCTGATCTGACACGCTTTCCATCATTCACTGTAATGGAGACGAACCAGCCTCCAGAGGTGGCACCATCCTTGTGAAAACATTATCTCTGCCATACCCCTCACCACCAGTCAAGAAGTGGTTGCCATCAACCTCTTCGTAGGATTTTTGATTGTCTGCTCCATCTGTCTACCAGCCAGAAGAATTATCTTCCAGATCATGGGAAACTTCAGTGGACACAGTCCACTTTAGTGCAGTATAGATGCAAACAGGACTAGTGGGGTCCTTGAGCAACAGTCACCCCCAAACTACAAATTCATTGCCATTGATCTCACCACCTACTCCTTGATCTTTTAACTCTTTACATGGGGGTCGAGGACAATCCATATGAAAGTGATTCCTTCCCCATGGTTGCACCATCTGCCGTGAGGGGCCTTACAACCCTTCACGTTTATCACTGGAGGCTTCATTGGGCTGGCTGAAGTGACTTTGAACCCCTATGTGAGTTTGATAAACGCTTGGTCAGCCAGGAGCCAATCTATGTTGCAGCAGAGATGAACTCAATCGCCTAAAGAGCTGCCTCTATATTTCCTAAAACCTCAACACGGTTTCCTCGATTTCCAAAACCGAGGTGGAATCCGAATTGCATCACAGCTTGTAAGGCTCAGCAAGGCTTGGGGGGGGGGGAAGGGGATGGTTTCAGAGATATCCCACATCCTCAAGCTTTTAAGCGTGGCAGGGCAAAAGTCCATTTCATTTCATCTGGCGCCAGAGCCAGAAGGACAAGACTAGTTCCCAAGGTTGTGTGGTATAAAACCTGGAAGATGGATGGGAACTATTCATCCCACTGATTATCGATCCTGGGGCACAATAGGCAGGCATATGCTGATCCCCAAACAATTGCAAACACTGGGGGAATTGTTTTCTTCCATCTTGTCTTCTTCACCCTTTCCTCCAAGTTTCTGGCCCAGAAGAGCAAGGCCAGATGCTGTCCACTGTCTTTCCACTTGAATAGCTTGGAGCCTTACAACAGGCCATTCAAGTTGAGGAGCATTGCCTTGCTCTGTATTCGTGCATCTGCTGTTGGACCAAACAATGTCCATTATGCCATGCTCCAATACCTCTTGAGGAGTAGTTTACAGTTTCCTGGCAGGATGCTCTCATTTTGATCTTCCCAAACCAGGAAAAGATCTAAGAATCTTTCGAATTATCATCCCACTGCATTGACGAGCTACGTATGCAAAGTGTTGAAAAGAACGTTAATGCCAGACTCCTCTGGTGTGAGAACATCACAACCTCCTTCCAACACCCAGTGTGGCTTTTGCAGACAATACTCAACATTTGACCACCTGATACGGCTGGAATCGGCGAACTGGAATTTGTTTTTATTTCAAGAATACCTGGTGTCCATTTTCTTTAACATCGAAAAAGTGTACGATACACGGCTTGGAAATTCGGCATTCTTTGAGACCTACATGCCTTTGGCTTGATTGGTCACATGGCGAACTTCATCTCCAACTTCTTATCATCACGTTCTTTTCGTGTCCGTGATGGCAACACTCTATTGCAGCCGTTCCCCAAAGAACAAGGGGTACTACAAAGTTGTGTCCTGAATGTTATGCTTTTCACTGTCAAAATTAATTCTGTTACTAGACAATTCCGACTTTAGGCAATCCCTCTGCATTAAAGAATTTTTAGCAACTTTTTCTCTTCCAGCTTGAGGGTATTTGAAATACAACTGCAAAATGCCCTTAAAAATCTCTCAGACTGAGCAATGGCCAATGAGGTTTGGTTGCTACCCCTGAAGACTGCTTCTGTGCACTTTAGCCAGATGCTAATCTTCATCTGGACCCCGAGCTTCAGCTTGGGGGAAACATTCTAGATGTGGCAGAGACCAAGATCTTTGGTCTCATCTACCAGAAATTTACCTTCTCATCTTTGGTCCATGTCCATGAAAAAGAGCATTGAACATCTTCAAGACCCTCTCCTTGTCCTGTGGATGTCTTTGCTCCTCCTGTACCTTACACTTTTCAAGTCAAAACTGAACTATGAATCCTGGGTGTACAATTCCTCTCAGGATTCGGTGTTGAAGATGTTGGACCCTTTCCATCATCAGGCCCTCTGTGTTTGCATAGGGGTCTTCTGTACCTCACTAGTCAAGAGTCTTTAAATTGAGACCAATGAACCATTTTTTTCTGTTTGTTGCCAACAATTGTACCTACAGTATGTTTCAAAATTGCGATCCCTGTTGGACCATCCCACTTGGGTCTGCTTTTTCAGTCCTCAGTGGGAAATTCTTTATACAATTATACTTTATAAATTCTTAATACAACTACTTTTCAATTTGCTTTGTCGAGACTACCTCAGTGACATCAACATCAACTCGATGGCATTGTTCAGTCAACAGCCGAGTCACTTTACTGCGTCTCATTGTTTCTCCTTCCTGTTCTCTTATTCACAAGTGCTCTATGGGATTGAGGTTGTGCGATTTCGCCGGCCAAGGGAGAGTGGAGACATCGCTGTCATGTTCCTGGAACTAGTCATGGCAACCTTAGCAACATGCAAGGCACATTGTTCTGTTGGTAGACACCATCACCACCAGTGTAAACGTCCAACATGAAGGTATGCATGTGATCAGCAAAGATTTCATTGGCATTCAGGGACCCATCCAGTGGTACCAGCTGTCCCAGGTCATACCAGGAAAACATCCCCCAGACATGCACACTGCCGGCCTGTACTTCACTGACAAGCGTGTCCGGGTGTTGGTCTGACGCTATATCTGCCACCGCCCGTCACTTCTGTGGAGGAGAAACCTCGATTCGTCGGAGAAGGCAACATTTTTCAACTCTTCCCTGTCCAATGACGGTAGTCCCGTGCAAATTGCAGGCGTTGTTGACGATGGACCGTGATTAACATGGGCGCCTTTACACAGCAGGGTCACTCTACTGTTATCAGGGACACATATCTGGACCTCAGCTTCATTTGAGTGGTCAATTGCTGCACTGTTGCGCATTGATTGCACTTTACCAGTCGACGGAGGCGACATTCTTCTCTGGGGTCGATGGCCTTTGGGGCTCCACAGTTATGACATCTGGAGGTACTCGGTGTGCCAGCGGTCCATTCTTGGTACACCCTTACTACAGCACCTCGCAAACAGCCCATGAAGTCTGCTGTTTCCGAGATGGTTCCACCCTTGGCGCGGTAGTCGAAGATCATTCCTTTTTGAACGTCCGTCAAATCAATACGTCTGCGTGTTGTGCTCACATTACGCACTATGGCCCATCTGTTCCGGCCGGCCGCTTTTATATATTATAACCCAATCCCCGCCCTTGATAACTATACATGCAAGGTCATGATTGTATTTCAGCCTATTTGTTGGATTATTTATGTAAATTATCATCATGCTCCTGTTTAAATTTTAAGTTTACATCTCCTTTGATTTTTCTTTTTCCTTTCAGAGATTTTGATTAAAAGTCGTCGATTTATCCGTCGTTGCTCGCCATTTTACTTCAATCAGGTGATGTTTTATTTTATAAATAAATTGCAAACTTAATAATCAAACAGATTTATGATTACAAACTCTCAAAAAAATATATCTAGCAGATTTTGATAGTTTTTCAGGTTTGTATTAAGCAAATTGTTTAGCTATCCATTTCACTTTTTTCGCATTTTTTTTAAAATAGAAATAGTATGAGGTGTGTTTTTCTCTTCTGCAATATAAAACTTGAATCATTCTATGTGTTTAGCGAAAAAAGAATTCAGTCAATTTAGCTCCAGTAAGATTTCTTCTGGTCTCTAAATCTTAGTATTGATTTAGCTGTGCAAAAACAGAACACAAATACAAATTTCGATCTTTTATCTCTTTCCCCCCCCCCCCTTTAAGGTATTTATATAACGAATACTCTTCCAGTTCATCCTGTTTTTCCAGCTCAGCATTCTCTCGGTTATGTCAACTGTGAGGTCTGTCTCTTTTTTTTCTCTTTCGTTTTATGAGAATATGCAAATGCCATTCGAAGCACATCCATCACGTTTACTTGGCACAAAATATCTTTGTTCCTTAAGAAGGGGGCGAAATTTTTGGATTCAAAATCTGAACTTTTTGCGATTACTCTTATGTATTTCCGCAAAATTCCCCGCCCTGCCCACGGTCAGTAGGGAACACCGATGGGCTTGGAAAGGCCGCCGTCTGTCGGATGGGACGTTAAGCCGTGGCCCCGTGTGCGGGAGAGCCATACCCTGTGCACGTTAAAGAACACGCTGGATGGCCTTGACGGGAGGCTACCATCTGTCTCCCAACAGCTGTTCCAGTGGGTCCCCTCCCCCAACCTTCTCTGAGCCTTCGGGGTACATGCGACCTGGCCATTTAGCCCATGGTGTGCAAAAAAGTGCCGCTCAGAGGTAAAACAACCCAACCCAACCTCTTATGTATTAAAAAAGGAAACGCTCAAATGGCTTAAAAAGTACCAGAAATATTTACCTTATAATTTATACTATACCACATATCAAGGAATATTATTATTGTAGAGTATAGGGTGATAACAAAGCATGTTTAATTATATGTAAAAAAATATTATAAAATCTTCCTCAAGCAGTTGTTTACGCCAGAGGTCTGCCAGGAGCGTTTCTGTCTAATAATACGCCATAGAGATCTGTGAGAAAGGAGGGACCTCAGCAGAAAGGCAGCACCGATGCCTCCTCATCAAGGCTCCTTTGATCAGCGTCCAAGCAATTCGGCTGCTAGCTTTCTCCAAAAACAAACAAGCACCTATTTGTAAACCAATTTGCGAAAATGAACGAAAAACAGAACAAATGGCTTCCCGTTGATAATTTAACGGAATAGAACGGCATCTGATCACCCTAGCTTAAGATAAGAGGAAGTCAAGCCCAGGAAAAATAAGGGGGGGGGGGGAGGATTTAGTCGGAATGAACCAGAACTTCATTACATTATAAACGTGTCCCATCTATTTTAATGGTTTTAATAAATTTTTTAAAAAATACGCGTACTATACTCTGCTTTATCAAAATAGAGAAGTTCCATATTATGTGAATGGGAATCTAATTTCTTAAATATGCATTTAATTGAACAAAAATATGACTGAAGATAAAGATCAGAATCAAATCTATTTAAAACTCGATTTTAAACAATATTCCTTCGGTATTTAGAGTTATGGATGCTAAAATATTTTACAAACAGTAATGCTTCTTAAGAATTTACCTCAGAAATGAAATTTTTTTTGTTATAAAAATGTTGTTTCCCTACACAAAGGACGGAGATAGCCTAGAAGCTCTTTTAGCCCTCTCCTGGTTTCTAATACAGCATGCAAACACACAAAGACGTGCACCGCTGGTCTTGTATTTAATATTAATACGTGTAATTAAAACGTAAATAATAAGTATTGTTTGAAGCCATTTAATGAAATAAATATACTTTTTAGAAGCTGACGTAATGATTATTTCAATATTGAACAATTATGAATGATTTTTATAATAGAATTTATTGTTAAATATTTCATCTTCCATAACTCTTTAAATATTGAACGAATAATTTTGAAAAAAAAATCCATATTTCAATAGGGTTGATTATGATCTTAATTTTCGGTCGCATTTTTCCATTAAATGCATAGTTTAGAAGTTATAGAGCTTCGAAATTCTGTGATATTTTGATAGAGTGATCTGCGTTTATCTTTTTCTCCTCCTCTCCGGTTACTAGCCTTAAAATAAAAGGAGAGGCTATGGGGCCCCCTCTCACCCTTCGGACTCGAGATCCCACTCTGGAGAAAACTGTGCACCGATTTCGGTTTTCCTGGTTTTGGGGGGGGGGGGGAAATCTATTGATGAGACAAACTTTCTAACTTATTTGGTAGACAGTGAATGCATTCCAGGTTGGTGACGTTTTCTGGATTCATGGCTTATGATTAGCATTATAGGAATTTGCAGCCATTTCCATTAATTAAAGTAACAACTCTTTGCTTAATGATACCCAGAGATTGCTCCTCGCCTTTTACAACAACATTACTCTTTATATCCATTTGCACATCTGGGAATATCCCAATTACTTGATGACATCACAATTTAGCTTGTATATATGTCACATTGAAATCGTTTCCATTAGTGCCAGCTGCTGATGATGCACCGACACTTGTCGTTTGGAACTCTTCGTGCTTTAACATTTGCTCTTCGCAGAGGAAAAATTGCCTCACCAGATATGTACAGGTGGCGACAACAACGGTAGCATTTGTGCTCGCCGTATCGAGCAATGCACCTGCCCGCCTCCACAACAGAATCTCGCCTTTAGTAAATACTGAATGAGAAAGCCTTGAATGGACCCACGTGCAGATCGCAAGCATGACGTCGGTGTCGGCTCCAATCACAAATAAGACTGGAAGCACAACAGACGAATCCACTGAACACTTCGGACAGCGATTTACCATTCAAATTCCAGACGATTTTTAGTTCGTTTAAAAGAAAACTAAATAATAGTTTCATTTTGTCGTCTGTCTGTAGACATTCAACTTTTTTTGCTTCAATTTTTTAATTTTAATACGAAATGAATATCGTTTCAAATAGAGATTAAATGCATTTGATAAGTTCTGTAACAGGAGCTGATTTCGAAACCACAAAACACTTTTTTTTCCCTCTATTCTTTTCCCGAGCAGTTCGCCATTTCCGATTTTCAGTTTTGAACTAGAATTGCAACGGCTATGCACAAGTCTAATATCAATAACTGTATTCGTGGCTCTCTTAGGATAGGTAGTGTCTGCTTTATCTACTTGAGTCTCTGCTTTGGGGGAAGTGCCTTACATACAAAAAATATATATGTTATTCAAGCCGTGAAACGGAGAGGGGGAGAGATGTTACAACATCATAACCGACCCCGTGATTCACGATCTCCATCAGACGCTCACTACTGTAGTACTAAACTACACTGGTTTCCATACATTAAAGAAAATCCCTACGTTAAGTCAATGGGAAGTAAGCGTCAAAGCTGTATAACTTAAAAATAAGTTTTTTTTGTTTTGAAAAAATGTGATTGTAGATAAAGATCTCAATCAAATAAATCAAAATCTCGATTTTCAACAATAGTCATTCTGTATTTAATGAGTTATGGAAGTTTGAATATTTAGCGATAACAATGCCACAAAAATTTATTTCAGAAGTTAATTAAAACTTAGTAATAAGTATTGCATCAAAGTGTTTAATAAAATAAGTTTGTATACTGCTCACAAAAATTAGGGGATATTTTATCGCTTCGTATTCATTTTGAAATATCCTCTAATTTTTGTGAGCAGTATATTTTAGAACTTTGTGTAAAGAATTCTTTCACTATTCTTTAGTTTTGTATAAGTTTCTTAAGACTGACATTGCTGTTGTTAAATATTCAAACTTCCATAACTCATTAAATACTGAACAAATATTGTTGAAAATCGAGATATTGATTTATTTGATTGAGATCTTTATCTGCAATCACATTTTTTCAAAACAAAAAAAAAACTTATTTTAGAAGTTATAGAGTTTTGACGTCAGCTTCCCATTGACTTAATATAGGGATTTTCATCCAAATATGTAATTGAAAATATACATAATTTAAAATTGGTTGCAGTTTTCATTTTCAAAACATAACCTTGTTTTAGGAAAATTTTCTTTTGAAAGGTAGGTAAACTCTATTCTTCCAGAGGTCTCGTAACCCTTAAATCACTTTCTGAAAAATTACATTTAACTCAGTATCTACTCATGATATTAAAAATCTTCAAAAATATTTGAATTCAGCATTGAAATTCAATTCAGAATATATACAGGGCAGGATCTATGGGAGGGGGGGGGTTGCTTTTTACGTATTAGAATGGATATTTGTAACCAGCAGACGATTAAGCAATGTAAAAAGGCCTCAACCACAATCTGATTTTGAGGCTCCTCTATAAAAATTTTAAATAATGTATTTTTTAAGAATGTTAAACTAAAATGCATGAATTGAAAAAAAAAAGCCTTCATTACCGTTATTATTATTTTATTAATTTTTTTTCAATTAACAAAACAGTAAAAAAAAAGTAGTTTTGTTTTTGTGGCCCCAAGCACGCGCTTCTTGCTCCGTGCGGTGATCCGACAGCGTTTATAACTCGCAGCACTATGAAACAAAATCCGTTTATAGCTCTAGATGTATTGATTTGAAAATACCTCAATGCCCCTTAAGTGAAGATATTTCAAATAGAATGATCTCATCATGAATGGCAATGACAAAAACTTTTAATTATTCCTTTCTACGTTATTTAGACGAAACTTCAAATTTTGTATTGAAAAGAAATGTGAATTATAAATATGGAATTTACTGATGCAGGAGATGGTTTTAAAAGTCGAAGTTCCGTATCTCTGTTAATAGAATAAATAAGAAGTTCTCATTTCCAGATTCACATAATGAAGCGTGCCGAATAGAGGGAGGAGAGTGATATCAAACACTTTGTAGCAGCACTTCCGGTGTTTAAGGAGAACAGGAAGCTGTCAGATGCGGAAGAGTCTCTCCGACAACCCGATTCGTCTGCTGTACTGTTACGAGCCTCCATATTGGGACAATGTGCAGTAGATGGCTGGAAGGAGACCTCGTTGTAATCAGCAGCAGTTTTATTCTCGATCGATAGAAATAACAAATATTGTGGGAAATGATGCTCTGTTGCACACTTGTGCTGCGAAACGCAAAAAAAAAAAACTCCCAACTCGCTTCTATACCATTCGGCTATCTTTGGAATAAGAATTATTTCCCCTCCCTTACTTATGGGGGGGGGGGGGGGGGGTCATTCGATAGAGCGCCGGGCTCGCAATCTGCAATTCCCAGGTTCGAGTCCCATCTGGGCCGTATCTGAGATTGATCTCCGCTAATCCTGAACCCTGCCCTCGTTGAAGAAGAGGGAATTTTTTGGATTGGAAAGGCCGCCTTCCATCGGATGGGACGTTAAGCCGTGGTCCCGTGTGCGGGAGAGTCATGTCCTGTGCACGTTAAAGAACACGCTGGATGGCCTTGACGGGATGATACCATCTGTCTCCCAACAACTGTTCCAGTAGGTCTCCTCCCCCAGCCTCCGGGGGCCTTGTGGCTTGGCCATTTAACCCATGGTGTGCAAAAAAGTGCCGATCAGTCCCTACTTTTATTTCCCTCCCTTTCTTACTATTTCAGAAAGTTTCAGAGCTCCTTTCAGCAGTGTCCCCCCCCCCCCCCCCCAACAACCTGTTCTCTCCAATTGTGATTTTTGTTTTCCTTTTGAAGCCCTGGAGTAAGCCATGGATGTTTTCTTCCTTGTCTTGTCTTTCTGCTAAGGTTTTGACTTCCTCGCAGATCTTTTTTATGACGCATTAAACTGGCAAGCTCCTATCAGACCTCAATGGCAAGCGGCTGCTTGAAGGGCCCCTTTGACTTTATTATTTTTAGCATAAAATACAACAGTACGAAATGATTTTAGGGGAATAACTTTTTAAAGGCTAGTTTACACTTGCATGGATTACTAACATCAATAATTTGGGATTTTCACGCGTGTATAGACCGGTTCAATGTATAAACTGAATCAACAGTTCGCCAGTGATCCACACCAATGTGAACTAAGCTTAAGTGTCAGTAAAAGATGGAGCAACCACAACAGTTCTCTTTATTCAGGGACATTTGAGATTTCTTTTCTTGGGGATTTCTTAATAAAAATTTATGAAAAAACTATTAAGAAAACATTTTCTATGGGGGGGGGGGGGATTTTAACGCCTCAGTTTCTCTATTCCACTTTTCACGTATATTATTTGTTTCATTAACCTTTTTTGCACTTTAAATTCTTAATTTATTATTTCGTCAATTTACTTATTTTTCCCCTTTTAATAACCAGCTTGATTAATTAAAAAAGATTTTTAGCATACGGTGGGGAATCGTTTGGATTTCACCGTTGATAATGCTTGATATCGCCAGTCAGGACTGGAAATGGCGGGGGGGGGGGGGGGGGCGCTGGAGAGAACGCCGGTTCCACCATAGTTCCAGAGCTTTTGTTTTGTTTTTTGATCCAGTACATTTAACGACAGGAAATTGATCCACTGTATATATGTTCACTCCTTTATAATATTTTTGACCATAATTACTGGGCTTTTAAACAGTTTTTTTTTATGTATTGTTCAACATCGTCATGTCAACTATGAGGTTCTCTTTTCAGCAGATTTCCACCCCTAACGCCAACTGCATTTTGGTGGAGAGGTATTCAGTTCAATCAACACAATTTTTAATTTAGATTAATTCTTCAAACTTCAGAATAAATCCGAAATTTTTACTTCCGAAAACTTTTCCTACTTCTGAAGTTTAGAACATTTTGTCGTACATCCGATCCCCCCCTACCGTCTCACCCCTAATCCTACCTCCACCGGAAGCACTCGTTAGTTATCTACATGTGGGTGGATAGGATACGACGAAATGGCGGATTTTCGATAGGAAATGCACAAAATTAAGAAAGGCTTCCTAAAAATGAAACTAAGGCCTAATTGTGAACATTAAAAGAAACTGAAACAAAAAATTCGTTTTAAACACCGTTGGCAAACGAAATGAAAAATGTTTCGTTTTTCTTTACAGCCAAAAACTTTAGGATCGTTTTTGTTACGTTTTTCGCTATAGCAAAATTAAAAATTTCGTTATAACGTTACGTTAAATTAAATTCACTTTCCTTAATCAAATGTCCTCATTTGGATTGGACCCCGTCAATCATTGTTTCTCGTCCCTCCTCCTCCTGGGATCTGATTTCGGATTGTTTTGAGCCTTTTTGAGGTTTCTGAGGAAATTCTCCCTGATCGTCAAGGACTCGTAGTAGTCCACAGGTTTCGCAGCGCTATTGAAATTTGAATCCATTTGGGATACAAATTTCACTTTACATTGATCAAACAGCACTTTACATTTGATGTGCAGCGCCTCACAGCCACCATCAAGGCATTGCGAAGTATGACTGCACATTCCTTACCCTCTGCATTGCTTTCAATGCCAGAGACATGACCATGGCTTGTCATGAGAAACCCACATGTGCTCGCTGTGGCAGTATGGGGTCATGGTGATCCATACCACCACAGCTGAAAAGGTAAGATGTGAATCCCTTGACTGCCACAAGTAGAAGGAGGAAAAAGAGATACAATTATTGCAAGAAAAAGCTCCGCACTTTGCCTGGCAAGATTTCCAATGCCAATGCAATCATTAGAAAGTACTTTAATGTAATACTGACACCAATGGGAGGGGTCGGGTCCTTAAGCAATGGTTTGGGAATCAGTCACTCTCCTTGTTGAAAATGCATCCTCGGCTTGCCCATTCCCCTGTTCTGTCGCTCATAGAATACATTTTGGATATGTTGGGATATTTCGTGATTATCACCTCTCAACTCCCTACCACTGTTAGCCTAGATCATGGTATAGGTGAGCATGGGCAAACACCCTCTTGAACATTGCTCAATGTTCAGGAGCAGTTTTATCACCTTTTTGGTTCACTGCTGCGACATTTATCCACTTCTATTGCTGTTCATAGAGGCATATTTCTTATTCATGTACACTGCATTTTCAGAAGTAAATACCTCTGATTTGATACACCAACTTAATTATTTCTTGAAAAAATTAGTTGAAAAAAATTGGTTGTCCTGTCTGGATTTCAAACCCAGGTGCCCCAGAAGATGCAGGGTGTGATGTGAGTTTTTCAACTGTTCCTTGTCTACAGGACTTTTCCTGTGATAGTTTAATACTGAATGATTATTTCTTGTCTACATTCTTATCAGTTTTGAGCTGAGAATTCTTTGCAATTGGGGGATCTTATTCTGTGCTACCTCGACAGGAGGCTTCCACCTATCTTTTAACATCTATGCAGTAGATCTCCTTCCCTAAACATCTCTGAGCCTTTGGGATTCCTTTTCACTTGGCCATTTACCACACTGTGTGCAAAAACGTGCTGCTCCGTGGTAAGACAACCAAACCAACCTTTTCACGAGGGACAGTTTCAAGAATGAGCAGTGTATTTTGGACACATAAAAATAAAGAATTTTTTTTAATCGTATAATCCTGTCAGACCTCTGTGGCAATCAACTGCTTGAGGGGGTATTTATTTATTTATTATACATTTGAAGGGAGGGTTTGAACCTCCCAACATTTTAAATACACCACTGAACAGAGTTTCAACATTTCATAGGAATAATTCTGGCAGATAACCTATACTAGAGAAGGATCATCACTACAGAGACATACGAGGTCAAATCGATGTTTAACTGTGCGCCAAATGAACACTGCTTTCAACACAAGCCGAGACCAACCTTTACAAACTCTAGCAATGCACAGAGAACTCAAATATTTGCAGCTTGGCAGTCAATACCCTATTCGGGAACTTTTAGTGTTAGCCAAAAACCACAATGACAGACTTCAATGGTGTCGAGAGATACGTGAATTGACTCCAGAAGATTAGAAAAAGGTTTTGTGCTAGAATGTGGTGCCAACCCATGAGGTGTAGGACCAAGGACATCCGCGTGGAAGAGGACTTGCTCCTCCCCGGAAATGTGTTTTTTTTTTTAAGTTATATTTTGCTGTTGCTATATATTGTTATATAATTTATATTTTTAAATAAATTGAGTTAGTGAAAACAACACTATATATAATTAAACGTATTCTAAGAAAGCATACCCATTATCTAAAAAAAATAGCAATGTGGCTCTTTGGAAAATTTTTGCCCTCTCCCCTTCTGGAGAAGCTGTTTGGATTTGTCCCATGACACCCCGTCAATCATTGTTTTTTTCAGTTAAATCAACACAATTTTTACTTTAGATTAATTCTTCAAACTTCAGAATAAATCCGAAATGTTTACTTCCGAAAACTTCGGAAAGTTTTGTAATGTGGCATCAGTTGTGATGATTGACACATTGGTGCGTGGGTGGTCATGGTATGGATTCGATCCACTATGTCTTAAGGGTGGATAAAATGCTGCAGCAAATTTAAACAACACATCCAATAATGTATATCCAACTTTCTTCATTTCTTTCCTGATGGAGATGGACAGTTTCAGGTTGATAATATAAGAGTTCGTCATGCGAAACTTGTCTGAAGTGGTTTGAGGAATGTGATTAAAGAATTCAGTCACCTTTTCTGAATCCCACTGAAAAATTTATGGAATGAAATGGAGCATGACACATGGACATGCATTCCACTCCCTCGACCTTCAAGACATTGCAATAGGAATGGTTTTTCATCACACCAAACATCTTCCAAATACTGTACTCTTGGAATCTATGTCGAGTCGAATTCAAGCTGTTCCAATGCGCATGGGTGTCCTACAAGATGTTAAGGTAAGGTTTCTAATTTTTTGGCCATACAGTGTAAATATTTATGTCGATTTTTTGCATTTACGGAAATATGACAGATGAGTTCTGTGACTTAATTTCCTAGTGCCAAATGAAAGATTACGAAGAAATCAATCCATTTTTACTTTTGTTCCACCCAACAGTATCCTATCTGAAAACGTATCTGTTATTGCGCGAATTAGATATTTAGATCTCTTTCTCAGTTTCCACCGTAAACGATATTGGTGCTTCTATGGAAACAAATGGAAATATGCCCATCTTATTAGGTGCTTCAGAAATATTGTTGAAATCAATTAAATGATTTTGTTTCTTTTCGATTAAGACGAGGAAAAGTTTCGCTTGTTATTGTGAATCACACCACTTTAGAATTTACAATCGTCCTGTTCAGTGTTCACAAAATGCTTCGTTCCCTTAACCCTTTCACGACTAAGGGAAACATTTTTCCCATTTTAAAATTGGTGATTGTCGTATTTAATTATAACCTTATCTGCATTTTTTATACAGAATGTCAAAATAGAACGTATGCCGAACGCAATTATGTAAACGGGAATGTTTAGAAAACAAAAACAGAACTGTCAGGACGCATAATATATGTACTATGTGCAATGTCCATCTTTGCCTCACTACCAAAAGAAATTGCTTCGCAGAATATCGTAATTAGCACATCATTTTGTATAGTAATTTTATTTCATAATTTTGTATTATTTTAGTTAACATTTTGTTCTAATAAACCAATAAATAAAAGACATTGCATAATAAGCCTAACTATAATTTGTGTTACCTTTATAGTCCATTGGGAAAAATATTTCCCATAAAATTCCAAAAAAACTACACATTGTTATGTATTTTTCTTGTTTTTTTTATTTTACGTCTAAACGAACTAAAATAAACAGTTACATACTAATATTTACTCTTAGAAACCTTATGGTCCTGAAAGGGTTAAAATCGCTTCTAGCCAGTCTGACAAACAATTGTGTAAAACTCGAAAGATAGTTTCGAAAACCGTCCCTGTTTTGACAAGCCCCCCCATTTGAAGTAATAGACTATGTTTAATTACAATGAATGTTTTAACCATAATATATGTTTCAGCTTTAAAAAGAATTTTTATATTTCCTCACAACATCCACTTTTTTTTCAGGGATAATTTTAATATTTTTCTTTCTACTAGGGATATTTTTTTTTAAATATTTTTATTCAAACCGAAAAAAAAGAAGTATTGAATAAATAGGATAACAGTGGGATTGATATCGCAAAATACAGAACAAAAATAAAAGTGGAGCTAATGTCATAAAGCTGTTCAGAACTGGGTCAGGGATCATTGCACTGAGGTAGAGAAGCTTGTGATCGGCCATTTGAAAACCGGCAGCATGTCCACGTAGAGTTTGCTTAACACTCGCATTTCCCGCTAATGCTGACGTCAACTTATTGCATCCTTATGCCTTTTAGTTCATTGGACGACCACTGCAAGTGGTTGTACGGAACCATCATGGCCGACAACAATACTGAGCACGAGGCGCTCGAAGTTATGAAGCTTTCGGGATCACCTTACCTCCGCGAACGGAAACGATTTGATAAAAGTCATAGTCCAGTTTCAAGGGTAAGCGTAACTATGACTTTTTCACTCTCTTTTCGCTGAAATATGGTTTTGTAACGTGGCATCAGTTGTGACAGCTGTGATGATTGACACATTGGTGCGTGAGTGGAATATCGCAGATATTTTAGGGTTAGGTACGCGTTTAGAAATGTCTTTCCTATTAAATTAATTGGTAAGGTAACTTATATAATGAACTTTGCTGAATATAGCTGCAGAAAGAAAGCGAATTTTCAGTGCATTTGCCAAATGTAGAGACAAAAAAGCAAAGTCATGTACTGTTGTTTTATGAGACTGGGTTTCTCTACTTCGTTGATGACATTCGCAAACTGTTTCCTCCTTAAAACCAGCTGATCATACACTGTTGTAAATTTAAGGTAATAGTGCAGTCCGTCTACTTTTGCGGAATAATATGTATTAATGTTTGCATGGTGGAACACATTAAAGTGGACCTAATCCAGTTTTCGATGTTTTTCAGCCTTATTATAAAGTATAAAATTATTTAAACATACTATTGTGCTTTTATTTGTATTAACAGTTGCAATGGACTTTTTATTTTTTTAACTTTTCTAATGGGCTTAAAGGTTGACTATAAATGAATATTAATAGGCAGTTTTTCTCGTTGATTATAAATGGTAAGCAACTGATTTCTGAATCAAAAGGAACTTGAACCATAAACACTAGCAGCTACTCAGAGTTTGAGCTACTAGGCTTAATATATTTTTAGGAGTAAATAATCACTGCTGTAGTTTTGCCATTTGTTATCATTAAATGGTATTCATCTGATCATCATTTAAATATAGCAATTGCCTGCTGTTTGCAAAAGTTACTTATGAGAAAATATAGGTTATATACCAGAAAAAAGCTGCAGAATGCAGAAAGGATTATTTGTTATGGGAAAAGTAGAATATCTTCTGCCAAGATGAATTTTTAGCCAATAATACATAGGAACACTTTTGAGCTCCTACAGTTACAGTATTCATTATTTCATTTTTGTAGTGAACAAAAAAAAATAAGGAAATACAAAAATAAATTGATAAAATTACTTTCATCAGTAAGTGGAACTTAAAGATTTAGCCTCCTTGAAGAATCCTGTTGTGGTTTCCTTTGACTTAAATTTCTTTAGCATGACACAGCGTAAATTTTCCGCATGAATGCTAAAGCATCAACAGATGCAGCCACTCCTACACTTGATATTGTTCAGGGTACTTCCAAACTTGAATTGTGAATTTTGAAAGGATTTCGATGGTTTTTTTTGTGAAAGACAATCATCTGGTATTTTTCATCAATGCAAGGACCATTTGATGGAGCTTTCTTCTGGTTAAAGTCTTTTCAGATAGTCAGTTAATCTTTTTTTGATGCATGAATAAATTTTATTGTTTCTGAATAATTAGGGCTATACTACTTTTTATCTGTTTCTTAATAGATCTGACGGTTGAGTCAAATGGCTGCCATCTGACCATGCTGCAGATAATTTAATACACATCAATTTTGGCTTCAAAATTGTCATATTCTTGACTGTTTAGCAGTTGAAGGACTCCTTATGTTTCAAAGGAATGCTGAGTAAATAGTTTATAATCTGAAAGTAAAATATTGCAATGTGAATAAAGCTCAGTTAATAACTGCTGTGAATAATCAAAAATATTCTCCGTGAATATACAGAGCCTTATCAGAGTTTAAAATATGTCTCTATTACAGGAATTGAAAAATTCTGGGAGTTAGTTATCTGGGTGACAAAATTTGTGCTATTGATTAAAGAATGGCTCTAATATGATGAATCACACATTTTCTGGCTTCTAAAGTATTAATAAATATTTTGTGGAAAATTTTCTTGCCGACATACGGGATATGAACCCACATCTCTCCAGAAACATGCCAGAGTATTCTTGAGCCAGATGATGCCGCATGACAGTGGCGAGCGAAACGCGTAACTCCGGTTAACATCAGGGAGTGGATATGGGCTCCACTTATGAGTCGAGCGGTGGGTCATGTTTCTTAAAGTTATTTTAAAGTTTTAATGGCCGGTCACAGGATGGTTAAAATTTTATCGTGTTTTTTAAAGTGCCATAATCCAGAAGAAGAGCAATGTGTAATGGAAAGTTGGTACCAGTGTTTGTACAAAGGTAAAATAATCCAGCATAAATGTCAATCAAGGATGGCAGTGTAAAGAATATGAAACATCAAATGATCATTTGACAATGGAATAGGAAGTCAGTAAAAAGAGTTAACATTTAGTTAAAATGTCAGTCGGCCTTCTTCAAATGGCATCCGCCATAAACTGCATATTTGTAACAACTCACTGAGAGCGAGTAGCAGCCCTTTATGTAAGAGGATTATGATGACATCTCAGTAGCTTTGTGCATTAAAGCTTTGTAACATCTGTAAACATAAGGACTGGTCGCACAGACAGTTGTGGACCTAATACATCTGGCCCAGGACCAGCTGGTGGAAGCTAATAATATCGTAGCTGACAATCGATGCAGTTTTACCAGCCTTCATCATATGTCTGGTAACTAAACTTTTGTTATTTATTCTGCTAGGTTCCTTTGATTGTCGTATCAAAGGTTATATCTTAGTTGATAGAAATAATTAAGTAACATCATGATACTTGTACATAATAGCCATTTGGCATAGATTATTATTTTAGGTGTCTTACCCTGGTGTTGGGATAGACGGAAATAATTGCCAATAGGTTGTAGAGTATTGTGTGTTTTTGTAATACCCATTGCACTCTTCTTGATTATAGAGGCATCGGTTACAGGATTACTTTAATGTACAGCAAGTATTCGTGTGAAATTAAATTATTTTATCCAGCTGTGCTTATTATTAATTAAATATTCTTCCAGTTGAACTAATGCCAGCTCTGTCTTTTTTCTGCTAATTTTTTTCTGTATGTCGTCGAAAATTGTTTTCGCAAAATATTTATTGATTTATCAACGCCAAAAGAGCAGCAGGTAATACTGTGATTATCATCTATGTTCTAAAGTATTACTTATTTATATTGTATAATATAATTTCTGTGTGTCTAGTAAGAGTTTATTGCACTCCAAGTGGCAGTTACACCAGCAACACATCTTGGCATTGATTTGTCTGGATTTTCACATACATTGACCATACTATTTTTTGTGAATTGCAATCTGCTGCACTTGGTTGTTCAGACCATTCCAGGATAATGATTAAAATTCATAACGTGAAATAAAATACATTCCAGACCATCAACTTTCACCGCAGATAACATATAAGTTTGATCCAGTGATCAACAGGATTCTTGCTATATCCTGCCTCTTCCATCATATCAACTAGTTTTTTTTAATAAGTTTCCATTGTACTTCTCTACCAATAATACTCATTTGCTGTAATTCATACCGTTTGTTTCTATGGAAATGGACCAATAATGTAATCTGAATTAAAAGTCCCAAAATGGCTTTGAAATTACCATCCTTTGTTCAATAGTGTTGCAGTTATGAGTGGTTATTATTAGTGTTGTCAACCATCTCAATAGATTTCGGATACTGAAGCACTGGTAGGTTGTTGTCATCAAATTACTCCCCATTGACACTTATACTCTTCTCCATTCTCAACTTTCATGCTTTGAAGCATTTTTGCCAGTCTTTGGGAATATTTTTAGGTTCTCTGTCATAAACCTTATTAGGTGTTTTATGTCAAAATGGATTTTTATCATGGAATGGCAAATAAGGTGAATGTTTCATCAGTCATCATCAAAATCAACATAATTACCAAACCATCATACTTTTACAGAAAATTCTCAATTTTTACATCTGATCTAAATTTTGCCAAATCTTTTTGAATTTCGCCATCTCACCAAGATTTTTCAAGGTTTTCCAATTTTGCAAACTCTCCAAGATTTTTCCAAGTTGTTTTGGATTTGCCAACTCCCCAAGATTTTTCCAAGTTGCCTCAATTTTGCCTACTCTCCTTAATTTTAGAAAACCAATACCAATTTTTGTAACTCTCTTGTATTTTACCAAGTGGCTTCGAATTTTGCCAATTCCCCCTTAATTTTGCTAACTAGCCATATTTTTACAGAAAAAATCTAAATTTTTACATCTCACCTCAATTTTTACCAAGTCACCAAGATTTTGCCAACTCTTTCACAACTCAGTGTATTTTAACAAGTGAATTTTGGTTTGAATTTTGCCAAGTTCCTCAATTTTGCCAACTCTCCTTAATTTCACAACTCATCTGTATTTTTCCAACTACCCTAGCTTTGCCCACTCACCATAATTTTACAGAAAAAGTCTCATTTTTTTGCATCTCACCTCAATTTTACCAAGTCACTTAAAATTTTGCCAACTCTTTATTATACAAAAAAAAAAATCTCAATTTTCACAACTCACCTACATTTTCTCAAGTCACTTCAAATTTTGCCAACTTCGATTTACTTGGGAGTGGGGGAGCTGCAATTCAGTTACGCCAGGATTAGTTGTACGTAGGTGGATCAGAAAGTAAGGTTACGAGACCTATATATTATAAAGGAAATCCTGAGGACATAGGAGAGCTTAAATATATATTATAGTATACCTAATTGTCAACATGGCAGGATTTACAGACATGTGCATATAGGAGCAAAGATGTGACTGTTCAAAATAGTTATGAGGTTCCAAAGGTGGTCTCGTGAAGAAGTTCAAGCAGTTATTCATTTTCTTTGAGTGAATAAAGTTTGTGCAGCTGAAATCTACTGACAGCTCATTGAAGTGTACAGGAAAAGTATGATGTCGCATTAACATGTCATCTAATAGTGCCTGAGTTTTTTTGGCAGGCAAGGATACAGTACGAGATGTCAATCGCAGTGGGCAACCCAGCAACTCCACGACAGAAGTGAACACAGTATGCGTTGAGGAGATCATTCAGCAGATCAACGTGTCATTTTGTGGCACATTGCATCCAAGCTGGGCCTGTCATATGGCACTGTCCAGCATATCATCATAAAGGAGTTACAGTACTGTAAGGTATGTTCAAGGTGGGTTCCATATGCATTAATGAAGAATAACAAGGTACAATAAATAGTGGCCAATTTCACATTGCTGTGACATTATACAACAGAGGTAACCAACTTCATCGAGTGATGATGAAACATGGGTCTACCATTACATGCAAAGCAGTAAGCATGCATTGATGGAGTGTAAATAGCAAACATCAACCCTAAAGAAGTTCAAAGTGACACCTTCCACCAGAAAGGGGTTGGCTACAGTCATCTGGGATGCCTGTGTGTGCTGTTGGTGTAATTCGCCAAACGCAGAAATACCAGTACTGCTGAATGATACTGTGACACACTGAAATACTCGTGAGAGGTCATTAGGAGGAAACACACTGGTCTCCTTAATCAAAGCGTCATTCTCATTCAGGACAATGCCCTCCCATACACAACAAACAGAACCAGGACTTGCTGTGGCAGTTTTGGTGGGTGGTCCATGGTCATCCCACATACTATCCTGATCTGGCTTCATGCAATTTCCACACTTGAAAAATCCATTGGCAGGATGTCATGCAACATCAGATGAAGAGGTGCAATGTGCTGTTACTGCATGGTTGAATAACCAGGGACAGGACTTTTATGCTGATGGAATGGATAAGCTCATTACACATAGTGACAAATGTTTGAATATTTTAGTTATTATTTTGAAAAATAGTTTATTGGTTGAAGTTTCATTTTGTATTGTTGGTTGTATACATTAAAGATATTAGGTATGACATATCTACCTTGTAACCTTATTTTCTGATCTACCTATGTACATTGATCTTTTGGTCACCTTTGTACCTTTTTTTATGGTCACAAATTTGTTCTTCAGTAACTATACATTGTCTGCACATCTTGCTGACCTTGAATTTTCCTGCTTCATAGATATTAAAAAAAGGTCATTTCACTGTGGTGATGGGATTCATAATTCATGATTGCACCAGAGGATCTTGGCACAATTTATGACATTTTACACTCTGTTTTTGACTAACAAGATAGATTTTTATTCTTCAAAAAAATCATGTGAAACCCTGTTAGTTGGACATAAATTTCTCATAAGAAATAATGTGGAAAAGGGAGGATGAATTACAGAATCATAACCTGATGACATAATTTTATTCCTTTATAATGACCATACTTTGGTTAATGCTTGTATATGTAAGTCATTTTTACAGAAAAGAAAGTCAAAATAAAAACAAATTAACGGATAAATGCAGATTTTATTTTAATATGTGGTGCGTATACATCAGGCACAGGCAAAATATGCCCCACAGGCCAGATACAGCTTGTGAGATTTTTTTCATGTGACTTGAGACTTTCACAAGTAGTTTTAATTCGGATATTAAAAAAACTTGGACTATATAAAATTATTATAGTTGTCAGATTAATAAGTAAATATGTTAAGAAATAAATACATTTTATTAAAAAAATTCTCCATTCCCATAGAATAATTTTTTTATTTGTATATAGTGTATTAAACTGACAAGCTCCTGTCAGACCTCACAAGCAGTTGCTTGAGGGGGTATTTATTTTATTTATTTATTCTCAACAAAAAATGATAGGACATGTCTAGTATAGATGATTGCCAAGTGATGAAGATTGAAAATGAGAAATTGATGCAAAACATTTCTCAAGTAATGAAGGTGATTTGCTATATTTAAAAGCATTTCTATTCTTTGCACAAGTTATAATCTTTAGCCAATCACGATAAAGTTGTACATGCATACATTGTCATTATTGGTCAGCAACAATTGAGATGTTCTGTATGTTTTACAAATATATTACATGTTAGCTGTTTAAACAAACCAATTTGTACATGCAAGTGCAAAAATTATTTTTTGGAAAGGCTGAAATTATGAACAATAATAGGTCAAGTAAAACAAGATAAACAAGATCTTCTCAACTTATGTTGAAAGCAGTGGTTATTTAGTGCACAATTGATATCAATTTATTTAACCTTGCATGCCTCTTTAATACTATGGTTTCTCTCCTATAGTACTGAATGTTTTACACATTTTCTCCTCACCAATGTCAAGAATGCCTGGTAACCATCTTGTGTCCACTTCTGAGATGGCTTTGGACAGTCCTGTGATTTCCATGGTTTTGGCTAAAGTTGGGCCATCCTACAAAAGTACAAAAATAACACCTTTTTTGAAATCAGTTATATCACACCTTTCCCATTTTGTATTTGAATGTTGGCCAGTGGCTGGGGCTGCTTGTATTTAAGCCAGTTCAAGGATCACATGACTTTTGCATCTCTGTTACAGCAAATGGCTCATGGTTTTATTTTCTTGGGCAAGCAGTTTAGGATAACACCAATATGGGATTATCATTAGAACTGGAGTCACACAAGGCTTCCTACTGTTACATTTTCTGTTTAGTTTGATGATTGGTTGTTATGAGGAAAGTTTTGAAAAGTTGGGGCTCTACATCAGTGTTTCTCAAATTTGATCAACAGCAGGCCATCATATGAGCAGTCAGCATGCACACAGACTACTCAGCTATTATAGCAATCCCATTACTCATAAAGAGCATGTAAGTATGCTTTTTTTTTTCTGAAAATAGGAGACAAAGTACAGCCACCTTAACCTTAATTTGCCACCAATTTAAAGTAATATTTTAAACAATGATTTATCGCAATTTTTTTATTTATTTCATGCCATATGACATTACGTATAATAGGTTGGTTAATCTTATGACAATAATTACTTCATATTAGTGAGAGTGATGATATTGTTTGCTTGCATCAGAATATCTATTATTCAGCTTGATGATGGACATCTTGAGCTCTGTGTAGGTTGAGTGACAAAAATTTATTAATTGCTTTTTTCCCTTGAAACCATATATTAATCACAGTGTTAGAAACACTGTTCTAGATATTTGAAAATTTCTTATGCTTTGCTGATGATTTAACCTTGTTAGCATTGTTATAAATGATGAATTTTTTTGGAAAAAACCTTTCATGCTTAATGTGTTCAAGTTCTTTTGAAAGTTTGAGCTCTTAAGCTGGTTTAATGGTCTTGGGAGTTATGTGACAGATACTTGCATGTACATCATGAGGCAAGCAGACTAATAAATATTGTTGCTGAAACTGGTTAACTTATTTGTGGAGAGTATGAAGAAGAGGTAGACAAGACACATCTAATAACTAAATGTAGACTATATAATAATTTTGCCAGCTTTAAAACTTGCTCTAATAGTAAAACCTAGACTTAATTTAGCAAGATATCAGAAAGCTTGGTGCTTTTAGAGAATCTTGTGTATTAGACTGATTAGATAAATAATGAGATTACATAAAAGAGTTGCCAGCCATTTTTAAGTGCCATCTTATGTAGAGGGAGATTCTGATGGTTAGGCCATTCTACTTTCATAGAGATTATCAAATAAAATTTTGATTGGTGATCCAAAGGTTTGGGGAAAAGAATCAGGTGCATAAATGCTGCCAAACAGGAACTTATTATAATTGGCCTGCATTAACTGATGTTCTGGATAAATGTATGTGAAACTAAATTACACTGGCTGGACCTCTGTAGTTTATGTCTGCTTGAAAATTATGTATGTAAAATCCAGTGTGGCATGCAATAAAGACTGTAAGGTGTATTGCATACCACATTTTATCCATTTGTTCACCAAGGAAAATTCAATATAAAAAGGACAATTTTTCCCCCAAAAACTTCTGTTATTGATAAATTTTTCAAACAATTTTATATCACAATCATAACATCAAGAAGAAAAATATTCACTAAATTTCTCATTTTTGTTGCTATGAGACCTACAAAAATGTAAATGCATAATGTTAATACTAGAAGTCAACTGATCAAGACAATTGGGACCAAATGAAATTATCTTGAGGCTGAGGGGCAAGAATAATTTGATTTCATAACCAGTAATTATCTGATACCTTTTAGTTGCATTTGGAATATTTCAAGAGTGTAATTTTCATTCAATACATCATTCAGAATTCCCATTTCAATAAAATGTGAGTACTACCAATCGAAGTAAGTTACAGCTGCAAAAAGAAATGTGAAAAAGTCTCAAAGCTATGACCACAAAATATATGATCGCAGTTCTCATCCACAGTCATAAAGCATGCATAAGTAAATAATAAATAAAAATAAATACCCCCTCAAGCAGCTGCTTGCCACAGAGGTCTGACAGGAGCCTGCCAGTTTATATGCCATAGTAGAAGGTCTGAGAGGATGGCAGGACCTCAGCAGAAAAACGACACATACATCCATGCCGTATTCCGAGGCTCGAACCCAGGTCCCGTAGATCAGTAGCCAAGCGTGCTAACCACTTGGCCACGGGACGGCTTGCATAAGTAACACTTTGTAAATAAATTAAATGTTGAATTAACATGTGATAGTAAACTGATAAAAATATGACAAGAAGAAAATAAATAATATTTTGTGTGGAAATACGATGTTTTTACTTATAAACTTGGAATTATGAATTTCAGTTATTTAATTTAACTTTATGTACTGTCAAGTTTATTCATGAAATAGAAAAAAAAAAACTTTCCCTGTTTAAAGATCCAAAATGTTGGCAAATATTAGTACCTGTCTACAGAAAATGTGCATTTTATCAATATCCTTATTCTTCGTAATTCTTGTAGCAGAGAAATATATCCAATTATGGATCCAGTCTGGCGCATATATAGAATACTGCAATATGTCTTAATTTTGCAATGAAATTAAAATTTGTTTGTCCTTATGCTCTGAGCTGCCTATGGCTGAGTGGTTAGTGTGCTTGACTACTGATCAAAGGGCCCTGGATAAGGCATGGATATTTGTATTGTCTTTCTGTTAAGGTCTCACCTTCCTCCCTATGGCATATTAAACTGACAGGTTCTTTTCAGACCTCTGGCAAGCAGCTGCTTGGGTATTTTCTGATGCTGAATATTTCAGCAATATTGTCAAATGCACCAGACTATGAAACAAAATTCTTCAGTACTGATGTTAATATTGTTGAAAATTGTTTAAAATAAAATTGCAATTTCTTTTTCTTATTTATCATAACTGAAGGATACTCTGAGTAATGGAAATTTGCAATTAAGTTCCAGCATGAACTATAAATATTTAATTTCATGAAAAAAAGCTATTATTCTGAAGATTGCTGGGATGTTTTACTCTGAGCAGCACTTTTATGCACACTGGGATAAATGGTCTGTCACAAGGACCTCAAAGGCTCAGAGAAGGTTTGGGAAGGACACTCATTCTGCAGCTGTTAGGACACAGATGAACGCCTCTAATTGAGGCCATCCAGTGTGTTCTTTAACGAAGGCCAGTGTGAAAACCACAGATTATATGGTAGCTGAATATAAAGACGGTGTCAAGAACATCAATGATAGATATGGGAAATGGTCATGTGGTTGACGAGTCCTAGATACACCTTTCAGTACTGATGGGGGAAGAGTGAAAAAGTAGAGGAAACCACATGAAGCTGCAGAGATTGCCTGTCTCACACCAAACGTTGAGGTTAAGAAATGATGTGGTCATTTCATTGTCATATTAATCGCATTCGGTGGAATACCTTCATCTCAAGCGACTGAATTACATGTGCTCTTTCACATCTCTTTTTCAAAGTTTCATCTGAATGCTCTTTCAGCTCAAGTGTATCTTGTGGTTTACCCTAATGGAGATTGTTACTTCCAGAATGACAAAGGTGACGAAACACCATCGGAATGCAAAACCATTCAATAATAGTTGTGATTCTTACCATGTAAATCATCGAAATAAAAATTTTGTGTTGCGAAATATTTTCTTACAGAATTATTGTTTGAGCTTGTCACAATGAGCAGACATCCACATATCAATAAAGCTAAAAAAAGTAAAATCCTGGTGTCCACCACTTGTTTTGGAAAGTAAATGTGTTTTACAGGTTGGAATTGAACTGTGAGATTGAAGAATCATAGAAGGATTTGAACTTAGAACTATACACATGGCATTGAAACTTATTTGAATGTACATTGCTCTTCAAAAGTTAATATGGATCACCAAATGTGAATCAAAAATTATCTTTAGGGATGAATGAAAGACTAATGTACCAAGGTAATTTCGTGTAGTTTGGAAAAATGAGTGCAAATCCATATAATGTTACGGAATATGCAAAACGGACCCTAAAAAAAGTGCTCTCGGAAAGAATTGATCGTTTCAGTTTTAAACACCACGTTGCCAGTCTGCAATAGCTGATTGTGTACTGATTGTATATCATTATGCTTCAAGGAATGACTCAAAAGTCAAAACGATAGAGTCATCTTGAGGTTGGTCAAAGAATCATGGACCAGCCATATTCCTTTGGTGTCTATCATTCTATTGTTTCAAAGGTTATGGTAGTAATTCCAAACAGTTATCAGACCTGCTCAAGAGTATCCTAGGGTTACAGTCCAAGGTGGACTATGTTGGACTGCTGTCCTGTCAGAACAGGAGAGCAAGAGCATCATCTCTGCCTTCACATATCATTTCAGTCACAGGAAGGAGATATCTATCTCATCTGTGATCAGAAGGCTTCACAACTGCACTCTATGCGTCCCTTTAATCTCCAAATTACACTCTCACTTGAAATGGTGTCACAATCATATAGCCTAGACCCGAGAACAATGTACTTGTGTTCACAGATGAGATTTTTTCTGCAACCGGATGTCAGACCTGTACTGATCTGAGAGAAATAAGATCCTGCAACCAACCCCACAAGTACTTGAGAGAAGTACGTTTGATGGTAGAGATCTCAGTGTGGTTCAGGTTTTCATTGGTTATATCGCCCTTTATGTGTTTCATGGAGATTCTATGAATGCTCTGAAATACTGGGATGAGATTTCTGATCCTATGTCAGTGTTTATGTTGGTGCAGTAGGGGACGATTTCTTCCTAATGGATGGTAATGCCTGTCCACATAAAACAAGATTGAAGGTATCCTGCATTCTCTCCGGATCTCAACCCGAGAGAACTCTGGGATACCCTGGGGAAACTCTTCTTATCCTTCTACCCCTTCCCCAAATCCTCCTGGAGTTAATGACTCAGGGTCTTTATTGCCCTTCCATTCTGTCGATTATTGTATTGAGGGCATTAATCGATATTGACAAGCTTGCATTTGTGCTAGAGGGTGCCACATTCCCTATTGACGCTATATTTCGTATTTAACTCCCCTCATTTGTTGATGTACTTTATTCTCATTTTAGGCTATATAAATAATTTTCGTACAAATTTTCATGACATCAAAATATTATCTTTGTTTCTTTCTGTGAAATTTGATTAAATTTGGCCTAATATATTTGGAGCTATGCACATTTGATTGAACCTTTGACAAACAATGCAGCTTAAAAATCTGCATTATTTATTTGTATGAAGCGCGTGTCTCGAAGTTGCATGTTCTTATGGAAACGTAATATTGAGAATTTCTGTGCTTGTCAACATCCCTCGTTGAGAAGGCGGATAGCGTGTTAGAAACTTTGGACTGGAAGGGAATTTCCCGTATTGTCTCTTAACAGTTTTCCAGTGATTCTTGTGACCTGTTATTTGCAATATAAAAGTGCCTTTCAGGGGTGAAAGAGCACATATAATTCAGTCGCTTGAGATTAATGTTATTTGGAGGGGGAGTCTCCCCTTTTAAAAGTGCTAGTAAGGGTAATGGAGACCAAAACTTATTAAACTTGTACATATCTGACCCACTTTTTCATGAATTTTTTTAAAACTTCTAAACTGAAAGGGAGAATGTTACACTACAATGGAAATCCAGTCTCTTGCCCACACCCCTTTACATTTTTCAGGCTCCGATTGTGTCGCTTTATCTCTCCCTCCCCCACTATTTTTTTTTTTATATATCCGGGCCTGATGTTATCAAATAAATCTTACTAAGCCTCAAAATATTGGAACCAGTAGTTGAGACGTAGGAACAAGTCCCATTCAAAGTTTTCAAACCTACAGTAGTTTTAATTTAGTTTAAAAAACTCATGCACGTTTTGCCCCAAGATAGCTATTATGATAATATATCTTGGAAAAAAACTTTTTCCACAATTAACTCCTTTACTGAAAAATGCGCCCCTTACTGAACCTTGTTATTTTCCATTCATCTTATTGGAAACCAGCACTGGCCATCCTTTCCATACGGGAAAATTTTATTTCTTAGCTGCTTTTCCTTTGGTTTACTGACCCAAAATAATCCGAGTTAAAAAATGCAGTAAATGTCTTAAATTTTCCTTATCGTTGAAATAAACTTTTGCTGTCGAAAGCTTCCTTGTGATTGCATTTTTTAATTATAAATCCAATAATGGCGACAGTACTCCTGATCGTCAGAATGATTAATAAATAACCTAAGACAGGAATCTTAACGGAAAAGTTTCGTCAGTTCGTTACACTCTTGAGCCATGCGATCTTTTATGGAACTAGCGAGATGAACTCAAAATTGCAACAAATCGATTGTTGTTTTGTGATTCTAAACAAACTTGAAAATCAATCGGCGATTTCCTTCGTCATCTTATTACAGTCTTTAGATATCTCTAATGCAAAAAATAACTTTTAGCTTCTGTTACATTTTAATTCGCACAGGGAAGTAAAAGTGAAATCGAGAGATTGTTAGTCCACAAACCGTAAGAACAGAAACGATATTCTTTTGTTAAGTTCTCCAAAACTTCGCAAAGTTTCGGGTGAAAGTTGGATGATTCTCCGAGGAAGTTTTCCCGTTAGCATCATTGGCTCGGTTCCAGAGCCGTTGTCATGGTAACAACGTAAGTTCCCAGAAGAAGACCACAGTGAGCATTTACAGCAACGGCCTTGTACGGAACGATTTAGGATGAAGCACATTACCATTGCGTCATCTGGCAAATCTTGGTGTTTTGCTGCAAAGATTTCTTTATTGACTTGTAGTATGGTTAGCATGCTTGGCTATTGTATCGATCAAAGGGACCTGGGTTCGAGCCCCAGAGTAAAACATGGATGTTTGTGTTGTTTTTCTGCTAAAGTCTCCTTCCTCTCAGACCTACTATGGCGTATAAACTGACAGGCTTTTGTCAGACCTTTGTGGCAAGCAGCTGCTTGAGGGGTTTTTTAACTGAGTACAGTAGAAAAGACATCTTCAGCATCCCCTACGAAGTAATGAGGCTACTGAAATATTCTGCAAGGTTAACTTTTCAAGGAAAGTTTTTTTTTATATTTCTGTAAACAGTTCACATTTTAATCGTGGAATTGACACAAGATGTTTCATCTAATGAGGAAGGGAAATGTTTAAGGCAGATTCGAACATCGGGCCTTTTCCCAACCTACGGATGCATCATTAAATTATTGAATCATAAACGATTAAACAATATTTCTGGAGATGTGATAAAAAGAATATTAATGAACGGAGCTTATAGCTCCTCTTCCCCTTTCCCATAGACTTTGGGCTTCGGTGATTGCCCTATCCTCCCCGCTTCTCAAAGCGTCTCTGTGTTAGCTACAGTAGTAGTTGAATAGATTTCATATGCCTAAGCATGACAGCTTCAGCAAAAGATGCTCAGTGCAACAGAATTCGAGATGTATCTCTTCGAAGGTTCGAAACTTACTTCAGTATCATGCGTCTCTTAAGAGATGAAGGCTCTCAAAAAATAAACACTGAAGTTTCATAAACCATGGGCGTCTATATAGTGAAAAATAAAAAGTGGGACGTGCCTCGACTTCGAATTTGAAATGTATCAAGACGCATTAAGTGCCAACTTCGAATTCATATATTTAATCACACTTTAAATTTGATGTTAGAATAATAAAATAAATACCACCAAGCAGCTGCTTGCCACAGAGGTCTGATAGGGGCCTGTCAGTTTGATACTCCATAGTGGCGAAAACTCGGCAGAAAGAGAACACAAACATCCACGCCATCCATACCTTGGCTCAGGATATTCGTCAGTAGTCAAGCACGTTAATCACTCGACCACTAACTAAGGAAAAAAACGGAATTAAAATGTGTATGCATATTTCGATTTCTGTGACTCCTCTCCACGTCATTTTTTCATCTTGTCCGCATTTCGCATAGTAAATTTCTCTAGTCTTCTGGGATCTGCGCGAGTTATCGTACATTTTCCTAACGGAGATCAAGTGGATGTGCAGCAATCCTCTTCAAAGATCATCTCACAGAATTTTCGAGATCTGATCCCACACGTTCTCTCCGTTGGTATTCCATCCCCTTCTCGATAGGGGAAATTATTGCTCACCATCCAATCGAATTTCTCTTCACGTGAAAAAATTACTCATGGAATTCGGACGAATGTTCTATTGATGGGCGAAAGCGCAAAAGAGGAAAATGCTGATCTAATTTTCTCGCTTGTTTACTGATTTGATTTCCTCCTATACTTGGGGGAATGCCAAGTATATTTGGAGAATTTTTCGAAGTTATTTCGACAAAAGATCTGTTTCAAGCTCTCTTGTTGGAGCTTTTTGGTTTTGAGTGAAATAATGAAAAAAATCGAGTGAAAAGTTGCGACAAGAGAAGTTCTTGTCAGTCATAAAAAAAATCCCTGAATAAGACAAAACGGAAAAGAACATTTTTTTTCGTTTCCTGATAGTGAGGAAAAAATGTCAATTCCTGAACATATTATTTTTAAAACAAAAAATATCTTAGGGTTTCCTTCTAGACTTCAATTTTTCATCATTACTATATTGCTAGAAAAGTTTCACTTTTGCCGTTCTTGTTTATCTTTTTTAATCTGATTTACTACATAGACCAGTGTCTCGCAAACTTTTTTACTCTGCGGCACACTGAATCTAATTTTTTTTTTCCCGCGGCACACCTAAAAAAGGGTTTTTTGATGGTTACGTTAAAAGGGGAAAATTGAAGTTTCGTTAAATGCATTTTATTTAAAATTCAGATATGAACATATTTCAATGGGATATATGAGCTTGCTTCTGCGAACAAATTTGCATTATTCTTGGCTCAAAGTTAGATAAACACTCGCATCTCTTCATCAATCATCTGAAGCCGCTCACGCTTTTTAGATTTAATTTCAGTCAATGATGAGAATCCAAGTTCACAAAGATAAGATTAGCCGAAAGATAACAAGACTCCAATACCTTTTGTGCTCAATTCAGGATATTGAGGTTATCAGGATATTGAATTCAGGATATCTAGTGTCAATTTGAAAATCTCTCGCGGCACACTTGGAATCTCTCGCGGCACACAGTTTGCGAGACACTGACGATAAAGAAGGATCCTAAAAGCTACTCCTCGCTATTAACATTAAATTTATAATGATATTTTACTAATTTACAATAAGTAAAATGCCATTATAAGTGAATGCTTGAAGAGAATTTCTCCGCTAAAACGGAAGTCAATGCTGACCTCTGCCTTTGTCTAACAAAAAAAAAAACTTCCTCGTGCAGTAGTGATAATTATACATAACTCTTTTCTAAAAAGAATCGATTCTTTGAAAGAATCAGTTCAACTCATGATCGATTATTTTTCACTTTTCAGAATAAAGCATAGTGTCTAATTAACTGAAAAACTATTAGAATTAAAAATCACCTTTTCCGTCCCGTGTCCGAGTGGTTAGCGCGCTTCGCTGCTGATCTAAGGGACCTGGGTTCGAGCCCCAGATAAGGCATGGATCTATGTGTCGTTTTTCTGCTGAGGTTCCGCCATCCTCACAGACCTACTATGGCATATAAACTGACAGGCTCCTGTCAGATCTCTGTGGCAAGCAGCTGCTTGAGGGGGTGTTTTTTTGTTTTGTTTTTTTCGTATGCAAAGTTCCGAAGGAGTCGAAAGAATCGGAATGAACGAATCGGCCGTGCCGACTCGATCAACTGTATTGATTCAATAGCTCAGTTTGAATCTTTCGCGAATCAGAGAGACCGAATCCTCCCAATTGATCGATTCTTTTGATTCCTCTGACTCGACGATGACGGGTCGTTTCGTAGGGTATCCTTATTAATAATAAATATGAATAAGTAAAATTCAGGATAAGTTGACTTTAAACTAAAAAAAGTCAATTTAATAATTGCTACGATTTGAATATATTATTATTTCAGTCATTTATTAAAACAGTTAAAAAAGGCTGTTTTCATATTCTTTGGCTTTGAATAATTTTTGTTATATTCACTTGTTCTGTAGCTTACATGATTTTCTTAGTTAATATTTTAACAAACGGTTAAATGAAATCATTTCGGACACATTTTTTGAAGAAATGTACCATTCATCTTTAATTCAATGCCACGATATCTGTCGCAGCTTAAAAGATATGCCACTATCAAAATTAAAACAAAAAATTGGTTATTTGAAAGCATGTTAAATTAATATTTCGATTTTTATATTTTACCAATGAAATGTTTGTTTTCATATTTCTCTACTTATTTTTATTTGATAATCATCTACATTGTGCGAAATAAGTACATTTGTGATTATAAATTATTTCATTTTATACAATAGAACTGATCCATATAATGTAAAATTTCCTGCAGATAAGCCCCTGGCTTCGTAGGATTATATTCATTATGTATGTATTATTTCATTGCTCTAAATGTGAGATAAAGAAAAGAAATAAAGATTATCATTTATTGTTAAAACAATTTATACATATCTAAAGATTAAACATCAGTCAGAATAAAAGTGGAACTGGGACAACTCTCGAACAAAAAGGGAAAGATTTATTAGAACGAATTTTTTTTTCAAATTGCGGTAAAATAATTTAGTTAGTGAAATAAAAAAATATTTAAAATTAATTAGTCCACATATTTGAAACATACACTAAACAGTAACTGATTGGAATCACTCGCACAGTGACTCACTGCAACGGAATAAACTTGCACAGAGGATCAAGTGGGTCAAACTGACGACTCTTTAGCCGACTCAAAAGAATCTTTGAAAAGAGTCATTTTGCCCATCGGTATCGTGCAAGACCCGTCTTGCACGATACTTATTCCGCCCTTGCCGCCCCCGAAGCGAACTCGGAGTCTGCCATTCATTTCTCTAAGTCTGCTCTTCAGATATTAATGATTAATTTAGCTAAATTTAATGTCTTTTTAAACGCAATTGAAAATCATCGCACTTACTCCGCCCAACTTGATTGCACCTATGGTCCTTGCAAATTTGTCGCACTTGCGGTAACCCCGCCCCTGGTTAGTCTCGCCACTATGGCATTTAAGGCTAGTTTCCGGAAAAACAAGGAGGAAACTATTTGTGTTTTCTTATGTGTACAATTTAGCATTGGTTGCAGTTCAGAATCTGATCAATGGATGTTGTTGCCAGATGACACAGCAGAAAGGGAAACGAGAGTGAGGAATTCCCGGAATCGCATAGCCATAGGTTTTGGATGTGAGAGCATCTGGCTTTGTTCTCTAGCTCTTTTCTGAATGATAACAATTGTAAACTGAGTTCAGTCATTCTCTCAGATAAAAAATATAATTGATCCCAATGTGGTTATCCCTCCGTCGGTTAACGTATCACGCAAGCGCGAGTAAAATTCAGAGAGAATGCAACGTTAAATATTTGGGACATCAGAAGCGATGAACGATCACGTTTTGCCTGTATATGAAAAAGTCGTGAAACATTTCTCAAGAGTTAGGCAAGATTTGACGGAGAGGTCATATTCTTATGATATTGATGAAATGATCACTGTGAAGGTACAAGAGGTAGAGTGTAGAGCAGAGATTTCCAAGACCCGAAGCTTAGCCAGTGGTATGCGAGTTCAGTGTAATCTGTGTTGAGTATCTAACATATAAGCCGTACCCCAGGCCCAGATAAGAGGGGAGGGCTGGGTTGTTTTACCTCTGAGGGGAATTTTTTTGAACATAATGGACTACATGGCCAGGTCACAAGGGCTCAGAGATGGATAAAGGCGACCCACTGAACAGCAGTTAGGAGACGGAAGCCTACCGTCAGTGCCATCCAGCTTGTTCTTTAACCTGCACAGGATCTCCCTCACATGGGGTCACGGCTTAACGTCCCATTTAACGGACGACAGTCTTTCCAATCCATCGGCGCCCTCTTTCCCACCGAGAGCAGTGTGGGGATATAACAGGAGATAAATTGTACACTAAATAGTTTTTATTATATAAATTCAAATTCTTTTAATAAATGATAGAAATTCATTTTTTTTTTAAAGAAATATCTCCGAGTGGTTAGCACGCTTGGCTACTGATCTAAGGGACCTGTGTAAGGGGGTGGGGGTGGCTCAGTCGGTAGCGCGCCAGGCTCGTAATCTGTAGTTCCCAGGTTCGAGTCCAGGTCAGCGTTGAGATTTATCTCCAAAAAATTCCCTGCCCTGCCTATGGTCAGTAGGGGACACCGATGTGCTTGGAAAGGCCGCCGTCTGTCGGATGGGACGTTAAGCCGTGGCCCATGTGTGGGAGAGCCATACCCTGTGCACGTTAAAGAACACACTGGATGGCCTTGACGGGAGGCTACCATCTGTCTCCTAACAGCTGTTCCAGTGGGTCCCCTCCCCCAACTTTCTCTGAGCCTTCGGGGTCCTTGTGACCTGGCTTATTTAGCCCATGGTGTGCAAAAAGGTGAAGCTCAGAGGTAAAACAACCCTGAAGGCATGGATGTTTGTATTGTTTTTCTGCTGAGGTCCCTCCATCCTCACAGACCTACTATGACGTATAAAGTGACAGGTTCTGTGGCAAGCAGCTGCTTGATGGGGCATTTTTATTTATTTTTTAAATATATACATACAGCTTTTAAAGTGGAATGGGGCTTCCCCATTTATGACTGACACATACCCCATTTCAGGCCCTAGCTCCTTAGCAAGGGCCGGCTTACGCATAAGCTAAGTTACATTATCCTCAAGCAGCCATGGGCTACGGAGGTCCAACCAGACCGTGCAATTTAGTTCTCTAAGCAAGTCTGTTCTGAGCTACATCTGGCCACTGCACACCAATTCTAACAAGGTCCTGTTTGACATTGTATGTCCACCGCATCCTAGGTCTCCCCCTCTTTCTGAGGCTTTTAGGCACACTGTTCATTACCTTATTCGCCAATCTATAATTATTCATACAGGCAACATGTCCAATATGCTCTCTGCACAATATGCTGCTTAAAGGAGGTTGCAAACTCCTTTGCCTAGCCTCATCATTGGTTACAAAGTTGAACCACCTAATACCCAAGATACTGCGTAAGCATCTGGAATCAAAAGCATCTAGTTTCCTGTTATCTTGTTTACAAAGTGTCCAAGTTTCACTGCCATAACTAACCCTAGAAAGAACCAAACTATTATACAGTCTAATTTTAGTCTTTAGGTGTATACGCCTATTTCTCCACACTCTCCATAGATTCTTAAAAGTCCCGGCAGCAATTCCTATTCGTCTGTTAATCTCGTGCTGCATATCACCAATATCTGTTACATAGATCCCAAGATAATTAAACTGTGACACCTGTTCAAGATTGCAACCATTCAGATTAACTGAATCACAACCTGTGCAACCATTCAGATTAATTGTATAATAATTATTGTAATATAATGTAATAATAATTTGCAACCATTCAGATTAACTGAATCACAACCTGCCTGACCAATTTTCATCACTTAAGTTACAGGCCCTCACGATATGAGAGGAACCTCAGAAAATGCGTTTAAGTTTTACTGTGTTGCAGTTGCGAATTTGTATCAGCGTTTAAAAAAATTTAAAAATTCTTTTCACCACATGTTTCACGTTCATTTTTTAATTATCTCCTTCAGACAGAATAATAAACACAAATTTCGAAATTTTAGGGCCTCTTAAAATTGCAATAGCTTAGAGCCTCAGAAGATTAAATTTTGGCTCTGCCAAATCCTTATCCTCTCGAGCATTTACGGCAACTATTTCGTTAACGGCAGGATTGCAAGTGTGCGACTTCTCTTCCCTAACCCGTAAGGTACATAATGCTTCATAACATCGTCCTTCACGCAGAAGCAAAATTGACCCCTCACCTCTCTTGTTGCCCCAAGCTCTGGGCATGTATATAATTTGTTTTTCAACTACTCTTCCTTCATTTACGCATTTTGTATTAAAGGTCTAACCAGAAAAATGAGAAATATCTATAATAATAAAAGGTGCCAGCGGCAGCCGTAATTTATCGGAAAATCGTGGCAGACATTTCAAATTTTCCGATAATGTTTCTGGTTATTGGTCCGGGTTGCAGTGCCAAATTTCAAGTGGAAATCCCAAAGAGGGAGGACTTGCTAGGCAAAAATATTGCAATGTTCTTCCTACCGGAAATGGTAATCGCTGCCAAATTTATTGTTGCCATTTACAAATCCCTAACTTTCTCTCCTTTTAACGTACGAGCCATACCTTCACAGTTAGGGAGCTGTATGTATACACCGGCATTTAAATATGATGCCGTTGTCAGATTCCCCACATTTTCAAAGGTATTATTTTAAGGCGTCCCATTTTAGCTAGGGAGCGGATTTTTCAACCCAACATGGCGTCATGCAAAGGGGTCTCCCTCTTCCCTTCGATATTTAGGGCCGTTCAGTCAAGTACATCGAGACCCCAGAGTATCAAAATCTGTCGAAATAAAACTCGATAGTTTGCGGCGAAGCCACGGGCTATGAGAGCGTGCGCTGATGTCAGATACGACCCTGAACAACGCCTGTCAATTCTTCGTGCTGAAGCGATCTCGGCTCAAGTGTCATGGGGAGGACAGAGCTTAAAAAACTAACCTTTAAGGCGGTAAAATAAAATGTATACACATTAAATGTGAGATCCTTGCAGTTCAGCTAGTATTTCAATATAGCAAAAAGAATGGCTTCAATAGTTATCATTGGTAAAATAGTTTCAAAGAGCAGGATCAAATTCTGTAGAAAAGTGAGTGTCATTCCAGGAATTCCCTTTCTGCTTTGTCATCTGACAAGAACATTCATTGACGATATTCTGAACTATCATCTGTGCCAAATCGTAAGCATAAAAACATATCCCGACTTGTTTTCACGAAAACTGGTGAAACTATCCTCAACGGTACAGTGGCTAGGGCTAATGCCTTGCAACAGGCATTTTTGTTACCTAGTCAACAAATTACCTAGTCAACAAATTTAACTTCGGTTTTAGAGGAGCATGTCCTTGTATGAGAAATCCTGTACATGATAGAAGCAGCTTTTTTTAGATGCTCCACTGTCCTCTCCGTAGCAAATCAGAAAAAGAACTAGAAGAACGCATATCGCCTCTGGCGGCGCATATGAGAATCTCGTTTTTAAAGAGAAAGAAGATTTTCCTTTACCTACTGTTTCATTCCTTAAACGTTTTAATCAAAGCTAGCAGATGATGGGGAAAATGCAAATAGTATTTCATTAGTAATTATACATCATAAAAGTATTCGTCTTTTAATTCTTAAATCTAAAAAGTTGCATTTTCCACTCCTCTCGTAGAAAAGTGGGTAGACTATTGCTGGCAGTGAATATTACCTAAAATCGACCACCAATTTTTAAAATATCTATTCCATATATATTATTTGTAAAACTTGATAACAGTTCTGCTGTTTCATCATTTCAGTGATCTATATTTTCGTCCCCCCCCCCCATCGTAGTCCCTTCGCTACGCTCCTATATGGGACTTATGAAATAAGTTACCTAAAAAAATTACTTCTTATATCAACTTTTCCAGAAAACTCAGACTTTTGATTTACTAGCATCTGTTTTCATTTTCTTACATTATTTTTGAAAAAAAAAAATGTCTTTCTTCTATTTGCAGCTTCTATTTCATCTGTTTCTTCTCTACACTTAATTATCTTAAATAGAGCACCTGAGTTAATCAGAAACTCCTGTTCCAGTTCTCTTTTGATCCAATCCGGGCTTAACCTGAATGCACTCTGCAGGTCATTGATGATGATCAAGTTGACATGGGATCAGAAAGGTGAAGCATCACCGTTGAGCAATGTGGGTTGATTTCGCTATTAAGTTGGTTTCGTGTTTCAAACAGAAAAAATAAGGTCGTGGTTCGAATCATTAACATACACTGCTCACAAAAAATTAGGGGATATTTCAAAATGAATATGAAGCGATAAAAAAAAGAAGCATTTGAATTTTTTTTATTAAACAAGAACATTAGAAAAGCAAACGACAAGTCAAAGAAAGTTGTTCGATTATGCAAATGAGATGCAAACTCAATTGTCGTGATTGAGTAGCAAGTGACATATTGGTGGGGGTGAACAGAAGCATGTCAAACCGGACGAGAGTGCCACACATTGACTGTTCAGTAGGGTGTATGGTCACCCAAGACTGCCAAAACACACTGACAGCGATGGGGCATGGACAAGATCAGAATGTCCAGCAGTTCTTGTGGGATCCATTGCCACTCTTGCTCCAGGGCAACTTCCAGCTCAAGAAGTGTTGTGGGAGGCATTGGACGGTTTGCCAGACGTCTTCCCAGTGCTTCCCAAGCATGTTCAATGGGATTCAGGTCTGGAGAACATGAAGGCCAGTCCATGCGTTCGATTCCTGCCTCCTGAAGCATGTTGTTGATGCGATATGCAAGGTGGGGCCTTGCATTATCGTCCATGAAAAGAAAGTTGTTTCCAACTGATCCAGCATAGGGTACCACTATAGGGTGCAGGACCTCATCTCAATATCTGACAGCAATCAGCGATCCGTTTCTGATGATGTGGAGGTCGGTACGACCATCAATGCTGATGCCAGCCCACACCATGATTCCACCACCACCGAAGGAGTCCCTTTCTCGCATGAAACGTGGATTCTCCCGTGTTCCTCGTTCACGCCAGATCAGGACACGATGATTGTCAGGCTGCAGACTGATCCGTGACTCATCAGAGAAGAGGACAGTTGACCACTCATCACGGGTCCAATGACGATGCTCATCAGCCCACCTTCTACGGTGTTCAGCAGATAACGGAATGAATACCATTGGTCACCGGGCATGCAGTCCAACACGATGAAGCTGATTTCGTATGGTCTGGGTGCATATCTGTCATCTAGTGGCAGCAAGAAACTGTCCCTGCAGCTCTGTTGCATTGCTGCACCTGTTCTTTCTTGCCAATAAGGTCAAGTAGCGGTCATCTCTTGCTGTTGTGGCAGATGGGCGACCCTGCCCTCGTCTTCTTCGTCCTGTGCCAGTCTCTTGAAAGCGATTCCACAGTCTGCTAATCCCGCTTTGGGGTGTTCCAAGTGCTGTTGCCACTGTCGTCTGTGTTTGACCAGCTTCAAGACGTCCTATGGCTCTCCAGGCTTCGCATTCGGGCAAATCGTGTTGCAGGGGCTGGGAAATTGCAGGATGTGCACTTTCAAGATCGGGGAACGTGTAGATACTCCAGTACTTTTCAGCCTTTTGTATAGTGCATTTTCACCAATGAAATAAAAGTTGGTTTTGCATCTCATTTGCATAATCGAACAACTTTCTTTGACTTGTCGTTTGCTTTTCTGATGTTCTTGTTTAATAAAAAACAAATGCTTCTTTTTTAATCGCTTCATATTCATTTTGAAATATCCCCTAATTTTTGTGAGCAGTGTAGTTGACATACAGACGCTTTTGATGAAAGTCCAAAAGGAGAAATTATCTTTAATTCGGTATTCAAGAATCACAGGATGCGTCCTGTAGACATGCAATTCATGAAATAATAAGATGGAAAATTTCTGAAAAATCATGAAATAATCAGCTTATTATTATTTCACAAATTATCTTTGTTTTTGTTTTTTTATTAAGGTCACTCACGTAGCCAAAATTTATTGTGGAAGATTTGATATTTTCCGAAAATTTTTTGGAAAGACAAAAAAAAAAATTAGTAATGGGCAGAAGTAAATAAAACATATTGCACTCATACGGATTTTTTTAAACAATAATAAATATTTAATTTTTTAATATTATTAAAAAAATTCGTATCAGTGCAATATGTTTTATTTATTTTGGAAAAAATATATATTACGTAGAAAATAAAATAATAAATGTTGAAAACAACTAAAAATACATAAAAAAATATTCGTTTCTTAATTCTAAAAATTTTTACTGTCTTAGAATTTTGGATTTGGGGGTGCAATAGCAGTCTCCTGTCTGAAAAACTGGCTATGGCATTTTATTAATTTTTAAATATATCCTATATAACCGAAGATATGCCTAATATGATGTTGGTCCTCCACGTGCTTCCAAAACAGCTTTTACCGGCGAGGCATGGACGCTGCAAGATTTCTAAAGGTGTCTTGTGGTATCTGGTGCCAACACGTTACGCAGATCGGTATGCTGTCCCAACACAAATCACAGATGATCGATTGGATTGATGTCTGGGGAATTTGGAGGCCAGGGCAATACCTGGAAGTCTTCTTCGTGTTCCGTGGACCATTCTCCAACAATCCGGGCAGTGTGGCATGGCGCATTATCCTGCTGAAAGGTCGCATACTAGAGGGACATACCGTTGCCATAAAAGGATGTTCCTGGTCTACAATGATGTTTAAGTAGGTAGTGGACATCATAGTTTCCTGCACATGAATGACCGGACCTTGGATTTCCAAGCAGAACATTGCTCAAAGTGTTACACTTCCTCCAATTCTTGTTTTCGTTCCACCAGCTGTTTTTATCCTACGGTGCATCCTGGTGCTAACACTTCCCCAGGTATACGATACACACGTACCCGGTCGTCCACATGGTGCAACAGAAAACGAGATTCATCTAACTAGACGACCTTCTTCCATTCATTCAAGGTCCAGTTTTGATGCTCGCGTGCCCATTGTAGGTGATTTCGATAGTGAACCGAGGTTAGCATGGGCACTCTGAGCGGCCTGTGGCTACGCAGCCACAATTTCAACAGGGTTCGATATACTGTGTGTTGTGACACATTACTTCCGTCACCAGCATTCTAATTATGGGCGAGTTGCGCCACAGTATCCCTTCGGTTGGCTCGTACCATAAGGGATAGCTTTCGCTCACCTACAGCATCGATGAGCCCTGGTCGGCCCACACCTTCGTGGTTTTTCCCTCCTTGGATTACTTTTTGAAGGTACTAACCATGGCTGACCGTGAGCACCCCACAAGCCTTGCCGTCTCGGAAATGCTCTGACCCAGTCGTCTGGTCACTACAATTTGACCTTTGAGAAACTCACTTAAGTGCGCTTCTTTTCCCATCTGAAGAACAAGAATAACACTGATCAAGAGAGCTCAGTATCAGGTGTTATTTATACCGTTTCATGACGTTCGCATGCAACGTCGTTTACCTAAAGTTGCTTCGATTTGAATAATCATGCGCAGTTCATAATGTTCTTCAACTGTTCCTATTTTGCTACCTATTGCAAAACTTTATTAAGAACATCGTTTTTGTTGCCATTCCGGTTATGCTTTTGCGATGGAGAGGGTTGTTGGAGGTCACGGTTTCCTTCTGAATGACTCTCATGGGAATTACCATTTACGTATCGTAACAAAATGACATTTCAAAGAACCATCCGATTTCTTTTCTGTCAAAGTAAGTTCTATTTTGAGCATTTATTGCGTTCATATCATTTATTTTTTTTAAAGTTTTCAAAAGTAATTAATCATCAGCTGCGTCCTTAAGATAATAATAAGATGAATGATCCGAAATTGTGTAAGCTCAGTCGGTAGCGTGCCAGGCTCGTAATATGCAGTTCCCAGGTTCGAGTTTCACCTGTGACAGCGTTGAGATTTATCTCCGCAAAATCTCTAACCCTGCCCACGGTTTGTAGGGGACACCGATGGTCTTCGAGTGGGACGGATGGGACATTAAGCAGTGAACCGGGTGAGGAAGAGAGAGCCATTCTCTGTGCTCGTTAAAGAAGACGCTGGATGGCCTTGACAGGAGGAGGAGGAGGAGGCTGCCATCTGTCTCCCAACAGCTGTCCAGTGGGTCCCCTCCCTAAACCTTCCCTGAGCCTTCGGGGTGCTTGTGACCTGGCCATTGTGTGCAGAAAAGTGCCGCTCAGAGGTAAAATAACCCAACCCGAAATCGTTGAATGATAGGCAACAATATTGGAATGCCGATGCTGAATACTTTGGAGGGGGGGGGGGGTGAAAAGAGATTGGGTGTTCAGTTTTAAATGCTCATCAAGATCATGCAGGTGTCTTTATAGATGTGTGTGGGGCGAAAACCGATATTTAATGAAATTTTATAAGAATTTAATAATCTTCACTCAAATGGTAACAAAAGAACCTGGAATTAAAAAAAATCGGATAAAATAGCTTATGACTTATCAATTGAGTACAGACCCGGATCTAGAAAAAAATAGGGGGGGGGGGGCGTAGCAAGCGAAGCAATGGAGCCAAAAAAATGTAAAAGATGGGGTCAAGAGAATGAATTTCTATTGCAGAGTAACATTTTCCTCTTCGTTTTAAAGTTCTTGAAATATGCAGAAGTTTTATAATTTTGTCTTCCATTACTCTTCCTGGCATTCTGAAAGGGGTTCCCCCCCCCTTAGATCCTGCCCTGATTGAGTATCACATCATCAACGTGATGAAAGAACGTTCATTTTTTTTTTAACATTTCATTACAGGATGCTTATTTCTTTTTGTGCCCTGGGGCGGGGGTGGCTCAGTCGGTAGCGCGCCAGGCTCGTAATCTGTAGTTCCCAGGTTCGAGTCCCACCTGGGTCAGCGTTGAGATTTATCTCCGCAAAAATTCCCCGCCCTGCCCACGGTCAGTAGGGGACACCGATGGGCTTGGAAAGGCCGCCGTCCGTCGGATGGGACGTTAAGCCGTGGCCCCGTGTGCGGGAGAGCCATACCCTGTGCACGTTAAAGAACACGCTGGATGGCCTTGACGGGAGGCTACCATCTGTCTCCCAACAGCTGTTCCAGTGGGTCCCCTCCCCCAACCTTCTCTGAGCCTTCGGGGTCCATGTGACCTGGCCATTTAGCCCATGGTGTGCAAAAAAGTGCCGCTCAGAAGTAAAACAACCCAACTCTTTTTGTGCCCACGCCAAGAAACGTTGCTTCGTTGAGTGCAGAGCATGGCGATATTAGCCAAAGTTAACATCTAAGCCTCAGGTGTTGGGGCTCCAATTTTAAGTGACGAAAGACTCTGATGTGCAAAAATCTCTTACGACTCAGGTAGCAGTAATCTGTGAGGAAACGACTGAATGTGCGATTGACACTTGAAGTAATTTTTTGCAGATTGAAATAATCTCGGCTAATGCAAATCCAAGTTGCGATTGGTTAATGCAGGTCGGGGCTTCGTCACAAGATCGATGTTGCTTCACGAAAAGAGTTTTCGTCAACCGATTAAGGGATGAGAGCGAGGCAAGAGAGCGAGGGTCCTGACCGACCGATACGTGCCAGGGATATTGGGTTCGGCGATTAAACTTCATTCGTTTGGCGCAACAGTTTTCCTTCTGCCGTCACTCGCAGCTGCAGAGAGTGATGGTGGTCGGTGTGATGTCGGTCCTTGTGACGACATAGCTGCTGCTGCTGCAAAGGAAATGAACTTCTTGGCACGGAGGAAGAGGCAAGGGGCCACGAGAAAGGCAGGTCCGCGACGATTCGCTCCGGGAGGGAAGCCTCTGCGACGTACCATGCGGCGGTGGCAATGGCTGCAGGGGAGGGCAGGCCTTATCTTATCGGAGGTCAAACCGATATCCGTGCGGCAGCGGGTAGCCCGTCCCGTCGGTGCAGCAGGCCCCAAACATGGACGACGCCAAAAGGAGAATGTCGCTCCGAGAGTTGTTCTCGAGGCGGGATCGCTACAAGCCCGTGCCTGGCAACGAGCCCTTCCCGATCCAGGTCGTCTTTCATTCCGCCAAGCTCGCTCGTGCCGGGAGGAAAGGGTTCGACGCCTCCCACGCCAAAGCCTCCCTCAACAAATCCAAAGAATCTGGGGTAAGAAAAACAACAACAATGGGTGATGCGTTATCATTCTCAGATAAGTGATTTTTTTTATCTAGTTTTGTATCAGGGACGTAATGAATTGTGTGAGGAACCGGGCCCCTTCGTGCATGCAGATCTGTTGCAGGAGTAGTCTTTTTTTTTTAATGTTTAACAGTATGGAAAATAATTTTTGGATCTCACGAGAATAGATTCGTTCGCGAGATCGCCACACAGAAAATGATTTCAGTTGTAAGAATCGGTCGTTTGTTATATTGAAGAAAATATGTAAAAAACGGAAACAACTCGGGGACAAAAAATGCGAAACAATTTCTAATAATCGAGAAAGTGTGCTATTCAGAAAGGAAGTGTCATTTTAATATCTCTGTTGCATATGAAGAGTTTTAGCAAATTTTGCCAAAAAAAGTTTCCACGTCATCAAATTTCAAAATGCAATTCTTTAGAAACAATAATTTGTGATATTTTTCATGCTCTTTAGGAGAAAGGAATGTCGGTGATAAGTACAAATAACAGTGCCTAAACATTTCCTTATGTAATGCAGGAATTTCACAATTTACGCTTTTATCCCGTCTTAATTGGTATTTATTCGTATCAGTTTTAATGCTTTCATTTCCAAAGTAAAAGTATTTAATTTGCGAAAAAAATAATTATATCGTAAAGGCAAAATTTCTGAAACAAAGGTAATGACGGAAACATTTTTGGGCTTTTAGCTAGTCAGTGAATGAATCTCTTTTGCAGCACTAAAAGTTGCTCAAAATTGTCGAAATATATGTCACCCCCCCCCCCCCCCCCCGCAAGATTTTATGCCATATTATGTTAATTGAGGACCGATTAATGCATATATAGTGTACACATAAATTTAAATGAAACTGCAATGTCTTACGAGACATGAACGAGTTCAGCCATGGATCATCTTCCTTTTAATCTCGTGCACGTTCCAAGTTAGGCGTGCACCTAAATATTTCACTTCTGAGGACAGAAAGGACATTTCTCGACAAGTACAATGACTTTCAAATGAATAATTTGTACGATGATGTTTCAATTTATTACGTGGCAAAATATCTGTAAGAAAACTCTTTTGCCTTTAAGTAGAAATAATGGGGTCTGTAAGGATCTGGGGCAATCAATCACTCCCCCCCCCATGCAAAACTCGTCAGATCTGTTGCATAGGAAGTGACAGATATACACAAATATAGAAATGTAACATATATTGTCGAATATATACATACAACGATAGATATATATTCGTCAAATATATATATATATTTGAGCCGTCTTGTGGCCGAGTGGTTAGCGCTCTTACCTGCTGATCAAAGGGATCTGGGTTCGATCCCCGGATAAGCTATGGACTGTTTCTGTGTTGTCTTTCTGCTGAGGGTTCGCCTTCCTCACAGGTCTTCTCTGTAGCGTATTAAACTTACTCAGACCTCTGTGGCATGCAGCTGCTTCAGGGGATATTTTAAAAATACAGTCCCGTGGCCATGTGGTTAGCGCGCTTGGCTACTGATCTAAGGGATCTGCGTTCGAGCCCCAGGTAAGGCATGGACGTTTGTGATGTTTTTCTGCTGAGGTCCTGCCATCCTTACTATGGCATATAAAATGACAAGCTCCTGTCAGACCTCTGTGGCAAGCAGCTGCTTGAGGGGGTATTTATTTTTATTTTATATATATTGGCCCCTTGATGTGTGTCGTTGCCTTTGCTCTTTGGTAGTTAAGCTCCTGCTTTTTAATGAATCGTTTTTAGAGACGAAATGTCATTCCAAATGTATGAACAATGTAAATGAATATTTTCTATATCATTTATTCCTTTAAAAGACAAGAAGTCCCCCCCCCCCCCCGATGCATATCCATTTCTCACCTAGAGCATGCATCACTGACTGATTTGAGGATCCATTCCTAAACTCATTCGCTCAATTCACGCATGAAAGGTTTTGCATTAAAGATTCGTGTTGAACCATTTCTCTGGGAACGAGGTTGCATCTGTCGTAATGAAATGTCAATGCTCTTTGCTTAAAGGAAAAGTGTTCGTATTCTGAAGACGGCGGCGCACCTTTCATTGCCTTTCTTTGTTGTTTGTCACGCTTCGATCCAAACCCGACGACCACCTGACTCCATCTTCTCCTCCCATTGCCCTCCACGAACTAACGGGTGGTTCCTTTTGCAGACCACCCTTAGAAGAATGACTTGAACATGCCTCTGCCCACTTAGCGCAAGAATCGATTGCTGGGCCACCACAACCACCTGCTCATCCTTCGAAGATCCCCCCCCCCCCTCGTGCTTTCATCGTTCCATCGACGATCTCTTTCGTTGTTGGGTTGTTTTACCTCTGAGCGGCACTTTTTTGCACACCATGGGCTAAATGGCCAGGTCACATGGACCCCGAAGGCTCAGAGAATGTTTGGGGAGGGGACCCACTGGAACAGCTGTTGGGAGACAGATGGTAGCCTCCCGTCAAGGCCATCCAGCGTGTTCTTTAACGTGCACAGGGCATGGCTCTCCCGCACACGGCGCCACGGCTTAACGTCCCATCCGACAGACGGCGGCCTTTCCAAGCCCATTGGTGTCCCTTACTGACCGTGGGCAGGGCGGGGAATTTTGCGGAGATAAATCTCAACGCTGACCCAGCTGGAACTCGAAACTGGGAACTACAGATTACGAGCCTGGCGCGCTACCGACTGAGCCCCCCCCCCCCCCCCCCCCCCCCCGATCTCTTTCGTCTTTTCGTTTGGAAATCATTACCCAGAATCTCGAGACATCCCGTCGGAAGGAACGAAATGGCGACACCGCTTCGAAAAAGCTGGATCTTGTGGGATGGGGAGGGGAGACTGAAAGGGGTAATATGGAGAACGCGCTCACTTGTCGGCAACGGCTACTCGCAGGGCAGGCATTAACCCAACAGAAAATATTCTCCCTTGCATTCTCTATGAGATAGCGCTCACTGACAAGCAACGGCACTGTTTCCTAGAGGGGGCAGGGGTGGCTCAGTCGGTAGCACGTCAGGCTCGTAATCTGTAGTTCCCAGGTTCGAGTCCCAGCTCGGTCAGCGTTGAGATTTATCTCCGCAAAATTCCGCGCCCTGCTCACGGTCAGTAGGGGACACCGATGGGCTTGGAAAGGCCGCCGTCCGTCGGATGGGACGTTAAGCCGTGGCCCCGTGTGCGGGAGAGCCATACCCTGTGCACGTTAAAGAACACGCTGGATGGCCTTGACGGGAGGCTACCATCTGTCTCCCAACAGCTGTTCCAGTGGGTCCCCTCCCCCAACCTTCTCTGAGCCTTCGGGGTTCATGTGACCTGCCCATTTACCCCATAGTGTGCAAAAAAGTGCCGTTCAGAGGTAAAACAACCCAACCCTTTCCTAGAGAATATTTCCAGTTGGGATAATGCCTGCCATGCGCGTGGCCGACAAGTGAGCGCTTACCCTAAAGCAACTTTTCCTTTTTCTAGTTGACAAAGCCTTTCCGTTGATGCAGATCGGTGTAATGAACGGATTCGCCATGACTCGATTCTTCCTTAAGGATCGTTCTAACCCTCGCTTTTCTTCACGCCAATCAAAGTTCCCTCCCCCTTTATTAAACTCCCCCGCACCGATCACAAACTCCCGTCCCTTGACTTCTACCCTCATCTGAAGGAGCGGGGGTGGCTCAGTCGGTAGCGCGCCAGGCTCGTAATCTGTAGTTCCCAGGTTCGAGTCCCAGCTGGGTCAGCGTTGAGATTTCATCATCATCATCATCCTCATCATCCTCAAGCAGTCATGGGCTACGGAGGTCCTACCAGACCGTGTAATTTAGTTCTCCAAGCAAGTCTATCCTGAGCTACATCTACTGCATCTGGCCACTGCACACCAATTCTAACAAGGTCCTGTTTGACATTGTCTGCCCACCGCATCCTAGGTCTCCCCTTCTTTCTGAGGCCTTTAGGCACACTGTTCATAACCCTATTCGCCAATCTATAATTATCCATACGGGCAACATGGCCAAACCAACGGAGTCTCTCTCTGCACAATATGCTGCTTAAAGGAGGTTGTAAACTCCTTTGCCTAATCTCATCATTAGTTACAAAGTTGAACCACCTAATGCCCAAGATACTGCGTAAGCATCTGGAATCAAAAGCATCTAGTTTCCTGTTATCTTGTTTACAAAGGGTCCAAGTTTCACTACCATAACTAACCCTAGAAAGAACCAAACTATTATACAGTCTAATTTTAGTCTTTAGGTGTATACGCCTATTTCTCCACACTCTCCATAGGTTCTTAAAAGTCCCGGCAGCAATCCCTATTCGTCTGTTAATCTCATGCCGCACATCACCATTATCTGTTACATAGCTCCCAAGATAATTAAACTGTGACACCTGCTCAAGACTGCAACCATTCAGATTAACTGAATCACAGCCTGCCTGACCAATTTTCATCACTTTAGTTTTCTCTCTGTTTATAACCAAACCTACTCTACTACCAGTTTCATCAACAGCTCGAATGAAAGACTTCATTTCATCAACATCATTTGCCAAAAGGGCTAAATCATCAGCATAATCTAAATCACAAATTTTCGTATCTCCAGCCCATTTAAGGCCAAAATCATTCCCTTGAAGTGAATTTCGCATAACATAATCAATAACCAAACTAAAGAGAAAAGGAGACAAAATGCACCCTTGTCGAACACCAGAAGTAATGCTAAACCAATTGCTACAAGCCTTACCAACTCTCACACACGACTCAGTGTTATTATAGAGAGCTTTCATTATGTTAACTAACTTGTCAGGTATACCATATGATCTCACAATCAACCACAAATTATGACGATCAACAGAGTCGAAAGCCTTTTTGAAATCAACAAAGCTAGCAACCAAAGGTTTCTGAAACTCTAAACATTTCTCAAGAATCTGCCTAAGTGAAAATATCTGATCCACACATCCCCTACCACTTCTGAATCCACATTGCTCATCACGCAATTGACTGTCAACCAGATTCTTAATTCTATTAAGCACAATCATGGAAAGAACTTTACCTGGAACAGAGAGTAGGCTGATACCCCTATAGTTATCACAAGAACTGCGATCACCTTTTTTGAAAATAGGGATAACAATAGCTCTGGTAAAATCCTTAGGAACCATGCTTTATCATAAAAGATATTCAGAATTTCAGTCATCCAAGTGGTAACCGAAACATTCCCAGCTCTAAGCATTTCTGTAGTAATTTCATCTACCCCTGGGGATTTATGAAGTTTAAGTTTAGAAATAGCCAAAATAACTTCAGATTGTGTTATAGGGCCAACATTAAAGGCACCAAAGCATCTATCATCATTGCACAGAATGGGAGTAGAACTAATCACATTGTTTAGAACATCACTGAAATGCTCAGCCCACCTAGCCATGACAGAATCCTCACCTTCTATAACCTTACCTTGTTTATCCTTCAATGCTTGTATACCTGTCCGTTTTCTACCACACAAAACATTAACTATCTGGTACAGCTCTCTGCTGTTGTGCTGTCTAACTGCTTCCTCGGCTTTGTCAGCCAAACCATCAAGCCAAAGATTCTTATCAGCAGCTAACTGATCTTTTACACGTTTATTAAGTTCTCTGTAATGCTTTTTATTAGGACTAGTAGGGTATTGATTAAGAACATTCCTGCAGTTCTTTCTTTCTGAAATAAGCTCGAGTGCCTTATCACTCAGATAATTCTGTCTCTTCTGCTCCTTTTTTCCTAAAAGAGTACTGTTAGTGTTCAAAAAAGCCTGTTTAAAATGATCCCATTCTTCCTCAATTCAGTATTAAGCAAACCATGACTGTCATAATGACTAAGTAACCTATCATGGTAAGCTTTGGCTGTAACTGGATCTTTCAGAGCTGCAGTATTAAAGGTAAATTTTTTAACCCTAGCACAACACTTTTTAAGTTTAAGTTGCAACACACTTTTAACAAAGTAATGGTCAGATCCAATTTCAGCTCCCCTATATGCCCTGGTATTTCTAACAGAACTAGCCCATTTGCTATTAATTAATATATAATCATTCATATTCCTATGCAGCCCATCAGGTGAAACCCATGTGTACTTATGTATGTCGCGGTGTTTGTAATATGTGTTAGTTATTCTGAATCCATTGAGTTTACTTACCTGTAGGAGACCTTGCCAATTGCCATTGCAGCTACCAATACCAAAAAGGGCCTATCACCCCTCCACAAAAGTCAGAGTCAGTACCAACTTTGGCATTGAAGTCACCTCAAACAAGGCTATCTCCTTTCTTAACAGAATTCGAAATATCCTGAAGTTGTCCGTAAAACCTATCAATCTCATCCTCAACACCATCCTCAGTGGGAGCATAACAATAGATAACATTGAAGTCTTTAATGCTTGTCTGAAATTTAGCTGTAAGAAACCTTTAATTAATGCACTCATATCCTAGAAGAGCATCACTAGCATGTCTGCTGAGAAGCAGACCCACGCCTTGGTGATGCTTATTGTCGTCCCTCCCTGAAAAGAGAAATTTAAGATTATTTTTAAGAATCTGATCTTTATCTGTCCATCTGGTCTCTTGCAAGCCGAGAATATCTAAATTATAATGGTGGAATTTTTGTGTGAGGACATCAAGAGAAAAAGCTCTGTGCAGAGTCCTCACATTCCAACTACCTATGGAGAGAAAATGGTTAGTAGGATGTTTAAAGAAACTATGTTTATTGAGAGAGGGAATGCCGACAATATCAAACAGCCCCCTAATCGCAGACATGGGGCAAAGACCCGTTACCCCACTACTAAAGGCTGAAGCCATCTACACTGGAAGACTTCCTCCAATGTAGAATTTGACGATGCCAATAGAAGCAAAGAGTTCAGGTGCCTGCGATGACTTCTGCTCAGGATTATCCACCAGCTGATAAACATATCTTGCGAATCTATTCACTTGGGGCTGTCAACCCACAAACAAACAGAAAACACAGCGGAAGATTTTCCCTCCACAGAAGCCCACCAGTGCAGCAAAATCAGGATCCATAATCAAGCTCAGAGCCATATATCTGTCCAGTCCAGTGGGTTTATATGGTCAGCACCAGGACCCTGTGTGGTTGACCACTCCTCAGCAGGGTAGAAAAAAAGAAAAGTAGCCATAGTTGTCCAGATCAGTAGGCCACACTAATCTGTCAGCCCTCCCCTTCCGTTCACTTCCACAAGAGAGTATCTCTTTTGAAAGGTACTAACGGTCTGCACCACGAGAAGGCGGGGTCGGACATTAGGTGCTAGGCCTGGCCGGTTCTTTGCATCATCACAGGGGATTGGTGCATAGCTCTCCTTCCAGTGACTACCTTCTCCGCAAAATTCCCCACCCTGCCCACGGTCAGTAGGGGACACCTCTGGGCTTGGAAAGACCGCCGTCCGTCGGATGGGACGTTAAGCGTGGCTCCGTGTGCGGGAGAGACATACCCTGCACACGTTAAAAAATGTGCTGGATGGTCTTAACAGGAGTCTATCATCTGTCTCCCAACAGCTGTCCCAGTGGATCCCCTCCCCCAACATTCTCTGAACCTTCGCGGTCCATGTGACCTGGCCATTTAGCCCATGGTGTGCAAAAAAGTGCCGCTCAGAGGTAAAACAACCCAACCCTCATCTGAAATTTTCCAAGTCCAACTAAACTTTTCTGGTGGCAACGCTCATCCTCCTCACAGAATGGCTGATGCAATCCTCAAAAATAATTACCCAGTCCCATATTTTGTGAATTCGACCTTCACTAGAATAAGGACTATCCCACAGTAACTGTTTTAAAAAACTTCAGAAACTGTTTTAAAAGACCGCAAAAAATGAAAATATGCTATTGGGTAAAAATAAAAAAAAAAATTAATAAAAGGAAAACGGCGAAAAAAACTGATTTAAAAACTTATTCGTAATTATGAAAAATATTTAGGGGTAATGTGGTCTGGTGACCTGTATGGGCGACATAAAAGACCCTCTTTAGAACACACAACAAGCATTCGGAGCCTCACCCCGGACCACGTTTTACTGACAGATGGTTTTTCAATCTGAAAAAGTCCTGCGAAATTAAAAAATATTATTCCAAACGGGGAAATCATAAGGGTTTTATTGAAGGATGAATCTTGGATCAACCCTGCGCTGTCGATACCCCTTTGCTTCCATATCAGACGCAATGTCTTACAACATGAAAACCCAATGGCATTCTTGATCGCAGTTTTCGGACTCGAAATTTTTTCCAAGTCCAGAGACGGTTGCCAGCCTTTTTGACTAAACCGCATTGTCACCCCCAATTCTACCCCCCTTTGTTTCAGATCATCACAGGATATGGAAACCCTCTTATCGAAACATCCCATTTATGATAGGTCAGCTATTTGTTTACCCCATAGCGGGGAGGTGCGGGGGAGTTTAATAGAGGGGGAGGGAACTTTTGGTAAGGGGTTTTTAATGAGGGGGTGCGTATTAATAAAGGGGCGGAACTTTTGATAAGGGGACATTTTTAATGAGGTGGAGTCAAAAATTGGAAAAATTACGACTAAAATTGAGGGCCTTTCTTAATATAGTACTCATCATATACACTAGATGGCTCTACCAACAATCTTTTTCAGGTGTTAGGAAATTCAGGGGGGCTAAAAAAATACAGGTGGATCAACCAGGGGGTCTTTAAAGAGGGGGGCTTAAAAATATAGGTCAACCATGGGGTCTTAAAAATACAGTTAGGGTTTTTAATAAAAGGGGCAGAACTTTTGATAAGGGTGTTTTTTAATGAGGGGAGTCAAAAATTGGAAAAATTACGACTAATATTGAGGGCTTTTTCTAAAAAATAGTACTCATCATATACACTAGAGGACGCCACGGTTTTTTAATAAAGGGGATTAATTTTTAATTATGAATTATTAATAAGGGGCGGGAAGGGGGTGTGGTCGGTGACGTCACAGGGGGAAGCACTGTGCGTGGGGAATGCTACGGTGCGACGTAACTACTCCCCTCCTCTTCTTACGCAGGTAAGGAGGAGGCGGAGAATTGAGTCCAAGAAGCGATGCATCTGCTCAGTGAATTGGGACTCTGTGAGCTCATTAAATTTGGCTCCTGTCTCGTTTTATATCTTCTCCCCTGATGAAATTGACAAAAGCGATGTTTCCGTGGCAGTTGCAGCTATTACGTAACCATTGCATGCATCTGTTGCTCCTAAATGCCATCTTTATTCTCTCTGACCCCGCCCCCCCCCCCTCCAGCTATTCTACCGCAAAGCAACAGAAATAAAAGTCCTTTTCACCCAGTCTCAATGTCAACACGAAAGCTTGCTTGTCGCCGTCTTTTCGTGACGTCATCGGACAGGTTGCCAATGAGCCTCTTACGTCACCAAGAGCCTCGTGATGGGGAGGGGACATCGCAGGAAGAGCACGGGGGAGGATCATCCGTCTAGGTGACGACGAGACCGTGGAAGTCACGTGGAAAGGGAATTTTCTAAAGCTGCTCCTGACTCGTCTCCTGCGTCGGGAAGAATTGATGAGAGGTAGCGTCGGAGAAAGAAGAAAGCCGAAACGGTTTCGAAATTCGTTCGTCATTGGATCCTGCTGGCCTCAGTAGACGTATCGCGAGGTCACGTGCTCTTGCCTTTGAGAAGGTTGACGACGATTGTTTGCAAGGATCGTTCTCGACCGAAGCCTTGAGAGGGGGCAGCAATGGGGAAAGTCTTCTCTTGCGATTCGTCAAGGGGGATGGCAGATGGCATTGCAGACTTAGAGCGAATTTTTTTCGGGGGTGCGTGAAGTAATATTTTCTAGTAGGAATATGTATAATACCGTTTCGTGGTTAGCACCCTTGGCTACTGATCTAAGGGGCCTGGGTTCTAGCTCCCGTTACTGCTGAGGTCCTGCCATCCTCACAGACCTTCTACTACAGCGCATTAAATTGGCAGCTCTGTGGCAAGCAGGGGATTGAGGGAATATTTATTATTATATTTATAATAGGAATTCTGTTTCTCATTTTGATGGGTGAGCCAGCTAATCGTTTAATTTTTGCTAAATACTGAGCCATTGTTAAAATCCGAAGTACTAGATAGATAGATAGATAATTTATTCTCAGAACATGCAGTACATTACATTTACATGTTTTTTTCCTTAGAACTGAAATTATAATGAAATATATATAATGTTGTATATCTCAGATACACAATTTTAAAGTATTACATTTTCTAATATATATTTTTCTTTATACATAGTTTGTCCAATAAAAATCATATATTCATTCATACCATATATATGGAAAATTTTAATATTATATTTCATTAGTGTTTTATAATTTTACCTACATTTTTCAGTACAAGTCTGAGAAAGAATGTTGTCTTCCACGAGAGTAAAAACTCGCTTGTGGAAGAAATTTAACAGTTATGTTGTAATAAAATGAAAAGGCGACATGGTTCAGTTTCACATTTCCTGACACTTTGCCAGCTTGATCAAAAAATCTAAGTAAATATTCAACCAATTTGTAAGTTTGAAAATTATCATTAAGAATAAATGAAATAAAAAAAACTTTACTGGGTGGAAAAACAGAAAAGATATAGAAATCTGTATTGAAATTGTGCGTTAGTAAGTGGTTCAGTTGAGCACCTTAAGGGCAACTCAGCACCAAACGAAATTTTCTTACATTTAAATCTCTTTTATTACTAAAACATAGTCTCAATATTTACCACATTCAAAATCCATTTTCTTAATTCCTTATAGAAAAAGTTATCTTTCCTTATTCCTTTGATGTACTCTGGTAAGCAGTTAAAAAACTTTGGCGCCAAATAAACATAATGTTTTTCAACAATAGTTTTGTTCGCTTTTAAATCAAGTAAGAATAGGTTTTTTTGACAGTCGAGTATTCTTTTCAAATGTCCGCAAGGTTTGAACATTAAAATTCATCCTTATGTATTTCAGTACCTGAAGTACATATAATTTCCTTATTTGTAAAATACCTAATTCATTGTATACATTTGCAACGCTTTCAAATTTTCTTAGTCTCATCATGCATCTAATTATGTGATTCTGCACGTAGTGTAACGGTTTGATTGTTGTCAAATAGACTCCACCCCACGATAATAAACCATAGAGCAAATAAGATTTCACACTTTCATTCGATTAAAAATAGTTTGTTAAAATGTTATGCATTGGCTTTAGATAAAAAAAAAATAATTAGAGAATTCCGTTGCACTCAAGCTAAAAACAAAATTTCCTGCACCGTAATTTATTTCTATGATAAGTTTCTCTGTGAGTGAAGAGAATGTCAAGATCTGTGCCAAGTCTGTCCAAATCGTGAATGAGAAAAATATTGAGACAGTGCGAAGAGGTACGGAAGCGGAAATATCGAATAGCGGTGATGCCACTTCTAGGAAACAAATCACAAAACGGACGAAAATGGATAGATTTATTGGCACATTGTAAGATAACGAGTGAATGCCACTCAAGCAGCTGCTTGCCACAGATTCCTGTCATTTGAATACGCCCTAGAGGAAGATCTGTGAGGAAGGGGCTCCATCCCTCTCATCTGCACTCAAGCACGTGAATCAAAACTCATTTTGTTGAAGGATGCGAAATAATACTTAGAATTAAAGTTTCAATTAACTTGAGAAGTAAATTCTTGGTAAATATTCAAATTTTATAAATAAAAAAATAAATACCCCCTCAAGCAGCTGCTTGCCACATAGGTCTGACAGGAGCCTGTCAGTTTGTATGCCATAGTAGAAGGTCTGTGAGGATGGCAGGACCTCAGCAGAAAAATGACACAAACAGCCATGCCTTACCCGGGGCTCGAACCCAGGTCCCTTAGATCAGTAGCCAAGCGCGCTAACCACTCGGCCATGGGATGGATCAATATTAAATATATTCGAAAAATCGAGATTTTGATTGAGACTTTTAATGTGAAGAGTATAGTGAGTAGCATTTTTCCACATAGAGCTTGTGTTTATAAGTTACGGATCATCGAATTTTGTTTTCAAACTGGCATCACTTGAAAATTATAATATTTCTTTTTATCAAAGCACGGTAACACGATTTAAAATGAAACTGAAATAAAGAAATGAACGTATGTAACGGACCCTCATTAGGCCTAAAGAAAATCTAGACCTCCCCCCCCCACCAACCGTTTTTTGTTTGCAAAGAACTGAACCTGCCTATTCTTAATCGATTGTGATCGCGTCTTTGCTTTTGGTGATCGAAGGTCGATCTTTTCCAATTCATGGCCATCGTCTCTGAGATCAGTTCAAAGAGCAGTCTGGGATTTCGCAGGGAATTCGTGGGCAGGGTTTTCGAAAAGAATCCTTTCATTGCTGATGGATAGCAATCTTTGATTCACCATTCATTGCTCAAATTCTCAGATAATCACGCTTTGAAATGGATGACGTCATCATCTGGGTTGGGTTGTTTGCGTCTGCAACCTGCTGTGGTTCTATCGTACTGGATAGCTGTTATCCGAGACAGATGGTAGCTTCCCATCCAGCGTGTTCGTTACCGTGCACAGGGTATGGGGCACACTGCTTAACCTCCCATCGAAGCCCATCGGCGTTCCCTCACTGGCGGACGGGGGTTTAGCAGAGGTAAATCTCACCCCAGGCAAAAGTAGGACTCTAGCTCAGGAACTGCAGCTACAACCTAGACAATCCCCCTCGAGGATGGTGTATGTATGGACCGAGACATTCTCTGCCCCCCCCCCCCCCAGTTATATCTCACATTTCCGACCATCGTGCGCAGTGGTTATTCTGTTTGGTTGAAGAGTTTAAGAGACTTGGGTTCGAATCACAAATACCAGGGACGGGGAAATTCGAAAAATCTGACCATCTAGCAGATTTTACCGCAAGCCAAAGGAATGACGTAAACCAATGTGTGGGGGGGGGGGGGGAAATAGCAAAAACTTTGATTTGAAATAAATATGAAATGATTAATGATACTGCGTTTAAAGTGAATGTTCTTTTTGCCTGGAAATATTTTAGTGTTGTGATTTGTTCGCAACCCTGAATAAGGAGATCTGGATGCTTTTCCTTCTGAGGCCTGTTGGCTTTCTTCTGAGGGAATTCATTTTATCTCAAGGTCATTGCCTGAGCAAATGTTTCATTTTTTATTTCTGTGGGTTCAGTTAAGCAATCTGATGCTCTCATATGGGGCCTCCGTCGTGCATCCGTTGAAATTTTCTCGCCAAAAGAGCTCTCGGTGGGGGGTGGGGGTGGAGGCTTCGATGTAAGACCGTGGTGCACGAGAGCGATACTCTGTTGATGATAAAAATCCCGCTGGATGACCTTGACGGAAGTCTACCACCTGTCTCCTAACAGCCAGTTCAGTGGGTTCCCTCCCACTCTGAGCCCTTGAACTTTTTCTGATTTGATTTCTTAGTCCGTTGCCTCGGAGACCTTCTAATAATAAAATAAAAATAAATACCCCCTTCCCCCCCAAGCAGCTGCTTGCCACAGAGTCTGAGAGGATGGCAGGACCTCAGCAGAAAAACCACACACTCACCCATGCCTTAACACGGGGCTCGAACCCAGGTCCCTTAGATCAGTAGCCAAGCGCGCTAACCACTCGGCCATGGGACTGCTAGAGACCTTCTACTACGGCATATAAACTAACGGACTCCTGTCAGACCTCTGAGGCAAGCAGCTGCTTGAGGGGGTATTTATTTTTTATTTATGTGTTCCGAAAAGTGTCGTCCCGAGATAAACGAATCCAATTATAATCATGTATCAGTCATTGATGACCAATTATTTTTTGCACTGACCAATGTCACATATTCACATGCTTGATGAAACAGAAAATTAGACGGGCAAGTGATTGCAATGCATCTTGGTATGCTGATCTCTCGCTCGAAATGCCACTTATGCATGATTTTCAAAACCTGCATCAGTTTGGCTGCGTTTTGGTTGATATGACAACGAGGCTATTTCTTTCTGACAGTGATCGACGCTATCGCTTCATCAGCGACGGATTAAATCCTGGGATTGGGGTGTCTTCTAATCGAATGCCTCCCTCCACGAAACCCAGCAGGGGAAGGGATTCCGAGTCTTTTGCTCCGTAATGAAAGAATCTCGAAAAAGCTGAGCAACCGAAGCATTTTGTTTGCTCGAGGATTCTGCACGTGCATCGGTTGGGTGTTTATAGAGAATGATAAAGCTCGTTTGCTATCCGGGTCACTGAATGCAAACAATTCGCGCCTTTTCCTTCGACATTTCTTATTTCCATCAGATAGGAAAAGAATCCTCGTCCCTCTGTCAATTCCCTTTCTGGACGCTGGCAGTCGTCAGCCCTCGTGTCTGAGATCGTCATAGATTTTGAATTGCTGCTGACAGAGAGAAATTGCTCAATGGTAAGGAGAATTCAGTCCTGCCCTCCGAATCGTTCCATAATCGACTCTCTTTTTAGACATTTTTCGAAATTAAAAAAAAAAAGTTAATGTTTTTCATTTTGTCGTCTGCCTTTACGTTTATAGATCTTCAACACTTTTGTTTTCACAGATAAAATAAAAAAATTTTTCCTGGTTAAATGGTATTACGATTCGCACTTTCAGAATCTCCCAATTGCTTTAATAATCCTCTAATAAATCCTCTAATGGGGGGAATATTTTAAATGTGAAAATATGAACGAACATTATAAACGGTTCGTTTGTGCTTGAAATTTTGATGGTTTTTAATTGGTGGCAATGATTTTTCTTTTCCTCCCAGGGTAAATGAGAAAATGCAACTTTTTTAACAGAAAAAAAAATATATTATTTGCATTTTCCCAGTCATCTGTTGTTCGAAATTCCACTGTTAATGTTAGTGAAGGGATAAAAATAAATGTGATAAAAATAACGTGTGGTTAGTGAAAATGAGAAATTTCGTTTTTCCCCTACGTGCCAGAGGCGCTGTGTTTGCTATTCTTGTCTTAAAGAAGAATTCAAATTCTTCAGAGAAATGTCGGTTGATTATGTCACGAGAGACGGAATGCCTCAATCTCTCCTAGGAAGTCAATTTCCCTTCATTTTCTCCTATTTTTATTTCTTTGGAGACCAAAAAGATAGTTTTCAGAGACGATGTTCCATGTCATAAGCTGCGAAGTTGGGAATTTGATTTTTCATGTAGTGGGCACGTGCATACCTCATATCGATGAAGAAGAAGATTGTTCATCGAAACCTTGTTCTTTAGAAAAATTCGAAATGAAGAAAAGCTCCAGGTCTGGATTAAAGAGATTGAGGGAATCTTTTGACAAAAGGTTTCGTCTTGTATGTATAAATGGTGTGTGTGTGTGTGGGAGGGGGGGGGGGGGAATCCAAGAAAATCTGACGGGGATGGGGGAGGGAATGCTCAGTCATTAGTCCGCCAGGCTCGTAGTCTGCATTTTCCAGGTTCAAGTCCCAGATGGGCCACCATCCAAATTTATCTTCTCAAAACTCCCCCTCCCCCCCCCAACCACCCTTCCCTCGTTCAGTAGGGGACACTGATGGGCTTGGAAAGACCGCCATCCGTCGGATGAGACGTTAAGCCGTGGCCCCCTTGTGCACAGGAGAGTCGCACCCTGTTAACGTTAGAAAACGCGTCAAATGGCCTTGACCAGAGGCTACCATCCGTCTCCCAACAGCTGTCCAGTGGGTTCCCTACCCTCAACCTTCTTGGGGTCCTTGTGGCCTGGCCATTTAGCCCATTTTGTGCAGAAAAGTGCCGCTCAGATGTGAAACGCGTGGGCCCCCCCCCCCCCCAACCACCCTTCTATGTGAAGAGTTTACCTCCGTTTGTTGTCGCTGTGGTGACGCAGAGACCTTTTCAGCAATCGGGTTTCAGTTAAATATGAACGATTTCGATTCGTCGATGCAGCGCTAACGATTCCGTTGTTTTTACTCGATTCCGAGCCAGCGGAATATCGATTCTTTTTCGGATGAATCGAATTCGCCATTTCGATTCAGTTCTGTTGATCAAAGGCGATTCTGTTAATGGAGCTCGTGACAGGTTTTGACCCTCCCATACAATTGGCCGTTGAGTCGAAGGACAGTGGGGTCACGTGATCTCTGCCCTTTGCTCTGCTGGAGCGAGCAAAGTGTGTCGATTTTTGCTTCGCAAGCAAAGAAAGGAAATTTCATCAGATTTACTGTGAGGAAGAGGCTGGATGCGATCTACTGCATCTTCTGATACAATAGATTTCAGGGGAGAGAGAATTCCATCCCACCCTCCTCGTTTCGATGTCTACAATTCTTGATTTATCTCCTAATAAAGCAGTTCATCACAGCTGATGATTTGCGTAAGAATCAGTTAGAAAATGTGTGCGAAGGGGGCAGGCCGAGCAGTTTGAAAAGGAAGAAGAATGCGAACTTTATTTCTTCGAAGTGTTTGGGGCATGCGCAGATCGTTAGCATCAAATACATTAATTGGAATTAGGAAAGGGTTGGGTTGTTTTACCTCTGAGCGGCATTTTTTTGCACACCATGGGCTAAATGGCCAGGCCACATGGACCCCGAAGGCTCAGAGAAGGTTGGGGGAGGGGACCCATTGGAACAGCTGTTGGGAGACAGATGGTAGCCTCCCGTCAAGGCCATCCAGTGTCTTCTTTAACGTTGGGTTGTTTTACCTCTGAGCGGCACTTTTTTGCACACCATGGGCTAAATGGCCAGGTCACCTGGACCCCGAAGGCTCAGAGAAGGTTGGGGGAGGGGACCCACAGGAACAGCTGTTGGGAGACAGATGGTAACCTCCCGTCAAGGCCATCCAGCGTGTTCTTTAACGTGCACAGGGTATGGCTCTCCCGCACACGGAGCCACGGCTTAACGTCCTATCCGACGGACGGCGGCCTTTCCAAGCCCATCGGTGTCCCCTACTGACCGTGGGCAGGGCGGGGAATTTTGCGGAGAGGGAATTAGGAAAAAGAGTCTAACTCTAGATTTAATCTCTCTGAAAGTAAACGGTGAAGATAATGGAGATCACTGCATTATTTTATCGCTTTCAAAGTAAATCTAATGGAGTGCTGGTTTCCATAGGAATGAGAAAATGACAATGCTGTCTCAATGCCCGATTCCAGATTTAAAATGTTGCCCATTAAAAATCCCCCGCCGATTGACGCAACAATGAATTTCACGCGGAGTTCTCTGCTCAGATAATCTGAAGATATCCGCTCACCCTGCTCCTAAAAATCGGTGGAACCATCAACTTCCGTCAAATGATGTCTGGTGGAGCCGCGATGAATTGGCTGCAAAGTCTGTTAAACCGAAAACTTCTCAATATCTGAAGTTCCACTTTAAATCAGTTCTTGAAACAAGAAAATAATTCTAGTCCACTAAACAGATCGGGAAGAATCATCTGAGAGTTTTGCAGCCCAATTGATACGAAATAGCGAGAAATAATATGAAACGTTCCTATTAAATAGCAGTGACATCTCTTCACTCGGAGGGGCGGGGGTGGCTCAGACGGTAGCGCGCCAGGCTCGTAATCTGTAGTTCCCAGGTTCGAGTCCCAGCTGGGTCAGCGTTGAGATTTATCTCCGCAAAATTCCCCGCCCTGCCCACGGTCAGTAGGGGACACCGATGGGCTTGAAAAGGCCGCCGTCCGTCGGATGGGACGTTAAGCCGTGACCCCGCGTACGGGAGAGCCATACACTGTGCACGTTAAAGAACACGCTGGATGGCCTTGACGGGAGGCTACCATCTGTCTCCCAACAGCTGTTCCAGTGAGTCCCCTCTCCCAATCTTCTCTGAGCCTTCGGGGTCCTTGTGACCTGGCCATTTAGCCCATGGTGTGCAAAAAAAGTGCCGCCTAGAGGTAAAACAACCCAACCAACTCTTCACTCGGAAATGAATGTTTTCAAAAGTTTGTTTAAAGTTTAATTTTTCAAATCACTCGCAAAAGAAAAAAGTTGAAAAGATTAATTTGGAGTGCAAGATGTTTTCGAATGGTTACACCCAGTGCAATATGTAAATCTTGAAGAGAATAAATGTATTTATCCTTTTTGGCTACTGCTACAATTTCTGCCTTCCAGAAGAACACAAATCTCAAATTGTTCCGAGGACAGGTTTCGAGTTTGAAAGGTTTCCTCTGGATTGTATAAATTGTGTTAAATTTCAATCAGTCCTTTAAAATGTCCTTTGAAAGTTTCGGTGACGCATTCGAATCGTTTCGATAGGTTTGGGAATGTTATAATCCTGAAAGGTATTAATTTGAATCGCTATAAAAAAGAATAATGTTGACGTCCTGTAGCTCAGTGGTCATGAGGAGGTCGTGGGTTCGGATCCCACTCGGTTCAAGACAATTTTTCCTCTAACCCCATCTGCATCCTTTTGCTTAAAACAGCTTGATATCGTTAAATAATCCGTAGATCACTGAGGAGGTGGGATTTCATTTAACGTTGACCATGTTAGAGATCTTCCTATTTGAGTTGAACTTGGACTAAACTCTGAAAGTGAAAGGTCTTGGTGCAATTAGAAGGCGATCCCCACCAGATGCCAACACCACAGAACTTTTCCCTCAAGTCAGATAATTGTAGCCTCACAATTAAGTTGGATATCAGGTGATCTATTAAAAGGTCTGAATCCTCCCCCCACTCCCTTCAAATTATTCCCCCTCTCCGATTTCCGTTTGAAGGTACACTGCCCAAGTGTAGGAACCGTGGCACTTCCGGTGCCAATCGCCCTTTCTTCGGCTACATGACGCCATTTGCAAGATTTTCTTTTTTTCTCTCTGCTAAATCGCGATAATCGTAGATTAAGAAAGAATCGATTATTTTTCAGGGATGTATAGAATAGTGAAGAACGAACTAAATCGATGATGTAAAAAAAATCATCGGTTTCATTTCGAAATTAAAAAAATATTTCTATTTCAAAATATGATTCAGTCTCAATTCCTGGAGGGGGGGGGGGGGGGGGGGGGGGCGTTGACATTTCTCAATATCGAAAGTGATGCGGGGGAAGGAGCCTTAAAATGAAAATATCAATGAAGTCTTAAAGGAGAGAAGAAAGTCGCAAAACCCAGGAGCGACGTATTTTGGGATTTGGCAGGTGCGAGGAGCAGTAACGCAGCCGCGGTGGGGGGGGGACCCAAGAATTTCATATTGTATTTATGAAAACCTGGAAGCAGAGGAGAATGAAGTTTTTAAGACGCTACCATCAAAATATGAAAGAAACTAGACTTTGCTTTCTAACTCAAAAGATACAATAAATAAATAAATTAATATAGCAGATATACACATTGTCTTATTTATAAAATAAAAAGTTGACACGCAAAATCTGAATATTTGATTTAATCCCTAGCAATCGGTATACACAGTCGTATCAGAATAATATGACCACCTACCATAGTATAGGAATGGTAGGTGGTCATATCATTCTGATGCGACTGTGTATATTTAACAATAAACAGATATTGATGGTCAACTAACTAATAGAGGATTAAAATACGTATTCTGAAATTTTCTCGAAACAGTTATGAAAAATAAAAAATAAATTAAGTCATCCAGTTTTTTCCCTAATATTGGCGGGCACATCACGAGGCTCCGAGGACAAAGAAATAATTTGAAACTATCGCACAGCAATTTTTTTTTACTTTCAAAATGGCAGCCAAATGAAATTGAGAGTCGTCTGGCGATTCGTTTCGAATTTCTCCTCAACTCTGATCCCAGAGACTCCAATTCCTAGAGAAGGTTTCTGAATGTTTAGTAAGAGAGTAGAAGACCACTCCAGAGCAATATTTATTCAGATAACAGAACCCACTTTAAAGAAACCTCTACTCAGAGAAAAAAATCCACTTTAAAGCAATATTTATTTAGCGAGAATAACCCACGTTCCAAAGCAACTTTTAGTCAGACAGCAGAGCAGCATTCACTCCAGAGCAATATTTAGTGAGAGCAGAATCCACCATTCCAGAGCAATATTAATCAGAGCAGGAGGGCAGAATCCACCCCAGAGCATATATTAATCAGAGCGGGAGAGCAGAATCCACCCCAGAGCAATATTAATAGGAGCTGGAGAGCAGAATCCACTCCAGAGCATATATTAATCGGAGCAGGAGAGCAGAATCCACTCCAGAGCAATATTGATCAGAGTGGGAGAGCAGAATCCACTCCAGAGCATATATTAATTGGAGCGGGAGAGCAGAAAACACTCCAGAGCAATATTGATCAGAGCTGGAGAGCAGAATCTACTCCAGATAAATATTGATCGGAGCTGGAGAGCAGAATCCACTGCAGAGCAATATTATCAGAGCAGGAGAGCAGAATCCACCCCAGAGCATATATTAATTGGAGCGGGAGAGCAGAATCCACCCAGAGCAATATTAATATGAGCTGGAGAGCAGAATCCACTCCAGAGCATATATTAATCAGAGCAGGAGAGCAGAATCCACCCCAGAGCATATATTAATCGGAGCGGGAGAGCAGAATCCACTCCAGAGCAATATTGATCAGAGCTGGAAAGCAGAATCTACTCCAGATAAATATTGATCGGAGCTGGAGAGCAGAATCCACTGCAGAGCAATTTTACTAATCGGAGCTGGAGAGCAGAATCCACCCCAGAGCATATATTAATCAGAGCGGGAGAGCAGAATTCACCCCAGAGCAATATTAATAGGAGCTGGAGAGCAGAATCCACTCCAGAGCATATATTAATCGGAGTGGGAGAGCAGAATCCACTCCAGAGCAATATTGATCAGAGCTGGAAAGCAGAATCTACTCCAGATAAATATTGATCGGAGCTGGAGAGCAGAATCCACTGCAGAGCAAAATTAATAGGAGCTGGAGAGCAGAATCCACCCCAGAGCATATATTAATCAGAGCGGGAGAGCAGAATCCACCCCAGAGCAATATTAATAGGAGCTGGAGAGCAGAATCCACTCCAGAGCATATATTAATCGGAGCGAGAGAGCAGAATCCACCCCAGAGCAATATTATTTGGAGCGGGAGAGCAGAATCCACTCCATAGCAATATTGATCAGAGCTGGAAAGCAAAATCTACTCCAGATAAATATTGATCGGAGCTGTAGAGCAGAATCCACTGCAGAGCAATATTAATAGGAGCTGGAGAGCAGAATCCACTGCAGAGCATATATTAATCAGAGCGGGAGAGCAGAATCCACTCCATAGCAATATTGATCAGAGCTGGAAAGCAGAATCTACTCCAGATAAATATTGATCGGAGCTGGAGAGCAGAATCCACTGCAGAGCAATATTAATAGGAGCTGGAGAGCAGAATGCACTGCAGAGCATATATTAATCAGAGCGGGAGAGCAGAATCCACCCCAGAGCAATATTAATAGGAGCTGGAGAGCAGAATCCACCCCAGAGCATATATTAATTGGAGCGGGAGAGCAGAATCCACTCCATAGCAATATTGATCAGAGCTGGAAAGCAGAATCTACTCCAGATAAATATTGATCGGAGCTGGAGAGCAGAATCCACTGCAGAGCAATATTAATAGGAGCTGGAGAGCAGAATCCACTGCAGAGCATATATTAATCAGAGCTGGAGAGCAGAATCCACTGCAGAGCATATATTAATCAGAGGTGGAGAGCAGAATCCACCCCAGAGCAATATTAATAGGAGCTGGAGAGCAGAATCCACCCCAGAGCATATATTAATTGGAGCGGGAGAGCAGAATCCACTCCATAGCAATATTGATCAGAGCTGGAAAGCTGAATCTACTCCAGATAAATATTGATCGGAGCTGGAGAGCAGAATCCACTGCAGAGCAATATTAATCGAAGCTGGAGAGCAGAATCCACCCCAGAGCATATATTAATCAGAGCGGGAGAGCAGAATCCACTCCAGAGCAATATTGATCAGAGCTGGAGAGCAGAATCCACTCCAGAGCATATATTAATCGGAGCGGGAGAGCAGAATCCACTCCAGAGCAATATTGATCAGAGCTGGAGAGCAGAATCTACTCCAGATAAATATTGATCGGAGCTGGAGAGCAGAATCCACTGCAGAGCAATATTAATAGGAGCTGGAGAGCAGAATCCACTGCAGAGCATATATTAATCAGAGCGGGAGAGCAGAATCCACTCCAGAGCATATATTAATCGGAGCGGGAGAGCAGAATCCACTCCAGAGCAATATTGATCAGAGCTGGAAAGCAGAATCTACTCCAGATAAATATTGATCGGAGCTGGAGAGCAGAATCTACTCCAGATAAATATTGATCGCAGCTGGAGAGCAGAATCCACTGCAGAGCGATATTTAGTTAGGTGTGAGATCCGAATTTACTGAAGAGCAATGTTGAGAGAAGAGATCGGAATGCACTCCAGTGCAATCATCCGTTTTCGCAATGAACTCGGAGAACAGAAAAAATAAAAACTTGGATGAGAAAACGAGCAGTGCTGACGAGGCCAGAATGAAAGATCTTTCATCTTTGGCTTGCAAGAGATCGTTTTCCTAACTCTTCTTCTGAGAGCCAACCTACTCACTTTTAGGAATGTGGTAAAGAAAATACTTCAGTCTTAAAGAAGAGCTCACTCTGAATTTGACGTCGATCAAAAACTCTTCAGTTTGAGCTTCGGTCTTCGTTTGTGATGTAACAAATGACGAATGATCAGTAATGCGACGCACGCGTATTATTTTTGTTTTCTGAGTAGATCTTCCAAATCACGAAAGAAAAGAATGTTCATTTCTGAGAAGCGGTCAGTTCCATTCCGCACCTCCTCCGCGGAGGGGATGCCTCCTCGTCTGGCTGGATGCCGATCACTTTCTCCGCCGGGGCTCTGACCTGGTTTCGGTGACCGGGTCATTGCAGCACTCGCTGCTACCCTTGCTCCAGATGGCGGGCGGGCGGGCGCTGGCCCCGTCCACTCGAGCAGCGACCCCGCGCACCAACACACACACCTGGCCTTGAGGGTGTTGCTCCTGCTCCGCGCGGTGACGTCATATTGACGTCACAGGATCCCATCGCCGCCTTTGTTAGCGCGCGGAACGGCGAGAGGCGCGTGCCAATATTCGGCGGCCCGGCCGGGACTACAGCACGTGCTGCCCACAGTCTGACACGATGGACCGTCAGGTGGATGCCAGATGCCAAAATGGGGTGAGTATCGGGGAGGGGGGGTTCGTCAAATGAAATTCCTCTGCATCCAATGCAAAGGAAAGATTTCTCTCTCAAGATATCTGCCAGAATTTTGAGAATTTGAAATCGTCTTGACCCAGGATGACCCGAGGCCACTTCATGAATCTCTGACCTTTGCAGATGATGCGTAAAGCCATTCATTTTTGAATCGATAACCCATTTCGGAATCCAGGTTCGATTCAAAATCTGTAAATTAACACCTCTATTCCTCCCTCCCCCACACACACACCCCTCTTACGAATGTGCCAGAGTCTATGAAGGAAAAATAAACAAACTAGTTGGTTTCAAAACTAAAACGAAATGAATATTTTTTTTAAAAGATTTGTTGTCTTTTATAATTCCTCCCCCTTTCTCCCCCATTCAGTTGCTGATGCCACAAATTAGGTGATAATATGATTTGGTTCAATGTTTTATTTTAGTTTATTTCAAAATTAATAAAAGAAGTTAGGAATTCTTTCAAGAAATTCTTTTCATCTGACTTCAGTTCCACTCTCGTGCTCTATTGAAAACACTCGCTCTGCATTCTCACGTGCCACGAAGTTGGCTCATGAGCGTCTTCTGCGAATTCAATCTCAACTGGATCCGATTTCAGTCAGAAATTCGTTTGTCTCGTTTTTATGATTCTATCAACCCCCCCCCCCCCTGCCCCTCGAAGAATGAATTCAAGAAACGATCTTTCTCATTGTTTTGGATTGGATTGTTTTACCTCTGAGCGGCACTTTTTTGCACACCATGGGCTAAATGGCCAGGTCACATGGACCCCGAAGGCTCAGAGAAGGTTGGGGGAGGGGACCCACTGGAACAGCTGTTGGGAGACAGATGGTAGCCTCCCGTCAAGGCCATCCAGCGTGTTCTTTAACGTGCACAGGGTATGGCTCTCCCACACACGGGGTCACGGCTTAACGTCCCATCCGACGGACGGCGGCCTTTCCAAGCCCATCGGTGTCCCCTACTGACCGTGGGCAGGGCGGGGAATTTTGCGGAGATAAATCTCAACGCTGACCCAGCTGGGACTCGAACCTGGGAACTACAGATTACGAGCCTGGCGCGCTACCGACTGAGCCACCCCCGCCCCGATCTTTCTCAACTAAGGTGTAAAGGAAAACATCTTCGGACTACAGGAGAATGGCAAATGCAGCTTCTAACGTCCATCACTCTCCATCAATGCATCATTTGGTATACAGACGAATCGTTGGATAACGGAATGTTGAACTGGCTGAAAAGATTGACGACGTTTATATTTTTCGGATGTTGCACTGACGGATACATATACTGAAAAAAAGCAGAGGTGAAATTATCAATTGCTCACGAGTATTAACAATGGTCCATTATCTGCTGTGTGTCTTTTGGAAGAACTTCTAACCGGCATTGACTGTTTAACAGTTGAAAAGGTCAAAAGTTCACGGAATGTATTCTAATGATTCGTGCTCATAAGGCTGAAACGCGATCATTGTTTCTTCATTTGCATATGGCTCGCGTGTCCTTTTCTCAGCGAGTCAGGATTTTACCCCGATGTCGTCGGGTTCGAGTCCCCACTCTTCTTCCCTCGGGGAGAACCGATGAGCTTGGAAACGCCGCTGCTGTCTTTCGGATCGGATACATCCCCATGAACAAGAGAGAGCAATAAAAAACTTGCGCGCTAAAGAATACAGTGAACGAATTGTTCTTTTCAGTTGAATATCAGATTTCAAGACTTTTGGCGTATTCAGCCATTTATCTTGAGAATTCTCATTCTGAAAATTCCAGCCGTTTGGTAAAATGATGCGATGCTGAAAGGGTCAAAATTGAGGACGGCAGGTCTCTGAGCCGATTGTTCCGATGTTACCCAAAATCCGCACTTTGGGCTCCAAGGTTCGTGAACCAAAAGGGCCTTCAAAGAGTGGAAGTGATAAGGAGGCCGCCGCGGCCCTCTTCTTTCTTTGGAAGTGATGAGGAGGCCGCCGCGGCCCTCTTCTTTCTTTGGAAGTGATAAGGAGGCCGCCGCGGCCCTCTTCTTTCTTTGGAAGTGATAAGGAGGCCGCCGCGGCCCTCTTCTTCCTTTGGAAGTGATAAGGAGGCCGCCGCGGCCCTCTTCTTCCTTTGGAAGTGATAAGGAGGCCGCCGCGGTCCTCTTCTTCCTTTGGAAGTGATAAGGAGGCCGCCGCGGCCCTCTTCTTTCTTTGGAAGTGATAAGGAGGCCGCCGCGGCCCTCTTCTTTCTTTGGAAGTGATAAGGAGGCCGCCGCGGCCCTCTTCTTTCTTTGGAAGTGATAAGGAGGCCGCCGCGGCCCTCTTCTTTCTTTGGAAGTGATAAGGAGGCCGCCGCGGCCCTCTTCCAAGACACTTGCAAATGTTTTGCATCTTCCAACAGCCAGCCAATTTCTTTTCCTGGTAGCCTAAAGGCCAAATAACAAGCTGTTAAATAGGATCTAGAATACTAAATAATACATTAATAAAGTTAAAAAGTGTTGTTTCTGGATTAAAGAATCCTTCATACGTCCCTAAATGGTCCCCTACAGACTTATGACTGCCCCTGCGTTCAAATATCCGAAGGTGACATCTTCTGAGGCAAGTCTTCTGCTTCTCATTGGATGCTCTTCCATCTGTCTCCTATGAGCTGTTCAGATCTGAGTTCATGGGGTCCTTGTGACCTTTATTAGGTGCAAAAAAAGTATCTTTCACTGGTACAGTCGCTCAAAAAAGTATCCGAACACTATGGTTGATTACAGAATTCAGAAAAAATATCCCTTTTTTAGAAATGAATGATCTGGCAACCTTCGTGTCACGTGACACGAAGGTTGCCAGATCACTCATTTCTAAAAAAATCGTTGCCAGATATTTTTCCTAAATTCTGTAATCAACCATAAATAAATAAAATAAATACCCCCTCAAGCAGCTGCTTGCCACAGAGGTCTCACAGGAGCCTGTCAGTTTATATGTTAGAGTAGAAGGTCTGTGAGGATGGCAGGACCTCAGCAGAAAAACAACACACACATCCATGCCTTATCCGGGGCTTGAACCCAGATCCCTTAGATCAGTAGCCAAGCGTGCTAACCACTCGGCCATGGGACGACTGTAATCAACCTTAGTGTTCGGATACTTTTTTGAGCGACTGTAAGACTGCTCAACTCTCGTACCTTCGCAATTAACGAAATATGTGAGTTTTGCTGGGAACATAAAGAATACTATTAAACACGTGAATCGGGGGATCCCTCAAGACACAGTATTATGTCCCATTTTGTTTCTTGCATTTATGCAGATGATAAGGCTATCACTTATTCAGCTGAAAATAATACGAAATTAAGCCTATTGATTATCAGTGACTTGATAATGATACAAATAGTTCCTTAGTAATAAATTGGTTATTAATATCATCAAAACTCTCCTATATGTATTTCAGTTTAATATTCCCAGCGAACAAACTGAAGATTATCTTTCACAGATGTTATCGTAATTGTAAATTTATGATACATACATACACTGAAAAACAGCAGTTAAAAGACAAAAGGTGTTGAAGTATATGTATAAATAATAAATAAATACCCCCTCAAGCAGCTGCTTGCCTCGGAGGTCTGACAGGAGCCTGTCAGTTTATATGCCAAAGTAGAAGATCTGAGAGGATGGCAGGACCTCAGCAGAAAAACAACACGAACATCCATTCCTTACCCGAGGCTCGAACCCAGGTCCCGTAGATCAGTAGCCAAGCGCGCTAACCACTCGGTAAATGCATTGCAAAAATTTAAAAAACGCAAATTTATCTTTTAAACTTTACACAAAAGAATTATCTTAGTTTTTTTACCTATGTTATTTTAAAAAGAATGTTCATAACGCATTACTCAAGCTTGTATATTTTTGCTGCCGTCCCGTGTCCAAGTGGATAGCACGCTTGGCTGCTGATCAGAGGGACCCGGGTTCAATGAATGCTCGGGTCGTCTCTCTGCTGAGGGCCTGCCATCTTCACAGACCTTCTGATATGGCATATAAACTGACAGCTTCCTGTCAGACCTCTGTGGCAAGCAAGCTGCTTGAAGGACTATTTATTTATTTATTATTATATTTTACCTTGTTTAGTTCGTCCTTAGATTAAGGTATTATAAGTTGAGGAAGGAGATTATATTTTCCGATTCGTCAGAATAAAATGGCCATGATCGCTTTTTATCTGAGAAATGGAGATGCAGTCATTTTATGAAATTGCGGCAGACGTGTTTATTGAAATGCTTGCTCACGTAGAACTTGGTTACCCCTCCTGGAATGACTTTGAATGCCTCAAAACTGTAATGAAATATCTTTTCATATCAAAATAGGGAACAGTAAAACTCATAAGTGTACTTCAATATTTAAATATGTACAATAATACTAAAGATTTATTGATAAAAAAAAATCCCTCAAGCAGCCCCTCCCACTGAAGTGTGACAGGAGCCTGGAACGTTTTAATACGCCACAGTAGGTGTGGTCTGTGAGGAGGAAGAGACCTCAGCAGAAAGAGAACACAAACATCCATGCCTTACCCGGGACTCGAACCCAGGTCTCTTTGTTCAATGGCCAACCACTTGGCCACTGCTGGTAGTAAGGAAATTGATAGATATATCTGTGTAGCAATTTTATTGATCAAAAATGAAACTTTTCTATAATTAATTAATTATTATAATTAAGAAAAATTTGTAACTCGTGAGGTATACAGTAATTATTTTCGTTTTGTTTTATATATTCGTCTGCATGGTCAGATCTAGGCATCATTGTAGTCCCCCCCCCCCCAAGGTAATTCTATATAGAAATATTTTTACTAATTAGCTGTGACTAGTGGGGCCAATATTTAACGTCAGATGAAATAATGTATTTCACCATCTTTCGAACAAATTTTGGGTGGTGAGTTTTTTTTTTCTTCACAGTTGACAGGTGTAATGTCTGCGGTGTTCCGTGCGGCAGAAATCTCTCTCTTCCCCTTCGAAACTCTTGGAAAAGGAAACTTGAAGCTCGTTCTGCTCAGCAAGAGGGCTCCAAAGGGAATGTTTAATTTCGATTTCCTTAAGATGCCCCAGTGTGTAACCCCCCCCACACACACACACACACACACACACTTGCCATCCTCGTTCAGAAAGGAGGCACCGAGGAGGTTGCCGTGACCATCACGTTCAAGCTGCGCGTGCAAAACATCCCAACACGAACTCTGCACTTGGGAACTTTTTGGCCTTTTTTGATGTTGCCATCATAGCACGAATGAAAAGTTTAGAAGTCATTTAGGGATTAATATAAGGTTCACTTTCCTCCTGTTGGGTGGAAAACCTCCTACTGATGTTGTTGCCACCGCAGTCAGGGGTCTTCTTCCCGCTCTCTGGCACAGATGGCGCTCGTTGTTGTCGGTGGTCCGCTGCACTTCGGGGTTAGGATCAATTGACGACATTCGTCTTATGCACCAAACTTCATATTAAGTAATTTCAGAGACGTATTTCGGATTAGTCTTGATCCTAAGAGGGCGGGGGTGGCTCAGTCGGTAGCGCACCAGGATCGTAATCTGTAGTTCCCAGGTCCGAGTCCCAGCTGGGTCAGCGTTGAGATTGATCTCCGCAAAATTTCCCGCCAGTAGGGGACACCGATGGGCTTGGAAAATCCGTCGTCCGTCGGATGGGGCGTTAAGACGTGGTTCCTTGTGCGGGAGAGCCATACCTGTGCACGTTAAAGAACACACTGGATGGCTTTGACAGGAGGCTACCATCTGTCTCCCAACAACTGTTCCAGTGGGTCTCCTCCCCCAACCTTCTCTGAGTCTTCGGGGTCCATGTGACCTAGCCATTTAGCCCAAAATGTGCAAAGCTCAGAGGGAAAATATCCCAACCTTGATCCGTGATCATTGTGAAGACAAAAGGGGGCGTGTCTTTACCGTGAATTAGGGCGTGTCCCGAAGCAGGTTTTCAGCACAACGAGAGGATAGTGAACCTTACATCACACAGTTCTCTAAATGTTAATGTAAGTGGAATGTGCTATTCAGTGTGTTGGGTGGGGGGGGGGGGGTTATAAGTAAGCTAGAAGTGAAAATGAACGCAAATGAATTCTCAATGGAGTGATGCAGGATAACAACAAAAGTGAACTTGGGGATCGTAAGAGAATTTCCTGGAATAAAACAAAAAAATGTTTTATCATTTTTTTTTATCCCCTTCGATCCAAATGAACAACAATAATCTTAATCTCTTCAGTTTGTTGCAAAGGAAGAGGGATCTTTTTCGGGAAAGTGGAAATGAATCTGGCAGGGATCTCGATTTCCTTCTCGTCGTCCATTGCAGTTTCGATCTTCCCATGTCAAAAGTGGACGAAGTGCGTCATAAAGATGCTTCATTTGCTGCTACAAATCCCAAGGGAGGCTCGTCCCCTCCCCCCCACAGACTGCTCTCTTTGATTGGCTCTCCCTCGGCCGTAGCCATTTTCGACACTTGGGCTAAAAATGAAGCTAAGCTCTGTTGCCGAAGTGCCGAGTCATTCTCCCCCGTCCCCCTCCCCCCCCTTTCCTTAACGTTGCTCACTTCTCATCGGCGCTGGGCCATTAAGTGACGGGAGGGCGCACGCGGCAACCCGCAGCGGTGACGTTGGCGCAGCGGGGTATGTCCGTGGCTAGCGGGACCACGCGCCCACCGGCGCCGAAACCACTGGTCACAGATCACGTGCAAGGCTCCGATGCGTGGGGCTCGTGGATGCGAGTTGGAAAGATCGTCGCCGTTGCTCAGTAGCTCTCGGTGATGCGGAGGAATCGCTTCAGAAGAGAGGAATGAATTTTCGACGCGGTTACCTGAGCAGACGTCCCTTGGAGGCTCGCGATTCTTGAAAAAGAGCTCGTTGGAAGGAAGTCGTCACGTTCAGATTCTCTTCAACATCGGAGGAATCTGTGAAACGAATCGTTCGTTTGCACTGGGATGTTCCGAAACACATCAGCAAGAAGAGGAATCGTCTGCTCATCTTCCCTTACCACTAAGTGACTCTACAATCGTTTGCAAAGAGGACTCGTTCTCATCATTTCTTTCCACTGAGACTGTCTCAAGCGATGCTGAGAATTTGATGCCAAAAGCAATTCTTTAAAAGGGAGATCTTCTTCATTGTCGAAAGAAACTCCTCCCCCAGGGGTCATTCTCGAGATGCTGCGATTCACTCGAGTGTTGGCCGACCAGCCATACGATCAATTGCCTCGGGAGCAGCTCTGCGGAAAAGCCTCCGCTCCTCCTCGTGCTAAGCAGCAGCCGAAAACAACCCGTAGCAACGCGACGACCTCGGTGACCTGTTGTGGGTGGGAAGACTCCGGAGAGCCTGCCGCTGAGGTAAGTCACGAGAGGAAAGCGGTCTTGGACGAAGAGGAAATCATCTCCTCGTAACGGATGCGATTGAAAAGTATCGCCTAATCATCTCAATACGAAAAAGAAGGCGTTCCTTTCCCTATTTTGTAGGATCGGTGTGTTTAACTGAATCAGAAATACCCTCAGCGGTTTTCATCGGATTCGAGAAGACGATGGAATCTTACAAATTCGTTGCCATTGTTACAGTTGTGCTTATTATGGTACAGTCGCTCAAAAAAGCATCCGAACACTATCGTTCATCCCAGAATTCAGAAAAAATATCTGGCAACAATTTTTTTTAAGAAATTAGTGATCTGGCAACCTTCGTGTCACGTGTCACGAAGGTTGCCAGGTCACTAATTTCTAAAAAAAATTGTTGCCAGATATTTTTTCTGAATTCTGGGATGAACGATAGTGTTCGGATACTTTTTTCAGCGACTGTACTCAGTGTCAATTGAAATTCGGTATAATTGAGAAATGCTGAAGTTTTGGCAAAGGTGTCTTCTCAGTTATTGCGAGTTCTCAGATGGTTGAGATCGTTTCAGAGCGAGTGGGAGTCTTTCAATTTGATTTTTTTTTTGCCAGGGAGAGTGCGAGTCGAGAGCTTGTGATCATTTCAGAGTGATCGCGTGCGTTTCGTTGACGTCATCCGCAATGGCGAGTTAGGAGCGCGTGGCGATTCCAGTATTGCTTTCAAACAGAAGAAATATCCTCTGATGTCATAATCGCTTTCAGGTTTTATCATCGTAATTGTTTTAAGAAAACACTTCCTCGCTTTATTTGATCAAAGGGAAGAACGTTTCTAGACATCTCTACTTCTTCGCAGCCATTTCGTAAGTTCCGTTTCCATGGCAACGAAGCGGATCACAGTCTGGTGGTGAGGAAGCTGAGGGATGGCATCATCGTTTCGAAAGTGAGAAAACTTCGCGTTCATTCGGTCATCGCCTTCAGAATTTTTCGATCGACTTCAGCCCCCCCCCCCTCTACTTGTTTCGTCGAGTGGATGTGGCCGAGGGAGGAGCGAGCGTTCCACGTGACCAACAAGAATGGCCTCCTTTCTTCCCCGCTTTCACCACTTTTCGCGTTTCTTTTCACTTTCTGAAGGACACGTCTGTCCTTCGGAAGAAGTCACGCGCAGCGGCAGGAACGACGCCCCCCCCCCCACACACACACACTTCTTGAAGGGGTTTCGCCATCCCCAATGGACGAAGAAGAGTGTTCGATCGGCAGGTCGTCACTGACTCTCTTCGAAGCGGCCGGATGAGAGCGCCATTGCTGCTGCGTGCCCAAACATCGATGAGAGAAAACATCAAGAGCATTCTCTCTGCTCAACCCCACTCTGAACAGGTTGTGTTGTTTTACCTCTGAGCGGCACACCATGGGCTAAATGGCCAGGTCACAAGGACCCCGAAGGCTCAGAGAAGGTTGGGGAGGGGGACCCACCGCAACTGCTGTTCGGAGATAGATGGTAGCCATCCAGCGTGTTCCTTAACGTGCAAGGGATAATGTCCCCCCTCACGTACACAGGGCCACAGCTTAATATCGCTTCCGACGGAGGACGGCCTTTCGGAGCCCATCGATGGGCAAGGCGGGGAGTTTTGCGGAGATAAATCTCAACTCTGGCCCAACTGGGAACTAGAGATTATGAGCCTGGCGCGCTACCGACGGAGCCCCCCCCCCCCGCCCCCATTATAAACAGGACGACAACGTAACGAAGAAGTCGTCTTTTCGTTATTTTGGTCACGTGGCGTTATTTTGGTTTTGACGGCGCAACGTGAAGGTCACGGAGTTTCCACTGACGGCAATGAGTTTGACCTCTTACCCCCAGGGTGGGTGGGAAACTAATTTTTTTTTTTGTTTTAAGAGATAATTGAAAAACTATTTTTTTAGTTGGATTGGCACTAGCAAAATATTATAATTCGCGTTTTTCAAACATTTAGGTAGTTTTAATTCGCATCGTTAGAGATGACTAAATATGGAAACGTCGAAACCTTTAACTCAGGGTGCAAGGGATCTGTTTATGGAAGAAATCTGAAACTGCGTTGGTGTTCCGTGGCAAGAGATATATTGCAAGATATATAAGAGATATATAAGCAGATAATTTGCCCCCTTTTCTCAGAGGGGTGGGAAATAAAACTTTTAAAATTTAAGAAATAAAAGACACATTTTTTTTTTATGTTGTATTGGCCGAGTGGTTAGCGCACTTGGCTACTGATCTAAGGGATCTGGGTTCGAGTCCCGGGTTAAGGCATGGACGTCTGTGTCGTTTTTCTGCTGAGGTCCTGCCATCCTCTACTATGGCATATAAACTGACAAGCTCCTGTCAGACCTCCGTGGCAAGCAGCTGCTTGAGGGGGGTATTTATTTATTTTTATTTAATTACTGATAAACTAATACTATTTGCATTCCCCCCTCCCCTGTCATCAATTTAGCTCAAATTAAAACTTTTAAGGAGTTTGAAGTTTTTCCTTTACCTACTTTTATTCTCTTTGAAAACGAACTTCCCATGTACGCCAGAGGTCCGATAGTGCGTTCTTCTAATTCACAATGCTTTCCGATGATTCGTTAGATTTTGATCTATCTCGTTATGAATGGATTTCTCAGTCAGAAGCGAAACCCATTCTCTGCCAAGCAGGCTCCTTCTTCATTCCAATTCCCATTTGAGCCATTTTCTCTTTCTCATATTAATGAGTTCCTTTCGAGCCAATCAGAGAGTGGCATGCGCAGTGAAGATCATTACAGACAGTTAATGATCCGGAAGAACTCTGCAATGACCTTGAAAGTGTACTTGATCTCATTTTTCTTGGCCAAAGTTCACTTCCTACTGCATCGCAACTCATTAACAACAGAAGAAAATGAAATTGGTCCCATTTGGAGCCTCGTTTCGATGTTGGGCTTAAGTCGTGGCCAGATGTTCCCCATCTGTGCGAACGGCCTCACCGATGTGCCAATCGAATGGAACGTTGAAGAGCGGACCCAATGAGTGGTAAAAAATATTCTGCACTGGAGGCATGACTCGAGGTTTTGAATTCTTCCCTAGGTGAGGCATCTGTCTCTCTCCAAACAGTTCGGGCCTTCATCACAGGTCAGACAACCTCTGACGTCGATGCGTCCCACGAGAAACTGTCGCGTCACTAACAACAGCAAATGGAAATCCGTTGCGACATTGTTACGTCACGATCTCCATCGTCAATTCGAAGAGAAGCGGAATGAAGAGGATGATGTATCGGACGACATTCCTCCTCATCAGATCCCATGGAATCCATCTCTCCATTAAGTCAATCACCCTCAAGCAGCTGCTTGCCACAGAGGTCTGAGAGGAAGTCTCTCAGTTTAATACGCCATCGTGGGGCGGGGGTGGCTCAGTCGGTAGCGCGCCAGGCTCGTAATCTGTAGTTCCCAGGTTCGAGTCCCAGCTGGGTCAGCGTTGAGATTTATCTCCGCAAAATTCCCCGCCCTGCCCACGGTCAGTAGGGGACACCGATGGGCTTGGAAAGGCCGCCGTCCGTCGGATGGGACGTTAAGCCGTGGCCCCGTGTGTAGGAGAGCCATACCCTGTGCACGTTAAAGAACACGCTGGATGGCCTTGACGGGAGGCTACCATCTGTCTCCCAACAGCTGTTCCAGTGGGTCCCCTCCCCCAACCTTCTCTGAGCCTTCGGGGTCCATGTGACCTGGCCATTTAGCCCATGGTGTGCAAAAAAGTGCCGCTCAGAGGTAAAACAACCCAACCCAACCTAATACGCCATCGTATAGGTCTGTGAGGATGGCAGGACCTCAGCAGAAAAACCACACATAAATCCATTACTTAAGTGGGGCTCGAACCCAGGTCCCTTAGATCAGTAGTCAGGCGCGCTAACCACTCTGCCACATACAACGCATTATCATATACCCCCTATGTATGGGGCGGGGGTGGCTCAGTCGGCAGCGCACCAGGCTCGTAATCTGTAGTTCCCAGATTCGAGTCCCAGCTGGGTCAGCGTTGAGATTTATCTCCGCAAAACTTCCTGCCCTGCCCACAGTCAGTGGGAGACACCGATAGGCTTTGGAAAGGCCGCCGTCCGTCGGATGGGACGTTAAGCGTGCCATCCGACGTGTCCCTCCCCCGTGTGCGGGAGAGCCATACCCTGTGCACGTTAAAGAACACGCTGGATGGCCTTGACGGGAGGCTACCATCTGTCTCCCAACAGCTGTTCCAGTGGGTCCCCTCCCCCAACCTTCTCTGAGCCTTCGGGGTCCTTGTGACCTGGCCATTTAGCCCATGGTGTGCAAAAAAGTGCCGCTCAGAGGTAAAACAACCCAACCCCCTATGTATACAATAAGTAATCCATGAAGTGTTTCTCAACATCTTTTAAATTAAATCTCTTTGTGATGAATGATCCTTGGCTTGCAATAAACAAACGATAGTAATGTCTGATCGTTTCTAAATAGAAGATAAGACAGCAGATAAGCTGTAGACAGTTTATCAAAAAGCGAACGTGCAAGTGAGAGATATCCTCGAGCCAAGGGAACATCGCATCTACCGCAAGTAACACGGGGGGAGATGAAATCGTATCTTTACGGGTAGGGCAGCGCATGCATCGCTCGGAGATTGGCCCTCCTGTAGAAAATGTTCACGTGACAGAAGGGAACCATGGAGGTAGAGGCAGCTGAGGGATTTCCGGTTATCTTTTGCACTCAGACATCGTGTCACTCAGACTCTGCGTTGAACAGAACATAGAGGAAGACAGGAGGACAGAAAGGCATAGAGGAGGGCATAGGAGGACAGGAGAGAACAGAGGAACATAGAAGAACACATGAAGACAGAGGAGCATACAGGAGGGCATAGAGGGACACAGGAGAGAACAGAGGGACATAGAGGGGGCACAGGGGAGCATAGAGGAGCTCAGAAGGAGAAGTACTTCGTGCAGCAGAAAGAGACATTCGGCAGAAGAAATGCCGTGTAGAGCGTTAGCTGGTGTGCAGTTTGCCTGATCGCAGCAGTAGAGCCGAACATTTCATTTCCTTGTGAATATACGTTTCTTTGGAGACAGACAGTCACGTGCTCTGTATGTAGGAGACGGAATGCGACCACACTGCTCGACTTCTTCACTTGATTCAATGAGGAACCTGTCAACTTAACGGCGAAAACTGACGTCATCGAGATACGTTGTTAAAACAGGATAATAAATAAATAAATACCCTCTCAAGCAGCTGCTTGCCACAGAGGTCTGACAGGAGCCTGTCAGTTTATATGCCAAAGTAGAAGATCTGAGAGGATGGCAGGACCTCAGCAGAAAAAACGACACATGCATCCATGCCTTACCCGGGGCTCGAACCCAGGTCCCTTAGAACAGTAGCCAAGCGTGCTAACCACTCGGCCATGGGACGGCTACGTGTGGTAAAAAAAATAGATTAAAAACTGTTAGTGCAAAAAAGTTTTCTCTAATCTTAATCTTCTCTACCGTCGTCCCATAATTTTTGGGGAACGGCACTCTCCTCATTCGGTGTCTATAGCCCTTATTGCAAGGCTGTGGGGGGGGGGGGTTGTTCGTCCTCTAGCCATCTAATCTTTCTCTTGTCTCCATGACAACCAAGGACGATTTCTTCTCCGGTGTTTGACTCTTCGTCATCGCACACTGTCGGCGCGGGGGGGGGGGAGAGTCGTCTGACGTCATTGTCTGCAGACAAAAGCCGTGCAAGAGCGTGACCACCGGTGGTCACGGCAAAGGCCTACGCACTGGTTCTGCTGGTCACGTGACTCCTCCGTACCTGCTCGCTGGGATTTCCCCTTCCCGCGACGAGGCCTCGTGACGTTGACAAAGCATCCCTCTTGCACGCCGAGGAGAATTTCGCTTGCTCACCTTCCTCGTCGGAACCAAAATGTTCGCAAAAATGAAGCTCATCAAGTGCCACGATTTTAAAAAGAACAAAGACCACAACTCTTTTCCTGCACGAGACGTAGAACAATCCATTATGGATCTGAAAGGAATTGAATGAGAACAATCATTAGCTAAGAAACATCCCAGAAGAGCAGATATCACTTCTGGTGAACATGTATGACTGCTAGGCTGCTGTCCTGAGGACCTGGGTTCGAGCCTCAGGTAAGGCATGGATGTTGTTTTTCTTCGGAGGTCCCGCCATCCTCACAGGCTGCTGTCAGACTTCTGTGGCAAGCAGCAGCAGCTTGAGGGGGTGTTTGTTTATTTTTCATTACAGAATAAGTGAGGCGGGAGTAGGCTCCGTTGGTTCGAAACTCCCCCCCCCCCCCCAGAAAGTGGGCTTTGTGAAGACTGCCGTCCGTCGCATGGGACTCAAAGCCACGGCCCCGTGTGCACGAGAGCCACCTGTCTCCCAACAACTGTCCGGTGCATCGCCTTCCCTCAACCCTCACTGAGCCCACGGGGTCCTCGTGACCTGGCCATCTGAACGCAAAAAAGATATCGCCGCTCAGTGGTAAAACCGCCCAACTTAAAAGAATAACGAAATCACCGAAATATTGGCGAGATCTTCTTAAAACGAACTTAAACTATATGAAGCTTAAGGAAAACGAAAAGTTCATTTCAGATCGATACATCTGTGACGAAATAGCAGCAGCGATTTTAATGAACTATTAGGAGAAATGATCAGAAGAAAAAAAAGAGATTGCATCACTAATGAGATTGCGTTTCCGACTCTTCTTCCCACTATATACTGATTTATGATTTAAATGAGCTTTTGCTTATTTTAAGTATTTCCCTTTCTTGGTGAGAATTCTGCATTTTAATTACGAATATTTTTGACAAACTTTTCAGTTTTTAAAAAAAAGACAAATCAGCGTCCAAAAGATTCTTTTTCGGAGAACCGGGACAGAAGCTATTCTGTTATTGTAATATATGTCTGCTATTCTAATAAATAAGCAAACTAGATTCGAATGCGTCTTTTCTTTTTTAATAAAAGGAAAAGGTGTGTGTGTGTGTGGGGGGGGGGGATCTCTGTTTTTGCATCACCTGAGTTTATCTCATCATTTCGCATCATCGCCGGAGGTGGCGCTGTTGGAGAGAAATGCGCAGGTCCCGCAAGTGTCGTCGTACCGAGCATTTTGCAACGAGGGAGATTTTTCACTTGCCAGGCGACGATCGCCTGCAACAGAAGTGGGCGTGGCACTTCAAATTCGCGCATGCTCGAAAACGAAATTGACTCGCTTTTGTTTAAAATGTTTGTCAGAACTTGAACCCCGAAACTGCCTCGTCGGTGTTGCCTCCCTGGGTATGCAGATTTTCAAAAATATCCAATTTAACCTCTTTCTTTTTATCGGAGGTGTTGGAGAAACGAAATTGGCCGAGTTGGGATTTATGGGAGCTGCATCGTAATCACGAAAAGTTCCTTGTCTGCTTTGGGGATTCAATTTCTTTCACGAATTTTGGAAAATGTGTAGGTTGCGATGATTATCCTCAGACTGAATGAGACCCGGATTCACTAGCAGATCTGAAGCTAATTGAGGAAGTGGAAGCGATCACTTTCTGTTGACACGAGTTGGGATTTATGGCAGCTGCATCGTAATCACGAAAAGTTCCTTGTCTGCTTTGGGGATTCAATTTCTTTCACGAATTTTGGAAAATGTGTAGGTTGCGATGATTATCCTCAGACTGAATGAGACCCGGATTCACTAGCAGATCTGAAGCTAATTGAGGAAGTGGAAGCGATCACTTTCTGTTGACACGAGTTGGGATTTATGGCAGCTGCATCGTAATCACGAAAAGTTCCTTGTCTGCTATGGGGATTCAATTTCTTTCACGAATTTTGGAAAATGTGTAGGTTGCGATGATTATCCTCAGACTGAATGAGACCCGGATTCACTAGCAGATCTGAAGCTAATTCAGGAAGTGGAAGCGATCACTTTCTGTTGACACGAGTTGGGATTTATGGCAGCTGCATCGTAATCACGAGAAGTTCCTTGTCTGCTTTGGGGATTCAATTTCTTTCACGAATTTTGGAAAATGTGTAGGTTGCGATGATTATCCTCAGACTGAATGAGACCCGGATTCACTAGCAGATCTGAAGCTAATTCAGGAAGTGGAAGCGATCACTTTCTGTTGACACGAGTTGGGATTTATGGCAGCTGCATCGTAATCACGAAAAGTTCCTTGTCTGCTTTGGGGATTCAATTTCTTTCACGAATTTTGGAAAATGTGTAGGTTGCGATGATTATCCTCAGACTGAATGAGACCCGGATTCACTAGCAGATCTGAAGCTAATTGAGGAAGTGGAAGCGATCACTTTCTGTTGACACGAGTTGGGATTTATGGCAGCTGCATCGTAATCACGAAAAGTTCCTTGTCTGCTATGGGGATTCAATTTCTTTCACGAATTTTGGAAAATGTGTAGGTTGCGATGATTATCCTCAGACTGAATGAGACCCGGATTCACTAGCAGATCTGAAGCTAATTCAGGAAGTGGAAGCGATCACTTTCTGTTGACACGAGTTGGGATTTATGGCAGCTGCATCGTAATCACGAGAAGTTCCTTGTCTGCTTTGGGGATTCAATTTCTTTCACGAATTTTGGAAAATGTGTAGGTTGCGATGATTATCCTCAGACTGAATGAGACCCGGATTCACTAGCAGATCTGAAGCTAATTCAGGAAGTGGAAGCGATCACTTTCTGTTGACACGAGTTGGGATTTATGGCAGCTGCATCGTAATCACGAAAAGTTCCTTGTCTGCTTTGGGGATTCAATTTCTTTCACGAATTTTGAAAAATGTGTAGGTTGCGATGATTATCCTCAGACTGAATGAGACCCGGATTCACTAGCAGATCTGAAGCTAATTGAGGAAGTGGAAGCGATCACTTTCTGTTGACACGAGTTGGGATTTATGGCAGCTGCATCGTAATCACGAAAAGTTCCTTGTCTGCTATGGGGATTCAATTTCTTTCACGAATTTTGGAAAATGTGTAGGTTGCGATGATTATCCTCAGACTGAATGAGACCCGGATTCACTAGCAGATCTGAAGCTAATTGAGGAAGTGGAAGCGATCACTTTCTGTTGACACCAGTTGGGATTTATGGCAGCTGCATCGTAATCACGAAAAGTTCCTTGTCTGCTTTGGGGATTCAATTTCTTTCACGAATTTTGGAAAATGTGTAGGTTGCGATGATTATCCTCAGACTGAATGAGACCCGGATTCACTAGCAGATCTGAAGCTAATTGAGGAAGTGGAAGCGATCACTTTCTGTTGACACCAGTTGGGATTTATGGCAGCTGCATCGTAATCACGAAAAGTTCCTTGTCTGCTTTGGGGATTCAATTTCTTTCACGAATTTTGGAAAATGTGTAGGTTGCGATGATTATCCTCAGACTGAATGAGACCCGGATTCACTAGCAGATCTGAAGGTAATTGAGGAAGTGGAAGCGATCACTTTCTGTTGACACCAGTTGGGATTTATGGCAGCTGCATCGTAATCACGAAAAGTTCCTTGTCTGCTTTGGGGATTCAATTTCTTTCACGAATTTTGGAAAATGTGTAGGTTGCGATGATTATCCTCAGACTGAATGAGACCCGGATTCACTAGCAGATCTGAAGCTAATTGAGGAAGTGGAAGCGATCACTTTCTGTTGACACCAGTTGGGATTTATAGCAGCTGCATCGCAATCACGAAAAATTCCTTGTCTGCTTTGGGGATTCAATTTCTTTCACGAATTTTGGAAAATGTGTAGGTTGCGATGATTATCCTCAGACTGAATGAGACCCGGATTCACTAGCAGATCTGAAGCTAATTGAGGAAGTGGAAGCGATCACTTTCTGTTGACACCAGTTGGGATTTATGGCAGCTGCATCGTAATCACGAGAAGTTCCTTGTCTGCTTTGGGGATTCAATTTCTTTCACGAATTTTGGAAAATGTGTAGGTTGCGATGATTATCCTCAGACTGAATGAGACCCGGATTCACTAGCAGATCTGAAGCTAATTGAGGAAGTGGAAGCGATCACTTTCTGTTGACACCAGTTGGGATTTATGGCAGCTGCATCGTAATCACGAAAAGTTCCTTGTCTGCTTTGGGGATTCAATTTCTTTCACGAATTTTGGAAAATGTGTAGGTTGCGATGATTATCCTCAGACTGAATGAGACCCGGATTCACTAGCAGATCTGAAGCTAATTGAGGAAGTGGAAGCGATCACTTTCTGTTGACACCAGTTGGGATTTATGGCAGCTGCATCGTAATCACGAAAAGTTCCTTGTCTGCTTTGGGGATTCAATTTCTTTCACGAATTTTGAAAAATGTGTAGGTTGCGATGATTATCCTCAGACTGAATGAGACCCGGATTCACTAGCAGATCTGAAGCTAATTGAGGAAGTGGAAGCGATCACTTTCTGTTGACACGAGTTGGGATTTATGGCAGCTGCATCGTAATCACGAAAAGTTCCTTGTCTGCTATGGGGATTCAATTTCTTTCACGAATTTTGGAAAATGTGTAGGTTGCGATGATTATCCTCAGACTGAATGAGACCCGGATTCACTAGCAGATCTGAAGCTAATTGAGGAAGTGGAAGCGATCACTTTCTGTTGACACCAGTTGGGATTTATGGCAGCTGCATCGTAATCACGAAAAGTTCCTTGTCTGCTTTGGGGATTCAATTTCTTTCACGAATTTTGGAAAATGTGTAGGTTGCGATGATTATCCTCAGACTGAATGAGGCCGGGATTCACTTGCAGATCTGAAGCTAATTGAGGAAGTGGAAGCGATCACTTTCTGTTGACACGAGTTGGGATTTATGGCAGCTGCATCGTAATCACGAAAAGTTCCTTGTCTGCTATGGGGATTCAATTTCTTTCACGAATTTTGGAAAATGTGTAGGTTGCGATGATTATCCTCAGACTGAATGAGACCCGGATTCACTAGCAGATCTGAAGCTAATTGAGGAAGTGGAAGCGATCACTTTCTGTTGACACCAGTTGGGATTTATGGCAGCTGCATCGTAATCACGAAAAGTTCCTTGTCTGCTTTGGGGATTCAATTTCTTTCACGAATTTTGGAAAATGTGTAGGTTGCGATGATTATCCTCAGACTGAATGAGACCCGGATTCACTAGCAGATCTGAAGCTAATTGAGGAAGTGGAAGCGATCACTTTCTGTTGACACCAGTTGGGATTTATGGCAGCTGCATCGTAATCACGAAAAGTTCCTTGTCTGCTTTGGGGATTCAATTTCTTTCACGAATTTTGGAAAATGTGTAGGTTGCGATGATTATCCTCAGACTGAATGAGACCCGGATTCACTAGCAGATCTGAAGCTAATTGAGGAAGTGGAAGCGATCACTTTCTGTTGACACCAGTTGGGATTTATGGCAGCTGCATCGTAATCACGAAAAGTTCCTTGTCTGCTTTGGGGATTCAATTTCTTTCACGAATTTTGGAAAATGTGTAGGTTGCGATGATTATCCTCAGACTGAATGAGACCCGGATTCACTAGCAGATCTGAAGCTAATTGAGGAAGTGGAAGCGATCACTTTCTGTTGACACCAGTTGGGATTTATAGCAGCTGCATCGCAATCACGAAAAATTCCTTGTCTGCTTTGGGGATTCAATTTCTTTCACGAATTTTGGAAAATGTGTAGGTTGCGATGATTATCCTCAGACTGAATGAGACCCGGATTCACTAGCAGATCTGAAGCTAATTGAGGAAGTGGAAGCGATCACTTTCTGTTGACACCAGTTGGGATTTATGGCAGCTGCATCGTAATCACGAGAAGTTCCTTGTCTGCTTTGGGGATTCAATTTCTTTCACGAATTTTGGAAAATGTGTAGGTTGCGATGATTATCCTCAGACTGAATGAGACCCGGATTCACTAGCAGATCTGAAGCTAATTGAGGAAGTGGAAGCGATCACTTTCTGTTGACACCAGTTGGGATTTATGGCAGCTGCATCGTAATCACGAAAAGTTCCTTGTCTGCTTTGGGGATTCAATTTCTTTCACGAATTTTGGAAAATGTGTAGGTTGCGATGATTATCCTCAGACTGAATGAGACCCGGATTCACTAGCAGATCTGAAGCTAATTGAGGAAGTGGAAGCGATCACTTTCTGTTGACACCAGTTGGGATTTATGGCAGCTGCATCGTAATCACGAAAAGTTCCTTGTCTGCTTTGGGGATTCAATTTCTTTCACGAATTTTGGAAAATGTGTAGGTTGCGATGATTATCCTCAGACTGAATGAGACCCGGATTCACTAGCAGATCTGAAGCTAATTGAGGAAGTGGAAGCGATCACTTTCTGTTGACACCAGTTGGGATTTATGGCAGCTGCATCGTAATCACGAAAAGTTCCTTGTCTGCTTTGGGGATTCAATTTCTTTCACGAATTTTGGAAAATGTGTAGGTTGCGATGATTATCCTCAGACTGAATGAGACCCGGATTCACTAGCAGATCTGAAGCTAATTGAGGAAGTGGAAGCGATCACTTTCTGTTGACACCAGTTGGGATTTATAGCAGCTGCATCGCAATCACGAAAAATTCCTTGTCTGCTTTGGGGATTCAATTTCTTTCACGAATTTTGGAAAATGTGTAGGTTGCGATGATTATCCTCAGACTGAATGAGACCCGGATTCACTAGCAGATCTGAAGCTAATTGAGGAAGTGGAAGCGATCACTTTCTGTTGACACCAGTTGGGATTTATGGCAGCTGCATCGTAATCACGAGAAGTTCCTTGTCTGCTTTGGGGATTCAATTTCTTTCACGAATTTTGGAAAATGTGTAGGTTGCGATGATTATCCTCAGACTGAATGAGACCCGGATTCACTAGCAGATCTGAAGCTAATTGAGGAAGTGGAAGCGATCACTTTCTGTTGACACCAGTTGGGATTTATGGCAGCTGCATCGTAATCACGAAAAGTTCCTTGTCTGCTTTGGGGATTCAATTTCTTTCACGAATTTTGGAAAATGTGTAGGTTGCGATGATTATCCTCAGACTGAATGAGACCCGGATTCACTAGCAGATCTGAAGCTAATTGAGGAAGTGGAAGCGATCACTTTCTGTTGACACCAGTTGGGATTTATGGCAGCTGCATCGTAATCACGAAAAGTTCCTTGTCTGCTTTGGGGATTCAATTTCTTTCACGAATTTTGAAAAATGTGTAGGTTGCGATGATTATCCTCAGACTGAATGAGACCCGGATTCACTAGCAGATCTGAAGCTAATTGAGGAAGTGGAAGCGATCACTTTCTGTTGACACGAGTTGGGATTTATGGCAGCTGCATCGTAATCACGAAAAGTTCCTTGTCTGCTATGGGGATTCAATTTCTTTCACGAATTTTGGAAAATGTGTAGGTTGCGATGATTATCCTCAGACTGAATGAGACCCGGATTCACTAGCAGATCTGAAGCTAATTGAGGAAGTGGAAGCGATCACTTTCTGTTGACACCAGTTGGGATTTATGGCAGCTGCATCGTAATCACGAAAAGTTCCTTGTCTGCTTTGGGGATTCAATTTCTTTCACGAATTTTGGAAAATGTGTAGGTTGCGATGATTATCCTCAGACTGAATGAGGCCGGGATTCACTTGCAGATCTGAAGCTAATTGAGGAAGTGGAAGCGATCACTTTCTGTTGACACGAGTTGGGATTTATGGCAGCTGCATCGTAATCACGAGAAGTTCCTTGTCTGCTTTGGGGATTCAATTTCTTTCACGAATTTTGGAAAATGTGTAGGTTGCGATGATTATCCTCAGACTGAATGAGGCCGGGATTCACTAGCAGATCTGAAGCTAATTGAGGAAGTGGAAGCGATCACTTTCTGTTGACACGAGTTGGGATTTATGGCAGCTGCATCGTAATCACGAGAAGTTCCTTGTCTGCTTTGGGGATTCAATTTCTTTCACGAATTTTGGAAAATGTGTAGGTTGCGATGATTATCCTCAGACTGAATGAGACCCGGATTCACTAGCAGATCTGAAGCTAATTGAGGAAGTGGAAGCGATCACTTTCTGTTGACACGAGTTGGGATTTATGGCAGCTGCATCGTAATCACGAGAAGTTCCTTGTCTGCTTTGGGGATTCAATTTCTTTCACGAATTTTGGAAAATGTGTAGGTTGCGATGATTATCCTCAGACTGAATGAGGCCGGGATTCACTAGCAGATCTGAAGCTAATTGAGGAAGTGGAAGCGATCACTTTCTGTTGACACGAGTTGGGATTTATGGCAGCTGCATCGTAATCACGAAAAGTTCCTTGTCTGCTTTGGGGATTCAATTTCTTTCACGAATTTTGGAAAATGTGTAGGTTGCGATGATTATCCTCAGACTGAATGAGGCCGGGATTCACTAGCAGATCTGAAGCTAATTGAGGAAGTGGAAGCGATCACTTTCTGTTGACACGAGTTGGGATTTATGGCAGCTGCATCGTAATCACGAAAAGTTCCTTGTCTGCTTTGGGGATTCAATTTCTTTCACGAATTTTGGAAAATGTGTAGGTTGCGATGATTATCCTCAGACTGAATGAGGCCGGGATTCACTAGCAGATCTGAAGCTAATTGAGGAAGTGGAAGCGATCACTTTCTGTTGACACGAGTTGGGATTTATGGCAGCTGCATCGTAATCACGAGAAGTTCCTTGTCTGCTTTGGGGATTCAATTTCTTTTACGAATTTTGGAAAATGTGTAGGTTGCGATGATTATCCTCAGACTGAATGAGGCCGGGATTCACTAGCAGATCTGAAGCTAATTGAGGAAGTGGAAGCGATCACTTTCTGTTGACACGAGTTGGGATTTATGGCAGCTGCATCGTAATCACGAGAAGTTCCTTGTCTGCTTTGGGGATTCAATTTCTTTCACGAATTTTGGAAAATGTGTAGGTTGCGATGATTATCCTCAGACTGAATGAGGCCGGGATTCACTAGCAGGTCTGAAGCTAATTGAGGAAGTGGAAGCGATCACTTTCTGTTGACACGAGTTGGGATTTATGGCAGCTGCATCGTAATCACGAAAAGTTCCTTGTCTGCTTTGGGGATTCAATTTCTTTCACGAATTTTGGAAAATGTGTAGGTTGCGATGATTATCCTCAGACTGAATGAGGCCGGGATTCACTAGCAGATCTGAAGCTAATTGAGGAAGTGGAAACGATCACTTTCTGTTAACACGAGTTGGGATTTATGGCAGCTGCATCGTAATCACGAGAAGTTCCTTGTCTGCTTTGGGGATTCAATTTCTTTCACGAATTTTGGAAAATGTGTAGGTTGCGATGATTATCCTCAGACTGAATGAGGCCGGGATTCACTAGCAGATCTGAAGCTAATTGAGGAAGTGGAAGCGATCACTTTCTGTTAACACGAGTTGGGATTTATGGCAGCTGCATCGTAATCACGAGAAGTTCCTTGTCTGCTTTGGGGATTCAATTTCTTTCACGAATTTTGGAAAATGTGTAGGTTGCGATGATTATCCTCAGACTGAATGAGGCCGGGATTCACTAGCAGATCTGAAGCTAATTGAGGAAGTGGAAGCGATCACTTTCTGTTGACACGAGTTGGGATTTATGGCAGCTGCATCGTAATCACGAGAAGTTCCTTGTCTGCTTTGGGGATTCAATTTCTTTCACGAATTTTGGAAAATGTGTAGATTGCGATGATTATCCTCAGACTGAATGAGGCTGGGATTCACTAGCAGATCTGAAGCTAATTGAGGAAGTGGAAGCGATCACTTTCTGTTAACACGAGTTGGGATTTATGGCAGCTGCATCGTAATCACGAGAAGTTCCTTGTCTGCTTTGGGGATTCAATTTCTTTCACGAATTTTGGAAAATGTGTAGGTTGCGATGATTATCCTCAGACTGAATGAGGCCGGGATTCACTAGCAGATCTGAAGCTAATTGAGGAAGTGGAAGCGATCACTTTCTGTTAACACGAGTTGGGATTTATGGCAGCTGCATCGTAATCACGAGAAGTTCCTTGTCTGCTTTGGGGATTCAATTTCTTTCACGAATTTTGGAAAATGTGTAGGTTGCGATGATTATCCTCAGACTGAATGAGGCCGGGATTCACTAGCAGATCTGAAGCTAATTGAGGAAGTGGAAGCGATCACTTTCTGTTGACACGAGTTGGGATTTATGGCAGCTGCATCGTAATCACGAGAAGTTCCTTGTCTGCTTTGGGGATTCAATTTCTTTCACGAATTTTGGAAAATGTGTAGGTTGCGATGATTATCCTCAGACTGAATGAGGCCGGGATTCACTAGCAGATCTGAAGCTAATTGAGGAAGTGGAAGCGATCACTTTCTGTTGACACGAGTTGGGATTTATGGCAGCTGCATCGTAATCACGAAAAGTTCCTTGTCTGCTTTGGGGATTCAATTTCTTTCACGAATTTTGGAAAATGTGTAGGTTGCGATGATTATCCTCAGACTGAATGAGGCCGGGATTCACTAGCAGATCTGAAGCTAATTGAGGAAGTGGAAGCGATCACTTTCTGTTGACACGAGTTGGGATTTATGGCAGCTGCATCGTAATCACGAGAAGTTCCTTGTCTGCTTTGGGGATTCAATTTCTTTCACGAATTTTGGAAAATGTGTAGGTTGCGATGATTATCCTCAGACTGAATGAGGCCGGGATTCACTAGCAGATCTGAAGCTAATTGAGGAAGTGGAAGCGATCACTTTCTGTTGACACGAGTTGGGATTTATGGCAGCTGCATCGTAATCACGAAAAGTTCCTTGTCTGCTTTGGGGATTCAATTTCTTTCACGAATTTTGGAAAATGTGTAGGTTGCGATGATTATCCTCAGACTGAATGAGGCCGGGATTCACTAGCAGATCTGAAGCTAATTGAGGAAGTGGAAACGATCACTTTCTGTTAACACGAGTTGGGATTTATGGCAGCTGCATCGTAATCACGAGAAGTTCCTTGTCTGCTTTGGGGATTCAATTTCTTTCACGAATTTTGGAAAATGTGTAGGTTGCGATGATTATCCTCAGACTGAATGAGGCCGGGATTCACTAGCAGATCTGAAGCTAATTGAGGAAGTGGAAGCGATCACTTTCTGTTAACACGAGTTGGGATTTATGGCAGCTGCATCGTAATCACGAGAAGTTCCTTGTCTGCTTTGGGGATTCAATTTCTTTCACGAATTTTGGAAAATGTGTAGGTTGCGATGATTATCCTCAGACTGAATGAGGCCGGGATTCACTAGCAGATCTGAAGCTAATTGAGGAAGTGGAAGCGATCACTTTCTGTTGACACGAGTTGGGATTTATGGCAGCTGCATCGTAATCACGAGAAGTTCCTTGTCTGCTTTGGGGATTCAATTTCTTTCACGAATTTTGGAAAATGTGTAGATTGCGATGATTATCCTCAGACTGAATGAGGCTGGGATTCACTAGCAGATCTGAAGCTAATTGAGGAAGTGGAAGCGATCACTTTCTGTTAACACGAGTTGGGATTTATGGCAGCTGCATCGTAATCACGAGAAGTTCCTTGTCTGCTTTGGGGATTCAATTTCTTTCACGAATTTTGGAAAATGTGTAGGTTGCGATGATTATCCTCAGACTGAATGAGGCCGGGATTCACTAGCAGATCTGAAGCTAATTGAGGAAGTGGAAGCGATCACTTTCTGTTAACACGAGTTGGGATTTATGGCAGCTGCATCGTAATCACGAGAAGTTCCTTGTCTGCTTTGGGGATTCAATTTCTTTCACGAATTTTGGAAAATGTGTAGGTTGCGATGATTATCCTCAGACTGAATGAGGCCGGGATTCACTAGCAGATCTGAAGCTAATTGAGGAAGTGGAAGCGATCACTTTCTGTTGACACGAGTTGGGATTTATGGCAGCTGCATCGTAATCACGAGAAGTTCCTTGTCTGCTTTGGGGATTCAATTTCTTTCACGAATTTTGGAAAATGTGTAGGTTGCGATGATTATCCTCAGACTGAATGAGGCCGGGATTCACTAGCAGATCTGAAGCTAATTGAGGAAGTGGAAGCGATCACTTTCTGTTGACACGAGTTGGGATTTATGGCAGCTGCATCGTAATCACGAAAAGTTCCTTGTCTGCTTTGGGGATTCAATTTCTTTCACGAATTTTGGAAAATGTGTAGGTTGCGATGATTATCCTCAGACTGAATGAGGCCGGGATTCACTAGCAGATCTGAAGCTAATTGAGGAAGTGTTAGCGATCACTTTCTGTTGATACGAATTGGAAACGGGCATGAATTTTAAGACAATGTTAGCGAAAAAGCTTTAAGGAGAAAACTTTTTCGTTTCAAAGTGACAGTCGCCCTATTGAACTGAAAACAGTGTACAGTCGCTCAAAAAAAAAATATCCGAACACCAAGGTTGATTACAGTATTCAGAAAAAATATCTGGCAACGTTTTTTTTTAGAAATTAGTGATCTCTCAACCTTCGTGTCACGTGGTTGCCAGATCACTAATTTCTAAAAAAAATCTTTGCCAGATATTTTTTCTGAATACTGTAATCAACACTGGTGTCCGGATACTTTTTTGAGCGACTGTACAAGTTGGGCAATGTTTTCTTAGGTTGATTTAGCTGATAGTGAAATTTTGTAGTTCAAGATGATCGTCATCGGCTGAACCATTCATCCATTTGCTGCTTAATTTAAAAAAAGGAAGATGATTGCCTCTATCATCATCATCAGTGGGAGCATGGAATATTCCACGATAGATGTTTGCAGCTTTTAGGAAAAAATCTCATTTGGCGCTTCTGGAACTGGATTTTAGGAAAATAATTTTCAGAAGATCCCAGTATAATAAGAAACAAAGGCAAATCTTTTATAGCAGAGGGATCTATTCAAAGGCATTTTATTTTCACGAAGTTGATGTAAAAACCGTGGCAATGGAACAAGTTGAAAAACAACAACCAGACGGACGATCAAATCACCGTTGGAAGAGAAGTGATCTCAATTTGCAAAAACATTAACAGCTGTTTCTTTTAAACGTTTCGAAGGCAGAAGAGGAGATCTTAACAAGATGTAACCATTCCAGATGCCAGAGATTTTCACGGCTGCATTGCATCGGTTGGAGCATTTCACGCGTAAGAGACAGACAACGATGCAAAGTGCTTCACCAACCCAATAAATCCCGGCAGCTTGACTGCAGGTGAAGCCTCCTGGCTCACCTTCTGACAAAACAGAAAAAAAAAAGACCAATCCGAAAAGCTTATGAAATTTCTGATACCGAAACGCCTTCTACGTCAGCGAATTTCGTTCCTCTGAAATACGATTAAAAAACGAGGAGAAAAAATGGCTCAACATTCATCTAATTCTGTATGCCCCGTAAAACTGTTAGTAAATGGAGGCATTTTTTTTTTTATGGATGCATCTGTTGGTGGGACAGATTCACTTCGGAAAAGGAAATGCTCGTGCTGCAATTCAAACGGAAATTCAGGTTATACAAAAACCGAGATTTGTAAATTTTATGACACATGTTGCAAAAAAAAAGTCTTTTATTTTTTCTATATTCGGAACAAGCGTTAAGTAAAGATTAAATGCATCTTGAATCATTGTTATTTTTGTTCAATTAAAACTCGAGATGTGATATTTTAATTTCACGTTTTTTTTCCACTTTCGAGAAAATCGTTTTGAGGTCTCACTAGTCATAAAAAAAAATTAAATTCAGATTTGCGTTAACCTTGAATTAGCGAAGGTCGTCGATAAAATCATTGCGATTGTGATGTTTCGATGCGGACATTTTTGATTGGTTGATTCCACATGGAATGACCCAAAAGTGATTCAAATCTCCTCAGGGTTTTGAATATCTGTTTTATTCCTGCCTGCGACATTACACAGACTAATTTCGCACCTCCTATTTTAACAATTCCAATTATATGTTAATTTTTCGTAATAACATTTGTGCTGTATTTTTATTAAATTACTGATATTTATTGAAGAGTCGGGGGGCTCTTAAAGAAGGGGACCAGGCTAACCCTTAACCGTGGAGCTTGCCGTGATCACCATGACGACGGAGCTTTCTGAAATGGCTGTTTGTGATTGGCTGGCTCTCGCACCTTCACAGCCCGACAAAGTAACCTCGTCCCACGAGCGTGGCAATGACCTGATTTCCTCGTGCGATTCACTGCCACGTGACGATACTCTCTTCCCCCCCCCCTCTCTGGATATCTCCGAGTGTCACGTGATCACTCGTGTGAATGACGTCACCCTCTTCATCTGGATGCACGCGCTCCGAGAAAGAAATCTTTTCCGCTCTCGCATCGCTCGGAATTTTGGTGGCAGACGACGGACGATGCAGGATGAAGGAGGCGGGGGAGGGGGGAATGAACTCTGGGATTGGACGATTTGTATCGGAGGATGAGCGGACGAAGAGAATGAGGTCATCATCCTCGCTCAACCCTCGAAAGGGAAGAGAAAAAGAAATCTCAGTTCGAGGGAAAATAAAATCCTTTATTGAGGGAAACCCCTCTCCATCGCCTGGGGGCATTCAAGGTCATTGCCTTGCTCTTAACAAGGACATTTGACGATAGCGCAGCGGATATTTTTAGCCCCTCCAAAGTGATCAGGATGCCAGATTTCTCTCCATGACAATGACGTCACAAGCCACTCACGGTCACAGAGAAATTTTTTTTCGCTTTCGATGACCTTCAGGTGAGCGCCTTGCTCGCTTTCAGTGTCGTCTGGTAAATGCTGTTCGCATTGAAGGAGATAAATTACGTCTGCTTTTCTTTTCCCAACTGCCATTAAGCAACAGACTTGGGAAGGTTTCGCATTCGCTTCAAATTTAAAACTCTTCTTCTGGATGATTCCGTACACTTATCAACAGAATTTTATTCATTATTTATTCTACTCTAAACTTTATTATTTATTCACTAAATTTTTTATCAGATTTTCTTACTTTACATAAATACAAACTCAAGCAGCCATGGGCTACGGAGGTCCAACCAGACCGTGTAATTTAGTTCTCCAAGCAAGTCTGTCCTGAGCTACATCTGGCCACTGCACACCAATTCTAACAAGGTCCTGTTTGACATTGTCTGCCCACCGCATCCTAGGTCTCCCCTTCTTTCTGAGGCCTTTAGGCACACTGTTAATAACCCTATTCGCCAATCTATAATTATCCATACGGGCAACATGACCAAACCAACGGAGTCTCTCTCTGCACAATATGCTGCTTAAAGGAGGTTGCAAACTCCTTTGCCTAACCTCATCATTAGTTACAAAGTTGAACCACCTAATGCCCAAGATGCTGCGTAAGCATCTAGTTTCCTGTCATCGTGTTTATAAAACATCCAAGTTTCACTCCCATAACCAAGATCCTTTAAAAGTCCCAGCAGCAGTCCTCATCCCTCTGTTTATCTCACACTTTGGCGCCAATGGCCTCATTTCCCCTTGCGCCATAAGACTCGAAACAAGCAACCACTTCATCTGATGCTGAACATCACCAGCAGGCATCTCTGCCGGCAAGAAACCCTTCCGAGCCGGGGAAATGTAAAAGGGAGTGTCTGTGTGTAGTGGAGGGGGGAGGGGAGAAATCATTTCTCTTTCACCCTTCCTGGCATTCCGAAGGGGGCGTCATGGATCCCTTGCCACCCCCCTCCCTCCTAGATCCTGCCCTGATCAACAGTTTCTGTTACGTAGCTCCGAAGATAATTCAACTGCGACACTTGCGCAAGGGTGTGACCATTGAAAAATAAAATTGTAGCCCCCCCCCCTCCATCTGAAGAATGATCTTGAATGAAAAGCATCGGTCTCTCAATATCTCTTTTGAAGAGAATTCTGCATTTTAGGGAAAAAGAAAAATTCTTAAATGATGAGAGATCAAAGGGATGATCATTCAGTCATTTGCGTAAGAGCTATCTTTCTTTTTTATCCGTGATGCGATGCATCTTTTTTCCCCGTTTCGTCACCCACCTGAAACGAGTAACTTCCCCCCCCCCCTCCTGTGTAGAAGTATCTCGTCCCGATTCGTCCGCCTAAAAAGAGAGTTGATCCCAGAGAAGTGAGGATGAAGTGGAGCGGCTTAGCCCATCGCAGTCGTTTCTCTCCGTCGTCGGCTCGGCTTTGTCGGCTATAAACGGCGCACGACGAAGGCCAGCACCGAGGCGCCCTCATTCGACGATGATGATGATGCTCGTGCTGATCTTCGTCTGCATCGCGAATGTTTGTGCGCGCGTCGCTTCAACAAAGGCATGTTTGATAAAAGTGTTGCTTCTCTCCCCCCCATGCAGGAGAACAAACTGGCAGGAGGGATGAAATCGAGATCCAGGTACCGCAGCCGATCGCTCTCCGCATCCTCGACGGACAGTTACAGCTCAGGAGGTGAGTCTCGTCTTCGTCTTTCTTTCTCGCTTCGTCTCTTTGCAGCCGACGATGCTAAGCGACGCATCTTCAGAGCACATCTCGCGCCCGAAGGACGTGACCACGCGGAGCGAGATCGTTTTCTGCTTTGCATCTGACCACGTGATAACAGTTTCGGGATCAACAGAGCATCGTCGCGAGAGGTCGTTCTGCTTCCGATGCCCACCGTCAGAGAAAGTTTTAGATTCGTAAATAAAGTTTCTGAGAAATGTGTCATTTAGATCAAAGGGAAACGAAAAAGCGTTTCATCTCTTTCGAAAGCGCGTGGCGTTATTAAAAGAGAGCCTTTCCCATCAGGTAAGTGAAAAGACTGATTTCTTTCTTCTGATATTTAAAGTTGTCAATAGCAAGAAAAATGACGTCACGAGAAAGTCCATAATGGCCTCGAGAGGCAATGCACAGTATGTTACCAAAAGCCACCTGACACTTCCATAAATGTCTCTGTAACTTTAAAAAAAAATAACCATTTTATCAGAAGATGTTCATGCAGGGTAGGTAGCATGTCAGGTTCGTAATCTGCAGTTCCCAGGTTCGAGTCCCAACAGTTGCCAGTGGTGAGGAAGGGAACAACGTTGGGTTTGGTTGGATGATGTGACCTTACGTGCAGGATAACCATAACCCCGTGCACATTAAAGAACACGTTGGATGGCCTTCACAGAAGTCTAAGAGAGCAATCCAGTGGGTTCTCTTTCCCACTTAACCTTCTCTGACACCTTCTCAAACACAATTGAAATATTTTCAGTTCGCAGATGTTGGATCTTGAAGATAATCCTAATGGGTCGCCGAAAGCAAGGAAGGCCTCTGCAAGCGAAGGTCACGGGGGCAAAGAGCCGACGACCATTTAGTTGGCAAAGGGAATTGGAATTCTCGGTTAGAAACGAAAACGTTTTAGAAATAATGATCGAGGAAATCTCACCTTCGAGTCGCGAGGGAAAAAAGGGGGAAACACAGAACTTCGCTTCATTTTCTGGAGAGAGGATTTTGCTAAAGGAAGGGGGGGGGGGTGGCGCTGTCTTCCGAATTTATTTGTCGAAGTTATCTGAACATGAGCTGTCAAAACTCGAATGACAGAATCTTGCGAGAAAGAAGAGTTCGAATCTCTCCTTAATTCCCCCCGCCCACGAGGCGAAAGTCGTGTGATGACGCAGACGACGATTTAGAACGCAACAGATAATGATGCATCAAGCGTTGTTACACGTCACAATCACTGGCAGATGTTTCTAAACTGAGCCGATTCTTGAGCAGACGAAGGACGTGTCCCCTCTTACGCAACCGCTTCTGACAGGCATTGAACGGCAGGTGCTGCCATCTGGGGGTGCTTTTAGAAGTGAAACTGTCCTGACTCTGTCGTGCCCTTAATAAGAATTTATATTTCAAATACTTCCTGTAAGGATATAAATTTTTTGATTAAAATTTAAAAAAATTTCTAAAGACCGATTCGGTCTCTAGTAATTAAAAATAATTGCCATACGACTTTTTAATTATTTTTTACGTATTCGCAATCTTTATTAATAAATAAATGGCTCTTTGCGTTTATAATGAATCGTCCAGAGACTCAGTTTTTAGAACTAATATTGCTAATCTTTTTCGTTCCAACAGCATTAACATTTTTATTTTTTTTTCAAATAAAGAATGAATATAATTGATAATATAAGAATAAAATAAATGATTAACGACGTGCATTTCTGTAAATATGTCTAATGATATGCCAGAGAATAATTTCCTCAAATCGGGGGATCTCGTGCGGTGAGGTCTCGGCAATTGTCGAAACGGTTCGGCTGAGCTCGCGCTCATGGTCGAAATCCATTTTATATCCACGACACAGTCCGAATGTTGGGGGAAGAGTCGAGTACTGATTACCATGGAGTCATCTGCACGAAATGGCACGTGACCCCTACATCATCTCGCAACGCTTCTGAGAAATGGGAAGTTCCGTTTTTTTAAGGGGGTGGCGATTAAAAAATACTGGACTTAGCTAGTTATCACCAGAAGGAATGGAGGATAAATTCCCTTAAATTAAGGAGGAATTGAAAGGGGGTCTTGTACCAACTAAGGGTGAGGGGGGGGTCATTCTAATGAGAAATGTTGTGTGAATACAGATAAACAACGATGCCGTCGAATGCCCTTCATTCCCTTTCGCCCCTTTTTTGTTGATCGCATTCTGTTTTGTAACTGATGATGATGATGATGATGACAGACCCAAGGCTTCTTTATTTTCTCTAATTAGAAACATATTCTTACCATTGATGTACATATTAATCTATTTTTATATTATCTAATGTTTAAGCTAAAAATAATAGTTTTAATATTTTTTTCAATAACCAATATTTGAATTTATTTCGAGGTGAAATCGTGTCATGGAACTCTTTCACGTTTGCAATTCATAGCTGGAAAAATATTTTACGAATTATAAATTCACTGGTGAATGAGTAAAAACATTTATTCATGTATTACTATACAAAAAAAAAGAGAAACATTTTCGAAGTGCTATCACTCTATTCAGTAATCTAATTACAATATATACAGAATTAATGAAATATATTTCACAGTTTTATACCTGTGAATGACATCAAAGACAGAAAAAGCATAAACCAAATTAGGCAATGTTATACAGATGAGAGAGTTTCGAAATGTAAGGCAAGAAAAAATCTAAATGTGCAGGGTGAACTGGACACTTTCAAAATTTGTTGCTCAATAATTAGGTTACATATGACGAGCATCTAGAATCAGTTTGTAAAGGAACTATCACAGTTATTTCTATAATCTTACATTTTTATAATACTACATGTTCATGTGTAACCTAATTACTCAGTAATAAATTTTTGAAAGTGTTCAATTTTTTTTGAATCATTCTGTATTTATATATATATATATATCTGTTTCTCTCTGGCCAAGGACAATTAGGACCACCAAACTCAGTATGCAACTTTCTCTAACCGTAATTTGGATTAATCAACTTCTGAACCATCATAAAGGTTTGAATCTCCCCCCCCCCCCAAAAAAAAATACCCCCTACCTAAAGAAGTGGAAGGAACTGCTTCTAACTGGTAACAGCTTGGCAGTGTCCAGTTTTCTGAAACCACAACATAAACGAGTGTAAGAGTTTGGCCCTAAATATTTCTTCCATCTCCCCCACCAAACAAAATGCTCCCCCTGGATGTTTATTTCTTCCATCTCCCCCCACCCAACAAAGTGCACCCCCTGGATGTTTATTTCTTCCATCTCCCCCACCAAACAAAATGCTCCCCCTGGATGTTTATTTCTTCCATCTCCCCCCACCCAACAAAATGCTCCCCATGGATGTTTATTTCTTCCATCTCCCCCCACCCAACAAAAAGCTCCCCCTGGATGTTTATTTCTTCCATCTCCCCCCACCCAACAAAATGCTCCCCCTGGATGTTTATTTCTTCCATCTCCCCCCACCCAACAAAATGCTCCCCCTGGATGTTTATTTCTTCCATCTCCCCCCACCCAACAAAATGCTCCCCCTGGATGTTTATTTCTTCCATCTCCCCCCACCCAACAAAATGCACCCCCTGGAGGTTTATTTCTACCATCTCCCCCCACCCAACAAAATGCTCCCCCTAGATGTTTATTTCTTCCATCTCCCCCCACCCAACAAAATGCTCCCCCTGGATGTTTATTTCTTCCATCTCCCCCCACCCAACAAAATGCACCCCCTGGATGTTTATTTCTTCCATATCCCCCCACCCAACAAAATGCACCCCCTGGATGTTTATTTCTTCCATCTCCCCCACCAAACAAAATGCACCCCCTGGATGTTTATTTCTTCCATCTCCCCCCACCCAACAAAATGCACCCCCTGGATGTTTATTTCTTCCATCTCCCCCCACCCAACAAAATGCTCCCCCTGGATGTTTATTTCTTCCATCTCCCCCCACCCAACAAAATGCTCCCCCTGGATGTTTATTTCTTCCATCTCCCCCCACCCAACAAAATGCACCCCCTGGATGTTTATTTCTTCCATCTCCCCCCACCCAACAAAATGCTCCCCCTGGATGTTTATTTCTTCCATCTCCCCCCACCCAACAAAATGCTCCCCATGGATGTTTATTTCTACCATCTCCCCCCACCCAACAAAAAGCTCCCCCTGGATGTTTATTTCTTCCATCTCCCCCCACCCAACAAAATGCTCCCCCTGGATGTTTATTTCTTCCATCTCCCCCCACCCAACAAAATGCTCCCCCTGGATGTTTATTTCTTCCATCTCCCCCCACCCAACAAAATGCACCCCCTGGATGTTTATTTCTACCATCTCCCCCCACCCAACAAAATGCTCCCCCTGGATGTTTATTTCTTCCATCTCCCCCCACCCAACAAAATGCTCCCCCTGGATGTTTATTTCTTCCATCTCCCCCCACCCAACAAAATGCTCCCCCTGGATGTTTATTTCTTCCATCTCCCCCCACCCAACAAAATGCTCCCCATGGATGTTTATTTCTTCCATCTCTCCCCACCCAACAAAATGCTCCCCCTGGATGTTTATTTCTTCCATCTCCCCCCACCCAACAAAATGCTCCCCATGGATGTTTATTTCTTCCATCTCCCCCCACCCAACAAAATGCTCCCCCTGGATGTTTATTTCTTCCATCTCCCCCCACCCAACAAAATGCACCCCCTGGAGGTTTATTTCTACCATCTCCCCCCACCCAACAAAATGCTCCCCCTGGATGTTTATTTCTTCCATCTCCCCCCACCCAACAAAATGCTCCCCATGGATGTTTATTTCTTCCATCTCCCCCCACCCAACAAAATGCTCCCCCTGGATGTTTATTTCTTCCATCTCCCCCCACCCAACAAAATGCACCCCCTGGAGGTTTATTTCTACCATCTCCCCCCACCCAACAAAATGCTCCCCCTGGATGTTTATTTCTTCCATCTCCCCCCACCCAACAAAATGCACCCCCTGGATGTTTATTTCTTCCATCTCCCCCCACCCAACAAAATGCACCCCCTGGATGTTTATTTCTTCCATCTCCCCCACCAAACAAAATGCACCCCCTGGATGTTTATTTCTTCCATCTCCCCCCACCCAACAAAATGCACCCCCTGGATGTTTATTTCTTCCATCTCCCCCCACCCAACAAAATGCTCCCCCTGGATGTTTATTTCTTCCATCTCCCCCCACCCAACAAAATGCTCCCCCTGGATGTTTATTTCTTCCATCTCCCCCCACCCAACAAAATGCTCCCCCTGGATGTTTATTTCTTCCATCTCCCCCCACCCAACAAAATGCACCCCCTGGATGTTTATTTCTTCCATCTCCCCCCACCCAACAAAATGCTCCCCCTGGATGTTTATTTCTTCCATCTCCCCCCACCCAACAAAATGCTCCCCATGGATGTTTATTTCTACCATCTCCCCCCACCCAACAAAAAGCTCCCCCTGGATGTTTATTTCTTCCATCTCCCCCCACCCAACAAAATGCTCCCCCTGGATGTTTATTTCTTCCATCTCCCCCCACCCAACAAAATGCTCCCCCTGGATGTTTATTTCTTCCATCTCCCCCCACCCAACAAAATGCACCCCCTGGATGTTTATTTCTACCATCTCCCCCCACCCAACAAAATGCTCCCCCTGGATGTTTATTTCTTCCATCTCCCCCCACCCAACAAAATGCTCCCCCTGGATGTTTATTTCTTCCATCTCCCCCACCCAACAAAATGCTCCCCCTGGATGTTTATTTCTTCCATCTCCCCCCACCCAACAAAATGCTCCCCCTGGATGTTTATTTCTTCCATCTCCCCCCACCCAACAAAATGCTCCCCCTGGATGTTTATTTCTTCCATCTCCCCCCACCCAACAAAATGCTCCCCCTGGATGTTTATTTCTTCCATCTCCCCCCACCCAACAAAATGCACCCCCTGGATGTTTATTTCTTCCATCTCCCCCCACCCAACAAAATGCTCCCCCTGGATGTTTATTTCTTCCATCTCCCCCCACCCAACAAAATGCTCCCCCTGGATGTTTATTTCTTCCATCTCCCCCCACCCAACAAAATGCTCCCCCTGGATGTTTATTTCTTCCATCTCCCCCCACCCAACAAAATGCACCCCCTGGATGTTTATTTCTTCCATCTCCCCCCACCCAACAAAATGCTCCCCCTGGATGTTTATTTCTTCCATCTCCCCCCACCCAACAAAATGCTCCCCCTGGATGTTTATTTCTTCCATCTCCCCCCACCCAACAAAATGCTCCCCCTGGATGTTTATTTCTTCCATCTCCCCCCACCCAACAGAATGCTCCCCCTGGATGTTTATTTCTCTCGCTAAATAAACGGGGTTTGAGGGTCGGTGGATATTTCTCCTTGATTGTCGAATTAGGTTGACAACTTCCTCTCATACTGTGTAAAAGAAATTGAATTATTTGATCTACCCCCCCCCTCCTTCCTCATCCCCCCCACACACACATCATCGGGAAGAATTCTTCCGAAACAGTAAAAACCAGGCTCGACGATTTTCGTGAACAACTTCGTCACATCACGGCTTTCAGCAAATGAAAGGATTCGCTGCACTCCTTCCTCAAAGACAAAGGAGTGTAAGTCAACTGTTACCGAGCCTAACTAATAACATCTGAAATTAAAAGCCTTATAAAACGCAAAATGCTGTAAGTACCCTGCCCCCCCCCCCCCCCCCCACTCCCACACCGATATCCCAACCTCTTCACCATCATCATATTCTGCAAACAAAATATCTTCTCTGAATAGATCGTTTGCAATATTCGTTTAAAGTGTTGCATTTTCCAACTTTTGCAACGTTAGAAAGATTGTCGAAACGCAATGTCCCCCCCCCCCCATCACCACCACACTTGGTGTAAGGGGTCAAATCATCGCAGCCAATGGAGACCTCTTCACCATTATTTCACTCCACCTGTGTCATATAAAGTAGCTGATGGGCGAATCGGAGTGAAATTTCACCCGAGTATATAGCAAAGGAATGGGAGGAAAAGTACTCGGAAGGAATGGGCTTCCATTTAGGAAAAGTTCAAGGTATAAAATCGTCTGTGTTAGACCCAGGACGACTAAACATTTTGTAACGATTTCAGTGTTAAGAATGATCGTTTGGTTGCACAGCGAACGTCTCGATTCTGCGCATTGCAAACTTCGAGGATCAGTAAAAGAGCTCATCTGACGAAGCAAGCGCCAAACTCCCTCTGCGCTCCATTAATCGGTTTCTGGGTCACGAGAGCAGAGCGAGCGAGCGAGCGAGCGACAGAGAGAGAGAGAAATGGCGGACCATTTTTTTGCTCCCAAGACGGCACCAGTCTGTTCTGGAGGGGAGGCTCACTGAAGGCCACGAACTCTAGAGACGGTGGGGCAGAGAAGTCATCCAGAGTAAGGCTTGGGGTGGTATGTCGCATGGAACGACCTCGCACCTCTCTTGTCAAAGGTGGCGCTTTCTTCTCTTCACACAAAGCCGTCTGGCTGAGGGGTTGAAAGCACCTCAGACAGAAATACACACACATACATATCAATAGATACATATACATATAGATAGATACATATAGATATACATACGCATACATATAGATATACATACGCATACATATAGATAGATACATATAGATATACATACGCATACATATAGATATACATACGCATACATATAGATATACATACGCATACAAATAGATATACATACGCATACATATAGATACATATACATATAGATACATATACATATAGATAGATACATATAGATATACATACGCATACATATAGATATACATACGCATACATATAGATATAGAAGCGATCCAGATGAGGAAGGGCATCTTTCCATTTGCTACTCATTATAGAAAATAGGCGCTCTCTAAATAATGATGAAGCTGGTGTACTTATGTGAAAAATTTGAAATATATTATTAGTATTTTTTTGTGGTTCATTTTTAAAATAATGTGCCATGTGCCAGGAGATGTACAGTTTTTTTGTGTTCGCGAAATGTTTTAAATTTTCGTTGATAAATATAATTTCCCGAAAAAGCTTGTCCGTGTTGAAAGCAGAAATCTCCAGTTTCTGCAAAATAGGCAAAACGTGGTCCTAGTTGAAGTATCGTTTCGTCTATTTCGAATTTTGCTATCAAAGATTCCTCGTTGAAAATCGAATCTTTTTTTTCGGCGTAAGATATACACAATTCGAAAATTAAAAAGAAGAAATTCCTTTCCAATTTTCTGCTTCTCATATTTAACCGCTTCGTCTTTTTCATCGCTTTATAACCGAAACATTTTCGCTCAATCGTAGAAGTTGCTGTTTAAATACTTTTAATGGTTTTTCAAAAATTAAGAAAATGCGATTGGCAAATAATAAATGGCTTTCAATCTTTAATGATATTTCTTCGTCCTTTAAATGCAAAAATCACCTTTTCGGAAGCAGCAGACGATTCGGTTTTGCATTACTGACGAAATAGGATTGTAATCCATTCTCGTAACAGTCTCTCTACGCACGATTGTTATATATTATTGTATATTATTGCATATTGTTATATATTGTTATCATCAGCGAGTTGCAACATGTCGTGAAATATCAGTAATGTTGCCATTCGCGAACTCACAAAAGTCTCGTCGTTTGGATGATAAACTGAAGTGAGAATTATTTTTTAACAGAATATTCTCGATAACAATGTCCACTTCTTCCAAAGCAAATATTGGACAATTATGCAAGATATTCGCAAAGTGAATTTTCAACTTTTTCCATCGTTAGAGGGCGCAGTTATAACTTTTGGGAGATTCGAAAAATGCAAATCGTAATATATCATTAATACCTATATAATACAAAAAGATTTTTTTATTTTTCTGTATAAACAAAAAAGTTCGTTGTCTACAGAAGGACACCTCTCTTGTGTTGCGATCTTAAGCAACCACGGCAATTCCCGGTTCCGCTTGTACAGCACTACCTGGTTATGAAAAGCCGTGCTTATCTAGAGCCGGGGGCAAGGAATACGCCCTATAGGCGCACCTCAACCCCAGCCTCACATGGCAGCAGTCCTATAGAAGGAAAGCTGACCACCGGAAGAAACCTTACTTTAATCTATTCCCCGGTTAGCCATGAACAAGGATATATAGATCCAAGTTCGATCGGCGTCCGGGGTGGAGACTCTTAGTAAGACCCAGACTTTTTTGAGGGCTCGTGCCTACTAGGCGGGCTCGGACCGTTCGGCAGAGCCCTCGAACTGCTCACCCAGAGCACCTGAGGTTGAGGCCTCGGACACCGTCACCATCCGACCGGCCTTCCGACCAGTCAGCGGCATCATTGGCCTCGGTTGATCTTGGCTGTGTCCAACCGGGGCACCAGTCCGGTCGGCACAGCGTTCGACCGGGTTGCTGGGCCCTAGGCCCCCCCCCCACCACCACCACCCAAATAATGATGAAGCTGGTGTACTTATGTGAAAAATTGAAATATTTTATCAGTATTTTTTTGTGGTTCATTTTTAAAATAATGTGCCATCTGCCAGGAGATGTACAGTTTCACAACACGGACAAGCGGAATCCACCACGACAAGGTGGTCCCCTACTGGGGGGGTCTACAGAAGGACAGACAACAAAGCGAAATTATATCTTTGTTGTTGTTTTTTAAAAAGCCCTAAAATTTACTTTTCCTTTTTTAGCCGTTTTCTAAAGTGCTTCCAATCATGAACACTGAAATCTCTATCAAATATTTCCCTTTCCCTACGTCCCGTGGCAGAGTGGTTAGCGCGCTTGGCTACTGATCTAAGGGACCTGGGTTCGAGCCCCGGGTAAGGCATGGCTGTTTGTGTCGTTTTCCTGCTGAGGTCCTGCCATCCTCTCAGACCTTCTACTATGGCATATAAACTGACAGGCTCCTCTCAGACCTCTGTGGCAAGCAGCTGCTTGAGGGGGTATTTATTTTTATTTCCGGAATCCATAAGTATCATTGCAATACCATTCAGCTATGCACGTTAAACAATCCGAGCGACGACAAAACATGGCGTCCAATTTTGAGATGGGCGCTCCACTCTTTCCTAGGCGCTCATTCTTTCGCCATCTGGTGGCAGTGTTGAGAATCGAAATATCGGCGCTTTTCTGTTCCTCACACGGACGATAGATGGCAGCACCGGTTGCGTTCAGTTACAGGTTGTGTGAAAACAATCCTGGGTAGGATTCGTCTCGCATCTTGAACAGATTTCAGCTTAGATTGAATTCTTTGGCAAATGATATTTTTAGCGTGATGTTCTCACGGCTCATTAATAGCATACCGAAATAAAGAGCTGGTTATTACTCTTTTAAGGTCCGATTCACACACTGTTCACTTTTTGCTGCCTGTGTTTAAAAAAAAAAGTTTCCTAACTGTTGCGAAGGTGAGTAATTTTCGTTTTCTGATTAAATTCGTCGTCATTCGATTAACACCAATCTAATTTTGGGGAAAAATTTCTCTGACGAATCATGAAACAAGCAAAGCAGAAATTGATGCAGTGGGGGGGAGGGGGGGCATCAGACCCTAAACAGGTGGAGCCAGTGCGAAAAGAGCTACGCAGGGGCTGTGATGGCTCAGCTGATAGTGCACCAGGCACGCGACCAGTTTGCCCTTGGTAAGGAAAGGAACATCGATTCACTTAGAAAGGTTGGGTTGTTTTACCTCTGAGCGGCGCTTTTTTTGCACACAATGGGCTAGATGGCCAGGTCACAAAACCCCTGAAGGCTCAGAGAAGGTTGGGGGGAGAGGACCCACCGCGCAGCAGTTAGGAGGCAGGTGATAACGTCCCATCAAGGCCATCTAGGGTGTTCTTTAACGTGCACAGGGTATGGCTCTCCTGAACATTGAGCCATGGCTTAACTGCCAATTTAACGGACGGTGGCCTTTGCAAGCCCATCGGTGTCCCCTACTGACCACGGGCAGGGCGGGGAGTTTTGCGGAGATAAATCTCAAAGCTGACCCAGCTGGGACTCGAACCTGGGAACTGCAGATTACGAGCCTGGTGCGCTACCGACTGAGGCCACCCCTGCCCCACTGCCACTTTCTCCTTCGCGCCAAATTATTAATAGGCAAACAACAAGATAGTTTTATTAGTAACTGTTACTGGAAATGTAAATACATAATTTCCCGAACACTAAACTCTCAGGTTCGTTTAAACTACACGCAATATAGTATAATAATTGTAAAAAAATATAAGCTTAATTAACAGACTACATGTTGCTTTAGACAACTCATGTTGGGAAACCATATTTGCGGTGACTATATTCACATATCACTCTCGCTGCTGAAATACCGCACTGCATTCTAATACTTTCGATGGCAACTGATCCTATAATATACGCATTACCTTAAACTATAAAAGTTAATTACACAATATTTTTATATAGGAGTAAAATGTTATTTATTCGAATGCATCCGCCATTATGCAGTAATAACTACCAATAATCACTTGGTGGTGGCGCTGTAATCGGTGATATGCATATATCGCTATTGCTGCGAGCCCTCTTCGCAGCTTCCCAGACCTCGCCTTAAGTTGCAAACGGTTGTAGGCGGTGTGGAAAATGATTGACACTAGAATTGGAAAACGATGAAAATTTCTGGGCACACTTAGAGATTGCCACGTAATATCCCGCGCTTATAATTAAGACGATGCGAGGCAATTTCAAGTGCATTACTTCACTAAATACTTATTGAAAAAATAAGAGGTGAAGCGGACAAGATGCCTTAGGAAACAAATCTTCATGCACATTATTAATTTTATTATTTTAATTCGGAATTTAATATTTTAGTATATATACATAAATTTTGGTGGTGTCTTGCCCCTGGAAAAGAAATTGACGAGTTCGTCGCCATTTTCTTTTCCACAGAGTGAAACGAGACGCTTAGCACCCTAGAAACTTAATTGCAAACTCAAAAAAAAATATCTCGAATGCTAAATAATCGATTAGTAAAGTTAAGAGTATCATTTCCGTATTACAATTTCGTTCAAATGACCCTAAATGGCCCCTTACAGACACGAGACCATCCCTGAATGAATCTCGCCGAGCTTCTTTTTTTAATGGTTCGTATTGTTGGCCATTACAGACTTTAAAACAATTATAATCATTTTACGACAGAATGAAAACTTTATTTGAAACGAAAGAATATTAGAAGAAGAAACATCGACAGAAGAGGAAAGTTTCTTGGGTGAGGTCATTCGGACGCAGAGGAAGAAACATCGACAGAAGAGGAAAGTTTCTTGGGTGAGGTCATTCGGACGCAGAGAGCCATTCAAGGCGGAATCTAAGGCCGTTGGGTGACTAATTTCTAGTTACTAAAGAAGGATTAAAAGATTGAGATGATAATTTTAAAATATTTTAAAATTTTTACTTCTTTTTCTTCACAATTGCAAGAAAAATTAGCAATTTAAATAATTCTGAGCCCGAACTTATTTGTAAGTGGAATCAAACTGAGATTTAAAATATCGAAAACAGCGAATGGGAAATAGGAACTGAACGTCAATGATCCACGAGAGAGCGTCTTCCGCTTCCTCCCATTGGGGTCTTTAGGCACGTGGAAGGAGAATCTCCTTCCCTTCCGCCACCTGATCTGCTTAATGCCGCGCGCCCCTTGGCCTAATAACTCCAACGCATCTTTTGCAATGCCAACTGAGCTCCACTGATGCATTGAGAATGAATTCAATGAAATACGACAAAGGAAATTTCGGCGTTATCTTTCGATCTGTTGGGAGGCAGTGATGATGAAAGGAAACTGATGATTCATCATCGGGTAGAAGGAGACAAATGTACTCTTTGTTGCCAGATGTTCAGCAACCACGGCAATCCCCGGTTCCGTCTCGCGACACTACCAAGTTAACGGAAAGCCGTGACTATCTAGAGTCGGGGGCAAGAATACACCATATAGATGCATCTCATCCCCGACCTCACGTGGCAGCAGTCCTATAAAAGGAAAGCTAAACACCGGTAGAACCCTGAAATTTAATCTGTTCCCCGGTTAGCCATGAACAAGGATATGTAGATCCAAGTTCGCTCGGCACCCGGGGTGGAGACTCTTAGTGAGGCCCAGATTTTGAAAGGGCTCGTGCCTACTAGGGGACCAAATCCGTTCGGCCGTGCCCTTGAACTTGCTCCACGGAGCACCTGATGTGAGGTCTTGACACCGTCCAACCGAGCTACCAAACCGGTCAGCGATGTCTTCAACCTTGGTTGGTCTTGGCTCTGTCCAACCGGGGACCCAATCCGGTCAGCAGAGTCTTCGACCGGTTGCTGGGCCCGAAGCCCCCCCCCCCCCCCACTACTACCACCACGTCAAGGTGGTCCCCTATCGGGGTGGAGGTAGAAGGAGAATTGGGATTTGATTATATCCTCCGGGGGAGGAAACTTTCCTTCTCCTCTGGGCGGCACTATTTCTGCACACCATGGGCTGAATCGCCAGTTGACAAGGATCCCGAGGGCTCAGATAAGATTGGGAGAGGGGACTCACCTGAACAGCTGTTGGTAGACAGACGGTAGCCTGCCGCCAAGGCCATCCAGCATGTTCTTTAAGTATGGCTCTCCCACATACGAGAACCACGTCTTAACGTCCCATCCGACGAACGGCGGCCTTGACCAGCTCATCGGGAGGGACCAGAACACTAAAAAGATGTGACGTATAACGATTCTGGAAACAATTCAACGCGAGCTCTGATGTCTTCGAATTCTGGAACAGTCCATATCGGATGGAAGAGGGTGCGATGAACATTGTCACGGCCCCGTCTACTAAAGGTCACTAAATTTGGGATATTTTGACGCATTTCTGCAAAAAACGAAGCCAGGAAGGCATTTGCTAAATAAAGTTGGAAACGTCCCATCAAGAAGGAAATTGTTTTCAATCATTTTCTTTTTTTTTTCTCAAGGACTAGCAAATTTTTAGGTGCCCCTGGGCCACACTGGTGACGTTTAAAACGAGCTCATTATAAATATGAAAAATAGAAAGTTACAAGAGCTGTTGATGAGTTACGTTCGAAACCGATGGATGCGAATTCAAAGACACTTCTTCCATCCATCGGGAAATCAGACAACCGCGTGCACGTGAAATTGAAACAGACGTCCTCTTCCACTTCTTGTTTCGTCTGCGTTGTCATCCCTCATTGAAGTGAGAAAGGACTGAACATCCCCCCATTCCTTCCCCCTCCTCCGAGATGCGACGAAGCCAAAGATTTCATCTTCAGGAATTCTTCATTCAATTGGCAGAAGGAGTCCTCATTTCCTTATTAGCGTCGCCATTTCTTCTTCGTATCTCCGTTGCCATGAAGATATTAAAACATTTGAAAAAGATTAGAGTTTTTCTTTGTTTCATCGCTTGCTCGTTTCCACGTGGAGAGCAAGGATAGTAGCGCGAGACCTCTTTCCTCGGGAGGGTGGAATCCGTGTCCGTTGCAGAGAAGACTGCTTTTTAAATATCGCTCGTCGTTTGTCGTAAGCTATAAAAAATTATTCCCTGTCAAAATCGTTCTTCCGAATGTGAGGGCTAACAGTTACGGGTTAGCAGTGAAGAGAGAGAGAGTTTCTGATGTGGAGACTGTCGATTCCCCTCCCCCCACCTTCTTCCCCCCAGACAAAGGGATGGATCAGTCCCAATGAGTTCTTTCTCTAATAAAGCACGTCAAGTCGAGAATGTCTTCAGCTACCTCAAATCACTCCCCCCCCCCCCCAACATAGTACCTCCACGCCTCCGAGTGGAGCAAAATTTAACTAGGGTCGACCTTTGCGAGTGGTGGCCGAGTGGTTAGCACGCTTGGCTACTGATTTATGGGACCTGGGTTCGAGCCCCGGGTAAGGCATGGATGTATGTGTCGTTTTTCTGCTGAGGTCCTGCCATCCTCTCAGACCTTCTATTATGGCATGTAAACTGACAGGCTTCTGTCAGACCACTGTGGCAAGCAGCTGTTTGAGAGGGTATTTATTTATTTTTTTTATATTTGAAGAGGAAGCTTCAGAATTGCGAAGAATGGTATTTTTAGTGACAGAGTGAAATATGCAAATTAAAAAAGGAAGTGAGGAAAGCATTGTTGAAACCTTTCACTCCTGAAATCATTTTAATCCCGTTTTACGGAGAGAGAAGAAATTTCTTTCCCAGAGTTTCACGGAAACCAAATTAACAAGGAGAAGCGATGCCGGGAGAAGTGGGAAGCGTGAAGCGGCGCTGCAGGGCATCGAGAAGGCGCTGCAGAGCATCGAGAAGGCGCTGCAGGGCATCGAGAAGGCGCTGCAGAGCATCGAGAAGGCGCTGCAGGGCATCGAGAAGGCGCTGCAGAGCATCGAGAAGGCGCTGCAGAGCATCGAGAAGGCGCTGCAGGGCATCGAGAAGGCGCTGCCGGGCATCGAGAAGGCGCTGCAGGGCATCGAGAAGGCGCTGCAGAGCATCGAGAAGGCGCTACAGGGCATCGAGAAGGCGCTGCAGGGCATCGAGAAGGCGCCTGCCACGCACTTCGGGCGCATCCCGCGTGCCAGCTGGATCTTTTGTTATCGTTTTTGCTCGTGAGTGATGAGGCACCGAAGTATCGGCTGACGATGCGTCTTGATTCCGAAAGATCCGACGCAACAGTTTCCGGAGAGAAAGAGAGGAGTGTTTCACGTGCACAATCTTAATCATCAAATTTAATTCAATTCAATTTTTATTCAACATCGATATGTATCAATACAAAAATTTATGAAATATGCCCAGCTAAAGTAACTGAATACTTGAGCGCTGGTGTATAATTATGACAAAAATATAAATACAAAAAATTAACAAGGCAACAATTGATAATTGAACCAATCAATGATGTAGAAGTCAAAAAATTGGTTTTACATACAGTTATCATTCATTGTTTAGTATCCATTCAGAAAGAGATTTATTAAATAAATATTTAGAAGTAATTTTCTTCATTGTATCTGGAACACTGTTGTATAATTTAGGCCCAATATAGTTTATATTACGGTTAGTAGCTTGCTTTGATATACGTGGTATTTGCAATATAAATGATGAGTCTCTAAGTGGTATATATGTCTGTCGAACCTGAAATAGATGTAAATTGAAATGGACATATTCAATAACTTTTAAAATGTAAATTTGAGACAGAGTCAGTAACCCCAATTTCTTAAATATAGGACGAGATTCAGAGAAGCGACCTTTATGGTCAATGATTCTAACTATAAATTTTTGCGAATCAATAGCCTGTTTAAATTTGATTTTGCAGCGCTTCCCCATGCTTTTATTGCATATTGTAGCTGACTATATACACAAGCAGAATATAACATTTTTAAACTTGTTTTATCAGTAAGAATCTTAGTGTATAAAATTTTGCTATGAATGGTTTTATCTTATCCACAGTATAATCAGTGTGATACTTCCATGAAAGGCTTTTATCAATAATCACTCCTAGGTATTTAATTTGAACTATTTAATCGCAACTGCAATTTAGGATGTTGTAACAGTTCTTTTGATGAGAAACCACTCTAGAGTCACTGCTACCATCAGTTGATGCCTTCAACTGGAATTTTATATAGCATGTTTTAGCCTTATTTAAACTTAATTTATTCAACGTTAGCCATTGATAGAAACGATGAATATCTCTGTTTGCCATTTGGTATAATTGCTCATTGGTGTTACTTTTGTATAACAAAACAATATCATCAGCGTAAGAAATAATTTCTGACTCAAAATTTTTGTCAAATATATCGTTTACATATAATATAAATAGCAGAGGTACCAGTAGAGAATCTTGTGGTACACCTGTATTAATATTTTTCATAGAACTATATATATCATTTATCCTAACGATTTGTGAACGATTTTCCAAGTAGGATTTTAGCCATGTAAAACTGGTACCTCTGATTCCATTTTTATAAAGCTTAGCCAGCAATATTTCATGATTTACCAAATCAAAAGCCTTTGATAAGTCCACAAAAATTGCGAGTGTTTTAAAATCTTTATCCAGAGACCACGTTAATGAATTTATTAAATGTAAAATAGCATCTTCGGTGCTTTTTTTCTGCTGAAATCCATATTGGTTTTTTGCTATTATGTTAAACTTTAATAAAAAAATTGTTCAACCTGACAAAAAATAACTTTTCCAATATTTTTGACATTATCGGAAGTAAAGCAATAGGTCGATAATTTTTATAAGAATTTTGCTTCTTTTTTTTGTAAATAGGAGCTATTATTGAACATTTTAAGGCATTTGGGAAAATACCAGAAGATAAAGACATATTAAACAAGTAGCACAATGTTGTTCGTATCGATGGATATATTGCTTTAAAATTATCCACGTTTATGTCATCCCAGCCAATCGAATAAGGCCTTTTCAAATTTTTTACTATGCTGTCTAATTCTTCCAACGAAACTGCTACCAGACCCATTGAATTGCCCTAGGAAATGATTATTCTGTCTCTTAAGATCTTCAGGCACTACCAAATCTGATTCCGAATTACCAGTTTCATATTCAGTAGCTATATTTATAAAATAATCATTAAAAACATTAACTATTTCAGTGGAACTATCTGTAAAATATACCATTTTATTATTTAAGCTCATTTCAAACAGATGATTTTGATTTTTTTTCTACTATTTGTATTAATTACTTCAGTTATAATATTCCATTTCTTCTTTGTGTTATTTCCAGCATATGCCAGTTTTTCTTGAAAATATGAATTTTTAGTTTTTGATATTATGCTATTTAAGGAGTTTCTGTAACTTTTGTAATAGTTAGCATCAGTTCTGTTTTTTTTTCCATAATTTATGTAAATGATTTCGGTACCGTATTGACTTAATAAGTTCTGTGGTTATCCACGGTTTTAAATTTTTTAATTTTTTGTTCACATTTCTCTTTACTGTAGCTTTTTTAACTAATTTTTTAAAGTCTTCAAAGAAATGGTGAAAAGCTTCGTTTACGTCATAATAATTTTGTATATGATTCCAACTATAGTCCTTGAAGCCTTGTTGTAATTTCACTTTGTCTGTGTAAATAATTGACTGTATTGACTCCTTAGCTTTGACCCGAGACATTCGTTGTTGAAGAAAAGGTGAAATAAATCATATAATGATCTGTGTTGTCCGTAGTAACAATATAGGCGCAACAAGAAAAAGAACTTATTTTCCTTATGAATAAATGATCTATACAAGTTTGTGATTGCGATCTCGTAATCCTCGTAATATAATTTGACAAGTTGTATAGAGTCCTAAGATCTAAATAACTATTTATATGTTCTGTAGATTTTGAAATATCCAAGTTTATATCTCCGGTAAGAATAATATTACGATCTGGAAGTTTATCGACATGTTGAAACAATTCTTCAATGAAATTTATTTCTCCAACTCCAATATATATATAATGGTTATCACGAAACTGAAAATAAATTAATGGTTGTTATTTTCAGTTTCGTTGCCAGGTATAATAAACGAAATTCTGTGTTTGCCACGAGAGAGACTGTCTCTCATCCACTTCCAAGAACTTCTCTTTCTCTTCCCCACGCGGGAATTGTATCCAAAAGCAGAGCTCCATCCCCCCCCTGCCACCCCCTCTTCCAATGAACGAGGGTGTGCTCTTGGCCAACGTTTGCTCCCAATTTAATTTCTATCAATTCTCCAATGGATGATGATGTTGCATCATCTCCACCCATTCCAGCGGATCCCTCTCTCCATCCTCCCACTGAATGGCAACAAAGGACGTCGTCCCTCCCCTGAGCAAGGGAAGGCACGTGACATTGTCTCGTGGCAGCTGACCTCCCCCACGCGTAGAAGAGGGTGGACGGAAACGGCGCTAATTGGTGTTTTTCAGCGGCGCCACCGTGTCGCCATTTTGTCCTCGCGCGACGCACCTGACCACTTTCTGTCTCCCCTTCTCCCTCCCCCCGTTGGTTGGCTTCCCTCGCCGCACCGCAGATGCTGCCGCTAAGCTGCATTGCCAGGGGAGTCGCCGCGCCCTGCATCACCAGCCACCGACACTCGTGGCGCTGTTAAGGCTGCTGCCAAAAGCTTTTCGATATGAAGAGAGCGCCATTAAGAAGTCGGGAGGGGGGGGGGATTGGCACTCTGTCTCGTGAGTTGTTTCTCTTTGCGGGAGGGAGGAATTCCTTTAAGTAGAGAAAAAAGTCGTCATCGTTGCTCCTCGTGATTGAGTTTCAGCTTGAAGACGATTCAGGAAGTAGTAGTATTCATCGATTAAACATTCGATTACTTCTTCATCGATTAATTTTGTCACCGGAGCATTGCATTTTTTTTTTCAACCTTGAATGCTATGATTGAAATAGAATTCGACGTTGAACAATTTAAATTGTTTTATGACTTTAGAGTTTTAAATTCCGCGATTCGTCGGAAGATTCCCTTCATCGCAGACGAGGAAATCCTTTTCGAGTTGGGACGAGGGGGGGTGGCTCAGTCGGTAGCGCTCCAGGCTCGTAATCTGTAGTTCCCAGGTTCGAGTCCCAGCTGAGTCAGCGTTGAGATTTATCTCCGCAAAATTCCCCGCCCTGCCCACGGTCAGTAGGGGACTCCAATGGGTTGGAAAGGCCGCCGTCAGTTGGATGGGACGTTAAGCCGTGACCCCGTGTGCGGGAGAGCCATACCACGCTAAAGAACATGCTGGATGGCCTTGACGGGAGGCTACCATCTGTCTCCCAACAGCTGTTCCAGTGGGTCCCCTCCCCCAACCTTCTCTGAGCCCTCGGGGTCCATTAACCAATGGCATTTAACCCATGGTGTACAAAAAAGTGCCGCTCAGAGGTAAAACAACCCAACCTTTTCGAGTCGATACTTAAAGAAAATGGCGCGAAATGATCATTTAAATGTGCGACAGGAAATAACCGAAGATGAATTATTCGGGAAAATTTGGCTCTAAGTGGAAGGAGGAATTCCGACTCAGTTGATGTTGGTCTTTGCCTCCGAGTGGCGCTTTCTTTCGCACGCAGTAGGGATGATGAGTGGCGAATTAGCCCGAGGGGGGGGGGGGATCGTAGCTGGACTGTGGGAGGGGCGATCAACTGGACAGCTACTCGGAGACAGAGTTTAGCCTTCCATTAAGGGCATCGAGGGTGCACAGGGTTATGCCTTCTCCTGATGTGGGGCCACGGCATCTGAAAATGTTCCGTTTCCCACCGAGGGTGGAGCTGAAGAAATCTCGATGAGGACTCGATGTGGTATGAGGAGGACCATCGGGACAAAGATCCTCTTCCGATCGGAGGAGCGCGAAAAAGAAACCGAAATCGGAGTCTTCACTTCTCGCGCGAACGAGAGAGAGTGAAACAAGGGATTATTGTTCAGCGCCGGATCCTTCCTCCCCCTCGTCGCTCCTCTTCCCATTAATCGTCACTTCGCAACGTCAGCTGTTTCTTGAAGAGCACGTGCCACCACATGTGCCATTCGATGATTCCCCCCCCCCCCCCCCCAGGAACGCTTCCTACTTTGAAGTGCACGTGCCATGCTTTTGCAGAACAGTCTCGATGACGCAGTCTTCCGCTTCTTCTGTCGGCATTGGCGCGAACATGCCCTCGTCATCAATTGGTGAGGGGGGAACGAAGAAAGGTATTTATGAAAATACGACACCCCCCCCCCCCCCTCTTTGAAGAGAAAGGTTCTCTTTTTTTCAGAGAGAAAGAAGTTTGCCATTTTCGCACTCGACCATTTTCTGGCTGGGAAATTGCAACTAACGTATGATTCGTCCACCTCGAGACCTAATGTTGCCTCAGTGCCCATCCAACTCGAAACGAATTTGTAAAAGACAGATTTTTCTGTGGGGGTCATAAAATCATTAAAATCCGCGGGTTTTGAAAAGGTTCCTAACGTGTTCAATTAAATCTAGTTGCCAAGAAATTAGCGAGCTGGATGGTCGAATACAACTTCACCACACTGTACACAAGTTGTGTACAAACATATTTATTATCCCTACAACTGTAGTATTTGCAATCATGGTATAATCGCAAGGTCGGACTTCCATTAAAACATCGTACTAGACACCTTTAAGGGGCTCCACGGCAATCTGGGTCGAAAAGCAATGGCCCCCATCCCCCCATGAGAAATGCACCCGAGCCGAAATCTTATTCTGGTCGGAGCGTGACTTCCGACCCAGGTCTCTGAGTGTCCACGTGAGCCCTTTCCACGTGAAAAGGAGCCATAGAGATAAGCATGCTGATCACGTTGCTTGTCAGTGCGGTGAATGATAATGAGCTGATGGCCCTCGAGCACCTCTCCCTTCCGGTGAACGAAGCCTCTTAGATCCTCCTCACGTGAGCTGATGGTAAGAGAGGTCTGCAACTGAACGTTAAAGAATCTTTCTCTTTTCTCTTAAAACAGGGGGGGGAGTGTTTCCCGCCCTCCGATCCGACCTTAATTTATCCCATGAATAAATCGCAATAATAGTTAGAAAATATTTTTCATCTCAGAAAATGAAATCTTCATGTTTTGTTGACCTTGACGTACAACCTTAAGAATTTTTCGTTTATCTATAGAAAAGTAAAAAAATATCGTCTGCTGAGGGAATTATCTTTAAAAGGAAAAGGATCTGGCCCTTTTGGCAAATGATGTTGATGAGATGAACTCTTTCATTCGAGCTGTTGATGAGACTGGTAGTAGAGTAGGTTTGGTTATAAACAGAGAGAAAACTAAAGTGATTAAAATTGGTCAGGCAGGCTGTGATTCAGTTAATCTGAATGGTTGCAGTCTTGAGCAGGTGTCACAGTTTAATTATCTTGGGAGCTATGTAACAGATAATGGTGATGTGCGGCATGAGATTAACAGATGAATAGGTATTGCTGCCGGGACTTTTAAGAATCTATGGAGATTGTGGAGAAATAGGCGTATACACCTAAAGACTAAAATTAGACTATAATAGTTTGGTTCTTTCTTGGGTTAGTTATGGCAGTGAAACTTGGACACTTTGTAAACAAGATAACAGGAAACTAGATGCTTTTGATTCCAGATGCTTACGCAGTATCTTGGGTATTAGGTGGTTCAACTTTGTAACTAATGATGAGGTTAGGCAAAGGAGTTTGCAACCTCCTTTAAGCAGCATATTGTGCAGAGAGAGACTCCGTTGGTTTGGCCATGTTGCCCGTATGAATAATTATAGATTGGCGAATAGGGTTATGAACAGTGTGCCTAAAGGCCTCAGAAAGAAGGGGAGACCTAGGATGCGGTGGGCAGACAATGTCAAACAGGACCTTGCTAGAATTGGTGTGCAGTAGCCAGGTGTAGCGAAGGAGAGATGTGTTTGGCGAACTAAACTGCGACGTCTGGTTGGACCTCCGTAGCCCATGGCTGTATTAGGATTGTTTTATGCTATGTATGTGGATGGATGTACGTATCTACACGTGCAAAGGGACAGACAGATAACAGAGTGAAAAGAACATCTCGTGTTTTGAAAGCACATGACTGACTACAGATGCCCTGATTCGGTGAACTTCTTTTTCAACGTTTAAAGATTAATAGTTAGATAAGAACTTCGTTACTTTGGTGTTTATAAATGATATTGTTTTATTCAATGAATTTATCCAAAAAGAGCAGACAGCAGCATTCTTCCTCTGAAGCGCGAGAGCAATGTGCATCAGATGATGCGTTGGATATTTAATGAACCGGAAGTGGGCTGAGGAAGCTGACGATTCCGTGAGGCATTGCTCATCGTTATTGGGGCGGGGGTGGCTCAGTCGGTAGCGCGCCAGGCTCGTAATCTGTAGTTCCCAGGTTCGAGTCCCAGCTGGGTCAGCGTTGAGATTTATCTCCGCAAAAATTCCCCGCCCTGCCCACGGTCAGTAGGGGACACCGATGGGCTTGGAAAGACCGCCGTCCGTCGGATGGGACGTTAAGCCGTGGCCCCGTGTGCTGGAGAGCCATACCCTGTGCACGTTAAAGAACACGCTGGATGGCCTTGACGGGAGGCTACCATCTGTCTCCCAACAGCTGTTCCAGTGGGTCCCCTTCCCCAACCTTCTCTGATCCTTCGGGGTCCATGTCACCTGGCCATTTAGCCCATGGTGTGCAAAAAAGCGCCGCTCAGAGGTAAAACAACCAACAACCAACCAACTCATCGTTATCTTTCAGCTCATGAAATTTTTCCCGCGCACTGCGATGATCTGTTGTTTCGACGCCAAAACCGCGCCTTTCCTGACCTTTCTGAGGCCTTTAGGCACACTTATCACTCACGCTTATCACTCTCGTCTCCAGGGCAACGGAGTGTCCGTCTGGACTCGACCCAACCATTGAGAGGAAACGTACACCATAGGTGGATGCTCTACACTCTCGCGCAGAGAACGACTCGTTCTTCTCTCACTGCTGCTCGGATCCTCTTGGCTTAGTCGTTTTGGGCGCCAGAATCGTGATCTGCCGTTCCCAGGTTCGAGCATAACCTCATCTAGAGTTAGGATTTATTTCCGCTGAACTAACAAAGGGAACATCGATGAGCTCGAAAAGGCCGCCGTCCGTACAATCGGACGTTAAGCCGTGGCACCTTGTGCGGGAGAACCATCACTGGACAGATGGTAGCCTCCCGTCGATGCCATCCAGCGTGTTCTTTAACTTGCACACTGGGGGCAAGGCTTTACACGGATTATCATCGGACAAATGGCTAGGAGTCCTTTCTCTTCTGGAGGGCCAAACGGGAGTCAGCGGAGAAAAGTCTCGGGGCAGAGAAGGTTGGGGGAGGGGACCCAACACTGGACAGATGGTAGCCTCCCGTCGATGCCATCCAGCGTGTTTTTTAGCTTGCACACTGGGGTCAAGGCTTTACACGGATTATCATCGGACGAATGGCTAGGAGTCCTTTCTCTTCTGGAGGGCCAAACGGGAGTCAGCGGAGAAAAGTCTCGGCGCAGAGTCCAACCATCTGGTCTCTTGTTGTCTGAAGTGACAAGCCTCTCCTCACGCGAGTTGCGATGATGATTTGTCTTGAATCGATGACTGCAGACGCGATTACTTTCCTCTCTGATTCAATTCCCCGATGACTTAAGTGGAAATAATAATCTTTATTTTATTCCGCCAGTCAATACAATATACATTTACATAGCATAATTATCTAATAACAATTAATATATACATGAGAAAAATTGAGAAGTGAAATAGCTGAGAAATATCAATTGCATCAGAAAAGGTAAATAACAATTAATATTAAATAGTGAATAATAGGAAAGGCGAAACAAAAAAGGAGAGCATAGTAAGCTAACGCTTATTTTTAGTTAATGCTCCCTATTTCCTTTAATGTTTAATTATGACAACAGTAATGTGTACAATAATTCAATAGTATAAAAGGTCAAATGGTTATGAGACATATTACACTGATACATAGAGGAAGGTTTCAATGCTTTGTAAGAAGAAACGTTCTACGTTTGATTTTGAATTATTTTAAAGATTTTGCATTTTTAACATCATCTGGAAATTCAGACCAAATTTTTACTGCATTGTATTTGATAGATCTCTGCCCAATTGACAATCGACACATAGGTATACTCAGATCCTCTCTATGACGTGTTTCTTAATTATGAAAATTCGAAAGACTCTGAAAATAGTCTTTGATTAAATTGGATAGATTTAATCTCATTGTAATCGAATGCACAAAGTTTCCTGATATCAGTTTGTAATTATTACAGACATTAAGAATTTTAACCTCAGAAAATAAATGTGTCACGGGATCATAATATCTTTTACCAACAATATATCTAACAATTCTTTTCTGAAGACGATATATAGCATTCAGATTATAGTCAAAAGTATTACCCCAGACTAAGATTCCATATGTTATATAAGAATAAAAGAAAGAGTAGTATAAATTTGTCAAAATTTGTTTGTTAACCAGATGCCGTATTTTACCAATCATACCAATATTCCTAGACAGTGATTCTCAGCTGCTTTACGTGAAATGACCAATTCAGATTCAGCATTTGAAAATTTGTCCTTTGGACCAGAAAAAGTGTGGGGAAATGATCTGTAATTTTTGACATTAGAACACCATTTTGGCAATCTACATTCGAAATTCCATAATCAATTAGTGAAGAATTTTGATTTCCAACTCTAGTTGGTAATCCACTGTTTAAAACAAAACAATCATATGAATTAACTAGGTCTATTAAATTTAATACATTTTTATCTTGGTTCATAATATCAAAGTTATAGTCACCCATTAATATAAAGATCGATTTCAGTTTAAGTAATGAGTTTAAAACAAATTCTAGATGTGACAGAAATAATTGTACATTACCCTGAGGTGGTCGATAAATACTGCCCACAATCAGATTTCCTGATTTAGCAAGCAAAATCTCGTAATCATCAGTAATAACTGACAAATTGTTTAATATCTTGAAAGAAAAGCTTTCTCTGAAATAAAGTGCTACTCCTCCACCTTTACGAGCCTCTCTTCCCAAACCTACACCAGTATAACCATTGATATGTGGAATATTGTTATTTTGCCATGTTTCCACAAATACAGGAGAATCAAATAGAAAACTACTACTTTCTGAAGTTACCAAGATCTCATCAAGGTTTTTGTGCAGACTTCTACAGTTGAGTGAGAAAATAGAAAAAGTTGATTTATTAAAGCAATTACCATAAATCAGACTGAGATTTTCAAACTGAACATAAGTAGGTGTAGCCATTAAAAGATGACAGATATTTCACTGTGAACAAAAAATACAATGAGAACAAATCTCGTTCAGATTTAACAAGGCGGCATTGTGCTTCGTTTTCCTTTCTTAGAAATATTTTCCCATTTTTTACCCATATATTTGTATTGTTTTTCTACTTTGGCTTGTGGAAGATCAGCCTTTTTTGCCTTGTGGAAGAGATCTCTATAAAATCTTGACAAATGTTCGTTGATGTAGATTATATGCTTTTCATTAACAATACCTACATCTTTGGTATTCAGATCACGATGTCCTTTTGCTTTGTCAAGAAAAGCATCTCGTAGGGCTCGGTCTTTAAACTTTGCTAAGATTGTACGTGGACGTGTTGAAGTCTCTTCCTTTTTACCAATTCTGAAACATTCCAGTACCTCTTGGGATTTAAAGTTAACAGTTAGGAAATTAGCAATTTTCCCTACGATGTTGTTTGAATTTTCTTGCAATAATTCAGGTATACCTTGAATTTCTAAGTTGCACACATTGCTTTCCTGTTCCAAATCATTTACCCTTTCTGATAAATTTTCGATCGTATTTTCCAATTTCTGATTCTTAGCTAATAATTTCTTATTTTCATGTCTGCAGAGAACCAAGTCCTGAGTCACATTTTCAACCTTATCTCGCAATTCATCTTATTTTCCTGATAAAAAATCTAATGATTTGGTAAGTTCCACGATATTGTTCCACGAGGTCACCCATGCATTCAATCATTGCCTGTTTAACCGAATGGAATATTAAAGATTTAACTGATGCCATTTGTTTGGAACTGAAGCCTTGATCTCTCTCCAGAGGGTTCAGCGAAAGTTGAAGAAGCACCTGACGCAGCATACTCAATATCGCGCGACCTGGCAGGGGAAGCATCAGAAGACTTGCATTTCATACACTTCCATTTGTTTTTGCGTTCTGCAGAAAATTTTCGGAAGTTATCTTCTGTAATATTTGCACAATAGTAGTGAAATTGGCTTCTGCAGGCCCCTTTACATCTGATGGAATCTGAGCGTTTGTCAATCGTCTCTAGAACTTCATTCCCACAGATGGCACACGAGCCTTGCATTGCTGAGGAATTGAGAGTTGAAAACTGCAACGTACGGAGAGAGCGTCGTCGTCCTACAGCGTGGGTGGCCTCGAGGCAGTCCCTTAACGGAATTTCTTATGCGCATGCGCGTGAAATGGTCAGTGTGAGACAAGGGGCACGCCCAGCTGACCAACGTTAGGCTTAACTAAATGACGAGTTCAAAGTTGCAAAGATTTAATGAGGTAGTTCTCGAGGTGGGCAACAAAGATATCTAAAGGAATTAAGCAAATCTTGAAAACCTTAAATATAAAGGTTTCAACTCACAGAGCGACGAATGATCATGCTATTAAGTGACGTAAGAGCCATCAGAACCACATCGTTCTTCTATTACTGTTGCCACCGACTAACTATCGTTGAAAGCGAAGGTCGCTTCTCTGGAACCGTGGAGATGAGGATCAGATCCATTTCATCTTCCTTCGCGAGGGATGACGCAACTCATGGAACTGAAAGCAAGCGCTCCTGAATAGAAAAAAAAGGGCAGAAATGTTTCGCTTCCTCGCCTCTTACGTGCATGACGCAACAGAAGGACGGCGCTCGCCACACTTGTTGCGAAGGAGGGAGGGGGGGAGGCGGAACCTTTCAGCGAGTCACCACGTGTGGCGATTGCAGCCGATTCTGATCTCGCGTCAAGAAACAAGATGATTAAATTCTAGCAAATGGGGGGGGGGAGGGAATCCTTTTTAATTTTGTGTTTCGAATCCTCCATTGCGAGCAAACAAGAAGACTCTTGAGTCAAGTGATGCAAGGGAAGCAGACGACACTTGCCACGTGGTGCGAGCGACGCAGCTCAGTCAACAGAGCAGACCATTCCTTTTGGTGATTTTTTTTCCCCTCTGGAGTTCGCCGCCAAACGAAACCCTTCACGAGACACCGAATCTGATCTCTCCGAGAGACGTGCCACGTGCCTCATTAGCGCTATCTCAGGTAATGAGCGATGGAGATGCTCCGCCGCATCCCTTCGTCAGCATCCGCTCCTCTGCGATCAGAATTGACCTCTGCCCTTCTCTCGAGAAGCTCCCTGAAATGGCACGAGTGTTGGTGTCGCGTGCGTTTCCAACCTTCTGTCACAGGTTGCGGGATGCAGACGATCGTCCTCCTCCTCGTGCCGATCATTTCATCATCTGTTGCTATGGCTTTGTTTGGTTTCCAAGGAGACTTCGTCGCCAATAACAATGCTTTCGTCTGCTGTGAGAATGAGTGGAAATTGGCTCCTCGAGCATGAAATGGAACAGCTTCGCAAAGCAGACGTGTATTATTTGAATTGCGTCACGAGGGCAAGCGAGAGGAATTTTTTTCTCGTTTCGCATTTCCTATGAAATGACCTTTGCCCTTTGTTTCTGCCGACCTCTGTGTGCGTGACCTTCATCTCGTCTGTAATCCGCTGACTGCGGCATCGCTTGCTCGGGAATACGTGCAAACGAAAAGACAGACGCACTTAATAAGCTGCCGATTCCTTCGCAGCGCGAGGATCGGAATTTTTCTCATTTCAATTAGTGATGAGGGGAAGGGGGAGGAACTCGTGGAGAGGATTCCTTCGAATGCGCACGAGTCAGGTGACATTGGTCCGCTAATTAATCAGCGAATGAGATTCATTTGAATACTAGCGCAAATGTTGCGTCGCCTTATTTGAATATTTCAGCAGCTGATTGTTGTTAAGACAGAAATCAATTTCCGATCATTCCGATAGGAAAAACAGACGATCATTGTTTTTTTTTTTTATCTCATTCCCTGAATCCGTTGTTGCCTTAGAAATGATTTCTTTCTGGACGGGGGGGTGGGGATCCATTAATCCATCGACAAACAAATGAAGTGATGTTTGCCTAGCAACGGGGACTTCCGACCGCTTGGCCATCAGACTCGACCCAAGTAAGCGGAGGGGGGGAGGGGGAGGGGAGGAGAGCCCCCAGGGAGTCGGTTCATTTCTTGGGGTTCCCTTGAAATGCTCTCTCGCCGCAGCGACAGGAAGAGAGATTTTCTCTTCCCACCTCAAAGCATCGGATGCGGGATTTCATTCACAGTTCCAGGGGGATAAAATAATAACATGGCATTATAATCTTGTAAGTAATTTTGTTTTCTGTTTTGCATACACGTGCAGTGCATGGTTGCCACAAACTAATAATTAAATTAACAACTCTTTACTCTATAATACAAATAAGCTTGAATATATATATTTTACATTTATATATTTAACTTTATGCATTTCATTTCTTACAAAGTAAAACTCGTTTGTGGGGTTTATAAATAAAAAACATCTTCATACATTTGGCATGATCTTTAATATTTAAGGAATAATTTTACACTTAATGTTTCTATATAGTTCTTTTTTTTATAAGAAATTAACATTTCCTAAGTTCTTTAACAAACTCATTTATGCTTATTATATCCTTTATATAATTTGGAATCAAATAATCTTGGGGATATATAAATGTTAAATATATAAATATTTCGTGTTGCCAAAAGCTATTCCAATAATAAGTTTTTCGATAATCTAGTATTAACCGCAAAGGCTCTGATGTTTGGTTCATTCCAAGTTTTCTTTATATATTTGATGATTACATTAAAAATATCCAGTTTTCTGACTTGTAAGATGCCCAATATATGATAATCCTGAATGATACTTTCTCTTCGTCTCTTTCTTTGCATTCACCTAATTATATGGTTTTGGACTCCCTCTAGCGGTTGAATATATGTATCATAAGCTCCCCCCCTCCTCCCACCATGACAAAATGCCATAGTTGCAATATTAGAATTTCTCAGATATAACCTGTTAGTAGTTCATTAGAATATTATAAAGGAAAATTTTTGATTCGCCGGGTGGGATCCGAACCCACGACCTCCTGATAACATGTCAGGTGCTCTGGCCCCTGAGCTACTGGTTGCCAAACAATCGTCCTCTCTTTGTGGCCTTAATCATTATACCATAGATTTTATCAAAGCATTATAAATAATTTTTAATAATGCTAAGTCTGCAAAATTCCCGACTACATTTTAGGGATTACTGCATTGATTTTTTTTACAGATGTTTTTTATTTGCAAATTCCAAGTTAATTTTCTTTCTATAATGATTTCTAAATAGCAATGACTCTCTAATCCTTGAACACTTTCACATCTCCATATATCACCATTACAGGATCTATGATGATAATTTAGCTTCTCTTTAAAATAATATGTTTCATTTTCCTTAATTCTAAAGTTCATGTACTTTTGTTTTCTTGATGTTTAACACCAATCTCTTCTTATGGAACCAGTCTGCTAGTTTATATAAATCATCGTTTATTTGGTTAATTAATCTGTCTTCTCTACCAGAAAAAGATATTGTTCTGTCATCTGCAAAAGTAATTATTTTACCATTTAACCGTAAATCACACAAGTCATTAATATAAATTAAAAATAGCACTGGACCCAATACAGATCCCTGGGGCACTCCAAATTGCAATGTAACTTCTTCACTGCTTTTATTTTTAATTGTTACCCTTTATTTTCTGTCAACTAAATAGCTTTGAATCCATTTCAACATAATCCCCCTAAACCCAGATGCTGATAATTTGCACAATGAAATTTAATACGAAACAGTATCGAATCCTTTTTTTTATATCTAGAAATAGAATTGCTGATTTTTGGATTTTGGTTAGACTATTATATATCATGGAAGTGAATCCCAATGCAGCATTTTCTGTTCCTTTCCTGAATCCAAACTGATTTGGAGGAATAAAGCTGTTTACATCTAAGAAAGATATTATTTTTTGCTTTACAAGTTTTTCATACATTTCCGAGAATATAGACAACAACGATATTGGGCTATAATTTTTCAAACGTTTTGCCTCCCCTCCCTTATGAATTGATATACAATGATTGCTATTTTCAAAACTGCTGGGAAAACACCCTGCTGTGAGGATTTCTTCAATAATAAACATAAAATATCTTTTATTTTAGGATAAATTTCCTTAGCAAATTTTTCAGCAATGCCATCCAAACCACTTGATTTTCCATTTCCTAGGCTATTTATAACTTCATTAATTTGTGGTTCCGCAATGCAGTCCACAAAAAATGTATTTTTTTTATGCCTCCCTGTGTGTCACAGATAAAGGTATCATCACTGCTTTCAGAAGTAACCAAAGTTCCAACAATGTCTTTAAAACACTTATTAAATCGGTTGACTAGCAAAAGAGGATTCCTGTCCACCGAATAGACCTCCCCTCATCATTAATTTCTAGATTTAAATTATTTCTCTTTATGTCATTTCCACTTAATTCATATATGAATATATCTCAGTTTTTTAGTTTGATTTACTTCCTTTAAAACTATTTCTGAAATTTAGATTTTTTGCTTCCCTAATTAATGACGTGAGTAAATCTCTATAAAATCTTTTATAGGCTATAATATCCTGTTCAGACATGAAATTTAGTTTATAACTTTTTCCCAATTGTTTTCTTTCCTTTGTAGAATTGACAATGCCATTTGTGATCCATGGTTTTAGTTTTTTAGTATTTCTATGCGTCCCCATTCCTTTTGAAGTTTCTATTGCATTCTGAATTATTGATACGAAGCTGTAAAATCTCTATCATCTATATTCAAATCACTAATTTGACTCCAATTTATATTTTTTTTAACATTTTTTTTTCAATTTAAAAAATTTCATTTCTCTGCTTCATAAATTTGTTTTTTAGAACCTTCACTGATGTCACACCCTAGATTCAGCGATAAACCTTTATAAAAATGATCACTTAAACATAATTTCACAACTTAGGTTTCACAACTTTTGTATTCAATGTTTTTAATAAACAGGTGATCCAGACAAGTACCTGTTTGTGACTTGATTTAAAAGCACGTGCTGTTAATGCATTGCCCTATTTCTGCGTATTGCAAACACTGTTTAGCATATAAATATTGAAATCTAACATTATCTCATACATATCATCCAATTATTAATCAATTTAATTTCCAGTTCTTCGGTAAACTCCTTAATTTAATACTCGTGCATTCTATAGACAGCAAACAAACCTGATTTAAACCTATTACACATAACTTTAATTTGTGAAACATCTGCAGTAATAAAATTCATATTTAAATTTTCTGAACTAATGTTTTTTATTTATCTTAATATAAACAATTACACTTCCAGATCTGTTGAGAGTACACCTTCATTACAATAACTATCATAACCATTTATATTTATAAATGGCAACTTCACGATGTTTTTTCCAAATTTCGGTAAGGACAATGATATCTGGTTCTAAATTTATTAAGTTTAAAAAAATTAAAAAATGATCAAAAATTCTTCCTCATATTCGGAATGTTTCCCTGAATTATTTTAAGCCCTTTTCCCCAAAAATAGTTGTCTTTATCATAAACATTATGATTTTTAATAGTGTATATCATTTCCTCTTGTAAATTTTCAACATCTAACAACATATCATCCATTTTCTTCCTTAGAAGAAAGTTTACTTCAAAATATTAATTATTTTATACTATCCGGGCTATATCTTTTAAATTTCTGATCCTAATGGCTTCTGCGTGTTCATTTTTTCTGACATAGATTTTCGCGTCTCTTAACCACGCAAATTTGTATCGCTTTTCCCTTTACTTCATAGAATATTCTCTGGTGTTAGGTGATCTCGAATGTATAGTTTACAATTTCTCAAAATCCTATTTTATTTCCGTCGTACTTAAATCTGTTTGATTTTCCATTTTTATTAACCCATGTTTCCTTTATTTTCCTCGATCAAACTGGACAACTATTGGTCTGATTCTATTTCTGTTTCTTGTGGGAATTCTGTGCGCTGCTTGGGTATCCCTCTCGTCTCTGTACATCGCTTAGCACATTGGACAATTTATCTGTAATCTTTGAAATATTTTCTTGTCTGCTTTCTGGAATACCAACTATTTCGATGTTTCCATTTCTGGTGTATTGTTGGAATTCATTTAGTTTTCATTTTAGGCTTTTTACCTCCTTTTGCAAAAACTCATTTTGTTCATTTAAATTTTTATTTTGAGTCTGAATTTCTTTAACGCTTTTCGATATTTTCTTCATTTATTGTTAATTATTCATCCAATTTGTTAGAGCAAAACTTTGCACTCTTCTGAGACCCATCCCTCTCCTTCGTAATATCCTCTCTACATTTGGAGTTCGCTGCCATTAAATCGTTTCTTAGTGTTTGGAAATGCTGATTCATTGTTTTTTTCAAATGATCTATTCTATCGTCGTTTCCACTCTCATCTATTTGTGCCGAGGCTTGCTCCATCGGCTGAGAGTTTACCCTTTTCAGAATCCAGTTTAGCACATTAATATATGAAGAAGAAAGTTTCTTTGGGGGTTTGTCTGTCCACTTATGACTCCCAGAAGAGTTAGAAGCACCAAACTTTTCACGAACGTTCCCTTCACCCAGGGGAAGAATGTGGGCTCTGTGTGGACATGCTGGGGGTCAACCAAAATTGGGGAGGGCAGGTTTGAATTTCTCGAAATCCCCATAGACTTAACACTAACCGTTGAAAGTTATTCAGTTGCCACCAATGAATTTGAAATAAGGAAATTCAGCAAGCTAATTTGTTTGTGCTTTCGCGTGATCTAGTCATTGTTATCATTTGTGGGGGGAAGGGATTCTGGAAATCGAAGTCATTCGAATGAAGCACGAGACGGACAAGCGATTCTTCGTCGGAATCAAAGCTTCAAAAACTTATATTTCGCATCGGAAATTAAAATCATCGGTTCGAAAAAATGCAAAAGTTAATAAATGTGATTATGTTGATTAATAAAGGTTTTAATATTTTAAGTAATAAATGATGCTTTTAATGATAACAATTTTTTCGTAGTATTAATACATTTAATTTTCTTTTTCTATAAAGTTATATATGTCTGCCAAACTGTATCCGAGGGTGGGTACGAAATGATTTGAAAAGTTCGCTTATTTCAGCGTGGCAATTCCGCTTTGTGGTTTAGAAACTTCTGACGTGGGGAGGATGAAACGGTGCCTCGAAATAGTTCCGTTTCTTTCTACCCCATAATTCAGAGAGGGAGACATATGACTGGCAAACTGTATCCGAGAGTAGGTCTCTGGTGGGGACGAAATGATTTGAAAAGTTCGTTTATTTCCGCGAGAAAGTATTATTAGAAAATAAATCATAAAATTCAATCCTACAATCGTTTTTTTTTTTTTGTTGTTGTTGTTTTTTCCCTTACTGCTGGGCGGTAATAGTTACCGCTCAGTGGGTATAGTCGAGCTGATAATAGTCGAGCCCATGGGGTCCTTGTGATCTGGCCATTTATCCCATTGTGTGCAAAAAAGTGGCACTCAGAGGTAAAAAAAAATCCAAACCCTCCCTTTAAACTCGCTCCCCTTCTACCAAATTGGAAATTTCTTGTACGTCACTGCTCTTCTCTCGTGACCTTGAATCGCTCTCCGTCCCTGTAAAGGTGAATTCGGAAGGGGGAAAAAAGCGAAATTTTGTGCCCAGGATTTCTGATTAATTTTAGAGTTCACAAGGATCTATTTTGGCCCTATGCTATTTCAATTGAAAACTTTATATAAAGTGGTCCCCGCCTCACGATCTTTATATAAAAATTTGATGATACAATATTAATATTAATTAATTTGAATAATCAACATCCATTCAGATTTTGAAACTGCTATTTGCAATCTACAAAATGATTTGAATAAATGAAATGATAAAAATCGTTTGGTCTTAACAAATTGAGGGTAAACGAGAAACAAATTTTTTGTGTATTGGTTTTCAACACAATAAATGACGCTCAATGAAAATTATTTGATTTGTTGGTTCAACATTCTACTATAAACAGAATCATTACTAAGCATCATTTGCCTTAAGTTTGGATGGACTATTTTATGATAAATGTTCTAAAATAGAAGTAAACGAAATAATTTACCTAGCCGTCAAAAATGAAACGGAATCAACATTTGACTACATGTATTCAAGATTACGATTTGTAGCATTTAAAATTAGGAAACTTAGTTAATTGTGTATCCACAAAGAAGTCATTTTAGTATATAAAGCACTTTTTGAAGGTTATGTAAACCTGAAAATAAAAATTCCCTTACAATAAAATTGTATAACTATTTTACCTAATTACAAGATTTTACCTAATTAAAGTTTATTTGTGTTATGAAAAACTTCGTTGATAACAACCCTAAGCAAAATATTTACCACGATAAGTTTACCAGAAAAATAACTAAAGGATTTTTAAAACAGCAAAAAATTTAATATTAATTATATGCGAAATTCGAAGAAATATCAAATATATTTAAATAATATACCTATTTAAATTTCTTCCGAGAGAAATTATAAACTTAAAGAATTCCTGTTTTTAAAAAATATTTGATTTGTTGGTGAAAAAGTTAAGTTTTAATAAGAAGCGTTTATCGTGTTATTGATTTTTTCCCTTTTCTTTTTATGTCATGATATTGATGTCAAGTTCATAATTTGTTAAACTCGTACACATTCCCTATGGCAAGTTTTCGCTTACTGAGTTTTTTTTTTTTTGTAAAATAATTATACAGATTAGGGGTTCTCAATGTGGGGTACGCCGTGAGAGCTCAAAAGTCGCTAGATCTAGTAACAAAGTCGCTAAGTTGGCAACACTGCTACTGATTAATTTCTGAGAACTGAGTGACGAGGCGCGGCGCTGTAGTTCATGTCTGGACACGTTTGTCAATCCTTCCTCCCTACCTGGAGCCGAACCTACCCGAACAGCTGATCGCTCAGTCGAAACATCCCTTCTAAGTGAGTGAATGAGCCTTCTTACTGCTCTATGTATTTGTTGTGATTTATTTCACTTGCTGTGCTTAGTTATTTTTAGTCTTCAGTTTACTGTGAAGTTAAATGAAGGTGTTTCTAAAGTGCCTTGAAACATGGATAAATGGATAATTACGTACAAAAATTGCGTGGAGCCGATTGCTTCTACATCTACGATTACGTCATCATCCCATGTGAGTAAAGAGGTGGATTCAGCAGTAACTAAAAGAACGTTAAATGTTATAAACAATCAAGTGATAAAAAAATTGAAAAACGTAAATATCATGAATCATATTTACAATTTGGCCTTACATGGACAGGAAATTTAGTAGAACCAAATCCACAGTGCGTTGTTTGCTCTGAAGTCCTGTCACAAAATTCTATGAAACCGTCTCTTTTACAACGACACTTTGAAACAAAACACGAGCATTTAAAAAATAAGCCCTTAAGCTATTTTGAACGTCTATTGGAAGACTTGAATAGTAGAAAAACCGTAATTAAGCATTTTCTGGTATAGAAGAAAATGAAAGTTCACTTAGAGCGTTTTACAAAGAAAGCCTTCAAATTGCCAAAGCCGGAAAGGCTCACACAATAGGCGAGTCACTCATTCTACCAGCAATAGAAGAAATTGCTTCTTGTATGTTTGGTCAAAAAGAGGCAAACCTTGTCAGAACCATTCCTTTGTCAAACGACACAGTTTCCAAAAGAATTAAAGATATGGCCTGTAATATTAAGGACCAACTCGTTCAAGCTATTCAATGTAGCCCGTGGCTTGCCATACAAGGTAAGGGTGAGGATATTTTTAATACGATTGATTCAATTTTTGCCGAAAACAACCTTGAATGGAAAAATTGTATTTCTGTATGTACTGACGGAGCAAAAGCAATGAGAGGTTATATCACAGGAGTAGCAGGTCGTATAAAAAGTTGTTTCACTCATTGTTGTCTTCACCGTGAAGCGCTTGATAGCTAAACTTCTCCCTGATGATTTGAAAAGAGTTCTGGATGAAAGTGTACGAATGGTTAATTTCATCAAAACCCGACCATTAAAGTCTCGACTTTTTTCAATTTTGTGTGAAGAAATGGGTCGCCTGCATAAGAGATTGCTGCTTCACACAGAAGTACGTTGGTTGTCACGAGGAAATGTTCTTTGCCGTTTATTTGAACTCCACAAGGAAGTACGCCTTTTTCTTCATGGACCACGAGTTTCGACTTTCTTTGAGACTACAAGACTTTGAATGGTTTCTACGGTTAAACATATTTCGCTGATATTTTTGAAAAAATGAATATTTTGAACTTATCATTGCGAGGAGACAATGATGTTCTATGTTGAGAAAAAAACAGAGGCCGTGATAAAAAGAATTTCTCTCAAGGTAAACGGAATTAAAAAGAACAGCTGTGACCAATTTCAGCGACTAGATTCATTTCTTAAAGAAAATGAGCAAACGATTGCAGATTTTGAAGACATCAGACAACACATAATCGTTCACTTAAGCACTCTTAAAACTGTTAATAAGGCAGTATTATCCACCCCCTGATGAAACGCAAGAATGGATTCGAGACCCCTTCACATTTGATTTGAAAAAATGTAAGCTTCCATTGTCCAATAAAGAAGAGTTGACTGAGATATCTCGTGACAATAGTTTGAAAAGTATTCAATCCAAAAAGCCATTGATTAGTTTTTGAATTGGAGTGGAGAAGGAATATCCAACTTTGTCAAGAATTGCAGTCAAATATTTGTTACCTTTCACAACAACTTGTTTATGTGAAACTGGTTTTCCCATCTTTAACTGTTTTAAAAAATAAATATAGGAACAGGCTGGATGTTGACGATGACTTGCGACTCTACCTTAGAAAGATAAAAGATAACCACAACCATTGATGAACTGTGCAAGCGTAAACAAGAGCAATCATTTCACTGATCATCCAGTAAAATGTTTGTGATTTTATAAGATTTGTTAAATTGTCACTTTTTGTGTTTATCGATATATGTAATTTATGAATACAAAATTTAATGTATAAGTTTTATTTTATTCCCATTGTTATACTATAACTATAGTTTTGTCAATCTATACAAGGGGTTATGCCAGTTACATACACATTTCCAGGGGAGGGGGGGGTACGTGAAGCATAAAAGGTTGAGAACCACTGATCTAGATAATAAATTTGGAATGAATCACAGAATTGCAGTTCGTCATTGTCACGAGAGGACGATGGAATGAGTTTTTTTTTTTCACGAAGAAATGTTTCTGAAAGGGAATGCAGAAGAAGTGAGCGCGTGCGAATGTGTTTGTTTGCGCTGCGATCTGGCATCGGTCCCAGTGGATGCAGGCCCCAGTGGCGCCCCCATCACGCAAGTGGAGCTATCGGCTGCTGCGCTCGAGCTCCTCACAACACAGACAGAGATGGAAACGGCAGCAGCAGACAGCACCATCAACGGAGATGCTTCCTCGCCGGCGGAGGACGCCAGCGGCGCAGGAAAGGTAGGATTTCGCGCCCCACCCCCCACCCCGTACAAAATATGGTGATATGGCATCTACCTTCTTTCCCGGCCTTTCCATTTCCTTTTCCTTGGTGAAGGGAGGGGGGGAGTCTATACGCCGATTTCCAATTTAAAAAAAACAAATCGGTTTCAGAAGAGTTCTTTAACATCGTAAAAAAACTTTTTTATTTATGTTTAATCTCTGGCCAAGGTGGAATTTATGCACGCAACACGAGACAAATGATCGAACTCGTTTTGCGAAAATGTTGAAATATAGGTGATAAAAAAAAGTTCATTGTTGTGCGAATTTCATTTTCGAAAGTTATGAAATTTTGTTCGTGTTGGGGAATGTTGAAGTTGGTTGCAAAAGAAAGCTCGCTTCTGAAGTGGCGCAACTTCCGCCATGGCCAATGCCGAGGGAAGGGAATCACGTCTGTGCAATGCTTGTTGTGTCCGGAAATGGTGAAGCGAGAGTCATATCGGAACAGGAAGTTGACTCATGATAGGTTGAAGAGAGTGGCAGGGGAACGGATGAAGAGAGAGATGCGGAAGGTTTGCCCTTGAATCCGGAAGAATGGCAGTCACGTTGCCTCGCAATGAATTTCTTTAATTCAGGAATGAAGAATCAAACAATGCGAAAAATTCCTTTTTAAAAAATGTCATCGGTAAACGAGAAAGGAATTTTATCATCCGTTCAGCATCACCAAATGGGGACCTATTTATATACATCAACATCTGTGGATGTTTCTGTGCGAAAAGTTCAGTTAATTGCAAATGAAAATAATTCTGAAAACATTCCTTGGAATATTCTGATGAACATCTTGGAATGTTCTGATGACGATCAACCCAAATCGTCAGATATCATTCTGTCGATCATCCCTTTTTCTCTTCTTTCAACGAAGCCATCCGATTGGCTAATTTCTTTTCCCCATTGGGAAGTGGGGGGGAGGAACTCCCGGGGCGCGAGAATCTTTCCTCGTGGCATCTTCCTCCTCCTCCTCCTCCGTTCTGTTTTGTAAGAAGTCTTACTCCCCGTGGGTTGTCCCACTCAGAAGAATTGAAAACGAGACCAGCGCCGTGTGCAGACACTTTCCCGCCACTTGTTTTCACGATGTTGCATTTCACATTGTTTGGCGACTGAAAATTACAAATGTTTGCAATAAATAATCTGTCGAATTTGACACCTGGTGTGTGCAAAGTAGAAATTCATTTGCAAGCAACAGAAGTTCCAGATCGTAACACCCCCTACTGGTACACAGTTTTTTTTTTTGTTTTTCGCGGAGGGATCGTCTTAAAATGATATTGTAATCTTCTGCGTTTCGCGATTCGTGAACAGAAGAAGCATCTGGGAAAGGATTTTGCACGAGCAATAGAGGTGAACAATTCCTGGAATGTACTTATCTGTAGACATTAAGCGTAGATTGGAACATCCCATTGTGAAGAAAGGTGCTTCGCAGATTTACTCAAGTTTCGTTTTGGGATGTAACATTCGTTTATAGAGGGTTGGCAACACTGCCGGTAAGATTCTTAAGCAGTGACGTCATGCAGAATGTTGGGCAACAGAAAATTTCTTCGTGTTTTTTTGTTTCCACGGCAGAGAAGTTGTTCGATTCTTTCACACTATTCCCTTTTCGGCAGTCACGTGATAACGATCCCTTTCGACAATCGGGAATTACTTTTCCGTTGTCTGCCATCTGGACGATGCCGTCATTTCACTTTCTCGTTGGGGCGTGGGGGTGGGGGGGCTCAGCCAGGCTCGTAATCTGCAGTTCCCAGGTTCGATCCGTTTTGTGCCAGTGCTGAGATTTATCTCCGCAAACCCCCCCCCCTGCCCTCAGTCATTAGGGGACACCGATGGGCTTGGTAAGGCCGCCGTCCGTCGGATACGACGTTAAGCCGTGGTCCCGTGTGCCGGAGAGCCGTACCCTGTGCTCGTTAAAGAACACGTTGGATGGCTTTGATGGAAAGTTAATATCTGTCTCCTAACAGCTGTTCTCCCAACCTTCTCTGACCTCTTCTGTGACCATCTTCTCCCAACCTTCTCTGAACGTTCGGGGTCCTTGTGACCTGGCCATGTAGCCCATTGTGTGCAAAAAAACAGCGTGCCACTCAGTGGTAAAGCAACCCAACCCTCGACAAGTGATAACTCGGAAGCGAATTAATTTCCGTTTTGATCGGCGCCTCGTCATCTTCATCTGAATAGGGAGGCAATTGAGAAGATGATGATCGCTTCACGAAGCATCCGATAACGTCGCCTGAGTGCGAGAGATGACAATAACAACTCCCGAGGGATTTATCGCCGAGTCATCGTCGATATGCAAATAGCGCGAGAATTTCGACCTGAAGCGTGGGGATGTTAAGGGGAGGAAAGAAAAAATCATCCTCTGCAGAAGGAAGAGGAATTGGGATCAAAAGGGGGATACGGACATTGGACAAATATTGACGATTCTTGATTGGACCGAGATGTGCTTGCACCTGATACGGAATCTCGTGCAAAGGGAAAATCTTGGAAGTCTGAAAGCCTTGAAGAATGAAGAGGATGAATTGTCAGCCATAGGGAGATTAGCACTGACCGACGAGGTGAAGTGTGGACCAATGGCAAGGAAATTTCTCAGCAGATGGAAGAGGGAGAGAAGAGAAGCGAGTGAAACGTGCGGCTGCGCAATCCGAGGAGGCGCGTGAGGTCTTGACGGGACTAATTGACGAAATGGCGACCTCGATGACCTCCAGAAGAAAATGAGCAGTTCGCGTGCCACTGATTAGCAAACAACTCTTGGTCGGTTCGTTTCACTTCTTAGCGATGATGATGATGATGATGTTTCCGAAAATGATCCTGTTAAGACAATCTTCTCCTAACGCAAGCAGGAGAAGCACGCGCAAGTTCTTCTGCTTCCCGTCTCTATCCAGATTGTCGAATGGCACGAGGAGCATTCCTGGTCCAACGAATTTCCTCCAATGAAATCTCTCGAGAGAGAGCGAGACGATCAGCCTCCCTGATCCCCCTCCTCCTTTTCAATTGAAACAGATCGAATTCAGTCGCATCCCGAACGAGCTAGAGAGAATGCCGATTTCAAAATCTGCTTTTCATACCTCTTCATAATCCTAATAAATGTGCTTACTAAACGGATATTTATTTGTTTTTTGTATATTCAAATGAGGAACAAAAGTTCCAACGATTTCCAATGACGAATCTTTCAATTAGAAAAAAACGAAAAGAATTTAAATTTCAAATTAAAATGAATCACATTGTGACGATGATTCGCTTTCTTATGGTCATCAGGATGCAGACGAAGCATTTCCTTCATTGTTGTTATACTGGTCGTATGCAAATCGCGTAGCATCATTCGATCCCTCTCCACGTAACGCTTCCTTCCCCCCCCCCCTCCAGCACGAGCACTTTTCTCTGATTCTTAGAAAAGTAATCAGCATAGCAAGCGAGTGTTTCGGAATTAGAAATTAATTATTAAGTGATAGCATAACAAAGCAACTGATCTTTGTCTTCTGAAAAAAAGGGGAGGGGGGGGGAAATACTAAATGGGTTGTTTTCCACCTGAGCGGCACTTTTTTAGCACGCAATGGCCAGGTCACATGGACCCCGAAGGCTCAGAGAAGGTTGGGGGAGGGGACCCACTGGAACAGCTGTTGTGAGACAGATGGTAGCCTCCCGTCAAGGCCATCCAGCGCGTTCTTTAACGTGCACAGGGTATCCCGCACACGGAGCCACGGCTTAACGTCCCATCCGACGGACGGCGGCCTTTCCAAGACCATCGGGGTTTGCGGAGATAAATCTGAACGCTGGCCCATCTGGGTCTCGAACCTGGGAACTGCAGATTACGAGCCTGTAAAAAATGGGAAAATGTAGCACTTGAGAGTGACGTAACTCCATCACCTAACAAGAGGGGGGGGGGGGGGAGGAAACAATGTTGAAATGATAAACGATTCTTTTTTTTTTTCGGTCACAAAAAATCATCTCAATCATTATTAGTACATTATCCTGAGCTTTGTTTCCAGATGGTTCTTTATATCGTTTGGTTTCGTTGCACGCATTTTTATTTTCTTTTTAGAAACCAAAAGATTCCGATTAGTATTTAAATACAAATGAATTCTCAATTCGTCAATCGATTTGCGGAGTATTTAACCATTGTTAAGCTGTTTTAAGTAAAAAGATGTGTAGATGGATGCAGAAGAGAATTGTCTTCAGCCAGGTGGGATCTCAACCCACGACCACCAATGATCACAGAATAAAGATTCACTTATTTTGAAAAATTAAAATCCCCTCCCACCACCTGAACCCCTCACTTGCTATTTCGCTTGTCAAAAGTGCGCGCCTGGCTCATCATCTGCACTTCCCAGATTCGAGTTGCATCCGAGCCAACCTTCGTATCTCTGCAAAACTCACCGCCCTCGCTCAGAAAGGGGGGACACCGATGGGCTGAAAAAAGCTCGCCGTCCGTCGGATGGGACGTTAAGCCGTGGCCCCATGTGCGGGAGAGCCATACCCTGTGCACGTTAAAGAACACGCTGGATGGCCTTGACGGGAGGCTACCATCTGTCTCCCAACAGCTGTTCCAGTGGGTCCCCTTCCCCAACCTTCTCTGAGCCTTCAGGGTCCTTGTGACCTGGCCATTTAGCCCATTGTGCGCAAAAAAATACGCCTCCAGGTTAAATCAACCCAGCCCTTATAAAAAGTGAACACTTTTAATTGGGGTTGTTTTTCCTCAGAGCATCACTCTTGTTGCAAGCAATGGTCTAAATAGCCAGGTTATAAGGACCCCCCGAGGACTCAGAGAAGGTTAGGGGGACAAATGGTAATCTCCTGTCAAGGCTGTCCAGCGTATCCTTTAACATGCACCGGTTATGGCTGTCTCCTATGCTCGGAGTCTTGGCTTAAAGTGCCTTCTCACAGAAGACGGCGATCTTTCCAATCCGAGCAGCGCCCCCTTTCTCACCTAGGAGAGATAGAAATTTTAACGCTGGCTCATCTGTTGAATCTAGGAACTGCAGAATACGAGCCTGGAACACTCTTTCCCCCCCCCCCCCTGGAAAAAGTAACAGAACCTGTCAGACGTTTCTGAGTTTCGTCGTCATCTTTCATCTTCCGATCATTTGTCTTTATGGTCTGAAAATGGATTCCTGCACTCTCCGCATCCTCAGGGATCGCCTCTCTCTTCCTCCCTCTGCGTGGGATTTTAAAAATTTCAGCTCATTTATCTCCTCCGGCATCGATTTCCGCAAAGAGTTGCCTCCACCCCCCCCCCCCAACCCCCATCCTTGGCAAATTTTAATTTATTGCCGTTTGTTTGACGAGATGATGATTTAGGATCTGCATCCGCACATCCCTCCTCTCTTGCTCCCCCCCTCAATTGAGAGAACTCTTTTTTTCCCCGAAGACGAGGAATTTCATCATTTTTAGTGCATCGATCTTTTGCTTTGAATGATGATGATGATTTATGTCATCCTGTTTTCACTCCTCTACGTGTGGCGAAGATCTCTTAAAAAATTTAATTATCGATCATCATCCTGTGTTCTGTTCCCGGATCTAAACAGCGTGAACTAAGTAACGCATGGCATTAGGTTTGTTTTCCTTCATGTCATCATCCTCATCATCCATTTTCATCATGATCGTCCATTTTTTTTCTCTCTGCAAAGGAATTCAAACGTTTTCCATCACGTGCATTGAGAGGGAGTGATGCCAGATCTCCGATGTGCTATTCCCCGGGAATCGTACCCTCCTCCTCCGCGAAGGATTTCGAGTGCAGCGCGTGCCCGATTAATAAAAAACCAGCGGCCATATTTTTTCCCTCTCCCTTTTTTCTGCTTTTCGCGGTTGCTAATGAGATCGCGGATTGTTTGACCTGCTTTCTTAGTAGCAACGGTTGTTACGCAGGTGCACGCAAAAGAGCCGCATGCAGCATGACGCCACTTAACACGAGCACCCCCCCCCCCCCCTCTTTCATCCCTCTCCCCCTTCGAAAACAAAGAGAGAAATCTGCTCTCCGGAAATGATATTCCTTTGCAGCTGGAAATATTTCCCGAAGGCAAAAAAACATCTCTATCATCTGCTAAGAACAAAACCTAAAAAATGTTTTTCCGTTTTAGACAAACTATTCTAGCTTTCATTTCCGGTTGATGAATTATACTCAGAAAATTAAATAAATAATTAAAAAAAAAACTACTTCCGGTTGCATCCCACATTTTAGCAGTTTTTCATTCTCCAAAAGCAACAGACTTACAACGGAATATAGAAGGGAACAAAACAGCAGATTTTCTTGCAAGTATCGGTACCTTTCAAAGGCTCCTGGATCACTAACTCTGATTGCAGAACCCCCCCCCCCCCTGGAATTGCCCACCTCCAACAGCCAGCAAAGGAAGCTACCACACAACAACCATACCTGGATGATCAACTTTCCCCCTGAATAGAAGAATATAGACCTGTCGTCTCCATCCGGGAAGAGAAGATAACGCAGACGGCTTTTTCTTTTCTCTCTCTCATAACGCCTGCAACTACAAAAATTATAACCTTATTCTTTTCCGAATTTGTTTCAGACTTTCCCTGTCCCTTTTCTCTCTCTCTCTCTGTGGTACCAACTTTAAATCTGGAACGTTTGCAATGTGGAATTGACAGAAGATTCCCAAGGATGATGATGATGATGATGATCCGACAGATTGAACTTTTCTGATTCCAAATGGAAAGGAAACCAGAAGAGAAACAGATCGCCCCCTCACGAATATCAGATGATCGTTTTCAAAGAGAATGAAGTAATTTCCACTTCTAGAAAATAAAAGGTAATTCGAAGCAATTGAGGAATGAGAAAATTTTAATGTTTCATTAGTTCGTATAAGAAAAGATTTTTTTTTCGCTCAGAACTAAAGCTTTTCGTTTTGCACTCCCCCTGGTGGTAAAGGGTGCAATTCAAGCTCCTCACCGTCCCCTTGGACCAACGAAATTTTAAATATCTGCCGTAAACGGATCTTTTGCAATATTCGTTGAAAGCTTTCGAATTTTCCGTTTTTTTTCATCGTTAGAGGGCGCTGTTAAACTTTTTAGAGGCTCAAAAATGCGAATCGTAATGTTTCATTAAAAACTATCCAACAAAATAAAAAAAATTTTAAATAATACCTAAAAACAAAAAAAATTAATGTTTGCAAACAACGACAAAGTGATAAAACCTCGATTTTTTTTTTAAACGAACTAAAAGTTACAAGACAAATTTTCGAGATTACATTCGGAAACAAAAACTGACAAATCCGAATCATTTGCTTTTTCTAAAAACTCCTATTTCGGAAGTTTATACGTTTGCAGGAAATCTTTTAGGTGATTTTCTTGATGAAAATATTACCTCATTAAAAGTAATTGCTCTTTCTTTTGGCAATGGAAAAGTAAAAAAAAGTCGACAGACTAAATTTAGCCTCGGAGGTTTCGCCATTTTGCTTCTCCGCCGCGCAAAACTGAACGTCAACAGCGTGCTGGTGACGCAACAGACGCTCTCACACATTCGCATGAGCAGAGGGAGTTCCCGCCATCTTCAGGAGAGGAAACCACGGCGACCCTTCCACCCTCGATGGCAACGGTGACTCTCCTCAAAGAAACGAAGCTGAAATTGCAGCATTTTTGCCTGCCCCCCCTCCCCCCCTTTAGAAATCTGTATGCCAATGTTAATGCGCGTGCCCTAGAACAGGAAAGGGGGGGGGGAACTATGCAGGCGATGAGAAGGTCGGGCAATCCCCTCTCCTCTCCTCCTTTCAACGACTGATTCGATGCTCCGTAGGCCGATGTTTTCATGGAGGAGATGAAACAAAATTCAGTCGGCTGAAAGAATCAATCGGACAGTTATTAGAGGAAGGTGAAAGAAAGGTCATCTTTTAGTTAGCCTTCCTTCCGAACGAAATTGAAACGAATCCCCCCAAACGAACAATTGCATTCTTCTTAATCGGTGTTGGGTTGTTTTACCTCTGAGCGGCACTTTTTTGCACACCATGGGCTAAATGGCCAGGTCACATGGACCCCGAAGGCTCAGAGAAGGTTGGGGGAGGGGACCCACTGCAACAACCGTTGGTGGACAGATGGTAGCCTCCCGTCAAGGCCATCCAGCGTGTTCTTTAACGTGGTATGGCTCTCCCGCACACGGAGCCCCGGCTTAACGTTCCATCCGACGGACCGCGGCCTTTCCAAGCCCTTCGGTATCCTCCTCTACTGACCGTGGGCAGGGCGGGAATTTTCGGGAGATAAATCTCAACGCTGACTCAGTTGGGACTTGAACCTGGGAACTGCAGATTACGAGCCTGGCGCGCTACCGACTGAGCCACCCCCGCCCCATTCGTCATTAGGAATTCGTTCGAACGAGTGAAATGATGTTTAAATTTATTCCTAAATTTTGATTGAAGTGTTTATTTTTCTTCCCCTGTTGTGTGTCCACCTTAAATGTTCAATCCGTTTCCCTCTTCATAAAAGCCTGCAAACAGTTTCCTCTTTAATCATCAGAAAGCAATTCTGATGACGAACAGCAATATTCGAAACACTTTTCGGTTTCCCGAGCGAAATGCTAACAGATTGCGAGTATTTTTAGAAACAAAATCCAGTTTCGATATCTGTGGAAAGACCAAAATACTCTCTGGGATTGTTTCCGCCAAAGGAGTGTCGGAAATCTTCTTCTCATCTTCATCGAGTGAGGATTTTCCTCTTCCAGTCGGCGCTGGCAGCGGAGATTCATTAAAGTGATATTTGGGGTCCCTCGTGCTCCGCATATATCATCGCACATCGAATGCCTTCCATATGGTCTGGGGCCCCTACACCAGGGCCTGGGTAGGCATTAATCCATCACTACTGCGTTGTTTTAATGTTTTAATAAACGTACAAGGGATGCTGAAAATCCGTGAAACATTTTTAACTGCCAAACTGACCTTTTGGAATCGCTTCGTTTCAATTTAAGAGTTTGAAAAAGTTGTGAAATGTTGACTGAAGAGTTTCGCGATTGGAAATGGCTAACACGAGAAAGAAAATCGGGAAGATCATCATCTGATCAGAAACGATCTTCCGGGTTTATTTTATGTCTTCCTTTGTTTATTTCTCTGTATTGCACGTGATCGTTTTTTAGTGCGCATCTTTATCGTTTTCCACGTGCAGGGGGAGCCATATCCTGTGCGTATTAAAGAAGCCACTTCCATCTGTCAGGTGTTCTTTGGATATTCTACTAGCCCCCCCCCCCCTTCCGCCGCGAGCAAAAGAGAAAGTGTCGCTCAAAGCTAGATCAACCTCCCTGTTCCTTTTCTTTCCTTGCATGTCTTAATTCTTTCTGATCTTTCCTCATCATTTCTTCCTTCACCGTTGCCATCCTCCTCATTTTTTTCCCCAAATGCTCTTTCCCTTCTTTTCATTGTTTCATGTCTGTCTTACGTCTTCATTATTTCCCTTGTTCGTTTCATGTCTTCATTGTTTCTCGTGCATCTTCCATTTCCCTCTTCCCGTTGGGTGAAGTTCAAATGACACAAGCCACGTGCAGTTAATCCTTCGTCGCGTGTTTTCATTTTTTTATTCTCTGTCTCCTCTTTATTTCGAACACCGTTCCATATTGCGAGACACAAAAGAGAGGTGGGATGGGGAGGGGAAATTCTCCATTTTCCTCCCCCCCCCTCTAAATGGCAGTCGAGTCCCCTTCGCCGTAAATCCCTCTCAGCCAGCAGCAGCAGATTTCTGCTCTCTTCCATTCCCACAATTCCCCTTCCTCCGAATGCGTAATAAAGCGGGGGAATGAACTCGGGAAGCTTTCTCTTTCGATCTCGTCTGCTTCCTCAAATGGGATGAAAATTGTCAGTTCCCATTTTCCAACTCCAAACTCTTCTTTCGTCTGCAGGAAAAAATCCGCTTAAATTTTGCTTAAATGAAAAAGAAAAGTTATCGCGGATGGGTCGGAAGAGAGCGAACATTTAATTCTGTTGCTTTCGTCGCTGCTGCTCATCCCGGCAGATGGCGCAAATGGGTGAGGTGAATGCGATTAATTGGAATCGCATTAAGTTCTACGGATGCGAACAGATGCAGTGGAAGCGGGGGGGGGGGGGGAGAATATCACGTGGTTCTGTTCGAAACTGACGGCGAAAGGGAAATGCACTGAGAAAGAGATGAAACTTTGCAAAAGAAAAATTGAAATCTTTATTTCCGTCATTATACAGATGCAAAATTCAATTTTATTACAAAACTTGGCAAAAACGCAGATAATTCAATTTAGTGCTTTGAGGTTGTTTAACAAATATGAAAGTGTATATAATTCACATACATACATATATAAACCTATATAAGTATATGAGAGTGAATTGAACCTCCACGTTGACGTCATCAGAGGGTGCTTTTGAGGGACAGAATTCGTCTGAAACCGACTGATCTAGGATATCTCCGCTGCATCCCAAAAGGCGACGTTTCGCATTCAATCCGTAACCGAGTGTTCAGCATTCGATCGACAAACGTCTGCTGCGAGCGAGTGCGTCATCGCTCGCTCGAGAGGTCGAAGATCGGATCTGACCGAAATCCATTTTTGCGATTTCGCTCTTTGTGACCTCTTTGAAATATTTATTAGTCGAAAGTGGGCGAATAAATATTTCACATTCCGATGAGAAGTGAAATCATCATCATCATCCGTTAACTTTTCGAATAAAAAAAAATTTCCTTCAGCGAACGAAGTTGAAATGAAATCTCCACTTCCATTTCGAGTTTTTCGTTTCTGAACGAAGTCCACCAAAGGAAAACTTCTCTTCAGAGACAGAATTTGCTGCAAAATCTCTGCTTCCGTTTTCTCGTCTAATAGAGCAATTAGAGGCGTTTGGTTTGCCTGATAGAGGCAGAGGGCGCTCTTTGCCGAAGGGGGAGAAATTAAAAAGTGTTAAAAACGAAGTCGTGGGTTAAAGCGAAATATTGAAATGAAACATTCTAATCAAAGGAATACCAAATGATGCTGTTCGAAGGAAAAAACAGACGATAGACTCACAGAAGATCTGCTCGTGTAGAGGCCAAACGATCTATATGACCCCTAATCGCTTTCAATTATGATTAAAAAAGAAAGAAAAAAAGTTAAGAAATAGAAATAACTCAAAATTTGGGTTTGCATTTTTATTTACACCTAAAATGATATAAAATCAAATTCTTAAACGAAAATAAAATAAATTCATGAAATCGTTAAGTATATTCATGTCATAAAGTCATTTTATACAAATGTGTAAATGTTTGTGTTTTTTTCCACCACCATAACATCAAAATAATCGATTTCTTATGCCCCCCCCCCCAAAAAAAAAAATCGTTTTTATCTTTTTTGTGCTAAGAATGAATCCAAAATAGTTCTTGCTCATAAAAAAAAATTGAAAGCTTAAAGCTCTGGTCACGTAGCCTTAAGCACGTGACCTACTTTTCCGAATCTAAGTCTGCACAATACCAATGCTGGAAAACTGAAGTGTCTTTGACCTGTACTTTTTTTTTTTGTACATACTGCAATGGTCTAAGTGGCCAGGTCACAGAGACAGCGTCGGACTTACCGATAGGCGGCCTCTTCCGTTACGGCCCCGCCACTAAGAGGTTCCCACATGGCACTGGGAATTTATGCCTATCTGTTTCTTAAACATCCATAGTGCCCCTAAATGTTGTTCCGCCCAGGTCTAAATCCGCCACTGCTCAGAGAAGGGAGGGAGGGGGGGAGGGGACCCACTGGACAGCTGTTAGTCAGTAGACAGGTGGTAACCTCCTGTCAAGGTCATCCAGCGTGTTCTTTAATATGCACAGGGTGTGTCTCTACTGCACACACTGAGCCACGGCTTTATGTCCCATCTGACGGATGGCCACCTTTTTCAAGCTCATCGGTTCCCCTTTCTGTTGGAGGCCAGAGTGTGGATTAAGCGGAGATAAGTCTCAACGCTGTCACAGTTGGGATTCGGACCCGGCAACTACAGATGACATCCTCTCACTTACGAATTGAACGTATGTTGCAAAGCCATGGAGGGATGCAGCCGACGCAAATGAAAAGCTCGTCGCCTCGGGGAAGTCTCGCAATTCAGAAGGAAGCAACGGAAGAAGAATCGAGAAAACTGGGAACGAGGTGCATTATGGGGGCAATCATAACGGGGCTCCATAAGAGATCTGATTTTGTGGGCAAAACCAGATCGGCTTGCTATCTGGTGCTCTTCTCCGCCGGCAAGCGATGATCTCGCGGCAGACACAGATTCTTATTTTAATTGGCTCGCGCTCTCGTGGTGTACGATTGCTACGTAACGATGACGAATCCTTTTCCTCTTCGACACAAGAGAATGTTGTTCGCAGTCAGTCTTTTGTTTCGTCAACGCAGCAGCGTCAATCTCTCCAATTACCGTCTCTTGGCCACAAACTGTTTTGTTGTCGGTGACCTTTCTTTCGCCCTCTGCGAGATTATTTTTAGATCCCGATCTCAGTTGACGAAAAGGCACGAAACTCAACGACTCGGAAGTTCAGCTGTCGAAACCGATCACGTGCAGAACTGTCCATGCGCGACGAATCGTTTCATTCCTTTAAATTTTGAAGTTGCGCCGAGAAGAGAATCTCCAAACTGCTTTGAAGAACTGCATTTTGACTGCATTTTTGTTTTTGGGGGCAAAAGAAGAGAATCGCTCCGATGAAGAGAATCGCTCCGATGTCTCGCGCGCTCTCTCTCTCTCTCCACGTGGCAATGGCATCCAGCTGGAGTATCATACGACGTCATCTCGGGTGCGTTTATTTGCAGTGGAATAATTTATGGCCGGCCAGCCAGAAGGCTCGCGCCACCACGCTCCCTCCAAGAAAGTCGCTTGGGACCCTTTTGGACTCTTTCATGCCGGGTGGCTCGAGATTCGGTTACCATCCCACAGACGATTGGTTTCGTTAACAATGACTCCTTTTCTTTCCAGAATCGGTTGCTTTTAATTCTTAGACAAATGGCGCCCACAAAAGAAAAGAAATAACCCCCCCCCCCAAAAAAAAAATAAAAAATAAAAAATAAAAAAATAAAACGCCTCTGAACGAATCTACCACGTTCCATTTCGAAAGAATGAAGCATTTTCATTTGCCAATTTTTGCACCCTCTAAAGGTGGAAATTGGAAATAATGGAAGTTTCGGTCAATGCGATTCCTAATATATTCATTACATACATACATACAAAAATTTCCATTCAGCCATGGGCTACGGCGGTCCAACCAGACCGTGCAATTTAGTTCTCCATGCAAGTCTGTACTGAGCTACATCTACTGCATCTGGCCAATGCACACCAATTCTAACAAGGTCCTGTTTGACATTGTCTGCCCACCGCATCCTAGGTCTCCCCTTCTTTCTGAAGCCTTTAGGCACACTGTTCATAACCCTATTCGCCAATCTATAATTATTCATACGGGCAACATGGCCAAACCAACGGAGTCTCTCTCTGCACAATATGCTGCTTAAAGGAGGTTGCAAACTCCTTTGCCTAACCTCATCATTAGTTACAAAGTTGAACCACCTAATGCCCAAGATGCTGCGTAAGCATCTGGAATCAAAAGCATCTAGTTTCCTGTTATCTTGTTTACAAAGCGTCCAAGTTTCACTACCATAACTAACTCTAGAAAGAACCAAACTATTTTACAGTCTAATTTTAGTCTTCAGATGTATACGCCTATTTCTCCACACTCTCCATAGATTCTTAAAAAAGTAACGTCAGCAATACCTATTCGTCTGTTACACACAGAATAACATACTGTCACGCTTGGCTACTGATCTAAGGGACCTGGGTTCGAACCCCGGATTAGGCATGGATGTGTGTGTCGTTTTTCTGCTGAGGTCCTGCCATCCACTCAGATCTCCTACTATGGTATATAAACTGACAGGCTCCTGTCAGACCTCCGTGGCAAGCAGCTGCTTGAGGGGGTATTTATTTATTTTTATTTTTATTTACATAGCTCCCAAGATAATTAAATTGTGACACCTGCTCAAGACTGCAACCATTCAGATTAACTGAATCACAGCCTGCCTGACCAATTTTCATCACTTTAGTTTTCTCTCTGTTTATAACCAAACCTACTCTACTACCAGTTTCATCAACAGCTCGAATGAAAGAGTTCATCTCATCAACATCATTTGCCAAAGGGCTAAATCATCAGCATAATCTAAATCAGAAATTTTCGTATCTCCAGTCCATTTAAGGCCAAAATCTTTCCCTTGAAGTGAATTTCGCATAACATAATCAATAACCAAACTAAAAAGAAAAGGAGTCAAAATGCACCCTTGCCTGACTCCACTAGTAATGCTAAACCAATCATTACAAGCCTTACGAACTCTCACACGCGACTCAGTGTTATTATAGAGAGCTTTCATTATGTTAACTAACTTGTCAGGTATTCCACAGGATCTAACGATCGACCACAAATTATGACGATCAACAGAGTCTAAAGCCTGTTTGAAATCTATAAAGCAATATCCACAGGTTCCTGAAACTCCCTGGAACAGAAAGTAGGCTGATACCGCTGTTGTTAACACAAGAACTGCAATCACCTTTTTTAAAAATAGGAATAATACACTGCTGGCCATTAAAAGTGCAACAGCAGGAAGGACAAGAGATATCAAAGCCATATTTAGTGAATACATAGCTGATGTTAGAAGGATCAAATGATTACAAATACAACTCGGTTCGACTTGTGGAGTTCAAAGAAAGCAGTATCTTGTGCAGCCACCACGAGCGGCAATAACTGCTGCTACGCGGTCCGGCACTGAGAGGATGAGACTTTGGATGTGTGTTTGGGGAATGCCAATACATGCAGTTTCGATACGTAGCCAAAGTTCGTCTGTCGTAGTAGCTTCTGGTGTCTGGTGTGCTAGTCGTCGTCACATCATAGACCAGACATGTTCAGTTGGGGACAGATCCGGTGAAGACAGAAGTGTCACATAGTGGCTATCCAGGAATTGTTGGACGATGCATGCCACCTGTGGGTGGGCATTGTCCTGTTGGTAAATGGCACCAGAGAGCCCCTGAAGATAAGGTATACGACCACAGGCTCCAACAGCTCAGTGATGCAATGCTGGCTGTTCAAAGTACAGGTAATGCATACGAGGTGCATGCATGAGTGGAGTCAATGGCACCCCAAACCATAACAGCAGGGGCCGGACCTGTATGGCGCTGCATCATGCATGTCTCACTGAGCCTGTCGCCATGGTACTGCCAGATACAGATTAGTCCATCATGGTGCTGCATGCTAAAGTTGGTTTCGTCTGAAAAGACGTTGCGATGCCATTCGCACATCCATGCGCGACGTTCTTGGCACCATTGCAGTCGCATCCACCTATGTTGTAGAGTCAGTGGTAGCCGAAGCAATGGCCATCTAGCAAAGATGCCCTGATGCTGTAGATGACGTCAAAACACATGTGAGGACATTGATGTGCAACGCACCCTAATTATTGAGCTAGGGGTTTGATGTGGCAGTACGATCATTCAAAGCCGTGCGCACAAGATATCTGTCCTCTCGTTCATTTGATTGAGATCCCTCACGTCGATGAGTTCGTTCCTCCAATACCCACTGATGCCATATTTTCATCACTGTGGCAACGTTCTGTTCAACATGAGCACCAATGTCTCGGTACGATTCTGCCTTCCCGTAATCCCACAGTTCTCCCTCAATCAAAGTCGGAAACCTGGTCGTATGGATGCCGTGTTCTTCAACAGAGCAAACTTGATTTTTTTGTGCGCAGAACTACTAGCAAACAGAATTCCAGTGCTATACACCGGCTCTTTTTAATCTCCTCTTACACCACTTCCAGGGGGCGTTACTGTCACGCTTGATGTGCGTATGTGCTGCGCTTTCAATCATTTACATGTTTTCCCATGGGCTACCCAACTTGCATATTTCGGGACAATCTGATGAGTTCTTCCTGGTGTTGCACTTTTAATGGCCAGCAGGGTAATAACTTTTCGTAAAAACCTTAGTAACAATGCCTTTATCATAAAAGATATTCAAAATTTTGTCAGCCATGTGACAATACAAATGTTTCCAGTTCTAAGCATTTCAGTAGTGATTTCATCCAGCCCTGGGGATTTATGTATTTTAATTTAGAGATAGCCAAAATGACTTTAAAATGTGATATAGGTACATCACTAAAGCTAGTAATTCATCTATTCTCATTAAAAACAATGGGAGTAGAAATATCACATTATTTAGAACATCTCTGAAATGCTCAGCCGACCTAGCCCTGTTTATCCCTCAATCCCTGTGTACCTATCAGTTAAAGTTTTGTGTGGGAAGAAACAACCCCCTGCTGTTGTGCTGTCTAACTGCTTCCTCTGCTTTTGTCGGCCAAGCTATCAAGCAAAAGATTCTTATCAGCTGTTAACTGATCCTTTACACTTTTATTAAGCTCGTTGTAATGCCTTCTGTTACGACTAGTAGGGTGTTGATTCATATTAATCCTACACTTCCTTCTTTCAGAAATAAGTTCCATAGCCTTATCACTCAGTTTTGTTTCGTCTGTTCCCTTTTACCCAAAAGTGTACCGTAGGTTTCAAGAAAAGCCTGTTCAAAATGATCCCATTCTTTCTCAACTTCAGCAGTAAGCAAACATGATGACTGAGAAACAAGTCCTGGTAGGCTTTGGCTATATCTGAATCTTTTAGTGCTCCAATGTTAAAAGTAATTTTCATAACCTTAGTACAACATTTCTCAAGCTTCAGTTGCAAGACACTTTTGAACAGTTAAACGTTAGACCGAATTTTGGCTCTCCTGTGCGATATAGTATTTCCTAACTGAACTAGCCCATTTGTTGTGAATTAAATCATATTACTCTGCAAGCCATCAGATGAAACCCATGTATATCTATAAATGTCCTGGTTTATGTATGTGCTAGTTATTCACAAACCATTAAGTTTACTTACCTGTAGAAGACGTTCTCCATTGCCATTGGAACTACTAACGCCAAAGGGACCGAAAATTCATGCTCAAAGGTCGGAGTCAATACCAACTTTGGCACTGAAGTCACCTAGCACAAGAGAAATATCTCCTTTCTTCACAGAATTCAAAATATCCTAAAGCTGGCTGTAAAGCGTATCCTTCTCGTCCTCATCAGAGTCCTCTGTGGGGAAATAACAACAGATGACATTCAAGATTTTAATTTTTGTTTTAAATTTTGCTGTAAGAAATCTTTCATTAATGCAGTCATATCCTATAAGAGCATCACTAGCGTGTTTGCTGAGAAGCAAACCTACACCTTGGAGATGCTTTCCATCCTGATATTTTATGCATCTGACCTCAGGGACGTACCTCAACCCCCCCCCCCCTCCATTCTCCCCAAAAAAACTAAAAAACAAAGAGTGTCTTTTCTGAAAGGTACTAACAGCTTGCATGAAGAGAAGGTGGGGTTGGACATTAGGTGCTGGTCTTGACCGGTTCCATGCATCATCACCGGCTATTAGTACACAACTCTCCTTCCAGATTATATCTAGCTATATTTAGAGACATACACCGAAGAGCCAAAACATTATGATCAGCGTGTCATTATGCAAATCGAAACAACTGCAGGTAAACAACAGCGCATTTTAAAGTCTTGAAACTGTATAAATAACACCTGATACTGAGCTCTGTTAATCAGTGTTATTCTTGTTCTTCAGATGGGGAAGGCAGCGGACTTAGTTGAAAAAGGCCAAATTGTAATGGCCAGATGAATGGGTCAGAGCATTCTGAGACCGCAAGGCTTGTGGAGTGCTCACAGTCAGCCATGGTTAATACCTCGAAAAAGTGGTCCGAGGAGGGAAAAACCACGAACCGCCAGCAAGTGTGAACCAACCACGGCTCATCAATGCTAGGTGAGCGAAGGCTTTCCCTTATGGTACGAGCCAACAGAAGGGATACTGTGGCGCAACTCGCCAGTAATTTGAATGCTGGTGACGAGAGTAATGTCTCACAACACAAAATACATCGAACCCTGTTGAAAATGGGGCTGCGTAACTGCAGGTCACTCTGAGTGCTCATGCTAACCTCGGTTCACCATCTCTGCTACATGGGTTTCATCTGATGGGTTGCAGAGGAATATGATTTAATTCACAGCAAATGGGCTAGTTCAGTTAAGAAATGCTATATCCCACAGGAGAGCCAAAATTCGGTCTAACGTTTAACTGGTCAAAAGTTTTTTGCAACTTGTACTTTTGCCAGCCTCGGTTGCATGCAAGCATCAAAACTTGAATGATTGTAAGAAAGTCGTCTGGTCCAATGAATCTCATTTCCTGTTGCACCATGTGGATAGCTGGATACATGTGCGTCATTTCCTGGGTAAGTGTTGGCACCAGGATGCACCGTGGAACGAAAACAAGCCGGTGGATGAAGTGTAATGCTTTGGGCAATATTCTGCTGAGAAACCCAGCTTCCAGTCATTCATGTGCAGGAAACACCTATTTAAACATCATTGCAGATCAGACACATCCTTTCATGGCAACGGTGTTCTCCTCTAGTAGTGCCTTCTTTCAGCAGGATAATGTGCCATGCTACATTGCCCGGATTGTTCGAGAATGGTTCACGGAACATGAGGACGACTGCCCTGGCCTCCAAATTCCCCAGACTTCAATCGACCATCTGTGGTTTGTGTTGGAACAGCATATCCAAGGCCGTCGCCAGATTAGATCGCACCCCGAGGCAAACAATTAAATATCGCCCCTGATGACCTGATAAGACAAAAATATAAGAAAATCTGCAATTGCTATTTTGTTTTTATTGCAAGGGAAACATTAATGCAAAACAATTATTTAATGCAATGCCCACAAAATGAAATAATAATACCCAAAATGATAAATATAACGTAAATTAAGCACAACTGGTTAAGTAAAAGTGAATGGTTGGACCGTCATAGACGCCGTGAGGCAGGCTGCCTCTATGCTACACCGTGTTGACGTACTGAGCATATCTGATCTGCAGTGGCTCAACCACGTGACTTACAAGAGTTAAAGGATCTGCTGGTAACGTGTTGCTACCAGATACCACAAGACACCTTTAGAAATCTTGTAGCGTCCATGCCTCTCCGGATAAGAGCTGTTTCGGCGGCACTTGGAGGACCAACATCATATTAGGCAGGGGGTCATAATGTTTTGGTTCTCCGGTGTATATTCATTAACCAACCCGAAAATCTTTTACTGTAAAAACCTTTCAGTTTAATGTAAAAAAACCTTTAAGCTAAACCTTTCCACCAGAGGGAGACAAGGAACTCTGTAGAGATGCCAGATTCTCCACGCAAAGTGAAAGTTTTAGGTTACAAATTCTCGTCGATCCCAATTGTAAGAAATTGTTGGTTGATCTGGAAGATTCTGCTGTCGATAAAAGGTTCTGATTTTTGATCTATTCGATGAAAGACCGGATGTGAATTTTGTCAAAGTCATTGACAAAATCAAAACTTTTCCATCTTATGATTAGTTCTGTATGTAATACGATGCCACGAGCAAAGGGAGATTGCCATATCACCAAATATTTATTTTGCAATAATTTAGTAAGATAATAAAACCACGCGAAATTCTAATAAACTTCAGTTGAATTTTGTGGTCTAGAAATTTTTCCTTCTGAATCCTTCGTGTGCATCTGAATCAGAGGAAATGAATCCAATTGGCTGTTCAAGAAAACAAATGCATGGCGCGAGAGCAAATTCGAATTAAAAGACGCCCGTGGCCGAGTGGTTAGCACGCTTGGCTATATGATCTAATGGGACCGGGTTCGAGCCTCGGGTAAGGCATGGATGTGTGTCGTTTTTCTGCTGAGGTCCTGCCATCCTCTCAGATCTTCTACTATGGCATATAAACTGACATGCTCCTGTCAGACCTCTGTGGCAAGCAGCTGCTTGAGGGGGTATTTAATTTTTAATTTAAAAAAGTGATCCAGAAAGTGACGAGTTTCTGAAAAATGCTCGTTGGGAGAATTCGAATGGGAATGTAAATAGGAGAACTGGTGATGATGAAACGAAAACATTTTGTGAAAACAGACGAGCTGTCGTAAACATTCGTCTGTTTGCAGAAATAAGAAATTCGATTATATTGTTGAAGAGAAATGTTGACGTTCACTTCTGAGATCATCGGTGCGAAAGACGAAAAAAAAAACAAAATTGCATGCAATGCTCTTTCAAAAGCACTTTAAAGTAAAAATTGAACGCTCACTTTGCACGGACCTATCGTCTAGATTACTTTCCAACGACAGTTACTGCTCTGAAATTTAAATTTCAGAAACCGATTGATTTCTAATTGCTAACTTTTTTTTTTCTTCTCCTGGTGATAAAATGATCAAACACACCGGATATCCGGCTGCCTTCGTCATAAATATTCAGGGAAGAAATCTCTTGATTTTCTGACATGGCATCTTTCGGTGATGTGCACTTGGCAGCAAGCCAAACCGACTGGATAAAAGGTGGGTGGGGGGGGGGACGGCATTCAACATCTGTGAGCGTCGAGGGTCGCCATTAAAGTGTTTCTGCGCCGAGGCGCCACGAAACCAAAACTCCACATTCGAAAGGGACCAATTTACATATTGGTGTCCATTGGCAACGTCCTTTTGGCTTGAAGCCACAAACCTTCAAGAACGCGACAATGCAGAGAATGAACTTTGACCCAAAATAATTTCTTCTATTAGGGCTGTGCACTTTCTCTTCATGTCCTCGTGTGTGAAATAGAAGGACTTTGAAAAATGAACATTCTTAATGGCATCATCTGAAACCACGAACACAAATGCGATACTCTAAGAGTCTTTTCAATCTTCCTTCTCCCCAAAATAAATCTCAGCGAAGGCAGTTTAATTTTAATCGTCTTTCTCCCCTTTGTCCGTCCCGATGAAAAAAAGAGTTTTCCGCAACAACAGGGATATAAAATAACAAAAATCCCCCCTCAAGCAGCTGCTTGCCACAGAGGTCTGACAGGAGCCTCTCAGTTTATATGCCACAGTATAAACATGTGCAATATTTTGAAGTGGTGGGAGGGGGAAATTTGGATGATTTGGATATGATTAGTTACTCCAATCGTAGTAGTACTACCAATCGTACTTAATGTTAAATTATAATAAGTACGATTTCTCGAGGGGGAGGGGGAGTTGTCACTCCCCTTTTCCATGCTACTGAATAAACGTATAAAGTAATTTGTAGCAATTTGAATAAACTATCAGGATGGGGAAGAACTTTTCAGGAAGAAAAAGAATGTTTTCTGAGGGCCTTAAATGCGCCTTCATTATGCAACTAAAATAGTTTTGCTTCCTAAACTTTGATGACGTTTATATAAAGGGATATTTCACCAAATACCAACCCTGTATTAAAATTGAATTAATGGAATATTGTTTCTGATTAACCCAAAATGAGATTACATACAATAAACGACAAAAATACATTGCATTTTCAGCATCCGCTCTCTAAAATTTAATTCTATAAAGCAGCTGATTATAATAACCAGTGATCACAATAATAACGGGTTCCTACTGTAATGCAATCTCACCCTTTTTTCTCTTCGTCAATTGCAACCAGAAAATGAAAAGTGCAATCGAATGATTTCCCCTGCTGAGCTCTGAAGCATTTGGAAGCTCGATTCCAACTGCCGCCATTTCAATCACACCTCAGATAATTACGAAAACGATGAATTCATCTTTCTGAGGAATGGGTTCCTTTTTACCCCTTGATCGAAATTTCATTGATGCATTTCTGCTTCCTTTGGGGATAAGGAGGGGGGGGGGGAAGCCACTCAAATGCAACATCCGGTTGCCGTGGCTGCGATTGACTAAAAAAGAAACATTCCGAGCCCCATCTGAATTGCAAGATTGGTTTCTTCTGCATTCGACGAAGTGGATACTTTTTATTAGGGCATGCCCCCTCCCCTCTCAGGTGGCTAAGAAGGCAAAAAATCATTCATACGATGCATATTTCATACATTTCTCAAGAAACGTTTTAAAGAGCTCTAAAACGGAAAGGGAAATACTCTACTGAAATGGAAATCTAGTCGCCTTTTATCTATAATCTAGATCCGGGCCTGCTTTTTATATTCGAAATTCCATCGACATTTCAAAACTAACAATTCGATCTTGGTGGGAAGGTTCCAGGGTAGTGGCACGTGAGCCTCAATGGGAGATAAAACGAGTTGCACGTGCGATATCCGACTGTTAGGAATTGCGGTGGCAGTGGAAGGGGGGAATGATATCCCGAGAGGTAAGAGAAACGAGTTTCAGTGTCATTATAGTCTTGTGATGAACAATGAGCAGACAATTACAACCAACTTATCCTTGAATTGTCGCCAAGGTCACCGTCGCAGTTGAACGGTTAAACAACAAAACTGAACCTAAAAGTAATTTATTTAAATGTGATCTCTTTATATTTCAGTAACCGAGTAATCATAAATATCTGTTTCGGTTGTTTTATTCTTCTTACATTAAAGACTTAAACAAGTCTATATTAATTATCACGTAGCTTATCCACCAGAATGCAGATTTTGTCCACTTTTAGGAATGAAATTAATTTTAAACAAGTCTTTAAAACATATTTATTGTGCGAAGCATTCATTTGAAGTGGCTTATTGCTTCCAACAAATATGTCTGCACCTGTCCGTCACAAAATCAGAACATGAAAATTTGTGAACGATGCATGTTGAGATTTATATTAATCCCATGATGGTTTGCGTTGCACGTGAAAATATCTCGAAAGATCACGCCTTCGTCCATTCAACTGAAATCGCGATTATTAACATAATCATTGAAGTGACCACCAAAATTCGACTGAAGTTGACTTTTAATTGGTTTGTGTTTTGATTGCGTCGCCCAGTTCCCCCAGGTGCTGCTCGACTTCCCGGGGTTCAAGGACCGCACGTGTCGACGCATGAGTCTTCCCATCGGTCGCTACTTGGACAGTCGGCGCTCATCGACAACCTCGACCTGTTCCAGTTGTAAGTGAAACCATCTCATGTTCCTTCCGAGCAGAGACTTCTTAAGACTGATCTTTGTTTTTATATTTCACGTAAATATGAATGAAATATGTATAAATGTTAGTTTTATAAACCTTTATTTTTGCGCAGGAAAATAATAGGTAATGTTAAGCTCATGAGTTATTAATGGAGAATGCTCAAGGAAACCAGAAACAAATTTTAAAATCTTTATTTTCTAAATGCAAATGCTAAAAGCAAGTGTAGCAAAGAAGCAAAGATCTTGTATTTATTCCAACTCATCGAGAGAGATCTTTATATCCAACAGCATCTGCAATCAGCCGAAATTTGAATTTAATTTTCAAGCAGGGCAGGATCTAGGGAGTAACACCCCCCCCCCCTTCCTCTTGAGAATACTAGTAAGGATAACGGAGGCGAAAAATAATTAAACTTGAACACATTTCACGCATTTTTTAAGAAAATTTCTAAAGTCCTTTAAAGTGGAGAGGAAAATATTATACTGGTAATCCAATCTTTTCTCTCCCCCCCCCTCTCCGTTTATTTTTTTCTAGATCTTGACTGTACTAGGGCAACATACACTGAGTGGTCATTGAATTATGACCACTCCATATGTTAGGTCAATGGGACATTAACTTCGAAACTATATAACTTTAGTCACATTTTCTCATAAAAGTTTTTTAATGAGGATATTATTATATGATTATATAATATATATATATAAATGAGGGGCGGGGGTGGCTCAGTCGGTAGCGCGCCAGGCTCGTTATCTGCATTCACACCATTCATCAGATGGGACGTTAAGCTGTGGCCCGTGTGCATAGCCTAGGCATGTTAAAGAACATGCTGGATGGCCTAGACTAGGGGTTCTCAACGAGGGGTACGCGGTAAAATTTTTTGGGGTACGCCGTGAGAGCTCAAAAGTCACTAGATCAAGTAACAAAGTAAAAATAACCATTGCTATACTATAACTATAGATAGTTCCATCTATACAATGGGTACGCCAGTTACATACACATTTCCAGGGGGTACGTGAAGCATAAAAGGTTGAGAATCACTGGCCTAGACGGCAGGCTACCATCTGTCTCCTAACAGCTGTTCTAGTGTGTCTCCTCCCCTAACCTTTTTTACGATCTGGCCATTTAGACCAGTGTGTGCGAAAAAGTGCCACTCAGAGATAAAACAACCCAATCTATTTATAAATAATGATTTTTATATAAAAATTAGGATAATTTAAAGGTTGGTGAACAGTGGCAAAGGGAGGTGTGGCTGTAAGTTAGTTCGTTCAATAAAAATTTTTATTTTCCAATTATTTTACGTGGCTTAAATCAAAATATAAAGTAAAATGGTAAGCTAAATGATGAAATTGTGATATGAAGATCAAGTGAGAAAGAGTTGGCAAGTATTTAGTAAGTTATAAATCAGATTATGTGAACACCGAGTAAAGTTACTGATGCTAAAAAAAGCATAGGTGCTGCCATCTAGTGAAAATAGATTATTATGATATATGGGCACACATTTTAAAAATAGTTTTCATGCATAAAATATAAGAATCTATATCACTAAATTACGGACATGTGTAACTTTAATTTGTAAATCCTGTGAAGCAGAAATTTTTGATATAAGAGAGGGAATATACTGTGTAACTGGATGTAAACAAATTTTTCACTCGAAATGTACGGGTATGAGTAAAAGTAAATTTAGAAAATTATCCAAGGAGCAAAGGAGTATGTAGATGTGTTTAATCTGTGTGAATAATGCTTTGGATGGAACAGAAGCATCCAAAAATATACAAATAAATCAGGAACACATAACTCAACAGAAAGGTACTGCTAAAGCTTCGGAGAGTGGGGTGTCTGATGGTAGGGATCTGAGAGAGAGATTGTTGTTGCCTTTAAAGGGATGGATTTCATGGTTAATATCAAAAAAGAGATCAAAGATATAAACAGCTTCTTAATAAATGAGTTTAAAAGTGTAAATGATTCCTTAATGAGTGAAATAAAGGATATTAAAATTTTACTAAACTTTAATCAAGATAAATTAGTAGAACATTCAATGAATTAAAAACAGAATTCAAGAAACTTAAGGAAGAAAATCAACATTTAATTAAACAAATCAATGAATTAAAACAACAAATAAAAGATATCAGATTTGAGGTTAATGAATTAGGATTAAAATTCAATTAAAATTCAAAATTCAACTACAGCTGTTCAATTGTGCAAGTCTTTTGAACCTGGACGGGTTGTAAAACTCCTTGGCTCAAAATAGTTATGATCAAAATTCTGGTTTCTTTCTTTCATCGGTTGTTTTTATTGTATTTGTACTGTATATGTATTTTGCATTGTGTTTGCATTGTAATGTATTATGTATTATTATTAATCACCTTCTAGGTAATACGTGCTGACATTATAAATATTAATAAACGTTAACTTGTAATGACGGGGGAACAGAATGTCGAAATCTTTTTTCCCCTTACAAAACCGAAGGAGAAGAAAATATCTGAGAAATTTGAATGAGAATGCATTTGACGTTATAATACTAGCCGAACTCTATCAAGGCTGCCTCAGTCATTAAAAGCCATTACAGCATGTTTGAGAAGTATGAATGGAAATTTTTTTGTATATTTTATTACTTAACTGCAGAACGCTTTAGGGTGTATCTTAACTGGAAAAAAAATTATTAATTGGAAAAACCTACCCAAATCACGATTTCCAACAATAATCTTTCAGTATTTAAACACGTGAAGTTTAAACATTTTAGAGCAGTAATGTGTTCTAAGAAATTTATCAAAAAATTAAATAAATACTGAAGGAATTATTTAGAAACATTTTAAAAATATGTAGTTATTTATGAAATGTTTAAAATAATACTTTTTATTTCAATTAATTTCAAAAGTAAAGTATTTTGTCTAGTATTGTTTTTAAATGTTCAACCTTCCACAGCACTTCAAATACCGAAAGGATATTGTTGAAAATGGATATTTAGATGCAATTGATTTAAATTAACATACATTTTCTCATAAAACGCATATTTTAAAAGTTATAGAGATTCCAAGTTAGCGTCCCATAGTCCTATGACTATGGGACGCTAACTTGGAATCTCTATAATAAATATATATATGGAGTGGGTGGTCATAATTTAATGGTCATTCAGTATATTTTTGACCTGAATGTACAGTACTGTGCAAATTAGTTGGGACAATAGGAAAATGCAGTAAGAAAGACACAACTAAAATATTTATTTGTTTAATAGTGTACATAGTTAATAGTGAATGTGACCCCCCTTAGCTTTAATTACTTCTTTCACCCTCTCAACCATTGATGCCACTAGCTTTCCACACATCTCCTTCACTTCAGGGTCGTGGTACCACACTTTCAATCATTTTGGTTTTCGTCATGCAATCCATTTTAGATATGCGCTCTTTAATAATGGCCCACAAATTTTCAATGGGGTTTAGATCAGATGAATTTCCTGGCCACTCCAATACCTTCAAATGTTGCTGGGTAAAGAAGCTCTTAGTAAGCTCAGAATTGTGGCATGGAGCCAGATTCTGTTGAAATACCCCATCGCCGTTAGGAAACAGCTTCTGCAGTGTTATGACCATTTTCGCCTCCAGAACGCCTATGTACTTTTTGCTCTCCATCATTCCTTCAATGGGGTGAAGCGTCTATGGCCCGGAAGCTGTGAAACATCCCCAAAACATGACCTTGGGTGGGTGTTTGGGGGATTGCTGGATGTGGCCGGATCGAAGATGTTCTCTAGGCGAGCGGCGGACGAAATTTGACATGTAGCCATGAACCTCAAAGTGGGTTTCGTCGGAAAATATCACTTTTTCCCAATTCTCCACAGTCCAGTCTCGATGTTTCTTTGCCCAGGATAGCCTTTTTTGCTTCATAGTGGGTGTCAAAAGTTGCTTTTTGGAGGGACCAATTTTTAGCTCTCTACTATCGATAGATCAAAGTTTGACCTCGAAGGACCTTCTCAATCCGAAATTTCTTAACGTTTTCTACATCTACGTCTCGAAACACCACTGAACATCAATTTTCAAGTTTCTAGCTCTGGTAGATCAAGGTTTGACTTCTACGTGACCTATGTTTGACCTTGAAAGACACGTCGGAAGTCAAATTTCGTATTTTCCCCGAGATCTACGACCCGGATTACCCCTAGGTGTGAATTTTCAGAGCGCTACCATTTCTGCGTCATAGTTAGAATTAGTGTGATCCCTGTCAACAGTCAATCGTCTATGTAGTACATTAGATATCATTTCTTATACAATAGAGTTGATGAGTTTTACACACTTTAAGGATGCAGGGAGACCCTCTTACTCTCACCAGAGCCTTTACAAACCTCTCTACACCCTTACTGCAAGTAGCATTGGAATTTTCATTGGTGGCCTTAATTATAATTATTAAAAAGTATACGATAGTCTATAATACGGAAAATTTAAAAATGTTCGACGGCATATATGTTTTATGATGTGTTAGAGAATTTTTTTTCCCCAACTGGGCTCAGTGTTTATGAAAATGGTTCGGACCCATCTTCACTAATTTAGGGTTCGAAAATTCAGCATTTAGACACCACCGAACTGATCTCTAATAATGATCTTAGTCTAATTTTTACAATATGATTCTAGGACTACTTTCGTTCGCCCAACAATTACACAATACAGACTTTTCAAAAGGCGCTTTATAGCCGCACAAGTATGGAAAAAAATTCCGCAAGACTTCTTAAACCACGTGGTTTTCCTTGGTGTGCGTATACTCTTGGTTTTATAGACTCGATGTTCGGAATTTAACTAGCAGTTTTTTTATTTCTTGCCTAATTACACATAAACATATTTTATCTATTTTTAACATTATAACATGCACAGTGATGAGACACAGAAACGCCCATGTGTAGTACCTAATGCCCGACCTCGCCTTCTCGTGGTGCAGGCCGTTAGTACCTTTCAAAAGAGATATTCTTTTTGGAAGGGAACGGAAGGGGAGGGCTGCTAGCTTAGTGTGGCCTACTGATCTGGTCATCTATAGCCACTTTTTTCTGTTTTTCAACCCTGCTGAGATGTGGTCAACTTCGCAAGGTCCTGATGCTGACCATTTATAACCACTAGACCAGACTGGTTTATTGATTTGAGCTTGATTATGTAACCTGAACTTGCAGCACTGGTGGGCCTCTGTTGAGGGAGAGTGTCGCTGTGTTTTCTGTTTGCTTGTGGGTTACCAGCCCTAATGAACAGAGACACGGGATACCTTATATCAGCTGTGAATAATCCAGATCAGAGACCATCGCAGTTACCTGAACCCTCTGTTAACCCTTTCACGACTAAGGGAAACATTTTTCCCATTTTAAAATTGGTGATTGTCGTATTTAATTATAACCTTATCTGCATTTTTTATACAGAATGTCAAAATAGAACGTATGCCGAACGCAATTACGTAAACGGGAACGTTTAGAAAAAAAAAACAGAACTGTCAGGACGCATAATATATGTACTATGTGCAATGTCCGTCTTTGCCTCACTACCAAAAGAAATTGCTTCGCAGAATATCATAATTAGCACATCATTTCGTATAGTAATTTTATTTCATAATTTTGTATTATTTTAGTTAACATTTTGTTCTAATAAACCAATAAATAAAAGACATTGCATAATATGCCTAACTATAATTTGTGTTACCTTTATAGTCCATTGGGAAAAATATTTCCCATAAAATTCCAAAAAACTACACATTGTTATGTATTTTTCTTATGATTTTTATTTATTTTACGTCTAAACAAACTAAAATAAACAGTTACATACTAATATTTACTTTTAGAAACCTTATGGTCCTGAAAGGGTTAACTAGTTGGGCATCGCCAATCCTAAACTGGAGTAATGTGTCTCAGGCAGGTCTATGGCTCTTGAAAAGGTGGTGCCTGAAGTTCCTACCAGCATGGGTGGCTTCAGCCTTTAGCATTTTCTCCCGGCAAGTACATGGTACGTGAGGACGTTAGATAAAGATTTTTTATCTTGACATCCTGACACAGGATTCCAGTGTTATAAGCTAGATATTTTAGGCTTGCTTGCAAGAGACTAGATGGACAGGAAAAGGTCAGATACTTAAAAATAACTTTAAATTTCTCTTTTCAGAGAGGGAGGATGGAAAGCATTTCCAAGATATAAGTATGCTTCTCAGCAGATACACCAGTGCTGCTCCTATAGGATATGATTGCATTAATGAAAGATTTCTAACAGCAAAATTTAAACAAAAATTAAAGACTTGAATGTCATCTGTTGTTATGCCCCCACAGAGGACTCTGATGAGGACGAGAAGGATACGTTTTACAGCCAGTTTCAGGATATATTGAAATCTGTGAAGAAAGGAGACTTCGATACTAAAGTTGATACTGACTTTGACCTTTGGGCATGAGTTTTAGGTCCCTTTGGCGTTAGTAGTTCCAATGGCAATGGAGAACGTCTTCTACAGATAAGTAAACTTAATGGTTTGTGAATAACTAGCACATACGTAAACCAGGACATTTATAGATATACATGGGTTTCATCTGATGGCTTGCAGAGTAATATGATTTAATTCACAACAAATGGGCTAGTTCAGTTAGGAAATACTATATCGCACAGGAGAGCCAAAATTTGGTCTAACGTTTAACTGTTCAAAAGTGTCTTGCAACTGAAGCTTGAGAAATGTTGTACTAAGGTTATGAAAATTACTTTTAACATTGGAGCACTAAAAGTTTCAGATATAGCCAAAGCCTACCAGGACTTGTTTCTCAGTCATCATGTTTGCTTACTGCTGAAGTTGAGAAAGAATGGGATCATTTTAAACATGCTTTTCTTGAACCTACGGTACACTTTTTGGTAAAAGGGAACAGACGAAACAAAATTGGGTGATAAGGCTATGGAACTTATTTCTGAAAGAAGGGTTGGGTTGTTTTACCTCTGAGTGGCACGTTTTTGCACACCTTGGGCTAAATGGTCAAATCACATGGACCCCAAAGGCTCAGAGAAGGTTGGGGGAGGGGACCCACTGGAATAGCTGTTGGGAGCCAGATAGTAGCCTCCCGTCAAGGCCATCCAGCGTGTTCTTTAACAAGCACAGAGTAGGGCTCTCCCGCACACGGGGCCATGGCTTAACGTTTTTTGCAAAGTAAATTTTTATATTTTTACTCTTTTTGACCAAATATTTTGATGATTTTTTTAAAATAAAAACATTTTCCTGTCAGGTGCCATAAAATTATATAGCACATCGCGCATTATTTAGGATTTCATGGAAAATTTTTTACTACGTCTTTTATCCCGTCATTTAGAAACATGACTCCCTCCAATATCTGAATGAAAAAATATAAAAAACTTCTAATATGTAATTCCGTATAGAAAGGCGAAATGATCAAACTTGTGTAACGTTTAAATCTGAATCTATAAGATTTTATATCGTAAAAATAATTTTCCACTTAAATATACTAACAAGGATATAAGTTACAGGTACAAATGTCAGCATAGTTTCCTTCACAGGCTTTTTTTTTTACATGCATCCAATTTTAAGTTATCACACCAATGTTAATCCTCTACGTTGTGATAAAAACGACTTAAAGGAACAAGTGCGTATTTCCGGCCAACTAACGAGAATTTGTAATATATTGACTACGGATAAATCGATGTATTTTCGGAATTTGGCAGGCCTGTAGTCTCTCAGTATTATCTAAGCTTTGGGGAAGAAACAAGATGGCAGCTACCGGAAGTGATTGTAAACAATTATCTGAACATTCTCTTCTGCAGATCAGTCCAAATGAGCTCAGGCGTAGTAAGTATCAAGCTTTTTAAGATTAAGTGTAAATTACGTGTAATAAATTTCTATATATATATATTGTGGCTTATGTCAGGCACGTTACCCAGGGTTATGTGCCTGACATATGCCTCTGGGAGTTGGCGGTAATTCTCGAGAATCGCTATTCTGGGTCGCTTAAAACGCCCGAAATGCTCCACGAAACGATTAAAGCGGCTAAACTACACATTATTCTAAGTGTTGACATTACTCCCCGAAAACGCTGAATTTTCTGCGATTTATTGTTTATACATGTTCACTGTAATGGCATTTCGTTGAACAGCTACCCTCCGTCCATATTATAAAAAATACACCATAAAAAAAATATATATAATTCTGGGGTTTTATTAATATAATTCCGTGGATTGCATCTTAGAAATACAAAACTCGGTAGGAATCTAAAAAAAAAATGCGTAACATGCTACCTGGTGATAGATTAAATAAATAAATAATACCCCCCTCAAGCAGCTGCTTGCCACAGAGGTCTGACAGGAGCCTGTCAGTTTATATGCCAAAGTAGAAGATCTGAGAGGATGGCAGGACCTCAGCAGAAAAACGACACATACATCCATGCCTTACCCGGGGCTCGAACCCAGGTCCCGCAGATCAGTAGCCAAGCGTACCTATAGTTTTAACAGGACTTCTTTAGAGCTGTCTTTAGAGTCATGTAGTAGAAAAAATGCATCTGGCAACACAAAAATTTGTTTAAAAAAAACTAATAGAAATGATTATAATGCACATAAATAGAAAGGATATTTATTTCTGAATAACAAAAAAATTTCTTGTTTCAACTAAAATTTCTCCCATTTTGTAATTTTTTTCTTAGTACCATACTTTGAGAAAAGTCCAGGCTTTCAGCTAATTGTACTGAGTCAGATAAACAAGCCAACTTTAGAATTTAAAAAAAAAATAATCAATTAATAGAAATATGACATGTTATATACCAAATTAAACAGAATTTAACTCCAAATCTTATGAAAATAAAACGTTTCAACAAATTTACAAACATATTAATTTTAATAAGACGTTTTCACAATGATATAGTGAAAAAAATAGATCCAACATTAGTTTAACGTGATGAACAAAAACCGTTAAATTATATATTAATTGAAAGTAAATTTCTTCCAATATAATATTATCTGAAACATAATATTTATTTCTTTTAAGGATTTTTTGTATTGTGGTATATTTAAAACATGGGCTAGCATTGTACAAGGTGACTTGGATAGCTCGCATTAATGTGATTTTCTACCCTGTTTATGAATGGAAAAAATACTTTCTTGGCTGCTTTTTTTTACTAGACATTATGAATTTTGGATGAAGTTTCTCAATCTTGGCTGAGTGCAGAAAAGTTTGTACAAAGGGTAAAAAAAAAAACATCTGTATCATCAGAGTGGCACAGCTAATGTATTGAGTGGGAGAGGGGATATACCATCCTGATATTTCCAATACGTGGTAGAGTCCATGCCATGATGTATTGCTCCTGTGATGGCTAAAGGTAGACCCACACATTTTTAGATGGGTGCATAATAAATTGTCCTGTCAGTGTATTATACCATAATTTCACAGGGTTTTACTAAACTATAAACTACTACAAGTTACTCTAAAAACATATCTGAAATAAAATTTAAATTAATGAATTACATGTTGGCAATTACTAAGTACACTTTAGTTTTTCTCATTGAGATTTTGATGCAGTTAATAAGTGTCCTTAGTAATTGCCAACATGTAATGCATTAGACAATCTCAAATAGCTTGTTTGATCTGATAAGATATATCAAATAGATTTCTGATAAGGCAATCTCAAATAGATTGTTTGCATCTTTTTCTTTGATAGGCTTGATTTCAAAGAGCTTGTTTGCATCTGTTCCAAACCAAGATCTCTGCCATTGTGCCAGGAGTTTGATGGCAAAACATTGCCAGAAGCTCATAGTTGCTAATGGACTAAGTTTGTGAACATTGTTTTAACTATTAAACATATTTTAATTGATTGTATTGCTTTTAACCTTGAACACCATCTTTATTTTAGCTTTCGTTATTTAAGCCTGTGCTCCTGACACTGGGGTATATTTTATACTATCATTTGATTTTATTACCAGTTTTTTCCTTTTTTATATTATAGGTTATTTTAAAAGTCTTTAATCATACATATTTGTTCTGTAATTTTTTCTTGGTTGATTTTATTTTTCTAAGTCTATATATTTATTGTTTTATACCATTATACTTTTTCATCAGTTTTTTTTTTGTCTTTTACATCTTTACTGTATTTGCATGTAACTGGTTATGGGTTCTTTGTTTTTATCTTTTTTGGCACATTTTAGCCTTCACTGCTAATGCGGCATAAAATCCTGAAGAACCAGCCAATCATTCATAACTTCAAAGTGAAGGTGCATAATATTCATCTACTTAACAGTTTTAAAACTAGTAACATATATATATAGTGACCTGGAAAACTAAACACTGAAAAAAGTTGAATTAACATATTCAAACTAATGTATCACAAAAAGCGAGCCAATTTTTCCAATGAGTATTTTTGTGCCTTCTTTGCTGAAGTTAAATCCACAGCTTCAAAGTGGTGATTTTTTGCAGTATGCCTAAGCATGTTATTATTCCTTCATTGACAATTGAAAGTAATAAACAGTATGCACAATACACAATGCTTAGAATTATTTTTAAATCTGTTGACAGTAAAAGTTTCAAGCAAAGGATATATTGCCATTTGCATATTAAATAGCATGGTTAAGGATTTCTTAACCAATACTTGCATAAATTTAAAGGATCTAATTTTTTGTGAAACTAAGGCAAGAATAATATTTGATTAAAATATTATTATTGAAATTAATCTTTGAAACAGTAGGTGATACTTAGCCTCACTTGCTTCATCCAATGAGCCATTTATTTGAAACATCATTTTACCACAACTGAAAAAGCAGTTATTAAAAATGTAATCATAAAAAAGAAATTGATCACAGAATATTACAATATGTTTTTGTGCAATTATAGCTGTGCTGCAATTTTTTAAATATGAAATGGTTTTAAATAGTTTATTAGTATAATAAGGATATAATGAAAGAATTTTAATTCGTAAAAATCTGTAGCTATATTTCTTTTTTTAAGCAGCTTCCTATACTGACACCAGCTCTGATGAAGAAGGTATTTCACCTAGGGATAAAATCCAAAGAACATCCAAAGGATTCACTGATTTTTGTGTCAAAAACATCAATCAAAGTGCATTTGGAAGAAGAGAGATTGAAATTGCTGAACAAGGTAATTATCCAAAAATTAATTCCTTGAGATTGAAACTTTTGAAATTGTACACTGAAAACAAAAGTCTTGCACAAGTACAAGATTTAATATAGTCTGTCCAGGTTGTTTATATACATTGACAGAATCTGAAAAGAGATGCTAAGGATGTATGTACCTATTCTTAAAAAATAAAAATTCATGTTGGAAAATTTTCTTTTATATATCATCATCATCATCCTCAAGCAGCCCTGGGCTGTGGAGGTCCAACCAGATTGTGCAATTTAGTTCTCCAAACACATCTCTCCTGAGTTACATCTGCTACATCTCACCACTGTAGACCAATTCTAACAAAGTCCTGTTTGACATTGTTTGCCCACTGCATCCTAGGTCTTCCCCTCTTTCTGAGGCCTTTAGGCGCACTGTTCATAACTCTATTTGGTAGTCTATAGTTATGGATATAGGCAACATGGCCAAACCAATGGAATCTCTCTCTGCAGAATATGCTACTCAAAGAAGATTACCAACTCTTTTCCCTAACTTCATCATTACTTACCAAGTCAAACCACCTAATGTGTAACATACTGCATAAGCATCCTGAATCAAAAACATCAAGTTTCCTGTTAGCTAGTTTACGTAGGTCCACATTTCACTATGGTAACTAACTCTAGAAAGAACCAAACTATTATACAGTCTAATTTTAGTTTTTAGGTGTATATGCCTAATTCTCCACACACTTCATAGATTCTTAAAAGTCCCAGCAGTAATCCCTATTCATCTGTTTATCTCATGGCACATAACACCAGTATCTGTTACATAACTCCCAAGATAATTTAATGCACCTGCTCAAGACTGCAACCATTCAGTTTGACTGAACCACAGCTGCCCGACCTGTTTTCATCACTTTAGTTTTCTCTCTGTTTATTCTCAAACCTACTTTACTACCAGTCTCATCAACATTATTTGCCAAAAGGGCTAAATCAGCATAATTTAAATCAGAAATTTTCAGATCTCTGGACCATTTAAGCCCCAAATCCTTCCTTTGCAGTGAATTCTGTATAACATAATCAATAACCAAACTAAAGAGAAAAGGAGACAAAATACACCCTTGTCTACCTCCATTAACAATGCTAAATCAATTGCTACAAGCCTTAACAATGCTCACACGTGACTCAGTGTTATATATAGAGCTTTCATTATGCTAATTAACTTGTCAGGTATTTCATATGATTTAACAATCAACACAAATTATGTCGATCAACAGAGACAAAAGCCTTTTTGAAATCTACAAAGCTAGTAACCACAGGTTTCTGAAACTCTAAACATTTTTCAGGAATCTGCCTAAGTGAAAAAACATCTGATTAATACATCCCCTATTGACTTCTGAATCCACATTGCTCATCCTGCAATTGTCTGTCAACCAGATTCTTAATTCTGTTAAGCACAATCATGCAATGAATTAAACCCTTCCACATCAATTTGCATTATATACTGACTACTAAGAAAAAGTTGAACTTGAAGAAAATGGTAAAAATTCTGAATGATAGTTATGAAATTACTTCAATTTAATTAAAATTATTGCTGAACTGAGTCGTATCATTTAAATCAAGTTTTGCATTTTAATGTCCTAATCAGATGCCTCTAAAGTCACACAGTTCATTTGTATGTGCCTGCAGAAGACATACTTGTAGACAGCAACAATTCCACTATCTGGCATTTTTCTTTCATTAACTGGGATGGAGATGGTCCAGCTTGGAGGAGTGTCGCCATCCTTGTGAGCCACCATTCTCTATTCCAGGTCGCGCCCCTCACAATCACTCTAGAGGCAGTAACTATCTGCCTCTCTGTGGGATTTTCATTGATTACCTGCTCTGTCTATCTTTCATCCGGTAGTATCATTTTCCAGGAAGATGATGACCTTGTCTCACAGCTGCAGTCTCTCTACTTTCTTATGGGGACTTCAATGGACACTGTCTATGTGGGGTAGTACTGACACCAACAGGAGAGATGCTCAAGTAATGGATCCTGCACTCTCCCTATTGAACACTGAAGAAAGGATTCTAAGATTTCTTCTAATTATCATTCCATCACACTGATGAGCTGCATGTGCAAGGTGTTGGAACTCTGGTGAATGCCAGAGTTGTTTGTATTTAGAACACCATCACCTTCTTTCCAATAATCAGTGTGGCTTTAGCAGGCATTGATCTACTTTGAACCTGATCTGCCTCAAGTTGGCAATCAAGAATTATTTTTTATGTAGAAAGTCCTAGATGTCAATATTCTTTAACATTCAAAAAACATTCATGGCTTGGACATCAATTTGCATTATATACTGACTACTAAGGAAAAGTTGAACTTGAAGAAAATGGTAAAAATTCTGAATGATAGTTCTTAATGGATGCTTATGCAGTATGTTACACATTAGGTGGTGTGACTTTGTAAGTAATGATGAAGTTAGGGAAAGGAGTTGGCAATCTTCTTTGAGTAGCATATTCTGCAGAGAGAGATTCCGTTGGTTTGGCCACGTTGCCTATATGCATAACTATAGACTACCAAATAGAGTTATGAACAGTGTGCCTAAAGGCCTCAGAAAGAGGGATTTTGGTATTCTTTTTGGAGATTTGGTATTTTTTGTGACCTCCATACCTTTGACTTGAGTGGTCACATGCTGATCTTTATTTCTAACTTTTTATCTTCCCATACTTTTTCTATCCATATTGGCAACACTCTGTTGCTATCTTTCCACTAAGAATGATGCTTCCTGAGCATTGTGCTTTTTGCTGTCAAGATCAATTTCATTACTAGACAACTTCCTCCAACTGTAGGCAATGCCCTCTATTTTGACAATTTTAGCATCTTTTGCTTATCACCCAACATGAGAATCATTGAAAAACAAATGCAAACTGCCCTAAACCATCTCTTGGTTTGGGCAGTGGCCAATGGTATCTCTCCTGAGTTACACCTGCTACATCTCACCACTGTAGACCAATTCTAACAAAGTCCTGTTTGACACTGTCTGCCCACTGCAGTTATGAATAATGAATAGAAGCAGAAATAAGTTTGCAGTTATGAATGATTGGTTCTCCCCACAGAAGACCGCTTTTGTACACTTTTGCCACAAGCATTAACTTCATCTGAACCCAAGCTGCAGCTTGAGGTTACCATCATTCCAGTTGTGGCAAAGACAAAGTTTCTCTCAATCTCATCTTTGACCTGAAATTGATCTTTTTATTATGGATACATCATCTCAATTCCAAGTGCACATGAGCATTGAATCCTCAAGGTCCTGTCTTCCCTCTCATGAGGAGCAGACCAATGTTCTTTGCTCTGCCTCTATCATGCACTTGCCCAGTCAAAGCTGAACTACAGATCCCAGGTGTACAACGTTGCCAGGTATTCACTGGTAGAGGTGTTGGACCCCATTCATCATCAGGCTTTCAGTGTTTGCACAGGAACCTTCTGCACTTCAACAGTCCAGTCTTTATTTTGAGACCAACAAACCTTTATCTATTCACCATCAGCAGTTGTCTCTACAGTTTCCGTCTAAATTACGATCCCTGTCAGGCCATCCCATTTGGGACTGCATTTTCAGTTTGCAGTGGGAAATGCTTTATCACAATTGCCTGACTGCCATCAGTCCTTTTGGTTTGTATGTCTGTGACTATCTTAGTGACCTTAATATCAATCTTGATAGCATTGCCCAAAAGACAACCAAGCCATTTACACCATGATTCCCTGTTTCCCCTTCCTGCAATTTTTCTTTTTGTTGAATGGGGAAGGCCTTTACACTGAACTATGTGTACCAGCAGCTCTTTGCTGGGTTGGGTTGTTTAACCTCTGACTTTTTTTGCATACCATGGGCACTTTTTTGCACACCATGGGCTAAATGGCCAGGTCACATGGACCCCGAAGGCTCAGAGAAGGTTGGGGAGGGGACCCAATGGAACAGCTGTTGGGAGACAGATGGTAGCCTCCCGTCAAGGCCATCCGGCGTGTTCTTTAACGTGCACAGGGTATGGCTCTCCCACACACGGGGCCATGGCTTAACGTCCCATCCGACGGACGGCGGCCTTTCCAAGCCCATCGGTGTCCCCTACTGACCGTGGGCAGGGCGGGGAATTTTGCGGAGATAAATCTCAATGCTGTCCCAGCTGGAACTCGAACCTGGGAACTACAGATTACGAGCCTGGCACACTACCGACTGAGCCACCCCCGCCCCAGCTCTTTGCTGAGTACCTGGACTTCTTGTCTGTCTTCACAGATGGCTCAAAGTTCAGAATATCTGTGGTATCAGCCATGGTCTGCTATGAAGATATTATTGCAGACCAAATCCCATAGCAGTGTTCCCTCTTCATTGCAGAGTTGCATGCTATCAGTCTACCTTGGACCACATAGCGGCTACTAAGCATCATCTTTGGTATGTGCTTTACACCAACTTAGTTCGCTACAGGCTTTGATCTCAGTGAGGCCTCACCCTCTTCATTTTGTGTTCTGCCAGCAGTGCCATCATCACCATTCATCATCACCATTCTCTTCTGTTGAGTGCCCAATCACAGTATCAGTGGTATTGACTTGGCATATGCAGCTGCAAAGTTGGCCACACTCCTGTCTAGCTCTCCACTGCCAGTTCCATACTTGGATTTCTGGAAGCATTTTACTATCGAGCTCTGGGAACAGTGCAGAGGTGTTGGTCAGAATGGATTTGCAAACAATTCTTTTTGAGATCAAGCCAATTGTTAAACTATGGCATTAATGTTTTCTCAGGAATCACAAGGAGGAAGTTGTACTTGCTCGGCTCTTCTGAGGTCATTTGTTTATCACACATTCATTTCTTCTGTAGGTAAACGATGAACATAAGTGTGTGACAACATTTTATCTGTAAAACCTCTTTTAATCGGATATCCTGCTTTTTTTTTTTAACTTGGGCGATTGTTTTTATTTTAACTTTCTATTTTTTTGTCTTTGCTTTTATCTTTGGTTGTGTATTATTTATCTTTTACCTTCCTTTCTACCTTGTTTCGTTCATAATGGCCATTGTTGCTGATGTGCCATAAAACCCAAACAATGAACCAGCCTTCTAAAGTAGCTACCATTTTAAGTCACATATGCCTATAATTTAATTTCTGATCAAGCTTTAAATAATTATTCTTTCTAATTGCAGTATGTATTTGAGAAGCAATATAAATAATTCTAGAAGTAGTGGAATTGATATTCCCCTTCAGAATCTGAGAAAAGTTAGAATTGATCTGAATTACTCTCAGAGTCAATCAAATAGTTTAGAAAAAACTAAGGATTTTCCAGTTCAATTTGATAATATCCATGTTTGAGGAAGCAAATCAGCCAAACAAAGTAAAAAACACTTTGGTACTTTTTGAACACAGTATAAAAATCTACCTGTACAGCATAACCAAGTACACACTAACAATTTCAAAATGAAACCAGATGTTTGTTGATCAATATCACTCTCCTATGATGTTGCCAATCGCATAATCAAAGAAGAATCAATTTTTTTCTTCGTATCGTATCGTAAAAGATATCTGATAAGACAGATGGACACCATGCAGCCATGGGCTATGGAGGTCCAACAGACTGTGTAATTTTCCTCTCCAGATGTGTCTCTTCTGAGCTACAGCTGCTGCATTTGGCCACTCTAGGCCAATTCTAGCAAGATCCTGTTTGACCTTGTCTGCCCATCGCATCCTAGGTCTCCCCCTTTTTCTGAAACCCTTAGGCACACTTTGCTAATCTGCAGCTATTCATACGGGCAACATGGCCAAACCAACGCAGTCTCTCTCTGCACAAAGTGCTGTTCAAAGGAGGCTGTTGACTCCTTCTAACCTCATCATTACTTACAAAGTCAAACTACTTAATGTCCAAGATACTGCGTAAGCATCTAGAATTAAAGGCATCAAGTTTCTTGTTATCCTGCTTACAAAGGGTTTATGTTTCACTACCATAACTAACCTTAGAAGGAACCAAACTATTATACAGCCTAATTTTAGTCTTTAGATGTATACGCCTATTTTTCCATACTCTTTGTAGATTCTTAAAAGTCCCAGCGGCAATTCCTATTCTTCTATTTATCTCATGCCACACATCACCAGTATCTGTTACATAGCTTCAAAGATAATTAAACTGAGACACTTGCTCAATAGTACAGCCATTCAAAGCAACTGAAGCACCATCTGCCTGACCAATTTTCATCACTTTAGTTTTTTTCTCTGTTTATCACCAAACCTACTCTATTACAAGTCTCATCAACAGCCCTAATGAACGAATTCATCTCATCAACATCATTAGCCAACAGGACGAAATCATCTGCATAATTTAAATCAGAAATTTTGAAATCTCTAGACCATTTAATACCAAATCTTTCCCTTGCAAAGAATTTTGCATAACATAATCAATAACCAAAGAGAAAAGGAGACAAAATGCACCCTTGTCTAACTCCACTAGCAATGCTAAACCAATCACTGCAAGACGTACCAAATATCACACACAATTCAGTGTTATTATAGAGAGCTCTTGTTACACTAACTTATCAGGTATTCCATATGATTTAACAATCAACCACAAATTACATCGATCAGCAAAGTCAAAAGCATTTTTGAAATCTATAAAGGTAGCAACCACAGGTTTTTGAAACTCTAAACATTTCTCAAGAATCTGGCTAAGTGAAAATATTTGATCAATACATCCCCTACCACTTCTGAATCCACACTGTTCATCACAGAGTTGTACATCAACCAAATTCTTAATTCTATTAAATATAATCATGCAAAGAACTTTACCTGGTACAGAAAATAAACTAATTCCCCTATAATTATCACAAGAACTGCAATCACCTTTTTTAAAAATTGGGACAATGATAGCTCTAGTAAAATCCTTAGGAACAACACCTTTATCATAAAAAATATTCAAAATTTCAGTCAGCCATGTGACAACACAAATGTTCCCAGCTCTAAGCATTTCAGTAGTGATTTCATCCACCCCTGGGGATTTATGCAGTTTTTCATCTATCATCATTACAACAAAATTCTTCCCACGTAAAACATTAACAATCTGGTACAACTCCCTGCTGTTGTGCTGTCTAACTGCTTCCTCTGCTTTGTCAGCCAAGCTATCATGCCAAAGTTTTTTATCAGCTAACTGATCCTTTACATGTTTATTAAGCTTGGTGTAATGCCTTCTGTTAGGACTAGTAGGGTGTTGATTCATAATAATCCTGTACTTCCTTTTAGAAATAAATTCCATAGCCTTATCACTCAAATAATGTTGCCTCCTCTGCCCCTTTTTTTACCTAAAAGAGTATTGTTAGTGTCAAGAAAAGCCTGTTTAAACTGATCCCATTGTTCCCCCAACTTCAGCAGTAAGCAAACCACAATTGTCATAATGCCTATGTAGCCTATCATGGTATGCTTTGGCTATATCAGATTCTTTCAGACCTTTAGTGTTAAAGATAATTTTCTTAACATTAGCACAACATTTCTTAAGCTTCAGTTGCAAGATACTTTTGGCCAGGTAATGGTCAGATCCAATTTTGGCACCCCTGTATGATCACCAGACCATGCCCAAAGGTCAGAGTCAATACCAACTTTAGCATTGAAGTCACCTAGCACAAGAGAAGTATCTCCTTTCTTCACAGAATTCAAAATATCCTGAAACTGGCTGTAAAACGTATCCCCTTTCTCATCAGAGTTCTCTGTGGGGGCATAACAACAGATGACATTCAAGTCTTTGCTGCCATATATATAAATTTTGCTCTAATAAATCTTTCATTAATGTAGTCATATTCTAGAAGAGCATTACTGATGTGTCTGCTGAGAAGCATACCTACACCATGAAGATGCTTTCCATCCTCCCTCCCTGAAAGGGGTGGGGCTGGCTCAGTTGGTAAGCGCAACAGGCTCGTAATCTGTAGTTCCCAGGTTCATGTCCCAGCTGGGTCAGTGTTGAGATTTATCTCCGCAAAATTCCCCACCCTGCCCACGGTCAGTAGGGGACACCGATGGGCTTGGAAAGGCCACCATCTGTTGGATGGGACGTTAAGCCATGGCCCCGTGTGCGGGAGAGCCCTGTACATGTTAAAGAACATACTGGATGGCCTTGACGGGAGGCTACCATCTGTCTCCCAACAGCTGTTCCAGTGGGTCCCGTCCCCCCAACCTTCTCTGAGCCTTCGGGGTCCATGTGACCTGGCCATTTAGCCCATGGTGTGCAAAAAGTTGCCGCTCAGAGGTAAAACAACCCAATCTTCCCTGAAAAGCGAAATTTTAAGTTATTTTTAAGTATCTGACCTTTACTTGTCCATCTGGTCTCTTGCAAGCTTACAATATCTGGCTTATAATGCTGGAATTCCTGTGTGAGGACATCAAGAGAATAATCTCCATGTAATGTCCTCGTGTTCTATGTTCCTGCAGAGAGAAAATGATTAGTAGGATTTTTAAAGAAGCTAGGTTTATTGAGAGAGGTAGGGCCAACAATATCAAAGAGCCCCCTCATCGCAGGCATTGGGAAAAGACCTGTTCCTCCTCTGTTAAAGGATGAAATCACCGATCTGGCAGGAACTTCAGGCACCACCTATTCAAGTGGACCTTTTTAAGAACCGTAGACCGGCCTGAGACTCATTACTCCATTTTAAGATTAATGATGCCCAACTAGCTAAGTGAGGTTCAGGTACCTGAAATGGCCTGTGATCAGGATTATTAACCAGCTGATATAAGGTATCCTGTTCCACAAGCAAACAGAAAACACAGCGACAGTTTCTCCCTCAAATAGAGGCCCACTAGTGCAGCAAGGCCAGGATCCATAATCAAGCTGAAATCCATAAACCAGTCCAATCTAGTAGGTATAAATGGTCAGCACCAAGACTCTTTGAAGTTGACCACTTCAGCAGGATTTAAAAAAAAAGGAAAAAGTGGCTATAGATGACCAGATCAGTAGGTCACACTGAACTGGCAGCCCTCCCCCCTTGCATTCCCTTCCAAAAGAGGATATCTCTTTTGAAAGGTACAAATATCGACACAAGAAGGTGGGGTCGGATATTAGGTGCTAGACCTGGATGGTTCTATGCATCATCACTGAGGATTGGTACATAGTTCTTCTTGCAGTTTATGCCTAGTACCATTTACAGACCTATCTGATAAGATAAAAAATAATTTAGAAACCCTAAAATAGTTTTTAATCACAAAATATATTAGAATGAAGCAAATATGCATATAGTTTTATTTTTGTGTAAATCATTGAATTCCTCGAATAAAAAAAGTTGTATTGACATCTGACCTCATTTTATTGAGGATACAGATGGTCGGATCTTAAGTAAACTCAATTAAGTTACTGTAGCACTGTCAGCTAGTGGGGAGTAGTAGGAGGGTAAGAACTTAGTGAGTGGAATTCTGTCTTCTGCACTGTGCTAATGGCAATTTGAGCAACAGAAAAAGCTTTTTATTTTCTGATAAATCAACTTGAAGAATAAATTGAAAAAGTTGGCATTCTTTAGAGGCTCTGAAATGTCTATTGTACATATACACTGAGATGCCAGTTCATTAGGTAAACCACCTCTCATCACATAAATGGTTCATTCCAACGTGTAATATGTCACATTACTGCAGTGTGTGGTATAAATCAGGCAGACCAGCTCTTTGAGCATCAGTTAAGAGTTGCATTGAGTGTCAGAATGGGAAAAATGAGTGACCTGACCAACTTTGAACATAGCATGATAGTTGGTGCTTGGCATACTGTTTCTAGTATCTCCCAAACAGCTGTCCTCCTGGGCTTTTTATGCATAACTCTTTCAAGGGTTTGCCGAGAATGTTGCAAAAAGCAAGAAAATACCAGTGATCAGCTATCCTGTGGATCAGAGGGGGCAAAGGAGACCTGTGAGAATCGTGAAAGCAAATAGATGGGCCACAACCAAGCAAATTACAGCAGAATATAACATTGATGTGCATAAGGTCATCTCTGAACACACCACATATTAGACCTTGTAGCAAATGGTTTACAACAGCTGATGATCATGTCAAGTGCCAATGTTGTCAGTGAAGAACATGAAAGTGTGTCTTCAGTGGGCACAGGAGCATCGACACTAGACCTTTGACAACTGGAAAAGACAAATCAAGGTTCCTTTTGCATCATGCTGATGGAAGGATCAGAATTTGGCAGAAGCAACATGAGGCCATGGAGCCATCTTGTCTGGTGTCAACAGTACAGGCCAGTGGTGGTGGTAGTGTGATGGTGAGGGGAATGTTTTCCTGGCACACATTAGGCCCCCTAATACCCATTAAAGGACATCTGAACACCACAGTGTATTTGAACATTGTTGCTGACCAAGTTCATCCCTTCATGGCTACACTTTATCTCCACTCGGATGGATATGTTCAGCATGATAATGCACGTGCTCACATGGTATCATCACCGAATGATTGAGGAACATGGCAATGAGTTTTCCCTTGCTTCATTGACCTGCACATTCCCCAGATCTAAACCCTATTGAGCATCTTTCGGATGAGTTGGTAAGGGTTGTTTGCAGCAAGATGGTGCCATTGTCCAATTTGCTGCAACTGTGTGACACAATCATTTATGCACGGTACAACATTCTTGCATAATGCATCCAGCATCTTATAAGTTCCATGCCCCAATGAATTCATGCTGTTCTGAAGGCCAAAGGAGGCGCAACATGCCACTAGGTAGGTGCACCTAATAAACTGGCATCTCAATGTACATAGAAAAGAAAAGTTCCAAACCTTAATTTTTTTGTGCTAACAACAGAGTTTATTGTTCATGGCTGTATGCAGGCTTCATGAACTGGATTTTCAATTGTGGCAGCATAAGGTTTAAACATGCTCCCATTATATCAATGCAATATTTTATAGCAGAGTAGCACCAGAAATATCACGTAAACATAGAACTTGTAAACTGAATTTCATTGTAAACTGAAAAACTTTATTTTCCCTGCTAGTGGGATATGAACCCACAACCTCCAGGTAATACCTCAGGTGTTCAGGAAATTGTGGGTTTGTATCTTATTCACAGCAAAACTCCATTTTTTTCAGCTAACTATTCATGAGTTCCATGTTTAGAGGATATTCTACTCTGCTAATGAATTTTGCTTCGATTTAAAGTTAAAAAACACAGCATTAATGATATAAATTGTTTAATTGCTGCAATTTTTTGTATATATGATATTAAAAAACATTACTGGTCTTTAAATTTTATCTAGTATCAGCACTTTTTAAACATTCCACTGCCATTAATAATGGAAGCTAATTTACAATATAACTGAAGTAACTTAGTTTTCTTTGCTTGGCAAAGATGCAGAAGATGATATCTGTTTTAATGAGAGCTTGTCATGGATTGGCATGAGTTTTCTGGTTCTCGCTGACACACATAGGACTCTCATCCAAAAGGACTTGGAGTTTACACTCTTGCCTTTGGCTGTTGTTTGTCATCATGCTGATGTCTTTCACATTGCAGCTATTGGTGATACCAGTCCATAATGTTGAATATATAACCATTGGATGATACTAATGAAAGGAAGGCTTCCATGCCCAACCAGCAACTCTTTGTCAGCCATCAAGCTGTGTACCCCAACTTTGTACCTTTCTTCACAGATGGCTTGACATCTGGGGACTTGGTGCGATCAGTCATTGGCTGCTGTGACATCATCATAGACTAGATCCCAGCAGTGTTCTATCTTTACTGCAGAGTAGAGTGACAAAATACCCTTGTTTTCTTGTGACAGTCCTTGGAATTTGTCTTTATTTTTTTTAAATATTAAATTAAGTGTACAACATGAGCCATACCTTTTACTAGTTGAACAGTAGTGGCAACACCTTTGCAAAAAATTGCAAGCAATAATACAGGTGACTAAAAAATTGAGGCTAGAATTTTGTAATGAAAGTTGTCAATTGTGAGCTGTCGAACTAGGGTGACTTAGATGTTCCCAGAAAATGGAGATGTTTGGTTAATTTTTCAAAATGAATTTCAGACGTCCCAAGATTTCTTCCTTTAAATATTTCTTTTAATATACCTGCTGCAAAGTTGCACATGATATCCATCTTGCTGTGGATCACATTGCAGCTAAGTATCCTTGTTGGAGTGTACTTTAACCTGATTTGCTTAGTTCATTACAGGCTTTGATATTAGTGAGGCCTAGGAGTCAACCTGTTTTTTCCTAAGATTCACCAACAGCTCCATCATCTGGCCCCCATGCAACCATCCTCATCTGTAAGGGTGCCTTGATGTATGGGCATCAGAGGTTACTTTGATTTTGCAGATGCTACTGCTGAGTTAGCCACATTCCTGATTGGCTCTTTACTGCCAGCTCAATAGTTGGACTTCCGGCAGTATTTTTCTATCAAGCTCCAGGTGCAGTAGCAAAGATATTGGTCTGAACTGATACGTGTGAAAAATAAGGAAATAAACTTGACATATTTCATATCCACTAATAAATCAGCAATTTAGTGTCGATTCAAATTTTTTGAGGAAAAATTGTCTTGAGCCAAAAAATTGTCTTGAGATAAAACCACGATCTCCTGATAACATGTCAGGTGCTCTGGACCATTGAGCTACTGGCCACCGATCAAGATCTCCTCTAATTAGTGCTATAAACACTTCTTTTATGTCTCATGTATAAAGACATAAGAGAAATGTTCATAGTACTAATTAAGAGATCTTGATCAGCGGCCGGTAGCTCAGCGGTCCAGAGCACCTGACATGTTATCAGGAGGTTGTGGGTTCATATCCCACCAGGCTCAAGACAATTTTTCCTCTAAAATTCGAATCAATGCTAAAGTGCTGATTTATTAGTAGAAACATGTGAAATTATTCCAGATCAAGCCTATTGGCAAACCTGGCGGTCATTTTGTAGCAGGAATTTCAAGGAATTCAGTTTACCTTAAAATATACCCTTCTCAGTTACAGCTGAAATATAAATAATAAGTAACCCAAAAATTAAAAATCACAAATAATAAATAATTTTGCATGAGTGTTGTAATACTATTAATGTCAACTAGTACAGTCCTCATACATACACATGTGCATATATATGCATTTACGCTAACCTCGCCAATGGACTTCAGAACACTGCTATGTATTGAAAGGAATATTAAACCATGGCCCTCATGTGCAAGAAAGCCATACGTATTCTGTGCAGGTTAAAGAACATGATTGATGGTCTGACAGAAAGCCTCATCTACCTCCTCTCAGCTGTCCAGTCTGACCTTCCTCTATTCAATTCTAAGCACTTGGGGTCCTTGTGACCTGGCTGTTTACCCAATTGTGTGTGCAAAAATGTTGTTCAGAGGTAAAATAATCCAACTCACTATTCCATATACACTGGTTTTCATAAATTAAGGAAAATTCCTATGTTAAGTCAGTGGGAAGCTAACGTCAAAGCTCTATAGCTTCTAAAATAAGTTTTTGTTTTGAAAAATGTGATTGCAGATAAAGATCTCAATCAAATAAATCAATATCTCAATTTTCAACAATAGTCATTCTGTATTTAATGAGTTATGGAAGTTTGAATATTTAACAACAACAATGCCAGTCTTAAGAAACTTATACAAAACTGAAGAATAGTGAAAGAATTCTTTACACAAAGTTCTAAAATACAAACTTATTTTATTAAACACTTTGATGCAATACTTATTACTAAGTTTTAATTAACTTCTCAAGTCAAGTTTTGTGGCTGGCATTGTTATCGTTAAATATTCAAACTTCCATAACTCATTAAATACTGAACAAATATTGCTGAAAATCGAGATATTGATTTATTTGATTTTATTTGATTGAGATCTTTATCTGTAATCACATTTTTCGAAGCAAAAAAAAATATTTTAGAAGTTATGGAGCTTTGATGTTAGCTTCCCATTGACTTAACATAGGGATTTTCCTTAATTTATGGAAACCAGTGTATATCTCTGAGCTGCCCTTTTTTACACACACACACAGTGGTCTAAATGACCAGGTTGCAAGGAGCTTGAGGGCTCGGAGAAGATTGTGGGAAGGGGACCCACTGGGCAGCTGTTAGGAGACAGATGGAAGATTCTCATCATGGCAATCCTGCGTGTCATTTAACATGTAATGAGAGTGGCTGTCCTGCACACAGGGCCACAGCTTAGTGGCCTTTCCAAGCCCATATGTGTCCCCTGGTCACATATGGGCTTGTCCTAAATTTCCAAGCCCATGTGTGACCAAGGCAGAGTGTGGGTTTAGCAGAGATAAATCTCAGTGCTGGCCCAGATGAGACTCAAACCTGGGAACTGCAGATTATGAGCCTGGCACACTACTGACTGAGCCACACCCTGCCCCCCCCCCCCCTTATACATCGATATCACTATCGATATCACTACATCGATATCACTATTTTAAAGGAAAAATTGTCTTGAGACAGGAAAAACTGTCTTGAGACCTGGTCATTTAGACCACATTGTCTTGAGACAAGAATATAAACCAGCAAACCTTTTGATGACATTCTAGGGGCTTTGCTGCTGAGCTACTGGCTTCCTATCATCTCTCTATTTGACACTATGACATTTTTACCACAGTACTCAACTCGAATTCCCAATCCCGTGGCTCAAAGCAATTTTTGTTTTTAAATTCATATTGATATCAAATATGAAAATGATTACTATAAGTTTATAGAAATTCAACAACAGAAATTGTTCTTATCTGTAACTATGGTATATTAAAGATTTGCATAATATTAAGCTTTACAATGCTATTTGATGTGGAAAGTTTTAAAATACAGAAATCTGAGGGTAATGTCTAATCATTCAATGTTTATTTCCAGAGATGCCAGGAATCATGGCACTGAGAAAACGAGCTGTTGATGACAAACCTCTTAAGGGGGCAAAAATTGTTGGATGCACCCATATAAATGCTCAGACAGCTGTAAGTTCTAACTTGATATATTTAGTAAATCTTTAACTGACCTTTGAGCATCTGATATTGGTTCAACAGATCAAAATTCAGTTGAACACTGAATTTTAGGGAGATACACATGGTGCCATGTTGTGCTAAAGTTATGCATGTATAGAATCTTGCAAGTATAATAATATTTTGCTTTATTTTCCCTAACTTTTTAGTACAAAATCAATCCCATGAAGCTAAATAGCTTGTCTGCAGGAATACAAATACAGTGGGCCCTCAACTTTCACTGGTTTGACTTTCACGGATTTGATTATTCGCGAGTTTGCCGTCAATAATTAGATGGGATTTTTTTTGGAGTTTTGCGGCCTACTGCGGAAAATCGCAGACGCGTATAGACTAGAAAATGTAAAGAAAACTAAAAGAAAGTTCAGTAAGTCATAAATACATAAAATATATGCATTATTAATCTATTTTATCATTTCCTACCATAAATATATACACAAATTTATTATAAAAAATTAAATTTTGAAAAAGTTTCAGTACACTAAAAGAACTGTGATGACTATTTTTATGACATCAACCCGTCTATGATACATTCTTTGAAGTTGAAGGAATTGGTAGAAGAGGCATTGTCTTCATATACCAACATTTTTAAAGAAATGAGGCAAAAAAGCCAAACTGAAATCACAATGTATTTCTAGAAGATAACACTGAGTATCTCTGCCTCCCCTTCTACACCTTCCAGCTCTGCCACCCATGCTACCCCTGAGGCACCCCTCCTCCTCCACATATGGAACACGTAGAAGACGACGAGGATGACCCTGACAATCCACTTCCACTGCTCGAGTAAATAACAATAATGCAGCACAGTTACAATAAATATTGTTTGAATGTGTGTGTGTGTGTACTGTAAGTCTCATAACTGTACAGCAAGAACTGTGTGTCAGAAGTGTTTGTATTTCATCATCATCTGTACATAGTCATCGTGTGAAAGATGAAGAATACTGTATTGTACTGTATATAACTGTGTTTTATAAACTTTAATAATTTACTGCTATCTAAATACTGTACATGTATTTCATCACATACTGTACATGTATTGCATTAAATCTCATTTTCTCTCTGTGTGTGTGTGTGTGTTAGCCTACATTGTCGACACTGTAATTTCAAATTTATAAAACATACTGTTGCAGTACAGTATTGTTTTACTTTTTTTTATGTGTTAAATATGGTTAACAGTATTAGGAGTTAAGGTTTGGGGGGGGGACAGAGATATTCGCAGTTTTTCCACATTCGCGGCATTCTTGCACCCCTAACTGCCACAAATGTTGAGGGCCAACTGTACAGTCAATAAAATATTTAATAAAAGCAAACTCAATATTACATTTAAATGATATCACAGAGAAAATGTTTTTAAATATTTTCCAGAAGCAATGTCGTAAATTTTTTTTATATTTCTATTTTTTTTTTATATTAACCCTTTCAGGACCATAAGGTTTCTAAGAGTAAATATTAGTGTGTAACTGTTTATTTTAGTTTGTTTAGACGTAAAATAAATAAAAATCATAAGAAAAATACATAACAATGTGTAGTTTTTTTGGAATTTTATGGGAAATATTTTTCCCAATGGACTATAAAGGTAACACAAATTATAGTTAGGCATATTATGCAATGTCTTTTATTTATTGGTTTATTAGAACAAAATGTTAACTAAAATAATACAAAATTATGAAATAAAATTATTATACAAAATGATGTGCTAATTATGATATTCTGCAAAGCAATTTCTTTTGGTAGTGAGGCAAAGATGGACATTGCACATAGTACATATATTATGCGTCCTGACAGTTCTGTTTTTGTTTTCTAAACGTTCCCGTTTACGTAATTGCGTTCAGCATACATTCTATTTTGACATTCTGTATAAAAAATGCAGATAAGGTTATAATTAAATACGACAATCACCAATTTTAAAATGGGAAAAATGTTTCCCTTAGTCATGAAAGGGTTAATTCCTCAGGGGTACTGTTGAACACAGAGGAAATTTCATCATTTCTACAATTTTTCCCATAATTGTTTTAAAAATACAGTAATTTGTATTTACCTGCAGATTTAAATCTAGTATTTTTATTATGATTAACCTTGAATTTATAAGTATTATCAAAACAATACCTAACTATTGATTTATATTTATGTAGTTGACTGTTAGGTAATATATTCATAACAGTGTAGCCCTTATTGATATTAAAGAGTTTACTTTAGTGTTAATTGGTGCAATGTCTAACAATTGTAATTTAAATGTTTCTTATTTTAGATAAATTTCTTAATTTTCTTTATTTATTAATTTATTATTTAGTTAAACAATAGCTTATGACTGATTCTCCAATTGCATCATAAACCATTTGACAGATATTAATGGTAAGATAGCATGTAGTCTGGACAAAATTGAAGAGCACTATCTTAATTTGCCACAAACATAATTTTAATGTTTCTTCCACCTTAATAAATCATCAACAATCAGACCTAGATACTTCACTGATAAACTCAATTTCGTAACGCTCAAAAAAAACGACAATCTTTTTTGAATTCTTACTCGATAAGTAACACCTGATATTATACATTAATGAACCCTATTTCAACTTTATTTGGCAAGTTATTATTGCCTGGCGCCCGATACAGCTATCCGGAATTTGAATAAATTTGGATCAGGCGAAAAGTTAAACTTTAAAAATTAATAATCTTTGGACCGTTATAGAGTGTAGAAAGAAAGTGGATAACAAGAATTGAGATCAGTCCAAATGAAATAATCCCTAAAATGATAAATATAACTTAAATACAGCAAAACTGATTAAGGAAAAGTAAAAGTGAATGGGTGGACCATCACAACTCCCCCTCCCAAAGGGCCTAACAGACAATAATTTGACCTAACAGATTTTGACAAATAAATTTAGAATAATAGGACACTTCTCACATCATTTACACATAGTTGAACATAAAATAAAATAAAAGTATGCTTACACAAATTTTGATAAGACAAGCTAATCTCACTTCAACACAATTTACCATCACAACCAAAGGTACCTCCTCCCAATCCCCCTATCAATATGTGCAGCTACCTATTGTAATTACGTAGCAATGGCTGTGGCAGTTAACTGTATACTATTGTTATTGGACTATTTAGTATCACATTCTGATACAAACTTCAAAACTTGCATACAAAAAGCTGGTTAATCTTACTCCTATCCTGCTTAACTTCTAAAAAAGTTAAAGAAAAAAAATTCAATTACATGAAATTCTGCTCTTTCACAGAATATAATTACAAATGTATCAAGTGGGGTACAGAGCTTCTACTTATTCCCTAACCACAATCAAAATATGTGAAAGATAAATCTGCTACAACACATAAAAAAAGGGTATTGGAACACCATTAAATCCTCCTAACTACATCAAACACGTGAATCTAAGAAATTCCAAATTTTACAAACAAGCGGGAGTGTAATCATCTGCTAATTTTTCACCTAGACGAGCTAGCTGAAATAAAAAATAATGCATTAGTTAACTCCCCTTTTAGAGCTTTACGTTCCCCTCTCAAAGGAGTTATACTGGTGACTGACTTGGTCACCAGACTTGGCTGTTGGGTACAGCTCCAAATGGGTACAAAAAAAAAAAACTTTCAAGACATCATGGTCAGCTCATATATATACAAATAAATGCTGCCAATGTCATCCCAATAATTACGCATTATTGATGCATAAATATCACTGATGACACTGAACAGATTTAAACATATATACAACATCATATCTAAAAGTAAAGAAAAAGTTGTATCAATAATTTATAATATATGCCGATAACATTTCATCCAATACAATTCCATTCACTTTTTTCATGAAAATGCACTTTGCACAGAAAAATTTTGTTTGGAAATGCACAATATTTTTACAAAAGTGCAAAATATTTAATCACTGTATACTATAAATTCTCTTTCATTCTCATCATTCGTATCCATAAACATTATACAATTTCTAAACTTCCCAATGTAAACTTACAAAATTTTCAGCTTTCAGTCAGCTGAAACGAAAAAAATCTACAAAAATACACTTTAAATCACATTCTAGTATAACAACTAGAACTTCAGATGAACAAGAATACATAAAAAATTCTATTCACATCACATTATAAATTCAAACTATAGTAAATTCACTCTTCAAAAATAAATATCGAAACTCTAAAGCTTCAACAAGAAATTAAACATTTCAAAATCTCTAAGTATATAAATCACAATAATTTGACTTCAAACTTCTCCATCTTCATCTCTTTCAGAGAAAAGAAATAAAACATAAATAACTAAGTGCCACAGTGGAAGAATAATAATATGCTTAAATTTTCATTGTTGGCAATTACAAATATACAATTGATTAAATATTGACAGCGCCTATATGTGACTTAATGGAATATGTACTGTAAGTTGAGAATGTTCATATCATCAATTAGAGGAAATCTTGATCAGTGGTCCAGAGCACCTAACATGTCATCAGGAGGTTGTGGGTTTGTATCCCAACCGGCTCAAGGCAATTTTTCCTCTAAATTAAATTGACTTACAAAGTGTTGAATATTTAGTATATACCAAGAAATTCAAGAAGTTAATCAATATTTAACTAAATTTTCTTCATACTTTTTCAATAGTGATTTTGTTGCTTCTCCACCCTCTAATATTTGTTACACTTAATAAATATTAATATATAGCATAAATGAAAAATATAAGTATTAATATATGTTAATATATAATAATAGTATTATAATTCTTCTTTAGGTGTTGGTAGAAACTTTACTATCATTGGGAGCCAGTGTTAGGTGGGCTGCCTGCAATATTTACTCCACACAGGTAAGTAAACTCCATAAGATTCACTTGCTTTTTTTCAACTTTAAGGAATGAATAATTATATAATAAAATATGCTACAATGTTTTGTGAAGCTAGTGCTAAGCTGGCATTTTTGCAAATTTTTAAAACTCAATAATGGAAACATTTAAATATATATATATTGTAGCTTACTCTAAATGCTTCCTTTTTGCAATTTCATGTTTTCATGTATATGAAACATAAATCTGATGTAATATCAGATTTTATATCAATGAAATGCATGAGATCCTATTTTATTACCATACTTCTCTGATAATTATTCACAATATTTAAAGGTCAATTTTAGGTCTAGAGATTTTTGTGTGCAATAAATAATATGAAAAGGGGAAAAAAATCCAGAACTCAAAAATTATTGAACAAACCAATACTTAAAAATTTAAAACTAAATTAAATATTATATTTCACCTCCTAATGTTCATAATTGATTGAACATTTGTGACAACTCCAAAATATATCAGGGAAATAATTTTAAGTTGTCTGCATACACTGGTTTCCATAAATTAAGGAACAGATGAAAAGAACACATATCATAAAACTTCGATGATAGAAATGCACAAAAATCATGTTTAGTATGTAAAATACGATGCAAGATTGAGGTACAGTATGCAAATGAATGGTGCTAGCAGTCATGATGATGATGATCATCATCATCATCAAGCAGCCATGGGCTACAGATGTCCAACCAGATTGTGCAATTTAGTTCTCCAAACACATCTGTCCTGAGCTACATCTACTGCACCTGACTACTGTAGCACAATTCTAACAAGGTTCTGTTTGGCATTGTCTGCCACTGCATCCTAAGTCTCCCCCTCTTTCTGTGGGCTTTAGACACATTGTTCATAATCCTATTTCCTAATCTATAGTTATACATACAGGCAACATGGACAACCCAACAAAATCTCTCCCTCTGCACAATATGCTGCTTAAAGCAGGTTGCCGACTCCTTTATCTAACCTCATCATTGCTTACAAAGTGAAACCACCTAATGCAGAAGATACTGCATAAGCATCTAGAATCGAAAGCATCAATTTTCCTGTTGTTTAAAAATGGTCCATGTTTAACTATCATAACCAACTCTAGGAAGAACCAGATATTATACAGTCTAATTTTAGTGTTTAGGTGTATTTGCCTATTTCTTCACACTCCCCATAGATTCTTAAAAGTCCCAGTTATATTCAACAGTACAAATCCCTATTCATCTGTGTCTAACAGATGTCTAGTCTGTATCAACAGTACCAATTCCTATTCATCTGTGTATCTCATGCCGCACCACACCAGTATCTGTTACATAACTCCCAAGATAATTAAACAGACAACTGCTCAAGACTGCAACCATTCAGTTAACTGAACCACAAACTGCCTGACCTATTTTCATTACTTTAAAGTGATGAAAATAGTAAATTTTCATCACTTTAAAAATTTTAATTTTCTCTCTGTTTATCACCAAACCTACTCTACTACTAGTCTCATCAACAGCTCGAATGAAAGAGTTCATCTCATCAATATCATTTGCCAAAAGGAATCTGCATAATCTAAATCAGAAATTTTCAGATCTCTAGACCATTTAAGTCAAAAATATTTCCCTTGCAGAGAATTTTGCATAACATAATCAAAAAACCAAACTAAAGAAGAAAGGAAACAAATTGCACCCTTGTCAAACAGCAGAAGCAATGCTAAACCAATTGCTACAAGCTTTATCAATTCTCACACATGATTCAGAGCTATTATAGAGAGCTTTTTTATTATGTTAACGTATCGGTATGCCATAAGATCTCGTGATCAACCACAAATAATGTTGATCAACAGAGTCAAATGCCTTTTTGAAATCTATAGAGCTAGTAACCACAGGTTTCTGAAACTCTAAACATTTCTCAAGAATCTTCTTAGGTGAAAATATTTGATCTGTGCATCCTCTACCACTTCTGATTCCATTGTGCTGATCATGCAATTGTCTGTAACCAGATTCTTAATTCTATTAAGCATAATCATGCAAAAAACTTTACCTGGAACAGAGAGTAGGCTGATACCCCTATAGTTATCACAAGAACTGCAATTTCCTTTTTTAAAAATAGGGATAATAATAATAGCACTGGTAAAATCCATAGGAGCAATGCCTTTATCATAAAAGATATTCAAAATTTCAGTCAGCCACATGGTAACAGAAACATTTCCAGCTGTAAGCGTTTCAGCAGTAATTTCATCTGCCCCTGAGGATTTATTTAATTTTAGTTTAAAAATACCAAAATAACTCCTGACTGTGATATAGGGCCAACACTAAAGCCAGTAATGCATCTATCATCATTACATACAATGGAATTAATGAAATTAATTAAAATTAATTAATATAATAAATAAATTAATTAATTAAAAAAATTAAAAACATTAAAGCCAGTAATGCATCTACCATCATTACATACAATAGAATTAATAAAATAAACTGACCATATTGTTTTGAACATCCCAGAAATGCTCAGCCCACCAGCAATAACAGAATCCTCACCTTCAATTAACCTTACCTTGTCTATCCATCAATCCCTGTATACCTGTTTGTTTTTTCCCACACAGAACATTGACTATCTTGTATAGCCTCTGTTGTTATGCTGCCTAGCTGCCTCCTCAGCTTTGTCAGCCAAGCCAAAGATCCTTATCATCTGCTAACAGATCCTTTACATACTTATTTAAGTTCTTTGTAACATTTTCTGTTAGAACTGGTAAGGTATTGTAAGAACATTTCTGTAGTTCTTTCTTTCTAAAATAAGCTCCAGTGCCTTATTATTCAAATAATTTTGCCTCTTCTGCTCCTTTTTACCCAAAAGAGTATTGTTAGTTTCAAGAAAAGCCTGTTTAAAAAGGTCCCATTCTCTCCTCAGCTTCAGTAGTAAGCAAACCATGACTGTCATAATGACTGAGTAACCGATCATGGTAAGCTTTAGCTATAACTGGGTCTTTCAGAGCTTCAGTGCTAAACATAACTTTTTTAACTTTAGCACAACACTTTTTATGTTGCAATGCACTTTTAACAAGTTAATGTTAGATCCAATTTCAGCTCTCCTATATGACCTGTCATTCCTAACAGAACTAGCCCATTTGCTGTTAATTAATATGTAATCAATCATATTCTTATGTAGCCACCTAGTGAAACCCATCTGTACTTATATATATTGCGATGTTTATAATAAGTGTTAGTTATTCTGAAACTATTAAGTTTACTTACCTGTAGGAGACATTGCCCATTGCCATTGCAGCTACCAATATCAAAAGGGCCTATCACTCCTCCCTAAAGGTCAGAGTCAGTACCAACTTTGGTATTGAAGTCACCTAGAACAAGGGTAATATCTCCTTTCTTAACAAAATTCAAAATATTCTGAAGTTGTCCTTAAAACCTATCCTTGGCATCCTCAGTGGAGGGCATAATATCAGATAATATTCAAGTGTTTGAACACTGTCTGAAAATTTTCTGTAAGAAACCTTTCATTAATTCACCTGTATCCTAGAAGAGTATCACTAGAGTATCTGCTAAGAAATAGCCACACCTTGGTGATGCTTATTATCGTTCCTCCCTGAAAAGAGAAATTTAAGATTATTTTTATGAATCTGACCTTTATCTGTCCATCTAGTCTCTTGCAAGCCCAGAGTATCTGAATTATAACGGTGGAATTCTTGTGTGAGAACATCAAGAGAATAAGCTCTATGCAGAGTCTTCACATTCCAACTACCTATGGAGAGAAAATGGTTAGTGAGATGTTTAAAGAAATTATGTTTATTGAGAGAGGAAATGCTGATAATATCAAGCAGCTGCCTAATCGCAGGCATGAGGCAAGACCTGTTTCCCTCACTACTAAAGGCTGTAGCCATCTACACTGGAAGAATTCCCAATGCAGGTTTGATGATGCCTATAGAAGCAAGAGTTCAGGTACTTGCAATGACCTCAGATCAGGATTATCCACCAGATGATAAAACATATCCCGTGAATCTTTTCACTTGGAGCTGTCAACCCATAAACAGAAAACTCGGAGGAAGATTTTCCCTCCACAGAACCCCACCAGTGCAGCAAATTCTGGATCCATAATCAAGCTCAGAGCCATTATTCATTTGGTTGGTGTATATGGTCAGTACCAGGACCCCATGTGATTTACCACTCCTCAGCAGGATAAAAAAAAGATAGTCATAGTAGTCCAGATCAGTAGGTCACACTGATCTGGGAGCCTTCCTTTCCCTTCCACAAGAGAGTATCTCTTTTGAAAGGTACTAACAATCTGCACCATGAGAAAGCGGGGTCAGACTTTAGGTGCTAGGCCTGGCTGGTTCTGTGCATTATCACAGGGGATTGATGCATAACTCTCCTTCCAATGACTACCTAGTTATGCACATACATTGAGCATTAAAAGTAGGCATTTCTAAGTTGTTCTCCAGTTCTCCTAAAAAGACACTTTTTCAGAAATTTTCATTTATCGGAAGAAGTATGGCAGATAGTGATAGACCAGCTAGAGGCAGGACGAAGTCATTTGCCAGATGGCTTAATGTGAGTTGTTCAGTGGTATATAAACTTTGACAGAGGAATTGTTTACTAAATTGTCTGGATGCATCCTGTCCAGCAAGGACAGAATAAACAAATAAATATCCTCTCAAACAGCTGCTTGTCACAGAGGTCTGACAGGAGCATACCAGATTAATACACCACAGAAAAGATCTGTGAGGAAGGCAAGACCTCAGCAGAAAAACAACACAAACATCCATGCCTTACCTTAGACTCAAACCCAGGTTCCTTTGATCAGTAGCCAAGCATTCTAACCACTCGGCCACTGGACACTAAGGACAGAACATATCCAGACAGTTCAGTAGTATACAATGAAGGGGAGCCACCCGAATGTAAATCTCTGGTGTTATATGATTAGAAGAACATGATGTCAAAACCATATCAACTGTGATTGGACCTTGCAGCAGTGAGTGGAATGGCAATGTCCACTACCTCTGTATGACAAAGTCTCTGTAATGCGTGCCTATGTGCTAGACAGCCAGTGGTGTGCATGCTCCTGTCCCAACATCACAGGAGGGACCATCTCAGCTGGTGCAGACATCATGTCAATTGAACCCAGGAGCAATGGCAGTCCATGCCCTTGAGAATGAATTAAGACTTGCCCTGATATGGAGAGAACCAGAAACACAGTATGATGCTGGAAATATCCATTTATGTGACACCTACAGTGGTGGTAATGTTATGTTTTGGGGAGAGATATCTTTGGCTGGCCTTACAGATCGGTACATGTTTCCAACAGACTATGTCACCAGTAACAGGTACAGGGATGAAATCTTCGATTCCTTTGTGCGAACGTCATGTGGATACAATAGGTGATACCTTCCTCCTACAGGACAATAATATCCCCTTGCCAATTGACTCCAGACAGCAATTGACAGCCATTGCCAATTGCTATCTGGAGAATAGCATTATTAACTGTATAGGGTGGCTAGCCCAATCTCCCAACCTAAAGCTGATAGAACATGCAGGGGATGCTCTTGGGAGAGGGTTTGCTCCCCTGAATTCTGCTCCTACAAGCTACCTGGAGCTCTGACGGGCTTGGAGGAGCAATGGAGATTACTCTAAATCTTCCAAGGATTCAGTGGTGATAGTGTTGGACCCTCTTCTCATCAGGCCCTCCATGTGTGCATGGAGGGGATTCTGCACTTCACCAGTCCAAAATCTCTACGTTAAGGCCAACAAACCTTTATTTCTCTTTGCAAGATGGGGAAAGCTTTCACGCCCAACTTTGTGTGCCAGAACACTTGGACATGCCATTGCACTGCACATCCGGACTTCTTCACAGTTGGCTTGAAATTCGACACTTCAGTGGGTTCATCAATATATCATCCACGTTCTCTCAATAAACATATATATATCAGCATTTCCTCTCTCAATAAACATAATTTCTTTAATCATCCCTGAATCCTTGGAATTAACCATTTTCTCTACTGTGACTTCATCAGAGCAGACCAGATCCCACTGCAATGTTCCACTTCACTCTAGAGTTGCACGCTGGTACAACAGGCCATTCACAGTGGAGGAATTGCCTTGCTTTGCACTCTTCTTGTGCATCTGCTGGTCTGGCTAGGCAACTTCTATTATGTGATGCTCCAACACCTTTTAAAATAATTTAAAATTCTCTGTCATTGAGCAATAAAATTTCAGAGTTTATCCTTCAAACTATATGGATGTTGAAAGTTCTTAGGAGAAAACTCTCAGAAGCTTTTCGGAGCAAAGACAGCGCTCCGTCTTCAGTGAAGTGATGTTATGTACTGACGTCCCTGTCCTATGTATATCGGTCCACAAATTACTCAGAGCCCATAGTATAAAAATTGTTTTCAGCCCCGCTCCAAATTTGAAGAAATTAGTCAAAAGGGACAGGGACAAATATAGCCTTCTTCAAAAATCGGGCGTATACCGATTTCCCCTACAGTTGACAGATAATTCTGTTGTGTACTACATCGGCAAAACCATTCGCTCTTTGCAAGAAAGGTTCGCGGAGCACAAAACTGATGTCAGCCAAAAGAAGCTAACGACGGCCGCCTCGGAGCTAGCAGTGCAACACACGGCAACAATAGACTGGGAACACACCACACTTCTTGTGCGCGCATCCACTTTCTACTTTTCTACGGAACCATAGTCCGCGAGGAACTACGGAATTTGGAATAATGACCTCGTCCGTCCCCACCTGCAACCGAGACACTGGAATCACCCTACACGACATGTGGAAAGAAACTCTTTGTCAAAACGGACCCAACGTCAGTACATAACATCACTTCACTGAAGACGGAGCGCTGTCTTTGCTCCGAAAAGCTTCTGAGAGTTTTCTCCTAAGAACTTTCAACATCCAAATAGTTTGAAGGATAAACTCTGAAATTTTATTGCTCAATGACAGAGAATTTTAAATTATTTTAAATTAATTTTTGAGCAAGAAGGTCTTTTAATTGTATATCCAACACCTTTCACTATCAAGTAAGAATTGGCTGCTATAAACTTTTAACTGCATTTCACTTGAGCAGTTTCCAGACTCTATGGTGGGAGTCATTGGTGAAAGTAGATTTCACTTCTTTCTGGTACGCTTCAGAGTATAGCTATGTGTGGAAAATCACATGCAGGTGAACACTCCATTGAAGCCACATTACAAGTGTAATAATGACTGTGTATCAGTGAAAGTACAGTGTCCCTGTATTTTGTCTTTCACACAATGCTTTCCGCAAATAGCGAATGATTTATGCAATTTTAATGTGAAAAAATATTAATGTACCTAAATATATACTAATTCCATTCCAGCCTTATATGAAAAAATATGATATGATATTCCAGCCTTATTGAAAAAATATGATATGTAGATGTTTTCAAAATTATTTTAGTACTTAATGCAATTTTTTAGAAAGAAAAATAAACTTTTGACTGATATTATAATTATGATCACTCAACTTCCATAATCTAAACCCAAATGCCAAATACAGCTTTTTTTTTTTTAGAATAACATTTATTGAAGATTCAGAGTAACCTTTAAAATTCATAAAGTTTAATCAATGATTAACAGAAGTATGGAAATTTCGCATCTGTGATGTCCCGGCATACTATATATGCAAAACTGCAGTGTTCGCAAATCAAAAAATGTGGTACGAAAAGCATGACTTTTGTCAAAAAAAAAGATGCGAGGCAATTTTGCTAGGCACTCAAGAGTGCCTAGCAAAATATCTAGCTTTCCACTCTGGTCACGGGTACCATAGGTTGGTCATATCTGCAGTATAAAAAATAAATTCTTCAAGCCATACTTGCAGAGAGGTAAAAATTCATTTTACCTTAATAGTGATAGATAGTATATTTGTTGGCATGTTTAACTTTGCATGTGCTTGTTTTCACCTTAATGAAAAATGTTTCATGATTAAGCAACCCTAAAACCACAGAATTAAAATATTACGTGGGCCAAGGGTTGGTTGTGCGTTTATGCTTTTACCCTTTGGTTACCATTTCAGCCCAATATGAAAAAGACCATTGCATCCCAAAGCCTCCTTATGTGATGCTTGCTTCCTTTCCTCATTGAGAGGAGCTCAAATTGATCAGCCACAATGCGTCTTTTGATTGACCTGGAAGAATTCTGTCTGTTTTCCCCTAGCCTTAATTCTCTCCGACAAATGAAAGCTTCCAAGGAAAGAAACATTAACTTAAAGTAACTTCGCTTGCATATTATGCCAAACAACTGGGCTTTTTTGTTCAATTCTACAGCCATTGTTTTTCGAGGTAAAACCCAAATCATGCTTTAGCATTATTTTTAATACAAAATCATTGTTTGGTGCAATTAAAAAGTTGATAATAATCTTTATCAGAAGTTGACAATCAAATTTTTTTTATTTAATTGTTGTTTTCTGCTGAGGTCCTGTCAGACCTCTGTGGCAAGCAGCTGCTTGAGGGGGTATTATTTATTTTTATTTAATATGATTCTAATATTTCAGGATTCAAAATGACTTGATTTATCTAGTATGTATACAAATAATATAACTTGCGACAGTGAAGGTTAAATTCCAAAGGATGTATAAAATGAAAAAGCACTAGAGAATTAAATTTTGCAACTACGATCCACTGATCATGAACCAGTATAAGGGACCAAAGTTAATGGTCTGAGGACCGCTTTTTTGTCCTCTAGTAGTGTTTCTTGAACACTTGCTATCGCAACACCCCTATGGCCTCTCTTGGGTTCATCTCTTGGATTTCCATCATTGGCCAATCAGGCACTAAATAATGAGATTAAGAGGTAATAAGCCATTGGCTTGGAACTCGTATAGTTAAGATATCAGATATCAGTATTAAATTCTTAGTTGATTAATTTTTTTTACACCCCTCAAATAGCTGTTTTCTCTATAAATTACAAGTCACAGCTGTATAGATAAAATTTAATTCATCGTGATTACTTTCTGTACAATAAAAGTTAAATTAAGATCGAGAGGAGTGCGTTACATATCCTTTGAGCTAAGCAACCTCTATATTACGATTATCATGCTCTTAATGTAATTTCCTTCATTGGTACAGTCTAGAGCTCTGCTTTTCATACATAGGGGCTATAGAATACAGGAAATTATAGTTACCAGTTTTTAAGTGAAGAACTTGATGGTTGTTTGCTGGTACAGGTAGCTTTTCATTTTATTCTTAAATTAATTAAAACACAGCTACAGTAAATATAAATTTAATCCACGATTAAAGCTGTATTATATCTAAAAGTACATTAAAAACTCAACATAAGGATGAGGTGTGCTAACAAAGTTCTGCAGTTCAAGTTGTATTTAGCCCTTTGGCCATAAATCTAAGCTTTTCCCTTGCTTTGTTATTTGGTATTTGTGATTGTCAACTCATATTATTATTCTTTACTAATGTGTAAAGGAAATTTAGAGAATGACAAAAATAGTTATCAGTGTCCAAACTTGGCTGGGTACAGTGGCTAAGGAAGAATAACCCTTTGCTAGATGATGGAATCAACTGTTTGATATTCGTAGGCCATTTCATGTTTCCTAGCTTACCAGTCCTTTTGTTATGCACTACTTGATGTTGAAATATTGAAGTAATAGACAAATATTGAAGCTTTAGATGTAAATCACTCTACCGTAGTATATGTAGACAACATATCAAGATGTTTGATGTCAGCTTTGTTGTACAGTTTTCAATAGAAATGTGAAATTCAATAGAAAAATAATGGCCAACTTTTATGGGACAATAAAATTAAAGGAATATGTATTAGTTTCTGTATTATGTTACTCTGGTAGCATAATGTAAAGTGATTAATTTTTAAAATTAATTTTCAAAAATCTTTTTTTCTATGAATATACATTAATAAAAAAAAACTCATTCAATTTTAACCCCTCTCCCAAACTTCAAACTCATTAGTTTAAAATTTTGGGAAGTATGTGTCCCATTGCCCCCATTAAATTGCCTTCCGTTATGCTTTAAGCTGTGGCCCCGCGTGTGGGAGAGCCATACCCTGTGCACATTAAATATTTTCCATTCATACAACATGGAAATGCCTAGTATATGTTGGCATGTATTTCCTTTGTCCTTCAATACACCTTTTTTTGGCTGTTCATGAACTCATTAGTGTTACTCTTTTAGATTGTAATTTGCCCAGTCTTTGCACATTTTCAGGTTTTATCTTATCACATCTCTCATTAGAATATCATAAATGTCTATATAAGATTACTGAATTAGTCAGATTTTTGTGTTTAATCATTAACTTTTTAACACCAGTGTAAAATGGTAATAGGTTATTATAGGTGCATGTCTGAAACATATATAAAGTTTGTTTACAATCAGTTACATATACATTTTAGAGATAATTTTTAATATTGTATTTGTAATTCATTTAAACTGAAAAAACGTTTTTTAAACAATTTTACGTATAATTGTACTTTTAAATGTGAAACATTGAGAGAAAGGTGTTACATAAATCCAAAAGCATTTTTAATATACTAAAACAATTATCTCTAATTATATTGTATGCTATGTAAAAATTGCACGAATCTAATTCAGAAGTTATATAAAAAATTTGCATTTTTGTGCTTTTTTCTGCAAATGACATTTCATTATGCTTACTGTGTCATTATTTAAGCTAATTTGAATAGGTAATGAACAGACAAATGGAGCTACATACACATTCTGGAAAGAAAAAATAAAATGTCAAATGAAAAGACTTTTATAAGCCTCATATGTTTTTAGAATTTCTTAATGTTTTTATATGCCTTTGTGTCTTTTCTCTCAGTGTGGAAGATTTAAGCAAACCTTTGCCAAACTACAAAGCTTTTATTTTTCAATGTTTTGCATTATTAGAAATCCTGTCTTATCATATACCTATACAGATAAATCCAGGATATTATACCATTTCAAATTTGAATTCTAAGTGATGAATGATGTTACAAAATGGTTTAATATTTCTCTGTTTCTTTTTTTTTCTCTGTTGTTCTCAGAATGAAGTTGCTGCTGCTGTGGCTGAAACTGGTTGGTATCAATACACTGTTGTTCATTTATATAGTGTAATATTGAAATTATGCAATTAATGCTATTTCAAGGATAAGTAATATAATTATAATGTTACAAAGAAAGTATGTAAGTGCCTTGTAAAGTATTTATTTAAGAGTGAATTCTTAATGGCCTTGCCATTGTTTTTCTGGCAACAGGTAGCTTTATACTAATATAAGTGATGAAGCCTATATCACTTATATTAGTATAAAAATTCATTGCACACATTATTTTAGTACAATTCATTTTTTCTCTATCATATAATGTGCAATTAATAGTATATAGACATGTTATAGAACTGCTATGCAAATCATTGTGTAGTGAAACCATTATTTAATCACTCTTAGTATCAAATATAGCATCAGAAAAGCTTGAAACAGTTTTCTTGCACTCTTATTTCCTAATTATTGGAGAGCTACAGATTAGCATTATTCAAACTTAAGCAATTTATGTCTCATATATCAATAATGTAATAAATGAGACTGATAAATGATATACATTAAAAGATTAAAAACTAGTAAGTCCAGTCACCTCTGGCAACTACATATTTCAAAGAGGAAAAGCATGATTTTCCAATTCAAGGCCCACTAGTGGCAATATAAAAATAAAGAAAATAGTTTTATTTACTCTACTAAGGCAAAAATTAATTAAAAGGTCTTCATAACAATAGTTATGTTAGTAGCACATTATCAACCATATTAATATGCATAAAATATTTACAGATATCAACATACCATAATTCTGTAACAGGGATATTCAGCATGGTGCCAACTAAGCAATTGAGTGTTATAAGAACACCCATGATGACTCAGTAGAAAGTCGAAATAAAAATGGACACTGAAATTAATATACATTGATGAGTACAAATCCTCGATGCACGCAAAGCTCAAAAAAATGTGTTGCAATAATAAAACAATTAAATTACACTGGTAATTTCTGCATAGTATGAAAACAGATGTGTCAGGAATCTTTTCCAAGGCCCCTTTACCCCAAACCCACAACACAGGGAAGCCCTCTATAATGAGGATATCAAACCCATGAAAGGTGATGTCATAGACTATGATGGAATCCATCTTGTCCAGGCTTGAAAACCCCCAAAATTTCATCCCCTCTCATCTGTCATCTTGAATGTACAAAATCTGGAAAACTACATAATCTTTATTATTCAAATTCTGATAACACTCCCCTTAAAATCATAACAATTGTTACATATTTTTTCTGAACCTTGAAAGCCTTGAAGAATCTTTTCTGGATATTGTAGGAAAGTCCACATTAAAACACCTTCTGTGGGTTCCTGTCCATGGTGAGGGACCACCCTGTGAAGGTCCTACTGGTTTGTGTACCTCCACAGAATCCTAAATGCTGGCCTGTTTGTTTGGCATGCGTGGTAACGTGTCTCTGGAAAGGATGATCCTGCTAGTTGCTCAGGGTTGCTCTCCTCAGCTCATGACTAATGGGGTCCCTTTTGGCCTGTCTTTCCATTGGGGAGCCTGTTCCTCATGGGAACACACACTGCTTTGGCTTCTGCTTCAGGTAAGTGGGTGCTCCTGGGGTGGTCTCATCCCCAGGACCAATTAGCTGGTGGGCTGGATATGCTAGGACCAACTGTGCAGTATGGTGAATACCTTTCCTCTCTCTGGGTGTAGGATTAAGAGTTTCTTGCACTTTTTATTATTATTCCTTTTTTTATTGTGCAGGACTCATGCTCACTGGCTGTATGGTATTCATGTCTCTTCAGCCTCTTCAGTGTATCTGAAGAGATGATCCTTTTGGAGCTCTCTGCCCAAGGGATGCCTGTGTGGGTATGGTGCCTTTGTAGCCCTAACCTCTGATCAGGAGTCCCCTCCTTGTTGGACTGTGGTGGGTGGGGACCACAACACTGAATCCTTAAATGATGACTTCTCAAATTCATTTGTCTCATGCACTAAGTGGGAAGGCCACAAAGACTTATTATCTGCTTCTTCTGCATCATCCTCTTTATCTTCAGTTCCCAAGTTTCTGATCATCCATTCCATGAGTAATTGGGAGCATGTCCCCTTTCTTCATTAATAGGGGTTTGGAAGGTCTCACAACACTGAAATCAGACAACATCTGATGACTTGTTGGTGCAAACTGCATACTCTAAACACTCAGAGCTTCATCTGAAGATGTTATTGGTGGGGTAACATACAATGTCCCCACACAAATCACTGAACATGTGGTGTGAGCTCTGAGTGGAGCCTCTTCAGTGTATCTGAGGAGAAGATCCTCTTGGAGCTCTCTGCCCAAGGAGTGACCATAGTCCACTGGGTTTCAGTTTGTTATGATAGAAAGTTAGCACCCACGGAGCACTAATTTTGATTTTCAACATGCCTACTGCCACCAAGGGAGGGTATTAACATTGCAAGGTGTAACCATATACATACAATACTGTTTCCCGTTCCAGAGATATGGTCATGCCTGCACAGCTTATTGAGGCAAGCTACTTGTGCTCACTGGAAGTCAGGATCACCATGATCTGGATTGCACAGATTGGATGGAGTGTAGCATAACATCAGCAGTTGAGGAGAGATTGATTAGCGGCAGGTACCTCAGTGGTGGAACACCTGACATGTCATCAGGAGGTCGTGGGTTCAGATCCCACTTGTCTAAGACAATTTTTCCTCTACACCCATCTTCTCCTGTCACTTAAAAAACAGCTTGATAGTGGGTGAATATTCATTAAATCAATGATGAGCTGTGAATTTGCATCTCTAAAGCTTCAAATATCTTGCAGACTAGCTAATTTTTTTTGCTAATTTGCTAAAAAAAAATGTTATCCTACCATTCTTGGATATTTTTTCTAAAGCACTTATAAACTTTTTTCAATTTGTAGAAAATCTGGCTTAGTTCTGAATATCATACCCATTAATTCTGCACAACCTATTAATTATAAAAATTCTACTTTTTATGCTTATTTTAAGAGCTTACTAATATTGCAATACCTCTAATCTACTCAAAAGAAATTTATTAATTAGTAGATTTCCCTGGTATCGTCCTAGTCTTAATATACAGTAAATGATACTCTCAAAGTCATATACTTCCATTTTAAATAAAACTCAAGAGAATAATAATGATAATAGTTCTCTCACCGAACTCATAAGATCAACTGTGTGAGGGTTTCTTTCACTTCTTTTGTAAGGCAGAAAGTAGGAAACATAATTTGAGCTAGACCATAATATTCCTCATACAAGTAGCTTTTATTTCAGACATAACTCATTAGACTCTGTAATTGTTTATGTAATTAATTCTTTTGTTTTTGGTTGAGGAAGTATAGGTAATTAAGTACATAAAGATTTAGTTCAAAAACCATAAGCCATTGTAATACTGTCAAGAGCATCTAAATAGTGCTCTACCTAAGCATTGGCATAAGTAACATAAACAAGTATGGTTAATTATATAGATTTATAGCAGAAAGAGGTATGTTCAAAATCTACACCTGTTAAAGATAAGGGCTTGATTCTTGTTAATGCAGTTTGGAATGTCAAGGGGGAATATGCAAAATTTGGGACCAAGCATTCAAGTATTTAGGAAGTTATGGAAAGTTTAAAAACATCAAATTGGAATTTGAAACATGAGCTGTTCCAAAACTGTTATAAATGACATCTACTGTTTGGTATGTCACTAATTGATGAGTCTTCTATTATATGAACATGACTATAGATCAATGTGCATTATTGTGGTCATTTTCAATAAAGGCTACTTTTAAAAACTCATTACACTTGTTTATTACAAATGACTTTGTTATTATGGAAGGGGGGGGGGAGCTTAATTTGTTTATTACAAATGACTCTGTTATTATGGAAGGGGGGAGCTTAATTTTATGGATTCCAAACCCTTCTGTTGCACTAAATTATGATGAGATCAAACTATAAACCAAACTTGGTGGCTCTAGCTCTTACTGTTTAGGAAAAGTTCTTGAACAGACAGACAAGCTCTATAAAATAAATAGTAGATGCTTCAAATTAAAGATATTCAGACATATCAGACTCATATTAATAAATTGCAAAAACATATAAAAATTAAAATGAAATACAATACACCCCCCCCCCCCTCTCCAGCCAACCAACAACTGAATCCCCTAAATACACCGTAGCTCTTCCCTATATTGATAAGAATCTCCTATTCAATTAAAATTGCACTTAAGCCTTCAAATATAATGCACCTATAAATATGGCTATAATTGTAGCTAAATTAAAAAAAAATACCCCCTCAAGCAGCTGCTTGCCACAGATGTCTGACAGGAGCCTGTCAGTTTATATGCCATAGTAGAAGGTCTGTGAGGATGTCAGGACTTCAGCAGAAAAATGACACATACACCCATGCCTTACTCGGGGCTCGAACCCAGGTCCCATAGATCAGTACACAAGCACGCTAACCACTCGGCCACCGGATGGCTAAATTAGCTTGCATTAATGGGGACCATATGTCTAATTTGAGTAGTACCTACTGTTTAAAAATTAAAGACCCAACTAGCATTATTTTTCCTAAGGATAAATATAGAGGAAAACAATATGTATATTTCAATCCAAACATAAACATAATTGTGATATTTTAAACTGTGAAAAATGGCTTTATCCCAAAGGTTGTAGAAAACACATCTCATTTGAGTTTGATAAAATTATAATATCCCCACCCTTAAACTTCAGCTAAATTTCACTAAATATGTTATAATTAATATTAATCTCAATGAATTCTGAAACAGGAAAGGCACACCACTACCACCAGCATGACACTTGATCCTACAGATCATGTTCCACACCTGTAGTAAATACTTTAATGATTTTATATGTCAACAGTGATATTAATTTTAACATGTATAATTTACCTGTGGGTATAGGGAAAGGGTGGCTAAGTTGGTAGTGTGCTAGGCTTATAACTGCAGTTCCTAGGTTTGAGTCCCACTTGGGTAGTGTTGAGGTTTATATCCACAAAACTACCTCGCTCATCCCTCGGTCAGTAGGGAACATCGATGGGCTTGGAAAGGCTGCTGTCTATTGGATGGATGTTAATCCGTGGCACTGTGTATAGGAGAAAGCTATGCCCTGTGCATGTTAAAGAGCACACCGGATGGCCTTAACAGGAGGCTACCATCTGTCTCCTAATAGCTGCCCAGTGTCACCCCAACTTTCTCTGAGCCTTCAGAGTCCTTGTAATCTGACCATTTAGCTCATTGTGCTCAAGAAATTGCTGTTCAGAGGTAAATCTACCCAGCTTATCTAAGAATAATTTCCTATTTTTCACTCTAAATTATAAGAAACTAGCAGATTTGCTCAGCATTTCTAAGGTTTGACACTGCATGAAGTATATAGCAGATGGCACTCCCCATGTCACAAACCTTAATTTGATAATAAATATAATAAATATAAAGTTAATTACGATTGAGTCACCCCATGAAATTTTCTCCCACTGTTTTATGGGAGGAGTAAAAACAAACTATATAAATTTCCTTAAGCACTTTTTGACATCTGTATGAAAAACGAAAATCCAGTTACCTACTTTTCAATGCAATAAATCTATTTCTCACATTTTCATATCTACAAGCTTTTGTGTATACTTAGGTGATATGTATTGACAGATTGAATGTTTTTTTTATCAAAAAGTTAAAAATTATGGTTGGATGCATGGACATTCCACAAAGTAGCCAAATATTTTCAGTAGATGAGTAATAAACAATTTTTCATTCTTGTCAAATTGTGTTGGTGACAACTGCAGAAAATAAAGCTTTACTACCTGAAAACTTATTATTTTTATATAATTCTGTATTTGCATATAAGAATGGTTATTCCTAAATAAGAGAAAACAGTTTTGATATTCCTGTGTACAATTGGTACACCTTTGGTTCTGATGGGGGTCCATCTGGATCCCAAAAAATATGTGCACAATGTAATTTGTTTTATTCATTTAGTCTAAAACTTCTGAATTAATAATATATTAATTTTAAATGCACTAAATTCACTTAGACACACCATAAAATGTTGTGATTGATGCAAATATATTTTTCACATTTTACTTGTACATTTTTAATTTTTTCTCTCATCATTCCTTGGATATAGCTCATATTTAGCTTTTCATGATATACTTGGTTCTTATAGATGGGGTATTAACAGTTTGAAAGCTTCTAGAAATTCTCACTATTAGCTGTATAATTGTCTAATTTTCCACCCTCAACTAAGATTACATAGAGTGTCAGTGTGATATTACCACAAACAAAGAAACTATATTTTACAGTAACTGGAATCACTTAGATCCCACTAGAACAGTTAAGGGTTAATTTCATATTTAAGAGAAGTTTGTTTTTCATTTGTATAATTTCACTTTGAGAAGATGTAAAATTAATATTTGCCTTCAGCAAAGTAATTTTTTAAGAGGAAAAGCAGAGTACATTGACTTGTATTTGTATATTTTAGGGGTAGCAGTGTATGCTTGGAAAGGGGAAACTGAAGAAGATTTTTGGTGGTGTATAGACAAATGTGTTCATTCAGACAACTGGCAGCCTAATATGGTAAGCATTCCACAATTCATTGCATTTCATTATCTCAAGATAAATTAAAAATTATCTTGAGCAGTATCATCTGAACCCACAACTTCCTGATGACATGTATGGTGCTCTGACCACTGAGCTGTTAGCCACTGATTCAGATCTCTTCTATTGATGGCTTTAAATATTTTACCAGGGGATCAGTCATTAGAAATTGTCTTGACTGCAACTGAAGATTATGGTCAACTTAGCACTTCCCAGATTTGTGCACAAGACCACCAATACCTCTAAATTTCATCTCTGACATGATATATATATTAAAGTTAGTTACACTTTATCAGGCATAGGAGTATGATTACTAACAGGCAAAGGTAAGAACAATTTCAAGTATAGAAGAAAAATTGTCTTGATCTGGGTGGGATCTGAACCCACAACTTTCGATGACATTTTTCCTCTATTGATATATTTTTTTTTGATTTGCAACATATAGAATAGACAAGAATCCTAGAAGCTATTCCTAGCTTTTGCAGGCTTTCTCATAGGACATACCCTACTAAGACTGAAGTCATTGCTGACTACTGCCTCAGTTAGAGCTAACACAGCACACAAAGTTTGCCCTGTAACAGTGGCTAACTCTCTAACCACTATGCCAGTTAAGGCATGTTGTTCATATTACAGGTGATTACCAGTGTTTGTTAGTAATCATATCTCTACAGTTGATAAAGCATAATTGACTCTAAAAAATATATATATACACACTCATCATGTTAGCTAACCCTCGAGGTGTTGGTAATCTAGTGCACATGTGTAGAAATTGCTGTATTGGCCAGAATCTTCAGTTGCAGTTAAGACAATTTCTAATGACTGATCCCATAGTAAAATATTTAAAGCCATCAATAGAGGAGATTTTAAAACCTTTAAAATCAACTTTTAATCATCTTTTTTGATCAAATACATGTTTCTATTACCCACATGGCCAGTTCTAAGGTTGTGTGGGATAAAATCTGAAATTGGGTGGGAACTATACATCCCAATCATTATCAGTCCTACAGCACTATGGACAGGCAATTGCTGATCCCCAAGCAATTGTTAATACTCTGGGGAATTTTTTTCTCCATCTCTTCCTCGTCTTCTTATTCCCACGAGCTACTGGCCCTGAAGAGTAGGGCTGAATGCTCTCCACTGTCTTTCCACTCAAATGTCCTGGAGCCTTACAACAGGCCATTCACAGCAGAGGAGCTTCGTCTTGCTCTGCACACATCTTGTGCATCTGCCATTGGTTGGGCCAGACAGTGTCTATTAAGTATTGCTCCATATCTCTCACCATTGAGTAAAGATCAGCCGCTCTGACTCTTCAATCATATTTTCCCCGAGGAGCAGTTTCTTGACTCCTGGCAGGAGGCTATCGTTTTGGCCTTCCCCAAGTCAGGCAAGGATCCCAAGATTCCTTCCAATTATCTTCCGATTGCTTTGATGAGCTGCACATGCAAGGTGTTAGAAAGAATGGGAAATGCCAGACTGGTCTGATATTTAGAACACTGTGGCCTTCTTTTTAACACCCAATGTGGCTTTTGCAGCACTGAAACCACCTGATCTATCTCAAATCGGCATCAGGAATTGAATTATTTTTTACATAGAGAGCACCTGGTGTCAGTTTTCTTCAACATTGAAAAAGCATATGACACAGTGTGAAGATTTGCCATTCTTTATGACTTCCATAACTTTGGCTTGAGAGGCCATATGCCAATCTTCATTTCCAACATTTTATCTTCTCGTTCCTTTCATGTCTGTGTCATCAACACCCAATCATGGCCTTTCCACACCAAGAAGAGGGATGCCATAAGGCTGCATACTGAGTGTTATGCTTTTCACTGTCAAGATAAATTCCATCACATGACAACTTCCTTCAACTGTAGGCAATGCCCTCCATGTTGATGACTTTTAGCGTCTTTTGCTCATCGTCCAGCATGAGGGTCATTGAACGACAACTGCAAACTGCCTTGAACAATCTTTTGGTGTGGGTATGGCCAATGGGTTTTGGCTATCCCCACAGAAGACTGCTTGCATGCACTTTTACCACAAATGTAATGATCATCTGGACTCTGAGCTGCAACTAGGGGGGTGGGGGCAGGTACAACCATTCCAGTTGTGTGGAGACTATGTTTCTCGGTCTCATCTTCAACAAGAAATTGACCTTTTTTTTTATCTCACATTTGACATCTCAGGTCCAAGTGCACATGGGCATTGAACATCCTCAAGGTCATCTCCTCCCTCTCCTGGGGGGCAGACCAATGTTCTCTGCTCTTGCCTCTACCTTGCATTTGTCCAGTCAAAACTGACATATGGATCCTAGGTGTATGACTCACCCAGGATTTGGTGGGGAAGGTGCTAGAACCTCTCTACCAATCAGGCCTTCTGGTTTGCACTGAATCTTCTGCACCTCACCAGTATGGAGTCTTTACGTTGAGACCAATGATCCTTCCTTATCTATTCACCATCAGCAGTTATTCCTGCAGTATGCATCAAAGTTGTGATTCCTGCTAGGCTATCGCACTTGGGGCTGCATATTTAGTCCTCAGTGGGAAATGCTTTGCCAAAATTGCCTAACTGCCATTCGTCCTTTCGGTTTGTGTGTCCTAGGTTATCTATGAAAGATTAGCACAGTCTCAATAGCAGCTCACAGTCGACAGTCATGCCACTTCTGTTGTGGCTCACTGTTTCCCCTTCCTGTGATTTCTTCCTTTTGCATGACAGGGAAGGCCTTTACACCTGACTGTGTGTTTCAGCAACTCTTTGCCAGCCATTGTGCTGAGTATCTGTGCTTCCTGCCCATCTTCACAGATGGCTCAAAGTCAGGCACATCAGTGAGATCAGCCATGATCTGCTGTAATGTAATCATTCCAGACCAGATCCCACAGCAGTGTTCCATTTTCACTGCAGAGTTGCACACTATCACCCTTGCCTTGGACCACATGTGGTGGCTAAGCAACATCATCAGTATCAGCTTTACATCGACTTATTTAACTCGCTACAGGCTTTGATCTCGGTGAGGCATCAGCCTCACCGTGTTCTTTCCAAGATCCACCAGCAGCTCCATCATCTGGTAGTCACAACCACTGTTCTCTTCTGTTGTGTGCCCAGTCACATGACTGGGGCAGTGACTTGACAGACACTACTGCCAGGTTGGCCCCACCCTTTCTAACTCTTCAGTACTGGTTACCTACATCGATTCAGGCAGTGCTTTACCATCAAGCTCAGGGCACAATGGCAGAGATCTTGGTCTGAATAGATTGGTAACAAACTCTTCAAGATCAAGCCTATTATCAAACCATATTGACGGTGTTTTCACCAGAATTTTTATAGTGGTCATGTTTTCACTTGAAGAAATGAATGAGTGATAAACAAATGACCTAAGCATCTCTGCTCTGCATAGGTTATTGGTTTATCACTTATTCATTTCTTCAGATGGACAACAAATTTCTAAGCACAAGTTTTGTGACATCATTTTAACCATTAAATATATTTTATCCTATTGTGCCGCATTTAATATCAAACATTGTTTATTTTAGCTTTCACAGTTTTATGTCCAAGCCCCTTACACTCGGACATCTTTTATCTGATGACTCACTTTTATCCTATTTTTGAATTTTTATGTTTTACTGGTTATTTTACTCATATGTAATGTATTTACCTATTTAATATTTGACTTGTTGATTTTTATTTTATGGGTCCTATACACCCATTATTGGAAGCTGCATAGAGTGACATGGAAAGCTGCATAGAGGAGTTATTGTATGGTGATAATACCAATTTCTTTATGTTAAGTTTGTTTGCTAAATTGCCCACATTTGTCATATAGCTTACAAAAAGTTGTTTCTAAGTTTATAAGGGTTTATTTCATTTCTAAAGTGTAGGTCAATCCTTCAAATATTTCAGAAAATGTATAGATGCATAATATTAGTTGCTTTTTACTTTGGATGCAAATATTCTGTATATTCCCAGATTACATTGGAAAATATGTTTTTCTGATATGAAAAATGGTTGTTCTCTTTTCAGCAGGTAAAAATCTATATGAAAACATAGCAACACTATTTTGTTATGGAATTAAGACTAATACTTTTTACTGTGATGCCTATCCAGTAATATTGATATCCAGTGATTGAATCAAGCAAAAATATAGTGATTATGATAAATGTTAAAATAACAGAAAATTTGAGATTTTGACAGTTTTTCAGATGATGGAGGAGATGCTGATAATGTTCCTGATACTATCTTCCATGCTTTATTAAATTTTTATGTATATTCGGTCCAAAAAGTCAATTACTTTAACCATCTTAACTTCATAGGTATCATTGACTTTAATATTATCCCTAGTCTAGGAATACAAGGGAATAGCAACCTACAGCATATGACCTTTCAGTTTGTAATTGACTTCATTGTCAACACGTTTTAGGTTTACTATTTAATTTTTTTCTTTTATAGGTCTTAGAGAATATGTCTTTAGAGGTCCTAATGCTGGCTTCCTTACATGTCTCCTACTTTTTGGTGTAGGAATCCCTATAGTGGCTAATCACATCACATTTATTTAACTGTGAACTTTGTAGTCATGATGAACACTAAAATGTCAAAAAATTTGAAATTTTTCACATCTTTTTCAGATCTTAGATGATGGAGGAGATGCTACCCATCTAATGCTAAAGAAATATCCTGCTATGTTTAAAACTATTAAAGGTATTGTGGAAGAGAGTGTTACTGGTGTCCATAGACTTTATCAGTTATCAAAGTCTGGCAAATTAACTGTTCCAGCTATGAATGTGAATGATTCAGTAACAAAAGTATGTTGCATCTCTTTTGACTAAAATTCATACATGCATAAATTATAATACATGTGTAAATTTGATTATGCAAATATTTCTTTTGAAATATAGTAAAATTAAGTAAATAATTATTCAAAACTGAAATGATTTGTATCAAAAAATATTTTGCTTTTGAAGAATTTAAGATTTGCAACCAAGGCAGACTGAATACATTTTTCAGTCTCTCCACAACAAAGTTTAAAATACAATTCAACCTGAATATAAAAAGTTTAGGATACGAAAGTTTGAATATATCGAAGTTTTTCTGATACTTTGTAAAGAAGATTATGATAATTAAATCAAATATCATGAATAGATATTGATAATGAGCCAGAGAGGAGAAAGTTTATTTTTACCAACTAATATTCATTATAAAAATTCAAAAAAATCCCCGAGATTGTTGAAGTTTTAGAAATATTATTTACATTTTTGTGAAATTTTATAATGAGATTAAGTAAAAATGCCCATGTAGTGAATATAGCACCGAAAGGTAATTAGTGAGTGGGGAAGGCCCTTTTGGTATTGGTAGCTGCAATGGCAATGGGCAACGTCTCCTACAGGTAAGTAAACTCAATGGTTTCAGAATAACTAACATATTACAAACACCGCGACATACATAAATACACATGGGTTTCACCTGATGGGCTGCATAGGAATATGATTGATTATATATTAATTAACAGCAAATGGGCTAGTTCTATTAGAAATACCAGGGCATATAGGGGAGCTGAAATTGGATATTGACCATTACCTTGTTAAAAGTGTCTTGCAACTTAAAAAGTGTTGTGCTAGGGTTAAAAAATTTACCTTTAATACTGAAGCTCTGAAAGACCCAGTTATAGCTAAAGCTTACCATGATAGGTTACTTAGTCATTATGACAGTCATGGTTTGCTTAATACTGAAGTTGAGGAAGAATGGGGCCATTTTAAACAGGCTTTTTTGGAAACTAACAGTACTCTTCTAGGGAAAAAGGAGCAGAGGAGGCAGAATTATTTAAGTGATAAGGCACTTGAGCTTATTTCAGAAAGAAGGAACTGCAGGAATGTCCTTAATCAGTACCCTACTAGTCCTAATAGAAAGCATTACAAAGAACTTAATAAACGTGTGAAGGATCAGTTAGCTACTGATAAGATCTTTGGCTTGATGACCTGGCTGACAAAGCTGAAGAAGCAGTTAGACAGCACAATAGCAGAGAGCTGTACCAGATAGTTAATGTTTTGTGCGGTAGAAAACAAACAGGTATACAGGGATTGAAGGATAAACAAGGTAAGGTTATAGAAGGTGAGGATTCTGTTATGGCTAGGTGGGCTGAGCATTTCAGTGATGTTCTAAACAATGTGATTAATTCTATTCCCATTGTTTGCAATGATGATAGATGCATTGTTGGCTTTAATGTTGGCCCTATAACACAATCTGAAGTTATTTTGGTTATTTCTAAACTTAAACTTCATAAATCCCCAGGGGTGGATGAAATTACTATGGAAATGCTTAGAGCTGGGAATGTTTCAGTTGCCACTTGGATGACTGAAATTTTGAATAACTTTTATGATAAAGGCATGGTTCCTAAAAATTTTACCAGAGCTATTATTATCCCTATTTTCAAAAAAGGCGATCGCAGTTCTTGTGATAACTATAGGGGTATCAGCCTACTCTCTGTTCCAGGTAAAGTTCTTTCCATGATTGTGCTTAATAGAATTAAGAATCTGGTTGACAGGCAATTGCGTGATGAGCAATGTGGATTCAGAAGTGGTAGGGGATGTGTAGATCAGATATTTTCACTTAGACAGATTCTTGAGAAATGTTTAGAGTTTCAGAAACCTTTGGTTGCTAGCTTCGTTTATTTCAAAAAGGCTTTCGACTCTGTTGATCGTCATAATTTGTGGTTGATTGTGAGATCATATGGTATACCAGACAAGTTAGTTAACATAATGAAAGCTCTCTATAATAACACTGAGTCATGTGTGAGAGTTGGTAAGTCTTGTAGCAATTGGTTTAGCATTACTTCTGGTGTTCGACAAGGGTGCATTTTGTCTCCTTTTCTCATTAGTTTGGTTGTTGATTATGTTATGCAAAATTCACTTCAAGAGAGAGCTTTTGGCCTTAAATGGGTTGGAGATACGAAAATTTCTGATTTAGATTATGCTGATGATTTAGCACTTTTGGCAAATGATGTTGATGAGATGAACTCTTTCATTCGAGCTGTTGATGAGACTGGTAGTAGAGTAGGTTTGGTTATAAACAGAGAGAAAACTAAAGTGATGAAAATTGGTCAGGCAGGCTGTGATTCAGTTAATCTGAATGGTTGCAGTCTTGAGCAGGGTTGGGTTGTTTTATCTCTGAGTGGCACTTTTTTGCACACCATGGGCTAAATGGCCAGGTCACATGGACCCCGAAGGCTCAGAGAAGGTTTAGGGTAGGGGACCCACTGGAACAGCTGTTGGGAGACAGATGGTAGCCTCCCGTCAAGGCCATCCAGCGTGTTCTTTAACGTGCACAGGGTATGGCTCTCCCGCACACGGGGCCACGGCTTAACGTCCCATCCGACGGACGGCAGCCTTTTCAAGCCCATCGGTGTCCCCTACTGACCGTGGCCAGGGCGGGGAATTTTTCCAGAGATAAATCTCAACGCTGACCCAGCTGGGACTCGAACCTGGGAACTACAGATTACGAGTCTGGCGCGCTACCGACTGAGCCACCCCCGTCCCGTCTTGAGCAGATGTCACAGTTTAATTACCTTGGGAGCTATATAGCAGATACTGGTGATGTGCAGCATGAGATTAACAGACGAATAGGTATTGCTGTCAGGACTTTTAAGAATCTATGGAGATTGTGGAGAAATAGGCGTATACACCTAAAGACTAAAATTAGACTGTATAATAGTTTGGTTCTTTCTAGGGTTAGTTATGGTAGTGAAACTTGGACGCTGTGTAAACAAGATAACAGGAAACTAGATGCTTTTGATTCTAGATGCTTACGCAGCATCTTGGGTATTAGGTGGTTTAACTTTGTAACTAATGATGAGGTTAGGCAAAGGAGTCTGCAACCTCCTCCTTGCCCGTATGGATAATTATAGATTGGCGACTAGGGTTATGAACAGTGTGCCTAGAAGCCTCAGAAGGAGGGGGAGACCTAGGATGCGGTGAGCAGACAATGTCAAACAGGACCTTGTTAGAATTGGTGTACAGTGGCCGGATGCAGCAGATGTAGCTCAGGACAGATATGCTTGGAGAATTAAACTGCGCGGTCTGGTTGGACCTCCGTAGCCCATGGCTGCTTGAGGATGAGGATGAGATGGATGGTAACTCTTGGTGCTCATAGACCACATCATATTGCTCTAATATATGCTAAGTTTGGTTATTATAAAATTTGCATTCATCAAAGATACTATAATTTTTCTTTGACTTATTATATCTGGTTTCAACTGTATTACTATTTTAGCTTGATTTTAAAGGGATTATTTTTCTTCAAAAATTGTAGCCTTAATGTTGGGTTGGGTTGGGTTGTTTTACCTCTGAGCGGCACTTTTTTGCACACCATGGGCTAAATGGCCAGGTCACATGGACCCCGAAGGCTCAGAGAAGGTTGGGGGAGGGGACCCACTGGAACAGCTGTTGGGAGACAGATGGTAGCCTCCCGTCAAGGCCATCCAGCGTGTTCTTTAACGTGCACAGGATATGGCTCTCCCGCACACGGGGCCACGGCTTAACGTCCCATCCGACGGACGGCGGCCTTTCCAAGCCCATCGGTGTCCCCTACTGACCGTGGGCAGGGCGGGGAATTTTGCGGAGATAAATCTCAACGCTGACCCAGCTGGGACTCGAACCTGGGAACTACAGATTACGAGCCTGGCGCGCTACCGACTAAGCCACCCCCGCCCCGTAGCCTTAATGTGCATGGGGCCACATCAACATCCCATCTAATGGATGGCAGCCTTTCCAAGCCCATCTGTGTCCTCTACTGACTGAAGGCAGGGTGGAGAGTGTTGCAGAGATAAATCTCAATTTTGACCCAGGCGGGACTCAAACCTGGAAATTGCAGATTACGAGCGTGATGCGCTACTGAGTCACCCCCACCCCTCTATGGAGAGTGTGGAGAAGAATAAGCATACACACCTAAAGACTAAAATTAGGCTGTATAAAAGTTTGTTTCTTCTAAGGTTTGTTATGATAGCAAAACCTGGGACCCTTTGTATTGTAAGCAGGATAATAGGGAACTTGATGCTTTTAATTCTAGATGTTTATGCAATATATTGGGTATCAGATGGTTTGGTTTTGTAAGTAAATATGAGGTTAGAAGGAGTTAGCAGGGACAAAATGCAGTAGCTGTAACTCAGGACAGATTATCTGAAGAACAAAATTATGAGGTCTGGAAGGATATCCGTAGTCCATGGCTGCATTAGGATTTTATATGTATATGTATATATTATAAAGTAATGTGATAATTTAGTTCCAGAACATTGCTTCCTTTACAAATTTCTCTTAAATGATAAAAGCTAAGACAGCCAAATATACAGCTTTGTCTTATCATAACTGAAAACAAGAGTTTTGATTCTTGCCATACATTTCGTTCCTTCTTCCCAAACAAAAAAAATGTATAAAAGCTTCTTCTAATCAGTAAGAGCTAAGACCAATTTCACTATATATCTTTGTCTTGTAGCTTAAAGTGGTATAAGGGTTTATATTTACTCTCTTTTTCCAATGTGACAGGAACATTATCAGATGACATGGGCATATAATTAGACCACGAGATAACCATGTGCTTGAACTCAGAAAATATTAAGTTGACAATATTTTTTCCAGTTATCACCCTCTAAGCATTGTAATGATGAAAGGCTGCACTTGTTTGAAATCTTACTCATAGTATGTTATGGCCAGAGGATTTAATTTGCCATCAGAATCATTATTGCCATTGGTTGAGTGGCATAACTACTGTCCAGGCACATCCTGGGAGCACCAAAGGCCTGTCTGAAGTATATAGAATGCATATTTTTTATACATTTACTGAGTTTTTGATTTGAATATCAAAGCTACTTTAATTATTTTCTCAGTTACTTTGTAGGATATTTTTTAAAAATCCAGGCTATTTGTAGGTATTTTTAGCAATTGGTTAAAAATACTTTTGATATTGTCTTAAAAGTAGTATTACAAAGTTGTCCACAGTACAAGAACTCACAAATTAGTTGATTATTGAAATTGTTGCACTTTTGGCCACTTTCTCAGATGCATGTACAGTTGTAATCGTGGCCTAACCATGGCCATAAGAGTTGCTACTACTGAAAGATCATTCTCAAAGCTAAAACTAATTAATAAAAAACTATCTAAGAAGCATGATGGGTCAAAAACGTCTGAATGGTTTAAGTGTTCTATAAGTTGAACACAAAGAAGCTCACTGGTGAAGAAAAAACCTCCAGGACATTATTTTCTTAAAAAAAAGAAAAGTAAAATGCAAAAATCAGATTTTAAACTAAAATTTGGATAAAATCTGAAATAGTCGAGAGATTTAAGCTCTGCATATATTAGAGACCTTAATTGAACTGAAGACCTGATTTATGCTGGGTAAATCTTCTAGTATTTTTCATGTTTTTAGCCATTATTAGACTTTTTATTATGTTTTAATGTCTACTAACTTTATTGTAATATCAGAAATGTGCTAAGAAGTAACTCATAGTTTGTTATTTAATAGCATAAATGATCAGTTACTGTAAAAAGAACCTAGAGCAAGCATAGGACAAAAATGCAATGTTTTGTCACATATTCTGGCATACTTAAGTTTTGTGTGGTGCATAGTTAAATTGAAATATTGATTGAGGAAAGCTTAAATATTCCAATGTTGCTGATTTTGATAATGCAATTAGCTTCATTTCTTACCAGTTATACACAGTCGTATCAGAATAATATGACTCCCCCATTCCCATTATTAGGTAGGTGGTCATATTATTCTGATATGACTGTGTATATGTGTCTGCAGTTCAAAGTCAAAAAAATATATCTTTAAATCTCACCCTTTTTTTTTTCAAATACAACTTTGCCACATGGAAAGTGAGATGTTCAATGTGCAATTTGTAGAATTTAACTGAAGAAGCAATTATAAAGGTATCATATTACAGAGTTGTACATGATTTCTCAGTTTTGTATTTTAATATACAGTGAATGAAATTTTTATGAATAATTTCATAAATAAATGTAATTGTTGTATCAGTTTGCCTGCTTCACAAGCCAGTGTTGATAGCTATTTTCAGCTCTAAAGTTCGTTTATAATGACCTCAGAATTTGAATTAAAATTGATCTTTTTGGAGCTTATCTCTTCCAATGTATGAATTAAGAGTATTAATTTCTCAGTTCTTGCTTTTTGCAAATTGCAAGAGATATCTAATTTATTTGACCTTAGGCAAAAGTATTTGTTTCATCTTACTTCATGTTTCATCTCAAGTACTGCTTTGGTTAATTGCGTCACTATTTTGATATATCATCAAAATATTATAGTGATGATATTTTGATAATTTTTACTTGCAGGTAACTCTTGAACTGATTTGCAAATATCTGTTGTGTTCTTTATTATAAATGAGTAAAAAATAAATTAGTTAATAATATAAAGCTGAGCTGTAATGTGGAAATCTGGACTACATTTAATATTTTATTGTGAGTAAAACTGAAAATTATTAAGAAATGAAAAGTAAATAAAATTTAAAATGAATAATTGAAATTTCATAATTTGGCTAGTGCGAGAAGTTATCTGTAACGGAAGTATATAGTTGAGAATGGGCCAGGCAGAGCTTTGGAGGTCCAAGACCTTGGCTCCAAAGCTCTGCCTGGCCCATTCTCAAAGTTTTTTCACTGAGAGAAAAAATAACAGTAAAAAATCATTTTGCTGTTTCAAGTAAAAATTTATTTTTCCTATTATTCCTATGAATTATAATTATTTTGGTCCATTACAGTTTTATTTTTTAAATGTTTATTTGCCTGCCAGATCCTTTTTTTTAATATATTAATCTGAAAATGTCTAAAATTAATACATTTCTCATTTTTGTTAAATATTTTAGTTTCATAAAATGCAGAGAACTAAAGTATGTTTGATTTGGTATGTAGCAAGTTCTCTTCATTAGTTATTTGGCCAAAAAAGCTATAAAGTTTTTTAGGGGTTGAGCACTTTGAAAAAATAGGGTTGTTGATATAATCGAATTTTTCAGGCTGGACCCTGGATGGGTTAAAATTATAGGTTCTCTTTCCCAGCTTTATACATAAAAACCCCTTTAACCCTCATATTGTCAGGCTCCTGAAACTAAATTCCCTCTAGTGGAAATTTACTCTGTGACATTGAAATTGCATAACCTGGAAGGAGTGGACAGATATGCAAATGATTGTTTCCATGACAAACACATATCAATGGGAGAGTATAAAAGCTCAGTGTCTATGTCAAATGCTTCAGGCACTGTAGTTGTCTGCAAAAGCAAGCTGCAAAAGAGTGTTAATAGCAGATAGTGAGGACGAAGTGTAGAAGATCAAGACCACCTTTTCACCAACCATATTAGCAGCTGGACATCTTTCAGTATTGCCAGTTGTAGGGCAGTGGGAAGCTGGTTGGTCTATCCACTGTATCAACATATGTGGGCCAAAATGCTAGTTAATTGGACATTTTACACCATTGATCTCAAAGAGGTTTCATTGCACAGGGTTGGGTGCTGTCAGAAACAACAGCAGGGGTGAATTGCATGATTTGTTGTTAGGTAGTAACAGACTCAACAGCAACCATAACTGCCATTTGATGAACCATAATTACTGGCAGAGCAGTTCCCATCACAACTAGGATAACTGCCAGGAGACTGGTAGATGCTGGGCTGTGGGCTTCCATCAATCAAAGTATTCATTCAATAGACTGAACTTGGCTGTGTGCCACTATCAAGCTCAGCTGGACCTGTGTAGGATTAGAGCTACCTGGAATGAGGAATGGCAATGCAGTGATGAAGGACATTGAAGGAATGGCAGACTGTTGGAGTTCTTTGATATTCTATACTATAATTGGTCTTTGATAGTCATTGATTTTAGTTATGATTTTAATTATAAAATAAATATGAAAATTGATATTTTTTTGAAATCAGCATCCCAAGATTTAATTTTTATGAGAAATTATCAGGCATATCATTAGTTCTAATTTGAAGATTATTTGGCTTTCTGTTCAGCTTTCTTTATTTCCATAAATGACTAAATTGTTTCAGCTATTTTTGTAAATGGGCATAATGTATATGCAAAACGTTTTTGGTGAATGACAAACTGTAAGACTAACAAAGTTGTGCCACAAAAATTTATTTTAAAAACAAGATAATTTAAATAAAAATCCTAATATTCATTAATACTTATTCAATCTGAAAATGAAATTCTTCTTCATCTCTAAAAACAAAAACAAACAAAAACAGATGGAATGGGTGACAAAATGAAAGCAATAACTTGTTTTTCAAAATAAGTTTAAAAGAAGTAAAGAACTGAAAAGTTTAAGTAAAAATATTTCAATGCATGTGAAGTTTAGCATCTAGTGCTCTGATGCTGTTATCCCCAGAATAGTCTAAGTTGTATTAATACTTGAAGAGCATGTGATAGCACCCTGATAAATGGTAGTGCTTCATGGAATGAACTACGATCACCAGTGCCATCTTAGCTCAACTGGTACAAAACTGGGAGACTTGCATTTGAGTCAAGGTGGATTGATGATTTTTTTTTTAATACTTGCCTATATACCCAAACATATAAAGTTTAACTGAAGCATTACAATTAACATTGAGTGCTTAATGAGTCATTTTTAAAAAATAAATGTATTAAGCTGTATTAATGAAAAATAATATATAGGCAGTCATCCCTTCATTTTTTTATACAATTAAAATTTTATTAATAATTCACTTTTACTTCCACAGACCAAATTTGACAATTTGTACAGTTGCAGGGAAAGCATCCTTGATGCGTAAGTTCATACTGTTTCCTAGTTTTGACTAAGATGGTGCAGTGTTTGTAATAATTTTCATGTTTTGTTTTTTAATTTATTATAAATAAAATGTAAAAAATGTTGAGAGCAAGATAAGTATAATATTTTTCAGGATTTTGCTTATTGATAAAGCAAACAATGATTAAACAAAAAAAAATCCAAGAGAGATTTTAATTACACACCACTGAAAACCTTTGAGAGCACATGTAAAGTTCAATGGAACTACATAGGGCAAAATAAATATTTAGTAACTACTTTTTATATATTATTAACCCTTACAGTGTTGGGTTTATGAAACTGAACTCAGTGTTGGCTGGATTTATTTTAAAGTTTTCAGAAAATAAAATAAGCAGCTTTAGAACCTTCTCCTGAAGTAACTAATGAATGGAAATATGTAATGTTAATATATCAAAGAAAAAAAATGAAATTTAAAAATTTTTAAGCTTTTTTTTAAATATTGCAAAATTTTACTTTTTTTAATTTAGTTTAATTAAAACAATTTTTCTAAATTATTTTAATTAAACAGTTCATAATATTTTTATCAATGTATGAATTTTTCATTTATTTAGTTTTCTAAATTTTTTAATCATCATTGCATATAATGCATATACTTAGTTTTTAATGATCAGCAAACTCTAAGAACAAGAAAAGCAGTGCCATAAAAAATAATTTTGCTTTAAAAACAAGGTAATTTAAATAAAAATAGAAAGATATATCTGAAAAATGACAAAGAACAGTGAAGAAATTCAATAAAACTATTTAAAATTTAAAGTTTAACTAAAAATAAAAAATAAAAAAAGCATTTAAAGTTTAACTAAAGCACTGAATTTGAGAAGAGTTATTTTATTATTAAACTGCATAACTGTTACAAAAAAGTTAAATTCTAAAATTCCGGCAGAAATTTTGGTTAAAAAATGCAATTTCCTACTTTAATTGGTTTATTCGGTTGAAATGTAATTAAAATTATTGCTAAATAAAGTCCTACCTTTTAAAAATCTCACTTTTAGGCTAATTGCATATTCCTATGGTTCAGTACTAAATAAGCTCTTTTTGACATCGATTTTAATTTTAGAGAAAAAATTGTCTGAACCAGGTGGGATATGAACCCACGACCTCCTAATAACATGTCAGGTGCTCTGGACCACTGAGCTATGGCCGCCAATCAAGATTTCCTCTAATTAATGCTATGAATATTCCCTTTTATGTCACATGTAGGCATTATTTTAGGCAATTTTTAGCCCTAGCGGCTTTTTATTTGCCAATAGATGGAAAGTATGTCTTACAAGTATGCTGATGATAATAAATATTGAGATAAACTCGGATAAACTCAACAGTTCAACATCCAGTAATAAATAGGCACTTTTTGATGCCGATTTCAATTTTAGAGGAAAAATTGTCTGAGCCGGATGGCATATGAACCCATGACCTCTTAATAACATATTGGTGCTCTGAACCACTATATATTATCATCATCCTCATGACTAGTTCTACAGTTGTGTGTTGTGGGATAAAGTCCAGAAGACTGGGAACTATTCTTCCCACTCATTATTAATCATGGGGCACAATGGATATGCAATTGTTCCCCAAGCAATTGTCAAAAATCTTGGGGAAATATTTTTCCTCCACCTCTTCTTTCTCCTCCTATTCTTCTGTGTTTCTGGCCCTGAAGAGCAAGGGGGAATGCTCCCCAATGTCTTTCCACTCAAATGACCTGGAGCTTTATAACAGGCCATTCACAATGTGGAGCTGCACATTGCTCTGCACTCTTTTAATGACCCATAGCCTTACAACAGGCCATTCACAGCAAAGGAGTTGCACTTTGCTCTGCACTCCTCTTGTGCTTCTGCTGTTGGGCCAGACAGTGTTCATTATGCCATACTCCAACATTTTTCAACATTGAGTAAGAATTGGGTGCTCAGAATTCTCAACTGCATTTTTCGTGAGGAGCAGTTTCCAGACTCTTGGTAGGAGGTCATTGTCTTGGCCTTCCCCAAACCAGGAAAGGATCTGAAGATTCCTTTTAATTATTGTCCCACTGATGAGCTATGTGTGCAAGGTGTTGGAAAGAATACTAAATGTTAAACTCATCTGGTATTTAGAACACCACAACCTTCTTTCAAACACCAAGTATTACTTTCGCATGCATTGGTCTGCCCTTGAGGTGGCTATCAGAAATTCCTTTTCATGTAGGCGCACCTGGTGTTAATATTCTTCAACATGAAAAGAGTGTACAACACTGCTTTTAGATTCTGCATTCTTCATGATTCTCAAGCCTTCAACTTGAGAGGATCATGTCTGTGTCACCAACACTGTCACAGCCCTTCCCTCAAGAACAGGAGTTCCAAAAGGCTGCATCCCGAGTGTTACACTTTTCACTGTCAAGATAAATTCCATTACTACACAACTTCCTCCAACTATAGGTAATGCCCTCTATTGATGATTTTAGCATCTTTTGCTCTTTGTCCAGCATGAGAGTCATTGAACAACAATTGCAAACTGCCTTGAAATTTGCCAAAACATTGCCCAAATCTCTCGGTTTGGGCGATGTCATGTCCCTCTAATTTTTTTTATTTATTGTTGCATTTTATTGTATTTTTTTATTGTAAATATTTTTATGTATTAAGTGTGTTCTTGGAAGTGCTATTGTGGGGATGTGACTCATAGATGTTGTTTTTGTATCTTGGGCTGGCTGCCTGCATGAGATGATGGGTCCCAAAGACCCTTTTATGGCCTTTCAACTATCCTCAGGCACAAGTGTGAGCACAGGAGACAAGCCTCACAATAGGGAAAATTATACTGCGTCAAGTGATAATTTTCCTGTAATTATGCAGGAATTCTTCCCGCTTGATGGCTACTCTCATCAATTCTCCCTTGACAGGTGCGCTCGTCAACTTCCCGCTTGACTGCTACACTCAAGACTTGTCAGTCTTGAGCTTAGCTGTGAAGTGAGAAGGACATTTGGACACGCGTCGAGGGATGCCGCTCTTACTCAAACGAAACCCTTAAGGAGAGGGTTCGATTCTATGTGAGAATCAAGATTCTTGTTGAATCAAATACAGTTCTGTGAAACTGAAGTGTGTTCTTAGTGAACCACGGTGTAGGCAAAGGTTAAATATCTTTTTGCTGAGTTTGAGGTCGGTAAAGTGCGAATCTGCAAAGTGTAGTTCTCCACCTCATTTCATAATTGTTTGCAGCAGCAAAGGCCAACGGAGTCGAGAGCATCCCCAGCACATGATTGTATATAATGTGAATAAACTGTGTCATCCCTATACAACTCTTGTGCATGAATTGTTGGACATTTTTATACATCATTTGATGCAGCAAATCTGAGGCATAAGTTGGTACAGATGTAACAACTATGAACCTGTTATTTCCCTGAAAAAGGGGGGCGGGGGTGGCTCAGTCGGTAGCGCGCCAGGCTCGTAATCTGTAGTTCCCAGGTTCGAGTCCCAGCTGGGTCAGCGTTGAGATTTATCTCTGCAAAATTCCCTGCCCTGCCCGCGGGTCAGTAGGGGACACCGATGGGCTTGGAAAGGCCGCCGTCCGTCGGATGGGACGTTAAGCCGTGGCCCCGTGTGCGGGAGAGCCATACCCTGTGCACGTTAAAGAACACGCTGGATGGCCTTGACGGGAGGCTACCATCTGTCTCCCAACAGCTGTTCCAGTGGGTCCCCTCCCCCAACCTTCTCTGAGCCTTCGGGGTCCATGTGACCTGGCCATTTAGCCCATGGTGTGCAAAAAAGTGCCGCTCAGAGGTAAAACAACCCAACAACCCTGAAAAAGGCACATTTCTGATTTCTTGCCATAGGCACAATGAACCCTGAATCTGACACTGCTAATGATATTTTCATTTAAAAACTGATGCAGTATATAATTAAAAATTAATCAAATGTACATTGTCTAGAATTAATATAATTGCATTCAGAACTATTATATTTTAAACTGTTACTTTTACAATAGACTGAAAAGATCCACTGATGTTATGTTTGGAGGAAAACAAGTTCTTGTCTGTGGATATGGAGAGGTAAGAGTCTTCATGTAAAAATTTTAAATTTCAGCTTTTTAAAAATAAATATATTTTTGCATTTCTACATGTTCCATAGTAACTCTTAAATGTTATCTCAAATCATTTCAATTTTTGGTGCATAGGTTCTCTATGCAAAAGTATGTTTGAAGTTTGATAATCAACATCAATTTAAATAAAAAATGGTATTGACAAATAACTAAGAGTCCAGAGTGTAGAAAATTGCCCATAAATACTTAAAAATACCAATTTGTTATGTTTTTTCTAATTATCAATTATCTGAAGATTTTATTTCCTATGTATAGTTATTTTGCAATAATTTTGCTGCTTATAAAGTTTTATTTTGAAAATGGCATTGTCCCATTTTAAATTTTTTTTTATTTATATTTATGGAATTTATATTTATACTTATGGAAAATATCTGAGTTTAAGGTTTTTTTAGTTTAAGGTAAGTTTGAGTTTAAGGACAATATCCGATACGTGGTACAAGAGATTCAGGTTTGATTCCCGCCATGTCGGTGATTAATTTTTTTCAGAATCTATTAATTAATGTTTGATGTCTATCTTAACAGGGAATACTGTGCATTCACTATGGATTAATTTTTAATTATATATTAACGCTTTAGCCTTAGCGACCTTCCCAGCAACATCTGATAATCAATAGCAACGACTGAAAAAGTTGCATCTCTTTGAGTATAGATAGTGCTGTCTCAGCCACGTCTCTGTGATGAAGATTTATAAGGTCTTATTATGAAAAATTTCATTGTCCGACACGTGGTACAATGATAGCACACTCTGGCATGAATCTGGAGAGATGCGGGTTCTATTCCCGCCATGTCGGCGATGAAATTTTTTCAGAATCTATTGATTAATGTTTTTGTTTATTATTAAGAAAAAAGGGGAAGATTTCTGAGAAGCAAAAATCTCCTAAAAAATGTACTCACACAAGAGTAGTAACGATTTTTTTTTTTTGTTCTTGATGCTATTTACGGTGATTCAACAGCAAGTTTGTACAATCACTACAGGCTCAAATAGATTTATTTTCTTGACTTTATCGTAATTGTTTCAAGCAGAATCAACAAGAAAAAATATATATCATAGACTGAAATGTTGTTTTCGATATCTGATTTGAAACAATAAAAAAAATGCCAATTTCTGTTCAGAAAAAAAAAATAAAATTTACGATCTTGCATTACTGACTCTGTGCCACCACAATCGGAAAAGTGAAAATAGTATACCCAGATTAGACAGGCAAAGGGTTAATAATTTATGTTAAAAATAATTTTTCAGTTAGTGTTCCTATACGACACATGGAAACTGAAAACATTAGACCAGCAACTTTTGGAGGATGGAGGGTGGCTCAATCAGTAGCACTGCAGACTCATAATCTGTAGTTCCCAGGTTTGAGTTCCAGCTAGGCCAGCATTGAGATTTATCTCTGCAAAACTTCTCGCCCTGCCCTCAGTCAGTAGGGGACACTGATGGGTTTGGAAAGGCCACCGTCTGTTGGATGTAACATAAAGCATGGCTCCATGTGCGATGAGCTCTATCCTGTGCATATTAAAGAACACTCTGGATGGCCTTCACAGGAAGCTACCATCTGTCTCCTGACAGCTGTCCAGTGAGTCCCCTCCCCCAAACCTCTGAGCCCTTGGGGTCCTTGTGACTTGGCGATTTAGCTCATTGTGTGCAAAAAAGTACTGCTCAGAGATAAAACAACCAGCAACTTTGGGGAAAATAAATTAGTGTAGAAAGAAAAAAGGTTTTAATTATCTAAAACCTATTTAATTTAATGCTAAATAATGTATAATAAATATAAAATAAGGAATATTAGAAATATTTTTTTTTATTGTTCAGGTTGGAAAAGGCTGTTGTTCAGCTCTTAAGGGAATGGGATCTGTAGTTTATGTTACTGAGATAGATCCCATTTGTGCACTTCAAGCATGGTAGGTGTGCTTTTGAACTATTTAAAACTTATTATAGAGTTAAAGATCACCTGCTAATATTTACATATTAAAGTTGTTTCCATCATGATATCTTTTGTGTTTTTCTCATTTATTCATGTTAGTAATCATCTCAATGGGAACACATGCCTAGTGATGCTCATCATATTTTTTAATGCATATACTTTTTTTTTAAGCTGATAACTACAGAGTATTGTTTGTATTAGCATTTATACTGCAGATGCTAATGCATGCATACATAGTCAACTCTGTATGCATGCATTACAATTTATCAAGTGAATTTAAAATTAAATACAATTAGGATTTGGCTGAAACTTCAGTTCTTCACATGTACAAAATTTTTCATCAACCCAAGTCTATAAAACATCTGTATATCTTCTCTACAAAATGAAAAGTAATAAATTTAAATCTGTATGTACAGTTTCAGTATCTGAGCCACATCTGCAGCCTTCACTGTAGGTCAGTTCCAATGCAGTCATGCAAAACATTGACTGAAAATCAGTGTATAATAGTTCGGATATCTATAAGACACCTGTAGCATGCTTTTAATCAGTAACTCTGTTTTCCTCTTCAGTGTCAAAGCATGTTCATGGTGAAGACCCCTTGCTGCAAGTTTCTGTACATGGTGAAGGGAACCAGCAACACCATGCGAAAGTCTTACTGGTTTGGGTTCCTTCACAGGGTTAGTCCTAGTGGTTCAGGTAATTTCAAAGGGTCATAAACACTTGTCTGTGTGTTTGCCATGCATTGTGACCCATGTCTATGGAAAGGGGAATCTTGGTAGTTGCCCAGGAATACTCTTATGCTTACTTCAGTTCTTGACTAGTGGGGTCCCTTTTGACCTGTTTTACCATTGGGGAGCCTATTCATCGTGGGGCTGAGCAGTGCTTTAGAGGGCTGCTGCTACACACTGCTTTCAAATTCAAATTTATTTCCAAAAAGTATTATCTATAATTATTTTACATGTCAAATCCCACTAAGCTGAAGCTTATCAGTGGGAATGTATATGGCCTCTGATTCAGGTAAATAGGAGCTGCTGGGACTGGTGGGCTTGACCTACTAGGGCCAACTTTGCAGTGAGTACCTTGTCCATGTCTAGATATAGGGTTACATATTTCCTTACATCTTTATTTCATTATCATTCCTTTTTATTTTGGCCCCTTGGTGCAAGCTCCTGTCCATGGTGAGGGCACCACCCTAAGAAGGTTCTGTTGGTTCTGATACCTTCACAGGGTCCTAAATGCTCACCCGCATGTTATTTATCATGTGCTGTGACCTGTGTCCCTGGAAAAGAGGATCTGATAGTTGCTCAGGGATCCTTATCTGTTCTCCTTAGCTCATGACTAGTGGGGGTCCCCTTTTGTACTTGCTCAGCTCTGCTGTCATGGATTTATCACATACTTGTTTCTTCTACAAGTGGTTGACAAACCTAAGTGTGAGGTTTGTGAAACCCTTTTAACCATGAAACATATTTTAACAAATTTTCCTTGTTTTAATCTAGAATGCCATATTTAGTTTAGCTTTCTTGATTTTACAACTGAGCCTCTTACACTTTGACATCTTATATCATATCATTGCTTTTTATTGCCCACATTTATTTTTTGCCTGCATTTTTCATTTTTACAATAAACTGGTTATTTTAATCAACTTTAATTTTATATCGTTTTTGTCTTTTATTCTATCTTTAATCGGGTCTTTTACACCTGGATTGCTTTTATTTTTGTTTATATCATTGTTTTACCTGTTCTTTACACACTTGTTCTTTGCTATTTCTATCTTTTATCATTATTTCTCTACACTTTTACAGCTTTCATTCTGCTTTTTGGTGTTATTTTTAAATTTGGGTGAGGGTTCTACATCTTTTAACTTTTTTTTGTCTGGTGCATTATAGCCTCAGCTTCTGATGCACCATAAAACCATAAACCAAACCCATCTGATAGAGGGCAACCTTTCAAGGCCAATCAATATCCCCTTTCTCACCAAGCACAGAGTGGTGGTATCAAGTTACAAGCCTGGCAAACTCCCAATTGAACCAAATTCTGCCCCAAAACTTAAAAAGGATGCTCTCAGGTGAAAGGAGCCACCATTAAATTCGGAATATAAGCCCTTGGTGAGAAAGGAACACTGATATGTTTTGAAAGATTTTGTTTGTTATGATTCTTTGTACGTGTAAAGAACATACTGAATGGTTTTGAATAGAGGATACCACGTACCCTACATAGCTATCTTCTTCATCCCACTCAAACTTCAAGCATGGGATCTTTTGTAACTTAGCCATTACCCAAGTAAAAAATGCTATTCTGAGATAAGACAAGTAGCACAACCTACTACCTAAAAAGAAATGGCTTCTTAAAATAAAACCTTGTCCAATTCTAATATTAAATTAAGCTTGTTCTGTTTGTTTATCACAAAAAAAATTAAACCTTTTGAGTAATTACTTCTTCTGAGTTTTGGAAAGACATCTGCACTGCCTGCATATTCAGACATAAGTGTCCAATGTTACAAATATGAAATTCTTAAATGTTTGGGGCGGGGGTGGCTCAGTCGGTAGCGCGCCAGGCTCATAATCTGTAGTTCCCAGGTTCGAGTCCCAGCTGGGTCAGCGTTGAGATTTATCTCCGCAAAATTCCCCGCCCTGCCCACGGTCAGTAGGGGACACCGATGGGCTTGGAACAGGCCGCCGTCCGTCGGATGGGACGTTAAGCCGTGGCCCCGTGTGTGGGAGAGCCATACCCTGTGCACGTTAAAGAACACGCTGGATGGCCTTGACGGGAGGCTACCATCTGTCTCCCAACAGCTGTTCCAGTGGGTCCCCTCCCCCAACCTTCTCTGAGCCTTCGGGGTCCACATGACCTGGCCATTTAGCCCATGGTGTGCAAAAAAGTGCCGCTCAGAGGTAAAACAACCCAAAACAACTTAAATGTTTAATTTAAATAGTGTTTTTTTCTCTTCACTTTTAATATAGATGAATTCACAATATACCATAGAAAGATAAAAAAAAACAACGAGGGGATGGGGAAATGTTTTCCTCTGCATTTTGTACTTCATTCAATTCTTAGAGGTTTAATGTGAAAAAGCAAAAAACAAATTTTAATATTTAGTAATCAATCACGTGTGTAAAATTATATTCACAAATGTTTAAAGTCCATTGTTTTAATATGATGCTTATTTTCTGATTGTTTTGTTTTAGCATGGATGGCTTTCGTGTTGTGAAAATTAATGAAGTCATCAGAAACATTGATATTCTCATTACAGCAACAGGTGAGACAAGGTTACTTTTCTTGAAAAATTATGTGGAAGTTGAATTTTCTTTACAAAGAAAATTGTGATTAACACAAGATTAATGTAATTGAAGATTAATGATTAATTTTCCTCTCATAAAGCATATATTTTCTTAAAAATAATAATTGTAGCTTAGGTGTGCTGCTATATCCCTGAGAAACATGTTTTTGTTGCACAAAGATCTATTTTACCAGGTCACAAGTACCCTTATGTTAAAAACAACTTAAGTTCCATTTGATAGGTAGTAGCCTTTTAAAGCAATTGATATCTTTTTTTTTTTGCGATATTGGTAGGGGGACCTCAAGTTTAACACAGTTGGCACCTAAACCTAAGAATGAAAAAAGAATGTCAGTTAAAACAAGTTAATTGAGTTTAGAGAAAATGCTGGAAAGGAAAACATAACTTTTGGGACCCATTGTCTAAAGCAAAACATTCAACAATCTGAACTATAGTTATGAGTTTTTTGGTGTACAACATTGGTTGCAGTACAGCATAATTGTCACATATCATCAGTAAACACCTTAACCCTTCCAGAGTCCACATTGATTATAGATTTTGACATAATCTGAAATGAGAAGCTGAAGATGACTATATCCTTTTTGGTACAACCAATTTTTTGAAAATAGAAATTGCAGTTTGGAAATTTTCTCATATATTTTAAAAAAGTATATAATTCAAATTTGAAAAATAATACTTTTTCCATATGATAAATATTTTATTGAATGGAGTTGAACCATCTAATGCCCAAGATACTGTGTAAGCATCTAGCATCAAGTTTCCTATTATCTTTTGTTTACAAAGGGTCCAAGTTTCATTACCGTAACTAACTCTAGAAAGAACCAAACTATTATACAGTCTAATTTTAGTCTTTAGGTGTATATGCCTATTTCTTCACACTCTTCATAGATTCTTAAAAGTCCCAACAACAATCCCTATCCGTCTGTTTATCTCATGCTGTACATCATCAGTATCTGTTGCATAGCTCCCAAGATAATTAAACTGAGACACCTGCTGTGATGGTGTAATGCTCCAAAGATTATTAACTTTTCAAGTTGAACCTTTTGTCTGATCCAAATTTATTCAAAATTCCATATAGCTTTGTCGGGCACCGGGCAATTTTAACTTGCCAAATAAAGTTGAAATAGGGTTCGTTAAGTATTTGCCAAACGTTACTTATCGAGTAAGAATTCAAAAATGATTGTCAAGTTTAATTAAAGTTTAAATGTAATCAAAAAATTTACATTGCTCAAGACAAAAAAGAATAGCAACGATTCAAAAGTTTCTAAAACAAACGAAGTTTATTTCCAAAAATTCCACTCACCAAACTGTATGGTCAAATACATTAGCAATTAACATCTATCTAAAGCAACATCATCTCAGACAAAAACTCTGTCTACACTGATTCACAATAACTCTGCTACTACATCTCAACTCCTCACTCTTTTTACTTACTACTAACTCTGTGACTCAGCATCACATAGTTGTAACAAGCGGCATAGAAAACTGGCACGTGTCTATTGCATGCGGGGAAAGACATCTGCATAAACTGACTATCGCGCAAGCTATGATGCAAGAGAGGGCATGTCTTACACGTGCTTTAGCGGTTGTCAATCAAAAGGTCGTAGTTGTGCATGCGCAACTACTATGCTCTCAGAAATGAGAGCTGTGATGCCCAAAAAAATGAAATAAAATCCCCAAAATGATAAATATAATGTAAATGAAGCAAAACTGGTTAAGGAAAAGTAAAAGTGAATGGGTGGACATCACAAAATGAGGCTCATCTAACTTTTTAGGGGTGTAGGTAGGAATGTGAATCCATCTCGTCTCAGTTGGTTGGAGGTGTTTGTTTAGAAAAATCTTCACGAGGAACTGGCCTTATGGCTGAAGGCACATTTGGATATTGTATTTTGCTTTTGTTCTTTTTTCAAAAGCCCAACACTTTAGTTAAACAAAAATAGCAATCATGCAAGTGACTAGTTGGCTCATGCCAAACCATTGGAAATGTAAAGGACATGGATTTTATCTTACCTTTGAACCATTCACTCAAGCTAACAAAGCACGAAATGCAGTGCATGTGTGGAGCCCATGTTTTGTCCTAATCTCCAACATGACATCCAAAATGCAAGTTATGGGCTTTCTTCACAATCTTTGTCAAAGAACAACCCTGAGATTTTAAAATATAATTTCCACACACATAGCAAAACTTATCTTGCACATTAACACATTTGTGATGTTGCCTTTGTGGCATTTAAGCACCAAAATTCACTCTTCAACCATACAGCACATATTCCTCCTGCAATGAAAACAACAAGAATGGCAGTTTGAGGTTAGGTTACTGTTACATGTTTTCTCCAACTTGGCAACCAGTGTTGCCAGCTACAATTGTTCATGTTATAAAAGCCTTATAAACTAGTGTAATTTAATCATGAATTCCCAAAATAATTTTTCTGCCTTGGGTGCAAAAACGTCATGCAATAAAGTTCCATCATCTTCACCATGTTCCTCTTCTTCTTAACCATCATCTCTTTCTACTGTTCCACAATTCCTCATCATCCATTCCATAGGTGATCAGACAATTAGGAACACATTCCTCATTTTCATTAGCAAAGGTTTGGAAAGCTTTGCAGGAGTTCTGATTTCAGTGAAGAACATAAAATCTGGTGGCTTTCTGGTGGGAACTGTTTGCTTAAAAGATTCTGAACTGCTTCTCTGGGTTACAGTGCTTGGTGTAGTGACCATTGTTGTATCTCCCCACAAAGTGTTGAATTCCTCCCAAGGCATGATCTCCAAGTAGGGCCTCCTCAAGGTTTCTGAGGTGGAGATCTTCTCAGAGCTCTTCACCCAAGAGTCAAAGCAATCTACCCAGTTTTGTAGTGCTGTGATAGTAAGTTGCTACCCACTAGGTACTAATCCTTACTTTCAATATGCCACACCTGCCGACTGGCAGCAAGGCAGGTTACACAATGAGGTACTGCCATATATACCAAACCATCTGTGTTATTTTCGTTGCCAGAAGTATGAATATGCCTGCACAGCTTGCTTGGGCAAACCCATCTGTGCTTGCTGCGACAGTCAGGATCATCTTGATCCAGTCTACACAGCTGAAAAGGCAAGCTGTGTGAATTGTAGGGGTGACCATCTGGCATTTTCCCACAACTGTCTCAAGTAGGAGGGGGTACAGTGCCTCAAAACTATTAACATCTATCCTGGTGCAAGAAAGCTCACTACATCACCCACTTCACCTAGCAAGATTTCTATACCAGTTTGATTGTAGAAAAAATGCCCCAAAGTCATTAATATCTCTAGTCTGAAGCAAAAAAGCTCTCTGCACCACCCACTCCACTTGGCAAGATTTCCTATGCTAGTGTGATTGTAGGAAAGCTCCATAATCCTACAGCTTCTGTAGCAATGCTGCAGATATTAAGCAGTGAATTTTTCATCTATCTTTCATCTATCACCTACTGAATCTTTCTCCCTTGTGATGAAGTACCTTCTACAGGTGAAACCAAACTTTGACATCGATGCTGCTTTACATTCCTGCTATATAGCCTTCCAGTATTACTTCTAGAGGGCTTCTTCCCTTCCTATTCCAAGCCAAAGAGGCCCCCACTGGGGCAAAAGACAACTCCACATCCTCACATGGTGTTCTCAGATCCATGTCCCTGAAAAAACTGGAGCAGGAATGATATCAGATGAGGACATGGGCACAGACCACCCTTATTTTATTACACTGTCATCTGAAAAAGTTCTTTTTTTTTGTTTAAAACATCTTCTGCCCATTCTTCTAAAATATGAGTTGGCCATACTCTTACAGTGAAATTATCGTGGATTTGACCTCAGTTTGAGCTCCTGTCCTTGGAGGTGGGGACAACCTGTGAAAATTCTGCTGGTTCAGGTACCTTTCACTTCCCATTAGTGTCACAGTGTCAGAGGTCATGAACTGTATCATCCTTACAGTTGTTACTACCATCACTCAGACTTTGGCACAATTTCCTCATCAAAAACTATGGTGGAATCCCAATTGCACTGAAATTTATAAGGCTCATAACAGGGCTTGGGGATTGTTTTGGAGATATTTGACTTCATCCAACTTAGATGCATTTAACTGTGCCAGAGAAAAAGCCTGCTATGTCCAGGGCCTGAATCAGAAAGGATTCTTGTGTCAGGTTACTTCTTCTATCACCCACATGGTATTTCTCTGCTTGTGGGGGATAAAGTTCAGAAATGAATCAGAACTATTTTTCTGCTCATTATCGATCCTGGAGCACAATGGATACGTGATTGCTGATAACAAAGCAATTGCCAGTATTCTAGGGGAGTCTTGTTGACTTCCATCTCTTCTTTTCCTTATTTCCCATAGTTGATGATCTGAAGAGCAAGGCCAAATGCTCACATTGCCTTTCCATTCAAATTCTGCAACAGCGAGATCAATGAACCATCTTTATCTAGTCTCCATCAGCAGATGTCCATACAGTATGCATCTAAATTGTGATCCTTGCAAGGCCATCCCACTTTGAACTGTGTTTTAAATCCTCAGTGGAAATGCTTTTCAAATTGCCTAACTACCATTTGTTCTTTTGGATTGCATGTGCAAGTCTACCTCAGAGACCTTAGCATCAGTCTCATTAGCATTGCCCAACAGCTGAGCCATTTCCACTGTAGCTTACTGTTTCTCCTTTGTTCAGCTTTTCTCTTTGCAGGATGGAGAAGGCTTTTACACCTGACTGTGTGTACCAGCAGCTCTTTGCCAGCCCATCATGCAGAGCACCCAGACTTCTTGCCCATTTTCACATATGATTCGAAGCTCAGGGCATCATGGAATAAATACTGTATTTTTATAAGATATATGTAAGAAATTTTTTAAATTGTAATTTTTATTTTTTTGAAATCGAATTTTTTTTTTTTGTTGTACTAAAAATGGATATAGACGTCCTCGGCCTTTCATTTCAGATTCTTTCAACGTATACATACAACCTGGACACTGGAAGGTGTCAAACCATGGCAGTCATGTTTTCACAGGAATTGCAAGGAAGAAGTTGTTCTTGCTTGGCTCTGCTTAGATCATTCGTTTATTACACATTCATTTCTTCTATGGGCATACAACAAACCGAAATGCTGGTTTTGTGACAATATTTTAATTATCAAAAATATTTTAATCTCATATACTGCTCTTAACTGTGAATGTCATATTTATTTATGTTCTTATCACTTAGTATCCAAACCCCTTACGCTCGGACACCTTTTAACTGATGACTCATTTATAACTCCAGTTTTTGACTTTTTATGTTTTACATGTTAACCTTTTATAATATTTTTACTTTCTGCTATAGATTTTACATTTGTTTCTACTTTTTACATGGGTCCTATATACCCATTGTTGATTTTTGACTTTTACTCTTGTTGGTTCTTTTTAACCCTGTTTTTATATTGTAATATACTTTTCACTCATATAACGTACTTTACAATTTGTTGATTTTAACTTTAGTTGTGAGTTCAATGTCTTTTACCTTCCTGTTTCCTTGTATGGCACAATATAACCTATGTTGCTTTTGCACCATAAAATCTCAGCCAACCAACCAACCAAAGCTCTACAACAGACTATTCATATCTGAGGAGCTATGCCTTATTCTTCATGCTTCTGCCATTAGGTAAGTAGGTAGGTAGGGTATAGAGTAGCTGAAATTGGATTTGGTCATTACCTTGTTAAAAGTGTCATGCAACTGAAGCTTAAGAAATGTTGTGCTAAGGTTAAAAAAATTATCTTTAACACTGAAGCTTTGAAAGACCATCAGATGTCCAAGACTTACCAAGATATATAAGTTATTCAGTCATGACAATCATGGTTTTTTACAACAGAGATTGAAGATGGCTGAGGCCATTTTAAATAGGTTATTCTTGGAACTAACAGTAGAAAATAAAAGTTAATTACTTTTTGATATAAATTTAAAAGTTAATGCAATTTAGAATAAGGAGTATTAATTTGTAATTTATGTAATGCAGATATAAATAACATATGACTAATAAGTGATATAATTCTAAATTTGCCACATTAAAGCACACAAAGTATAAGAAAATTGCACAATGTGTTTTGCTCCCTTATATGTATAATATATAATGCATAACAATAATTTGATATGCACAGAATCTAAAAAATAAAAATAGAATTTATTAATGCATGTACTTTTCAGGTAATAAAAATGTTGTGATGAAAGAACATATGGATAAAATGAAGAACGGGTGTATATTATGCAATATGGGTCATTCCAATACAGAGATTGATGTGGTAAGTTGATGTACGAACTTAATAATTATGTAATTTTTTTTAATGTTACAAATATTGTTTGCTGAAGACAGTGTATAAGTGACTCTTCCACCAACCACAAAACTACTCTTGAGGAATCTGGTCATTAGTTCATTATTGGAGAAAATGTATTGAACATAATGGGGACTAACTGAAAACTGACATACATATTTTCCTTTTTGTTTGAGCCAAACAGCTTTCAGTTAACTTTTGCAATTTTCATTTGAATGACCTTTCTATATTCCTCCTGTTATATGTATTCATGCAAAATTTAACATTTTTAATTTAAAGAAAAATATTTACATTCCAGTATGTACTGTATATTTATTTGAATTATGCATATTTATGTAAATTTTATTTTGTGTTTAACAGCAAAGCCTTCGAACTCCAGAACTGACGTGGGAAAAAGTGCGTTCCCAAGTGGATCACATCATCTGGCCCGATGGCAAAAGAATCATTCTTTTAGCAGAAGTAATTAGCTATTTTTATACCTTTTTACTGCAATTAGTTAAAATAAACTACAGTTTAAACTTGCACTTAATTTATTAATTATAAGAGCTTTAAATTTAAAGTACATTTACTTGTTTATTTCAATTTATCATTATTGGTATTTTTAAAGTTGAGTGGCAGCATAAAAATATCAGAGTGTAAGTGTGTAAAGGGTTAAAATACTCTAATAATGTATAGTTAAATCCAGATACAGTAAAAGTTAGTTACAAGGGCTTTGATTGCAAGAAATTCGTTTAGAATGAGATTTTTAAAAGTCCTGCCAATTATATTATGCCTATATATATAAAAGACATTGATGTGTTGCACCATGTGGATGACTAGGTACATTATGATCAGTACGACTTTATGCAAATTGAAGCAGCTGCAGGTAAACAACAGTTGAGTTTGACAATGGCCAAACAACTGGGTCAGAGCATTTCCAAGACAGCAAGCCTTGTGTGCTCACGGTCAGCGGTGGTTATAGTACCTTCAAAAAGTGGTCTGAGGAGGGAAAAACCATGAATTACCAGCAAGGTGTGGGCTGACCACAGCTCATTGATGCTAGAGATGAGTGAAGGCTATCCCATATGGTACGAGCCAACAGAAGGGATATTGTGGCACAATTCACCTGTAATTTGAATTCTGGTGACAGGAGTAATGTGTCACAATGCACAGTACGTTGAACCCTGCTGAAAATGGGGCTGTGTAGCTGCAAGCCACTCTGAGTGTCCATGCTAACCTCGGTTCTCCTTCGAAAGCATCTACAATAGGCACGCAAGCATCAAAACTGGACCTTGAATGATTGTAAGAAGGTCATCTGTCTGATGAATCTCATTTCCTGTTGCACCAGGTGGATGGCCAGGTACATGTACATTGTTTACCTGGGTAAGTGCACTTTGGGATGATGATTGATGAATCTCATTTCCTGTTGCACCAGGTGGATGGCCAGGTACATGTACATTGTTTACCTGGGTAAGTGCACTTAAGGCACCAGGATGCACTTTGGGATGAAAATAAGCTGGTGGAGGAAATGTAATGCTTTGAGCAATATTCTGCTGGGAAACCCTGGGTTCAGTCATTCATGTGCAGGAAACTATGACATCTATCACATACCTAAACATCATTGCAGATTAGGTACATCCTTTCATGGTAACGATATATCGCTCTAGTAGTGCCTTCTTTCAGCAGGATAATGAGCCATGCCACACTACCAGATTGTTCGAGAATGGTTCACAAACATGAGGAAGACTTCCAGGCCTCCAACTTCCCCAGACATCAATCCAATCGAGCATCTGTGGTTTGTGTTGAAAAGCACTTACAAGAATTAAAGGATCTGCCAGTATTGTGTTAGTACCAGATATTGCAAGACACCTTTAGAAATCTTGTAGCATCCATGCCTCACTGGGTAAGAGCTGTTTTGGCAGCACGTTGAGGACCAACATCATATTAGGCAGGTGATCATAATGTTTTGGCTCTTTGATGTATAGTGTCTAATTTATGTATAATGAACCAAATTTAAAAATAAATTTGATACAATGAGGCAAAAATCTTTTACTCATATTTATACAATTAGTTCCTAGAGTTTATTTAAAACATTTGTATTTTTTTACTTCAATCTAAAGAAAATTAAAGCAGTGTTTCCTAAGTTTGTTATAAGCAGGATGCATGTGTCCCACAGCTTAACACAGTTTGTTTTCTCCCATTGTTGCATACTCATTGAAAGTTGCTGCCAAATCACCACACTGTCATGCTCAATTTCTATGTTAAAGTGAATCACCTTGCACTAAAGCAAGTTTCTCAAATTTTTTGATAAAGGGCTGCAATTGTAAAATGTTGGGAAAAAAACTCCACAGAGTTTTAAGATGTCAATACTATAAAACATCTAAAATTATAAAAATGACATTGATGTGTTTAAGAAGCATAACCCAATTAGGTTCATCAGTTATATTAGCAATTCTAAGGCAGGGGGCAGAAGCATCACATCCAGTGGTGAAGGTAGTGCACCAGGGCCTGAGCTTAAAAGAGGGCCCAAAAATAAAAGTAGGAAAATTTGCCTTTTCTCTTTGAATAGACAAGCACCGATTGCAAATATTTTTTTGCATGTCAGTTTTCGGAGCAGGAGAAATATTCCCAAAGGAAAAAAGAGTAATTTTTCATTTCCAGTATATAAAAGATACAAACAGATATTTTCTCCCACGGCAACTCCCCACTTCTGTACCTTCCCACTCTGCCAACGTATTGATGGTGTTTGCTGTCCATTTTGTTAATGATATTTCTCAAAATTTCTTCTCTTGCATCCGGAAACTTTATAAGCAGTAACTGATGGGGAGTAAACAAAGCTGGAGAATTTCCAATAGGGAATATTAATCCTTTCAGAGGGCACCCAATTTCTTTCAGCTGATTATTTCAAATATAAATCCTACTTAAGGTTTTCATTTGGTTTTCAGCTTCTATCATTTAGGACCTAGAAACTGGAAATAGCAAAACTTTTTACCCTAAGGGAAGTAGCTAATTTATTGATTATTCAAAACTACTATCTTATTTCAGTATTTTTAGATGTGTGTACTGCTCTCTTGCTCATTTTGATGCTACTGATAATTGTAGCAACATCAGACCCTCATTTTCAAACCTAAAATTCATAAAATATTACCTCAGAAGTAAAATGGCATAAGAATGATTATCAGTCATTTTATCTATAGAAAATGAATGGGTGCAAAAATTAATATTAAAATTAAGCATTATCAATGTACATATATATATATCTTTCAGAATACCAAAATTATATCAGTACTTATTAACATTCAGGAGCGAATACATTTTTAACATAGATGTGAGTTATCACATCAATGGTTAAATAGGCTACATTCTAGGAAAATCGTCCAATTATTCATTGCAGGTTTAAATGAGGATATCTATCAAAAATTAAAATGCCAATTCGCATTTTCCTAATTTTAAAAAGTGACTTTGGGGGCCCATAAAGAAATGTTGCACCAGGGCCCAAGTTGATGATGATACGCCCCTGAGAAGAGGACACAAATTGATTCCTTTTGTGTGAAAAACAAAAACATGTCAAGTGATTCAAAATGCCTCAGAATGGATTGTCATGAAGAAATCGAAATGTAGCTTCATTTCAGTGGCTTCTTCAAAAAAGGAAACTTGCTATGTTCCTTTTTTGAAGAAGCTTGAAGAAAGAAAAAGAAATTGTTTTTGTATGAACAAGCTCAAAATTATGCAATTATAGTTGTTAAAGTAGAAATATTCAAACTATCTTTCAGCAGTTAGCATAATTTATGTAAATGTTATGATGTTAAATTTTTAAAATTGGGGGGCATTTAAATTGGCAATTTTGTGAGCAAAAGAGTCTTTTTGGGTTAGGGCTGTCTTTTGGTTAGCTTTCTCGTAATCTTCTTGGTGTAAACTCTATATTCCCAACCTTAAAATTCTACTCCTCCCTACCCCTCAATAGACCATATGTACTACCCAACCACCTGCCACACAACATGCTCCAAGCCACAGGTAAACAAACACTGACCGCAGCACACTAACATCTGTACCTGCCGTAAAATAACTATTTTGACTGAAGATGCATTGGAGCAACAATGCAAAACGCATAGCAAGTATGCATTAGAATATAATATTCACACTCCCGGAAAAGTTGAGACATAAGCTGTGAATTTAAAAATACATTGGTTGATGTGTGCACCAAATTAATGTCAACCTGGCACCAGCATTCCCTCAGAGAGAAAAAATAAATAATATAAGTGAACACATATCTGGACTATATTACCCACCACAGGACAATAAACTCGTCTACCCATTGGACATTATCGCAAAGAAAAAACCGAGGTAAATATCTAGATAATAATTCCATTAATTGTCTCAACTTCTCCACTAATTACAGTGATATAGAGAAAATTTTATGAAAAGTCATATTGCTTTAAAAACAAGATCATTTAAATAAAAATTAAAAAATATCTGAAAAGTGATAAAAAAAAAATACTATGAAAAACAATTCAATAAAAATGTTTCAAAGCATTAAAATTTAACTGTGAAGCAATGAAATTGAGAGTGAGTCACTTTATTATTGAAACTGTATAATTGCTACAGAAATTTTGGTTTAAAATTGCAATTTCCTGAACTTAATTTGTTTATTTGGTTGAAATGTATTGCTAAATAAAGTCCTGCCTTTAAAAATTGTGCTTTGAGGCTAATTGCATAATCCTGTAGTTCTCCTGATAAGCCACTATTAGAGATCACTAGCAGTTTCGTTTCAAATTAATTATTGTTTATAATCACAGTATACTTTTGAGAAACAATAAAAAATAATTTTAGAAGCATTTCTTTAAAATTAAAAGTCTGCTAAAATATTGACCAAAAGTCGATGTGCGTAGTTCCTGAATGGCACAATTTCCGGTAGTAATAAAATCACTATCTTAACGTTAAAAGTCTAGAAAGCATTATAATTCTACTAGAGCTATAAATATGTCAAAGAACTGGAAATCACAACTGATCAATAATCTATGTACAGTATGGCAGAATAATGGCATAAATTCAACGTCACTACTTGATGCTATTTATGGTGACTGAACATGCAAAAACGTTCACTGCAGACTGAAATAGATTTATTTTTAAACTTTATTATAATTTTTCTGGTGGAATTAACAGGTAAATATATATATCATAGATTTAAATGCTATTTTCGATATTTAATTAAAAGCAGTTCAAAAAACTGCAGATTTCATAGTACAAGGCTGTAAAAAAAATTTACAGCCTTTTTGCTATGAATGAAGTTACTTCTCAGGTCACCAGAATTCGAAAAACGAAACCAATTGACACTGCTCTGATATGGAAAGGGTTAAAGAAAATAAAAGGTGCAATTGTTGTCTTTCTTAAAACAATAGCTTTTATCAAACACAGCTTGAGACAAGACAGACATGGAGCATACCTTTGTTACTTTAGTTTTTTATTATTTAGGTATTTGCTTAATTTTCTATGTGGTAATTTAATTAATCTAATGGAAAATATATATTAGAGTGTTTTTTATTGTAAAACATTTTCCAGTTTATGAAATTTCAAGGTTGGCAGGTATGCATTCAAACTGCTCAATATTTTCATTAATTTTAAGCTCACTGGACAAAAAATTAGTCATCTCCCACCCTAAGAGGGTTATGTCTATTCGACAGCAACAGAGGGTGCACCAGTAATAAACACATCCTACAAATAGCTGTGCCATCCGCTATGGAGTTCTTTTGTGCAGCATCTCCACAGTGAACACCAGAAGGATACCACAGTCTTCCAAGACGACAATTGTCACGTGCACAGGGCTCGAAGTGTGTCGGATTGGTACGATGAGCATTCTGAATCCTTTGAACATCTCAACTGGCCCGCCAAATCCCCAGTTTTGAATCCCATAGAAAATTTGTGGGACTATTTGGAGCAACGTGTGAAGCGCTGTCCCAGCTATTCGACCAATCTGACTGAACTGCAGCATTAGCTGCTGGAAGAGTGGATGGATATTGATGTGCACTACATCTGCACACTGGTGGCATCCATGCCAGATACGATTTTGGCTGTTCTTTGGTCACATGAGGCGTTACATGCTATTAGGTGACATTCAGCCAGGGGTGACTAATTTTTTGTCCAGTGAGCTTATTTATACCTTTTTTTGCCATTAAAGGATAGTTGTCAAAAATGAAATATGAGTTGAAATGTACATTAAAAAAGGTTAACTTACAGCAATTTTGTTTTTGTGCTGATTCTATGTATGAGAATTAAAAGAAAGTTGAAATTCCATAAAAATATTTATAAGAATGGATAACTGAAGGGATAATTAAAGTTATTGAAGAAAGAGATCTGTTGTGGGTTAAATATAAGAATAATAGGCAAAGTACGATATTATATGATGAATATAAAAAAAGTAAGGAACACTGTAAATAGTTTGATAAGGAAATAAATGTTTTTATTATAGAAACAAAATCAATTTAAATAAATAAAAAATTTGGGAGCTGGTAAAAGATATTAATGATAAAAAAAAGAAATTATCTGTTGATATGCAAATAAAACACCTTTTTGGTAAAAATAAAGCAATGGAGTTGATAGTGGATAATTTTAACAATTACTTTTCTAGTGTTACAGAATATTTAATCCTGAAATATTCAAAAAGTATAAATATAGTTGTCAACGAGATTATTACACCTTCTAATTCACATTCTATTTTTATACCTGAAGCAAAAAGGGGTGAAGTATTACAGATCAGTAGCAATTTAAAAACTAGTAATGCAGTGGGCTATGATATGGTGAAAACTTCATATATAAAAAGCAATGTACATGTTTTTTCTGAGATCCTGCAATGCTTGATTAATTTGAGTTTGAACATTGGCATTGTTCCTAACAGACTCAAAGCTGCAATTGTGCATCCTATATTTAAAAAGGGATAAAGAAATATATATATAGCAATTATAGACTGATCACGATCTTATCAGTAATTGGAAAAGTTTTAGGAAAATATATATACAAATATGTTAATAATTTTTTAGATAAATGCAAAATAATTACGGATAGGTAGTACAGGTTTAGGAAGAACAGAGGAACAATTGATTTATTAGAGCATTTCTCAATACATTAATACAGAACTCAATTCTGGAAAAAAGGTTTGTGTTATATTTATGGATTTGAATAAAGCATTTGATATGGTTTAACCATGACATATTGTTAAAAAAGTTATCATTGGTGGGAATTCGAGGTTCACTGAATAAATGGTTCAAAAATTGCCTTGGAATAATACCTGTCTATAATAATACCATGATACATAATACCTGTCTAATAGAACTCTCATCATTAGGATTGAAAATTGTGAGAGTAGAGATCAAATTTTAAAATCAGGTGTACCACAAAGGTTCAGTTTTGGGGTCACTTTTATTTGCAATTTATATAAATGATTTAGCAGAAATAAATTTTCGGGGTAATTTGTTTATGTTTGCTGACAATACCGTTCTGCTGCACACATGTATGCAGGTAGAAGAGGTAATTAGATGTGCACCAAACGACTATAATGTAGCAAATTCGTGGTTTCAGAAAAACAAACTCTTCTTAAATGAAGAAAAAACGAAATATATGATCATTCAGAACAGGCACAAGTTAAATAACTTATGCATTAAAACACATAATTATAACTGTCAATATAAATTAAACATTTACCAAAATGCATGTCCCTGCTCAATTGTCGAAGAGGTTAATAAAATTCAATATTTGGGGATTTATATTGACCAAGATTTTAAATGGAAATCGCACATAAAATATACTTGTGATATAGTAAGGTATGCATCATTACAAAGTGTTGAAGTTGAATATACTTATTCCAGTGGATGTCATAACAATGATATATAAAGCTCTCTGTGAATCAATCATTAGGTATGGTATCAGTATATATGAATGCACATATAAATCTGTTTTAAATAAAATTAAATGAATACAAAAAAGTACTGTAAATAATATTCTTAAATTCAATAAGCATGTAATTAATAAAGATCACCTGGGAAATAGTTTTCATTATCTGAACATTTTACCAGTTGTTATATATTTATGTAACTATCATTAGAAATTATTTTAAAAATGAACACAAGGAGAAAATTTTACTTGCGATCAATACAAGATGAAAGTGTGAAAATTATTTTGTTGAACTAGTTTTTTTTACAATAATTATGGTAAAGCACGGATATCTTATCAAATACTCAAAAGTTTTTAATTCTCTACCGAGAGATTTGTTATGCCTGAGCACTTATTCAGAAATGAAAGCTAAAGTTTTGAAATGGTTATTAGATGTAAATATTTGAAAAGTAATGTTTAAAAAATCGTATCCTGTATCTGGTATTGTTTAAAGCAGGGGTGGGCAAATAGTGGCCTGCTAAGAGTTTTTTGTGGCCCGCCAAGACAGTCAGAAAAATCCGCCTTGAACCGAGATTTCCTTCCCGTGCGCGACCGAAGATTCGTCTCGTATTTTCCACTAGGACAGCCGTGTCAATACACATGCGCAGTGTAGATATGATGCGCTGTGCTTTTCCGGTTGATCTGGTTAATTTCCATTTTGTCTTTGCAACAGTAAATATATAAATTTCCAACTTTAGTGAAACCATGAACCCTCCAAAAAAACGTAAAATCGGTGATGAATGTTGTGTGTTTAATGAAGAATGGACAAACAAATATTTCTTTGGTAATACAGGGAATAAAGCAGTGTGTTTATTGTGTCATGAAACGATAGCCGTATTTAAGGAGTACAATCTGAAACGACATTACGAAACAAAACATGGCGAATTTGGCTGCAAACTTTCCAAGGAAGAACGAAAAATAAAAGCTGCGGAGTGTGTGAAAAGGCTGAAGAAGCAACAAACATTATTTACAAAGCAATCAACACTTCAAAATAGCGCTACAGAAGCAAGTTTCATGGTAGCCTACAACCTTGCTAAACGCAACAAGCCTTTTTCGGATGGTGAGTTTATTAAGCAGTGTATGGTAGAGTGTGCAAGCGTATTGTGTCCTGATGTTAGAAGCAAATTTGAAAGCATTTCATTGTCAAGAAGGACTATAGTGCGGTGCATTGACTCAATTAGTGACGAACTCACAGAACAGCTGAAAACTGCGAGCAAAGATTTTGTTTGGTTTTCTTTGGCACTGGATGAGAGCACAGATAACGAAGACACTGCACAATTACTCATCTTTATCCGTGGAATTAATGAAAATTTCGTCATCACAGAGGAATTACGTGGTCTAGAATCAATGAAAGATAGAACCACTGGTCAGGACTTGCTTGAGTGTGCTGTGAATTGTGTGGAGAAAAGTGGCTTGTCCTGGAACAAAATGGCAAGCATTACAACAGATGAGGCCAGAGCTTTCAGTGGAAAAAATGTAGGTATGGTTAAGCTTTTAAAAAACAAGTTACAAGCACAAGACACAGACAGTCATATCTTGTCTTTTCATTGCATTTTGCATCAGAAGAGCCTTTGTAAAGCTGCACTGGACTTAAAGCATGTGGTAGATCCTATTGTTAGTGTGGTGAACACAATCAGAGCAAGAGCACTCTACCATCGACAGTTCAAATCTTTTCTTGAGGATGTGGAGGCAGAGTATGAAGACTTAATTTACCACAACAGTGTGAGGTGGTTTAGCCTGGGCAAAGTGATAAAAAGAGTCTGGGCATTGCAGAATGAAATCCACTTATTTCTGGACACAAAGGAGATATCTCATGATTTTGTTACAAAAATAGGATCTGAGGAGTGGAGATATGAGATGATGTTTGCAGCTGATGTATTTGAGAAATTGAATGAACTGAATGTGACATTGCAGGGAAAGGGGTTGTTTGCACATGAAATGTGGAAGCATGTAAAATCATTCAAAGCAAAACTAGGTCTATTTGCAAGGCAAGCAGGTGAAGGCAATTTTTGTCATTTCCCTTTATTAGGAAAACAGAAAGTGCCTGAAAGTGTTTCTGCTAAGATTAGGGATCATCTGCAGAGTTTGGAGGACGAGGTCACAAGATTTCAGGACTTTAAGAAAATTGAGCCTAAATTCAATTTGCTCTCTTATCCCATCACTGCTGATATTGACACAGCACCTGAGGAGCTGCAGCTTGAACTTATTGACATGCAGTCAGATCACACTGTGAAAGAAATGTTTAATGCTGTGACATTAGTTGACTTTTACAAAACTTTGTCTGCTGAAAAATTTCCATGTATGAAGAAATTTGCTGGGAAAATGTTCTCTATATTTGTGTCTACATATATTTGTGAGCAAAGTTTTTCTTGCTTGAAGATTAACAAGAGTAAATATAGATGCTCTTTGGCATACATTAACTTGCAGTCTGTGATGAGAATCTCAACAAGCAATCTCACTCCTGATTCCAAAAAAATTGTAGAAAAGTGTGATAGGGTACATTTGTCTCATTAACTGATTCTAAAATTAAATGTGCTTGCAGCTATAGATGATATGAAATTAGCACAATAAATAAATTGAATGAAACTGCCACTATTTTATTTAATTTATATTTATTGATTTTTATGGTACAATTTATACCTTTTCTGAAATGCAAAGTTAACTAATGAATGCAATCATTTTAAAAGGTGCGGCCCTCCGCTAACCTCCGCTTCCACAAAGTGGCCCCTGAGCCAAAACAATTGCCCACCCCTGGTTTAAAACAACTGCAATATTAGTGTGAAATGACTTGTACAATAGGTGATAATTTTGTGCAATGCATGTTCCTCAATTTTATAGGTTTATTTTATAAATGTGTTTAATTTTTCATGTTTGTGTTTTAATTTGTGTTTTTCTTTTTGTTGTTGTTATTGTTTTATTTTTTGTTTTTAATTATGTGTTTATTTTCCATTATGCATGTCTTATTCTTTAATTAACCTGTCATGTGATTGAAAGGAATCCTGCTGACAAGCTATAAGGCTTAGCGGGGTAATTTATGTAATAACCATACTAAGGCATAAATAAAGTTGTTATTATTATTAATAATATTAATTCTTGTAGGGGCGTCTTGTGAATCTAAGCTGTTCCACCATTCCTTCTTTTGTGGTCTCTATCACTGCTTCTACACAGGCTCTGGCACTGATAGAGTTGTATAGTGCACCAGCTGGACGCTACAAATGTGATGTTTATCTATTACCCAAGAAAATGGGTAAGTTACTGCAATATTTTTGTTTCCCAGTTTTCAATGGATAAAATATCTGTGCTTAACCACATGAATATTAACTATTATTAAAAAGTTTAGCAACAACAATTGGTCATTCAAACACCTCCAAAGTGCATTCTTAATTATTTTGGAAGTTACCAATTGCTGATACTTTAATATTTAGTTAGTAGTTCATGATTAAATTATAATATTATGTCTCTAGGAAGCACAACTATCACAAGAGTTACTTCATTTTCTGAAAAAGAATAAGGGTACAGTAAAAAGCAAATGGAAGTAAAAAAGGATATTGATGAAGTTTTAATAGAGCATGGTTAATACACTTTGTAACAATGAAATTGCAGCACACAGAAGGAATGATCAGAAGTGTCTGTAAATCAGCAGGCAGCTGAGTTCTGCCAAGATATGCAACTGATCAAGTAATTAAAATAACTTTTCTGTCATTGAGAAATAAAATTTTAAAGTTTATCCTTCAAACTATTTGCATATTAAAAATGTTTACGAGCAAACTCAGAGGACTTTTTAGAGCAAGACAGTGCTCTGCCTTCAATGAAGTAGCACTATAGGGCGATGTTAGTGGTTAAGAACTTCTTTCCACATGTCTTGAAGGATGAGTCCAGCGTCTCAGTTGCAGGTGGAGACGAGCGAAGTTATTATTTTAATATCCTCATGGAGATGGTTCCATAGTAAGTGGATGCACATGCCAGCAGTGTGGCATGCTCCTAATCTGTGATTGCTGTGTGTTTGTATTACCAGCTCGGCAGTGGCAGTTGTTAGCTTGTTTTGGCTGATATCTGCCTGATGCTCAGTGAACCTCTCTTTTAGAGAATTCCATATGTTCTTGCTCCATTTCATTTATGTTCAGTGAACCTCCCCTGTAGAGAACTCCATATGTTCTCTACAGGTGGTGGTTCAGTGAGCATCAGACAGATGCCAGCACAAACAAGCTAACGACTGTTGCTGCCGAGCTGGCAATTCAACAAGCGGCAACCATAGACTTGGAGACCTCGCCTGTCTCCACGTGCAACTGAGACACTGGAATCACCATTCACAACATGTGGAAAGAAGTTCTTAACAACACTAATGTCCCCCACATATTGTCTTTTCACTGTAGACAGAGTGCTGTCCTTGCTCCGAAAAACTTCTAAAAACTTTTAACATGCAAATAATTTGAAGGATAAACTTTTAAAGTTCTCTGTCATTGAGCAATGACATTTTTAAGTTATTTTAATTAATTTCTGAGCAAGAAATTCTTTTTAATTGTGATTCAAATATAGAACCAATCTGGCTGCAGCATTTGCCAATATCAGCAGGAATGCCTCTGCTGTAACATTACAACTAATTTTAATACACTGTAATTACAACTAAAACCAGTCTCCTCGTGAAAAGAGTCATGGATTTGAGCTGTGAGTTCTAGGAAGAAGTGAAGTTTGTATGGAATGTCAAGGTGGATTCACCAACCATATCGCCAGCTGATCAAATTTGAGAGAGGATGGTTTATTATCCTCTGAGAAGCTGGATGGTTGATTGCCTATTGTGCAACATTTGGGCCATAACAATGCAACAGGGCATTGATGCCGACAGCAGTTTTTGAGAAAAGGTATGACCTCTGGTTGACCAGGATCTGCTGCATGCAGGATGACCATACTATGGGAGGACCATTTGATCTGGCAACAAGCTTATGCTGCCCTACAACCACTCTACCATCAGAAGAGCAGTAAATGTTGCTATATGTTATCTCATCACAAGGCAAACCATATCTCAAAGACTGGTGGAGGCAGGACTTCATGTTTGGTGTCAAACATCACCTGCTCCTAACCAATGACTATCATCGCCAGTGTCTGGAGTGGTGCCATTCTCAAGTGAACTGAAACACAGAATGGTGTCATGTGGTGTTAGTGATGAATGTTGCTTTTTTCTGGATGCAATGCTCAGCAGGTTCACATATGAAGAAGATGCGGAGAATGGACTAATTCAATAGTAATTGTCGAGCGGCATACAGCTCAAATGGCAGGTATCGTGGTCTGGGGAGCAATCAACTATGATAGGTGAACACCTCTAGCGTTCTTCACATGCAATTTGATAGCTTGGTGATACGTGGAGCATATCCTGGATACTGTAGTTATCCATTTTTAAGAAGGGGTGCCTGGCAACATGTTTCAGCAAGATAATGCATGTCTGCATACCACAAACATCACCAGGAAATGTCTTCACACTGTCATTGACTTGGAGTTGCCAGCAAGATTCCCAGATATGTCCCAAATTGGACATGTATGGAACATGGTTGGACACCATTTCAGCACCTACCCACAACCACTGCAAACAATGGCTGCCTGCAAGACTAGGTGCAGGAAGCATGGTGGACAGTGCTGCAATAGGCTATCAGCAGTCTCTACGAGTCATTGCCAATAACCATAGTTGTACCTCCTACAGATGTACCTTATTTTTCTAGTAATAAAATTGTCCATTTGTTCTGAAAACTTAATCATGTCTTCCGTGTCTTCCACACTGCTCCTTGGGTCAGAGGTGACTCGGTAGTGCACCAGGCTTTTAATCTGCAGTTCCCAGGTTCGGGTCCCACTTGGGCCAGCATTGAGATTTATCTCTATGAAACTCCCTGAACTGTCCTCAGTCAGTAGGGGAGACTGACGTGCTTGGAAAGGCATCATCTGTCGGATGGGACATTAAGCCATGGCCCCATATGTGGGAGAGTCATACCCTGTGCATGCTAAAGAGCACACTAGATGGCCTTGGTGGGAGACTACTATATGTCTCCTAACAACTGTCCAGTGGGTCTCCTCCCCCAACCTTCTCTACCCTGTGCGTGTTAAAGAACACACTGGATGGCCTTGAAATAAGGTTACTGTCTCCCAACAGCTGTCCAGTGGGTTTCCTCCCCCAACCTTCTCTGAGCCCTCAGGGTCCATGTAACTTGGCTATTTAGTCCATTGTGTACAAAAAAGTGCCACTCAGAGATAAAACAACCTAACCCAGACTGCTCCATAAGTGAATATCAGTTTGAATTTTCCCACTGCTTCTGGGTGTTGCCATTTTGAATGTTGTAGAATGTAGGATAGAGTAGAGACTGCAAGTTAAGATGAGCGTGCTTTATTTTAAATAGTAAGTTTTCCTGCTATCATTATTTACAGTATTGAGCACCTATATATATTGGGAAGGTTCTGCATGTATGGTTACCATTTGCTGGGTCCTCAACACCCAATTTGTGTATTTGCCATGCTCTGAGACTCATATTGCATGAGTAGAAGTCCTGTTTTATATTTCCACAGTCCTTAATTGCTCTGATACCATGTCTAATTTTGCAGTCAGGGAGCCTGGTAGTTGCACGGTTGGGCAGACTTCAATATACTTCTTTAGTCTCTAATTCAAGAAAATAGGATATCATACCCGCTTAGGATCAGTCAGCTGGTGTGTTCAGCTAACCAGATCTTTTGTGGATTAAGTCTGCTAGGGTCAATTATACAATGTGAGGAAGTTTCTCACACTGTATAGTGCCATGATTCTGGCACAGGTTAACAATAATTCTACATCTCATGAGCTAAGAGAGCCCAGCATTAAAATCCATTCTTGATACTTTGCCTTTTTCAGTCCTCAGTTCTCTGTCATCTCTTCCACAGATGACTAGCTGATTGTGAATGTATCTCCTTTCTTTGTTTGCAAAGGTTTGGATCATTGGGGTGTTATCTCCACCAAGGACTCACTGCAGTCCATAGGATTTTGCCACATTGCAAGGGGAAGCTGGTATCCAGATGGGTACTGATTTTAATGATCAACATATCATGCCTGCTTATTGCCATTAAGGCAGCTGATGTTCTTTATGAAGTATGACCATACATTCCAAAACCTTGGCATTTTGACAGTGTCAAAGGTATAGTCTGCCTGCACAGCTTATCAAAAGAAATCCACTTGGTGCTCATTATGACAGTAAGGATCATTCTGATCTGGACTGCTGCAGACATTGTGAACTGTATAGTGTTCTTCTCGATTCTCCCACAACTCCAGCAGCAAATAACATATTGATAGGTGAAAAAGTTAGCTGCACCACCTATTATCTCTACCAAGATTTCTTATGGGAATATATTCATGAGAAATCTTCACTTGCTACTAAATCTGTGGCAGTGTAAACTAGTGTGTCACCATCACAGTCTTTCTCATCTGCTGCAAAGCACCTCTTTTACAGATGAAACCAAGCTTCCTCCTTCCTTGCTTCCACCTCTAGAAGGCTTCCACATTCTCACTGCAGAGAGTCTGATCTTTGAAACTAAAGGGGTCCCTTCTGGAACCGAAGGAACTTGTGCACCTTTCAATGGCTGGGTCATAGCTTACTGCCAGGCTGTGAAATGCATATGCTGTGTCCAATCTTATCATGAAAAACATACTCTTACAGAAAATAATGTCTAAAATTTCCATATTATCATAAATATAAATTTAGTTTAATTGCAAAAGTATGCACTTTATTGCAGCCCTGGATCTAGGCAGAAAACCAAGTGAAGCAGTATAGCCAAAAAAAAGTAAAAGTGGCAGGGGGGGGGGGGGAGTAAGAGGATTTCCATTGCAATAAAGCTTTAGTTTACAAGCCTTTGAAAAATTTGTTGAAAAATGCATGAAATTTGCACAAGTTTAACCATTCCAGGGTCCAGCCTGAAAAACTGATTTACATCCAGAGGTCCAGCTATTTTTTCACTCTGATGAGACAAAAAAATTTACTTTAGAAAGAACTTTTTTGCCAAATAATTATTGACAGGAATTATGTCATGTTTTATGCCAAATTAATCAACATTTAATTCTGGATTTTCTGAAAATAAAATATTTAACAAAAATGACTACTTTTATTTTAATGGGACTTTTTAGTCACATAGTAAAAAAATGCATCTGGCAACACAAATAAAAATTTATTTGAAAAAAACTAATAGACAGAAATTATTACAGTGCACATGAACGGAATGGTTATATATTTCTGAATAACAAAAAATTTTAATTTTCTTTTTTCAAGTAAATATTTCTCCCATTTTGTAATTTTTTTCTCAGTACCATACTTTGAGAAAATTCCAGGCTTTTAGCCAATTGTGCTGAGTCAGAAAAACAAGTCAACATTAGAATAATAAGAAATACCCCCTCAACCAGCTGCTTGCCACAGAGGTCTGACAGGAGCTTGTCAGTTTATATGCCAGAGTAGAAGATCTGAGAGGACGGCAGGACCTCAGCAGAAAAATGACACATACATCCATGCCTTACCCGGGGCTCGAACCCAGGTCCCTTAAATCAGTAGCCAAGAGTGCTAACCACTTGGCCACGGGACGGCTTAGAATTAAAAAAAAATAAATAACCAATCAACAGAAATAGATCATCTTATATACCAAATTAAACAGAATTTGATTACGAATTTTATGAAAATAAATAATATAAACAAATTTACAAGCATATTGATTTTAATAAGCCTTTTTTGAATATCATATGGTGAAAAAAAAGATTGCACTATACAATTAAGGCTTAATTTTAGAAAACCTGACAAATAATAGTTAAATTATATATATTAATCAAGTGGAAATTGAGGATATACTCAAGCTATGATGGAATATGGATTCTTTTCTATTATAAATTGAATTATGCCAGAAAGAGATCAAGTTGAAAATTTTTATATAAATCTGAATTTCATCCTACAGACAGAATTTTGATCAAAACATGTTGAAAATTAAGCTATTTTAGCACAAATATCATTATTATAGTAATTTCTAATATGCATTACCCTGTCAGCTTCTTTGCCTGGTTTACAGCTGCCATGAAAAGAGGAGCAAGTGTGGCAAAGGGACTTATTCTTTGGGTTGCTTCTACGTCACAAGGGACAGAATTGCAGCAGCATACATAATAGTGTAAGGGAAATTTAACAGACAAAAACTTGTCATCAATGTAGGATTGGATGTCATTGTAATATTTGGGAACTGAAGGTTTCCAATTTTATTTTTATTTCTCAGCTAAAGAAATATTAACATTTACTGTATATCATTTTGAGAATAATTTCAGTCATGGGACACATGCTCTGAGGGTCTCCCTTTTGCAGTCTCCCCCTGTCACTGCAAATCCAAGAAAGAATTAGTGTTCTTTTCCAAACACAGATATTTAAATCACTTTTCACTTTTATTGTTTGTTGAACTATTTTGTTATAGAGCAACATTCTAAATATATTATTTTTAATTTCATTATTTTTTTATTTCCAAACAGTAAATATTCATAATAAATATTTATGTGTTATTTGCTATAATGTAAAACAATGAAGAATAATGGTAAGCATCAAAGCCTATATTTATTATTGTGCTGTTATAAAAAATTAATTTTAAATGATAAAATTAATTATTTTTATTAATACTAAAGTTACAACCATTTCAAAGCTTAATGTGGACTGGTCAGTTGTGTAGCAAAATAATTTTTAAAATGTCTTCTTTCCATCAGATGAATATGTTGCAAGTCTTCATCTTCCAACATTTGATGCGCACCTTACTGAGCTGACAGATGAGCAAGCCAAATATATGGGGCTTAACAAAGCTGGGCCATTCAAACCAAATTATTACAGGTGGGTATACATTTTTTAAATGTTTCTAAACCTCATTAGTAATGATTTATAGCTTTTTAACCTCCAAATAAAGTTGCAAAATTAAACTACACTAGTGTTCAATAGTTAAGGACCAGACAGAATTAACATCAATGACAGTTTAAATGAATTATAACATGGATAACAGAATACAAATAAGTATTAGCATAGAATTCATGTATAAAATAAAAATTCTATCTGATGCTCTAAACCAGGGAGTCCATTTCTATTTTTGGTGCAGGCTGCAAGAGCAGCTTGTGTAGTATGCACATGCTGTCTGTCATAACCTCTGATAAAGAAACAGAGGAGGGTGAGCAGAGTATTGTTCACTGACACATGTAAGCCCATACAGTCAATGTTAAATGAAAAGGTTCAGTTAACTTTTATCCATTGTAACTTCATTTTTTCAGGTGAACATTTCTTGTGTAAATTTAGGATAACTCATGAGAATATCTAAATTATAATGGTGGAATTCTCGTGTGAAGACATCAAGAGAATAAGCTCTGTGAGGAGTCCTCACATTCCAACCACCTATGGAGAGAAAATGGTTAGTGGGATGTTTAAAGAAACTATGTTTATTTGAGAGAGAGAATGCTGACAATATCAAACAGCCCCTAATCGCAGACATGGGGCAAAGACCCATTCCCCCACCACTAAAGGCTGAAGCCATCTATGCTGGAAGGCTAAGATTAAATACTTGAATGTTATCTGCTATTATGCTCCCACAGAGGACTCTGATGAGAATGAAAAAGGTTGGTTTTACAGACAACCTCGGGTTATTTTGAATTCAATGTTGGCTCTATATTACAAGTGGAAGTTATTTTTGCTATCTCTAAATTAAAGTTACATAAATCCCTAGGGATACCTCCATAGCCTATGGCTACTTGAGGATTATGTATGTATAATTTGTTCATTTGCATAGCAAAAAAAAAAAGGAAAGAAAATTATTTTGTTTTAAATATTTGGATTAATGTTTTATATACATTATATAAATTATAGGTTTTATGCCAATACTGATTTATTACATTCATTCTTATAATATTTCATAATGAAATGTTATTATTTATTAAAATTTCTCACCAGTTTCAGTTATATCTTCACATTCATTGTAGTCATAAAAATAAATGGAAAATGTTTCTATAAGACAAAAAATAACAGTATGCAAAGGGGCACTGCAGCTGCATGGGCCTAAGGCATGTAAACATTGAGACAATATTATGGGTTGTCGTAAATATAAGCACCTCCAGGGTATCCCTCAAGGCAGGAGCCTGTTTGTGGTGTGGAGAAATCATCCTAAGGTTTGGCTCCCATCTGTACAGCCATACACTGCACTGTGAGATGTGTTCCTGGAAAGGAGTATTCAACTAGTAGTGTGAGGGTTCTCGTCTCTCCTCAGTCCTTGTCTGCTACACACTTTGCAATTCAGGAACTTCTTAGTCCCAGGGAAGCCTGCAAAGCACTGTGTAAGGCACTCTGCTTCAGGTGAATGAAAGGTTCTGGGATGTTCCCTCATTCCCTTCCTCAGGATTAATTGGTTTATGGGGAACTGTGCAGTGCAGGTAAGTTCCTTGCCTAGATCAGGGTAGAAGTTTGGAAGAGTCCTTACCGTTTATAATACAGGACTTGCTCCCTGCCCATGCATCTCTGATGTCTAATTGGGGATCCCCTTATTGATCTCCATTGTGAGTTGGAACTCACAATGTCTGAATCTTTTATAATCCAACACAAGTTCATCTCATAACAGTACTCCAATATCACCAGCAAAGAAACCTTGGCAAGACCATCTGTTTCCCTTGTGTTCTTCTCTTTCGTATTTATCTTCTCTTCTAGTTCCTGATCATCCACTCTACTGGTGACCAGTTGATCAGGAACATGTCTCATTTCTTTATCAACAAAAGTTTGGAAGGTAGCACAGGATCTCTGATATCTGCCAAGTGCCAAAAATCCAGCAACTTGCTTATATCAACTGCTTGTTCCAAACCCTTGGAACCACTCAGGGTCACAGTGATGAGAGAAGTAGCTATCATGATATCAAGCCACAAAATCCTGAATACTTCACAGGGTGTGTGGCCTCCTAACTTTTCCTGAGGAGATCCTCCTTGAACTCTTCACCCTAGGAATCATTGCAGTTGACCAGATTTCAGGACAGCACAATGGGCAATTTTTTGGTTTTCAAAATGCTATAACTTTGGACTTGCTTGGCATAGAGATTTACAATTAGGCACATATACATAAGTCTTATGCCTTATTAAAACTGAATGGAGTAAGAATATGAGCTTATTGATTTTACACAGAATGTTCCTACTATTGAACTTCAAATAAATACACATTCTAATAGTGGAAGTGCTATGAGCTGAAACTGCAAAATGTCTATAAATTAATGTTTATATTAGCAACGTTTTCATTTACAAAGAAATTGTTTTTTGAAAATTAAAAGCTCCATTTGATAATCTTTTGTTTATATGCTTTGTTTCCAGGTATTAGAGTGAGCTGTTTATCTGAGAGGCCAACTCCAATGCTGCCAGTCATCACAATTATAGGTCCAATTTATCAGCTGATCACAGACTGTGTTGGAGTGCATATCATTCCGTGCATCACTGGGCAGATTCAGTTCTGAGAGGGTGTGTGTGCTCTGTCAACCAGCCTCTCTTAGCACAACTAGAAAAGGACTATGGTAATGCCAGAGAGTATTTTTTAATGATGTCCTATTACAGAAGTTGGGCTCAGCTCATGTCTTTCATTAAATTCTAGTGCTTAGCTGATGTACAAAATTAAAGCCCAAGGTACTCTGTGCACATGATGACAGCAGAAGAGGTCTCCTGATCAGAAATGGTATTTGTTTCTCCATTAAGAGTACATTTTTAAACAATGACAAGAACAGTTGAACATTTTCTGTTGCATGAATTGAGGAGGATCCATCTGCTATTTCTTCCATGCAATCAGGAGATATATCTTAATGCTATTCCTTCATCTGTGAACATCCCAGAAAAAACTTTAATTTTTGAAAAAACAAAATATATATTTTTAACAATAAGTTACCACCGTCCATATAAAATGTAAAAACATTTCTTCAAAGATGAAACCTTTATCATGCCATAAGATGCCAAAAAATGCCTTTCCTAGTGTTGAAGTGAAATATCAGTCGTATAGTTTGGCAGTTAAGATTTAGAGTACTTATAATGAATATTCTGCTCTACCATTGTCTTCGCATTCAGAAATCTGTAAATAGAACTCCATAAATGAAAATTTTATTGTAGCTTTATCCAATGAAAATGCTCGATTCACTGCACTACCAAATATAATTTATAGTGATTTTAATCAGGACCAGTTCAAAGTATTTGCTAATTATTTTATTCAAAACTTAAGCCTATAAAGTGTGTGCAAATTAATATTTTTTTATATAAAATTTTATTTCATATTCAAAAAATAATGTGAAAAAAAAGTCACAACTGATAACTTTTAGTTTGCTTTTAACTTAGTGCTGTTTTATTTCTCGGTTTCATTGCAAAATATTTTCATTTTTTATAATAGTTTAAACTATTTCCAAAACCTTAGTCATAACAGATAGTGCAATTAATAGTCACATGCTGTTTTTTTTTTTTGCATCGAATCTCATCCATTTATATCTTACACTGCCTGTAAAAGCTTCTGTATATTTTATTAACCCCACCACCACCACCACCTTCCACGTCTCTCCTAAATCCTATGTGCATATCATTTTATGATTTGAAAATATTCGTAATGATGTTTTATTCATATTTTTTTATTTAGCTTGTTTTTTATTTAATGGTTATTTAAAATTGAGCACTGGAAAATTCAGAGTGAATATTTTGTATTTCCCACGAGGCTGCACTTGGTGAAGCATTGGTTGCTTCCTCCTGAGAACCTTCTAGCCGAGGGAAACTTCCTTTTCTTCCAAACAAGAAATGTAGCAGAGCTCTAGCTACAAAGCAGGGTTAGAAGTGCTATAGTAATTTGTTATCTGTGAAAGCATGAACAAACTGACTCTAACTGGAATAAAGAGATGTATATAACGTGGGCTTCATGTGGTTCCTTTGTTTACCTTTTCTGTGCAATGGGATCCTTCATTCTTATTAGCAGACGAAACCTCAAATCTGATTTCAATATATCCAGTTTCAACTTCGTTAAACTCTCGTACATCATTTATGGTTGTAAAGTTCCATTTCAGCACCTTTGAAATAAATTTCTTTTACCTGATGCAAACTGATCAAAAGTATTAAAAAGTTGATGCATCAGTATTCATGGTTAAGTAATGCAAGTGATTTATTAATTTCACTGTATTTTTAAGGCAAATAAATTTCCATGCAGTAACAGTGTAATCAAACTTGTTTAAACAAATCAAAGTACTTATGACACATTCTACTGTTGTAATATGCAGTGCAATTATTAATTGAAAGGTAATTATAAAAGTTTGTGAAGCTATCCAATTTCTTTGGAGCCTAGTATTAACTTTTAAAGAAGATGAAATCCAGATATTGTAGATGAAGATCCTCTCTAAGCGTAGCAACATATCAACACAGCAGTACTATAATGTACTGCTGTGTAGTTCACAAACGACCAACAGTGGAAAGAGAGTGGTAAACTGATTCATCAGCTAGAGAAGTACCTAATCGACTGAGAAATAGTTATATTAGTAGTTCACCAAATGATTTATTCATTTTGAACTTAATCATTCATGATGTTCCTTCTGAACGAATTGGCTGGCTGAAATTGTTAGTTAAGGATTCTTCCCTGAAAAAATTATGCTTCAAATGAATAAGTTCTCACAATCAATTATTTTCACATTAGTGACATCGGTAGTTAACTGTAAAACTATTTGAAAGTACAGTGGACCTTCGTTATAACGCTGCTCGCTATAGCGCGGGCGATGTTCGCGATAAGTTCAAACATGTTTATACAGGTCCGTGCGGCGTTAGTGAGTATCGCATTTTATTGTTACTGCGTATTGAGTAATTGTGTATGAATTGAGTTCCTGCATGTATTTTGAATAGTGTTTAATTATTGTATGCATGATGAGTAAAAGAAAAACTTACAGTGTGAAATTTATTGTGTCGCCACTGCGCCGCTCGGTATAACGCGGTTCACCTTATAACGCGGGTGTTGTTTCCCGCCCGACATGCGCGTTATATCGGGGGTCCACTGTAATTAGTTTGAAAATGAAGGATCTAGTAGAAATATTTCCAATGGAAAGTGCTGAATGACTGAGATATTAGAGAGGGCAGAAAAATAGTGGCTTATGAACTCAATTAAGGAATGCCAATTCAAAATTTATTTCAATATAAAAATAATGGTACTTTAGTAATTTATTCAGATAAAGTGTAAGAAAGTTTTTATTGATATGAAGGGACTTTTAACTGATTACCAGCAGATTACATTTTTATAGTTACATTTTAAAAATCATATAATTTCAGAGAATTTTTTCTTACAGCGTGAGTTCCTGTACATTGTGATGATCTTCTGAATGTTCTACTACCTTCACAGGGTGTTTAACGTTTATCTGCCGTGTGCTGTGACCCATGTCACTGGAAAGGAGAAGCCACGTAGTTGTCTGTCCCCAGCTCATGACTGGTGGGGTTTCCTTTGATCTGTCTTACCATCGGGGAGCCTGTTCGTCACAAGGCTGGGCAGTGCATCAGACAAACGGGGTTCTTGAGTGGCCCTCCAAAAGTAATGCAGCTGGACTTGTAGAGCTAACTGTACAGAGCGGTGCACAAGTTCCCTTGTCATAGCACTCGTGACGGCTCCCTGTTTGGTTATGGTTCTCATCCGTCCCTTGTTACACTCAGTTGTGTGTCAGGACCACCACAGATACTGAATCCTTTCGTGATTAATGATGAATTCTCAAAATAATTTATCTGTCTGAGCCACAAATTCCATCTTCGCCCTTCTCTTCCTCATTGTTTCTTCTCCCATCTCACAATTGCTGGTCATACACTCAATGGGAGACCTGTTAAGTGGGAACGTTTTTTTTTTTTTTGCCAATTAAAACAGGGTTTAGTAGATCTCGTGGATTCACCAAAATCCACTAAATACCTAAAATCTGATACACATTGAGGAGCTACTTCTGAAAACCACGATAATTGGTGGAGTGCTTATCTTGGTTTCTTCTCACCAGTTACTGAATTCTCATCAGGTGGCCTTTGAGTAGAAGAGTCTCCTCAGTGCTTCTGAGGATTGGCTTTACAAGGAGTCATTGCAACCAAACAGGTTTCGACACATCGCATCCCTCTCTGCTAAGGAGAGATTGGGCTGCTGGGCACATGCAAATTTCCCAGGCCAGTGTTCATTTAAAGCAGCAAGTGTAGGATTTATAAACATTTTCATTCAAGTTTTGTTTTTCCTGTTAATGTTTATTTTCATAACAAAAATACTGAGGAATTGATATTAAATCTATACTGATTCCAACAGATGTCAGTTTTAACTTTGGTCTGCATTTGCTTACTTGATCACCAAAGTATTTGACTCCAAGAAGCAATAAGACATCCACCCACCTTGCAATTCAAGTTCAGGAATATCGAGGTGAGATGACAGTGGCAAAAGGTCATTGGAGGGGAGTTGTTCCGGGACATAATAATTATATTACTCTACCTAGAGTATCATTTAGTGCAGTTTTAGAG